>OU342738.1:198648736-201210414 GCA_910589765.1 Avena atlantica | reverse complement strand
CGCCCCATCACTCGCGACCATGCCGTTGAGCATCGCCAGGAGACACAGCACCGTCCCTACCCTTGCCCATGCCATTAGCTGCCTGTAACATCGCTCTCCGACGAGCTCACCTTGCGCCCGACGGGTCCCCTCGCTCGACTATAAATAGAGGCCACCCCGCACGATTTCTTCACACCCTCACTCCCTCTCTCACTGATCGTGCCACACCATTCTCAGAGCAAGGCGAGCACCACCCTGCCGGAATTTCACCGGAGCCTGCCGCTGCCGGAGAAGAAAGGAGCCAGCGATTGGAGCCGCCCCAGGGAGAAGCCACGGTACCAGGAGGTTCGCCGTCGCACTTCGTCGTTCGCCCGCATCGCCGACCTCGCCCGTTACCCCGGTGAGCCCCCAGCACCCTCACTGGCCGCGCTAGGTTTCGTTCTCGCCGGAGCTGTCTCGCGTCGACGATGACCCTCAGCCGTTGGATTAGAACCAGATCTAACGAACCACGTTCCCCATACCGCTTCGCCCAGCCCCGTGTCACTGACGAGTGGGGACACCCACTTAAGCAGCCCACGGGAGCACTGCGCTTAGCAGGCCGGCCCGTTAGAATTTCCCGCGCAACCCAGCATTTCAAATTAAACTTTTTTCTTTTAAATTCAAATACACTTCAGTACCCAACTTCAAAAATCAACCCAGATCAATTTAGTGCACCAAATTAGATGAAACCAATTTTTGTTGGAAAGGTCTGTGAATGCTTAATCCAAGCCCGTTGGATTCAAGTCATTGGATTTGTAGATCACCCTTAGCAAAAATGACAAGGCAGAAGCTTTTCTGCATTCAAACATTTTTCAAATTTAAACCACAATAGCTTTTGAGTTGATTCCAACTCTCAAAGATCACTTTCAACCATACCTTTCAGAATATATAAAAATATATATAGGTTACTTGCAGAAATAATGTTCAAGGAATAAAGGAATGCTTCATAAGCATTTCTAGCCACTCTAATTAATTAAATAAAAGGGTAAAACCTTGTTAAATTGTGACACCACTTTAAATCACATTCCCATGGACTACAAATGTGGTGATGACATGTGTCAACATGATCCCATGTTAGTTTGGAGAATATTAAATCTTAGTAGTTCTTCAATGAGTAGAAATTAATTTTCTAAAATAAGAAGACTTAAACCAATCCTTAACCTTGTAATGTTAGAGATGATGCTACATCATCTATAGGACCCTTTGTGTGTGATGATTGCAAGTAGTTAAGTATTGTTTGGTGATTGTGTACCTCGTATTTATTCATAGACGCTAGTACCGACCAAGGCTACGAAGAAGAAGGAGGATACTACGAAGAGAGGAAGCCGAAGAGAACTTCAACCACTGCTCTGCACAAGGCAAGCCTAATACTACTAGTTGATTGAGCAAGCTAGTAACTAGGCAAGCTAAACTATGCAAGCTTATACTGATATTGATGCAAGCTAACACTTGCAAGATACCCTATTGTTGCCACAACCCATGCTTGTGACATGATTACTATATGCCCTAAGCGTATGTAACCATACCCACTTGCTAAACCAATCCTAGTTTTATGGCAAGCTTTTTACTCTATTTCCTTATCAAAGTTTACTTAGAGGCTACCCAAGAAGTTTGGTAGAGACTAGACAGTTGTGCTGAAGGTTGCATAAAGAACATTAAAATTTGGCCTAAGCTAGAAACCTTGATATCAGCTTATGATATAAGGTTGGACTTAGTTGCAACTCCACTAGTTACCACCCCTCTATTAGTACTACCCCACCTGTAGATGCTAGTGCTAAGCATAAAACTTGATCAACTTTAGATGGGAATACTTGGTGGAAAAATGGTTATGAAAACCTTGGAATGATGGATCATTCTATTGAAATGTTTTGGACATGTGTTTCCAAACACTTGATGATTTTGGTGATGAAAATGTTGAGGCATGAGCCTTAGCCCTTTATAAAACTGATGGTTGTCTGGATGCGATACCATTCCAATTTTATCGTACAACCACAATACCCGAATATCGGGTAGGGCTTGACTGGAAACTTATATACCTTAGTATTAGTTCCCTCACGGCCAAGGTCTGAGCTGAGGCTACCTTGTGAAGATTGTCCACCTGTGCAGTACCCAAGATGACAGTGGTCATGGTTGGGAGGCCAAACTCACAGGAGAGGTGCTTATACTAGGGAGTGTAAATGGAAGGTTAGGATTGATTATCCGCATACTGAGTATGGTGAATTCAGGATTTGTTCCTGACGGATGTATCGAATGTTGTGGTGAAAGTGTACAATCTCTGCAGAGTGTCAAACTATTCGAATAGCCGCGTCCGCGGTTATGGACAGTTGGAGTGGCCATACTGTTCCCCCGTCAGACTTTTCAAAATGACTTATGAACGACCTGAGACTTTGACTTGACCACAATAGAGTTGTGACTGGAAATACAAGATCCCACTTAGGAGTTATAAAATTGTGACCAGCTTTGGAACTTAGTAGTATAAATCTGGCTTTTGCAAAACAACCCTAGAGCCTAGTGTCCCTATTATCCAAAAACCCCTCTTTCTTGTTAGTAGTAGTTTGCGAGTACTTAAAGAGTACTCATGGCTTTGTCACTGGCTATTCCCATGGCCAGACTATGAAGAGGAGTACCTGGAGGATGGACCCCAGGACGGTTATGACAACTAGGATCATCTCCCATCGTCAGCATTGCCTGTGACCCCGAAGATGGAGCCTCGCCTACGCTACCGTTATTATGCCGTATTCCGCTGCTTGATGTTGTATTAAGGACTGGATCATGAGATCCCTATTTGTGTAAGAACTTATGTATCGTTGTAATGGATGAAGTACTATGGTATCCAATTCTGTTAGGTCTCGCAAAAATGGTAATCCTGGGATTGCGATGTATGGCATAACAGGCATCTAGGATTGAAAAATCCGGGTGTTGACAAGTTGGTATCAGAGCCATCCTGACCATAGGAGACCCTAGTTAGATTGGACGCTAAACCAAAAACTTAGTTTCAATACTCAAAAACAAAACTATTTACGAAAACTTATTCTCATTCTTACCTCTTAAATTCTTTAATAAACCTCATGTACCTCAAAAACTCTTGCAAAATATATAAAATTTTGACACACTTGATCACTTTGCTAATCTACTCCTCCTCTATTTTTATAGATGGACGTGAAGTACAGCAAGTTTTACCAACTCGGAAATGGAGGAGACCTTATCTTTGAGAGGGATCTGGATCAGCTTTCGGAACTTTTGGAGCGCCCGCATCCCGAGTTCTTCGGAGCTCAGCTCAATGATCAAGGGGGAGAAGATCTACAGTGGCTAATAGTTGCAAGTCTCCGAGGAAAGATTGAACCTCCCACTGCGGAGGGAATTTAGTTTACCTTGAGGGAAAACAACTGGCTCGATGGACTTGCCAGAGCAATGCAGGAAGCTCTTTCCCGTCTGTGTGGGCAGAGCATCAATCAGATCAAGGGTACTCGCTTTGAGTTTTGCCAAGACGTGATGCAAATGGTCAACCACTGGAAGCCCCATACCACCCCGAGCTGAAGACTCAATTGGACACCTTAGCTTCATGATGTATGATCGTCAGCAGGAACTGGACAACTGCCGTGACTATTGCAACCACAAGTCTGCCATCATCAAGACGAAGGATCATACCATCGCCATGCTAGCAAAGGATCGCAAGTCTCGCCGCCGTCAGCTCGACAAGAAGGAGCGCATTATTGCCCGTCTTCGCCATCGTATCTCAGCTCTGGAAGAGACCATCCATGAGAGAGACATGCAGTTAGAGGAAAGGGAGAATGCCGGAGAAGATCTTCGTGGAGACCCTTACTCCTATCTCAGCGATGACGATGATTTTCTGGAGGACCAGGCCATGGACTTCTTCACCGATGAGGATGATTTCGCCTTCATCGATGATGCGGAAGATGATGAAGCCACAGACTCCGAGCAGTAGTAGCACTGAGCACTAGCGTAGCGAGTAGCAGTCGGTCCCACTGTATCGTAGTTCCCAGAATGGTTCTTAAAACCATCTGTTTTGCTTGTTGTGGTGTGTGTTGTACTGTGTGCTATGAGTGAATGAATGAAAAAACAAGTTGCTAGAAAACTTGAGTCAACTCTAAAAACTTTTCAAAGACCCAAAACCTTAGAAATTTCCCTCTTTTCTCCTGATCTATATCAATCCTCAGATGCCACGTGGAGGAAGTGGTTCAACCCCGGACCCAATGTTGCAGATCCTGCAAATGTTGACTTCTGACCGCGAAGCTGAACGAGCGGAACGGCAAGCCAACCTAGCTACTCTGCAACAGATAGCCCAGCTAGCCCACAACAACCAAGGTCATGGAAATCAGGACAACCACGGATCTAAGCTCAAGAACTTCCAGAATACCAACCCACCCATTTTCACCAAGTCAGAAGAACCCCTAGACGCCGATGATTGGCTGCAAACCATGGAGAATAACTTAGAAGTAGCCGGAGTAGAAGCCAACGAGAAAGTCTTGTTCGCCACTCATTATCTAGCCGGAGATGCCAGGACATGGTGGAACAGTGTTCGTGCAATGACCGGAGGCCAAATGATGACCTGGGAGGAATTCAAGGTCAAGTTTAGCAGAACCCATGTGCCGCCAGGTTTGATCAAGAGAATGAGAGACGAGTTCAGAGAACTGAAGCAAGGAAGGATGACAGTAGTGGAATACCGTGACAAATTTTTGTCATTAGCTAGGTACGCCCCAGATGAGATAGACACCGAAGCCAAGAAGAAAGAAAGATTCCTGAATGGTCTGCATGACGAGATGCAGACAGTATTAGTCAATATTCCCTTTGCTGATATCGAAGCCCTTGTCGACTCCGCTATCCAGATGGAAGGAAAGATCAATCAGGCCAATGAGAACCGCACGCGTCGCATGATGCATCAACCAGGAACCCATCAGACCCCAAAGTATCGCCCCAACCCATCTCCAGGATTTGCCCCAAGAACCAACAGACCCCCTATGACCCGTCCGAACTATCCCAACCGTGGAAACCCTAGACCCGGAGGAAATCACAACAACCCCGGCAATTCTAGCCCTTTCAACCGTGCCCCACCCAAGTTCAACACCAACCATGCTACCGTCAACCCCAATACTGCCCCGAGGACTGGAAGCAATGCTGTGCCTGTCGCAGCCAAGGACAAGTCCCAAGTGACCTGTTATGACTGTGGAAATAAGGCCACTATTCCAACGAGTGCCCCAACAAGAAGAACGCTACAACCCCTAATACCAATGTCCCAGCCCAGCAGCAGCGTCGTGTCCAGCCAGGGAGAAGATTTGCCCCGGAAATTCACTCAACCGTAATGGCCGCCTTTTTCTCATGCATGCTGAAGAAGCTCAGGAAGCGCCAGACGTCGTGCTGGGTATGTTTTATGTTAATTCAGTACTCGCAAGAGTGTTGTTTGATTCTGGTGCATCGCATTCATTTGTCACCGAAGAATTTGCATGCACTAGTAAAATCCAACCAACCAAACTGAAGCATGTGATGATTGTACAAATTCCCGGATCAACCACCAAGGCTAGGCATATTTGCAAAGCCGTCCCTATCCGAATCCATGGCATAGATTTTTATGCTAATCTAATAGTACTCGGAACTAAAGGTTTGGAAGTAGTACTAGGAATGGATTGGATGTCTAAACATAAAGGAATGATTGACTGTGCCAAGAAAGCCATTACCATGACTAGTACCGCCGGAATATTAGTCGAGCATATATCGGAAACCTTACCTCGCCAATTCAAGTGTAACAAGAGTCTAGCCCAACCTACCATCGACCAAGTTCGGATAGTCTGTGAATACCCCGATGTATTTCCAGATGTTTTGCCCGGTATGCCCCCAGATAGGGATATCGAGTTTATCATCGAACTAATCCCCGGAACAGGACCTATAGCCCAGAGACCCTATAGTATGAACCCGTCAGAACTAGAAGAACTGAAGAAGCAACTGGATTCCATGTTAGAAATCGGATTGATTCAACCAAGTGCGTCCCCATGGAGGTCACCTGTCTTATTTGTGGACAAGAAGGATGGAGGTAACCGTTTGTGTACGGATTATCGAAAGTTGAATGATGTCACCATCAAGAACAAGTATCCCTTGCCCAAGATAGAGGATTTGTTTGATCAGTTGACCGGTGCCCAGGTGTTTTCTAAGATTGATCTTAGAACTGGTTATCATCAACTCAAAATTCGCGCAGAGGATATTCCAAAGACTGCCTTTACCACCAGATATGGGTTGTATGAGTATATAGTCATGTCTTTTGGATTAACCAATGCCCCCGTTTATTTCATGAACCTCATGAATAAGATTTTTATGGACTTCCTGGATAAGTTTGTCGTTGTTTTCATCGATGACATTCTGATTTATTCCAAATCGGAAGAAGAACATGAGCTACACCTAAGGACCATTCTTGGAACCCTTAGAGAGCATCAGCTGTATGCAAAATTTAGCAAATGTGAATTCTGGTTACAGGAAGTAGGATTCCCCGGTCACATTGTATCAGCCGGAGGAATTGCCGTTGACCCTGCCAAAGTGAAAGATGTAGAAGATTGGCAAGCCCCAACCACTCAAACCCAAGTTCGTGCTTTTCTCGGATTGGCGGGATATTACCGCAAATTCGTAGAAGGATTCTCTAGTATCGCCCGACCCATGACCCAATTGCTGAAGAAGGACAAGAAGTTTGAATGGACGGACAAGTGTGAAGCGAGTTTCCAAGAACTCAAAAGGAGATTGATTTCCGCCCCAATCTTGATCATGCCGGATATCACGAAGCCATTCGATGTGTATTGTGACGCATCCAAGATTGGTCTCGGATGTGTGCTAATGCAAGAAGGCCAAGTTATATCCTATCTATCGCGACAATTGAAGCAGCATGAACAAAATTATCCAACCCATGACCTCGAACTCGCAGCCGTAGTTCTAGCCCTGAAGACATGGAGACATTACCTTATGGGAAACCGTTGTGAGATTTATTCGGATCACAAGAGCCTAAAGTATATATTCACTCAGAAGGAGCTGAATATGAGGCAGAGAAGATGGATTGAGCTAATCAAGGATTACGACCTGGACATTCATTATCACCCTGGAAAAGCCAACATAGTAGCCGATGCCCTTAGCAGATTGCCGTGCCGCTTGAACTCCATGATTTTGAAGGAGCAACCAAGTTTGCACAAGGAGATGGAAGATTTTCGACTAGAATTAGTAAGTGAAGGATTTTTGGCTAGCATAGAACTTCAGCCCACTTTGATCAGTCAGGTTAAAGAGGCGCAGAAAGGAAATGCTAGTATCGACGGAATTAAACGTCGTATCGGTACAGGCAAAGTATCCGGATTCACCGAGGACGAAGGAGTTTTGTGGTACAAAGGACGCCTTTGTGTACCAGCAGATTCTGAGTTAAAAGAAGTTATCTTGAAGGAGGCCCATGATACTCATTATTCTATCCATCCAGGAGGAACTAAGATGTATCAAGATTTGAAAGAGCAATTTTGGTGGCATAAGATGAAGAGAGAAATCGGAAGCTATATCGCCAAGTGTGATATGTCAGCGAGTCAAGGCAGGACATCAAAGACCCGCTGGATTGTTGCAACCTTTGCAAATTCCGGAATGGAAATGGGATTCTGTAGGAATGGACTTTATCACTGGACTACCTACTTCTAGTAGGGGAAATGACTCTATTTGGGTCATAGTGGACAGATTGTCCAAAGTCGCCCATTTCTTGCCCGTTAAAACCACCTATCAGAGTTCGAAGCTAGCAGAGTTGTATATCGCTAGGATCGTTAGTTTGCACGGAGTCCCCAAGAATATCGTATCGGATCGAGGAACTCAGTTTACCTCGAGATTCTGGAAGAAGGTCCAGGAAGGTTTAGGAACCCGCCTAGATTTTAGTACCGCGTATCACCCTCAGACCGATGGACAAACGGAGCGAGTAAACCAAATACTCGAAGATATGCTTAGAGCATGTGTGCTAGAGTATGGATCCAAGTGGGAAGACTGTCTACCGTTTGCGGAATTTTCCTACAACAATAGTTACCAAGCCAGTTTGCAAATGGCCCCATTTAAATTCATGTACGGAAGGAAGTGCCGCACCCCTTTGAACTGGTCGGAAGTAGGAGAGAGTCAAATTTTTGGACCCGACATCCTACGAGAAGCAGAAGAGAAGGTTCACAAGATTCGAGAGCACCTCAAGACAGCCCAATCCCGACAAAAGAGTTACGCCGACAAGAGACGTCGAGACCTCGCCTTTAACATTGGAGACTTTGTTTACCTGAAAGTGTCGCCATTGAAGGGAATGCAACGTTTCCAACTCAAAGGAAAGTTAGCCCCCAGATATATCGGACCTTTCAAAATCTTGAACCGTCGAGGAGAAGTATCGTATCAACTCGAGCTACCAGAAGAGATGTCAGCAGTGCACAATGTGTTCCATATCTCGTTACTTCGCAAATGTCTCGAAGTCCCCGAGAAGACCGAAGTGTTCAAGAATATCGATCATAGGACCATAGAGATCAATGATGACCTGACCTATCCTGAAGTACCCATCCGTATATTGGAAGAAGCTTTTCGAACGACCAGAACCCGAAGCATCAAGTTTCTCAAGATTCAGTGGAGCAACCACACAGAAGAGGAAGCTACCTGGGAACGCGAAGATCACATCAGGACGGAGTTTCCAGATCTCTTCAAATCCTAGGTAATCTTTTCGTCCTTTTTCAAATCTCGGGACGAGATTTTGTTTAAGGGGGGAAGGTTTGTAACATCCCAAAAATATCAAACTTAGATCAACAAAACACTAATCCTAAAGTTTAGGGTTAACAAAAACTTTTCTAAATCAATTCTTGAAAGCATGTCTATGTGTATGCATGAATTTTGAAATTCTTTAAAACCACTTTGTTTGTGTGATCCATTGCTTGTAAAATGTTTCTTAGGTGAAAAGAACATCATCTAAAACATTCCCCACACTTTTCCTAAAGAAAAATAAGTCAAAACCAATATATTAAGTGAATGGTCATTTTGACCAATTTAACTCCCATGCCTACTTTGGCTGTCTCAAACTTTCAAAACCTAACAGAAACTTTTCTGGATCTTTGCACCCCTTGAATGTACTCATAACAAAGTATCAAGGCCCACCTTGTGATCATCCAGAAACTTTCAAATGCATAGTTTAAATGACAACTCAAAATCGAATCTTCTTCATATGGGAAGATCCCACTTTTTCAAAACCCACTTAAACAAGCTCAATTTTCAAAACCTAAGCATCTGCAGACTCACCAGAACCAATCTAGCAAACCCACCAAAAATCATTTCAAAATTCAAAACTTGATTTCATGCGGCCATTTCATCAAACAGGTTGCAGACACAAATCAAACAAAACACAAAACACTATAGTGTGCAGTGATTCTTGCGTAATTTGTTCCCTAGTCGGCTCTCACACACCTCAGTAGATCATCTAGAAAGATTAGCCCAACACTAGCACCCTATGAGCTTGCCATTCCCATTAATGGTGAACAGCCGAGCAACCCCATGTCACCCCAAAGTGGACAGCAAGCTAGGAGCAGCAGCAAGCCTAGCCAGCATGTCTGGGAGGCAGCCCACCGTCCACCGCCACTGCCTGTCCCAGCCGCGAGCGTTGCCAAGCCCTGGACCACGCGCGCAAGACACGCCCAGACCATGCCGAGCGTGCGCCAGAGCGCCACCCTCGACCACCACCCACAGACCATGCGCCGCCCTCACCGCGCGCACACACGATCACCACCGACCCAGGAGACCGCCAGGCATCCCCGTTTAACGCCCCGCGCTATACAGCCACCGCCCGCCGTCGAGAACGCCGCCTCTGCCGCGCAGAGCACCGCCCGTTCCAGACCAAACCACACCGCCCCATCACTCGCGACCATGCCGTTGAGCATCGCCAGGAGATACAGCACCGTCCCCTACCCTTGCCCATGCCATTAGCTGCCTGTAACATCGCCTCCGACGAGCTCACCTTGCGCCCCGACGGTCCCCTCGCTCGACTATAAATAGAGGCCACCCCCGCACGATTTCTTCACACCATCTCACTCCCCTCTCCTCACTGATCGTGCCACACCATTCTCAGAGCAAGGCGAGCACCACCCTGCCGGAATTTCACCGGAGCCTGCTGCTGCCAGAGAAGAAAGGAGCCAGCGATTGGAGCCTCCCCAGGAGAAGCCACCGGTACCAGGAGGTTCGCCGTCGTCGACTTCGTCGTTCGCCCGCATCGCCGACCCTCGCCCGTACCCCGGTGAGAGCACCCCTCAATGGCCGCACTAGGTTTCGTTCTCGCCGGAGCTGTCTCGCGTCGACGATGACCCTCAGCCGTTGGATTAGAACCAGATCTAACGAAGCACGTTGCCCCATACCGCTTCGCCCAGCCCCGTGACACTGACGAGTGGGGACACCCACTTAAGCAGCCCGCGGGAGCACTGCGCTTAGCAGGCCGGCCCGTTAGAATTTCCCGCGCAGCCCAGCATTTCAAATTAAACTTTTTCTTTTTAAATTCAAATACACTTCAGTACCCAACTTCAAAAATCAACCCAGATCAATTTAGTGCACCAAATTAGATGAAACCAATTTTGTTGGAAAGGTCTGTGAATGCTTAATCCAAGCCCGTTGGATTCAAGTCATTTGGATTTGTAGATCACCCTTAGCAAAAATGACAAGGCAGAAGCTTTTCTGCATTCAAACATTTTTCAAATTTAAACCACAATAGCTTTTGAGTTGATTCCAACTCTCAAAAATCACTTTCAACCATACCTTTCAGAATATATAAAAATATATATAGGTTACTTGCAGAAATAATGTTCAAGGAATAAAGGAATGCTTCATAAGCATTTCTAGCCACTCTAATTAATTAAAATAAAAGGGTAAAACCTTGTTAAATTGTGACACCACTTTAAATCACATTCCCATGGACTACAACATGTGGTGATGACATGTGTCAACATGATCCCATGTTTAGTTTGGAGAATATTAAATCTTAAGTAGTTCTTCAATGAGTAGAAATTACTTTTTCTAAAATAAGAAGACTTAAACCAATCCTTAACCTTGTAATGTTAGAGATGATGCTAGATCATCTATAGGACCCTTGTGTGTGATGATTGCAAGTAGTTAAGTATTGTTTGGTGATTGTGTACCTCGTATTTATTCATAGACGCTAGTACCGACCAAGGCTACGAAGAAGAAGGAGGATACTACGAAGAGGAAGCCGAAGAGAACTTCAACCACTGCTCTGCACAAGGCAAGCCTAATACTACTAGTTGATTGAGCAAGCTAGTAACTAGGCAAGCTAGTAACTATGCAAGCTTATACTGATATTGATGCAAGCTAACACTTGCAAGATACCCTATTGTTGCCACAACCCATGCTTGTGACATGATTACTATATGCCCTAAGCGTATGTAACCATACCCAATTGCTAAACCAATCCTAGTTTTATGGCAAGCTTTTTACTCTATTTCCTTATCAAAGTTTACTTAGAGGCTACCCAAGAAGTTTGGTAGAGACTAGACAGTTGTGCTGAAGGTTGCATAAAGAACATTAAAATTTGGCCTAAGCTAGAAACCTTGATATCAGCTTATGATATAAGGTTGGACTTAGTTGCAACTCCACTAGTTACCACCCCTCTATTAGTACTACCCCACCTGTAGATGCTAGTGCTAAGCATAAAACTTGATCAACTTTAGATGGGAATACTTGGTGGAAAAATGGTTATGAAAACCTTGGAATGATGGATCATTCTATTGAAATGTTTTGGACATGTGTTTCCAAACACTTGATGATTTTGGTGATGAAAATGTTGAGGCATGAGCCTTAGCCCTTTATAAAACTGATGGTTGTCTGGATGCGATACCATTCCAATTTTATCGTACAACCACAATACCCGAATATCGGGTAGGGCTTGACTGGAAACTTATATACCTTAGTATTAGTTCCCTCACGGCCAAGGTCTGAGCTGAGGCTACCTTGTGAAGATTGTCCACCTGTGCAGTACCCAAGATGACAGTGGTCATGGTTGGGAGGCCAAACTCACAGGAGAGGTGCTTATACTAGGGAGTGTAAATGGAAGGTTAGGATTGATTATCCGCATACTGAGTATGGTGAATTCAGGATTTGTTCCTGACGGATGTATCGAATGTTGTGGTGAAAGTGTACAATCTCTGCAGAGTGTCAAACTATTCGAATAGCCGCGTCCGCGGTTATGGACAGTTGGAGTGGCCATACTGTTCCCCCGTCAGACTTTTCAAAATGACTTATGAACGACCTGAGACTTTGACTTGACCACAATAGAGTTGTGACTGGAAATACAAGATCCCACTTAGGAGTTATAAAATTGTGACCAGCTTTGGAACTTAGTAGTATAAATCTGGCTTTTGCAAAACAACCCTAGAGCCTAGTGTCCTATTATCCAAAAACCCCTCTTTCTTGTTAGTAGTAGTTTGCGAGTACTTAAAGAGTACTCATGGCTTTGTCCCTGGCTATTCCCATGGCCAGACTATGAAGAGGAGTACCTGGAGGATGGACCCCAGGACGGTTACGACAACTAGGATCATCTCCCATCGTCAGCATTGCCTGTGACCCCGAAGATGGAGCCTCGCCTACGCTACCGTTATTATGCCGTATTCCGCTGCTTGATGTTGTATTAAGGACTGGATCATGAGATCCCTATTTGTGTAAGAACTTATGTATCGTTGTAATGGATGAAGTACTATGGTATCCAATTCTGTTAGGTCTCGCAAAAATGGTAATCCTGGGATTGCGATGTATGGCATAACAGGCATCTAGGATTGAAAAATCCGGGTGTTGACAGTTACAAAATTGGTTTTCCATTTGGTGCATACGCATAATATGTCCTCGGACATGGGTGAGTTGATATGTCTTCGGACTTGATATTTTGGTGGACTGCCATGGCTTCCATTGCATAAAATCGGGATATCGTGTCGGAGGTGGGATGGAGCTCTACAAGTTATCTTCCGATCATCGCCCGGTCGTAGAATCAAACGCTGTGCCTCCCTCGAGAATCGTCGTACCTCTTGGTTGGATCAACACAGTAGGTGATGCCTCTGGATATGCGCGTAGTTATGGGAAAATTCTTGTTGTGAGATTCGGAAGGCACGCGTTATATGTTGCCTGAAGGGTTGAGCATGCGTTTGGGTACAGTAGTGCACCCCTGCAGGGTAAATCTTTTCGAGAAGCCGTGTGTCCACGGTTATGGGCGCCTCAGGAGTACAGTGTCATGATCATAGACAACACTACTAATGCTTTGCCTCTAATAACTTGACTAGTAATTAGCCTTATCAACTAAACACCTGCTTAACTAAAATTTCCACCGTGTGTGTTCCGCAAGGGGACTTCCTCGACTGGTCTTCGAGGGGGAAAGCTTCGGATGGGTTATGTCTGGTGTTATATTATTGTTACCGCATAGCGCTCTCTTATCTCGCTCTAATAGCCGAAGTTGTAGCGTGTCTCTATAAGTTAGATAGTGCAAGCTTTGCCGCCGCTGAGTCACCATACCTTGCTCCACCCCGTGCTCCATGTCACAGGAGCCCAGCATGTCGCCGCTTTGCATCCTCACGCGTGCGAGAGAGCCAGCCGAGCTCAGCGCTTCGGTCTATGCTCCCGACCTCGACCCTGCAGCAGGCGCGCTGCCGAAAGTCAGGAGGGCTGCAACCTACTACCCTGGACAACCTGCCTCCCTGGACTGCTTGTCTTCTGTCCCCTTTAGGCCTGTTCTGATTCGCGTCGTGAGAGACGCCCGTGTTTCTAATCGTCCCATATCTGCACTGGTACCAGCCAGCTTAATGCACCAGCTCTCTCCTGCGGTGCTTGCCAACTTGTTAGATCGTCGCCATCACTTATGCGGGTCTTCTGCTCGCTGTGTGTTGCTACTCCTCTGCTTTGTCCGATGTTGTTGTCTTGGTCCATCGCAGATCTATTCTGCAGTTCACCTGTCCATCACTTGTTCGACAAAATTCCTACAGGAGATTTCAAGTGCTTTTCCGCTTACTTCCTCTACCGTTTCGAAGATGATGGATTGGAAAAAACCTCCCGACTTTGACTACTTCCACGACATCAAATAATTTCGATGATTTATCTACAATCTAAAGTTTGCCTTTCCGCCTCTCCGATCCAAACTGTGAGTCTCGGCCTAACCTCTATTTTTATATAAATATCATATACCTTATACGCATAATACTATTCATGCTTGCATACATATTATCTTGTTGTTTTGGGGGCAATATGCCGATTCACTTTATAATTAAATATGGAGACAAAATACGGTTACTCTAGATTTATATTAGCCCCATTTAAATTTGTGTAGCGAACCGATGATACAATTTTGTCTTGTTAATACAACATTAAATTGCGGGGTATCTAGACAACATAAACCACCTAATTAATTATCGGGACCCAGGTTCCGCTTAATATTGACTAATTGCATCGCACCTTTACCATGTCATCCATCGTATCATAAACATGCTAGATCTCCGCCGTAGTATTAAATATTGTATCGGTTGCTATTTTCTAGTGTTTGGCTCTTCACCGGATAGGACGATGAGCTGATGTGAGAAACGACAAGCCTCCGGCTACCCGACTTTGTTCCTCAGGCGAGCATTCTCCCCCTTCTACCTATTTTGCGTTTATAGTCTTTACTTCCTTCCTTTGATCTACTGCTATCCTTATTGTCGATGCTATAGTACCGTTCCTTTAATTATCCGCTCCACTATATTGCCTTGGTTATCCTATTGCCTTGTTTGATTAGCTAGCTTTGTCCTTGCGAGTCGTAGGCATGCTTAGTACCGCTCTCATATAGGTGAAACATGATACTTGGATATGGTTGGTGATAAGATAATTAATCTGATGTTATTAGTTATGGTTTCACCTAATGATAAGGCCCCGACAGGGACCACCTTGGGAACTGCTTGAGCCGACCTAGGACCCGTTCGTTCTACGATACCAGTTCTGAGTTGATCGCGCTAACCAAACGTGGGGGCCTCTGGGATCCCCCCCCTCAACTACCGGCGCTATTCGTATATCCAGAGGGTTACAAAATTGGTTTTCCATTTGGTGCATACGCATAATATGTCCTCGGACATGGGTGAGTTGATATGTCTTCGGACTTGATATTTTGGTGGACTGCCATGGCTTGTATTGCATAAAATCGGGATATCGTGTCGGAGGTGGGATGGAGCTCTACAAGTTATCTTCCGATCATCGCCCGGTCGTAGACTCAAACGCTGTGCCTCCCTCGAGAATCGTCGTACCTCTTGGTTGGATCAACACAGTAGGTGATGCCTCTGGATATGCGCGTAGTTATGGGACAGTTCTTGTTGTGAGATTCGGAAGGCACGCATTATATGTTGCCTGAAGGGTTGAGCATGCGTTTGGGTACAGTAGTGCACCCCTGCAGGGTAAATCTTTTCGAGAAGCCGTGTGTCCACGGTTATGGGCGCCTCAGGAGTACAGTGTCATGATCATAGACAACGCCACTAATGCTTTGCCTCTAATAACTTGACTAGTAATTAGCCTTATCAACTAAACACCTGCTTAACTAAAATTGCCACCGTGTGTGTTCTGCAAGGGGACTTCCTCGACTGGTCTTCGAGGGGGAATGCTTCGGATGGGTTATGTCTGGTGTTATATTATTGTTACCGCATAGCGCTCTCTTATCTTGCTCTAATAGCCGAAGTTGTAGCGTGTCTCTATAAGTTAGATAGTGCAAGCTTTGCTGCCGCTGAGTCACCATATCTATGTAGGCGAGGACCGCCGAATACTAGTCTCGCCGTGTACTGGCCTCAGTACTGACCGCTCTCTTTCTGTTTTCCTTTGCCCTTTGTCGGCACCCTTTTGGCTTGACAGGTATGTGATTGACTATGTTAGCAAGGTTACCCTTCCGGCTTGGCCTGGGTAGGGTTGGACACCGCTTGGTTATTCTTCAGGACTCTTAGTCCTATTTGGATCTTGTCCGTACTCGGATACTATTTGGCTTTCTTTATGAATTGTATCATTTGTATTCTTGACTCGTTGAGTCGTTGTTGTATATATAAGTTCTTGTGGACTCTGTTGTAAACTACTGTGATGTAACTACTTGTATTCAAATCCCACCCACACGAAAGTGTCTGGTGGGCGTCTTTGAATCGTTTCTATGCGGATTTTGGCGGGAAATGCCGAGATCTGCATAGACCCGATTCTGGGGTGTTACAAGTGGTATGAGAGCCAAGCTTTACGATACCCCACTGGTCCAGCCTGTAGGTTAACCTTGCCAACGGACGATGTCTAGTGTCAAAACTATTTTGCTATAAACGCGTTGGATAGATCTGATTAGCTCTGTTTTACTCCTTACCTCTATTCTTTCTCCTCTTACCTTTGCGAGTTTGAATCTGATCTCTTACCTTCTTCAAGTCCAGGATTTCTTGTGGTTAGGTTTCTGTCGTACCTTTAGGGTTCCTCTTCCCTCCTTTTGTAACAATGGTGTTATATCTGGATTTCGCTCTATGTAACCTCTCTTCCTATGCTTCCGTTGTTTTGCGACTCCTAAGACGACGACCTCTTTATCTCTGGATCCTTTTTCCGAAGCTTTCCAAACACCGTTTGCCAAGATCATCCATCTGGATTCCAAGAGTTTAGTTGCACGATCCTACTATTCATGTACAGAGTAATGCTTTGAGTGCGGGATGGAGTAGCTACCATACCACTACTCTTATCATTCGCCTTGTACACTGAGTGGTGGAACCATGCAATTTTACTCCTTCCCAGGAAGTTAAAGGTGGCCTTATCTTTTGATACCTTTACTTCCAACCTTTACCTCTCCGGAGTTTTCTCTCGAAGAATATGAGCAACCCCTCGTTGGTGGTGTCGACAATTTCAAGACGAAGGAAGAATTCTTGTTAGTGGTGTCGCGACCATCAACCTGACGCAAGAAGATCCGGCATCTGAAGGGAATATGCCCTGAGAGGCAATAATAAAGTGTTTATTATGTGTATTCCAAGTATATGATAGATGTTTATTTTGCATGCTATAATTGTATTAATACGGAAACGTTAATACATGTGTGTTTAATAAACAAACAGAAAGTTCCTAGTTATGCCTCTCTCATAAACTAGCTCGTTGATTAACAAGATGATCAAGGTTTCCTGATCATGGACATTGGATGTTGTTAATAACGGGATCACAACATTAGTGTAATGATGTGATGAACACTCATCCGAAGTATAGCATTACGATCAAAGTCATTGAGTTTATATTGCTATAACAACTTACGAAGTGATCCTAATCCTTAGACCATGAGATCATGTCAATCACTAACACCGGAAGAGTTTCTTGATAACATCAAACGTCACACCGTAACAGGGTGATTATAAAGATGGATTCAGAACTAATAAAGTGTTATGTTGAGGCTCATGGATCAAGAGTGGAATTTGTTCATCCCGATGACGGATAGATATACTCTGGGCCCTCTCGGTGATATCACATTGATTAGCTTGCAAGCAAGTGATTTGATCACTAGAATGTTATATCACAGGAACGAGAAAAGAGTGCATGTCGGTAACGAGATCAAACTAGGTATGAAGATACCGATGATCGAATCTCGGACATGTAATATATCGTGAAACAAAGGGATTAAGATACTAGCGTAAAAGGTTCCGACGATCACAAGAAAGTCATCGTTGAATGTGTGGGAGTCAGTATGGGTCTCCAGATCCCGCTTCTGATTATTGATCCGAGAGGGGTCTCGATCATGTCCGCATTATTCACGAACCGTAGGGTGACACACTTAAGAGACACCGACATCCAATTGGAGCAAAAGTTTCATGCCGAAAAGAAAAGGAAAGCGCAGGAATTTATTTCACTAGACACCGAAACTGTTTCGGTTGAAATTGCTGAAACTGGTTCTGCATGTGAAATGGAATACTAGCAAGGGGTTTTATGTGAATGTTTGTTAATTAAAGTAATTAACAAAATTCTGAATAAATAAATAAAAGAGTTTTATTTAAATGAGAGCTTGCATTAAATTTGGTGGAAATTTAATGCATGTGAGTGGATTTTTGAGTGGAGGCTTTTTAATGGGAGTGGAGGCTTTTCATTTTGAGTGGGAGCTCCACCCACATGAATGTGGAAGAGGTGGGGGCAGCCCCATGGCTGGGCGCCATGCCCCTTGGGTGCCCCCCCTCTCCCCTATAAAAGGCCCCCCTCTCCTCCTCTCACACCACACCTCCTCGTGAAGGATCTCTCTCCCCCTCTAGAATTTATCCCCCATGGTCTCGGACTAGCGAGATACATGTTCCCGGTGGCTATTCGGCAAGAAAGAGTTGTGCTTCCGCTGCATCGCTGGAGCGAGGAGGCGGAGGTTGCTCGGTGCCTCGAACGTGTGTGCGAGCACGGATGCGCTGCTGATTTGCGGCGCTAGGACTTCCTCTCGATCTTGAGATCGGCAAGAGATCGTCTACATCAACCACGAGTTGAACTCGTTAAGCTTTGTCGGTCTTCAAGGGTATGTTCTCTACGGATATACATCCGCCCGTTGTTTGTATCTAGTAGATGGATCTTGGTATATAGTTCACATCGTAGGAAAATTTTTGTTTTCTATGCTGCGAACCCTACAGTGGTATCAGAGCCGGATCTATGCGTAGATACTTTACACGGGTAGTACACATATGAGTATGTGGGCGATGATGATCATGTTGTTGCTCCTTTGTTGTAATTTTGGATATTGGTGGCATAGTGGGATGAAGCGGCCCGGACAAACTTTACATGTCCTTGCACATGAGACCTGTTCCACGCTTGACATGCAACTAGTTTGCATAAGTGGCTAGCGGGTGTCTGCCTCTCCTACTATAGTCAATATCTATTTTGCAAGCGAGTTGTCAACAATTTGATTATCCTCGTTGTGGTTCATGTTCGTAGGTAAGAACGGTTCTATCTCGAAAGCCCTAAGCCACGTAAAACTTGCAATGGATAAATTAGAGGCGTCTAGTTTAGATTGTTGCTGGGCTAGTGTTATGATATGGTAGTGTTGTAAGTAGAAGTATGAGATGATACTCTTGCAACACACATAGCGTGTAAAATCCATAGACCTTGGATTTACACATATAGGTATGATAGTGATCATACCACGATGCACATGATAGAGATCATCTGCGGGAACCATATAATTTCACTAATAAACATATGATGTTTGATTACATATTATATTGCTTGTTTAGCGCTTTGTTAAGCATAATAAGATGATCCCTCATTGAAATATCAAGATAAGAATGTGTTCTTCCTTTAGTATGCACCGATTATGTTTTCGTCACTCCAAGACATCACGTGATGATCGGGTGTTCTTGGATCCACGACCATATTTCGGGTGTAAAACAGTTACACACGCAAATACTAAGGTTCTAACTTGGCGAGCCTAGCATGTACAGACATGGCCTCGGAACACAGACCGAAAGGTTAAGCATGAGTCATATAGTTGATATGATGCCCATTTGATGCTCGCCTTTGAAGCTATACCGACTCACGTGATGATCGGACTTGGTGTAGTGGATTTGGTTCATGTAATCACCAAAAGGACATGAGGGATGTCGCTTTTGAGTGGGAGTTCATTCGTAATATAGATTAGTTGAACTCGATCTATCATACACTTAGTCTAAACTTTACAAATTCTGTTGTAGATGGCACCACCTGCTTTTAATTTCAATGCGTTCATGGAGAAAGAGAAACTAGCAACGAACGGTAGCAACTTTACTGAATGGGCCATGAATTTGAGGATTCTCCTCTCTGCTGCACAAAAGCAATATGTGCTAGAAGCGCCGTTAGGCCCCCCACCTTTTGATGATGCCCCTGACGAGGAGAAGAATGTCTATCAGACTCGTCAGGAGGACCACAACTTAGTTCATTGCGGCATATTGTATGGGCTAGAGCCGGAACTTCGAAAGCGTTTCGAAAACGGCAATGCCTTTGATACAATGGGTGAGTTGAAAATGTTTTTCGACACACATGCTGCTGTAGAGAGCCACAACGCTTCAGAAAAGTTTTTTAGCTGCATGATGGAAGAGCACAACTCCGTTAGTGAGCATGTACTCAAGATGTCGGGTTACGCCGATAAGCTTGTGTCCTTGGGAATATCGATTCCCATTGACTTAGGCATCCATCGTGTTCTGCAGTCTCTGCCACCTAGCTATAAGAGCTTTGTGATGAACTATAATATGCAAGGCATGAAGAAGTCTCTCCCCGAGCTTCTGTCAATGCTTAAAACTGCAGAAGTGGAGATCAAAAAGGAACATCAAGTGTTGATGATCAATAGGAACACTGGTTTCAAGAAAGACAAGAAGGGAAAACGGAAGGGAAGTAAGGGCGGCAAGCCGGTTGCCGCGCCTGAAAAGAAACCCCGAGTTGGACCTAAGTCTGATTCCGAGTGCTACTATTGTAAGGGGACTGGCCATTGGAAGCGCAACTGCCCCAAGTATCTGGCAGACAAGAAGGCCGACAAGGCAAACAAAGGAATATATGATATACATGTTATTGATGTGTACTTGACTAGTGCTCGCAGTAGCACCTGGGTATTTGATACCGGTTCAGTTGCTAATATTTGTAACTCGAATCAGGGTCTGCGGAACAAGCGACCGCTAGCAAGGGGTGAGGTCAAGATGCGTGTCGGCAATGGATCAAGTGTTGATGTGATCGCCGTCGGAACGCTGCCTCTCCACTTACCGTCGGGATTAGTTATAAACTTGAATAAATGTTATCTGGTGCCTGCACTGAGCATGAACATTGTATCTGGATCGTGTTTGATGCGAAGTGGTTATTCATTTAAATCCGAGAACAATGGTTGTTCCATTTATATGAATGAAATCTTTTATGGTCATGCACCGATGATGAATGGTTTATTTCTATTAGATCTCGATGATAATGTTACACATATTCATAATGTTAATGCTAAAAGGATTAAACTTAATGATGATATATCCGCATATATGTGGCACTGCCGTCTAGGTCATATTGGCGTTAAACGCATGAAGAAGCTCCATTCGGATGGACTTTTGGAATCACTTGATTATGAATCATTTGATACATGTGAGCCATGCCTTATGGGCAAGATGACTAGAACGCCGTTTTCCGGTTCAATGGAACGGGCGACAGATTTATTGGAAATCATACATTCTGATGTATGTGGTCCAATGAGTGTGTCGGCGCGAGGTGGATATCGTTATTTTGTTACTTTCACGGATGATTTGAGTAGATACGGTTATATCTACTTGATGAAACACAAGTCTGAAACCTTTGAAAAGTTCAAGGAATTTCAGAATGAAGTGGAAAATCATCGTAATAGAAAGATCAAATTTCTACGGTCCGACCGTGGAGGTGAGTATCTAAGTTACGAGTTTAGCACTCACATGAAAGAGTGTGGAATTGTTTCACAACTCACACCTGCCGGAACACCACAGCGAAATGGTGTGTCGGAACGTCGTAATCGTACTTTATTAGATATGGTTCGATCTATGATGTCTCTGACAGACTTGCCGTTGTCATTTTGGGGTTATGCACTAGAAACTGCTGCATTCACTTTAAATCGGGCACCATCTAAATCCGTTGAAAAGACACCGTATGAATTGTGGTTTGGAAACAAACCTAAGCTGTCATTTATTAAAGTTTGGGGATGCGATGTTTATGTGAAGAAACTTCAACCGGATAAACTCGAACCCAAAGCGGAAAAATGCGTCTTCATAGGATACCCTAAAGAAACTATTGGGTATTCCTTCTATCACAGATCCGAGGGCAAGGTTTTTGTTGCCAAGAATGGATCCTTTCTAGAGAAAGAGTTTCTCGCGAAAGGTGTGAGTAGTCGGAAGGTAGAACTCGAAGAGGTTGTGGAACCTTCTCTTCAAAGTATGGCGAGTAGCGCAGCGCCGAAAGTTGTTCCGGAGTTGGCTCCACCTGTTGAAGAGGGAACTAATGATAATGATCATGAAACTCCAAAAGAGAGTACTACCAAACCTCGCAGGTCAAACAGGACGCGTGCAGCTCCCGAGCTGTACGGAAATCCTGTCATGAATTTCATGGTTGATGAAAATGATGACCCTGTGACATATGAAGAAGCGATGATGAGCCCAGATTCCAACAAATGGTTAGAAGCCATGAAATCCGAGATGGAATCCATGTATGAAAATCAAGTTTGGAACTTGGTGGAATTACCTCACGACCGAAAGGCCGTGGAGAACAAATGGATTTTCAAAAGGAAAACTGATGCTGATGGTAATGTGACCATCTATAAAGCTCGACTTGTCGCAAAGGGGTTTCGACAAATTCAAGGAGTTGACTACGATGAGACTTTCTCTCCCGTAGCGATGCTAAAGTCAGTTAGGATTATGTTAGCAATTGCTGCATATTTCGATTATGAAATATGGCAGATGGATGTCAAAACCGCGTTTCTCAATGGTAATATTGAAGAAGAGTTGTATATGATACAACCAAAGGGTTTTGTCGATCCTAAGGATGCTAACAAGGTGTGCAAGCTTCAGCGATCCATCTATGGATTGAAGCAAGCATCACGAAGTTGGAATCTCCGCTTTGATGAGGTGATCAAAGAGTTTGGATTTGTCCAAACTTATGGAGAAGCTTGTATTTACAAGAAAGTGAGTGGGAGCAATGTGGCATTTCTGATATTATATGTGGATGACATATTATTGATCGGAAATGATAAAGAACTTTTAAACAGTGTTAAAAGTTATCTAAACAGCAAATTTTCAATGAAGGACCTAGGTGAAGCGTCATACATATTAGGCATAAAGATCTATAGACATAGATCTAGGCGCCTAATAGGGCTATCGCAAAGTACATACCTTGATAAGATTTTAAAGAAGTTTAAAATGGACGGAAGTAAGAAGGGGTTCTTACCTATGTTGCAAGGCAAGACATTGAGTAAGACTCAAAGTCCGGCTTCGGCGGAAGAAAGAGAGATAATGGACAAAGTCCCCTATGCTTCAGCCATAGGCTCTATAATGTACGCCATGCTATGTACAAGACCGGATGTGGCACATGCTATTAGTTTGACTAGTAGGTACCAATCGGATCCAGGTTCGGAACACTGGATAGCGGTCAAGAATATCCTTAAGTACTTACGAAGAACTAAGGATATGTTTCTTGTATACGGAGGTGAAGAAGAGCTCGTCGCTAAGTGTTATGTCGATGCTAGCTTTGACACCGATCCGGATGACTCTAAGTCTCAATCCGGATACGTATTTCTCATGAATGGCGGAGCGGTTAGTTGGAGGAGTTCCAAACAACCTGTGGTAGCGGGATCAAAAACGGAGGCCGAATATGTTGCTGCTTCAGAAGCGGCTCAGGAAGCAGTTTGGATGAAGGAGTTCATATCCGAACTAGGAGTTGTGGCAAACGCGTTGGACCCAATGGTGATCTATTGTGACAACAATGGTGCCATTGCCAATGCCAAAGAGGCAAGGTCTCACAAGCATTCCAAGCATATTAAGTGTCGGTTTCACTCCATCCGCGAGCATGTCAAGGATGGAGATATAAAGATTTGTAAAGTACATACGGATCTCAATGTAGCAGATCCGTTGACTAAAACTCTCCCTAGAGCAAAACATGATCAACACCAGAACTCAATGGGTGTTAGATTTATCACTATGTAACTAGATTATTGTCTCTAGTGCAAGTGGGAGACTGAAGGGAATATGCCCTGAGAGGCAATAATAAAGTGTTTATTATGTGTATTCCAAGTATATGATAGATGTTTATTTTGCATGCTATAATTGTATTAATACGGAAACGTTAATACATGTGTGTTTAATAAACAAACAGAAAGTTCCTAGTTATGCCTCTCTCATAAACTAGCTCGTTGATTAACAAGATGATCAAGGTTTCCTGATCATGGACATTGGATGTTGTTAATAAAGTGTTATGTTGAGGCTCATGGATCAAGAGTGGAATTTGTTCATCCCGATGACGGATAGATATACTCTGGGCCCTCTCGGTGATATCACATTGATTAGCTTGCAAGCAAGTGATTTGATCACTAGAATGTTATATCACAGGAACGAGAAAAGAGTGCATGTCGGTAATGAGATCAAACTAGGTATGAAGATACCGATGATCGAATCTCGGACATGTAATATATCGTGAAACAAAGGGATTAAGATACTAGCGTAAAAGGTTCCGACGATCACAAGAAAGTCATCGTTGAATGTGTGGGAGTCAGTATGGGTCTCCAGATCCCGCTTCTGATTATTGATTCGAGAGGGGTCTCGATCATGTCCGCATTATTCACGAACCGTAGGGTGACACACTTAAGAGACACCGACATCCAATTGGAGCAAAAGTTTCATGCCGAAAAGAAAAGGAAAGCGCAGGAATTTATTTCACTAGACACCGAAACTGTTTCGGTTGAAATTGCTGAAACTGGTTCTGCATGTGAAATGGAATACTAGCAAGGGGTTTTATGTGAATGTTTGTTAATTAAAGTAATTAACAAAATTCTGAATAAATAAATAAAAGAGTTTTATTTAAATGAGAGCTTGCATTAAATTTGGTGGAAATTTAATGCATGTGAGTGGATTTTTGAGTGGAGGCTTTTTAATGGGAGTGGAGGCTTTTCATTTTGAGTGAGAGCTCCACCCACATGAATGTGGAAGAGGTGGGGGCAGCCCCATGGCTGGGCGCCATGCCCCTTGGGTGCCCCCCCTCTCCCCTATAAAAGGCCCCCCTCTCCTCCTCTCACACCACACCTCCTCGTGAAGGATCTCTCTCCCCCTCTAGAATTTATCCCCCATGGTCTCGGACTAACGAGATACATGTTCCCGGTGGCTATTCGGCAAGAAAGAGTTGTGCTTCCGCTGCATCGCTGGAGCGAGGAGGCGGAGGTTGCTCGGTGCCTCGAACGTGTGTGCGAGCACGGATGCGCTGCTGATTTGCGGCGCTAGGACTTCCTCTCGATCTTGAGATCGGCAAGAGATCGTCTACATCAACCACGAGTTGAACTCGTTAAGCTTTGTCGGTCTTCAAGGGTATGTTCTCTACGGATATACATCCGCCCGTTGTTTGTATCTAGTAGATGGATCTTGGTATATAGTTCACATCGTAGGAAATTTTTTGTTTTCTATGCTGCGAACCCTACAGCATCATCACCCCTCCCCCCGGTGTCTTTGCTTGGATCTCGGGACGAGATTCCTTGTTAGTGGTGTCGAGTTGTAATGCCCCGGAAAATATTCCGTAATAAAATTGCTTGTTTTATTTTTTTGCATCATCATGACATCATCATGCATATTTTTTCGTATATTTTTACCATAAATTATTTTGCTAAAAGCCTATTTTTATTTTTCTAAAGTATCCCGTGGTTCTATTAAAACCCGTAGTTCTTCTTATTCTTAAATTAAAATAAAACAATATTTTGGTCTGCTATAAGAACGTAAAAGACTTATCTTGTTTTATAAATAAAACTAGGCTAAAGGCCCGTCTAAGTTTTAGCCCAAAACTAGTTCACATCTAGTCTACTTTGGACTAGATAATTAATCCATTCCCCTTCTTTCTCCCTAAACCCTAGCCTCCAAATCTGAACCCCACCTCTTTCCTTTTCTTCCTGTCGCCACAGCTCTTGTGTTTTTCTTGTCGGACAGAGGCAAATCAACAGTATCCGCGTGCCAGAATCCTCCAAGAGCTAGCTAGCTAAGAAGATCCCTTTCGATCCCCACGCACCATACTCTATCAAATCCTTGCCTATTTGATTTATCTAGTATTCAGTAGCAAGCAGAAAATATCTCAACTTGTTCAATCGCTTGTGAGCCCTGCCGCCTTGCTCCCTGGAGCTCGTGCGTGCATAGGCCGACTACTCCGGCTTCCATGCGTCAAATCCTCTAGGAGCCCTGCCTCCAGACGCCACCTCGTCTTGTGTTCTGTGCAACACCACACCACCATGTCCTTGCCCTTGCTCCACCCCGTGCTCCATGTCACAGGAGCCCAGCATGTCGCCGCTTTGCATCCTCACGCGTGCGAGAGAGCCAGCCGAGCTCAGCGCTTCGGTCTATGCTCCCGACCTCGACCCTGCAGCAGGCGCGCTGCCGAAAGTCAGGAGGGCTGCAACCTACTACCCTGGACAACCTGCCTCCCTGGACTGCTTGTCTTCTGTCCCCTTTAGGCCTGTTCTGATTCGCGTCGTGAGAGACGCCCGTGTTTCTAATCGTCCCATATCTGCACTGGTACCAGCCAGCTTAATGCACCAGCTCTCTCCTGCGGTGCTTGCCAACTTGTTAGATCGTCGCCATCACTTATGCGGGTCTTCTGCTCGCTGTGTGTTGCTACTCCTCTGCTTTGTCCGATGTTGTTGTCTTGGTCCATCGCAGATCTATTCTGCAGTTCACCTGTCCATCACTTGTTCGACAAAATTCCTACAGGAGATTTCAAGTGCTTTTCCGCTTACTTCCTCTACCGTTTCGAAGATGATGGATTGGAAAAAACCTCCCGACTTTGACTACTTCCACGACATCAAATAATTTCGATGATTTATCTACAATCTAAAGTTTGCCTTTCCGCCTCTCCGATCCAAACTGTGAGTCTCGGCCTAACCTCTATTTTTATATAAATATCATATACCTTATACGCATAATACTATTCATGCTTGCATACATATTATCTTGTTGTTTTGGGGGCAATATGCCGATTCACTTTATAATTAAATATGGAGACAAAATACGGTTACTCTAGATTTATATTAGCCCCATTTAAATTTGTGTAGCGAACCGATGATACAATTTTGTCTTGTTAATACAACATTAAATTGCGGGGTATCTAGACAACATAAACCACCTAATTAATTATCGGGACCCAGGTTCCGCTTAATATTGACTAATTGCATCGCACCTTTACCATGTCATCCATCGTATCATAAACATGCTAGATCTCCGCCGTAGTATTAAATATTGTATCGGTTGCTATTTTCTAGTGTTTGGCTCTTCACCGGATAGGACGATGAGCTGATGTGAGAAACGACAAGCCTCCGGCTACCCGACTTTGTTCCTCAGGCGAGCATTCTCCCCCTTCTACCTATTTTGCGTTTATAGTCTTTACTTCCTTCCTTTGATCTACTGCTATCCTTATTGTCGATGCTATAGTACCGTTCCTTTAATTATCCGCTCCACTATATTGCCTTGGTTATCCTATTGCCTTGTTTGATTAGCTAGCTTTGTCCTTGCGAGTCGTAGGCATGCTTAGTACCGCTCTCATATAGGTGAAACATGATACTTGGATATGGTTGGTGATAAGATAATTAATCTGATGTTATTAGTTATGGTTTCACCTAATGATAAGGCCCCGACAGGGACCACCTTGGGAACTGCTTGAGCCGACCTAGGACCCGTTCGTTCTACGATACCAGTTCTGAGTTGATCGCGCTAACCAAACGTGGGGGCCTCTGGGATCCCCCCCCTCAACTACCGGCGCTATTCGTATATCCAGAGGGTTACAAAATTGGTTTTCCATTTGGTGCATACGCATAATATGTCCTCGGACATGGGTGAGTTGATATGTCTTCGGACTTGATATTTTGGTGGACTGCCATGGCTTGTATTGCATAAAATCGGGATATCGTGTCGGAGGTGGGATGGAGCTCTACAAGTTATCTTCCGATCATCGCCCGGTCGTAGACTCAAACGCTGTGCCTCCCTCGAGAATCGTCGTACCTCTTGGTTGGATCAACACAGTAGGTGATGCCTCTGGATATGCGCGTAGTTATGGGACAGTTCTTGTTGTGAGATTCGGAAGGCACGCATTATATGTTGCCTGAAGGGTTGAGCATGCGTTTGGGTACAGTAGTGCACCCCTGCAGGGTAAATCTTTTCGAGAAGCCGTGTGTCCACGGTTATGGGCGCCTCAGGAGTACAGTGTCATGATCATAGACAACGCCACTAATGCTTTGCCTCTAATAACTTGACTAGTAATTAGCCTTATCAACTAAACACCTGCTTAACTAAAATTGCCACCGTGTGTGTTCTGCAAGGGGACTTCCTCGACTGGTCTTCGAGGGGGAATGCTTCGGATGGGTTATGTCTGGTGTTATATTATTGTTACCGCATAGCGCTCTCTTATCTTGCTCTAATAGCCGAAGTTGTAGCGTGTCTCTATAAGTTAGATAGTGCAAGCTTTGCTGCCGCTGAGTCACCATATCTATGTAGGCGAGGACCGCCGAATACTAGTCTCGCCGTGTACTGGCCTCAGTACTGACCGCTCTCTTTCTGTTTTCCTTTGCCCTTTGTCGGCACCCTTTTGGCTTGACAGGTATGTGATTGACTATGTTAGCAAGGTTACCCTTCCGGCTTGGCCTGGGTAGGGTTGGACACCGCTTGGTTATTCTTCAGGACTCTTAGTCCTATTTGGATCTTGTCCGTACTCGGATACTATTTGGCTTTCTTTATGAATTGTATCATTTGTATTCTTGACTCGTTGAGTCGTTGTTGTATATATAAGTTCTTGTGGACTCTGTTGTAAACTACTGTGATGTAACTACTTGTATTCAAATCCCACCCACACGAAAGTGTCTGGTGGGCGTCTTTGAATCGTTTCTATGCGGATTTTGACGGGAAATGCCGAGATCTGCATAGAACCGATTCGAGGGCGTTACAAGTACAATATCCCGATTAATACTCTCTAGAAGTAATTTCAATCATTATCGTTCTATATCGGCCTCTTTCATTTATTTCCTCATACGTTTATTCATTTTTTTGTCGGGAAGGGTTTGAAAGCGGTTCACCAAGGATACTGCCGATCAATGGAATAAGGAGTTGTGTTGTAATCGGATCTCGGTAAGTAGTACTATCTAGGTCCGCGCATATCTTTAATTCTAGTTTTAATATTATTATCATGCTTGGTTATTATTTGATTGAATTCTATTCTCGTAAAGTGCTCGAGGCAACCAAAGTGGACTAATTTATGTGGATACTACATTTTCGAGTTCATTCGCATGTCGATCAGCGAGCGGCGCATTGATGTAAAACAAGTTCAAGTATGTAAAGAATATATTCACAATTTTATTTTATGACCATCAATTGTGTTGAATTTCATTCATATTTTTTATAATGATATATATATATGTTCATATTGATCTTCTTTATTAAAGGTTGAAGATATGCAGGAGAAGCTCCTAGCAAAGGACCACCTACTAGCAATTCAACAGAAATTAACGGGACTTTTTCTTAAAGAGGTCATATATGAAACTGGAGAATACTATTATCGCTAATGCCTCCATGTAATTTAATGGTCTCCATGTAATTAAATATATATATCATTTTTTGGCACGTCATTTTGATGAGTCTAGCTTCCCTTACGCAAACCTCCCTTCTCTACTGATCCATCCGCACCACTCCTCTAATGCCTTTTGTTGCGACACATCCTCCTTCCGTGGCACAAAATCTGCCCCAAACCTCTGCCATTGCAGAATCCGCTGCCGCACCGCCATCTCCTGCCGTGGCAGCCGATCGCGCCCAAAACACTGCCGCAGCCCAACGCATGCCACGTGGAGATCTTTAGTCCCAATTGGTGATACCAACCGGGACTAAAAGTCCTCCAATCCAGCGCACTACCACGACCACTTGGATGGCCTTTAGTCTCGGTTTGTGGAACAACCAGGACTAAATGACCGAACCTCTAGTTCCAATTTTTTAGTTCCTCCTCACGTCTATATCTCGGAAGGTAATGCTTTATGCGGTCTCTGCCAAGATGGTGGCCAATATTTGGGCAACGCTAGATTCATGGAAAGTCAGCACACATGTCACAAACACTAGAATGGCTCTCATCTATGTAGAATATTGGGAATAGGTGCCCTAGAGGCAATCGTGTATTATTCCCTAATGTATTCAGAATTTAGTTCGTCCTTGTATGAACAATTGCATGTACTCCTTCCAAATTCATATTACTTGTCATACACATAATTTCAGCGACAAGTAATATCGAAGGGAGTACAATGTATGTCCAACTTGTTCATATTATTTTGTCCTTAGTCATAATGATTGTGCAGGACAAGCAACCTAAACTAATGTATAAGTGTTGGAATTTGGTGAGTTTTGGCCTGTTGTCCCATTAGACAAATTCTAAAATTCTATTTGGCCCACTTGTGCATGGAGGCATATGACTGTGCTAGTGGTGCTAAAGTTTAGTCCCACATTACTAGAGGCATGAACCTACTATTGAGCTTAAATACTCCCTCTTGGAGTTGCAAGCATTTACTTGGCCAAAGCATCTACGAACAACGGAGGGCATACAAGATCACAAATAACATAGACATGATAGAAGCAATAATCAATCTGACATAGCATCTCAATATCCATCGGATCCCCGCAAACACAACATGCATGATTACAAATAGATGATCTTGATCATGAACGGAGCTCACAAGATCTAAACATGGTAGCACAAAGGAGGAGAAACAACCATCTAGATATTGTATGGACTCATAGTCTAAGGATGAACTACTCACGCATCACTTCGGAGGCTGGCATGGTGATGAAGAAGGCCTCCGGGATGATCTCTCCCCTCCGGCAGGGTGCCGGGAAGAGCTTCGGATCCCCCGATCTAGGGATGGAGATGGCGGCGGCTACAGACTGTTTCGTGGAGATCTGATCGGTGCTTAGGGTTTATGCATTGGGGTGATTTTATAGGCAAAGAGGCAAGGCAGGGGGCACCCGAGGGGCCCACACCTAGGGCTGGCACGCCCCCTAGGCCGCGCCGCCCTAGGGTGTGGCCGCCTCATGGCCCCACTTCGTCTCCCCTCCGGACTCCGTGTTCCTTTTGGTAAAATATTGACTTTGGATTTTGTCCCATCCAATTCTGAGAATATTTCCTTACTAGCTTTTCTGAATCCAAAAACAATAGAAAACAGACAACTGGCACTGTGGCATCTTGTTAATAGGTTAGTTTCAGAACATGTATAAAAATACCTCAAAGTGTATACAAAACATAAGAAAGTTGATACAAAATAAGCATGGAGCATCAAAAATATAGATACGTTTACAACGTATCAAGCATCCCCAAGCTTAACTCCTGCTCAGCCTCAAGTAGGTAAGTGATAAAAAGAATATTTTTTAGGTGACATGCACCATCACAATCTTGATCAAAATATTTGTAAAGCATTGATAGCTGGGATCAAAGTACTCTAAACATGAGTATGAAAGATGTAGTTCTAACAATAAAACATAGCAACTAAGTTATAACATGAAAAGTTACGAACAAAGATCATGAGTAACAATGCATGGAAATACGTTTGTTTGTTTCACATATAGAAACATAGCATGTGTTGTATTCAGCTTGTCCTTCATGGTGTAGCAAAACATAAATGCATAGGACACCTTCAAAGTTCATAAGGGTGAATAAATACAAATAGTTTAAGAACAAGCAATATCAACATTATGAATCAATCAATAAGTTTTGGGACAATGCACATTAAAATAAGAATGACAACTATGCTCTCTTAATTGGTGCATAAAGATAGAAGATGGAGACTCAACATAAAAGTAAAAGAAAGGGCCTTCATAGAGGGAAGCAGGGATTTCAAGTTTTATAAAGAGCTTCCAAAAATTATGGTTCTTATTAGCTTTCAACTCTCATTGACCCTATCATAAGCATCTTGAAGTGATTAAGGTTAAAGTGAAACAAATATGAAGTATATGCTTGACAAATCATAAGTTGGCAATCTCATGTCCCTTGACTACGAGAGCCGTTCCTCATGCTACTCAACTTTAGTCACTAGCAAGTTCTTGTCATTGTAAGTATATGTGTATCATAGAGAACCGCCAACGGGTTACCCCTTTCCCCATGACACAGGAGCTATCCCATATCAAAACGACAAGGCAACAGACAATGAGCATCTCAGCGATCTTTTTATTTGCTATTTGCATAGGTTTGTATTGAGGATGCTTCACAGATTGCTCACTATGTTTATGCTGCAAGTTTCCACCATGATTAGGCATGGCTTAGGCTAGCCGCCCAGGTGTTTCTCTAACACATATACATAACTCCATGAACTTACAAGCTCCCATTTTATTTCACACCGCTGAAATCCATAAACAAAAGATCATGATATCAATTGGGTAATATGTACAGGTGTTGAAAGCGTTCCCCATGACAACATGGTTCTGCTAATTCCCAACTTATATGCAAGCATATAGCAACATAGATGACACAATTTTTCAAGTTTATTAGGTGCAAGAAAGTAAAGTGTACCATCAAGTTTGTGAGAGCTTTAATCACTAATTTTCACATAACAAGTTTAATTTGGAAGATAGATAAAACATGAATATACTTGGAATGGTGTAACACACCATGCATAGGAATTTATAGTGGACTCTTTGGAATAACTTGGTTTTTGGGAGTTGGATGCACGAGTAGAGCTTACTCAGTACAAGTGAAGGCTAGCAAAAGACTAGGAGCGACCAACTAAGAGAGCAATAATGGCCATAATCATGCAGAGCGACAAAACATTATCAATTAAAGCATAAAGTGCTATCACAAGTGAAAAACTAAATGATCATAGAGGCTAAGGTGATTGGTTCATAGTCTTAACATGGTGTAAGCATGTGCCAAGTCAACCCAAACAAATCATCAAAGGAGAATACCACAATATTATGATTTTGTATGCTAAAACAACGCATGATTCTTTCAAGGCACATTAAGCACTCTCAATTGTTTGGAACAAGTCATGCTACATCAATAATCACTAAGCATATGGTCAAAGCAACATCTAGAATGACATGATAAAGCCTAAGCCACAGTCAAAACAAGCTCCCTTTTGTACCACTATAAGCATGAAACTTTCCTACTCTTCTCCAACACCAATCAACTTATTTGAAACAAAATATGAATGCGGGGGTCCAACTAATTTATTCTAGCAAACCAAACAAAATAAAACCAAAAACAAAAACAAAGATGCTCCAAGAACAACACAAAAGTGCACGAAACAATAAAAATGAAGTGTCTAGAAAGAGACCTGAGATTTTTATTGATGAAGAAGGGGATGCCTTGGGCATCCCCAAGCTTTGACGCTTGTACGTCTTGAATATTTCTTGTGGTGACACGCGTGGCATCCCCAAGCTTGAGCTTTTGTCCATTCTTCATCTCATCACATCATTCTTACCCTACACTTGAAAATTTCCTTCATACAAAACTTCACACAATCTTCATTAGCAACATTAGTGTATTCAAGATAATAAGCCTTTGTGTTTACTTCCAAAACAAGTAAAAATTCTATTAAAACACAAGCTACTGTAGCAATTCTTTGTAAAAGCTCAAGTGATCAAAGAGAACTCAAAAAGAAACCGATAAGAGGCAAATGCAAATAATGGCAGAAATCTGTCAAAACAGACCAGCAGGTAAAAACCAATTTTTTTGAAGACCTTCAGTTGCTCAAATCGAAAAGTTTTGAACTAACGAAAGTTAGATAATAACCTAGGCATAAGCTCAGAAAATTACAACTCAATCCGACGTACTGGGATTTTGCAAGAAATTTTACAGTGAAGCACAGAAATATGTTTCGGGACAGCAACTTCCCCAAATCTTACTTCTCTCTCATTAGAGGTTATTGTTGGCACAAAAACCATACAAAAAGGATAAGGAGAGTTTATTACAGAAGTAATAACTTCCAAGACTCAACAAAAGAAAAACGTAATAAAATTTGGGTTATCTCCTAATTAGTACTTTTGTTTAACACCCTTAAGTTAGGCATAGGAAGCAAGAATCAAGTATTTTCGAATGAAGAAGCATTAACATCAAATTTATTGCCCCTACCTTTCTTACCCTTAATCTTATTTTTAGGTAACGTATGATTACTTGGTGGAGAAGCAAAATGCATGATGCCTTTTTCCACATCTATTATTGCTCCAAGGTGTCTTAGTAGGGATCTTCCAAGTGTGATTTGTCCTTGTCCTACACATTTAATACCAAGATATTCAGGAGACACCACTTTCCCTAAGATCTTTGTAAACACTCCTTCAACTATTCCAATGGGTAAAATAGTGGCATTATTAGTAAGATATATTTCTTCTCCTCCTTCAGAAAGTCCCCAAAGATTCAAAGCTTCATAGATATCTTTAGGCATAAGACAAAATTCAGACATGATACCACAACAAGCATCAAAAGTTTCATTATTTATAACAACTTTTACTGTAGGAAACCATTTTGAAGATTCAGAATTTATTGGAACATAATCATGATGCTCTCTAAGCATGTTATAGCATTCTTTTAAACTAGCTGTATTGGTCTCAAGAGTGTTTAACCTAGCATAAATGTTTATAAAGGATGAATCATATTTGCTAGGCAAATTATATGTTGCAATAATTTTTATGGCATTAAAAGATTCATCTTCATTACACTGGAGGAAATCTCCTCCTACTACAGCATCCAAAGCATATCTATAACAAAGAGCAAGACCATAGTAGAAGCTGCTAAGAAACAAGCCTAGAGTCATTTTAGGCTCAGTTTCTTCATGTGAATCATAAATTCTAGACCAAGCTTCTTTGAAACTCTCTTCACTTCCTTGTTTGAAAGTAAAGATCATTTCCACAGGTGACACAGTGATTGGAGAAACACTATACATAATAGCAACTTGAAGTAGGAACTAATTTTTTTGTGTTTTTGATAAAAAATAGCAAACCAAAAAAAACTATTTTTTGTATTATTGATAAAAAGAAACAAGCAAAACAAAGCAAAATAAACTAAGAAAAACAAAAAGAAAGTAAAGAGATTGGTTGTGAGAGACTCCCCTTGCAAGAATCATCTTTCTCCCTAAAAAGTGACTGACGAGGAGGAAGAGATTGAAGCTGTCCTTATCTCCCCGGCAACGGCGCTAGAAAAAGTCTTGATATGGCAGTAACTGTAGAGCCTCGTTGGGGAACCCCAAGAGGAAGTATGATGAGCACAGCAGCAAGTTTTCCCTCAGTTATGAAACGAAGATTATGGAAGTAGTAGGAGTAAGGAAACAACTCCAAGGTGTTGCTAACAACTTGGAACCTGCACAACACAAAATCAAAACTTTGCCCCAACTTACAGTGAGGTTTTCAATCTCACCGGTTTGCTAAAAAAAAGGATTAAACATATAGTGTGGAATATAGTGATTGCTTGCAGAAAGTAAACAGTAAAATAGTAAACATCGGATGATGTATCAATGATAAAGGAATGGACCGGGGTCCACAGTTCACTAGAGGTGTTCTCCTTACGATAGATAGCATGTTGGGTGAACAAATTACAGCGAGGCAATGGACAGATTGAGAAAGCATAACAATGCATATACTAGACATCTTGACTCCTATGAGATTTGATTGGGCATTACAACAAAATACATAGACCATAATCCAACTGCATCTATGACTAATAATCCACCTTCAGGTTATCATCTGAACCCCTTCCTGTAGGGTTCGCAGCATAGAAAACAAAAATTTTCCTACGATGGGAACAACTATGTACCAAGATCTATCTACTAGATACAAACAACGGGCGGATGTATATCCGTAGAGAACATACCCTTGAAGACCGACAAAGCTTAACGAGTCCAAACTCGTGGTTGATGTAGACGATCTCTTGCCGATCTCAAGATCGAGAGGAAGTCCTAGCGCCGCAAAACAACAGCGCATCCGTGCTCGCACACACGTTCGAGGAACTGAGCAACCTCCGCCTCCTCGCTCCAGCGATGCAGCGGAAGCACAACTCTTTCTTGCCAAAAAGCCACCGGGAACATGTATCTCGCTAGTCCGAGACCATGGGGGATAAATTCTAGAGGGGGAGAGAGATCCTTCACGAGGAGGTGTGAGTGAGAGAGAGGGAGGGGGCTCCTTTTATAGGGAGAGGGGGGCACCCAAGGGGCCATGCGCCCAGCCATGGGGCTGCCCCCTCCCCTCCTTTCATTCATGTGGGTGGACACTCCACTCACATAAAAAGCCTTTCAATTCCCTCCACTCAAAAACCCACTCAAATTCCCATTAAATTTCCACCAAATTTAATGCAAACTCTCATTAAATAAAACTCCTTTTATTTATTCAGAATTTTGTCAATTACTTTAATGACAAACATTCACATATAACCCCTTGCTAGTATTTCATTTCACATGCAGAAACACTTTCTGCAATTTCACCCGAAAACCCGTTTCGGTATCTAGTGAAATAAATTCCTGCGCTTGTAATTCTTTTCGGCATGAAACTTTTGCTCCAAATGGATGTCGGTGTCTCTTAAGTGTGTCACCCTACGGTTCGCGAATAATGCGGACATGATCGAGACCCCTCTCGGATCAATAATCAGAAGCGGGATCTGGAGACCCATACTGACTCCCACACATTCAACAATGACTTTCTTGTGATCGTCGGAACCTTTTACGCTAGTATCTTAATCCCTTTGTTTCGCGATATATTACATGTCCGAGATTCGATCATCGGTATCTCCATACCTAGTTTGATCTCGTTACCGACATGCACTCTTTTCTCGTTCCCGTGATATAACATTCTAGTGATCAAATCACTTGCTTGCAAGCTAATCAATGTGATATCACCGAGAGGGCCCAGAGTATATCTATCCGTCATCGGGATGAACAAATTCCACTCTCGATCCATGGGCCTCAACATAACACTTTATTAGTTCTGAATCCATCTTTATAATCACCCTGTTACGGTGTGACGTTTGATGTTATCAAGAAACTCTTCCGGTGTTAGTGATTGACATGATCTCATGGTCTAAGGATTAGGATCACTTCGTAAGTAGTTATAGCAATATAAACTCAATGACTTTGATCGTAATGCTATACTTCGGATGAATGTTCATCACACCATTACACTAATGTTGTGATCCCGTTATTAACAACATCCAATGTCCATGATCAGGAAACCTTGATCATCTTGTTAATCAACGAGCTAGTTTATAAGAGAGGCATAACTAGGAACTTCCTTTTATTTATTAAACACACATGTATTAACGTTTCCGTATTAATACAATTATAGCATGTAAAATAAACATTTATCATAAATAAGGAATACGATAATAACCACTTTATTATTGCCTCTCGGGCATATTCCCTTCAGTCTCCCACTTGCACTATAGACAATAATCTAGTTTGAAAACTTTGTGTATTGAACACCTATGGCTTTCTGGTGTTCCATATACGCAATTGTAAGTGGTTAACATAATCTACGGATCTGATGCTTTCAGGTCCGTGTGCAATTGCATGTCTTTGCGTCTCCACGCATCACTCATTCTCCAATGAGATGGCATTGTATAAATTTGTTCTTTTGGTAAGACCTTTAGTTCCTTGGGTTTAAAACACGTCGATACTATTTTCGTACAATATATCTTTAGTGTTAGCCCGTTGCAAACCACACCTTAGTTTGATAACAAACTACTTGACACAAATTCCCTCCTTTGCTGCTACTATAGCAGTAATATACTTAGCCTTTTGTTGTAGTATTCGTCACAATGTCTTAACTTTGGAACTCTTCCAAATCCATCATGGAATCTCCTTTCCATTACATTGTGCCACCCATAGTTTAAATTGAGATAAACTTAATTTGTATCTTGTGACAAAACTAGTATCAATGTAACGCTTTACAATGAACTATTTGTAATTGTTTCTCACCTCTACACAAATATATTCTTAGTTCTTCCAAAAGATCATAAGAATATCCTTACTATAGTCCAATGATCATTTTATGATTCATTCTGGTATATGCTCATAACACTTAGAGCATAGGACATATCTGGATGTGTACATATCATGGTATGATTGATCAAAACATTCTTGTGATTTCACTCATCAAGTGTCAAAACACTTGAATCTTGTTTCACTTATCAAGTGTCGATACACTTGAATCTTGATTCAATTCCTTTCCATGCGACAATAACTGTTTCTTGTCATTTCTATATTGAAATACTTCAATATCTCATATATGTACGTTTGGCATAACCATATTAGCGTCACCGTCTATCCACTATAGACATTCATGCTAAATATTTGGGTTTTGCCTAAGTCTTTCATCGAAATGAAATTCTTAACCATTGTCAATAAAATATACATCATTTCTAATCAACAAGATGTCCTCCACATAATGTATTAGAAATATGTCTCAGCTCTCCCACTTAATTTCTTGCAAATGCAAGCATCTTCATCGTCTCCTGATGAAAACTCTTTTTCATCACGGTGAAGATTCCAACTCCGCGATGCTTACTTCAACCATTGAAGTTTGCACGCCCTTTTAGCATCCTTTGAATTTTAACAAAACCCTTTGGACCGTGTCTTGTACACGTCCTAGGTAACCATTCTATTAGAAGAATTTTGTTTTGTTTATTCATCTACCATATAACAAATTATATGTAGTGGTTGCTACTTTAATCCGTCCAGACTAAATATCGCTATGAAAGATCAAATCTTGTCATAGTCAACTCCTTGAACATTGTTGTAAAATACTTTACGACATGTCGACTATTTCATAGATGTGAAACATCCATGTCTGTTTCTTTATAGATCCAAATACGACCGATAGGTTTTTACACCTTTCCGGAGGGTCTTCCAAGTTCAAAACTTGATTTATCGTGTATGGAACTATCACGGATTTTATGGCTTCAAGCCATTTGACGGAGTCAGGGCCCATCATCGCTTCTTTGCATATAGTCGGTTCATCATTGTCAAACAATAATGATTTACTCTCAAATCTTAGTATTTGATTGTTTATTCAACCGACTTGGTTCAATAAGAACTTAGATCTCCGTGACCACAACCTTTGAGGCACATAAGCTATGAGCATTATGGCAGCCTCCGGAACCATTTCCGGCGCTGCGCAACTCAGCACATTTAGCTAAGGTTCGTTAACCTTATCAAAATTCTATTGTCCTCCCACTTAACATTTATGAAAAATTCCTTCTTCAAGAAACTTTACATTTCAAGCGACAAACCCTTTTTTCCTTGGTGTTATGGAGGAATAACCAATTGTTATTCGAAATAACCTACAAAGACATGCTCATCCGACTTCGGTTGTAAACATCTTACTGTAACACCCTCAGAATCGGACCTATGCAAGTTTGAGCAAAATTCGCCAAACCCGCATAGAAACGATTCAAAGGTGCCCACCAGGCACTTTCGTGCGGGTGGAAACGAAGTAATAACATTACACAACAGTCCTCGATGGGACCCACAGAACAGATATATATATAGAGGCGACTCAATGAGTCAAGAATACAGATATAATATACAAAGATCCAAATCACCTTGAAAACGATAGAGCGTCCAGCTACGGACAAGATGCAAATGGGGCTAAGAGCCCTGAAGAATAACCAATGGCGTCCATAACCCTGCCCAGGCCAAGCCGGAAGGGTAACCCTGCTAACGGCGTCGATCTCAAAACCTGCTTAAACGAAAGGGGTGCCGACAAAGGGCCAAGGAAAAAGAAGGAGCGTCAGTACTGAGGCCAGTACACGGCGAGGCTAGAATTCGGCGGTCCTCGCCTACAAAGGTATGGTGGACTGAGCGGCAGCGGCAGCATGCACTAAACAACCTATAGAGACTCGATACAACTGGCGGATATCAGAGAGGGATAAGAATGACCTAACCGGATCCAACCTGAAGCTATCACCAAACAAACCCATCCTGGCGTTTCCCCCTCGAGACCAAACGAGGAAGTCAACCGAGGTACTCACACAGTTGGCAGTTTTACTTATTTGGTTATCGTTGCAGCAATTACTAGTCAGATATAAGTAATCGTCCTGATAAAATAAGCAGTGGGCCCTTTTTAGTTAATCAGTCCGTTGTAGTTGCAGCAATTACTAATCAGATACAGATAGCATGATGTAATCCCGAAAACCCAGCAGTTGTTGATACTTTTATTCAGCCATTCCGTTGTAGTTGCAATACTTACTAGTCAGGTACAATTGTCGCAAGCGACAAAGCAAACAAGCAATTGTGGACAGTATTATTTAGTCATTCCATTATAATGAAGCTGATTACTAGTCATTATAAAGTCAAATTTATAGCAATAAACTTTAGTTGTGCTTGTCTATGATCGAGATACTGTGCTCCAAGTCGTCCATAACCGCGGACACGGCTTTCAGAAAGTTTTAACCCGGCCGGGGTGCACAAATAGCAACACACACACGATCAACCTCGGAAAAACCAAATCAAAACCCAACGAGGTCTCACGACAGAGCAATCACAAGATTCAGAAATATTTCAGGGGGCCACCCCTTTGAGTAGATCCCGCAACGGAGTAAGCAAGCTCCGAGACGGCCTCAAGGTCTGCGTCAATGGCTGTAAACGACTGGGAACCCGAAAGTGTGGCTGGGCTTGTCGATACCGCGTAAACATTCCGCTTCCAAAACAGTACAGTGTGCAGTACCTCGCACAATCGTAAATAAAGCAGTAAAGCATGGCATAAGTACAGGATAGTAATAAAACCTCAAACTAGTTGTGGCCCCAAGAAATAAGACGGAATCAAGCTCTGGCTAAGGGGGGCCCATACTCCCCATATGTGGATAGCGCGATAAATCAAGGAACAGGTATCAAGTACTCGGGGTCTCACGGGACACAAGTGGGCGTTCGGAAACCAAATATTATCTATCACCCACCGATGCCTCTGCTTATTTCAATTTTAGTTGTTAAACAGAAATTAAAGTGAACAATAAGTAAAACTATGATCATCTCCAACATCAACATGCGGCAATACGTCAACAACTGTGGCATTTGACAACATGCAACATCACTTGAGCAAGCGACTACGACGCGCAAGTCCAACTATCTACCAAACAACAGGTAATAGGGTGTGTCTGAGGCAATAGAGGGCTGCAAGGGATATCACGGGTACGGAAAACTAGAGCATCGCAACACAGATAGCAATAGATCATCAGGAGGGAAGTAAATACTATAAAAGTAAGATAGGTAGAAAGGGGGAGATGCTCGCCTAAAAACATTGCCGAAGGTTCGACAGAAGATCGGGGCGAAGCTCACATCGACTCAACGGCCTTATCCGCGAAGAACCAAAACACTAGAAGAAACACCGGATGCAGTATTTAATACAACGGCAGAAGATCGGCATGATGCATGTATGATGTATGGCATGGCAAAGGTGCAGTGCAATTAGGTCAGATTAAGCGGAACCGGGGTCCCGACAATTAATTAGAGGGTTCAGGTTGTTTAGCTACCCCGCATTTAAATGTTGTTTATCAAGACAAAAGATAGCACCGGTTCGCTACACAAGTTTAAATGAGGCCAATATAAGACTAGATTTGCCCGCATATGGGCCCCATATTTAATTATTAGGTGAATCGGCATAAGGCCCCCAAACCACAGATATGCATGCGAGATGAATGATTTAATGCAACAAGTTGTTATTATGTTATAAAATAGGGTTTCGGAAAGGGTTCACACATTAGGGGTCTCGACGATCTTGGGGTGTCCGGGGGTCTGGGGTTCGGCAGGGTCCAGGGTTCGACGGAACGTTCTCGGGCTCAGGGGAAGGTCTTGGCGCGTCCGGGTGCGGAACTTGGGTCGGTGTCGGGGGCGCATCGGTCTCGCCTTGTACGGTGTCGTTCTTGTCGCATGCAGATCTTGTCGCATTCGCGGTCCTCGGGCCATGTTGTGGTTCGTCGCCTCATGCGGAGATCCTGGCGTCCGGAAGTGAGTACTTGTCGCGCATGTGGCTTAGGGTTCGATGACGAGGATCTTGTCGTCGAGAAGAACTTGCCGGTCCGCGTGTCGGGTCGGTCTTGGCGTTCGGGTGAAGCACTCGGCGTTCGCGAGTTCTCGGCGCTCCGTGAGGGAGAACGTGGCATGTCGAGTTCGGTCTTCGGGGTCCTGCGGGAGAGCTTGGCGTTCCGTGGCCTTCGGCTCCGCATGGCAGATCTTGGCGGTTGATGGTACGGTCTCCTACTTCGGATGGCGATGAAGATCTTGTCAATGTGTCAGAGTCGGAGATCTTGGCATCGTACTAATGGCCTTGGGTACCCTTTGGGTCGGCCGATGGCGAACTTGGGGTCAGCGTCAGGTCTTCCCTTACCACCGGGTACAAACAGTACCGCAAAGGAACGCAGCGGTACCGTTCACCTGGACAGCAACCATGCGCAAGCTCGAACACAGGGGGTGGCCTGACGCAGAGGTGGTAACCGGCGAGCATGGAGGCGGAACGCAGGGCCGCAGACACCAGGGAGGCGGGTGTGGACGCGCAGGGCGGAGCTCGCAGGGCGGGCCGAGGATGAGCGACGGAGCCGGCGCGGCTCGGCTCTGCGGCGGACGTGCGGCCACGCGCACGCTGCCAGGCCGCGGATGGCGGAGCTCGCCGGAGCAGGCAGCAGGGGCGCGGCGCGCGAGCGACGGAGGCGGCCGGCGAGGCCGGAGCGCGCCGGCGGCGGGCGAGGCGCCGCGGGAGCGGGGCTCGGCGGACGGCGGGAGGCAGCGGCCGGGGTCGGGCGGAGGAGGAGGCCGGTGGGGGAGGACGAGCCGGGGCGGGCGGCGGAGCTCCGAGGCGGCGCGGCCATGCTCGGGGTCGGCCGGCGCGGGGACGAGCGCGGGACGGGGACGCAGGCCAGGGGCGCAGGAGGCGGGGCTTGGGGGCGATGGTGAGGAAGCCGGCGCGGGGCAGGGAGGGTGCTCGGCGGACGGCGCTTGGCGGCAGACGAGGTCGGCCGGCGCGGCGCCGGCGCCGGTGCGAGGCGGGGCCGGGCGGTGAGCCGGAGGAGAGGGAGGGAGGAGGTTGGGGTCGGGGCGTGCGGGAGGAAGGGGAGGAGGAAGACGACGCGTGGGGGTGCGCGCGGGGCTGGGGGCCAGCTGCGGGCGTGGGACCGCGTGGGGGGGAGGTGGGTTCCGGGGGAGGCAGGGAGTGGGGAGAGAGGGCTGCGGGGCAGGTGGGGTGGGGCCCGGGGGCGTGGACTGGGTCCTGGGGAGGTAGTTGGGTCGGGGGGGTGTGTGTGTCTGGGAGATGTGAGTGGGTTGGGGCGGGGCCACGCGGCAGGGAGAGGGGGGGGGGCGCCGCGTGGGTGCAGCGTGTGCGTTTGGTGTGGGGTTGGGGGTATGAGTTGGCAGGAGGGGGTTTAGGTGGCAGGGGATGATTGGTGGAGGGAGAGAGGCAGGTGACGTGGCAGGTGGTGATAGGTGGGAGTGAGGTGGAGGGTGAGAGAGGGTAGATTCCTGGGTAGCTGTAGGATTTGCTGGGGTGGGACGATTTTAAAATATGGGGTGGTCGTTCGGGTCGCTACGGCCCGTTCGACTGCCCCACTAAAAATTAATTAAATGTTTTATTTAATTAAACGGACCGTTTGCAAAACGATTTTAACAAAACAAAATATTCCGGCGACCCGGTTTTGGTTTGGAATTAAAGACGGGGCGTTTTAGAAAACAACACGGGCTTTGCAAACATAGTTTTATGCGAACAATGCAGGATGATGACGATGCAATGCACAAATTCAACGCGATTTTTCTAGTAGTGGTTTTGCGGGATGCCACACTTACTTATGTTTAGCATACCAAAATTTAAGAAATGACAACTTGGGTTTTACCCCAAACCATAACTCATACGGTGTCATTTCAACGGATCAAGATGGAGCTCTTTTCAGTGTAAAAAGCGGAAGTCTCTAAAGCTTTAATCTTTTTAAAAACATAATGGCAGTTTTATCAAAAACACCTTTGATCCAACCATGTCAAACAAGGTTTCATTACAAATCTCAAACACTCCATATTCCTATGGTGTTTCGGGATATGTAAATCTAGGTGTTTTGCTAAACTTGTAACTCAAATAAATCCCTTTTATGATAAAATCATAATTCATTTATTTTTCTTGTTACACTTGTAACTCAAATAAATCCCTTATGATAAAATCATAAACCATTTATTTTCTTGTCACAATGATTTTCCACTTCATCTTGAAAGTCTTTGAAACATTTTCAAATATTTCATACTTCATTCTCATTAAGTGAACATTCACTCAAATTTCCAGAGAAAGTATATGAAGTTGAAACCCATCGCTTACGACTATACATAATGGACTACGTACATCGATATGTATAAATTCCAATATTTTAGTCGTTCGTTCTTCTTTGGCCTTTGAACGAAGTTTTAATTATCCCGAGGAAAGTCTCACAAGTGTCACTTGATCAAATCAAAGACTCCAAAAATCCATGAAAATGGAGTTTCTTCATGTTTTCTTTCCAATATAATTTAAACAGCGATGTCACTTCGTAAGTGATTTTTCAATCATTTGTCTTGCGACATTTTAGCATTAGGTTTTATGGATGTGATTTCTCCAACTAGATTTGTAAATCATCCATCTTATATGGAATACGGTAATTATTTGAACAACCTTTGTTCTCATAATACCTGATTTAAATAACAATTATTAAAACAAATCTTGAAGTCAAGCTTTGATGTCAACAAGAAATACAAACAACGGTTTGTTTGTTTTCGATGAACATCATCACATATTCTCTTGCTAGTTACTTAGGCCATTGTGGTTCATGAATTGCGTCGTTCTGTATGAAATTTCATACCAGCCAATTCGGTATCCAATACCCAAGAACCACATTGTTTAACAAGCAAAGAATACAACCATAACATGTATATCATCTATATACCTAAATTGGATATTTCCAATCTTTTCTTTTCTGCCAAATATATTTTATAGATTCTCTTTCAGCATTTCCTTTTTACTTTTTAAAAGAATCTATCAACATCAAAAGTCGCGCCATATACATGACACATAGTCCAAAGTGTGTATATTCAAATAATAATACCTTTGGACTTGCACTTTGAAGTAGATCACCATCATCAAATGATCGGTATTCTTTCAAAATCCATTCTTTAGTAATCTTTTAGTGTAGTAAACACTTTACATACATCTTCTATTCATCCTTATCATGAAGACTTTCATGATCAAGCTACTGTAGCTTATAAAGGCGAATCGTGAGTATAACATTACTTTCCAAAACCCTTTTGGATGATTAGGATGTCTAGCATCTCCAACCTTCGTAAATTATCATCCAATATGAGAACATATATTATACTCTATCATATTGCAACCAAAACATTATTTCAGATATCGTTTTATCTGCCACACATGATGGTTTTTGAAACAATTATTTCAGCTCCTAGATAAACTTGATATTAAAACAATCAAGAATCATGGAGGCAAACATGATACTTAAGATACTAACACTGGAATTGTTACTCTCGATTTAATACCAACTATTAAATTTCACGGAGTATAAAGAGTTTGCTGAAAGTTTGCAATAGGACTTTAAACTTTAGATTGACACTCAACACAATACGATACCAGTTCGTAAAGTATATATCCAGAATTCTATAGTTCTATTATCTCAATTACAACTATGCATAAGGTGGTGAACGAATGCCAATGACTACAACAAATTATGCAAATTCACTTTGATTTAATTTATGGTAAATTGAGTTCTACTAATCCAAATTAGAAATGAACTCCCACTCAAAAACGACATCCCTCGTGTCTTTTTTTGGTGATTACATGAACCAAATCCACTACACCAAGTCCGATCATCACGTGAGTCGGTGTAGCTTCAAAGGCGAGCATCCATATGGTCATCATATCAAAAACATATGACTCATGCTTAACCTTTCGGTCCGTGTTCCGAGGCCATGTCTGTACATGCTAGGCTCGCCAAGTCAGAACCTTAGTATTCGCGTGTGTAACTGTCTTACACCCGAGATATGCTCGTGGATTCAAGTACACCCGATCATCACGTGATGCCTTGAAGCGACGAAACATTGTCGGTGCATACTTAAGGAAGAACACATTCTTATCTTGATATTTAAATGAGGGATCATCTTATTATGCTAATAAAACACTAAAATAGCAATATAAGATGCAATCAAAACATCACATGTTAATTAGTGGAATGATATGGTTCCTGCATATGATCTCTATCATGTGCATCCTGGTATGATCACTATCATACCTTTATGTGTAAATCCAAGGTCTATGGAGTTTACACGTTATGTGTGTTGTAAGAGTATCATCTCATACTTCTACTTACAACATCACCATATCATAACACTAGCCTAGCAACAATCTAATAACTCTAGCCCAGCAACAATCTAAACTAGACGCCTCTAATTTATCCATTGCAAGTTTTACGTGGCTTAGGGCTTTCAAAGATAGAACCGTTCTTACCTACAAACATGAACCACAACGAGGATAACCAAATTGTTGACAAATCGTTGAAAATTAGATATTGACTATAGTAGGAGAGACAGACACCCGCTAGCCACTTATGCAAAACTAGTTGCATGTCAAGCGTGGAACAAGTCTCATGTGCGAGGACATGTAAAGTTTGTCCGGGCCGCTTCATCCCACTGTGCCACCAATATCCAAAGTACAATAAAGAAGCAATAAAATGATCATCATCGCCCACATACTCATATGTGTACTACCCGTGCAAAGTATCTACGCATAGATCCGGCTCTGATACCACAGTAGGGTTCGCTGCATAGAAAACAAAAATTTTCCTACGATGGGAACAACTATGTACCAAGATCTATCTACTAGATACAAACAACGGGCGGATGTATATCCGTAGAGAACATACCCTTGAAGACCGACAAAGCTTAACGAGTCCAAACTCGTGGTTGATGTAGACGATCTCTTGCCGATCTCAAGATCGAGAGGAAGTCCTAGCGCCGCAAAACAGCAGCGCATCTGTGCTCGCACACACGTTCGAGGCACCGAGCAACCTCCGCCTCCTCGCTCCAGCGATGCAGCGGAAGCACAACTCTTTCTTGCCAAAAAGCCACCGGGAACATGTATCTCGCTAGTCCGAGACCATGGGGGATAAATTCTAGAGGGGGAGAGAGATCCTTCACGAGGAGGTGTGAGTGAGAGAGAGGGAGGGGGCTCCTTTTATAGGGAGAGGGGGGCACCCAAGGGGCCATGCGCCCAGCCATGCGGCTACCCCCTCCCCTCCTTTCATTCATGTGGGTGGACACTCCACTCACATAAAAAGCCTTTCAATTCCCTCCACTCAAAAACCCACTCAAATTCCCATTAAATTTCCACCAAATTTAATGCAAACTCTCATTAAATAAAACTCCTTTTATTTATTCAGAATTTTGTCAATTACTTTAATGACAAACATTCACATATAACCCCTTGCTAGTATTTCATTTCACATGCAGAAACACTTTCTGCAATTTCACCCGAAAACCCGTTTCGGTATCTAGTGAAATAAATTCCTGCGCTTGTAATTCTTTTCGGCATGAAACTTTTGCTCCAAATGGATCTCGGTGTCTCTTAAGTGTGTCACCCTACAGTTCGCGAATAATGCGGACATGATCGAGACCCCTCTCGGATCAATAATCAGAAGCGGGATCTGGAGACCCATACTGACTCCCACACATTCAACGATGACTTTCTTGTGATCGTCGGAACCTTTTATGCTAGTATCTTAATCCCTTTGTTTCGCGATATATTACATGTCCGAGATTCGATCATCGGTATCTCCATACCTAGTTTGATCTCGTTACCGACATGCACTCTTTTCTCGTTCCCGTGATATAACATTCTAGTGATCAAATCACTTGCTTGCAAGCTAATCAATGTGATATCACTGAGAGGGCCCAGAGTATATCTATCCGTCATCGGGATGAACAAATTCCACTCTCGATCCATGGGCCTCAACATAACACTTTATTAGTTCTGAATCCATCTTTATAATCACCCTGTTACGGTGTGACGTTTGATGTTATCAAGAAACTCTTCCGGTGTTAGTGATTGACATGATCTCATGGTCTAAGGATTAGGATCACTTCGTAAGTAGTTATAGCAATATAAACTCAGTGACTTTGATCGTAATGCTATACTTCGGATGAATGTTCATCACACCATTACACTAATGTTGTGATCCCGTTATTAACAACATCCAATGTCCATGATCAGGAAACCTTGATCATCTTGTTAATCAACGAGCTAGTTTATAAGAGAGGCATAACTAGGAACTTCCTTTTGTTTATTAAACACACATGTATTAACGTTTCCGTATTAATACAATTATAGCATGTAAAATAAACATTTATCATAAATAAGGAATACGATAATAACCACTTTATTATTGCCTCTCGGGCATATTCCCTTCACTTCCAGTATTAAGTTGCAAGCAACAGATAATTGCATTAAGCAATGTGTGTAAAGTAAACAATACAATTGCCCATGGACAAAGGAATTATTGTTTTCTCCCTAGTAGCAATAACATATCTACAACCTTAGAGATTTCTGTCACTTCCCCATATTACTAGAGGCATGAACCTACTATCGAGCTTAAATACTCCCTCTTGGAGTTGCATGCATCTACTTCGCCAAAGCATCTATGAAGAACGAAGAGCATGAAAGGTCATAGACATAATAGAATCAATAATCAATCTGACATAGCATCTCATATTCATCGGATACCCGCAAACACAACATGTATGATTACAAATAGATGACCTTGATTATGAACGGAGCTCACAAGATCTAAACATGATAGCACAAAGGAGGAGAAACAACCATATAGCTACTGTATGGACCCATAGTCCAAGGGTGAACTACTCACGCATCACTCCGGAGGCTAGCATGGTGATGAAGAAGGCCTCCGGGATGATCTCTCCCCTCCGGTAGGGTGCTGGGAAGAGCTTCGGATCCCCCGATCTAGGGATGGAGATGGCGGCGGCTATAGACTGTTTCGTGGAGATCTGATCGGGTGCTTAAGGTTTTTGTATTGGGGTGCTTTTGTAGGCAAAGAGGCCAGGAAGGGGGCCGCCCGAGGGGCCCACACCTAGGGATGGCACGCCCCCTAGGTCGCGCCACCCTAGGGTGTGGCCGCCTCGTGGCCCCACTTCGTCTCCCCTCCGGACTGCATGTTCCTATTGGTAAAATATTGACTTTGGCTATTGTCCCGTCCAATTCCGAGAATATTTCCTTACTAGATTTTCTGAAACCAAAAAACAGCAGAAAATAGGCAACTGGCACTGCGGCATCTTGTTAATAGGTTAGTTCCAGAAAATGTATAAAAATACCTCAAAGTGTAGAAAAAACATAAGAAAGTTGATACAAAACAAGCATGGAGCATCAAAAATTATAGATACGTTTACGACGTATCAAATATTCGGATTAAATCATATGAATTGTTGCTTATATTTTCAACAATCCAAAAACCTGAGTATAGGCAACTGAATTTCACTAGTGTAGCCGCGGCTACTAGGCCGCCTCCTTTTGATGACATGCACTTTAAGAGGTGGCGTAAGAGAGCAGTTCTCTCGTTTGAAAACCTAAACTGCTATAGCGCCACTCTTGGCAAGCCTGAAGGAGATCTTTCTGCTGAGCAGGAAGCGAGCTTTAAGAAAGACGATACCATGTTTATGGCGGCTTTGTTCAGTGTTCTTGGGGACAACATTGTTGACACTTATATGTCATTTGATAATGGCAAGGACGCGTGGGAAGCGCTCGAGGCCAAGTTTGGGGTCTCGGACGCTGACACTGAGTTGTATGTCATGGAGCAATTCTATGACTACAAGATGGTTGATGAGCGCTCTGTCGGTGAGCAAGCTCATGAGATACAATCACTTGCCAAAGAACTTGAGCAGTTCAAGTGTTCCTTACCGGACAAATTTGTGGCCGGTGGCATTATTGCCAAGCTTCCTCCCTCGTGGAGGAACCTCGCTACTTCTCTGAAACATAAGAGACAAGAGTTTTCCGTTACAGACCTCATTGGGTCTGTTCATATGGAAGATAAGGCGAGAGCAAAGGACAAAACTGCTCGAGGATTTGAGGGAGGTTCTACTGCCAATTTGGTGTAGAACAAAAACTTGCAATCCCACAAGTTCAAGAATAATAATAAATATAAAGGAAAAGAGAAGTTTTATGGAAAGAACAAGCCCACACACTCAACCAACTTCAAGAAGAAAAATGATAAGAGGAAAGGCTCTTGCACGTCTGTGGTGATCCTGATCATTGGGCTCCTAGCTGCCCTAATCGCTTTGACAAGCGTCAACATGGGAACAACGGTAAGACCGCTAATGTTGTTATTAGCGATAATGAGATGAAGGATGCTGGATATGGTATTTTACCTACTATCCTTTCAGTATGTCATTCTCCTAATTGGTGGATAGACACGGGTGCTAATACACATGTATGTTCTGATATTTCCATGTTTTCCTCTTATCAGGTCTCAAGGACTTCTTTCGTGCTGATGGGAAACGGCTCACGTGCTTCTATTCATGGTTTTGGTATGGTAAATCTGAAGTTTACTTCAGGGAAGACCGTATAGCTGAAGAATGTGCAGCACGTTCCCTCTATCAATAAGAATCTCGTCAGCGGATCGCTTTTATGTCGAGATGGTTTTAAGTTGGTTTTTGAGTCCAATAAAGTTGTAATTTCTAAGTATGTACAATTTGTTGGAAAGGGTTATGAGTGCGGAGGTCTGTTCCGCTTGTCTTTGTCAGACTCATGTACTAAAGTTATTAATAATGTTTGCAATGATAATGAGTCCAATGTTTGGCATTCACGACTCTATCATATTAACTTTGGTTGCATGACGCGGCTACCAAATATGAGTTTAATTCCTAAATTTACCACTATCAAAGGTTCTAAGTGCCAAGTTTGTGTGCAAGCAAAGCAACCCCTGTAAGTCTCATACGGCTGCGGAACCGAGAAACTTAGCACCACTAGAACTTATACATTCAGATCTTTGTGATATGAATGGTGTGTTGACAAAAGGTGGAAAAAGATACTTTATGACGTTGATTGATGACTCCACTAGATACTGCTATGTTTATTTGGTGAGTTTTGGCCTGTTGGCCCATTAGACAAATTCTGAAATTCTCTTTGGCCCACTTGTGCATGGAAGCATATGGCTGTGATAGTGGTGCTAAAGTTTAGTCCCACATTGTTAGTAGAAGGGGAGTTGTACCTTCTTATATAGTAGAGTGTAGCACCACTCACTAAGGTGTGACAAGGAGAGAAGCCCTCGCGCACTCCTCCTCCGATGCCGCCTGCCTCGCCACATGTAACATCGAGCTTAGAAATAAGCTGAACACAGAGGTGTGCATTGCATTCATGCATAGAAAATCCGAATAATTTTCGCGCTTTTGAACAAAACTTGTCAAAGTGATTGACGCTTATCTTAACTTGATGGAATTGAAGTAGATCATCAAGTTGACTGCGATGAGTTTCTATATGACCTTTGTTAAAAACCATATTTTGGGTAAAGAAGATTTGATCTAAGGGTGGATCAAATGTAATAAAATTAAACCACAACACATTATTTAATGATTAATATTTGATCTTTAAGAGATCATATCATAGTATTCATTACAATAACCCATGAATACCAAGCTTTGAATATAATTCAAGTAACAAGAATGTAATAACTAAGTCTTGACCTATTTTAGCCTTATCTATTTATACCATGAGGATCATGGTAATACTTCACCCTAACTATTTAGTTGTATTGAGTAGGAAGGAAATCAAGTCAAGACCATTCACCACATATCTTTCTTTCCATATCAATCCTTATCATCTCTAATGAATCATATCTTAATATCTGTTGTTCATCAATGTTGAGTAATCAACTATTGATTCACCAATTCTTAGCCTATTAACTATTGATCTATCAAGTCTTAACCTATCAATTCTTGATCTATTAACTCTTGTCCTTATCATAGAATTCCCTTAAGGCCTATAAAGAAATAAGTAAGAAGAGGTAGGTGGTAATGTTAGCTTTAGATATCATCTATAGTTGGGAGTTTGAAGGGAATGAAATCAATATGATAATTGAGGGAGTTAACTCACTCCTGAATGGATAGAAGAGTTATCCGAGATAAAGATATATGTGGTAACCAAGAAGATTACAAGGATGAAATCTAAAGATAGTTACCAGGAGTAATCATATTGGATTAAGTAGGTATAGTCAATGAATAATATCTTCTATATAGTAAGGGATATAGAGAAGATAATTATAATACAACTATAATGTTGTATTGATAAAGCCTTGATTAGCCAACTGAAAACCTAAGCCATAAATGATCAAAGGATTATAAGGATCATGCTCAAGTCACTAAGAGTGAATGATTATATCATGTATAAGTGACATTGGTGGATATAACATGATTAGACCTTAGTATAGATATGTTATCCTAGGTTAGTTATGATAAGTCATAATGGTATAATGAGAAGTTGGTGTATGAGTTACTGGAGATAAGTAGGATAGGATAGTATGATTAAGTTGAAGCTAGAGTAGCATGGAGTTATTGAAGTAGTATTATTCATCTTAAAGTATAGTAAGCTTTTGACGAAAGTAGATTTGGATATATAAATCTATTGGAGTAATATTAGTGATGGGTAATGAAGGATGTGTAAGAATGGAGTTAAAAGTAACTATTTTAATGGATTAGAGGTTATCATTAGTGGAGCAGTGGATATGACCAAGTATAGATATGACAAGATTATGAAAAGCTTCAGCGACAAGCTTCTAAGATTTATAATCAAGATTACAAAGTAATGTGTGAAGTAAGAGAGTAATCATTCAAGTGGAATTAGATTCATAAGGAGTACTCTAGAGATGGAAATTATCTCTATGAGGAGATCAGGTAGAGCTTTAGTGTCAAGATCATTGTAATTACAAATGGATTCAGAAGGAGGAAGTATTGATAAGAATATTCCTGTGAATTAAAGCTCATCATGTTAACACATGATGGTGGATGTGAAGTAGTAGTATATCTAGGAAAGGAATTTCTTAATTAGAAGTCAAGAATTATGAAGTAGGGAATATAGGAATTCTTGGTAATATTCTACCATAGTTTTATAGAAAAATCACCTATGCAAATCTTTACCACTTCCAAACATCTAAATCATGTGTACCACATAAATAGAAAGTGCTATAAACCATTATACTCTAATATTGTATCCATATACTAACCACACTTAAGAAAGAAGTGAGTAACTAGTTCAAGAAATCATCTATGCATATTTTTAAATTAGTAGGGTGGTTAGGATTCACCTATTTGTGGAATTTGGATAATAGAATTTACCATTTTAAGAACCTTAACAATTAAATCATCTTATATATATTCTATTTATATCAATGAGGCAAATTCTCTAATCCATTGTTATAACCACTCATTCCGTATGAGCATGGAATAAGTGGGGATACAATATTATAAACCACCCTATACCTTACTATGTGATTAAATACATATAAATAAACCCTATGACTATCATTAAACATTTTAAAACTTCATTACTCCAAATAAAAGTGAAAATAGTGTTATAGAGAATTCTTACGATATAAACCCTAAAACCCTAATTCCTACATATTCTATTTAAGAAAAGAATCTATATATGATTAAAAAATTAGAAAGTAATAAATAAAGTATACTATCATAATAAATAAACTCATACAAGAATTTGAAATACATTTTTATGTGTTTGCATTTGTCTAAAGAATAAATTCTATAAAGAAATATTTAAGACAAACATAAATTACAAAAAACAGAAAACAGAATATAGAAAACGATAGAGAAGAATAAAAAAACTAACAGAAACGAAACCAGGCTGTAGCCCATTTCCCTCTCTGCCTATCTACCGCCCAGCAACAACACCGTTCTTCTTCCACTCACTTCGTTGCAGCTCACAAAGGCCCAACAACCAGCCCAACATATTTTCCTCTCTAGCTGATGGGTGGGACCAAAGAAGGACTGTGGATCGAGATAGGAGAATTCTAGGGGGTTTTCCGCAAAACAACCTCCATCGACTTCCTCGTCTACTGGAAGCTACTCGGTGGCAGTGGACGATGCCGTCTGTCGCTGTCGTGCGCTGTGATGCTCGCTGCCGACACTCGGGGAGGGGATAATAATGCCACCGCGACGTCCCTGCTCGCCCTTATCCCCATTCTCCTTCCCTGAAGCTCTCTCTCGATTTTACCTTAGGGCCAAAACCCTAGCTCGCCGGAGATGCTTGTCGTCGCTGCTAGAGACCACCCCTCTGCCATCCGAGCTTGCCCGTGAGTTCGCCATGCTCAACTCGTTCGTATCCCTAGAGGAATCGGAGCCTGAAAGAACATGTTGGGACCCCATGTGTGGTTTTGGTAATTAATGACAATCTTTATGTACTAATGTGTGTATTAAGTTATACTTGTAGGATTTGTCCATTGACATCACTTGGAGCATGTGTTGGCTTCAAGATCGATGAAATGAGAAGAAGATGTGTTGTGCAAGCTCAAAATACACCATCTATAGAAGATCTCATGTTTGATGCTTTCCATTCTCGGTGATCATGGATCGATGATGAAGAATCAAGAAAGGCGTTCCATCTTGAGAAGGGCAATATCGTCTACATCGAGCTCAAGTGGAATGCTCAAGGCAAAGTTATAATCTTGATAGGTTTTCCCTTTTGCCGGTCTCACATTGTGTGTGTGAGATCGGGTTTAGGATAGATAACCGTACTATCAAGAAGGGCTCTCGTATGAGTAATTCAGTCACATCGTTCGGAGAGAGCTCAAACCTTTGCATACTTGCATCATCGTATTTGGTTGTTATTTGGTCTTACCCATGTGAGGACATAGAGCTTGTGGTAATCTCCATAACAATCTCTTGATCATCAAAATCGGATCTTCCGTTTGTATCTTGTTGCGATTTTGATCTTGGCGGCTTTTCGGTTTCCCACCAAGTGAGGTATTCCACATTATTCTACTTGATACTTTCTCACTTGGTGATAACCAATATTTCCACTATTTATTGGTAAGCCCTTGTCGTTCTCTATCCAACGCAATTGGAATCGGGTCAATCGGAGCTTCCAATCAAAAGTTATTGTCGTTTGAATATCTGTTCTTTTATTAAAAAGAAAAGGAATCAGGTTTCTAGGCTGAAGGGTAGTACCGCCCAGGTGGGCCGGTACTACCGCCCGCCCCTGGGCATCCTGTAATATCTCTCTGCTTGGCCCAGTACCTATTTGCGGTAGTACCGGCCGGCCCGGTAGTACCGCCCGGGTGGGCCGGTACTACCGACCGGCCCAGTTTATTTGCCCAGATATTTTTCCAGATCCAGATCCGCTCGCACTGTTCCCGCCCGCGCGTCGCCAGCTGCTTTGCCCCGCGTTGACCCCGCATCGCGTGCGCTGCTGCATGCGCGCCCGCGCTGAGCTGGCCTTGTCCCGCGCATGTCGCCGCTCGCTCCCGCCCGTTGCCGCTCGCTTCGCTGGGGCCCAACCCTGACTGCTGCGCTGCTGCGATGCTGTGCTGGTTTGATGCACGCCTGCTGCTGCACGCGCTTGCCCGCTGGCCCGCTGCGCCTGCCCGCTGGCCCCGCTTCGCTTGCAGCTGCACGCGCGCGCTGCGCCTGCCGCCTCGCCCAATCCCGCGCGCATGCGTTGACCATCGCTTGCTAGCCCCTGATTCGTTTTCCTGGCTGTTCTCGCAGGGTGCGGTAGTACCGGGTTTTTGCGGTACTACCGGGCCGTTCAGAAAAATGCCCAACGGGCAGATTTAGCCCGACCCTTTAAATAGACTTTGTCCATTATTGTTTAAAGTGGCTTCTTCTCTCTCTTTTCTTGCTCAAGCTTTGCCCCATATTCTCATTCCCTCTTGAGCTTGATTCTATGATTTCTATCCAATGATTCATGCTAATATTTGAGAGGAATATAGAGGAGATCTAGATCTACGTTTTGACCAAACCAAAACATCTCTTTGTGAGTGTATCTTTGGGGATCTAGATCTTGGGGGATTTTGTGTCTCTCTTTGATTCCTCCTCTCTTGTTCCCCCAATAGCTTTAGTAGCTTTGTTGGAACTTGAGAGTGAGGGGTTTGAGCACCTTTGTGGTGTTCTTGCCATTTGCATTTGGTGCATCGGTTTGAGTTCTCCTCAGAGGATTTTGTTTGAGTTACTCATTGGAGCTTGTCCCTCTTGGGTTCTTAGAACCCTAGACGGTTTTGTGGCCTTGGTGGCATTGTGGCCTTTTGTGGCATTTGTTGGGAGCCTCCAATTAAGTTGTGGAGAAGTGCCCCAACCTTGTGAGAGGTTCCGGTTGCCACCGACAAGTGCACCGATAGTGGAAGCGTGGATCGATCCCGTTGGGGTGAGATTCACCGGAGAATAAGGGAGGCCTTTTGTGGTGTTGGTGGTTTGATACCACCCCCTCTCCAAACGAGACGTACTCCATGTTGGGAGGAACTCGGTAAAATACCGGTGTCCCCGCGTGCCTCGGTTATCTCTATACCCGAGCTCTTTACTTATGTACCTTACATTGTGATAGCCTTCGTGCTTGAAGTAATATATATCTTGCTATCACTTTGTTGCTTGTATTGCTTAGCATAAGTTGTTGGTGCACATAGGTGAACCTTAGTTGTTCTAGGTTGTGCTTAACAAAGTAAACACTAGTTTTATTCCGCCTTTGTTGAGCCACTCTAGGAAAAGTTTTAATCGCCTATTCACCCCCCCTCTAGGCGACATCCGTATCCTTTCAATTGGTATTAGAGCCCGGTCTCTCATTTTAGGCTTCACCGCCTTTAGATTAAAGATGTCGGCTATAGGATTTGTGCACAATGACATGTTCACATTCGATGGCACAAATTATGATATATGGAAAAATCGCATGCTCATTCATTTTCGGGACATGGACCCAAATTTGGAGCGTATTGTAGATATAGGTTTTTCTCCTCCAATGGATTTCAAAAATCTATCTAGTGAGGATGAGAAAAACTTATATCTCGATGCTCAAGCTTCTAATGTGCTTGTTAATGCTTTGAGCTATGTAGTTACATCTTCAATCATTCCTTTTTGGAGCGCTCATGAGTTATGGACAAAACTTCAAGATAAATATGTTGTATCCAACATTATTGAGGATGATCGTGTTGCTTCCACTTCCGGTCGAGATGAGTTCTCATCCTCTACCACTTCACCAACATGTGACTTTTCACAAGGTAATGATATGGTGAGTGGTAATAGAAATTGCAATATGGATAGTGTGTTCACTATTTGTAATACCTCACATCTATCTAGTTGCAATGATCTATCTTTGGACCTTAACACTTCTAGCACTCAAAATTCCTCACATGCTTGTGTTAATAGTCCTTGCATATCATGTAGAAATGACTTGAATAAATCTCATGATGATATGCTCATGTTGTATTGTTGCCATGATAAAAATGCTTCTATTTCCTCTAGTGCTTGTGTTGCTAACCATGTAGAGGAAAATGAAGATTCTATGGGCCAAGACAAGGTCTTGAAGAGAGCTACAAGTGCAATCTCATCATCACCTTCCTCCGGTTCTCACATGTGCCTTATGGCTAAGGGAACAAAGGTAACCTCTTTGAATCCCATTGTATCTCATGATGATGACGAGGTTGAGAATTATAATGATGATTATAGAGGTAAGCATGATATTAACTCTATTAAGAAAATGGGAGAGGTTGTCTATAGTGCTCTCTTCAAAAATAAAATTGCTTCCTCCAAATTTCTTGAAATCTTGAATTGTGCCATAGAAGGCAATGATATTATTGAGGACCAAGATAACTTAATTGATGAAAAGTTTGCACTTGAGCGTGAGTATTCTAATGAAGTTGCACAACTAAAGGACTCCCTTGAAGAAGAACAAACCACCAAAGAAACTCTTGAGGAGACTTTTACTCTAGAATTATCTAGAGTAAAGGAATACCATGATAGAGAACTTGCGGTGGCTAACTCCTTCAAGATTAAAAATGATGAACTTGAAGTTGCTTATGCTAAACTTGTTGAGGATTTTAAGCACCTCGAAAATGGCTCTCGGGTCGTTAAGAGGGAGCTCATCAAACTCACCGAGTCACATGAGCAACTTAAAGCTTCATATGTAAAAGAGCTTGACAAGTTGCCCTCACCTCTTGCTAATGAAAATGATGCTTGTGCTACTAACTCTATTTCTTGTGAAGCATATATTTTGAAGGAGAATGTTGAGCTAAATGCTCAACTTGCTTTGCTAACTAGCAACTATGGGAAATTAGAAGAAAGTCATTTTAAGCTCTCGAGCTCGCATGAGGATCTTCTAGTCTCCCATGATAGGCTAAAGTTAGCTCATGAGGCCATCGTGTCAAAGGTAACATCTAGTGGGCCTCATGTGGACATTAGCACTATATCTACTTCAAATGTTATATTGCCATGTGCTAGTCATTGTAATTCATCCTCTCACAACCATGCTATATCTCGTGATGAATTACATTCCATGCCTTGTTGCTCTAACAATGTAGCATCTACTTCCTCTAGTACTTTTGTTGAAACTAACCATGTAGAGGAAATCAAAGAGCTCAAGGCTCAAGTCACTTCTTTGAAGAATGGCTTTAAAAAGGGTCATCATGGGAAGGCCGCACTCAACAAAATCTTGAGTGTGCAAAAATCCCCTAATGAAAAGAGTGGGCTTGGATTCAACTCCAATATCAAGAACAAGTCCACTATCAAGTTGAAGCACAAGGACAACAAGAAGAATGGCCAAGATCAAGTCAAGAATCCGGCCAACATTGTTTGCTTCAAGTGCAGGGAAGAAGGGCACCATGTTAGATCTTGCCCATTGAAGAAAAAGCCTCTTAGTGTGAAGCAACAAGGGAAGCGGCCTCAATCTCCACCTCAAGTAATTAATGGGCCTCTTCCTAAGAGGACTACTCGAGCTCTTCCTCTAGTTGTGGCTTCACCTAAGAAGAAAGATGGCAAGAGTAGAACTTGCTACATATGCCATGAGAAGGGGCATATTTCTTCCTCATGCACTATCGGTATCTCCTCATCCAACCCTATAATTATTGATGATGCTTATTCTCTTTGTAAGGATGAGGTTGGCAATGTGTTTGCCAAATTTGTTGGTGCCCAATGTGGTGTCAAGAAAAGATCCATTTGGGTTGCCAAGCCTATTGTGACTAACTTCTTAGGACCCAACTTGGTTGGGGACCAACAAGCCAAAACTTGATCAATAGGTGTGTTTTGGAGGGCATTGGAGTCTTGGATACATTATGAAGAATTGAGGGATCTTCATCAATTATTATTGTCAAGCCAAGCCATTTGGATTATCATGATTATATTATATTTTCAATGTTCCTCCTTGCGGTAACATATGCTAAACTCTGTACATTGAAAGTTACTCGCCCCCTTGTGCATGTGTTAGTTTTGTATCTTCCATGTGTTTGTACATGTTGTGCTTTCCACTTAATTATCTTGAGATATCAATCATATTTGTGTATGATTAGGTGGCACACCATGTATGTGTGTTTCGTGTATTGGAGCCTTCTTGATTATATTTGATATCTTATTTGGCTCTTGTGAGAGATTAATGGATTATCCCATTTTGGGGGAGTGTTATGCTTGGGCATTCCATAATCCTAAAATTGTGTGTACATGAGTAATACCACCTAGTATTTATATTGGATTATTGTCTAGTCTCTGTGTGGTATAATTCTCATGAGAAATTTAATTTATAATGTCCATTAATTATCTCTATTTGTATCATTTTGCCTCGTGTTAGTTTTATGGTAGTATCACATTATGGGGGAGTCATATGCTTAGTGCATATTATAATCCTAGAAAATGTGAATATTCGAGGTTGTGTCACTTAGAATTGATATTGATAATTATCTAGCATCTATGTGACACATTTCCTCATACAAGTTCCAATTTGCTTGAATGTTGTTGTTGATCATATTTTGGATCTTGTATATGAGAGTGTTTCTTGGTATGTGTTTCCTCATATTTAGATCTCTATATTCTCATGGAAACCATTTGCTTCAAGTCACTCTAATCACTATGATTGTGTGACTATTGGAAGCTACCAAGAATCTCTTTCGAAGCATCAAACTTATTTTGTATACTTTGTTACATGCTTCTTTGTTGTGACTATGATCTTTGGGGATCTAGATCTTGGGGGATTTTGTGTCTCTCTTTGATTCCTCCTCTCTTGTTCCCCCAATAGCTTTAGTAGCTTTGTTGGAACTTGAGAGTGAGGGGTTTGAGCACCTTTGTGGTGTTCTTGCCATTTGCATTTGGTGCATCGGTTTGAGTTCTCCTCAGAGGATTTTGTTTGAGTTACTCATTGGAGCTTGTCCCTCTTGGGTTCTTAGAACCCTAGACGGTTTTGTGGCCTTGGTGGCATTGTGGCCTTTTGTGGCATTTGTTGGGAGCCTCCAATTAAGTTGTGGAGAAGTGCCCCAACCTTGTGAGAGGTTCCGGTTGCCACCGACAAGTGCACCGATAGTGGAAGCGTGGATCGATCCCGTTGGGGTGAGATTCACCGGAGAATAAGGGAGGCCTTTTGTGGTGTTGGTGGTTTGATACCACCCCCTCTCCAAACGAGACGTACTCCATGTTGGGAGGAACTCGGTAAAATACCGGTGTCCCCGCGTGCCTCGGTTATCTCTATACCCGAGCTCTTTACTTATGTACCTTACATTGTGATAGCCTTCGTGCTTGAAGTAATATATATCTTGCTATCACTTTGTTGCTTGTATTGCTTAGCATAAGTTGTTGGTGCACATAGGTGAACCTTAGTTGTTCTAGGTTGTGCTTAACAAAGTAAACACTAGTTTTATTCCGCCTTTGTTGAGCCACTCTAGGAAAAGTTTTAATCGCCTATTCACTCCCCCTCTAGGCGACATCCGTATCCTTTCAATTGGTATCAGAGCCCTATCTCTCATTTTAGGCTTCACCGCCTTGAGATTAAAGATGTCGGCTATAGGATTTGTGCACAATGACATGTTCACATTCGATGGCACAAATTATGATATATGGAAAAATCGCATGCTCATTCATTTTCGGGACATGGACCCAAATTTGGAGCGTATTGTAGATATAGGTTTTTCTCCTCCAATGGATTTAAAAAATCTATCTAGTGAGGATGAGAAAAACTTATATCTCGATGCTTAAGCTTCTAATGTGATTGTTAATGCTTTGAGCTATGTAGTTACATCTTCAATCATTCCTTTTTGGAGCGCTCATGAGTTATGGACAAAACTTCAAGATAAATATGTTGTATCCAACATTATTGAGGATGATTGTGTTGCTTCCACTTCCGGTCGAGATGAGTTCTCATCCTCTACCACTTCACCAACATGTGACTTTTCACAAGGTAATGATATGGTGAGTGGTAATAGAAATTGCAATATGGATAGTGTGTTCACTATTTGTAATCCCTCACATCTATCTAGTTGCAATGATCTATCTTTGGACCTTAAAACTTCTAGCACTCAAAATTCCTCACATGCTTGTGTTAATAGTCCTTGCATATCATGTAGAAATGACTTGAATAAATCTCATGATGATATGCTCATGTTGTCTTGTTGCCATGATAAAAATGCTTCTATTTCCTCTAGTGCTTGTGTTGCTAACCATGTAGAGGAAAATGAAGATTCTATGGGCCAAGACAAGGTCTTGAAGAGAGCTACAAGTGCAATCTCATCATCACCTTCCTCCGGTTCTCACATGTGCCTTATGGCTAAGGGAACAAAGGTAACCTCTTTGAATCCCATTGTATCTCATGATGATTACGAGGTTGAGAATGATAATGATGATTATAGAGGTAAGCATGATATTAACTCTATTAAGAAAACGGGAGAGGTTGTCTATAGTGCTCTCTTCAAAAATAAAATTGCTTCCTCCAAATTTCTTGAAATCTTGAATTGTGCCATAGAAGGCAATGATATTATTGAGGACCAAGAAAACTTAATTGATGAAAAGTTTGCACTTGAGCGTGAGTATTCTAATGAAGTTGCACAACTAAAGGACTCCCTTGAAGAAGAACAAACCACCAAAGAAACTCTTGAGGAGACTTTTACTCTAGAATTATCTAGAGTAAAGGAATACCATGATAGAGAACTTGCGGTGGCTAACTCCTTCAAGATTAAAAATGATGAACTTGAAGTTGCTTATGCTAAACTTGTTGAGGATTTTAAGCACCTCGAAAATGGCTCTCGGGTCGTTAAGAGGGAGCTCATCAAACTCACCGAGTCACATGAGCAACTTAAAGCTTCATATGTAAAAGAGCTTGACAAGTTGCCCTCACCTCTTGCTAATAAAAATGATGCTTGTGCTACTAACTCTATTTCTTGTGAAGCATATATTTTGAAGGAGAATGTTGAGCTAAATGCTCAACTTACTTTGCTAACTAGCAACTATGGGAAATTCGAAGAAAGTCATTTTAAGCTCTCGAGCTCGCATGAGGATCTTCTAGTCTCCCATGATAGGCTAAAGTTAGCTCATGAGGCCATCATGTCAAAGGTAACATCTAGTGGGCCTCATGTGGACATTAGCACTATATCTACTTCAAATGTTATATTGCCATGTGCTAGTCCTTGTAATTCATCCTCTCACAACCATGCTATATCTCGTGATGAATTACATTTCATGCCTTGTTGCTCTAACAATGTAGCATCTACTTCCTCTAGTACTTTTGTTGAAACTAACCATGTAGAGGAAATCAAAGAGCTCAAGGCTCAAGTCACTTCTTTGAAGAATGACTTTAAAAAGGGTCATCATGGGAAGGCCGCACTCAACAAAATCTTGAGTGTGCAAAAATCCCCTAATGACAAGAGTGGGCTTGGATTCAACTCCAATATCAAGAACAAGTCCACTATCAAGTTGAAGCACAAGGACAACAAGAAGAATGGCCAAGATCAAGTCAAGAATCCGGCCAACATTGTTTGCTTCAAGTGCAAGGAAGAAGGGCACCATGTTAGATCTTGCCCATTGAAGAAAAAGCCTCTTAGTGTGAAGCAACAAGGGAAGCGGCCTCAAGCTCCACCTCAAGTAATTAATGGGCCTCTTCCTAAGAGGACTACTCGAGCTCTTCCTCTAGTTGTGGCTTCACCTAATAAGAAAGATGGCAAGAGTAGAACTTGCTACATATGCCATGAGAAGGGGGCATATTTCTTCCTCATGCACTATCGGTATCTCCTCATCCAACCCTATAATTATTGATGATGCTTATTCTCTTTGTAAGGATGAGGTTGGCAATGTGTTTGCCAAATTTGTTGGTGCCCAATGTGGTGTCAAGAAAAGATCCATTTGGGTTGCCAAGCCTATTGTGACTAACTTCTTAGGACCCAACTTGGTTGGGGACCAACAAGCCAAAACTTGATCAATAGGTGTGTTTTGGAGGGCATTGGAGTCTTGGCTACATTATGAAGAATTGAGGGATCTTCATCAATTATTATTGTCAAGCCAAGCCATTTGGATTATCATGATTATATTATATTTTCAATGTTCCTCCTTGCGGTAACATATGCTAAACTCTGTACATTGAAAGTTACTCGCCCCCTTGTGCATGTGTTAGTTTTGTATCTTCCATGTGTTTGTACATGTTGTGCTTTCCACTTAATTATCTTGAGATATCAATCATATTTGTGTATGATTAGGTGGCACACCATGTATGTGTGTTTCGTGTATTGGAGACTTCTTGATTATATTTGATATCTTATTTGGCTCTTGTGAGAGATTAATGGATTATCCCATTTTGGGGGAGTGTTATGCTTGGGCATTCCACAATCCTAAAATTGTGTGTACATGAGGAATACCACCTAGTATTTATATTGGATTATTGTCTAGTCTCTGTGTGGTATAATTCTCATGAGAAATTTAATTTATAATGTCCATTAATTATCTCTATTTGTATCATTTTGCCTCGTGTTAGTTTTATGGTAGTATCACATTATGGGGGAGTCATATGCTTAGTGCATATTATAATCCTAGAAAATGTGAATATTCGAGGTTGTGTCACTTAGAATTGATATTGATAATTATCTAGCATCTATGTGACACATTTCCTCATACAAGTTCCAATTTGCTTGAATGTTGTTGTTGATCATATTTTGGATCTTGTATATGAGAGTGTTTCTTGGTATGTGTTTCCTCATATTTAGATCACTATATTCTCATGGAAACCATTTGCTTCAAGTCACTCTAATCACTATGATTGTGTGACTATTGGAAGCTACCAAGAATCTCTTTCGAAGCATCAAACTTAATTTGTATACTTTGTTACATGCTTCTTTGTTGTGACTATGATCTTGGATATCTATCCAAGCTACCTTGGAAAAATTATTCTATTTCTTGTCCTTGGACAATGAGTACCCAACTTATGGTAGAATTTATTGATCATATTCACTTTGGACCTTGCTTAATTTTATCCTATCTTTGGCCATGAAAATGTTTTGTGTTGTCTCCCAAGCCTTCATTGCTTCTTATGGATCTTCTTATTTTATTGATATCCTCTTGTGTTTTACTTATTATAGGTACTAGTGATGATCTCATTTATGTGCATTTTGCATTTAAAAGGAAAATCCTACATAATGCACTATCTATGGGGGAGCTCTCCTATATTATTTAGAACACTCGTATTTATGCTTCTTTGTTTGATCCATATCGGGTTTTATGTGCTTGGAACCTCAATCTTTTAGTTTTTGTATTTTGTGCCATCATGAGAAGTTTGGAGAGTTTGGTTTCTTGTTGGAACCTTGCTCTTTTTGGGAGTTGGTTTTGTCTCATTCCTTATTTCATGATTCGACCATTTTAGAATGAGATAAATCCTTGAGCATTTTTTATTTTTATATATCTATTTTTGCTCTTTTGGCCTTAGCCTAGTTCATTTGTTGAAGTTGTGATCTTTCATGTGTTGAATTGGGTCTTTGATACAATTTGGACACCGCTTGTCTTGTGACACTCTTGTGTGTGCCATCTCGGTTTACTTGGTGTTGTGTATCTCATTTTTTGGTTCTTGAAAGCCTAGTGCATGCATATTTACTACATATATATATTATGGCATGCTTGCTTTCTTTGATCCAATATATAAGGGAAACTCCACCAATATATTATGGAATGAAGCTGGCAGAGGGAGCATCTGTAGGCCCCCATGTGATCAAAATGGTTGGTTACAGTCAGGCTTTGGAAAAACTTGGTTTTCCACTAGGCCAAGAGTTGGCTACTGATTTCATTTTGGCGTCTCTTCCATCTAGCTATGGGCAGTTCATTTCGAACTACCATATGCATGGGGTGGAGAAGGGCCTTAATGAGTTATGCGGGATGCTAAAAACAGCAGAAAGTGACATGAATAAGTGTGCACGGCATAGCCATGTGATGGCTGTGCAGAACAAGCCTAGCTTTAAGAAAAAGGGTACTTCTTGGAAGAAGAAGGGCAAGGCTAAGGATACGATCCCTAAGCCTGCACCCAAGCAAAAGGCTAGACCTGTAGAAGACACTGAGGTCTTCTTTTGTCATCAACATGGCCACTGGAAGAGAAATTGCAGCAAGTACCAGGCTTCTTTGAAGAAGAGTGGAAGTAAGAGTACTTCCCACTCAGGTACGCTTGTTGTAAATGTTGTGGACATTCTTCTCCCTGATTTCTATGTTAACTCTTGGGTATTTGATACCGGATCGGTTTATCATATTTGCAATTCGATGCAGGGGATAATAAGGACTAGAGAAGTGCAGAAAGGCGAAGTGAATTTTCGCGTTAGAAATAAAGCAAGGGTTGCTGCATTGTTCATCGGCGTCATGCAACTTCACCTTCCATCAGGATTTATTATGGAGTTGAATAATTGTTATTACATTCCAAGTATGGGTCGAAACATTTTATCACCTTCATGTTTGATGAGGGATGGATATTCATTTGCGAGTATGAACAATGGTTGTGTAATCTCTAAGAATGATATGTTTATGGCTGATGCTCCCATTGTGAATGGGTTATTTATTTTAAATCTTGATGATGCATCTGTTTACAATGTTAGTGCTAAAAGGCTTCGGCCTAATGATTTGAGTCCTACCTATTTATGGCATTGTCGTTTGGGGCATATAAGTGAAAAGCGCATGAAGAAGCTCCATGGTGATGGTCTTCTAACTTCGTTTGATTTTGAATCATACGAGACATGTCAGGCTTGTTTACTTGGAAAGATGACCAAGTCGCCTTTTTCGGGTTTTCCCGAGAGAGCGACAGACTTGTTGGAACTCATACATACAGATATGTGGACCAATGAGCACGACAGCCAGAGGAGGATATCACTACTTCATTACTTTTACTGATGATTTTAGTAGATATGGTTATGTCTACTTGATGAAGCATAAGTCTGAAACTTTTGAAAAGTTCAAGGAGTTTTAGAGTGAGGTAGAGAATCAACGTGGCAAGAAAATAAAGGCCTTGCGATCTGATCGTGGAGGTGAATATTTGAGTCACGAATTTAGCGATCATCTTAAGAGTTACAGAATTGTTCCACAACTTACGCCGCCCGGAATGCCTCAAAGAAACAGGGTCTCCGAACGGCGCAATCGAACTTTGTTGGACATGGTTCGATCGATGATGATCCAGTCGGATTTACCATTATCATTTTTGGGTTACGCTCTACAAACGGCAGCTTTCACACTTAATATGAGACGTGGACTAGAAAGAATCCCAGTTTGTCTTTTTTAAAGATTTGGGGTTGTGATGCATTTGTCAAGCGACTTTAGTCCGACAAGCTAACACCCAAATCAGATAAGTGCATTTTCGTGGGATATCCGAGGGAAACCTTAGGGTATTACTACTACAACCGATAAGAGGGCAAAGTGTTTGTTTCTCGTAGCGGTGTTTTCCTAGAGAAAGAGTTTTCCACAAAAGGAACGAGTGGAAGGTCGGTGCGACTTGAAGAAGTTCAAGATGAGCCAGTCGAGGATGCTTCTACAGTGATGCTATTGTAGCAGAACAAGTTGAGGAACCCATGGCAATAGAAGCACCCCAACCACGAAGGTCGACGAGGCTCCACGAAACGCGGGAATTATTATTGTTAGACAATGACGAGCCTGCGACCTATGCAGAAGCGATGGTGTACCTAGACTTTGAGAAATGGCTGATCGCCATGAGAACCGAGATAGAGTCCATGGGAGACAATCAAGTTTGGAACTTGGTTGACCTGCCTGATGGTTTTAAAGCCATCGAGTGCAAATGGTGAAGGGAATATGCCCTGAGAGGCAATAATAAAGTGTTTATTATGTGTATTCCAAGTATATGATAGATGTTTATTTTGCATGCTATAATTGTATTAATACGGAAACGTTAATACATGTGTGTTTAATAAACAAACAGAAAGTTCCTAGTTATGCCTCTCTCATAAACTAGCTCGTTGATTAACAAGATGATCAAGGTTTCCTGATCATGGACATTGGATGTTGTGAATAACGGGATCACAACATTAGTGTAATGGTGTGATGAACATTCATCCGAAGTATAGCATTACGATCAAAGTCATTGAGTTTATATTGCTATAACAACTTATGAAGTGATCCTAATCCTTAGACCATGAGATCATGTCAATCACTAACACCGGAAGAGTTTCTTGATAACATCAAACGTCACACCGTAACAGGGTGATTATAAAGATGGATTCAGAACTAATAAAGTGTTATGTTGAGGCTCATGGATCGAGAGTGGAATTTGTTCATCCCGATGACGGATAGATATACTCTGGGCCCTCTCGGTGATATCACATTGATTAGCTTGCAAGCAAGTGATTTGATCACTAGAATGTTATATCACAGGAACGAGAAAAGAGTGCATGTCGGTAACGAGATCAAACTAGGTATGGAGATACCGATGATCGAATCTCGGACATGTAATATATCGTGAAACAAAGGGATTAAGATACTAGCGTAAAAGGTTCCGACGATCACAAGAAAGTCATCGTTGAATGTGTGGGAGTCAGTATGGGTCTCCAGATCCCGCTTCTGATTATTGATCCGAGAGGGGTCTCGATCATGTCCGCATTATTCACGAACCGTAGGGTGACACACTTAAGAGACACCGACATCCAATTGGAGCAAATGTTTCATGCCGAAAGAATGAACAAGCGCAGGAATTTATTTCACTAGATACCAAAACAGGTTTTCGGGTGAAATTGCATAAAGTGGTTATGCATGTGAAATAGAATTCTAGCAAGGGGTTATTTGTGAATGTTTGTCATTAAAGTAATTGACAAAATTCTGAATAAAATAAAAGAGTTTTATTTAATGAGAGTTTGCATTAAATTTGGTGGAAATTTAATGGGAATTTGAGTGGACTTTTGAGTGGAGGAAATTTAAAGGGCATTTTGTGAGTGGAGTGTCCACCCACATGAATGAAGGAGGGGAGGGGGCAGCCCCCATGGCCGGCGGCCACCCCCTTGGGTGCCCCCCTCCTCCTATAAAAGGAGCCCCCCTCCTCACTTGTCTCTCACACCTCCTCGTGAAGGATCTCTCTCCCCCTCTAGAATTTATCCCCCATGGTCTCGGACTAGCGAGATACATGTTCCCGGTGGCTATTCGGCAAGAAAGAGTTGTGCTTCCGCTGCATCGCTGGAGCGAGGAGGCGGAGGTTGCTCGGTGCCTCGAACGTGTGTGCGAGCACGGATGCGCTGCTGATTTGCGGCGCTAGGACTTCCTCTCGATCTTGAGATCGGCAAGAGATCGTCTACATCAACCACGAGTTGAACTCGTTAAGCTTTGTCGGTCTTCAAGGGTATGTTCTCTACGGATATACATCCGCCCGTTGTTTGTATCTAGTAGATGGATCTTGGTATATAGTTCACATCGTAGGAAAATTTTTGTTTTCTATGCTGCGAACCCTACAGTGGTATCAGAGCCGGATCTATGCGTAGATACTTTACACGGGTAGTACACATATGAGTATGTGGGCGATGATGATCATGTTGTTGCTCCTTTGTTGTAATTTTGGATATTGGTGGCATAGTGGGATGAAGCGGCCCGGACAAACTTTACATGTCCTCGCACATGAGACCTGTTCCACGCTTGACATGCAACTAGTTTGCATAAGTGGCTAGCGGGTGTCTGGCTCTCCTACTATAGTCAATATCTATTTTGCAAGCGAGTTGTCAACAATTTGATTATCCTCGTTGTGGTTCATGTTTGTAGGTAAGAACGGTTCTATCTCGAAAGCCCTAAGCCACGTAAAACTTGCAATGGATAAATTAGAGGCGTTTAGTTTAGATTGTTGCTGGGCTAGTGTTATGATATGGTAGTGTTGTAAGTAGAAGTATGAGATGATACTCTTACAACACACATAGCGTGTAAAATCCATAGACCTTGGATTTACACATATAGGTATGATAGTGATCATACCACGATGCACATGATAGAGATCATCTGCGGGAACCATATAATTTCACTAATAAACATATGATGTTTGATAGCATCTTATATTGCTTGTTTAGCGCTTTGTTAGCATAATAAGATGATCCCTCATTTAAATATCAAGATAAGAATGTGTTCTTCCTTTAGTATGCACAGATTATGTTTTCGTCGCTCCAAGACATCACGTGATGATCGGGTGTTCTTGGATCCACGACCAAATTTCGGGTGTAAAACAGTTACACATGCGAATACTAAGGTTCTAACTTGGCGAGCCTAGCATGTACATACATGGCCTCGGAACACGGACCGAAAGGTTAAGCATGAGTCATATAGTTGATATGATGCCCATTTGATGCTCGCCTTTGAAGCTATACCGACTCACGTGATGATCGGACTTGGTGTAGTGGATTTGGTTCATGTAATCACCAAAAAGGCACGAGGGATGTCATTTTTGAGTGGGAGTTCATTCGTAATAAAGATTAGTTGAACTCAATCTATCATACACTTAGTCTAAACTTTACAAATTCTGTTGTAGTTGGCACCACCTGCTTTTAATTTCAATGTGTTCATGGAGAAAGAGAAACTAGCAACGAACGGTAGCAACTTTACCGAATGGGCCATGAATTTGAGGATTCTCCTCTCTGCTGCACAAAAGCAATATGTGCTAGAAGTGCCGTTAGGCCCCCCACCTTTTGATGATGCCCCTGACGAGGAGAAGAATGTCTATCAGACTCGTCAGGAGGACCACAACTTAGTTCATTGCGGCATATTGTATGGGCTAGAGCCGGAACTTCGAAAGCGTTTCGAAAACGGCAATGCATTTGATACAATGTGGGAGTTGAAAATGATTTTCGACACACATGCTGCTGTAGAGAGCTACAACGCTTCAGAAAAGTTCTTTAGTTGCATGATGGAAGAGCACAACTCCGTTAGTGAGCATGTACTCAAGATGTCGGGTTACGCCGATAAGCTTGTGTCCTTGGGAATATCGATTCCCATTGACTTAGGCATCCATCGTGTTCTGCAGTCTCTGCCACCTAGATATAAGAGCTTCGTGATGAACTATAATATGCAAGGCATGAAGAAGTCTCTCCCCGAGCTTCTGTCAATGCTTAAAACTGCAGAAGTGGAGATCAAAAAGGAACATCAAGTGTTGATGATCAATGGGAACACTGGTTTCAAGAAAGACAAGAAGGGAAAACGGAAGGGAAGTAAGGGCGGCAAGCCGGTTGCCGCGCCTGAAAAGAAACCCCGAGTTGGACCTAAGTCTGATTCCGAGTGCTACTATTGTAAGGGGACTGGCCATTGGAAGCGCAACTGCCCCAAGTATCTGGCAGACAAGAAGGCCGGCAAGGCAAACAAAGGTATATATGATATACATGTTATTGATGTGTACTTGACTAGTGCTCGCAGTAGCACCTGGGTATTTGATACCGGTTCAGTTGCTAATATTTGTAACTCGAATCAGGGGCTGCGGAACAAGCGACCGCTAGCAAGGGGTGAGGTCAAGATGCGTGTCGGCAATGGATCAAGTGTTGATGTGATCGCCGTCGGAACGCTGCCTCTCCACTTATCGTCGGGATTAGTTATAAACTTGAATAAATGTTATCTGGTGCCTGCACTGAGCATGAACATTGTATCTGGATCGTGTTTGATGCGAAGTGGTTATTCATTTAAATCCGAGAACAATGGTTGTTCCATTTATATGAATGAAATCATTTATGGTCATGCACCGATGATGAATGGTTTATTTCTATTAGATCTCGATGATAATGTTACACATATTCATAATGTTGATGCTAAAAGGATTAAACTTAATGATGATATATCCGCATATATGTGGCACTGCCGTCTAGGTCATATTGGCGTTAAACGCATGAAGAAGCTCCATTCGGATGGACTTTTGGAATCACTTGATTATGAATCATTTGATACATGTGAGCCATGCCTTATGGGCAAGATGACTAGAACGCTGTTTTCCGGTTCAATGGAACGGGCGACAGATTTATTGGAAATCATACATTCTGATGTATGTGGTCCAATGAGTGTGTCGGCGCGAGGTGGATATCGTTATTTTGTTACTTTCACGGATGATTTGAGTAGATACGGTTATATCTACTTGATGAAACACAAGTCTGAAACCTTTGAAAAGTTCAAGGAATTTTAGAATGAAGTGGAAAATCATCGTAATAGAAAGATCAAATTTCTACGGTCCGACCGTGGAGGTGAGTATCTAAGTTACGAGTTTAGCACTCACATGAAAGAGTGTGGAATTGTTTCACAACTCACACCTGCCGGAACACCACAGCGAAATGGTGTGTCGGAACGTCGTAATCGTACTTTATTAGATATGGTTCGATCTATGATGTCTCTGACGGACTTGCCGTTGTCATTTTGGGGATATGCACTAGAAACTGCTGCATTCACTTTAAATCGGGCACCATCTAAATCCGTTGAAAAGACACCGTATGAATTGTGGTTTGGAAACAAACCTAAGCTGTCATTTCTTAAAGTTTGGGGATGCGATGTTTATGTGAAGAAACTTCAACCGGATAAACTCGAACCCAAAGCGGAAAAATGCGTCTTCATAGGATACCCTAAAGAAACTATTGGGTATTCCTTCTATCACAGATCCGAGGGCAAGGTTTTTGTTGCCAAGAATGGATCCTTTCTAGAGAAAGAGTTTCTCGCGAAAGGTGTGAGTAGTCGGAAGGTAGAACTCGAAGAGGTTGTGGAACCTTCTCTTCAAAGTATGGCGAGTAGCGCAGCGCCGGAAGTTGTTCCGGAGTTGGCTCCACCTGTTGAAGAGGGAACTAATGATAATGATCATGAAACTCCGAAAGAGAGTACTACCAAACCTCGCAGGTCAAACAGGACGCGTGCACCTCCCGAGCTGTACGGAAATCCTGTCATGAATTTCATGGTTGATGAAAATGATGACCCTGTGACGTATGAAGAAGCGATGATGAGCCCGGATTCCAACAAATGGTTAGAAGCCATGAAATCCGAGATGGAATCCATGTATGAAAATCAAGTTTGGAACTTGGTGGAACTACCTCACGACCGAAAGGCCGTGGAGAACAAATGGATTTTCAAAAAGAAAACTGATGCTGATGGTAATGTGACAGTCTATAAAGCTCGACTTGTCGCAAAGGGGTTTCGACAAATTCAAGGAGTTGACTACGATGAGACTTTCTCTCCCGTAGCGATGCTAAAGTCAGTTAGGATTATGTTAGCAATTGTTGCATATTTCGATTATGAGATATGGCAGATGGATGTCAAAACCGCATTTCTCAATGGGAATATTGAAGAAGAGTTGTATATGATACAACCAAAGGGTTTTGTCGATCCTAAGGATGCTAACAAGGTGTGCAAGCTTCAGCGATCCATCTATGGATTGAAGCAAGCATCACGAAGTTGGAATCTCCGCTTTGATGAGGTGATCAAAGAGTTTGGATTTGTCCAAACTTATGGAGAAGCTTGTATTTACAAGAAAGTGAGTGGGAGCAATGTGGCATTTCTGATATTATATGTGGATGACATATTATTGATCGGAAATGATATAGATCTTTTAAACAGTGTTAAAAGTTATCTAAACAGCAAATTTTCAATGAAGGACCTAGGTGAAGCGTCATACATATTAGGCATAAAGATCTATAGAGATAGATCTAGGCGCCTAATAGGGCTATCGCAAAGTACATACCTTGATAAGATTTTAAAGAAGTTTAAAATGGACGGAAGTAAGAAGGGGTTCTTACCTATGTTGCAAGGCAAGACATTGAGTAAGACTCAAAGTCCGGCTTCGGCGGAAGAAAGAGAGATAATGGACAAAGTCCCCTATGCTTCAGCCATATGCTCTATAATGTACGCCATGCTATGTACAAGACCGGATGTGGCACATGCTCTATAATGGATCCAGGTTCGGAACACTGGATAGCGGTCAATAATATCCTTAAGTACTTACGAAGAACTAAGGATATGTTTCTTGTATACGGAGGTGAAGAAGAGCTCGTCGCTAAGTGTTATGTCGACGCTAGCTTTGACACCGATCCGGATGACTCTAAGTCTCAATCCGGATACGTATTTCTCATGAATGGCGGAGCGGTTAGTTGGAGGAGCTCCAAACAACCTGTGGTAGCGGGATCAACAACGGAGGCCGAATATGTTGTTGCTTCAGAAGCGGCTCAGGAAGCAGTTTGGATGTAGGAGTTCATATCCGAACTAGGAGTGGTGGCAAACGCATTGGACCCAATGGTGATCTATTGTGACAACAATGGTGCCATTGCCAATGCCAAAGAGCCAAGGTCTCACAAGCATTCCAAGCATATTAAGCGCCGGTTTCACTCCATCCGCGAGCATGTCAAGGATGGAGATATAAAGATTTGTAAAGTACATACGGATCTCAATGTAGCAGATCCGTTGAATAAAACTCTCCCTAGAGCAAAACATGATCAACACCAGAACTCAATGGGTGTTAGATTTATCACTATGTAACTAGATTATTGTCTCTAGTGCAAGTGGGAGACTGAAGGGAATATGCCCTGAGAGGCAATAATAAAGTGTTTATTATGTGTATTCCAAGTATATGATAGATGTTTATTTTGCATGCTATAATTGTATTAATACGGAAACATTAATACATGTGTGTTTAATAAACAAACAGAAAGTTCCTAGTTATGCCTCTCTCATAAACTAGCTCGTTGATTAACAAGATGATCAAGGTTTCCTGATCATGGACATTGGATGTTGTTAATAACGGGATCACAACATTAGTGTAATGGTGTGATGAACATTCATCCGAAGTATAGCATTACGATCAAAGTCATTGAGTTTATATTGCTATAACAACTTACGAAGTGATCCCAATCCTTAGACGATGAGATCATGTCAATCACTAACACCGGAAGAGTTTCTTGATAACATCAAACGTCACACCGTAACAGGGTGATTATAAAGATGGATTCAGAACTAATAAAGTGTTATGTTGAGGCTCATGGATCGAGAGTGAAATTTGTTCATCCCGATGACGGATAGATATACTCTGGGCCCTCTCGGTGATATCACATTGATTAGCTTGCAAGCAAGTGATTTGATCACTAGAATGTTATATCACAGGAACGAGAAAAGAGTGCATGTCGGTAACGAGATCAAACTAGGTATGGAGATACCGATGATCGAATCTCGGACATGTAATATATCGTGAAACAAAGGGATTAAGATACTAGCGTAAAAGGTTCCGACGATCACAAGAAAGTCATCGTTGAATGTGTGGGAGTCAGTATGGGTCTCCAGATCCCGCTTCTGATTATTGATCCGAGAGGGGTCTCGATCATGTCCGCATTATTCACGAACCGTAGGGTGACACACTTAAGAGAAACCGACATCCAATTGGAGCAAATGTTTCATGCTGAAAGAATGAACAAGCGCAGGAATTTATTTCACTAGATACCGAAACAGGTTTTCGGGTGAAATTGCATAAAGTGGTTATGCATGTGAAATAGAATTCTAGCAAGGGGTTATTTGTGAATGTTTGTCATTAAAGTAATTGACAAAATTCTGAATAAAATAAAAGAGTTTTATTTAATGAGAGTTTGCATTAAATTTGGTGGAAATTTAATGGGAATTTGAGTGGACTTTTGAGTGGAGGAAATTTAAAGGGCATTTTGTGAGTGGAGTGTCCACCCACATGAATGAAGGAGGGGAGGGGGCAGCCCCCATGGCTGGCGGCCACCCCCTTGGGTGCCCCCCTCCTCCTATAAAAGGAGCCCCCCCTCCTCACTTGTCTCTCACACCTCCTCGTGAAGGATCTCTCTCCCCCTCTAGAATTTATCCCCCATGGTCTCGGACTAGCGAGATACATGTTCCCTGTGGCTATTCGGCAAGAAAGAGTTGTGCTTCTGCTGCATCGCTGGAGCGAGGAGGCGGAGGTTGCTCGGTGCCTCGAACGTGTGTGCGAGCACGGATGCGCTGCTGATTTGCGGCGCTAGGACTTCCTCTCGATCTTGAGATCGGCAAGAGATCGTCTACATCAACCACGAGTTGAACTCGTTAAGCTTTGTTGGTCTTCAAGGGTATGTTCTCTACGGATATACATCCGCCCGTTATTTGTATCTAGTAGATGGATCTTGGTATATAGTTCACATCGTAGGAAATTTTTTGTTTTCTATGCTGCGAACCCTACAAATGGATCTATAAGAAGAAGATTGATATGGATGGAAATGTTCACATCCATAAAGCTCGACCTATTGCAAAAGGTTTTCGACAAGTTTAAGGAGTTGACTACGACGAGACTTTCTCGCCTTTAGCGATGCTTAAATCTATACAGATCATTCTAGCCATTGCTACACATTTCGACTATGAAATATGGCAGATGGATGTCAAGACGGCTTTCCTAAATGGAATCCTAACTGATGACGTGTATATGATGCCGCCCGAAGGTTTTGTCGATCCAAACAATGCTGGAAAGGTATGCAAACTTCTAAAGTCTATTTATGGGCTGAAGCAAGCATCTCGGAGTTGGAACATTCGATTTGATGAAGTTGTAAAGGAGTTTGGCTTCATCAAAAACGAACAAGAACCTTGTGTTTACAAGAAGGAAAATGGGAGAGCGCTGGTATTTCTAATCTTATATGTAGATGACATATTGTTGATTGGAAATGACATTCCTATACTCGAGTCTGTTAAGACCTCGTTGAAAAATAGTTTTTCGATGAAGGACTTAGGAGAAGTGGTATATATTCTGGGCATCAAGATCTATAGAGATAGATCAAGAAGGCTAATTGGATTAAGCCAGAGTACATACATTGACAAAGTGTTGAAACGGTTCAGCATGGAAGAGGCTAAGAAGGGGTTCTTGCCCATGTCTCACAACATTAAACTCAGCAAGACTCAGTGTCCTTCGACTAATAATGAGCGTGAGCGCATGAGCAGGGTTCCATATGCTTTGGCTATTGGATCCATCATGTATGCAATGATATGTACTCGCCTAGATATTTCCTATGATCTAAGTGTTACGAGCAGATACCAGGCTGATCCAGGTGAAGGTCACTGGACAGCGGTAAAGAACATCCTTAAGTACTTGAGAAGGACTAAGGATGTGTTCCTAGTTTATGGAGGTGAGGATGAACTTAGTGTAAGGGGTTACACAGATGCGAGTTACCTTAACAACACAGATGACTCCAGATCACAATCTGGTTATGTGTTTATCATTAATGGTGGTGCTGTGAGTTGGAAAAGTTCCAAGCAAGATACGATGGCCTCCTCTTCAACAGAAGCTGAATATATTGCCGCCTCGGAGGCTGCAAAGGAAGCTGTTTGGATTAGGAATTTCCTGATCGCTCTCGGTGTGGTTCAGGGCGCGTCCAATCCCATGGACATTTATGATGACAACAATGATGCTATTGCACAAGCCAAGGAACCTAGACAGCACCAAAAGAACAAACATATTCGCATGCGTTACCATCAGATTCGAGAGTTCGTTGAGGATGGTACTGTCATGATATGCAAAATACATATTGTAACTACCTCGGTGAATTACGCTCCTAGATACAAGCCTGGATGAACGGTAGTGGTTGAAATAGTATGGTGGGGCCCCAAAAGCCACTCACGGGTAGACCTTTCGGCCGTCCCAACCACTTCCAATTCATCGGGACCTGTACGGGCGGCGTAATCGGCAGGCGAAGGGATCAACTACATACACAAATGGGTATGTATGCAAGCCACCATACAAAAGTACATCAGAGCCATTCCATCTAAAAAGAAAGGAAATATAGCAACGCCATACGGCAAGATTCAAATGACCTAGATAGATATAATATTTTAGGATAATTCCTCATACATCACACATCAGAGTATCAAGCGGAAGCGGCAAAACAAAGTCCGAGTACGTATAAGAAGCAAATCGGCATAAGATGCCATAGAAATAAGCACATCCCGCCCACAGATCTCACGGATCCCCGTTCCTGGAATCTCTACAGCGAACGATCGTTGCCCACATCATCAGCCTCTTCCACCCAGTATCCGTCCTGCGAGGGTACCTGTTCATCTGAACCAATAATTTATCGTGTGAGACCCTAAGGGTACTCAGCAAGTCTTTATGCCTCTAAAGGGGACACAACCTGGGGTGACGCAATTGCAGCAAAAGATAACCCTAGCAATTCTATAGATAAACGCTAACCATCCGCCTAAACAAAGATAGACGGATGTCCGTGAATTAATGACAACAGTTATAACAGTAATATCCACAGATCCATCCTCCTCCTCGCTTACCAACGAGGAAGCGGACGAACAACCCCCCATCCGTTGGCAAATTTTATTAACCATTCCATGAGTGTTGCACTAATTACTAGTCAGTTACTTAGTCAATTTAAAGCGGTACTTAAGTTATGCTTGTCTATGGTCGAGAAACTGTGCTCCAAGTCGTCCATAACCGCGGACACGGCTTTCAGAAAGTTTTACCCTGCAGGGGTGCATAAATAGCAACACACACTCGCTAAACCTCGGAAAAACCAAATCAAAACCCAACGAGGCCTTCACGACAAAGCAATCACAAGATTCAGAAATATTTCAGAGGGCCACCCCATTGAGTAGACCCGCAACGAAGCTAGCTGACTCCGAGACGGACTCAAGGTTTGCGACAATGGCTGTAAACGACCGGGAACCCGAAAGTGTGACTGGGCTTGTCGATACCGCGAAAACACTCCGCTTACCTAAATAGTACAGTGTGCTCCTCGCACAATCGTAAATAAATAGTAGCATGGCATAAGTATAGGATAGTAAATAAAACCTCAAACTAGTTTGTGGCCCCAAGAAATAAGACGGAATCAAGCTCTGGCTCAGGGGGGTCCCATAAGCCTCCTGGATGTGGATAGCGCGATAAATCAAGGAACAGGAATCAAGTACTCGGGGTCCTACGGGACACAAGTGAGCAGGAAAAACCAAATAGCAGATATTGCTCACCGGTGCCACTTTCATTAGTTATCCCATTACTACCCAGGTTAAGTTGTTTAGGTACCTCGTTATCCATCAGACACTCACAAACCCTACACATGCTGTTCTACGACTCGCATGGCTCAAACAACTCCTGTAGTAATGGCTCATGGGATGGAGGAACAGGCTTGGTGGGGTTTAAAAGTAAAGGCTATGCAATACTTGGGATTCAGTTTAATGCAATCGCGACTCAATGATGCAAGAATAAGATAGAGGCAATAGGTACTGTATGTATGCAAGCATGTGGTAGTGCTTGCCTGGCAACTCAGTTGAAGCGAGAGACGGATCTGGGTAGTGCTCCTGGTTCTCTTGATATATCCCCTGCTCAGCGTCTATTCGAAAGAAGAACCAAACAAACAAGGGCCAACATAAATAAAGAGCGCAAGCATATGAATAAAATGCGACAAGCAAACAATCATGCCATGGTGAATGATGCACAAGTTGCATGGCAATAATGTAGCATGGCATGGGTGAGGTGTAGAACACAAGAAGTAACATTTTTATGGGGTTTTGGGTCCCATTTTATTGTCATAATAGTTGCTGTATACTTTATATTTATATGATGCATGCTGCAATTGAAGTCATGTATAGCACAAACAGAAAGGTCTCGTCAAGCTGATCATTTTAGACATATCATTTGTTAAATTTGGAATTATAAATCAAAAGTTCTTAAATATTTAAGAAAGGATGGCATTTATTGTAATTTCATCAACTTGGAAAATAAGGTGTGCAAAATATAATTTGAATAGCATATTTGAAATCCTCACATTTTTCTGATTCAAAAACATATATTATATGTATTATTTGAGTTTGTATTTTAAAAGTTATATTAAAACAGAATTTGAGTTTGAATTTAAATAATTTGATTTAGATTTGAATTTAAACAGACAGCCAGCTAAAACTTTTTGCACCCAGGTTCAGTTAGCCCCAGTCGCCGACAGATGGGACCGGCGCTGACTGGACTCACACGCGCGCGGACGATGTTTAACACCACGGGCTGCTCTAGGCTCAGAGACAGACAGGTGGGACCTGCTGGCGCGCAGGCCCACTTGACAGCGAGATGCTGCGGGCTGACCACGTGGCTCAGGGGGGGACTGCGGGTTGAGTAATAGGATCTTCGGGAGCCTTTTTAGAAGAATGCCACAGAGGCTGACAGGCGGGACCAGGAAGGGTCGCGGGTTGACGCAACAAACGCGAGGGGGTTATCGGTAAAAAGACCCGCGCCACTGTGGATCTTCCTCTCGCGCATCTGACAGAGCGTCAGAGAACGGCGCGGCGAGGCGGAATTCAAACGCGCGACCGCTGGCTCGCGCAGAGGGCGGCTGCTGCTGCGGCCGGGCTGGGTAGTTGCTAGGAGGGAGGGTAGGCGGCTAGCTAGGGTTTGGCGCGCACGGGAGCGAGACGACGACGACGTCCACGCCGTGCACCGAGGGCGCTCGTCGCCGTGACCCGCTCATCCAGGAAACGAACAAGTAGGGGAGGATGTCTGGGAGGTAGTGTGGCTCACCGCGGGTTCGTCGGGGTGGTCGGTACGGGCAGGGGCGCAGAAGATCGCCGGCGCGGCTCGCGGACGGCGGTGTTAGGGTTTCGGCAGGACGGCGGTGGTTGCAGCTGGTTCGGGGGCTTCTCCTACTCGGCTCCGGGTACTGGGCGAAGTAGGCCGGCCTTCTGGTCCTCCTCGACAGCCTCGAGCACCTCGCCGCCGGCTGGTTTGATGGCCTCGTGAGGATGCCGACGGGTGGTGGTCGGGGTCGGTGTGGCCGTGGGCGAGGGAGAAGGGAGGAGAGAGGCAGGGCCTCTGGGTGGGATCTGGGGGAGGCTAGAGGGGCGAGGACGGGTAGATAAGGACGGGGGCAGGTGAGGCTTGCGTGGGGGAGGGGAAGATGGGAAAAGGTGGCCTCGGGTGCCACCTTTCCTTCCTCACGTGATCGGCCAGGGGCAGGGGTAGCTAGGCATGGGGATGGGGCTGCCAGGTAGGGCCAGGGAGGGGGAGCTCGGGGTGGGCAGGCTGGCAGCGAGAGAGAGAGAAAGAGAGAGGAGAGGGGGTAGGCTCGGGTGTGGTTTGGACTTGGCAAGGGTGAGAGGTAGCTAGGGGGTACGGTGGGACCAGCTAGGAGGGAGAGGAAGGCCGAGAGAGAGGGGTAGCTCGGGGGTGCTGCTGGCAGAGGTGGGGAGGTAGGTCGAGAGAGAAAGAGAGGTAGCTAGTGGGTGTGATTAACTAGAGGGGAGAGAAAGAGGGAATACTTAGGGTTTGGTTTAGATTAGGTGTAGATTAGGGTTTAGCTAGGATGGGGTATGGGGGGATATGGTGATGATGGAGTAGGTGATAGAGGGAACTTAGATAGAGGATTAGAGAGAGAGGGGTGAGAGCTAGGGTTTTAGAAGCATGCATGCTCCAAACATAGATCAAGCAAGCTCAAGAGGAAAAGAGGGAGAGAGAGGGATGTGGTATGATGTAAACAAGATCAACTAGATCAAGTCCAAAAGGAAGGGATATAGATAGAGATGATCCACTCAAAACAAATAAAAATCCAAATGACAAGCAAAAAGGTGGTACTTGCATGGCCCATGCAAACAATAAATGCCATGTAATCATATGGTGAAAACAACATAAAATCATGTGGCATTATTCCATGCATTTCCAAAAGGTGGAAAAAGGCCAAGCATAAGATTATGAGTGGAATCCACCCAACCCACATGAGCTAGAGGTAAACTCAATTAAAATGCCAAGCTCATATTAATTGGATGGTGGAATTATAAGGTGGTGAAGAAAAGGTGGTGGAGTCAATAAGAGATATGCCCCCAACTCAACTTGGGCATTAAACAATATATCAAGAACCAAATACAATATCAAGAGGCAAATACAATTAATAATGCACATGAGATAAGAACCAAACAAGAAGGGGTTTTATATGATGCTCAAATGCAAGGTGGCATGATGACATGAACATGACATGATGATGATGCAACCATTATTTGTAGGAAGTGGCCCTTTTATTACTAGAACAAGTAGCATTACATGTGTTAGACAACTGGGATGCTACAACTCTCCCCCACTAAACAGGAATCTCGCCCCGAGATTCTAGGAAGAAGAAGAAGAAGACACAAAGAGGGTAGGATAGTTGGCACGGAGTTCATCTTCACGCTCTCAAGTGGCTTCATCAACAGAATGGTGTGACCACTGCACCTTGCAGAACTTGATGGACTTGTTGCGAGTCCTTCTTTCTGCGGTCTCAAGGATTTTGGTGGGGTGTTCTTGATAAGACAGGTCTTCTTGGAGATCGATTAGCTCATGATCCACGGTCCTGCCGGGATCTTTGAAGAACTTCTTGAGCTGAGAGATGTGGAAAACATCATGGACTTTGAGTTTTTCCGGGAGCTCAAGGGCATAAGCAACTTCTCCTCTTCTACCACGAATCTTGAAAGGACCGATGTATCTAGGAGCCAGCTTTCCTTTGATGCCAAAGCGGTGTGTGCCTCTCATAGGAGTGACACGAAGGTAAACGAGATCACCCGGGGCATACACCATGTCCGTGTGCTTCCTGTCATAGTTGCTCTTCTGACGACTTTGAGCAATCTTCAGGTTCTCAAGAATGATATGCACCTTCTCCTCCGCTTGAGTTACAATGTCAGGGCCAAACCAGATTCTTTCTCCTGCACCTGACCAAACAATCGAAGTTCTGCACTTGCGACCATAGAGAGCCTCAAATGGTGCCATCTTCAGACTTTTCTGGAAGCTGTTGTTGTAAGAGAATTCAGCATAAGGAAGACATTCCTCCCACTTCATGCCAAAAGAGATGACGCAAGCACGAAACATATCCTCCAGAATCTGATTGATCCTTTCAACTTGTCCTTGCGACTGAGGATGGTAAGCAGTGCTGAAGTTCAACTTTGTTCCCAACGCATTTTGGAAGCTCTCCCAGAACTTGGAAGTGAAGATGCTACCATGGTCTGAACTGATCTCAAGCGGAACTCCATATAGAGAGACAATTCTGTTGATATAGAGCTCAGCCAACTGAATTCCAGAAATTGTTTCCTTGACGGGGAAGAAATGAGCCACTTTAGAAAGCCTGTCGATGACAACAAAGATTGCATTGTTGCCCTTCTGCGACCTTGGAAAACCAGTGATGAAGTCCATCTCTACTTTCTCCCATTTCCATTCCGGAGGTTTCAATGGCTGTAGAAGACCGAAAGGTTTCTGATGAACAGCTTTCACTCTGCGGCAGGCATCACACTCCGAGACATACTTGGCACAATACCGTTTCAGACCAGGCCACCAATATTGTGTTTTCAAGTCCATGTACATCTTTGTGCTGCCAGGGTGGATAGATAGAACAGAATCATGCGCCTCCTTGAGAACTTGCTCTCTCAAACCCGGGTAGTTCGGAACAAACATCCGGTGTTCAAAGAAAAGCGTGCCTTGATCATCGACGTGGAAGGACTCATACTTCGGAAGCTCAAGTTTAGAGATGATCTTTCTGGTGTGCGGATCACCCAGCTGACGAGAGCGAATCTTTTCTTCCAAGAGAGGAGTAGCCAGAAGGTTCAGGAGATGCCCTTGTTCCACAACTTCAAGGTTGAGCTGACGGAATTCCTCGCACAAGAGAGGTTGCTGCTCTTCTATCATGAGGTTGTTGACATAAGCTTTGCGGCTGAGAGCATCGGCCATGACATTAGCTTTGCCCGATGTGTAGTTGATGGTCAAATCAAAATCATTGATTGCTTCAATCCATATCCTCTACCGAAGGTTGAGATCAGGCTGAGTGAAGATATACTTCAAACTTTTGTGGTCAGAAAAGATCTCACAACGGTTGCCAAGCAAGTAGTGCCTCCATAGCTTCAAAGCAAAGACAACTGCTGCTAGCTCGAGGTCATGTGTGGGATAGTTGATCTCATGCGTCTTCAACTGTCGAGAGGCATAAGCAACAACTTGTTTTTCTTGCATAAGGACCGCACCCAATCCTTGCAAAGAGGCGTCACAGAATATCTAGAAGGGCTTAGATGTATCCGGAGGAACCAAGACTGGTGTGGAAGTGAGCTTCTCTTTGAGTGTCTCAAAGCTTGCTTGACAGGCAGGAGTCCACAGGTATTTCTTGCCTTTCTTAAGGAGATCGGTAAGAGGCTTCGCTATCTTCGAGAAGTTCTGAACGAAGCGACGGCAATAACTAGCCAAACCGAGGAAACTCCGCACTTCTTTGACATTAACAGGAGGAAGCCATTCAACAATTGTCTTCACAGTTTCCGGGTTGACTGCAATGCCCTTGGCAGAGATGACATGACCAAGATAGGTTACTTCAGGCAGCCAGAACTCACACTTGGAGAACTTTGCATACAAGCGGTTCTCACGAAGCTTGTTTAGGACACACCGCAGGTGTTCTTCATGCTCTTCCTTTGACTTAGAATAGACCAGGATGTCATCCAGATAGACCACAACGAACTTATCAAGGTACTCCATGAAAACCGAGTTCATAAGCCTCGAGAAGGTAGCAGGTACGTTTGTGAGACCGAAAGACATGACTGTGTACTCATACAGGCCATAGCGGGTGGTGAAAGCTGTTTTAGGCACATCTTCCTTGCGAATCTTGATTTGGTGATAACCACTTCTCAAGTCAAGCTTAGAGAACACCACAGCTCCAGCTAGCTGATCAAAGAGATCATTAATCCGCGGAAGGGGATATTTGTTCTTGATGGTTTTAGCATTGAGAGCCCGATAGTCAACACAAAGTCTATCAATCCTGTCACGCTTCTTCACAAAGATTGTTGGGCTACTCCAAGAAGAAGTACTGTGTTGAATGAAACCCAACTTCTCTTGTTCATCAAGTTGTCGTTTGAGTTCAGCCAACTCAGAAGGACCCATTTTATAAGGCCGCTTGGAGATAGGAGCCGTTCCAGGTTCAAGCTCAATTACAAACTCAACCTCACGATCCGGAGGCATACCCGGCAACTCTTCAGGAAAGACATCTGGGAACTCACAGACCACCGGTACACTCTGAATAGCTTCCATAGCATCATCATTCAGAGCCGCCAAAGAGAAAAGCTGGATAGCAGGAGTCAGACTTGGAGAAAAGACTATATGGCCTTCAGGAATCTTCAAAGAAACCGAACGTTCAGCACAATCAATCATAGCTGCATTTGCTGTTAACCAATCCATGCCCAAGATGACATCAATGTCAGAATTGCTAGAACAATTGTGGCATCCCGCAGAACCACTACTAGAAAATCGCGTTGAATTTGTGCATTGCATCGTCATCATCATGCATGGTCTGCTTAAAACTATTTCGCAAAGCCCGTTTTGTTTTTAAAACGCCCCATCTTTATTCAAATATCAAAACCCGGGTCTCCGGATTATTTTGTTTTGTCGGATATCGGTTTACAAAAGCCTTGTTTGAAATAAATAAAAATATTTATTATTTTAGCGGGGCAGTCGAACGGGCCGATTGACCCGAACGACCGCCCCAGAAATTAAAACGGTCCAACCAGTCCCACCCATAATCCTAAACCTACCAAACTATCTACCCCAACCCAGCCTCCACATCACCCTGGCCACTCACACGCTGCCACCTCACCCTCTCCTCTCCCCCCACCAACCAGAAACTGCCACACGGCCTCCTACCCTTTTTCCCCTCTCTCTCCTCCCCCCCCCCACACAGCCCCTCCCCCCAGCACGCGTGGCCCACGCGGGAACCACTCCCTCCCCGCGTCCCCACCGTGTCCCCACCGCGTGGACCTGTCCCCCGGCCCCACTCACGCGCTCCCTCTCTCCCCACCTTCCTCTCCACCCGACCGCACCATCCCCGCCACGACCTCCGCCTGCCCCGTACGCCGCTCTCCCCCTCCCCTCTCTCTCGGCCCGGCGGCCCCCCTCCCCATCTCCGGCGAGCGAGCCGCCCGCGCCGCAGCACCCCAAGCCCTGCTCGCCTGACCGCGTGCACCTCTCCCCGGCCCACCGACGCTCTCCCTCAGCCCTCCCCGCCGGCGCCAGCGGTCGTCACCCCCGCCTCGCTGCTCGCCCCCACCGCGCGCGCCCCTCCCCGTCTCGCCTCGCCGACGCCAGGACCCCGCCGGCGAGCTCCGCCCCGCCGCGGTCGTGCTCCCCGCCTCCCTCTGCGCCGCCGGCTGCGTCCGCCGCTCCTCACGCGCCTCGCGCTCCGGCCAGGCGCCGCCGGCCCTGCCTCGTCCGCCGCCGGCAGCGCCTCCCCGCGCGCCCCTCCGAACTACGCTCCGCCCCGCCGAGTCCCGCATCCCCGGAGCCGCAATCCTGCGCCGCCCGCAGGCCTCTGGCCGAGCTCGCCTCGAGCGCGCCCCGCCGCCGCGTCGCCCGGCGTGCTCCTGAGCTCCGCCCCTGCAGCGCGTCGCCGCCCCGGGCCCCCCCTGCGCCGCCCCGCTCGAGCTCTCCGTCTCCCTGCAGCGCGTCGCCGCCCCGGGCCCCCCCTTTGCGCCGTCCCGCCGCGATCCCCGCAGCGCCTCGCCGCCGGCGCCCTTCTCCGCTCCACCAGGTCGCCGGCCCGCCTCCGCCAGGCTCTTCGGGCAGGAACCATCTACAAGGCCTCCCTCACGAAACCCCGAAGTTAGACACCGCCGAGACGGAACCGGAACCTCGGACCCCAAGCTCTCCTTCACGGGACCGCAAAACGCCAAGCTCTTCCGCAGAACCCCGAAGACCGAGCTCGACATGCCATGTTCTCCCTCTCGGACGCCAGGATCTTCGTCACGGACGCCGAGACCCCTGAACCCCGTCAAGACCCCGAACCCTCTCGGATCCGAGGACCGAAGATGGCCGGAACGCCAACACCGACTCGATGGCGCGGGCCCGACGAGACCCTCGCAACGGCAAGCTCGACCCCGTGGAACCCGACAAGATCTGCATGCGACAAGAACAACCCCGACCCGGAAGAATCCGACGCGCCCGACACCGACCCAAGTCCTGCCGCCCGGACGCGACAAGATCTACCCCCCCGATATCCGAGAACGACCCCGGAGTCCGAGAATGTTCCCGTCGAGGCCGAATCCGCCGAACCCTGGACCCTGAGACCGACCCCGAACCCCGGAACCCCAAGATCGTCGAGCCCCCCAACGTGTGAACCCCTTCCCGAGACCCTATTTTATAATATAATACAAATTGCTGCATATTGAATTGTTCATGCATGCATCCTTGTCACGTGGGTTGGGGGCCTTATGCCGATTCACCTCATAATTAAATATGGGGCCCATATGCGGGCAAATCTAGCCTTATATTGGCCTCATTTAACTTTGTGTAGCGAACCGGTGCTATCTTTGGCCATGCTAAAACAACATTTAATTTGCAGGGTAGTTAAATAACATGAACCACCTAAATAATTGTCGGGACCCCGGTTCCGCTTAATATGACCTAACTGCATTGCACCTTTGCCATGTCACGCATCATACATGCATCATGCCGATCTTCTGCCGTTGTATTAAATACTGCATCCGGTGTTTATTCTAGTGTTTTGCTTCTTCGCGGATAAGGCCGTTGAGTTGATGTGAGCTTCGCCCCGATCTTCGGTTGAACCTTCGGCAATGTTTTCAGGCGAGCATCTCCCCCTTTCTACCTATCTTACTTTTATAGTATTTATTCCCTCCTGTTGATCTATTGCTATCTGTGTTGCGATGCTCTAGTGTTTCGTACCCGTGATATCCCTTGCAGCCTTATATTGCCTTGGACACATCCTATTACCTGTTGTTTGGTAGATATTTGGACTTGCGCGTCGTACTCGCTGGCTCAAGTGCTGTTGCGTGTCGTCAAATGCCACAGTTGTTGATGTATTGCCGCATGTTGATGATGGAGATGATCATAGTTTTACTTATTGTTCACTTTAATTCCGTTTAACAACTAAAATTGAAGTAAGCAGTGGCATCGGTGGGTGATAGATAATATTTGGTTTCCGAACGCCCACTTGTGTCCCGTAGGACCCCGAGTACTTGATACCTGTTCCTTGATTTATCGCGCTATCCACATATGGGGAGTATGGGCCCCCCTTAGCCAGAGCTTGATTCTGTCTTATTTCTTGGGGCCACAACTAGTTTGAGGTTTTATTTACGATCCTGTACTTATGCCATGATTTACTGCTTTATTTACGATTGTGCGAGGAGCACACTGTACTGTTTAGGTATGCGGAGTGATTACGCGGTATCGACAAGCCCAGCCACACTTTCGGGTTCCCAGTCGCTTACAGCCATTGGCGCAACCTTGAGTCCGTCTCGGAGCTTGCTTACTCCGTTGCGGGATCTACTCAAAGGGGTGGCCCCCTGAAATATTTCTGAATCTTGTGATTGCTCTGTCGTGAAGACCTCGTTGGGTTTTGATTTGGTTTTTCCGAGGTTGATCGTGTGTGTGTTGCTATTTGTGCACCCCGGCCGGGTTAAAACTTTCTGAAAGCCGTGTCCGCGGTTATGGACGACTTGGAGCACAGTATCTCGACCATAGACAAGCATAACTAAAATTTAGTGCTATAAATTTGACTTTATAATGACTAGTAATCAGCTTCACTATAATGGAATGGCTAATTAATACTGCCCACAATTGCTTGTTTTGAGAGTCGCTTGCAACAATTGTACCTGACTAGTAAGTACGGCAACTACAACGGAATGGCTAAATAACAGTACCAACAACTGCTGGGTTTTGGGTTACCTCACGCTATTGTATCTGATTAGTAAGTGTTGTAACTATAACGGAATGGTTAACTAAAAGTGCTCACTGCCTACTTTATCAGGACAATTATCTATACCTGACTAGTAATTGCTGCAACGATAACTGAATAAATAAAACTGCCAACTGTGTGAGTTCCTCGGTTGACTTCCTCGTTTGGTACCGAGGGGGAAACGCCAGGATGGGTTCGTCTGATGGTAGTATAAGGTTGGTTCCGAATAGGTCATTCTTATCCCTCTCTGATAACCGCCAGTTGTATCGAGTCTCTATAGGTTGTTTAGTGCATGCTGCCGCTGCCGCTCAGTCCACCATACCTATGTAGGCGAGGACCGCCGAATTCTAGCCTCGCCGTGTACTGGCCTCAGTACTGACGCTCCTCTTTTTCCTTTGCCCTTTGCCGGCACCCCTTTTGTTTAAGCAGGTTGTGAGATCGACGTCGTTAGCAGGGTTACCCTTCCGGCTTGGCCTGGGCAGGGTTATGGACGCCATTGGTTATTCTTCAGGGCTCTTAGCCCCATTTGCATCTTGTCCGTAGTCGGACGCTCCATGTTTTCAAGGTGATTTGAATCTTTGTGCCGTATATCTGTATTCTTGACTCTTTGAGTCGTTGTTATATATATCTGTTCTGTGGGTCCCATCGAGGACTGTTGTGTAATGTTATTACTTCGTTTCCACCCGCACGAAAGTGCCTGGTGGGCACCTTTGAATCGTTTCTATGCGGGTTTGCCGGGTTTCGCTCAAACTTGCATAGGTCCGATTCTGAGGGTGTTACAACAATTAAAGAAGCCGAGAACGAAGAGCCACCAATCTCAATTTGATTGCCATGGCTGATTTTAGAAGCTGCCATTGTTGCTCCAGGAGAAAGAACCATTAACCGCTTGAGAAGAGGATCCGACGCTAACCCATTCTCACTTGCAAACTTGATAGAAACAAAAGAATGCGATGCACCAGAATCGAACAAAACTCGTGCAGGGACTGAGTTAACGGAAAGCATACCCATCACGGCTCCCGGTGCATGCTCAGCTTGAGTGGCGTTGACACAATTGGCACGAGCAACCGTAGACCCGGGCTTGGTGTTGATGTTGAGAGCCCGAGGTGGTGGTGCACGAACCATAGGAGAGCTTGCTGCAGATCTTGGCGGGGGTGGAGGAAGAGCTTTGTTCTTCAACGGACAGTTCCAGTTGGGATGTCCATGATCTCCACATGTGAAACAAGCACCATGTGGACGTGGAGCCACGTAGCCAGGGACTCCGCCAGGCGCTCCAGGGTAGTGGTGGTTGTAGCCCCTGGGAGCAGCAGTGATGAAGTTTGATGGCCTTGCCGCGTAGCTTGAAGGTCTTGGTGAAGCCGGGAGCGACGGTGGGGTGTTAGGAACCCAGACACGCCGCTTAGAAGGAGCTACCATAACTGAAGAGCTTGATGCATCCCGGTTGTGTTTCTTGGACTCCTCGAACACTTGCCTGCTTGCTTCCTCTTGCAGAGCTGTGTGCTGTAGTTCCAGGAAAGATGCCGGCCTTGCATGTGTGATTGCATATTTGATCGATGCATTGAGCCCTTGCCTGAACCTCTTTTGTTTCTTCTTGTCATCCGAGATCTCATCACCACCATAACAAGAGAGTTTCATGAAGTTCCCGATGTAGGTGTTGACATTATCACTTCCCTGCTTGAGGTTGAGAAAGATTTCCTTCATCCTTTCCATGACAATCTCTGACAGGAATTGCTCTTTGAAAGCTCCAGAAAACTGTTCCCAAGTAGGCTGAAACCCAGTGCATCTTGCCTTCAGGTAATTTTCCCACCAGAGAGCTGCATCCCCCTTCAGAAGGTGAGTAGCACACTTTACCCACTCTTGCTCAGGAACATCAGCAGTCTCGAGTAGCCTTGACATCTCACGCAACCAATCATCCGCATCCAGTGGTTGATCAGAAACATCAAATTGGCGAGGGTTGAACTTCAGGAAGCTTTTGATGTCACCCCGCTTGGGAGGTGGAGGGAGTGGAGCAAACTCATTTCTCCTGACACTTTCTTCCAAGCGCTGCTGGTTCTGCTGCATTGCTGCCAAGGCATTGGCTATGTTTGACAATGCGGCCCCAAGTTCCGGTGGTATGTCCTCATCAGAACGGCGTGGTGGAGCCATCCTGTGATTGATATAAAACACAAGTCAGTACTATAATGGAGAATGATAATAATCCAAAATAGTACCAAGATGGAATTAACCAAGATTAAAGGATACAATTTACTAAGATGATATTAAAATATCAACAAAGTTCAAAGCACCTAGAAGATATTAAGCATATCGCACACGACTGAAAAGGAGTGTGGTACACAGATATATCAAAGAAAAATTTTCCACAAGTTTCGGCATTAAAATACCAATAGATTCGCAAAATTACTTAACGAATCAAGATTAGTGACTCTACCAATTCAATATACCAAAGTGAATGATAAAAGTAGTGGTATGGTCGCGACTCCATCCCGCACTCAAATCATTACTCCGCACATGAATAAGTGGAACACATATCCTAACCCCTTCTTCTCACGACGAACCTAAAGATTGGTAACTACGGAAACGAACACCCCAAACAAGATAACGTCGGCTAACAACGAGTAAGACAGATCGCGTCGGTAAACAATGAATCAGATAGATCGCGTCGGTTTGCAAAAGCCTGTTGGTATGGAATGTACCAACAGTTGATAACAAAAAGGCCGATTAGATAAAAACTTGGATGCAACAGATAGACAAGGGATTACACACACACACAACCTATGGTACTACGGAAACCCAGAACACGTGAATCCTAGTTTGAACTTTAAGAAGAGGATTGAAAACGTTACACTTCCTTACCAGAAAAGGGTGGGTGGGTGGGTAAGAAGAAAAGTGGAAGCAGTCCTACTCTCACGTTTTGTTTTTCCCTAGTATACATAACTACCAAAATATTTGCTAGACTGACAACGACCGTTTGGCTGAGACCCTGAAGGTCGGGATGGCTCTGATACCAATTGTAACTACCTCGGTGAATTACGCTCCTAGATACAAGCCTGGATGAACGGTAGTGGTTGAAATAGTACGGTGGGCCCCCAAAAACCACTCATTGGTAGACCTTTCGGCCGTCCCAACCACTTCCAATTCATCGGGACCTGTACGGGCGGCGTAATCGGCAGGCGAAGGGATCAACTACATACACAAATGGGTATGTATGCAAGCCACCATACAAAAGTACATCAGAGCCATTCCATCTAAAAAGAAAGGAAATATAGCAACGCCATACGGCAAGATTCAAATGACCTAGATATATATAATATTTTAGGATAATTCCTCATACATCACACATCAGAGTATCAAGCGGAAGCGGCAAAACAAAGTCCGAGTACGGATAAGAAGCAAATCGGCATAAGATGCCATAGAAATAAGCACATCCCGCCCACAGATCTCACGGATCCCCGTTCCCGGAATCTCTACACCGAACGATCGTTGCCCACATCATCAGCCTCTTCCACCCAGTATCCGTCCTGCGAGGGTACCTGTTCATCTGAACTAATAATTTATCGTGTGAGACCCTAAGGGTACTCAGCAAGTCTTTATGCCTCTAAAGGGGACACAACCTGGGGTGACGCAATTGCAGCAAAAGATAACCCTAGCAATTCTATAGATAAACACTAACCATCCGCCTAACCAAAGATAGACGGATGTCCGTGAATTAATGACAACAGTTATAACAGTAATATCCACAGATCCATCCTCCTCCTCGCTTACCAACGAGGAAGCAGACGAACAACCCCCCATCCGTTGGCAAATTTTATTAACCATTCCATGAGTGTTGCACTAATTACTAGTCAGTTACTTAGTCAATTTAAAACGGTACTTAAGTTATGCTTGTCTATGGTCGAGAAACTGTGCTCCAAGTCGTCCATAACCGCGGACACGGCTTTCAGAAAGTTTTACCCTGCAGGGGTGCACAAATAGCAACACACACTCGCTAAACCTCGGAAAAACCAAATCAAAACCCAACGAGGCCTTCACGATAAAGCAATAGCAAGATTCAGAAATATTTCAGGGGGCCACCCCATTGAGTAGACCCGCAACGAAGCTAGCTGACTCCGAGACGGACTCAAGGTTTGCGACAATGGTTGTAAACGACCGGGAACCCGAAAGTGTGACTGGGCTTGTCGATACCGCGAAAACACTCCGCTTACCTAAACAGTACAGTGTGCTCCTCGCATAATCGTAAATAAACAGTAGCATGGCATAAGTACAGGATAGTAAATAAAACCTCAAACTAGTTTGTGGCCCCAAGAAATAAGACGGAATCAAGCTCTGGCTCAGGGGGGTCCCATAAGCCTCCCGGATGTGGATAGCGCGATAAATCAAGGAACATGAATCAAGTACTCGGGGTCCTACGGGACACAAGTGAGCAGGAAAAACCAAATAGCAGATATTGCTCACCGGTGCCACTTTCATTAGTTATCCCATTACTACTCAGGTTAAGTTGTTTCGGTACCTCGTTATCCATCAGACACTCACAAACCCTACACATGCTGTTCTACGACTCGCATGGCTCAAGCAACTCCTGTAGTAATGGCTCATGGGATGGAGGAACAGGCTTGGTGGGGTTTAAAAGTAAAGGCTATGCAATACTTGGGATTCAGTTTAATGCAATCGCGACTCAATGATGCAAGAATAAGATAGAGGCAATAGGTACTGTATGTATGCAAGCATGTGGTAGTGCTTGCCTGGCAACTCAGTTGAAGCGAGAGACGGATCTGGGTAGTGCTCCTGGTTCTCTTGATATATCCCCTGCTCAGCGTCTATTCGAAAGAAGAACCAAACAAACAAGGGCCAACATAAATAAAGAGCGCAAGCATATGAATAAAATGCGACAAGCAAACAATCATGCCATGGTTAATGATGCACAAGTTGCATGGCAATAATGTAGCATGGCATGGGTGAGGTGTAGAACACAAGAAGTAACATTTTTATGGGGTTTTGGGTCCCATTTTATTGTCATAATAGTTGCTGTATACTTTATATTTATATGATGCATGCTGCAATTTAAGTCATGGATAGCACAAACAGAAAGGTCTCGTCAAGCTGATCATTTTAGACATATCATTTGTTAAATTTGGAATTATAAATCAAAAGTTATTAAATATTTAAGAAATGATGGCATTTATTGTAATTTCATCAACTTGGAAAATAAGGTGTGCAAAATATAATTTGAATAGCATATTTGAAATCCTCACATTTTTCTGATTCAAAAACATATATTATATGTATTATTTGAGTTTGTATTTTAAAAGTTATATTAAAACAGAATTTGAGTTTGAATTTAAATAATTTGATTTAGATTTGAATTTAAACAGACAGCCAGCTAAAACTTTTTGCACCCAGGTTCAGTTAGCCCCAGTCGCCGACAGATGGGACCGACGCTGACTGGACTCACACGCGCGCGGACGACGTTTAACACCACGGGCTGCTCTAGGCTCAGAGACAGACAGGTGGGACCTGCTGGCGCGCAGGCCCACTTGACAGCGAGATGCTGCGGGCTGACCACGTGGCTCAGGGGGGGACTGCGGGTTGAGTAATAGGATCTTCGGGAGCCTTTTCAGAAGAATGCTACAGAGGCTGACAGGCGGGACCAGGAAGGGTCGCGGGTTGACGCAACAAACGCGAGGGGGTTATCGGTAAAAAGACCCGCGCCACTGTGGATCTTCCTCTCGCGCGTCTGACAGAGCGTTAGAGAACGACGCGGCGAGGCGGAATTCGAACGCGCGACCGCTGGCTCGCGCAGAGGGCGGCTGCCGCTGCGGCCGGGCTGGGTAGTTGCTAGGAGGGAGGGTAGGCGGCTAGCTAGGATTTGGCGCGCACGGGAGCGAGACGACGACGACGTCCACGCCGTGCACCGAGGGCGCTCGTCGCCGTGACCCGCTCATCCAGGAAACGAACAAGTAGGGGAGGATGTCTGGGAGGTAGTGTGGCTCACCGCGGGTTCGTCGGGGTGGTCGGTACGGGCAGGGGCGCAGACGATCGCCGGCGCGGCTCGCGGACGGCGGTGTTAGGGTTTCGGCAGGATGGCGGTGGTTGCAGCTGGTTCGGGGGCTTCTCCTACTCGGCTCCGGGTACTGGGCGAAGTAGGCCGGCCTTCTGGTCCTCCTCGACAGCCTCGAGCACCTCGCCGCCGGCTGGTTTGATGGCCTCGTGAGGATGTCGACAGGTGGTGGTCGGGGTCGGTGTGGCCGTGGGCGAGGGAGAAGGGAGGAGAGAGGCAGGGCCTCTGGGTGAGATCTGGGGGAGGCTAGAGGGGCGAGGACGGATAGATAAGGACGGGGGCAGGTGAGGCTTGCGTGTGGGAGGGGAAGATGGGAAAAGGTGGCCTCGGGTGCCACCTTTCCTTCCTCACGTGATCGACCAGGGGCAGGGGTAGCTAGGCATGGGGATGGGGCTGCCAGGTAGGGCTAGGGAGGGGGAGCTCGGGGTGGGCAGGCTGGCAGCGAGAGAGAGAGCAAGAGAGAGGAGAGGGGGTAGGCTCGGGTGTGGTTTGGACTTGGCAAGGGTGAGAGGTAGCTAGGGGGGTACGGTGGGACCAGCTAGGAGGGAGAGGAAGGCCGAGAGAGAGGGGTAGCTCGGGGGTGCTGCTGGCAGAGGTGGGGAGGTAGGTCGAGAGAGAAAGAGAGGTAGCTAGGGGGTGTGATTAACTAGAGGGGAGAGAAAGAGGGAATACTTAGGGTTTGGTTTAGATTAGGTGTAGATTAGGGTTTATCTAGGATGGGGTATGGGGGGGATATGGTGATGATGGAGTAGGTGATAGAGGGAACTTAGATAGAGGATTAGAGAGAGAGGGGTGAGAGCTAGGGTTTTAGAAGCATGCATGCTCCAAACATAGATCAAGCAAGCTCAAGAGGAAAAGAGGGAGAGAGAGGGATGTGGTATGATGTAAACAAGATCAACTAGATCAAGTCCAAAAGGAAGGGATATAGATAGAGATGATCCACTCAAAACAAATAAAAATCCAAATGACAAGCAAAAAGGTGGTACTTGCATGGCCCATGCAAACAATAAATGCCATGTAATCATATTGTGAAAACAACATAAAATCATGTGGCATTATTCCATGCATTTCCAAAAGGTGGAAAAAGGCCAAGCATAAGATTATGAGTGGAATCCACCCAACCCACATGAGCTAGAGGTAAACTCAATTAAAATGCCAAGCTCATATTAATTGGATGGTGGAATTATAAGGTGGTGAAGAAAAGGTGGTGGAGTCAATAAGAGATATGCCCCCAACTCAACTTGGGCATTAAACAATATATCAAGAACCAAATACAATATCAAGAGGCAAATACAATTAATAATACACATGAGATAAGAACCAAACAAGAAGGGGTTTTATATGATGCTCAAATGCAAGGTGGCATGATGACATGAACATGACATGATGATGATGTAACCATTATTTGTAGGAAGTGGCCCTTTTATTACTAGAACAAGTAGCATTACAGGTGTTAGACAACTGGGATGCTACACATATGGACTCAAATATTGCTGATCCCTTTACAAAGCCACTCCTGCAGCCCGCGCATGAGGTGCACGCAAGAGCAATAGGTATTAGATACAATCTAGATTGACTCTAGTGCAAGTGAGAGACTAAAGGAAATATGCCCTAGAGGCAATCATAGAGATGATTATATTTCTTATGTATACATGAGTTATTGTAATGTTCCTTGAATATTCATATCAGGCAACTTGTATTGATTGGCAATTATGTGAATTGTTTGTGAAACTATTTACTTGTATGGTTATCTAATAGTTTTCCCTAGTCGGAGTTCATGTGAGGACACACATGAATATTAGACTAGCACATCGACTGGTTGATGACTATGTTTCGCAAGTCATAGACATGGAGATGTCAAACCAATGATGTGGACACATGTTATGAACATGGGGTTGAACTGACCCAACTTGAGATTGGCAATTAGACTTGCAGCTCTCTCTACACATCGTGTACGTTTTGTCCTTAGACCTGAGACTGTCGCATGTACTTGAGATGTGGATTGACATACTTTGGGGCTATTAGACGTTGCTCCGTAACTGGGTAGTTATAAAGGTAGCTTTCGGGTTTGTCCTGAAGCATGTTGCAAGGCATGGTCAATCAAGATGGGATTTGCCCTTCTCTTCTTGAGAGAGATATCTCTGGGCCCCTCGAGTGATCGGATCCAGAAATGCATGGCTATGCTACATATGGTTAAGAGTTAACCTAGTAAAGGGATTCCGAATCACAGTATCGAGAAAGGGAGGTCATCTTGGAGCTAAACCAAATATCGTGAGGCAAAGGGAAAGACATATACTAAACCTTGTGATGGTTCATCCAATATGATCTTTGTATGCGTTTAGGAGTTGGCACGTCTTGCTAGAGGCCGCTACCAACTATTGACAGAATAGGTGTATTCGTGTTATGTCTATACATATATGAACTTATAGGGTCACACATTTAATGGGCTGCTAATGTAGTAGCCCACCAGGGACGCCTATATAAGAGAGGGTGGAGCGAGCTGACTAGGGTTAGGCCATTCTACCCAGACGCCAATCCCCACGCCTGTGTTGCGCGCACGAACCTAGCAGTCCGGCGTCTGATGCTTCCACCCCGCACGTGTGGATACCTCGGAGGCGCTGCATCTATAGCGCTTGGACGAGCCGCGCAAGGGGAGCTACTCGTGGGACGAGGACGAGGAGGAGACGTAGAACATCTACACTGCCTCGACACGCTTCATCAAGTTCTGCAACTGCGTGTCTAGTGGTAATCTCGTGATCTATGACAACAGTACTCCTGATTTACGCGGTAGAAAATTTTGATTTGCGCTAGTGTAGCCTACCCGTATCTCTTCAAAAAGTACAACACATTCTAAAGGACCATTTCTAGCATCCAAACTCTAGATCAACGCTTATTCCAGGGATTCGAGTTTACGAAATTGCATTACATTACTTATGCATCATAGCATCTTGCTTATTTAAACATTAGTCCTTACCAGACCAATGATACTGTTTTTAGATATTGGATCTTATATTATCTTGAAGACCGTGAGTGCATAATCTTGCAATCACAAAAGGCAAGTTCACACTTGCTCATGTCCTTTGATTATTTTCTGTAAAGTATTTTGCAAATCCAGTGTTGTCATCACATGCATTTCAAAAAGGTCAGAAAATACTATTTTCATAATAAATTGATTATAGGTTATTTACCATGAGGTAATAACCTACTATGAAAGTTCCGGTGGTAAAGGAACATATTACCTAGGACTTAAAAACCAATGTCGCTAGTGATTCTTGCGCCGTATATTACGCGTTGACCATGAGATTTAGAATGGGACGGAGAAGTCAGCTGTATCTTTTTCCTCTCGCATGGAGCCGAATGTGCGGGTCGTGGATGTTATCCTCGTAGCGTGCATTGATTGGTAATTCGTAGAGGATATGTAGTATATGGGTGGGAACCCTCAACGTCCCACGATAGTTCCGTCATCTGAACGGTTTGTACTGTCAATTGCCGTAATTCAATATGTGGGCTGACGTACACCAAGGTGACATGCATGGCCACAGAGAAGGCAGTGATTGGCTTGGATCATCTACTAGGCCCCACACCATAGGAAGTGTGGAAAGATCGCCCGGTTGTGCAACAAGAATTTGATCTCTCATGGATAAAAAGTAACGCACCTCTGCAGAGTGTAAGAACTGTAACTTGTTACTCCCTGTTCCGGAAAGGAGCTACGAACGCGACGGGAAAGGAAGTTCATAAAAGTTCTGGTAAACCCGTGAAGGATGACGGACAGATAAAAACAATCTTTGAAGAAATGTTTATAAAAACCTGCATTGCCTACGATCTATGGTCTGTGGCCATAGATATAGTGCATCAAACACTCTTTTCTAGTGAACTTGCTGAGTACGCTCGTACTCAACGTATCTTCTTAATCCTTGCTAGATTCTGAAGCCATTAATATGACGTCTACCTTAAGCCATGCTCCAGGAATCATCATCAAAAGATCAAGTTATTCAATGAAGTCATGAAAGTCAACATATACATCAACTCAAGTGAAGACGAAGTTGCTGATTAGATAGGAATATAATCTCTAGCCATAGAACATACTTCTGTAGAGTATTACAATAGCAGCAACGCAAGTCCAGTAGTTCAGATACTAGTTTTATAAGTATGGTAGATTTGAGTTGAATATTTCTGCTTCTTCTTTGTAAGAAGTTTCTTTCTCTCTCCTTAACCTAGAGTATTCTCTGGATCTTTTGTAAAGAGTCGATTTGTAACCTATTGTCATGTCTTGGACATGTTGTGTTTCTATTGTACCACTATGAGGGATGCAATACTAATGAACGGTCTTTCATTAGTGTTATGTCAACGACTATAGTGTACTATATCATGTGGTGGTATGATGTACATCATGCAGTGGTATGCTGGGTCACCGCACCACGCCACACCTCGTCACGGCGCATGCACACCACGGGTTGTGGGAATCTCGCCAAGCCGAGCTTTATTTTGCTGTTTGGGAAAATTAATTATGAGTCATTAACAGACGCGTTAATTACAGCCGTTTCTAGTTTTTATGGATCGTAGGATGTTACCGCCTCAGACGTGGGCTGAGCCCCACGATCTTCCTGACCAGCACTATATAAGCGTCTGCGCTAAACCTAATCGGTGATCAATCCACACACACGCGTCTACCTTCAGAACCTTGTGCCGCCGCCTTGGGCTTCCCCATCCCGACTTGCGGCGTGCACCGCAGATCGGGACAGTAGGCCTCCGGAACCCCGTCTCTCATGAACCTGTATGGGTGAGATGCGATCAGGTTTTTGGGGAGATCTAAAGCGCGACTACTGGCAACCACGACGTCGTCCGACGACGAGTTTTCGAACGACGACTTCTTTCTAAACGTCACCAATCTCTTCGACAACGCTGCTGTGACGCCTACACTATATGTGATCCTCAACTGTCTTTTTCAGATTATTCTAGAGTTCTTTGTTCTAGCGTTTGGTGTAGATGATAGGTTTATCTCCTATAGATGTAATCTATTTATCTAGTTTGTTTATCTGTATAATTGGTTTTAGTACTGTTTGTATGATCATGCTTTATCAGTTTAATATTCGGATGAAATCATATGAATTATTACTTATATTTTCAACAATAAGTTCGGCATATAATCCGGTTTCACACAACTTGCATGCATCCTCGACATGCAAAATTTATTCTAGTTTTACTGTCTATATATATAGATATATGGTCCGGTAGTACCATTTTACAAATATTTCTTCTCGAAATAAATTCCAGAAGGAAAATAAAGAGTCACCAGGAGCGAGAAACTTCAGTTGACGAGCATGGTGCTGTTGGTGCCGAGCAGCTCTTCCTGTGCCTTGAACCGCTTCCACTCATCGAGCACGCTGATAAGCTTGTCTGTCTTCTTCTTGAGGCCGATGAGGCAGTTGGCGTGGAAGGTGCACAATTTGCGGTAGTCCATCCTGGGCTGGCACTGGCTGCCGAGGTACATGGTGTCTACGTACTGCAGCAGGACGCCGTGGCGCGCGACCAGCTCGTGTTTCACCGCTTCCAGCACGGCCTGGTCGTGCACCGGTGGGAACCGCGTCCTCGCCTCGTACCAGTCCCGGATGAACGCCGACGTCCGCGCGCTCGACTTGACGTGCATGAACCCGCTGTTGGTCGACTTGTTGAGGTCGTAGGGACTTTCGCCGTAGAAGACGTCGCAGGAGACGGCGATGTCGGCGCCGACCGGGATGCGCAGCAGCGGGTTCCGGAACCACACGATGTCCACGTCCGTCATGACGAAACCGTGGCCCAACTCCAGCACCCGGGCCTGGAACTTGTTCCGCACCCACACCAGGTCCAGGTAGCCCTTGCTCAGGAACGACTGCGCCGCCATGAAACCGGTGCTGGTGTTGGCAGCGGCGAGGGAGTAGCAGAGCGGGTGCACGAGCTGGCACCGCTCGAACGCCTTGGCGTCCATGGCCACGACGACCAGGTGCTTCAGCAGCGGCTGCGTCTTCACGCCCACGCGGAAGCTCTCCAGGAAGATGTCCAGGAGCGAGCCAGCGGCCGACCACGCCTCGTTCGTGAAGGTCATTATGATGGTGTTGTCCTCCATGGCCGCGCTCCGAAGTAGCTCCGCGAGGTTATCCTCCTTTTCTCCATCCGCTGCCTGCATACACCGTGCAACGTTTAATTCACAAGCAGACCACAGGAAGAAAAAAGCACCGCATACCCGACCTTCCCTACAGCCAACGCGTGGCCATGCCAGGCCACCGCATCACGCGCCCACGCACAAGATCGCCGCGTCCAACAAGCAAAACAACAGGGCCCACACGCAGAGACAAATAACATGCAATACGTTCGGTAGATAGCCTCAGATCGCTCCGGTTTGCTCAGGCTTAAGCCATAGAATAATGTACAGACACTGTACATGCAAGATTTAACGAACAATCGTACATGCATGCAAAAAAAAGGAAAGTGGTGTGCAAGCGAGAACAAGAAATACTACTAGCTACTTCACTAGCAAAAAAATGGGTTAACTTAATTTTGTACGGAGTACAATCTACCGTGTGCAGCTGCTTGGTGTTGGGATCTGCCAGTGCCAACTGGTGGGCTGCCGGCACGACCCCGCAGGGAGACGGCGGCAGCAGCAGCATGATAAGGGCTGCCGTCATCGCTGCTCCTAGAACGAAACCCAGGAGATCCCTCAGGGTGTGCATGGTAGACAGAAATGCTCAGCGCACAGTCTGCCCAAGTTATCTGAGTTGTCTCGGCACAGGACTGAAGAGCACGGGAGTGGTAATATAGTTACACGGTCAAACGGACTCGATCGGCCGGTGACATTAAATTTACCCAAGATAATCTTTCTTTTTCCATAGCGTAACGAGAGAATCGAAAAAAAATAGTGTCAACAAAGTGTACTCCACGTAACGAGAGAATCGAAAAAGTTGTGGCAACATAGAGTACTCTGTATATGAAAATAAGATCAGTTCCAAGATTTCAGGGCGAGCTGGCTGCAGTTTTTGGACGTACTACCCCGCGCCAAGCGCCCTCGCTGGTGGGCAAGCTCATGCTAGTGTGGAGATGCAAGGAATTATCACCTCGAAGGAACTTTTGGTCAAGTAGTGCGCCCGCATGCAACATGCAAGTCGCTGAGCTGGCATCATTTATTAACTTTCACGGTAACCTGTGTCAAGCAAGGTGAACTTTGCGATCAAACAAAGCTGCATTGCGAAATATCATCAGGAGAAGAAGAGTATGAACGGCAGGCTAGCAGCTAGCAGCTAGAGAGACTCCGGAACACAGCAAACCTTCGTTCCTAGACTCAACACGTACACACCACAGACGTACCAAAACAACAGTACTTGGACGAGGATTCACGCTGCATGTCCAAATCGCACACTACCAAACTGATCAGACTAGCTAGACAACTAACTTTTTTTTTGAATAAGGAGGTCCCGAAGGGACTGGAAGCTTTCATTAAATCCAAGCGGTGGATGTACAACCGATTACAAAAGACCCTATAAAGTTTGGAAAAAAAAATAGGTCCTTGAAAAAAGCAGAAAATACCTCATTGAAAGAAAGAAGAAAACAATCTAGTCCTTCTCTTTCTCCACCGCCGAGCCAGAAGTCGGGCTCACCGCCGTCAAACCCGGAAGCGGAGACAACACCACTTGCTTCCGTGTAGACGAGAAATACGGACGCTGACCTTTTAGAGGGGCCTCATCGAGGAGGTTCGATAAATGCCAGGACCCTTCGTCGCCTTCTGGATAGGCCATGTTCTCGCCTTGGATGTCAGACGGCTATCACCCACCGCCGAGGTGGTGCTCAAGAAGATTGCTTCCTAACTCCATTGCTTCTTTGTAGCTTCAGGGGTGGAGCTCGCCATTACACCCAGGAGAGCAGATAGCACCGGCCCTCTTGCCGGTGAGGTGACACTCAAGGGGAACCGCAAGATGAAGGCCCCATCCACTACGTGCCTCACCCAAGCCGCAACTGCAACAAGGTCTCCACCCTCTCCCTCGCCGCCACGGCCGGCCAAGAGGAGGGAAAACAAAGCCGCTTCACCTTGAGTGAGGCCCGAAGCACAACGGCGCTTATTCCAGGGGAAGCACGTCGCCGGGACAATCCTTGTATTCCTCCTCCATGTAGGTACAACGCAGAAGCTTGGCACCTCCCCACCAGCGCCGCGCCCAAGCACCGCCACAGGGAAAACTTCCCAGCCTTCTACCCGCCAGCACCCAGCCTGCTCTCACACCCCCGTCCCTCTCCGCCACGGCCGGCCAACATGGGAGGGAGAAGTAGAGGAGGCACCACAAGAGGGAGGATGCCCAGGTCCTTATTCATGGAGCTGCCATGGCTGCCCTCCTCCAATAGCTCCGGCCACCATAGCAAAAGGGGGAGCACCACCAGCAGGCAAGAAAGGAGCTCGGCCCAAAGACCTCCTCTCCAACTCCCGGCAAAACGCCAATCCTCAGCATCAAGCCACACCCTAAAACTATCATACCTAGAGCTAGCTCCGGCGCCTCTCCGTTCCCTACTCCAGTCGAATATTCCGGTGGAAAGGATGACGGATCGGGCCGGCTACAGGCGACGGAATCTCAAGCGGAAAGGGGAAAATACGGAGGGAGGGGATAAGGTTCACACAACGGACTGGTCGTTAGTACCAGCTAGATAAATCGAACTTGCCGAGGAGGTTGTTCTTCTTGCTAGACAACTAACTTAACTCTAATAATTAAGATTAGTGCTAACAGTTCCAAAGTTCCCTGTGATTAAGACTAAAAAACGCCTCCTTCCCCGTCTCACCCCCGCGCGGGTGAGCAGGGGCTAACAACGTCCCCGCCCACTAGTAAAAAACAAGTCTTTCGTCCGGAGCATTAGTTCCAGTCGTGTTTGCGCCAGGATTATGTACTAGTTTCAACGGCTAGAAACTGTCGCATGGTATAGCCACCTCTAGTTCCGGTTCAAACGGAACCTTTACCAACCGGGACTAAAAGGTTTTCGGCAGGCTGGCCGGTGCTAACCCCTTTAGTCTCGGTTGGTGTCTCTAACCGAGACTAATTTCCTTTCTATGTCATATTTCTCCTGGTCTCGAGCCATGCTCCATTTTCAAGTTGTTTTCTCCTCTCTGTTTCCTCCCTCTGTTTAATCCTCTCTTTGATGTTTGGTTCATTGATCCATATATCAATAATTTTGCAACGATACGAGACTATGCGAAAAACGCAGGGCCTAACTTGCTAATGTTTTTAAAGAGCCAACATTACAAAAAGAAAATACTATTACCTTACAACTCCAGGTGAGTCTTACTGTCTTGTACACATTCACTTTTGCTTACTCGATATTAAGTGTAACTGATGAGTTACTGACATATATAAACATGCACAACTTTTACTGCATTCTACTAATCATTCAAAATGACGCTCGAAGAGCTGATGTCATGGACCCATTAAAAAACCTAAGGAGTACGCCGCGTGACTGATATGCTCTAGAAGTAAATTTAATCATTATCGCACTATATCGGCCTCTTTCGTTCATATCCTGATATCAAGTAATTAATAACCCATTTATTCATTTTTTTTGCCGAGCATGATTTGAAAATGGCTCACCAAGGAGATTGTCGGTCAAAGGAAACATAGGCTATGTTTTAATCTGATCCCGGTAAGTAGTAATGGCTAGGTATACGCATCTCTTTAATCCTAGTTTCAATACCATTATCATGCTTGATTATTATTTAATTGAATTCTATTCTCGTAAAGTCCTTAAGGCAGCCACAGAGAATTAATTTATGTCGATACTATGTTTGCGAGTTCATGCGCATGTCTGTCAGTGAGGGTTGCATGGATGAAAAACAATTTAAAGTATGTAAACAATATATTCACAGTTATATTTTATGACCATCAAATGTGTTGAGTTTCATTCATATTTTTTTATAACGATTGATATATATATATATACATATTAATATTCTTCATTAAAGGTCGAAGATATGCGAGACAAGATCCTACCAAAGGACGGCCTACTAGCAATACAAGATGAATTGGCGGAGGATTTTTGCTTAAGAAGGTCATATCTGAAACCGGAGAACACTATTGGCAATAATGCCTTTATGTAATTTAATGATCTCCATGTATATACAAAGTTGTATATATATATATATATATATATATATATATATATATATGTATGCTCTTAAGAAAATTATATTATATATGCATCAACGTGTATAATATGTAGTAGCGTAGAGTATGTATACGAAAACTTGTTTCAAAGGAAAACACAAAATTTAAAATAATTGAACACAAAACACAAAATGAAAAAGGAAAACACAAAACCATAAACCCTAAAACCCATCTCATGCCATGGCAGCCGATTGCCCCAAAACGCTTTCGGGGTAGAACTCGCGACCACAACAAGCACATGCCACATGGAGCTACGTGGATGTCCTTTAATTCCTATTCGTGGTACAACCGGGACTAAATTCGTTGGATAACCGGGACTAGAGGCCTTTACGAATAGGGACTAGAGGCCCATTTTCTACTAGTGGCCTACCTCTCCACATATCCCCTCCCCCTTTGCCACCGTCGACACTTGCCGCCAGGCACGCCCTGATGCCGACGGCGGCACCCTCTCGTCCTATGGGCGCGCATGGGGCAGCTCCGGCCGGGGGTGCATCTCGAGAGATCGTGGCATGGTTTTGGGCAAGAAGCAACAAATACGACACTAGGAGACTGCGGGGCGGAATAGTGAGCGATGGGGAAGAGCGTTCCAAGGCTCGGTGGCGGCCGACCCTCTTAGATCTGGGCCCCTGCGAAGCCCATCTGGCCCTCTCAAATCTAGGCCCTGCGTGGCCCATCTGAGCGCTGGCGGGCTGGCCTGCTTGTGATGGCGCCTTTTCGAGGTGATGGTGGGTGGTGACGAGAGCTCGATGCCGGGGATGGTGGCGACGGCGGCCAGCTAGTTTTAGCGTGGCGGCGACTTTACGATCTAGGCTCGGACGGACCCTATTGGAACTAGTGTGCCTTTGCAGGGGCTTTTCGGGTCTTTCGAACTTAGCCGGATCCGACTAGGATTGGTGTGACATGTTGCCACGTCCGATCGACTACCGCCTTCAGCGGTGGAGGTAGTTCCCTCCCACGTGGTCGCGGTACTGTCGACCTCGATTTTGGCTACCTTTCACCCTCGTCCATCTGGCCTCGTGTTGTTGGCCATGGTGAGACGACGATGGCGACTTCGTGACCATAGTGGCGCATGCTAGTGGGCGGCGAGTTCGGTGGTTGAGGCTTCGAACTCAACGGATTGTCTGAGGGTCGTGGATAGGGTTTTTTGGGACAAAATCCTTGTCGGCGAGCCCGACACCGATGTGGTTCCACCTTCAGGTAGAGCTATTTATTCCTATAGGACGTGCTGGCTACCCTTCATCCACCTCCATCTATTTGCCGGGGGAAACCCTAGGCCCAGTACGTTGGCCTAGGCAGCAGCGTCGTTGCTTCCTTCTTGAAGGTGTTGCTTGGTATTGACTATTGGTGCTAGGATCTTGGTGGAACCTTCGAAGGGCGCAGTGGTTGTGGGTATCTTTCTCTTAGTTGATCCACCTTTTTATCCTTTGCTTCTTTTTTTTTTTTTGGCTCATGTTTGCTGCTACCCCAACAACTGTTTGTGTGGTGACTCATTGTATCTTGTGGTTGCTATATTAATATAGCGGGAAAATCCTATTTAGAGAGAGAGAGAGAGAGAGAGAGAGAGAGAGAGACTCTCGATTGTGGATGTGCTCTAGCTCGTGATTAGGGGTGAAAAATGATAGTAGATAAACCGAATTATTCGACATTTGTGTTTGAAAATTGAAATGGTCGTGGTAATCCGAATATCTACGAGGTTATCGAAATGATTGTAGTAAATATCAGCATTCGTTTTATAAATACAAATACAAATGTGGTATTCAGTTTTGAAGCGAACATGCATAAGAAAATCTATATATTTGTATTCGAATCAAATTATGTTAGCCTATTTTAATAATTATAGTTCGATGTGTTAATTATCCAACTTAAAAGTAACAGTGTGATCAAATGTATTTTATGTGATTGAGAAACTATTGCATTATATATATATATATATATATATATATATATATATATATATATATATTTATCTCTATCATCATACAACAGAGTTACTGTTAGATAACATGAGTCTATTATTTCGTTATTCGGATCTGTTATAAGTTGAAAAAACGTCCAATCCACATCCATATTCGAGTAGCATCCTCTCCGCATTCGCATGCGACAAAATATGTATGCACATCCGTGTTTGTTTTCAAAAAATGAAAAAGGATGTGATAGATCCGATCAGTTTCCACCCTACTCACGTCGTAACTACAGGGGAGGACTCATGCTGGCCTCACCCCCGGCCGGTGATCTGGACTATACATGACCCTAATAACCCTTAAGTGTAGGGGATCATCATAGTACAATTCGATAATTATTTAAGTGTCGAACCCACAAGGAGATAAATGTAAACTATCTATTCTCTAAATCCCTATAACCCACTATATGGCCTTCTATGCAATGCTAGGAACTAGAGTGTGTATGGTGGTTTTTATACTAACTAGAAAATGGTAAAGTTCTCAAAGTAAATATTACAAGTAAACTATTGCAATTAAGATGGAGTTAGTGAAGTAGTAGCAAGTTTCTCAAAGGGGGATTTTTTTAGGTAAATTGTTATTTTATTTATTTGGTTGTCACAATAGTGAATCATATAGATATTTTTTTATTATTTCTTCTAGAGAGGAGCCATAGATAGGTGAAGCCATATGCATGAGCAAGTACATCCCTAGTGATTGATCCCAAGGCCAATTAAAAGTAATCAAGGGAGTTATTAAGACATAAAGTTCCATCACCGTTGTAAGTTTTATGGTCCCCATGATTATAATCTCCCATTGGTAAACCATGAATTAACATAACATGCATATCTAAGACTTGGGATCCGTTTTTTACCAAACATCTTCTATCCCTCATCCTATCATCATGCAATAGTGAAAATCTTATGCATCCTCCAACATGTGTGTGCACTCATATATTAGTACATAAGATCATCATAGAAGATGACATATATTTGTATGTAACCCACAAAGAACTATTTCACAATTGTAATAAACAATTCAGTACGCAATCAAAGACGTAGAGATACAATAATAAATCATGGAAAAACAATAGATTGTATCACATATCATGTTTGGCAAGAGATTACAGTAGGGGTATGGAAAGGGTCTCACTGTAGATGGTGATGGAGGCGTGCCTCCTCAAGAGGGAGAGGCAGCCACAACATGGAGGAGAGGTGGCGCCAGCTGCAGGGCAGGGCGGTGACGCCCGGGAGTCTCCCTAGTGCGGCGACTGCCCTAGGGGATGGAGGCCCCTTGCCCATCTTCTTCCTTGGAAATGGTGCTGGCGTGGAGGAGCTCCTCCCCCTCCTTGGCGGCTTCCAAGAGGGAGGAATTTTATGGCTTTTGGTGGATGACTCCAAAAATAGGGTTTCCCCTTAATATATAGAGGTGGAGATGCAATCTAGTTAATGGGATGGATGCCCCTTTAATTTGATCCAAGGGCTCTTGGGCACCTCTAAAACCTTCCTAGGGATCCCCTCTATCCTTTGGAAGTTCCTTGGGTCGTGACTTGGCCAATGTATGGGAAGAGTTAGACTCAATCACGTAACAAACTCTCGAAATCCTGAAACTACTTCTGTATCCTTCAATAATCCGGGTCTAAAAGTCATATCTGGACTTTATTTAACTTTTTCTATTTGACGCCATCTTCAGGGGCTATTGTAGCAATCTTCGAAAACTGTTATGCATGAACAGATTTTAGGAAACTCCGAATTTTACCCTAATAACCGGTTTTCTTCTATATTTGCGTATTTACTACACAACAAAGTGTGAAATAAGAACTTATGTACATTTACAACTATTAGTAGGTTAGTCCCAATAAATATAATAAAGTTGCAAGATAATAGGATTTTTGGCACAATAAACAACAAAGATTATGGATGCATTTTACATGCATCGGACCCTTAGTTCACACGACAAAATGGATCTGCGGCGGCGCGCGGCAACGACAGAGGAGGAGGAGCTCGCGGCGAGCGGGTGAAATCTCTGCACGCATGCTTAAAGTTGCCTCGTGCCAATGCCTTTCACGGGATGAGGATCGGCCCGGAAACCCCCTCTCGACCCACGGATGTGCGGGTTGGACAACAAAATTTGCTGATCCCTGCAAAATTTATCTGCGGTTCGATGTGCATGGGGGTCTGTTTATGACGTTTTCTCAACCAGGACCGCAAATCATCGATTATTTTACGGATTGAGACCATATGCGGAGTCGGCTAGAGTTGCTCTTACAAGCCAAACCAAACCTCCAATCCCGTTATGAACTGCATATCTGGCCAGGATGTGAGCTTCATGTTTTGCTGATCTGCGTTCACACAGTATGGATAACACTTGGAAATCGTGATTTCTAGCTCATCTTCTGGATGATCTAAGCATAAACTCCGTTCGTTCCCTCGTGATAGTTCTTGACCACCGACAAGCAGTCACTCACTACCTGCACGTGGGCAGCCAAAATGTCAGCAGCTAATGACATAGCATCCCAACAAGCCAATACTTCCAACGTCTCTGGATAGCTTCAGCCATTGAATATCATCGCCGATGCTCCGAGGTACTGGCCTGAGCTGTTTCTAGCAACAACCGCCACGGCAATTTTGTTCAGTTTTTTGCTACCGTGGTGTCACTCATTCCGATGGCGCTTCCCAGCCTGTCGAATTGGGTGACAGATTCCTCACAGGCTTTATTTTCGTTTTGTACTCCTTAGCAGATCCGAGATCAGACAGAAAACCTGGATGAACGCGTACGTAGGCAGTGGACATGGGTATTTAAAATATAAGATATTTTAGCTTTCTGAAGCAAATATATCTACACTTCTTTTATTACTTAGATTTATTCATATTTAAAATGAATCTACACACTACAAAAAATCTAGATATGTTTTTTACAAACCTAAAAGAAACGAAGGGAGTAGATATCTTCATGAATAACATTTCTCTTTGCATACCATATCGCCCGGAGAAGGAGACAAAGCCCTTCTCTTGATCTTCTCCTGACAAAGAGTCAGTCATTTCGAATATAAACTCTCGAGCGTGATTAGAGGATGAATTGCACATGTGCTCAACCATATTTTCACCCATCGATGCTCAAACGCTTGTTGCCATGCTACACTCGATTAGGGAGTGTCTCCATTAGTGTTGAGCTCCGCAAACCTCACAGCGGTTGTTCCCGCTCATTTTTCTTTGATCGCCTACATTCTACATCAGCAACTGGAAGTAATTGCTTCGCCAACCTCCACAAGAACATTCTAATGTTAGAAGAAACATTTGTTCTCCAAATAAAAGACCAATGTTTTTGCAGCCCTTGTCTATGCGACCCTTCAGCATTTTTTTTGTTGAAAAAGAGCATATATTAATATCAGAGGATACCAATTACATCCAGCCTCTACAACAAATCATTGCACTACTATACGGATGCACACAACCAAAAAAGAAAAAAGAATTACAAAAAAGAAAAGTCCCGCTATAGTTCATCATTCATTGAAACAGTGGTACTACCATCACCAAGACAGCACAAGAAGTCTATTTTCTCCAAAAACGACGCCTCCAAGAAAGTGCATAAACACCGTCATCGCCCGATAAAAGATCTAGGTTCTCACCCTGAAGAAAGTTCACGCTCTCAAAACAATACTTTTAACAAGGCCATTGCCGCGCACAACCAATTAAGGCCAGACCTGGGTTTTCACCATGAAAGATAGGACCATGATCTTCACCTGTACTGTCGCCCCCGCTTGCATACCACTGCTCCAAGTCATGATTCACCCGAATGTAGGGTTCGTAGCATGGATAACAAAATTTTCTACCGCAAGCACACAAACAAGCCAAGATCTATCTACTAGATTGTAGCAACGAGTTGATTAGAGTACTCACCCTCGAAGATTCCAAAGCGGTTAACGATAGCAGATTCTCGTGGATGATGTAGTCGTACACTTGCCGATCTCAAGATCGCATACACGATCCTTCCGGCACTGCATTCCGGCAGCGCTTCCGCAGTCGGTCACACGTTCGGTACTCGATGAATATCTTCCTCTCCCTTGTTCCAGCAGGCAGCGGAGGTTGTAGTTCTCCCCTCGCGATTCCGGCAGCATGACGGCGTGGTGTCGAAAGTAGAGGGAAGATCCTACAGGGCTTTGCCTAAGCCGAAGCAGGTTATGGTGGGGAACTAGGGTTTTCGACGATCTAGGGTTTAGAAGGCCGAAGGGGAGGAGGCGTGGCCAGCGGTGCAGCTGGCGGCGGCGGTGCGGCGACGATACGCGGCGGCGGCAGCAGCGAGGGCGGCGGCTTAGGAGTGGGGAGGGGCTGGTTGTGTGTCTCTTGGGACACCCCTCCCCTCTATTTATGAGAGGGAGGATAGCTTGGGAGAGGGGAGTTTGAATCCTTCCCCAAACCCAAGTTGGAGAGAAGGAAGGACTCTTTCCTTCTTCCACTAGGAAACTATTGTTCCAGTTTGACTTTTCAAACCTGCCTTTTGACTTGCAATTCGGAGCTTAATTCCTCTCTTGCAAATGCCCAACCAAGTGACCTAGGACATGATCCAATCATTCCACTTACCCATGACATATTCATGAACCATTACCCTTCCGTTCCGATGAACCTTCTAGACCCTTCTAGAACCTCTCCGATGAAAACATCGAATCATTTCTGAACTCCGAAATCGGACTTTCCTTATATGAATCTTATTCTCCGGACCATTCTGGATCTCCTCGTGATATCCTGAATCCCATCCGAGACTCCAAACAACATTCGGTATCCCTATTTACATTCCATATCTATTAAACAACATCGAATCCTTAAGTGTGTCTCCCTATGGTTCGTGAATTATATGGACATGACCGAGACACTTCTCCGATCAATAACCAATAGAGGAATCTGGAAATTCATATGGCTCCCACATATTTCTATGATTACTTTGCGATCGAATGAACCACTTACATACGATACCAATTTCCCTTTGTCTCGCGATAGTTTACTTATCCGAGGTTTGATCGTCGGTATCTCTGCAAACCTAGTTCAACCTCGTTACTGATAAGTACTCTTTTCTCATTCCCGTGATATGTGATCCCTTGTGAGACAGTCACATGCTTGCAAGCTAATTGGATAACATTCCACCGAGAGGGCCCATGGTATATCTATCTGTCATATGGATGGACAAATCCCACTCTTGATCCATGTGCCTCAACACATACTTTCCGAACACTCAATGCCACCTTTATAGCCACCAAGTTACGGTGTGGTATTTTGATGTGATAAAAGTATCCTTCCGGTGATGGTGATTAGCATGATCTCATGGTCGAAGGAATTAGGTTACTATGTATCAAAAAGCTTATAGCAAATGAACTATTGAAATGACTTGATCTTAATGCTACGCTTATCTATAGGAGTATGCCCATCACACCATTCTCCTAATGATATGATCTTGTTGTTAATAACATCTCAATGTTCATGATCGGGAAACTGTAGGGTTCGCAACATAGAAAACAAATTTTTTCCTACGATGGGAACAACTATGTACCAAGATCTATCAACTCGATACAAACAACGGGAGGATGTATATCCGTAGAGAACATACCCTTGAAGACCGACAAAGCTTAACGAGTTAAACTCATGGTTGATGTAGACGATCTCTTGCAAATCTCAAGATCGATAGGAAGTCCTAGCGCCGCAAATCAGCAGCGCATCCATGCTCGCACACACGTCCGAGGCACCGAGCAACCTCCGCCTCCTCGCTCCGGCAATGCAATGGAAGCACAACTCTTTCTTGCCGAATAGCCACCGGTAATATGTATCTCGCTATTTCGACACCATGGGGGATAAATTCTAGAGGGGGAGAGAGATCCTTCACGAGGAGGTGTAAGTGAGAAGTTAGGAGGGGGGTGCCTTTTATAGGAGGAGGGGGGGCACCCAAGGGGGTGGCCGCCGACCATGGGGGCTGCCCCCTCCTCTCCTTCATTCATGTGGGTGGACACTCCACTCACAAAAACCTCTTCATTTCCCTCCACTCAAAATCCCACTCAAACTTGCAATTAAATTTCCACCAAATTTAATACAAACTCTCATTAAATAAAACTCTTTTATTTATTTAGAATTTTGTCAATTACTTTAATGACAAACATTCACATATAACCCCTTGCTAGAATTATATTTCACATGCATAACCACTCTATGCAATTTCACCCGAAAACCTGTTTCGGTATCTAGTGAAATAAATTCCTGCGCTTGTTATTCTTTCCGGCATGAAACATTTGCTCCAATTGGATGTCGGTGTCTCTTAAGTGTGTCACCCTACGGTTCGTGAATAATGCAGACATGATCAAGACCCCTCTCGGATCAATAATCAGAAGCAGGATCTGGAGACCCATACTGACTCCCACACATTCAACGATGACTTTCTTGTGATCGTCGGAACCTTTTACGCTAGTATCTTAATCCCTTTGTTTCGCGATATATTACATGTACGAGATTCGATCATCGGTATCTCCATAACTAGTTTGATCTCGTTACTGACATGCACTCTTTTCTCGTTCCCATGATATAACATTCTAGTGATCAAATCACTTGCTTGCAAGCTAACCAATGTGATATCACCGAGAGGGCCCAAAGTATATCTATCCGTCATCGGTATGAACAAATTACACTCTCGATCCATGGGCCTCAACATAACACTTTATTAGTTCTGAACCCATCTTTATAATCACCCTGTTACGGTGTGACGTTTGATGTTATCAAGAAACTCTTCCGGTGTGAGTGATTGACATGATCTCATGGTCTAAGGATTAGGATTACTTCGTAAGTTGTTATATCAATATAAACTCAATGACTTTGATCGTAATGCTATACTTCGGATGAATGTTCATCACACCATTACACTAATGTTGTGATCCCGTTATTAAAAACATCCAATGTCCATGATCAGGAAACCTTGATCATCTTGTTAATCAACGAGCTAGTTTATGAGAGAGGCATAACTAGGAACTTTCTATTTGTTTATTAAACACACATGTATTAATGTTTCTATATTAATACAATTATAGGATGCAAAGTAAACATCTATCATATACTTGGAATACACATAATAAACACTTTATTATTGCCTCTCAGGGCATATTCCCTTCAGTCTCCCACTTGCACTAGAGACAATAATCTAGTTACATAGTGATGAATCTAACACCCATGGAGTTCTGGTGTTGATCATGTTTTGCTCTAGGGAGAGTTTTAGTCAACGGATCTGCTACATTGAGATCCGTGTGTACTTTACAAATCTTTATATCTCCATCCTTGACATGCTCGCGGATGGAATGAAACCGGAGCTTAATATGCTTGGAATTCTTGTGAGACCTTGGTTCTTTGGCAATGGAAATGGCACCATTGTTGTCACAATAGATCACCATTGGGTCCAACACGCTTGCAACCACACCTAGTTCGGATATGAACTCCTTCATCCAAACCGCTTCCTGAGCCGCTTCCGAAGCAGCAACATATTCAGCCTCCATTGTTGATCCCGCCACCACAGGTTGTTTGGAACTCCTCCAACTAACCGCTCCGCCATTCATGAGAAATATGTATCCGGATTGAGACTTAGAGTCATCCGGGTCGGTGTCAAAGCTTGCGTCGACATAACACTTAGCGACGAGCTCTTCTTCACCTCCGTACACAAGAAATATATCCTTAGTTCTTCGTAAGTACTTAAGGATATTCTTGACCGCTATCCAGTGTTCCGAACCTAGATCCGATTGGTACCTACTAGTCAAACTAATAGAATGTTCCACATCCGGTCTTATACATAGCATGGCGTACATTATAGAGCCTACGGCTGAAGCATAGGGGGACTTTGTCCATTATCTCTCTTTCTTCCGCCGTAGCCGGACTTTGAGTCTTACTCAATGTCTTGCCTTGCAACATAGGTAAGAACCCCTTCTTACTTCCGTCCATTTTAAACTTATTTAAAATCTTATCAAGGTATGTACTTTGCGATAGCCCTATTAGGCGCCTAGATTTATCTCTATAGATCTTTATGCCTAATATGTATGACGCTTCACCTAGGTCCTTCATTGAAAATTTGCTGTTTAGATAACTTTTAACACTGTCTAAAAGACCTATATAATTTCCGATCAATAATATGTCATCCACATATAATATCAGAAATGCCACATTGCTCCCACTCACTTTCTTGTAAATACAAGCTTCTCCATAAGTTTGGACAAATCCAAACTCTTTGATCACCTCATCAAAGCGGAGATTCCAACTTCGTGATGCTTGCTTCAATCCATAGATGGATCGCTGAAGTTTGCACACCTTGTTAACATCCTTAGGATCGACAAAACCCTTTGGTTGTATCATATACAACTATTCTTCAATATTACCATTGAGAAACGCGGTTTTGACATCCATCTGCCATATCTCATAATCTAAATATGCATCAATTTCTAACATAATCCTAACTGACTTTAGCATCGCTACGGGAGAGAATGTCTCATCGTAGTCAACTCCTTGAATTTGTCGAAACCCCTTTGCGACAAGTCGAGCTTTATAGACGGTCACATTACCATCAGCATCAGTTTTCCTTTTGAAAATCCATTTGTTCTCCATGGCCTTTCGGTCGTGAGGTAATTGCACCAAGTTCCAAACTTGATTTTCATACATGAATTCCATCTCGGATTTCATGGCTTCTAACCATTTGTTGGAATCCGGGCTCATCATTGCTTCTTCATACGTCGCAGGGTCATCAATTTCATCAACCATGAAATTCATAACAGGGTTTCCGTACAGCTCGGGAGCTGCATTCCCCTGCTAGACCTGTGAGGTTCGGTAGTACTCTCTTTTGGAGTTTCATGATCATTATCATTAGTTCCCTCTTCAACAGGTGAAGCCAACTTCGGAACAACTTCCGGTGCTGCGCTACTCGCCATACTTTGAAGAGAAGGTTCAATAACCTCTTCGAGTTCTACCTTCCGACTACTCACACCTTTCGCGAGAAACTCTTTCTCTAGAAAGGATCCATTCTTGGCAACAAAAACTTTGCCCTCGGATCTGTGATAGAAGGAATACCCAATAGTTTCCTTAGGGTATCCTATGAAGACGCATTTTTCCGCTTTGGGTTCGAGTTTATCCGGTTGAAGTTTCTTCACATAAACATCGCATCCCCAAACTTTAAGAAATGACAGCTTAGGTTTGTTTCCAAACCACAATTCATACGGTGTCTTTTCAACGGATTTAGATGGTGCCCGATTTAAAGTGAATGCAGCAGTTTCTAGTGCATAAACCCAAAATAACAACAGCAAGTCCGTCAGAGACATCATAGATCGAACCATATCCAATAAAGTACGATTACGACGTTCCGACACACCATTTAGCTGTGGTGTTCCGGTAGGTGTGAGTTGTGAAACAATTACACACTCTTTCATGTGAGTGCTAAACTCGTAACTTAGATACTCACCTCCACGGTCGCACCGTAGAAATTTGATATTTCTATTACGATGATTTTCCACTTCATTATGAAATTCCTTGAACTTTTCAAAGGTTTCAGACTTGTGTTTCATCAAGTAGATATAACCGTATCTACTCAAATCATCCGTGAAAGTAACAAAATAACGATATCCACCTCGCGCCGACACACTCATTGGACCACATACATCAGAATGTATGATTTCCAATAAATCTGTCGCCCATTCTATTGAACCGGAAAATGGCGTTCTAGTCATCTTGCCCATAAGGCATGGCTCACATGTATCAAATGATTCAAAATCAAGTGATTCCAAAAGTCCATCCTAATGGAGATTCTTCATGCGTTTAACGCCAATATGACCTAGACGGCAGTGCCACATATATGCGGATATATCATCATTAAGTTTAATCCTTTTAGCATCAACATTATGAATATGTGTAACATTATTATCGAGATCTAATAGAAATAAACCATTCATCATCGGTGCATGACCATAAAAGATTTCATTCATATAAATAGAACAACCATCGTTCTCGGATTTAAATGAATAACCACTTCGCATCAAACACGATCCAGATACAATGTTCATGCTCAGTGCTGGCACCAGATAACAATTATTCAAGTTTATTACTAATCCCGACAGCAAATGGAGATGTAGCGTTCCGACGGCGATCACACCAACACTTGATCCATTGCCTACACGCATCTTGACCTCACCCCTTGCTAGCGGTCGCTTGTTCCGCATCCCCTAATTCGAGTTACAAATATTAGCAACCGAACCGGTATCAAATACCCAGGTGCTACTGCGAGCACTAGTCAAGTACACATCAATAACATGTATATCATATATACCTTTGTTTGCCTTGCCGGCCTTCTTGGCTGCCAAATACTTGGGGAAATTGCGCTTCCAGTGGCCAGTCCCCTTACAATAGTAGTACTCGGTATCAGACTTAGGTCCAACTCGGGGTTTCTTTTCAGGTACAGCAACCGGCTTGCCGCCCTTACTTCCCTTCCCTTTTCCCTTCTTGTATTTCTTGAAACCAGTGTTCTTATTGATAATCAACACTTGATGTTCCTTTTTGATCTCCACTTCTGCAGTTTTAAGCATTGACAGAAGCTCTGGGAGAGATTTCTTCATGCCTTGCATATTACAGTTCCTCACAAAGCTCTTATAGCTAGGTGGCAGAGACTGCACACGATAGATGCCTAAGTTAATGGGAATTGATATTCCCAAGGACACAAGATTATCGGCGTAACCCGACATCTTGAGTATATGCTCACTAACGGAGCTGTGCTCTTCCATCATGCAGCTAAAGAACTTTTCTGAAGCGTTGTAGCTCTCTACAGCAGCATGTGTGTCGAAAATAATTTTCAACTCACCCATTGTATCAAATGCATTGCCATTTTCGAAACGCTTTCGAAGTTCTGGCTCTAGCCCATAAAATATGCCGCAATGAACTAAGTTGTGGTCCTCCTGACGAGTCTGATAGACATTCTTCTCCTCGTCAGGGGAATCCTCAAAAGGTGGGGGGCCTAGCGGCGCTTCTAGCACATATTGCTTTTGTGCAGCAGAGAGGAGAATCCTCAAATTCATGGCCTATTCAGTAAAGTTTCTACCGTTCGTTGCAAGTTTCTCTTTCTCCATGAACACATTGAAATTAAAAGCAGGTGGTGCCATCTACAACAAAATTTGTAAATTTTAGACTAAGTTTATGATAGATTGAGTTCAACTAATCCACATTACGTATGAACTCCCGCTCAAAAACGACATCCCTCGTGTCTTTTTGGTGATTACATGAACCAAATCCACTACACCAAGACCGATCATCACGTGAGTCGGTGTAGCTTCAAAGGCGAGCATCAAATGAGCATCATATCTACTATATGACTCATGCTTAACTTTTTGGTCCGTGTTCCGAGGCCATGTCTGTACATGCTAGGATCGCCAAGTAAGAACCTTAGTATCCGTGTGTGTAACTGTCTTACACCCGAAATATGGTCGTGGATCCAAGAACACCCGATCATCACGTGATGTCTTGGAGCGACGAAAACATAATCGGTGCATACTAAAGGAATAACACATTATTATCTTGATATTTAAATGAGGGATCATCTTATTATTCTAATAAAACGCTAAACAAGCAATATAAGATGCTATCAAAAATCACATGTTTATTAGTGGAATGATATGGTTCCCGCATATGATCTCTATCATGTGCATCGTGGTATGATCACTATCATACCTTTATGTGTAAGGCCAAGGTCTATGGAACTTACACGTTATGTGTGTTGTAAGAGTATCATCTCATACTTCTACTTACAACATCACCATATCATAACACTAGCCCAGCAACAATCTAAACTAGACGCCTCTAATTTATCCATTCCAAATTTTACGTGGCTTAGGGCTTTCGAGGATAGAACCGTTCATAACTACGAACATGAACCACAATGAGGATAACCAGATTGTTGACAACTTGTTGCAAAAAATATATTGACTATAGTAGGAGAGACAGACACCCGCTAGCCACTTATGCAAACTAGTTGCATGTCAAGCGCGGAACATGTCTCATGTGCGAGGACATGTAAAGTTTGTCCGGGCCGCTTCATCCCACTATGCCACCAATATCCAAAATTACAACTAAGGAGCAACAACATGATCATCATCGTCCACATACTCATATGTGTACTACCCGTGTAAAGCATCTACGCATAGATCTACCATAGTAGGGTTCGCAACATAGAAAACAAAATTTTTCCTACGATGGGAACAATTATGTACCAAGATCTATCTACTAGATAGAAACAACGGGCGGATGTATATCCGTAGAGAACATACCCTTGAAGATCGACAAAGCTTAAAGAGTTAAACTCGTGGTTGATGTAGATGATCTCTTGCCGATCTCAAGATCGAGAGGAAGTCCTAGCTGTAAATACCACCTTCTGTGTAATATTAATAAAAACATGTTTGAGCAATGCATGCATGCATTATACTTGCACTTTGGTTTAATCAAATAAGAAAAAATAAAACCCTAAATCTTGTTTCATCTCAAAACCATTCAAATGGGTTACATATCTTGGAAAACTATCAAAATAAATGGAACCCAAAGTGTATAAAAGGGGTTCCACACTATTTTATATACCTTATAAAAGTTTCTGAAATTTGAAATTATTCAAAACGGGTTTGAATTCAAAATATAAATAGGGAAATCAGAAATAGAAATAGAAAAACATTTCTGGAAATAAAAATCTACTTAACCTATCTACTGGGCCGCAACCCACCTCTTCCCTCACTATCTGCCGCCCACCGCAGCTAGCAGCCAACCCACCCGGGGCCCAAGCCAGCCCACCTCTGGCCCGTACCCCTTCAGCCTTTCCCCTCTCTTATTTCCCGATGCCGGCAAGCAGCTGTCTGGCAGCGCGCTCGCCGTTGATCTCCTGCGCGCTGCGATGCCCGCCGCCGCCCCTGGAGCCGCGGATAAGAACCGTCGCGCTACGCTCTCTCTCCCAGTACCCATTTCACCCCTTCTCTTCCTCTCCCTCGCGGCAGCGCCATGGCCGAACCCTAGCTCGCCAGGTCCTCCTCGTCCCTGCCGTCTCCGAGCACCCCTCACCCAACCGAGGTGACCAGGAGCATCGCCTCGCCGCCCTCGTCCTCCTCCCCGAAGTACGCAAGCCGGGACGACCTCTTCTCCTCGGAATCAAGCTCGAAGCGCCGTCGGCCGCCGCCGTTGTCGCCGTCGATCCACCGCCGTCTGGCCTTCCCAAGCTTCGCCACCACCCCTGTCATGCTCGCGGTGAGCTCACGGTGCTAGCGCACCCCTTGGTTGCTTCCCTCTCCCTCCGTATCCCGCTCCCCATGTGAGCCTGACGCCGCCGCCTCCGCTCGTCGTTGCACCACCATCTCCGGTGACCAATCTTGGGCGACGCCGCCACTATTCTTCTCGCCTCGCTCCCCTCTGTCCAGCGCACCTGCTCCCGCAGCCCCGCATCGCCCCTAGCACCGAGCCCGAGCCTCACCTGGGAGCAATGGCGTTGATGATGTTAGCATGACATCATCATGATGTCATATCTCTTTTTATTTCTTTTAATTGTTTTGTAATTACTTCTATAAATAGAAAATGTATGATATGTGGGCCATACCTGTCAGTATTTTAATCATTTCTGTAAATATTTTCTGAAAATAATAAAAGTCTGACATGTGGGCCCAAGTTTGGAAATTAATTTAAATATTCCAAAAATATTTAAAAATGAATTAAAACTTGTGAAATTCATAACTAATTCATTTTAAATCAGAAAAATACAAATAATATACCAACATGTTTAAAAAAATGAAACCTATCCAACTAATCTATAATCATACATTGTTAATCAAGTTTGGTGGAAAGTTCAATTAGAAGAACCAATTGAACCCCACAGGTGATTCCGATGATCCCCCTGTTCTAGGGTTTGGAATTTTCGGACTCCCTTTAATGTGATCAAGCATGTTATAGGGTTTATTTCAACACTATATAACTTGTCATATCATCCATATTGTATGAGCATTGCACATGCCATGTGTTGAGTGTTGCTTTCTCTTTTTTGATGATTGGTTCTCGCGAATAGGAACCGAACCCGAAGCTGAAGTCAACGGCACCGAAGAGCAGTACCAGTTCAACAACCGACAAGGCAAGCAAAGCCCCACTCATACATATGAATCCTATGATTACAAAGTATTTCATTCTTGTCATATGCATTCGGTTCAATAGTCTTTTATCAGTAGATAGAGTAATCCTATCTGAATGCATGTTTCTCCTTGTGAACTAAATACCTGATCCACCGCTCCTAGCATAACTAGGGTTTGGATTACGAGCGTCGCTAGTGCCACATTTCAGTCAAGCTTAGCCATGCTTAGTGGTCTGATGCTGATTACTCATGTGATGCACCGGAGATGCGAATGAATCTAGTATGGTAGGATGTGGTGATGTTATCAACAGTGGATGATAAACATGCTAAGGTTTGTATGGGAGGCCACGTGGGTTGTGGTTTTTATAGTCCCATACTTGCCACCCCTAGGACCCGATGTTCTTGCCTCTTGAACCAAGACGAGCATACAACCACACGGGGGCCTGGAAACCCCCCTCGACCAACTAACTTGCCTAGTAGATTCCATGAGTCACATAGTTCGGGCTTTCCATTCGACATACGCATCTTGGTTGTTCTTGAATGGAGGTGAAGGAGGTGCATTCATACAGGTAGGTAAGCGTGGCAGGGAATGGGAGATGCCCGACATCCGTAATCTCAAACCCTGTTCACATTGCTAGGGACCTACTTCGGGACTTGACCCATTATGGCAGCATCTCCTTAGTGCGTGACTCATGGTCTCGGAGAAAGCAAGGTAAAGGTCGTGGTCAACCACTCTCTACCGGCCTTCAAAGGAAGAGGGCTAATAATTCTGCATTAAGAATCGTTTGGTACGTGTGGGTAAAGTTGTGCACCCCTACAGGGTTATTAATCTTTTCGAAAAGCCGTGCCCACAGTTATGGACGACTTGGGAACGGACGTGAAGATCATAGAGAACTATAGTGAGATTTGGAATACTTCCTCGGGGTTGTTGAGGGGGTAGTCCGGGAAGAGAGGATCTGTTGTTTATGGTGTTTGGTGGATATCAAAGATGAATTTAAGAGCTAGAGTTGTAGTCTTCTTATCCCCTTTTGAAAAGGATCTAACTAGACGAGTTTCTTCTCCCTCTTGTTTTGAAAACAAAAGATGGCTTTATGCAAAATAACTCCACTAGCCATAAGTCTTGCGGAGTACACCCTGTACTCAGCCTTGCTTCGTTGATGTTTTCTACAGATGATGCTACTCCAACTGAAGGTGGTTTCTATGTCGAAGTCGACGAGTAGTCGGGGTTCCCGGGCAGTAGCCTAGGATCTATGGAAGGGTCGCTACTTTTGTTTAAGGCCTCTTAGGCCCTTTGCCAAGTTTGTTGTTTAGAACAACTTGTTTGCTTCCGTTGTTTGATGTAATGATGGGTCTGTGACCCCTGGCTTGTATGACTGGTTTGTAACCCTCTTAAGAGTTTACCTTATTAATGTATGGTTTGTGTGTTCTGTAATGTTACCGATCTTTCCCTGCGCATTTCGGAATTTAGGTTAGGCTTATATCAGATGAGGATCTGGTATTTGTCTAACCCTGATCCCGGGTCGTGATAGATTTTGGTATCAGAGCAGGACTGCCTGTAGGAAACCCTTCTAGCCGGTCGATGATGAGTCTAGAGTTTGAGAAAACTATTTGAAAGCTAAAAACTATTTGCAAAACTCTGAATATGACTCTTTTTACTTCTTATCCAAGGTTGTTCTATTGCTGAGTTATCTTACCACATTTGCTTTGCAAGGTTTTCACTTCTCGTCTATCATTTCAAATTTCTAGGAGATACGGGTTTGGGTTGTTTTTACCTAGTACTCCGTACTTGGTTGCAAGACTCAGAGTTTCTAATATATCTGTGCAACTGAAGCATTGTTTGTCAACTTTGATAAGGATGCCTCTAATTCCGCTCTCAATTCTTTTGTGACTTGTTGGTATTATATCATGCTTGCATTCCATTGTCATGGTTTGTACCTAAGTTGGTAGCGTATACGTTTCGTATGCTTGTTCTACTGCCATACTTAATGCATTGATATAATCCTCATCCACATGTTCATCCCCACCATGATCTTTTGATATGGTCTTTGCCATCCTTTGTTGTATCCTCCTTGGTGAATCCATTCTTATGGTTTCTGTTTTCTCCTCAGGACGCCGTCTGGTACTCGTGGTTCTGTGGGCCGTCGAGGAAACACCAATGCTGATCAGGAACTTCCGCCACCTCCCACAATGGCCGAGGTTCTCAAAAACATTGAGACCAACCGTCTGAGGAATGAACGCCTTCTGGAGCGTGTGGCGCAGAACACTGAACGTCGTCCTGACGACTGTGTCACACTTGGAGATTTCATCCGCTCTTTTCCTCCAATCTTCACCCACTCCAAGGAGCCCCTTGAAGCTGATGATTGGCTCCGCACCATAGAGAGCAAGTTCAGTGCTCTTCGAGTCCGTCCTGCTGATAGTGTCAACTTCGCCACCTATCAACTAGAAGGTGAGGCTGGTGTTTGGTGGGAAGGTTTTCAGAATCTGCAAGCTCAGGGACATGTTGTTACCTGGGAGGAGTTTGTTGCAGCATTTCGTGCCTCTTATATCCCTAAGCCCATCATGGATCTAAAAAGGAGGGAGTTTTTGGATCTGACTCAAGGGCGCAAGGATATTGAAACCTATGGGCGTGAGTTTACTCGCCTGGATCGTTATGAAACTAGGGATGTGACCAATGATGAAGATAAGCAAGAGCTATTCCGTAAGGGACTTAACCCTGCACTTCGCTACGAGTTGCTGCCTTTCAAGTTCTAGTCTTTCCAGGACCTGCATAATCAGGCTCTTACCTTAGAGCATGGAAGGAAGGATATGAAAGTATCTCAGAAGCGTGAAGAAGGAAATTCTCGTGCTTCTTCCTCTGGTAACAAGAAGCGCCATGTCTTTGTTCCAAGTCTTCTGGCAATAATTCTCGTCAGCCACAGTCAAATACTGGTGGATCAAACTATCATCCTCCTGCTGGTTCTCACATTGGGGTTACCTGCTAATCCTGTGGTCAGCCTGGTCACTACTCAAGGGAGTGTTCCCAAAGGGCTGCCGGATGCAATGATCAGAAGGCAAAGAAGAATGATAAGGCTCAAGGTGCTGGACTGTCACATCCCAAGATTTTCCAAATCTTGTTATGTGAAAATAAATGAATAAAATAAAACTTTGTTGATTTTCAGGGTGAGAAGAAACTTTTTGATTCCAATTAGAAGCTTTCAAACCTATTTTGATCAAATAAATCCTAAAGGGATTTATAAGGATAAAACAATTAATAAAAAAAGATTTTAATAAGTAGAATTACTATTTTTGGATCTTTTAATAAAAGATTTGGTTTTCAAATGAAAAGGTAAAAGTATAAATAAGGATTATTTTATAGAGCCAAATTAAAACTTGGCCAAGCTTTTGAAATAAAATGTTTTGTTTTGATTAAAAGAGTAAAGGTTTGTTTAAATAAAAATAAGGAGAGTTTATTATTAAACCAATTTTATTAAAATAAAGGTTTTACCATTTTAATTAAACATCAAAACATGTTATTTTATTTTAGATAAGTTTCCCAAGTATTTTATATTCTCAAATAAAACCTACTGAAGTGTTTTCGTTTTATTTAGATTTCAAAAGCAGTTTTGAATAAATCAAATCCTATTTGATAATAATAACTAGGACTATTTTATTTAATTAATAAATGGATCCTAAAAAGAATAAAAATATTATTTTGTTTTGGACTTTGTTTTGTGTTGTTAAACAGAACCAAAACTCAATACAAAGTTTGGTGGAAGTTGTTTTGATTTGGTTGTTTGATTTGTTGTTTGAATTTCAAAACAGAAAATCGATTTGGAAAAAGAAAAGCTATCTGTATAAAAAAATGAATCAAACCTGACCCAACCCAGCAAGCCCAGCAGCCCAACTCGCAACCCAACTCACCCCCTCACCGCGAATCGTTTTTCACTGATGAATCAACCCGCAAAGTCGCAGACAGGTGGACCCCATGCCTCTTCTCACTCTCTAGCTGACAGACGGACCCCACTGCCACGCGGTCGTCTTCAACCCCGCGCCGGCCGTTTCCTCCTCCCTCAACGTCTCTCTGCCGCGATTGATTCCGATTAAATTCGCGTTGATGACAGGCTTAATTCTCCCAGAGACCACGCTCTCTTAATCGCCTCGCCCTCCTCCTCATTTCCCCTTAGACACCACGCCCTGAACGCCACCAGGCTGCTGCTATTGCACGCTTGAACCTACTCTGCCCGACGATACTCTGGCAACGATTCCGGCCATCCTCCACCGCGCCTTGCCCCCTCGACCACGCTAGATTGTTCCCCATCACCCACTGCATCTCCCAATAGTCTCTTCTTGCTCGCGCGTGCCCCCCATCATCGGCAACTACTTCGACTGAGCTCCGCCACTGTCTGCTCCAACTCCGGCGAACTCTACTGGTAATATCCAACCGCGCCGCCCTCTCTCTTTGATGCTCCGATACTTCCCACTCTTCTGTGCATCTAACGGTGTTGTTTTCTTGCTCTCTCGCGCTCAGTAACGTCGCCACCAATGGAACCCGTGCGTGTCCAACGACACCGAGAACTACGGCGAGGAATTCCGGCCGACTCTGTGCGCCCCTTCAGCAACGACAACCGCCTTGAGCTTCCCCACGACGCCGCGAACACTGTGAGCATCTCCCCAGCCACTCTCGCTTCCTGCATCGCCAGCACCACCACCATCTGGCCGCTCCGCCGGCAGTAGCCACCGCAACGCCGCCCATCTTTGGCTAGTGAGCTTAGCACCATCAGATCTAGATCGTAAGGTTGAGATAGAATGACTAACCGAAGCGGTATGGAGCTACCTGTGCCGCATGATTTCATTTTGATCCAACACCTCACAGCACGCGACCCAGCCGAACCGTTTTTGTCCAATCAGAAGAAGACGCGTGTCCTAGAGTTTGTTTCAAAAACAAAATTTGATCTATTAGATATGTGATTTTGTAAATTCCATAACTTTAGTTCTACACGTCCAAATTTTGCAAATTTTATATCAATGGATTCAAAAAAGCAATCCCTAGCCAACCATGCACTTTGTTTAGAAAAAAGATTCTGGTAAAATGTTTGTTTTTGCAGAAACTTGTGTATGCTTGTTTAGGCTATAAAAATTGTTCAAAAATGATTTTGGGGATAAAATCTTTTGAAATGGTGTGTTTTGAACCTACTGACCCTAGGAATCAGTTTGTGGTTTCAAAAATATATTTGGTGATGCAAAAGAATGAATCTTGGATTTAAAACCAATTCTAGTCAAATAAAAATATGGCTTATTTATTAAAAATGGTTTTGGAAGGAAAACCTTTGGGAAATGTTTTGTTTTAAACTCTATGACCCTAAATACAAAGTTTTATGGTTTGAAAACACATTTTGTGAATCCTATAGATTAATGCCTTATTGAAAACATTTTTACACCACATAAAATGATACCTTGTTTTAAAAAGGGTTTATAAAGTGAAACCTATTGCAAATGACTATGTCACTTTATAAAATGACCAATATGTGTTTCCAAATGTTTACAATCTACTAGAAACCTCTTTTACAAATAAAACAACCTATTGCATGCTTGCATGCATTACTTTGATTTTATCATTTTATGTGATGAATTGCTTGAATGGTAGATTGAAATATTGTTTGCTTGATTGATTTGTAGTGACTTGAAGTGTGTGAACATTGCAAATATCAAGGGTGAACTTATACTCTCTACCAAAAAGGCAAGTGATGCTTCATACTTTTGTCCCATTATTTTCACTATGCATTAGTGATATTTCTAAGTATAGGACTTGCATGGAATTTTGCCAAGTGTAAACTATGCTAAGGGAAATCCTATGATATGAAACCTTAGTAGAAATTTCCTAAGTTAAGATCCCTACTACTATCATGCTTAGCTTAGCTAGTAGAAAACAAGGGTGGAATATATATTCACACTATGGAAAAATTTCTAAGTCTGAGGACTTGTGTTTTGTTTAATAAAACAACTAAGTGAATGAATCACCTGGGTGGAATGGAAGGAAAGGTTTGTGTTGAGTGGTTCACAAGGCCCATTTTTATGGTTTACCTTGTGTATCTCACTTGTGGATGGCCACCCAGGAACAAAGAGATTTGAGATGTCAAATGTTGAGAAGCTTCAAGTGCAACCACTTGGCATTATGGGCTCTGCCTGGATCATATAGGTTGCTAGAACTTAGCCATTTGGACAGTTGGTGGTAGTGGGATGATAGGTTGGAACGCGTCCATTTGGTCTAAGGAAAGGCTTCTGAAAGATCTTGTCTTGGTGAAACCAAGTCTTGTGGGGAAAGTGCACCACCCCTGCAGAGTGTAAAATCTAAGTACTTAGCCATGTCCCTGGTAAAGGACAATTTGAGCATCAAGACATGGAAGCTATCAAGAATCTCATCATCCAAATTTCTAAGTTAAAAACTTGTGGTTGAACAAGGGATAAAGGATCTTCAATCTTTGATTGGTAGATGTCTTGGGTGATTTTGTCAAGACAAAAACTTAGTGTTTTCAAATGATAAGGATATATCTATTTTTGAGCAATGCAGCCTCAACTCCACTTTGCCAAATGCATATAGATGATAGACTCCACTATACTACCATAGTATCACTTGCCAATACAATTCAATTGTATTGACCCTTGTGGCTGTAACTTGTTATGTTGCGGGTTTTGTTTGATGATTAGTGAAGTTTAAGTGATTAGGATTACAAGTCTACAGCCAACATGTCTGCCTGTGGCACTTTGAAGATGAAGGACCCCATGCTTATAGTTATTCTGCTGCAATGTAATGTAATAGCCAAATGAGCTATGTAAGATGTAATAAATTATGTTATTCCTGGTTATAAATTTTTATTATGACCTTTGTTTCTTGATATTACATCTTAACTGTGGATGCTAGCTATTGATCCAGGGACTAGCATTGTAAACACAGGGATCTCTACCTTATTAAAGGTTGGGAACCTTATAGATGGTATCAGAGCATTGTGTTGCCTGTAGTATTTGTAAACCTAGGATTGGACAAAAACCCTTAGAAAAATAGGAGTTGTATTTGTTCCAAAACTTATTTACAAACAATCTTGTAAACTCTTCCCTCAACCATTTTGGTTTTGACTCTACATCTCTTCTATTTCAACTTGATGGACAAGCCTACCCCATGGCCAAATACTTCACCATGTGCAAAGGACTTCAACTCTAATGACTTCAACATCTTCTACTCCAATGACTTCAACATCTCCAGCATTTTCACCAAGGACTTCAACCTTGGATATCACTAAGGATAAGTGAGGCAAGCAATCTTGCTCAAGGTTTGAAGACTAAGGAAACATAACTTAGAAGAAGCCACCATCACCTTTGAGGATTTGTGATCAAGAGTTTTTCCAAGGAAGCCATGATCTCATGCAAGAAGGAATCAACCAAGAAGGATGGAAAGATCACAAGTGAACCATATAGATGGACCACCATATTTAGTTTAAGTCAAACCCACCAACTTATGTGGTGTAACAAAATATTTTGATTGCCTAAAAATGTGTTTGAACTTTGTTGTTGAGTGGAATGTTTGTTTGTGATTGCTTGCACATTGCTTGTGTGAATTGTGATGTGTGTGATTAGAATTATTTCCTTAGAAATCTTTTGCCTATTATAATCCCAATCCAACCCAAACAGATGACTTCTCCAGGAAACTCCAACATCAAGGTTGATGACAACAACAACAACAACCAAGGGGACAACATGAGAGAACTCATAGCAACCCAAAACCAGTTGAGCCAAGAGACAACTCAGCTTTTAACCAACAACAATGGACTAGACCCAGCCATACAAAGGATTTTGAAACTTCAATCCCAATTGATGCAAGGATTGGTTACTCAAATGATCAACATGGGAGAAAACTCTTCCCAAGGAGTTTATGACAACAAGGATGACAAAGATGCTATTCTAGAAGGAACCCAAGCTTGCAATATTTGTGGAGACAAGGATCATACATCCAAAGAGCATGAAGATCAATGCCCCAAGAAGAGAGAAAGGTTTCCCACCTTTGAAGTGAGATATGAAGAGCATGAACTAGAAGAACTCCTAGCTTGGGAGAGACCCAAAAATAAGAAAAAGGACAAAAGCCAGTTGCAATGTTACAACTGAAAAGAGATGGGACACTATGCCAGTGAATGTCCAGAAAAGAAGAAGAGCCAAGAAGACAAACAAAAGCTAGTGAAACCCAAGATGAGGAAGGATATTAGCCAAGTGATGTGCAATCACTGCAAAGAGTTAGGACATTATGCATCATATTGTCCAGAGAAGCCACCTCAAGACCTCAACCTTATCACATGTTTCAAATGCAAGGAACTAGGCCACTATGCAAACTTCTGTCCAGGAAAGTTACATCAAGATCCCAAGTAAGACAAGATGTAATTTAGTTGGAAATTTTCAAGGGTGGTAGTACCATAGTTGTTTTGAACCAACTTGTAACCCTAGCCTCCCCAAATCTCGGGACGAGATTTATTTTAAGGGTGGTAGCCTGTCACATCCCAAGATTTTCCAAATCTTGTTATGTGAAAATAAATGAATAAAATAAAACTTTGTTGATTTTCAGGGTGAGAAGAAACTTTTTGATTCCAATTAGAAGCTTTCAAACCTATTTTGATCAAATAAATCCTAAAGGGATTTATAAGGATAAACAATTAATAAAAAAAGATTTTAATAAGTAGAATTACTATTTTTGGATCTTTTAATAAAAGATTTGGTTTTCAAATGAAAAGGTAGAAGTATAAATAAGGATTATTTTATAGAGCCAAATTAAAACTTGTCCAAGCTTTTGAAATAAAATGTTTTGTTTTGATTAAAATAGTAAATGTTTGTTTAAGTAAAAATAAGGAGAGTTTATTATTAAACCAATTTTATTAAAATAAAGGTTTTACCATTTTAATTAAACATCAAAACATGTTATTTTATTTTAGATAAGTTTCCCAAGTATTTTATATTCTCAAATAAAACCTACTGAAGTGTTTTGGTTTTATTTAGATTTCAAATGGAGTTTTGAATAAATCAAATCCTATTTGATAATAATAACTAGGACTATTTTATTTAATTAATAAATGGATCCTAAAAAGAATAAAAATATTATTTTGTTTTGGACTTTGTTTTGTGTTGTTAAACAGAAACCAAACTCAATACAAAGTTTGGTGGAAGTTGTTTTGATTTGGTTGTTTGATTTGTTGTTTGAATTTCAAAACAGAAAATCGATTTGGAAAAAGAAAAGCTATCTGTATAAAAAAATGAATCAAACCTGACCCAACCCAGCAAGCCCAGCATCCTAACTCGCAGCCCAACTCACCCCCTCACTGTGAATCATTTTTCACTGATGAATCAACCCGCAAAGTCGCAGACAGGTGGACCCCGTGTCTCTTCTCACTCTCTAGCTGACAGACGGACCCACTGCCACGCGGTCGTCTTCAACCCCGCGCCGGCCGTTTCCTCCTCCCTCAATGTCGCTCTGCCGCGATTGATTCCGATTAAATTCGCGTTGATGACATGCTTAATTCTCCCAGAGACCACGCTCTCTTAATCGCCTCGCCCTCCTCCTCATTTCCACTCAGACTCCACGCCCTGAACGCCACCAGGCTGCTGCTATTGCACGCTCGAACCTACTCTGCCCGACGATACTCCGGCAACAATTCCGGCCATCCTCCACCGCGCCTTTCCCCCTCGACCACGCTAGATTGTTCCCCATCACCCACTGCATCTCCCAGTAGTCTCTTCTTGCTCGCGTGTGCCCCCCATCATCGGCAACTACTTCGACTGAGCTCCGCCACTGTCTTCTCCAACTCCGGCGAACTCTACTGGTAATATCCAACCGCGCCGCCCTCTCTCTTTGATGCTCCGATACTTCCCACTCTTCTGTGCATCTAACGGTGTTGTTTTCTTGCTCTCTCGCGCTCAGTAACATCGCCACCAGCGGAACCCGTGCGTGTTCGACGACGCCGAGAACTACTGCGAGGAATTCCAGCCGACTCTGTGCGCCCCTTCAGCAACGACAACCGCCTTGAGCTTCCCCACGACGCCGCGAACACTATGAGCATCTCCCCAGCCACTCTCGCTTCCTGCATCGCCAGCATCCACCACCATCTGGCCGCTCCACCGGCAGTAGCCACCGCAGCGCCGCCCATCTTTGGCTAGTGAGCTTAGCACCGTCAGATCTAGATCCTAAGGTTGAGATAGAATGACTAACCGAAGCGGTATGGAGCTACCTGTGCCGCACGATTTCATTTTGATCCAACGCCTCATAACACGCGATCCAGCCGAACCGTTTTTGTCCAATCAGAAGAAGACGCGTGTCCTAGAGTTTGTTTCAAAAACAGAATTTGATCTATTAGATATGTGATTTTGTAAATTCCATAACTTTAGTTCTACACGTCCAAATTTCGCAAATTTTATATCTATGGATTCAGAAAAGCAAGCCCTAGCCAACCATGCACTTTGTTTAGCAAAAAGCTTCTGGTAAAATGTTTGTTTTTTCAGAAACTTGTGTATGCTTGTTTAGGCTATAAAAATTGTTCAAAAATGATTTTGGGGATAAAATCTTTTGCAAATGGTGTGTTTTGAACCTACTTACCCTAGGAATCACTTTGTGGTTTCAAAAATATATTTGGTGATGCAAAAGAATGAATCTTGGATTTAAAACCAATTCTAGTCAAATAAAAATATGGCTTATTTATTAAAAATGGTTTTGGAAGGAAAACCTTTGGGAAATGTTTTGTTTTAAACTCTTTGACCCTAAACACAAAGTTTTATGGTTTGAAAACACATTTTGTGAATCCTATAGATTAATTCCTTATTGAAAACATTTTTACACCACATAAAATTATACCTTGTTTTAAAAAGGGTTTATAAAGTGAAATCTATTGCAAATGACTTTGCCACTTTATAGAATGACCAATAGGTGTTTCCAAATGTTTACAATCTACTAGAAACCACTTTTACAAATAAAACAACCTATTGCATGCTTGCATGCATTACTTTGATTTTATCATTTTATGTGATGAATTGCTTGAATGGTAGATTGAAATATTGTTTGCTTGATTGATTTGTAGTGACTTGAAGTGTGTGAACATTGAAAAGATCAAGGGTGAACTTATACTCTCTACCAAAAAGGCAAGTGATGCTTCATACTTTTGTCCCATTATTTTCACTATGCATTAGTGATATTTCTAAGTATAGGACTTGCATGGAATTTTTCCAAGTGTAAACTATGCTAAGGGAAATCCTAGTAGATGAAACCTTAGTAGAAATTTCCTAAGATAAGATACCTACTACTATCATGCTTAGCTTAGCTAGTAGAAAACAAGGGTGGAATATATATTCACACTATGGAAAAATTTCTAAGTCTGAGGACTTGTGTTTTGTTTAATAAAACAACTCAATGAATGATTCACCTGGGTGGAATGGAAGGAAAGTTTTGTGTTGAGTGGTTCACAAGGCCCATTTTTATGGTTTACCTTGTGTATCTCACTTGTGGATGGCCACCCAGGAACAAAGAGATTTGAGATGTCAAATGTTGAGAAGCTTCAAGTGCAACCACTTGGCATTATGGGCTCTGCCTGGATCATATAGGTTGCTAGAACTTAGCCATTTGGAAAGTTGGTGGTAGTGGGATGATAGGTTGGAACGCGTCCATTTGGTCTAAGGAAAGGCTTCTGAAAGATCTTGTCTTGGTGAAACCAAGTCTTATGGGGAAAGTGCACCACCTCTGCAGACTGTAAAATCTAAGTACTTAGCCATGTCCCTGGTAAAGGACAATTTGAGCATCAAGACATGGAAGCTATCAAGAATCTCATCATCCAAATTTCTAAGTTAAAAACTTGTGGTTGAACAAGGGATAAAGGATCTTCAATCTTTGATTGGTAGATGTCTTGGGTGATTTTGTCAAGACAAAAACTTAGTGTTTTCAAATGATAAGGATAAATCTATTTTTGAGCAATGCAAGCCTCAACTCCACTTTGCCAAATGCATATAGATGATAGACTCAACTATACTACCATAGTATCACTTGCCAATACAATTCAATTGTATTGACCCTTGTGGCTGTAACTTGTTATGTTGCAGGTTTTGTTTGATGATTAGTGAAGTTTAAGTGATTAGGATTACAAGTCTACAACCAACATGTCTGCCTGTGGCACTTTGAAGATGAAGGACCCCATGCTTATAGTTATTCTGCTGCAATGTAATGTAATAGCCAAATGAGCTATGTAAGATGTAATAAATTATGTTATTCCTGGTTATAAAGTTGTATTATGACCTTTGTTTCTTGATATTACATCTTAACTATGGATGCTAGCTATTGATCCAGGGACTAGCATTGTAAACACAGGGATCTCTACCTTATTAAAGGTTGGGAACCTTACATGGACATGGTCGTCTGACCCATGTCACTGTTGAGGAAGCTCAGGAAAATCCACGCGTCATACTGGGTACGCTCCGTGTCAATTCAATTCTCACAACTGTTCTTTTTGATTCTGGAGCATCGCATACATTCATGTCAAATTCGTTTGCTCAAGAGCATGGGATAAATTTTGAACCCCTGTCCACCCCTTTGACCATCCATTCCCCGGGTTCTAGCTGGTTCACCACTATGGTTAGTCACGGGAATGAGATTGATATAGCCTATCAGAAGTTCCCCACTTCTTTTGTTGCACTCAAGTCATGTGACATTGATGTCATCCTGGGCATGGACTAGTTAACCAAGTATCAAGCCGTCATTGACTGTGCACTCAGATCAGTTTCTGTGACCTCTCCTGCTAGCATAACTGTCAAGTATTGGACTGATGGTTCAAAGTCTCCGTCAGCAGTTCTTAAACCTTTCTCGGAGTTGTATGCCATGGATGTCCTACCTGCTCTCGAGGTCCAAGATGTCCATGTAGTCTGTGATTTCTCGGATGTCTTTCCTGAAGAGTTGCCTGGCATGCCACCTGATCGAAGTGTGGAGTTTGTCATAGAGTTAGTTCCTGGAATTGCTCCCATCTCCAAAAGACCTTACCGCATGCTCCTCATGAGTTGGTTGAGTTGAAGAAGAAACTTGAAGAGTTAGAGGGTCTAGGATACATACAACCTAGTACATCCTCTTTGGGTTGCCCTACCATCTTTGTCAAGAAGCGGGATACAAATATTCCAAGATTGGTGGTTGATTACCGTCCACTCAACGCGGTGACAATCAAGAATAAGTACCCCTTCCTCGGATAAATGACCTCTTTGATCAATTAAGTGGTGCCACTGTCTTCTCCAAAATGGACTTAAGATCAGGGTATATCATCAAATCAAGATCAGAAATGAGGATATCCCAAAGACAACATTCACAACTCGTTATGGTCTTTACGAGTATACAGTGATGTCCTTATGGTTAACCAATGCCCCTGCCACATTTATGAGGCTCATGAACTCCGTCTTCATGGGTATCTCGACAAGTTCGTCGTGGTATACATTGATGACATTCTAATCTACTCCAAGACCGAAGAAGAGCATGCCGAACATCTACGTTTGGTATTGACTAAACTTCGTGAACATCGTCTCTATGCCAAGTTTTCCAAATGTGAGTTCTGGTTACAAGAGCTCGTCTTCCTTGGTCATGTTGTGTCTGCAAGTGGTGTCGCTGTCATTCCGGATAAGGTTCAGACCATTCTGGGATACAAAAACTAATCCCGAAGGTAAAACTAAGGAGAGCGTGCCGACGGCCATCACATCAACTCTTGATCCGTTGCCAACGCGCATCGTCACCTCATCCCTCGCAAGCCGCCGTCTATTCCATAGCTCCTATTTCGAGTTACAAATATTATCAACTGAACCAGTATCAAATACCCAGGCACTACAACGAGGGCTAGTAAGGAAAACATCAATAACATGTATATCAAATATACCTTTGTTGGTGCCAGCCTTCTTGTCCGCTAAGTACTTCGGAGAGTTGCGCTTCCAGTGACCCTTGTCCTTGCAATAGAAGCACTCAGTGTCCGGCTTGGGTCCAGACTTGAGCTTCTTCTCGGTAGGGGCAAAGCGCTTGCCGCCACCTTTCTTGAAGGGCTTCTTTGCACCCTTACCTTTCTTGAAGGTGGGGGGCTTGTTGACCATCAACACATGATTATCCTTCTTGATGTCCACCTCCGCATCCTTCAGCTTTGCGAAGAGCTCGGTGATCGTATCAGTGGAACCAATCTGATTATGAGTCACTACAAAAGTTTTGTAGCTAGGAGGGAGTGATTGCAGAACCCTGTCAATCTTGAGCTCCTCTGGAATCTTGCAGTCCAGTTGCTCAAGGCGTTGAGTGTAGCCCGACATCTTAATGGCGTGCTCACTAACGGAACTCCCTTCCTCCATCTTGCAGTTAAAGAACTTCTCAGAGATCTCATATCTCTGAACGGGCCTGAGTCTGAAACATAGTTTTCAGCTCCTCAAGAATCTCAAAGTGCCCGGGATAGTCTTCAAAACAATTTTGAAGGTCCGATTCCATAGCAAACAACATGGTGCTCTTAATCACACCATAATCATCTTTGCGCGACTGATAGACAGCTTTCTCATCAGCCGGCGCATCTACAGCAGGGGCGTCACTTAGCGCATTTTCAAGGACATAGTCCTTTTGACCGCCAGAGAGAATGATTCTCAGATTGCGGAACTAGTTGGTGAAGTTAGACCCATTGTTTTTAAGCTTTTCCTTCTCAGCAAAAACGTTGAAGTTGAAGTTGGACTTAGCCATTTGATCTACAATGTTTGCAAGTACAAATTAGACTATGTTCATGATAACTAGTTCAACTTTTAATCAAATTACTAGATGAACTCCCACTAAATTCAACATCCCTCAAGTTGCTTAGTGAACACGATCCAAATTCACCACACCTAATCCGATCTTCACGAGAAGAGATGTGGTTTCAATGGTGGACAACGAAGTGTCGATCATATCATTCATATGACTCATGTTTAACCTTTCGGTTCATGTGTTCCGAGGCCATGTCTGTACATGCTAGGCTCATCAAGTCAAACCCAAGTATTTCCGCGTGTGCAAAACTGGCTTGCACCCGTTGTATGTGAATGTAGAGTCTATAGCACCCGATCATCACGTGATGCTTGGACACGACGAACTTTCGCAACGGTGCATACATGGGGAGAACACAATTTTATCTTGATCTTTAAGTGAGGAATCATCTTATATTGCTACCGTCGCGATCTAAGCATAATAAGATACATAAAAGGATAAACATCACATGCATATAAGTTTATGTGACATGGTATAGCCAATCTTCGCGCAATGATATCCATCTTGTGCGTGCCGGCATGATCTCCATCACTCCACCATGATTTCCTCCACCACGAATATCAACTACAACTATTCTAACTACTTAGCGATAAAGTGAAACTATTACATGGCGCATAAGAAGTTGACACACAGGTCATACATAATTATAAAGACAACCATATGGCTCATGCCATTTGTGTACTCATCGACATGCAAGTCGTGAAACATTACAAAACATGATCATCGCATACAATATACACATCACATCTTGGGCCATACCATATCACAGAAAACACTCCCTGCAAAAACAAGTTAGACGCCTCTACTTTGTTGTTGCATGTTTTACGTGGCTTATGGGAGTAGCAAGCTAAGAACGATTCTTACCTACGAAAAGCCACAAAGGTGATATTATGGTTGTCAAACTCCAGTGTAAATCCCATGACAACTATAGTGAGAGAAACTGACATCCACCAGCCGCATGTGTGGAACAAGCCACACGTCAAGTGCGGAGCCGGTCTCGTGAACGACGTCGCGTAAGGTTGGCCTGGACCGCTTCAATCTCACTATCCCACGTCATAAGAAGAACACAAACAAGAGGCTTGCAACATAAAACATCAACGCCCGCAACAACCATGTTGCGTTCTACTCGTCAAACACATCTACGCATAGATCTAGCTCTGATACCACTGAAGGGTTTCGCAGCATAGTAAATCAAAAAAATTCTACGGATGCGAACGGGAAAGCCAAGATCTAATCTAGGAGATGCAAAGAACGAGAGAGATTAGATGAGATCTTCATACCCTTGAAGATTCGCACAGCGGAACGTTCGTCGGAACGTGGGTGATGTAGTCGTACTCGCTTCTCCTCCTCGCGATCCGCTCCGATCTAACACCGCAAGTGGCGATGCCTCCGAGAGATGCACACGTGCGGCACCTCGACGTCTCCTCCTTCCTCGGTCCAGCAAGTATGGTGGAGAGACGGATTGGATCTACAACGCGACGGTGCCGTGCAAGTGGTGGAGAGTTTCTGCAGCAGGGCTTCGCCTACACGCAGTCGGGAGGGAGAGAGAGAGAGAGGAGGGCAGTAGGGCGGCTAGGCTTGAGGGGAAGGTGTGTGTGGGGGTGGTGCGCCCCCAGCCCTCTTTATATAGAGGGGTGGGAGCCAACCCTAGCCCCTCCCCCAAGCCTAGGCCGGCGGCCAAGGAGGGAAGAGTGGGGGGCAAGTTTCCCCCCTCCTTCTAGAAGCTCCATTAGGGTTTCCCCTTGTTTGGCCGGCTGGGACCTATGGGGCCTTGTGCCCCTGGACCAATGCGGCCAGGGCACTCCCTCATAGGCCCATGCCCCCTCCCGGAAGGTGGGGCCACGTTGGTCCCCTTCCGGAAGGTTCTAGAAGCTTCTGGTACAATACCGATTAACCCGAAACAATTCCGAACTCCAAAAACTGCATTGCCTTATATGAATCTTATTCTCCGGACCACTCCGAAACCTCTCGTGATGTCCCGGATCCCATCCGAGACTCCGAACAAAAAACTCATAAACCAATTATCCAATCTATCCTAGCGTCGAGACACGTTAAGTGTGTGACCCTTCGGGTTCGAGAACATGCAGACATGATCTTCTATCAATAATCGACAACGGGGTCTGGAAACCCATATTGACTCCCACGCATTCATCGATGATCATATCGGATGAACCACGATGCCAGGATTCAATCAATCCCATATATATATTCCCTTCGTCTCGCGATATTTTACTTGCCCGAGATTTGATCGTCGGTACCGTCATACCTAGTTCAATCTCGTTCACAGCAAGTACTTTACTCGTTCCGTAATCCGATATCACTTTGTGATTAACTCCTTAACCACATACTTGCAAGCGGTGTTGATATCGATTGCCGAGTGGGCCTGAAGTATATCTCTCCAACTTGGGAGGGACAAATCCCATCTCGATACATACAACCCAATAGGCACTTTCCGATCACCTGAGAGACACCTTTATGATCACCCTCTCATAGGATGTCGTTTGATGACCTCAAAGTTTTCTTCCGATACCAGGGAGTTGTATTATCTCATGGTCTAAGGAATACAATATTTGACATAAGAAAAGCTTCGCAAAGATGAACACAATGACACGATCTAATTGCTCCGCTTAGTTTGGGTCTATCCATCATATCATTCTCCCAATAATATGATCTCATTATCAATCGACAACTCATGTCTATGGTTAGGAAACCTTAACCATCATTAATCAATGAGCTTGTCCATAGAGGCGTACCAGGGACACGGTGTTGTTCACAAACCACACAAGTATTAAAGTTTCTGCTTAATACAATTCTAGCATGGAATATAAACATTATCATGAACAAGAATTATAATAATAACATCTTTATTATTGCCTTTAGGGCATATCCAACAATTACACATATAGCTAGCTCAGCGAAGACGTCGAGCCCCGGCTACTGAGCCGCGGGAGGTGTGCACCCAAAGTGTAGGAACCATCACCGGAGAATATCTCGGGTAAGGTGCATGAAGAAGCTCCAGGTATTGGCGTCCTGGACTCCTAAAATGTGCATGTAGCGCCGGACGTGTTCGTCCTCCTCCCTAACACGACGCTGTACCACCTCGTCGGGGGCCGGCTCCCTCTGCATCGCACCTGGACCACTCGGCCGCCACCATAGAAGATCCGGGTCGACGACGACACCCGGATTCCTCACGAGACGATGTCCCCCAGCTGGTAGCACCTCCCAGTGCCAGCCCGGTGGAGCCCAGCCCCGTGGATGCCCGGCGACACTGTCTAGTAGCGCTTCGGGGGTCACGCCGAGTGAACGAGGATGAGGAATCGACATATTCCTAAACACTAAATTAAACCTATATACTTTAAACATGATGAAAATAAATAGTATCAACTAAAATAAACTATATTAAACACTAACTAAATTCACTAACTAAAATAAACTATATTAAACACTAACTAAAATCCTAAAATTCACTAACTAAGAAAAATTACACTAAAATTCACTAACTATAATCCTAAAATTCACTAACTAAGAAAAATTACACTAAAATTCACTAACTAAAATCCTAAAATTCACTAACTAAGAAAAATTACACTAAAATTCGCTAACTAAAATCCTAAAATTCACTAACTAAGAAAAATCCTAAAATTCACTAACTAAGAAAAATCACACTAAAATTCACTAACTAAATTCACTAACTAAAATCCTAAAATTATCTAATTAAGAAAAATCCTAAATTCACTAACTAAGAAAAATTACACTAAAATTAACCCTAAAATTACCCCTAACTAATTAACCCTAAAATAACCCTAACTAATTAATCCTAAAATACACTAAAATTACACTAACTAATTAACACTAAATAATTTAACAACAAAATAAAAAAATTAACACTAAAATTAATTAACTCACCGCAGGAAGGGGCGGTGCTGGCTCCGGTGGTGGTGGACGGCGAGGGCGCGGCGCGGGCTCGGGCGGCGCGGGGAGGGGAGACGCACAGGCTCGGGCGGCGCGGGGAGGGATCGAGCGGTGCGGGGACGGAAGGCGCGGCGACGGATGCGAAAGGAGGAAGACGTACGACGCGGTGGCGGGGGGCTCTGTGTGCTCCGGTTCAGTGCACAAACCGGGGCGCATGGGGTGTGTATTTATACCCACCCCCCCTTTAGCCCCGGTTGGTAGCACAAACCGGGGCTAAAGGGTTTTTAGCGCACCACGTTTCGCGAGCAGCCCCGCACCCCTTTAGCCCCGGGACTAAATGTCCTTTTTTAAAAGCTTTTTAAAAAAAAAACTTTTTCAAAACCTTTTTTAAAAACATTTTTTAAAATTAATTAATATATGCCCGTTTTAAACCTTTTTAAAAACAAAAAACCTTTATCAAAACCTTTTTTAAAACCTTTTTTTAAACCTTTTTCAAAACCTTTTTTAAAAACCTTTTTTGAAATTTTTATGCCCGTTTTGAATTTTTTGCCGTTTCGAACTTAGGTCAAAACGGCGTGCGTGAAGATAGGGGATGAGAATGTTAGAACTTGCATTGGATCTCTGAAAAAACAACATATCCTGAGTCTAAAAATGATTTTTTTCAAAAAATCACGGACGTTAGATCATGTACCTGTAGTTCATACCGGACCCACTTCCTACCGATTCGGCAAACATTTGTCTTTTTCACCCGGGAAGGACAGAAAGGTTTGAGTTCCCCCGGTTGGGATATAGTTCACGTAAGGTGGTCTACTATTTTATAAAAATAGGATGGTAGCATTCTGTAACTGCATTTTGGTGGATGCTTTACAAAACGACCCGTCTTTTGCGCTCGGAAAATGGAAAATGGCTTTTCTGAGCGAAGAAAAGAAAAACTTCCTCCTGCAACATTATTCTCCGTCCCAATATACACATGCATGTACAATATGGGCACCGTATCACAAACTATGTCGCGATTCAACAAATAACATCCGTCTCTTGTACCGAAAGCCATGAAACCTCGAACATGATAGGTCATTTTGTGAAGGTTTTTTGGAGACATAATCATTATACCAAGTTTGATATTTTTCCTTGCAACTATGTCACATCATATCACACCACGCGAAGGATTTACATTGTTCGGACCGTTTTTGAATTTTTTATGCCCGTTTTGAATTTTTTGCCATTTCGAACTTAGGTCAAAACAGCGTGCGTGAAGATAGGGGATGAGAATGTTAGAACTTGCATTGGATCTCTGAAAAAACAACATATCATGAGTCTAAAAATGATTTTTTCAAAAAATCACGGACGTTAGATCATGTACCGGTAGTTCAAACCGGACCCACTTCCTACCGATTCGGCAGACATTTGTCTTTTTCACCCGGGAAGGACAGAAAGGTTTAAGATCCCCCGGTTGGGATATAGTTGACGTAAGGTGGTCTACTATTTTATAAAAATGGAATAGTAGCATTCTAGAACTGCATATTGGTGGCTGCTTCACAAAACGACCCGTCTTTTGCGCTCGGAAAATGGAAAATGGCTTTTCCGAGCGACAAAAAGGAAAACTTCCTCCTGCAACATTGTTCTCCATCCCAATATACACATGCATGTACAATATGGGCACCGTATCAAAAAATATTCCGCGATTCAACACATAACATCCGTCTCTTGGACCGAAAGCCATGAAACCTCGAACATGATAGGTCATTTTGTGAAGGTTTTCTGGAGACATAATCAGTATACCAAGTTTGATATTTTTTCTTGCAACCATGTCACATAATATCACACCACGTGAAGGATTTACATTGTTAGGACCTTTTTTGAATTTTTATGTCTGTTTTGAATTTTTTGCCATTTCAAACTTAGGTCAAAACGGCGTGCGTGAAGATAGGGGATGAGAATGTTAGAACTTGCATTGGATCTCTGAAAAACAACATATCATGAGTCTAAAAATGATTTTTTCAAAAAATCACCAACGTTAGATCATGTACGTGTAGTTCAAACCGGACCCACTTTCTACCGATTCGGCAGACATTTGTCTTTTTCACCCGGGAAGGACAGGAAGGTTTGAGATCCCCCGGTTGGGATATAGTTCACGTAAGGTGGTCTACTATTTTAGAAAAATGGGATGGGAGCATTCTGAAACTGCATATTGGTGGCTGCTTCACAAAACGACCCGTCTTTTGCGCTCGAAAAATGGAAAATGGCTTTTCCGAGCGACGAAAAGGAAAACTTCCTCCTGCAAAATTGTTCTCCGTCCCAATATATACATGCATGTACAATATAGACACCGTATCACAAACTATGCCGCGATTCAGCACATAACATCCGTCTCTTGGACCGAAAGCCATGAAACTTCGAACATGATAGGTCATTTTGTGAAGGTTTTTTGGAGACATAATCAGTATACCAAGTTTGATATTTTTTCTTGCAACTATGTCACATAATATCACACCACGCGAAGGATTTACATTGTTCGGACCTTTTTTGAATTTTTATGCCCGTTTTGAATTTTTTGCCGTTTCGAACTTAGCTCAAAATGGCGTGCGTGAAGATAGGGGATGAGAATGTTAGAACTTGCATTGGATTTCTGAAAAAACAACATATTGTGAGTCTAAAAATGATTTTTTCTAAAAATCACGGACTATAGATCATGTACATGTAGTTCAAACCGGACCCACTTCCTACCGATTCGGCAGACATTTGTCTTTTTCACCCGGGAAGGACAGAAAGGTTTGAGATCCCCCGGTTGAGATATAGTTCACGTAAGGTGGTCTACTAATTTAGAAAAATAGGATGGTATCATTCTGTAACTGCATATTAGTGGCTGCTTCACAAAACGACCCGTCTTTTGCGCTCGGAAAATGGAAAATGGCTTTTCCGAGCGACAAAAAGGAAAACTTCCTCCTGCAACATTGTTCTCCATCCCAATATACACATGCATGTACAATATGGGTACCGTATCACAAACTATGCCGCGATTCAACACATAACATCCGTCTCTTGGACCGAAAGCCATGAAACCTCGAACATGATAGGTCATTTTGTGAAGGTTTTTTGGAGACATAATCAGTATACCAAGTTTGATATTTTTCCTTGCAACTATGTCACATAATATCACACCACGTGAAGGATTTACATTGTTCGGACCTACTTTGAATTTTTTATGCCCGTTTTGAATTTTTTGCCATTTCGAACATAGGTCAAAACGGCGTGCATGTAGATACGGGATGAGAATATTAGAACTTGCATTGGATCTCTGAAAAAACAACATATTGTGAGTCTAAAAATGATTTTTTCAAAAAATCACGGACGTTAGATCATGTACCTGTAGTTCCAACCGGACCAACTTCCTACCGATTCGCCAGACATTTGTCTTTTTCACCCGGAAAGGACAGAAAGGTTTGAGATCCCCCGGTTGGGATATAGTTCACGTAAGGTGGTCTGCTATTTTAGAAAAATGGGATGGTAGCATTGTGTAACTGCATTTTGGTGGCTGCTTCACAAAACGACCCGTCTTTTTGCGCTCGGAAAATATAAAATGGCTTTTCCGAGCGACGCAAAGGAAAACTTACTCCTGCAACATTGCTCTCTATCCCAATATACACATGCATGCACAATATGGGTACTGTATCACAAACTATGCCGCGATTCAACACATAACATCTGTCTCTTGGACCGAAAGCCATGAAACCTCGAACATGATAGGTCATTTTGTGAAGGTTTTTTGGAGACATAATTAGTATACAAAGTTTGTTATTTTTCCTTGCAACTATGTCACATAATATCACACCACGCGAAGGATTTACATTGTTCGGAACTATTTTGAATTTTTATGCCCGTTTTGCATTTTTTTGCCATTTCGAACTTAGGTCAAAACGGCGTGCGTGAAGATAAGGGATGAGAATGTTAGAACTTGCATTGGATCTCTGAAAAAACAACATATTGTGAGTCTAAAAATGATTTTTCAAAAAAATCACGGACGTTAGATCATGTACCTGTAGTTCAAACCGGACCCACTTCCTACCGATTTGGCGGACATTTCTCTTTTTCACCCAGGAAGGACAGAAAGGTTTGAGATCCCCCGGTTGGGATTTAGTTCACATAAGGTGGTCTACTATTTTATAAAAAAGGGATGGTATCATTCTGTCACTGCATATTGATGGCTGCTTCACAAAACGACCCGTCTTTTGCGCTCGAAAAATGGAAAATGGCTTTTCCGAGCGACGAAAAGGAAAACTTACTCCTGAAACATTGTTCTCCGTCCCAATATACACATACATGTACAATATGGGCACCGTATCACAAACTATGCCGCGATTCAACACATAACATCCGTCTCTTTGACCGAAAGCCATGAAACCTCGAACATGATAGGTCATTTTGTGAAGGTTTTTTGGAGACATAATCAGTATACCAAGTTTGATATTTTTCCTTCCAACTATGTCACATGATATCACACCACGCGAAGGATTTACATTGTTCGGACCTTTTTTGAATTTTTTTATGCCCGTTTTGAATTTTTTGCCATTTTGAACTTAGGTCAAAACGGCATGCGTGAAGATAGGGGATGAGAATGTTAGAACTTGCATTGGATCTCTGAAAAACAACATATCATGAGTCTAAAAATGATTTTTTCAAAAAATCACGAACGTTAGATCATGTACGTGTAGTTCAAACCGGACCCACTTCCTACCGATTCGGCAGACATTTGTCTTTTTCACCCGAGAAGGATAGGAAGTTTTGAGATCCCCCGGTTGGGATATAGTTCACGTAAGGTAGTATACTATTTTAGAAAAATGGGATGGGAGCATTCTGTAACTGCATATTGGTGGCTGCTTCACAAAACGACCCGTCTTTTGCGCTCAAAAAATGGAAAATGGCTTTTCCGAGCGACGAAAAGAAAAACTTCCTCCTGCAACATTGTTCTCCGTCCCAATATATACATTCATGTACAATATAGGCACCGTATCACAAACTATGCCGCGATTCAGCACATAACATCCGTCTCTTGGACCGAAAGCCATGAAACTTCGAACATGATAGGTCATTTTGTGAAGGTTTTTTGGAGACATAATCAGTATACAAAGTTTGATATTTTTTCTTGCAACTATGTCACATAATATCACACCACGCGAAGGATTTACATTGTTCGGACCTTTTTTGAATTTTTATGCCCGTTTTGAATTTTTTGCCGTTTCGAACTTAGCTCAAAACGGCGTGCGTGAAGATAGGGGATGAGAATGTTAGAACTTGCATTGGATTTCTGAAAAAACAACATATTGTGAGTCTAAAAATGATTTTTTCAAAAAATCACGGACGTTAGATCATGTACCTGTTGTTCAAACTCGACCCACTTCATACCTATTCGGTAGATATTTGTCTTTTTCACCCGAGAAGGGCAGAAAGGTTTGAGATCCCCCGGTTGGGATATAGTTTACGTAAGGTGGTCTACTATTTTAGAAAAATGGGATGGTAGCATTCTGTAACTGCATTTTGGTGGCTGCTTCACAAAACGACCCGTCTTTTGCGCTCGGAAAATGGAAAATGGCTTTTCCGAGCGACAAAATGGAAAACTTCCTCCAGCAACATTGTTCTCCGTCCCAATATACACATGCATGTACAATATGGGTACCGTATCACAAACTATGTCGCGATTCAACACATAACATCCGTCTCTTGGACTGAAAGCCATGAAACTTCGAACATGATAGGTCATTTTGTGAAGGTTTTTTGGAGACATAATTATTATACCAAATTTGATATTTTTCCTTGCAACTATGTCACATAATATCACACCACACGAAGGACTTACATTGTTCGTATCTTCTTTGAATTTTTTATGCCCGTTTTGAATTTTTTGCCATTTCAAACTTAGGTCAAAACGGCGTGCGTGAAGATAGGGGATGAGAATGCTAGAACTTGCGTTGTATTTCTGAAAAAACAACATATTGCGAGTCTAAAAATGATTTTTTCAAAAAATCACGGACGTTAGATCATGTACCTGTAGTTCAAACCGGACCCACTTCCTACCGATTCGGCAGACATTTGTCTTTTTCACCCGGGAAGGACAGAAAGGTTTGAGATTCCCCGGTTGAGATATAGTTCACGTAAGGTGGTCTAATATTTTAGAAAAATGGGATGGTATCATTCTGTAACTGCATATTGGTGGCTGCTTCACAAAACGACCCGTCTTTTGCGCTCGGAAAATGGAAAATGGCTTTTCCGAGCGACGAAAAGGAATACTTCCTCCTATAACATTGTTCTCCATCCCAATATACACATGCATGTATAATATGGGAACCGTATCACAAACTATGCCGCGATTCAACACATAACATCCGTCTCTTGGACCGAAAGCCATGAAACCTCGAACATGATAGGTCATTTTGTGAAGGTTTTTTGGAGACATAATCAGTATACCAAGTTTGATATTTTTCCTGGCAACTATGTCACATAATATCACACCACGTGAAGGATTTACATTGTTCGGACCTTTTTTGAATTTTTTATGCACGTTTTGAATTTTTTGCCGTTTCGAACTTAGGTCAAAACGGCGTGTGTGAAGATAGGGGATGAGAATGTTAGAAATTGCATTGGATATCTGAAAAAACAACATATTGTGTTCTAAAAATGTTTTTTTAAAAAATCACAGACGTTAGATCATGTACCTACAGTTCAAACCGGACCCACTTCCTACCGATTCGGCAGACATTTGTCTTTTTCACCCGGGAAGGACAGAAAGGTTTGAGATCCCCCGGTTGGGATATAGTTCATGTAAGGTGGTCTAGTATTTTATAAAAATGGGATGGTATCATTCTGTAACTGCATATTGGTGGCTACTTCACAAAACGACCCGTCTCTTACGCTCGGAAAATGGAAAATGGCTTTTCCGAGTGACGAAAAGGAAAACTTACTCCTGCAACATTGTTATCCATCCCAATATATACATGCATGTACAATATGGGCACCGTATCATAAACTAAGTCGCGATTCAAAACATAACATCCGTCTCTTGGACCAAAAGCCATGAAACCTCGAACATGATAGGTCATTTTCTGAAGGTTTTTTGGAGACATAATCAGTATACCAAGTTTGATATTTTTTCTTGCAACTATGTCACATAATATCACACCACGCGAAGGATTTACATTGTTCGGACCTTTTTTGAATTTTTTATGCCCGTTTTGAATTTTTTGCCATTTCGAACTTAGGTCAAAACGGCGTGCGTGAAATTAGGGGATGAGAATGTTAGAACTTGCATTGGATCTCTGAAAAAACAACATATCATAGTCTAAAAATGATTTTTTTCAAATAATCACGGACGTTAGATCATGTACCGGTAGTTCAAACCGGACCCACTTCCTACCGATTCGGCAGACATTTGTCTTTTTCACCCGGGAAGGAAAAAAAGGTTTGAGATCCCCCGGTTGGGATATAGTTCACGTAAGGTGGTCTACTATTTTAGAAAAATGGGATGGTAGCATTATGTAACTGCATATTGGTGGCTGCTTCACAAAACGACCCGTCTTTTGCGCTCGGAAAATGGAAAATGGCTTTTCCGAGCGACGAAAAGGAAAACTTCCTCCTGCAACATTGTTCTCCGTCCTAATATACACATGTGTGTACAATATGGGCACCGTATCACAAACTATGCCGTGATTCAACACATAACATCCGTCTATTTGACCGAAAACCATGAAACGTGGAACATGATAGGTCATTTTGTGAAGGTTTTTTAGAGACGTAATCAGTATACCAAGTTTGATATTTTTCCTTGCAACTATGTCACATCATATCGCACCACGCGAAGGATTTACATTGTTCGTACCTTTTTTGAAAATTTTTATCCCCGTTTTGAATTTTTTGCCATTTCGAACTTAGGTCAAAACGACGTGCGTGAAGATAGGGGATGATAATGTTAGAACTTGCATTGGATCTCTGAAAAAACAACATATTGTGAGTCTAAATTTTTTTTTTCAAAAAATCACGGACGTTAGATCATGTACCTGTAGTTCAAACCGGACCCACTTCCTGCCGATTCGGCAGACATTTGTCTTTTTCACCCGGGAAGGACAGAAAGGTTTGAGATCCCCCGGTTGGGATATAGGTCACGTAAGGTGGTCTACTATTTTAGGAAAATGGGATGGTAGCATTATGTAACTGCATATTGGTGGCTGCTTCACAAAACGACCCGTCTTTTACGCTCGGAAAATGGAAAATGGCTTTTCCGAGCGACGAAAAGGAAAACTTCCTCCTGCAACATTGTTCTCCGTCTTAATATACACATGCGTGTATAATATGGGCATCGTATCACAAACTATGCCGTGATTCAACACATAACATCCGTCTCTTTGACCGAAAGCCATGAAACCTCGAACATGATAGGTCATTTTGTGAATGTTTTTTGGAGATATAATCAGTATACCAAGTTTGATATTTTTTCTTGCAACTACGTCACATAATATCACACCACGCGAAGGATTTATATTGTTCGGACCTTTTTTGAATTTTTATGCCTGTTTTGAATTTTTTGTCGTTTCGAACTTAGGTCAAAACGGCGTGCGTGAAGATAGGGGATGAGAATGTTAGTACTTGCATTGGATCTCTGAAAAAACAACATACTGTGAGTCTAAAAATAATTTTTTCAAAAAATCACGGACGTTAGATCATGTACCTGTTGTTCAAACCGGACCCACTTCCTACCGATTCGGTAGACATTTGTCTTTTTCACCCGGGGAGGATAGAAAGGTTTGAGATCCCCCGGTTGGGATATAATTCACGTAAGGTGGTCTACTATTTTAGAAAAATGGGATGGTAGCATTCTGTAACTACATTTTGGTGGCTGCTTCACAAAACGACCCGTTTCTTTTGCGCTCGGAAAATCGAAAATGGCTTTTCCGAGCAATGAAAATGAAAACTTCCTCCTGCAACATTGTTCTCAGTCCCAATATACACATGCATGTACAATATGGGCACCGTATCACAAACTATGTCGCGATTCAACACATAACATTTGTCTCTTGGACCGAAAGCCATGAAACCTCGAACATGATAGGTCATTTTCTGAAGATTTTTTGGAGACATAATCAGTATACCAATTTTGATATTGTTCCTTGCAACTATGTCACATAATATCACACCACGCGAAAGATTTAGATTGTTCGTACCTTTTTTGAATTTTTTATGCCCGTTTTGAATTTTTTGCCATTTCGAACTTAGGTCAAAACGGCGTGCGTGAAGATAGGGGATGACAATGTTAGAAATTGCATTGGATCTCTGAAAAAACAACATATTGTGAGTCTAAAAATAATTTTTTCAAAAAATCACGAACGTTAGATCATGTACCTGTAGTTCAAACCGGACCCACTTCCTACCGATTCGGCAGACATTTGTCTTTTTCACCTGGGAAGTACAGAAAGGTTTGAGATCCCCCGGTTGGGATATAGTTCACGTAAGGTGGTCTACTATTTTAGAAAAATGGGATGGTACCATTATGCAACTGCATAATGGTGGCTGCTTCACAAAACGACCCGTCTTTTGCGCTCGGAAAATGGAAAATGGCTTTTCCGAGCGACGAAAAGGAAAACTTCCTCCTGCAACATTGTTCTCCGTCCTAATATACACATGCGTGTACAATATGGGCACCATATCACAAACTATGCCGTGATTCAACACATAACATCCGTCTCTTTGACCAAAAGCCATGAAACCTCGAACATGATAGGTCATTTTGTGAAGGTTTTTTGGAGACATAATCAGTATACCAAGTTTGATATTTTTTCTTGCAACTACGTCACATAATATCACACCACGCGAAGGATTTACATTGTTCTGACCTTTTTTGAATTTTTATGCCTGTTTTGAATTTTTTGCCGTTTCGAACTTAGGGCAAAACAGCGTGCGTGAAGATAGGGGATGAGAAAGTTAGAACTTGCATTGGATCTCTGAAAAAACAACATATTGTGAGTCTAAAAATGATTTTTTCAAAATATCACGGACGTTAGATCATGTACCTGTTGTTCAAACCGGACCCACTTCCTACCGATTCGGTAGACATTTGTCTTTTTCACCCGGGAAGGACAGAAAGGTTGAGATCCCCCGGTTGGGATATAGTTCACGTAAGGTGGTCTACTATTTTAGAAAAATGGGATGGTAGCATTATGTCACTGCATATTGGTGGCTGCTTCACAAAACGACCTGTCTTTTGCGCTCGGAAAATGGAAAATGGCTTTTCCGAGCGACGAAAAGGAAAACTTCCTCCTGCAACATTGTTCTCCATCCTAATATACACATGTGTGTACAATATGGGCATCGTATCACAAACTATGCCGTGATTCAACACATAACATCCGTCTCTTTGACCGAAAGCCATGAAACCTCGAACATGATAGGTCATTTTGTGAAGGTTTTTTGGAGACATAATCAGTATACCAAGTTTGAAATTTTTTCTTGCAACTATGTCACATAATATCACACCACGCGAAGGATTTACATTGTTCGGACCTTTTTTGAATTTTTTATGCCCGTTTTGAATTTTTTGCCGTTTCGAACTTAGGTCAAAACGGCGTGCGTGAAGATAGGGGATGAGAATGTTAGAACTTGCATTGGATCTCTGAAAAAACAACATATTATGAGTCTACAAATGATTTTGTCAAAAAATCACGGACGTTAGATAATGTACCTGTAGTTCAAACCGGACCCACTTCCTACCGATTCGGCAAACATTTGTCTTTTTCACTCGGGAAGGACAGAAAGGTTTGAGATCCCCCGGTTGGGATATAGTTCACGTAAGGTGGTCTACTATTTCAGAAAAATGGAATGGTAGCATTCTGTAACTGCATTTTGGTGGCTGCTTCACAAAACGACCCGTCTTTTTGCGCTCGGAAAATGGAAAATGGCTTTTCCGAGCGACGAAAAGGAAAACTTCCTCCTACAACATTGTTCTCCATCCCAATATACACATGCATGCACAATATGGGCACCGTATCACAAACTTCCTCCTGCAACATTGTTTTCCATCCCAATATACACATGCATGCACAACATGCCCGTTTTCCCGCCATATCCCACCGCTTCCTGCCATGTTTTTCCGCCCTTTCCCTCTGAACGGTACTTTTAGTACCGGTTGTAGCCACTAACCGGGACTAAAGATATGTCCCGCCATATCCCACCGCTTCCCGCCATGTTTTCCCGCCCTTTCCCTCTGAACGGTGCTTCTAGTCCCGGTTGTAGCCACTAACCGGGACTAATGATATTTCCCGCCATATCCCACCGTTTTCCCGCCATGTTTTCTAGCACTTTCCATCTATATATAGGCTGACCATGCCATGGCTATCCATACATCCACACCGTCCTCTATCACAACTATGGACAGTGCCTACTGGGCCATTCTGACCCTCGAGGAGACCCAGGCGTTGTTCGCATCCAACTACCCTTGCCCGCCGGGCTACCGCCCGCCCGCCGGCTGGATGCTGAGCGCTGGAGGGGTTCCTGTCCCTCCTGTGCATCAAGGCTCCGCCCGACAGGCGGCCATCATGAACCACTTCTACCACGAGCTCACACCGGAGCAACGGACTGTCCGCCAGGACCCTTTTCAAATATTACTTTTAAATCCTTAACCATATCAAATACAGCATCACCAGTATGACGGACAGGCTTACTCCGGTGATCTGCTTCACCATTGAAATGCTTGCCTTTCCTTCTTAGGGAATGCGTGGGTGGAAGAAAACGACGATTCCCTAGGTACACATTCTTCTTGCACTTATCCAAATAAATACTTTCAGTGTCATCGAAACAGTGTGTGCATGCATTGTATCCCTTGTTTATCTGTCCTGAAATGTTACTAAGAGCAGGCCAATCATTGATGGTTACGAACAACAATGCTCGTAGGTTAAATTCCTCACGTTTGTGCTCATCCCACACACGTACACCTTGTCCATGCCACAGCTGTAAAAGTTCTTCAACTAATGGCCTTAGGTATACATCAATGTCCTTGTCGGGTTGCTTCGGGCCTTGGATGAGCACTGGCATCATAATGAACTTCCGCTTCATGCACAACCAAGGAGGAAGGTTATACATGCACAAAGTCACAGGCCATGTGCTATGACTGCAGCTCTGCTCCCCAAAGGGATTCATGCCATCCGTACTTAGACCAAACCATAAGTTTCTCGCGTCACCTGCAAAGTCCGAGTACTTTCTCTCAATTTTTCTCCACTGCGACCCATCAGCGGGGTGTCTCAACATCTCGTCTTTCTTACGGTCTTCTTTGTGCTATCGCAACAATTTGGCATGCTCTTCGTTTCTGAACAAACGTTTCAGCCGTGGTATTATAGGAGCATACCACATCACCTTGGCGGGAACCCTCTTCCTCGTGCGCTCCCCCTCAACATCACCAGGGTCATCTCCTCGGATCTTATACCGCAATGAAGTGCATACCGGGCATGCATCCAAATTCTTGTACTGCTCACCGCGATAGAGGATGCAGTCATTAATGCATGCATGTATCTTCTGTACCTCTAATCCTAGAGGGCAGACAACCTTCTTTGCTTCGTAAGTACTGGCGGGCAGTTCGTTATCCTTTGAAAGTAGCTTCTTCATTATCTTCAACAACTTTTCAAATCCCTTGCCAGGCACACTGACCTCTGCCTTCCATTGCAGCAATTCCAGTGTGCTGCCTAGCTTTTTGTGGCCATCTTCACAATTCGGGTACAACAATTTGTTGTGATCATCTAATATCTGCTCAAATTTAAACCTCTCCCTTTTTCTATCACATTCTCCCTTTGCATCAGCAATGGCCCGACCAAGATCATCATCTGGCTCATATGATGCACGTTCTTCAGCTTCTTCTTCATCATTGTCTTCCATTGTAGTACCACCGTATTTAGGAGACATAGGATAGCTGTCATCAATCTCTTCATCTTCGTTGTCTTCCATCATAACCCCTCTTTCTCCGTGCTTGGTCCAACAATTATAGCCAGACATGAAACCGAACCGACACAAATGGCCATGAAGGACTCTTGAGGAAGTGTATTCCTTCTGATTCTGACACTCGCCACATGGACAACACATAAAACTATTCCGCTTGTTTGCCTCTGCCACAACGAGAAAAGAACGCACGCCTTTAATGAACTCGTAAGAGATTCGGTCAGCGTACATCCATTGCCGTCTCATCTGTATTTTATAAGTTCATCAAACAAAATCACAATTCTAAGAGTAGTACTAGTCTAAAAATAAAAGAACACATTGTATACATCAAACAAGAAATGATTTAAAAACTTTCTACTACATCTTTAGTCCCGGTTGGACACACCAACCGGGACTAAAGGGGTTGCGGCAGGCTGGGGCCGACATGAGCCTGTTTAGTCCCGAATGGTGTCTCCAATCGGGACTACAAGTGGGTGACAACACTATATGTCATGAGTGGACACTATGCCAGTGAGTGGCGACACTGTTTCAGTGGGTGGCGACACTATGACAAGGGTGAGTGTCGACATTATGTCATGAGTGTCGCCACTATGTTGTGCTGCTTAATCTATCAATAGGCTTCGTTGTGAACTATCAACTGCAAGGAAGATCGTGTGCGAGACTAGGGACACCACTACTGCGGAGCTTATCGAAGATATCTTAGGACCTCGTCCTCAGACATCTTCGAGGAGCTCGCCGTAGAGGCACTCCCTAATATGTGAAATTAGTTAGCTCCACCAACATACTAATTTAGCTAGAAAAGATATGAATTGAAAGATGGTGTGCGAGAGAAGGGACACCACTATGGCAGAGCTTCTCGAAGATGTCTTAGTATGCCTCGTCCTCAGACATCTTCGAGGAGCTCGCCATAGAGGCACTCGCTAATTTAATTTGGTAGCTCCTTGGCATGTTCATGTTTTTGTTCTTAATTTCTTGCTTAACTGGCCGATGATTAACTAAAATGCTAGGGCGCCACTATATATATGTGTGCCTTCATAGTTTTGGTACTTATTTTTGTTTCAATGGATTTTGTGACGACAGGTAGAAGAAAGAAGAATATTTTGTTGCTCGACGGTGACATGATGCACTGTGAACCGACCGGATTTTAAGACAACGTGTCAAACCAAGATATGTATATAGGATGAACTCATATATGTATGTGCTTCGATGAATCAAATGAATTTTGAGAACTATATGTGCCAAATTAACCAGATATACAGAGATAGAACCCACACAAAATCTATCCATTTCTAGAGCATGAAATGAGCTAAAACAAGCAATGAGAGCTGAAATGATGAAGTTGCTAACCTCTTAGGACCCTTGATAGATGTGAAGCCAAAAAAAATTCACAAATCTTGAGAAAAATGGGGAAAAACTCGAGCTTGAAGGGAGAAATTTGATAGGGATGATTGTGTGAGCTTGAAATGGCTTGGGCTGGGAAGGGGAAGAAGATATATAGTCGGGGACTTTAGTCCCGGTTTGAGAAACAAACCGGGACTAAAGGTCCATGCATCTGCTCTCTTTTATAGCCAGACCCTTTAGCCCCATTTTGTTAAACGAACCAGGGTTAAAGTTCCCATATGAACCGGGGCTTCTTCTGGTCCCTGCGGCCGTTTCTAGCCATTGGGACTAGGGCATTAGTCCCGGTTTGTACCAGAACCGGGACTAATGCTCTGGACCAAAGATCTGTTTTCTACTAATGTACTATTGCTCATTATCATGGATGATCAATCTAGATGTGGCAAGTAGCTGCGTTGTTCCCCGCGTCTCGATCTAGAGTGGCAGCGCTGGTCCTCGCGTCTTGATCCAGAGGATCGGTTGCATGTTAATATAGGCCCAGAAGCAAAACGTATATAAGAGGATTGTTGACGTACACATACGTATGTAAACAAGTACAAATACAACATCTAACACATCCTTTTAATCTAAACCTTAAAAGGTTAAGATTACGTTTGAACTTATCTAGCTTCTTAATTGGAAATGCCTTTGTAATGCCATCTATAAACTTGATCTTTGATTGAAATGAATCTAATGTCCAGCAAATTATCCGCGGGCGAATATCTCATATGCGACATCGTTGAAGAAAATGATCTAGAAAGTGACGTTGTTTGTGGAAATAGCTCAGGTGTGACGTTTCTTGTAGCGCAAATTGCTCTGAGTGCGACGGGCTCTCTAACGCAGGTTAGTAGTAGGATTAATTGATCATGTCAGGGCCCACAACTCATCCATGTCAGCAATAGGCGTCCCAGCTAAGGACCCACCTCTTGTCCACCACTTGCCACCTCAGGGCGTGGGACCCACAACTCCCAGCACAATATAGAGTCGTGCCCCTCCGCAACGGAGCCATCCCTGCTACCAATCCGATCATTGCATCATCCCTCTTCTCTGGCGACGACACGATAGTGCTAGCGGCAATAGATGTCGAGCTCCACGTCAACCTCCCACTCCCGCTGGCCGCAATACGGTCCAGTGCCGATGACTAAGTGCCCTGATTGCCCCGTACGACGCCTTGAAGCGGCTCTTGACATCGATCGACCAGAACGGCAATCTGGGTGCGACTTTTTCAAATGTGAGAGCAAGCCCGAGCTGGGGAAGGTGAGATATGAGTTATCCCTCTGCCAATTTGTCGTTCCCCTCTCCAATTTCAGATTTTTGTACCGATTTAGGAATTAGGGTTCATCGTTCATCCCCTTTCCAATTGTGAAATTGGTTTCAAGATCTGCGCAAGTGCAAGCATTTTGAGTGGTTGGATCAGTACACCGAGAGAGAATTGGAAGTGAAGGCGCATCCCTGGGGCTCGATTTACCGTCAGCGGTGGAGCAATCAGAATCTACCACCCCCGGCGTGCTTGCTCGTACTGTTGAGAATGAGGCGGAAGTGAAGGAGGCAGCTGAGTTGAAGGAGTTGAAGCAGATCAACAAGCAGCTAAAGAAACTTGCCGATCTAAAGAAATAGCACAGTCTTATGGCTGCAATTTTTAATTTATGTGTAATTACTCTTGAGATTGTTTATTTGATGATCATTAGCTATTAGACAATGCAGTTTGTTAGACAATGCAGTTAGTTGCAGTTAGACAGAATGTCCTGCTTGTGTTCGATGTCCATGTCGATGACCGACAAGAATAACAAGATTTATTTTGTGATGTTCATGTGATGGTGGTGCAATGTTCAGTAAAACTTGAATATAAGAAGAACAAATTATGAAGTTTTGAAAAGTCGGTAAATTTCAAATTAGAAGTTTTTCGAAAAATATGAAATCAAAATTGTGAAGACACAAAAAGGGAAAACAGAAAGAAAAAAGAAAAAAAGGAAAGAGAAGGGGAAAAAGTATAAGGGATAAGCGGTCTGGGTCTGGCCCGTTATCCTAACTGTAATCGGGTTGCCCGTGTAAAAGCAAACAAAAAGCACTTGGGCTGCATGGTAGTATTTAATAATTTTGCGTGGAAAAAAATCGTTTTGAGCTTGTTTGGTTTTGCGTGAGATGATATGTTATTTTGTAAGATAGTTTGTTTTAGAAATTTACTTGAACTAGTTGAGCTATTTGCGGCAGGTTGTTTTTTGCTAATTTACATGATGGTTGGTACATGGGACATTTTTTAGATGGTTGAGATGGTAGGATGCAAACACACATTTTTTAGATGGTTGAGATGATACGATGCAAACACCCATTTTTTAGATGGGTGGATGCAAACGAGTATAACAAATCATATCTTGAACTTTAGAAGAACAAAAACTTTTCAACACACATAAGCATTTAACAGATAGGATGCAAACAAGTAGCACTGTTACATAGATAAGTCGAGGGACACATGGCATGACACGACAATACACAATATAGATAAACACTAAAACTAAAATAAGCACGAAAAATTTAAAACACGAGCATCTAGACGAAGGGCTAGCTTCCACTTCGAACTCCTTTCTTCCATGGGCGTGCCCTTCTTCAGCTTCGGCCGTAGCGCCCCTTCACCACCGTCTTCTTCACTCCTCCTCATCGAAGCGGTAGGGGAGCGTGTCCATGTGGTTCCTGGTGGTGAATATGCACTCATAGTTGCTGAAGATGTTGTACATGGTGAAGGAAATGGACTCGCAGCCACACCAGAACACTTGTACGAGCAGCGCGTATTCGTCGAATGGATTGGTGAAGGTGGCCGTGAGCAGCATGAGGCATCAAATGCATTGGTGAAGGAGCGAGCGAGCTCGACGGAGCCCCTCCACCTCAACTTCACCCACACGTGGAGCTTGCGCTCCACGATGACTCTTGCTGGGTAGAGGCGCTCCGACACGGTAGGAGGCTGACAAAAGGTAGCACCGGTGAACTGCATCTTCGACGCGGCGCTTGTACTGCTTGGAGTTCTTGGAGGAGGGTGTGTGAAGTGGATCTGGATGGGCTTGTGTGATGCGAGAGAGGAGAGGGGGCGTATCATATAAATAGGCTAGAAAGGTTTGCCATAATGTCGTATATCCAACGAGGGGGCGGCTGGTGGCGCGTGTGTGTACCCGTTGCAGCTTGAGACTGAAATGAGGGGGCGACCGGTGTCATGTCCCGTCATCTGAATCGAGGGGGCGGCTGTGCATCTGAATCGAGGGTGCCCGACCTAATGTCTATGGTGCGACACAGACACACAGTGACGATTCAATGAGCATTAAATGGCTCCGGTGCGACGTTCTCCTGACCCTCTAAATCGAGCATACCTCTTGCATGCAGTTCTGACGTGGCGTGGCGCGCATGCATGGCAACGCCGTCGCTTCCCACGCATACCTAAAAAGGCTGAGACGAGCACTTTTCACAATGGTATGGACCTTGTACTGCCACATGGCCCAACGGTCCACGTAGCGTCCCCAGTCGCAACCCTCAACCATGTTGGAAATTTTTTTCATCCAACCAATTACAACGTAGAATGAGCTTCTTGCGGATCGCTATGGCTGAATCGATTGCGACTACGGGATACCTTATAGAAGGCGTCGATCGAATGACCCGGTGTTAGGGTTAGACGCGGGATTCCTTCCGCCCCTTCTAGAAGGCTTCATCAGACGGTTATTGTAAGCCGTTAGTGTTTATCCAATGGCCCAAAATCGGCGTTAGGGTTAGACGGGGTTTCGGCTGGGTTTTGGATTGGTCAACGGGGTTCTCCGAGGGTTGATCAAATTTGAAATGAGCATAACTAATAAAAAAATCAAAAAAATATAAAACCTTTGCACATAGTCTCGTTAAGTCATATACTAACGAGAAAAAAATATAAACATAGGTTATATACATTTGCATGAAAAGCCTTCACAATTGGAGCTTTCCTCGAACACAGTCCTAGAGTTTTGAAGTGAGATGTAGAGGGGTTTAGCCTTTTGAAAATGAAAAATTTAAAAACCTCAATAAAACCTCACCAAAGCTTCATTTTGAAGTGACTAGGAATTCGAAGGATCTAAACTTAGTTTTTCATTTTCATGTTTTCAACTTGTTTTTTATAGTTTTCTATTAAACCATGTTTACTAAAAAACAATAAAATGAATATCAATTCAATAATTAGTGAGGCTTCATATTGTCACTATATAGGTCGAATGGATGTCTAGGAAATTAATTTGGGTGATTTAGAGAAGTTGGGAAAAAACATGCTTAGGAATGGGGTCGTTTACCCCCACTTGGAGCCCTATTTAAACACATCTTTCATAAAAATGGGTTTACTCCACAAAATGGTCCAGATTGATGAACAAGTCAGAACAAACAAGTGCACACGATTCAAATAGCATTGCAACATCCACATAGCATGTCAACTTTGAAACTTTGGTTCAAATTTGAATTTGGTACACATTCAAAATTCGAATGATAATACAAATAACATCACATAATATCAGTAACAAGTTTCCACTTCAAAGCACAATTACTAAACCATTACAACAACAGATTTCCGTACATCATTCCAACTGTACTTCTTTTGCCTCTTCTTACAACTCTATTTCTTTTCCTTCTTACCACTTGCTTTCTTTTCCTTCTCAACTGCTACAGCACACAACAGGTTGATACCCTTTATTTTCTTACCATAACCACTTGGCCTCCCCACAACATGTCCAATAGTTTGCTTCACCTATTGCACCTCCTCAACAACTACATTTGGTTCAGTTTGTACAATACTCTGCTTCACCTGCTACACCTCCTCAACAGCTATAACAATTCCAGTTTTCTCCACAACCTGCAAATCAGAATCAGCTTGCACCACATCGTCCAAAGAAGTTTCAGTTTGCAAATCAGTTTACTCCACAGCGTGCAAAACAATTTTAGTTTGCCCCAAAGGCTGCAAAACAGTTTTAGTTTGCTCCACATCAGCACCAAACAATATATGCTTAGTTCTCTTCCTTCTAAATCCATTGAGTCTAGCTTTTTTCATTGGCCAACATTGTTCAACAACAAGAGGTGGGGTTTTTCCTGCATGCTTCCTCCTAAAAATATAGCATTTCACTTGGTTAGATACTGAAATAAGCAGAAAAATCTAAAACTTGCAAAAATAGGAACATAAACATACTTTGGCCTCTCAGGAGTGTAACAAAAATTTGATGAACCAATTATGTGCCCAAGTTCCTCACACAACTTGTACCTATTTTTGTTACCTTTTTAGCCCTTTTTTGCTTCTCATTCTTTTCCTTTTCCCCTTCTTACTACTACCACCTTTCTCAATCCAAGCTTTGAATCTTCTCTGTTTGCGCCCCTAGCCATTCTTCTAGTGATTGGGGGACACAATGTAAATTCTATTTCCACCTCAGGCCACTGAGATTGGTCAGTCAGTGCTGGAATTGGAGTTGCATATGCAGCCTTGAATTTTTGTACTGAGTAATACTCATGAAAATATGGGTGCATTTTTAACTTGGGTTTAGATACCAAAAAAAGAATGGCATGATCATATGGTTTTCTAGTATGTTGCCACTCTTGGCAAGTGGATTCATGCAACTCAGTATTTACAACATGCATCTTGCCACTCTTTGTATCTCTAACTTCAACACCCCACAAACAAGATCTCTCAATAGATAGATGTGAAAGTTTTCTGCTCCTGTTGATCACATGTTGTAGCACATCTGGAAGCTTGTCCCCTTCCAAAACATCAGCAAGTCTTCTTCTAAATTCCCACAAGCGCATGATCATGATCCTTATTTGGTCCAGCATGTCATGCATAGGAAAGTATTTCAACTCCTTCACCTTGTTGTTGAAACTTTCTGCCAAATTGTGATTGATGTGATCACACTTTATAGCAGTGTTAGAACCTGATATGTACCACCAAAGAGAGTGGTGGGTCCTCAACCATGTACTAAACTCATTGTCACTACATGCTGACATGATTTTACCAAGGTGATAGGAATGTGCCAGTGTGGTGTAAGATCTCGCTGCTGGCCACATGCGCCCAAATTCATCTCCTTTGAATTTTTTATTAGATTCATCCACATATGTCCAAAGCACTCTCTCTGCTCAACATGGGGGAAAACATTTTTCACTGAATTTTCTAGCCCTTTACATGCATTTCTGTGGATGGCCAAAGGTGATACAGGCCCTATGCATCTTTTTAGGTGCATCATGAACCATGTCCCTGATGCATCTGTCTCTGATTGAAACATTCCAATTGCAATAGGGAACATCTAGTTGTTTCCATCTAGAGCATTGCATGCAACCAACTAACCATTACACTTTCCAGTCATAAAATATGAATCTATGATCAAATATGGACGACACCCCGCTTTGAATCCATCTATCCAAGGCTTTAAACAAATAAAAAACTTGCTGAAATAAACCTTGCCATCTTCTATTTCCTCGATATCTATCTCCACCATACTTCTAGGTGACCTCTTCTCCGCCTCTGCTTTAAAACTATACAACATCCTAAATGTATTTTCCCAATCACCATACAGTAATTTCATTCCCGTTTGTTTAGCCTTCCACACAGTGGTATATTTCAGCACAATGGGGTATTGCTTCTCCAAGTCAACTTTAAGCCTCTTTGATGTAGTGTTTGGTGTCTTGGTTAAGATAGGAGTAATCTTCACTATGATCCAAAGTTGTGATGTCATTTTTAAAAATCTTTGTGAAGTGGTCATACATGTATGTTGGTGTGGTATTTGATTTACCCTTTTGTGCTTCCATCAGGTTGTCGTATGGCAGATATGTACCATTTGCAAGGATTGCCACCACCATCATGACCTTTGCACCGAGCATAAAATTTCTTCCGTTCAGTCCACATAGTCTTGGCATCAACTCTTTTTTCACTGCATAGGTCCTGAAAGACATCCTGAACTCATTCATGCTCAGCCACAACTTCCCCACCTCAATAACTGGGTTCTCTTTGTCATACAAAGATACCAGCTGATTACCATCTACATCATCCACATCATCTGCATCCTCTCTCATCAGCTCTTCTAGATCCACATTTTCAGGGACTGAATTTGTGTTACCATCAGCAGGCAAATAACTTTCATCCTTATCTTTATCTCTATCATAAACTAGAATGCCAAACATTTTGTCCATCTCAATGTCAGAAATTGGTGCAATGAACAAATTTTTAGTTTCTTTAAACTCTACTAAATTCCAATCCACAACAACGTTTCTAGCATGATGGAATCCCTCCTCTGCATCTGCATCAGTCCATGTGTCTTCATCATCTTCACCTAGCACTGTTGGCTCAGTAAAATTGGCAAAATTTGCATTTGTGCAGCCCACTCATCATCTACCATATGTGCAACCATCTTTGATGGCACATAAACCAACTACTGAATAGTGTTCAAATCAATTAGCTGTGCATAAAAAGTTACTTGTTTGCTTGCCTAGACTTCTTGAAGATCAATTTCATCAACCATGTGCTCTCCATCCTTAATTAGAGAATTTTCACCCTTCCAATTGTCGTACCGCAACACTCTCCCTAATTCTCTGCACCAAATTCTACACGACCTTCTCCTCCATGCTCTATAGGTACTATGGATCAATTTCTGAACAATCGACATCCAAGCGCACTTTTGTATCACACTCAATGTCTCTGACGCTACCACACCAAGCCTAGATTGACAAGGAAAGAACTCTACTATAATCGCACAAGTATTGTCTCCTCCCTTGTTTCATGTCAATGGAGGGCAGAGGCATGTGAGCGAGCTATGCACGGGACGGCCCGAAAGCCAAATCAAAATCAAAATAGGCTAGATAGTGAGGCATTACCGATTTGAAGAACTGCCTTCTCCCCTCTCCATCTCATTCAGAACAACCGCACCTCACCCTCTCCACAATCTAAATTCCAAATTGGCGCGCAACATGAGGCCATAGATCCATGAAATTGGGGATAGGGTTGTGACATAACTCACTAGTGAAAGATTCTCTGCCGCCTAGAAAGGCACTCTAGCCCCCGTCGGCCCGCCGGAGAAGGGGCAGAGGGCGGCGCCGCTCGAGCAGGGTCGAGTTGAGGACTGTTGATTTAGTGGATTGACTAGATGCCGTTTCACTAACTAGGTCCCACCTGTCGGAGCACATAACCCCTGTCCTAAACAAACCTCACGCTACATTAAGAGCAAGCCTCCGATTTTAACTATTTCTCGTGTCTGGACTATTTCCGCGCCAACAATGTCGCTATATGGACAATTCCCCTCAACAATGTCACACCTGAGCTATTTGCCCATCATCTGCAACTCTTTCTCTCACAAAGTGAAAATCAATCTCAATATGCTTAGTACGAGCATGAAACACATGATTGACAGACAAGTAGGTAGCACCCAGATTGTCACACCAAAGACATGGTTTCTCATTTAATCGTACTACTAGCTCACCAAGAAGAGCTTCAACCCATATTAGCTCAGCTGTAGCATTAGCTAAGGCTTTATATTCAGCTTTAGTGCTAGATCTAGAAATTGTAGCTTGTTTTCTGGCACTCCACGAGATCAAATTTTGTCCAACAAATATGGAAAACCCACCAGTGGATTGCCTGTCATCAAGAGATCCTGCCAAATCTGCATCTGAAAAAGCAGTAAGGAGTGTAGAGGATGATTCTCTAAATGTGATTCCTGCCTTCAAGGTACATTTTACATATCTGAGGATACGTTTTGTTGTTGTACAATGTTCTATAGTTGGAGCATGAAGATACTGACAGACTTTATTAACTGAATATGATTGATCTGGTCGTGTCAAGGTTAGGTATTTCAGTCCTCCAACAATGCATCTCTATTGAGTGTTGTCATCAGGACCCAAGGGTGTGCCACCAGTCAGGGGCAACTGCTCTGTCAAAGACAAGGGAGTCGGCGCTGACTTGCAGTCATGCATACCAACCCCTGAAAGCAACTCTATAGCATATTTTTGCTGTGTCAAAAGCAAACCATTCTGTATCTTTTTAACTTCAATGCCAAGGAAGAAATCTAAGTCACCAAGATCCTTGATTGCAAAATTCTCATTGAGATCTTGAAGCAAAGAAGAAATAGCATTATCAGAAGAACTTGTGACTATGATATCATCAACATAAATCAGCACAAACACATTGATACCTGACTAGTCGTATAGAAACGGAGAGGTATCAACCTTCGAGGGTGTAAAACCAAGGTCACATAGCTTAGAACTTAGCCTGGAGTAACAGGCTCGAGGATCTTGCTTCAATCCATACAGAGCTTTATCAAGTTTGCAAATAAGATGTGGAGCATGAGGATATTCAAAACTAAGAGGTTGTCTCATATACACTTCCTCTTCCAGAACACCATGCAGAAACGTGTTCTTGACATCTAGCTGCCAAAGGCTCCATCCCGAAGAAATAGAGTGAGCCAAAACAATTCTGATAGTAAAAATTTTAACCACAAGAGTAAAAGTATCTTTATAATCAATACCATACCTCTTTTAAAACCTTTTGCAACCAACCGTGCTTTATATTTGTCAAGTGTTCCATCTTCTTTCCTTTTAATGCGATATACCCATTTGCAATCAATCAAATTTTTATTTGTAATTGCAGGAACAAGGTGCCAAGTCTTGTTCTCCATCAACGCATTGTATTCCCCCCTTCATTGCATGTCGCCAATTGGGATCATTAAGTGCCTATGTCACTTTGTTTGGTTCACCTCTGATAGACAACATACCATATCGAACAGTGCCATCAATATATACTTTTGGTTTTCTTATACCTTTCTGCAAACGTGTCCGTGGAGGGTATAATGGTGCAACATAATGCACCGGTGCGAAGGCTCTTACACATGCAGGGAAGAGCTGGCGACAGTTCTTGTTGCAGGAGCACCAGCCGCAGAGGATCCAGTGGATCCTGTCGCGCTGGGGCCATCAGTAGACAGCAACGGCGACGTGCTGGGTGTGAACGCGGGCACGTGACCAGTCGACGAAGAGCGTGTGGAGCTAGAGGGATGCTCCATGTCAGGAGCGTGACGACGCGATGCGGGGGACAACGACCACGCCAGAGAATCTGCGCGGGGGAGGCGAGTTGAGATCCGCCTCAGGATTTGCTGCCTTGGGATTGGCTACCTCAGACCGACGCGACGTAGTAGAATGTTCCCCCTTGTGCTCCGTGTCGGTTTTGTCATTTTATGAGTTTTGTTAGACATCATTTTCTGTGCAGATTTTATCACCATTTTCATCAGAATTTTCGCCTGCTGCTTCTCCATCCTGCAACACATTAGTAATAGGCACAATAGGCATAATAGTATCATCAACATTTTGTGCACCCCTTGATGAAAAGGCATGGAGGATGGAAGAAGAAAGATTTCTTGCTTGAGACGTGTACCAACATTTGGATGAAGGGATTTGAAATGAAATATATTTTCATCAAAAACTGCATCACGAGATATGTGAACATGACCAGTAGTAACATCTAAACACCTTTGTGGAGGGGATTATATCCAAGAAAGACACATTGTTTAGAATGAAATGAAAGCTTATGTTTGTTGTATGGGCGAAGGTTTGGCCAGCATGCGCATCCAAAAGTGCGTAAACCATCATAATTGGGTGTAACATGTAGGAGATGCTTAGTGGGAGTTTTAAAATTTAGGACTTTGATAGGAAGGAAATTAATGATAAAGGTAGCAGTAAGAAGAGCTTCATCCCAAAAATTCAGAGGCATGGAGGCATTGGCAAGCAAAGCAAGGCCAACCTCAACAAAATGACGATGTTTTATTTCAGCGGAACCATTTTGTTGATGGGCATGTGGACATGAGACATGATGTGTTATACAAACTTTCTAAAAGAAGCCATTCCGTTTTTCATACTCACCTCCAGTCAGTTTGCATAATGATAATTTTCCTATCAAACTTGCGCTCAACATATTCCACGTAATTGAGAAAAGCTTGATAAACATCAGAACGCTTTTTAAGCAAATATACCCAAGTGAACTTGCTAAAATCATCAATAAAGCTTACATAGTATGCATGTTTTCCCACAAAAAGAGGAGCAGGGGCCCGCACATCAGAGAATACTTGCTTCAAAGGAGTAGAGACACTAGTATATATGGGGTAGGGAAGTTGATGAATCTTGGGTAGTTGACAAGAATAAAAAACATATGGTGTACTTTCCGGGGTGTAAGCTATTTTATCTCTCCTAAGAACTTGTTGAACCACAAAATAAGATGGATGACCTAGAAGTCGATGCCATGTAGAGGATGACGACTTTATTGTGAGGAAGGCAAGCTTGGAGGTCTCCTGGAACATAGGCATCAAAGCGTATAGACCACCATGTAGGGTCCTCTAAGCAGAACTCTTTGTGTTGCTTGGTCCTTAATTAAAAAGAATAAATGATGAAACTCAATGAATACATGATTATCAAGAGTAAATTCATGCACTGATAGAGGATTTTTAGATGCACTACGAACATGGAGAATATTTTTTATCTCAAAGGAACCATGAGGGGTGTGCAAAGTTGAGTTACCAATATGACTATGTGCATACCTGTGCCATCAGCAGTGTTGACACAGTCAGAGTGTACTTTTCAGCTATGGAGAGCTTGCTCATCTGTCCGGTGAGATGATTGGTGCACTAGTAGAAAAACAACCTTTCGTTTGGAGATGCTTTGGCCTCTAGTCTCGACGTAGTCTAGAACCGGGACTAGTTTTAGTACTAGTCCCGGTCCGTAAACTTTGCAATGGCTAGGAGGAAGCAATAGACTAGTCCCGGTTCATTGGGAACCTCTAGTCCCGACTGGTAATACAAGCCGGGACTAGAGATCTAGAGGGACCCAGGGGAACATATAGTCCTGGGTGGTTATACAAACCGGGACTAGAGAACATTATCTAGTCCGGGTTCTTGGTACCACCCGAGACTATATATTTCCCCTATATATCCCCTCCGTCGACCCTGCACAAACCCATGGCCATTTCCTCCAAGCTAGCTCAAGTTCATCCTCATTTTTTGTCCAAAGTTTGTCAAGATTTGGTGGCATCTATCCAAGCTTCTAAAATGGTTAGCAACTTCAATCTTTCATCTCTTATTGTTAGTTTATCTCAATGCTCTAGAAGTAGAGAGGGATTTCATGCTTAGAAGTATAGGGAATTTTAGATGTGTAATTTTAAGCAAATTTTGATTATACAAAAAGTTACTGAAAGTTGAGATGTGTATTTTTAGATTTTCAGAGCTCAGAATGGAATAAGGTTTTTAGTGCTAGAGCAATAATTAAAAAGTCAACATTTTTATGTTAATAGTTTTGTCCAATTCGAATGATGCATGTAAAATTTTAGATTTGTAAAATTAAATGTAGTAAAAATGATCCAAACTTTTTATATGATAGAAAATTTTAATTATACTGCAGATGAGCCGGGAATGGATGTACGATGCTCCCCGAATGTCTGACGCGTTCATTAAAGGCGTGCATTCTTTTCTCGATTTGGCTGAGGCAAACAAGAGGAATGGTTCTATGTGTTGTCCATGTCGTGTCTGTCAGAATGAGCAGGATTACTCTTCCTCCAAAACCAGTCACATCCACCTGATTCAGTCAGGTTTCATGTTCGAATATATTTGTTGGACAAAGCACAGAGAAAACAGGGTTATAATGGAAGATAACAAAGAAGAAGAGAATCATGACAACTATCCAATGTTTCCTGAATACGGTGGTACTGCACTAGAATACAATGAACAAGAAGAAGGTGAAGAACATGCATTAGATGAGACTGTTGATGATTGTCGTCAGGCCATTCCTGATGCACGAAGCGAATGCGAAAATGAAAACGAGAAGAAGTTGGAGCACATGTTAGAGGATCACAAAAAAATGTTATACCCAAATTGCGAAGATGGTAATACAAAGCTCGGTACCACACTGGACTTACTGCAATGGAAAGCATAGAATGGTTTATCTGACAAGGGATTTGAGAAGCTACTAAAAATTTGGAAGAAGAATCTTCCAAAGGATAACGAATTGCCTGTCAGTACATACGAGGCAAAGAAGGTTGTCTGCCCTCTAGGACTAGAGGTGCAAAAGATACATGCATGCATTAATGACTGCATACTATATCGTGGTGAGGAGTACAAGAATTTGGACGCATGCCCAGTATGCGGTGCATTGCGTTATAAGATCAAACGAGATGATTGATACGTCCAAAACGTATCTACTTTTCCAAACACTTTTGCTATTGTTTCTCCTCTAACACGGACTGACGCTGTTTTCAGCAGAATTGATTTGGTGTCTAGTTTTTGTGCAGAAAATCAACTTTCAGGAAAAATCCCGGAAAATATGGCAAAAAATCCTATTCTACCAGAAGACTCACGGAGCCAGAAGACGAGACGGAGGTGGGCCACGAGGGGCCCACACCCCCTGGCCACACGGGACAGGCCAGACCGCGCCTGGAGGGGGTGTGGCCACCTCGGGCACCCCCTCGACCTCTCTCTTTGCCTACATAAAGCCTCCTGACCTAAAAACTCCGGGGGGTTCGACGTTTTGCCAGAAAGAGTTCCGCTGCGCCGCCACCACCAGAAACCGCGATTCAGAATCAGAAACTCCGTTCAGGCACCCTACCGGGACAGGGAATTGGAGAAGAACATCACCATCATCATCACCAATGCCTCTCCATCAACCATCCATGTTTCCCCATCCATGAGTGAGTAATCCCCCGCTGTAGGCTATGGGGGTGGTAGGGATTGGATGAGATCTATCATGTAATCGAATAATATTGTTAGGGCATGGTGCCTAGTATCTCTATTAGTGCTATTTGACTTTGTTGCAACTTGTTATGCTTAATGCTTGTCACTAGGGCCCGAGTTCCATGATCTCATATCTGAACTTGTTATTGATTCATAATGATAGTATTGTTTGTGATCTTATCTACAAGTTGTGTACACATATCATTGTCCGGAACCAAAGACCCCGAAGTGACAAAAATTTGGACAGCCAGAGGGGATGGCTGTGATATGAGGATCACATGTGTTCATGGAGTGTTAATGCTTTGCTCCGGTGCTCTATTAAAAGGAGCATCTTAATTTCCAGTAGATTCTCTTGAGGCCCCGCTACAACGGGCTGGCAGGACAAAAGATGTTGTGCAAGTTCTCATTGCGAGCACATATGACTATATATGGAACACATGCCTATGATTCTTTAGTACTTGGATGCTTTATATTACTGATCTGGAATTTCCCTAGATCTTGAAGTTATATGAATAGTATCGTTCATGCAACGCACGTCTATCCATCCCTATGCCTACCGCACTCGAATCCTATTGTTTTCTACTATTGTAACTATTGCTCTTGTTCTACTGTTGCTGTTACTTTGCTATTGCTACTACACAATTGTTGCTACTAATAAACCACTGTGAGCAAGACTATTTCTAGGTACAGCTGAATTGACAACTTAGTTATTAAGGCCTATAAGTATTCTTTGGCTCCCCTTGTGTCGAATCAATAAATTGGGTTATACTACCCTCGGAGACTGTTGCGATCCCCTATACTTGTGGGTCATCAATGACCCTGGTGATGTTGAGGGCGAGCATGCGGTGACCCAGCATACCACTGCATGATGTAGTATACTATACTCATTGACATAACACTAATGAAACATTGTTCACTTGTATTACATCCCTCAGAGTGGTACAGTCAGAAACACAACAGGTCCAAGACATAGCTAAAGGTTACAACTTGATTCTTTACATAATATCCAGAGAAAGAATAAGAAAGAAGTCAATTTACTAAGGGAAAATCGTAGGGGCTCGAGTCAATTACGGGGTCGTTATGGGCGGGACCCGTCCATACCGCGTGCCCGTACTGGTAACTTACCACCTACTCTGGTTTTTTACGAGAGAATGGCGCAAACAAAAAGAGAATTGAAATAGTACCGGTAACGACCTGCAGTGTGGGCGCACGTGCCCATACTTCCCGGTCATACCAAAACAAAGAAAAATGCTCGGAGGGTCTAGTCCTGATAATGACCAACGTTACGAGTGCCAATGCCTGTACTGCCCGCCCGTACTAGGTCGAAAAATAGCCCAGCAAATTCATAAAAATACAAGAGAAACAAAGAGCACGGCGCGACATGCTAAAAAGGTTTCAAACCAGCAAAATCCCCATAAACTTGAGATTTGTTACCTCATTTTGTTAAATTCCTTGGCAGAAATCAAGGAGACTACCTCGGTGGTGTTAACCTCCCCAACGCTATAACGCTTCAATCGCTGCCCATTGACGACCCAAGAAGAAGAAGATGATGTAGTGTTTTTCAATCTTACCGCTCCCGAAGGATATGCCTCCTCGACTTCATAGGGTCCTTCCCATCTAGATCTCACTTTTCTTGCAAAAATATTAAGCCTATAATTGTAGAGCAAAACCTTATCCCCCGATTTAAATTCCTTGCCTTCTAATTTTTTATCGTGCCATTTATTCACTTTTTATTTAAATATCCTAGCATTTTCATAGGCCTCATTCCTTAGTTCATCCAAAGCATGAATAGCTAAGAGTCGTTTCTCCCAAGCAGTTTTAAAATCAAAATTCATAGTTTTAATAGCCCACCGAGCCTTATGCTCAAGTTCTAATGGAAGGTGAAAAGTTTTACCGTAGACCATTTTGTATGGCGTCATTTCCATAGGATTCTTGAAAGTTGTACAATAAACCCACAATGCATCATTAAGCTTCAAAGCCCAATCCTCTATTGACCTGTTCACCAATTTCTGAAGTATGACCTTGATCTCCTAGTTAGACAATTCCTAGTTGTCCACTAGTTTGGGGGTGGTAAGGTGAGTCAACTCGATGGTCAACTCCATACTTTTGAAGTATCTTGTTAAAATTCCCCTTCATAAAATGAGTTCCATCATCAGTAATAAAAACCGGGGTACTCCAAACCTGGGTAAGATGATATCCTTGATCATCTTAATGGAAGTGGCTACATCTGCATAAGAGGTAGGTATAGCTTCCACCCATTTATTAATATAGTCTACAACAACAATAATATGAGTATAACCGTTAGAGGGGACAAATGGTCCCATAAAGTCCATTCTGATACATCAAATGGCTCTATTACTAAATTATATTTCATATTCATTTCTTGTATTCTACCAATATTACTCATTCATTGGCAAGCATCACAATTCAAAACATATTCATGAGTGTCTTTAACTAATGTAGGTCAGTAAAAACCTGACTTCAAGACCTTAGCTGCAGTACGATTACCAGCGTGATATCCTCCTTAAGGTCTATCATGACAAGCTTTAAGAATGGCCTTTACCTCGTACTCGGGTACACATTTCCTGATTATTCCATCCAAACCGTGCATATATAAGTAAGGATCGTCCCAAAAGTAATGTTTTAAATCATTAAATAATTTCTTTCTTTGATTGTAACCCATTCATTTTGTTAAGAACTTTCCTACAAGGAAATTATCATAATCTACAAACCAAGGATCGCGAGGTTCTACAACTACAAGATATTCCCCTGGCAAATATTTATTAATAGGGATGAGATCCTCCATAATTCCTTCCATTCATGATAAATGGTCGGCAACAGGATTATCCTTTCCTCTCCTATCTACTCTTTGCAAGTCATATTCTTGTAGAAGCAAGACCCATTTAATTAATCAGGGCTTAGCGTATTTCTTATCTAGAAGGTGCCTTAAAGCATGACGATCAATACGCACTATTACTTTTGTGTTGATAATGTAGTGTCTAAATTTATCAGAGGCAAAAATAACAGCTAAAAAATATTTTTCCGTTGTTGCATAGTTCTTTTGATCTTCGTTAAAAACTCGACTTGCATACTGGATGACATTAAGATTCAATCCATCTCTTTGTCCTAAAACAGCTCCAACAGCATAGTCACTAGCATGTCACATCCCAAAATTTCCAAATTTTGAAATGTGAAAAATAAATAAACAAAATAAATAATTATTGAAATTTAGGGTGAAAAGAAACTTTTTGCTTCTGAATGGAAACATCAAAACCCTTCTTGAATTTTTTTTGAATAAAAGGGAATCCAACAAAATTTCAATCAAGTGAAATGCATTCATCAATGAATGTATCTTGAAATTTAAACTTGGGAAAATAAACCAAAACCCTAAATTCCTAATGGAAGAAAATCATTTCCAAGATCTCTCTAAGACTATGGATTTGTTCCATATAAAAATTTGTCAAAATACATTTATAAATGATCAAAAATGATAAATAAAAATATTATAAAACCATATAAATTGGTTTCATTCAATTTGAAACTATGGATAAAAACTAATGAATATAATAAGATAAAAGGAAATAATTTCCAAGGCTAATAAAGCTCCTCTCTAAATCCATGCCAAATCTTGATCAAAATAATCCTAAAAGGATTTAAAAAGATAAACAAATATTAAATAAAATTATACAAATTGGAAACACAAATTTTGGATCTTTAAATAAAAAGATATGGATTTTATAAGGCAATGAAATAAATAAATAAATAAATAAATAAGGAATATTTGAAAGCCAAATTAAAATCTTGGCCAAATCCATAAACAAATAGAAGATATTGAATAATAAAAAGGATTAAAAGATTATTTAAATAAAATCATAATGATTAAATAATATCCAATTTTATTTGAATAAAGACAAATGCCCAATTTAAATGAACATTAAATCATATTAAAATGTTTTAGATAATTCAAAGTGAATTATTTACACTAATGAATAAAATAAAATCTACTTAAAAAGGTCTGGTAAAAATTAGAATTCAAATAGTAGTTTGAAAATGTATTTAAAATCTTATTTAAATAAAGACAAGTGTCTAATTTAAATAAATAATAAACCATAAAAAGAATAAAAGAAATTATTATAAAATGGAATTTAAAATACATTGTTAAACAATATTAAAAACTTAATGAAAGTTTGGAAAGGTTTGAAATAAAATAAGTGTTTAAATTATTTGATTCAAATCAAAACAGAAAAATAGAAATAGAAAAAGAAAACAGAAGAAAAAAAAGGAAAAGAACCAGCCCAGCAAACCAGGCCCAATCCAACCCAGCAGCGAAGCCCACCTCTTCTCCACGAATTGTTTTTCTCACTCGCGTCTGTACCCTCTCAGTCACTCACGCTTGGACCCCACGTGCACCCCCTCTCTCTCGCTAACGACGTAGCCCCACCGCCAGCACATCGTCTTCAACCCCGCGACCAGCCCTCCCCCATTCATCGTTGTCGTTCTCAGTCGTAAATTCCTAGTGTAAATTCATGTAAATGGATACGTTAATCCCTCTAGAGAACACGCCCTCATAAGTGTCCTCCTCCCCTCTACCTTTCCCCTCAATCCCCCACAACTCTCGGCCCCTAGGCTGCTCGAATTGCTTGCTGCACTCCAATGCCCCCGACGAGCCTTAAACATCGAATCGGGCGAGAACAGCCACCCCCACTATCCCTTCTTCACGCAAGCTTGTTCACCAGCACCTCGCGCACCTGCTAGAACCTTTCCCTTGCTCACGCGCGCCTTGGAGCCTCACCTCTGTCTACGACTGAACGTCGCCGTCGTCTGCCTCATATCCGGCAAGTTTTTCCCGGTGGGTTCTGTCCTCCCCTCTCTCTGGATGATGCTCCCGCACTCGCCGTACCCTCATGCGTCTAACCCCACTGCTTGCTTGCTCTCTCATGCTCTGTAGCGACGCCACCGACGAAGCCCGTGCGTGCCCGACGGTAGCAAGAAATCCAGCGAGGAATTCCCATCGTCCCTGTGCGCCCCTTGGACTACGGCAACCACCTTGAGCTTCACTGCAACCACGCGAGCACGGTAATCACCTCTGTTCCCTCTCTTGCTTCCTGGTTGCATCGTACCATAGTTGACAGAGCCGCGCCGCCTCTCGCCATCGCCAGCGCCACCAGATCTGGTCAAAGCGATGCTGTCCGTCCGATCTAGATCGCAAGGCTAGGAATAGATCACTTAAACTAAGGGGTATGTTGCTTATGTGCTGCACGATTTTCCTTAGATCCAACGATCCACAGGGAACGATCCTGAGGAACCGGTATCGTCCAGTAATATTAAGACACGTGGCATGTGTTTTGTTTTAAAAACAGAAACTTATCTATTAGATGTTTAGATTTGTAAAATTCATAACTTTAAATATACATGTCCAAAATTTACAAATTTTATATCACTGGATTCAGAAAAATGAAACCTTTGCAACCATGCCCTTAGTTTAGCATTTTTATTATGTAAAATTGGTTGTTTTTGTAGAAACATGTTTAGGCATATTTTGAGTATAAAATTTATTCTAAAAATGTTTTTAGGGTAAAATATTTTGCACATATTTTCGAACCTACTGACCATAAGAACCAACTTTTGGATTTAAAATTATATTTTGTGGCACTAAGGAATTATTCCTTTGAATAAAAAGCATTTCTAGTAAAATAAAAATGGTGCTTGATTTAAAAATGGTTTTTGAGTGAAGCCTTTTGTAAATGATTTTGTTTTTAAACACTTTGACCATAAACACTAACATTTGTGTTTAAAAATATATTTGGCTAACACTAGAAATTATTACTTTGATATAAATCATTTCTAGCAAAGTAAAAATGATTTAAATGGCCCATTTTCACTAACTTGGTTTCAAATGATTTTGCCACATTTATAAATGACCTTTAGGTGTCTTAAAAATGTTTATAGCCTATTAGAAACCACCTTTCCAAATAAAACAATCTCTTGCATGCTTGCATGCATTGTTTTGCTTTTATTGTTTTATGTAGTGATTTGTTTGAATGATAGTTTGAATTTGTGCCTTGATTGAATTGTAGTGAAATTTGAAGTGTGAGACTATTGCAAGATCAAGGAGTGAACCTATATTATCTACTAAAAAGGAAAGTGGCACTATCATCCATGTCCTACTATTTTCATTACACTTAGTGGAATTTTTGTAGTATGCATGATAGGACTACTATGTTACTATGCTATGCTATGTCCTATTAGGATATCCTTATATCTTCCTTAGTGGAAACATTGTAGTTGTAGTATGCTTAGCCCTGCTATAGACTTGGGGTGGAATACCATGTTATGATTATATCAAGTGTTGGAAAATATATGTTTTATATAATAAAACAAGTACTCAATGAATCACCTAGGTGGAATGTGGATACTCAATTGTGGATAAGGTGGCAACAAAGGGAACCATGTATATATGGCTATCTTCTTCGTATGTGCACTAGAAGAAAACCACCCAGGGATTTAGAGATTGAACATGTTTCTCGTACAGTGGCTTCCGTGTACAGCCACATGCTAAATGGGCACTGGCTTAGTCAATTACATAGTGGAAGACCCTTGCATTGGCACCTATTCAGGTTAACTAGAATTATGTATCGGAAACATATCCTTACATTGGTGCCTGGTAGACGTGCTAGCATTATGTATTGGGAGGACTACTATGGAAAGACTTTGTCACATTCTTGATCTGCAGGTACATCATTTGGTGTGTACTTATCCAGCGGCCACTGGTGGCGTCAAGACGAGATTGTGTCATGTGGGTAAAGTGTACAACTTTTGCAGAAGATCAAATTCTAAGTACTTAGCCGTGTCCCCGGTTACGGACAACTCTGAGAAACTAAGGCCTGAAGCTATGGAAGATCTCGACATTCCAATTTCTCAAAGTAAAACTTGATGGTGTCAACAAGGGATTAGAAGCACTTGGAATTTGCCAAGGAGTTCAGAAAGATTGTTAAAAGAACAAAAAACTATTTTTGAAAAGATAGGATAAAACCATATTTCTTTCTGCAAATGAGCCTAAACTCTACTTAGCCAAATATGCATATATTGATAGATTCCAACTTATTTCCACATAGTAGTGAAACTTGCCAATACAATTCAAATGTATTGACCATTGTGGTTGTAACTTATAATGTTGCAGGTTTGTTTGATGTTAGTGAAGTGTGTTGAATAGGATTACAAGTCTACAACCAACATGATTGCATGTGGCACTTTGAAGATTAAGGACTCTATGCTATATAGATTTTCTGCTGCATTGTAATGAGATAGCCAAATAAGCTATGTAAGATGTAATGAATTATTTTATTCCTGGTTATAAAGTTGTATTATGACCTTTGTTTCTTGATATTACATCTTAAACTGTGGGTGCTAGCTATTGATCTAGGGACTAGAATTGTAAACACATGGATCTCTACCTTTATCAGGTTGGGACCTTTACATAGCATCACACATAATTTCAAATGGTTCATCCCAATTTGGTAGTTGAATGACCGGTGCAGAAATCGGTACCTTTTTTAACTGTTCAAAAGAATCATTGCAATCTCTATCAAAGGAAAAATAAAGGGTGTCTTTATCTAATAGACGAGTTAAAGGGGCAGCTAATTTGGCAAATCTTTAATAAAACATCTATAAAAACCAGCATGCCCTAGAAAAATCTTTACCCCATTTATATCTTCCGAAATTGGAACTTTTTCTAAGGTGATCAAGTTTGATTTATCGATCTCAATGTACTTTTCAGAATCTTTATGCCCAAAAACTATACCTTCCCTTACCATGAAGCGACAATGCTCCCAATTGAGGATCATCTTTGTTTGTCTGCATCGTAGAAAAATTCTATTAATATTATAGAGGCATTGCTCAAAGGTAGTCCCATAAACAACAAAGTTGTCCATAAGGACTTCCATGGAACTTTCTACAAAACTGTCGAATATTTTCAAAAAAAAACTCTTGAAAAGTAGCAGTTGCAGTACTCAAACCAAAAGGCATTAGTCGATAAGCATAGATTCCATAGGGCATGTAAAATTGGTTTTTTCTTGATCTTTGGGCTGAATAGCTATTTGAGAATATCCGGAGTATCCATCAAGAAAACAAAAATAAGATTTAGCGGACATCCTTTCCATAATATCATTAATGAGAGGCAGTTGCTTGTGAATTTTTATGGTTTCTTTGTTTAACTTTCTGAAGTCGACACACATCCTATACCATGTATTGTTCTATCTGGGATAAATTCATCCTTATCATTATTAATTATGGTTATACATACTTCCCTAGGTATGTAGTGAGTTGGACTCACCCATTTACTATCTGAGATTCGGTAGATGATATCGCTATCCAACATACGTATAACTTCTTTTCTCACTACATCTTTCATTTTAGGATTCAATGTCTTTTGATTGTCAACAAACGGTTTAGAATCTTCAATCATGGATATCTTGTGAGTCATTATGGAAGGGTCTATGCCTTTTTATTTCATTAAGAGTGTATCTAAAGGATTCATGTTGTTTGCCAAGTACCTCTAATAATTTTGTGTTTTCCTCAGGTGATATCTTGTCATCTAAAATCACCTAGGACTTACCTTCCTTATCTAAGAATTCATACATGAGGTTCGGAGGAAGAGTATTCAAGACGAGAGGTGGCGGATCCTCATCCCCTTTTCTTTCAAGTTCTTCAAATTTGTTCCTAAGGAGGGTTTCATCCTCTCGTGCAATATTGAGGATTTCATCCAAATCTTCTTTTGCAGAGTCATTTGGAAGCAAATTATTGCTTGTCAAACTTCTGTCCAACTCAGATTGTGGGGGTGCAAAAATAGATTGCTACCAATTCTTCAATAGTCCTCTCCTCTTTGATTTCAACTTTCTTTTCATAAGGCAATTTTGTGAATTGGTTATAATTTATTTCTATAACTTCTTCAGCAACCTACAAAGTCAGAGCCCATTTCTTGTTGTCAATATCAATGCTCATAGAGTTGTACAAACGGCTACCAAAAATAACGAGGCAGGAGGAGTTCAACGGTATTTAATAATATGAAAATCAACTAGGTACACAAAAGCTCCCACAAAAATACAAACATTGCAAAGTATCCCATAAGTAGGATGCATAGTTCGATTAGAAAGTATAAAGGTAACTTATGATGGCCAAAGGTAGGAATCATCGAGATGGTCACGCATCTCCTCATAAATCGTGTACGGCATGATATTAATGGAAGAACCTATATCACAGAATCCTACATATGTAGTTCCCCCTAGACAAAAAGGGATTTTCTGTTGACTTCTATTTTTACAATCAAACTTGCCCCTATCATGTCAGAGGATTCTTTACTCACCATGGTCGCTTCATCTTTGAACATTTCAGGTTCTAGAAGTTCCTTTACTATCCCAATATTATGTTTGATGGTTCCCAGGTCCTTAGTTAACCTTCCTATCCTTTTATTCTTTTCACTTTTACTCTCTATCACTTTAGTTATTATGGTCTCTTCTTCAACTAGTATTTTCTTCTGCATTTGTGAATATTTATCTTTATGGCTGGTTTGAGAGGATTTCTCCTTTGTAGGTGGTGTATATCGTTCCCAATATTTTGGGATCTGCAGATAATTGGCATAAGATTTAATAATTTGAAAAAATGCGATGGTCAAGATTAAAGTTTCCAAGCAGTTTCTCTACCTTTCTGGAGGCTAGAAACATTTTTAAGCAATCTTACTCTATGGGATTTTCTTTATTAAACTCAGACTCGCAATAGGCTTTCTGTATCCTATACACCATGTCTAACAAATTTCAGGATCTGTCAACACTAAATTCGGTGAAAGACCCATTGGTAAGGAGTCAAGCTCATTTTTATTATCATCATTCAAAGCTACGTAGAAGGTATGTATCAACAACCAAGGTGGGAAATTATGATGGGGGCAGTGGTCAAGTATCCCGCGAAACCTTTTCTATCCTTCATGCAAGCTTTCTTCAGGTTTTCCTTTAAAATTCCCGATCGTTCATCTTGCTCCAAGTGTTTTTGTCCTGAGAAAGAAATCAGCTAAAAACAAGGAGGCAAGGTTCTCCCAGGATTTAGTAATCTTTGCAGAACTTTGAATGTACCAAGAATATGCTTCATCAATAAGAGTCTGAATAAAAAGAAGAAAATTAACCTCGTCCTCGGTTTTTATATTAAGGTGGAATGTCCCACAAATATATTTAAAGAACCCTACATGCTCATATGGATCCTCCGTACCATCTCCTGCAAATCTTTTTGCATGCAGAAGATCCAAACGCATGGGGTTAATATCATACCCTTTCAGGTTATTGGATTTTAAATAGGTGTCCATGGGCGGACTGGAGTTTCTTACAACCTCCAGCTGAATTATATGTTGGTACTCGCCCATGATGTATTACCTGAAATTATTAAGAAACTTTAGTAAAACAATTCGTAAAATAAGCAACTAAGAACAAATACCAAAAGCGCTTAAATAGCTTTATGACAGCAAGTGCACGGATCAATTGTAGCAAGTTTTGAAGTAAAGATATCAATCCCACAGAGAGCTATTGGTAGAGGCCTTAATGCCCCTCGTCACTATCTACCAAAGGATACTTGTAAGTTGCCTTTGATCTCAAGTAAAGAGTGTGTGAAAGGTTTGTGGTTGTTTGCATAAAAGTAATTAAAACAATTAAAAGAAAGCAAGTGACAAGATTGTATGAAAGCATGGTTGAACTCAATAGGGATAAAACGTTCTCAGATATGTAGGATACTCCTCTAGAATGGTGTTGTCATTATTAATAATTTAAGATAACATACTTCTTGTGTCATGAAATGTGTGGCGAGAGCTCCATAATAAGATGTTCACTACAAGGCTCATAGGAAGCCATTTTGTTGACCCAAGAGTGAGGTCACCTCTAAATAAGAACTGCGATGCCTGAGAGCAGTCACCCATACAGACCACCAAAATTAAGGGTTTCCCCATGGATATCATAATTATCTTAAGGAGTCCCTCTTTATTCCTCCTTTGACCACGTAGTTCATGAGACGGTGCCAATCTATCACGGGGTCATTCTGGGTACGATCCCAAAGCACGTCCAAATGATTTCTCGCTCCCTTTAGTCCCAAGGGCAAATGGTATGTGGTCGACTTTCACATACCATCTAAAGAGAGATATCAAACAAAAATCATAAATCACTCATAGATCGACAAGTCATATGGACACAAGAATAGATCATCTTTGTTACAAATTCACAATAGTTCTATGGTTTCTCCATCTCCCCAAGAACAAAAGAACTACTCACACATGGAAGCAATCAACAACATCATCATAATCAAATGGATGGATGAAAGTACTGAAATAGATCTAATGCAAACCACAATTGAATCTGGAATTACAACAATATATAATGGATGAAGGATGGGGGTAATGGTGGTGATGTAGATGCAGCGGTTGATGATGAAGGGGATGATAAGTTGTCCTCCAATGATCTGTGAATCAGCAGGGATTTCTCCCTAGCCAAGTTCCTCCTTCAAATCCCTTTTAGATGTGTTTTTTCTTGGTTTCTGGTAGCTATGAATATCGTATACTCCTGGCATCTTTGCCAGGAGAAAGTATTTGACGAGGCAAACCTGATGGCGCATGGTATGGATGGACGGTATAGGCGGGCTCCGCCTATACCATTGGTTGTTATCGACACTGATTGCTTCCCGTCGTTTGGTATTTTCCCAAGTGCGAAGGTAAATCCATAAAATAACTTTTATCACTTAAAAAATCATATTATAGTATAATATGATAGCTCTATTTGATATGCTCATAATAGATATAATGATTCGGGATCCTGTTGAAATAAAGACAAAAAGGTGCTCGCGAACGCAGTGAAATACAAAGATCCATACTCAATTTATGCAAAAACAAAAGGTAAATATGTTCCAATTTTGGACTCATCATGAACATTGGGCCCCGTCATGACCACCTCGCGGATCCTATCCTGACGCCGTCCCAGAGGTCACTGTCGGATAGGTCATTGTCCTATTACACGACATTCTTCGTCGATTCGCTCGCGCTTCGAGGGTATAAATCTTGCGCCCATCTTGCAATGTTCCTAGGTTTTTATTTTTATGTCTAGATCACATGGTCCGTCGTGAAACCTAGGAGTTTCCCATTCGAAAGGGTTACGTGAATAAATATGCATTCAATTGCATATTTAAAATCGTAAGTCTTTCAGATTGTCCATGTTTTTTGGACAACCAGAGGATTTGTAGATTGGGTATGTTTTCCACATTCTACTCCGTTCTGAGACAGTATTTCGGCGGCGCCTCCCTGTTGTTCTTTGGATGGACAATCCTCTCGGCATTTTTGCCGAGACGTGTATCGGGATAACAACAGGGAGGTGCTGCCAAAATTCAGTCTTGGGTCAGGGTAGACCATGGAGAACGTATCCAATTTACACATCTTCAGGTGGGATTAGGACCCTCTTTCCCTATTAGACATGTTAGGTGTATGCATGTTGTAAAATTTTGTGTATTTAATTTTATGCCATTAATTAATATGAAATATTATATTTGTATTGTGGCTCCTAATGAAGCAGAGGATGTCTGGTAATGGTTGTATGTACAATGGCTGTATTAATTTGACTAAAAGAACAAAGTAGTGGGAATGGAAGACCAATTTATTGGTGAAGGAGTTAGCGCATGGTTCAAAGGCAACCATTCATACAAGTTGTCCTTGCACTCATTGCAACAGGCGTCATCGTCAGGGAAAGGATGATATGACTAAACACCTTTTGTCATATGGGTATATGGATAAGTACAACACATTGGTCGACTTTTCTCAGTACAAACATAATAGGGGTGAGGTGATGCGGCAGCGGATCGATGGCAATAAGGATGATGGGATTGGATACTTCTTAGATGATCTCCACGATGCCGACATGCTAGCACCACCTCCACAGGAGGAACCGCTAGAACTGGAGGAACCGGAACAAACCATCAAGGCCTTCCTTTATATGATGGCCTTGGCTAAGAGGCCTCTATACGAGGGTTCAAAAATTTCTCAGCTCGATGCCATCTCGCAAGTACTAGCCAACAAGGCCAGTTTGGCATGACCCGAGAATTCTTTGAAAAAAATCTAAAACCATATAGAAACATGTTGCCCGAAGGGCATTGTATGCCTCAAAGCATGTATGAAGCAAAGAAAATCATGAAAGTGCTCAAAATGGATTATGTAAATATAGATTGCTGTCCAAAAGGTTGCCTTTTGTTTTGGAAATAGTTTGCGGATGATAAGTACTGTAGCTAGTGTGGGGAGTCTAGGTATCATGAGGTAAAGGGAAAAGATGGTCAACTGACGCAAACAGAAGTCGCCATGAAGATTCTTCGCTATCTCCCATTCATAAAAAGAATCAAGTGGTTTTACATGAACCAGCAGACTGCCACACAGACGCCGTGGCACAATAAGGGGAAGAGATATTAGGACAAGCTCGGACGGGAGATGATCAGACATCATCAAATGGTAAGGCATGGGAGAACTTTGATGCAAAACACCCTTTGGAGGCAAGTGAGGCTCCGAATGTCCGAATTGCGATAGAAACTGATGGATTCAATCCATATGGTATGTCAACAGCCTCGTATAGCTGCTGGCCCGTGTTTGTTATTCCGCTCAATCTCCCTCCCGGAGTCCTAATTCAAAGGAATACCATATTCCCGTCGTTGGTCATTCCAGGGCCTAAATATCTAGGGAAGAATTTGAATGTCTACATGCAGCCGCTTGTGGATGATTTGAACCAATATTGGCACAACTGGATGTTGACATATGACCGAGCATCGAAGACAAACTTAAGTTTGGTTCCACTATTCTATGCACGACCTACCCGAGTATGCCCTATTTTGCGGATGGTGTACAACCGGTAAGTTTCCATGTCCAGTTTGCAGGCACCAACTAGAGTTCTTTTGGCTAAACACGGGTCACAAGTATGTAGCCTTTGACACAAATCAACCATTTCTCAAAAGAGGGCATCGGTTCAGACGAGACAAAAAGAACTTCATGAAGGGTCTGGTTATTGATGAAGAAACAGAGATACCAATGTTAGATGGTGCAACTATTGATGCCAAGCTAATTGCTCTCTAGCCTAGTGTGGTTCCTGGCCCACAATTTCAGGGATATGGTGTAATGCATAACTGGACTCACATGGCAGGCATTACAAAGCTCGAGTATTACAAGGACCTCAAACTTCCCCATAACATTAATGTGATGCACACTAAAAAGAATGTAGGAGAGTCCCTCTTTCACATAGTCCTAAACATTTTTGGGAAGTCAAAGGATAATGTCAAGGCCAGAATCGATGTTGAGAAACTATGTGATAGGAAGAAACAACATATGCAACCTCCTGACCGCAATCAAATAAATCGGATCAAGCCGCATGCCATCTTCTGCCTTGATAGTCTCCAAAAAGGAGGAGGCATTCAGGTGGCTCAAATACGCCATGATGTTTCCTAATGGTTATTGTTCAAATATGAGCAACAGAGTCAATCTTGCGACGGGAAAATTCACCAAGATCAAGAGTCACGACTAGCATATATGGATTGAGTGGCTAATGTCGGTGATGGTTCGAGGGTATCTCCCCGATCACGTCTGACGAGTGCTTGTGGAGTTGACCCATTTTTCCGCATGTTTGTGCTAAGCAGGTATCTCCCCAACTAATTGAGAGGCTGTGTGATCTAGTGCCGGAGTTTCTATGCAAGTTGGAGATTATCTTTCCGCCAGTCTTCTTTACTCCGATGGAACATCTCATTGTGCATATCACGAACGAGGTACTCTTCGATGGACCAGTGCAGTCTCGTTGGTAGTTTTGTATTGAGAGACAGTTTAAGTATATTCGAATGAGATGTGGAAACAAAAACAAGATTGAAGCATGCATTGCTGAGGCAACTTTGCTCGAGGAGATGGCAGACATAACGACCAACTACTATGCCGATGATGTTCCCACTCATAATAACTCGGTCTCTCGGTACAATGTTGACCGACCCAAGGAAGACCCCAAGCTCTCACTCTTCCAATCTCCTGGTGGCAAGTCCGGTGCTGGAGAAAGGCATATATTGAATCCGGTAGATAAGGATTGCATAATGCTCTATGTGCTCATGAACATGAGGGAAGTGGTCAGTTTCATCAGGTAAAATGGTGAACAAATTACTTGTCACAACTAGTAACTCAGTTTCGGTCTAATACACATTTTCTCCTTTTAGCCAATTCAAGGATGAACAGTGATCGGGAACGACGGATCCCGATGTTGCAGAGATGGACACACTTCTGAAAGAGGGTGCCCCTGGAAAGAATATTTTAATGCCTTGGTTTCGACACAAAGTAATTTATAACATGTCCCTCTTACCTTGCAATATGTGACTTGTCCCTCTTATTATACCTAAATAATTTGACTGAACATGCAGGGAGATGATACCATCGTTGAGATGACAGATGAGTTGAGATGTGTTTCGCAGGGTTGTAGCCGTAAAGTCATGAAGTATGATAAGTACGATGTGAATGGGTATCGCTTCCATATAGAGTTTCACCAGAACATTAAGCCTAATGCAAAAACTATAAATACTAGGGTCTTCACCAGAGGATGCAATGAAGTTGATTACTACAGAAAGTTAGAGGACGTACACGAGCCGACTTTCGAGATGAACATAAAACTCACTCTCGCTGTGTTCAAGTGCCACTGGTTCGACCCACACGATGGACAGATAAGTACCCCTTCCATTGGGTTAGTTGAAGTTATGCCTTCAACCAACTATAGCAGAGCCAATGTCTATGTAGTGGCTCACCAAGCCAAAAAAGTTTATTATTTGCCCTACCCATGCCAAAAATAGGAACTCGAGGGTTAGGAAGTCGTGTTCTAGGTATCGCCACATGGTAATCTACCCATGCCCAACGCCGACGATTACAACAACATTGACCCCATAACATACAAGGGAATTTTCTATCAAGAGCAAGAGAACATTGGGGGTTTTGTCTTACAAATGGGTGGTCTTGAGGTGCTCTAGAACGATGCACAAACTCGTGGTGAGGCAGTGATGGATTTGAAGGACTTAGATGTTCTCACCAAGTTTCGTGATGAGAATTTCAATGATGATGAGCCTCCAGCATGCGAACACCTTACTACTCACGTGATAGTGATAGTGATGACTAGAGGTGAGGGCTTATTATGTCTTCATGCTTAGTATTTATTTTTCAACATGCTTTTTAATTGCATTTTTATGTCTTCATGCTTAATATTTATTTTTCAACATGCAATTTCTTATACCTTTATGCTAAATTGTTTACTCTTTCTCAATGCAGGTAATTTACCAATGCCTCGGCAAGGCAAGGAATTGACGACCTCCTTGATTAATACTATGAGGCAAGAGAAGGTTACCAAAATTGGAAGAGTACCTCGTCCCAGCCAGCGCTATCGGGGAAAGAGCATAGATGGAGGAGGGGGATCGGGGGATCTACCTCCCCTGCAGGGAGAAAGGACGCGAAGGACGAGGAGTACGAGGAGGAGCCTTGGGTACAGACTCACCTCCCCTGCTTCTTTATGCATTACATCTTTATGTTAAATTATTTACTCTTTCTCGGCGCAGGTGAAGGACGAGGAGGACTAATTTTAGAGGATATAGACTCATCTCCCTTGGGGCATGTAGCCCGTCTGTCTAACTTTAACCTCCGCTTTTGGCAACGTGGCTTCGCAGTTCACCCAGTCAGAGTCTACTGAGGCAGAGGCGGGGGCGGAGTCGGAGGCTAGAGACATTCAAATGGAGAGTGAGGCGGTGCCGAAGAAGTGGCCGACTCGTGGGGAAGCGGTTGTATCTGAGAACAAGCCTGTTTCCGAGGAGGCAAAACCTACCATTAAGCCCAATGGTGTTGAGTAAGTGGCTATCTCATGCTTTCATTCACCATCGTTCTAACTCATGCTTTTGGTCACCATCGTGCTAACTCATGCCTTTGTCATGTACTAATGTTTGCTTATCATGCAACAATTGGAGGTTTCCTAAGGGGACCCATGATCCTAACAACTTGGTTGGATCGCTTCTTAGGAAGTATTGGTCGGGCTTCCATGAGGTGGTCCCCAACGGCGAGAGGAAGCTAGCCACCCATTGGGACGACTATGAGGCTGCCGGTTGCCCAGGCTTTGAGAAAGCTTCTGATGCTGTGATCACTAAGTTTTGGGTAAGGCCTACTTTCCTATGTAATGATTTTGCTCACCATGGTGCTAACTCATGGCTCTCTCCCAAATTGAAGGCCTTCTATAAGGTGGGTCCAGAGGATGAGGAGTCGGCAAAGAAGACTTTGATGGGGGCTTGTCATAAGTTGAAACCCTAGCAGTGGTACAATCTCAAGCATACTTTGGTCAATCATTTCCAGTATGAGCATGGCAAGAGGGCACAAAAGCATGAGATTTTCAAGGAAATGCTAGAGATGACGATGGTAGATTTCTTGGCGGTAAGTAAATTTTCAATGAGATTATGTGTTGTTGCTAAGTTGCCATTGCATTATCTGTTCTTCATATGAGTACTGGGTTTTCAGGTTAGGCCCTTCTGGTGTGATGGGAAGGAAGACACATTTGAGGCGTTGGCTAGGAGGTGGATCGGGCAAGACCCTGAATTCAAGGTCGTTAGCTAGCGGAATAAGGAAAACCGCGGCCACGGGGGAACACACAGCGGGGGATGCCACAACCATGATTGCTTCAAGGACCTCCTAGTATATATACATGGAGAATTTATTTTGCATCATGTTTGTAGTTGACATGCATAACATTTCTTTGTCGATGCAGGAGGTGCAGGAGAAGGAGGTTGATAGCTAAGTTACCAACCTAGTCGTGTGGTAGGTCATGAAGCATAAGAAGTCTGATCTAGAGAAGCCTCAGCCCCAGCTTGTCGAGTACTACGGCAAGGCCAAGTATACCCTCAACCTCTACTGCGAGAAGGTTCAGGGTTTGCATCAGGAGGTGGATGACCCACTCCATCACGAGGTCGATAAAAATGTGGTGATCTTGGCATCCCACGGCAAGCCGCATGGCTATTACAAGATGCTTAATGCGGTGCTCAAGCATGCCACGAGCCTCACGTATATCAAGGCCACCCACATCGCCGATCACCCCCTATCACGCCTCGTCGATCCACCAAAACCGACGATGTAAGTGTTTCTCATTTTAATCATTTTCCCGCTATTCGTTCATGAATGGCTAAAGTTTACAAGTTTCATTAATTATGAAATTGTAGCCTGAGTTTGAGGAGGCCTACAGGTCCCATAACATGGATTATCAGGCACAATATGATGTGTGGTGTGAACAGAAATATGCTTTTGACGTGTTCCAAGGGTTGCTTAATGATGTAAGTTTCAACCTTTACTTTTACAAAGGGTGACATCGAACTATCCTCTAGTTTGAACTTTGTTTCTACAACAGCTGACATCAAACTATACTACAGGCGATGGTGCACTTTTTGGAAACTGGAGAGCGGAGGGCGGTACCAACTGACCGGCCAGCTAACCCGGGACAGGCGCCTCGCTGTCCATCGAGGGAAGAATTTGCTATCACATACTACTCAGGGACCCCGGAAAGTTGTTTGCCAATCCACTTGTTACCTCTTTCCTATGCCTCGCAAGTTGCTAACTCTTGCTCAAACATGTAGGGGATGGGAAATTCCGGGTGTTAGGTTCGCAGCATAGAAAACAAAAAATTCCTACGATGGTAACCACTAAGCACCAAGATCTATCTAGTAGATACAAGCAACAGGTGGATATACATCCATAGAGAACATTGATGCGGCTCAGATCACTATAGAGCTTCGTTGGGAAACCCCAATAGGAAGGTATGATTAGAACATCAGCAAGTTTTCCCTCAGAAAGAAACCAAGGTTATCGAACCAGTAGGAGGAAGGAAACGACTCGAAGGTGTTGCTAGCAACTTGGAAACCTGCACAACACAAACTCAAGACCTTGCCCCAACGAACAGTGAGGTTGTCAATCTCACCGGTTTGCTAAAAACAAAGGATTAACTATATGGTGTGGAAGGTAATGGTGGCTTGCAGAAAGTAAACAGTAACAGTGGAAGATGTATCAATGGTAAAGATTGGACCGGGGTACATAGTTCACTAGAGGTGTTCTCCTTAAGATAAACAACATAACATGCTGGGTAAACAAATTATAGCGGGGCAATTGACATGACAGAGCAAGGCATAACAATGCAATACTAGACATTCATGATCCTATGAGATTTGATTGGGCATTACAACAATATACATAGACCGCCATCCAACTGCATCTATGACTAGTAATCCACCTCAGGTAATCATCCGAACCCCCTCCAGTATTAAGTTGCAAGCAACGGATAACTGCTTTAAGCAAATGTGTAAAGTAAACAATACAATTGTTCCATGAACAAGAGATTGGTGTTTCCTCCCTAGTAGCAACATCACATCTACAACCTTAGAGATTTCTATCACTTCCCCAGATTCAATAGAGGCATGAACCCACTATCGAGCATAAATACTACCTCTTGGAGTCACTAGCATCTACTCGGCCAAGATAGCTACTAGAAAAGGAGAGCATACAAGATCTCAAACAACACAGACATGATAGAATCAATAAGATAGAATCATTAACCAATCCGACATAGTAATCTCAATATCCATCAGATCCGCACAAACAGCATGCATGATTACAAATAGATGATCTTGGTCATGTACGGAGCTTACAAGATCTAAACATGGTAGCACAAAGGAGGATAAACAACCATCTCGCTACTACATGGACCCATAGTACAAGGTGGAACTACTCGCGCATCATACCGGAGGCTGGCATGGTGATCAAGAAGGCCTCCGGGGTGATCTATCCCCTCCGGCAGGGTGCCGAGAAGAGCTTCAGATTCTCCTCGATTTAGGGATGTTGGTGGCGGCGGCTACGGACTGTTTTGTGGAAGATTTATTGGGTCCTTAGGGTTTAGGTACCGGGGGCTTCTTATAGGCGAAGAGGGAGGCCAAGGGGGTTCCTGAGGCGGCTGCACCCTCCAGGCGCGGGCCAGGCCTGGCCGCACGGCCAGGGGGTGTGCCCCCCTCGAGGCCCTTCTCCGTCTCGTCTTCTGGCTCCGTGTTCCCACGGTAAAATGTTGACTTTGGCTTTTGTCCCATTCAATTCCGAGAATATTGATTTTCTAAATTTTCTGGAAACAAAAACAACAGAAAACAGACAACTGGCACTATGGCATCTCATTAATAGGTTAGTTCCAGAAAACATATAAAAATACCTCAAAGTGTAGATAAAGCAAAGAAAAGTAGATAAACAAGCATGGAACATAAAAAATTATAGGTACGTTTACGACGTATCAATCATCCCCAAGCTTAACTCCTGCTTGTCCTCGAGTAGGTACGTGATAAAAAGAATAATTTTTGAGGTGACATGCACCATCAAAATCAAGATCAAACCATTTGCAAGCATTGAAAGCTGGGATCAAAGAAATCTAAACATGAGCATGAAAGATGAAGTTCTAACAATAAGACAAAGTAACTAAGCATGCAACATGAAAGGATATAAACAAATATCATGAATAACAATGCATTGAAAGACGTTTGTTTGTTTCACATATATAAAACATAGCATAGTGGCATTCATCTTGTCCCTCATGGAGTAGCAATAAATGTATAGGACACCTTCAAAGTTCATAAGGGTGACTAGATACAAATAGTTCAAGAACAAGCAATATCAACAATATGAATCAATCAATAAGTTTTGGGACAATGCACATAGAACTAAGAATGGCAACTATGCTCTCTTAATTGGTGCATAAGGATAGAAGGTGGAGACTCAATATAATTGTGGAAGAAAGGCCCTTCATAAAGGGAAGCAGGGATTTCAAGTTTCATAAAGAGCTTTAAAAAATTATGGTACTTGTTAGCTTCCAAAAAAGAGTTTCATAAAGAGCTTCCAAAAGTGATTAAGGTTAAAGTGAACAAACTATGGAGTATATGCTTGACAAAGTATAACTTTGCAATCTCATGTCCCTTGAGTACGACGGAAGATCCACATGCTACTCAACTTTAGTCATCGGTAAGTTCCTGTCATAGTAAGTACATGTGTATCATAGAGAACCGCCAATGGGTACCCCTTGCACATGACACAGGAGCTATCCCATATCAAAATGACAAGGCAAGCAGACAATGAGCATCTCAACAATCTTCTTATTTATCATGGGAAAATGGTGCTTTTTTTCTCTCTTTCCTCTTTTCAACATGTCTCTTTTTATATATATAAGAAGAAAGCTTCATAGATTGCTCACTATGGTCATGCTGCAAGTTTCCACTATGATTAGGCATGGCTTAGGCTAGCGGCCCAGGCGTTTTTAACACACATACACAACTCCATGGACTTATAAGCTCCCCTTTTATTTCACACCGACGACATCCGCAAACAAAAGAGCATGATATTAACTAGGTACAATGTACAAGTGCAATGTTGAAAGCGTTACCCATGACAACATGGTTCTGCTAATTCCAAGGTATAAGTGCAAGCATATACAACATAGATGACACAATGGTTCAAGTTTATTTAGGGGAAATAAAAATAAAGTGTGCCATCAAGGTTGTGAGAGCTTTAATCACTAGATTTCTCATAACAAGTTTAATTTGGAAGATAGATAAAACAAGGATATACTTGGAATAATGTAACACACCATGCATAGGAATTTATAGTGAACACTTTGGAATAACTTGGTTTATTGGGAATTGGATGCATGAGTAGAGATTACTAAATACAAGTGGAGGTTACCAAAAGACTAGGAGCGACCAACTAAGAGAGCAATAATGGACATAATCATGCAGAGCGACAAAACATTACTAATGAAAGCATAAAGTGGTACCACAAGTCAAAAACTAAATGATCATCGAGGCTAATGTAACTTGTTCATAGTCATAACATGGTGTGAGCATGTGCCAAGTCAACCCAAACAAAGCATCAAAGGATAATACCACAATACTATGCTTTTGTATGCTAAAACAACGTATGATTCTTTCAAGTCACATTATGCAATCCTAATTGTTTGGAACAAGTCATGCTACCGCAATAATTACTAAGCATAGGGTCAAATCAAAATCTAGCATGACATGATAAAGTCTAAGTCACAGTCAAAGCAAGCTCCTCTTGTACTACTAAAGCAAGAACTTCGTACTCCTGTCCAACACCAATCAACTTATTTGAAACAGCACGGCGAAGATGGGGGTCCAACTACTTTATTCAAGCAAACTAAAAAAACCAAAAATAAAAACAAAAACTAAGACGCTCCAAGAACAACACAACAGTGCATGAAACAATAAAAACAAAGAGTTTAGAAAGACCTGAGATTTTTATTGATGAAGAAGGGGATGCCTTGGGCATCCCCAAGATTTAACGCTTGTACCTCTTGAATATTTCTTGGGGTGACACGGGGTGACATCCCCAAGCTTGAGCTTTTGTCCATTCTTCATCTCATTACATCATTCTTTCCTTACACCTGAAGATTTTCCTTCATAAAAAACTTCACACAATCTTCATTAGCAACATTAGTGCATCCAAAAGATAATAGACATTTGGGGTTTAGTTTTAAAACATAAAACTTTCACTAAATACACAATCTACTGTATCAATTCCCTAAAAAATCTCAATTTCGCAAAAAAGAACCAAAAAAGGAATCAATAAGAAGCAAATGCAAATAATGGCAGAAATCTGTGCAAACAGACCAGCAGCTAGAAACCGATTTTTTAGAAAACTTTCTATTGCTCAAATCAAAAAGTTTTGAACTAACTAAAGTTAGATAACAACCTGGGGGATTAATTAAGAAAATTACAAATTAATCCGACTTACAGAGATTTTACAAGAATTTTTACAATGGAGCATAAAAATCTGTTTCGGGACAGCAACTCCCCAAATCTTACTTCCCTCGCATTAGAGGTTATTCTTGGCACAAAAATCAAATAGAAAAATGATAAGTAGAGGTTATTACAGAAGTAATTACTTCCAAGACTCAATAAATTTATTGGGTTATCTTCCAAGAAGTACTTTTCTTTAACGCCTTTAAGTTAGGCACAAGAAGCAAGAATCAAGTATTTTCAAATGAAAAAGAATTAACATCAAACCTTGCTTTCAAAGGAGGAGCAAAAGGTAACCTCTCTCTCCTCATAAGGAAGTGTTCAATACCTTTCTTGAATGGAAATTGATATTTGATGGTGGCTTCTTTCATATGAATGATGGAACCAACCGTTCTAAGAAAAGATCTTCCCAAAGTAATAGGACAAGAAGCATTGTATTCAACATCCAAAACATAGAAATCAACAGGGACATAGGCATTGTGAACCATAATAAGAACATCATTAATACTTACCATGAGTTTATTTTTAGCATTATCATCAAGTGGGACATCCAAATAGAAATCTTCCAAAGGTGACAAATCAAGCATTTCATAACCTTTCTAGGCATAATAGAGACACTAGAACCAAGGTCACATGAAGCTTTGAGATCAAAGTCATTCACTTGCATATTAATGATGGGCTCCCAACTATCTTCTACTTTCCTACAAATAGAGGCTTTATGTTTCAACTTTTCTTCCTTAATTTTAATGATAGCATCTATAATGTGTTTGGTGAAAGACACATTCATATCACTAGCATTAGGACTTCTAGCAAGCTTTTATAAGAACATAATCACTTCATAAATATTGCAACCATCAAGATCAAGATCAAACTTAGCATCACAGGTAGTACACTTAGGCATTGTGGTAGGAGGAATAGGGACTTCTTGTGGTTTGGTGGCATCCATATTAGTGGTGGTAATAGTACACACTGTTGGGGATATGCTATATGAGTATCCTCATAGCATGTCTCCTATCCGGATAACGCGGGTGGCCCACAGTTGGTATCATGGCCTATGTCCTGCTGGGCGGCCCAGTTATATGGATCCAGAAGGGAGGCCCATGCCGGATAAAGGAAGGCTACGGTTGGAGTCACCGACGTACCCGGAGCCTTGGAGTGCAAGATACACAAGACTAGTAATAGATGGTGTAGGACTCTATAACCTGTCCGGCTAGGACTTTTCCCTGTAACGGACCTGGCGACTATATAAGTCGGGCCTATGGGAGCCTTTAGGGCATCGATTCATACAACCTCGCACAGCGAACCTATCTCTATAACTCGGCGTATTTCCTTTATAGTGATTTATAGCAGGAGTAGGATTCCGCCACCGTAGTGGGATCTGAACCTGGGTAAGCTGTGTTACCTCGTACCTGTCAACTGTCCTCCTTCCCCCACATCTCTAAAAACGCACTGTGAGGACCCCTCCATGGTGTACTACCATGACAGTTGGCGCCCACCGTGGGGCAAGAGGTGCTTCAGGCTCTTCAGCGGGCGAGGACCAAGATCTTCATGAGAATCGGTGAAACCGTGGCCATCAATCATGTTCTCTTCTCTGGCAACGTTCCGATCGTCCCTCCTAATGAGATCTGGATTCCGGCGAAGACGAACCCTACGCGGTGCTCGATCGTTCCTATCGGAGACATCCACCTCTTCATTGGTGAAACCGACTCGGGCACTAGTTCCCTGGGAGTCGGAGGATCATCAAGGCCCGCACGGACCGCCTACGGGCAGGATACGTTCGCGGAAGGATCAATGTCGGATCTCTCTTCGGAGTTTTCCGTCAAAGATCGAAAAAATTCAAGGCCCGCACGGACCGCCTACAGGCAAGATACGTTCGCGGAAGGATCGATGTCGGATCTCTCTTCGGAGTTAGCCGGCAAAGATCGGAAAAATTCAAGGCCCACCCAAACCGCCCCTGTGCAGGATATAAAGGTGGAAGATCGCTGCAAATCCGCAGGCTTCACCCGTGCATCTGGACATCAGAGATCCAAGTTTGTCGGAGTGGTTACCATCTTTGATCTGGCACGTTGCGTTCAGAGAGAGGGCAAAAACCCCCGCGATTACTTGGCCAGGTGGCTCCGTATACGAGCCGATCTGGCCCACTACCCCGATGATAATGCTTTGTATCACTTCGTGGAAGGGCTGGACCGTGGCACGCTTCTCCGGCATTCTCTAAGACGGCAGCAGGCAACATGACTCCTTACCATCGAAGAGATGGTGAGAACCGTCAACAACTATGCCGAAGCTGACGCAGCAGCCCAGATGGCGCTTGCGCTCAACGATGGAGACCCACCGATTCAGCCGCCACCACCACCGCCTCCGGCCGCCATCGTCGCAGCTGCACCGTCACCTCTAGTCATCGTCGCTGACATTGCACCTCCACCGCCCGTCATCGAGGAAGTCCTGGCACCCTCCGACTCTATTATTGACGAGCTTTATGTTGACTTCAGTGCAGATTCAGAGGAGATAGATTTCAGTCCAGAAGAGCTAGACTCCGCCATGCGGGAGATGGAGGAGGAATACACGCGCGACGAGCAAATTAACAATGCCGTCACGTCTCGAGGGGTGTTCGTCACCATTGGGACGACGATGGATGAAGATCAACCCGGACGAGCTCCGCCTACAGCGTTGGAGAAGGGGAAGGGGCCACTTATTGCTGCTGACTATTATCGCGCAAAGGTCATGCCTCCTCCACCTAACCCAGTGCAGTAGCCGCAGGAACTCGGCACTGGCCCGAGCAACAACAACACTGCAAACTTGCCGCCTCCGGCATCTACGTCTGTAGCAGCCCAAGTTACTCCAGCTGATAGAGTGATGTACGGCAACCTCCTCGTCGAGCCACTGACCGTCGCTCATATCCGGAACGTGTCCCAGCTTGACGAGAAGCGCCAGTAGCTGCTGGAGGAAGCGCAGGCCATCGCGGAGCAAGGCGCTAAGCTAGATCAAGATCTGGTCAACGCGCAGAAGTCCTTAGAGAAAGCTAGAGCAATGGAGGCCGAGTACAAGACTTTGCTGCAGCAGCAGAAGGCTAAGAAAGCTCTGGATCGCGTCATCAACGATCCTGGAGTATGGCGCAACCTAGGATGGGCTCCCTCGAAGCCGTCACAAGCCAAGCCATACATTGACAGTGAAGGCAAGCATGTGATGCCCACCCCACTCCTTAACCTCGCCATCGCCAAGAGCCTTCTGGAGTAGGATAGATCGCCCGAGGTAGTGGAACAGGTCTATGACCTAGTGGCCAAGGCGGTGAAGCAGCAGGAAAAGGCCACCTCTCAGAGGCTTGAGTCTGACCCAGCGCTCTGCCAATCTAGCCATTATAAGCCGCCAAGGGACAGATCTCCTCTTGATGTCGGATCCCAGACAGGTTCATCAGAACGAAGACGGAGGGATGCGCGCAACAGGAAGGATGCTATCCCCATATCCTCTGACCATGGAGAAAAGGCCTGACCTCGTCGCCCATCGCCACCGCCCCGATCCCCCCGACATCGCAAAGATTACAAGGCTCACCATCGTACGGATATGCCCCCACCAAAGCAGTGCGGCATTGTCATCCGCGACAACGCGGAGCAGACCCGTCATGACGGAGAGCGCAACCAAGGACACAGGAGCAGGTCACGCCATGACCCCCCGCGTCCGACAAGCAACCGTGACAGGCGTGAGGTGTCGCAGGAGGATAACAGCAAGAAGGCTAACCCACCGCCACCTCCGCCTCCGTCACCACCAAGCAGTCACCATGGCGGAGGAGGCCCACATCGTTCACGCAGCCCATCCCCTATTGACAAGAAGAAGAACCCGGAGCCATACGGTGCACGTTCGCGGATCGACAAGATCCACGAGGCCCGGGAAGGACCATACCTGGGACCACGTTGTTTTGGACCTGCAATACGATCTGCAACTTACCCCAAAGGCTTCCGGATTGACAAGACCATCAAGCCCTATGACGGCACCGCCAAGCCAGCCACATGGTTGCAGGACTACGACAATGCGGTGGAGATTGCCGGAGGCAACCCCAACGTCCCTGGCAAGTACCTCCCATTAATGTTGGCGGACATGGCCCGTCAATGGATCGACGACTTGCTGGAGAAACCCATCTACAATTGGTTGGACATGCAAGAAGCGTCCACCAAGAACTTTGAGGGTACATACAAGCGTACCTGCACTGTTGGCGATCTACAGTGGTGCGTGCAAGAGAAAGACGAGACATCACGCGCCTACCTCTCCCGCTGGCTGGACATGAAGAATTCCTGCGCAGGAGTGCACGCTCAGACCACCATGGCCGCCTTCATTGATGGGTTGGAAAGGGGCACGTTGCTTCGACATAAGCTGAAGCGCTTGCAGGACAATCACCAGCTTGACTTGAACCAGATGATTCAGTTGGCTAGTGAGTTCGCAGCTGCCGATGATGATGCTCGCGGCTCCTTGCCGGCAACGGCCGTTCCAACTCAAGCTCGGAGGAACAGCAGTACAAAGCAGAAAACCGATCCAGAAGAAAAGCAATCTACCGACATGGTCGCTATGACGTTTGCAGGACGAGGCGATGGCGGACAACGTGGCCGAGGAAGGGGAGCTGGTCGTGGGCAGCAGCGAGGAAGCGAAACTACCTCGGCGCCGCTCCGCGTTCCCCAAACCTATGAAGAGTACTGCGATATGTCGTGCCTCGTACACCTCGATGCCAACGGCAAAGCCACCCATACCAATCGACACTGCAAGTTCGTCAACAACCTCAAGGAAGACCCGGAGTCCGGCTACAAGCAAAGCCGGAAGAACAGACCGCGAGGAAAGGGAAAGGGGAAGAAGAAGGAGGAGGAGTCCAAGGATTCAAGTGACATGGACGAGGACGTTGACCCAAAGCACACCGCCAAGAGCGAAGACAAGGGCAAGAACCCCTTCGCAAAGAAGGCTCCAGTCTACCACACTTTCCTTGGCACCCCCACCGTCCGACAACAGAAGACCTCTCTGAGGATCATGATGGCTACTCCCCCCAGTTCCCCAGTACCTGCGCTGGTCGGAGGTTCCAATCACTTGGGATAGGACGGACTACCCAGACCTTATACCTACGGAGAACCAGTACACCATGGTCATCAACTCCCTGATTGACGGCGTGGAGTTCACCAAGTGTATGGTGGATAGTGGAAGCAACATCAACATCATGTACCTGGTTACACTGCAGAAGATGAACTTGACAGAGGCAAAACTAAGGCGGACCAACACCATCTTCCACGGCGTAGTTCCTGGTCGGGAGGCTCGGTCCCTTGGGTGCATTACACTTCAGGTTGCCTTTGGCGATGTTAATAATTACCACCAAGAGCGCATGACCTTCGAGATGGTCCCCTTCAAGAGCGTGTACCATGTCATATTCGGCCGCGACATATTCCACACGTTCATGTACAAGCCATGCTTTGTCTACAACAAACTCAAGATACCCGGACCGAACGGTGTCATCACCGTATCCGGAAGCTTTACCAAGGCAAGGGACTGCGAGATCAACGAAGCAGTCGTTGCGGAAGCTGTCCTCTATAGCAAAGAATTCAAAGAGATCCAGAGCAAGGTCAATGACTCAGAGATGCCCGCGTCGAAGAAGCAGATCTCCGACTCCGCTCCTGCGTTCAAGGCCGCCATCAAGACCAAGCCGGTGGAACTTGTGGTAGGCGATGCCTCCAAGGTCACCGCCATTGGGACGAACCTGGATTCCAAATAGGAAAGCGCGCTCGTCGAGTTCCTCCGTGAGAACATGGACATCTTTGCCTGGCAACCTGCCGACATGAAAGGTGTACCTAGGGAATTTGCCGAGCATAGCTTAAACATTGATCCAAAATCTAAACCAGTGTAACAACCTCTACGACACTTTGGAGATGAGAAGAGATGCTCCATTAGCAAAGAGATAGCTAGGTTACTTAAGGCTAGATTTATCCGAGAAGTCCTTCACACCCAATGGATGGCCAATCCTGTACTTGTCCCCAAAAATGGAACCAATGAATTAAGAATGTGCGTTGATTACACCGGCTTGAACAAAGCGTGTCCAAAAGATCAGTTTGCTTTGCCTCGCATTGACCAAGTCATTGACTCGACGACTGGCTCGGAACTTTTGTGTTTTCTCGATGCATACTCAGGATACCACCATATCAAGATGAGGAAGTCAGACCAATTGGCCACTTCGTTCACAACCCCATACGGCACGTTTTGCTATGTCACGATGCCCTTTGGGCTAAAAAACACAGGTTCTACGTACCAGCGGACAATGCAACGTTGACTCCATGACCAAATTGGTCGGAACGTTCATGCCTATGTGGACGATATTGCGGTGATGTCTAAAAAGTCAAATGACTTAATCTCCGACTTAAAAGAAACCTTCGATAATCTCCGGAAATACAACATGATGCTTAACCCTAAGAAGTGCATCTTCGGGGTACCAGTCGGCAAATTGTTGGGTTTCATCGTTTCCCATCGCGGAATCGAGGTCAACCTGGAGAAAATCAAGGCCATATTAAACATAAACCGTCCGACATGCCTAAAGGACATTCAACGACTAACATGTTGTGTTGTAGAAGTTAGTCGGTTCGTCAGCCGACTTGGAGAGAAGGCTCTGCCGCTGTACAAGTTGCTGAAGAAGGCGGACAAATTCACGTGGACGGACGAAGCAGACGCAGCATTGAAGCAGCTCAAGGAGATTCTTTCCTCAGCGCCTATCCTTGCAGCACCCGAGCCTGGTGAGCCCCTGTTAATCTACATGGCGGCAACCAACTGGGTAATCAGCATCGTCGTCGTGGTAGAGCGGAAGGAACCAGGCTATGAGCACGGAGTTCAACGACCAGTTTACTATGTGAGAGAGGTCTTGACGGAGTCCAAGCAGCGTTACCCGCACTACTAGAAGATAGCTTATGGAGTATTCCTTGCTTCTCGGAAGCTAAGGCATTACTTTCAGGAGCACCCAATTACAGTGGTGAGCAAAACTCCGCTGTCCGACATAATCAACAATAGCGATGCTACAGGAAGGGTCGCAAAGTGGGGCATTGAACTTGCCGCCTTCGAGATCACTTACAAGAGACGCGACGCTATCAAGTCACAAGCCTTGGCGGATTTTGTTGCAGATTGGGCGGAGATGCCATATGCTACTCCGTTGCCAGAACCAGAGTACTGGGTGATGCACTTTGGCGGATCAAAGTTGCTCAATGGCTCGGGGGCTGGTGTATTGCTACAGTCACAAACAGGATACAAGCTACACTACGTTGTGCATATCCACTTCGAGGCTACAAACAACATGGCGGAGTATGAAGCACTCATTCATGGGCTACGTGTAGCCAAGGATATTGGCATCAAGCGCATAGTTTGCTGTGGAGATTCCGACTTAGTTGCCCAGTAGGTGGCTGGCACTTGGAATGCGCGGAACCCTATGATGGTGGCATATCGAGACAAAGTGGACAAGATAGCCAAGAGCTTCTTGGGCTACGAAGTCAAGTATGTACCTAGGGAGCAAAACGAGGCGGCTGATCTGTTGTCCAAGCTTGGATCAGGGCGCAAGCAAATTCCGCCAGGAGTTTTCCTAGAGCACATGCGCACACCATCCGTGAAGGGAGCCGACATCGACAATCCGGATAGAGCTGACTCTTTCGTCAACATGGTGACCAAGGTCCCTCCGGCTTGGACAAAACTGTTCATGGAATATCTCAAACACGGAACTTTGCCCGACGACAAGGTCGAAAGACGACAAAGAGTACGGCGAGCAAAGGGTTATACCATAATCAATGGACAACTTTACAAAAGGATCACTACTGGTGTATACCTAAAGTGTGTTTCCCAACTAGAAGGTATGGAAATCCTACACGAAATCCATCTCGGAGATTGCGGGCATCACGCAGCTCCTCGATCGTTGGTCGCGAAAGCCTTTCGGCAAGGATTCTACTGGCTGACCGCGAAGGCGGACGCTGACAAGCTGGTTGAGACATGCATGTGATGCCAGTATTATGCCCGACAACCACATGTTACTACTGAAGAATTGCGAACAATACCAATAACTTGTCCGTTTGCAGTATGGGGGCTAGACATGGTGGGACCGTTACAGACGGCACCTTGTGGGTTTACGCATCTGCTTGTAGCAGTTGATAAATTCATGAAATGGATAGAAGCTAAACCCATTAGAAATCTTGATGGGGCAACTGCCCTTAGATTTGTCCGGGATCTAGTGGTGAGATTTGGTCTCCCACATAGCATTATCACCAACAACGGCAGCAATTTGTCACTCAAAGAAGTGGAGGCTTATTGTTGGGAGAAAGGCATCTGACTTGATCTTGCATCTGTGGCACACCCACAATCCAATGGTCAAGTTGAGCGAGCCAATGGATTAATTCTGCAGGTAATCAAGCCACGTCTTGAGGCACCGCTACATAGAGCAGCTGGAGCCTGGGCGGAAGAATTTCCATCTGTGCTGTGGAGTTTATGAACTACACCCAACAGATCCACCGGCTACACCCCTTACTTCATGGTATATGGAGAAGAAGCCATCCTGCCTTCCGATATCCTTCACGATGCACCACGAGTTGCCGCCTACGATGAAGATGACGCTGAAGAATCCAGACGCCTAGATGTGGACCTTCTCGAGGAGGAGCGCGTTTTGGCATGCCAAAGATCCACCATCTACCAGCAGAAGCATCGCTCGTTTAAAGAGGGGGATTTGGTGCTCCGACTTAAGCAGAAGAAGTCGCACAAATTATCCCCGCCATGGGAAGGACCGTTCATCATAAGCAAGGCGCTGCTCGATGGGTCTTACTACCTTGTTGACAATCGTGAACTAAAGGATAGACCCAACGAGGATCATAAGCGTAAGAGATGTGACCCGAATGATGACTACCCGGAGCTTGATCGGCCATGGAACATAGCACAACTACGTCCTTTCTACACTTAGCATTTTTTATCTAATTGTGTACTCCTTATATGATCAATGAAATAAAGCTCTCTAGTTCACTCATATTTCCGAGTCTTTTACCTCCTTTAGTGTTCATTTTTGGATCATGTAAAACCTTTATGCACAAGTTTTGCGATTGAACTTGTGAAAATTCCGCCTATGGGCGTTAGCTTAAGTTTTCTGGTCTACACGTTCTTTGTTGTTTTTATGTGGATTCTGGAGTAGTGACTTTTGGCACTTATTGTTGGCGATTTTGTGCTTAGGTAATAGACGGTGCCATTGGGAATCATCACCTGAGTGCATGGTTCTGACAACGAGTCTTCTGACTCACGAAAGGTCAAGCATAAGAACCAAAGTAATGGATAAGCCAGCACTTGCTTAAAAATATATACATGCTAGAAACTAGTTCTTGAGCAGCAGGAAATAACGACCATTGTTTTCTGCCTTAAGTTACATCAATAAGTTTTTTTCTGCCTATGCACCAAAGGTGAAACAAATATTACAAAGTTGTTTTTCATTCCTTTGGCGCAGGAGACTTAGAAGCAGCGTCATCGCCAGCAGGAGAGTCACCCTCGGTGTCGGCGGTGTGAAGAGACTCGGAGAAGCTTTGGTTTCCACCATCAATGGTGTTCATCAGCACGAAGACGTTTATGTCGACCAAATCGGCAACTCTGGTGTCATATCCCGTGAGCGATGACAAGATGGATTCATGGTTAATCTCTTTGCCATCGTCGTCTACGTCGGGAATGCCAGAGGTCACCGTGTCGATGTTGGCATCTTCATAGTGTGCCTTCACCATTGACAGCGACATCCTTGCGCCAGCCCGTGCACATGAAGCTTTCCAGCTTGTGATACGCTCGGGGGCTCGGCGCAGAATCTCCGAGTACTTCGCCACGGAGTCCGATGCCTTGATATTTATCTGGAGGGGCTTGGCGATCTCTTTGTCTTGCGTGATGGCAGTGTTGATAAAGTTGCCAGCAAGAACCATGCATTCCTTGGATGGAGGAGGCGATCGGTTTAAAACCATAGGAGCTGCTAATTTTGACAAGGAGCGCATGAGTTCAACAATTCAGAGTACCCAGACTACAGAAATCCAAGACGGAGAAAACTTACTGAAGATGCTGGCCTCAGCTTGCCAGAGGGTGTCCGCCAAGGATTGTTTCTCTTGTTGGAGGAGCTTATACGCCTCGCTATGGCGTTGATTCTGCTCATCGGCAGCTTGCTTCTGATCTTTTAAGATCGCAATCTCCTCCTTCAAGCGATTGATTTCCTCGGTGGTGGAATCCTGCAAGGCTTTCATTGATTCCTCATGCATTTTCAGCATGTCTTTCCTCTCCTGCTTAAGAATTTTGTTCTCGCTATCTAGCTCTTGAATGTGCTTGGATTGCTCAACAATATTCTTGGCCTTGGCGATGGTTTCTGCAAGTCGGAGAAAGCAAAGTACACAGTAAGTACTCGGAGAATATGGGCACAAAACCAAGTCGGAATGCGAAAAAGAAAACAGACGCTTTCTCTTGGTGACCTGTTCCTTCAAGAAGGCAGTTTTACCCTTTTCAGCTTCCAAATCTGCGCGCATCTTCTGGTACTTGTCGTTGGCCATGCCCCTCCGAGCATTCTCGTTCTATGGAATAAAGGAAAAAAGTTAAACGTTGTTTAGTCTGCTTGGAGCATCTAGCCGGAAATTTTCCACCAAGACGCTCGGGGGCTACAGCGAGAGTTTTTTAACTTAGCTATATGCTTAGCTCTTCTTTAAGCATCTAGTCGGAACTAATTCAGTTTTCGAATAGAAGCTTGGGGGCTACAGTATAAAGTTTTTAACTCGGATATATGCTTAGCTTTTCTATAAGCATCTAGTCGGAACTAATTCAGTTTTTGAATAGAAGCTTGGGGGATACAATATTGAAAATTATAAACACTGCGTATGCTACTCTTAAAGCATCTAGTTGGAATATTTCACTCCACCTACATGCTTGGGGGCTACAGTGAGAGGTTTTATAACTTAGTCACTCTTAGAGCATATAGATGCAAAACCTATGGTTTTCCGTCTACATCCTCGGGGGCTACAGTGGGATACTCATATGAAAAGCAAAAGGCAAATAAAACTTACATGTGCAATGATCTTGAGGTTTGTAGCACTCTCGGCCAGCAGCTTGCCAAAGGATTCGCTGTTTCCTTGCAAGATTTTCTGCTTGACGAAGAAGCTCCTCTAGACCACACGTCGAAGATGTCGGTGTCGCACCAGGAACCATAGCAGTGCTACCCGGCGTAAGTACCGGATAGACTATCTTCGGATAAGTTATGACTTTCGTAGGTGCGGGGGCGCCGCCTACGGCCCGATGACATCCTTAGCCGGAGCTTCAGCCATTTGGTGGGCGGCACTCTCCTGCGTCGCCTGCTCGCCGACAACAACAACCTCGGTAGAGGCACGTGAGTCCACTTCCATGGCGGAAGGGCCAGATGCCTCCTTAGCTTGTGAGCTTGTCGGGGCTGATGAAGGCTTGATGGAGGTAGAGGTAAGGGGCAATGGCGGGAGATGCGTCGCGATGCAGCATGTCCTTGATGGTTCTAGAAGCCCCCAATTTGGAGGTCTTCTTGAGGCTGGTCGTGGCTTTCTTCCTGAAACATGCAAAATGCATAAGTACAGGAGCAAGATAGTTGAATAGACAATGTCAGAAAGAAAGAAGCTTACACAAATGGGGGTGCTTTGGCAAAGGGGATCCCAGTAGCTTTTCTCTTCTCCGCCTCCACGGCGGCGGTAGTCTTCTTGGAGGCTCCACCCTCCGTCTTCTTCTTCTTGCCTCCGTCGGCAGCGTCAGAGGTGGAGCTCTTCCGCTTTCGTACCAAAGGAGCATCATTGTCGGACACGACAGTGACTTCCTTCATATTTGGATCATAGATTTGAGGAGCCATGCTGAACTCATCTATGTCGCTAAGCTGTAAAGTGAAGAACTACCATGTTAGATGGGATGATATTTGAAAGACGGAAGAACTGGAGTATATGTCATACACAGAAAATAAACAGATACCTTTGGGCACTTGCCGTCTACGAACATGTCGTAGGTGATGGCGAAGCCATGCTTCTTGTCCTTCACCTTGATGATGTCCTTAAGGAGGATCTTGACGGAGTCGCTCGAAAAATTGTCCACGGAGATGCGGAGGCTATCCCTCATGTCGCTGGTATACTCGTGCATGAGCTTCGCGCGGTGCTGCAGAGGTTGGATTCGCCTGATGAACCGGCACATGGCTAGGTCCAAGACGGTCAAACCCGTCTCTACGAACCATTCTATTCGCCTTATGCCGCGAGAGGCTTCGATGTCGGAGGGAAGGGAGGCCTGGTATCTCCATGATGAGGCTTCAGCAGAGGCTCCATCGATGAAGTCCGGATACGTTACTTGTCGGACAGCCAGAGGAATGTCTGGGCCGTAGAAGTACGTCCGTTGCCAATTTTTGCAGGACTCATGGCCGACGATGTCGGGGAACCGCTGGCCAGGACGGATCTAGAAGCTTATGGTGCCGCAATTCCTAAGTTCTTCCTTACTGGCTCCGGATTCACGTTTGACGGTGAAGAAGTACACAAAGAGGTCTAGCCTAGGCTTTATCCCTAAGTAACCCTCGCAGAGCGCTGCGTAGTTGCTAAGCGCTAAGATATTGTTGGAAGAAAGATTCTGGGGCTGGACTCTGTAGTGGTTCAAGACGAAGAGAAAGAAATTGGAGATGGGCAGGAGACGCCACGTACGAGTTGGGCTTTGAGGTACACCTTTTCTCCGGCTTGGGGAGAAGGGGTCACCTCGCCGGCCGGCGCCGCCCACCAGGCGAGCCCCTCCGTCGCAGGGAGGTAAACCTCAGCGATCATCTCTTGGATGTCACGGTCGGTGATGTCTGAGCCGCGCCAGTCGCCCTTGTGCGAATCTAGCTCCTCTTCCAACGGATCCAGTGCCGCCAGATTGTGGTCGCCGCCGGTGGACTCAATCACCGCCGAGGCGGGGATGACCAAGCCCTCTAGGGGCACGACGATAGAGCTCGCCGGCTTCGTCGCGGCTTCGCTCGACGCCGCCATGGAGGGAGAGGTGCTGCTGCTGGCCATGGAGAGAGGTTGGAGGTGACTGGTGCGGATTGAGGCTAGGGTTTTTTGCGAGTTTTGCGTGGAGAGATCGAGGAGGCACGCGCTGGAGGAAGAAGACGACGCAAGGAGAGAATGAGGTAATAGGTAGAAATTCCACCACGGTTACTATTTATCATCCCCAGCGTCAAGATTTTTGCATCTTGATCGGACGGTTGCCGCGTTTACGACGTGTTCACGAACGTGCATGGAAATTTCGCCACGTCTCCAACCGTCGCCGCCAATGGTTCGTATCGCTCGTGCAGGAAAATCAGACATGATTACGTTCTCTGCGTGTGTGAGTTACGAGGCGTCGCTGACCTAAGCCTACATCATCCTAGCTGACATAGGCAGATGAGCCGTCACATCGGAAGATTCCGGCATGGACGGATCCAGTCCGGCTACGGACGAGTACGTGGAAGATTCAGCGTTTCTCCGACTTACATATTGAAGACGGAGAAAACCTTGCAGGGTTCTTTGGGAGGACTACAAGATATTGCTTGACGATTTTCCGACATCCATCTAGACGGAGCATTCCACATAAAGAGGCAAGATGGCGCATGATCTCGGAGTTCTCTGGGGCTACTGTTGGGGATATGCTATATGGGTATCCTCATAGCATGTCTCCTATCCGAATAACCCGGGTGGCCCACAGTTGGTAGCATGGCCTATGGCCTGCTGGGCAGCCCAGTTAGATGGATCCAGAAGGGAGGCCCATGCCGGATAAAGGAAGGCTACGGTTGGAGTCGCCGACGTACCCGGAGCCTTGGAGTGCAAGATACACAAGACTAGTAATAGACGGTGTAGGACTCTATAACCTGTCCGGCTAGGACTTTTCCCTGTAACCCTAGGACCTGGCGACTATATAAGTCGGGCCTATGGGAGCCTTTAGGGCATCGATTCATACAACCTTGCACAGCGAACCTATCTCTGTAAGTCGGCGTATTGCCTTTATAGTGATTTATAGCAGGAGTAGGATTCCGCCACCGTAGTGGGATATGAACCTGGGTAAGCTATGTTACCTCGTACCCGTCAACCATCCGCCTTCCTCCACGTCTCTAAACACGCACTGTGAGGACCCCTCCATGGCGTACTCGTCGGCAATACCATGACACACACACTATTCTTTCTAGCAATTTCAGCTTCTCTTTCCAACTTAGCATGTAGTTTAGATAATAGTCTAACATTTTCATCAATAGTAACTTGTATGGCATGAGTAGCAGCAAAGGTACTTTCCAAGATTTCAGGTTTAGCAGCCATTTTATTAATCAAAGAGGACTGTGCTTCAGACAAAGAGGAAATATTTTTCTCAACATTCAAAAGCTTTTCCTCCACAGTCTTGTTGAAAGTGGTTTGTTTACTAATAAAGTCTTTGAGCATGAATTCAATTTCAGAGGGAGCACTTCTAGTGTTGTTGTAGGAATTTTCATAAGTATTACCATTATTGGGAGGATAAGCCCTATAATTATTGTTACTACCAAAATTATTCCTACAGGCATTGTTGTTGAAATTGTTGTTTCTAATGAAGTTCACATCAACTTGCTATTTTTGAGAAACCAAAGAGGCTAAAGGAACATTATTTGGATCTATATGAGCTTTTCTATTAACAAGCATAGCCATGATAACATCAATCTTATCACTCAAGGAGGAGGTGTCTTCAACAGAATTTACCTTCTTAGCATGTGGACCTCTCTCAGTGTGCCATTCAGAATAGTTAACCATCATATTATCAAGGATCTTTGTTGCAGCACCCAAGGTAATGGTCATAAAGGTACCTCCAGCAGCAGAATCCAACAGATTTCTTGAAGAGAAGTTTAAACCTGCATAAAAAGTCTGGTTAATCATAGCAGTTATTCCATGAGTGGGACAATTCTTTACCAAAGATTTCATTCTTTCCCAAGCTTGAGCAACATGTTCATTATCAAGTTGTTTAAATTTAATTATTTCACTTCTCATAGATATAATCTTAGCAGGAGGATAGTATTTTCCAATAAAAGCATCTTTGCACTTAATCCAAGAATCAATACTATTTCTAGGCAAGGATAGAAACCATTCTTTAGCTTTTACTCTTAAGGAGAAAGGAAACAACTTGAGCTTAATAATATATCCATCTACATACTTATATTTTTGCATCTCACAAAGTTCAACAAAGTTATTGAGGTGGGCAGCAGCAGCATCAGAAGTACCACCCGAAAATTGCTCTTTCATCACAAGATTCAACAAAGCAGGATTAATTTCATAAAAGGTAGCATCAGGAGCAGGTGGAGCAATAGGTGTACTGAGGAAATCATTGTTGTTTGTGCTAGTGAAGTCACACAACTTGGTGTTTTCAGCAGATTTTGTTTTTGCAAAAGTGGAGCAAACCAACAGCAGCAACAACTAGAGTAGGAACTAATTTTTTTGTGTTTTCATAAGAGAAAGCAAACCAAACGAAACTAATTTTTTGGAGTTTTTGTATAAAGAAGCAAACAAAACACGGCAAAAGAAACTAAGCGAAACAAAAACAAAGTAAAGGAAAGGTTGTGAAGGACTCCCCTTGTGAAGCCGTCCTTAGCCTCCCCGGCAACGACGCCAGAAAACAACTTGATGCGACTCAGCTCACTGTAGAGCTTCGTTGGGAAACCCCAAGAGGAAGGTATGATGAGCACAACAACAATTTTTCCCTCAAAAATAAACCAAGGTTATCAAACCAGTAGGAGGAAGGAAATGACTCAGAGGTGTTGCTGGCAACTTGGAAACCTGCACAACACAAACTCAAGACTTTGCCCCAACAAACAGTGTCAATCTCACCGGTTTGCTGAAAACAAAGGATTAACTGTATGGTGTGGAAGGTAATGGTGGATTGCAGAAAGTAAACAGTAACAGTGGAATATGTATCAATGGTAAAGATTGGACCAGGGTCCATAGTTCACTAGAGGTGTTCTCCTTAAGATAAACAACATAACATGGTGGGTAAACAAATTACAGCGGGGCAACTGCCAGGACCGAGCAAGGCATAACAATGCAATACTAGATATTCATGATCCTATGAGATTTGATTGGGCATTACAACAATATACATAGACCGCTATGCAACTGCATCTATGACTAGTAATCCACCTTCAGGTTATCATCGAACCCCCTCTAGTATTAAGTTGCAAGCAACAGATAACTACTTTAAGCAAAGTGTGTAAAGTTCCATGAACAAGAGATTGTTGTTTTCTCCCTAGTAGCAACAGCACATCTAAAATCTTAGATATTTCCGTCACTTCCCCAGATTGAATAGAGGCATGAAACCACTATCAAGCATAAATACTCCCTCTTGGAGTCACTAGCATCTATTTGGCCAAGATAGCTACTAGAAATGGAGAGCATGCAAGATCTCAAACAACACAGACATGATAGAATCAATAAGATAGAATCATTAACCAATCTGACATAGTAATCTCAATATCCATCAGATCCCCATAAACATAACATGCATGATTACAAATAGATGATCTTGATCATGAACATATCTCACAAGATCTAAACATGGTAGCACAAAGGAGGAGAAACAAACATATAGCTACTACATGGACCTGTAGTCCAAGGTGGAACTACTCATGCATCATACCGGAGGCTGGCATGGTGATGATGAAGGCCTCCGAGATGATCTCTCCCCTTCGGGAGGGTGCCGGGAAGAGCTTCAGATTCTCCCCGATCTAGGGACGATGGTGGCGGTGGCTATGGAATGTTTGATGCAAGATTGATCAGGTCCTTAGGGTTTAGGTATCGGGGGCTTCTTATAGGCGAAGAGGGAGGCCAAGGGGGTGCCCGAGGCGGCTGCACCCCCTAGGCACGGGCCAGGCCTGGCCGTGTGGCCAGGGGATGTAGCCCCCTCAAGGCCCTTCTTCGTCTCGTATTCTGGCTTCGTGTTCCCCATGGTAAAATATTGACTTTGGCTTTTGTCCCATCCAATTCCGAGAATATTGATTTTCTGACTTTTATGGAACCAAAAACAACAGAAAACAGACAACTGGCATTGTGGCATCTTTTTAATAGGTTAGTCCCAGAAAACATATAAAAATACCTCAAAGTGTAGACAAAGCAAAGCAAAGTAGATAAACAAGCATGGAACATAAAAAATTATAGATACGTTTACGACATATCAAACATATCCTTGTAGACCAACAAATTTTAACGAGGTTGTACCCATGGATGATGTAGACGAATGCTTACTTGTCTCAAGATCGATAAGAAGTCTAGCATCGCAAATCAATACCGCATCCGTGATCGCACACACATTCAAGCCACCGAACAACCTCCACCTCCTCACTCCAGGGATGCAACGAAAGAAGCAACTCCTCCTAGATGAAAAGCCACCAGGAACATGTATCTTGCTAGTCCGAGACCATGGGGGAATAATTCTATAGGGGGGAGAGATCCTTCACAAGGAGGTGTGAGTGAGAGAGAGAGGGAGAGGGGGACTTTTATAGGAGGAGGGGGCACCCCAAGGGGTGTGTCCACTAGCCATGGTGGCTTCCCCCACCCCTTCCTCCATTCATGTGAGTGGAGCTCCCACTCACAAAAAGTCCCTCCATATTATCCACTCAAAATCCCAACTCAAAATTCCCATTAAATTTCCACCAAATTTAATGTAATTTATCATTAAATGAAACTCCTTTTATTTGTTTATTCAGAATTTTGTCAATTACATTAATTAAAAAACATTCACATAAAACCCCTTGCTACTTTTCAATTTCACATGCAGAAACAATCTCAGCAATTTCACCTGAAACAATTCCGGTGTCCATTGAAATAATTCCAGCGCTTTGTAATTCTTTCGTCTAGAACATATTTGCTCTAAATGGTATTGGTGTCTCTTAAGTGTGTCACCCTACAGTTTGCGAATAATGCGGAATGATCGAGACCCATCTCGGATCAATAATCAGAAGCGGGACCTAGAGATCCATACTGACTCCCACACATTCAATGATGACTTCTTGTGATCGTGAGAACCTTTTATGCTAATAACTTAATCCCTTTTTCTCGTGATATATTACATGTCCGAGATTCGATCATCAGTATCTCCATACCTAGTTTGATCTCATTACCAACATGTACTCTTTTTTGGTTCCCGTGATATAACATTCTAGAGATCACATCACTTGCTTGCAAGCTAACTAATGTGATATCACCGAGAGGGCCCCGGTTATATATCTCCGTCATTGGTATGGTCAAATTGTGCTCTTGATCCATGAGCCTCTACATAACACCTTCGTAGAACTGAACCCACCTTTATAGTCACCCTGTTACGGTGTGACGTTTGATGTAATCAAGATACTCTTCTAGTGTTAGGGATTGACATGATCTCATGGTCTTAGGATTAGGATTACTTCGTATGATGTTATAGCAATATAAACACAATGAATTTGATCATAATGTTATACTTCAGATGAATGTTCATCACATCATTCCAATAATGTTGTGACCTCATTATTAACAACATCCAATGTCCATGATCAGGAAACCTTGATCATCTTGTTAATCAACGAGCTAACTTTCTATTTGTTCATTAAACACACATGTATTAACATTTCCGTATTAATACAATTATAGCATGAAAAATAAACATCTATCATATACTTGGAATACTTATAATAACAACTTTATTATTGCCTCTCAGGGCATATTTTCCCTTTAGTCTCCCACTTGCACTAGAGACAATAATCTAGTTACATAGTGATAAATATAACACCCATGGAGTTCTGGTGTTGATCATGTTTTTCCCTAGGGAGAATTTTAGACAATGGATGTGCTACATTGAGATCCGTGTGTACTTTACAAATCTTCATATCTCCATCCTTGAGATGTTCGCGGATGGAGTGAAACCAACACTTAATATGCTTGGAATTCTTGTGAGACCTTGGTTCCTTGGCATTGGCTATGGCTCCATTGTTGTCACAATATATCACCAGAACCACATCTAGTTCGGTTATGAACTCCTTCATCCAAACTGCTTCCTAAGCTGCTTCCGAAGTATCACCATATTTGGCCTCCGTTCTTGATCCCTCCACCACGGGTTATTTGGAACTCCTCCAACTAACTGTTGTTCCGTTCATGATAAATACATATCCGGATTGAGACTTGGAGTCATACGGATCGGTGTTGAAGCTAGTGTCGACTTAACATTTAGCAATGAGATCTTATTTACCTCCGTACACGAGAAACATTTCCTTAGTTCTTCTTAAGTACTTACGGATATTATTGACTGATATCCAGTGTTCCAAACCTAGATCAGATTGGTATCTACTAGTCAAACTAATAGCATGTGCCACATCTGGTCTTGTACATAGCATGGAGTACATGACAGAGCCTATGGCTGAAGCATAGGGGATCTTGTCCATTATCTCTCTTTCTTCTACCATAACCAGACTTTGAGTCTTACTCAATGTCTTGCCTTGCAATATAGGTAAGAACCCGTTCTTACTTTCATCCATTTTAAACTTCTTCAAAATCTTATCAAGGTATGTACTTTGTGATAGCCCTATTAGGCATCTTGATCTATCTCTATAGATCTTTATGCCTAATATGTATGACATTTCACCTAGGTCCTTCATCGAAAATTTGTTGTTTAGATAACTTTTAACACTATTTAAAAGATCTATATCATTTCTAATCAGTAATATGTCATCCACATATAATATCAGAAATGCCACATTGCTCCCACTCACTTTCTTGTAAATACAAGCCTCTCCATAAGTTTGGACAAATCCAAAATCTTTGATCACCTCATCAAAGCGGATATTCCAACTCCGGGATGGTTGCTTCAATCCATAGATGGATCGCTAAATCTTGCATACCTTGTCAGCATCCTTAGGATCGACAAAACCCTTTGGTTGTATCATATACAACTCTTCTTCAATGTTGCCATTGAGGAACGCAATTTTGACATCCATCTGCCATATCTCATAGTCGAAATATGCAGCAATTGCTAACATAATCCTAACTGACTTTAGCATCGCTACGACAGAGAATGTCTCATCGTAGTCAACTCCTTGAATTTTTCGAAACTCCTTTGCAACAAGTCAAGCTTTATAGATGGTTACATTACCATCAGCATCAATATTTCTTTTGAAAATCTATTTGTTCTCCACGGCCTTTCGATCATGTGGTAAGTCCACCAAGGTCCAAACCTGGTTTTCGTACATGGATTCTATCTCGGATTTCATGGCTTCTAGCCATTTGTTGGAATCTGGGATCATCATCGCTTCTTCATATGTTGCAGGGTCATCTATTTCATCAACCATGAAATCCATAACAGGATTTCCGTACAGTTCAGGAGCTGCACGCGTCCTGCTTGACCTGCGAGGTTTGGTAGTATTCTCTTTAGGAGTTTCATGATCATTATCATTAGTTCCCTCTTCATTCGGTGAAGTCAACTCCGGAACAACTTCCGTCACTGGACTACTCGCCATATTATGAAGAGAAGGTTCAATAACCTCTTCGAGTTCTACCTTCCGACTACAGACACCTTTTGCGAGAAATTCTTTCTCTAGAAATTATCCATTCTTGGCAACGAAAACCTTGCCCTCGGATCTGTGATAGAAGGACTACCCAATAGTTTCCTTAGGGTATCCTATGAAGACGCATTTTTCTGCTTTGGGTTCGAGTTTATCAGGATAAAGTTGCTTCACATAAACATCGCAACCCGAAACTTTAAGAAATGACAGCTTAGGTTTGTTTTCAAACCATAATTCATACGGTGTCTTTTCAACAGATTTAAATGGTGCCCGATTTAAAGTGAATGCAGCGGTTTCTAGTGCATAATCGCAAAATGATAGTGGCAAGTCAGTCAGAGACATCATAGATTGAACCATATCTAATAATGTATGATTACGACATTCCTACACACCATTACGCTATGGTGTTCCGGTAGGTGTGAGTTGTGAAACTATTCCACACTCTTTCATATGTGCTCTAAAATCGTAACTTAGCTACTCACCCCCACAGTCGGACCGCAGAAATTTGATCTTTCTATTACGATGATTTTCCACTTCACTCTGAAATTCCTTGATATTTTCAAAGGTTTTAGACTTGTGTTTCATCAAATAGATATACCCCTATCTACTCAAATCATCCATGAAAATAACAAAATAACGATATCCACCTCGCACCGACACACTCATTGGACCACATACATCAGAATGTATGATTTCTAATAAATCTATCGCCTGTTCCATTGAACCAGAAAAAGACGTTCTAGTCATCTTGCCCATAAGGCATGGCTCACATGTATTAAATGATTCGAAATCAAGTGATTTCAAAAGTCCATCTGAATGGAGTTTCTTCATGCGTTTAACGCCAATATGACCTAGACGTCAGTGATATATATATGTGCATATATCATCATCAATTTAATCCTTTAAGCATCAACATTATGTATATGTGTAACACTATTATCAAGATCTAACAAAAATAAACCATTCATCTGTAACATCCCAAAAATACTAAACTTAAATCATCAAACTCTAATCATCAAAATTAGGGTTAACAAAAACTTTTCTAAATAAAATTATGAATGCGTGCATATGAGTATGCATTGAATTTGAATTTATTTTGAACCACCTTGTTTGTATGTTTCTTTGCTTGTAAAATGTTTCTTAGGTGAAATAAACATGATCTAAACATTTCCCAAACTTTTCCCAAAGATAAATAAATCAAAACAAAGCTAAATGACTGAACGGTCATTTTGACCAATTTAACTCCCATGCCTACTTTGGCTATCTCAAACTTTCAGAACCTAACAGAAACTTTTCTGGATCTTTGCACCCCTTGAATGTACTCATAACAAAGTATCAAGTCCCACTTTGTGATCATCCAGAAACTTTCAAATGCATGGTTTAAATGACAATTCAAAATTGAATCTTTATCATATGGGAAGATCCCCCTTTTTCAAAAACCACTCAAACAAGCTCAACTTTCAAAACCCAAGCATTTGCAGACTCACCAGCACCAATATAGCACACCCACCAAAAATCTTTTCAAAATTCAAAACTTGATTTCATGCGGCCATTTCATCAAACAAGTTGTAGACACAAATCATCAAAATCCTGAACACTATAGTGAGCAGTGATTGAAGCCTAACTTGTTCCCTCTTTATCTCACAACCATCTCAGTAGATCATCTAGTAAGTTAAACCAAGCACTAGCCTCACTATAAGCTTGGCATTGCCATCAATGGTGAACAGCCGAGCACACCCATGCCACCCCAGTGGAGAAAACAAGCTAGGAGGAGAAACAAGCCTAGCCAGCATGTCTGGGAGGCAGCCCACTGTCCACCGCTCGAACCTTGCCAACCCCTGGACCACACGCACAGACCGCATCCAGAACGCCAGCAACCATGCAGAGCGTGCGCCAGAGCGCCACCCTCGACCGAAGCCCACAGACCGCGCGCCGCCCTCGCCGCGTGCACACACGATCGCTACCGACCCAGGAGACCGCCAGACATCCTCGTTCTCCGCCCCATGCCTCACAGCCATCGCTCGCCGTCGAAGACGCCGCCTCTGCCGCGCAGAGCGTCGCATGTTCCAGACCAAGCCGAACCGCCCCACGCCTCTGCCGTGCAGAGCGTCGCATGCCTCTGTGGAAGAAAGGCGCCATCGATTTCGACCACCCCAGGAGCTGCCGCGACCACCCCTGAGTTCGCCGTCGTCGACTTCGTCGTTCGCCCGCCTCGCCAACCCTCGCCTGCACCTCGGTGAGCCCCCAGCAACCCACACTGGCCGTGCTAGGTTTTCTTCTCGCCGGCGTTGCTCAACGCCGACGATGACTCTCAGTCATTGGATTAGAATCAGATCGAACGCACCACGTTTCCCCGTACCACTTCACACCACCCTGTCTCACTGACGAGTGGGGACACCCACTTAAGCAGCCCGCGGGAGCACTGCGCTTAGCAGGCCGGCCCGTTAACTTTTACCGTGCAGCCCAGTTATTTGAATTAAACCTTTTCCATTTTGTTTCAAACTCACTTCTGTACCCAACTTCAAGAATCAACCCAGATCGATTAAGTGCAACAAATTGAATGAAACTAATTTTGTTAGAAAGGTATGGGAATGCTAAATCCAAGCCCGTTGGATTCAAGTCATTTGGATCTATAGATCATCCATGGTAAAAATAACAAGGCAGAAGCTTTTCTGCATTCAAACATTTTTCAAATTTAAACCATAATAGCTTTTGAGTTGATTCCAACTCTCAAAAATCACATTTAACCATACCTTTCAGAATATATAAAAAAAATAGGTTTACTTGCAGAAATAATGTTCAAGTAATAAAAGAATGCCCCATAGGCATTTCTAGTCACTTTAATTAATTCAAAAAAGGGTAAAACCTTATTAAATTGTGACACCACTTTAAATCACATTCCCATGAACTAGAATATGTGGTGATGACATGTGTCAACATGATCCCATGTTTGGTTTGGAGAATATTAAATCTTAAGTAGTTTTTCAATGAGTAGAAATTACTTTTCTAAAAATAAAAGGAATTAAACCAAGCTTTAATCTTGTAATTTTAGTGATGATGCTAGATCATCTATAGGACCCTTGTGGGTGATGATTGCAAGTAGTTAAGTATTGTTTGGTGATTGTGTACCTCGTATTTATTTATAGACGCTAGTACCGACCAAGGATACGAGGAGGAAGGAGGATACGACGAACAAGAAGCTGAGGAGAACTTCAACAACTGCTCTGCACAAGGCAAGCTAAAACTTGCAAGACATTCTACTTTAGCAACCTTTATTAACTAGGTGGACCAATGCAAGCTAAAACTTGCAAGACATTCTACTTTAGAAAGCTTTATTAACTAAGTGGACCAATGCAAGCTAACCCTTGCAAGATACCCTACTCATGCCACAAACCACTACTTGTTACTATGCCCACTATATGCCTTAAGCATATGTGATCATATCCACTTGGTAAACCAATCCTAGTTTTTACTTACAAGCTTTATACTTTATTTCTTTATCAAAGCTATTACTTAGAGTTTACTTAAGTGAATTATAGATACTAGAAAGATATTTGAAGGTTGCATCAAGAGCATAAAATTTGGCCTAATCTAGATAATCTTGATGTCATTTTAAGGCATAAGATTGAACTTAGTTAGAACTCCACTAGTTTACCACCCCTCATTATTGCTTACCCCCACTTGTAGATGCTAGTGCTAAGCATAAAACTTGATCAACTTTAGATGGGAATACTTGGTGGAAAAATGGTTATGAAAACCTTGGAATGATGAATCATTCTATTGAAATGTTTTGGACATGTGTTTCTGAAAACACCGGATGATTTTGGTGATGAAAATGTTGAGGCATGAGCCTTAGCCCTTTATAAAACTGATGGTTGTTTGGATGCCATACCATTCCAATTTTATCGTACAACCACAATACCCGGAGATTGGGTAGGGCTTGACTGGAAACTTATATACCTTAGTATTAGCTCCCTCACGGCCAAGGTCTGAGCTGAGGCTACCTTGTGAAGATTGTCCACCTGTGCAGTACCCAAGATGACAGTTGGTCATGGTTGGGAGGCCAAACTCACAGGAGAGGTGCTTATACTAGGGCGTGTAATAGAAAGGTTAGGATTGATTATCCACATACTGAGTATGGTGAATTTAGGATTTGTTCCTGATGGATGTATCGAATGTTGTGGTGAAAGTGTACAATCTCTGCAGAGTGTCAAACTATTCGAATAGCCGCGTCCGCGGTTATGGACAGTTGGAGTGGCCATACTGTTCCCCCGTCAGACTTTTCAAAATGACTTGTGAAATGAAGTGAGACTTTGACTTGACCACAACAGGGTTGTGACATGAGTTACAAAATCCCACTTAGGAGTTATAAAATTGTGATTAGCTTTGGAACTTCGTAGAGATAAATCTGGCTTTTGCAAAACAACCCTAGAGCCTAGTGTCCTATTATCCAAAAACCCCTTTACTTGTTAGTATTAGTTTGCGGGTACTTAAAGAGTACTCATGGCTTTGTCCCTGGCTATTCCCATGGCCAGACTATGAAGAGGAGTACCTGGAGGACGGACCCCAGGAAGGTTACGACAACTAGGATCATCTCCCATCGTCAGCATTGCCTGTGACCCCGAAGATGGAGCTTCACCTACGTTACCGTTATTATTACGTATTCCGCTCCTTGATGTTGTATTAAGAACTGGATCATGAGATCCCTATTTGTGTAAGAACTTATGTATCGTTTGTAATGGATGATGTACTATGGTATCCAATTCTGTTATGTCTCGCAAAAATGGTAATCCTGGGATTGCGATGTATGGCATAATAGGCATCTGGGATTAAAAATCCGGGTGTTGACAAGTTGGTATCAGAGCCATCATGACCATAGGAGACCCTAGTTAGACTGGACGTTTGAATCAAAAACTTAGATCGCTTTAGATCACTTTTAGTAAAACTCACAACTACGCTAGTGCACAAATGTAGTGAGTAGTATTCGGTCCCACTGTATCGTAGTTCTCAGAATGGTTCTTAAAACCATCTGTTTTTCTTTGTTGTGGTGTGTGTTGTACTGTGTGCTATGAATGAATGAATGAATGAAAAAGCAAGTTGCTGGAAAAATCTGAGTCAAACTTTAAAAAAAATTCAAAGACCCAAAACTTTAGGAATTTCCCTGTTTTCCCACGATCTATCTCAATCTTCAGATGCCACGTGGAGGAAGTGGTTCATCCCCGGACCCGATGTTGCAGATTCTGCAAATGTTGACTTCTGACCGTGAAGATGAAAGAGCGGAACGTCAAGCCAACCTAGTCACCCTTCAGCAAATAGCCCAGCTAGCCCATAACAACCAAGGCCACGGAAATCAGGACAACCATGGATCTAAGCTCAAGAATTTCCAGAATACCAACCCACCTGTTTTCACTAAGTCCGAAGAGCCCCTAGACGCTAATGATTGGCTGCAAACCATGGAAAATAACCTAGAAGTCGCCGGAGTGGAAGACAATGAGAAAGTCCCGTTCGCCACCCACTATCTAGCCGGAGATGCCAGGGCATGGTGGAACAGTGTTCGCGCAATGACCGGAGGCCAGATGATGACCTGGGAGGAATTCAAGGTCAAGTTTAGCAGAACCCATGTGCCACTAGGTTTGATCAAGAGAATGAGAGACGAGTTCAGAGAGCTAAAGCAAGGAAGGATGACTGTAGTGGAATACCGTGACAAATTTTTGTCATTAGCTAGGTATGCCCCGGATGAAATCGACACCGAAGCCAAGAAGAAAGAAAGATTCCTGAATGGTCTGCATGACGAGATGCAAACTGTGTTAGTCAATATCCCCTTTGCGGATATTGAAGCCCTTGTCGACTCTGCTATCCAGATGGAAGGAAAGATCAACCAAGCCAATGAGAACCACAAGCGTCGCATGATGCATCAGCCAGGAACCCATCCGACCCCTAAGTATCGCCCCAACCCATCTCCAGGATTTGCCCCAAGAACCAACAGACCCCCGATGAACCGTCCGACCTATCCCAACCGTGGAAACCCTAGGCCCGGAGGAAATCACAACAACCCCGGCAACGCTAGCAATTTCAATCATGCCCCACCCAAGTTCAACAACAACAATGCTACCGCCAACACTAACACTGCCCCGAGGACTGGAAGCAATGTTGTGCCTGTAGCAGCCAAGGACAAGTCGCAAGTGACCTGTTATGACTATGGAAATAAATGCCACTATTCCAACGAGTGCCCCAACAAGAAGAATGCTACCGCCCCCAATGCCAATGCCCCAGCTCAGCAACACCGTCGTGTTCAGCCAGGAAGAAGATTTCCCCCAGGGAATTCACTCAACCGCAACGGCCGTCTTTTTCTCATGCATGCTGAAGAAACTCAGGAAGCGCCAGACGTCATGCTGGGTATGTTTTCGATTAATTCAGTACTTGCAAGAGTGTTGTTTGATTCTGGAGCATCACATTCATTTGTCACCGAGGAATTTGCATGCACTAGTAAAATTCAACCAACCAAACTGAAGCATGTTATGATTGTTCAAATTCCCGGATCAACCACCAAGGCTTGGCAAATTTGCAAAGCCGTCCCTATCCGAATCCATGGCATAGATTTTTATGAAAATTTGATAGTACTCGGAACCAAAGGTTTGGAAGTAGTACTAGGAACGGATTGGATGTCCAAACATAAAGGATTGATTGACTGTGCCAAGAAAGCCATCACCATGACCAGTACCGCCGGAATATCAGTCGAGCATATATCTGAAACCTTACCTCGCCAATTCAAGTGCAACAAGAGTATAGCCCAACCTACCATTGACCAAGTCCAGATAGTCTGTGAATACCCCGATGTATTTCTAGATGTTTTGCCTGGTATGCCCCCAGATCGGGATATCGAGTTTATCATCGAACTAATTCCTGGAACCGGACCCATAGCCTAGAGACCATATAGTATGAACCCGTCAGAGCTAGCAGAATTGAATAAGCAACTGGATTCCATGCTGGAAATAGGATTGATTCAACCAAGTGCGTCACCTTGGAGATCACCTGTCTTGTTTGTGGACACGAAGGATGGAGGTAACCATTTGTGTACGGATTATCGGAAATTGAATGATGTCACCATCAAGAACAAGTACCCCTTGCCCAAGATAGAAGATTTGTTTGATCAGTTGACCGGTGCCAAAGTGTTTTCTAAGATTGATCTTAGAACTGGCTATCATCATATTCCAAAGACTGCCTTTACCACCAGATATGGATTGTACGAGTATACAGTCATGTCTTTTGGATTAACCAATGCCCCCGCTTATTTCATGAATCTCATGAATAATATTTTATGGACTTCCTGGATAAGTTTGTCGTTGTTTTCATCAATGACATTTTGATTTATTCCAAATCAGAAGAAGAACATGAGCTACACCTAAGGACCATTATTGGAACCCTTAGAGAGCATCAGTTGTTTGCAAAGTTTAGCAAATGTGAATTCTGGTTACATGAGGTAGGATTCCTCGGTCACATTGTATCAGCCGGAGGAATTGCCATGGACCCTGCCAAAGTGAAAGATGTAGAAGATTGGCAAGCCCCAACCACTCAAACCCAAGTTCGTGCATTTCTCGGATTGGCAGGATATTACCGCAAATTCGTAGAAGGATTCTCGAGTATCGCCAGACCCATGACCCAATTGCTGAAGAAGGACAAGAAGTTTGAATGGATCGACAAGTGTGAAGCGAGTTTTCAAGAACTCAAGAGGAGATTGATTTCAGCCCCAATCCTGATCATGCCGGATATCACGAAGCCCTTCGATGTGTATTGTGATGCATCCAAGATTGGTCTCGGATGTGTGCTAATGCAAGAAGGCAAAGTTATATCTTATCTATCGCGACAACTGAAGCAACATGAGCAAAACTACCCAACCCATGACCTCAAACTCACAGCCGTAGTTCTAGCCCTGAAAACATGGAGACATTACCGGATGGGAAACCGTTGTGAGATTTATTCGGATCACAAGAGCCTAAAGTATATATTCACTCAGAAGGAGCTGAATATGAGGCAGAGAAGATGGATTGAGATAATCAAGGATTACGACCTGGACATTCACTATCACCCTGGTAAAGCCAATGTGGTAATAGATGCCCTTAGCAGATTGCCGTGCCGCTTGAACTTCATGATTTTGAAGTAGCAACCAAGTCTGCACAAAGAGATGGAAGCTTTTCAAATGGAATTAGTAAGTGAAGGATTTCTGGCTAGCATAGAACTCCACCCCACTTTGATCAGTCAGATTAAAGAGGCGCAGAAGGGAAATTCCAGTATGGACGGAATCAAGCGTCGAATCGGTACAGGCAAAGTACCCGGATTCACCGAGGACGAAGAAGGAGTTTTGTGGTACAAAGGAAGCCTTTGTGTACCATCAGATTCTGAGTTGAAAGAAGTTATCTTTAAGGAGGCTCATGATACTCTTTATTCTATCCATCCCGTAGGAACGAAGATGTATCAAGATTTGAAAGAGCAATTTTGGTGGCATAAGATGAAGAGAGAAATCGGAAGTTATATCGCCACGTGTGTTATTTGTCAACGAGTCAAGGCAGGACATCAAAGACCCGCGGGATTGTTGCAACCATTGCAGATTCCGGAATGGAAATGGGATTCTGTAGGAATGGACTTTATCACTGGATTGCCTACTGCTAGTAGGGGAAATGACTCTATCTGGGTCATAGTGGACAGATTGTCCAAACTCACCCATTTCTTGCCCGTCAAAACCACATATCAGAGTTCGAAGCTAGCAGAGTTATACATCGCTAGAATCTTTAGTTTGCACGGAGTCCCCAAGAACATCGTATCGGATCGAGGAACTCAGTTTACCTCGAGATTCTGGAAGAAAGTTCAAGAAGGTTTAGGAACCCGTCTAGATTTCAGCACCGCGTATCACCCTTAGACCGATGGACAAACGGAGCGAGTAAACCAAATACTCGAAGATATGCTAAGAGCATGTGTGTTAGAATATGGATCCAAGTGGGAAGACTGTCTGCCGTTTTCTGAATTTTCATACAACAATAGTTATCAAGCCAGTTTGCAAATGGACCCCTTTGAATTTATGTACGGAAGGAAGTGTCGCACCCCTTTGAACTGGTCGGAAGTAGGAGAGAGTCAGATCTTCGGACCCGACATCCTACGAGAAGCAGAAGAGAAGGTTCACAAGATTGTGAGCACCTCAAGACCGCCCAATCCAGACAGAAGAGTTACGCCAACAAGATACGTAGAGACCTCGCCTTCAACGTAGGAGACTTTGTTTATCTGAAAGTGTCGCCATTGAAGGGAATGCAGCGTTTCCAACTCAAGGGAAAGTTAGCCCCCAGATATATCGGACCTTTCAAGATTCATAACCATCGAGGAGAAGTATCATATCAATTGGAACTACCTGAAGAGATGTCAGCCGTGCACAATGTGTTCCATATCTCATTACTTCGCAAGTGTCTCGAAGTCCCCGAGAAGACCGAAGTGTTCAAAAATATCGACCACCAGACCATAGAGATCAACGATGAACCTGACCTATCCCGAAGTACCCATCCGTATTTTGTAAGAAGCTTTTCGAACTACCCAAACCCGAAGCATCAAGTTTCTCAAGATTCAGTGGAGCAACCACACTGAGGAGGAAGCTACCTGGGAACGCGAAGATCACATCAGGACGGAGTTTCCCGATCTCTTCAAAACCTAGGTAATCTTTTCGTCCTTTTTCAAATATCGGGACGAGATTTTTTTTAAGGGGGGAAGATTTGTAACATCCCAAAAATACTAAACTTAAATCATCAAACTCTAATCATCAAAATTAGGGTTAACAAAAACTTTTCTAAATAAAATTATGAATGCATGCATATGAGTATGCATTGAATTTCAATTTCTTTTGAACCACCTTGTTTGTATGTTTCTTTGCTTGTAAAATGTTTCTTAGGTGAAATAAACATCATCTAAACATTTCCCAAAGATAAATAAATCAAAACAAAGCTAAATGAGTGAATGGTCATTCTGACCAATTTAACTGCCATGCCTACTTTGGCTGTCTCAAACTTTCAGAACCTAACATAAACTTTTCTGGATCTTTGCACCCCTTGAATGTACTCATAAGAAAGTATCAAAGCCCACTTTGTGATCATCCAGAAACTTTCAAATGCATGGTTTAAATGACAATTCAAAATTGAATCTTTATCATATGGGAAGATCCCCCTTTTTCAAAAACCACTCAAACAAGCTCAACATTAAAAAACAAAGCATCTGCAGACTCACCAGCACCAATATAGCACACCCACCAAAAATCTTTTCAAAATTCAAAACTTGATTTCATGCGGCCATTTCAGCAAACAGGTTATAGACAAAATTATCAAAATCCTAAACACTATAGTGAGCAGTGATTGAAGCCTAACTTGTTACCACGCGCCGCCCTCGCCGCGTACACACACGATCGCCACCGACCCAGGAGACCGCCAGACATCCTCGTTCGCCGCCCCATGCCTCACAGCCACCGCTCGCCGTCGAAGACGTCGCCTCTGCCGCGCAGAGCGCCGCATGTTCCAGACCAAGCCGCACCGCCCCACGCATCGAAACCATGTCGTTGAGCATCGCTAGGGAACACCGCACCATCACCTACCTTCGCCCATGCCAATAGCCGTCTGTACCATTGCCCCCGACGAGCTCACCGTGTGCCCCGACGGTCCCCTCGCTCGACTATAAATAGAGGCCACCCCCAGTCGATTTCTACACACCATTCTACTCCCCTCTCCTCACTAATCGTGCCAGACCGTTCCTGGAGCAAGGCGAGCAGCACATCGCCGGAATTTCACCGGAGCTCGCCGCCTCTGGAGAAGAAAGGCGCCATCGATTTCGTCCACCCCAGGAGCTGCCGCGACCACCCCTGAGTTCGTCGTCGTCGACTTTGTCATTCGCCCGCCTCGCCGGCCCTCGCCTGCACGTCGGTGAGCCCCCAGCAACCCACACTGGCCGTGCTAGGTTTTCTTCTCATCGGCGTTGCTCAACGTCGACGATGAATCTCAGCCGTTGGATTAGAATCAGATCAAACGCACTACGTTGCCCCGTACCGCTTCGCACCCCCTGTCTCACTGACGAGTGGGGACACCCACTTAAGCAGCCCGCGGGAGCACTGCGCTTAGCAGGCTTGCCCGTTAACTTTTCCCGCACAGCCCAGTTATTTGAATTAAACCTTTTCCATTTTGTTTCAAACTCACTTCTGTACCCAACTTCAAAAATCAACCCAGATCGATTCAGTGCATCAAATTGAATGAAACTAATTTTGTTAGAAAGGACTGGGAATGCTGAATCCAAGCCCGTTGGATTCAAGTCATTTGGATCTATAGATCATCCATGGTAAAAATAACAAGGCAGAAGCTTTTCTGCATTCAAACATTTTTCAAATTTAAACCATAATAGCTTTTGAGTTGATTCCAACTCTCAAAAATCACATTTAACCATACCTTTCAGAATATATAAAAAATATATATAGGTTTACTTGCAGAAATAATGTTCAAGTAATAAAAGAATGCCCCATAGGCATTTCTAGTCACTTTAATTAATTCAAAAAAGGGTAAAACCTTATTAAATTGTGACACCACTTTAAATCACATTCCCATGAACTAGAATATGTGGTGATGACATGTGTCAACATGATCCCATGTTTGGTTTGGAGAATATTAAATCTTAAGTAGTTTTTCAATGAGTAGAAATTACTTTTCTAAAAATAAAAGGAATTAAACCAAGCTTTAATCTTGTAATGTTAGTGATGATGCTAGATCATCTATAGGACCCTTGTGGGTGATGATTGCAAGTAGTTAATTATTGTTTGGTGATTGTGTACCTCGTATTTATTTATAGACGCTAGTACCGACCAAGGATACGAGGAGGAAGGAGGATACTACGAAGAAGAAGCCGATGAGAACTTCAACCACTGCTCTGCATAAGGCAAGCTAAAACTTGCAAGACATTCTACTTTAGCAAGCTTTATTAACTAAGTGGACCAATGCAAGCTAAAACTTGCAAGACATTCTCCTTTAGCAAGCTTTATTAACTAAGTGGACCAATGCAAGCTAACCCTTGCAAGATACCCTACTGATGCCACAAACCACTACTTGTTACTATGCCCACTATATGCCTTAAGCATATGTGATCATATCCACTTGATAAACCAATCCTAGTTTTTACTTACAAGCTTTATACTTTATTTCTTTATCAAAGCTATTACTTAGAGTTTACTTAAGTGAATTATAGATACTAGAAACATATTTGAAGGTTGCATCAAGAGCATAAAATTTGTCCTAAGCTAGATAATCTTGATGTCATTTTAAGGCATAAGATTGAACTTAGTTAGAACTCCACTAGTTTACCACCCCTCATTATTGCTTACCCCCACTTGTAGATGCTAGTGCTAAGCATAAAACTTGATCAACTTTAGATGGGAATACTTGGTGGAAAAATGGTTATGAAAACCTTGGAATGATGGATCATTCTATTGAAATGTTTTGGACATGTGTTTCCGAAAACACCGGATGATTTTGGTGATGAAAATGTTGAGGCATGAGCCTTAGCCCTTTATAAAACTGATGGTTGTTTGGATGCCATACCATTCCAATTTTATCGTACAACCACAATACCTGAAGATTGGGTAGGGCTTGACTAGAGACTTATATACCTTAGTATTAGCTCCCTCACGGCCAAGGTCTAAGCTGAGGCTACCTTGTGAAGATTGTCCACCTGTGCAGTACCCAAGATGACAGTTGGTCATGGTTGGGAGGCCAAACTCACAGGAGAGGTGCTTATACTAGAGCGTGTAATCGAAAGGTTAGGATTGATTATCCGCATACTGAGTATGGTGAATTCAGGATTTGTTCCTGACGGATGTATCGAATGTTGTGGTGAAAGTGTACAATCTCTGCAGAGTGTCAAACTATTCGAATAGCCGCGTCCGCGGTTATGGACAGTTGGAGTGGCCATACTGTTCCCCCGTCAGACTTTTCAAAATGACTTGTGAAATGAAGTGAGACTTTGACTTGACCACAACAGGGTTGTGACATGAGTTACAAGATCCCACTTAGGAGTTATAAAATTGTGATAAGCTTTGGAACTTCGTAGAGATAAATCTGGCTTTTGCAAAACAACCCTAGAGCCTAGTGTCCTATTATCCAAAAACCTCTTTTACTTGTTAGTATTAGTTTGCGGGTACTTAAAGAGTACTCATGGCTTTGTCCCTCGCTATTCCCATGGCCAGACTATGAAGAGGAGTACCTGGAGGATGGACCCTAGGAAGGTTACGACAACTAGGATCATCTCCCATCGTCAGCATTGCATGTGACCCCGAAGATCGAGCTTCGCCTACGTTACCGTTATTATTACGTATTCCGCTGCTTGATGTTGTATTAAGAACTGGATCATGAGATCCCTATTTCTGTAAGAACTTATGTATCGTTTGTAATGGATGATGTACTATGGTATCCAATTCTGTTATGTCTCGCAAAAATGGTAATCCTGGGATTGCGATGTATGGCATAACAGGCATCTGGGATTAAAAAATCCGGGTGTTGACATCATCATAGGTGCATGACCATAAAAGATATCATTCATATAAATCGAACAACCATTGTTTTCAAATTTAAATGCATAACCACTTCGCATCAGACATGATTCGGATACAATGTTCATGCTCAGTGCAGGCACCAAATTACAATTGTTTAGGTTTATAACTAATACCGATGGTAAGTGGAGAGGCAGCATTCCAATGACGATCACATCAACTTTTGATCCATTGCCGACACGCATCATGACCTCACCCCTTGCTAGCGGTCGCTTGTTTCGCAGCCCCTGATTTGAGTTACATATATTAGCAACCGATCCAGTATCAAATACCCAGGTGCTACTGCGAGTACTAGTGAAGTATACATCAATAACATGTATATTATATATACCTTTATTTTCCTTGCTAGCCTTCTTGTCTTCCAAATACTTGGGAAAGTTGCACTTCCAATGGCCAATCCCCTTAAAATAATAGCACTCGGTATCAGACTTAGGGACAGCTTGGGTTTTCTTTTCAGGCGCGGCAACAGATTTTCCGCCCTTATTTCCCTTCTGTTTACCCTTCTTGTCTTTCTTGAAACCGGTGGTCTTATTGATCATCAACACTTGATGTTCTTTCTTGATCTCCACCTCTGCAGTCTTAAGCATTGACATAAGCTCGGGGAGAGACTTCTTCATGCCTTGCATGTTATAGTTCATCACGAAGCTCTTGTAGCTAGGTGGCAGAGATTGGAGAACACGATGTATGCCTAAGTCAATGGGAATCGTTATTCCCAAGGACACAAGCTTATCGGAGTACCCAGACATTCTGAGTACATGCTCACTAACGGAGCTGTTCTCTTCCATCATGCAGCTAAAGAACTTTTCAGAAGCATTATAACTCTCTATAGCAGCATGGTATCGAAAATCGTTTTCAATTCACCCATTGTATCAAAAGCATTGCCGTTTTCGAAACGCATTAGAAGTTCTGGCTCTAGCCCATACAATATGCCGCAATGAACTAAGTTGTGGTCCTCCTGATGAGTCAAATAGACGTTCTTTATCTCGTCAAGGGCATCATTAAGTGGTGGGGGTCCTAGCAGCGCTTCTGACACATATTGCTTTTGTGTAGCAGAGAGGAGAATCCTCAAATTCATGGCCTAGTCAGTAAAGTTGCTACCGTTCGCCGCAAGTTTCTTTTTCTCCATGAACACATTCAAATTAAAAGTAGGTGGTCCCATCTACAACAGAATTTGTACAGTTTAGACTAAGTTTATGATAGATCGAGTTCAACTAATCCAAATTATGAATGAACTCCCACTCAAAAACAACAACCCTCGTGTCTTTTTGGTGATTACATGAACCAAATCCACTACACCAAGTCTGATCATCATGTGAGTCGGTGTAGTTTCAAAGAGATTTTTAACTTGCGGCCTGAAAGTTGAAGCGCCAAGGCAACGCGGGGTCTGACTTCATCGGTATTGGATCGTGATACCCTGAGTTGGCGTGCCAAATGCTTAGAGGGTATTTTTCGGCACGAATTCAAAAAACTGTTTGAACATAGGAAAACTCGCTAACGCCCATCAAATTGGGCCCCGCCTGTCACTTTTGATCGTTAAGTTGCTGCCATCCTTGCTGTCATGTAGACTTGCAGCGCTAGCACCCTCGTGTTCAAACGGTCTTTTTGACCCGGCCTTCTTCTTCCCCAAAGGGGCAATATATGGTCACCGCCATGGTGCGGAGGTGGGAGGGAATTCCTTTAGCGGCGAGATTCGGCACCCGGCTGAACCTGATCGGTTTCGCCCTCCTCCTCCCAAACTAGAGCTCGACCCATGGAGTGGCAGCACCCATGGAACGACACCGGGACGAGATTTCTGCCTCGGGGTCCTTCTCCAAAATTCAAGCTCGCGTCGCCGTTTGTCGCACCCGTACCAGCCGGGGCACCTTACTCTCCGAACCCCAAGGCCACATCCAATCTGTTCGGCACAATGCCAACAAGGTGAAATTCCATCTAGTTTTCTTCTTGTGATTGTGGTAGTAGAAAACATGTACCGATATGTTTTCTACTAGACTTTCATTTGAAATTTATAGCTCCATGATGAAGAAAAATAGAGAACCTAAATGGGATAACAATGAAGACCATAGTCTGTACTTAGCATTGCATCAACAAGGGCTCATTGATGAAGCATGTTACCAAGAGAGTGGAGTTCATCGGCCATTGCCAAAAAATATGGGAAAAATCCATGAGCGATTGAATGCAAGCGAAGAGAAGCTAGATCATTTCATCAATCATCAATAGGTGGCACATTATTGTGATGTGTTCAAATATGTACACATTCATAACAATAACTTATGGCAGCAGTGTTGCTAGCTGTTTGTATGAGCTATTCATTTTATATGATTGTGGCACCTTACTTTCCTGGATACTAGTAAACTTGAAAATGCAAACCCCCCCCCCCCACGCATTAACTTGCCCGTGTAGTAACCCCCCGCATTTACTTGACAGGAACTGAACCGACGAGAGAGAATGCATACATGATCGTTGGCGGCTGGGCTTGCGGTTGGTGTGTGCATGCGGTCGTCTCCGCTTCCTCTACCATTCGACGGGACTGAGACCACACGAACACCATCATCCATGGCCGGCAACAAGCAGCGGGATTTACCATGGGATGATCTCCTTGAGGGAGTCGTGCAGAAGATAGGTGGCATCTTCCTATCGACGGACGACTTCGACCACTATGCCGCCTTCCGGGCAGTTTGCAACGCCTAGCATGGCTTCACGGAGGAACGCTTTATACCAGCCAACTAGATTGTTCTAGAGCACCAGTTTTTGCCAGAGTATGGGGTAGACGATGCCGCCATCACGTTGCTGAATGTGAGAACCGGCCGCTACCTTGAGAATAAGATTAGTCAGGTTATTCGCAGGTTCTTTCTTGATATTCATCTGTATATGTGCGATCCTGTTTTTTTGCTTTCACCACCTATACGATATGTTTTTCATGTTTTTTTCTCCATCTACTTGTTTTACCTTGATTGAATCTCTGTTTGTTTACCTTGACCGAATCTCTGCTTCTCATCTCTCTCTCTCCCTCTCTGTGTCTCTGGAAGGTACTTTTACGTCGGTAGCACAACCAGCGGCCTCCTTGTGCTTGGACAGAGGGTGCAGCCGTACAAGACATGGTTGTACAACCCCTTCTCGGGTTCTATCAAGCGCCTGAGGGTGGAGATATCGACCGAGCAGGTGGATTCTATCGCTATGACGATGCTCCCGTCATTGATGATGTTTACATCAAATCTTCAGAACACCATCATTCGGTGGGCGGATGAGGGCACAGAGGAAGGCAGTCATCCGGTCTTTGGTGAAGGGCGGTACACACCGAATGACTTTGCAGAACTCCGAAGCATGACTTCTTACGCCGGTGATGTTTTCGTCACAGACAGATACGGGTCTGTCATCTCGACTATGCCTGGTGCTGCTCATGGAGATGTCCAGATGCAGCGCTCCGCACGGACCCTGAAGATGCATGCCACTATCGAAGTCCCTGTTCTGGGTTGTCGGTACCCAGAGAATCGTTTTTACCTCGTCGAGTCCGACGGGGAGTTGTTGTTCGTTGTGAGTGGACCGGTCTACGGCGCCAGGCCCGTTGTTTACCGGGTTGATACACAGAACCATGTCCTTCAGCCGGTCAGAGGCATCTTCAGTCGTGCTCTCTTTGTTGCTGACAATCGGTGCATATGCGTCGACAGCGCCAGGGTACCCACGGTGTAGGCCGGCAACATCTACTATCCGGACCTATACCAGATTGGATCTTACAACTTTTAGGCTCTTGTGTAGGAAGAGGAGCCAAGGGTTGTCCATGGGTATGGAGTAGGAGGATTATGGCACAATGACTGTCCTTTCGAACTCAATGGATTGTTGGCCGTGTATTGTAGTCGCGTGGAGCCTTTTGAGCTGCAGATGGTGCCGCCTTATGGCGAATATGGCACCACCCACTACGATTACTACGACGGCTACCCGTCAGATTAGATTAATGGATCATGTGGGTCTGGTCCTGTTGTATTCTCTGTCTGTGAATTATATGCAAGTGCAAGTTGTATGGTGTGCCTGTAATACAACGATGAACTTGTTCAAAAAGATCATGTGTTGTACCTCTTTCAATTTCACTATTTTTCTATGATCAATTGAATGCAAATACACGAAGAGAAGCTAGATCCATGTCACCAATCATCAATAGGTGGCACATTCTAGTGATGCTTTCAAATATGTACATATTCATAACAATAACACTGTCGGCACTATTGCCAACTTGAAACTGCAATTAACTTGAAGAGGTTGTTATCCCGAGAAAAATGTCTGGAATACACATGACCCTTGTATTTTTTATGCTGCAATTCGGCTGTTGTGGGCAGGGAGAAAAAAGCTGGGCTGCACTGAATATTACGCAGTTAGGCATAACTTAGTCTTACACACATAGTCTGAACTTGTTCTTACACAAATAAGCAAAGCAGTCTTACACCGCCGGAACTTCCAGCAAGCCAACCAACAAATCGGCCTCTAGAGCTGGTGGCATCGTCGGAACAAACCAGAGTGTTGCGTTTGGCCGTCTCTCATTCTTTGTCAAATTGTACGACCCCACTGATTAGCCAATGGCAGGCCCCCTCCCGCCGACGTGGATTCATCTCCAGGTCAGATCTAGAATGTCAACATAATAAATGCATGAGTGCGCAACAAACGAACAGTCTGCTATCAACACTAGAAGTGCTGGCACCTCAGCAACAACATCACCGGACTCCGGTAGCAACCTCAGCCGGTATCTTGTTAGCTTCACCAGTAGAAGCATTAGCGAGTATTTCATCAGCTTCACCAGGCGCAACAGCAGCTAGTTCTTCGTCAGCTCCACCACTAGCAGCATCATCGGGCGCCGGGGCTGACTGAGCAATTATAGGTTCAACAGCTTCAGGGGATCCGAGGAATAAAAGGTGGTTGATCCCAAGAAACAGAGATTGTTCCTTCAGATTGTCGACTCTGCTCCAGACCTGGTCTACTGGGTCTTTTGATGGACACGTGGACCTCGAGAAAACGTGATACCGCAACGATGGGTATGAAGAAAGTTGTGTCCCCATATGTTCTATTGTATCACCAATGTTGTTTAGTGATCCCCTGATATGAATCCACATGAGTTCAGCACCCTGGTTGACATAGCCTCTGAGAGGTGCAAGGAACCAACGCCATGATACATGATCAGCATCTACTACTGCATCTTCGATCACCAGAGGTGGAATGACGTGTGGGGCTGCGTTTGTACCTACGTGTTACTTTCAGTTAGTAAGAAGAATTTTGAATGGGAATTTACATGCTATATCACACCATGACTCACCCAGGTGAACGGATCCCAAACACACACGTCGCCGCTAGGTTCAGTGACCACGTAAATGTGTTGCAGTGTGTCGTCATACACACTAGAGGTGAAGACTGCGTCAACATATTTCTCCGGCCACAGATTGTCGCCACGCAAGACTGTCCATTCATTGTCATTTGGGCATCTAATGAATGTGATTGCCTTGTCGAACACCGCTAAGAGGTTGAGTGCCAAGTCTTCCACACCAGGATAGGCTTTTGTGGGATCTGTACCTTCAGGAGCTCAAGTTCTGCCATGTTGAACCTGTAAGCGAATTCAGATTTTGGTGACAGCCACCCATGGTTGAATGGAGTAATGCCGACACCCACTACAGATGGCGGTGTAAGTCTCAACGATCTGTAGACATTTTTTAGAGTCCAAGTACTCCCATCCTGGGATAAAAGGACCAGCCACTCGCCTTTGCCACCCACCTAGTTTTGCTCATCATCCATTTCTGCCTCCTCTGTCTCCTTGATATTCACCACTACTGATTGCGACCACTTATCCAGCAGCATCAGTTTTGCATGAACATTTTGCAAAAGTTTGTTGTCATTTGGTAGAATTACCTAGCATGGATTCCATTGCAAATACAATTTGACACCACTGCGCTCAAATTAAAGTATTATATATGACCGTCTCGTCAGCTCTCGCCTAAATTGTGCATGTGTCACTACGAAAATACCCAACATATTAAGTAGGAGCAGAGCTTCCCTCGAACAAACTCCTGGCGATGATCATAAACAACTAGGAAAAAACAGTCTTAAATCGTCTAGTTTGTTTATTTTTTTTAGAAAACAGAATATCACCTAGCAGGCATTCTATTGCAAATCCAAATTGACACCTCAGCTATCACCTAAATTGAGACTATATCACTACAAAAATACCAGAATATCAAGTGCAAGCAGAGCTTCCTCTGTACATAATAGTCTTAAATGGTTCAATTTGTTCAAATTGCGCGTGCACACAACACATTCGATGGAAGGAACATAGGATTCCGATGAAAGTTTAGCACATATGAATCAACGGTATGACTGAGTCAACAAGCAAGATACTAGAACTTATGTGGCCGTTGTGGTCGTTTGGCCATTTGCTGGTATCGGGGTAAGGAAGGCCTGGCGTGCCGAACGGTTGTTCTTCCATTTCGGCGGGCGAAAATCAGGGATGCAGCGACCGGCGGTGACGATGTCCAACTCCTTGGCGACCCTATACACGTTCGCAGGGCTAAGGTTCGGCCATCCCCAATCCTCGCGGTGGTGATCGCCATGGCCACTCGCATCGCCGTCGTCTTCTGCCTTACGCTTTAGCGTGCGGCGGTGCCACCCCCAAGGTTTACCCATGGCGGCAAATGGAGGCTGGAATCAGGAAGATTAATGGATGCAGTGTGATCCGGAGGCGGAGGTATTTGTGAGGGGATGGAATCAGTGTGGGAAGTATTTGTTCGAGTAGGGAGTGAGGAACCGCCGCCACTAGTCTCGTCCGCATGGAATACAAGGAGGGTGGTGTGGTGGGTGTAATTAGTGAGGGTGGGCATGGGGACCGTCTAAAGGGGGTGAAAAAATAAATCATGAGGGGAAATGTATGGTCCCACCTGTCGACGAGGGGAGGTCGGCACACGCAAACATGAGTACGCTTTGACTTGGATCGTGCATGGTGGACCTCGATTCCACTGCATGCAAGTGGCGCAAAAAAAATTTCATCCAGCGCTTGGGTCGCCATGTAAAGAGCACCACTAGCAATGTAGCTGCAACATGGAAATATAGAATGATGCACCAGTGTGATAGAAGCTGCATCACCACATCCACTTGAGTGTGTGTTGTCGTGTGGATCATTATTGTTTGGTAAAAAACACATGCAATGAATCTATGGAGTCCATGTGTCAAACCATGGTCATAAATCCCCAGAAGTTGCACCACCACATCCATTGTAGTGTGTGTGGTCGTGTGGATCATTGTGGTTTGAAAAGAACATATGCAAATGACTCTGGGGACTCCATGTGTTAAACCATGGTCATAAATCGCCAGAAAGCCACTTTGATGCAGCTGCCACATATGGAATGATGCACTAGTGGGACATAAGATGCATCACAACATCCACTTGAGTGTGTGTGGTCATGTGGATCATTGTGGTATGGTAACAGCATCTGAAAAGTACATTTGATCTTCTGCGAACCCAATGTGATGTAAAACCACACAAGCATGCAACTAGAAGGTTTCAAATTGTAGTTTTGGTACTTGCTTCACAAATGAAAGCCCTTTTTGAGTTTGAGGGTGAAATTTTCAAACCAAAATGGCTAGATACAATGCTACCATCATTAAGAATGTGGTGATACCCCCTTGTTCCATATTTGAGTCCATTTGAAGAACGATAGATGAAAACATGGTACACAAGTTGCTCTTTCGAGTATTCGGACATGATCGTTGACCTAACTACCCCCACATTACAGAGTGGAATGCTAGGGGACATTTTTTCAAAAGTTTTTCATTTTTATTCAATGTATTTGCCACACAAATGAACAAATTTGAAGGTTTCCAGGAGAATTTATCAATTTAATATGAAATTTACAAGGCTTGGTCAACCCAGGGTTGACCAGAGTCCTTCGAGAGATTGTGAAAGCATCTGAAAAGTACAAGTGATGTTATATGGTACCAATGTGATGTACAACCACACAAGCATCTAAAGGTTACAAATTTTAGTTTTGGTACTTTCTTGACAAATGAAACCATGTTTATGAGTTTGAGGGTGATTTTTTTAATTTTGAAACCATAATGGCTAGATAGAATGCTAGCATCATTAGGGACATGGTGATACACCCTTGTGCCAAAAAAAATTCATGTTTGACATTTTTCTTGCAAAGAATTTGCCACACAATGACCAAATTTCAAGGTTTCACAAGAATGTGAGAATTTCTAATTTTATTATGAAATTTACAAGGTTTGGTCAAAACAGGGTCCAAATGTGATGTACGACCACACAAGTATACATCTAGAAGGATTCTAATTGTAGTGTATGTACTTGCTTCACAAACTAAATCATGTTTTTGAGTTTGAGGGTGAAATTTTTAAAATTTTCAAAACAACATGCAAGATAGAATGCATGCTATCATCATTACGTACTGTGGTGCAAACACAGGTATATAATTACACAATAAGTCACGATGATTCCCATATTACCTCTGTTTGGGATTATTAGTCCTAAGAGATTTTTTATATTGTTTGAGATTATAAGGGCTATCTCATTTATTAGTCTCTCTTGTCCAATGCATGTTCACATTTTTCTCTCACTTCTCTTATGCATGTAATACTATTGGTGCATGCATGTATTAATAAGAGAGAGTTATGAAGTGTCTTGATATTAGCAACTTGGCCCTTAGGACTAATAATCTCAAACAGAGGTAGTACATATTAAACATGGTTCGTACACTAATAATTACACATGACCAATAGAAGTTACTGACAAGCTACCAAACATATACAGAAACATAACTGAAAGTAATAAAATTTAATTCACTCCTCATCAGACCACTTTATGCGCTTGCCATCTTTCCTAGGAGACCAACGGCCATCATTCCATCTGTCGCTTGTGTTATTGGCCTCCCACCGCTGATGAGATAAAAGTTCATCCCACCTAGATGGGGCTTTGGCTTCCCTATCTTTAGCTGCAACCTCTCCGTTTGCGGCTTCAGCTGCAGCTTCTCTGTTTGCGGCTTCAGCTACAGCCTCTCTCTTTGTAGTTTCAGCGTCACGCTCTGCTATTCTGCATTTCTGACAGAGTCCTCCCCTTTGCTTTTCTTCCTTCTTGCAACTGGGGCAAAACACGAGGAAAGTTTGAAAGAAATGGATCTGAGCATATAGCCGGTAGGTCACGTAAGCATCTATGGCTGCATACTTCAGGTTTATATCAAACAACGGCATCTCCTCCCAAAAAACGTGCCTATCTTCAGGGAAAACTTCCTTCATTTTGGTGTACGAAGGATCGATGATTCTAGCCGCGAGACTAGCCATAGATCTTGAATATCGATCTTGAATATCTTGACAAGATCTTGAATATCGATCCACTTGTGCTCAGGAATTATGATTCCCGCATGATAAAACTTGACAAAATCAGTTCTTTTACTAACAGTGCAGAAAACAATTCCTTTATGCACAAGGAATTGGCACAGTGCCAGACACTTCTTGTCAGTCCTGGAAGTATGTAGTTTGTCATCATAAAATGCATGGACAAAACAATGACAAAATGAGTAACTACAAATGTTGTCCATACAAGATTTCACTCTGAATATATTTTAATGGTACAAAAGTTTAGTAAATGCAAAATCAAGACTCTCAAGTATGGCTTGTCATAATTTTTTTTGGTCCTAATAAAATTCAGTAGTTGCAACATGACCAAGTGGATAGATTCCATACGCAATAAAATTCACTAGTTGCAAAAATGCAGTACTTGCAAGATCCCCACTATAATAAAATTTGGGACTACGACTATATAGACAATGCAATACCACATCCTGAATAAAAATTGAAACTACAAAAATTTAGTAAATCCAAGGTGAACACTCTAAAAGTTATATAGTCATAATTCATTTGGTACTAACATAATTCAGTAAATGCAATATGAGCATTTGGAAAGATTACAGTATTTGCGAGAACAACATTTGAGCAAATTTAGGACTAAGACTGTTTAGTAAAGGAAAGATCAACTGATTAAAATCATACAAGTGACCATTAAAAGTAAGAAAACCCTTAAAGTGCTAAACTAAAGAGATCAGATCTACAAACCAGGAGTAGTGGTAGACAAGGACGAGTTGCCTCATTGCCAGTTGAATGATGGCGACCTGTTTTTTGTCATATTCCTCCTCCTTGGTGTACTCGAGTTCCAATCCGAGAAACTTGTCCTTGTCCTTCTCAAGCTATTCCTCATACATCCTCAGGACTTGCACAACTGTATCCTCCTCGTTGGTGTAGATGACATGTATCTCTGTATTGCCATGTGAAGTGAAGTTTGTCTCTTGAGTGTAACCTTCCATGGCGGCAAGGAGTAGATAGAAAGAACAACAGATGGGATGCAGAAGATAGAGGACAGGAGTAAGAAGAAGGCTTTTCGCGAAACAAAGGGAAGGCTGGAACCGTCGCTGTGATTCAGACGTCCTTGTAGAGAAGCATGGCGGCGGCAAAGAGAAGAAAGAAAGAACAACAGATGGAAAGGAGAAGACAGAGGACAAGAGGAAGAGGGCTTTCTTCGAAACATGGGATATGCTGGAACTGTCGCTGCAATTCATATGAACTTGTGGAGACGCATGGCGGAGGCCATTCCATCTTCTGAGTAAACAAATATTTAAAAGGACCCCTCATTAAAAAGAATAATAACGAGGATATATGCGTCTTGTGCTGTCACGTCAATTCAAGCTATCGGTCGTTTAGTCCTTCCCATTGCGTCACCTATAGCTCATGTGCTCTGCATCACTACTTATCACGTGTCAAATCCTAGCATGCAATTTGATTGCGCATAAACAGGTCTCGTCCGTGTGGAAGGCAAGGAAGGGGGGCTGTAATAAGTGAGGCTGGGCACGGGGACCATCTAACATCAGTACATTAGACTGCATGCAAGTGGCGCAGAACCAATTTCATGCAAGGGAGTGAAAAAATTAATCTTGAGGGGAACGTGGGGACCCACATGTCAGCGAGTGAATGCACGCGCAAATGTGAGTACATTTGACTTGGATCTTGCATGGCGGACCTCGATTCCGCTACATGCAGGTGGCGCGGAACAAATTTCATCCAGCGCTCCCCCCTTTCTTTCTCGATGCTTCCTTCGAGTTCTCGGCGTTTCCCGCCGCGTCTAGGCGCGGCCATAAAAGTGGGAGGTCGCTGTGCGATCTTTGACCATACCCGCGCAACCCACAACACAAAAAACCACCATGCCTGGTCGTCGGCATCGATACGACGAGCTCCGTGGTAACTCCGATGCCGGCAGAGAAGAGGTGCCCGAGCGGCCGCTGCCGTCGTAGGGTCTATGAGACTGCCAAATGTAGGGTCCCACATGTCAGAGAGTGAAGGTCGGAACGCGACTAAGTTTGACTTAGATCGTGCATGGCAGACCTTGATTCCACTGCATGCTAGTGGCGCAGAACCAATTTCAGGCAGTGCTACCGTCGCCTCGTAGAACCGCCGTTTTCCTCCACTTCCACCCTACTACAAACAGTCGTGCACCATTCCACATACTAGGAAGGGCGGTTGAAATCTTGCAATAGTTAGTTTCGCTCTTGTCCGTCTCCTTTCCTGCTCCATGGCCTCATCGTCTTCCTCTTCCCTGGCCCCATCCATTTCCACCGCCACGGCATCATCCTCTTCCTTCGTGTCCTTTCCCTCTTGCTTGATAGGGACCACGTACTTCAACATAGAAGTCCACAACGGGAAAAATCTTAGTGTCGTCTAAACCACCGACCTTAAGACGGTGAACCACACTATTGCCCAGTACAAGAATTGGCTTCCATCGGATGAAAGCAGGTTTAGGTTCGTGGGTCTCGACCTCAAGTATAGCCGAGACCGCCACAGGATCGCCATGCTGCAACTCTCCATGAAGGAGCACGTCCTCGTTTACCAGCCTTTTTTGCGAGAAGGGGGTGATGGGAACAGGTACATGTTGCTGTCATTTTGTTCCTGAGTCGTTTGTTTGCAAAAGTTCTTGCTACATTATTTGTTTGAATCCATTTTCATGCAGGTGGGGCGAAAGAATTAGGTCGCTCTTTGGTGACTTTCTCGTGAACCATCGGATAACATTTACTAGTGTTGACACCAGGTCTGACAATGGCTGCTTAAGAGCCTGACTGTCGGAATTTTTATCCCAGAGGAGTACAGAGTGGATATCCAGGATATTTACTAGATCCGAGGGACGAGAGGCAGCAGGACTTGGGATGGCCGCTCTTGCCGCCGATCTCATCGACCAGTGGTATGCTGACATTAAGCAGAAACTCATGATATGTTGGTGGAGGCATTTAGGGCACGATTACTAAGAGGATAAGCCGCTTTCTGAACCTAACCTGAAGTACGCTGCTATTGACGGGTATGTCAGCCACGATTTATACTGCCAGATCAAAGTGTTTCGTTCTAGGCAACGCGCCTTTCAACCACCACCAAGGTAAGTGTTTTACCGCGGATACCATGATGGAGAGGAATCTAGTAGCCGGGGAAAGCGCCCGAAGACATCCTGGGATCGGTCGCCTTCTTCGCCAATCATTCCAACAGGCTGGGATGTCCAGCTTTAGTGCATGATTGTTGTGTTTGTATGGGGCTTGTTATGTTCACGAAAACATGTTCTTTCACAAGTACAATGTGTGATAGCTATGTGTGAGCACTTCTGAACTCTTGTGTATTACCTTTTCAAACTATAATCTGGGTGTATTTACGACTCTAACCTTCGTTATAACAATAATTATGTCTGTGCCACTACTACCAATCACGATGTGCCGAGTTTGCTAGCATCTTATATTATGAATGTGTCCTTAGATTGTGCCCATTCGTGGACAGCGACATCTGATCTTGTGGATCCCACCACAATATCAGGTAGGTATATTCTGTAATACTCCCTCACCCCCAATTTAGGATGCGTATAGTTTTTGACACTCATACCAATAGACTGCATGCAAGGTTGTGGAGGAAAATCCTGGACTGAATTAACCCTTTCCTGATTTACTCATTACTATTCATGCATGCCACCGTGTGGAGCCTCCCCATTAAAACTCATGCATGCATTGGTTAGTCATCATTGTGGGAAGGGAAATTTATAATAAGTTAATTGCGTGCAGTATTTAATCAGGGGAAAAAGAGTCAGGTTAGCACTAGGCTTCCATGCACAATACGCATCCTAAATTGAGAAATCTTGAAAAAAATTATGCGCATCCTAAACTAGGAGGGATGGAGTACTCCCTCCATCCCAAGGCTTAAGGCCTATATATTTTTTTTTTGAATGGTCAAGCCAAGAAAGTTTGGCCAAACTTTTAGAAAATTCAAGCCACGGAAAGTAAACCCAGGCACTGCATGGCAGTTCTAGATGCTGCCGCATGTAAATGGCACCGACAAAATTTGGACAGCGTAGGGCTGCGGGGCCAGGTGGCCCTTCGTTAAAAGCCGAGGAGGAGGAGGTCCGGGAATATCGCATTTACCATCACTACAGTCTTTACCTACCATGAAGCAAGTTTGACCGGTCGAGCACCATCGGTTTCGACATCGCAGGGCTATGATTGCGTGGTCGTGCCGGGCAGGAAGAAGGGTGTGCGTGCGACTTGGCGATGGTGTGGGATCAAGAGGGCAGTGACACACACACACATACACGAATACATTGCGTCCTGTCCAACACACCACATATAGTCTCATGTTCTAGAAACAACTTAAAATTATTAGGTGTCGTAAGAGGCAGCAAGGTCATTTCTTGGCTGGCTTGGAGTGGCGGATCCGGCCAATCCCGAAGGATGGGGATACACCTTCGGTCCTGACGTACCCCCTCAGGAATTTTCCATACACAGCGTTCTTAGCCTTGGTCGCTGGCTTGAGTAAAGCATTGGGGCTTTTACCGATGCCAACCGCATGCTGAATCATGTTGTCCATCCTCGGTTTGACTATGTTGCTACAAAAGGGGCAACTGAGCTCCCCACTTAGAGTGCATAAAGGGACATTCCCGCTCTTGATACTCTTCAAGACGTGGCGGCTCTTGTCATCCCTATACTCCTTGTCAGAGCCCACCTTACTTGAATCATCCTGTAATGTGCAAAAAATACAAAAGAAATGAGCAAAATAAATTTACTTACCGGTCATGCATAGATATTTGAACAACCATTTCATGTTACTTTGAAAACCACAGCACAATTTTACAGGTTTATTACGGTTGTCTCCACAGCTCGCTCCTAAATGTAGAATGTGGAGTAATTCAGAACATACTAAATCTCTGCATGCAGCGGGTTGTATGGTGCATCTGGTCATGATCGGTAGAATATGGATCACTTGAACAGATTCGGTACTAGTACATCTACAACCCGACCAGAAAATATGAACAGTAAACTAGAAGGATGGACAAATAAAAGTACCTCCGGGTACACGAGTGGAACGTGCTCGTCGAACTCCTCGCCCTCATCGGGGGCTCCGAAGTCTTCTGCACCCGCGAGCACATAGTCCTCATAAGGATCGAACTGGACGTCCTCCTCGCCCTGGGCTACATGCATCTCCTCCAGATCTGCGGCGGGAAGCGCCACATCGCCCGTGGTAGGAACAGGCAGCCCGACGGCAACACCTGAACACTCACCTACAACCACTCTCTTCATGGCGTCGGAAGGGAGAAGGTGGTTGTTCGGCCTCGAGCTGTACGGTGAGGTTTTTGGGTTTTGCTAGATCAAGGAGAATTGGTTAATGCACGGGAGGGAGATGATGAATAGGAGTAGGTTTTAAAGACAAGGCATTGTTAAGTCTCCTCCTGGGGCCCTCCGCCTCAAGGCTCATCCGTTGGGTGCCCTGGTAGGGCTTCTGGCTGACGCGTGGACGGTTCGTGCCATGGGGCCCCAGCTAGAAGTGAGATTGCAGGCGTGGTACTATGAGGCCCGTTCCCATTTACAACTAGAGTAGTAGTAGGCTTTTCACAGGCGTGGCATGACCATTCGACGGATTATTTAATCTATGCCTCGATCGATTGCTTCTCGTAGAAGGGTCGAAAGGAGGGACGCCTAAAAACATAACGGTTAAAGCATGGCTAGCCAGACCCCATGCATTGTCACGCTCTAATGTGAAGGGTACGACGCGTGCAAAGGATGCATCGTTCAACCCCCGCTGACACGACATTACAGTGCACCGTACTTGTGCCATGGTGGACGCGTTGCAACCGGTTAAACGAGCGTGTGGCCACGTTTCCCCCTCGCTGCACTAGAAAATACACACATTTTTTATATTTTTATATATCCTCGTGTATATAAATCCAAATAGATTATAATTTTTAGAGAATAAAAGGAAATGCATAGACACGTATATATAAAAATTATACGCCTTTGTACACTTTCATTCTAGATTATGGAAGTAAAGTATCGGTGGCAAACTCGTTATTTTGCATGGAGAGAGAGAGAGGGGAGGGGGGCTATCTTGCCCATTAGATCACAGAGGATCAACGTTGGGTGGGAACAATCCGCGTGACAACTGTCTCGACCAATCAGGGCGTACCAACCAAAGTGAGGATGAGTTATCATGAGAGGGGGAAAACTGAGTACAACCATTTTCATATCAACCCTAGACATAACACACACAAACACACAATGTCAAATTCATCAAAAATCAAAAAAAAAATATGAAACCAGCTCGAGTAACCCCTTCTTGTCACCCACTACCAACATAAAATCATAAGCAAGATAAACCGGAACATTTGGCACACACGCACCCCCCGGATGGCTATCGAGTAGGAGTTAACATGGCTTTTAACCCTAGACCTCCCCCTCACTTCCCAGAACGTGGATCAACTGCGCCTATTGATCCCAAACCCTGCACCTAGCTCCCTCTCGGCTCTAAGCAACTTCTCTATCTAGAGATTCCAGGGTTCCATGGAGAAATCCAGAGTTTCCGTTTACCAACTCAGGAAAATCGGCGATTCTGCAAAGGAGGTGCCAGAATTCCGCGCGCCCTAGGGCACGAGGCAATTTACACGCATGCTACGTCGTGGCGGACCGCCATCCCCGGCAGGTTGGTGCTCATCTCGTGGTGCAAGCATATACCGTATTTTTCCTGAGTCACGCTCCAACAATTGCGTTTTCTAACTGTAGGTACCATAGAAATTGCCCTGTATTTTCCAGAAAAAATGTTTTGGGGTGCCCCGTGTGGTACCTAGGTTGGGCAAGTGTCTAGGTTCAAGGTTGCAATGGACCTCACGTGCCTGCGTGCGCCGGCGGTTTTGCCAATTTGGCCCACCCCGAACCCCGGCAATGGGAAATTCATCAAAAATTAAAAAATAAACGAAACCAGCTCGAGTAGCCCCTGCGAGTCACCCACTACCAACATAAAATCAGAAGAAAGACAAACCGGAACTTTTGGCACACGGCGCACCCTCCGGATGGCTATCGAGTAGGAGTTAACATGGCTTTCAACCCTAGACCTTCGCCTCACTGTCGTGGTGGTGGCACGATAGATGCCATGAGTAGGCTAAAGTACGGGGCCAATGGATGATAGTGGGATCTCGGGAGGGAAGATGTAGTGATTCTCTACACACAACTAGCTAGAACACAGATCTTTATTTCTCCTCTATCAAGTTACAAGTGATCCTTGAGCTGTATCAGATATAAGAGGAAGAAGATTACAACATGAGGCCTCTAGTCTCAAATGAGTTGATCCCCTCTCCAGGAAGTCGTGTCCCTTCTTATAAAGGGGTCCCTTGGTTCCTTCTAGGGCTGACGTGGACAAGCATATTCTTGGAATATGCTTGTCCCAAAGTGGTAACTCGGCGGACCACTTTCCGTGTCCCCCTTCTATCGACGGCAATGACCCGGAACCCCCACATGTGAGCCTTGGCCTTACCCACTGTCACCTCCGTGACGCCTGTCTGTCCCTCTATGGCTCTGCTCTTTGTCTCTAGCGCTTGGCCCTATGCAGATTCCTCCTAGCCAGTATCTAGGGTTTGACTCTGGGATCCTTCTCTTTCTCCCGCAAGTTTCCTGTTACTCGGCCTCGCCTTGCATAACTCGGCTCGACCTTCACCTAAGTGTGAGCTGATCAATCTTATTTGGCCGACTTAGTTCAATCCTCGGTCGAGTAAGGTATTAATCACTCGGCTAAGCCATGCCTTATTCGACCGAGCCTTGAATAACTCGGCCGAGTCAGCTTATAACTCGGCATATGGTAAGAATGGTTCCTTCCTTCTTTCCACTATCTTAACCCTACCTGGGGTCATCCCCCCAATATTAGTCCCCAAACCTGGTGCGGTCCTGCCGGAGACTTCGGCCGGGCCACATCAGTTTCTAGACATTTATTCCTTCTCACTTCCCGTTTGACGTATTTTTTAGCCGAAGCTCCTTTTCAGCTACCCTTGTTTTGTTTATCTTCTCTTACCGAGGTACGAGTTGCGTTACGAGTCATTCTCATTCTTCCGGGGTATCCACTTGGCTTCTTGAGTAAGCCTCATCCTACGTGTACCAATCATTACTATTGTCTCGTTTTTTCTACTACTACAGTGTTTGCTGACATGCTGCAGTGTTTACTGTGGCCGTCGCGTCGGCGCAGTGACGCTTTGATAAATGCAACGGTCACACAGCCTGATCTCCTCTTGCACCGTGTGGCCCTTGTTGTGGCTCCACTCTCCGTCCACCGATGCGCGATACATGCGTTTATGCGGTTACTGTGGCACAGCCATGATCCCACTACCTCTCCCCCTATGTGGTTATAAGTAGGGGAGTGGGGTGGGTCGATTCACCTTTCCCCTTCCCACTCCCTTCATCTTCCTCCTAGTGTCGCTGCCATTCTCGCGTTCCAGCATCTGCGCCGCTGCTCTTTCTCCCCGACGACCCCGCCGCCGCTCTTCTGCGCTCACAGGCTCACTGCTGCGCCCCCGTCCTGGGTTTACTGTTTCTAGGCTTCTCCACTATGCAGCGCGCCGCCGCTACTAGGTCCTAGCCCTAGGAGCTTCTCTCTTTTTTCTCAATCTTCTGCGGCGGTTGTTACCGTCGCGATGGGGCCTTTGGTTTCACGGCCTCTCCCTTCCACTAGTTACTCCTCCGTCGACTCCTCCGACGAGCCCATGTCTAGCTCTATCAGCGGTGCCATTGTTGGGGAAGAAGAGCTCATGGCGGGCCTAGAGCGGGGTTCGTGGCAAGGGTCTACAGTCACTCGCCGAGAGATCGAGTGGTTGCGCAAGGCCGACGGATTCCTACCGAGGTAAATTGTCACTTACCCGGCAAAGAGTCTTCTATCGTACTCGATGATGTAGTTTTCATGTCGCACTTCGCCAGAGGATTTGGTCTCCCTCTTAGTGATTTCGCTAGGATCTTTTTAGATTACTTCCGCCTGCAGCCGTATCATCTGCCGGCCAATGCGGTAGCCTCTCTCTCAGCCTTTATCTTGGCTTCTGAAGGATACTTCGTCCTTTGGCCTTCAGTAGACGTATGGTCAAAGTTCTTCCAAATTCGATCCAACGTTGTGTCGGATAAATCTCTCCACCCTTCCGAGAAATCTTTAACCCAGTGTGGGGCCGCCTCTATTACACCTCAGAAAAACTCCTTGTTCCCCCCCGAGTAGCTGGCTTAGAATCTTGTAAGAAATGGCACCGATCATTCTTCTATGTTAAGAATACTGGAGGGAGGATAAGATTCGGCTTCCTGCCTTCACCATCTGTCCTCCTTCAAAGAAAAACTAGCTTTATAACCCGAAGAATACCCATGCTCTTGTCGAGGCATTTGAGCTCCGGCTCAAGGAGTTGATTCATGCTGGGCTTCGAGGTGAAGACCTGATGACTGTGTTTATTAGCAGCCGAATCTGACCCTTCCAGATCCGCTCCCACAAGCTTTTCTATATGAGTGGTCCTTTGGATCCAAACCGAGTTTCTACGGTTGAGCTTGATGATTTCCAAATTTATAAATGTGTCTAGGATATCTTCAAGACTAAGTTCCCGAGGAATGGCAGTGGGGAATGAAGCCATTTTCTCACGAGAGACCTTCTCCTCAGGTAAATTGAACACGAGTAGTTCTATCCAAATTATTTTTCCTCTGTTGTTTCGCTAACTATTGTTTGCTTTTCTCGCAGAGATTTGTAGAGCAAACCACGAAAGATGCCGAGGTTTTAGCTCTTCCCTGGACCGCCGACCGTAATACTCCGGACAATGGAGAACTTGACCCGGAGGAATTCATTCCTAAGCCGGAGGATGCTCCTGCTCGCCCCCGGAGTAGAACCTCGGCCCGTGCAGTTGAAGGTGATTCAGACGATGTCCAAATTCTTGAGGTATTTGCCGCGCTGCCTATCTCTTACGCATTTCCAGCTCCTTATTTCCCAGCTAATCCGGCTGGCCAGGTGCACGATGTTGAACCCCTCGCTTCGGAGGGCCCTGCTGCTTCTAAGAAACGCGCTGCTCTGGGGGATTCTTTGGATACTGCTCCTAGGAAATGAATCAAGAAATCTCCCCAGCATATTCCGAGGCGCAAAGTTATGCCTGGAGTTACTGGGTAAGTTTCTCTTTGTGTTCTCATCCATATTTGTTGTTTCTCTCTTTCTGTTTCCGAATTAATTTTCACTTCTTTCCAGTGCTCCTCTTTCCGCTAAGCCTAGCGGTCAGAGTATGACATCTCATGTCACTCGACTGCCTTCACCATCGCCTCCGGAAGATGTCCGGGTCCCTAGTCCTCCCCGCGATGATTCTCCTCGTGGGCTGACTAACGACTCTCCTCGACGAGATGAGCCCATTGCTCCCCCCGTTGTTTCTGATGACGTCCCCGTGCCAGATCATCCAATTGATTCGGCGGTTCCTCTCAAGATTCCCGAGGTCACTCCTACTGCTCCTTCGCGTCCTGGAACTCCAGCTTCTGCTCAGACTCCCGCCGAGGTTACCGCTACGTCGGCCCCTTTAGAGACTGCCACCCCTCCTGCTGCTAAGGATATTGCTCCCAATTCCGAGGTTGCTGCTCCTATCGGAGTTCCCGCAAAAGGCAACAAAGTTGTGACCGCTAAACCCTTGAGATATCAAAAAGGGCAATCCGGTTCCTTTCAGCCCAGCGTTGCTGATATGCTTCGCAAGGGTGCCTCTACAGCCAAGCCTGCGGTTGCCATTGCTGACGACACGCGACTCGTGCTTCACAAGAGTCCTGCGATAGTGGCATTCATGCATCATGTTAGAGGTAAAGTGTTGACACGCACTGAGAGCGGAAATAGCCTCGGATCATTGCTAGAGTATGCCAACAACTGGAACGCTGTTGATCAGCTCGAAGGCAATCCGAGTAACCAATCGTTCCAGTTATCTGACATCAGCAACCGTTTGCACACAGCTGCCAAGATTGTCCTTCAAAGTTACAAGATGAACGAGGTAAGCGCCTCAATTCACGCTTTGTCTTTTATTTATACCATATTATATACGCACTAGTCCCCGAGCTTGCGACCGAATAACTCGTTATTCGGTTGGAAGCTTTCCTTGCTCCGAATAAACCAACTTGCCTGTGTAGTAGATAGTAGTTGCTGTGTATATTACAATACCTCAAGCCACCCTGAGCCGGGTCATGTTTCTTCATGATTCGGATCTGCTTTTGGTTTTAAATATCTAGCCGTCTAGATTTGAGTCAAGTTTTTTCTTGATTCAGATCTGCTTTAGTTTTAAACATCTAATCGCCTAGATCCGAGTCAAGTTTTTTCCTGATTCAGATCTACTTTAGTTTTAAATATCTAGTCGCCTAGATCTGCGTCAAGTTTTTTCTTGATTCAGATCTGCCTTAGTTTTAAATATCTAGTCGCCTAGATCAAAGTCAAGTTGTTTCTTGATTCGGATCTACTTTAGTTTTAAATATCTAGTCGCCTAGATCCGAGTCAAGTTTTTTCTTGATTCGGATCTTCTTGTGATTTTCTTTGTATAAATCTTTGTTATTTCAGGTTGCTCATGATCGGCGAACGGCGAATTCCAAAGGTTACTCTTCTCGCATAAGAAGCTTAAAGATAAATGCGACAAAATGCTCCCTATTGTGAAGAAGACCGGTAAGTTACTCAGCTCTTAGTGCCCTGTATATTAGTAGGAAAATTCCTTATTTGTATTAATTTATGATGTGTAGTTGTGCAGTTAATGTCAACAATCTAAATGCCTGGCTTATGAAGAAGGTCGCTACCCTTGAAGGTTAGTTATCCCTTTGCCCTTTTATTTATCCTTTTTCGTTCGAAGAAAATCTTGAGTATCTTTCGGTATTCCAGCTTCGGCGCAGCGGAGTTACAAATATTTGCAGCGTCGCATCAATAATGCATACCTATGCCTGATATGATGCTGCATCTTTTAGAGCAAGCCGGCACTCACTCGGCGCAACTTCAAGAAAAATATGACGAGATAGCCCGGCTCCATGCTGAGGTTGAATCGCTCAAACTCTCTCAGAAATCCGAGTTGGCGAAAATTGATCAGGATTTTTCCGAGGAGAAGAACCGACTGAGCCTTCAGCTTCAGAAGAACAAGGAACTGCTTGGCGCTACCGAGCTAAAAAATCAGGAGATGAGCAAAGAAATAGCTTATTTTGAGAAAAACAGGGCAAACTGGGCCACGGATCTTCAGAAAATGCTACGATATATTCATCGTAAGTTTTCAGTTCCTGGCCAAGTTATTCTTTCTCGTTGCTTTCCTTGACTTACTTGGTGTTATTTCTTATAGATCATTTTCTAGAAGCTAAGTCTGTGAGCTCCAAGGCTGTGATTGCTGCTCGCGAGCGCCGAGGTGTTCCCGTTGTTCCGAATTAGGAATATTCCATGGAGGATTTTTTGATTGCTGTTGCTACTTCTATTGAGACAATGAAGGTTATGGGAAAAGATTTGGTGAGAGCAGCTATTCAGGCCTACCATGTTCTCTGGCCGAATGAGCCAGAAATTAATGAAGTAGAAGTGCTTGTGGCGAGGCTGATGGAGTCCCAAGCTCGATTGAATCTTTGGAGGAAATCCACTGGACGAGCTAGAGCTGATATGGTGCTTACTGTTCTTTTGTCATGGTACGAGTATATTTCCCTCGATATTCTGATGAACTTGCGCACTGGTTCTCCTTGGATTGAAAATCCAGATTTCGTTGCTCGTCACCAAACCCATGCTTTCCAGCTTATTGAATATGTTGATCTTCATCACTAGATCAAAGGGCCGAGTTTCCTTCCTAACGAGGCCGAAGATAATGCCGAGGTTGCCGGTGATGACGAATCCGATGGAGATTCTGATGGTGAGGGTGTGTTGGGTGAAAATTCTGATAACGCTGACGAGTCCAGTGATAGTTCGGGAGGGGATGCCGAGGCTCGATCCTCCTCCAAGGGAACTGAAGCTTCTCAAGCCCAAGGTGGGGTCTCTCAACGAACTACCCTTGCCCAAGATGCTCCTGCAACCTCCGTGGAGGCTGAAGTAACCTCTGCAGAGGCTCGAGCAACTTCCGAGGCCCCTTCTCCTAAGGTCATTACTCCTAGTGAAGCCGAGGTAGTCTCGGCTGCGTCCGAGGTACCAACGTCGGAAACTCCTGCTGCTACTACTGTCCCTCCCACGGGTGATTCGGCAACTGCCGATGCTTGAGTTTAAAACTCTTATGTGCTCAAGTCCCCGGTATGCCAGGTGTATGCTGTCCTAAAACAATCTTCCTATTTTGGTATTGTGTAACCCGTTTAACTTTGGCATCCTATGCTGTAGTAATGTTGTTACTCTTCTAGTTGAATTGGTGCGATCCGTATCTTTGTTTGCGAAATTTCATTTTCACAAGTTTGAATCATTATCCATATGTATGATTCTCGTTCGGCATCCATCTTGTGCCTTTCATCTATTCTTGGTTGCAAAACTCTTGGTTTTACAATTTTGTCTCAAAGAAATATGAGCACTATGTCCATACATCATTTAATTTGATAAATTTATTACCTTCCCGAACCATCCTCTTGTAAGGTAATATATATAGGGTACTTTCCTCATTATATCTCGAACTGCTGAGGTTATTATTCATATGATTGTGATTGTACAAATTCATGGGGAACTCCCTGAGTTATTGCTCGGGTTGCTGAGGTGATCATTCATATTACACATGTGATTGATGATAGACTAGACGGGGCAGTCCCTGAGTCATCGGTTGGACTACCGAGGTTCCATACATAACTAGACCGACGAACAATACGGGGTAGTCCCCGAGTTACTGTTCGAGTTACCAAAGTTTCATACATAACTAAAATGAAAAATGACATGGGGTAGTCCCCGAGTCCCTTCTCGAGCTACCGAAGTTTCATACATAACTAAAATGATAAACAACATGGGGTAGTTCCCGAGTCATTGCTCGGGCTACCGTAATTTCGATAATTCATGTTTGATACATCAACTTGATACATAATATTGCTGGATACAACATCCTTCTTCTAAGCGTAAAACGGACGAAGGAAAGCCACATTCCACGCCCTTTTTGATTCATCTCCGGACTTATCCGCCTTGTTCTTTTCTAGTGTTTAAGCATCGATTAGGTAATATGCATCGTTGTGTAATCCCTTGCTTATGATAAATGGTCCTTTCCATGGAGGTGATAGTTTATGCATGCCGGCTATGCGTTGCACCAGCCGAAGAACTAGATTTCCTTCCTTGAAAACTCTTGGAGTCACTTTCTTGCTATGATATCGCCTGAGGTCTTGCTGATAAATTGTTGATCTCGATAGTGCTAACTCTCTTGCTTCTTCTACTAGATCCACGTCATCTTGCCGAGATATTTCATTTACTTCGGCATTCGTGTGTTGGGTGACTCTTGGTGAGTCATGCATTATGTCGCCCGGGAGTACAGCCTCCGCCCCATATACGAGGAAGAACGGGGTATACCCTGATGATCTATTTGGGGTAGTCCTTAGGCTCCCCAACACCGCTGGGAGTTCCTCGATCCAGCATCCTGCCGACCATTTTAGCGGTTCTATCAGCCGAGGTTTTATTCCAGACAGCACCAGTCCATTTGACCTTTCTACTTGCCCATTTGATGCTGGGTGAGCCACTGATGCAACACCGAGTCTGATGTTCTTCTCTTGGCAGAATCGAGCAAAGGCTCCTTCGGCGAAGTTTGTGCCATTATCTGTCATGATACTGTGTGGATAACCATATCTAATAATATCTTTGAGGAAATTCACTGTTGTGAGCCCGTCACATTTCCTTATTGGTTTTACTTCTATCTACTTTGTGAATTTGTCCACCATGACCAAAATGTGAGTCATGCCACCGCAGGCCGGCCTAAATGGTCCTACCATATCCAAGCACCATACCAAGAATGTCCAAGTGATTGGTATTGTTTTTAACTTGGATGAAGGCATATGTATCTTGCTGGCGTACCTCTAGCAGCCGTTAAACTTTGTTACCATTTCCTTTGCTTCTTTCAGCGCAGTTGGCTAGTAAAACCCATGCCTGAATGATTTGGCCACGAGGGCTCTGGACGAGGCATGGTGCCCACACTCTCCTTGATGTATGTCCAAGAGGATCTCTTTCCCCTCTACTGAGCCAATGCATCATTGCAGCACATTTGTCACGCTTCTCTTATAAAGCTCATTATTGATGATCGTGTAAGCTTTTTCCCTTCTCACTATTTGCCTAGCCATAACCTCGTTATCCGGCAAGATATTTTCTTTGAGGAATGAGAATATGGGATGTCCCCATTGTGGCACGACTTTCTCTGGGAAAGTTGTGTCATCAATTTCCACCATCTATGCCGACATAACCTCTGCCGGCTTTTCCCAATCCATTTTTGGGTCAGCCGAATCAATTTTCGAGTAGCTCGGCTCATGTACTCTGTCAATTTCCATCGGGACATGCCCTTCTATCTAATCTGACGACATACGAATTGACTCAGACTCTGGTGAAGGTAAAATTGATGGCTTTCTTAGGTGTTCCAGGTCTATACCAAGCGGAATTCATTGCCTGGTTGATCCGAGCTTCCATAGCGTATCTTCTGCATCATTTTCTGCCCGAGGTATGTGATGGAATTCACATCCATCAAAGTAACCACTAATCTTTTGCACATGAAATCTATACAGGGTCATATTTGCATCCACTGCGTCCCAATTCCCTGACACTTGCTGGACTACGAGGTCTGAATCCTCATAACAAAGAATCCGACGTATGCCGATCTCTTTTGCCATTTTTAGGCCATGGACAAGCGCCTCATATTCGGGTACATTGTTCGATGCAACGAAATGTATTTGCAACACATATTTCAGTTGATCCTTTTTTGGAGAGGTCAATACTATCCCAGCTCCTAGCCCATTTCTTAACTTGGACCCATCAAAGTGCATCATCCAATAATTCAGATCTGGCAATGGGGGTTCATACTGCACCTTGGCCCAGTCTACGAAAAAGTCTGCCACTGCCTGAGATTTAATCGCATCTTGCCTATCAAATTGCGGGGAATAGGGTGACAACTCAATTGCCCATTTTGCTATTCGGCCACTTGCATCTTTGTTGTTTAGTATCTCGGCTATTGGTGCCTCACAAATCACCTTTATTGGGTGTTCTTCAAAATAATGTTTTAGTTTTTTTGCAGACATGTATACTCCGTAAGCCATTTTCTGGTAATGCGGGAAGTTCTGCTTGGAGGCCGATAATACCTCGCTCAGGTAATACACCGGCCTTTGCACCGACTTACCTTCTTCATTCCGTTCCACGACAACTACCACACTTACTACCCTGTTTGTTGCTGCCACATAGAGTAGCATAGGCTCCTTTGACAAAGGGGAGGCCAAGATAGGTGCCATAGCCAGCATCTGTTTTAACTCGTGAAAAGCACTATTGGCCTGAGGTGTCCAGGTGAACTTGTCGGATTTTTTCATTAATTGATACAAAGGCAATGCTTTCTCACCTAGCCGACTTACGAAACGACTCAGGGATGCAAGACATCCTGTAAATTTTTGTACATCGTTTAAGCATTTTGGAATTTCCATTCTTTCAACCGCACGGATCTTAGTCGTATTTGCCTCTATAACTCGGCTGGACACGAGGAAACTGAGGAATTTTCCGGCCGATACACCAAAGGTACATTTTTTTGGGTTAAGCTTCATTCGGAACTTTCTTAAGTTAGCGAATGTCCGCCGAATATCTTCTAGGAGTGTGTTCCTCTCTTTGGTTTTTATAACCACATCATCAACATACACTTGCACATTTTTTCCAATCTGGTCGTGCCGACATTTTTGCATGCATCTTTGGTACGTGGCTCCAAGATTAGGCAGGCCGAATGGCATGGTGCGATAGCAATAAGCCTCATACGGGGTGATAAATACAGTCTTTATTTGATCAGCCGGATTTAACGGTATCTGGTGGAAACCAGAGTAGGCGTCTACAAATGACAATAACTCGTAGCCTGCGGTTGACTCAATGACTTGGTCTATCCTAGGTAAAGGAAAAGGATCTTTGGGACACGCCTTGTTAAGGTCCGTTTAATCGATGCACATTCGCCAAACTACAGCTACATTTGAGTCATCCTTTTTATTTTCTACCAGTACCGGGTTTGATAACCAATCCGGATGAAGTACTTCCATGATAAACCCGGCCGCAAGGAGCCGATCTATCTCATCCCCTAATATCTTTCTCTTGTATTTGGCTAAGCGGCGGAGAGGTTGCTTCACCAGCCTTGCTCCAGTTCTTACATGCAAAGAGTGCTCAGCCAGCTCCCTCGGTACTCCTTGCAGGTCCTGTGTTGACCATGCAAAGATATCCCGATTCTCACGGTGGAAGCTGGTGAGCTCGCTTTCCTATTTGTCATCCAGGTCGGCACCAATAGTTATGGTGCGCTCTCGGAATTGATAATCGATTTGTATCTTTTTTGTTTCCTTAGTCGTCTGGAATGACACACTTCCGTGCGGGTTGGTAAGTGCCGGCATGTTGAGCTGTGCCGACTGAGCTAAAGCTGCCACCTCCAGAATTCTTCTTTTTTCTCTTGCGATTACCAAAGACTCGACCAGGTTTGACCCGGCTTAAGCACACTCCATTGATTTTCTATAATCTCCAGCTACTGTTATCACCCCCTGAGGCCCTGTCATCTTCATTTTTAGGTAATTGATGTGACAACTGCTCAGAAACTTAGACAATTCCGGTCGTCTGAGTAACGCATGGTAGCAACTTTCTAGATCCACCACCTCAAATTCTAGATTCTCAACTCTACAATTCTCTCTTGTGCCGAATAACACATCCACTCGGACCTTGCCAATGGGTTCGCATGAGAGTCCCGACACTATTCCATGCAACGTTGCCCTTGTTGACTGCAGCATATTCCGAGTTATTCCGAGTTTGTGCATCGTGTCTTTGTACATGATACTGATGCTACTCCCATTATCTATCAGTACTTTTGAGAACTTCACATTGATGCTAGGCCCGACAAACGTCGGATCCAGCACTAAAGCATATGATCCTGGGTTCGGCATGATCTTCGGATGATCTCTTATGCTCCAGGTTATCTCCTGGTCTGACCATGGCACGTACCTTGGCACTTCCGGCATAACTGCATTCACTTCCATATGTCGGCGTTGTACGCTCTTTCTATCTTGTTGTTCTGTTGTGAACACACAGTATGATTGGTGATCTTCCCTATAATCATTGCGTCCACTATTTCCGAGGTTTCCTCTTCCATCTTGATTCTGATTTATCACTTGATGAACTATATCCCTCCGATCCTGATTCTCATACATCGGACGTGGTGGAGGTAACATCAGTTGTTGGGCATTCCCCCAGTCATTTGTGGCTGCTGTTGGTGATGCGCTTGCTGCTGTGGTGCTTGTATGGCTGTCGGGTTTCCCATTGCACTCTTCATCCAGGCGCATTGACGAGTGGTATGGTTGGCTGGCTTGGCCGGGTTAGGCGTGTGAAATTTACACGGCTGATCCAGCATGGACTAAACCTGTACTTTGGCCTCTCTTGCCACTGTTTCTTCTGTTCAGGTGTCCATTGTTTCTTCTCGTCATTTCTCGGCGTCCATTGCTGAGGACCATTTTTTTGTCGCTGATTTTTCCCAATACTCGGCTGATCCTGCACAACTATTGCTACTTGATTTGAACTATATCTGTAATCCGGCCTCTCATCCCTTCTTCTACCTCGGTATTCATTGCACCGCGATGATCCGACACCATCTCGGGCGTAATGGTCCTGTTGCTCATGATGCTCAGCCGACATTAGCTCTGGTTGAGTCGGATCACCCAAAGCATATGAATCTGCTATTCTGATTGTTTCTGCCAATGTGGTTGGCATATCTCTTTGCAACCTCTGCCGCAACACACTTGCATACCTACACCCCTAAGCGAACCAGGCAATTGCTTGAGATTCTATAACCCCCTCACATGAATTTCTGAGGTTGCACTACCGAGTGAAAAACTATCTATCAGTTTCATTCGGTTTCTCCTTGCACATTGCGAGCTGTTGTGGCATGTTTGGCCTCTTATATGTGTTGGTGAAATTACTGATGAACATTTCCTCAAAATCTAACCAACAGTTGATACTGCCTGCCGGTAAATTATTCAGCCAAACTCTGGCCGGCCGTTCCAACATCTAGGGCACATATCTCACAGCCCATCTCAGATTTCCCCGGGATTTTTTTACGGACGTGGCATAATCAATTATCCAATCTTGCGGCTTCGTACTTCCATTGTACGTTTTTGTGCCTCTTTCCAACTGGAAGTTCGTCACAGGCGGTTCACCCATGATCGGAGGTCCAAAACATGTCGGGCCAGGTGGGCCCTGTTCTTCCAACAGCTCAGATCGATATAGTCTGTCCAACTTCAATCTTGCATCTATTGACGGCAAGTTTCTATAGATAATTCTTTCCTGCATTCCATAACGGTTTTGCCCACCATGTTATGCATTTTTCATCTTTGAGTAACCATCATTATATCTCTCATTTTCTTGATTATGCGGAGCTTGTCTTGCTTCACTCTCTTGCCGAGGTTCATGCTTCGGCTGATGATCTTGCGGATGGTATCTTCTTCCTTCCGCCGGGTTATTGTTCTCGGGGTTTCCCCTTTCGAGATTTCCATGCTCTTTGTTCACGTGGCCGGGATTTCTAACACCACTGTTACCTTGGCTTCCATTGCCCTTATTTTCATTGATCTTCCCGGCCACTGCCGGGTCATATGGGACAATTTGTTTGTTTCTCTTTCCCAAAGTTACTGCTTTGTCTTTTCGCACATTGTTTCAGGGTGAGGATGCTGCCGCTGCAGATAATGCGGGGGCAGCCCCTGCCGAATGAACCATGCGGGAAGCTCCTGGTTTGATGGGTTAGCCCTAAGAATCTCCTCATTCTGCTGGTTCGCGATGCGTACCAGCTCATTTACCCTTTCTTGCTGCTTTTGCTGGGCTTCCCCGGTTAGTCCTTCCAGCTCTAGGGCTGCCGCATTTGCCGCCCTGAGGTTCTTTGCTGGGGTATTGTACCTCGGCAAACCTGGGCCAACCGAGTCATCTGGCTGAGCCTCATGCTCTCTATTGATATCATTCATGAGGTTCTTTCCTCTTAATCTTAGATCATCAACTTGGCCAGCGGCCGTATCTAGCTTGTTTGCCCTTGCGTATTCTCGCAAATTCCTATTAAAAGACTCCTGCAAGGCCGACAACTTTTTTGCCTCTTCTAACATTTTCAATCTAGTTCCTTCTAACTCTGCCTGCACATTTTCGGGTCAACTATTGGTGCTACAGGTGTAGTTAAGTTATGTATGGCTGCCTGCAGGATATTCTTTGGCCTCTCCAGAGGTGGCCACCTTACCCTCGTTGTTTTTGGAGTTATCTCCTGCAGCTCGGCTGCCCTGGTTGCCGGAGGATCTAATGATGTTGGCTTTGGAGCCGCTTGCTTTGCCGCAACCTGTCCTTCTACTGTCGGGTCCTTGCTCGGCCCGGCCCCTGCCCCTGCTGCTGGCGCAGGAGCTGTCATCATCACCTCGACGCTGATCGCGGGGCGAACGCCATGCTGACCGCTGGCAGCATTGAGTGGGGGACCTCCTTCTATGATGACTCGGCGTGGGTAGACGCAAGTGGTGTTGATGCCGACGTAGATCTTGTGAGCGCCTAGGTTGATGAAGACGCCGTTGCGCGGGGGAGCTCTCCTCCTGAAACTGCCAGCATTGTCGTTGACGTAGTCCCAGATGTGAAATCTCTGGACTAATCAAAAGACCACCCGTTCGCCAGTGTCGATGAAGTTTCCCGTCCGGATCTTGACTCCATCTAGCACCGATGCAGTCCCCACGGTGGGCGCCAACTGTCGTGGTGGTGGCACGGCAAATGCCATGGGTAGGCTAAAGTATGGGGCCAATGGATGCTAGTGGGATCTGGGGAGGGAAGATGTAGCGATTCTCTACACACAACTTGCTAGAACACAGATCTTTATTTCACCTCTATCAAGTTACAAGTGCTCCTTGAGTTGTATTAGAGAGAGGAGGAAGAAGATTACAACATGAGCCCTCTAGTTTCAAATGAGTCGACCCCCCCCTCCAGGAAGTCGTGCCCCTTCTTATAAAGGGGTCCCTTGGTTCCTTCTAGGGCTGACGTGGACAAGCATATTCTTGGAATATGCTTTTCCCAAAGTGGTAACTCGACGGACCTCTTTCCGTGTCCCCCTTCTATAGACGACAATGACCCAGAACCCCCACATGTGAGCCTCGGGCTTTCCCACTGTCACCTCTGTGACGTCTGTCTGCCCCTCTGCGGCTCTTCTCTTTGTATCTAGCGCTTTGCCCTATGCAGATTCCTCCTAGCCAGTAGCTAGGGTTTGACTCTGGGATCCTTCTCCTTCTCCCGCAAGTTTCCCGTTACTCGACCTCGCCTTGCATACCTCGGCTCGACATTCACTTGCGTATGAGCTGATCAATCTTATTTGGACGACTTAGTTCAAACCTCGGCCGAGTAAGGTATTAATCACTTCATTTTGGCTAAGCCATGCCTTATTTGGCCGAGCCTTGAATAACTCGGCCGAGTCAGCTTATAACTCGGCATATGGTAAGAATGGTTCCTTCCTTCTTTCCACTATCTTAACCCTACCTGGGGTCATCCCCCCAACACTCACTGCCCAGAACATGGATCCACTGCGCGGATTGAGCCCAAACCCGGCACCTAGCTCTTTCTCGGCATTGTAAGCAACATCTCTAGCTAGAGATTCCAGGGTTCCATGGAGAAATCCAGAGTTTCCATTTACCGACTCCGGAAAACCGGTGATTTTGCAAAGGAGGCGCGAGAATTGAGCGCGCCCTAGGGCCCGAAGCAATTTACATGCATGCTACGTCGTGCCGAACCACCATCCCCGGGAGGTTGGTGCTCATCTCATGGTGCAAGCGTGAACCGTATTTTTCCCGAGTCACGCCCCGGTAATTGCGGTTTCTAACTGTATGTACCCTAGAAATTGCCCTGTATTCTCCGGAAAAAATGTTTTGGGGGGCCCCATGGGTACCTAGGCTAGGAAAGTTCCTAGGTTCAACATTGCAATGGACCTCGCGTGCCTGTGCGCGCCGGCGGGTTTGTCGATTTTTCCCACCCTCCCCCCGAACCCCAGCAATGGGAAATTCATCAAAAATTAAGAAAAATACGAAACCAGCTCGAGTAGCCCCTGCGTGTCACCCACTACCAGCATAAAATCATAAGCAAGACAAACCAGGACTTTTGGCACAGGGCGCACCCCCCGGATGGCTATCGAGTAGGAGTTAACATGGATTTCAACCCTAGACCTCCCTCTCACTGCCCAGAACATGGATCGACTATGCCAATTGAGCCCAAACCCAGCACCTAGCTTCCTATCGGCATTCTAAGAAACTTCTCCAGCTAGAGATTCTAGGGTTCCATGGAGAAATACAAAGTTTACTTTTACCGACTCCGGAAAACCTAGTACGAGAGGAACCTTTGATTCACACAATTGGTCATCGCGCTTGGTTAAAGCATGGCTAGCCAGACTCCCTGTGTTGTCACACTCTAATGTGAAGGGTACCGCGCGTGTAGACGATGCATCGTTCGACCCCCGCTGACACGACATTATAGTGCATCGTACTTGTGCCATGGTGGACGCGTTGAAATTGGTTAGACGAGAGTGCCACAACGTTTCCCCCTCGCTGCACTAAATCCAAATAGTTTATAATTTTCAGAGAATAAAAGGAAATGCTTAGACACGCGTATATGAAAATTATACGCCTTTGTACACTTTCCTTTTAGATTATGGAAGTAAAGTATCGGTGGCAAACTCATTATTTCGTGTGGATAGAGAGGTTTGTCTCTAGAGAGAGAGAGGGGGAGGGGGCTATCTTGCCCATTAGATCACAAAGGATCAACGTTGGGTGGGCATGATCAGCATGACAACCGTCTCGACCAATCAGGGCGTACCAAACAAAGTGAGGACGAGTTATCATAAGAGGGGGAAAACTGAGTACAACCATTTTCATATCAACCCTAGACATAACACACACACAAACACACAATGGGAAATTCATCAAAAATAAAAAATATGAAACCAGCTCGAGTAGCCCCTCCTTGTCACCCACTACCAACATAAAATCATAAGCAAGACAAACCGGGACTTTGGGCACACGACGCACCCCCCGGATGGCTATCGAGTAGGAGTTAACATGGCTTTCAATCCTAGACCTCCCCCTCACTGCCTAGAACATGGATCCACTGCGCCAATTGAGCCCGAACCCGCCACCTAGCTCCCTCTCGACATTCTAAGCAACTTCTCCAGCTAGAGATTCCAAGGTTCCGTGGAGAAATCCAGAGTTTCCTTTTACCGACTTCGGAAAACCTAGTACGAGAGGAACCTTTGATTCACACAATTGGTCATCGCGCTTGGTTAAAGCATGGCTAGCCAGACCCCCTGCGGTATCACGCTCTAATGTGAAGGGTAGGGCACGTGCAGAGGATGCATCGTTCGATCCCCGCTGACACGCCATTACAGTGCAGCGTACTTGTGCCATGGTGGACGCATTGCAACCGGTTAGATGAGCGTGCTGCCATGTTTCCCCCTCGCTGGACTAGAAAATACAAACATATTTTATATTTTTATATACCCTCGTGTATATAAATCCAAATAGTTTTTAATTTTCAGAGAATAAAAGGAAATGCATAGGCACGCGTATATGAAATTATATGCCTTTGTACACTTCCCTTCTAGATTATGGAAGTAAAGTATCAGTGGCAAACTCGTTATTTCGCGTGGATAGAGATGTCCGTCTCCAGAGAGAGAGAGAGAGAGAGAGAGAGAGAGAGAGAGAGAGAGAGAGAGAGAGAGAAGCTATCTTGCCCGTTAGATCACAGAGGATCAACGTTGGGTGGGCATGATCCGCATGACAACCGTCTCGACCAATCAGGGCATACCAACCAAAGTGAGGACGAGTTATCATGAGAGGGGGAAAACTGATTACAACCATTTTCATATCAACCCTAGACATAACACATACACAAAAACACAATGGGAAATTCATCAAAAATAAAAAAATACGAAACAAGCTCGAGTAGCCCCTATGTGTCACCCACTACCAAAATAATATCATAAGCAATACAAATCGGGACTTTTGGCCCACGGTGCACCCCCCCGGATGGCTATCGAGTAGGATTTAACATGGCTTTCATCCCTATACCTCCCCCTCACTGCCCAGAACGTGGATCCACTGCGCCGATTGACCGCAAACCCGGTACCTAGCTCCCTCTCGACATTATAAGCAACTTATCCAACTAGAGATTCCAGGGTTCCATGGAGAAATCGAGAGTTTCCTTTTACCGACTTTGGAAAACCGGCGATTTTGCAAAGGAGGTGCGATAATTGAGCGCGCCCTAGGGCCCAAGGCAATTTACATGCATGCTACGTCATGGAGGACCGCCATCCCTGGGAGGTTGGTGCTCATCTGGTGGTGCAAGCATATACCATATTTTTTCCGAGTCACGCCCCGACAATTGTTGTTTCCAACTGTAGGTAACCGAGAAATTGCCCTGTACGTATTTTCTAGAAAAAATGTTTTGGGGTACCCCGTGGGGTACCTAGGCTGGGCACGTGCCTATGTTCAAAGTTGCAATGGACCTCACGTGCTTGCGCGTGCCGGCGGGTTTGCCGATTTTGCCCACCACCGAACCCCGGCAATGGGAAATTCATCAAAAATCAAAAAGAAATACGAAACCAGCTCGAGTATCTCCTGCGAGTCACCCACTACCAACATAAAATCATAAGAAAGACAAACCGAAACTTTTGGCACACGGCGCACCCCCCGAATGGCTATCGAGTAGGAGTTAACGCGGCTTTCAACCCTAGATCTTCCCCTCACTACCTAGACCGTGGATCCACTACGCGGATTGATCCCAAACCCGGCACCTAGCTCCCTCTCGGCATTCTAGGCAACATCTCCAGCTAGAGATTCCAGGTTCCATGGAGAAATCCAGAGTTTCCATTTACCGACTCCGGAAAACCGGCAATTCTGCAAAGGAGGTGCGAGAATTGAGCGCTCCCTACGGCCCGAGGCAATTTACACGCATGCTACGGTGTGGCGGACCACCATCCCCGGGAGGTTGGTGCTCATCTCATGGTGCAAGTGTATACCGTATTTTTCTCGAATCATGCCCCTGTAATTGCGGTTTCTAACTGTAGGTACCTTAGAAATTGCCCTGTATTTTTTGGAAAAAATGTTTTGAGGTGCCCCATGGGGTACCTAGGTTGGGAAAGTGCCTAGGTTCAAGGTTGCAATGGACCTCGCATGCCTGCGCACCGACGGGTTTGCCGATTTTTTCCACCCCCTCCCCCGAACCACGGCAATGGGAAATTCATCAAAAATCAAGAAAAATACAAACCAACTTGAGTAGCCCCTGCGTGTCACCCACTACCAACATAAAATCATAATCAAGACAAACTAGGACTTTTGGCACATGGCGCATCCCCCGGATGGCTATCGAGTAGGAGTTAACATGGCTTCAACTCTAGACCTCCCTCTCACTGCCCAGAACGTGGATCCACTGCGCGGATTGAGCCCAAACCCGACACCTAGCTCCCTCTCGGCATTGTCAGCAACTTCTCCAGCTAGAGATTCCAGGGTTCCATGGAGAAATCCAGAGTTTCCTTTTAAAGACTACAGAAAACCGGCGATTCTGCAAAGGAGGTGCGAGAATTGAGCGCGCCCTGGGGCCCGCGGCAATTTACACGCATGCTACGTCATGGAGGACCGTCATCCCCGGGAGGTTGGTGCTCATCTCGTGGTGCAAGCGTATACCATATTTTTCCCCGAATCACGCCTCGCCAGTTGTGGTTTCTAACTGTAGGTACCCTAGAAATTGCCCTGTATTTTCCGGAAAAAATATTTTGGGGTGCCCCGTGGGGTACCTAAGCTGGGCAAGTGCCTAGGTTCAAGGTTGCAATGGACCTCGCGTGCCTGCGCGCGCTGGCGGATTTGCTGATTTTGCCTACCCTCCGAACCCTAGCAATGGGAAATTCATCAAAAATCAAGAAAAATACGAAACCAGCTCGAGTAGCCCCTGCGTGTCACCCACTACCAACATAAAATCATAAGCAAGACAAACCGGTACTTTTGGCACACGGCGCACCCCCGGATGGCTATCGAGTAGGAGTTTAACATGGCTTTCAACCCTAGACCTCCCCCTCACTGCACAGAACGTGGATCCACTTCGCGGATTGAGCCCAAACCCGGAACCTAGCTCCCTCTCGGCATTATAAGCAACTTCTCCAGCTAGAGATTCCATGGTTCCATGGAGAAATCCAGAGTTTCCTTTTACCGACTCTAGAAAACCTAGTACGAGAGGAACCTTTGATTCACACAATTGGACATCGCGCTTGGTTAAAGCATGGCTAGCCAGACCCCGGGCGTTGTCACGCTCTAATGTGAAGGGTACGACGCGTGCAGAGGATGCATCGTTCGACCCCCACTAACATGGCATTTTAAGCAACTTCTCCATCTAGAGATTCCAGGGTTCCATGGAGAAATCCAGAGTTTCCCATATCATAACCCTAACGACTAATATCCGTTGTCGGATCATAACCCTAGTGACCAAAGGAGACTGTTAGATCATCTCTTATAGAAGACCCAGCCCGCTTCCACCTTCCCGGAGCGCTGGTTCTGCGTGCCGATGGTTACAGACCGTTCGATCGGGCTGCGTGGATGCTAGGACGCTTCTTGGTAAGGCCGATCTGCGAGTAGTAGGATGTTCTGCGACATGATTTGTCGCTCTTATAATATTCAAATATATATATATTACTATATGCACCTCCCGCTGACCTATATCAATAGGAGCTCGTGACTGATCACGTCTCTTTCACACCCCTTCCCCACCGCATCTCGCCATGCCAGACGACGGCACCGGCTTTCACGCGTCGTTCCCTGACGACAGCAATTGACTTGAACCTTAAGGTAGGAAATCATTCGACTAGCATTTGAACTTATCTTAAAAATTCCTGTTGTAGGCTTAACTAACTGTATATCTATTCTCTGATTTCTCGACGATCTTCAGATGTGGGAGCCGCGCAACAAGGACTAGTCAGATCGCCAGCCCTTGAATCTGGAGGAGATCCTCACACCGGCCCGCCGGCAAAGCTCATGGTACACCTTGGAAGGGATCACCCGATCAAAGTGATTAGGCTCTCCTATGGCTACGCCATTCTTCTCCAAGAGCAGGTGCCGTCCGCTGAGCCGGCTCGTTTTGCAGGGGGATGGCTCTGTTTTTGTCTTGACCATCACCGCTCGCGTCTGCGGTATGCGTCAGGTTGGTCTCGTGCGCATGGCCGATGTACACTGTGAGTTGTTAGAATTATGCCCTAGAGGCAATAATAAAGATGTTATTATTATAATTCTTGTTCATGATAAAGTTTATGTTCCATGCTAAAATTGTATTAAGCGGAAACTTTAATACTTGTGTGGTTTGTAAACAACACCGTGTCCCTAGTACGCCTCTATGGACTAGCTCATTGATCAATGATGGTTAAGGTTTCCTAACCATAGACATGAGTTGTCAATTGATAATGAGATCATATCATTGGGAGAATGATATGGTGGATAGACCCAAACAAAGCAGAGCAATTAGATCGTGTCATCGTGTTCGTCTTTGCGAAGCTTTTCCTATGTCAAATATTGTATTCCTTAGACCATGAGATAATGCAACTCCCTGGTATCGGAAGAAAGCTTTGAGGTCATCAAACGTCATCCTATGAGAGGGTGATCATAAAGGTGTCTCTCAGGTGATCGGAAAGTATCTGTTGGGTTGTATGTATCGAGATGGAATTTGTCCCTCCCAAGTCAGAGAGATATACTTCGGTCCCACTCGGTAATCGATATCAACACCGCTTGCAAGCATGTGGTTAAGGAGTTAATCACAAAGTGATATCGGATTACGGAACGAGTAAAGTACTTGCTGTGAACGAGATTGAACTAGGTATGACGGTACCGACGATCGAATCTCGGGCAAGTAAAATATCGCGAGACAAAGGGAATATATATATGGGATTGATTGAATCCTGGCATCGTGGTTCATCCGATATGATCATCGATGAATGTGTGGGAGTCAATATGGGTGGCCAGACCCCGCTGTTGATTATTGATAGAAGATCATGTCTGCATATTCTCGAACCCGCAGGGTCACACACTTAACGTATCTCGATGCTAGGATAGATTGGATAATTGGTTTATTAATTTTTGTTCGGAGTCTCAGATGGGATCCGGGATATCACGAGAGGTTCCGGAATGGTCCGGAGAATAAGATTCATATAAGGCAGTGCAGTTTTTGGAGTTCGGAATTGTTCCGGGTTAATCGGTATTGTACCGGAAGCTTCTAGAACCTTCCGGAAGGGGACCAACGTGGCCCCACCTTCCGGGAGGGGGCATGGGCCTATGAGGGAGTGTCCTGGCCGCATTGGGCCAGGGGCACAAGGCCCCATAGGGCCCAGCCGATTCTAGAGAGATTTGACTCGTTTAAATCTCGGGATAGAATTTCTAGATAAGGGAGAGTTTAAATCGTTTAAACTAGAGATAGGATTTCTAGATAAGGGAGAGTTTAAATTGTTTAAACTAGAGATAGGCTTGGAGGAGGGGCAAGGGCTGGCCGCCCCCCCTCTATATATAGAGGGGTGGTGCGCCCCCTCCCCCCCCCCCCACACACACCTTCCTCCAAGCCCTAGCAGCCTTGCTACCTTCCTCTCTCCCTCCCGACTGTTTGTAGGCGAAGCCCTGCAGCAGAAATTCTCCACCATATACACCACGCCGTCGTGTTGTAGATCCAATCTATCTCTCCACCATACTCGCTGGTCCGAGGAAGGAGGAGACGTCGAGGTGCTGCACGTGTGATCTCACGGAGGCACCGCCACTTGTGGTGCTAGATCGGATCGGATCGCGAGGAGGAGAAGCGAGTACGACTACATCACCCACGTTCTGACGAACGTTCCGCTGTGCGAATCTTCAAGGGTATGAAGATCTAATCCAATCTCTCTCGTTGTTTGCATCTCCTAGATTAGATCTTGGCTTTCCCTCTGTTCGCTCCGTAGAAAATTTTGATTTACTATGCCGCGAAACCCTTCAGTGGTATCAGAGCTAGATCTATGCGTAGATGTGTTTCACGAGTAGAACGCAACATGGTTGTTGCAGGCGTTGATATTTTCTGTTGCAAGCCTCTTGTTTGTGTTCTTCTTATGACGCGGGATAGTGAGATTGAAGCGGTCCAGGCCTACCTTACGCGACGTTGTTCGCGAGACCGGTTCCGCACTTGACGTGTGGCTTGTTCCACACATGCGGCTGGTGGATGTCAGTTTCTCTCACTATAGTTGTCATGGGATTAACACCGGAGTTTGGCAACCATAATATCACCGTTGTGGCTTTCCGTAGGTAAGAATCGTTCTTAGCATCTACTCCCATAAAGCCACGTAAAACATGCAACAACAAAGTAGAGGCGTCTAACTTGTTTTTGCAGGGAGTGTTTTCTGTGATATGGTATGGCCCAAGATGTGATGTGTATATTGTATGCGATGATCATGTTTTGTAATGTTTCATGACTTGCATGTCGATGAGTACACAACCGGCAGGAGCCATATGGTTGTCTTTATAATTGTGTATGACCTGCGAGTCAACTTCTTATACGCCATGTAATAGCTTTACTTTATTGCTAAGTAGTTAGCAATAGTTGTAGTTGCTATTCGTGGTGGAGGCAATCATGGTGGAGTGATGGAGATCATGCCGGAACGCACAAGATGGAGATCATTGCGCGAAGATAGGCTATACCATGTCACATAAAGTTATATGCATGTGATGTTTATCCTTTTATGTATCTTATCATGCTTAGATCGCGACGGTAGCATTATAAGATGATTCCTCACTTAAAGATCAAGATAAAAACTGTGTTCTCCCCAAGTATGCACCGTTGCGAAAGTTCGTCGTGTCCAAGCATCACGTGATGATCGGGTGCTATAAACTCTACGTTCACATACAACGAGTGCAAGCCAGTTTTGCACACACGGAAATACTTGGGTCTAACTTGACGAGCCTAGCATGTACAGACATGGCCTCGGAACACAAGAACCGAAAGGTTAAGCATGAGTCATATGAATGATATGATCGACACTTTGTTGTCCACCATTGAAACCACATCTCTTCTCGTGATGATCGGATTAGGTGTGGTGAATTTGGATCGTGTTCACTAAACAACTTGAGGGATGTTGAATTTAGTGGGAGTTCATCTAGTAATTTGATTAAGTTGAACTATTTATCATGAACATAGTCTAAATTGTACTTGCAAATACTGTAGATCACATGGCCAAATCCAACTTCAACTTCAACGTTTTTGCTGAGAAAGAAAAGCTTAGGAACAATGGGTCTAACTTCACCAATTGGTTCCGCAATCTAAGAATCATTCTGTCTGGCGGACAAAAGGACTATGTCCTTGGTAAAGCGTTAGGTGACCCCCCCTGCTGCAACTGCGCCGGCTGATGAGAAAGATGTCTATCAGTCGCGCAAAGATGATTATGGTGTGATTAAGAGCACCATGTTGTTTGCTATGGAACCGGAGCTTCAAAATCGTTTTGAAACCTATCCCGGGCCCTTTGAGATTCTCGAGGAGCTGAAAACCATGTTTTAGACTCAAGCCCGTTCTGAGAGATATGAGATCTCTGAGAAGTTCTTTAACTGCAAGATGGAGGAAGGGAGTTCCGTTAGTGAGCACGCCATAAAGATGTCGGGCTACACTCAACGCCTTGAGCAACTGGAATGCACGATTCCAGAGGAGCTCGAGATTGACAGGGTTCTGCAATCACTCCCTCCCAGCTACAAAAGTTTTGTAGTGACTCCTAATCAGATTGGTTCCACTGATACAATCACCGAGCTCTTCGCAAAGCTGAAGGCTGCGGAAGTGGACATCAAGAAGGATAATCATGTGTTGATGGTCAACAAGCCCTCCTTTAAGAAAGGTAAGGGAGCAAAGAAGCCCTTCAAGAAGGGCGGCGGCAAGCGCAATGCCCCTGCTGAGAAGAAGCTCAGGTCTGGTCCCAAGCCGGACACTGAGTGCTTCTATTGCAAGGACAAGGGTCACTGGAAGCGCAACTGTCTGAAGTACTTAGCGGACAAGAAGGCTGGCACCATCAAAGGTATATTTGATATACATGTTATTGATGTTTTCCTTACTAGCCCTCGTTGTAGTGCCTGGGTATTTGATACCGGTTCAGTTGCTAATATTTGTAACTCGAAACAGGAGCTACGGAATAGATGGCGGCTTGCGAGGGATGAGGTGACGATGCGCGTTGGAAACGGATCAAGAGTTGATGTGATGGCCGTCGGCACGCTCTCCTTAGTTTTACCTTCGGGATTAGTTTTAAACCTTAATAAATGTTATTATGTGCCTGCGTTGAGCATGAACATTATTTCCGGATCGTGTTTATTGCAAGACGGTTATTCATTTAAATTGGAGAATAATGGTTGTTCTATTTATATGAGTAACATCTTTTATGGTCATGCACCTCTTGTGAATGGTTTATTTCTTCTAAATCTCGAAAGGGATGAAACACACATCCATAACATTGAGGCTAAGAGATGCAAAGTAGATAGTGATAATACTACTTATTTGTGGCACTGTCGTCTAGGTCATATTGGTGTAAAGCGCATGAAGAAACTCCATTCTGATGGACTTTTGGAGTCTCTTGATTTTGAATCATTTGACACATGCGAACCATGCCTCATGGGCAAGATGATCAAAACCCCGTTCTCCGGTATGATGGAGCGAGCAACGGACTTGTTGGAAATCATACATACCGATGTATGCGGACCGATGAGTGTTTCGACGCGCGGTGGATATCGCTATTTTCTCACTTTTACCGATGACTTAAGTAGATATGGGTATATCTACTTAATGAAACATAAATCTGAAACGTTTGAAAAGTTCAAAGAATTTCAGAATGAAGTGGAGAACCATCGTAACAGACAGATTAAGTTTCTACGATCCGATCGTGGGGGCGAATATTTGAGTTATGATTTTCTCACGCATCTTAAAGCAAGTGGAATCGTTTCACAACTCACGCCACCCGGAACACCACAGCGCAATGGTGTGTCTGAACGCCGGAATCGAACCCTATTAGATATGGTCCGATCAATGATGTCTCTTACTGATTTGCCGTTATCATTTTGGGGTTATGCATTAGAAACCGCTGCATTCACTTTAAATAGGGCTCCATCTAAATCCGTTGAGACGACACCGTATGAACTGTGGTTTGGTGCTAAACCTAAGTTGTCGTTTCTTAAAGTTTGGGGATGCGAAGCTTACGTCAAGAAGTTGATGTCGGACAAGCTCGAACCCAAAGCGGAGAAATGTGTCTTCATAGGATACCCTAAGGAAACTATAGGGTATACCTTCTATCACAGAACCGAAGGCAAAGTGTTTGTCGCAAAGAACGGTTCCTTTCTTGAGAAGGAGTTTCTCTCAAAAGAAGTGAGTGGGAGGAAAGTAGAGCTTGACGAGGTTATTGAACCTTCTCTTGAATTGGAGAGTAGCGCAGCACCTGAAATTGTTCCAGTGCCGCCTGCACCAACAATAGAGGAAGCTAATGACAAGGATCATGAAGCTTCGGACGATGCTGCTACTGAACGTCGCAGGTCGACAAGGTCGCGTGCCCCTCCTGAGTGGTACGGCAACCCTGTCTTGACTGTCTTGTTGGTAGAAGACAGTGAATCTACGAACTATGAGGAAGCGATGATGAGCCCAGACTCTGAGAAATGGCTGGAAGCCATGAAATCCGAATTGGGATCCGTGAGCGAAAACCAAGTATGGACTTTGGTGGATCCTCCTAGCGACCGAAAGGACGTTGAGTGCAAATGGATATTCAAGAAGAAAACGGACGCGGATGGTAATGTTACCGTCTATAAAGCACGGCTTCTCGCAAAAGGTTTTCGACAAGTTCAAGGTGTTGACTACGATGAGACTTTCTCTCCCGTAGCGATGTTTAAGTCCATTCGGATTTTATTAGCAATTGCTGCGTTTCATGATTATGAAATATGGCAGATGGATGTCAAGACTGCTTTCCTCAATGGCAACATTGATGAAGAGTTGTATATGATGCAACCCGAGGGTTTTGGCGATCCTAAGGATGCTAGTAAAGTATGCAAACTTCAGCGTTCCATTTATGGACTGAAGCAAGCATCTCGGAGTTGGAACCTTCGTTTTGATCAAGTGATCAAGAGCTTTGGATTTGTTCCAAATTTCTACGAAGCTTGCATCTACAAGAAAGTGAGTGGGAGCTCGGTGACGTTTCTGGTACTGTATGTGGATGACATATTGATTATCGGAAATGACATCAACATGCTTAACGATGTGAAGAGTTATTTGAACAAGTGTTTTTCAATGAAAGACCTAGGTGAAGCTGCTTATATATTGGGCATCAAGATCTATAGAGATAGACAAAGACGCCTGATAGCTTTAAGCCAGAGTACATACCTAGACAAAGTTCTGAAAAGGTTCAGAATGGATAAGGCAAAGAAAGGTTCAGTGCCTATGTTGTCAGGTAAGATATTGAGCAAGGCTCAGTGTCCAGCTACGGTAAATGATAGGGAAGCTATGAGCAAAGTGCCTTATGCCTCGGCCATAGGTTCCATCATGTATGCCATGCTGTGTACTAGACTGGATGTGTCCAATGCTCTTAGTTTGACGAGTAGATATCAAAGTGATCCAGGAGTGGAACACTGGACAGCTGTGAAGAACATCCTAAAGTACCTAAATAGAACTAAAGAAATGTTCTTAGTCTATGGGGGTGATGAACAGCTTGTCGTAAAAGGTTACGTCGATGCTAGTTTCGACACCGACAAGGATGATTCTAAATCTCAGACAGGATACGTTTATATTTTGAATGGAGGAGCTGTGAGCTGGAGAAGCTGCAAGCAAAGCGTGATCGCGGGATCTACAGTAGAAGCGGAATACATGGCTGCTGCAGAAGCGTCAAGTGAAGGAGTTTGGATCAGAAACTTCATCACTGAGCTTGGCGTGGTTCCAAGTGCATTGGACCCACTGGAGATATTGTGTGACAACACTGCCGCCATAGCACTCGCTAAGGAACCAAGATATCATCCAAAGACCAAGCATATCAACCGCAAGTTTCATATAATCCGAGATTATATAGCAGATGGAGATCTGAAGATTAGCAAAGTACATACGGATCTGAATGTCACAGATCCATTGACTAAACCTCTTCCACGTGTAAAACATGATCAACACCTCAGTGCCATGGGTGTGAGATTGTTGCCAGATGTAAACTAGATTATTGACTCTAGTGCAAGTGGGAGACTGTTGGAATTATGCCCTAGAGGCAATAATAAAGATGTTATTATTATAATTCTTGTTCATGATAAAGTTTATGTTCCATGCTAGAATTGTATTAAGCGGAAACTTTAATACTTGTGTGGTTTGTAAACAACACCGTGTCCCTAGTACGCCTCTATGGACTAGCTCATTGATCAATGATGGTTAAGGTTTCCTAACCATAGACATGAGTTGTCAATTGATAATGAGATCATATCATTGGGAGAATGATATGGTGGATAGACCCAAACAAAGCAGAGCAATTAGATCGTGTCATCGTGTTCGTCTTTACGAAGCTTTTCCTATGTCAAATATTGTATTCCTTAGACCATGAGATAATGCAACTCCCTGGTATCGGAAGAAAGCTTTGAGGTCATCAAACGTCATCCTATGAGAGGGTGATCATAAAGGTGTCTCTCAGGTGATCGGAAAGTATCTGTTGGGTTGTATGTATCGAGATGGAATTTGTCCCTCCCAAGTCGGAGAGATATACTTCGGGCCCACTCGGTAATCGATATCAACACCGCTTGCAAGCATGTGGTTAAGGAGTTAATCACGAAGTGATATCGGATTATGGAACGAGTAAAGTACTTGCTGTGAACGAGATTGAACTAGGTATGACGGTACCGACGATCGAATCTCGGGCAAGTAAAATATCGCGAGACGAAGGGAATATATATGGGATTGATTGAATCCTGGCATCGTGGTTCATCCGATATGATCATCGATGAATGTGTGGGAGTCAATATGGGTGCCCAGACCCCGCTGTTGATTATTGATAGAAGATCATGTCTGCATATTCTCAAACCCGCAGGGTCACACACTTAACGTATCTCGACGCTAGGATAGATTGGATAATTGGTTTATGAATTTTTGTTTGGAGTCTCGGATGGGATCCGGGATATCACAAGAGGTTCCGGAATGGTCCGGAGAATAAGATTCATATAAGGCAGTGCGGTTTTTGGAGTTCGGAATTGTTCCGGGTTAATCGGTATTGTACCGGAAGCTTCTAGAACCTTCCGGAAGGGGACCAACGTGGCCCCACCTTCCGGGAGGGGGCATGGGCCTATGAGGGAGTGTCCTGGCCGCATTGGGCCAGGGGCACAAGGCCCCATAGGGCCCAGCCGATTCTAGAGAGATTTGACTCGTTTAAATCTCGGGATAGAATTTCTAGATAAGGGAGAGTTTAAATCGTTTAAACTAGAGATAGGATTTCTAGATAAGGGAGAGTTTAAATTGTTTAAACTAGAGATAGGCTTGGAGGAGGGGCAAGGGCTGGCCGCCCCCCTCTATATATAGAGGGGTGGTGCGCCCCCTCCCCCCCCCCACACACCTTCCTCCAAGCCCTAGCAGCCTTGCTACCTTCCTCTCTCCCTCCCGACTGTTTGTAGGCGAAGCCCTGCAGCAGAAATTCTCCACCATATACACCACACCGTCGTGTTGTAGATCCAATCTATCTCTCCACCATACTCGCTGGTCCGAGGAAGGAGGAGACGTCGAGGTGCTGCACGTGTGCATCTCACGGAGGCACCGCCACTTGTGGTGCTAGATCGGATCGGATCGCGAGGAGGAGAAGCGAGTACGACTACATCACCCACGTTCCGACGAACGTTCCGCTGTGCGAATCTTCAAGGGTATGAAGATCTAATCCAATCTCTCTCGTTGTTTGCATCTCCTAGATTAGATCTTGGCTTTCCCTCTGTTCGCTCCGAAGAAAATTTTGATTTTCTACGCCGCGAAACCCTTCATGAGTATGTGGTCGCACGCCCAGCCGTCGTCGTCCGATGCAGTGCACGTGACGACCGTGTCATCGAGCTGCCCGACGTCGGGCGAGGTAGAGTTTACGGACCTGAGTTTAGTCCTTTTGTGCTATCCAAATACCTTGTCGATGCTGGACCGGCCATGCAGATCAATTTCCGCATTCGCATCGAGAAGACTGACAGGGAGTTGTAGAACTTGTGATGTGCTGAAATGTAACCCGTAATCAATACTAGTCCGGTATGGAGAGCATACTTGTCGGACTAATGTATGTTAGTCACAGTTCTGTAATAATATTCCTTGGTGTAATACATGTTGTTATATTTATCTAAAAATTTGGTAAAATTTGATAAAGTTTTACTTAAGAAAAAGCTAGAAGTACACTTATTTGCAGATGGAGGGAGTATTCCTTAATAATCGTGCGTGCTCCACCTTCCAGTGTCACGCTTTCCATGTGCCACGCACCTAAGAAGTAAGATGTGTTCGTTTCATAACAGTCGTTGGATTTTGTTGGTAGGGTTGGTGTTCTTTAATTCTCCCCCTTCCCCTTGAAGCCACTGTCCTCACTCCATCCCTTAGCCGCTAGCAGGGGCGCGCCACCCCACCAGCGACCTCTCCCGCCGCCACCCCGCTTATCCACCTCCTTCCCATCATGGCTTCACGGGGAAACGGCCAGGAAACACGCGAAGATCACATAGACGGTGAAAGCGACGTGAGTCGTCTCATACCTTACATTTTATGGGGATTATTTATTTAGACCTAGATCTACTATGATTACTTATGTACGTCTAGTGTGCAAGGCCGTCACGACTTTGTACGACTCCGATTATCACGGTTTAGCGGAGAGAAAGAGAGTACTCCCGGTCATAAAAAACATGAGCTTGTGGCTGCTAAATTTGTAGAATTCGAGGGACGCAACACAGGAAGTAGGTTCTTAGGGTGTGGGCAGGGTGAAGCGTGGCCAACCAAAAGTTGCAGCATTGTCAAATGGGTAGATCCAGAGTGGCCACTATCTATGCAGAAATCGCTAGATAAACTACGGGAGAAGAATGCTGAGATGAAAGAAGCCTTAGTCAGTGCACTTCTTGAGTGTGCTGAGATGAAGTTAATGGCCCTTGATGATGCACCAACCCTTCGCCGTGAAATCCGTAGGTTGGAAGACAAGGTTAGCAAAGTCGGGAAGGAGAGGGACATGGCGATGGCCCTAAAGGCTAAAGCAGAGAAAGACTTGACTGCATCAAGGATTTAACTGCACGAGAAGAAAGTACACGATGTCACAACTACCAATATGCACAGGTTCCTGAGGATCAAGGCAGAGAAAGAACTGACCAAGTGCAAGCAGGATGACAAAAATATGGCGCTGACGATTCAAACCCTGGAGTGGCAGAATGAAGGGCATCGTGCTATGGTTAGGAAAATATTGTATATGTGTGAAAAACTAGGTTTGTTCAGATTGAGCTTCCTACTATTAATTGTAATAGTATTTGTCGACCAAGTGGTATGAAGTCTGAACCAGTAGGAGCCCAAGATGAAGCATGTCCGTGGATTTTCAGTTGTGTGTGGGAATGCTCGGAACAAAATGTAATTTTATTTGTCGACCAAGTGGTCTGAAGTCTCAACTAGTAGTGTCTACTCGGAACAAATTGGGCACATGTTCGTCTATCTTATGCCTTTCCTTGTTCATTTTGTTCGATGGTGGTAATCTCACTTTGTTGGTTTGTTTAAGCGGAATCTACGTGGATTCTACCTCATGCAAAGGGCGCACACAATTTCTATTGTGGAAGCACAAGCACCTGTTATTGCACTGAACACAGCTATCGATAATTCCCATTGCATCCTGCCAAACCCATTACAATAATTGTACTCGCATTAAACAGAACCAAACATCTAGACCCCTAAACACAACTATCGATAATTCCCATTGCAGCCAGCCTAAACAACATCTAGACCCAGATCACGGCACTGTCATCGGTGTCCACCTCGATTGGTGACCCCTCCACGCCCTACCTAGCGACATCCACTCCCGCCCATGTCTTGCCCTTTGCCAAGGAGGCTTCACGTTCTGCATTTCTTCATCGCCATCCTCATCCTTGTCAGAATCAACAATGACGAAGGGGATGGGGGTGGCAACAATTGAGCCCCTTCGCGCCTAGCGGCTCCTTCCCGAGCTCAACGCTGCAGCATTGTGTCTATAGATAGGAGGGGCCAAGCTTGGAGACGTAGCGCAGCCGTTCGTCTCAAGAAACCATGGCCATTTTATACTGCGACGGTATGATCTAGGGGTGGATCCACCACGGCGAACCCGACCGCGAGCGCTGGAGTGGATGGATCTGCCACCGCGAGCCATGAAGGTAGATTTTTCCTAATACAGGGTGTACTGGGAGGGTGGAAAACTATGGGACCAGGCATGTTACAGCTACTCGGCAAGGCCTCCCAGCGATATGTAGACAGGCATGAGGCGAAAAATTGTGTGCTCAATGAGCGTGAAAGGGCCTTTTAACAATGAAGGCGCGAGCTTTGGAGGAGCCCCACCAGTCAGCCCAAAGTTGACGGTAGGATTCTCCTCGAGTTACTAGGTGGGATAAATCACGCTTCACCGTTCCCCTTCTCTAACATCAAAGGCTCCTCCGACGTCCCCTCTTTCCTTTGCCCTTACTCCCCTATCCCATGGCTCGCAGCTCTTGTAGTTCATCTCGAGCGGAATCAGGGTCGGCTCAATGCCGCCAGGCGGGTACCCCCATTAGGTACCATAAGACGCCCTATGATTACTACCCCGAGATGTTGTGTTTGTGCGGTGAGAAGATGCCGAGATGTATTTCTTGTACCAATGAAAATACTGCAGGAAAAATCAGCAACTGCGGCATCAGAGCGGTAACCTCGTATGCTATGCGCAGTTGGTAACCCCGATCCAGGAATCGTTATGAAATTTTGTGTTTGTTTGCTTAGATTGTTTGTAGGAAGGGAGGGGACCAGGATGTGACAAGTTTGTGTGGATCGAAAATCCCCTTATAGGTTTTCATAAGGAGCTTGTTCAGGATCTTCGTGATGTTGTGTGGGACAAGAAGGAAGAGATTCGTGTGCTGGAACGAGAGATCCAGGAACTTCCCCAGATGGAGGGGAGGCAAGAGCAGGGAGGAGGCGTGAAAGCTAAGTTGAGGAAGCAGGCTCGTGAGATAGACGAGCTAAAGATTGGGCCGAAAAGTGAATACAATTTCCTCATTATCTGGGCATTATCTGCTTACTTTGCTATTTATTTTTCCATGGCGTTTTCTAGCAGCTGAAATAAATTGCTGCTTCATGGGGATTGTAGCGGCTTAGAACTTGTTTTTCAGCTCAGAACCTTTTAATAAGTGTAATGCTAAAAATAGGGATTTAATCCGACTGACGCAACCAGTAAGCGCTCATGTAAATTATGTATGTGCCACTACCATCCATTGAACTGGAGAAGCAATCCCCATCGGCTCCGGTGCTGCGACTATATAGATAGTAGTGGCACATTCACAATTTCGGCTTCAACAAGTGTCTTCAGGCATTACCAAATCTCAAGTCACTATGAGAGCGGGATTACATAGTCAATGAACGGATAAGTACGAGAACGTGAAATAACTCATATTATCTTAAGACACCGCTACACGCTTGTTTCGCCCGACAATTCCCACGAACACAGCTCCAGAATTTTACAGAATACATAGACACGTTCGACATTAACACATTAATGTGCTTCTTTGGTGCCAGCCTTCTTACCCTTCCTGGGTGCCACTTCTTTGCCTCGGTGTCCTCTGTCTTCTTCATTGCCCGCATTCCTCCTCTTCCTGGGTGCCATCTTTCTTACCTTCACATACTCTACATCTCCAGGTCGAGGGAAGTCAGACCAATCAGCATCAGAATCGTGTTCAGCCTCATCACTCCACTCGTTTTGATTTTCTTCCCGTAGCAAAATCACTGAGTCCGCAGTCATGTTTCTTACCTTGCGCTTCCTGTCAAAAAACAGGACACAGTTAAGCACCTAATATCTACAGAGTACGACCGATTTTTTTGTATAGGTACCATCTCATACCTAGGTTTGGGTGCATTAAGAGGACACCCCGCTGCTCTATGGCCTATAAGACGACAGGTCTTGCATCCGTTTTTGCCCTTCTTGCTACCACTAAAAGCTGAACCATCCCTCTCCAGAAAATTCTTAAACCTCTCCACCTATGGTCTACCTCTGCCCCTTTTTGTTACTGGCTGGCACAAATCAAAACTAAGTTGGACTTGAGGCCACTGATATGGGTTAGTACAGAGCTCGACGGAACCAGCGTATAAAGCTCTGAACTTTTCCAGAGAGAAGTAGTCAGACAAATATTGATCCAAATGTGGTAGAGTTCTTTTATTCACCAAGAATACCAATGCATGGTCGCATGGTTTCCCGGTATGCTGCCACTCTAAGCAGGTGCATTCCTGCCGCTCAATGTTCACAACATCCAAGTGTCCATTTTTGGACATATCAACCACCTCATAGTTGCTGCTGTTTGACGGGAGAACCCTAAGATGACCAAGCCCTCAGCTTCTACTATGCAGTTGTTGTGCAACAGGCGATAGCATATGGCCTCTAAGCCTCCGACCAATATCTCTCCTTATATTTAACAGCTTCATGATCATACCCCGTATGACGTCCATCAACATATGAACATGACAGACTTTTATGTCCTTCACCCCAGTTATTCAGGCATTCAGCTAGGTTGGTGTTTATGTAATCAACTTTGATATCAGGGTTGAACTGACTCCTCTTCCATAGCTGCAAATGATGTGCGGCCAAGTATTGGGGAAGATCTAGGGCTTCCGTAAAAATCTTGCTCATGAAATATTCGCAGCGCCTATCTTTGTAAGATCTGGCAGCAGCAAACATGTAACCAAATATGCTGCCTGCGTAGTGCATGTATAGTTTGAGCATCAGGTGGGCATGGCATTCTCTATCCTCAGTTTGCGGGAACACCTCCTTCACTGCATTCGTCAGCCCTTTGCATGCATATGTGGATATAGCCAATGGATCCATTTGTCCTATAGATCTCCTGAGCTGCCTCATAAACCAGACCCAGTTTTCCTCTATCACTGTATCGAACAGCCTGAATGCCACTGGGAACATCTAGTTGTGACCATCCAATGTTGTAGTAGATGCCAGGCAGCCTTTCCATTTTCCAGTTAAGATAGTACTGTGTATGCTCAGATATGGCCTACATCCGTCCTTGAATCCCTGGATGCAAGTTTCAAGCGCCATGAAAAATCTGTTGAAATAAATTTTACCACCTTCCGATTTAGTGTCGATCTCCATAACACTTCCTGGACACCTAGCCTGTACCTCAACCTTGAAGTTGTACAGCATCCTGAAGCTATTATCCCCATGCAAGATTTTTCAGAGCTTTCTCTTTACCTTTCCAAACCATGTAATATGGTAGGACGATGTTGTACTGAGCAACGAGTTTATTCTGAATATTCTTCGTGGTCTCCCTAGGGTTATGCTTTAGTATGGACATAGATTGTAAAGCCACCCACTCTGTATCAGCCATCGAGGATTTCAGCATGCTCCCTGTCGCACACATGTGGGGACGGCCCAATTTGTTCACCTGCAACACAGATATTACAGCATAAGCGGAGTTGCCAGATAGATCTTGCATATCAACTTTACTTATATTATAGAGTGAAAAATGATAAAGTTGAAATGGTTTGCTCCATTCATTGCCAGGATACCCTAATTGCCTTTGACGCGGGTAGGGCTCTGGCTACGATCCTCCACGGACAAGGTGTCACCACATATCCATTCTTCCACTTTAACCTGCAAACCTCCTCATACCTCTGGGCAATGTTCTTCAGTCTATGAACATCGAACTCCCCCTTGATACAAAAATGCCGGAACGACATCCTGAACTCATGCATGCTGCTGAGGTGCCAACCAAAATTATAGGATCCTTTTGGTCATGTATCACCTCGTCTACATTGGGACCCAAGTCATCAACTGTAATGCCAGCCCCATCCATAAGTGTCTCGTCGATCTCATCATCACCGGATTCTTGATGCTCCATAGTGCCATCTTCTATATCTGAATCAGAATCTTCACCATCCTCACCAATGCCTAGCACTCCACACATCGTATTGACTCCCAAGGGTGGGTCTGCACCATCATTTGCACCTACATGGACCGGAATGTTGGCCCAGTCTACCTCCCCGTCAACTATGTTTTCTCCCAGATGCTTTGTTGGTGTTGCTCCAACCACAGGGGGTGGTCTTACACTGTCATGCATCACATGTTCTTCGGCAGACAAACAGTAATCAAAATCTATTTCATCTCGACTGTATAGAACCCTCTTGCTCTTCTTGTGTACATCCTCCTTCCTGATGGTATCATTCGTGATGGTAGCCCCATTTTGGATTGACCTCTGCGTTGCGTTCCTCACCAAATTAACCTTTTTGCTGCTACTCCTCGGTGTGATACTCCTCAGTGTGACCTCTGCGTTGCGTTGCGTACCTTGCCATCACCAGTTTCCTCAGGACCGAGACCACCGAGAGGTTCGATGATAGTATCAGAGTCCAGACCATGGGCTTGTTCTTCAACAAACGGTCTTCGATTAGCCTCGACAGCGGCAGCAGCAGCACGCTGAACTTCACCACTGGTTCGAGGAGGACCAGCTCCCAAGACAGCAGTTCTGGAAATAGCAGCAGGGATTGGATCAGTAGCAGGCTAAGCAACAACACCAGCAGTTCTTGCAACAACGGGGCGGCCTCCCGAAGCCTTAGTTTGCACAACAGAAGAAGGGATTGGTTCAGTAGCAGGCTGAGCAACAACACCAGATGTTCTGGCAACAACGGGGCGGCCTCCCGAGGCCTTAGTTTGCACAATAGAAGCAGGTATTGGTTCGGTAGTAGGTTGAGCAACAACACCAGCAAATTCCACAACAGCGGGATGGCCTCCCGAAGCCTTAGTTTGCACAACAGTGGCAGGGATTGGGTCAGTAGAGGGCTGAGCAACAACACCGGCAGTTCTGGCAACAACGGGGCAGCCTACTGAAGCCTTAGTTTGCACAACAGAAGCAAGGATTGTTTCAGTAGCAGGATGAGCAACAACACCAGTCGTTCTGGCAACAACGGGGCGGCCTCCCGAGGCCTTAGTTTACACAACAGAAGCAGGGATTGGTTCAGTAGCAGGCTGAGCAACAACACCAGCAAATTCTACAACAGCGGGGTGGCCTCCCGAAGCCTTAGTTTGCACAACAGCAACATGATTGGGTCAGTAGCAGGCTGAGCAACAACACCAGCAGTTCTGGAAATAATGGGGAGGCCTCCCGAAGCCTTAGTTTGCACAACAGAAGCAGGGATTGATTCAGTAGCAGGCTAAGCAACAACACCAGCAGATTTCTCAACAGCGGGGCGGCCTCCCAAAGTGTTAGTTTGCACGACAGCAGGATGGATTGGATTAGTAGCAGGGTGAGAAAAAACACCAGCAGTTCTGGCAACAGCGGGGTGGGCTCCCGAAGCCTTAGTTTGCACAACAACAACATGGATTGGATCAATAGCAGGCTGAGAAACAACACCAGCAGATTCCACAACATCGGGGCGGCCTCCCGAAGCCTTAGTTTGCACAACAGCAGTTCTGGTAACGGAAGCATGACCCGCATCCACAACAGGGTCTTGCACAACAGGAAAATGGGCACTCCTTCGAGGAGGTTGCGCTGCAGAAGCATGGCGCAGACGACGAACCACATTTTTCTTAATGTCGGCGGTGCTTCGAGTCAGACCACCCTGAGCTTGAATAGCAGGGCCACTAGTAGTGGAAGCAGCTTCCACATCCACTATTCTACATTCCAGGAGAAACATTCGAATGTGCGAAAACCGTTTCAGCAACCCGGATATCTGACTGTCATGCTTTATAGCAACCTTTCCGCATTGTTTATCGATGAAGCCGAGCCGTGCAGTCTGTGTCGGGCCCCATTTCAATATGTTTATGCAGAGCAGCAACCATACCAGGAATAGTGCAAATCTGTGTTGGTGCTTCTTTAATCGTGACATAAGTACCAGAATTCCACTTGGCCTTCACATTTGGTATTCGCGGTTGGTATCCATTGACGCGTACCGAAACCACGTAAGGGGCCTCCGGGAAAAAATATATAGTTAGTGCGAAACAATTCTAGATTCGATCTATCTCTTTCAGGTTAATAGACAGAATACATATATAGTTAGTGCGAAAAGCAAAGAGAAGAGTAGCTCACCCGCATGTATCCAACACTTATTTCAGGCAACGATGACCTGCCATCCTCCGTGCTGCTCAGCTCATCCGGCGGCGGAGGAGGGCTAAATCCTTGGAACGGTGGCACAGCATGCGGCATTAGAGCTCAGGATCAGTGAGAGGGCGCAGCAACTTAGCGCCGGAAGGCAAATGTCCCAAGGGATCGTTCTGGGTGGAGGGTTGATTTCACCGCCGGAGGTGCTAGGGTTCATGCGACGGAGTGAGTGAATTTGTTAATTTGTCAACGCTGCGTGGGGTTTAGTTACTCATTCTGCCTACGTGGTTGCCAACTTGGCGCTCGCATCATGGACAGAGTAGTGACATGGAGGTCCCGAACGCCTCCTTCATGGGGTAGTTGACGGAAAGTTTGTATTTGGGTGGGGTGGGACGAATTCGGCTCGAAATGGGCCTTTTGAGTGATTGGTATCCCAAGTTTGTGAAACCTAGCGATTACACGGAACTTGGACCCTGCGTTGCACTCGCACCGGAAGTCGGACCCCGCGAGTTGAAATCCCAGTTTCAAAGGAGAGCATCTATACGGGCATCATATCAAATATATGACCCATGCTTAACCTTTCGGTCCGTGTTCCTAGGCCATGTCTGTACACGCTAGGCTCGCCAAGTAAGAACCTTAGTATTTGCGTGTGTAAAACTGTCTTACACCCGAAATATGATCGTGGATTCAAGTACACCCGATCATCACGTGATGTATTGAAGCGGCAAAACATAATTGGTGCATACTTAAGGGAGAACACATTTTTATCTTGATATATAAATGAGGGATCATCTTATAATGCTACAAAACACCAAAGAAGCAATACAAGATGCAAAACCATCGGTAGTTCGAGACCATGGGGGAATAATTCCAGAGGGGGAGAGAGATCCTTCACGAGGATAGGGGGCCTTTTATAGGAGGAGGGGCACTCAAAGGGGTGTGGCTAGTGTCCATGGCGGCTGCCCCCACCCCTTCCTCCATTCATGTGAGTGGATCTCCCACTCACCAAAAGTCCCTCCATATTCTCCACTCAAAATTCCCATTAAATTTCAACCAAATTTAATATAATCTCTCATTAAATAAAACTCTTTTTATTTATATATTCAGAATTTTTTCAATTACATTAATTAAAAAAATTCACATAAAACCCCTTTCTACCTATCAATTTCACATGCAGATACAATTTCAGCAATTTCACCCGAAACAATTCCGGTGTCCATTAAAATAATTCCAGCGCTTTGTAATTCTTTCATCTAGAAGATATTTGCTCTAAATGGTGTTGGTGTCTCTTAAGTGTGTCACCCTACGGTTCGCGAATAACGCGGACATGATCGATACCCCTCTCGGATCAATAATCAGAAGCGGGACATGGAGATCCATACTGACTCCCACACATTCAATGATGACTTCTTGTGATCGTGAAAACCTTTTATGCTAGTAACTTAATCCCTTTGTCTCGCGATATATTACATGTCTGAGATTCGATCATTGGTATCTCCATACCTAGTTTGATCTCGTTACCGACATGTACTCTTTTCTCGTTCCTGTGATATAACATTCTAGTGATCACATCACTTGCTTCCAAGATAACTAATGTGATATCACCGAGAGGGCCCGGAGTATATCTCTCTGTCATTGGGATGGACAAATTCCATTCTTAATCCATGAGCCTCTACATAACACCTTCGTAGCACTGAACCCACCTTTATAGTCACCATGTTATGGTGTGATGTTTGATGTTATCAAGATACTCTTCCAGTGTTAGTGATTGACATGATCTCATGGTCTTAGGACTAGGATTACTTCGTATGATGTTATAGCAATATAAAAACAATGATTTTGATCATAATGCTATACTTCGGATGAATGTTCATCACATAATTCCAATAATATTGTGACCTTGTTATTAACAACATCCAATGTCCATGATCAGGAAATCTTGATCATCTTGTTAATCAACGAGCTAGTTTATAAGAGAGGCATAACTAGGAACTTTCTATTTATTCATTAAACACACATGTATTAACGTTTCCGTATTAATACAATTATAGTATGCAAAATAAATATCTAGCATATACTTGAAATACTTATAATAACAACTATATTATTGCCTCTCAGAACATATTCCCTTCACCGGGAATCGACCCTTTGGTCGTGCTTCAACCACGCCGTGTTCGTTGTGTGATATTACACTGCTTCATTCGAGCCGTGATGCTCAAGGTGTTTCTCCCGGTGCTGCTCCGGATGTTGGTTATACTTCCCCGATGCACCGACGTTCGCCTCAGCAAGGTCGGGATCCCTCAGGCCCCATGGATAGAGCTAGAGGTAGATGCAGCTAGAGGTAGATGCAAGATCGGGTTATGCACTCGTGATGTTCTTATTTGTGTATGCACTTGTGATGATCTTGTTTCGATGATGTTGTTATGTAGTGCTATCGGAGAATGACATGTGATGTTTGGATAATGATATGTGACGTTCTTCTTGATTTCTTACTTTTATACTTTTTCCTATAATTTATTTATATATTTTGTTGCTGCTGGAAAGGAAATAAGCAAATAAAAAGGGAAAAAATAGATGCTACATCGACAGCATAGCCGTAGGCACAATGTGTGCGTGACCCAGCAGCCATTCACTATGCCGAGGCAGTGCTGTCCGCGGCTACGTGACGCCTATGTTCGGAAGCTATGCCGATGGCATTGCCGTCCGCGTATCCTCTGTGTGGCGCTGTGCGGGAAAGCTGTCGACAGCACTGCCGTCAGCGTACTCTCTACGTGGCGGTCCACACGCTCAAGCTGGCGCAGCCTACACCGGCGGCCCGGCCCTCGGCATAGTGGACGGACGTCCGTTAACAGAGCAGCGGGGCCTAGCGGACTTTGCCGACGACGACCATGCCCGAGGTCTACGAAGTGCCTTTGGCGCACTTGTCTACGCCGACAGCCTCATACACCGAGGGAGTATGCCGGCGGCTGCTAAGGACACCGTAAGAGAAAAACAGAGTAGACACGAGGGCAACGCTAGTTCCGTGTAGCTGGCAGCAGCATCGATCCACAGAAAGATCTAGGTTGGTCAGTACAAAGACAGCAGGAGTTGGATACCAGCACATCACCCGCGTAACGATCCAGTTCTTGGGTGACGGGCGAATCAAAACTTCTGGCATGCAAACTGGGGTGAGAAGCGCTCCGGACACGAACAAGTGCGTCCCTGCACATCCGCAGCCTCAATATCCCGTATGCCCAGCGATTTCACGACACTCGCCAGATTTAAACTTTTTTTTTTTGAACTGGGAGGGACGGGAAGGTTCCTGATTCTGCATTAAGTCAACAGCGGTGGATACAATTTGCAGATAAGGTCCTAAAGAAGATAAAAAATACACATGGCCCCTAAAAACTTGCACTAAGCACCCTACAAACAATTGCCTGAAAGCAATCAAGCCCTTGACCGCCGATGAAACGCCGCCGCACCTAGCCACCTCTGCCTGCACAGGGGACAAGACCACTTGGGCCTGCAGAGGCGAAAATCGCCAGGACGAGGACGGAGGAGATCCTCCATGTGGAGGAAGATTCAGCCAGCCCTATGGCCATGGATAGCGGCTGCCTACTGGTGCCTCTTGGAGAGCTCGAGATCTGCAGAATCGAGGCCCGCCGCCGCAGGCCTCCCCATCCTCGTCCCAGAGGAGAAGCATCAGCCAGCTCCTGTCGTCCTCCCTCGCCGCCACGGCCGGCCAGGGACAAGAGGAGAAGAATGGCTCCGTCTAGGATGAGGACCAGACGCTTATTGAAGAAGCTCGCAGAGATCACCACCTCCTCCATCTTCCACCTCGGAAGCAGATGGATGAGATCCCGTGGCACCCGCCTAGCATCGCGCCCAAACGCCAGAGCGGTAAAGCTCCACAACCAGACCTTATTGTCGGAGATCTCCGACGCCCTCGCCACCGCCCACAATGCCTCCTGCCACCAGAGGAGTGCGACGGCGGGAAGAAGCATCGGCACGCAACCAAGCCGGCCGACAGGGCCTGGTGCTCTACTCCACACTCACTCGCGACAGGGGAAAACAACCTACCACTACTACCTAAACTTAATCCGGCGCATCTCCTTCGCCCTCGCCGGCCGCCGCCGCGAGCAGCTCGGGATCTGCCCGGCGCCGCTTTTACGACTCTCAACGGAAGGCGGGTGGGAGGTGAGTGGAGGGGAGAGTTAGGTGAGCCTCCGCCAGATTTAACTAGCCACTACCTATCTCTCTACCTAGTCATGCATGGATGCATGCATGTTCAGTCCAACTCGCTGGTACTACGAGTAGTACGTACACTGATCGACCTCAACGAACAAACACACTATTCAATCCTTGGGCATGTTGAAGCCACAGTTAATTAAGCACAAGGCACATACTCTCTCTGTTTTATAATATAACATGTTTTAGGTTTGTGAAGAAAATAAATCTAGACCTTTTTTAGTATGTATATTCATTCTAAAATTAAATGAACCTACATATTAAAACAAATCTAAATTTATCTTATTCATAAACCTAAAACATCTTACATTTTAAAACGGAGAAAGTAGTTGTCAAAGAAAAAGAGCACATGGCATGCATGTCCATGGGCGCTTGGTGGACCACCCGACCAGAGACGCGCACGCGGCATTTTGGCTGCGCACACACCGACATGTACACTACGTACGTTTCACAGTTTACGAGGACAGGACACGTCACTGTCCCTGTCCTTTTGCTTGTCCGGAATGCAACCTCTCAGCATGTCATCCCCGAAAACTAATAAGCTAAAGATCGATCTGCCACGCTAGTAAAAGATGGCCCTTTATTTTCGTCGTCCGTGTAGAATAATAAAGAAAGGATCGGCGAAATATGTTGGATGTATTTATGGACGAGTATATATAGGCGTACATGAATAAACTTAGAGAACAAGTCAAGTTAGGCTAGAGTTCTAACTATCCTAAACTATCATAACAATTATATACGTACAATACTGTAACATCCTCCGCAGTCGTAGCGGTAGCGTCGTGAACAACTAGAACATCGCGGACGGTAAGACTGGAGATAAACCGAAGTAGAACCAGTGAGTTGACATCCCCCCGCAGTAGGAGCGGAAACGTCGTGGATGATGTCGCGTCGCGGTAGCTTGGACTGTAGAGGAAACTGATGATGCTCAATCGAGGTGGTAGCCCTTGTGCCGATGTCGAGGGAGCCGAGAGTGTTGGGTAGTGCCGAGGTCGAAGTAGCCGTTGCGAGGGGTCACCGTGGTCAATGTCGTGGTCGGGGATGCCGGTGTTGAGGTAACCACACGTGAAGCGGCATGCACATAGTGCGCGAGGAGGATGACAGAGACGCGTCAAGGCAATCGTCGAGGATGTCGATGCCGAAGCTGATGCAGTCCGAGCCGTCGAGGACGACGTGCGGCCATAGTTTTGCCAGAACTAGGCGCACGTCGGGGACGAACGCACACTCCGGTTTTGCCAGAACCGAGTATGCAAAGAAGAACTCGTCGGTGACGCGGTCGAGGCAGTCGTAGAGGGGTCGATGCCGAAGAAGACGGTGTCGAAGCTGATGAAGACGAGGCACCGATCCGAGCTTGCTAGACTCAGAAATGCGTCGGGGACGAAGGCACTCCCGGTGTTGCCAGTACCAGGCGTGCGAGGGGCAGGGACCATCATAAACTTGTCGCCATGTCAGAGAGACTAGCAGAGGAGACCTCCAGAGCGGTTGTGACGCGCAGAGGGGCGAAGGAAGAGATGTCGGCGCTGTTGATGATTGTCGGAGTAGAGTAGAAGGTGGTGTAGTCGGGGATGAGGCAATGACGCTGACGACGAAGTTGTAGTGGACGAAGACGTAGAAGGCGGCGAAAACAGCAGCGACCTGGGGTAGTCATACTGGATGCCTGGAGTGGCGCTGGGGTAGTCGACGGGACCTACGACGGCGTGAGATCTCCCTACAGGTTACCTTGTGAAGTACGGCGGCGGTGCTCGAAGTAGGCGAGGATGAAATCCGACGACGTGATTAAGACGATGTGCAGACGGCCGCGATCCACGCCTATAGGATATGGCGCGGTGAAAGCCGAGGACGTCGATGCACCGGGACGGCGAAGTAGACTGCGTGCAGCGACGCTGCAGGGCGCAAGTCAGTGCAGCGACGCTGCAGGGCGCAAGTCAGTGCAGCGACTGGGAGACCACCAGCGATATACACGCCAAGGAAGGCACGTTGGAAGCCGTTAGCGTGGACCAAAGGCGGCGGCGCTGCGGACCAAAGGCGGCGGCGCTGCGGACCAAAGGGGCGACACAGCGGCAACCCGTAGCTCGATCGGTGGTAGGCGCGTGCTCGGGGACATGCTTGGTATAGACAAGCGCGGGGTCAGTTGATAAGACCAACGGTGTGCCGTATGCGCCATGGAGTGGACGACGCGTAAATCGGAGTCGATGGCAGCGTTGTCGGTGAAGTCCTAGACGATGTCGACGAAGATGATCCGAGGGGGCAGCCGCGGCAGCCTTCCAAGGAAGGCGTAGCCGCCGTCCGTGGTACGCGGCAGCCTGCCGTGAGACTACAACAGCGTGCTGAGGCAGGCGCGACAGCGGAGAGGGCATGCGCACAAGCGCGGTGTAGATCGTTGGTGCCGATGGTCGGAGTAGAAGAGCTGCAATAACGATGGCGATGGACGAATCAATCCGATCTAAGATCGGTAAACAAAAAAAGAAAACCGATCAAGAGATCGGAAAAAGGTCTTACAGGGAAGCCGATCATGGATCGACAGACGAACCCTGTGTATGGGTTGCGTGGCCCCCGGCGGAGATCATGGAGATCGACCTCCCTGGGGGCGGCACGGCAGAAGTGTGTTGCTCGGCTAGCGCGACGCCATGGCGGGCGGCAGCGCTAGGGTTTAGGAAGTGGCGGCGGCAACTAGGTCAAGGATCTTGCCGCTCTGATACCATGTAGAACGATAGAGAGGGGATTGGCGGAGTATGTTGGATGTATTATTGAGCCTCATGGGCGAGTATATATAGGCATACATGGATCATCTTGGAGTACAAGTCAAATTAGGCTAGAGTCCTAACTATCCTAAACTATCATAACAACCATATACGTACAATACTCTAACACTCTGGGCCATTAGTCCCGGCTGTCTCTGGGCCCGGGACTAATGGTCTGGACCGGACGTCCCCGAGCCGTCCAGAGCATAGGTCCCTGCCGTACTTGATAGAATCAGATGTTTTGTCGATAGTGCAGAAAACAATTCCTTTATGCACAAGGAATTGGCGTTGCGCCGAACACTTCTTGCCGGTCCTGGAAGTATCTAGTTTGTCATCATAAAATGCATGACCAAAACAATGACAAAATGAGTAACTACAAATGTTATCCATGGAAGATCATCGTCTCTAAATATATTTGTAAGGTACAAAAGTTTAGTAAATGAAAAATCAAGACTCTCAAGTATGGCTTGTCATAATTTATTTGGTCCTAATAAAATTCAGTAGTTGCAACATGACCAAATGGATAGATTCCATACGCAATAAAATTCACTAGTTGCAAAAATGCAGTACTTGCAAGATCCCCACTATAATAAAATTTGGGACTACGACTATTTAGACAATGCAATACCACATCCTGAATAAAAATTGAAACTAATTTTTTTTAGTAAATCCAAGGTGAACACTTTGAAATTTATATAGTCATAATTCATTTGGTAATAACAGAATTCAGTAAATGCAATATGTGCATATGGAAAGATTGCAGTACTTGCGAGAACAACATTTGAGAAAAATTCAGGACTAAGACTGTTTAGTAAAGGCAAGATCAACTGATTAAAATCATATAAGTGACCATTAAAAGTAAGAAAACCCTGAAAGTGGTAAACTAAAGAGATCAAAACTACAAACGAGGAGTAGTGGTAGACGAGGACGTGTTGCCTCATTGCCAGTTGAACGACGGTGACCTCGTTTTCGTAGTATTCCTCCTCCTTGGTGTACTCGAGGTCCAATCTGACAAACTTGTCCTCGTCCTTCTCAAGCCATTCCTCGTACATCCTCAGGACTCGCACAACTGTATCCTTCTCGTTGGTGTAGACGACATGTATCTTTGTATTTCCATGGGCAGTGAAGTTTGTCTCTCGAGTGTAACCTTCCATGGCGGCACGGAGTAGACAGAAAGAACAACAGATGGGATGCAGAAGATAGAGGACAGGATTAAGAAGAAGGCTTTCATCGAAATAAGGGAAGGCTGGAACCATCACTGCGATTCAGACGTCCTTGTGGAGAAGCATGTCGGCGGCAAGGAGAAGACAGAAAGAACAACATATGGAAGGAGAAGACAAAGTACAGGAGAAAGAAGAAGAGGGCTTTCTTTAAGACAGGGGATATGCTGGAATCATCGATGTGATTCAGATGAACTTGTGGAGAGGCGTGGCGGTAGCCGTACCATCTTCTGAGTAAACAAATATTTAAAAGGATCCCTCATTAAAAGAATAATAATGAGGATATATGCGTCTTGTGGTGTCACATTAATTCAAGCTATCGGTCGTTTAGTCCTGTCCATTGCGTCACCTATAGATCATGTGCTCTGCATCACTACTTATCACGCCGTCAAATCCTAGCATGCAATTAATTGCGCATATATAGGTCTCCTCCACATGGAAGGCAAGGAAGGGGGCCGTAATTACTGAGGGTGGGCACGGGGACCGTCTAAAGGAAGTGGAAAAATTAATCTTGAGGGGAATGTGGGGTCCCACCTGTTAGCGAGTGAATGCACGCGCAAACGTGAGTACATTGACTTGTATCGTGCATGGCGGACCTCGATTCACTGCATGCAAGTGGCGCAGAACCAATTTCATCCAGCGCTAGCGTCGCCATGTAAGGGCATCTCCACCGGGCCAACCCAAACGGTCACCCCAAACAGTATGTTCCTGTCCGTTTGGGTCGGGCCGCGGTCGATATGGGTAGGGGGTCCGACCTGTCCGGCCAACCGCGCACAGCGGCTCGACCCATTTGTCTGCGCTTCGCCATCGCCAACGCCGGCGTAGTTCCATTGTCTTCCCGCCACCACGCCGTCTCCCGCCTTTCTTTCCCACCGCTTCCCGTGAATTCTTGACGTCCGATGTGTCTAGGCATGGCCATAAAAGGGTGAGGTCGCCGAGCTATCCTCGACCATACCCGCGCAACCCACAACACAAAAAACCACCATGCATGGCCGCCGACATCGACACGACGAGCTCTATGGTAACCCCGATGCCGGAAGAAAAGAGGTGCCCGAGCGGCCGCTGCCGTCGTGGTGGCTGAATTCTCTGGAGTTGCCGGACGTGCTACCTCCTACGATTTCGGGGCGCCCGCGGATTTATAGGATGGGCAGACTGCTGGTTCGCCCTTTCTACAGCCGTCACGTGACCACCGGCGAGCCTTTCATGATGGCGGTGGCGTAACGCGTCTTTCTGCCGGAATACCGGCGATTGGACCAACTCGGATTGGTGCGTGGCGACCTCCGGGAAGCGGGCGGGCCAATCCTGACGATGCTTTCCTGTGTGCCAGCCTCGACCGAGCTAAAGAGGAGGTGCATACACAACGAGCGCTCATCAATTCTCGCAATGACGAATGGTGTATACGACCCGCCGCAGCCGGCGGCCGCACGTAGTCTTAGGTTTTAATGATATTTTAGGACGGCGTGAGTGTAACGATGTTTTAGGGCTTGAATAAAGATTTTTATTTCAAATGGCCAATGCCTACATTCATACATCATACATGGCGCGCGCACAGCCTAGCCTACTCGTCGGAGTCGTAGGAGGAGTCAGTGTGGTAGCAGCAGCGACACATGGTGTGGTCGAAGACGCTGACGCCAACTTTCCTTCTCCGTCGTACTTGAAAACGACGATGTTGCCCGCATCGATCTGGTGCGAGTGGGTGGAGCGCTCCCAGCTGTTGCCGAAGTACAGCTGGTCGAGGTGGTCGAACTGCAGATCGACTGGGTACCTGTCGTTCCTAAAGCCATTTGCCCGCAGCATGGCAAGCGGGGGCGGCTCGTCGCTGATCAGTGTCACGAACTTGTGGGGCAGGAGCAGCCTGTCACGAAGTATGCCGAGGTGGATGGCCATGGCGAACTGGGTGCCTTGGTCAAAATCTTCGGGCGACGATGGCATTGAGGGAGAGCGTGGAGGCGCGGTGAGTTTATAGTCGCTTCTTCCACGCCTCCCTCGGCATCCACGACCACCACGGCCTCCCCTCGACCCAGCACCGTTGGACATGGCTAGCTACAAGCAGTGGAGAAGGAAAAGAGGAAGGAGGAGAGAGATGGTGTTCTGTGTGGGAGAAGATGGCCGCGGGTGGCCGGTTGAAAAGGGCCGGCATTGGATGCCGAAGTGGAGGCCAAAGAGGGGCACTGAAGTGTCCAGTCAGTAGGGCAGGCGTCGGGCGGCGCCTGCAGCGGCGGTGAAGAGTGTGTCGTCTAGTCATTCAGTGTATTGTCGCGTCGCCATTGATGGTGCAGACTACCGCCAGTCAACCTTCCGCCAGCGCCTCTGAATCGCTGCCGCTACGCCGGATGGGTCGCCCCACTGGGGTGCCGCGCACACAACGTGCGTCCGCGTGGATAGTTTCGGACATGCGCAGACCATTTGGGTCGGCCGGTGGAGATGCCCTAAGAGCATCACTAGCACTGCAAATGCCACATGGAAATATGGAATGATGCATCAGTGTGCCAGAACTGTTTTTTTTCAATGAATCGAATGAACCAGTGGTCTGATACAGCAAAGCAGTGAACCAGTCGCCTCACCGGTTCACTGACTGGTCCGATTTTTTAAACTATGCTGGAATGCGACTGCCAAATGGAAGCTCGGAACGCGAGTAAGTTTGACTTAGATCGTGCATGGCAGACCTTGATTCCACTGCATGCTAGTGGCGCGGAACCAATTTCAGGCAGCGCTAGCGTCGCCTCGTAGAACCGTCGTTTTTCTCCACTTCCACCCCACTACGAATGGTCGTGCACCGTTCCACATACTAGGAAGGGCGGTTGCAATCTTGCAATAAGTAGTTTCGCTCTTATCCATCTCCTTTCCTCCTCCATGGCCTCATCGTCTCCCTCCTCCACGGCCCCATCCATTTCCATCGCCACGGCATCAGCCTCTTCCTCCGAAAAGACGACATGACATGGACTACGTACTTCGACATAGAAGTCCACGGCAGCAAGAAGCTCAGTGTCGTCTACACCATCGACCCTGAGATGATGAAGCGCATATTTCCCAGTACAAGAATTGGCTTCCGTCGGAAGAAAGGGGGTTCAGGTTCGTGGGTCTCGACCTTGAGTAGAGCCGAGATCACCACAGGATCACCGTGCTGCAAATCTCCATGAAGGATCACGTCCTCGTTTACCATCCTTTTTGCGACAAGGGGGTGATGGGAAGAGGTACATGTTGCTGTCATTTTGTTCCTGAGCCATTGATACGTCCAATTTGCATCACCATTCTATATCATAATTTGCCTCTATTCATTGATATATTTCATATTAAGAGGTGTTACTTATGTCTTTTCATTTGTTTTTGCATGTTGGATGATTCTTGGAGGATGAACTGCTGGAGTCAAGATTCTGATGGAAAAAATGGTGTTTTGATGCAATTTCACAAAGATCAGAAAAATACCAGATAACTATGGAAAATCCTATTTCCCTAGAAGACGAAGAATGCCAGAAGGGAAGGGGAGATGGGCCACAGGGGCCCACACCGCCCCCAAGCGCGGGCCACCCCTAGGCTGCGCCTACAGGGGGTGTGGCCCACCTCTGGCTCCTCCCTCTTGCCTATATATTCTCCTCGAAACCCTAATACATGGGGAGCGACCATAGAAAGGTTCTTTCGCCTCTGCGGGGCAGAAAAACTGAGAGAGAAAGAGCTCTCCGGCAGATAGATTTCTGCCGGAGAAATTCCTTCTCGGAGAGGGGAGATCGTCGCCATCAACACCATCATCATGCTAGACTTCATCGGGATAATCATCATCATCCACACCATCATCTCCACCAGCACCATGATCATCACTCCATCCCGCTATACCAATTGTGTTGAATCTTGCATAGTTCTTAGGGGAAACTTTCCTTGTGTTGATTACTATTGTAGTTGATGCTTGTGAGTGGAACCTTTGGATTATTGTTTATGTTCATATTGTTATTCATCACCATATCATCCTTGATCTTGATCCAAATGATGTCTCGTGAGTACTTCGTTTAGTTCTTGAGGACATGGGAGAATTCATGTTGTTAGTAGTGGATTTGTGTTGAGATATTATTCAATGGTTTAGTATTTAAGTTGTGGTGCTATTATTCTAGTGGTGTCATGTGAACTTCGACTACATGATACTTCACCATTTATGGGCCTAGGGGAATGCATTGTATATTTGTCTACTAATTGTGGGGTTGCCAGAGTGACAGAAATATGAACCCCTGTTCGGAAACCATTGCAGAAGGGAGTGTAGGATCTCAGAGTTTAAGGCTGTGGTTCGGTTTATATCTTAATTTCTTTCTTGTAGTTGCGGATGATTGCAAGGGGTTTAATCACAAGTATGTATTACTCCAAGTAAGGTCGTTACATTAGCACAGGTTCACCCACACAACACTTATAAAATCAAAGAAGACTACTCAGCTATATGAAGCAAAAGCACTTGACAGAATTGCCATGTGTCCCCGAGAATATTTGGTCCTCATTAGTATTTACACCGGCTTGTCCTTTGCTAAGAAAGGATTGGGCCACTTGCTAAAATTTCTTGATGTTTTATTTACTTGCATTTTATTTCCTTGCTTTATCAGAAAACCCCTAAAAATCCGTTTACTAAGTATTTACAGAGATTTCCTGCTCCATACCACTAGTCAACACCTTCTGCTCCTCGTTGGGATCGACACTCATATTTATAAAAAGTACTACGATACATCCCCTGTACTTGTGGGTCATCAAGACTATTTTCTGGCGCCGTTGCCGGGGAGTGAAGCGCTATTGAAGAGTGGAACTGGTAAAGGATACTTATACTGTGAGTTTTGTTTTTATTTTTGTTTGTTACTTTGTTTCCAATATGGATAACCCACTTGGTTTTATGTTTGGGAAGACTACTACCACTGTTAGGGTAGTAGATGAACCACCACCAGTTGAGATAGATCCTTTTAAGATACCTACAAGTATTATTGATCGTGTTATGGATAATTATTATTTAGGGGATGGAACTGTCCATCCTGGTGATCATTTTCTTTTTATCCATGAATTATGCAATTTGTTTAAGTGTGCAGGTATCACAACTGAATAGGTGAAGAAGAAGTTACTCTCTATATCATTGAAAGGAAGAGCTGAAGAATGGTATAAGCTACTGAAGAATGGACAATCCATGGAATGGGAGGAAATAGTACCTCGCTTTTATTCTAAATTCTATCCTCCCAGTGAGATTCATAAGGATAGGAATCTGATATATAACTTTTGGCCTCGTGATGGAGAGAGTACAGCTCAAGCTTGGGGGAGATTAAAGTTACTAATGCTTAAATGTCTTATTCATGAACTCCCTAACAATATTATTATCAATAACTTTTATGCTAGGCTTTCTTATCATGATAAAGATTTACTAGATGCTTCTTGTGCTGGATTCACACGTATGAAGGAAGAAGCTAATTGGGATCTCCTAGACTGTATTCAAGAGAACACTGAAGCATGGGAGAATGGCAAAGGAAGAAAGTCAGGTATAAACTATGATTATGAATGCATTAAATCTTTTATGGGAACTGATGACTTCCGTGATATTAGTAGTGAGGATGGTATTGATTCTCAAGTTCTTGCAAAATGTTTTAAGGCCTTTTCCTCTTATATTGAAATTCCCAAAAGGGAGTGGGACAAGTACCATGCTCCTTATAAAGACATTGTTACCCATGTTCCTGCTAGCATTGAAGTTTGTACTGTTGATCCTATTTTTCCTGAACCTTATGTTGAGAAAATCCCTTTTCCTTATGAGGTAAAGGAACATTCTATCATAGCTAATGTGGTTAGCAAAAGTGCAAATAAAACTGTGGAACCCGATGAGAAAATAAACATTGAACCTGTGGTAGCTATTGTGAAAGATCTTGTCACTAAAAATATAGGGGATGAGCATATTGTCTTCTGTGAAGACGCTTCTAATATTGTTTCTCATCCTAGAAAAGCTAGTGTCCCTATGCTTTCTGTTATAATTGGTGATCATTGATATTATGGTTTATGTGATATTGGTGCTCGTTCTAGTGCTATTCCTTATGAGCTTTACAGGGAGATTATGCATGAAATTGGTCCTCATGAGCTCGAGGACATTGATGTGGTTATTCACCTTGCTAATAAGGAAACCATTTGCCCTATTGGTATTGTAAGAGATGTGGAAGTTCTTTGTGGTAAGATTAAGTATCCTGCTGATTTTCTAGTGCTTAGTTCAGCAGCTAGTAAAACCTGTCCTATTATCTTTGGTAGACCTTTCTTGAACACTTGTGGAGCTATTATAGATTGTAAAAAGGAGAGAGTTTTAACTAAGTTTGATGGATATTCTTATGAGTTTAACTTTTCCAAATTTTCTAAAACTCCTTATGAAAATAGTTTGCCTAATGAAGATTTCAGGATTGAACAACTTGCTTCTATTGATCCAGTTTATGAACTTGGTCCTCTTTTTGATGATTGTAAGTATGCTCATTCAGATGATAAAGTCGTTTCTTGTGACCGTTATATTGTCAACTTTATTCAAAGTGTGACTTAAAGTTATTATGAGAGAGGGAAACATGGTTTTATGCATCTCAATAATATTAAGTTTCCATGCTTTATGCTGAAAGCTTTAAGTTGCATTTATTTTGTTTTCCTATGCTAGTGGACTTTTGTTTCAACAATTTGTTTTCTCATGAGACCCCCTTGCATAGGAAGTTTTTTAGACTCAAGTGTGTTGGATATTTGCTTCTTGATTTTGTCTTTCACTTCAAATCCATATCCCCAATGTGAGCATCTTTGAAATTATCAAGCCTAACTTAAAGGCATTAAAGAAAAGTACTTCTTGGGAGATAACCCAATAGTTTTGTTGAGTCTTGGAAGTTATTACCTCAGTAATAACCGATCCTTATCCTTTTTGTTTTGGTTTTTGTGTCAAGATCAACTACTTTTGAGAAGTAGAGGAGTTGTGAAAAGTGGCTATCCTGGGACAGATTTTTGTGCTGCATTGTAAAAATTCGTGAAGGAGCTCAGTACATCGGATGGAGTTGTATTTTTATATGCTTATTCTCCAAGTTTTTATCCAAATTTCTTTAGGTTTGCACTTTTTTATTTGAGCAACAGAAGTTTTTCAAAAAAATTAATCTTTTCCTGCCGGTCTGTTTTGAGAGATTTCTGCCATCATTTGCATTTGCCTCTTATATTAATTCCCTTTCAGATTCTTTTTTGGATTTTGGAAATAAGTTGCTACATTATCTTTTGTTTTTATGGATTTCAGTTGAAGTGTGTACCTAAAGGTTTATTGTTTTTGCATAAACTAATGTTGCTAATGAGGTTTGTGTAAGGCCTTGTATGAAAGGAATTTTCAGGAGAAGGAGAGAAGGAATCTACAAAGTCCGTCTTTGAATAGGTAAAAGTACTACAAACTGAAGGTTCGCAAAAAACCTTTTTGTTTATATTTTTTATGTTTTTATTGCATACGTAAGGTTACGATACGAAACAGAGGAGGAAACTGAGGCCAGGGTGGCCACACCCACCCTAGGCGCGGGCCCTAGCTGGCCGCGCCTACAGGGGGTGTGAGCCTCCTGAACTCTGTCTCCGCCTTGTTTTCGCACAGTACGTTCCTTATGCATTGAAACTTCCTAGTATATAACCCCCTGGATCCCCCCGAGGTTCGTATATCGTGTTTTCGTTTCAATATGTTTCTATCAGGAAATCTTCTCAAATTTAGAGCACTATGCTATCCGCCAACGACAAAGGCAAGAAGATCATCGAGGATGATCCTCAAAACCCCAAGGAGGAGGAGATTTTGGTTGAGGATGAAGAGGACATGAAGGAGGAAGAGCATCCGGACACCCACGCTACCATCGCAAGCATTGGAGTGGTGGAAAACCCTATCAACCTTAGGACGACATCACGGATGTCTATAGGAGGGAGAACTCCGCGTCATATCCTCGCTCCATGGTCACTTCCTTCACACACCAAGAACCCCTTCCATACTCATAATTGAGCAACAAGACCAAAGGGTGCCCAAAGGGAATTTGCCCTCTGTTTGGGATCTGCCTCGTTCTAACCATGCAGGGAAGGAACACACTAAGAAGGAAGAGTGGGGAAAGAATAACAAGGAATGGAATTCTCGGTCTGATGATACGTCGGAAACGTATCTATAATTTTTGATGTTCCATGCTTGTTTAGTATCTACTTTGCTTTGCTTTGTCTACACTTTGAGGTGTTTTTATATATTTTATGGAACTAACTTATTAAAAAGTTGCCACGGTGCCAGTTGCCTGTTTTCTTCTATTTTTGGTTCCAGAAAGGCAGAAAATCAATATTCTCGGAATTGGACGGGACAAAAGCCAAAGTCAATATCTTTCCATTGGGAACACTAAGTCCAAAGGTGAGACATAGGGGAGCCACGGGGTGGCCGCACCGCTCCCCCCAGGTGTGGCCAAGCCTGGCCCGCGCCTGGGCAGAGTGTGGCCCCCCCGGGCGCCCTCTGTCTCGCCTCTTCGCCTATAAGAAGCCCCCGATGCAGAAATCCCTAGGCACCCGATCAAAACTCCATGAAACCGTCTGTAGCCGCCGCCACCATCGTCCCTAGATCGGGGGGATCTGAAGTTCTTCTCGGCACCCTATCGGAGGGGAAATCATCCCGGAGGCATTCTTCTCTGGTATGATGCGTGAAGAGTTCCACCTTGGACTATGGGTCCATGTAGTAGCTAGATGGTTGTATCTGCTCCTTTTGCTTTCATGTATAGATCTTGTGAGCTCCGTTCATGATCAAGATCTAATCTATTTGTAATCATGCATGTTGTGTTTATGGGGATCCGATGGATATTGAGATTATTATGTCAGTTTGGTTAATGGTTTTGTCTTTATGATTCTATCATGTTTGTGTTGTTTGTGATCTTGCATGCTCTCCGTTGTTAGTAGCTATATTATCCGAGTAGTTGCTAGTAACTCCAAGAGGGGGTATTTATGCTCGATAGTGGGTTCATGCCTCTAGTTTCCAAGGGAAGTGACAGAAATCTCTTCGGTTGTAGATGTGTTGTTGCTACTAGGGAGAAAACAATGGTCTCTTGTTCATGGAACAAGTGGATTGTTTACCTTACACACTTTGCTTAAAGCAGTTGTCCGTTGCTTGCAACTTAATACTGGTGGGGGGTCGGATGATAACCTGAAGGAGGACTTCTAGTCATAGATGCAGTTGGATGGCGGTCTATGTATCTTGTTGTATTTCCCAATCTAATCTCATGGGATCTTTTTGACTAGTATTGCATTGTTATGCCTTGCTCAGTTCCTGTCAATTGCCCTGCTGTAATTTGTTTACCCTTCATGCCATGTTGTTTATCTAAGGAGAGCACCTCTAGTGAACTATGGACCCCGGTCCAATCTTTACCATTGATACATCTTTCACTATTACTTGTTTACTTGCTGCAAACCGTTACCTTCCACACCATACAGTTAATCCTTTGTTACAGAAAACCGGTGAGCTTGACAACCTCACTGATTCATTGGGACAAAGTCTTGAGTTTGTGTTCTGCAGGTCTCCATGTTGTTTGCAACACCTGTGTGACATTTCCTTCCCCCTTCTGGTTCGATAACCTCGGTCTCTCCTGAGGGAAACTTGCTGCTATGATCATCACACCTTGCTCTTGGGGTTCCATCGAAGTGTCCCACGTTAACACTGGGTGCACACATCATCTGACATGATCATGAATCGTATTGAGCATAATTCGGAGTTGATTCGTACTCTAACCTTCGAGAAGGGAACTGATTGAAGAGCTTATTAAGAGAACACCACCACCGAAGGAGTAATTCGTCATCAGGTTTGGCATCCCCTTGGCTTGTTCCAAGCTTGGGGGAGTGTCGCGGTATCACATCATTATCTTTTATCTTTTTACCTTTTTAGTAGATTCATATATTGGTTAGAGAAGTTATCTTGTAGGTTGGTTTGCATATGGAAGTATCTCTCCTTTAGTTGGTTATCTATGTATACCTTGGTGTGAGAGCCTTTATGGAGTATTAATGAGAAGTCTCATCTTTTACTTTTTGCACTTCTTATTTTAGTTTGCAATCTCTATTATATGATTGATCTTGTTGATCAGTATTGGCATCACTTTGGGAGCATCAAGTAGATCTAAATTGGTTTTGGAAAACCGAGCTCTGGTCAGTAGCAACACTTTTTGAGGTTTGAAAGGAAAAGAGAAACAACTTACAGGTATTTTGTATCATTTATTTTCTTTCTTGATTGGCTCATAATCTTAGTATTCTTTATTTAAGATATTTTGTGTCTTCAAGGAAGATTGCATGTTTGGCTTTATTACTTGTATGTTCGCTTGTCTCTTTCAACTCTTTTGCTTGCTACCCAGCCTTGCTAGCCAAAAACCTGTGCTGAGAGGATTACTTCTCATGCATCCAACCCCTTTGAACCAAAACCTGTGCCATTTGTGTCCACCATATCAACCTATTAGCATTATTACTATTCCAAGAAAATTCTAAAGCTTCATCTATCTGTTTAATTAAAAATTATTTTGTTATGTGAAAACTAGTTAGTAAAGCTCTCACGAACTTGATGGCACACATTATTTTCTTGCCCCTAATAAACTTGAACCATTGTGTCATTGAAGTTGTATATGATTGCATATATACGTTGGGATTAGCAGAACTGTGCTATCATGGGGAAGGCTTTCAACACTTATGGATACATATCCAGTTGATATCATGCTCTTTTGTTTGCGGATGTCGTCGGTGTGAAATAAAAGGGGATCTTGTAAGTCCATGGAGTTATGTATGTGTGTTAGAGAAACGCCTGGGCCGCTAGCCTAAGCCATGCCTAATCATGGTGGAAACTTGCAGCATAACCATAGTGACCAATCTGTGAAGCATCCTCAATAAAAACCTATGCAAATAGCAAATAAAAAGATCACTAAGATGCTCACTGTCTGCTTGCCTTGTCATTTAGATTATGGGATAGCTCCTATATCATGTGCAAGGGGTACCCCGTTGGCGGTTCTTTATGATACACATGTACTTACAATGACAAGAACTTACCGGTAACTAAAGTTGAGTAGCATGAGGAGCGGCCCTCGTACTCAAGGGACATGAGATTGCCAACTTATATTTCGTCAAGCATATACTCCATCTTTGTTCACTTTAACCTTAATCACCTCAAGATGCTTATGATAGGGGAAATGAGAGCTCAAATCTAGTAAGTACCATAATCTTTTTAAAGCTCTTTATGAACTTGAAATTCCTGCTTCCCTCTATGAAGGGCCTTTTCTTCTACTTCTAAGTTGAGTCAGTAAACCTATTCCTCTCTATCTACAGCAAGCATTTGAGTTGTTGTGTTTCAAGCATTCATATGATGATTTATTCAATCATGTTATTTATCTTCCTTGTTTGCACAAGACTCTTATCTAATGAGTATTACTTCGAAAGCCATCATTGTGATAAACCTTTTATGTTTGAGCAAAGAGTACTCTTGTTGTAAACTTCTACAAAATCTTTATTTGTGAAACTGTTTGCCAGCTGTTCTCTGACCAAGAACAAATTTTGCCAATCCCGGTTATGATTTATCTTTATGCATCTCTATTGTGACTCCTATACTTGTTGAAAGCTAAGTTATATAATGGTGAGTTGCTTTCTTCTATGAGTTGTGTAATGGTAAGTGTGATGCTTCTGGTCTGTATTTTTTTATCAACACTTCACTCCATAAACCTGTGGACATGTTTACTGAGCTCATTTTTCGCTTGGGTACAAGCGAAGGTCTAAGCTTGGGGGGAGTTGATACGTCCAATTTGCATCACCATTCTATATCATAATAGGCCTCTATTCATTGATATATTTCATATTAAGAGGTGTTACTTATGTCTTTTCATCTGTTTTTGCATGTTGATGATTCTTGGAGGGTGAACTGCCGGAGTCAGGATTCTAATGGAAAAAGCGGTGTTTTGATGCAATTTCGCGAAGATCGGAAAAATACCAGAAAAACTACGGAAAATCCTATTTTCCCAGAAGAAAAAGAATGCCAGAAGGGGAGGCGGAGATGGGATACATGGGGCCCACACCCCCCCAAGAGGGGGCCACCCCTAGGTCGCGCCTACAGGGGATGTGGCCCACCTATGGCTCCGCCCTCTCGCCTATATCTATCCTCGAAACCCTAATACACGGGGAGCGACCACAGAAAGGTTCCTCCCCCTCTGCGGGGCGGAAAACACCGAGAGAGAGAGAGAGAGAGAGCTCTCTGACAGATAGATTTCGCCATCAACACCATCATCAAGCTAGACTTCATCGGGATCATCATCATCATCCACACCATCATCTCCACCAGCACCATCATCATCACTCCATCCCATTGTAACAATTGTGTTGAATCATGCATAGTTCTTAGGGGAAACTTTCTCGGTGTTGATTACTATGGTAGTTGATGCTTATGAGTGGAACCTTTGGATTATTGTTTATGTTCAGATTGTTATTCATCACCATATCATCTTTGATCTTGATCCAAATGATGTCTTGTGAGTAGTTCATTTATTTCTTGAGGACATGGGAGAAGTCATGTTGTTAGTAGTGGATTTGTGTTGAGATATTATTCAATGGTTTAGTATTTAAGTTGTGGTGCTATTCTTCTAGTGGTGTCATGAGAACGTCGACTACATGATACGTCACCATTTATGGGCCTAGGGGAAAGCATTGTGTATTTGGCTACTAATTGTGGGGTTGTCGGAGTGACAGAAACATGAACCCCTGTTAGGAAACCATTGCACAAGAGAGTGTAGGATATCAGAGTTTAAGGCTGTGGTTAGGTTTATATCTTAATTGCTTTCTTGTAGTTGCGGATGCTTACAAGGGGATTAATCACAAGTATGTATTAGTACAAATAAGGTCGGTACATTAGCACAGGTTCACCCACACAACACTTACAAACCAAAGAAGACTACTCAGTTATATGAAGCGAAAGCACTTGACAGAATTCCCATGTGTCATCGAGAACGTTTGGTCCTCATTAGTGTTTCCACCGGCTTGTCCTTTTCTAAGAAAGGATTGGGCCACTTGCTGCAATTGCTTGCTGATTTATTTACTTGCACTTTATTTCCTTGATTTATCGGAAAACCCCTAAAAATCTGTTTGCTAAGTATTTACAAAGATTTCCTACTCCATACCACTAGTTAAAACCTTCTGCTCCTCGTTGGGATCGACACTCCTATTTATCGAAAGTACTACGATACACCCCCTATACTTGTGAGTCATCAGCCGTTTGTTTGCAAAATTTCTTGCTACATTATTTGTCTGAATCCATTTCCATGCAGGTGTGGCAAAATAATTAGGTCGCTCTTTGGTGACTTTCTCGTGAACCACCAGATAAAATTTACTAGTGTTGACACCAGGTTTGACACTGGCCTGCTTACCAGCCCGACTATCGGAATTTTCATCCCAAAGGAGTACAGAGTGGACATCCAGGATATTTACTAGTTCCTAGGGATGAGTGGCAGCAGGACTAGGATGGCCGATCTTGACGCCAATCTCATCGACCCGTGGTACGCTGACATGAAGGACAAACTCTCGACATGTTGGTGGAGGCATTTAGGGCACGATTACTGGGAGGATAAGCCGCTTTTTGAACCTAACCTGAAGTGCGCTGCCATTGACGGGTATGTCATCCATGAGCTGTACCGCCAGATCAAAGTGTTTCGTTCCAGGCAATGCACCCTTGAATCACCACCAAGGCAAGAGGTTTACCACAGATACCAGGATGGAGAGGAATCTAACAGCTGGGGCAAGCACCCGAAGACATCCTGGGATTGGTCGCCTTCTCCGCCAATCATTCCAACAGGCTAGGATGTCCAGTTTTAGTGCATGATTGTTGTGTTTGTATGGGGCTTGTTATGTTTACGAGAACATGTTCTTTCACAAGTACAATGTGTGATAGCTATGTGTGAGCACTTCCGAACTGTTGTGTATTACCTTTTTGAACTATAATCTTGGTGTGTTTATGACTGTAACCTTCGTTATAACAACAATTATGTATGTGCCACTACATCCAAGCTCGATGTGCCGAGTTTTCTATCATCTTATATTATGAATGTGTCCTTAGATTGTGCCTGTTTGTGGACAGTGGCATCTCATCTTGTGGATCCCACCACAATCTCAGGTAGCTATATTCAGTAATACTCCCTCCATCCCAAGTCTTAAGTCCTATATACATTCTTTTGAATGGTCAAGCCACAGAAAGTTTGGCCAAACTTTTAGAAAATTAAAGCTACAAAAAGTAAACCCAGGCACTGCATGGCAGTTCTGGATGCTGCCGCATGCAAATGGCACCGATAGAATTTGCATAGCGCAGGGCTGTAGGGCCGGGAGACTCTTCGTTAAAAGGGGAGGGGGAGGGCCGAGGAGATCGCATTTACCATCACTACGGTATTTACCTACCATGAAGAAAGTTTGACCGGTCAAGCACCATCGGTTTTGACTTCGCAGGGCTATGATTGTGTGGTCGTGCCGGGCAGGAATCGTGTGCGTGCAACTTGGCGATGGCGTGGGGATCGAGATAGAGGCGACACAGATACCATGAGAACGCGCCATGAAGTCCACTTGTCCCATTGCCACTGTGCAGCTGGTGCGCAGTGCTGACACGAAGTAACTGTGACTTGACATAACATAGAGGTAAATTAATTTTTCATCATCAATATGCTCCGCAGAATTTAATCGTGATCGTTATGCAAGCATGATCAAACAAGGATGCAACACACACACCCACATACACACAAAGAAATTGTGTCCGGTCCAACACACCACATATAATCTCATGTTCAAGAAACGACAGAAACAACTTAAAATTAGTATGTTTCATAGGAGGCAGCAGGTCACTTCTTGGCCGGCTTGGAGCGGAGGATCGGGTCGATCCTGAAGGATGGGGATACAATGCCGGTACTGACGTAGTCCCTCGGGAATTTTCCATACGTAACGTGCTTAGCCTTGGTCGCTGGCTTGTGGGAAGCATTGGGGCTTTTACCAATGCCAACCGCATGCTGAATCATGCTGTCAATCCTCGGGTTGACACTTTTGCTACAGAAGAGGCACCTGAGCTCCCCACTTAGAGTTCGGAAAGGGACCTTCCCGCTCTTGAAACTCTTCAAGACGTGGCGGCTCTTGTCGTCCCTGTACTCCTTGTTAGAGCCCACCTCACTTGAATCATCATGTAATGTGCAAAAAATGCAAACAAAATGAGCAAAATAAATTTACTTAGTCTACTTTTCTAAAAAATCGCACAAACTAGTAGTGCATTTACCGGTCATGCATAGATATTTGAACAACCATTTCAAGTTACTTTGAAAACCACAACACAATTTTATAGGTTTATTACGGCTGTCTCCACAGCTCTCTAATAAATATAGAATGTGGAGTAATTCAGAACAGACTAAATCTCTGCATGCCGTGGGTTGTATGGTGCATCTGATCATGATCGGTAGAATACGGAGCACTTGAACAGATTCAGTACTAGTACATCTATAGCCCGACTAGAAAATATGAACAGTAAACTAGAAAGATGGAGAAATAAAAGTACCTCCGGGTACACGAGCGGAACGTGCTCGTCGAACTCCTCGCCCTCATCGGGGGCTTCGAAGTCTTCTGCACCCGCGAGCACATAGTCCTCATAAGGGTCGAACTGGACGACCTCCTTTCCCTGGGCTGCATGCATCTCCTCCAGATCTGCGGTGAGAGGTGCCACATCGCCCGTGGCAGGCGCAAGCAGCCCGGAGGCAGCACCCGAAGACTCACCTACAAGCACTTGCTTCATGGCGTCGAAAGGGAGAAGGTGGTTGTTCGTCCTCGAGCTGTACGGTGAGGTTTGTAGGTTTTTCTAGATTGGGGAGAATGGGTCAATGCGTTGGAGGGAGACGATGTAGAGGAGTAGGTTTTAAAGACGGGGCATTGTTAAGTCTCCTCCTGGGGCCCTCCGCCTCGACGCTCAGTTGGGTGCCCCGGTAGGGCTTCTGGCTAACGCGTGGACTGTTCGTGCCATGGGCGCCAGCTAGAAGTGATATTGCAGGAGAGGTATTGTGAGGCCCGTTCCCGTTTAAAGATGGAGCACTAGTAGGCTTTTCATAGGCATTACATAACCACTCGACAAATTCTTTAATCTACGCGTCAATCGATTGCTTCTCGTAGAAGGGTCGAAAGGAGGGACGCCTAAAAACACAACGGTTAAAGCATGGCTATCCAGACCTGTGCATTGTCACGCTCTAATGTGAAGGGTACAACGCATGCAGAGGATGCATCGTTTTACCCCCGCTGACACGGCATTACACTGCACCGTACTTTTTCCATGGTGGACGCGTTGCAACCGGTTAGACGAGCGTGCCGCCGTGTTTCCCCCTTGCTGCACTAGAAAACACACACATTTTTTATATTTTTATCTACCCTCGTGTATATAAATCCAACTAGTTTATAATTTTTAGAGAATAAAAGGAAATGCATAGACACGCATATACGAAAATTATATGCCTTTGTACACTTTCCTTCTAGATTATGGAAGTAAAGTACCGGTGGCAAACTCGTTATTTCACATGGATAGAGAGAGAGAGAGAGAGAGACTATCTTTCACATTAGATCACAGAGGATCAAGGTTGGGTGGGCACGATCCTCGTGACAACCGTCTCGAACAATCAGGGCATACCAACCAAATTGGGGATGAGTTATAAAGAGAGGGGGAAAACCAAGTACTACCATTTTCATATCAACCCTAGACATAACACACACACATACACACACACTAGACCTCCCCCTCACTGCACAGAACATGGATCCACTGCGCGGATTGAGCCCAAACCCGGCACCTAGCTCCCTCTCTGCATTCTAATCAACTTCTCCAACTAGAGATTCCATGGTTCCATGAAGAAATCCAGAGTTTCCATTTATCGACTCCGGAAAACCGGCGATACTACAAAGGAGGTGAGAGAATTGAGCGTGCCCTAGTCCCCGAGGCAATTTACATGCATGCTACATCATGGCGGGCCGCAATCCCCGGGAGGTTGGTGCTCATCTTGTGGTTAAAGCATATACTGTATTTTTACCGAGGTACGCTCCGGTAATTGTGGCTTCTAACTGTAGGTACCCTACAAATGACCTTGGATTTTTTGGACAAAATGTTTTGGGGTGCCCCATGGGGTATCTAGGCTGGGAAAGTGCCTAGGTTCAAGGTTGCAATGGACCTCGCGTGCCTGCGTGCGCCGGCGGGTTTACCGATTTTGCCCACCCTTGAACCCCGGCAATGGGAAATTCATCAAAAATCAAAAAAATATGAAACTAGCTTGAGTAGCCCTTGTGTGTCATGCACTACCAACATAAAATCATAAACAAGACAAACCGGGACTTTTGGCATAGGCGCACCCCCCGGATGTCTATCGGGTAGGAGTTAACATTGATTTCAACCCTAGACCTCCCCCTCACTGCCCAGAACATGGATCCACTACGCGGATTAAGACCAAACCCGGCACCTAGATCCCTCTTGGCATTCTAAGCAACTTCTCCAACTAGAGATCCAGGGTTCCATGAAGAAATCCATAGTTCCCATCTACCGACTTCGGAAAACCGGCGATTCTACAAAGGAGGTGCGAGAATTGAGCGCGCCCTAGGCCCCGAGACAATTTACATGCATGCTACATCGTGGCGGATCGCCATCCCCGGGAGGTTGGTGCTCATCTCGTGGTCTAAGCATATACTATATTTGTCCCGAGATACGCCCCGGTAATTGCGGTTTCTAACTGTAGGTACCCTACAAATGGCCTTGGATTTTCTGGAAAAAATGTTTTGGGGTGCCCCATGGGGTACCTAGGCTGGGCAAGTGCCTAGGTTCAAGGTTGCAATGGACCTCGCGTGCCTGCGTGAGCTGGCGGGTATGCCGATTTTGCCCACCCCCCAAACCCCGGCAATGGGAAATTCATAAAAAATCAAAAAAATATGAAACCAACTCGAGTAGACCTTGTGTGTCACCCACTACCAACATAAAATCATAAACAAGACAAACCGGGACTTTTGTCACACGGCACCCCCCGGATTGGTATCGAGTAGGAGTTAACATTGCTTTCAACCCTTGACCTCCCCCTCACTACCCATAACGTGAATCACCTGCGCGGATTGATCCCAAACCTGGCACCTTGCTCCCTCTCGGCATTCTAAGAAACTTCTCTAACTAGAGATTCCAGGGTTCCATGAAGAAATCTAGAGTTTCCATTTACCGACTCCGGAAAACCGGCGATTCTGCAAGGAGGTGCGAGAATTGAGCGCTCCCTAGGCCCCGAGGCAATTTACACGCATGCTACATCGTGGCGGACTGCCATCCCCGGGAGGTTGGAGCTCATCTTGTGGTTCAAGCATATACTGTATTTTTTCCGAGTTATGCCCCGGTAATTGCGGTTTATAACTATAGGTACCCTAGAAATGGCCTTGTATTTTCTAGAAAAATGTTTTGGGATTCGCCATGGGGTACCTAGGTTGGGAAAGTGCCTAGGTTCAAGGTTGCAATGGACCTCACGTGCCTACGTGCGCCGGCGGATTTGCCAATTTTGCCCACCCCCTGAACCCTGGCAATGGGAAGTTCATCAAAAATCAAAAAAATATGAAACCAGCTCAAGTACCCCTTGTGTGTCACCCACTACCAACATAAAATCATAAACAAGAAAAACTGGGACTTTTGGCACACGGCACACCCCCGGATGGATATCGAGTAGGAGTTAACATGGCTTTCAACCCTAGACCTCCCCCCTCACTGCCTAGAACGTGGATCCACTACGCGGATTGATCCCAAACCTGGCACCTAGCTCCCTCTCGGCATTCTAAGAAACTTCTCCAACTAGAGATTCTAGGGTCCCATGAAGAAATCCAGAGTTTCCATTTACCGACTCCCGAAAACCGGTGATTCTGCAAAGGAGGTGCGAGAATTGAGCATGCCCTAGGCCCCGAGGAAATTTACACGCATGCTACGTCGCGACAGACCGCCATCCCGGGGAGGTTGGATCTTATCTCGTGGTGCAAGCATATACTGTATTTTTCCTAAGTTACGCCCTGGTAATTGCGGTTTCTAATTGTAGGTACCCTAGAAATGGCCCTGGATTTTCTGGAAAAAATGTTTTAGGGTGCCCCATGGGGTACCTAGGCTGGGAAAGTGCCTAGGTTCAAGGTTGAAATGGACCTCGCGTGCCTACGCGCGCAGGGGGTTTGCCGATTTTGCCAACCCCCCGAACCCGGCAATGGGAAATTCATCAAAAATCAAAAATATGAAACCAGCTCGAGTAGCCCTTGTGTGTCACCTACTACCAACATAAAATCATAAAACAAGACAAACCGGGACTTTTGGCACATGGCGCACCCCCCGGATGGCTATCGAGTAGGATTTAACATGGCTTTCAACCCTAGACCTCCCCCCTCACTGCCTAGAACATGGATCCACTGCGCGGATTGAGCCCAAACCCGGCACATAGCTCCCTCTCGGCATTCTAAGCAACTTCTCCAACTAGATATTCCAGAGTCCCATGAAGAAATCTAGAGTTTCCCGTATCGTAACCCTAACGACCAATAGCAGACATTGGATCATAACCCTACTGGCCAAACGTGACCGTTATATCGTCTGTTCCAGAAGACCCGGCCTCCTTCCCCCTTCCCGGGGCGCTGGTTCTGTGTGCCGATGGTTACAAACCGTTCGATCGGGACGCGTGGACACTAGGATGTTTCTTTATATGGCCGATCTGCGAGTAGGCTATTCTGCGACATGATTTGCTGCTTTTAATATCCAAATATATTACTATATGCACCTCCCTTTGCCCTATATCAATAGGAGCTCGTGACGGAGCACGTCTTTTTCATAGCCATAACCCCTTCTCCACCGTAACTCATCGTGTGGGTCGAAGCCACCGGCTTTCGCGCCACGTTTCCCGACGACAGCAACTGACTTGAACCTTAAGGTAGGAAATCATTTGACTAGAGTTTAAATTGTCTTACAAATTACTGTTGTCGGCTTAACTAACTGCACATCTATTCTCTGATTTCTCGACGAACTTAAGATGTGGGAACCGCACAGCAAGGAGTACTCAGATCGCCAGCCCTTGAATCTGGAGGAGATCCTCACACGCAACATCCTGGCGATGTACGGGATTGTGTGCTCCCACCATGGATGGTCTCGCCGTTACCCCTACCACATGCTCCCAGAGCACGAGCTCGCGTGCTGGCACGGCGCGTGCGGCTGCACGGAGCCCGGCTGCAACTACATCAGCCCTCTGGCAAATATCGTGGTCCACCTTGCAAAGGATCACCCGATCGAAGTGATTAGGTTCTCATATGGTTACTTCATTCTTCTCCAAGAGCAGGTGCCATTCCCTGAGCTGGCACGTCGCTGGCTCATTTTGCAGGGGGGCGACTCTGTTTTTGTCTTGACCATCACCACTAGTGTTCCTGGAACCGTCACTTGGCCCACCATCACCGCTGGCGTTCCAGGAACTGTCCCTAGGCCCACCTTCGTGTATGTGGTATGCGTCAGGTCCGTCTCGTGCGCATGGCCGATGTACACTGTGAGTATGTGGTTGCATGCCCAGCCACCATCATCTAATGCAGTGCATGTGAGGGCCCTGTTGCTGAGCTGCACGATGCCGGGCGAGTCGGAGTTGACGGACCTAAGGTCGGTCCTTTGTGTGCCATCCAAGTACCTTGTCGATGCTGCACCGGCCAAGCAATCTGCATTCGCATCGAGAAGACCTACAGGGAGTTGTAGAACTTATGCTGACATGGATATGCCCTACGGGTACCCGATGTTAGCCTACCTGGTCCAGCCCGACAGAAGGCTCACTCGACGACCTGCCAGGGTCCATGACGCCTATGTTTCGGCTGCTATGAAGCATATTATGAACACGGGCTCCCAAGCGCACAAGACAAGGAAACCTCAAGACTATAGTTTGAATACAACTTGTAACCAACTCGTATCGGTACCTGAGACCTAGCATCCCCCATATATAAAGTCTATGAGGGTCAACAAGTAGGGAAGGCAATAGACATATTACGATACAATAGACTACAACACAACAGATCTACAGATCTAGATCTCTCCTCAACTCACCTCATACGCACCTCACGCCAGATTGCATCTGCGTACCCCTGTAACCTTCGGTTTCGCCGTAATCAAGAGCAGACAAGGAGTAGGGTTTTCCCTCTGGGGGCCTGAACCTGGGTAAACCTCGTGTCCCGTGTTGCTTGTCTATTAACCGTTTCGTGATCTCCAGCATCCCCATCTTCTCCAAAACCCAAGTCCATAACAGTGGGCATTGACAAGATCGTACCTCGTCATATGTTGTGCTTAAATGTTAGTCATAATCAATACTAGTCCAGTGTGGAGAGCATACTTGTCGGACGAATGTATGTTACTCGCAGTTCTGTAATACTCCTTGGTGTAATACATGTTATTATATTTATCTATAAATTTGGTCAAATTTGATAAAGTTTGACTTACGAAAAAGCTAGAAGTACACTTATTTGCGGATGGAGGGAGTATTCCTTAATAATCATGCGGTCTCCACGTTCCATTGTCACGCTTTCTGTGTGCCGCACACAGAAGACGTTATATATGTTCGTGTTATAAGTCGTTGGATTTTTTTTGGTAGGGTTGGCGTTCTTTAATTCTCCTCCTTCCCCTCGAAGCCAGTGTCCTCACTCCATCCCTTAGCCGCTAGCAGGCGTCAAGCCACCCCACCAGCGACCTCTCTTGCCGCCACCCCGATCCTCCGCCTCCTTCTCATCCTGGCTTCACAAGGAGACGGCCAGAAAACACGTGAAGATCATAGAGACGGTGAAAGCGACGTGAGTCGTCTCATACCTTACATTTTATGGGGATTTATTTATTTTGAGCTAAATCTACTCTGATTACTCATGTACGTCTGGTGTGCTAGGCCGTCACCACTTTGTACGACTCTGATTATCACGGTTTAGTGGAGGGAGAGAGTCCTCTCCATTGTAAAAAATATGAGCTTGTGGCCGCTAAATTTGTAGCATTCGAGGGACGCAACATAGGCATGAGGTTTTTAGGGTGTGGGTAGGGTGAAGCGTGGCCAACCAAAAGTTGCGGCGTTGCCAAATTGGTAGATCTGGAGTGTCCACTGTCTATGCAGAAATCGCTAGAAAACTATGGGAGAAGAATGCTGAGATGAAAGAAGCCTTAGTCAGCTCACTTCTTGAGAGTGCTGAGATGAAGTTAATGGCCCTTGATGATGCATCAAAATGCAGAAATCCGTAGGTTGGAAGCCAAGGTTAGCAAAGTCGGGAAGGAGAGGGACGTGGCGATGGCCCTGAAGGCTAAAGCAGAGAAAGAACTGACTGTATCAAGGATTGAACTGCACAAGAAAAAGTCCACGACGTCACAACTACCAATATGCACATGTTCCTGAGGATCAAGGCAGAGAAAGAACTAACCAAGTGCAAGTAGGATGCCGAAAAGATGGCGTTGACGATTCAAACCCTAAAGTGGCAGAATGAAGGGCATCGTGCTAAGGTTAGGAAGATAATGTATATGTGTGAAAACTAGGTTTTTTCAGATTGAGATCCCAACTGTTAATTGTAATAGTATTTGTCGACCAAGTTGCCTGAAGTCTGAACTAGTAGGAGCCCAAGATGAAGCATGTTCGTGGATTTTCAGTTGTGTGTGGGAATACTCGGAGCAAAATGTAATAGTATTTGTCGACCAAGTGGTCTGAAGTCTGAACTAGTAGTGTCTGCTCGAAATAAATTGGGCGTCTGTTCGTCTATCTTATGCCTTTCTTTGTTCATTTTGTACGATGGTGGTAATCTGAATTTTCTGGTTTGTTTAAGCGGAATCTACGTGGATTCTGCCGCATGCAAAGGGCACATACAAAATTTCTATTGTGGAAGCACGAGCACATGTTATTGTGCTGAACACAGCTATCCATAATTCCCATTGCAGCCCGCCAAACACATTACAGTAATTGTACTCGCATTAAACAGAACCGAAATTTCAACCAACCTAAACAACATTTAGACCCAGATCACGCCACTGTCAACGGAGTCCACCTCGATTGGTGACCCCTCCACGCCCTTCCCAGCCACATCCACTCCCGCCCGTGGCTTGCCTTTCGCCAAGGAGGCTTCAATGGCATTCTGCATTGCTTCATTGCCGTCCTCATCCTTGTCGGAATCAACAATGATGAAGGGGAAGGGGTGGAAACAATCGAGCCCCTTCGCGCCTGGCGGCTCCTTCTCGAGCTCGACGTCGTAGCAGTGCGTCTGCAGATAGGAGGGACCGAGCTCGGAGACACCACGCAGCCGTTCGGCTCAAGAAACCATGGCCATTTTATACTGCGACGGTAAGATCTGGGGGTGGATCCGCCGCGGCGAGCCCGACTACGAGCACTGGAGTGGATGGATCTGCCACCGCGAGCGATGAAGGAAGATTTTTCCTGATACAGGGTGTACGGGGAGAGTGGAAAACTATGGGACCAGGCATGTGACGGATACTTGGCAAGGCCTCCCAGCGATATGTAGGCGAGCATGAGGCCAAAAATTTTCGGTCAATGAGCGCTAAAGGGCCTTTGAACAACGAATGTGCGTCTTCCAGCAGCTGTTTCCTTTGCTGTTTATGTTGCCTTTGTTGTTTATGTTGCCATGGCGTTATATGTTTCCTTTGTTGTTTATGTTGCCATGGCGTCTTCCAGCAGCTGAAATAAATTGTTGCTTCGTGGGATTGTAGCATCTTAGAACTTGTTTTTCAGCTCAGAACATTTTAATAAGTGTAATGCTAAAAACAGGAATTTTATCCGATTGGCTCAACCAGTAAGCGCTTATGTAAATTATGTCTGTGGCACTACCATCCATCGAACTGGAGAAGCAATCCCCATCGGCTCCCATGCTGCGACTGTATAGATAGTAGTGGCACATTCACAATTTCGTCTTCAACAAGTGTCTTCAGCCATTACCAAATCTCAAGTCTCTATGAGAGAGGGATTACATAGTCAATGAATAGATAAGTACGAGAAGGTGAAATAACTCATATTGTCTTAAGACACCACTACATGCTTGTTTCGCCCGACAATTCCCACGAACATAGCTCTAGAATTTTACAGAATACATAGACAGGTTCGACATCAACACATTACTATGCTTCTTCTTAGCCAGCCTTCTTACCCTTCCTGGGTTCCACTTCTTTGCCTCGGTGTCCTCTGTCTTCTTCATTGCCCGCCTTCCTCCTCTTCCTAGGTGCCAGCTTTCTTACCTTCACATACTCTGCATCTCCGGGTCGAGGGAAGTCAGGACAATCAGCATCAAAATTGTGTTCAGCCTTATCACTCCACTCATTTTGATTTTCTTACCGCAGCAAAATCACTAAGTCCGCAGTCATATTTCTTACCTTGCGCTTCCTGTCAAAAAACATGACACAATTAAGCACCTAATATCTACAGAGTACGACCGATTTTTTTTGTATAGGTACCATCTCATACCTAGGTTTGGGTGCATTAAGAGGACACCCCGCTGCTCTATGGCCTATAAGACGGCAAGTCTTGCATCGGTTTTTTCCCTTCTTGCTACCACTAAAAGCTGAACCGCCCACTCCAGAAAATTCTTAAACCTCTTCACATGTGGTCTACCTCTGCCCCTTTTTGTTACTAGATGGCACATCTTAAACCTCAGTTGGACTTGAGGCCACTGAGATGGGTCTGTACAGGGCTCGACCGAACTAGCGTACACAGCTCTGAACTTTTCTATAGAGAAGTAGTCAGACAAATATTGATCCAAATGTGGTAGAGTTCTTTTCTTCACCAAAAAGACCAATGTGTGTCGCATGGTTTGCCGGTATGCTGCCACTCTAAGCAGGTGCATTCCCGCTGCTTGATGTTCACATCATCCCTATGGCCGTTTTTGGACATATCAACCACCTCACAGCTGCTGCTGTTTGACGAGAGAACCCTAAGATGACCAAGCCCTCGGCTTCTCTTATGCAGTTAATGTACAAAAGGCGGTAGCATATGGCCTCTTAGTCTCCGACCAGTCTCTCTCCTTATATTTAACAGCTTCATGATCATACCCCGTATGTCGTCCATCAACATATGAACAGGACGGACGTTTATGTCCTTCACCCAGTTATTCAGGCATTCAGCTAGGTTTTTGTTTATGTAATCAACTTTGATGTCAGGGTTGAACTAACTCCTCTTCCATAGCCGCGAATGATGTGCATCCAAGTACTGGGGAAGATCTGGGGCTTCTGCAAAAATCTTGCTCACGAAATATTCGCAGCGCCCAGCTCTGTAAGATCTAGCAGCAGCAAACATGTAACCAAATACGCTGCCTGTATAGGTTGAGCATCAGGTGGGCATGTCATTCTCTACCCTCAGCTCGCGGGAACACCTCCTTCACTGCATTCGTCAGCCCTTTGCATGCATATGTGGATATAGCCAATGGATCCATTTGTCCTATAGATCTCCTGAGCTGCCTCATAAACCAGACCCAGTTTTCCTCTGTCTCTGTATCGAACAACCCGAATGCCACTGGGAACATCTAGTTGTGACCATCCAATGCTATAGCAGATGTCAGGCAGCCTTTCCATTTGTCAGTTAAGATAGTACTGTCTACGCTCAGATATGGCCTACATCCGTCCTTGAATCCCTGGATGCAAGGTTCAAGCGCCATGAAAAATCTATTGAAATAAATTTTACCACCTCCCGATTTAGTATTGATCTCCACAACACTCCCTGAACACCTAGCATGTATCTCAGCCTTGAAGTTGTACAGCATCCTGCAGCTATTATCCCCAAGCAAGATTTTCAGAGCTTTCTCTTTACCTTTCCAAACCGTGTAATACGGTAGGACAATGTTGTACTGAGAAATGAGTTTATTCTGAATATTCTTCGCGGTCTCCCTGTAGGGTTCGCAGCATAGAAAACAAAAAATTTCCTACGATGGGAACATCTAAGTACCAAGATCTATCTACTAGATACAAGCAACGGGTGGATATACATCCATAGAATACATACCCTCGAAGACCGAATAGCGTTAACGAGGTTGTACTCGTGGATGATGTAGACGAATGCTTTCCGATCTCAAGATCATGACGAAGTCCATCTGGTCTAGCCGGTCCAGCACGATCAAGTCCAGCACCTCAAAGCAGTGGTGCATCCGTGATCGCACACACGTACGGGTACCCCGACAACCTCCGTGCCCTCGCTCCAGCGAAGCAGCAGAAGCAACAAATCCTTCCAGAAAAATCCACCGGGAACATGTATCTCGCTGATCCGAGACCATGGGGAAATTCTAAAGGGGGAGAGAGATCCTTCGCGAGGAGGTGTACTTTGAGAGGATGAGAGTGGGGCCTTTTATAGGGGAGAGGGGGGCACCCAAGGGGCATGGCGCCTAGCCATGGGGGCTGCCCCCACCTCTCCCACATTCATGTGGGTGGAGCTCCCACTCAAAATGAAAAGCCTCCACTCCCATAAAAGAGCCTCCACTCAAAAATCCACTCACATGCATTAAATTTCCACCAAATTTAATGCAAGCTCTCATTTAAATAAAAATCTTTTATTTATTTATTCAGAATTTTTTAATTACTTTAATTAACAAACATTCACATAAAACCCCTTGCTAGTATTCCATTTCACATGCAGAACCAGTTTCAGCAATTTCAACCAAAACAGTTTCAGTGTCTAGTGAAATAAATTCCTGCGCTTTCCTTTTCTTTTTCTGACATATCATTTGCTCCGAATGGTGTCAGTATCCCTTAAGTGTGTAACCCTACGGTTCGCGAATAATGCGGACATGATCGAGACCCTTCTCCGATCAATAATTAGTAGCGGGACCTGGAGATCCATACTGACTCCCACACATTCAACAATGACTTCTGTGATCGTGTGAACCTTTTACGCTAGTATCTTAATCCCTTTGTTTCACGATATATTACATGTCCGAGATTAGATCATCGGTATCTCCATACCTAGTTTGATCTCGTTACCTACATGCACTCTTTTCTCGTTCCCGTGATATAACATTCTAGTGATCAAATCACTTGCTTGCAAGCTAATCAATGTGATATCACGGAGAGGGCCCAGAGTATATCTATCCGTCATCAGGATGAACAAATTCCACTCTTGATCCATGAGTCTCAACATAACACTTTAGTAGTTTCGAAGCCATCTTTATAATCACCCAGTTACGGTGTGACGTTTGATGTCAACAAGAAACTCTTCCAGTGTTAGTGATTGACATGATCTCATGGTCTAAGGATTAGGATCACTTCGTAAGTTGTTATAGCAATATAAACTCAATGACTTTGATCGTAATGCTATACTTTGGATGAATGTTCATCACATCATTACACTAATGTTGTGACCTCGTTATTAACAACATCCAATGTCCATGATCAGGAAACTTTGATCATCTTGTTAATCAACGAGCTAGTTTATAAGAGAGGCATAACTAGGAACTTCCTTTTTGTTTATTAAACACACATGTATTAAAGTTTCTGTATTAATACAATTATAGCATGCAAAATAAACATTTATCATAAATAAGGAATACGATAATAACCACTTTATTATTGCCTCTCGGGCATATTCCCTTCACTCAATAGGGTTATGATCTAGTATGGACATAGCTTGTAAAGCCACCCACTCTATATCAGCCATCGAGGATTTCAGCATGCTCCCTGTCGCACTCATGTGGGGAGGTCCCAATTTGTTCACCTACAACATAGATTAATTTACAGCATAAGCGGAGTTGCCAGATAGATCTGGCACATCAAATTTACTTATATTATAGAGTGAGAAATGATAAAGTTGAAATGGTTTGATCCATTCATTGCCAGGATACCCTAATTTCCTTTGACGCAGGTAGGGCTCTGGCTGCGATCCTCCACGGACAAGGTATCACCACCAGTCCATTCTTCCACTTTAACCTACAAACGGCCTCATACCTCTAGGCAGTGTTCTTCAGTCTATGAACATCGAACTCCCCCTTGATACAAAAATGCCGGAACGACTTCATGAACTCATGCATGCTGCTGAACTCAGTGCCAACCAAAATTATAGGATCCTCGTGGTCATGTATCACCTCATCTACTTCGGGATCCAAGTTATCAACTGTAATGCCAGCCCCATCCATAAGTGTCTCGTCGATCTCATCATCACCGGATTCTTGATGCTCCATAATGTCATCTTCTATATCTGATTCAGAATCTTCACCATCCTCACCAATGCCTAGCACTGCATACATCGTATTGACTCCCATGGGTGGGGCTGCACCATCATTTGCACCTACATAGACCGGAACGTTGGCCAAATCTACCTCCCCGGCAACTCTGTTTTCTCCGAGATGCTCTGTTGGTGCTGCTGCAACCACAGGGGGTGGTCTTACACTGTCATGCATCACATGTTCATTGGCAGAAAAACTGCGGTGACCCAGCATTACCAATGCATGTTGTAGTATACTATAGTCGTGGACATAACACTCACGGAGTACCATTCCGCAAATATTACATCCTCAGAGTGGTACAACAGAAACAAAGAGGGTCCACAACATACATTATCATTATTACAACCAGAAATTACATGATGACTTTGAGATCCTCCTAGGTTCATAGAGGTATCCCGATGACTCAGGGCTAAACTATAATAACTCTGAGAACAAGATAAAGAAACAAACTAAACTTTAAGGTTTATACGAGATTTAATATGGATAGAGGATAGAGATCTATGCTACTTGACTAGATCACTATATATGATACATCTACGCTTCAGATATGTTGGTCTCCATTACATAGATGTTTTTGTAATTGTTCCCTTCGACGCTTCCAGATACTTCTGGTTCTTCATAGCGGAATTCTTCTTGGTCTTCAATTGGATATAGTATTTCCTCCTCCTGACCGTTAATGTCTTCAGAATCTAGCAAGGGGTTAAGAAGATACGTTGAGTACGAGCGTACTCAGCAAGTTCACTAAAAATGAGTGTTTGATGCACTATATCTACAGCCATAGACCATAGGTCGTAGGCAATGCAGGTTTTCGTAAACATTTCTTCAAAGGTTGCTTTTATTCCGAAAAGCTATGTCTGTCAGCCTTCACAGGTGTACCAGAACTTTCATGGAGTTCCTTTCCTGCAGCGTTCGCAGATCCTTCCTGGAACAGGGAGTAATAAGCTACAGTTCTTACACTCTGCAAAGGTGTGTCACTTTACCCATGAGAGACCAAATCCTTGATGCACAAACGGGCGAATCTTTCCTGTCCACGCTTCCTATGGTGTGGGGCCCAGTAGATGTGCTGGAATTATGCCCTAGAGGCAATAATAAAGATGTTATTATTATAATTCTTCTCATGATAAAGTTTATATTCCATGCTAGAATTGTATTAAGCGGAAACTTTAATACTTGTGTGGTTTATGAACAACATCGTGTCCCTAGTATGCCTCTATGGACTAGCTCATTGATTAATGATGGTTAAGGTTTCCTAACCATAGACATGAGTTGTCGATTAATAATGAGATCATATCATTGGGAGAATGATATGATGGACAGACCCAAACTAAGCGGAGCAATTAGATCGTGTCATCGTGTTCATCTTTGCGAAGCTTTTCTTATGTAAAATATTGTATTCCTTAGACCATGAGATAATACAACTCCCTGGTATCGGAAGAAAGCTTTGAGGTCATCAAATGTCATCCTATGAGAGGGTGATCATAAAGGTGTCTCTCAGGTGATCGGAAAGTACCTGTTGGGTTGTATGTATCGAGATGGGATTTGTCCCTCCCAAGTCGGAGAGATATACTTCGGGCCCACTCGGTAATCGATATCAACACCGCTTGCAAGCATGTGGTTAAGGAGTTAATCACAAAGTGATATCGGATTACAGAACGAGTAAAGTACTTGCTGTGAACGAGATTAAACTAGGTATGACGGTACCGACAATCAAATCTCGGGCAAGTAAAATATCGCGAGACGAAGGGAATATATATATGGGATTGATTGAATCCTGGCATCGTGGTTCATCCGATATGATCATCGATAAATGTGTGGGAGTCAATATGGGTTTCTAGACCCCGCTATTGATTATTGATATAAAATCATGTCTGCATATTCTCGAACCCGAAGGGTCACACACTTAACGTCTCGACGCTAGGATAGATTGGATAATTGGTTTATGAGTTTTTGTTCGGAGTCTCGGATGAGATCCAGGACATCACGAGAGGTTCCTGAATGGTCTGGAGAATAAGATTCATATAAGGCAATGCAGTTTTTGGAGTTCGGAATTGTTTCGGGTTAATCGGTATTGTACCGGAAGCTTCTAGAACCTTTCGGAGGGGGACCAACGTGGCCCCACCTGCCGGGAGGGGGCATGGGCCTATGAGGGAGTGCCCTGGCCGCATTGGGCCAGGGGCACAAGGCCCCATAGGGACCAGCCGGCCAACCTAGGGCAAAATCCTAGGGGAGCTTCTAGAAGGGGGGGAAACTTGCCCCCCACTCCTCCCTCCTTGGCCGCCGACCCTAGGGTTTGGGGGAGGGGCAAGGGCTGGCCGCTCACCCCTCTATATAAAGAGGGTTGGGGGCGCACCCCCTCCCACACCTCCTCCTCAAGCCCTAGCCGCCCTGCTGCCCTCCTCTCTCTCTCCCTCCCGACTGCGTGTAGGCGAAGCCCTACTGCAGAAACTCTCCACCACTTGCACCGCGCCGTCGCGTTGTAGATCCAATCCATCTCTCCGACATACTTGTTGGACCGAGGAAGGAGGAGACTTCGAGGTGCCGCACGTGTGCATCTCTCGGAGGCATCGCCACTTGCGGTGTTAGATCGGATCGGATCGCGAGGAGGAGAAGCGAGTACGACTACATCACCCACGTTCCGTCGAACGTTCCGCTGTGCGAATCTTCAAGGGTATGAAGATCTCATCTATTCCCCCTCGTTGTTTGAATCTCCTAGATTAGATCTTGGATTTCCCGTTCGCATCCGTAGAAATTTTTTGATTTACTATGCTGCGAAGACCTTTAGTGGTATCAGAGCTAGATCTATGCGTAGATGTGTTTCACGAGTAGAACGCAACATGGTTGTTGCGGGCGTTGATGTTTTCTGTTGAAAGCCTCTTGTTTGTGTTCTTATTATGACGCGGGATAGTGAGATCGAAGCGGTCCAGGCCAACTTTACGCGACGTCGTTCGCGAGACCGGCTCCGCACTTGACGTGTGGCTTGTTCCACACATGCGGCTGGTGGATGTCAGTTTCTCTCACTATAGTTGTCATGGGAATTATACCGGAGTTTGGCAACCATAATATCACTGTTGTGGCTTTCTGTAGGTAAGAATCGTTTGTAGCTTGCTACTCCCATAAGCCACGTAAAACATGCAACAACAAAGTAGAGGTGTCTAACTTGTTTTTGCAGGGAGTGTTTCTGTGATATGGTATGGCCCAAGATGTGATGTGTATGTTGTATGCAATGATCATGTTTTGTAATGTTTCACGACTTGCATGTCGATGAGTACACAACCGGCAGGAGCCATATGGTTGTCTTTATAATCGTGTATGACCTGTGTGTCAACTTCTGATACGCCATGTAATAGTTTCACTTTATCGCTAAGTAGTTAGCAATAGTTGTAGTTGCTATTCGTGGTGGAGGCAATCATGGTGGAGTGATGGAGATCATGCCGGCACGCACAAGATGGAGATCATTGCGCGAAGATTGGCTATACCATGTCACATAAAGTTATATGCATGTGATGTTTATCCTTTTATGTATCTTATTATGCTTAGATCGCGACGGTAGCATTATAAGATGATTCCTCACTTAAAGATCAAGATAAAACTGTGTTCTCCCCATGTATGCACCATTGCAAAAGTTCGTCGTGTCCAAGCATCACGTGATGATCGGGTGCTATAGACTCTACGTTCGCATACAACGGGTGCAAGCCAGTTTTGCACACGCGGAAATACTTGGGTTTGACTTGACGAGCCTAGCATGTGCAGACATGGCCTCGGAACACATGAACCGAAAGGTTAATCATGAGTCATATGAATGATATGATCGACACTTCGTTGTCCAACATTGAAACCACATCTCTTCTCGTGAAGATCGGATTAGGTGTGGTGAATTTGGATCATGTTCACTAAACAACTTGTGGGATGTTGAATTTAGTGGGAGTTCATCTAGTAATTTGATTAAGTTGAACTAGTTATCATGAACATAGTCTAATTTGTACTTGCAAATATTGTAGATCAAATGGCTAAGTCTAACTTCAACTTCAACGTTTTTGCTGAGAAAGAAAAGCTTAAGAACAATGGGTCTAACTTCACCAACTGGTTCCGCAATCTGAGAATCATTCTCTCTGGCGGACAAAAGGACTATGTCCTTAAGAATGCGCTAGGTGACGCCCCTGCTATAGATGCGCCGGCTGATGAGAAAGCTGTTTATCAGTCGCGCAAAGATGATTATGGTGTGATTAAGAGCACCATGTTGTTTGCTATGGAATCGGACCTTCAAAATCGTTTTGAAGATTATCCTGGGCCCTTTGAGATTCTTGAGGAGCTGAAAACTATGTTTCAGACTCAGGCTCGTTCTGAGAGATATGAGATCTCTGAGAAATTCTTTAACTGCAAGATGGAGGAAGGGAGTTCCGTTAGTGAGCACGCCATAAAGATGTCGGGCTACACTCAACGCCTTGAGCAACTGGACTGCAAGATTCCAGAGGAGCTCAAGATTGACAGGGTTCTGCAATCACTCCCTCCTAGCTACAAAAGTTTTGTAGTGACTCATAATCAGATTGGTTCCACTGATACGATCACCGAGCTCTTCGCTAAGCTAAAGGCTGTGGAGGTGGACATCAAAAAGGACAATCATGTGTTGATGGTTAACAAGCCCCCCACCTTTAAGAAAGGTAAGGGTGCAAAGAAGCCCTTCAAGAAAGGCGGCGGCAAGCGCGTTGCCCCTGCTGAGAAGAAGCTCAAGTCTGGACCTAAGCTGGAAACTGAGTGCTTCTATTGCAAGGACAAGGGTCACTGGAAGCGCAACTGTCCGAAGTACTTAGCGGACAAGAAGGCTGGCACCATCAAAGGTATATTTGATATACATGTTATTGATGTTTTCCTTACTAGCCCTCGTTGTAGTGCCTGGGTATTTGATACTGGTTCAGTTGCTAATATTTGTAACTCGAAACAGGAGATGCGGAATAGACGGCGGCTTGTGAGGGATGAGGTGACGATGCGCGTTGGCAATGGATCAAGGGTTGATGTGATGGCCGTCGGCACGCTCTCCTTAGTTTTACCTTCGGGATTAGTTTTAAACCTCAATAAATGTTATTATGTGCCTGCGTTGAGCATGAACATCATTTCTGGATCGTGTTTATTGCAAGACGGTTATTCATTTAAATCTGAGAATAATGGTTGTTCTATTTATATGAGTAACATCTTTTATGGTCATGCACCTGCTATGAATGGTTTATTTCTTCTGAATCTCGAAAGGGATGAAACACACATCCATAACATTGAGGCTAAGAGATGCAAAGTAGATAGTGATAATACTACTTATTTGTGGCACTGTCGTCTAGGTCATATTGGTGTAAAGCGCATGAAGAAACTCCATTCTGATGGACTTTTGGAGTCTCTTGATTTTGAATCATTTAACATATGTGAACCATGCCTCATGGGCAAGATGATCAAAAACCCGTTCTCCGGTATGATGGAGCGAGCAACGGACTTGTTGGAAATCATACATACCGATGTATGCGGACCGATGAGTGTTTCGACGCGCGGTGGATATCGCTATTTTCTCACTTTTACCGATGACTTAAGTAGATATGGGTATATTTATTTAATGAAACATAAATCTGAAACATTTGAAAAGTTCAAGGAATTTCAGAATGAAGTGGAGAACCATCGTAAGAGAAAGATTAAGTTTCTACGATCCGATCGTGGAGGTGAATATTTGAGTTATGATTTTCTCACGCATCTTAAAGCAAGCGGAATCGTTTCGCAACTCACGCCACCCGGAACACCACAGCGCAATGGTGTGTCTGAACGCCGGAATCGAACCCTATTAGATATGATCCGATCAATGATGTCTCTTACTGATTTGCCGTTATCATTTTGGGGTTATGCATTAGAAACCGCTGCATTCACTTTAAATAGGGCACCATCTAAATCCGTTGAGACGACACCGTATGAACTGTGGTTTGGTGCTAAACCTAAGTTGTCGTTTCTTAAAGTTTGGGGATGCGAAGCTTACGTTAAGAAGTTGATGCCGGACAAGCTCGAACCCAAAGCGGAGAAATGCGTCTTCATAGGATACCCTAAGGAAACTATTGGGTATACCTTCTATCACAGAACCGAAGGCAAAGTGTTTGTCGCAAAGAACAAATACTTTCTTGAGAAGGAGTTTCTCTCGAAAGAAGTGAGTGGGAGGAAAGTAGAGCTAGACGAGGTTGTTGAACCTTCTCTTGAGTTGGAGAGTAGCGCAGCACCTGAAATTGTTCCAGTGCCGCCTGCACCAACAATAGAGGAATATAATGACAAGGATCATGAAGCTTCGGACGATGCTACTACTGAACGTCGCAGGTCGATAAGGTCGCATGCCCCTCCTGAGTGGTACGGCAACCCTGTCTTAACTGTCTTGTTAGTAGATGACAGTGAACCTGCGAACTATGAGGAAGCGATGATGAGCCCAGACTCTGAGAAATGGCTAGAGGCCATGAAATCCGAATTGGGATCCATGAGCGAAAACCAAATATGGACTTTGGTGGACCCTCCTAGCGACCGAAAGGCCGTTGAGTGCAAATGGAACTTCAAAAGGAAAACGGATGCGGATGGTAATGTTACCGTCTATAAAGCACGACTTGTCGCGAAAGGTTTCCGACAAGTTCAAGGTGTTGACTACGATGAGACTTTCTCTCCCGTAGCGATGTTTAAGTCCATTCCGATTTTATTAGCAATTGCTGCGTTTCATGATTATGAAATATGGTAGATGGATGTCAAGACTGCGTTCCTCAATGGAAACATTGCTGAAGAGTTGTATATGATGCAACCCGAAGGTTTTGTCGATCCTAAGGATGCTGATAAAGTGTGCAAACTTCAGCGTTCCATTTATGGACTGAAGCAAGCATCTCGGAGTTGGAACCTTCGTTTTGATCAAGTGATCAAGAGCTTTGGATTTGTTCCAAATTGCTACGAAGCTTGTATCTACAACAAAGTGAGTGGGAGCTTAGTGACATTTCTGGTACTATATGTGGATGACATATTGATTATTGGAAATGACATTAACATGCTTAAAGATGTGAAGAGTTATTTGAACAAATGTTTTTCAATGAAAGATCTAGGGGAAGCTGCTTATATATTGGGCATCAAAATCTATAGAGATAGACAAAGACGCTTGATAGCTTTAAGCCAGAGTACATACCTAGACAAAGTTCTGAAAAGGTTCAGAATGGATAAGGCAAAGAAGGGTTCAGTGTCTATGTTGTCAGGTAAGATATTGAGCAAGGCTCAGTGTCCAGCTACGGTAAATGATAGAGAAGATATGAGCAAAGTGCCTTATGCCTCGGCCATAGGTTCTATCATGTATGCCATGTTGTGTACTAGACCGGATGTGTCCAATGCTCTTAGTTTGACGAGCAGATACCAAAGTGATCCAGGAGTGGAACACTGGACATCCGTGAAGAACATCCTAAAGTACTTGAATAGGACTAAAGAAATGTTCTTAGTCTATGGAGGTGATGAACAGCTCGTCGTAAAAGGTTACGTCGACGCTAGTTTCGACACCGACAAGGATGATTCTAAATCTCAGACAGGAGACGTTTATATTTTGAATGGAGGAGCTGTGAGCTGGAGAAGCTGCAAGCAAAGCGTGATCGCGGGATCTACAGTAGAAGCGGAATACATGGCTGCTGCAGAAGCGTCAAGTGAAGGAGTTTGGATCAGGAACTTCATCACTGAGCTTGGCGTGGTTCCAAGTGCCTTGGACCCACTGGAGATATTGTGTGACAACACTGGCGCCATCGCACTCGCTAAGGAACCAAGATATCATCCAAAGACCAAGCATATCAACCGCAAGTTTCATATAATCCGGGATTATATAGCAGATGGAGATCTAAAGATTAGCAAAGTACATACAGATCCGAATGTCGCAGATCCATTGACTAAACCTCTTCCACGTGCAAAACATGATCAACACCTTAGTGCCATGGGTGTGAGATTGTTGCCAAATGTAAACTAGATTATTGACTCTAGTGCAAGTGGGAGACTCTTGTAATTATGCCCTAGAGACAATAATAAAGATGTTATTATTATAATTCTTCTCATGATAAAGTTTATATTCCATGCTAGAATTGTATTAAGCGGAAACTTTAATACTTGTGTGGTTTATGAACAACACCGTGTCCCTAGTATACCTCTATGGACTTGCTCATTGATTAATGATGGTTAAGGTTTCCTAACCATAGACATGAGTTGTCGATTAATAATGAGATCATATCATTGGTAGAATGATATGATGGACAGACCCAAACTAAGCGGAGCAATTAGATCGTGTCATCGTGTTCATCTTTGCGAAGCTTTTCTTATGTCAAATATTGTATTCCTTAGACCATGAGATAATACAACTCCCTGGTATCGGAAGAAAGCTTTGAGGTCATCAAACGTCATCCTATGAGAGGGGATCATAAAGGTGTCTCTCAGGTGATCGGAAAGTACCTGTTGGCTTGTATGTATCGAGATGGGATTTGTCCCTTCCAAGTCGGAGAGATATACTTTGGGCCCACGTGGTAATCGATATCAACACCGCTTGCAAGCATGTGGTTAAGGAGTTAACCACAAAGTGATATCGGATTACAGAACGAGTAAAGTACTTGCTGTGGACGAGATTGAACTAGGTATGATGGTACCGACGATCAAATCTCGGGCAAGTAAAATATCGCGAGACGAAGGGAATATATATATGGGATTGATTGAATCCTGGCATCGTGGTTCATCCGATATGATCATCGATGAATGTGTGGGAGTCAATATGGGTTTCCAGACCCCGCTGTTGATTATTGATATAAGATCATGTCTGCATATTCTCGAACCCGAAGGGTCACACACTTAACGTGTCTCGACGCTAGGATAGATTGGATAATTGGTTTATGAGTTTTTGTTCGGAGTCTCGGATGAGATCCAGGACGTCACGAGAGGTTCCGGAATGGTCCTGAGAATAAGATTCATATAAGGCAATGCAGTTTTTGGAGTTCAAAATTGTTTTGGGTTAATCGGTATTGTACCGGAAGCTTCTAGAACCTTCCGGAGGGGGACCAACGTGGCCCCACCTGCCGGGAGGGGGCATGGGCCTATGAGGGAGTGCCCTGGCTGCATTGGGCCAGGGGCACAAGGCCCCATAGGGCCCAGCCGGCCAACCTAGGGCAAAACCCTAGGGGAGCTTCTAGAAGGGGGGGGGGGAACTTGCCCCCCACTCCTCCCTCCTTGGTCGCCGACCCTAGGGTTTGGGGGAGGGGAAAGGGCTGGCCGCCCACCCCTCTATATAAATAGGGCTGGGGGCGCACCCCCTCCCACACCTCCTCCTCAAGCCCTAGCCGCCCTGCTGCCCTCCTCTCTTTGTCTCTCCCTCCCGACTACGTGTAGGCGAAGCCTGCTGCAGAAACTCTCCACCACTTGCACCGTGCCGTCGCGTTGTAGATCCAATCCGTCTCTCCACCATACTTGTTGGACCGAGGAAGGAGGAGACGTCGAGGTGCCGCACGTCTGCATCTCTCGGAGGCATCGCCACTTGCGGTGTTAGATCGGATCGGATCACGAGGAGGAGAAGCGAGTACGACTACATCAACCACGTTCCGTCGAACGTTCTGCTGTGCGAATCTTCAAGGGTATGAAGATATCATCTATTCCCCTCGTTGTTTGCATCTCCTAGATTAGATCTTGGCTTTCCCGTTCGCATCCGTAGAATTTTTTTGATTTACTATGCTGTGAAACCCTTCAAGATGATCTAAGCCAATCACTGTCCTTCTCCGTAACCCCGCATACACCGCAATTGTTGTATGCCCAAACACAAGGTAGACCTTTCCCCATATAAAACGGCTATACCTTAGTTGGATACACACAACAACCATTAACACTAGAAATCTGTCTTTTGTAAGCCCATATCCACGGTAGACCTTTCCCCATATAAAACGGCTATACCCATGATCTGCAACTTACAAAATGCCCAAAACAGTGTCCAATGCATGCGAAAGGGAGCCGATCCAGCTGACTTCTCCGTCCTGTCCCATTCCAAATCTCATGGTTAACACGTAATATACGGCGCAAGAATCACTGGCGACATTGGTTGTTAGGTCCCAGATAATATGTTCCTTTACCACATGAACTTTGATAATAGGTTATTACCTCATGGTAAATAACCTATAATCATATTATTATGAAAATAGTGTTTTCTGACCTTTTTGAAATGCAGGTGATGACAACACTGGATTTGCAAAATACTTTACAGAAAATAATCAAAGGACATGAGCAAGTGTGAACTTGCCTTGATATAGCGAAGTATTGTAGTCGAATGTCTCGACTTGACCCTGGACCTCGGGTTCTACAAAAATATCATCATTGCCCGGTAAGGACAATGTTTAAAGAAGCAATATGCTGTGATGCATAAGTAATGATATGATTTTTGTATAAACCCCCATAGTAAAACCCTGATGTTTGAGTGAAGTTAATTTCTTATAGAGTTGAATCGTCTTCGAATGGATTTCCGGTTCAAGAGCATTTCTTAGGGTTTTAGGTGGTTTCATGAGTTCCTTTAATTCTAGAGGATACTAGTTTAGAACAATTTACAATTGTTTTTAATGCTTTCAATAATTATTACCTATAAAAGAATATTTATTAGGTTTTAGGATATAAAATAATTAGTTTAAGATCTATTTGAGATTTTAATAGGATATAAACAAGCATTTAAAGGATTCATTCAAAATCATGGAACATTTGAGAAAAATATTATTAAATATTTTACTAAAAATTGGAATTTAACCACATAATATTTCTGAGTGATTTTTCCTTAATATTTATGTATTATAGAAATATATTGTGAAAAAAACAAATTTGTAGAGTTTATGTTTTAATAATTTATAAGACTCAAGAAATAAACTTTTAAGTACAAGGTAAAATTCCTATTATTGTTTTTGGACTAAAAAGTATTTGTCTACTAATTCTATTTGGTGAGTAAAAATTTGACACGGGTAGGTTAGTTTGGATATGCCTAAATTTCTAACCTTATTTATTATTTGATTAGGCTAACATATATCCTAATGAATAGTTAATTGGGCTAGGAGTAATTAGCCAATTAGTTAACACGTGAAAACTCACCTAAACCTTGTTTGGCACGCCGGTTTTAAGGTGGATTTCAGTGTTTTTTCTCGTTCCAACACAATACACCCAGAATCACTCTTCTGTTTGTTTGGTAGCCCAGTTTTGGTTGGGCTGAAACCTACCAAACCCCAGAAAACACGGCGGGTAGAAGTGGATTAGAGACGCCTTGGGTACCTCGCGTTTCTTTCTCTTCCCGACACGTTGCACAGCGATTTCTGATCCGCCGCCGCCGATTTCTTCAACTGCTGCGGCCTCACCCCTTGTCCAATCCTACTGCGCCGCACCTTCTATTATTATCTTGCCCAAGAAGATGGAAGTTGAAGGAACCGCGCCTCTGATCCAGTTTCCATGACCGAAGTCGAAGTTCATCTGTTCTACTCGAGTTGAGGCTTGTAGTTCATCACCTGTACTAGGATTCTAGTTCAGGCAGAAATAAAAGCTTCCGCTATTATCCTGGGTGTTGATTGATTGTTAGTTCTCTGATGCATTACTCCGATTTGTTTGTATATCTTATTCTTGTCTACTTTCTGAATATTTGGCTTGATGAAGCGTATTGGTCAGTATTGTTTGAGTTATCGTTCTCATACATGTCTAAATTAACTTCGCTGGAATTAACAAATGAAATGATTTTTAGGAAGTAATTAAACATATGAGAACTTCATTGTTGCTGCTAGCTAGCTCTTCCTGTCTATGTGGAACTATCCCTGCCTTCCAAACAGATAAATGAAAGAAGAGTATTAATGGGAAAGGGGATTACAGTGTAACAAAGTGTTTTCGGTGACGAGAGTATTTTCACCCAATCCCCTAAAAAGAATACTCTCAGATACTCACGGATACACTGTTGCCAAACAAGGCCTAAATGGATTGGGCTGAGAAGGCACCCGACTCACAAGGACGCACGCATGCCTCGCTGTTCAGGTTGTCTCACATACGCGTCGTTTGTTCTCTCTCAGGTCGTCTCACATACGCACACACGCACAGCAACTCCCATGGTGCCGCCGCGCCGCCACTCATCCCCGACCGCTCTTGGCCCGCTCCAGCGCCCAAGAGGTGGGAATTTGATTCGCCTAGACACGTTCTACCTCCTCGGCCTGTTCGATTCAATTTTTGCGGCCTCTTCCGTTCGTCCTCGACTATAGAACCCTAACTATTGCCGATCAATCTGGGCGCCGCTGCAACACCGGCACCTCTTCCGCTTGATCAAGCTCCGCTACAGGTTACTCCTCTCGCGCTCACACTTGAACTCAAGGGCTCGCCGGGTGGCTCGACGTTGATGTCGACGTAGCGCAGCCCTGGCGCGGCTCTTGCTGCCCGTCAGTCTCGCCTATTTTAAATACGACATCGGCGGAACGGAAAACTGCTACCTTGACAACCAAGACCCGCCGCCCCACGGCTCTGCTGCTCGAATGCTACGGTGGTGATACTGGTGATGTTGCTGTTGTGCTGTCTCCTACAATCTCGACGTCGGTGAAATGACTCTGCAGACGCAACCCTGACATCGACTATGACACCTACGACGTGGTTCAGGTATACCCTCTTGTGACCGGCCTTCGAGCCAACGATTTTTCCTAATTAAATGCTTGTTGCTAGTTCTTGGTATTCTAAGTAGACGCAAAGATGATTGTGTTGTTGATGGAGTCCTAGTATGGTTGTTATACCTCCATAGCTCACTCTAAGAGGTGGATGGCTGTAGTATGCTCTTGATGACTTGTTGGTGATGTAAATGTTATGAATAGGTTGACATGCTCTAGTTGTGCTGGTGGTAATTAACTTAGTCACTAAGCAATGAGTCTCATCAAATGACCACTTTGTGGATTGAATTAAATTACACTATATTGGAACTAGTAGGGATTTAATAATTATATCTTCTATGTAGTTAAATATGTCTCTAATAGTTTTGGTTCCCTTAGAATACATTTTTCTCTTGCTGCAATTTAAAGGTTTATAACCAAACCTTGAATTTTTAGGATTTGTCTAAATATTTATTTGGCATGTTACTGTTTAGATATCCAATTGGTTTCCTTTGTTCTTGTTATTCTATTGCACATTGGTTATGTATAGCGTTAGAGAACATCTGATTGATCTAGGTGTGATAGATGGTTACAGTCTTGTCATGTGCTTCTATAGTAGTGATTTTCTAGTAGTAGACCATGGTGATGTTCTTCTAGTATATTTTAGTTTGTTAGGTGGAAGATGGAATACCGTTCAAATTGGGGTTTGTGCTACTTCATAACCAGAGTGGTGTGTCTTACTCCTAAACATGTGCTAAATTAGTTCTTGTGTTACTCTAACAGTAGCGTAGAGGTCCTAGTTAGATGATATTTGTATTGTATTGTATTGCACATGAGCATGATCTTGTTTAATTAAATACTCAAGCATGCCCAAAGATACTTGTGCTACTTTCTAGCGCCTTTACTTTGAAACTAGAGAATACATGTTGTATTTCTAGGCAAAGATGTATTTAATGTGTAGGAGGGTGTATATGGTTGTTCTTTGGTTAGGTTTGCATGCTGAAACTAAATTTGCTAGCATCCTAATTATTTGATAGATCAATTTCTTGATCTGTTGCAAGTAAACAAGTGACATGTTATTGCCATACTTGTTGTTGCTGTTCTAAATGTCATTGGTACCGTTCTGCAAATTCTTGAGGAATGAAAACATACTTCTTGTGATATACCCGATGTCTAGCATGTTACCTTGATATGATTAATTTCTAGATGTGTCATGTACATCTAGATGTGTTTGGCATGATGTAAATCAAGTTTATATAAGTATATGATCTATTGTTGATATACTTGGTGAACTGAACATATGGTTCAGTGATGATTTAAAATATTTCCAAGATAGTTTACTTTTGAAACTAAATGATTCCTAGGTAACTAAACTAGGAAGATGACTTTAAGAGAGATGGTCTGAATTCATTTGTTGTGCTTTGCAAGTATATCGTGCTTTGTTTGATTATACTGTCAACATGACAGATTACTTTAAAAATGATTCCTAGCAATTAAGCTAGGGAAATGATTAATCTTTTCCTAATGGGATTTTCCAGAGTGACTTCTGGTAGTGTATATACCACTGTGGTACCTCTAGAGTGGGCACAGTGGGTATGTACCTAACATGATTTGCTACACTCAATCCTTGGATGGATGAAGTTGAAATCATTTACTAGATATAGTTTGCATGTAAGATAATGATTTTGGAAATCCCTGGCCAGTGATGCAGAAGACTGAGGCCAGCTTCTTAGAGAGATAAGAATAGATTTCCACATGTGTTGCCAAATCCTTAGATGATCTTGTACTCCATTTGAGTACAGGTCTTAGGATACAATCACTATACCATCTATCATGCATGTAACTATTAAGAATGGATACTATGCATGATTTCTGGATGCTGACCTGCTGTTGTGGAGTGGATATCCAAGTTTGGTGATGTTGGATTGAATAGATTGTCTTAATCTACTACACTTGCTCCAACTTGATGTTCTCCTCCTTATCCTGGTATTGTTTGATTCTGACCTACTACTGGATGGCTTATCTAAGCAACCAGATTGCTAGGGATGCAGGATTGAGAATAGGATGGTTGATGTGATTTTAGCTGTTGTTTTCTGGTGATAGGATGGAAAAACAGATAAGGTTCTATATGTGTTCATTCTATGGGTGTGGTGCTGTATTCAGCAGAGAGAGCTCTCTGCTGCTACAACTGTGAAATAATGTTCTAAGAAAGAAGTGATGCTACAGCTGGCTTCTCTTCTCCTTCTAATACAAGCCTTTCTATGTTGACAACACACACATTTGCATGTGTTGTGTGAGCTATTGGTGTTCTTGCATCACTCAAATGGATCAGATCAACTGAAACTAGATATTTTGCTGGGTATTACAATTTTACTTTTACCTTCTTCTAAATTGGTGAAATTTTCCCCTGTTTGCCTATGATGTGGTTCTAAGGCCAGAGTTGCAATAAGAACAGATACTACTCCATTTGGCCCTCATTTTACTCTACTCAATGATGTAAATAGCAATTAATTTCATTGCTAAACTAAGAGCAAAACTAATCAACACCAACTCTGTTTCCTTTTATATTCTATTTGGTTTACTTTATGCTTTTACAGGAACAAGATAAGAAGATGTGAAGATGAAGATTAGTTTTAGGATTTTATTTTTATTTCATTTACAAAATGTAATATTCATAATTGTTGTAACATATTCCTTAGAATATATTTACTTGTACCTATTAGTTCTTATTGTAATACTCTCATCCATTTGAGTAAATATAAGGTCATTGTAATATATTTTTATTAATGTAATGAAGCTTTCCTTTATTATGAAGGAACATTGTAACATATATTATATTGTAATAAAGAATTATTTTTATTTATTTCATTATTGTAATTCATTTTCCTTTTCCTATTATTTATTTCATTTACTTAATTCTTTTTTAAATTTATATATTGTTTATAATTATTTGTAATTCAAAATTCTCCCCTCATAATTCAAAAAACAATAGAGGTCATGTCAAAATTCATCCCACTCACCTCAGATGACACTAAACCTAATTCATCGGAGTAAGAGAATTCTGATCACTCTAGTCTTTTAATTTGGCGAAAATTTTACCCGGATTTTGAGATGCATGCATGCAGATGCACAAAATCCTAAATCTACCCTTCGTTTAGTCCTAAATGCTGGGATGTTACACAAACAGTAATCAGATTATATTTCATCTCGACTGTACAGAACCCTCTTGCTCTTCTTGTGTACATCCTCCTTCCTGATGGTATCATTCGTGATGGTAGCCCCATTAGGGCTTGACCTCAGAGTTGCGTTCCTCACCGAACTAACCTTTTTGATGCTACTCCTCGGTTTGATCTCCTTCCTGTTTCCCCTCAAGGGTGTTGGCTCCTGCATGCCGACATCATTGCCTGACCTCTACGGCGTGTTCCCCTTCGAATTAGCCCTTTTGCTACCACTTTTAGGTGTTTTCTCCTTCCCGCCAGCATTATTGCCGGACCTCTGCGGCGTGTTCCCCATCAAGCTAGCATTTTTACCTCCACTATTGGGTGTGTTCTCCTTCACGCCGGCATTATTGTGGGACCTCTGCGATGTGTTCCTCTTCAAGCTAGCATTTTTTCCGCTACTATTGGGTGTGGTATCCTCCGTGTGAGCCACCTTAGCCTTTTTGCTACTGCTCCTGGGTTTGTTCACCACCTCGTTCACCATCGGTCTGGCCCTCTTATATTTTTTACTGCTACTATTCGGTGTTGCATTATGACCGGATCTCAGGGGTGTACTCTGCGGCCTGTTGCCTTCTTTCATGCAACTCTTGGGTGTCCTCTCCTCTGGTGTGGTATGCTTGGTGATGCCCTTCTTCAGGGTGATCTTTCTGGGGATGCTCTTCCTGCTCCTCTTTATGTTGCTCCTCTGTAAGTCTCTCCTCTATTCGAAGCCACTGTCACTCGAACCATGTCGAGCGAGGTCGTCCATCAAGTCAATCATGTTTTCTACAAGTTCGTCTTTATCATTGCCAACCTCAAATTCCTATCCAACCGTTAGTAGGCGCGCGAACAGGTACACTTCCTGTCTAGTTCGACTTATCCTAGTTATCAGTACGGCTAAATCACTGTCAACTTTTAATTATATAGCCTTTTTGATGTTCTAAGCAAAAAATGCCAAATGTGCTTCTTGGTAGGACCCCCACTCCACCTTCTCATGTAACGCTGCTATCAGTTCAGATATATGTACCACTTCAGGATCGTACGTGCCAAAGGATACATCAATGTCGTCGATGATTTTTCTGTGCCATCATCTAATTTTGCAGTGAACTTCTCGACACCAATACAAAAGTGTACCTTGCAATCACCAGTTTCCTCAGGACCGAGACCACTGAGAGGTTTGATGACAGTATCAGAGTATAGACCATGGGCTTGCTCCTCAACAACTGGTCTTCGATTAACCTCGACGGCGGCAGCAGCACGCTGAACTTCACAACGGGTTCGAGGAGGACCAGCACCCAAGACAACAGTTCTAGAAACAACAGCAGGGATTGGGTCAGTAGCAGGCTGAGCAACAACACAAGCAGTTCTGGCAACAATGGGGCTGCCTCCCGAAGCCTTAGTTTGGACAACAGCAGAAGGGGTTGGTTCAGTATCAGGCTGAGCAAGAAAACCCGCAGATTCCACAATAGCGAGACGGCCGCCCGAAGCCTTAGTTTGCGCAACAGCAATAGAGATTGGTTCAGTATCAGGCTGAGCAACAACACCAGCAGTTCTGGCAACGGAAGAACGACCTGCATCCACAATAGGGTCTTGCACCACCGCAAAATGGGCACTCCTTCGAGGAGGTTGTGACGAGGGTTGATTTCATCAATGCCCATTGTTATGGACTTGGGTTTTGGAGAAGATGGGGATGCTGGAAGTCGCGGAACGGTTAACAAACAAGCAACACGGGACATGAGATTTATCCAGGTTCAGGCTCCCGGAGGGAAAAACCTACCCCTGCTTGTCTGCTCTTGATTACGATGGAACCGAAAGTTACACGGGTGTCCATATGCAATCTGGCACGAGGTGCGTATGTGGTGTTGGAAGAGATCCTTCTCTCCATACGCTCCTGGCCTTTATATAGATAGGAAGGTCACGGGCTTAGGTCGAGTCGGTTATAGATTAGGGTTGGTGCCCTTTGAAATTCTATCTAATCTAGACTTATCCTCCAAGGAGTCGCAAACATCATGGGCTTGGGCCACCCGAAGTCTTCATGGGTCGCATGCCTTGACGTGGGCCTTCCTTGGGCTGGACTGGGTATACCAATATCGTGTACTCGTGTGGTATATCCATGTCAGTAGCCCCCGAGTGTTCAGTCGAATCGTAGATTCGGCTGAGGACTCTTCAATCTTTCGGGTGCAGTTGAACTATTATTTTAAGGAGAAATACTTTAGTTCATATGGATTGTTGATGCGTGTGTCTGGATCACCCGACGGATCAGGGCCAGTTAACTGTCATAGGACAAAACAACACGATCTTCGTCAAACTCGGAACAATTGCTGGCGTGATTTGACTCTGGCCATTGTGGTCTTACAGGAGTCGAATCCCAGTGATTTTTAGGTGATGTACCTAACGCGTCCGTCAGGATTTTCATCGTGTCTGTTGACACGAAAGTTTACTGGCAGAGCGCAGTCAGGTGCATTACGAGGCCATGAGATGATATATGTAGGTCTTATCTTTGCATCGCAGACACAATATATGAAATTTTATCACCACGGAGGTGTTTTGGGTGGCCAAGGAGAATGCTTCTCACTTAGCATTGGTTTGGAAAAAGTTGCCAGAAAGATTTTGTCGTATTTTGATCCGAAGAATTGTAGTCGGAGGATTCATAGGGTGCACGGCCAGCGCTCACTATGGGAGTAGCCCCCGAGTGTCTGTTTGAGTCGTAGACTCGAGCAGAGACTTTAGTTCAGTCGTTTTCAGTGTAAGTCCGAAGGGGACAATTTTTTCGGATGCTTAACCAATACTCCCTATGGGAGTAGCCCCCGAGTCCGTAGGACTCGAAGATAATTGCGAGGTGTAGTTATCTTAGTCATTCCTTAGGTGCGCAGCCAGTGCTCCTGATAGGAGTAGCCCCTGAGTAGTTTCTCGAATCATAGATTTGAGTAAGTACTTGATTGATCAGCCGAAAACTTTGAGCCATTGATGGTTGTGCTTTGATGACGTCAGTGCTGACGATTGGTGATCTCAACCGTCTGCGGTAGAAGAGATGATGCGATGAGACGATCGTGGGACCCATCGCCTGACTTGAAGTTGACTAGTCACGCGGAAACGTGGCGAAAATTACGGCATGCTGGTTACGGTTCGGTGTTTTGCTGACACGTGTAGGGTTAGATTTGAGGTGCACACTAGGGCTTCTAGATCAACGGCTCATGTGCGTCATCTTATTCCTTCTATACCATAGGTAAAACAGTGATTTTATTTTACCCTTCATTATTTGTTCATCTTCTATCTTGTTATTATACTTTTCCATGTGCGAGTCTGTCCAATATTGGCGGAAGAAGTGGTTCTACATCCGCGACGTCAAATTGGACGGACAAGAATATGGTCTTGCTCCCTTCGACTCCGCGCAGAAGATCATCCCGAAGATATCGTGGAAGAACCACGTTTTATATGGTGAAACATCGGAGGTGGAGGCGCTCCAGATGGTGGCCGAGAAGGAGGTCAATGGTGTCGATATCATTCGCACCTTCCTCAAGCGTCGGGTGCAGCCACTCCAAGTGAGGGCGCATCCGATGTTTCTATATGCTGGACGCAGCGACCCGACGAGGGTTTCACCTGAGGAGTTGTCCAAGGGTGACCTTTATAGAGCTCTTCGGCCTCTGCTGAAGTACAAGGCCGATGAGGACCTCCTAGGGAAATCCTTGACTTCCCCCTTCAGCGCTGAAAATGCAGTTCCGCGGGTGGAAATTTGTGGCTTGCGCATTACGATTTTTCGAGTGTTTTTGCAGCTTGTAGTGTCACTAATCTTATGTCATTGGTTTGCAGGACCTCAAGGAAGCTAGGATGATGCCCCCTCTGCCTAAGAAGTTTCCGGTTGCGCCAGACAACGAAGTTGAGGATTCTGAGTCCGAGCTTCCCCCGGCGCAATCTCCTACCGCGGACGCCCTCGAGCCGAGCGAAGGACGGACCCGAAAGCGCACCCGGAGCGAGTCTTCGAATGCGTCTACCCCGCAAACTCCAAGGGGTCTGCCGTTCCTCGAGCAGCATAGCGAGGAATAAGGCGCGTCGTCTTCAATTTGTCGCCAGCCAAGAATAAGAAGGATAAGGCAGCTCCCGTCTTCAATTTGTCGGACATTGAGTCGTAAGTCATTCCACTTTAGTATTTTTATATTGTTTGTCTGCTTGATGTTAGTTGCTGCTGATCTGGTGGTTGCTTGCAGCAATTCTTCAGAGGAGTATCTTGACTGGGACACTCAAGAAGTCATGGCAGATTCGAAGCCGATGGCTTCTATTCCCCGGGTGGTGGCCAACTCCGAGAACGATGACCCAAACCCCGTTAGGCGGGAGGCGAGGGTAGTCGTAACTCGGAAGGAAACATGCAAACCTTCGGATTCCACACCTGAACATGTAAGTGTTTCCTTTTTTACTCCATGGGGGGAGCCCCTGAGTCCTTTTTGTCTGTCTTGTTAGTCTTTCGCTTTGCGGGGGGAGCCCCCGAGCCCTTTTTTCATTGGCTTTGTTTTGTTTCTTCTGTATCCTTTTGTGCATAGCACCAACCTCCTCATCTAGCAGCATCTGGCGCTGGAGAGTCAGTTGAAGCAGCTCCAAGGTGCGTAGCTATTTTTGTTCGAGTTTACCAAGTGTATTGTCTGTATTCACCAGAAACTTCTTCATGTCATAGATGACAATAATGCTGCACTCTGAAGGCTGAATGCTCTCGAAACGAGTCTCGACCAAGCAGAGAAGAAGGTCACGGATGCTGCGGAGGAGAAGGAGCACCTGTAGAAGTAGGCAGAGGATCGCGAGCAGCACCTCACGGCTGTTGCAGCCGCGCAGGTGAAAGAGATGGCCGACAGGCTCATGGATGCATCCAAGGTTATTTTTGGTAAGTTATTATTGTATCCCTTGGGTCTTCTGATATCCGAGTGCGTTTTATCCTTCCTCATTCGAGTGTTATTTTCTTCTTCTTATCAGATGCCTCTGGCATCGCGTTTGATCGCGGTGCGCTAGAGCACGGAGATGCTTTGGCTGATGCTGCCGCTGCGATCGAGGATAGTTGCGCCACCACCGCTGGCTCCTTGGAGAAGGCCAAGAAAGTGCTCACGCGCTTCTACAAGGAGGTCGTCCCCAAAGGCGTTTCCCTCTATGACGTCGACTCCCTTTTGGATGCTCTATCAGAGGAAGCTCTGGCGGAGTATAAGCGCAAGCAGAAGGGCATCGGCGCCTCCATGGGGATGGCCATGGCGATGGCGTCCGGAGCTGAGCTTGACCTTCATCAGATCACGTCTCGGATGCCGACGGCGGCAAATGGCTTTGAGGTAGCTTTCGCCCTCTTTTCTTCTTGTTGTAAGCGTTATGGGCCTAAGCTCATCAACCTCTTGGCGGAATATGCGGCGAAGCAGCAACATGCGGCTAATACCAGGAATTCAGGCTCCAAGACTACTCCGGATGCGGGTGCTTAGGCCTATGTATTGTACCTAGTATAGCTTCTTCTTTTGCTTCCTTTTGTAGCAACTTTCTGATGAACAAGTCCAATTATGCCACGAGGTGGCTTTATTCATGTACATAAGTTTGTCTTTTGAGCTGCTGCCAGAGATGCTTGTGATGTTCATGCTTGCTTATTTGCCTTTAGGGTCCTTCGAGTGAGGTTACAGTTGTATCTCCGAATGCTCCTGAGCCACGACCATCTTTGGATGATGCGTCGTGATTGGCCTTTCTGCGTGATCGTGTCTGCATCTTAGAGAAGGACATCCTTAGCATTGGAGGTCACGCAGATGTGTGGAAGTCGAAAGCTAGGCAAGCCACTACTAGGGAGGAGTTCTTGCTTGGAGAATTGCGGCAGATGGGTAAGCAACTTCAATGTAAGTCTTCGAGAACCGATGTTCTTTTGGGTGCACCTAATTTGTATGCTGGCTCATTCTATGCTTTTTGCAGATGTGAATCTCATTCCGAGGGAAGAGAAGGAGCGTGTCGCAATTCGGATGAACTGCCTGACGCAACAAGATCTGGAAGCTGGTGGCTTCTTCTGTATGGACCGTGATCGGGCCATCTGCGACAGTGCAAGATCGTGTACACCAGGTTCTTCGGGTGCTGAGGCAGGCGAGGTCATCGCTGGTAGGCATTTGGTCTGTCATGTTCCCCTTGGACATTGTGCCTTCCACTTTCCTGGGTATTCTTGGTAAATTTCGGAATGTGGGCCACGTAATGGAGTTGGTGCATCACCAGTTGATTGCAGGGGTCAAGGCTACCATGTCTCTTGTTCGATTGCATTGTCATGATGTTAATCTTGCAGAGGTGGCTACTGGACCGCCCCTTCGACCAGATGGCATCTTGTGGGACATGCGCCCCCATTACGCAGTTATGGCGCACCACGCCGAAGAGATTGTAGATTTGTTCGAGCAGCGGGCAAATGTAATGCTCCAGAACAATTAGGTCCTGTAAAGAAAACGAGATGATGTAAAATTTGTATTTGTTCGAGTGGGCTTGTAATGCCCTTTGTATAGGCACGTGGTGCTTTGTAATGTGCATGTCCCTTTCGTTAGCCTGACGTGGTCAGCTACTCGGTTTGTGTGCGTTATTTGCAGTCGACAAAGTCGTGAGGTGAGGCGTAGCCCCCGAGCATATTCAGCAAGAAATAATGTAAGGAGAAAAGATATTTGGGCCAAGGAACTTGTCTTTTATCATAGCAAACAAGGAGGTACATTGTTCGGCCGAGTAGCCTTGGCTGAGTAGCCTTATTGAAAGTAAAGGGTAACGAGGGGTAGAAGCATCACAGTTTTGCAACGTTCCAAGGGTTGGAGTATCCGACTCCTGATGCAACATCCATGAGGAAATAGGCGCCACCTGGGATGACTTCGGTGACGATGTAGGGTCCTTCCCAGGGTGACTCGAGCTTCTTGTGCAGGACGAGGTCTCCTTCAACGAAGTTCCTTGGGCACAGTCAGCGGCTGTGGTAGTTGCGGAGGATCTACTGATAGACCGCTGAGCGAGACGCATCGATGTCGCGTGCTTCGTCGAGTGTATTGACGGCGTCTTCGAGTGCTACCAATGATTCGTCCTCGCTGTAAGCGACGACCTGGGGAGCCTTGTGGAATACCTCGACGGGTAGCACGTCTTCAACTCCGTGCACCATGAAGAAGGGCATGTAGCCGGTTGAGCTATTTGGAGTTGTGCGGAGGCTCCAGAGAACCGAAGGTAGCTCGTCCGCCCAGGCTCTCGCAAGCCTTTCGAGTGGGCATAGCAGGCGCTTCTTGATGTCGTTGCCTATGAGTCCGTTAGCCTTTTTGACCTGACCGTTGGTCTGCAGGTGCACCATGGAAGCGTATGATATGTTGATGCCCAGGTTGCCACAGAAGTCTCGAAATTCCTTTGAGATGAAGTTCAAGCCGTTGTCCGTTATGATGCTATGAGGCACTCCTAACCTGTAGAAAATGGACTCGGAAAATTTTACGGCAATTTTGCCGCTTTGTTTGGTGACGGGCATGGCCTCGATCCACTTGGTGAATTTTTCGACTGTGACCAGGAGGAAGACTTGGCCTCCTGGCAAGGACTTTGGTAGTTTGCCGATCATGTTGAGGCCCCATTGGGAAAAAGGCTAGGCCAGCGGTATGGGCCTCAACTCGGATCCTAGAGCGTGCGGTTTGTCTGCGTACCTCTGGTAGGTGTTGCACCTCTGGACGATGTCCTTGGCGTCGTTCATTGCGGTTGGCCAGTAGAACCCATCTCATAGAGCTTTGGCGACAAGGGCGCGACTGCCTGTGTGATGGCCGCAAATACCCTCATGGATGTCTTGGAGGATGCTTTTGTCGTCACCGATGGTGATGCACGTTGGAGCACACCCGAAATGTTGCACTTATACAGATCGCCATTGATGATGGTGAAGGCTTTTGACCGACGAGATATGCGACGGGCATCTGTCGGGTCGTCAGGCAGTTAGTTGTTTATTAGGTACCGAAGGTACGACTGTGTCCACGTCTCTTCAACCGCCATGACCTACATTAGGCTGACCAACTTAGCCTCTGTGTCTAGCTTTTCGGGTCCTTCCTATCCTTCGGGTAGCATAGCCCCTGAGTGCTTTGCTTCTTCGGTTGAACCTTTTGGGAATTTCCTCTTGATAGAGGGTACAAAGATTTGTTCGAGGAGCACGCCTGGTGGCACCCGTGCGTAGGTGGAGCCAATGTTGGCGAGCTTGTCAGCTTCTTCGTTGCTTTCTCTACCGACGTGCCAAAGCTCGCAGCCATCAAAGTCTCCTTCGACTGAGTTGTAGAGTGCACGGTACGCGATCATGTTGGCGCTATGAGCGTCCCACTCGTTCATCGTCTGTTGGACGACAAGGTTCGAGTCAACATAGATGACGAGGCATATGGCGCCGCAGATCTTGGCCATCCTCATGCCGTGGATGAGGGCTTCATATTCGGCCTCGTTGTTGGAGGCGCGAAATTTCATCCGAAGGACGTACTTCATCTTGTCGCCTTGAGGGGACGTCAATATGACGCCGGCTCCTGCTCCAGCCTCACGCTTGGAGCCGTCAAAGTGCATCGTCTAGGATTGCGACATGTCTAGAGTATCCGGCATCTGGAGCTCCATCCAGTGTACGAGGAAGTCAGGGAGGACCTGAGACTTGATGGCAGTGCATCGCTCGTAGATAATATCCAGAGGCGGCAGTTTGATGCCCCACAAGGCTACGCGTACCGTGGCTTCGGGGTTGTTCAATATGTTCGATAATGGGGCGTCGTTGACGACCATGATCTGATGCTCCTGGAAGTAGTGGCTCAGCCGACGAGCCTTCATGAATATACCGTCGGCGAGTTTCTGGTAGTGAGGGTACCTCTGCTTTGTCGAGGTCAGTACCTTGCTGAGGTAGTATATTGGGCGTTGGACCCCGTGGGTCTTGCCATCTTCGGGTCGCTCGACACCGAATATGGTGCTTACCACCTGATGCATAGCTGCAATGTATAGCAGGAGGGGCTCCCGTTCCTTTGGCGTGACTAGGACATGCGAGGTGGAGAGCAGTCGCTTGAGGTCTTCGAATGCGTCATCTGCTTCGGGTGTCCAATCAAACTTGTCCGCCTTGCGCAGCAGTTGATAAAAGGGTAAGGCCTTCTCGCCCATGCGGCTGATGAATTTGCTCAACACCGCGATCCGCCTAGCTAGTTGTTGGACGCCATTGAAGTTCTTCGACTTCTCCATGGCCAGTATAGCTCTGATTTTCTTCGGATTCACTTCGATCCCCCGTTGGGAGATGAAATAGCCGCGCAACTGGCTAGACGGGACACCGAAGGCGCACTTGTCTGGGTTTAGCTTGAACTTGTAGCGATCAAGGTTATCAAACATCTTGCGGAGATCGTCGATCAGTGTCTTGGCCTCCCTGGTCTTGATTACTATGTCGTCGACATAGACTTGAATGTTGCGACCGATATGGCTTTTTAGGCACGCCTGCATGCACCTCTGGTACGTGGAACCTGCGTTCTCTAGCCCGAAGGGCATGTATTGTAGCAGAATCTGGTTATAGCCTGAAGGGCATGAACGCCGTTTTCTCCTGATCTTCGACCTTCAGCCGAATATGGTTATGGCTTGAGTAAGCATCGAGGAAGGAGAGTTTCTCACATCCTGCAGTCAAATTAATGATTTGGTCGATCCGCGGTATAGGAAAGTGGTCTTTGTGACAGTACTTGTTGAGTGATGTGAAGTCCACGCACATCCGTGGGATGTCCGTGTCCTTTTTGGGGACCAGCACGGTGTTGGCCAGTCACTCGCTCTCCTTGATTTCTCGGATGAAATTGGCATCGAGCATTCTGTTGACTTTGATTCCAACGGCTTCAGCTCTTGGTTCGGACAGTCATCGAATCAACTGCTTGACGGGCTTCGCATCCGGAAACACATTGGGTGCATGCTCGGCGAATTCCCTGGGAACTCCTGGAATGTCCGTAGGACACCAGGTGAAAATTTCCTAGCGCTCATGAAGGAATTCGATAAGCACACTTTCCTATGCGGGACTAAGGTCATTGGCGATCAGCGTTGTCTTGGAGGCATCCGTCGGGTGGACCTGCACCTTCATTGTGTTGACCGTGGAGTCAAATGATATATCTGGTGCGTTTTGCCTGGTGACTGGGGGTGCCCCGTTGTCTGTCACCTCTCTGAGCCTTGTGAGCTCCTCCTGCATGCCGAACGACTGTGAGATTCTGTTGAAGTCTCTGTCGCAGTGGTCGGATTGGGTGAAGCTTCCCTGGACGGTGATGACGCCTCTAGGTCTTGGCATCTTTAGTAGCAGGTACGCATAGTGCGGTACTACCAGGAATCGTGCGAATGCCACGCGCCCGAGAATGGCGTGGTACTGTGATGACCAGTCCACTACTTCGAACTCTAGCCGCTTGCGCCTTAAGTTTTTGGGCTGGCCGAAGATGACCTCGATCCATATCTTGCCTAGAGGGTATATGCCCGGAAATATGCCATGGAACGTTGTGTCTGATTGTTCTAGGCTACACAGCAGGATCCACATCACTGCGAGTGTGCTGGCGAACATCAGATTGATACCGCTGGCACCGTCCATGAAGACGCGGCTCATCTCGAACCCTCCGATCTGTGCCTCGAGCACCAGGGCAGCATGACCTGGGCGAGGGATCTGGCGTGGGTGATCCGAGCGATCGAACGTGATGCAGGACTCCGAGCCACTTAGGTACTCAGGGATGGCTGTTGGAGAGGTCACGGCCAGGCTGACTTAGCGGGTGATCTTCTTTTGTACCTTATTGGTTGGGCGCCCCTCTGGATCATTAGGGACCCTTTTGGTGGTGGGTACCCTCCTGCACCATTATTTGGCGCTTGTGCGACCGGCGTCTGCGAAGGACCGACGGGTGGTGGAGGAGGAGCTCCGTGGGCGATGTCACCTGGTATGGGTGTGGGCCCAAACCTAGGGTTCACGGTGTGGCGCTGCATTTGGGTGAGGCCCTCGCTGAGTTTTTGGCACTCGCGGCAGTCCTTGAGCATGTGGCTGGCTTTCTTCTTACCATCATGTTTGTCGATGGAGAAGTGGATGGTGCAGGGACCAGACAACTTGTCGTACGCCGAAGGCTAGTCGTCGCGGCTGCGACGTTGCCATGTTTACGTGGGTCGCCCGCTGTCGCGGTAGTTGCCTCCGCGGTATCCGCTGCTGCGGTTGCCGTCATGGCGTCGGTCAGTGTATCCAGCCGCGACCATGTCAACTCTGTTGCGATCATGGTAGACGCGTGATCTTATCTTGCTGTGACGTTCGCGCCTGTGGCCGTAGTCGTTTTCGTCATCTGAATGCGCTCGGTTGACGGAATCCTCGCCATCTGCCCATCGGTTGGCGATGTCCATGAGGTGGTCGAGTGTCTTGGGCTTGACGCGCCCAAGTTCCTCCTTGAAATCCGGGCACCTGACACCATCATTGAAGGCGTCGATTGCTCTTTCCTCGGAGATATGCGTGGCGGAGTTCTTGTGGGACCAACGGAGTATATACGAGCGGATGGACTCGCTGGTATGTTGGGTGTAGGCCCGCAGCTCCTCGATTGATGCTGTCCTCTTGCTGGTGCCCTTGACGTTGCGTATGAAGCTGTACGCTAGCTCTTCCCAGCTTCTGATGGAGCCGGAAGATAGGATGCTGAGCCAGACCCTGGCCACGCCTGTCAGCTGTAGATGAAGGCATTGTAAGGCGGTGTTTTTGTTCCAGCCGTGGAGATGGACTGCGACAGGTGGTCATCGAGCCAAGATTTTGGCTCCTGCGTGCCGTCGAACTTCGGGTTGTCCGATGGAAACTTGAAATTTTTCGGCATCCGCGTTCGCCGAACGGATCTGCTAAAGCATCTGGCTCCGCACAGCTCTCCGGCGTCCTCCTCTCCGGACTCAGTTGAGAACGCGCGTTTGACGCGTGCCTTGTCGATCTTGCGCTGGGTGAGCTCATTGTGAGCGTCGTAGTTGCTACTACGGTGCCGTGGGCTCTTGCGGCGTCGGGGCAGATCATGCTCGTCCTCCTCGGATGAGGGCATCGGGCTCCGGGTGAACTTGTCCGTAGCCTTTTTCTTCGGCTCCGCAGGAGCATAATTGTGGAGCGCAGCTCCAACAAGTCCTAGGCCTGCTAGCGCAGACTTGTGCATGGAAATCTTCAGGTCGCCCGCCGGAGGCGGATTGTCAGCACCCGGATTTTTATTCCTAGATGCCTGTTATGCCATACATCACAATCCCAGGATTACCATTTTTGCGAGACATAACAGATTGGATATCACAGTACATCATCCATTACGAACTATAATATAGGTCTTACAAATAAAGGATCTCACAATCCAGTCTTAGTACAATCATTGCAGCGGAAATTATATAGTAACGATAGAGTGTGCGAGGCTCCATCTTCATGGTCACAGGCAATGCTGACGATGGGAGATGATCCTAGTTGTCGTAACCTTCATGCGGTTCATCCTCCTGATAATCATCTTCATAGTCTGGCCACGGGAATAGCCAGGGACAAAGCCATGAGTACTCTTTAAGTACTCGCAAACTATCACTAACAAGTAAAGTGGTTTCAAGTAGGAATAATAAGCTCTAGGTTGTTTTGCAAAAAGCTAGATTTATCTCTAACTGAGTTTAGAAGCAAATAAAACTAGTTTAATGTTTTATAACACCTAAGTGGGAACTTGAGTTTTCATATCACAACCCTGTTGTCGTCAAGTCAAGTCATGATTCATTTCACAAGTTATTTTGAAAACATCTGATGACGGAATAGTATGGCCACTCCAACTGTCCATAACCGCGGACGCGGCTATTCGAATAGTTTGACACTCTGTAGAGGTGGTACACTTTCACCACAACATTTGATACATCCGTCAGGAACAATCCTGAATTCACCATACTCAGTATGCGGATAATCAATCCTAACCTTTCAATTACACACCGTAGTATATACACCTCTCCTATGAGTTTGGCCTCCCAACCATGACCATCTGTCATCTTGGGAACTGCACAGGTGGTCAATCTTCACGTGGTAGCCTCAGCTCAAACCTCGGCCGCAAGGGAACCCATACTACTTCCAGTCAAGCCCTATCCAAATTCGTTTATTGTGGTTGTACGGTAAAATTGGAACGGTGTCACATCTAGACACAACCATCCGTTTTATAAAGGGATAAGGCTCATGCCTCAACATTTTCATCATCAAAATCACCTTGTGTTCACTAACACATGTCAAAACATCTCATTAGAATGACTCATAACACATGTCAAAACATCTCATTAGAATGACTCATCATTCTAAGGTTTTCATAACCATTTCCACCAAGTATTCCCATCTAAAGTGATCAAGTTTAATGCTTAGCACTAGCAACTAAAGTTGGGGGTAAACACTAATGAGGGGTGGTAATCAAGTGTGAACTTAGATAGTGTGACTTATCTAAGTTCAATCTCATGCCTCAGGATGACATCAAGATCTACCTAACTTAGGCCAAGTTTTATGCTCTTTATGCTACCTCTAAAATCTTTCTAAAACTTCACAAGTCACTAAGTAAACAAAACAAAGAACTTTGATAAAGAAATAAAAGGAATAAAGCTTGCAAGTAAAACTGGGATTTGGTAAATCAAGTGATATAACCAAGGCATGCCTAATGCATTTCATGGGTTATCTAGTTTTCGCAGTTGTAAGTGTTAGCTTGCTAATGGTAGCTTGCATTAGATAGCTTGCCTTGAGTAGTGCAGTGATTGAAGTTATCTTCTCCTTCTTCCTCGTAGTAGTCTCCTTCCTCTTCGTATCCTTGGTCGGTACTAACGTCTATAAATAAATACGAAGTACACAATCACCAAACAATACTTAACTACTTCTATTTAGCACACAAAGGCTCACACTAGATGATCTAGCATCATCACAATCATCACAAGGATTAAGGAAATAGTTTTATTTATTTTATTTTAGAAAAGTAATTTCTACTCATTGAAAAACTACTTAAGATTTAATATTCTCCAACTAACATGGGATCATGTTGACACATGTCATCACCACATATTTCAATACTTGGTAATGTAATTTAAAGTGGTGTCACAATTTAATAAGGTTTAACCTTTTTATTTTAATTGATTAAAGTGACTAGAAATACCTATGGGGCTTCTTTTGTTTTTTTTTAACAGAGGGGCTTCTTTTGTTACTTGTCCATTATTACTGCAAGTAAACCTAGATATTTTTATATATTCAGAAAGGTCTTATCAAATGTGATTTTTGAGAGTTGGAATCAACTCAAAAGCATTTATGGTTGAATTTTGAAAAATGTTTGAATGCAGAAAAGTCTTTGCCTTGTTAGTTTTACCATAGGTGATCTATAATTCCTAATGGTTTAAATCCAACGGGCTTGGATTAAGAATTTCCTTATCTTTCCAACAAAATTGGTTTCATGCAATTTGGTTCAGTGAATCTCTCTTAATTGAATTTTTAATCTACTTCCAGAACTAGGTTTGAAATTAAATAGAAAAAATCTAATTTGAACTAACTAGGTCACGCGGGAATTCTAACTTGGCCGTCCCACTATGCACAGCGCATGCGCGGGCTGGTTAAGTGGTTATCCACGCTAGTCAGTGAGACAGGGGGTGCGAAGGGGTACGGGCTAACTACGACCGTAGGATTAAATCGAGGATCAACGGGTTCACGGCCATTGTCCTCGTCTGAACAGAACACGACGGGTTCGAACCCTAGCGCGGCCAGTGGGGGTCTGTGGCAGCTCACCGGGGCTCAGGCGATGGTCAGCGTTGGGGGCGAACGACGAAGTCGACGACGACGATTCTCCTAGTACTGGCGGATCCTCCTGGGGTGGCACCAATCGACGGCGCCCTTCTCCTCCAGTAGCGGCAGGTTCCGGCGAAATCCTAATGAGGGAGAGCTCGCCTTCTCCGGGAAGAAATGGGCATGATCAGTGAGAGGTGGGGAGTGGAATGGTGTGAAGAAAACGAACGGGGAAGGCCTCTATTTTTACTGCGACGAGGAAACCGAAGGGTGCGGGCAGAGCTCATCGGGGCGGGGTTACAGCGAGCTACGAGCATGGCTAAAGGTAGGGGACAGTGCGCGGTCTCCTGGCGGTCCTCAACGTCTTGATGGCGCGGCAAGGGGCGGCGCTGTTAGGTCGGAACGCGTCGACGCTCTGAGCGACACCAACGGCGGTTTTGATGGCGCACAGTGGCTACGGGTCACGCGGTGGCGAACGGGGTTGTCTAGGAGGTTACTGGGATGGTGGTGATCACGTACGCGGGCGGCGAAGGCGGGGCACGGTTTGTGCGAGCGTGTCGAGCGCGGCGCTCTGGCACGCTCTCGGCATGGTCGCTAAGAAATGGGCCTATGTGTTCTGTGTGGTCCAGTGCCTGGCAAGGGTCGAGGGCTGGACAGGTGGTGGCAGTGGACGGTGGCGTGCTTCTCACACACAGTGGCTAGGCGCGACGCTTGCTGTGGCTAGCTAGCCATGGTCGGTTGGCAAGGGTGCTCTCGGGCATGGCTCGGGATGGCGCATTGGGTAGGGGCTAGGCTGGTTCAATGCATTGGTTTGCACTGGGGGAGACAGGGGTGATCAATGGTGAACAATGTTTGCAAAGATCACTGCTCAAAACAGTAAAGTTTGGCCAAACTTGATTTCTGTCTCCAAGTGTTTGATGAAATGGCCACAAGAAATTCATATTTGAATTTTGGGTTGAAACTTGGTGAGTGCAAAGGTCACATACTAGGTAGTATCTGGTTGATTGGATTTGCCAAGGTGCACTGGTTTGGTTGGGTTTTGAGAAATGATGATCTTCCCATATGAACTAGATTCAATTTTCAAATGTCATTTGAATAGGGTTGCCATATGTTTCTGTGGGTTTGCAAGGTGGGCTTGGGTTCACTTTCACTTGTTCCAGCAAGGGGTGAAAATAAATGGATTTATTTCTGTTTTAAATCTTGGACTAGAAACACTCAAAGTGGTCTAGTGAGCAAGATTGGCAAAAATGACCATTTGCTTATTTTTTTTGTTTTTGAATTTCTATTGATTTGATTCTGCTTGGACATGATTTAGATGATGTTGTTTTCATCTTTAAACCAATCCTTGCCATTCATAACAATCACACAAGTCCATCAAGCATTCATGCATTCATATGGATTTAATTAACAAAAGTTTTTGTTAACCCTAATTTTGGGTGATTGGAATTGATAACCTTGATTAATATTTTTGGGATGTTACATGGATGATACGCGAGATAGGTAGTGGCTGCCATGATCGCAGCCTACGACATTTTCGGCATGACATTGACGTGCGGGTCCATCGTCATGAAGGATGTGCTGAGGGATCTTGTGACCCCGCATCGTGCCTCGGGATCCATGCGCTCCATGCGGGAGCGGTACTTGTTGGAATTGTTGCCATGCGAATTGGTTCCGCCGGCGGCGGAGAGCGCAGCTTGCCACACGCTGGATTCTGCAGCTGCTTTCTTACGTTTGTCGAGATCCTCCATCAGCTTCACCTGCCGGTTGTGCTCGTCGATGAGAAGAAGATGGTAGGCCATCAGTAGATCTCGTGAAGCATTCACAAGTAGGATTATGTTGCCTGCCACGGCCTCGCGTGCTTGGCGCCAACCTTCCTCATTGAGGTTGATCCGGTTGTAGGCGTGAGTGTCGCCTTCGTTGGGCCTGTTAGGCGAATCTCCCCCATTTCCTCCATTCTCAGCTTGCGGGTTGAGACGGGGGTTAGGTGTTTGCTGCGCACTCGAACCCGGCGGCGGGTCCGTTATGTTGTTGATGATGACGACGCATAGGTATCTCCCGCGGATTGGATCACTGCTGCCGCAACTTTCGGATCCAGAACCGTAAGTTCCTTCATTCGAGGGAGGACCGCACAGATCTGAGTTGTAGTTGTTGTCATCTGACTCGTCTGTCAGCGTCGACGCGTGTAACACGCCGATAGGTGGGGCCCACGAAGCGGGTCGGATGGATGGTGGTGGTACCCGCTCTGGGAGGCGGAGGGTGCTGGTCTGTACCACCTGGAAGCAAAAGCTCCGGAACAGCATCTCGAGCCCGCCGCCAACGGACTCAAAATCCCTCAGGGTGGCCGGCGAGTGGGAGGTGAGGTCGAAGGCGCCGAAGAGGATATGACTCTCCATTGCTGATGAGTTGTAGATCGCTCCGGATGGAACTGTCACGACCACACGATCAATGTCCCCGCTTTCCACAGACGACGCCAATTGACGAGGGTTGATTTCGTCAATGCCCATTGTTATTGACTTGGGTTTTGGAGAAGATGGGGATGCTGGAAGTCGCGGAACGGTTAACAGACAAGCAATGTGGGACACGAGATTTACGCAAGTTCAGGCCCCTGGAGGGAAAACCCTACTCCTGCTTGTCTGCTCTTGATTACGGCGGAACCAAAAGTTACAAGGGTGCGCAGATGCAATCTGGCGTGAGGTGCGTATGTGGTGTTGGAAGAGATCCTTCTCGCCGTACCCTCCAGCCTTTATATAGATAGGCAGGTCCCGGGCTTAGGTCGAGTCGGCCTACAGATTAGGGTTGGTGTCCTTTGAAATTCTATCTAATCTAGACTTGTCCTCCAAGGAGTCGAAAACATCATTGGCTTGGGCCACCCGAAGTCTTCATGGGCTGCGTGCCTTGACGTGGGCCTTCCTTGAGCTGGACTGGGTATACCAATGTCGTGTACCCCTGGGGTATATCCATGTCAGGTTGCACTGCAGAAGCATGGCACAGACGACGAACCACATTTTGCTTAACGTCAGCGGGGCTTCGAGTCAGACCGCCATGAGCTTGAATAGCAAGGCCACTAGTAGTGGAAGCAACTTCCACATCCACTATTCTACATTCTAGGAGAAACATTCAAATGTGCGGAAACCATTTTAGCAACCCGGACATCTGACTGTCATGCTTTATAGTAACCTTTCCGCGTTGTTTATCGATGAAGCTGAACCGTGCAGTCTGCGTCGGGCTCCATTTCAATATGTTTATGCAGAGCAGCAACCATACCAGGGATAGTGCAAATCTGTGCTGGTGCTTCTTTAATTGTGACATAAGTACCAGAATTCCTCTTGGCCTTCACATTTGGTATTCGCGGTTGGTATCCATTGACGCGTACCGAAACCACGTAAGGGGCCTCTGGGGGACCTAGTTGACAGAAATTTGGGAAAAAAAATAAGAACTTGTCTGTCAGCATTCGGGCAACAAACAATTCTAGGTTCGATCTATCTCTTTCAGGTCAATAGACAGATTGTAGTTATAGTTAGTGCGAAAAGCAAAGAGAAGAGTAGCTCACCCGCATGTATCCAACACTTCCTTCAGGGTACGATGATCTGCCATCCTCCGTGCTGCTCAGCTCATCCAGCGGCAGAGGCGGGCTAGATCCGCGGAACGGTGAGCACAACAAGCAGCATTAGAGCTCAGGATCAGCGAGAGGGCGCAACAACTTGGCGCCGGAAGGAAAATGTCCCAAGGGGTCGTTATGGGTGGAGGGTTGATTTCGCCGCCGGCGGCGCTAGGGTTCATACGAAGGAGTGAGTGAATTTGTGAATTTTGTCAACGCTGCGTGGGGTCTAGTTTCTCGTTTTGCCTACGTGGTTGCCGACTTGGCACACGCGTCACGGACAAAGTAGTGATATGGAGGTCCCAAACGTCTCCTTCATGGGTCAATTGACGGAAAGTTTGTATTTGGCAGGGGTGGGACGAATTCGGCTCGAAATGGGCCTTCTGAGTGATTGGCAGTCCAAGTTTGCGAAACCCAGCGATTACGCGGAACTTGGACCACTCGTTGCACTCATAAATCCCCCACAAAATGACCTATCTCATTCGAGGTTTCCTTGTTTTTGGATCAAATGACCAATGTTACGGCTAGAATCAAGGCATAGTGTATGATAATGTACCCATATTATGCACGCATGTGCATCATGTGATGACGAATAGAGCTATGCCGACGGGCAAAAGTGCCTCCATCGAAGAAGTTCTTTGCCGAGGGCAGCCCTCGGCGCAGCCTACGCCCCGGGGATCGAGGCTACGCCGACGACTTTTGACCCTCGGTGTAGCGTGTCGTTCCCGTAGTGCCGCTTAATTTTTACCTATGTGGATCATGAGGCAGTGGCATACACCTGCCCCCATAAATCATGGGGAGCATGCACAGACGGTTGCAGAGTGATATGGGAAAGAAGACCGTAATAATATCTTTAGCCACCCATCAGACTATTCGGGACACTTGGTGAGAGCATCTCTAGCAAATACCATATCCGGCCATACCCATATTTTTTTACTTTCGCTTGGCGCGAGGATGCGGTATCCTTCAAGATTAACATCCACCTCAGGAGAGAGCTAAGAACTAACCTCCAAATATGTTTTACATCATTCCGGGACCAACCATTAGAGATCATGTCGTCCCTGGCTTTCCATAAGGCCCAAAGCACATAAGCACAAACTGTGGTTTAAGGATACGTGCTTAGAGTTTGCAGCCCAGTCAATTGAATCAAAGCAAGAACCTATTGGTTTGCTAAGAAAGAAGACAAATAATCAGTTGTTCTTAGCAATTATTGATTGGAAAAGGAGGTGATCCAGGATTGAATAGAAGATGCAGTCTCCGGGTTTATTTATCCTCTTCTCTTCGGGTTATCTCGGTCATGAGTTTTCTTTTGTGCCAGAAGCCATAGAAAGATTTGCACCCTTGGTATGTATATTTTCCAAACAGCAGGGATAAACACATCTGAACCCCACACCAAAAATGATAATTGTATTTTTTGGGATACGGGAAACATAGTACTGCTATTTTGGATGCCTTCTTTGATACTAACATATAATCAGTAACACTCTTTCTCATATTGCAGCTGGCAGCCATTCTGCCCCATATCATTTCAATGGATTACATAGGCAATTATCACGAGCGAAATGTGGTAACAACCGCGCGCACTTCTCATTAATCATTTCTGGATGAGAAATACAGCTAAATCTAGGCATAATTTGGTTTGAAACTGGTCAAACCGTCAACCCAACCCACACCGCACCGGAACAGCGGTTTTAGCCGAGTTAGTTGGTTTCTGGGTTGAAACCACGACTAAAAAATAATTTCCTGGTTTAAGACCGGCCCGACCCAACTAAACCGGTCAACCAGTCCATCACATGAACCTCCCTCCCGTCTCCCCCCATCGGTGAAACAGACGAGCAAAAGAAATCACAGATCGACACATTGGGCAGGGCGGAGGCAGCATAACAGGGGGGGGGGGGGGGGGGGGGGGGGGGGGGGGGGGGGGGGGGGTGTTGAGGGCGGCGTCCCTGAGGCTGCGACGAGCATAAAAGAAACTAGCACGGAGGAATTGCTAGAGACCCAGAGAGCGACAGAAGTGGGAAGGAGCCACCGCCGGTCAGTGAGAAGAGATGATCATGGCCCTGAATCCGTGACGGCGACGCCGGTCAGGGAGACGAGGAAAATATAGCAATGCTATTTTTGGATGCCTTCTTGATAGCGTAATCAGTAGTAGTACTCGATTGCAGCTGGCCCACGATCATTTTTCGTTTTGCTAGAGACCCGGGGAGCGACAAAAGTGGAAAGAAGCCACCGCCTATCAGGAAGAAGAGGTGAGAGGATCATGGCGACTGAATCCATGACGGCGGCGCCGGTCACGGAGACGAGCAAAATATAACAATGCTATTTTGGATGCCTTTCTTAATACGTAGTGTAATCAGTGGCAGTACTCAATTGCAGCTGGCCCACGGCCATTCTGCCTTCTGCCCCATATCATTGCAGTGGATTACGTGTGCGAGTATCACGAGAGAAATGTGGTAGCAACCGTGCGCACTTCTCATTATTCATTTCCGGACGATAAATACAGTATCATTGGTCTGGTAGACCGGAGGCAAGCAAGCTAGCCTGTACGCCATCGGTACTCAGAAGTCAAACTCATCATCACAAGCTCAGCCAAGAGGTCCTAAACAATTATCCTTGATTTATCCCATTCTTTCCTTAATCGCCTCGTGCCCGCAGAAACACGCGCGCGGCGCTTTGCTTATTCTGCACTGCGGAAAGTCAAACTCCGCCACCAGCCAGCCTACATGAAGACGAAAAAAAAAAGAAACGGCAAAACAACATGCATGGCGCCACCACCGCCATACGTGTCCCCTCCGTTGTCCGTTCCCTTCCTTCTCTACGGAAAAGGGAAAGCGTGTCCCCTTCACACACCGGACGGCTCGTACGTACCCACGAGCGGTCGTAGATGATCGGCCACCGGACGGCACAGGACGCGCGCGGTCGCGCCGAGATTCCGGCGCAGCAACGACAACATCGGCAGTACATGTATGCGTGTGGGTCACGCTCGATCTCGCGCCGGCCACCACCTGTTTCTCAGCCTTGCGGCACCTAACCAAACCCCGTCCAAGACTTGGCTCGGCAGGTACGACGGGGCGGTGCGCGCCCCCGGCGGCGTGGCTCGCTCCGAACCTCTGCTGGCGCTGGCTAATCTTAATTTAGCGTTGGATTTCGCCATCCGCCTGAAAATTCACGAGCTGATGTGGGAAGCATTCAAATTCGTTGAGCAGGTTTTCTCCGTTACAAAAATTTCATTGAGCAGACTGAGTAAGCAAAAGGGCATCAGTGTCGTGGTATTGCACGGCAGATGCTACTGAGGGTAACTTACATAGAGGGAGCAAGACGACGTCGGAGAATCTGGAAGCGAGATTGATACACGATGTATCCAAGTTTACGTCCCCTTGGTGGAGGATCGCTACTGTTCGAATTTTTGCCTAAATAGGCCCAGCCCATTATTATATGCCAATAAATTTCTGAAATCCTAGATGCCCATTTGCCCAATTCATGCAAGGCAAGAGCTAGGACAAATGTTTAGTCCCATATTGCTAGTTGAGTGGAAGTTGGATCAGCTTATAAGATGAGCTCTTCCACCACATGTATGAGCTTCAGAAGAGAAGGCATATACACGTGCGCTCCTCCTTTTCCTCGCTCGCCTCGCCTCGTCACGAAGCACCGCGCTACTTAGATCTTCCCCATCCCGTCTTGCTGCGTGCACCGTGAGCCAGGACAGTAGGCCTCCGAGACCCTGCTGCTTCGAGTCCTGTACGGGAGGTCACGGCCTCCCTCACGGATAGCGACTGCGGCGACGACTTCCCCGACATCAGCACCCTCTTTCTCGACGAGGCTAACGACGGTTCCGACGCCGGCGGTTCCTCTACTACTACTGCCGTATATATTTTCATTCTCAATCTTGTTCTGATCGCATCTAAAGTCACGCCTTGCAGTCTGTTTGGTTATATGCCTTAATATGTTTTCGTTACTTCACATGATTAGTATATTGCTTATTATTCTAATCATGTTTTATCTAGCGTTTATTATGGATAATTCGCTTGTTAAATTGCTCTTTTATTCAACAATCCAAAAACCTTATTTCAGGCAATTTGCCCCAAGTGGCTTTGTTGCTTCTATGAAGCCACCTGTGTTCGAAGGTGTGAATTACAAACAATGGCGTGCGATAGCAGTGCTCTGGTTTCAGACCATGAGCTGCTACAACGCCATCTATGGCGGACCTGAGGAAGATCTTAGTCCCGCTCAGTAAGAGACGTTCCAAAAACTTGATACCACTTTTAAGGTTGCCTTGATCAGCATTCTTGGCGACAATATTGTCGATTCATATCTGTCATTTAGCAATGGCAAGGATATGTGGGATGCGCTCGAGAGAAAATTTGGAGTCTCCGATGCTGGCAGTGAACTGTTGTAGGGTTTCGTAGCATGGAAAACAAAAAGTTTCTATCGCATACAAACAAACAAGCCAAGATCTATCTACTAGATTGTAGCAACGAGTCGATGGAATAACTCAACCTCGAAGATTCCAAAGTGTTTAACGAGAGCGGATTCTCGTGGGTGATGTAGTCGTACTCTTCCCGATCTCAAGATCGCGTAGACGATCCTTCCGGCGCTGTGTTCCGGCAGCACTCCCGCAGTCGGTCACACGTTCGGTACTCGACGAAGACCTTCCTCTCCCTTGTTCCAGCAGGCAGCGGAGGTTGTAGCACTCTCCTCGCGATTCCGGCAGCACAACGGCGTGGTACCGGAAGTAGAGGGGAGATCTCGCAGGGCTTCGCCTTAAGACGGAGCGAGTATGGTGGACTATGAGAGAGCCCTCGGCGATCTAGGGTTTAGACACACCGAGGAATAGGTGCTAGGGCCGGCGGCTAGGGGAGAAACCCTAGGGGGCGGCGGCTATGGGGGCGGCGGCTGCTAGGGTTTAGAGGTGGGGATCTTGTGTGCTAGGAGGGACAGCCCTGCCCCTCCATTTATAGGTGGGAGGCGCCGGCCAAGGGGATGGAGTCCCTCCCCAACTTGGTTTCCCAAGGGGGCCGGCGGTGGAGGGGAGGAACTCCTCCCCAACTCGGTTTCCACCTCCCTCTCCACTTCCCAAAATAGCCGTTTGACTTTCAAATTGGCGTTTGACTTTTTCAAACTAGGATTTGAATAAACCCTTTATTTTGTTCAGCGATGACACCTAGTACATGATGCAATCATACCAACTTGATATAACACATTCATGTACCCTTCCCCTTCGGAGTGCCGGACATTCCGGAACCTTCTAGAACATTCCCGATGAAAACACCGGAACCATTCTCCAACTCCGAAACAGGACTTTCCTTATATTAATATTATTCTCCAGACCATTCCGGATCTCCTCGTGATATCCCGGATCCCATCCGAGACTCCGAACAACATTCGGTCTCTTTCTCATCATTCCATAACTACTCAAACAACGTCGAATCCTTAAGTGTGTCTCCCTACGGTTCGTGAATTGTGCGGACATGATCGAGACACTAGGAATCTGGAAATTCATATGGCTCCCACATATTGCTACGATTACTTTGCGATCGAATGAACCACTTACATACGATACCAATTTCCCTTTGTCTCACGATAGTTTACTTATCCAAGGTTATGATCGTCGGTATCTCTGCATACCTAGTTCAACCTCGTTACTGATAAGTACTCTTTTCTCATTCCCGTGATATGTGATCCCTTGTGAGCCAGTCACATGCTTGCAAGCTAATTGGATGACATTTCACCGAGAGGGCCCAGAGTATATCTATCCGTCATATGGATGGACAAATCCCACTCTTGATCCATGTGTCTCAACCAATACTTTCCGAACACTCAATGCCACCTTTATAGCCACCTAGTTACGGTGTGGTGTTTGATGTCATCAAAGCATCCATCCGGTAAAGGTGATATGCATGATCTCATGGTCGAAGGAATTAGGTTACTATGTATCAGAAAGCATATAGCAATTGAACTATTAAAATGACTTGATCTTTATGCTACGCTTATCTATAGGAGTATGTCCACCATATCATTCTCCTAACGATATGATCTTGTTGTTAATAACATCTCAATGTTCATGATAGGGAAACCACAATCATTTATTAACCAACAAGCTAGTGATGTATAGAGTCTTTACTAGGAACTTCAATTTAAGTTTACAAATCACACAAGTATTAATGTTTCCTTGTTAATACTATTATAGCATGAATGTAAACATTTATCATAAACACAAAGATATAATAATAACTACATTTATTATTGCCTCTAGGGCATATCTCCAACAACTGTATGTCATGGAACAATTCTATGACTATAAGATGGTTGATGACCGCTTGCCAGGGAGCTTGAGCACTTCACTTGTGTGTTATCGGACAAGTCTGTTGCCGGAGGCATTATTGCCAAACTTCACCAGTTATGGAGGAATTTTGGTACTTATCTGAAGCACAACAGACAAGAGTTCTCCGTGACAGATCTCATTGGGACTCTTGATGTGGAAGAGAAGGTGAGAGCAAAAGACACACGTGCTCGAGGTAGCGAGAGAGAGGTTCTAATGCCAATCTGGTACAGAAAAGGAACTTCCAGCCTCATAAGTTCAAGAACAAAGGCAAGTTTGACGGAAAAGGAAAGTTTGATGGAAAGAACAAGGCCTCACAGTCTACCAGCTTTAAGAAGAAGACTGGTAAAAGGAAAGGTGCTTGTCATGTGTGCGGTGATCCTGATCATTGGTCTCCTGCTTGTCCCAACCGCTTTGACAAGCGCCAGCATGGGAAGGGAAGCAAGACTGCTAATGTTGTCATGGGCGACGTTGAGATGAAAGATGTTGGGTATGGTATATTACCTACTGTTCTTTCATTATGTTATTCTTCTGATTGGTGGATTGACACGGGTGCAAATGTACATGTATGTTCTGATATTTCCATGTTTTCTTCATATCAGGTCAGAAGGACTCAAACCGTACTGATGGGGAATGACTCGCATGCTTCTGTTCATGGTGTTGGTACGGTCGATCTGAAGTTCACTTCGGGAAAGATCGTGCGCCTTAAGAACGTGCATCATGTTCCCTCAATAAATAAAAATCTTGTTAGCGGATCTCTTCTGTGTCGAGATGGCTACAAGATTGTATTCGAGTCCAATAAATTTGTAATTTCGAAATATGGAACCTTTGTTGGTAAAGGCTATGAGTGCGGAGGCTTGTTCCGCATATCTCTGTCAGACATTTGTAATAAAGTTGTTAATCATATTTACACGAATTTTGAATCAAATGTCTGGCACTCTCGTCTTTGTCATATTAATTTTGGTTGTATAACGCGGCTAGCCAAAATTAATTTAATCCCTGATTTCACAACTGTTAAGGGATCTAAGTGCCAAGTCTGCGTGCAAGCTAAACAACCTCGCAAGTCACATATGACTGCAAAAGTGAGAAATTTAACACCACTAGAGCTCATACATTCTGATCTTTGTGAGATGAATGGTGTGTTGACAAAAGGTGGAAAGAAATATTACATGACTTTGATCGATGACTCTACGAGATATTGTCATGTGTATCTCCTGAAATCAAAAGATGAGGCTTTGATTTTCTTCAAAATCTATAAAGCTGAGGCAGAAAATCAACTTGATCGAAAGATTAAGAGGCTTAGGTCTGATCGTGGTGGAGAGTATTTTTCTGAAGAGTTTGATATCTTTTGTGCGGAACATGGCATAATTCATGAGAGGACGCCTCCTTACTCACCCTAGTCAAATGGAGAAGCCAAAATAAAGAACCGTACTCTAACAGATTTGGTTAACGCCATGTTAGACACATCGGGTCTCTCTAAGGAATGGTGGGGGGGGGAGGCACTATTGACCGCGTGTCATGTCCTAAACCGAGTTCCCACAAAGAACAAAGAAAATTACTCCATTCGAAGAATTGGAGAAGAAAAGATTGAAACTCTCTTACTGACGTACTTAGGGTTGTTTAGCAAAGGTTAATGTACCAATCCCCAAGAAGCGCAAGCTTGGACCAAAAACCATTGATTGTGTTTTTCTGGGCTATGCTTTTCATAGCATTGGTCATAGATTCTTGATAGTAAAATCTGAAGTGCCTGACATTCATGTCGGTACAATCATGGAGTCGACTGATGCGACTTTCTTTGAGGATATCTTTCCAATGAAGGATAAACCTAACTCATCAAATCCGGAGATACCTAGTTCATCTAATCAGGAATTTGCTACATTCTCTGAACCTACCATTCCAATTGAACACTCTGAAAGTCCTAAGGAGGATGATGATGAAATTCTTAAAAGGAGCAAGAGACAAAGGACTGCAAAGTCTTTTGGTGATGATTTCATTGTGTACCTTGTGGATGACACTCCCACTTCCATTTCAGAAGCATATGCATCTCCTGATGCTGACTACTGGAAGGAAGCCATCCATAGTGAATGAATTTCATCTTAGCTAATGGAACATGGGAGATCACTGATCGTCCTTATGGGTGTAAACCTGTAGGATGCAAGTGGGTGTTTAAGAAAAAGCTTAGACCTGATGGTACTATTGAAAGGTAGAAGGCACGGCTTGTGGCCAAGGGATATACTCAAACATAAGGTGAAGGCTTCTTTGACACTTACTCACATGTTGCCAGATTGACCACCATTCGAGTATTACTCTCATTGGCTGCCTCTCATGGTCTTCTCGTTCAGCAAATGGACGTTAAGACAGCTTTCCTTAATGGAGAGTTGGATGAGGAAATTTACATGGATCAGACAGATGGCTTTGTGGTATATGGTCAAGAAGGAAAGGTGTGCAAGTTATTGAAGTCTTTATATGGCCTAAAACAAGCCCCTAAGCAATGGCATGAGAAGTTCGAAAGAACTTTAACTGCTGCAGGATTTATTGTAAATGAAGCTGATAAATGTGTGTACCATCGCCATGGTGGGGGTGAGGGAGTCATCCTTTGTTTGTATGTTGATGACATACTGATTTTTGGAACCAACCTTAATGCAATTAAGGAGGTCAAAGATTTCTTATCTCATTCCTTTAAGATGAAGGATCTAGGAGTAGCTGATGTCATCCTGAACATCAAGCTATTGAGAGACGATGATGGTGGGATTACATTCCTTCAGTCCCACTATGTGGAAAAGGTCTTGAGTCGTTTCGGGTATAGCGACGTCAAGTTTTCTCCTACACCGTATGATCCTAGTGTGATGCTTCGAAAGAATCGAGGAAATGCTAGAGACCAACTGAGATACTCTCAAATTATTGGCTCGCTTATGTATTTAGCTAGTGCCACAAGGCCTGACATCGCATTTGTTGTAAGCAAAGTCGGTCAATTTGTTTCAAATTCAGTAGATGATCACTGGCATGCTCTTGAGAGAGTCATGCACTATCTAAAAGGCACTGCGAGCTATGGCATTCACTATACCGGGTATCTGAGGGTACTAGAGGGTTATAGTGATTCAAATTGGATATCTTATGCTGACGATATAAAGGCCACGAGTGGATTTGTATTCACACTTGCTGGTGGCGTTGTTTCTTGGAAGTCTTGCAAGCAGACCATCTTAACAAGGTCAACTATGGAAGCAGAACTCACAGCATTAGACACAGCCACTATTGAAGCAAAGTGGCTTCATGAACTCTTGATGAACTTGCCTGTGGTTGAAAAACCAATACCCGCAATCCTTATAAACTGTGATAATCAAACTGTGATTTTCAAGGTAAATAGTTCTAAGGATAATATGAAGTCATCAAGACATGTGAAGAGGAGACTGAAATCTGTCGGGAAAATGAGAAACTCCGGAGTTATTGCATTGGGTTATATCCAAACATCTAAAAACTTGGCAGATCCCTTTACAAAGGGTTTATCACGCAACATGATAGAAAATGCATCAAAGGAGATGGGTATGAGACCCACAATTTGAGATTTCCACATTGGTAAACCACTCTATGTGATCAGAGATTCCGTGAATTAGAATTGGGAGACAAGCTGTTGGTTAGCTGAGAGGAAAGTATCCCTACTTTAATAAACACCACTCCATAAAGATGCAATACTTTCCTATTCTGCATGACAGGTTGATTTATCTTAATATGTTCTATGTGGCTTATCCTAAGCAAAGATGTTGTCCTGCAGAACATCTTTTGAAGAACACACCTATATGAGTCTGACTATTAAAACTTCACAGCCTATGAGAGTAGGGTGCTCTCTAATAAACTCATAAAAGGTCATGAAGTATGACGTATAAGCTTCACCCACGGGAAAGTTCCACGGTAGCCTAGTATCGGTCAAGACATTTTGTGAAGCTAGGTTCGCAGCAAACTTTCAGTTCAAGGCATAGTCCACTGTACAAGTTGTAGCCTAGTATAACATAAACCTCTAGGTGAAAGTTCAACTTAACAGTCTCCACTACAGTACCGGTATATAAACAATGGTTTGGAACCAAAGGCAAACTTCATGTACCTCTGGGATCTGGTGGGGGATTGTTGGAATTTTTGCCTAAATAGGCCCAGCCCATTTATTATATGCCAATAAATTCCTGAAATCCTAGAGGCCCATTTGGCCCATTTATGCAAGGCAAGAGCTGGGACAAACGTTTAGTCCCACATTGCTAGTTGAGTGGATGTTGGACCAGCTTATAAGGCGAGCTCTTCCACCACTTGTATGAGCTTGAGAAGAGAAGACATATACACGCGCGCTCCTCCTCGCTCGCCTCGCCACGCCTCGTCGCGACGCGACGCCCGCGCGCCGCGGGTTGCGGGAATCTCGCCGAGCCGAGCTTTATTTTGCCACGCATGAATGGTGTATGAACAGTTGCACAGAAGCTGAAACGTTTTTGATCGAGTGGACGTTTAATACGAACCGAGTGGAGGCTGTCTGGTGGGCTGCCGCCTGTTCGCTTCAACTTATGTCCGTTCGTTTCAGCTCCTGCGCAGTCTGTCTGCCTATATAAGAGAGACATCGCGCCTCCTCTCAGACACACTGTCATACATCCTTTGCGCCTCCAGTTCCAGTGCATTGCGCTACTTAGATCTTCCCCATCCCGTCTTGCGGCGTGCACCGCGAGCCGGGACAGTAGGCCTCCGAGACCCCGCTGCTTCGAGTCCTGTATGAGAGAAGGGTGATAAGGTTTTTGGGGAGCGCTATCGGCGCGACTACTGGCTTCGTTACGGACTCCCTCACGGATAGCGACTACGGCGACGTCTTAGCCGACAAGGACTTCTTTCCCGACATCAGCACCTTCTTCCTCGACGACATGGCTAACGACGGTTCCGACGCCGGCGGTTCCTCTACTAATACTTCCGTGTATATTTTCTTTCTCAATCTTGTTCTGATCGTATCTAAAGTTTTACGCCTTGCAGTCTGTTTGGTTATATGTTTTAATATGTTTTCATTACTTCACATGATTAGTATATTGCTTATTATTATAATCATGTTTTATCTAGCGTTTATTATGGATAATTCGCTTGGTAAATTTCTCTTTTATTCAACAGCTACGTCCTGCTATCAATCCAGTATATGATCATAGATTGGTTTACAATGGAGCCGCCGTAGGCGGAGGGAGACTAGATCTAATATGACGTGAAAGAAGATGGCCCCGTGGGGGTGCACCTAGAGCTTTATATGCAGCCAGCTAAGGTTTATAAGTATCTTGGTGGGCTTTGTATACAAGTCCGCCGTCTTGGGCCTCTAGTCGGCGCTAGTCGTCTAGGTCCAACATGCACCAGTCATCATATCCGGCGAGTTGACCCGCTCTGCGTTTCGCGATCCAGCTGGCGATTCCTCCTCATGGGTGTACCCCGATTGGTATTCCCCCATCAGTAGTCCCCGAGCACATTGTTGATTCGACGCGGGCTTGAGGCAGGGCGCGGAGAGTCTTGACGATGGGTCGTGGAGAATTGGCGACGAGCTCTTGAACAGAGAAAAGAACCGTGAAGCGGGAGGCGGTCGGTGTGAGCCAGTCGGTGATGGCTAGTTGGCGAAAGACGCAGGGTGTCGGTGAAGCCGCCAGTTGCAGCGAGTCCCCAAACGTGGAGCGTGCCGAGTCCCCAAGCGCGACGAGTGGAGAGGTCGAGCGACCGACGAGTGTTGATTCCCTGAGCGCGCCGAGTGGCAAGGTCGAGTGACCAACAAGTGGCGCTGTCTATAGCGCGCCGAGTGGCGAGGTTGGGCGACCGACGAGAGGCGATGTCTGTAGCACACCGAGTCACCGAGCGTGTTGTGTACGCGAGGGTGAGTCCGTGGTGGCGAATCCCCGGAGCATGTTGAGTACGCGAGGGCGAGTCCGCGGTGGCGAGTCCCCGAGCATGTTAAGTACGCGAGGGCGAGTCCGCGGTGGCGAGTCCCCGAGCGTGTTGAGTACGCAAGGGCGAGTCCGCGGTGGCGAGTCCCCGAGCGTGTTAAGTACGCGAGGGAGAGTCCGCAGTGGCGAGTCCCCGAGCATGTTGAGTACGCGAGGGCAAGTCCGCGGTCGTGGAACCAGGCGTACACGCAGTATGCCTAGGAGTAGTCCCCCGAGGCTTGAGTTGGCTTGTAGAGGCGACTTGAGGCTCTTTAGAGATGCATATTCTGAAAATGAGTAGTGGTTGTTGTCGAGCATGGCGAGTGATGAGGTCGAGCGACCGGCGAGCACCGAGTCCCGGAGCGCGGCGAGTGGCGAGGTCGAGCGACCGGCGAGCGCCGAGCCCCTGAGCGCGGAGAGTGGCGAGGTCGAGCGCCGATTCCCCGAGCGCGGCGAGTGGCGAGGTCGGGCGACTAGCGAGTGGCGCTGTCTGTAGCGCGCCGAGTCCCCGAGCACGGCGAGTGGCGAGAAAGACACCGTTTTGCTGAAAAGGAGGTAAAGGTACCACTGCAATAAGATGTATTTATGAAATTTATTGAACATTTGTAAGACGTGCAAATTGTAGACGTTGAAATAAAATTCACGTTTGTTATGTGGATCGCTGGGCAGTATGTAAGATTTATGCGTGTCTTTTTATGAGTAGGCAGACCTCTAGCATCAAACGCTTGCCGGGTAACAGGGACGCGATGCCAGAATGTTGAACCCGGAGACAAGGTCGGCCATTTGGTACCCAGCCTCACTACTTCGACGAACACGAATAAACAACAGACAAAACTGAAACCGATCCTAAGTATGATTTTGGTACCTGAAAAGGGTCATATGTGACTGCACGGTCGGCTTTGGAGAATGAATGAAGATGCATATATATTTTTTGGACTCATAGTATAGCATGTACGAGTGTAAAGAAACTTAGCTGTTAGTACGGCAAATTCGGACAAATCCACGACATGCGAGTCCCCACGCGTAGCGAGCCCGCGTTTAGGCGAGTATGCGAGAGTGGTGAGTCGCAATTGGCGAGTCGAGTCCGTGAGAGCGAGTTTCCTTGCATGGAGAGTCCATGATGGCGAGTCCGTCGTCGATCCATCGGGCTAAACTCCATCTCCTCCCGATGACACAGATCAGTGTCCTATGGTGCATATATTCCATAAACATATAAAAATTAGATTCATAGAAAATAAATAATTTACATAGAAATCGATGCGAAAAAAATTAGATTGAACACGGAAAACCCATCAGGATCGCATGCAATCATGCGTGCTTCTCTGCTGTGCGAGGCAAATTTAGCTCGACGCCTAATTTAACTTAATTAGATTGAACAGGAAAAACCCATCAGGATCGCATGCAATCGAGCGTGCTTTTCTGCTGTACGAGGCAAATTTAGCTCGACGCCTAATTTAACTTGCCGACTTGATCGCAGCTGTTGCCAGTAGAACCATATCCATGTGCGTACATACCTCCTGCAGATTGTATACGTGAGGTTGCCGTGCGAACCGTACGGCCTCTCTGATCTATGCACCGGCGTCGTGTACATGCTCTCATCCGGTTCTGGTGCAGCATCAGTCGATTCAACTTATGCAACCGATTGTGCTTTTCCACATGTACTGGGTTATTTCTTCAATGCACCGTGCACGTCTGCCGATGTCATGACGAATGGCGATCAGACGGCATGACAACCACAATTTGGCTGCTTTTGGTTGTAGGGGGTTCTGCGCGGATTATCATCTTTCAAGCACCGCTTGCCCTACGGTGGGCGCCAACTGTTGTGGTATTGCACGACAGATGCTACTGGGGGTAGCTTTCATAGAGGGAGCAAGGCGACGTAGAATAATCCGGAAGCGAGATTGACACACAATGGTTCACGTCCCCTCGGTGGAGGATCGCTACGTCCTGCTATCAATCCAGTATATGATTATAGATTGGTTTACAATAGAGCCGCCGTTGGCGGAGGGAGACTAGATCTAATATGACGTGAAAGAAGATGGCCCGTGGGGGTGCACCTGGTGGCTTTATATATGCAGCCAGCTAGGGTTTACAAGTATCTTGGTGGGCTTTGTTGTCCGCCGTCTTGGGCCTCCAGTCGGCCCCAGTCGTCTAGGTCCAGCATGCACCAGTCGTCATATCCGGCGAGTCGACCCGCTCTGCGTTTGGCGATTCAGCTGGCGATTCCTCCTCATGGGTGTACCCCGATTGGTATTCCCCATCAATCGGTAAGAAAAAACAGAGTAAGCTACAGTTAAGCACAGGGCAACGCTAGTCCGTAGCTGGCAGCATCGATCATACGGAAAAATCTAGGTTGGTCAGACGGATCTAGGAATTTAACTTTGGGTGTTCAAATTGTAACCAACACAAAATATAATTGGCTACAGGGCAATATTATGAAGTGTTCCATCACTTCACACTAAAAAAAGTACAAATTACCCATTGTGGGAAAATTATCCTAATGGGTAAGAAATTTACATAATAATTAATAAAAGAAAATGGCATTATGACCATACGAATATGTCATATGACGAGACATTTGAAACATTTTTGGCTCAATAAATTTAACCATGCAATAATTCAAGAGTTAGTTCCCATTTTAGTCCATAGCTTGTTCTTCACAAAGTCACCAAAAAATAGCCTCTTAAGGATTAACATAGATTTGAGAAACTTGTAGCTTACTTATCTTGTACTCTAAGTCGGTCTTTGTACGCCTATATATACTCGCCCGAGAGGCTCAATAACACATCCAACATATTCCGCCAATCTCATATTTTTACATGGTATCAGAGCGGCACGGTCCTTGATCTAGTCGCCGCCTCCGCTTCCGCACCGCGCCGCCCCTAGGGAGGTCAATCTTCATGATCTCCGCCGGGGGCTGCGCGACCCGTACGCAGGGTTCAGTTCGCCGATCCGTGATCGGCTGCCCTGTAAGTCTTTTTTTTCCCGATATCTTGATCGGTTTTCTTTTTTGGTTTACCGATCTTTGATTGGATTGAGTCGCCCATTGCTGTCGTCATCGTCGCGCCTCTACTCCGACCATCGGCATCGACGATCTACACCGCGCCCGTGCGCCTGTCACCTGCGCCGCTGTGCCTTCCTCGGTAGGCCATCGTGGCCTCATGACAGGCTGCCGCGCACCGCGGCCGGCTGCTGCGGCTTCCTCGGGAGGCTGTCGCGGCCGACCCCCCCTCGGATTGTCTTCGCCGTCATCGTCCGGGATTGCACCAACAACGACGCCGCAGATTACGATCTGCCGTCGTGACGGACTTGGCGCGTACAGCGCCGCCGTCGGTCCGATCAACCGATCTGGCGCTCGTCTCCGCCGAGGACGTCCCCGAGCACGCGTCTACCACCGATCGAGCATCGGGCTGCCGCTGCGTCGCCCCTTCGGGCCGTAGCGTCGCCGCCTTTGGTCCCCTCCACCGGCTACCAACGCGCCTTCTCAGGCGTGACCGTCGCTGGTGGTTCTCACACCGCTGCACCGACTCGCGCCCTGCAGCTACGCCGCCCCATCGGGCAGTATCGTCGCTGCACGCGGTCATCGTCGTCACCCCGCAAGGACGTCGCAGGCTTCCACCGCGCCACCTCCCTCGGCGCGGGTCGCCGCCATCCACGCATGGTCTTCGTCACGTCGCCGGGTTCTTCCTCGCCTACTTCGAGCACCTCCGCCGCATCTCCACAGGTAGCCTGCATGGCCACTCCTGGTTGTCGTAGGTCCCGCCGACTGTCCCTCCGTCTAGGCATCCAGTATGACCACTCTTGGTCGTCGCTGGTTCGCCGCATTCTACGTCTTCGTCCAGCACGACTTCGTCGCCATCGTCATCGCCTCGTCCTCGAACACACCTACTTGTCTACTCCGACAACCACGGCCTACATCGGCACTTCGCCGATCTGCGCAACGCAACCGTCGTAGAGTCCTCCTCTGCTAGTCTCCTCTCCGACATGGCGTGAAGTTGTTTCTACTGGTACCGTTCTTCGCATGCCTGGTATTGGCAACACCGGTGCGTGCCTTCGTCCCGACGCGTTCCCGAGTCTGGCAAACTCGGCGCCAATGCCTCGTCTTCATCGACCTTGACAACGTCTTCTTCGGCATCGACTACCTTCTCTATGTCTGCCAAGACCGCGTCACCGATTTCGTCTACGCGTACTCGGTTCTGGCAAAACCGGAGTATGCCTTCATCCCTGACGTGCGCCTGGTTCTGGCAAAGTCATGGCCTGTAACACCCTCAGATTCGGCCCTATGCAAGTTTAGCGAAACTCGCCGAACCCGCATAGAAACGATTCGAAGGTGCCCACCAGGCACTTTCGTGCGGGTGGAAAGCAAAGTAATAACATTACACAACAGTCCTCGATGGGACCCACAGAACAGATATATATACAACAGCGACTCAAAGAGTCAAGAATACAAATATACGGTACAAAGATCCAAATCACCTTGAAAATGATGGGGCGTCCGACTACGGACAAGATGCAAATGGGGCTAAGAGCCCTGAAGAATAACCAATGGCGTCCATAACCCTGCCCAGGCCAAGCCGGAAGGGTAACCCTGCTAACGACGTCGATCTCAAACCTGCTTAAACAAAAGGGGTGCCGACAAAGGGCAAAGGAAAAAGAAGGAGCGTCAGTACTGAGGCCAGTACACGGCGAGGCTAGAATTCGGCGGTCCTCGCCTACATAGGTATGGTGGACTGAAGCGGCAGCGGCAGCATGCACTAAACAACCTATAGAGACTCGATACAACTGGCGGATATCAGAGAGGGATAAGAATGATCTAACCGGATCCAACCTGAAGCTATCACCAAACAAACCCATCCTGGTGTTTCCCCCTCGAGACCAAACGAGGAAGTCAACCGAGGAACTCACACAGTTGGCAGTTTTACTTATTCCGTTATAGTTGCGGCACTTTACTAGTCAGGTTTAGATAATCGTCCTGATAAAGTAAGCAGTGGGCACTTTTAGTTAACCATTCCGTTGTAGTTGCAACAATTACTAATCAGATACAATTATCATGAGAGAACCACAAAACCCAGCAGTTGTTGGTACTTTTATTCAGCCATTCCGTTGTAGTGAAGCTGATTACTAATCATATCGGATACAAGTCAATTTATAACAGTAAACTTTAGTTATAGTTGTCTATGATCAAGCACTGTGCTCCAAGTCATCCATAACCGCGGACACGGCTTCTCGAAAAGATTTAACCCTGCAGGGGTGCACCAAAGTATCCACAGGCACTTCGACCCTTTTTGCCAGATCAGTTAGCATACACCCATCGGTATGTCGGCGGGGCCTAAGTCACGACGTTCCCAGACCAAAAAGCAAGTACATGGGGGCCACCCCACCGAGTCGACACCCGCAACGGAGTCGGCCGGTCTCCGAGACGGACTCAGGGTTTGGGTGGACGGCAGTGAGCGACAGTATGCCCCCAAACGGGGACTGTCGACACCGCGAAAACGTGTCCCGATCCTAAACAGTACAGTGTGCTCCTTGCACAAACGTAAATAAAGCGGTAAACATGACATAAGTACAGGATAGTAAATAAATCCTCAAACTAGTTGTGGCCCCCAGTACAATACTTTGAAATCAGGTAATTATCAATGGGGGGCCCATATCTCCCCACCTGTGGTTAGCGCGCTCGATCTCGGAACATGTGTCAAGAACTCGGGTCCTACGGGACACAAGTGGGCGTTCGGAAACCAAAACTTACCTATCACCCACCGATGCCTCTGCTTAATTCAATTTTAGTTGTTAAACAGGAATTAAAGTGATACAATAATTAAAGCCATGATCATCTCCAACGTCAACATGCGGCAATTCCTCCAACAAAGGTGGTACTTGACGACAAGCAAAACACTTGAGCAAGCGACTACGACACGCGGGTCCAACTAGCTACCAAACAACAGGTAATAGGATGTGTCCAAGGCTATATATGGCTGCGAGGGATATCACGGGTACGAAACTAGAGCATTGCAACACAGATAGCAAAGATCAACAGGAGGGAATAAATACTAGAAAAGTAAGATAGGTAGAAAGGGGGAGATGCTCGCCTGAAAACATTGTCGAAGGGTTCAACCGAAGATCGGGGCGAAGCTCACATCAACTCAACGGCCTTATCCGCGAAGAAGCAAAACACTAGAACAAACACCGGATGCAATATTTAATACAACGGCAGAAGATCGGCATGATGCATGTATGATGCATGGCATGGCAAAGTGCGATGCGATTAGGTCATATTAAGTGGAACCGGGGGTCCCGACAATTAATTAGGTGGTTCATGTTGTTTAGCTACCCCACAAATTAAATGTTGTATTAACATGGTAAGATATGGTACCGGTTCGGTGCACAAATTTAAATGAGGCCAATATGAGACTAGATTTGCCCGCATATGAGCCCCATATTTAATTATCAGGTGAATCGGCATAAGGCCCCCAAACCACATGAATGTGCATGCAAGATGAACAATTGATATGCAACAGTTATATAGGTGACATTTATAAAATAGGGTTCTCGGATAAGGGGTTCACACATTTAGGGTTCGGCGAACTTGGGGTTCCGGGGGGGTTCGGGGTCGGTCTCAGGGTCCAGGGTTCGACGGTTGCATTCTCGGCCTCCGGGATCGTTCTCGGTAACGGGGTAGTGCTTGTCGCATTCGCGATGGTCGGCCATGTTGTCGGTCCTCTCGTTCGGGTTGAAGCACTTGTCGCATCGGGGTCTCGGCGGACTCGGTGTCCAGGGTGAAATACTTGGCGTTCTCGAGGGAGTACTTGTCGCACAAGTTTTCTTCGGGTTCTCTGTCGATGATCTCGTCGTCGAGAAGAACTTGTCGGGTCCGCGTGTCGGTCGGTCTTGGCGTTCGGGGCGAAGCACTTGGCATTCTGCGTCGATGTTCTTATCGTCCGGGTTCTCGAGCATCGCATCCGAGAAGGAGTACTTGGCGTCCACCGGTTCCATGTCGACGACCTTGGTCTCCTCGATGGCGAACTCGGCGTATCCATGGCGTGGTCCTTGTCGGGGTTCTCGGCTCCGGGCGCCGGGGTTGGCTTCAGGGTTTCGGAGTTGGGGACTTCGGATCCTCGAGGCGACCTTGACCAGGGATGCAACATCACCACAGCAAGGCGCATCGCCAGGGACAAAATCCACCCAAACACAAAAGGGTGGGCCATGCTCCTGGGGCTCGTTGACGCGGGACCGGAGGCGGTGGCCACGGCGACTCCGGCGGCGAGCTTGGGGCCGGACGGTGGAAGGACGCGCGAGGGGCGGTGGCGACCGGGGCGAGGCCGGGGAGAGCGGAGGCTAGGGAAGGACCGCCGGAGCCCGCAGCGGCGGAGGAGGAGGCACCGGGCGGCGGCAGGGGCTTGACGTGCGGCGGGCTCTGGCGGGCGCGCAGCGGGGCGGCGACGACTGGGGGAGATGCGGAGGCGGCGGTTGGTGCTACTGCGGGGCGGGGGCGAGCCGGGGAAGGGCGCAGCGGCGGCGGGTGGCGGCGTGCCCGGGCCAGGCGGCGGCGGACGGGGGCGGTCTTCCAGCGGGCGGCGGGAGACGCCGGGGCGGCGGAGGAGAGCCAGGCGGGGCGGAGCGGCGGAGACGGGCGGCTTGCTGGCGAGGTGGGGGGCGCGGTGGCCGGCGGCGGGGACGCGCGCGGCTCGGGAAGGTGCGGCGCGCCGGCGAGGCGCAGGCGGGCGGCGCGTCGCGGCTTGGGCTAGCGCGGGTGGAGGCGGGCCGGCTCGGGGCGCAGGTGCTCGCGGCAGCGAGGGGGCGCAGGACGAGCGGCGGGATGGGCGGAGGCGAGGATGGCCGGAGACGGGGCTGGCGGCGGTCGCGGAGGCGGCTTGCGCGGGCGGCGGACGGGTGCGCGGCGGCCGCGGAGCGAGCAGAGGGGGAGCTGGGGGCGGCGCGGGGCGAGCAGGCGAGGATGGAGACGGGGGAGGGAGGCGCGCGGGCTGCGGGGCTGCTGCGCGCACGCGGGAGGTAGGGGATGGTGAACAGGGACGGGCTGCTCTGGTGGGGCCGGATGGTGGGACCCGGGGGGGGGGCAGCTGGCGGTTGGTGGGGTGGGATCTGGGGCGTGAGCGCGTGGGTGAGCTGGTGGGAGTGGGTGGGCTGTGAGGGAGAGGGAGGGCTAGGCCACGTGGCATGCAGGGATAGGCTAGGGAATAGGGGAGGGGTGAGGTGGCGGTCGCTGAGTGGCTGGGGTGAGGTGGAAGGGGGCTGGGTAGAGTTGCTTGGGTAGCTTTAGGATTTAGGTAGGGCTGGCAGGGTGGACCGATTTGTTTTATACGGGGGTGGTCGTTCGGGTCGGGTTGGCCCGTTCGACTGCCCCCACAAAAATAATATAATTTTATTTGTTTAATTGGACCGTTTGCAAACCGCTCGCGGCCAAAACAAAATAATCCGGCGACCCGGGTTTGCGTGTTGAACGAAGACGAGGCGTTTGGAAAACAAAATAGGTTTTCGAAATTAGTTTTAGGCAAACAATGCATGATGATGACGATGCAATGCACAAATTCAACGTGATTTTCTAGTAGTGGTTTTTGCGGGATGCCACAATTCGACACCACTAACAATGGATCTCTCCCTCGAGATCCGCCTCATGGTGCCGGAAGGAAAGGTTGGCGAACTGCGTCTTCTCGCTTCGTGTAGATCCTCGCGACACCACTAACAAGAGGTCGTTGTTCCTGTTCGTCAAGAGAACACTCCGGATAGACAACAGACGAAGTTAAAGGTAAGGCCACCTCTAACTTCCATGGAAGGAGTAGAATTGCATCGATCCACTATTCAATATACCGAGCAAATGATAAGAGTAGTGGTATGGTCGCGACTCCATCCCGCACTCAAAGCATTACTCTGTACACGAATGGATAGATTATGCAACCAACCCTCAGATTCAGACTGAAGATCTCGACAAGCGAGGTTCAGATCAAAGGAGTGATGCAGACTCTGCATCGGATCTGGCGTAGATGATATCGTCGCGTCGGAAAACACAGGAAGGCACAAACAAGGAATAAAGAATGGTTCCATGGAAGACGGATTCATCAGGCAGCTTGAACACCGGATGGTAGAACACCGTTATCCAAGAAGGAAGCGAAACCCTGAAGGTACGACGGAAAACCCAACCACGAGAAATCCTGGACTCGAAGAGAGAGAAGAGAGTGGATTCAAAACACGCAGAGGTAAGAGGAGAACAGCAGAGGGGTAAGGAGTAAAATCAGACCTAATCAGAACTATCCAACCGATTTTGCAAAATAGTTTTGACACTCTACTTCGGCCGTGAGCTAGGTTATCCTACAGGCTGGACTTGTGGGGTATCGCAACTGCTGAGCTCTGATACCACTCTGTAACACCCTCAGAATCAGCCCTATGCAAGTTTAGCGAAACTCGCCGAACCCGCATAGAAACGATTCGAAGGTGCCCACCAGGCACTTTCGTGCGGGTGGAAAGCAAAGTAATAACATTACACAACAGTCCTCGATGGGACCCACAGAACAGATATATATATACAACAGCGACTCAAAGAGTCAAGAATACAAATATACGGTACAAAGATCCAAATCACCTTGAAAATGATGGGGCGTCCGACTACGGACAAGATGCAAATGGGGCTAAGAGCCCTGAAGAATAACCAATGGCGTCCATAACCCTGCCCAGGCCAAGCCGGAAGGGTAACCCTGCTAACGACGTCGATCTCAAACCTGCTTAAACAAAAGGGGTGCCGACAAAGGGCAAAGGAAAAAGAAGGAGCGTTAGTACTGAGGCCAGTACACGGCGAGGCTAGAATTCGGCGGTCCTCGCCTACATAGGTATGGTGGACTGAAGCGGCAGCGGCAGCATGCACTAAACAACCTATAGAGACTCGATACAACTGGCGGATATCAGAGAGGGATAAGAATGATCTAACCGGATCCAACCTGAATCTATCACCAAACAAACCCATCCTGGTGTTTCCCCCTCGAGACCAAACGAGGAAGTCAACCGAGGAACTCACACAGTTGGCAGTTTTACTTATTCCGTTATAGTTGCGGCACTTTACTAGTCAGGTTTAGATAATCGTCCTGATAAAGTAAGCAGTGGGCACTTTTAGTTAACCATTCCGTTGTAGTTGCAACAATTACTAATCAGATACAATTATCATGAGAGAACCACAAAACCCAGCAGTTGTTGGTACTTTTATTCAGCCATTCCGTTGTAGTGAAGCTGATTACTAATCATATCGGATACAAGTCAATTTATAACAGTAAACTTTAGTTATAGTTGTCTATGATCAAGCACTGTGCTCCAAGTCGTCCATAACCGCGGACACGGCTTCTCGAAAAGATTTAACCCTGCAGGGGTGCACCAAAGTATCCACAGGCACTTCGACCCTTTTTGCCAGATCAGTTAACATACACCCATCGGTATGTCGGCGGGGCCTAAGTCACGACGTTCCCAGACCAAAAAGCAAGTACATGGGGGCCACCCCACCGAGTCGACACCCGCAACGGAGTCGGCCGGTCTCCGAGACGGACTCAGGGTTTGGGTGGACGGCAGTGAGCGACAGTATGCCCCCAAACGGGGACTGTCGACACCGCGAAAACGTGTCCCGATCCTAAACAGTACAGTGTGCTCCTCGCACAAACGTAAATAAAGCGGTAAACATGACATAAGTACAGGATAGTAAATAAATCCTCAAACTAGTTGTGGCCCCCAGTACAATACTTTGAAATCAGGTAATTATCAATGGGGGGCCCATATATCCCCACCTGTGGTTAGCGCGCTCGATCTCGGAACAGGTGTCAAGAACTCGGGTCCTACGGGACACAAGTGGGCGTTCGGAAACCAAAACTTACCTATCACCCACCGATGCCTCTGCTTAATTCAATTTTAGTTGTTAAACAGGAATTAAAGTGATACAATAATTAAAGCCATGATCATCTCCAACGTCAACATGCGGCAATTCCTCCAACAAAGGTGGTACTTGACGACAAGCAAAACACTTGAGCAAGCGACTACGACACGCGGGTCCAACTAGCTACCAAACAACAGGTAATAGGATGTGTCCAAGGCTATATATGGCTGCGAGGGATATCACGGGTACGAAACTAGAGCATCGCAACACAGATAGCAAAGATCAAAAGGAGGGAATAAATACTAGAAAAGTAAGATAGGTAGAAAGGGGGAGATGCTCGCCTGAAAACATTGTCGAAGGGTTCAACCGAAGATCGGGGCGAAGCTCACATCAACTCAACGGCCTTATCCGCGAAGAAGCAAAACACTAGAACAAACACCGGATGCAATATTTAATACAACGGCAGAAGATCGGCATGATGCATGTATGATGCATGGCATGGCAAAGTGCGATGCGATTAGGTCATATTAAGTGGAACCGGGGGTCCCGACAATTAATTAGGTGGTTCATGTTGTTTAGCTACCCCACAAATTAAATGTTGTATTAACATGGTAAGATATGGTACCGGTTCGGTGCACAAATTTAAATGAGGCCAATATGAGACTAGATTTGCCCGCATATGAGCCCCATATTTAATTATCAGGTGAATCGGCATAAGGCCCCCAAACCACATGAATGTGCATGCGAGATGAACAATTGATATGCAACAGTTATATAGGTGACATTTATAAAATAGGGTTCTCGGATAAGGGGTTCACACATTTAGGGTTCGGCGAACTTGGGGTTCCGGGGGGGTTCGGGGTCGGTCTCAGGGTCCAGGGTTCGACGGTTGCATTCTCGGCCTCCGGGATCGTTCTCGGTAACGGGGTAGTTCTTGTCGCATTCGCGATGGTCGGCCATGTTGTCGGTCCTCTCGTTCGGGTTGAATCACTTGTCACATCGGGGTCTCGGCGGACTCGGTGTCCGGGGTGAAATACTTGGCGTTCTCGAGGGAGTACTTGTCGCACAGGTTTTCTTCGGGTTCTCTGTCGATGATCTCGTCGTCGAGAAGAACTTGTCGGGTCCGCGTGTCGGTCGGTCTTGGCGTTCGGGGCGAAGAACTTGGCGTTCTGCGTCGATGTTCTTATCGTCCGGGTTCTCGAGCATCGCATCCGAGAAGGAGTACTTGGCGTCCACCGGTTCCATGTCGACGACCTTGGTCTCCTCGATGGCGAACTCGGCGTATCCATGGCGTGGTCCTTGTCGGGGTTCTCGGCTCCGGGCGCCGGGGTTGGCTTCGGGGTTTCGGAGTTGGGGACTTCGGATCCTCGAGGCGACCTTGACCAGGGATGCAACATCACCACAGCAAGGCGCATCGCCAGGGACAAAATCCACCCAAACACAAAAGGGTGGGCCATGCTCCTGGGGCTCGTTGACGCGGGACCGGAGGCGGTGGCCACGGCGACTCCAGCGGCGAGCTTGGGGCCGGACGGTGGAAGGACGCGCGAGGGGCGGTGGCGACCGGGGCGAGGCCGGGGAGAGCGGAGGCTAGGGAAGGACCGCCGGAGCCCGCAGCGGCGGAGGAGGAGGCACCGGGTGGCGGCAGGGGCTTGACGTGCGGCGGGCTCTGGCGGGCGCGCAGCGGGGCGGCGACGACTGGGGGAGACGCGGCGGCGGCGGTTGGTGCTACTGCGGGGCGGGGGCGAGCCGGGGAAGGGCGCAGCGGCGGCGGGTGGCGGCGTGCCCGGGCCAGGCGGCGGCGGACGGGGGCGGTCTTCCAGCGGGCGGCGGGAGACGCCGGGGCGGCGGAGGAGAGCCAGGCGGGGCGGAGCGGCGGAGACGGGCGGCTTGCTGGCGAGGTGGGGGGCGCGGTGGCCGGCGGCGGGGACGCGCGCGGCTCGGGAAGGTGCGGCGCGCCGGCGAGGCGCAGGCGGGCGGCGCGTCGCGGCTTGGGCTAGCGCGGGTGGAGGCGGGCCGGCTCGGGGCGCAGGTGCTCGCGGCAGCGAGGGGGCGCAGGACGAGCGGCGGGATGGGCGGAGGCGAGGATGGCCGGAGACGGGGCTGGCGGTGGTCGCGGAGGCGGCTTGCGCGGGCGGCGGACGGGTGCGCGGCGGCCGCGGAGCGAGCAGAGGGGGAGCTGGGGGCGGCGCGGGGCGAGCAGGCGAGGATGGAGACGGGGGAGGGAGGCGCGCGGGGTGCGGGGCTGCTGCGCGCACGCGGGAGGTAGGGGATGGTGAAGAGGGACGGGCTGCTCTGGTGGGGCCGGATGGTGGGACCCGGGGGGGCAGCTGGCGGTTGGTGGGGTGGGATCTGGGGCGTGAGCGCGTGGGTGAGCTGGTGGGAGTGGGTGGGCTGTGAGGGAGAGGGAGGGCTAGGCCACGTGGCATGCAGGGATAGGCTAGGGAATAGGGGAGGGGTGAGGTGGCGGTCGCTGAGTGGCTGGGGTGAGGTGGAAGGGGGCTGGGTAGAGTTGCTTGGGTAGCTTTAGGATTTAGGTAGGGCTGGCAGGGTGGACCGATTTGTTTTATACGGGGGTGGTCGGTTCGGGTCGGGTTGGCCCGTTCGACTGCCCCCACAAAAATAATATAATTTTATTTGTTTAATTGGACCGTTTGCAAACCACTCGCGGCCAAAACAAAATAATCCGGCGACCCGGGTTTGCGTGTTGAACGAAGACGAGGCGTTTGGAAAACAAAATAGGTTTTCGAAATTAGTTTTAGGCAAACAATGCATGATGATGACGATGCAATGCACAAATTCAACGCGATTTTCTAGTAGTGGTTTTTGCGGGATGCCACATGGCCGCACCTCGTTCTCGATGGCTCGAACTGCATCGGCTTCGGCATCGCTCTCTCCGACGACTGCCCTGACGCGTCTCCGTCCTTCTACTGGCTGCACTATGCGCACGCGGCTTAATATGCGGCTACCTCGACACCGGCAACCCCGACCATGACATCGACCACGGCGACCCCTCGCGCTGCTACCTCGACCAAGGTTGCAGCACCCACCGCTCTCGGCTCACTCGACACCGGCACAAGGGCTACCACCTCGCCTGAGCTCCTCACCAGCATCCTCTACTGTCCAAGCTTCTGCGACGTGACACCGTCTACAACGTTCCCGCTACCACTGTGGGGGTATGTCAGCACACTGGTCTACTTCGGCTCTCCAGTCTGACCGTTCGCGACATTCCAGTTGTTCACGATGCTACCACTACGACTGCGGGGGATGTTAGAGTATACGTATCTGTTAGGGATAGACTAGGTTACTTGTCTTGTACTCCAAGTAGGTTACTTGTCTTGTACTCCAAGTCGGTCCCTATACGCCTATATATACTCGCCCGAGAGGCTCAATAACACATCCAACATATTCCGCCAATCTCATATTCTTACAAAGGCTATAGGTCATTTTTTTTGTTTCTTTTAAAAGGCATAATAGAGACCCGTAAGAGCATAATGGACACTAGACAACATGTACATGACTGTTTTTACAGAAAAAATTAGGTGTTGATCTAAACACTTTTGAACCATGATAGATCCGTCCATGTTGGTCAGTACAAAGACCATAGGAGCTGGATACCAGCACATCACCTGCGTAGCGATCCGGTCCTTGGGTGACAGACGAATCAAACGCAAAAGCGCCCCGGATACAAACAAGCACGTAAGACGGTCCTCATTGATTCATGCTTGTCCATCTTACCCATGTATACGATGAGCTTCTATCTTCTACAGGAAGGCGTGCATGGATTCTTCGATAAGAGTAAGTACAATAAGGTGACATTAGCTGACTATAAGACATTAAATAGTATATTTATGCTGAGTTGGAGGAGAAAGAAGAGGAGAGAGAAGGAGAGTGGGCTCTCATGCAAGAGTCAGCTCTAGCACGTGCTCCTAGACGCTTTGTGAGAGTGAATGGTGGACCAAGTATTGATAAATTAGTATATTATTATAATTTGTTATTATACATGTTGGCTACTGAGTTGACTATAGATGACATGACACTACCTTATAGCCAGCAGTTGGCTATACTATTGTTCTTGCTCTAAGAAACTTTCACGCTTTTTCTGGCAGGACCCTAAGGGGCCTCGAAAGTATCACATGGTCAAATGGACGGACATTTTTTCCCCTAAGTCTCTTGGTGGCATAGGAATCCTAGCTTCCTGACACTTCAATAAGGCCCTACTGCTTAAATGGGTCTGACGGATTCTAAAAGACGACGGGGTCCTTTGGCTCAAGTTGATCAAGGCCTAATACCTTCGAGGTCGTACACTCCTGGACTGTGAACGTCGGGATGGCTCACAGTTCTGGCATTCCATCCAGGAGATCAAGCATGAGATTCGGCCGGGCCTCACCGTCTCCATAGGAAATGGAGAAGGCACCCTATTCTGGATGGACTCATGGCTTTGAGAACGCCCCCTTCGGGAGGTGTATCCATGCCTTTTTGCCATATGCTCTGAGCCATCACTCCAGGCGGCAACCGCGGCCCAGGAGGGGACATAGAACATCTCGTTCTGTTGGAACTTCGGCCCGGTTGAAACCGAAGAATGGAGGGAGCTTAGGTCGGCTTTGCCGGACACGTTGTCGGATGTTCCCAACGATATGGCGTGGAGGCTGACCCCTTCAGGACCTTCACGGTTATTAAACAAGTGTTTTGGGGAGATTAGCTCACGTTGATACGTGTCCCTTTGCTCATATATATACTGGGGTGTGTACAAAGTACAATACATAATACAATGAGGAGAGTGCAATACAGTTTAAATACAACATCTAATACCCTCCCTCAATCTTAACTGTGACCTGAAGTATTCAATAAGTTAAGATTGCGTCGACATCCCTCAAAGAGAGGTTGTGACAAAGGTTTTATGAAGATGTCCGCCAGCTGATATTTGGAGGAGATGAACTTAATCTGAAGTAACTTATGTGCCACACGTTCTCTCACAAAATTATAGTCAACCTCAATGTGTTTGGTCCGAGCATGGAACACTGGATTAGTGGAGAGATATGTAGCACCAATATTATCACACCAAAGAACTGGAGGACTATCTTGGGAGATGCCCAACTCTCGAAGTAGAGATTGCACCCAAATGAGCTCAGCAGTGGCATTGGCCACAACCTTGTATTCGGCTTTAGTACTACTGCGAGATAGTGTTTCCTGTTTATGGGCACTCCAAGCGATCAGATTTGGCCCAAAGAACACCGCATATCCCCCCATGGATCGCTTGTCATCTGGATTACCAGCCCAATCCGTATCAGCAAAGGCAGAGAGTGTACCAGACGACACAGGTCGAAGATGTAGACCATAGAATGCAGTATATCGAACATAGCGCAAGATGCGCTTAACAGCAGACCAGTGAGAATCCCGTGGTGCATGAAGATACTAACACACACGGTTAACCGCAAAGGAAATATCGTGCCTGGTAATAGTGAGGTACTGGAGACCACCAACAATGCTGGATACTCCGTGGAATCATCAGAAGAGAGAGGAGAACGATCCATGGTATAAAGAGAATCTGTGATCGACATAAGAGTAGTGGCAGTCTTACATTGAAGCATACCAGCACATCCCAGCAGATCCAGAGAGTACTTCTTCTGAGTGAGTGTTAAGCCATCAACAAAATGAGTAACCTCCAGACCAAGGAAAAAATGTAGTTTCCCGAGATCCTTCATAGAAAAATCAGCACCAAGGGACATGATAAGACGATCAGTAGCACTGACAGAAGAGCTGACCAGTATACTATCATCAACATAAACCAGAAGATACATAGTGACCTCTCGGCGCTGGAGCAGGAACAAAGAGGTATCCGCTATGGAAGGAACAAAACCATGAGCACGAATAGCAGCCCCAAGGCAAGCATGCCAGGCACCTGCTTGAGCCCATAAAGAGCCTTAACCAGGCGACACAGATGCTGAGGTCGATCAGGATCAACAAATCTAGGGGGCTGACGCATGTACACCTCCTCCTCCAAAACACCATGCAGAAAAGCATTCTGAACATCCAACTGGCGTAGTGACCATCCACGAGTAACAACCAAAGAGAGAAGAAGCTGAATAGTAGTCGACTTGACCACAGGACTGAAGGTATCCTCATAATCAAGACCATACCGTTGTTTGAAACCTTTCGCAACTAGGCGCGCTTTGTAGCGCTCAATGGAGCCATCTGCATGCTTCTTCACCTTGAAGACCCATTTAGAGTCAATTATGTTAATGCCAGGACGAGGAGGGACAAGATTCCAAGTACCATTCTAACGAAGAGCTTGAATCTCAAGCTCCATAGTTGCACGCCAGTGAGGAATACTAAGAGCAGTAGAGAAGTGCCATGGTTCCATGGTTGGATCAGAGGCAACAAGAGTAGCACATGCAACCAAATAAATGACGGTGCCATTAGTTCGCTGAAGCTTCTTCACAATGCCGCTATGGCTGTGGGTGTGAGGTCGCTCGAGCACAGGAGCAGGACGTGGCAGAACAAAAGCTTCATCACCACAAATCGATACAGCGGGCGAGGTAGCAAGCGCAGGCGATCCTGACAACGTGCGGCCAGGTGATGGGCCGGATGTCACGCTGGGCGAAGAGCAGCCATCGATGAAGCCTTCGAGATGGCGACTCCGTGGCAGTAGAAGAAGTTGGGAGTGCCATGATGTCTACGCACTTCTATTCTTGTAGACAGTTGTTGGGACTCCAAGTGCAGAGGTTTGTAGAACAGCAGCAAGTTTCCCTTAAGTGGATTACCCAAGGTTTGTCGAACTCGGGGAGGAAGTGGTCAAAGGTATTCCCTCTCAAGCAATCCTGCAATCAAGATACACGAAGTCTCTTGTGTCCCCAACACACCCATTACACTTGTCAGGTGTATAGGTGCACTAGTTCGGCGAAGAGATAGTGAAATACAAGTGGTAATGGTGCCAGAAAATAGCTTCTGAATTGTTGTTGACATGGGGTAACGTGTGTGAGTGCCAGAAAATAGCTTGACGATGAGGTAAAGACTAAAGGCAAAAGGATGGAAGCAAGCAAACATGCAACAGATCTAGATGCAAACGGTGTTTCAATGTTTAGAAACAAGGCATAGGGATCATACTTTCACCAGTGAACACTCTCTCATATAAATATCTTCTCTTCATGATACTACTCTTAACTACTCTCTGGTTGGACACTCTAATCCACGGTAGGGCTTTAACATCACACCTCAAAGTCCGCCTTCCCTAATCTAGATAACCCCACAGTGTCACCTTGAGCGCTAGATGGTTCCAATAAACACCACAATTTCATAGAGACATCTAACTCCAAATATAACTCATAACAAATATTCAATCTAGCCAAAGTGCCACACACGGTATGCCCGCTGTCACTTTCACACACGTGGGGAAAAGCATAGATCTATTAAAGCACAAAGAGTATTTATGTAGACTCAAGCCTAAGTGCCACCATGGCGTGCACGCTGTCACTTTCACACACATGGGGAGAGCAGAGATCTGTTGAAGCACTTGAGTAGCAAGGTAGATAAACTTGATTACAAAGCTCATCACCACAACAAGATCATGCATATAGAGAGAGATGAACACATAGCTACCGGTAGAGCCCTTATCCCTAAGGAAGAGCTACTCCCTCCTCATCATGGGAATCAACAACGGTGATGGAGATGGTGGTGGAGATCGACGGAGATGGCTCCGGGGGCACTTCCCCGTCCCATCAGGATGCCGGAACAGAGACTTTATGTCCCCCGAATCTCCCCTTCGGTGGCGGCGGCGCTATGGAGGTTTTCGTGGCTTTCTCCCAGACAATTTAGGGTTTTTGGGTCGGAGGCTTCTTATAGGCGAAGGAGGCAAGGTATGTGGAGGGCCAGGGGGCCCACATCCCCTGTGGGCGCGGCCTACGGTGGGCCCGCGCCCACCTAGGGTGTGGCCACCCTATGGCCCCCCTCCAGCTCTGCTTCGTGGTTCCGTGTTGCTCTGGGAAAAATAATGACTTTGGCTTTTGTCCCGTCCAATTCCGGGAATATTGATTTTCTGCCTTTCTGGAACCAAAAACAGCAGAAAATAGGCAACTGGCACTGTGGCATCTTGTCAATAGGTTAGTTCTAGAAAGTGTATAAAAATACCTCAAAGTGTAGACAAAACATAAGACAAATGATATAAAACAAGCATGGAGCATCAAAAATTATAGATACGTTTCCGACATATCAAGCATCCCCAAGATTAACTCCTGCTCGTCCTCGAGTAGGTAAGTGATAAAAAGAATAATTTTTTAGGTGACATGTACCATCAAAATCAAGATGAAACCATTTGCAAGCATTGAAAGCTGGGATCAAAGAACTCTAAACATGAGCATGAAAGATGGAGTTCTAATAGTAAGACAAAGCAACTATGCATGCAACATGAAAGGCTACAAATAAACATCATGAATAACATGCATTGAAAAACATTTGTTTGTTTCACATACAGAAGACATGGCATAGTGACAATCAGCTTGTCCCTCACAGAGTAGCAAATAGATGCATAGGATACCTTCAAAGTTCACAATAGTGACTAGAAACAAACAACACAAAAAAAGTAATACAACAATATGAATCAATCAATAAGTTTTGGGACACTTCACATAAAATTAAAAATGGAAACTATGCTCTCTTAATGGTGCCTAAACGTAGAAGGTGGAGACTCAATAGTGGTGCAAGAAAGGCCTTTTTGTATAGGAAGTAGGGATTTCAAGTTTCATAAAGAGCTTCCAAAAATTATGGTACTTGTTAGCTTTCAGCCCTCATTACCCCTATCATAAGCATCTTAAAGTGGTTAAGGTTAAAGTGAACAAACTATAGAGTATATGCTTGACAAAGTATAAGTTTGCAATCTCAAGTCCCTTGAATATGAGGGCCACACCTCATGCTACTCAACTTCAGTCACCTGTAAGTTCTTGTCATTGTAAGTACATGAATATCATAGAGAACCGCCAATGGGGTACCCCTTGCACATGGTACATGAGCTATCTCATAACCAAAATGACAAGGCAAGCAGACAATGAGCATCTCAGCAATCTTTTTATTTACTATGTGCATTGCTTTTTATTGAGGATGCTTCATAGATAGCTCACTATGGTGATGCTGCAAGTTTCCACCATGATTAGGCATGGCTTAGGCTAGCGGTCCAGGCGTTTCTCTAACACAAAATACAAACTCTATGGACTTACAAGCTCCCACTTTATTTCACACCGGTGACATTCATAAACAAAAGAGCATGATATCAACTGTGTACAAAGTACAAGTGCAATGTTGAAAATGTCCCCCATGACAGCATGGTTCTGCTAATTCCAACGTATAAGTGCAAGCATATACAACATAGATGACACAATGGTTCAAGTTTATTAGGGGCAAGCAATATAAAGTGTGCCATCAAGTTTGTGAGGGCTTTAATCACTAAGTTTTCACATAACAAAATAGTTTTTTAATTGGAAGATAGCTAAAAACAAGAATATACTTGGAATGGTGTAACGTTACACCATGCATAGGAATTTATAGTGGACACTTTGGAATAACTGGGTTTCTTGGGAGTTGGAAGCATGAGTAGAGCGTACTCATACAAGTGGAGGCTAGCAAAAGACTGGGAGCAACCAACTAAGAGAGCAATAGTGGCCATAATCATGCAGAGCGACAAAACATTACTAATCAAAGCATAGAGTGGTACTACAAGTCTAGGACTAAATGATCATTGAGGCTATGGTGACTTGTCATAGTCATAACATGGTGTGAGCATGTTCCAAGTCAACCCAAACAAACCTCAAAGGAGAATACCACAATACTAAGCTTTTGCATGCTAAAACAACGCATAATTTCTTCAAGGCACACTAAGAAATCCAAATGACTTGGAGCAAGCCATGATACAACAATAACTACTAAGCATAAGGTCAAAACAACACCTAGCATGGCATGATAAAGTCTAAGTCATAGTCAATGCAAGCTCACTTTTGTACCACTATAAGCATGAAACTTCCTACTCATTTCCAACACCAAACAACTTATTTGAAACAACTAACAAAGATCAGTGAGCTTGTCTCACAAATACACAAATAAGAACTAAAAGTTCTAATCTAAAAGCACAAGAAAACTAAGGATGAACGCAGTGCTAGCAGAAGATAACATTCACAAGACAATAAGAGTGAAAACTAGAGTGTTCTAAGCAATGAAAACAGAGCGTGTCTCTCTTCAAAAGAAGTGTGTTGTGATCCAACCAACTTACTCAAGCAAACTAAGCAAACAAAAACAAAAACTAAAACTAAGACGCTCCAAGAACAACACAACTGTGCATGAAACAATAAAAACGAAGTGTCTAGAAAGACCTAAAATTTTTATTAATGAAGAAGGGGATGCCTTGGGCATCCCCAAGATTTGACGCTTGTATCTCTTGGATATTTCTTGGGGTGACACCGGGGTGGCATCCCCAAGATTGAGCTTTTGTCCATTCTTCATCTCATTACAGCATTCTCTCTCTACACGTGAAATTTTTCCTTCATTCAAAACTTCACACAATCTTCATTAACAACATTAGTGTATTCAAAAGATAATAGACCTTTAGGCTTATCTTTGGAACAGCAAAACTTTTCACTAAAAATACAAGCTACTGTAGCAACTCCTTCAAAAAGCTCAATTTTCCAAAAAGAACACAAAAAGGAATCAATAAGGAGCAAATGCAAATAATGGCAGAAATCTGTCAAAATAGACCAGAAGTCATAAACCGATTTTTTAGAAAATCTTTTGTTGATCAAATAAAAAAGTGTTGAACTAACGAAAGTTAGCTAACATACTGGGGGATTTGTTCGTAAATTATCAGCTCAATCCGAGTTACAGAGACTCCTCACGATTTTTTATGGTGGAGGAAGAAATCTGTTTCCGGATAGCAACTCCCCAAATCTTACTTCCCTCTCATTAGAGGTCATTCTTGGCACAAAAAGCAAACAAAAAGGATAAGGAGAGGTCATTACTGAAGTAATAACTTCCAAGACTAAAGAAAACTCTTGGGTTATCTCCCAACAAGTACTTTTTTTTACCTCCTTTAAGTTAGGCTTGATTATTTGAGAAGATGCTCGCATAAGAAATATCAACTGAAGTAAAATAGAGCATCAAGAAGAAAATTCAAAACACATTTAAGTCTAACCCACTTCTTATGCATAGGAATATTGTAAAGAAACAAGTCATGAAAGCACAAAGCAACAAGCATAGGAAAGCAAAACAAGTGCAACTTCAAGATTTTCAACATAAAGAGGGGAAACTTAATATTTTTGAGATGCATAAGACCATGTTTTCCTCTCTCATAATAACTTTCAGTAGAATCATGAATAAAATTAACAATATAACTATCACATAAAACATTCTTATCATGAGCCACATGCATAAAATAATTATTACTATCCACATAAGCATATCCATTCTTATTAATTGTAGTGGGAGCAAATTTAACAAAATAGCTATCATTACTATTCTCATCACCATAATCATCAAATATAGGAGGCATATTGTAATCAAAATTAATTTCCTCCTCAATAGTAGGTGGACTAAAAATATCATATTCATCATTGTAAACATCATAAATTGGAGGTTTGGTATCATCATAAGCAATAGAATAGATATCTTCCAAAGCTGGGAGACTAAAAAGATCATTCTCATCAAAACTAGCTTCCCCAAGCTTAGACGTTTCCATAGCATTAGCAATAATGGTGTCCAAAGAGTTCATACTAATAACATTGCTATTAGAATGCAAATAAATTTCCATAGGTTTTTAAATTTTCTCTTCAAACTCTTCATGCCCTAGCTCAAGATAAACACTATAAAGCTCTCTACTTTTTTTTTTGTTTTCCATTAAGCCTAACTAGTGAAAACAAGAAACAAAAAGACAAAATTGCAGAATCTAAAGGAAATAACTTCGATCACTCACACCAGAGGATGTGAGTACCTTTTACCTTACCTCCCCGGCAACGGCGCCAGAAAAGAGCTTGATGTCTACGCACTTCTATTCTCGTAGACAGTTGTTGGGCCTCCAAGTGCACAGGTTTGTAGAACAGCATCAAGTTTCCCTTAAGTGGATTAACCAAGGTTTATCGAAGTCAGGGAGGAATTGGTCAAAGGTATTCCCTCTCAGGCAATCCTGCAATCAAGATACAAGAAGTCTCTTGTGTCCCCAACCCACCCAATACACTTGTTAGGTGTATAGGTGTACTAGTTCGGCGAAGAGATAGTGAAATACAAGTGTTAACGGTGCCAGAAAATAGCTTATGACTTGTTGTTGACGTGGGGTAGCGTGTGTGAGTGCCAGAAAATAGCTTGATGGTGAGGTAAAGACTAAAGGCAAAAGGATTCAAGCAAGCAAACATGCAACAGATCTGGATGCAAACGGTGTTTCAATGTTTAGAAACAAGGCATAGGGAACACTCTCTCATATAAATATCTTATCTTCATGATACTACTCTTAACTACTCTCTGGTTGGACACTCTAATCCAAGGTAGGGCTATAACAACATACCTCACAGTCTTCCTTCCCCAATCTAGATAACCCCACACTGTCACCTTGAGCGCTAGATGGTTCCAACAAACACCACAATTTCATAGACACATCCAACTCCAAATATAACTCATAAGAAATATTCAATCTAGCCAAAGTGCCACACACGGTATGCCCGCTATTACTTTCACACACGTGGGGAAAAACATAGATCTATTAAAGCACAAAGAGTATTTATGTAGAATCAAGCCTAAGGTCCACCATGGCGTGCACACTGTCACTTTCAAACACATGGGGAGAGAAGAGATCTATTGATGCACTTGAGTAGCAAGGTAGATCTACTTGATTACAAAGCTCATGACCACAACAAGATCATGCATAGAGAGAGATGAACACATAGCTACCGGTAGAGCCCTTAGCCCTGAGGAGGAACTACTCCCTCTAATCATGGGAATCAGCAATGGTGATGGAGATGGTGGTGGAGATCGATGGAGATGGCTCCGGGGGCACTTCCCTGTCCCGGCAGGGTGCCGGAACAAAGACTTTCTGTCCCCCGAATCTCCTCTTCGGTAGAGGTGGCGCTGTGGAGGTTTTTGTGGCTTTCTCCCAAACGATTTAGGGTTTTTGGGTCAGAGGCTTCTTATAGGTGAAGGAGGCAAGGTCGATGGAGGGCCAGGGGGCCCACACCCCCTATGGGCGTGGCCTAAGGTGGTCCCGCACCCACCTAGGGTGTGTCCACCCTGTGGCCTCCCTCCGGCTCCGCTTCGTGGTTCCGTGTTGCTACGGAAAAAATAATGACTTTGGCTTTTGTCCCGTCCAATTCCAAGAATATTGATTTTCTGCATTTCTGGAACCAAAAACAGCAGAAAACAGGCAACTGTCACTGTGGCATCTTGTCAGTAGGTTAGTTTTAGAAAGTGTATAAAAAGACCTCAAAGTATAGACAAAACATAAGACAGATGATATAAAACAAGCATGGAGCATAAAAAAATTATAGATACTTTTCCAACGTATCACGCTAGTGGAGGTAGTTCTCCGCCGTGAGATGGACAGTGATTAGATGCGACAGCTGAAACGGACCGAGTGCCGCGGCGTCGGAGAACGCTTGGCCGGTGATGTCGGAGACGTCCGGCGTGGGCACAGAAAACGGCGCGACCGTCGTGAACGAGGGCTCCACCGAGAACCCCATTGAGGGAGGCTGCTGGTAGAACGACAGCGGCACGATCGGGAGCGAGGCCGACGAGTCCGGGGCAGTGCGTGGCGGCGTGCTGAACGGGTAGGAGAGTGCGGCGGAGTGGTGGAACGGCGCCATCTGGCTAGTAGAGCCAGCGGCGAGGATGTCCGCAAGGGACGGCGGAAGCGACGGCGCAGGGCCAGACGCAGTAGAGGCGGGCAGGGCCGCGGAAGAGGCCGACATCGCCGCAGAGGAGCTCATGGTGGCAGAGGTGGATGCAGAGCGATGGTGACGGTAGATTTAGGGTTGCAGGGCGGCGACGGCTAGGTGACCTAGTCTGATACCATATTAAACAAGTGTTTTGGGGAGATTAGCTCGCGTTGATACGTGGGCCTTTGCTCATATATATTGGGGTGTGTACATAGTACAATATATAATATAATGAGGAGAGTACAATACAGTCTAAATACAACATCTAATAATGGTCAGCATCGCTTACCACACTCTTTTTAGACGCCATGACCTCCCATGGACGAACCCTCTCTAGAAGGCCCCTCTCCCTCTAAAGATGAATATTTTTGTTTGGCAATTGCTTCGGGATCATCTACCCTCTGGGGTCGAAGTGGCCAAAAGACATGGGACGGGCGATGGGATGTGCCCACTATTTGGAATCCCAGAGAAGGGAACCCACATAATGTTCACATGCCCCGCTGCTCGATTTTTGTGAAACTTCACTAGGGCTGCATTGGGCCGGACTGACGGTCCCATGATCTTGGTGAATTCCTAGATACCCAGATGAACCCTGCTGGAAAGGGCCGTCGCCTTTTCTGGCTAGTCTTCGCCGCACCGTCTTGGTCACTTTGGACCATACATAATAAGATGGTGACTGAGAAAGTACCCGGTGTTCAAACTGTTGGCATGTTTGAAGCTCTGGTACCCGTTGTGTAGACAATGAGACAAGACGCGGCTGGATGAGATTCTTCGACTTCTCCTGGAGGCGGCTCGACGGCTCTCCTCTTAGTCTAGCTTAGCGGTGTTTTTTTCCGCATTTTCTAGCTTGGCTTGTGTGTCTTATCATTTCTCCTCGGTCGTGTTGTGTTATGGCCTCAGCAGAATTCTTGTTATGTTTTATGTTTCTTATAAATTGTTGTAGATGGTTGCTTTATTTATAAAGCGAGACGAAAGCCTAATTCAAGAAACAGATACGTCCCTACATATCCACCACCTCAATAGGCCGTATGTCGTGAAAACTGCGAGTGAAAACTGCGAAATTTTCAGGACACAAATTCCTTTTCGCCAGATTTAACTACCCACTACCTGTCTCTCTACCACGGCATGCATGCATGTTCATGTCCCGTATTCCTAACACACTGATCGACCTCAACGAACAAACACGTTATTCAATCCTTGGGCACGTCGAAGCCACAGTTAATTAAGCACAGGGCACGCATAGTTGTCGAAAGAAAAAGAGAGCACAGGGCATGCATGTCCATGGGCGCTTGGTGGACCACCCGACCAGCATTTTGGCTGCGCACACACTGACATGTACACTTTGTATATTTCATAGTAGTTTACACGGACAGTACACGTCACTATCCCTGGCCTTTTGCTTGTGCGTAATGCAATCTCCCCAGCATCCCACCGCATCGTCCCTCGTAAACTAATAAGCCAATAAAGATCGACCCTGTCATGTTCCGGCCGGGATCACGAGTCCATATAGATTTCCATTTTGGCATTTTACCAGACACATGTAGAATTTAAGGTTTAAGGCTTAAGGCGTTATTATAGGTAGTACTCCTGGTATTTTATATGAACTCGGGGCATAACCTATAATAACGGCGTTACACCGGGTGCATATTTCTTGATTTCAAAATCACCATTAGGTATAGGCACAGAAAATAGACTTTGCTATATGCAACACCACATGGTTTGAACAGCCACAGACTAGTTTCACATCGCACTCCTAAAGAGAATATCCACAGTAAACGCCACAAATATTATAATCCACAAGAAAGATCCATGGTACACGTTGCCTACTCCACGAAAAAAGACCTTCGCGTTGTCCCTCATGGGCGGCTCGGGGGAGCCTACCGTGCGCCGTCGCCGGTCCCCCTCCAAGTCGTCTCCCCTCCTCTGCCGCTGCCGTTGGTCTCGCCACGGTGGCGGCGGCCCCAGTCGTCGAAGGCGGCTGGGGGGATCCCGCGGTGGACACGAGGCGACCCGACGTCCTGCTTCGTCTTTCCCGACGGGTGACGTCGGAATGGCGGCATGGAGGCGATGCGGGTTGCGCTGGTCGACGACGGCCTACGGCGGTGTAGCTGGTGGCGTGCGGCGGCCTCGTTGTTGTGTGTGGCGGCGGCGTGCCCAGGGCCCGATCTGGGCCATATGGGCTTGGCGGGCCACGTTCAGCGCGCCTTCTCGTCGCAGCAAGGTGTTGCTGCTCCACCTTGGCGCCGACTATGGTTCTAGGAAGCTGGGGTGGCGGCCCTGGGACGCGGCGGCGTCTTCACGTCCATGGACGAGCTGCGAGGCGGTTTGTGTTGTCTTCCTGGCTACGTCGGTGGCACGGTGCAGCGTGGGTGATGCGAGATGGCTTGCCGGTGCTGGCAGGCCGGGGAGGTGGCCCCGGGAAACGGTGGTGATGGGTGTTGGAATTATGCCCTAGAGGCAATAATAAAGATGTTATTATTATAATTCTTGTTCATGATAAAGTTTATATTCCATGCTAGAATTGTATTAAGCGGAAACTTTAATACTTATGTGGTTTGTGAACAACACCGTGTCCCTAGTATACCTCTATGGACTAGCTCATTGATTAATGATGGTTAAGGTTTCCTAACCATAGACATGAGTTGTCGATTAATAATGATATCATATCATTGGAAGAATGATATGATGGACAGACCTAAACTAAGCGGAGCAATTAGATCGTGTCATCGTGTTCATCTTTGCGAAGTTTTTCTTATGTCAAATATTGTATTCCTTAGACCATGAGATAATGCAACTCCCTGGTATCGGAAGAAAGCTTTGAGGTCATCAAACGCCATCCTATGAGAGGGTGATCATAAAGGTGTCTCTCAGGTGATCGGAAAGTACCTGTTGGGTTGTATGTATCGAGATGGGATTTGTCCCTCCCAAGTCGGAGAGATATACTTCGGGCCCACTCGGTAATCGATATCAACACCGCTTGCAAGCACGTGGTTAAGGAGTTAATCAAAATGTGATATCGGATTATGGAACGAGTAAAGTACTTGCTGTGAACGATATTGAACTAGGTATTCCGATACCTACGATCGAATCTCGGGCAAGTAAAATATCACGCGACGAAGGGAATATATATATGGGACTAATTGAATCCTGGCATTGTGGTTCATCCGATATGATCATCGATGAATATGTGGGAGTCAATATGGGTTTCCAGACCCCGCTGTTGATTATTGATAGAAGATCATGTCTGCATATTCTCGAACCCGTAGGGTCACACACTTAACGTGCCTCGACACTAGGATAGAATGGATAATTGGTTTATGAGTTTTTGTTCGGAGTCTCGGATGAGATCCAGGACATCACGAGAGGTTCCGGAATGGTTCGGAGAATAAGATTCATATAAGGGAAAGCAGTTTTTGGATTTCGGAATTGTTTCGGAATGTTCGGTATTGTACCGGAAGCTTCTAGAACCTTCCGGAGTGGGACCAACGTGGCCCCACTTTTCGGGAGGGGCGTGGGCCTATGAGGGAGTGCCCTGGCCGCATTGGGCCAGGGGAACAAGGCCCCATAGGCCCAGCCGGCCAAGCCCTAGGGGAAACCCTAGGGAGAGCTTCTAGAAGGGGGGGGGGGAACTTGCCCCCCACTCCATCCCATGTGGCCGCCGGCCCTAGGGTTTGGAGGGGGGCAAGGGGCAGCCGACCAGACCTCTATATAAAGAGGCCAGGGGCGCACCCTCCCCCCACACACCTCCTCAACCCTAGCCGCCTACCTGCTGCCCCTCCTCTCTCTCTCCCTCCCGACTGCACGTAGGCGAAGCCCTGCCGCAGAAACTCTCCACCGCTTGCACCGCGCCGTCGCGTTGTAGATCCAATCCATCTCTCCACCCCACTTGCTGGACCGAGGAAGGAGGAGACGTCGAGGTGCCGTACGTGTGCATCTCTCGGAGGCGTCGCCACTTGCGGCGTTGGATCAGATCGGATCGCGAGGAGGAGAAGGCTAGTACGACTACATCAACCATGTTCCGTCGAACGTTCCGCTGTGCGAATCGTCAAGGGTATGAAGATCTCATCTATTCCCCCTCGCTGTTTTAATCTCCTAGATTAGATATTGGCTTTCCCGTTCGCATCCGTAGAATTTTTTTGATTTACTATGCTGCGAAACCCATCAGTGGTATCAGAGCTAGATCTATGCGTAGATGTGTTTCACGAGTAGAACGCAACATGCTTGTTGCGGGCGTTGATGTTTTTGCTGTTGCAAGCCTCTGTTTTGTGTACTTCTTATGACGCGGGATAGTGAGATCGAAGCGGTCTAGGCCAACCTTACGCGACCTCGTTCGCGAGACCGGCTCCGCACTTGAAGTGTGGCTTGTTCCACACATGCGGCTGGTGGATGCCAGTTTCTCTCACTATAGTTGTCATGGGATTTACACCAGATGTTGGCAACCATAATATCACCGTTGTGGATTTACGTAGGTAAGAATCGTTCTTAGCTTGTTACTCCCATAAGCCACGTAAAACATGCAACAACAAAGTAGAGGCGTCTAACTTGTTTTTGCAGGGAGTGTTTTGTGATATGGTATGGCCCAAGATGTGATGTGTATGTTGTATGCAATGATCATGTTTTGTAATGCTTCACGACTTTCATGTCGATGAGTACACAACCGACAGGAGCCATATGGTTGTCTTTATAATTGTGTATGACCTGTGTGTCAACTTCTTATACGCCATGTAATAGCTTTACTTTCTCGCTAAGTAGTTAGCAATAGTTGTAGTTGTTATTTGTGGTGGAGGCAATCATGGTGGAGTGATGGAGATCATGCTGGCATGCACAAGATGGATATCATTGCACGGAGATTGGCTATACCATGCCACATAAAATTATATGCATGTGATGTTTATCCTTTTATGTATCTTATTATGCTTAGATCGCGACGATAGCATTATAAGATGATTCCTCACTTAAAGATCAAGATAAAACTGTGTTCTCCCCATGTATGTACCGTTGCGAAAGTTCGTCGTGTTCAAGCATCAAGTGATGATCGGGTGCTATAAACTCTACGTTCACATACAACGGGTGCAAGCCAGTTTTGCACACGCAGAAATACTTGGGTTTGACTTGACGAGCCTAGCATGTACAGACATGGCCTCGGAACACACGAACCGAAAGGTTAAGCATGAGTCATATGAATGATATGATCGACACTTCGTTGTCCACCATTGAAGCCACATCTCTTCTTGTGAAGATCGGATTAGGTGTGGTGAATTTGGATCATGTTCACTAAACAACTTGAGGGATGTTGAATTTAGTGGGAGTTCATCAAGTAATTTGATTAAGTTGAACTAGTTATCATGAACATAGTCTAAATTGTACTTGCAAATTTTGTAGATCAAATGGCTAAGTCCAACTTCAACTTCAACGTTTTTGCTGAGAAAGAAAAGCTTAAGAACAATGGGTCTAAATTCCCCAACTGGTTCCGCAATCTGAGAATCATTCTCGCTGGCGGACAAAAGGACTATGTCCTTGAGAATGCGCTAGGTGACGCCCCTGATGTAGATGCGCCGGCTGATGAGAAAGATGTTTATCAGTCGCTCAAAGATGATTATGGTGTGACTAAGATCACCATGTTGTTTTGCTATGGAATCGGACCTTCAAAATCGTTTTGAAGATTACCCCGGGCCCTTTGAGATTCTTGAGGAACTAAAAACTTTGTTTCAGACTCAGGCCCGTTCTGAGAGATATGAGATCTCTGAGAAATTCTTTAACTGCAAGATGGAGGAAGGGAGTTCTGTTAGTGAGCACGCCATAAAGATGTCGGGCTACACTCAACGCCTTGAGCAACTGGACTGCAAGATTCCAGAGGAGCTCAAGATTGACAGGGTTCTGCAATCACCCCCTCCTAGCTACAAAAGTTTTGTAGTTACTCATAATCAGATTGGTTCCACTGATACGATCACCGAGCTCTTCGCTAAGATGAAAGCTGCGGAGGTGGACATCAAGAAGGATAATCATGTGTTAATGGTCAACAAGCCCCCCAGCTTTAAGAAAGGTAAGGGTGCAATGAAGCCCTTCAAGAAAGGCAGCGGCAAGCGCGTTGCCCCTGCTGAGAATAAGCTCAAGTCTGGACCTAAGCCGGACACTGAGTGCTTCTATTGCAAGGACAAGGGTCACTGGAATCGCAAATGTCCGAAGTACTTAGTGGACAAGAAGGCTGGCACCATCAAAGGTATATTTGATATACATGTTATTGATGTTTTCCTTACTAGCCCTCGTTGTAGTGCCTGGGTATTTGATACTGGTTCAGTTGGTAATATTTGTAACTCGAAACAGGAGATGCGGAATAGACGGTGGCTAGCGAGGGATGAGGTGACGATGCGCGTTGGCAATGGATCAAGAGTTGATGTGATGGCTGTCGACACGCTCTCCTTAGTTTTACCTTCGGGATTAGTTTTAAACCTCAATAAATGTTATTATGTGCCTGCGTTGAGCATGAACATCATAACTGGATCGTGTTTATTGCAAGACGGTTATTCATTTAAATCTGAGAATAATGGTAGTTCTATTTATATGAGTAACATCTTTTATGGTCATGCACCTGCTGTGAATGGTTTATTTCTTCTGAATCTCGAAAGCAATGAAACACACATCCATAACATTGAGGCTAAGAGATGCAAGGTAGATAGTGATAATACGACTTATTTGTGGCACTGCCGTCTAGGTCATATTGGTGTAAAACGCATGAAGAAACTCCATTCTGATGGACTTTTGGAGTCTCTTGATTTTGAATCATTTGACACGTGCGAACCATGCCTCATGGGCAAGATGATCAAAAACCCGTTCTCCGGAATAATGGAGCGAGCAACAGACTTGTTGGAAATCATACATACCGATGTATGCAGACCAATGAGTGTTTCGATGCGCGGTGGTTATCGCTATTTTCTCACTTTTACTGATGACTTAAGTAGATATGGGTATATCTATTTAATGAAAAATAAATCTGAAACATTTTAAAAGTTCAAAGAATTTCAGAATGAAGTGGAAAACCATCGTAACAGGAAAACTAAATTTCTACGATCTGATCGTGGAGGTGAATATTTGAGTTATGATTTTCTCACGCATCTTAAAGCAAGCGGAATAGTTTCTCAACTCACGCCACCCGAAAAACCACAGCGCAATGGTGTGTCTGATTGCCGGAATCGAACTCTATTAGATATGGTGCGATCAATGATGTCTCTTACTGATTTGCCGTTATCATTTTGGGGTTATGCATTAGAAACCGCTACATTCACTTTAAATAGGGCACCATCTAAATCCGTTGAGATGACACCGTATGAACTGTGGTTTGGTGCTAAACCTAAGTTGTCGTTTCTTAAAGTTTGGGGATGCGAAGCTTACGTCAAGAAGTTGATGCCGGACAGGCTCGAACCCAAAGCAGAGAAATGCGTCTTCATAGGATACCCTAAGGAAACGATTGGGTATACCTTCTACCACAGATCCGAAGGCAAAGTGTTTGTCGCAAAGAATGGATCCTTTCTTGAGAAGGAGTTTCTCTCGAAAGAAGTGAGTGTGAGGAAAGTAGAGCTAGACGAGGTTATTGAACCTTCTCTTGAGTTGGAGAGTAGCGCAGCACCTGAAATTGTTCCAGTGTCATCTGCACCAACAATAGAGGAAGCTAATGACAAGGATCATGAAGCTTCGGACGATGCTACTACTGAACGTCACAGGTCGAGAAGGTCACGTGCCCCTCCTGAGTGGTACGGTAACCCTGTCTTGACTGTCTTGTTAGTAGACAACAGTGAACCTGCGAACTATGAGGAAGCAATGATGAGCCCAGACTCTGAGAAATGGCTAGAGGCCATGAAATCCGAATTAGGATCCATGAGCGAAAACCAAGTATGGACTTTGGTGGACCCTCCTAGCGACCGAAAGGCCGTTGAGTGCAAATGGATTTTCAAGAAGAAAACGGACGCAGGTGGTAATGTTACTGTCTATAAAGCATGACTTGTCGCGAAAGGTTTTCGACAAGTTCAAGGTGTTGACTATGATGAGACTTTCTCTCCCGTAGCGATGTTTAAGTCCATTCGGATTTTATTAGCAATTGCTGCGTTTCATGATTATGAAATATGGCAGATGGATGTCAAGACTGCGTTCCTCAATGGCAACATTGATGAAGAGTTGTATATGATGCAACCCGAAGGTTTTGTCGATCCTAAGGATGCTGATAAAGTGTGCAAACTTCAGCGTTCCATTTATGGACTGAAGAAAGCATCTCGGAGTTGGAACCTTCGTTTTGATCAAGTGATCAAGAGCTTTGGATTTGTTCCAAATTGCTACGAAGATTGTATCTACAAGAAAGTGAGTGGGAGCTCAGTGACATTTCTGGTACTATATGTGGATGACATATTGATTATTGGAAATGACATTGACATGCTTAACGATGTGAAGAGTTATTTGAACAAATGGTTTTCAATGAAAGACCTAGGGGAAGCTGCTTATTTATTGGGCATCAAAATCTATAGAGATAGACAAAGACGCCTGATATCTTTAAGCCAAAGTACATACCTAGACAAAGTTCTGAAAAGGTTCAGAATGGATAAGGCAAAGAAAGGTTCAGTGCCTATGTTGTCAGGTAAGATATTGAACAAGGCTCAGTGTCCAGCTATGGTAAATGATAGAGAAGCTATGAGAAAAGTGCCTTATGCCTCGGCCATAGGTTCTATCATGTATGCCATGTTGTGTACTAGACCGGATATGTCCAATGCTCTTAGTTTGACGAGCAGGTACCAAAGTGATCCAGGAGTGGAACACTGGACAGCCGTGAAGAACATCCTAAAGTACTTGAATAGGACTAAAGAAATGTTCTTAGTCTATGGAGGTGATGAACAACTCGTCGTAAAGGGTTATGTTGATGATAGTTTCGACACCGACAAGGATGATTCTAAATCTCATACAGGATACGTTTGTATTTTGAATGGAGGAGCTGTGAGCTGGAGAAGCTGCAAGCAAAGCGTGATCGCGGGATCTATAGTAGAAGCGGAATACATGGCTGCTGCAGAAGTGTCAAGTGAAGGAGTTTGGATCAGGAACTTCATCACTGAGCTTGGCGTGGTTCCAAGTGCCTTGGACCCACTGGAGATATTGTGGGACAACACTGGCGCCATAGCATTAGCTAAGGAACCAATATATCATCCAAAGACCAAGCATATCAACCGCAAGCTTCATATAATCCGAGATTACATAGAAGATGGAGATCTGAAGATTAGCAAAGTACATACATATCTGAATGTCGCAGATCCATTGACAAAACCTCTTCCACGTGCAAAACATGATCAGCACCTTAGTGCCATGGGTGTTAGATTGTTGCCATATGTAAACTAGATTATTGACTCTAGTGCAAGTGGGAGACTGTTCGAATTATGCCCTAGAGGCAATAATAAAGATGTTATTATTATAATTCTTGTTCATGATAAAGTTTATATTCCATGCAAGAATTGTATTAAGCGGAAACTTTAATACTTGTGTGGTTTGTGAACAACACCGTGTCCCTAGTATGCCTCTATGGACTACATCATTGATTAATGATGGTTAAGGTTTCCTAACCATAGACATGAGTTGTCAATTAATAATGAGATCATATAATTGGGAGAATGATATGATGGACAGACCCAAACTAAGCGGAGCAATTAGATCGTGTCATCGTGTTCATCTTTGCGAAGTTTTTCTTATGTCAAATATTGTATTCCTTAGACCATGAGATAATGCAACTCCCTGGTATCGGAAGAAAGCTTTGAGGTTATCAAAGGCCATCCTATGAGAGGGTGATCATAAAGGTGTCTCTCAGGTGATCGGAAAGTACCTATTGGGTTGTATGTATCGAGATGGGATTTGTCCCTCCCAAGTCGGAGAGATATACTTCGGGCCCACTCGGTAATGAATATCAACACCACTTGAAAGCACGTGGTTAAGGAGTTAATCACAATGTGATATCGGATTATGGAACGAGTAAAGTACTTGCTGTGAACGATATTGAACTAGGTATGCCGATACCGACGATCGAATGTCGAGCAAGTAAAATATCACGCGACAAATGGAATATATATGGGATTAATTGAATCCTGGCATCGTGGTTCATCCGATATGATCATCGATGAATATGTGGGAGTCAATATGGGTTTCCAGACCCCGCTGTTGATTATTGATAGAAGATCATGTCTGCATATTCTCGAACCCGTAGGGTCACACACTTAATGTGTCTCGACGCTAGGATATAATGGATAATTGGTTTATGAGTTTTTGTTCGGAGTCTCGGATGAGATCCAGGACATCACGAGAGGTTCTGGAATGGTCCGAGAATAAGATTCATATAAGGGAAAGCAGTTTTGGATTTCGGAATTGTTTTGGAATGTTCGGTATTGTACCGGAAGCTTCTAGAACCTTCTGGAGTGGGACCAACGTGGCCCCACTTGTCGGGAGGGGGAGTGGGCCTACGAGGGAGTGCCCTGGCCGCATTGGGCCAGGGGCACAAGGCCCCATAGGCCCAGCCGGCCAAGCCCTACACTACTAGGAAAATGGCTATAGGTAATCAGCACATCCGTGGCTCACATGGTTGATGTGCCCCACGGCTAAAACAGGCGTGGCTCACCTATGGGCAGCGCCGTACTAGTAACTAGAACAACCGTGGCGCACATGACCATAGTGCGCCACAGATATGTGTGGGCCAGGGCCCTGTTGGCCGCACGCCAGACATCCGTAGCGCACATAGGGTAGGTGCGCTACGGTTGTTAGTGTCAACCGTGGCGCACATGGAGGGGGTGCACTACGCCTAAGCGCATGCCCCTCTATGTTGTGAAACGGCCAGACACATCCGTGGCGTACTATGGCATGTGCGCCACGGATGTTACTACTCCATGTGGCGCACTAGGGCAGAGTGCGCCACAGATGTGGCGATTTTTTTTGACAGCTGCACTTTATGTGCACATGTGTGACCATCCACCACCCCACACTTCACTTTCCCCTTCTTCTTCCTCCTTAGATCTAGTCGGGATCTTCATCTTCCCACCTCAATTTCTCCACCCATTCACCATTTTTAGCATGTAGAACTTGCCTTGGATGTTACATAAGTAATAGAGGAAGGTCTCCGGTCTCTCATCTCCTTCTCCGGTCTCGTGCGCACCTCTCCTTTCCATCTTTCTCGCGATTGGTCTCTCATCTCGGTAAGTTGTCCATGTAAGGATGTGTTCATGTGTATATGGATGATATGCTCATATGTATGTAGATGATCGATGCTCATGATGTGTGTATGAGAGGATCGATGGTCATATGTGTGTGTATATGGAGAGTATCAATGATGCTCATGCATGCGTGTATGGAGAGGATAATGATATGTTCATGTGTGTATGGATCGGTCTCTCTCTTGTGTTTGTATGTGAACAAGTTGCCATTTGTTTTTCCAAAATGTTGATTCATTTCCATTTTGGCAAGACTTTGGCATTTCGCAAAGGTCCTAATTTTAGGATAGGTCATGCCGAAATTTTCTATCGACCATTGCATGCATGCATTCATTATGTGGTTCTAATAGACTTCTAATTGTACCGTGTACACCATGCAGGCAAAAATGGTCCGCATAATGAGCGAAGGCATTGTGGCTAGATTTTTGAAATGTGCGACGGCCGACATGATACGAAATAACAAGACGGATATAAGATGTTCGTGCAGAAGATGCAAACTCAATTGGGTGATCGACCCAGATTCCGGGAATCTGCAGGCGCACCTGCTCCGCCATGGTTTCATGGATGGATACACTCGTTGGATAAGCGATGACGAAGACGATGGAGACGGTGAAGGTGGCCAACATGATGATGATCATCATCACGGCGAGAACGGGCGAGATGATGAAGAGTCTCCTGGAGATGGTGAAGGTGTGGAAGCAGACCGGGATGATGATGATCTAGATGCCGGAGGAGCAGACGATGATGGAACAACGTCAGGCTGGGTGCGGGACCCTTATGTGCAAGAGCTGCTTCTCAAGCAGACGAGTAACGCCAGGGCTGCCGCTAGAGAGAAATCCAAGCTTGCGCAACTTGAGAAAGATGCGGTTACTCCATTGTATGAAGGATGCAGTCCCGATGATACCCGGTTGAATGTAACGCTCAAGGCTATGGAGATGAAGGCAAAACACAAATTGAGCAACGCAAGCTTCGATGATATGATGACATTCTGGCACGATCGTCTCCCGGAGGGGAACACATGTCCAACTAGTATCGAGGACGCCAATAAAATCGTCTGTCCTCTCGATCTACCGCACATTAGATATCACGTATGCATCAACGATTGCATCATTTATCGGGGCGAGGACACGGAGAAAACCACATGTCCGGTGTGTGGCGTGAGTCGATACAATAAAGGGAAGAAAGAACCTCGAAAAGTGGTATGGTACTTTCCTATCACTCCTCATCTGCAGCGCTATTTCGCGGACCCTAAGGAAGCGAAGCTCATGCGATGTATGTGGAAAGGAAGAAGCCAGGAGATGATGATGATGACCCCGAAAAGGATGAGCTACTGACGCACCCTTCAGATGCTAACTAGTGGAAAGCATTGGACCTCGAATTCCTAGAATTCGGTGGAGATTCGAGGAACATCAGGCTTGGTGCGAGCACCGATGGACTCAATCCGTTCGGTAGCCAGAGCAGCACGCATAGCACTTGTCCCGTGTTTGTATGGGTGTACAACCTCCCTCCATGGTGATCAGGAAGATGATGATGATCATGAGTCGGAGACGACACAAGGTCGTCGGAAGGGTAAAAAGTTCAAGAAGAACGAATATTACTGCCCTCCTTCTTGCTTCACTCTAAGCCAGGATGAGATCAAACAGTTTTTCAAGTGTCTTCTAGGAGTCAAATTTCCTTACGGCTACGCGGGCAAGATAAGGAGATACCTAGACGAGGCGAAGCAGAGGTTCAGTGGCATGAAGTCTCACGACTGTGCCGTGCTAATGACGTAGGTACTTCCGGTCGCACTAAGAGGGATAATGGACGAGCATGTCCGTGAAACGTTATTTGGCCTCTGCAAGTTTTTCGACGTCATCTCTAGGAAGTCGATTGGCGTGAATCAGCTCGGGAGGCTACAGGAGGAGATCGTGGTGATACTATGTGAGCTTGAGGTCTAATTCCCACCCGAATTCTTCGACATTATGGTGCATCTGCTGGTCCATGTCGTGGAGGACATCGTACAACTCGGGACGATGTTCCTCCGCAACATGATGGCGTTTGAAAGGATGAACGGACACATCAAAGGATACGTTCGCAACAGGTCCCGTCCAGATGGAAGCATAGGCAAGGGCGTTCTGGCGGAAGAGTGCATCTCTTTCTGCACGAATTATCTAGACATCGAGAACCCTGTCGGTCTTCCCGTCAACAGGCACCTTGGCAAGCTCGACGGATCTGGTCACCGAGAGGGTCGTCGCATACTGCATGTAGACTTCGATTTTCGACGCGCAGACTTTGATCGAGCAAACCTCGTCGCGCTACAGCATTTAGAACTGGTCGATCCTTGGGTACAGAAGCACAAAAGGTTAATCGAGAAGAAGTACAGTGACCGGGGCATACAGAGGACGCAGGGAGAAATAATCAAAGAGCACAACTCAGATTTCACGCGTTGGTTTAGGCAGACACTCCTTGATAATCCTCCGCGATCTCATTCTTCTGACACGGAAAAGATCATATTCACCTTGTCGCAGGGACCGATGCAAAACCTGGTGACCTATCAGGCGTATGATACCAACGGCTACACATTCTACACGGAGGAAAAGGACAACAAGTGTGATTATTAGAACTCAGGCGTAACGTCGGAATTCTACACTAATGACAACGTGAAGGAAAGATTCTACAGAAGAATCGAGGAGATCTGGGAGCTCGACTACTGTGGAGAAAAGATGCCGATGTTCCGTGTCAGATGGGCAAAGAGCGTCGAAAGAGAAGACCGGTATTTCACAACCATGGTTATACCCGAAGCAGCCAAATCCAAGGCCGCCGGTGAAAACGTGGCCGCGAAAAATGAACCGTGGGTACTGGCTACCAAAGTGGACCAATGTTTTTTCATTACCGACCCGACAAAGCCTAGCCGTGTTGTTGTGAGGAGAGAAAAAATAAACATCATCGGAGTGGATGGAGTCGCCAAGGAGAAAGACATCGACCAGTACGGCGATCCAAAGATTGAAGATGACGACGACTATGATGCAACAACATACATCACAAGAAGAAAAAGGACAACCCTACCCAAAAAATGTAGCCCGTTCGAAAGAATAAACATTAAAGTGCCGGGGCTAAATTATTCAATCGCGACAAAGAAGGGAAAAAAGATTGTAAAACGTTAACTCAAAAAATATTGTAAAACGCGTGGTCGAAAAAGATTGTAATATTCATGGACAAATTATTATGAAATTTAGTTATACTTTGAATCATATTTTACCACTTTTATGACATATATTATCACTTTTGGGCATTTTTGGAATATTTAAAAGTATTTTAAAAACAAAACAAAACTTCTATGGCATATATCACCACTTTTGGGAATTTTTTGAAACATTTAAAAGTATTTTAAAATAAAAATAAAAAAGTGGGGGCACCAGGATTCGAACCTGGGTGCTCACAAGTTTAGAATAGAGCAGTGGGCAGAACCAGTGGGATAAGACAGTGGTAGTGTTAACTAGTGGGGTGGCCGCCCTCTTATCTGATAGTCCAACCCACATAGGCGTAGCGCACCCTGGCCAAGTGCGCTACGGGTAACCGTAGCGCACTTGGCCAGGGTAGGCGTACCCGTAGCGCACTTGGCCAGGGTGCGCTACGCCTATGTGGGTTGGACTAGTCAACCGCGCCACGTCCGCCTCTCTCATCCCCATCTCACAGACACCACACATCGATCGAGCCCCGCCGCGCTGCGCCACCGCCGCTGCTTTCTCGATCCGACCGCCGCGCTGCGCTCTCGAGGAGGAGGAGGCCGCTGCCGATCCGTGGAGGAGGAGGAGGCCCGCGCCTCTTGTGGAGGAGGAGGATCGCGCCGCTCGAGGAGGAGGAGGCCCACGTCAAGAGAAGGTCGTCCGTGGAGGAGAAGGTCGTCGCCGCTTGAGGAGGAGGACGCCGCCGCCTCTCCCACGCGCTCGTTGTCCTCCTCATCTTAGAGGAGGTGAGCCTCCCCTCTCTCCCTCTCTCCCTTCCCACACGGTTCCTTCTCCATTGGGGCAGACCGAGCTCATGGCGCCTTCGCGTCCAGGCTCGTGTTCTAGGGTTTCGTCTTCTAGGGTTTCTGCCTGTAGAATTTTTGCTTAGCTCAAGTTCCAGGGGTGATTTGCAGGTTTGGCTTGCAGTGGCTTGAGCTTAGTTAGGGTTCCTAGTTCTGCAGTAGTAGCTTCAGAAATACAAGGAAGGGACAAATGACAGGGACACATACAGTAGTAGCTTTCGTTTTGAGGCCAACACTTAGAAATCTGGAGCTTTGGGTTCTACTTAGGGAAGGGGAATTGGGAAACAATGGCTCATCTGCTCATGTAGCTCTAGATTTTAATTGTTGGTGCTTAATCATCACTTGATGTTGCCATTGCCGTCGTGTTTGTATGAGGTCTCAGTCAGATGTAGTTAAGTCTAGATGCAGCAGTTTGCTCCTCTACTAGTCAAGCACATGCCAAGGTTAAGAGTAGCAAGCTTAAGGTTAGGGTCCTGAGTTTATTCTGTGTAGCAAGCTTCAGGTTAGGTTCAGGTTAGGGTCAGAGTAGCAAGATTCAGTTTAGGTTTAGGTTAGGTTCAGAGTAGATGAAAATGCAGTAGTAGAACAAAGATATGTGTAGTAGATTAATATAGCACTAGATGGTCATATATTCTTTAACCCAAGCATGAAATAAAACATCACTCATGCATCAAGTCCAGTAACTTCTTGCAAGTCCAGTAGATGAATATAGCAGTAGATGGTCATATTTTATCAAGTCCAGTAATAATAGATAGAGAGCCCGAGCCATTGGTTGATCAGATTAGGAAAAACCTGTGGACTATGTAAGTGTTGAATTGTTTTTCTTTCATTACAGACTTGCCAACGGTATTTATGGAACATTGACGATTTAGTTTGATGGAGTTTCTAATTCTCTTCCCTCTTTGTAAGTTTTGTACTTTGGTCAAAATAAAAGGTGCATCAATTAGTTTCTCTTCAGCTGTTGCCAATATGCAGTGCCCCTTTGCGCTATTCTTTTTTCACAATGACCTATCCGTAGTTCTTTGCAATGAAACATGGTATTAGTTTGAGTGCCCTGATTACCCTGATTGGGGTGGCAGTGGCTGTGCTGCATGCATCTGCATGCGAGTAACTTCTATTCTAGTCCAGTAACTTCTTGCATCAAAATTAAAACAAGTCTTCATTGCACCTGTAGTTGCTGTCAAGTTAGATGTCGAGCTTGTGCTTGCCAAGGTGAACTGAATTGAACAGTGTATACTTGTCATTTGCTTTCATTTGCTGTCATTTGTTCATAGAACTAAAAATTATGTTGCCGTCATTTGCTTGTTGAACTTGTGCTTGTTATGGTGTATGGTGTATTCTCATTTTCTTATTGCAAGCAAATGACAGCAAGGATTTTTTTTATTGTTGTAGCACTTGAAATTATTCTTGTGCTTGTATAAAGCACTTTATTATGTCCCATATGCAGTTTCTTGTATGAAATGAGTCCTGATTTTTGCCGGAATGTTGATTAACTTCCGTTTCGGCAGAAATCGGGCACTCCTAGTTTAAGAAAATTAGCAAAGGTCATGCCGGATTTTTCCGTGCATTTAACCAATTATTTGTTTTTTATTAGTGCAAATATGTGTGACAACGACGAGTCTGGATGTTCTAAGCGCATCAGCGCTGAAGGAGAACTCAGACCTCCGAATAAATAATTGACATTCTGGGAGGTGGCCCAGCGGCTAGAAGATGATGAAGAATACCATCCTTCGGAGAGCGAAGATGATGAGATGGAAGACGCGGAGGAAGAAGCCAAAGGAACGACGGATGATGAAACCACTGATGGCGGCAAGGGCACAGGGAGTGGTAGCAATCCTCCTAAGAAGAAGAAGAAGAAGCCGAAGGACCGGCGCCCAAACACGGTCGGCACCGTCAGGGAGGAAATTACCGAAGTGAGCCCATCAGGGGTTCCTTTGGAGCCCGCCCTTGTCGTCAAAGGGTACGGTGGGCAAGTGGCGGAGATCACCCGGACAACCATCTCGATCAACACCGAGAATCTCCGGCATAAATATAATGGCCACTTGCGCACACTCCTCTTCGAGAAGCTGCACGCAAGATACAAGTTCCCCGCACAATATCAGAACACAAATTATCATGGGAACAAAGTAAACAAATCTGCCCTCACAAAGATGAGCACTGCCCTGGCCAGCTGGAGAACCCGGATAAAGAATAAGATCTATAAAGAAGGCAAAAGTCTCGAGGAGATCCAGAAGATTGACCCGCATATCACCGAAGATCAGTTGCGGGAGTTCAAGGAGAGGTGTGAATCCGAAAGAGCCCTGGCCAATAGTAATCGGGGAAAGGTGCTACAGGCGATGAATATAGGTCATCACCATCTTGGATCTGGTGGATACAGAACCGCGGAGGCCAAATGGAATAAGGAGGACGAAGAGTATAGATCCAAGGGGATAGAAAACCCCTTTGCTAAATTCGAACCCAGGCAGGTTCGAAACTTCATCAGGGCCCGTTACCATGTGGACCCAAAAGCCAAAAAACTCACCGCCGATCCTGCGGTGAAGGAATTCGAGGAAATTGTGGTAAGTATAATCTAATTACCGCGGATCAACTCGATTGCAATCTAATCGATGATCTAAACGATTCACTGTTACTTCTTCTGCAGGAGGAGGAAATTGTTGCTAGTCATGGATCCCAGGGTTCCTCATCCCAGGAGTCGACGGCGGCCACCCAGTGGGATAACCCTTTTAACAGGGCGATGAACCGGGCCAAGAAAATAGAGCCGGTTACGAAGAAGCCGTCGTCGGCTGGCCGTCTGGCCGGCCTCGGGGGTAAGAATTGGGTGGATCATTTTGGTCCACCGCCGAGGACGCATGTGGCGCCGTCGGGAAGGAGCGAGGAGGAAAACCGCGAGGTTCAAGAACTTAAGGAACAAGTGGCGCGGATCCCGCAGATCGTCCAAGACAACCTGGCAATCACCCTCACGTCCTTCCTGGCTACCTTGGTGGAGTCAATAGCAAACTGGAGTGTGGGTATTCGAGTAGGGCCGTGCCTGATTCCAAGCATGGTCAGCAGCCACTCGAACAACGCGGCGCCGATGAATCAGGCGAACTACGTGTTCGTGACTCTGCCCGCTAGCACCGCGGTGCCGCAAGTGTTGGTGACTCCCCCTGCCATCACCGCGGCGCCGGAGTACATGTTGGTGCCCCCTGCCATCGTCGCGGCGGCACCGGAGCTCCAAGCACCCGTCGATAGGGAGAATACACCAGCGGCCAGCACCGCACCATCAAGCAGCCCTTCCGTCTCTTGCACGCCCGTCGCCGTATGCGGTGCGTCGACATTAGCCGATCTCGACGCCATCACGGTAAACAAATTGCTTTAATTACCGCCTTTCATGCCATATATTACTCTTATGGCATCTCTGACGACGCCGTACATGTTTTCTGCAGATGGATGTTCCTTGCACTCTCTTATGCTACGTGAACAACGAGCTGAGGAAGTTCATGACGAGACAAGGCGTCCTCCCGTTCCCTAAGCCGAGTCACAAGGCTTGATGTTGTCCTAGTCGTAGTTACAAACTATAGATGACCTTTGTGTGTGTGGACAAGTGTACATGCTACTATATTTATCTTATTAGGTTTATGAATCATCGCTTACTTCTTTTGCTTATTATTATTATATATCAATCAATGCTTGGTTTTTTTGCTTACTCTTTGGTCCTTTGCTCACTTTGGTCCTTTTTTTCCTTACTCTTTTTTCGAGAATAATGCCGATGATTGAAATGTCGTGGCACACTATATATGTGAATGTGCTACGATGGGATTGTGAGCCTTGTGATATGCACAAGTCCAGGTCTTGTGCATCCTACTTGGCACACGGTTCCATCGTAGCATATTCCTGTGTCCAACGACCTATGTATATATATGAGGCATTATTTTTGAGTTATTTTTGTCTTTTTCGAGAATAATGTCGATGATTGAAATGTCGTGGCACACTATATATGTGAATGTGCTACGACGGGATAGTGAGCATTGTGATATGCACAAGTCCAGGAATTGTGCATCCTACTTGGCTCACTATTCCGTCATAGCATATTCCTGTGTCCAACGACCTAGCTAGTTATACATGAGGCATTCTTTTCGAGTTATTTTTGTCTTTTTCGAGAATATGCCGATGATTGAAATGTTGTGGCACAATATATATGTGAATGTGCTACAACGGGATAGTTAGCCTTGTGATATGCACAAGTCCAGGAATTGTGCATCCTACTTGGCTAACCGTTCCGTCGTAGCATATTCCTGTGTCCAACGACCTAGCTAGTTATATATGAGGCATTCTTTTCGAGCTACTTTGGTCTTTTTCGAGAATAATGCCGATGATTGTAATGTCTTGGCACAATATATATGTGAATATGCTACGACGGGACTGTAAGCCTTGTGTTATGCACAAGTCTAGATGTTGTGCATCCTACTTGGCTTACAGTTCCATCGTAGCATATTCCTGTGTCCAACAACCTATGTATATATATGAGGCATTCTTTTCGAGTTACTTTGGTCTTTTTCGAGAATAATGCCGATGATTGAAATGTCGTGGCACACTATATATGTGAATGTGCTGCGATGGGATTGTCCGCCTTGTGCTATGCACAGGTCCAGGTGTTGTGCATCCTACTTGGCGGACGGTTCCATCGTAGCATATTCCTGTGTCGAACAACCTAGTTATATATGAGGCATGCTTTTTGAGTTTGGTCTTTTTGATTTAGGAGTACTTTCTATAAGTGTATCTTCATATGCGACTTTACTTATATATGTTTTTTTTCAATCATCGGTTAATTATTATTGTCAACTTAGAGATGACGTGGTACGTCGTGTACAAGGGACGGGTTTCCGGAGTCTACGATGATTGTGAAGACTGTCGGAGATAGGTGCACCGTTTCAGCGGCAATAGCTACAAAGGGTACAACACTATGGAGGAGGCGGAAGCTAGATACACGCGCTATCTAGCGGGAGTTAGGACAAGGAACCGGAAGAAGACCTACACCTTCGTCGCGGCGGTGATCATGCTTATCTTCTTTGGTTGTTTAGCCCGCGTTTGTGTCTAGCTAGTTTAGATGTTTAGGCGAGCTTCCGAGCTCTAACTTGTTCGATCGACACATGTATTCGCATGTCACCAACTACTTTGTAACTTGATCGAAACAATGTAACTTATGCTATGTATTCATGTATGAGACTTATCTATATGTATTTGTTTCAATCTTGTTTTTCAAATTGTGTATTTATATATATAATTGTATATCTTGTATCTGTGTGTGTATATCTTCCTGTAATATTGTATATAATCTGTATTGTATATAATCTGGCTCGGAAATAAAAAAAAACAAAAAAACACCTGTGGCGCACATGACCTACCTTTTGTGGCGCACTACACCTAAAGCGCACCTCAGAAGCTTAGTGGCGCACTGGGAAGTGCGCCACAGAAGATCCTACGCGTAGCGCACCTGCCCACATAGCCGTGGCGCACTAGCAGGTGCGCTACGCCTATCTCGACACAACCGTGGCGCACTAGGTAGTGCGCCACGGCTAGGAGATAGCCGTAGTGCAAGGCCCGTGGCCCACGGCTAGGGCGCCACAGATGCTCTTTTCAGGTGCGCCACGAATGGCCATTTCCCTAGTAGTGCTAGGGGAAACCCTAGGGAGAGCTTCTAGAAGGGGGGAAACTTGCCCCCACTCCACCCCATGTGGCCGCCGGCCCTAGGGTTTGGAGGGGGGCAAGGGCCAGCCGACCAGCCCTCTATATAAAGAGGGCAGGGGCGCACCCTCCCCCCACACACCTCCTCAACCCTAGCCGCTCTCTCTCTCTCTCTCTCTCTCTCTCTCTCTCTCTCTCTCTCTCTCTCTCTCTCTCTCTCTCTCTCTCTCTCTCTCTCTCTCTCTCTCTCTCTCTCTCTCTCTCTCTCTCTCTCTCTCTCTCTCTCTCTCTCTCTCTCTCTCTCTCTCTCTCTCTCTCTCTCTCCCTCCCGACTGCGTGTAGGTGAAGCCCTGCCGCAGAAACTCTCCACCGCTTGCACCGCGCCATCGCGTTGTAGATCCAATCCATCTCTCCACCCCACTTGCTGGACCGAGGAAGGAGGAGACGTCGAGGTGCCGTACGTGTGCATCTCTCGGAGGCGTCGCCACTTGCGGCGTTGGATCAGATCGGATCGCGAGGAGGCGAAGGCTAGTACGACTACATCAACCATGTTCCGTCGAACATTCCGCTGTGCGAATCTTCAAGGGTATGAAGATCTCATCTATTTCCCCTCGTTGTTTGCATCTCCTAGATTAGATCTTTGCTTTCCCGTTCGCATCCGTAGAATTTTTTTGATTTATTATGCTACGAAACCCATCAATGGGAGGCGGTGACCCGACTTTCCCTATACGTGGTGGTCACGTGGAGGCCATAGACTCTTGGCTCGCGCATGTTTTGTTGGAGGAAGGAAGCCCACGGAGGGCCACCGTGGATGGCAGTCGGGCTGGGGCATGCGGCCCTGGTCTGCATCTACAACTCTGTGGCGGAGGTGAGCCATGGAGATTGGACGGCGGCGCCAGTTTTGGTGGACGAGGCGTTGGACCCGACGTCTCGTGGTCGGTGACAGATCGGCGTGAGGTGCCGCTTTGTTGCGTGTGTAGGCCAGAGCGGCGGCTCCGGATCAAGATGGTGGTGATGCTCTGCCTTTGGCCGCGTGGGCAACGGGGCATGGCTGTAACATCCCAGCATTTAGGAACCAACGAAGGGTAGAATTAGGAATCTATACAATTGCATGCATTCATCGGTAAAAATATGGGTAAATTTTTCGCCAAATAAAATCTAAAGTGATCAAAGTTTCTTTCACTCTTTAAGTTTTGGAATAGCCTTGGAGAATGATCGTTATAAACTTTGACATGATCTTTATGGATTAGTGTGTTTTGGGAAAAGGAATTTGAATTCAAACTTGAGAGTTTGATTTATATTATTTAAAAAAAATAGAATTATGTTTGAGTAATCTTATTTAATCAAGAAATAATATTTAGAAACTCAAACTTTAAATAATATAACACAATCAAGAAAATGAATATTTATACCATATCTTTATTCAATAAATAAGTTACAAAATGTAACTTATGAAATTAATCAAGAATCTTTACAATAGTAAATTATAATAAGAAGAATATTTACATACTGAGTAATGTTACAATCTTTATTACAAAAGAATAAAATAAAGATTACCAAAAAAATAAAAAATATATTATAAAGGAATTATTCTATAAAAAACTATTCTAATCTTGAATCTTCAAGTCTTGTACATGCAAAACAAAGAACAAACAAAAAGAAAGAAAATAAAGGATTAATATATTTTTACTCTCAATAGTGACAGTGAGATGCACTGTTCCACTTTACATCACTAAGTAAATCTTTAGGGGAAAGTTTCACCAATATGAAAGAACTAAATCTTTCATAATTTATAAGCCATAAATCAAATAATTCCAATCAGTAAGAGGGGCAAGTTTCACCAGATAGGTAAATGTAATTAGATAAAAAGGTAGATCATTCCCTGATCCTATCCATAAGGATGCAGCAGGCACACAAGCAGCTTACACACCTAAATGCATGGTGTGTGCACCATAGTACCATTTCCTTGCTCATACACACCAAGCACCAGCAGTTTAGCCACAGCCAAACCAGCCAAACTAAACCACGAACCAGATCATCCTAGTACTCATCAAGATGGTGACGTAAGGAGGGGGTGGATCAGGTGGATAGCAAGGACAAGGCCAAGCTACTAGGAACCAGAAGGTGGATAGCAAGATCAAGTACAAGTTCCAGGAGCTGGAAGTAGCAGGAGCAGCATCAGGAGAATAACCAGATCAGGCCAGCAACACAACCAACAAGATCAACCACCAACCACAACAACAACCCACTGTTGTGGTGACTTATATAAAAACCATCACATGATCTGTTTATCATATCAATATAAAGATTCATGTGTTTTTCTATATCTAACTTCCCAGTATTCACCCAAGTGAGGTGAATCCATCCTAGAAGATTTTGAATAATAAAGTCATAGCCACAAGTTAACCATACAAGTAAAACCAGGACCTCAGACCAACATCACTGATCCTGGATATAAAAACCAAACCTTATACTCCAATATAATCAAAGTCAAGATTATGAAATCTAGGCACATCTCTTAAAAGAGTAGCACCTCATAATCCCTAAATCCTATGGATCCATGCAAAACCATTAGCACACCCATTATTTTCCCAACTATGACTCAAGAATTAGCAGCTAGTATTACTACCAGAACATTTCTATCACGGACAACAAATTAGGAAACTAGTTCCAATGCCTTAGACCAACATCATAGGCAGAGAGATTAAAAGAAGCTTTCATCTTATCTTTGCCAGTTACCAATTTCAAGCACTGGCAGAGCTAAGCTCAGTAATAGGACCCAACCACTTGTGTGCCACTCTATGATGGCATCACAAGGGTAAGTTCTAAAACCCAAGAACAATCATTACTTAGCTTTCACAAATAAAAGGGGCAAGCCACTAAATATCATTTTCCTGGAATCAAATGCCAGGAATCAGGTTCAAGCTTATATATACATATACAGAACATCACTAATATGTAATGATTAATTTCAGTCTGTATATAACCATACAAGCCATAGTTATAGATGCAGTGAACAATCACTGACAAAACTACTATCAGTATCAATATTTTGATAGTAGCAAGATCCCAAATCAACAGGATCCACAAGTAATAGTCTCACAGTAGCAGTATCAACTAAACCATATCCAATTATCAATTGGAATCAGACCAATAAGACCACTAGCATCATGAAGATTAACTATGGACAGTGATCCACATAAGCATACTACTCAAGGATCATCACTACTAGGTCCTATTCACCATATATAATATCAATAGAGAACATGAACCCTAATCAGGACATGAACCCTAATCTGTGGTAGCCACTAGAAACACGCAGGACAGAGTAACATAGTACAGAGCATGAGTGGGAAGAGAAAGCAAACTTATTGGAGGTTGTAGCTGTGGTCGAGTAGAGGAAGCAGACGGAGTCGATGAGCACGCGGCACGGGGAGCACCCCAAGGGGGCACTGCAACCCGCACCTAGCCGAGGCGCTGACCACAACAACACTTGAGGGTGAGCAGCACCACCACAGCACCACGAGCGCAATGGCGGCGGTAGCACCAGCACCACCCCAAACCCTAGGATTCGGGACGGAGCCGGCCTGGCCACAGGAGAGCCCTAAATCCAAATCGAATGGAATGGAGGAAGGAGCAGGGTCAGCAACCACGCCATGCACCACGGCGGCGGCCGGAGAGTACCACGGCGGCGTGAATCGCCCGGCGGTGGTATTGGCTACCAGGGGGTTGAGGAAGAAGGAGAGAGGGGAACGAGAGAGAAGGACAAGGGAGAGTGGGCTGAGAGGTCCAACCCTTCGGGGAGCCTTTTTGGTGCTATCCACTTGGGCCAAAACGACCCAATAAGCCCAACAAAGTCAGCCCAACAAACTAAAGAAAGTTTTAATAATTAATAAAATACGAAAATACCCCTGAACTTAAATAAATTCTTGAAAATAAAATAAAATTCTAAAAATCATAAATAAAATATTTTGGGATTCAGAATAATCTACTCTATCTAAATAAATTAAGAAATAAATTTTTATGCATATAATTGTTATCAAGAATTTTATAATATATATTCCTTGTGGAATTTAATAAAATAAAAAAAAGATAAAAATAAATAAAAAATCATTTTTATTATATATTGATATTTTAGTATTTGAGAAAAATACTAAATAAATGTTTTATATCATAAAAATAAATTCTTATGTTTACATGATAATTCTTAAAAGAATTATTAAAAAAATTCAAATAGATAAAATAAAAAAATACAATATTCAATAAATATTAATAATTGATATTTATAAATCCTTTACTACTTAAAGGAATTTTTCTAATTAAAAGAATGGGTAAAACACACAAACATAAATAATGCATTACATTACTTGCATAATCATTTTGCTTCTTTAAATATTGTCCTTACCGGGCAATAATGATGTTTTATAGACATAGAAGCTCAAGGTCCAATGCAAGCATCTAACTTCACTACCTTGCCATCACAAGGCAAGTTCATCACTTGCTCATGTCCTTTGAAGAGTCTTTATCAAAGTATTTGTAAATTGTGTGTTATCATCTATGTTCCAGAAAAAGAAAATATTATTTTCCCGAACAAATAAATGTTTAGTATCATCCTAAGTGATGATATAATGAAGCAATAGAACTTAGGGTTCTATTTGCAATAATGATGATAAATTAGGGCTTTAATAACCCATGACATCAGTGATTCTAGCTCCGTATATTACGCGTTAACCATGAGATTTGGAATGGGACGAAGAAGTCAGTTGTATCCTTTTTCCTCTCGTATGGAGGCAAGACGACCTTAACGTGATGTTGTGATTCCTTTTGTAGATCCAACATATGGGTGGGCACCCTTACGCCCCACACTTTTGGTGTCTAGATTATCTATGAATGGTGTTTAGGGGTATAGTCCATTTAATATGGTACTTGCCCGGGCATCACCAGGTCATAGAGTCTTCGGGAACTCATCATGGTTTTAGCCTGCCCGAAAGGGGGCTTAACGGAGGTGAGCCGGCCCCGAAGGATCGTGCGGACATATGAGGTCACGGAGAGGGAAATGATTGGCTTGGACCAACTACTGGTCCCCACATCATGGAATTGTGGACGGGAAAGTACACCCGGTTGTGCAACAAGGAAGTTGATCTCTCATGGGTAAAGTAACGCACCTCTGCAGAGTGTAAGAATTGTAACTTGTTACTCCCTGTTCCGGGAAGGAGCTACGAACGTGGCAGGAAAGGAACTCCATGAAAGTTCTGGTCAACATGTGAAGGCTGATGGTCATAGATTCTCATAATCAAATCTATCTTTGAAGAAAGATTTACAAAAACTGCATAGTGCCAAGGACTTATAGTCCGAGGTGGTAGATAGAGCATCAAACTTCCCACCTTGCATATAATGAACTTGTTGGGTAACGCTGTTACTCACCCTTTCCTTTGATCCCTTGCTTAGACTCTGAGGATCCCGAAGAAACTCCAATGTATGAAACTGAGAACCAAGAGGAGGTCTTCTATGAAGAGCCCAATTTGTATGGAGCCGTAGAAGGGGAGGACTACGATATCATCTACGGAGGAGAGTACCAAGAGTAAAAATAGTTACTATAGTTATCGAAGCTAATTGAGCCGAGCAACATGAACAATATATAGCAATAAGTTGTTTAGCTCAGTTTGGAGTTTAACTTTTCACTTTGAAACTTCCGCTGAAACACTTATATTTTGGTTTGTAAGTTGAATCTTTTGGAAGTATTGAACTTCTGGTATTGTAATAATAATAATAATGTGTGTATGTTTGTAATATGGACCCGCAATGTTTCTGTTGTACCACTCTGAGGGATGTGATATTTACAGAACGGTGTTCTGTGGATGTCATGTCAACAACTATAGTGTACTACACATGCAGTGGTATGCTAGGTCACTGTAGTTGGTATCAGAGCAAATTGCTTTGACCTTAGGTTGGAAACCTAGTAAAGGGTATTACCTGTAGGAGTGTGTAGCAACGATAAAGAATTCTATATATATATATAATGGGTATTCAAATGAGAATATTCCGTTATATGTGTTTTAGTGCGATAATTCTTTGTTATGATACAATATATTATTATTTACTAATAAAAAATTATTTTTGACATACAGAGTTATGGCACCAATGTTAACAAAGAAGACTTTGGTAAGGAAAGAGGAGACTCTCGATGATTACCAAGGATCATTCACGGAACAAACTTCGCCAACTTTTAAAGATTTTTAGTTGTCCAACTAGAATTCCAGTGAATACCATAACCTATTATGATGGTCGGATGTTATCCAAGTATCGTGTGAGTATCCAACTCCTAGAGGAGCTTGGATTATATCACGATTTACCTATAGGTGAAGGTAGGAGTCATTTAGCAGCATATCATACTGCTGTTGTGGAGGCGATAGCTAATATCCGGGAACATAAAGCCAAGGAATTGGAAGGTAGCACATTTTCTGTGATTCCTCATGATTCTATAGAGTCGGAGCCTATACCATATCGTCTTACTTTGGTTAAGAAGAATCCTAAGTTAGCTTCCAAGTTTATGGATAGATACCAAACACTTGTTGCATATTTTTATAAGACACATCAAGTTATTTTCGAAGATAAAAATGCCATGTTAGAGGATCTAACGGATCCTGAAAGGAGGAAGCAGTTAGCATTCCAGATGGAGAAGGAAGCAAGTAGTAGTACAAAACCCAACTTTAAGGATATACCTATAGATCCTGAATCTTTTACACCATATCCTTATTCACCAAGGCCTGAACCTATATATGATCCTAATTTATATATGAGGTATGCATTACCACAGGGTTCATAGGACGGTTCTGATTCAGAACTTTGTATTGAGAATTCTGATGGTTGGAGAATAGGATCATCCGAAGGATCCCAGGGACACCAGATGTCCATAGATGGTTCTGACAGAAATGTTGGTCAATCTAGCTGGATGAGTGCAAGAATTAACCCTAGTAACAGTAGTAGAAATACCATATTCATAGATAATCAGGATGAAGAAGAAGATCCCGAGGAGAGAGTGTTTGAATCATCAACACCTTCTCAAAACCTAGGGAATATACATTATTCGGTGTTCAACTATCTTGCCCAACAGAGCACCTGGGGAACAACAGGATCTGCGTATTCTATTGACGACTCAAGGAATGAAGCTCAGGAGATGCAAGTGGGTGATAATGTTGATTTTGTTTCTGAAGACTTTTCAGCTGAGCTGGATGGAGTCAATGTGCTCAGGTTGAGTAATGACTCAAGTCCTGACACTTCAGATACTGAGTATGTTCCTTCTGGAAGGCCATTTGTTCCACAAACTGTGCGACGAACGTCACGTCATCACGGTTGGACATCAGACATGTATGATGAGCGTAGTAGTTACTAGAAGCAGGCAGCTATTTAGAAAGTATCGGGTACCGTGTATTGTAATCCGAGAAAATGAGGTTGTTAGATAAATAAGGTAGTGTTGTGATTAGGCCTACATAGTATATGTTGTAAGCACTTTGTATTATTAAGATGTTGTAATGTATAATATGTGAAATACATATTTGGATTTTCATTGTGTGACTAGTTCTGTGCGTAAAGTCGAGCTCAGAATACATGTGCATGATGTAATTATGAGTATTCGCTTTATGTTGCAGGACTAGGGTGTCATGGACACGGGTGTAGAAACCGAATCTGAGCAGCAGCGAATGGAACATGAGACCAAGGAGAAGGCCGATGCAGATGCAGGAAATCAGGGAACATTACCACCACCACCACCAATGAGGCCATTAATGGAGAAGAACTTTATGCAGTATATACAAATGATGCAATAAAACCATAACAAGTTTATGGAAGAGCTGCTAGGACGAGCTGGGAATTAGAGAGCACCTGAAGGTGGAGGAGTGAGTCTTTCTGACTTCCAGAATGCAAGGGCGTTACCTTTTGCATCAGCCCCTGAACCAATGGATGCAGAAGATTGGCTAGAGGGCACAGAAAGAAAGCTGAAGACTGTAGGTTGTAATGATGAGGAGAAACTGAGGTATGCAACTCATCTTGTAACCAGACCTGCAGCATCATGGTGGTAAAATCAGTTAGCCATGCAACAGCCAGGAAGGGAGTATACTTGGGAAGAGTTGAAACAGAGATTCCGTGAATATCATGTTCCAGAGAGTGTTATGGAGTTGAAGCGGGGAGAATTTGAGGAGCTTCAGCAAGGATATACTAGTGTCATGAAGTATATTCGGGAGTTTAGCCAACTGTCTCATTATGCTGAGGAAGAAGTTAATACAGAAGAAAATAGGAAGAAGCGTTTCCTGAGAGGGTTGAATCCATTTGTGAGGATGCAGTTAAGGTTGGCTAATAAACAAACTTATCAGCAGTTGCTGGATGCAGCTATCACATTTGAAGATGACTACAAGAATGTCGAAGAGGATAGAAGGAAGATAGCTAAGAAGGAAACCAAGAGGATACATGCAAGTAAACCCTAGCCCAATCTGGAATTCAAACCAAGGAATAGACCATATAACAGCAACAATTCCAACCGGAGTGTAAATCAAAACATAAAGAATATTATATGCCACAATTGCAAACTCCCAGGGCATATGAGCAGGGATTGCCCGAAACCAGTAATTGTGTGCCATGCTTGTGGTCAGAAAGGTCACATAAAGCCAAATTGTCCAAGCAAACCACAAGGAGGTTGGCCGGTTAGATATGGAAGGCAAGCTAGTGGAGGCTATGGGCAACCAAATAAAGGAGGGAATAATGTCAAGTACAACAATGGCAAGAGGAATAGACTTACCAGGAAGCTGAATTGCACAACCCTAGAGGAGGTGGATAACTCATAGCATGAAATGATAGGTACGCTCAATATCCTTACCAATACCTGCAAAGTTCTATTTGATACTGGTGCAACTACTTCATTCATTTCTGAAGAATTATGTGATAAATTCGGGATTAGAAGGGAAACGTTAGAAACCCCTATGACCGTTGTTACGACAGGGGAAATGTGATTGTACGCCACATTAAACAAGATCAGGTTATTTCGATCTGTGGTTGTATATACTTTGCGGACCTTTATGTGATTCCTTTGAAGGAAATTGCAGTAGTGCTGGGAATGGACTGGATGACTGAACATGGGGCTCAGATAAATTGTGAGGAGAAAACTGTCTCAATCAAAACTCCAAGTGGAGCAAGGATAGTTTACCAAGCAGATAAGCACAATCATATCATGGTGGATCTTTAGTTGAACTCAATGAAGGAGGTCAAGTTGGAATATATTCCTGTAGTAAATGAGTTTCAAGATGTTTTTCCAGCAGAGTTACCTGGAATGCCACAAGATCGGGAGATAGAGTTCACTATTGATCTAATTCCAGGTACAACACCAATAGCTCAAGCACCATACAAGATGGGACCAAAAGAATTAAAAGAACTCAAAGAGCAAATTGATGAGTTAACCAGAAAAGGATTTATTCAGGAAAGTGTATCCCCATGGGGAACACCAATGATCTTTGTGGATAAAAGGGATGGTGGAAGAAGGATGTCTTGGGACTACAGAAATCTAAACAATGTTACCATAAAGAATAAATATCCTTTACCAAGAATTCAAGATCTGTTTGATCAAGTGAAGGGAGCTGGAGTATTTTATAAGATCGATCTAAGATCTGGATACCATTAGATAAAAATCAAACCGGAGGATGTTCCAAAGACAACATTTGTTTCAAGGTATGGACACCATGAGTATCTTGTAGTACCATTTGGTTTGACCAATGCACCATCAATATTCATGAATCTGATGAACACAATCTTCATGCCATATTTGGATAAGTTCGTCATAGTCTTCATTGATGATATTCTAATATATTTCATAGATAAAGAAGAGCATGCAGATCATTTGAGAATAGCATTGCAGACCCTAAGAGAACATAAACTTTATGCTAAGTTCGGTAAATGTGAATTCTGGTTAGACGAGGTAGAATTCCTCGGTCATGTGATCAGTAAAGATGGAATTGCTGTAAATCCATACAAAGTTCAATCAGTATTAGAATGGACTGCACCAACCAATGTGAAACAAATTCGAGGTTTCTTGGGTATGGATGGTTATTACCGGAGGTTCATTGAAGGTTTCTCCAAAATAGCTGGACCAATGACCAAATTGTTAAGAAAGAATACACCATTCAATTGGGATGAGAAGTGTGAAGCAAGTTTTCAGGAGTTAAAGACCAGATTAACTACCGCTCCAATTCTAGCAGTTCCAGAAATAGGGAAAGACTTCTTAGTATACTGTGATGCATCTAAAGAAGGTTTAGGTTGTGTGTTAATGCAAGATCGGAAAGTGATTGCTTATGGATCAAGACAACCGAAACCACATGAAGTCAACTATCCAACTCATGATTTAGAGTTAGCAGCAGTAGTCTTTGCTTTGAAGGGATGGATGCATTTTCTTTATGGAGCCAGATGTGAGTTATACACTGACCACAAAAGTCTCAAATATTTATTTACCCAAAAGGAATTGAATATGATACAAAAGCGTTGGTTGGAACTAATCAAGGATTATGATCTAACAATCAACTATACCCCGGGAAAAGCAAATGTTGTAGCAGATGCCTTAAGTCGTAAAAGTGCATATATTCAGCCTAGCAATCGAGAGCTACCAAAAGAGTTACAGATGGATTTGGAAAGATTAGAAATTCAATTTGTTAGAACCAAAACTCTTGGAGGGTTAGCTAATATGCAGGTAGTTGTAGAACATGATAGTGATCTGAAGCATGAGATTTTTAGACAACAAACATAAGATCCTTTCATTGCTGAAGAAATTCGGTGGATATCCCAAGGGCAAACATCAGTTTTTTGCCTAGGATATTATGAATCTTTGTGGTTACAAGATCATCTTTGTGTTCCAGATGTAACTGAGATTCGTGAAGTCATACTCTGAGAAACTCATGAAACACCATATTCTATACATCCAGGAAGTACTAAGATGTATATGGATCCAAAAGAATTATTCTGGTGGAATAACATGAAAAGGGACATTGCAAAATATGTGTCAGAATGCCATACTTTCCAAAGGGTAAAGGCTGAACATCAAAGTCTAGCAGGACCATTGCAACCTTTGGAAATTCCCGAATGGAAATGGGAGGAGATTGGTATGGACTTCATCACCGGATTGCCCATGACACCTAAACGGAAGGACATGATTTGGGTAATTGTTGATAGACTCACTAAGAGTGCACATTTTATTCCGGTAAATCAGAAGGATAATGCCGAGAAGTTAGTGGAAGTTTACATCGAAGAAATAGTAAGTAAGCATGGAGTGCCCAAGAAGATTGTAACTGACAGGGGATCAGTGTTCACATCGGGATTTTGGAAGCAATTACATGAAGCACTTGGTTCAAAGTTAGATTTTAGGACAACTTATCATCCAGAAATAGGGGGTCAAACAGAAAGAACCAATCAGATACTGGAAGACATATTAAGGGCGTGTACATTAGATTTTGGAGGTTCATGGGAAGATCATCTACCTTTGGCAGAATTTTCCTACAATAATAGCTATCAGAGTAGTCTGAAGGCAGCTCCATATCAGGTTCTGTATGGAAGGAAATGTAGATCACTAATATGTTGGTATGAGCCTGGAAGCAGCGAAGAATTTGCGCCAGACTATATCAAGGAAAAGCAAGATATCATTGATAAAATCAAGGATAGATTGAAAATAGCTCAAAGTAGGCAGAAAAGTTATGCCGATAAAAGTCGAAGATCATGGCATCCTGAAGTAGGAGACATGGTATATCTGAAAGTAAGTCCAATGAAAGGAGTTAAAAGGTTCAGAGTTAAAGGAAAATTGAGTCCAAGATATATAGGGCCATTCAAAATACTGAGTCAAAAAAGGACTATATCTTATGCTTTAGAGTTACCCGCAAGATTGGCTCAAGTTCATAATGTTTTCCATGTCTCACAACTCCGAAAATGTCTTAAGGTTCCTGATGATGAAATCACACATCAAGAGATAGAATTACAAGCAGATCTGACCTATGTTGAAAAACCCTGTAAAATTTTGGAAGAAAACTGGAAAAGGTTGAGAAACAGGGCCATCAAGTACTGCAAGGTACAATGGGAACATCATCCCGAAAGAGAAGCCACCTGGGAGAAACAAGATGATTAAATAAAAGCCTATCCAGAACTATTCAGGTACACTTCAACAAACTTCGGGACAAAGTTTAATTTAAGGGGGGAAGTCTGTAACATCCCAACATTTATGAACCAACGAAGGGTAGAATTAGGAATCTGTGCAATTGCATGCATTCATCTGTAAAAATGTGGGTAAATTTTTCGCCAAATAAAACCTAAAGTGATCAAAGTTTCTTTCACTCTTTAAGTTTTGGAATAGCCTTGGAGAATGATCGTTATAAACTTTGACATGATCTTTATGGATTAGTGTTTTCTGGGGAAAGGAATTTGAATTCAAACTTGAGAGTTTGATTTATATTATTTAAAAAAATTAGAATTATGTTTGAGTAATCTTATTTAATCAAGAAATAATATTTAGAAACTCAAACTTTAAATAATATAACACAATCAAGAAAATGAATATTTATTCCATATCTTTATTCAATAAATAAGTTACAAAATGTAACTTATGAAATTAATCAAGAATCTTTACAATAGTAAATTATAATAAGAAGAATATTTACATACTGAGTAATATTACAATCTTTATTACAAAAGAATAAAATAAAGATTACAAAAAGAATAAAATAAATATTACAAAGGAATTATTCTATAAAAAAAACTATTCTAATCTTGAATCTTCAAGTCTTGTACCTGCAAAACAAAGAACAAACAAAAAGAAAGAAAATAAAGGATTAAGATATTTTTACTCTCAATAGTGACAGTGAGATGCACTGTTCCATTTTACATCACTGAGTAAATCTTTAGGGGCAAGTTTCACCAATATGAAAGAACTAAATCTTTCATAATTTATAAGCCATAAGTCAAATAATTCCAATCAGTAAGAGGGTCAAGTTTCACCAGATAGGTAAATGTAATTAGATAAAAAGGTAGATCATTCCCTGAGCCTATCCATAAGGATGCAACAGGCACACAAGCAGCTTACACACCTAAATGCATGGTGTGTGCTGTCAAGCACAGCCACAGCTGACCACACAATCAAAACAGCTTAACACAGCCGTGGGAAAGCACCATAGTACCATTTCCTTGCTCATACACACCAAGAACCAGCAGTCTAGCCACATCCAAACCAGCCAAACTAAACCACAAACCAGATCATCCCAGTACTCATCAAGATGGTGACATAAGGAGGGGGTGGATCAGGTGGATAGCAAGGACAAGGCCAAGCTACCAGGAACCAGAAGGTGGATAGAAAGATCAAGGACAAGTTCCAGGAGCTGGAAGTAGAAGGAGCAGCATCAGGAGAATAACTAGATCAGGCCATCAACACAACCAACAAGATCTACCACCAACCACAACAATAACCCACTGTTGTGGTGACTTATATAAAAACCATCACATGATTTGTTTATCATATCAATATAAAGATTCATGTGTTGTTCTATATCTAACTTCTCAGTATTCACCCAAGTGAGGTGAATCCATCCTAGAAGATTTTGAATAATAAAGTCATAGCCACAAGATAACCATACAAGTAAAACCAGGACCTCAGACCAACATCACTGATCCAGGATATAAAAACCAAACCTTATACTCCAATATAATCAAAGTCAAGATTATGAAATCTGGGCACATCTCTTAAAAGAGTAGCACCTCAGAATCCATAAATTCTATGGATCCATGCAAAACCATTATCACACCCATTTTTTCCCAACTATGACTCAAGAATTAGCAGCTGGTATTACTACCAGAACATTTCTATCAGGGACAACAAATTAGGAAACTAGTTCCTATGCCTCAGACCAACATCATAGGCAGAGAGATTAAAAGAATCTTTCATCTTATCTTTGCCAGTTACCAATTTCAAGCACTGGTAGATCTAAGCTCAGTAATAGGACCCAACCACTTGTGTGCCATTCTATGATGGTATCACAAGGAGAAGTTCTAAAACCCAAGCACAATCATTACTTAGCTTTCACAAATAAAAGGGGCAAGCCACTAAATATCATTTTCCTAGAATCAAATGCCAGGAATCAGGCTCAATCTTATATATACATATACAGAACATCACTAATATGTAATGATTAATTTAAGTCTGTATATAACCATACAAGCCACAGTTATAGATGCAGTGAACAATCACTGACAAAACTACTGTCGGTATCAATATTTTGATAGTAGCAAGATCCCAAATCAACAGGATCCACAAGTAATAGTATCACAATAGCAGTATCAACTAAAACATATCCAATTATCAATTGGAATCAGACCAATAAAACCACTAGCATCATGAAGATTAACTATGGACAGTGATCCACATAAGCATCCTACTCAAGGATCATCACTACTAGATCCAATTCACCATATATAATATCAATAGAGAACCTGAACCAACTACTGGGCCCCACATCATGGAATTGTGGACGGGAAAGTACGCCCGGTTGTGCAACAAGGAAGTTGATCTCTCATGGGTAAAGTAATGCACCTCTATAGAGTGTAAGAACTGTAACTTGTTACTCCATGTTCCGGGAAGGAGCTACGAACCCGACAGGAAAGGAACTCCATGAAAGTTCTGGTCAACCTGTGAAGGCTGATGGTCATAGATTTTCATAATAAAATCAATCTTTGAAGAAAGATTTACAAAAACTGCATAGTGCCAAGGACTTATAGTACGAGGTGGTAGATAGAGCATTAAACTTCCCACCTTGCATATAATGAACTCGCTGGGTAACGCTGTTACTCACCCTTTATTTTGATCCTGTAACATCCCAAAAATCATAGTTTCAAAACTCATTCATATCATCTTTTGTATCATTCATCCATTTAGGGTTTTCTCAAAAATCACTTAGAGATAGAATTTGAGCTATGATTTCATGTGGTCAATTTATCCCAAATAGCCATCACCCTTTGAAATTTGAATGTTTAAGTACTTGTTTGCTTGCCTCCATTGATGGAAAGATTAGATGAAACTTTTAAAACCCAAGATTTCAAATTTAGAAATAGTTTCAAAATCCCTTTCAAATATTTGCAAACAAGAACAAATCTCTGATTACTTTGAAAACCAAGCTTGACCAAGCCTTCCAAAGTAACCACTTAGTTAATATGACTGTTTTTGAATCCACAAAACCCTGCAAAAATTCCCAAGGCAGTTTGGTTTCAAAAGGATTTGAATTCATATCAAAATTCATACCAGAAAATAAATTTCGAAAAAGAAAAGGCTTAAACAATAGAAAAGGGCCGCGTGGCCAGAATCTGGCCCAGTAGCGGATCAAGCCCAGCAAGCCCACCCGGCGATCTCCTTTTCCTTCTCACACGCGCGAGCACACGCAAACAGACAATGACAACCCGACCCCATCAACACCTTGCGCGTTTCGCTGATGAGCGGGTCCAGTCCACGTCGTCCTCGTCTTCCCCAGACCGCGCCTGCGACCACGTCGCTGCAGCAGTGATGGCCGGTAATGGCGCGGTGTAAATGGGCATTTATCCTCGAGCGTTTCATGTCGATTCCCCGGCTATAAGACCCTCTCTTCCCCGCGATCTTTTTCCCCCAAACACCTCGCTCACTCCGCCACCATGTTGCCCTCAATCCTCCGCGCACCGCCGCTGTCAGAGCCCTCTCCGGCGAGAGATTCAGGTGAGCCTCGAGTTACCCTCTGCCTATCGTTCTTGCTATCTCACTCAGTGTATCTTTGCGCACCTCCTGACCTCACTAGTCCGTCTTGTACTGCCCCAGGTCGCCGGTTCCACTTGACACCGCGAGCACCGACGGCGACATCAACTCCGACGAGTTTTCCCGGTAGGTACAGACCGCCCCTCGCCTTCCCGTTCATGCACACGACTTCCCCTTGACCCTGTGAACCTAACTGTGTCGCTATCTTTCCTTGGGGTGATTCACAGCGACGTCCACGACGACCACCTGATGCACCCGACGCCGCCACGAACTCCGGTGAGCAATCACAGCCGTGCCCGAGCGCCCCTTGACCAACCGCGTGTACGACGAGCTTCGCCGTGACCTCCTGAGCCCGGTGAGCTACTCCTCGTTCTCACTTACCCCCTGTAGCGCCGCCTCCGTCATCGACTGACAGTTCCGCCGCCGGTAGCCACCGCTCCGCCGCCAGATCTTGGTCAGTACAATAGCAGCCGTCAGATCTTTATCGTAGCGCTAGGATAGATTCACTTACTCCGAAGCGGTACACGATCTGAGCCGCCAGATTTCATTTAGATCCTACGGCTGTGGAGTTTGATCCGGTGCGAACCGGTACGCGCCAGTAATAACGCGACGCGTGGCAAGGTTTAAACTAAAAACAGAATTTAAAACCTGATTTAGATTCAAACTTCAAATGCTTATAACTTTTGAATGCCACGTTAGATTTTTGCAAACTTTATACCGTTGGATTCAGTGAAACAAGGCCTTTCAGAATATCCAATTTATTTTGCATATAGTAACAATTAAAATGATTTTATTTGTAAAACATGTTTTAAGGCCATTTTAAGTAGAAATTATTTTGGTAAAATTATATGGATGCCAAATAAGTTTGGTTGGCAAATTTGTGTTATGCTAAGTTTATGTAAACATGAGCATACTTGATAGAATTTTCAAAAATCACCACTTAGTAGATTCTTGCATGCATGCATTCATATTAATTTTGATTGTATATAAATTGTGTGTGTAATTGTATGCTATTATTTCTTGTGTAGATTTTGCTAGTGATTGTGATTGTGAAGAGTGCTACTCTCCCCACTACCAAGGCAAGTGATATTTTCATCAACATTTCTGTCCTATGATTTGTACTAGCATTAGATATTTTGCTAAAATTATTGCATGATATTTTGCCTAGTGCTAAAATGGGAAATCCTAAGTAGAATGGAATAGTAGAAATGCTAGGGAAATTATCCTATGGTAGGTTGTCATATTCTGCTTAGTCTAGCTACTTAGCAAACAAGGGTGGTGAACATCTATATAGTTTATGATAAAATATTCTAAGTCAAGAGACTTATGTTTTCTTAATAACGCGACGCGTGGCAAGGTTTAAACTAAAAACAGAATTTAAAACCTGATTTAGATTCAAACTTCAAATGCTTATAACTTTTGAATGCCACGTTAGATTTTTGCAAACTTTATACCGTTGGATTCAGTGAAACAAGGCCTTTCAGAATATCCAATTTATTTTGCATATAGTAACAATTAAAATGATTTTATTTGTAAAACATGTTTTAAGGCCATTTTAAGTAGAAATTATTTTGGTAAAATTATATGGATGCCAAATAAGTTTGGTTGGCAAATTTGTGTTATGCTAAGTTTATGTAAACATGAGCATACTTGATAGAATTTTCAAAAATCACCACTTAGTAGATTCTTGCATGCATGCATTCATATTAATTTTGATTGTATATAAATTGTGTGTGTAATTGTATGCTATTATTTCTTGTGTAGATTTTGCTAGTGATTGTGATTGTGATTGTGAAGAGTGCTACTCTCCCCACTACCAAGGCAAGTGATATTTTCATCAACATTTCTGTCCTATGATTTGTACTAGCATTAGATATTTTGCTAAAATTATTGCATGATATTTTGCCTAGTGCTAAAATGGGAAATCCTAAGTAGAATGGAATAGTAGAAATGCTAGGGAAATTATCCTATGGTAGGTTGTCATATTCTGCTTAGTCTAGCTACTTAGCAAACAAGGGTGGTGAACATCTATATAGTTTATGATAAAATATTCTAAGTCAAGAGACTTATGTTTTCTTAATAAAACAACTAAGTCAAATGAACCTCCTGGGTGGAATGGAATGATTGGGTTATGTTGAGTGGTTACACAAGGCCATGGACTTGGGTTGTGTATCTCACTTGTGGTATGCCACCCAGGCACAAAGGGATTTGGAGGCCAAGTGTTGAGAAAGCTTACAGTTCAACCACTTGGCAATATGGGCTCTGCCATGATCATATAGGTTGCTAGAACTTAGTCACTTGGACAGTTGGTGGTAGTTGGGTTGATAGGTTGGAGCGCGTCCATTTTGACTAAGGAAAAGCTTCTGAAAGGTCCTGTCTTGGGAAACCAAGTCTGGTGGGGAAAGTGCACAACCTCTGCAGATGGAAAACCTAAGTACTTAGCCTAGTCCAAGGAAATGGACACTTTTGAGCATCAAGACATGGAAGCTACAAGAATCTCATCACTCCAACTTCTAAGTAAAAATTTGTGGGTGAACAAGGGTGAAGGACCCCAATGTCTATTGGTGGTTTCCTTGGGAAAGTTTTTGACAAAGAAAAACTTAGAGTTTTCAACTAATAGGAAAAATCTATTTTAAGCAAAGCAAGCCAAGCTACACTTAGCCAAAATGCATATAGTAATATAGTCCACTTAAAATATACTAAGGTATCACTTGCCAATACTATTCCAAAGTATTGACCCTCTGTGGCTGTAACTTGTGATGTTGCAGGTTACTCCGATGATGATTAGGAGTCATGAGTCTACGCTCAACATGCTTGCCTGTGGCACATGAAGATGAAGACTTGTGTTTATTTACTTATTCCATAAACTCTTGTATTAGGCCTTTGGCCTTGAGTTGTAAAAGACTATGTTTTATCTCTGGAATGAATGTAATAAACGACCTTTGTTTCTGTGTACTTCATCTAAAACTGTGGATGCTAGAATTGATCCAGGGACTAGCATTGCAATCACAGGGATCCTTTCCTTTATAAAGGAGGGGTCTAACAGATGGTATCAGAGCACTGTGTTGCCTGTAGGATTGGAAAACCACTAAGGAAAAAGTTTTTCAACTACTTCTACACTTGTCTATTCTTCTCGTAAAACTTTTCTAATCTCTTTCAACTTCCTTTGTAGATGAACTCCATCAACGAAGCCGTGAAGAAGGGACCACTCATGACCATGACCTTGGAGTGTGAAACTGAGTTTCCCAATATTCTTAAGGACCTCATGGAGGCAATGGATGCACATGGTGAAGCCGTGTACAAGGGCTTTCCAGTGATGGATGAAGGAGTGGAGTATTGGTGGGTGCAACTTCACTTGTACAAAAACAAGGAAGACAACCACAAAGAAAGGGGATTCTGCATGTACACCAACACTACAATGCACACTACATTCTTTGAGTCAGCCAGGGATGCAGCTTGGAGAACTATCAAAGAACTAAGTGCTAGAGTCAAGTGCAGAATGCTCAACCTTCAAAAAGACTTAGAGAAAGAGAAGGAGCTTACTCAAGAGTTGGAAGACACCAACCAAGAGATAAGGGGAGATGTTATAGACTTAGTGATAGAGTCAAGAGAGCAAGATTGGTGGATTGCCTCTAGGAACATTGTGTTTAATAATAGATCCCGTGTGATTGGTTTGTAAGAAACTTCGTTAGTTGGACCACCACTTATCACTTTACTTCCAAAAGATATTCTAATTAAGTTTGGACCTTTGATTAATGTAATAGACTTATGTATGCATGATTTGTGTGATGATTGTGTTCCATGAATATGTATGAATGTTTGTCTCGATTTACCTTGATTTGTGTTGTTCTAACTTTTTCATTCTTATAAATAGATGCCTATTGCCATCAGCACTGTTGAGGAGTTTCGGGTTACTCGTTTTGGTCCCCGTATCATTGAGCTTACCACTCTGCTTGATCTCCCTCTTCCTACCATTACGGTGTACCCACTCACCAAGTTCGAGAGGAAGGACCTCTGGGGCTTCAAAGTGAATCAGCTCGGACGCCAGACTGAGCCCACTACGGAGGCCATCATCTTCAAGTTGATGCACGACGACAGGGAGAGAGGCATGGAGGTAGTCATGCAGGATCTCATAGGACGACTGTTAGGCCGTCACTCCCGTCAGGTTAGAGGCACTCACTTCCACGTCTTTGGAAGACGTGATGTTGACGGAGAGTCCATCGACTTTGAGGACGACTCGAGGAGCACTGCGGAGCCGATACGTCTTTATCTTCAGGACTTAGAGACTCTTCTCAGGCACGTAGATACAGATAGGACGAACGTTATGTTAGGAAATGACGAGCTTCAGGTGCAGCTTCGCGAGAAGTACAAGCTTTTTGCACAGCAGGATGAGATGATCAAGGAAATGGAGACAAAGTTCGAGGCCCAGGACCGCAAGTTCAAGAGTCAAGAGAAACGCGTCCAGGATAGGAACAAGAAGATCCGGGACATGACCGAGGAACTGAAGTCCAAGGACTTCGAGCTTGAGCAGCAACAGATGGTTATTGAGAGGCTTCGCTCTCAGAAGAGGACTCTCAAGGCCAAGGTCGATTCTTTGACCACTACGATTGAGGAGAACAAGACCGCGATGGAGAACGCAGGTCTTACCTTCGTCGAGGAGGAGATTGACGATGATGAGTAGATTTGACTACTCGTTTACCTTTCTTATTCATACTTGTTATTGTGAACTTATTATTGGACCATCCGACATGTGGATGGCTTGCCACTTGTGTGTTTTACCTCATGAGTTTATTATGTGGTTGTTGAACCTTTATTCTTATGTTGCTTGTTATGTCTTTGCTTATGTTGTATTGTGCATAAAACATCTATGGGTATCTCATTCTTATCTATTTGAACAAACCACAGACGCCTCCCCGTCGCGCAAACCCCAACCCCAACAACATCACCCCGGAAATGCAACAAATGATGAATGCGCAAACACAGCTTATGCAAATGATGACAACATTCATCCAAAACCAGAATAACAACAACAACAACCCCAACAACAATAACAACAACAACAACCCCCCGGGTTTTGATATGCTCACCAGATTTCTGCGTTTGAGGCCAGCAAAGTTTGCGGGAACAACTGATCCCATGGTGGCCAATGACTGGCTACGTTCCGTGAACAAGGACTTAGTGACCGTGGGCTGCACGGATGCTGAAAAAGTCAGGTTCGCAGCACATCTGTTGGAAGGACCAGCCGCTACATGGTGGGACGACTTCCAAATCACCACTCCTATTGATGAGGTGACTTGGGCTATCTTTGAAGATGGCTTTCGCACTGCTCATATCTCATCAGGAATGATGAGTCTGAAAAAGGAGTTTCACAACTTGAAACAGCGCCACCGCAGCGTGGCAGAATATATAGAAGAGTTCAACAATCTGGCGCGCTATGCACCGGATGAGGTTGACACAGATGCCAAAAGAAAGGAAAAATTTCTGGAAGGCTTGAATGATGAACTGAATCTACAGTTGGCTGTGGCATATGTTCCAACTTATCAGTCTTTGTGTGACAAGGCTGCCATTTTGGAGAGTAAAATGAAGCAAGTCGAGAGTAGAAAGAGGAAACACTCCGACAAGCACAGCTCGGGATCGTCTCACAAACGATCTCACTATGATGACAGTGGCAGCTCAGGATCCCATAAACATGGGAAATTCAGCAAGCACAACCACAACCGTCATGACAACAAGCATCACCGCAGTCATGACAAGGACAAGTACAAGAACCACAAGGGTGGACATAAGAGCCACTATGGTGGAAATGGTAGTGGAAGTGGAGGCCAACCTCCTAAAAAGGACCTCAGTCAGGTTGAGTGCTTCAAATGCAAAAAGCTGGGGCATTATGCTAATGAGTGCCCTGAGAAGAAAGTTGAAGGACCTAACAAGCCAAATCCTTTTCAGAAAGGACAGGTTAACCACATCAATGTGGAGGAGGTCTATGAGGAGCCTGATGCCGTGGCTGGTAAGTTCAGACTCAATTCAATTTCAGCATTTGTACTCTTTGATACCGGTGCATCTCATTCATTCATATCAAAGGCATTTGTTGATAGAAATGGGTTTGCATCAGAAAACATTGGGTGTCCAACAAAAGTTAGTTCTCTAGGGGGAGACATGATAGTAAGCCTTGGATGCCGGGATCTCACCATAGAGTTTGGTAAGCATAAATTTCCAGTAAGCCTGATAATCCTAGATTCCCAAGGACTAGACGTAATTTTGGAAATGGACTGGATGGCTAAGTATGAAGGAGTATTAGATTGTGCCAATCGTACCGTTACACTCACAACCCCCGAAGGAAAAAGAATAAAATTTAAGTCAAACTTTGAATCCAAAGGTAGTAAGCTGAATTCTCTTAAGGCGGTTAGCATGGACAGTGTACCAATAGTATGTGAGTATCCGGATGTGTTTCCGGAAGAGCTACCAGGAATGCCTCCGGATAGAGATGTGGAGTTTTTGATAGATTTGGTGCCAGGATCAGGACCAATAGCTAAGAGACCGTACAAAATGTCAGTTGATGAACTGAAAGAGCTCAAGAAGCAGCTAGGAGAACAGTTGCAGAAAGGGTTTATTCAACCAAGTTCTTCGTCTTGGGGAGCCCCAGTATTGTTCGTGGAGAAGAAGGATAGAACACAAAGGTTATGTATTGACTACCGTTCTCTCAACGAGGTTACCATCAAGAACAAATATCCTTTGCCAAGAATCAACGACTTATTTGATCAGTTAGAAGGAGCATGTGTATTCTCGAAAATTGATCTCCGGTCAGGTTATTTTCAACTCAAGATAAGAGAGCAAGACATACCAAAAACAGCATTCACCACAAGGTATGGATTGTATGAGTATACTATGATGCCCTTTGGTTTAACCAACGCTCCGGCATACTTCATGAATATGATGAACAAGGTGTTCATGGAATTTCTAGACAAGTTCGTTGTCGTTTTCATCGATGACATCTTGGTCTACTCCAAGAGCAAGGAAGAACATGAAAGACACTTACGCTTGATACTTGAGAAACTGAGGGAACATAAACTGTATGCCAAATTCAGTAAGTGTGAATTCTGGTTAGAGAAAGTTGGTTTTCTTGGTCATGTGATGACAAAAGATGGTGTGGCAGTTGATCCTGCAAAGGTTTCAGCAGTGACAGAATGGGAATCACCCAAGAATGTGAAAGAAGTTCGTAGTTTCCTCGGCTTGGCAGGTTACTACAGAAGGTTCATTGAAAATTTCTCGAAGGTTGCTAAACCAATGACAGAATTGCTAAAGAAGGACAAGAAGTTTGCTTGGACTGAAGGTTGCGAAGTCAGTTTCCAAGAATTGAAGAAGAGACTTGTGACAGCACCGGTTCTATGTCTGCCAGATTTAGAAAAGGATTTCCAAGTATATTGTGATGCGTCTCATCAAGGTTTGGGTGCCGTACTTATGCAAGATGGTAAAGTCGTAGCCTATGCTTCGAGACAACTCAAAACTCATGAAGTAAACTATCCTACTCATGATTTGGAGTTAGCCTCTGTCGTCCATGCACTCAAAACATGGAGACATTACCTTTTGGGAAAGCGTTGTGAAGTGTTCACCGATCATAAAAGCTTGAAGTATATCTTCACCCAGAAAGAAATCAACATGAGACAAAGAAGATGGCTAGAACTTATCAAGGATTACGACTTAAGTTTGCAATACCACCCCGATAAAGCAAATGTAGTAGCAGATGCTCTAAGTCGTAAGACGTTTGTAAATGGCCTCACAAAAGGGGAATTGCCAGATGACTTGTGTAAGCAATTCAAAGAACTCAGATTGGAGATTGTACCAGAAGGATATCTCATGTCTTTAGATGTTCAACCCACTCTATTGGACAAAATCCGAGAAGTTCAGAAGACTGATGAGGAAATTGGAAAGATTAAGGAAAATATTAGTCTAGGGAAGGCTAAGAGTTTCCGTGTTGACGAACAGGGTACTTTATGGCACGGGAAACGTATATGCGTTCCACGAGACCCAGAGTTGCGGAAACTGATCTTACAAGAAGGACACAACTCTCCGTATTCTATTCACCCGGGAAATACCAAGATGTACATGGACATGAAGGAAAGGTTCTGGTGGAACAATCTCAAAAGGGACATTGCCGAGCATATTGCTTTGTGTGATGTGTGTAGCAGAGTCAAAGCGGAGCACCAGAAACCAGCGGGTTTGCTTCAACCACTACCTATTCCTGAATGGAAGTGGGAAAATATAGGTATGGATTTCATTACCGGATTACCAAGGACCAGGTCAGGGTATGATTCCATATGGGTAGTAGTGGATCGCCTAACTAAAGTGGCTCATTTTATACCTATGAAGACCACCTATACAAGTGCCAAGTTAGCAAAAATTTACATGAGCAGAATCATATGCCTTCACGGTGTGCCTAAGAGTATTGTATCGGATAGAGGAACCCAGTTCACATCTCACTTTTGGAGACAGCTTCATGAATCCTTAGGAACGAGATTAGAATTCAGCACTGCTTTTCATCCTCAAACTGATGGACAAACAGAAAGAACCAACCAAATTCTTGAAGACATGCTGAGAGCCTGTGCTCTAGACTATGGAGCAAGTTGGGATGAAAGTTTGCCGTACGCAGAATTTTCTTACAATAACAGTCATCAATCTAGTATTGGAATGGCACCGTTTTAGTTACTCTACGGAAGGAAGTGTACCACCCCATTGTTATGAAATGGTGTGGGAGAAAGAAGCTTATTCGGAACAGATCTTATCAAAGACGCCGAAGAGAAAGTCAAATTGGTTAAGGACAGATTGAAGATAGCACAGTCCTGACAGAAAAGCTATGCGGATTCTAAGCGTAGAGAAGTCACCTACGAAGTTGGGGATAGAGCTTACCTCAGGGTATCACCACTTCGTGGAGTGAAAAGATTTGGAGTTAAGGGAAAATTGGCACCAAGATACGTTGGGCCATTCAAGATTCTAAGTCGCAAAGGAGAAGTTGCATACGAAGTTGAATTGCCAGAATCTCTATCAGCAGTCCATAACGTATTTCACGTGAGTCAGCTTAAGAAATGTCACCCAGAAATGGAAGAGTCTTCTTTGAAGGATACCATACCTTTGGAAGAAGTTCAGCTAGAAAGTGATCTCACTTATGAGGAAATGCCTGTCAAGATACTAGAGACCGCAGAAAGAGTTACCAGGACCAAGACTATCAAGTTTTGTAAAGTGCAATGGAACCATCACACCAAAGAGGAAGCAACATGGGAAAGAGAAGATGATCTTCGGAAAGACCACCCTCACCTATTTGCTAGCCAACCCGAATCTCGAGGGCGAGATTCATCTTAAGGGGGTTAGATTTGTAACATCCCAAAAATCATAGTTTCAAAACTCATTCATATCATCTTTTGTATCATTCATCCATTTAGGGTTTTCTCAAAAATCACTTAAAGATAGAATTTGAGCTATGATTTCATGTGGTCAATTTATCCCAAATAGCCATCACCCTTTGAAATTTGAATGTTTAAGTACTTGTTTGCTTGCCTCCATTGATGGAAAGATTAGATGAAACTTTTAAAACCCAAGATTTCAAATTTAGAAATAGTTTCAAAATCCCTTTCAAATATTTGCAAACTAGAACAAATCTCTGATTACTTTGAAAACCAAGCTTGACCAAGCCTTGCAAAGTAACCACTTAGTTAATATGACTGTTTTTGAATCCACAAAACCCTGCAAAAATTCCCAAGGCAGTTTGGTTTCAAAAGGATTTGAATTCATATCAAAATTCATACCAGAAAATAAATTTCGAAAAAGAAAAGGCTTAAACAATAGAAAAGGGCCGCGCGGCCAGAATCTGGCCCAGCAGCGGATCAAGCCCATCAAGCCCACCCGGGGATCTCCTTTTCCTTCTCACACGCGCGAGCACACGCAAACAGACGCTGACAGCCCGACGCCACCAACACCTTGCGCGTTTCGCTAACGAGCGGGTCCAGTCCACGTCGTCCTCGTCTTCCCCAGACCGTGCCTGCGACCACTTCGCTGCAGCAGTGATGGCCGGTAATGGCGCGGTGTAAATGGGCATTTATCCTCGAGCGTTTCATGTCGATTCCCCGGCTATAAGACCCTCTCTGCCCCGCGATATTTTTCCCCCAAACACCTCGCTCACTCCGCCACCAGGCTGCCCTCAATCCTCCGCGCACCGCCGCTGTCAGAGCCCTCCCCGGCGAGAGATTCAGGTGAGCCTCGAGTTCCCCTCTGCCTATCGTTCTTGCTATCTGACTCAGTGTATCTTTGCGCACCTCCTGACCTCACTAGTCCATCTTGTACTGCCCCAGGTCGCCGGTTCCACTTGACACCGCGAGCACCGACGGCGACATCAACTCCGACGAGTTTTTCCGGTAGGTACAGACCGCCCCTCGCCTTCCCGTTCATGCACACGACTTCCCCTTGACCCTGTGAACCTAACTGTGTCGCTATCTTGCCTTGGGATGATTCACAGCGACGTCCACGACGACCACCTGACGCACCCGACGCCGCCACGAACTCCGGTGAGCAATCGCAGCCGTGCCCGAGCGCCCCTTGACCAACCGTGTCTACGACGAGCTTCGCCGTGACCTCCTGAGCCCGGTGAGCTACTCCTCGTTCTCACTTACCCCCTGTAGCGCCGCCTCCGTCATCGACTGACAGTTCCGCCGCCGGTAGCCACCGCTCCGCCGCCAGATCTTGGTCAGTACAATAGCAGCCGTCAGATCTTTATCGTAGCGCTAGGATAGATTCACTTACTCCGAAGCGGTACACGATCTGAGCCGCCAGATTTCATTTAGATCCTACGGCTGTGGAGTTTGATCCGGTGCGAACCGGTACGCGCCAGTAATAACGCGATGCGTGGCAAGGTTTAAACTAAAAACAGAATTTAAAACCTGATTTAGATTCAAACTTCAAATGCTTATAACTTTTGAATGCCACGTTAGATTTTTGCAAACTTTATACCGTTGGATTCAGTGAAACAAGGCCTTTCAGAATATCCAATTTATTTAGCATATAGTAACAATTAAAATGATTTTATTTGTAAAACATGTTATAAGGCCATTTTAAGTAGAAATTATTTTGGTAAAATTATATGGATGCCAAATAAGTTTGGTTGGCAAATTTGTGTTATGCTAAGTTTATGTAAACATGAGCATACTTGATAGAATTTTCAAAAATCACCACTTAGTAGATTCTTGCATGCATGCATTCATATTAGTTTTGATTGTATATAAATTGTGTGTGTAATTGTATGCTATTATTTCTTGTGTAGATTTTGCTAGTGATTGTGATTGTGAAGAGTGCTACTCTCCCCACTACCAAGGCAAGTGATATTTTCATCAACATTTCTGTCCTATGATTTGTACTAGCATTAGATATTTTGCTAAAATTATTGCATGATATTTTGCCTAGTGCTAAGATGGGAAATCCTAAGTAGAATGGAATAGTAGAAATGCTAGGGAAATTATCCTATGGTAGGTTGTCATATTCTGCTTAGTCTAGCTACTTAGCAAACAAGGGTGGTGAACATCTATGTAGTTTATGATAAAATATTCTAAGTCAAGAGACTTATGTTTTCTTAATAAAACAACTAAGTCAAATGAACCTCCTGGGTGGAATGGAATGATTGGGTTATGTTGAGTGGTTACACAAGGCCATGGACTTGGGTTGTGTATATCACTTGTGGTATGCCACCCAGGCACAAAGGGATTTGGAGGCCAAGTGTTGAGAAAGCTTACAGTGCAACCACTTGGCAATATGGGCTCTGCCATGATCATATAGGTTGCTAGAACTTAGTCACTTGGACGGTTGGTGGTAGTTGGGTTGATAGGTTGGAGCGCGTCCATTTTGACTAAGGAAAAGCTTCTGAAAGGTCCTGTCTTGGGAAACCAAGTCTGGTGGGGAAAGTGCACAACCTCTGCAGATGGAAAACCTAAGTACTTAGCCTAGTCCAAGGAAATGGACACTTTTGAGCATCAAGACATGGAAGCTACAAGAATCTCATCACTCCAACTTCTAAGTAAAAATTTGTGGGTGAACAAGGGTGAAGGACCCCAATGTCTATTGGTGGTTTCCTTGGGAAAGTTTTTGACAAAGAAAAACTTAGAGTTTTAAACTAATAGGAAAAATCTATTTTAAGCAAAGCAAGCCAAGCTACACTTAGCCAAAATGCATATAGTAATATAGTCCACTTAAAATATACTAAGGTATCACTTGCCAATACTATTCCAAAGTATTGACCCTCTGTGGCTGTAACTTGTGATGTTGCAGGTTACTCCGATGATGATTAGGAGTCATGAGTCTACGCTCAACATGCTTGCCTGTGGCACATGAAGATGAAGACTTGTGTTTATTTACTTATTCCATAAACTCTTGTATTAGGCCTTTGGCCTTGAGTTGTAAAAGACTATGTTTTATCTCTGGAATGAATGTAATAAACGACCTTTGTTTCTGTGTACTTCATCTAAAACTGTGGATGCTAGCATTGATCCAGGGACTAGCATTGCAATCACAGGTATCCTTTCCTTTATAAAGGAGGGGTCTAACAGATCCCTTGCTTAGTCTCTGAGGATCCCGAAGAAACTCCAATGTATGCAACTGAGAACCAAGAGGAGGTCTTCTATGAAGAGCCCAATTTGTATGGAGCCGTAGAAGGGGAGGACTACGATATCGTCTACAGAGGAGAGTACCAAGAGTAAGAATAGTTACTATAGTTTTAGAAGCCAATTGAGCCAAGCAACATGAACAATATATAGCAATAAGTTGTTGAGCTCAGTTTGGAGTTTAAGTTTTCACTTTGAAACTTCCGCTGAAACACTTATATTTTGGTTTGTAAGTTGAATCTTTTGGAAGTCTTAAACTTCTGGTATTGTAATAATAATAATGTGTGTATGTTTGTAATATGGACCCACAATGTTTCTGTTGTACCACTCTGAGGGATGTGATATTTACGGAACGGTGTTCTGTGGATGTCATGTCAATGACTATAGTATACTACACATGCAGTGGTATGCTGGGTCACCGCAATGGCTCCGTGGGCATGGACATCGTTTTTTTCGCCGGTGATCTTGCTTGCCGGGCAGCATGGACCGTCTTGGTGATTGTCTATTGGTCATGGTGGTCGAGGTCTCCGAACGGAAGTCTAGCCCGGATTAGTCGGTGCCGACAGTTGTGGCGCTTGAGCGCGCCATTCTCCCTCCTGAGGGTGTTGTCGTGGATCCCTAACACCCCTTCGTCCATCATTCTTGGGTGAAAATTCAAATCTGGCTTGTCGGAATGGATGACGATGGCGTCTTTTCAACATACTTACCTTCTTGGAGGCATTATTTTTGGAGTGAGTGGAGCCATCCTTGGGATTCTAGTGATGACGGTTGAGTCGACATCTTCGGGCCCTATCGGCATGCGAGTATCGCCGGCGAGTTCCCTACGGCCTGCCTCTCGCCATGAAGCCTAAGAGGACTAACCATTTCCTTTGGCTCTAACTTCCTCTTCGAGGACATGGACCATGCTTTTTGTAGTTTTTGTCATTGTGCTGGTGCCGTTTGGCGGTGCTTCAGACCTAGTCGAGCTAGGTAGTGTAGCCTCGTGTGGATTTTGCCGGTTTTTCCTAAAAACTATGCCGCTTTGGGTCATTTTCTGGTCTGGTTTCCCTTTTAACCAGACCCGTGTGTATATACGCCTATATCGGGTTTTAGACGGTTTCCATTCCAAACTGGACAACTCTTTTATTCTTTATGAAAAGGCAGGGCTCCTGCTGGTTGCCCAAAAAAATTCCATGGTGAGTTTCTTTTTGCTAGAAAACCATAAGTAAAGGCCCTCTCTAAATCCTCTATCAGCCGACACATGATCACGCCAACAACACGGTTTTGCATAGCCACAAACTAGTTCACAAGATACTCCTAAAAAGAACACCCATAGTAAATGCCATAGATGTGTTCGCATGGATACACAAAAGCAAAAAACCATAGTACACACCACACGTGGACCGAGGCGTAGCCCGGTGGCAGCGACATGCTGATATGTCCTGGCCCGCCCGGTTCGTGCTTCCGTGCTCGCATTTCCGGTGCGTACGCACAATTACCGCTATCAATTAACAACGCTGAAGGTTTCTTCCCGTTACGACACCTATTTTTTATAGTACACGCCACACAAACTATGTATCCACAACAAAAAAGATCACGATGTAGCACCCATAGCTTGCTTGTCATATGTATTCCAAAAAAGCAAACAACCATAGAAACGCATACCACAAACATAAAGGAGGTGATGAGCTCGCATGGAAAAAATAGTGCCAGTGTGTTTTAGCTCTTTCATGCACGGGAAGGAGATGACTGTATGAGACGAAAACACCATGCACTGTCACTCTAGTCATGCTCTCTCATCGCTGCATCGATATTGTTGGACCTTATGCTCACCATATCAATGATTCCTATTGCATGCGTAGGTAGTGAAAGGATACAGATGCCTAGAGTTTGACTTTTCAAACTAAGATTAGGGTTTGACCTTTTTACTAGTGAAAGGATACAGATGCCGCCTAGAGGGGGTGAATAGGCGGTTAAAAACTTTTCTGAGAGTTGCTCAACAAAGGTGGAATTAAACTAGCGTTTACTTTGTCAAGCACAAAACCTAGAGCAACTAGGGTTCACCTATGTTCACCAAACAACTTATGCTAAGAAATACAAGCAAAAATGTGATAGCAAGATATAGATTACTTCAAGCACGAAGGCTATCAGAATGTAAAGTGCATAAGTAAAGAGCTCGGGTATAGAGATAATCGAGGCACGCGGGGACGACGATATTTTACCGAGTTCCTCCCAACATGGAGTACGTCTTGTTTGGGGAGGGGGTGGTATCAAACCACCAACACCACAAAAGGCCTCGCTTATTCTCCTGTGAATATCACCCCAACGGGATCGATCCATGCTTCCACTATCGGTGCACTTGTCGGTGGCAATCTGTAACCTCTCACAAGGTTGGGGCACTTCTCCACAACTCAATTGGAGGCTCCAAACAAACAAGCTTGGGGAAAGCTCCACAACTTAATTGGAAGCCCTAAGTAATCCAATAACCTGCAAAACCACCAAACCGCCTAGGGTTCCAAGAACCCAAGAGTAAAAAGCTTCTCACCTTTCACTCAATCGAATCCTCACCGAGAACTCAAACCTATGCACAAAATACGATGGCAAGAACACAAGAAGTGCTCAAATCCTTCTCTCCCAAATTCCACCAAATCTACAAAAGCTTGTGGGGGAATAAGAGAGGAAGAACAATGGAGGAAATCCACAAAGGACTCCAAGATCTAGATCCCAAGATGTTCCCCTCACTTAGAGGAGAGATTGATTGGTGGGATTTTAGATCTAGATCTTCTCTTTCAAATCCCTAAAGTATATGCAAGAATCAAGGGAGGGATTGAAGGGGAGCAAGCTCAAGAGGGTCAAGAATGGAGGAGAAAGCTTGTAAAACTCGTGGTTAATAGCCCCAGCCAAAGGTAGAAGAAGGGGCCCTTTTATAGGACCCCAGGAAATGTAGCTGTTGGAAGACACTTAACCCGGATAGTCCGGAGAAATGCACCGGACAGTCCGGCCGGGCCAGACACTCTGGCTGCAACCAACCGGACACTTCGGCCCAGTAAAGGTTCTGGCCAGAGTCCGGGGGGGTGTCCGGGATGGGTTACTATATTACTCAGACGCTTTGAAGAATTCCAGGGCCGGACACTCTGGCGCCGAACCAGCCGGACATTCTGGCTAAAAACAGCCGGACATTCCACCCAAGACAAAACTGACAGAAATAGCAAAACTAAAACGACCATAACTTTTGCATCCGGACTCCGATTTTGATGATCTTGGGCTCGTTTTAAAGAGGACAATAAGCTATACAAGGTCATACAGAAAAACATCATAGTACAGCAAGGGAGGACAGAACCAAATGACGAAAGTTTTGACCTCTCTCAAAAAGACGAATCGGTAAAACCTCCAACATTGAAAATGCAATAGAGAATCCATATGATATCCGTTTTCGATGAACTTGAACTTGTCATGGAGATTAACACAAGCTCTAAATACTCTCATGGATTAGATACAAATAACAACCAAGAGGGATGATGCCAAGTATGCAAAGGTTTGAGCTCTCTCCGAAGGATATGATCAAGCTACTCACTCGAGAGCCCCTCTTGATAGTATGGTTACCTATCCTATAAACCGGTCTCCATAACTAACACCATGAGACTGGTAATAAGGAAACCCTATCAAGAACATACATTTTCCTTGAGAATATTCCACTTGAGCTTGATGATAACAATCTTGTCCACCTCAAGATAGAACAACTTTCTTGATTGCGGTAGCTTGGTGAAGTCTTGCAAATTTCTCCCACATACTCATTATGGGAGAGCCTCTGTTTTAGGCATATCTTCACATATCCATGATTACCATAATGATGGCAAGCCCCAAGAATATGATCTCTTCGAGATGGCTCATCTTGAACTTGCACTTCATTTCTTCTTTTCTTGATTATGTTGGTGCCTTGAAGGTAACATATGGTTCAAGCATTGCCTATGGACAATTCCTACAAGTACAACTTGATACAAGAATTAGTCCATAGATATTGTCATTAATTACCAAAACCACACATGGGGGCCCACTTGTTCTTTGAACTAGTGTTCGCCGACTTGAACTTTAGGGCTTGGTGCGGCTGGCCCCTTGGGCATGTCACAACCTAAGTGACCCCTCCCGGGGTGGTGGAACCAGTGATGGTCCCTCTAGAACATTCTAGAAGTATCTGGTCAAAACATCAGAACTTTTTCCAAACCCCGGAAAACAACTTTCCTTATATGAATCTTATTCTCCAGATCATTTCGGGTCTCCTCATGATGTTCTCGATCCAATCCGAGACTCTGAACAACATTCGGTCTCCAACTAATATTCCATATACTTAAACATCATCGAATCCTTAAGTGTGTCTCCCTACGGTTCGTGAACTATGCAGACATGATCAAGATACCTCTCCGGTCAATCACCAATAGAGGGATCTGGAAATCCATATGGCTCCCACATATTTCGACGATGACTTTGTGATCGAATGAATTTGCATACGATACCAATTACCTTTGTCTCGCGATACTTTACTTATATGAGTTTTGATCGTCGGTATCTCTATACCTAGTTCAACCTCGTTACCGATAAGTACTCTTTACTCGTACTATGATGTGACATCCCTTGTGACCTAGTCACATGCTTGCAAGCCAATTGAATGACACTCCACCGAGAGGGCCCCGAGTATATCTATCCGTCATATGGATGGACAAATCCCACTCCTGATCCATGCGCTTCAATGCATTCTTTTAGAATACTCAATGCCACCTTTATAACCACCCAGTTACGAAAGTGGCATTTGATTTCATCAAAGCACTCAGTCGGTGATGGTGATTACCATGATCTCATGGTCGAAGGATTAGGTTACTATGTATTTAAAAGCTTTGTAGCAAACGAACTCTAAATGACTTGACCTTATGTTGTGCTAATTATAGGAGTGTGTCCATCACATCATTCTCCTAATGATATAATCTTGTTATTAATAACATCTAGTTTAACAAGAGGCTTAATAGGGACTCTTTTATGTTTATAAAAAACACACGTATTAATGTTTCCGGTTAATACAATTATAGCATGGGATGTAAACATTTATCCTAAACATAAATATATGATAATAACCACTTTATTATTGCCTCTTGGGCATATCTCCAATAGTCTCCCACTTGCACTAGAGTCAATAATCTAGTTTTAAAAAACTTTGTACATTCAACACTGTCACATCCCAAAATTTTCCAAAATTCATAAGTTGGTTTCTATGGTCAGTATGGACGCAGTGATCTGAGCCGCTCAGATCTAATTAGATCCAACGCTCCACAGAGCTCAATCCTCGCAAACCGTTTTTGACCAATCAGAACATTCCACGTGGCCAGGGTGTTGTTTTAAAAACAGAAAAGAATCTATTAGATGTTTGATTTTGTAAAATTCATAACTTTAAATCTACACGTCCAAATTTTGCAAATTTTATATCAATGGAATTAGCAAAACAAGTACTTTCCAACCATGCACTTTGTTTAGTGAATTGCTTCTGTAAACTTAGTTGTTTTTGCAGAAACTTGTGTAGGCATAATTTGAATTTAAAAATTATTCTAGAAATATTTTAAGGTAAAATCTTTGGCAAATGGAATGATTTGAACATACTGACCATAGAAACCAACTTATGAAGTTAAAATTGTATTTTGTGAAGCTAAAGAATAAATCTTTAAATTAAATCATTTCTAGCTAAGTAAAAATTTTGATTATGTTTTAAAAATGCTTTTTGAGTAAAACCTTTGAAATATGATTTTATTTAAACTCTCTGACCCTAAACACCAAGTGTTAAGATTTTAAAATATATTTGGTGAACCCTAGAAAATTATTACTTTGTTTAAAGGCATTTCTAATGAAATAAAATGTTGTTTGACTTAAAAATGGTTTATAGGAAAAAAACCTTTTGCAAATGGTTTTAATAATAAACACTTGACCATAAACCACTAACATTTGTGTTTAAAAATGTATTTGTCAAACACTAGAAAATAATACTTAATTTAAATCATTTCTAGCAAAACAAGAATGATTTAAATGGCCATTTTCACTAACTTAATATCAAATTGTTTTGCCACATTTATAAATGGCCTTGCCACTTTTATAAATGACAAATATGTGTTTTAAAATGTTTATAACCTATTATAAACCACTTTTCCAAATGAAACAATCTTTGGCATGCTTGCATGCATTGCTTTGTTTTTATTATTCTATGTGATGAATTGCTTGAATGGTGGATTGAATATTTGCTTGTTTGATTGAATTGTAGTGGAATTTCAAGAGTGTAACTATTGCAAATATCAAGGAGTGAACTTATATTTTCTACCAAAAAGGCAAGTGGTGCTTCATACTTTTGTCCCATTATTTTCATTATGCATTAGTGATATTTCAGAGTAGGACTTGTATGGAATTTTTGCTAAGTATAAACTATGCCATGGGAAATCCTAGTAGTCGAGGCCTTATTAGAATTTTACTAAGTTAAGATTCCTACTACTATCATGCTTAGCCTAGCTAGTATCAAACAAGGGTGGTTATATATACATGTTATGGAAATTTGCTAAGTCTTTTGACTTATGTTTTTGCTTAATAAAACTACTAAGTGAATGAATCACCTGGGTGGAAAGGGACTTGCTTGGAAGGATTTTTGTTGAGTGGTTACCAGGGCCCATTTTCATGGTTTACCCTGTGTATCTCACTTGTGGAATGCAACCCAGGAACAAAGAGATTTGAGATGTCAAATGTTGAGAAGCTTCAAGTGCAGCCACTTGGAATTATGGGCTCTGCCTGGATCATATAGGTTGTAATAACTTAGCCAAATGGATAGTTGGTGGTAGGGGATGATAGGTTGGAGCGCGTCCATTCTGGTCTAAGGGAAGGCTTCTAAAAGATCTTGTCTCGATGCATGTCGAGTATTGTGGGGAAAGTGCACCACCTCTGTAGAGTGTAAAATCTAAGTACTTAGCCGTGTCCCCGATAATGGACAATTTGAGCATCAAGAAATGGAAACTATCAAGAATCTCCTCATCCCAATTTCTAAGTTAAAAACTTGTGGTTGAACAAGGGTTGAAGGATCACCAATTTTTATTGGGAGATGCCTTGGGTAATTTTTGACAAGCTAAAACTTAGTGTTTTCAAATGATAAGGAAAATCTATTTTGAGCAAAGCAAGCCTGAGCTCCACTTAGCCAAATGCGCATAGATGATAGATACCACTATACTACCATAGTATCACTTGCCAATAAAAATCAAATGTATTGACCCTTGTGGCTGTAACTTATTATGTTGCAGGTTTGTTTGATGTTAGTGAAGTGTGTTGATTAGGATTACAAGTCTACAACCAACATGATTGCCTGTGGCACTTTGAAGATGAAGGACTCCATGCTATAGTTATTTCTGCTGCATTGTAATGAGATAGCCAAATGAGCTATGTAAGATGTAATGAATTATTTTATTTCTGGTTATAAAGTTGTAATATGACCTTTGTTTCTTGATATTACATCTTAACTGTGGATGCTAGCTATTGATCCAGGGACTAGCATTGTAAACACATGGATCTCTACCTTATTAAAGGTTGGGACCTCTATAGATGGTATCAGAGCACTGTGTTGCCTATAGGATTGTAACCCTACGATTGGACAAAACCCCTTAGAAAAATAGGAGTTGTATTTGTTCCAAAACTTATTTACAAACAATCTTGTAAACTCTTTCCTTAACCTTTTTGGTTTTGAATCTACATCTCTTTTATTTCAACTTGATGAGCAAAGACCTCACCATGAGCAAAGGACTTCACCAACTCAAGTGACTTCAACTTCAACATCATCAAAGACTTCAACTTTATTTTCAACAAGGACTTCAACTTGGACATCACTAAGGACTACAAGTGAGACAAGAAATATTACTCAAGACTTGAAGATTAAGGAAACACAACTTAGAAGGAACCATCATAACCTTTGAAGTTTTGTGACCAAGATACAAGAATTTTTCCAAGGAAGCCATAATCTCATTCATGAAGAAACAACCAAAAAGAATGGAAAGATCTCAAGGAAAACCATATAGTTGGACCACCATACTAGTGATTAGATCAAACCCACCAACTTATGTGGTGTAACACAAAAATATTGTGTTGCCTAAAATGTGCTTGAACCTTGTTGTTTGAGTGGAATGTTTGTTTATGATTGCTTGCACATTGCTTGTGTGAATTGTGTTGTGTGTGATTAGACTTCTTCCTTAGAAATCTTTGCCTATTCTAATCCCAATCCAACCCAAACAGATGACTACTCCAAGAGACTCCAACATCAAGAAAGATGACAACAACAACAAAGAGATGCACATGAGAGAACTCATAGTAACCCAAACCCAGTTGAACCATGTGACAACTCAGATTTTAGCCAACTACAATGAGTTAGACCCATCCATGCAAAGGTTTTTGGAAACCCAAACCCAATTGTTGCAAAGGATGACAAATTAAATGATCCACATGGGAGACAACCTTTCCCAAGGAATTTGTGACAACAATGATGTCAAGGATGATATTATAGAAGGAACTCAAGCTTGCAATATTTGTGGAGACATGGATCACACTTCCAAAGAGCATGAAGATCAATGCCCTAATTGTGAGGAGAAGCATCCAACTAAAAAATGCCCCACATCTCAAGTGACTTGTTTCCTATGTGAAGGAAATAATCATGTCCCTATCCAATGCCCCATCTATTCTATAGTTCAACAAATGAAGCAAGATGGAAAACATCAAATGTTTGGAAACCTCCATAAGGTAACAACATCTACCAAGAAGGATGAAGGCAAAGTCAGAACCATGCATCACAAGGCCAAATCCAAACTGACCACAAAGTGTTGCTACTCTTGTGAAGAGGAAGGTCATATCTCTAGTAACTGTCCCAAGAAGAGAGAAAGATTTCCTACCTTTTTGGTGAGATATGAAGAGCATGAACTAGAAGAACTCCTAGCTTTGGAGAGACCCAAGAAGAAGAAGAAGAAGTGCCCCAACCCTATCAAGAAGGACATTACCCAAGAGCAATGTTACAATTGCAAAGAGATGGGACACTATGCCAATGAATGTCCAGAAAAGAAGAAGAAGATACCTCAAGACATCAACCTTGTCACATGTTTCTAGTGTGGAGACAAAGGACATTATGCAAACAAGTGTCCAGAGAAGTTTCATCAAGATCCCAAGCAAGCCAAGATGTAATCTAGTGGAAAACTTTTTAAGGGTGGTAGTACCCTAGTTGCTTTGATCCAACTTGTAACCTCTAGCCTTACCAAATCTCGGGACGAGATTTCTTTTAAGGGTGGTAGCCTGTCACATCCCAAAATTTTCCAAATTTTGAAATGTGAAAACTAAATAAACAAAATAAATAATTGTTGAAATTTAGGGTGAAAAGAAACTTTTTGTTTTAAAATGGAAACATCAAAACCCATCTTGAACAAACTTTGAATAAAATTTGAATCCAATTAAATTCAAATCAAGTGAAATGCATTCTTCATAAATGCATATTGAAATTTAAACACTTGGAAAAGTTAAACCAAAACTCTAAAACCCTAAATGGAATAAAGTAATTCCAAGATATCCCTAAGACTATGGATTTGATCCATATAAAGATTTATCAACAAACATTTATAAATGAACAAAAATGATAAATAAAAATATTATAAAACCATAGAAATTGGCTTCACCAAGTTTGGATCTTTAAATAAAAAGTTATGGATTATATAAGATAAGGAAAGGAATATTTAAAAGCCAAATTAAAACTTGGCCTAATCCATAAGCAAATGCAATAAATATAATCCAAATACAAATAAAATAAATGGATAAAGAAGATATAAATAAAATTATATGGCATTAACCAAATTATATTCCCTTTGAATAAAGACAAAATCCCCAATAGAAATGATTAATTAAATCATGGGAAAATAATAAATGGAATTTACCCAAATAAGAATAAAAGTTATTTAATTAACTTAAATGGAATCAAAGAAATCATCTAAATAAAATTTATGGGATTAAAAAAAAACATATTTGATTTCATTGGAATAAAGACATTTGCCCAAATTAAATTATTAATAATCATATTAAAATACTTTAAATAATTCAAAGTGAATTATATAATACCCTATTAAATAAATAAAACCTACTAAAAAGGTTTAGTGAAAATTTGGATTCAAATAACGAGTTTTGAAAATATATTTAATCTTATTTGAATAAAGGCAAGTGCTATTTTAATAAAGAATAAAACCATAAAATGAATAAAGAAATTATTCTAAAAATGGTCTTAAAAATACATATTTGAACAGAATATAAACTTACTGAAAAGTTTGGAAAGATTTGAATTGAAAAAGAGTTTGAAATCATTTGATAAAATTCAAAACAGAAAAAGAAAACAGAAAAAGAAAAAGAAACAGGAAAAGAAAAAAACAGCCTAGCCCAACAAAACCCACCAGGCCCAGCTAGCCCATTTTCCTTCTTCCCGCAGAAAAACGGTTCACACCCGCGAACTTACCCGCGTAGTCGATGACGTCCGGTCCCCACCGCACCTCTCTCTCACTCACTGACAAAGCGGCCCCATTCGATAGTCGTCTTCCTCACCCCCCCCCCCCCCCCCCCCCCCGCGGTGACCACGCCCTCGCCGGCCGTTTCTTCCGTTTAAAACTCGATTCAATACGCGACAATGATGCAGGCTCTACTCCCTGCGACCATGCTCCCTTAAACGCCCACACCCCCTATAGCTTTTCCCCTAGACACCATCTCTTCTCTGCCCCCAGGCCGCCCTGAATTCGTCTTGAAAGCTCTCAGACTCCGGCAAACTTTTCTCCCGATTCCGGCCAGACACCGTCGCCCCTCGCCCCCACGACCACACGAGACTGATCCCTAGACTCCTGCGAACCTCCCAGTACCCAACTCGCCCGCGCGAGCACCGTATCCTCGACTACGATATCGACATTACGCCTCCGCCGTCTGCTCCAACTCCGGCGAGTTCCCCCGGTAAATTCTGACCACGTCTCTCCCCCTCGTTTACACTAGAGCACTCAGCGTTCTCCTGCGCATCTAGTGACACCATTTGCTTGCCGTGGCATGATCCGTAGCCTCGCCTTCAACGACGTCTGAGCGCACCCGACAGCGACATCAACTCCGGCGATCGATTCACATCAACCCCGAGCGCCCATCGACAACCGGCTGCCACGTTGAGCATCATCACGTCAAGGCGAATCTGGTGAGCATTCCCCTTCTCTCCTTTGCTTCCTGATAGCACTGGACCACCGTAGGCCGAGCGCGCCGCCGCTCGCTGTCGCCCAGCGCCGCCAGTTCTTGGCTGATCCGATGTGAGCCGTTAGATCACGATCCTAAGCACACGATAGAATCACTAAACGAAGAGGTACGTAGTTATCTGAGCCGCTCAGATCTAATTAGATCCAACGCTCCACATAGCTCAATCCTCGCGGACCGTTTTTGACCAATCAGAACATTCCACGTGGCCAGAGTGTTGTTTTAAAAACAGAAAAGAATCTATTAGATGTTTGATTTTGTAAAATTCATAACTTTAAATCTACACGTCCAAATTTTGCAAATTTTATATAAGTGGAATCAGCAAAACAAGTACTTTCCAACCATGCGCTTTGTTTAGTGAATTGCTTCTGTAAACTTAGTTGTTTTTGCAGAAACTTGTGTAGGCATAATTTGAATATAAAAATTATTCTAGAAATATTTTTAAGGTAAAATCTTGGGAAAATGGAATGATTTGAACCTACTGACCATAGAAACCAACTTATGAAGTTAAAATTGTATTTTGTGAAGCTAAAGAATAAATCTTTGAATTAAAGCATTTCTATCTAAGTAAAAATGTTAATTATGTTTTAAAAATGCTTTTTGAGTAAAACGTTTGAAAAATGATTTGATTTAAACTCCTTGACCCTAAACACCAAGTGTTAAGATTTAAAAATATGTTTGGTGAACCCTAGAAAATTATTACTTTGTTTAAAGGCATTTCTAATGAAATAAAATGTTGTTTGACTTAAAAATGGTTTATAGGAAAAAAACCTTTTGCAATTGGTTTTAATAATAAACACTTGACCATAAACCACTAACATTTGTGTTTAAAAATGTATTTGTAAAACACTAGAAAATAATACTTAGTTTAAATCATTTCTAGCAAAACAAGAATGATTTAAATGGCCATTTTCACTAACTTAATATCAAATAGTTTTGCCACATTTATAAATGGCCTTGCCACTTTTATAAATGACAAATATGTGTTTTAGAAAGTTTATAACCTATTAGAAACCACTTTTCCAAATAAAACAATCTTTGGGATGCTTGCATGGATTGCTTTGTTTTTATTATTCTATGTGATGAATTGCTTGAATGGTGGATTGAATATTTGCTTGCTTGATTGAATTGTAGTGGAATTTCAAGAGTGTAACTATTGCAAAGATCAAGGAGTGAACTTATATTCTCTACCAAAAAGGAAAGTGGTGCTTCATACTTTTGTCCCATTATTTTCACTATGCATTAGTGATATTTCAAAGTAGGACTTGCATGGAATGTTTGCTAAGTATAAACTATGCCATGGGAAATCCTAGTAGTTGAGGCCTTAGTAGAATTTTCCTAAGTTAAGATTCCTACTACTATCATGCTTAGCCTAGCTAGTAGCAAACAAGGGTGGTTATATATACATGTTATGGAAATTTTGCTAAGTATTTTGACTTATGTTTTTGCTTAATAAAACTACTAAGTGAATGAATCACCAGAGTGGAAAGGGACTTGCTTGGAAGGATTTTTGTTGAGTGGTTACCAGGGCCCATTTTTGTGGATTACCCTGTGTATCTCACTTGTGGAATGCCACCCAGGAACAAAGATATTTGAGATGTCAAATGTTGAGAAGCTTCAAGTGCAGACACTTGGCATTATGGGCTCTGCCTGGATCATATAGGTTGCAATAACTTACCCAAATGGACAGTTGGTGGTAGGGGATGATGGGTTGGAGCGCGTCCATTCTGGTCTAAGGGAAGGCTTCTGAAAGATCTTGTATCGATGCATGTCGAGTCTTGTGGGGAAAGTGCACCACCTCTACAGAGTGTAAAATCTAAGTACTTCGCCGTGTCCCCGATAATGGACAATTTGAGCATCAAGACATGGAAACTATCAAGAATCTCCTCATCCCAATTTCTAAGTTAAAAACTTGTGGTTCAACAAGGGTTGAAGGATCACCAATTTCTATTGGGAGATGCCTTGGGTAATTTTTGACAAGCTAAAACTTAGTGTTTTCAAATGATAAGGAAAATCTATTTTGAGCAAAGCAAGCATGAGCTCCACTTAGCCAAATGCATATAGATGATAGATACCACTATACTATTATAGTATCACTTGCCAATACAAATCAAATGTATTGACCCTTGTGGCTGTAACTTATTATGTTGCAGGTTTGTTTGATGTTAGTGAAGTGTGTTGATTAGGATTACAAGTCTACAACCAACATGATTGCCTGTGGCACTTTGAAGATGAAGGAATCCATGCTATAGTTATTTCTTCTGCATTGTAATGAGATAGACAAATGAGCTATGTAAGATGTAATGAATTATTTTATTCCTGGTTATAAAGTTGTAATATGACCTTTGTTTCTTGATATTACATCTTTACTGTGGATGCTAGCTATTGATCCAGGGACTAGCATTGTGAACACAGGGATCTCTACCTTATTAAAGGTTGGGACCTCTATAAACACCTATGGCTTTCTGTGTTGTATATACACGATTGCTAGTGGTTAACTAATCTTTGGATCCGACACTTTCAGGTCCGTGTGTAATTGCATGTCTTTCATCTCTACGCATCACTCATTCTCCAATGAGATGTCATTATATAAATTTGGTCCTTTGGTGAGACCTTTAGTTCCTTGGGGTTAAAAAATGTTGATACAGTTGTCGTACAATATATCTTCATAGTGCTAGCCCACTGTGAACCACACCTAGTTTGATAACAAACTACTTGACACAAATGCCCTCATTTGTTACTACAATGGTAGTCATATACTTAGCCTTTTGTTGTAGTATCTGCCACAATGTCTTAACTTGGTAACTCATCCAAATCCATTATGGAATCTCCTTTCCATTACATTGTGCCACCCATAGTTTAAATTGAGATACACTTTATTTGTATCTTGGTACAAAACTAGTATCAATGTAACACTTTACAATCAACTATCTATGAATTTGTCACCTCTACATAAATGACATATTCTTAGTTCTTTTCAAAGATCATAAGAATATACTTACTACCATCAAATGATAATCTTATGAATCATTCTCGTATAAGCTCATAACATTTAGAGCATAGGACATATCTAGATGTGTACATATCATGGTATGATTAATCAAAATATTCTTGTGATTTCAGGCACCAAGTGTCAACACACTTTAATCTTGATTCAATCCTTTCTTTGTGGCAAGAACATTTCTTGTCATTTCCATATTGAACTCATTTAGTATCTCATCTATGTACATTTGTCACAACCATATTAGTGTCTCAATCTATCCATATAGACATTGATGCTAAATATACGGGTTTTGCATAAGTCTTTCGTCTAGATGAAATTCTTAACTTGTGTCAATAAAAGATACATCATCTCCAATCAACAATATGTATTTCATATAATGTATTATAAATATGTCTCAGCGCTCCCACTTACTTTCTTGGAAATGCAAGTATCCTCATTGTCTCCGATGAAATTAAACTCTTTTAACAGTTTCGTCATGGTGAAGATTCCAACTCTGCGATGCTTACTTCAACCATTGAAGTTTGCATGCTCTTTTAGCATCCTTTTGAATTTCCAAAACCCTTTGGATCGTGTCATGCACACGTCCTAGGTAACTATTCTATTAGAAGAACTTTGTTTTGTTTGTTCAACTATCATATAACAAAATTATATATAGTGGTTGCTACATTAATCCGTCTAGACTAAATATCGCTATGAAAGATCAAATCTTGTCTTAATCAACTGCTTGAACATTTTTGTAAACTATTTACTGACATGTCGATAATTTCATAGATGTGAAACATCCATGTCTATTTATAGATCCAAATACGACCGATAGGTTTTACACCTTTCCGGAGGGTCTTCCAAGTTCAAAGCTTGATTTCTCATGTATGGAACTATCACGAATTTTATGGCTTCAAGCCATTTGATGAAGTAAGGGCCCATCATTGCTTCTTTGCATGTAGTTGTTTCATCATTGTGAAACAATAATGATTTACTCTCAAATCTTGGTACTTAATTGTTTACCCGACCAACTTGGTTCAATAGGAACTTAGACCTCTATGACCACAACCTTTGAGGAACATTGTGGCTGCCTCCAGGGCACTTTCCGGCGCTACGTAACTCATCACACATAACTAAATTTCAATAACCTTATCAAAGTTCTATTGTCGTCCCACTTCACTTTTCACAAAAAAATCATTCTAAAGAAACTTGACGTTCTAAGCGACAAACACTTTTGTCTTCGGTGTTATGGAGGAATACCCAACGGCTATTCAAAATAACCTACAAAGACATGCGCACCCGACTTTGGTTGTAAACATTTTACTTATCCCTAGCATACCAATGTTTAATAAAGTATAACTTGGGTTTTATCCCAAACCATAACTGATATGGTGTCATTTCAATGGATCATGATGGAGCTCTTTTCAGTGTAAAATCGGTAGTCTCTAAAGCTCTAATCTTTTAAACATAATGGCAATTTTATAAATGACACCTTTGATCTTACCATGTCAAACAATGTTTCATTACATATCTCGAACACTCCATACTCCTATGGTGTTTTGGGAAATGCAAATATGTGGAACGATTCCTCAAATCTTAGGTGTTTTGCTAAACTTGTAACTCAGATATCTTCCTTTATGATCCAATCTTGAAAGTATTTGAACATTTTCAAATGTTTCATACTTCTTCCTCATTAAGTAAATGTACACATATATTCACTCAAAATTTCCGAGAAAGAATATGAAGTTGAAATCCATCGCTCACGACTTCACATAATGTACTACATACATCAATATGTACAAATTCCAATAAGTTAGTCATCCGTTCCCTTTTGGCCTATCACCGGAGTTTAAATTATCTCTAGGAAAGTCTCACAAGTGTCATTTGATCAAAATCAAAAGACTCCAAAATTCCATCAACATGGAGTTTCTACATGTTTTCTTTACAATATAATTTAAACGACGATGTTACTTCTTAAGTGATATTTAAATCATTTGTCTTTTGATATTTTTAGCATTAATTTTATGGATGTGATTTCTCCAACTAGACTTGTATATCATCCATCTGTGAATACGGAAATTATTTGAACAACTTTTTTTCCTCATAATACCTGATCAAAATAACAATTATTAAAACAAATCTTGAAGGCGCTTTGATGTCAACAAGAAACACAACAACACTTTATTTGTTTTCGCTGAACATTATCACATATTCTCTTGCTAGTTACTTAGTCCATTGTAGTTCATGAATTGTGTTGTTCTGTATGACAATTCACACCAACAAATTCAGTATCCAATACCCAAGAACCACATTGTTTAACAAGAAAAGAATACAACCAGAACATGTATATCATCTATATACCTAAGCTGAACAATTTTAGTCTTTTCTTTTCTGCCAAATATTCCTTAGATTTCTCTTTTAGCATTTCCTTTTCTTTTAAAATAATCTATCAACATCAATAGTGGCACCATACACATGACACATAGTCCAAAGCGTGTATAGTCAAATACTAATATCTTTGGACTTTCACTTTGAAGTAGATCACCATCATCAAATGTTTGGATTTCTTTTGAAATCCATTCTTTAGCAATCTTTTGGTGCAGGAAACATTTTACCTAGATATTTTATTCATCCTTATCTTGACAAATTTCATGATCAAGATACTTTAGCTTATAACGATGAATCGCGAGTATAATGTTGCTTTCCGAAATCTTTTGGAGGGTTAGGACATCTAGCATCTCCAACCTTTGCAAATTCTCATCAAATATGAGAACATAATTTTTTGCCATATTATACTATATCATGTTGCAACCAAAACATTGTTTCAGATATCGCAATATCTTCCACACATGATGGTTTATGAAACATTTCTTTCAGCTCCTAGATAACCTTGGTATTAAAACAATCTTTTGAATATCAAGAATCATGGAGGCAAACATGACATTTACATACTAACACAGGAATTGTTACTATTGATTTAATACCAATTATTAAACTTCATGGAGTAATACGGAGTTTGCCAAAAGTTTGAAATAGGACTTCTAAAACTTTAGATTGACACTCAAAATAATATGATACCAGTTCATAAAGTAACTATCCAGAATTCTGTAGTAGTATTATCTCAATTAAAACTAAGCGTAAGGTGGTGAACATATGCAAATGACTACAACAATTATGCAAATTCACTTTCATTTAATTTATGATAAACTGTGTTCAAATTTAATCATATTACTTTTTAATTCCCACTCAAAACAACATCCCTCGAGTCTTTTTGGTGATTACATGAACCAAGTCCACTACACCAAGGCCGATCATCACGGTATATGATGTAGTTTTAAAGGCGAACAATCAACATGTTCATCATATCATCCATATGACACATGCTCTACCTTTCGGTATTCCGTGTTCCGAGGCCATGTCTATACATTCTAGGATCGTCAAGGTTAACCTTAGTATCCGCATGTGCAAATCTAGCTTGCACCCGTTGTATGCACACATAGAATCTATCACACCCGATCATCACATGATGCTTTGAAACGACGAGTGTTAACAATGGTGCCTACTAAGAACGAACACTTTATTACTTAATATTTAGTGAGAGGGATCATCTTATAATTCTATCATCGCGATCTCAGCAATACCAGATTCATAAAAAGATTAACATCACATGCAATTCATAATATGTGATATGATATGGCCTTTCTTCTTGTGCCTTTGATCTCCATCTCTGAAGCGTGAACATTATCTCCATCATCACCAGCGTGGTGTCAAGGTCAATGGCGTCGCTTCATGGTTGTCCATCATCAATAGCAACTATTACAACTACTTGATTAGGAAACCATGATCTATTGAAGATATGCCCAAGAGGAAATAATATAAGTAGTTATTATTATATCTTTGTGTTATGATAAATATTTACATTGATGCTATAATTGTATTAACTGGAAACATTAATACCTGTGTGATTTGTAAACTTGTAAGAGTCCCTAGTAAAACCTCTTTGTAATACTAGCTTGTTGATTAATAGATGATTATGGTTTCCTAATCATGAACATTGGATGTTGTTAATAACAAGATCATATCATTAGGAGAATGATGTGATGGACATACTCCTATAGTTAAGCGTAGCATAAAGATCAAGTCATTTCAATAGTGTGTTTGCTATAAGATTTAAGATACATAGTAACCTAAATCCTTCGACCATGAGATCATGTTAATCACCATCACTGGATGAATACTTTGATGACATCAAACACCACTTCGTAACTAGGTGGTTATAAAGGTGGCATTGAGTGTTCGGAAAGTATGTGTTGAGGCAGATGGATCAAGATTGGGATTTGTCCATCCATTTGACAGATAGATATAATCTGGGCCCTCTCGGTGCAATGTCATCCAATTAGCTTGCAAGCATGTGAATGGTTCACAAAGGATCACATATCATAGGAATGAGTAAAGAGTACTTATCAGTAACGAGGTTGAACTAGGTATGCAGAGATACCAACGATCAAACCTCGGGTAAGTAAAGTATCACGAGACAAAGGGAAATTGGTATTGTATGTAAATGGTTCATTCGATCAGAAAGTAATCCTAGAAATATGTGTGAGCCATATGAATTTACAGATTCCTCTATTGATTATTGATCGGAGAAGAATCTCGATCATGTTTGCATAATTCACGAACCATAGGGAGACACACTTAAGGATTTGATGTTGTTTAGTAGATATGAATGTGAGTAAGAGGACCAAATGTTGTTCGGAGTCTTGGATTGGATCCGGGATATCACAAGGAGATCTGAAATGGTACGGAGAATAAGATTCATATAAGTAAAGTCCAATTCTAGAGTTCAGGAATGGTTTCGGTGTTTTCGCCGAATGTTCTAGAAGGGTCTAGAAGGTCCATCACTCCGGAGTGGTAAGGGTACATGTATGTGTCATACCAAAGTGGAATGGTTGCATCATGTCCTAGGTCACTTTGCTGGGCAATGGGAATAGAGAAATCAAACTCTAGTTTGAAAAGTCAAACGCCAATTTGAAAAGTCAAATCCCAACATCGGTTGCCTAGTGGAAGGAGGGAAGGAATACTACCTAAGGGAGGATTCCTCCCTCCCCTGGCTGTCGGCCCTAGTAGAGGATTTGGGGGAGGAATCCCCTCCCCCCAACCACCTCTCCCACCTATATAAGGAGGGGTAGGGCGTCCCCTACCCCTCACCACAAACCCTAGCTTGGCCGCCTCCACCCCAAGTCACCGCCACCTAGGGATCTCCTCCCAAGTCGCCGACTAGGGCTAAGCCCTAGCCCTCTAGCCGCCGGCCACCACCCTGTAAACCCTAGATCTACAAGGACCCTCTTCTACTCCACCAGACCCGCTTCGGCTTAGGTGAAGCCCTGCGGGATTTCCCCTCTACCTCCAACACCACGCCGTCATGCTGCCAGAATTGCGAGGAGATATCTACAACCTCCACTGCCTGCTGTAACAAGGGAGAGGAAGGTCTTCATCGAGTACCGAACATGTGACCGACTATGGGAGCGCTGCCGAAACGCGGCGTCGGAAGGATCGTCTACGTGATCTTGAGATTAGCAAGTGAGCGACTACATCACCCACGATAATCCGATCTCGTTAACCGCTTTGGAATCTTCGAGGGTTAGTACTCTATCGACTTGTTTCTACAATCTAGTAGATAGATCTTGGCTTGTGTGTGTTCGTGCGATAATGTTTTTTGTTTTCCATGCTACGAACCCCTACAATGTTATTAGAGCCGTGTCTATGAGTATATTTGTTGCACGAGTAGAACACAATGGTCACTGTGGGCGTTAATGCTTTTGTTGTTGATTGCTTCTTGTGTTCTTTGCATCTTGCGGGGTGGTGGGATGAAGAGGCCCGGTCTAACCTTACATGAAATCATTCATGAGACTTTCTCCACACTGAACATGCAACTTGTATTGCATAAGTGGCTTTGCGGGTGTTTGTCTCTCCCAACATAGTGAAGATTCAATTTACAACGGGCACTTGACAATACTAGTATCAACGTTGTGGTTCTTGTTCGTAAGTTAGAACGGTTCTTATTCAAAAGCCCCAAACCATGTAAAACATGCAAATAAAATTAGAGGCATCTAAATTTGTTTTGCAGGGGTGTGTTTTGATGTGATATGGCCATGATTATGGTTATATATGATGTATGCAATGGTCCTTATTGTAAGTTGGCAACCGGCAAGAGCCTTATGGTTGTCTTTTAATTTCGTTAAGACCTACGTGTCTATTATTCAAAGTAGTTGTAATAGTTGATGCTGGTGGATGAAAACCATGGAGGGATGCCATTGACCTTGACGCCATGCCAGTGATGATGGAGATCATGATCGTGCTTGAAGATGGAGATCGGAAGCACAAGAAGAAAGGCCATATCATATCACATATTATGAATTGCATGTGATGTTAATCCTTTTATGCATCTTGTATTGCTTATATCACGACGGTAGCATTATACGATGATCCCTCTTACAAAATATCAAGTATTAAAGTGTTCATCCTTAGTAAGCATCATTGCTAAGACTCGTCGTTTCGAAGCATCACGTGATGATCAGGTGTGATAGATTCTGCGTGTGCATACAACGGGAGCAATCCAGATTTTCTCATGCGGAAACTATGGTTAAATCTTGACGAGCCTAGCATGTATAGATATGGTCTCGGAACACGGAATACTGAAATGTAAAGCATGAGTCATATAGTAGATATAATGAACATGTTGATTGTTCGCCTTTGAAACTACATCGTTTCTCGTGATGATCGGACTTGATGTAGTGGATTTGGTTCGTGTGATCACTAAAACAATGTGAGGGATATTGTTTTGAGTGGGAAATCACCTAGATTAATTTAATTATTAATTAGAACTCATTTTTTCATAAGCTTAGTCTAAACTATTGCAAATATGTTGTAGATCATGGCGGCCCCTACCATCAATTTTAATGTGTTCCTAGAGAAAGAAAAGTTGAAAAATAATGGAAGCAACTTTGTGGATTGGTTACGCAATTTGAGGATTGTCCTTAATGCTGGTCAGTTGACCTATGTGCTGGATGCACCGCTAGGTGACCCACCTGCAGCTGATGCTACCGATGAGGTGAAAAATGTTTACCTTACTCGGAAGAATCAGTACTCCACAGTTCAGTGTGCTATCTTGTATGGTTTGGAATCGAAGCTTCAGAAAAGGTTTGAGAACTTTGACCCACGTGATATTGTCCGTGAACTCAAAATGATATTTGAGGCTCATGCGATAGTTGAGAGTTATGAGGCTTCTGAAAAGTTCTTTAACTGCAAGATGGAAGAGGGCAGCTCCGTCAGTGAGCATGTGCTTAAGATGTCTGGGCACATCAATAAGCTCCAGAGCTTTGTTATAGTGATTCCCAATGCTTTGGGGATTCACTGTGTCTTCCAATCACTACCACCAAGTTACAAGAACTTTGTGATGAACTACAACATGCAATGCATGGATAAGTTGTTACCAGAACTCTTCTCTATGTTGAAGTCTGCGGAAGTGGAGATCAAGAAAGAGCACCAAGTGTTGATGGTCAATAAGACCACCAATTTCAAGAAGCAATGCAAGCCTAAGAAAAAGAGTAACTTCAATAAGGGCGGTAAGAAAGCTACCGCGCCTGCAAAGAAGACCAAGGGTGGGCCTAAGCCTGATAGTGAGTGCTTTTACTGCAGAAAAGGTCACTGGAAGCGGAGTTGCCCTAAGTACTTGGTGGATCTAAAGAACGGAAACATCAGGAAGAAAGGTATATCTGATATACTTGTTATTGATGTGTATCTTACTAGTAATCATAGTATTGCCTGGGTATTTGATACTGGTTCAATAAATCATATTTGTAACTCAAAACAGGTGCTGCGGAATAAACGGAGACTAGCGAAAAACAAGGTGATGATGCGTGTTGGAAATGGATCAAAGTTTGATGTGATCGGTCCGCACGCTACCTCTTCATCTACCATCGAGATTAGTTTTGTACTTAAATAATTGTTATTTAGTGCATGCGTTGAGCATGAACATTATGTCATGATCTTGTTTATTGCGAGACGATTACTTGTTTAAGTCCAAGAATAATGGTTGTTAGATTTATATGAGTAATATATTTTATGGTCATGCACCTTTGATAGATGGTCTATTATTGTTGAATCTCGATAGTAGTAATACACATGTTCATAATATAGGAGCTAAACGTTTTAAATTGAATGATAATTCTACATACATGTGGCACTGTCATCTTGGTCACATTTGAGTGAAGCGTATGAAGAAACTCCACTCCGATGGACTTCTTGAATCACTTGAAAGATGTGAAGCATGTCTAATGGGAAAAATAACTAAGACTCCATTTTCTGGTATGATGGAGCGAGCTACGGACTTATTAGAAATCATACATACCGATGTGTGTGGCCTGATGAGTGTGGCATCGCGCGGTGGTTATCTTTATGTTCTTACTTTCGCAGATGACTTGAGTAGATATGGGTATATCTGTTTCATGAAACATAAGTCCAAAACTTTCGAGAAGTTTAAGGAATTTCGAAGTGAAGTAGAGAATCAATGTAACAAGAAGATTAAATTTCTACGATCAAATCGTGGAGGTGAATATCTAAGTTATGAGTTTGGCGAGCATTTAAAGAAATGAGGAATACTTTCACAATTGACACCGCCGGGAACACCACAACATAATGGTGTGTCCGAACGTCGTAATCGAACTCTCTTAGATATGGTTCGATCTATGATGTCACTTACAAATTTACTGTTATCGTTTTGGGATTAGGCATTAGAAACTGCCGCATTCACTTTAACTAGGGCACCATCTAAATCCGTTGAAAGGACACCATATGAATTATGGTTTGGAAAGAAACTAAATTGTCGTTCCTTCATGTTTGGGGTTGTGAAGCTTATGTAAAGAAGTTACAGCCCGACAAGCTTGAACCCAAAGAGGAAAAGTGTGTCTTCATAGGATACCCGAAGGAAACTATTGGGTATACCTTCTGTAGGGGTTCGTAGCATGGAAAACAAAAAAATTCTATCGCATGAACACACACAAGCCAAGATCTATCTACTAGATTCTAGCAACGAGTCGATAGAGTACTGACCCTCGAAGATCCAAAGCGGTTAACGAGCTCGGATTCCCATGGGTGATGTAGTCATTCACTTGCCGATCTCAAGATCGCGTAGACGATCATTCCGGCGCCATGTTCTGGCAGCGCTTCCGTAGTCGGTCACACTTACGGTACTCGATGAATACCTTCCTCTCCCTTGTTCCAGCAGGCAGCGGAGGTTGTAGCACCCCCCTTGCAGTTTCGGCAGCACGACGGCATGGTGTCGGAAGAAGAGGGGATACCCGCAAAGCTTCTCCTAAGCCGATCCAAGTATGGCGGAGTAGAGGGAGCCCCGGTGATCTAGGGTTTAGAGGGACAAGGTTTAGAGGTGTCTAGCAACTAGGGTTTAGCTAATTCGTAGCAGTTTAGAGGAGGATCTAGAGGCGGCGACTTGGGGGGGCAAGGTCGGCGGCTAGGGTTTGTTTTGGGGTTCAAGGGGGCGCCCCCTCCCCTCTATTTATTAGAGGGAGGGACGGTTGGGGAAGGGTAGTCCTTCCCAAACTCCACCTCATGGGACGGCGGCAAGGGAGAGGGAGGAATCCTCCCTTAGGTAGGATTCCTTCCCTCCCTCTACTAGGCAATGTTGGGATTTGACTTTTTCAAATTTGCGTTTGACTTTTCAAACTAGAGTTTGATTTCTCTCTTCCTATTGCCCAGCCAAATGACCTAGTACATGATGCAACCATTACACTTTGTCATGACACATCCATCGACCTTTCCCACTCCGGATCGGTGGACCTTCTATACCCTTCTAGAACATTCTGGTGAAAACACCGAAACCATTCCCAAACTCTGGAATCGGACTTTCCTTATATGAATCTTATTCTCCGGACCATTCCGGATCTCCTCGTGATATCTCGGATCCAATTCGAGACTCCGAACTACATTCGGTCTCTTTACTCACATTCTATATCTACTAAACAACATCGAATCCTTAAGTGTGTCACCCTATGGTTCGTGAATTATGCAGACATGACCGAGACTCTTCTCCGATCAATAACCAATAGAGTAATATGGAAATTCATATGGATCCCACTTATTTCTACGATTACTTCATGATCGAATGACCATTTCATACGATACCAATTTCCCTTTGTCTCGCGATACTTTAGTTATCCGAGGTATGATCGTCGGTATCTCCTCATACCTAGTTCAACCTCGTTACTGATAAGTACTCTTTACTCATTCCTGTGCTATGTGATCCCTTGTGATCTAGTCACATGCTTGCAAGACAATTGGATGACATTCCACCGAGAGGGCCCAGAGTATATCTATCCGTCATATGGATGGACAAATCCCACTCTTGATCCATGTGCCTCAACACATACTTTTATAATACTCAATGCCACCTTTATAACCACCTAGTTACGAAACGGTGTTTGATGTCATCGAAGCATCCATCCAGTGATGGTGATTAACATTATCTCATGTTCGAAGGATTTTGGTTACTATGTATTGAAAGCTTACATCATGTGAACTATTTAAATGACTTGATCTTATGCTATGATTAACTATAGGAGTATGACCATAACATTATTCTCCTAATTATATGACCTTGTTGTTAATAACATCTCAATGTTCATGATTAGGAAACCATGATCATATATTAACCAACAAGCTAGTTTAACAAGACGTTTTACTAGGGACTCTTATATGTTTACAAATCACACAAGTATTAATGTTTCCGGTTAATATAGTTATAGCATGGTATGTAAACATGAAGATATAATAATAACCACTTTATTATTTCCTCTTGGGCATATCTCCAATAGTCTCCCACTTGCACTAGAGTCAATAATATAGTTTCAAACCTTTGTGTAATCAACGCTTATGGCTTTCCGGTGTTGTATTTACATGATTGCTAGTGGTCAACCGATCTTCGGATCCGACACTTTCAGGTCCGTGTGTAATTGCATGTCTTTGCGTCTCTACGCATCACTCATTCTCTAATGAGATGGCTTTGTATAAATTTGGTCCTTTGGTGAGACCTTTAGTTCCTTGGAGTTAAAATATGTTGATAATATTGTCGTACAACATATCTTCATAGTACTATCGCTTTGTGAACGTCACCTAGTTTGATAACAAACTACTTGACAAAAATGCCCTCTTTTGCTCCTATAATAGCAATCATATACTTAGCCTTTTGTTGTAGTATCTATCACAATGTCTTAACTTTGGAACTCATCCAAATCCATTATGGAACTTACTTTCCATTATATTGTGCCACCCTTAGTTTAGATTGAGATGAACTTAATTTGTACTTTATGAAAAAACTACTATCAATGTAGTACTTTTACAATGAACTAACCATCTATTTGTCACCTATAAAAATAATATATTCTTAGTTCTTCCAAAAGATCATAAGAATAGATTTACTATCTTCCAATAATCAATCATTCTGGTATATGCTCATAACTTTAGAGCATAGGAAATATCTGGATGTGTACATTACACAGTATGATTAAAATGCTCTTTGTGATTTCATTCATCAAGTATCAAAAATGCTTGAATCTTTGTTTCACTTATCAAGTGTCAATACACTTGAATTTCGATTTAATACTTTCTATGTGGTATGAATCTTTCTTGTCATTTCCATATTGAACTCTTTCAATATCTCCTCTATGTACATTTGGCACAACCATATTGGCGTCTCAATCTATCCATATAAATATTGATGCCAAATATTCGGTTTTGCCTAAGTATTTCATCAAAATGAAATTCTTAACCTGTGTCAATAAAAGATACATCATTTCAAATCAACAATATGTCTTCCACATAATGTATTATAAATATGTCTTAGCGCTCCCATTTAATTTCTTACAAATGCAAGCATCTTCATCGTCTCTGATGAAATTAAACCCTTTAACAATTTCATCACGGTGAAGATTCCAACTCCTCGATGCTTACATCAACCATTGAGGTTTGTACGCTTTTAGCATCATTTGAATTAACAAAAAACCTTTGGATCGTGTTATGCACATGTTCTAGGTAAAAATTCTATTAGAAGAACTTTGTTTTGTTTGTTCAAATATCATATACCAATATATGTAGTGGTTGCTACATTAATCCATATAGACCAAATATCGTTATGAAAGATCAAATCTTGTCATAATCAACTGCTTGAACATTGTCGTGAACTCTTTCCCGACATGTAGACTATTTCATGGATGTGAAACATCCATGTCTATTTTTCTATATATCCAAATACGACTGTCAGGTTTTACACCTTTCAGAAGGTCTTCCAAGTTCAAAGCTTGATTTCCCATGTATGGAACTATCACGGATTCTATGGCTTCAAGCCATTTGATAGAGTCAAGTCCCATCATCGCTTCTTTGAATACACTCGGTTCATCATTGTCAAACAACAATGATTTAATTTCAAATCCAAGTATTTGATTGTTTACCTGACCTTCTTGGTTCAATATGAACTTTAGACCTCTATGCCACAACCTCTAAGACACGTGATCCATGAGCATTGTTGTTGCCTCCGGAACACTTCCCGGTGTTGCGTGATGTCTACACACACGCTTCTATTCTTGTAGACAGTGTTGGGCCTCCAAGTGCATAGGTTTGTAGAACAGCAGCAAGTTTCCCTTAAGTGGATCACCCAAGGTTTATCGAACTCAGGGAGGAAGTGGTCAAAGGTATCCCTCTCAAGCAACCCTGCAGTCAATATACAAGAAGTCTCTTGTCTCCCCAACACACCCAATACACTTGTCAGGTGTATAGGTGCACTAGTTCAGCGAAGAGATAGTGAAATACAAGTAATATGGATCATTATAAGTGGTAATTGCAATCTAAAATAAAGATGGCAGCAAGCAAACATGTAACAGGACTAGTTGTAAATGGTGTTTCAATGCTTAGAAAAAAGTCCTAGGGATCATACTTTCACTAGTGGACACTCTCATATAAATATCTTATCTTCATTATGCTACTCTGAACTACTCTCCGGTCGGATAACTCTAATCCATGGTAGGGCTACAAAAGCTCTCCTTAAAGTTCGTATTCCCCATCTAGGTAACCCCAAACCTGTCACTTTGAGCGCTAGATGGTTCCAACAAACACACAATTTCATAGAGACATCCAACTCAAAATATAACTCATGATAAGTATTTCTTTAATCTTTAGCCTAAGTTCCATACGGTGTGCACACTGTCAACTTCACACACGTGGGGATAACCGGAGATTAGAATTAAAGAACTTGAGTAGTAGAGTAGATCTACTTGATTACAAAGCTCATGATCACAATAAGATCACGCATAAAGAGAGAGATGAACACATAGCTACCGGTAGATCCCTTATCCTTGAGGGAGAACTACTCCCTCCTCATCATGGGAGTTAGCAACAGCAATGGAGATGGTGGTGGAGTCGATGGAGATGACTCCGGGGGAAATTCTCCATCCTGGTAGGGTGCCAGAACAGATACTTCTGTCCCCCAATATCCTCTTAGGTGGCGGCAGCGCTGTCGACCTTTTCATGGATTTCTACCCGCGTTAGGGTTCACGTCCCGAGGAGACGTATATGTAGGCAAAAGTGCAAGGTCGGTGGAGCCTCGAGGGGCCCACACCATGGGCTGGCGCGGCTAAGGGTGGGCCCACACCACCCTATGGTGTGGCTGCCTCGTGGCTCCCCTTCATCTCTCCTTCGGGCTCCGTGTTGCGTCTGGAAAAATAGGCACTTCGGATTTTGTTTCGTCTAATTCTGAGAATATTTCCTTACTATATTTTCTAAAACCAAAAACAGCAGAAAACAGGCAACTGACACTATGGTATCTCGTCAATAGTTTAGTTCCAAAAATGTATAAAAATGCCTCAAAGTGTAGACAAAACATAAGGAAGTTGATACAAAACAAGCATGGAGCATCAAAAATTATTGATACGTTTACGATGTATCATTGTGCAACTTGGCACATTATAGCTAAGGTTATTTTAACCTTATCAAAGTTCAATTTCTCTCCCACTTAACTTTTCATGAAAAATTCCTTCTTAACAAACTCAACAGTTCTTCGGTGTTATGGACGATTACTCAGCGGTTATTCGAAATAACATACAAAGACATGTTTATCTGACTTTGTTGCAAATATCTTACTTATGCATAGAATACCAATGTTTAAGGAAGGACAACTTGGTTTTTACCCCAAACCACAAATTTGTATGGTGTCATTTCAACGGATCATGATGGAGCTCTTTTCAGTGAAAAAGCGGTAGTCTCTAAAGCTTTAATCTTTTAAAATATAATGGCAGTTTCATAAATTACACCTTTGATCTTACCATGTCAAACAAGATTTAATTACATATCTCGAATACTCCATATTACTATGATGTTTTTCGGGAAACATAAATCTATGGAACGATTCCTCAAATCTTGGATATTTTGCTAAACTTGTAACTCAAATTTCTTCCTTTATGATCCTATCATAAATTATTTATTTTCTTGTTACATCGATTTTGCACTTCATCTTGAAAGTCTTTGAAATTTTTCAAATGTTTCACACTTCATCCTCATTAAGTAAATATTCGTATATTCACTCAAATGTTCGGAGAAAGTATATGAAGTTGAAATCCATCGCTTTTGACTATATAAAATGGGCTTCATACAAAAATATGTACAAGTTACAATAAGCTAGTCATTCATTCCCTTTTGGCCTATGAACGAAGTTTTAATTATCTCTAGGAAATTTTCACAAGCATCATTTGATCAAAATCAAAAGAATCCAAAATTCCATCCACGTGGAGTTTCTTCATGTTTTCTTTCCATTATAATTTAAATGGCGATGTCACTTCTTAAGTGATATTTCAATCAATTTTCCTTCGACATTTTTAGCATTAGTTTTATGGATGTGATTTATCCAACTAGACTTGTATATAATCCATATTTATGGAATAAGGAAATTATTTTGAATAACCTTTTGTTCTCATAATATGTGATAAAACAAATCTTGAAGGTAAGCTTTGATATCAACGAGAAACATATCAAAAGTTTATTTGCTCTTGATGAATATCATCACATATTCTCTTGCTAGTTACTTAGGCCATTGCAGTTCATGAATTGTGTTGTTTTGTATGATAATTTACACCAGCAAATTCAGTATCCAATACTTAAGAACTATATTGTTTAACAAGCAAAGAATACATCCATAACATGTATATCCTCTATATACCTAAGCTGAACAATTCTAGTCTTTTCTATTCTACCATATATTTCCAATATTCTATTTCAGTATTTCCTTTTCCATTTAAAAGAATCTATCAATATAAATAGTGGAGCCATACATATGACACACAGTCCAAAGAGTGTATAGATAAATACCAATGTCTTTGGACTTGCACTTTGAAGTATATCACCATCATCAAATGTTTTGGTGTTCTTTCAAATTCCATTCTTTAGTAATCTTGTATTGTAGTAAAAAATTTACCTACATCAAATATTCATCCTCATCATGGAAAAATTCATGATCAAGCTACTTTAGCTTACAATGTTGAATCGTGAGTATAATGTTGCTCTCCAAAACCTTTTGGAGAATTACGACAGCTAGTGTTTTCAACTTTTTGCAAATTCTCATCAAATATGAGAACATAAAGTTTGCCTTATTATACTCTATCATGTTGCAGCCAAAACTTTGTTTCAGATATCGCAACATCTTCCACACATGATGGTTTCTGAAATAATTCTTTCAGCTCCCTGATAACCTTGATATTAAAACAATCTTTTGAATATCAAGAATCATGGAGACAACCATGATACTTATATACTAACACTAGAATTGTTATTCTTGATTTAATACCAATTATTAAACTTCATGAAGTAACTAGAACTTACTGAAAGTTTGCAATATGACTTTTAAACTTTAGATTAACACTTCAAAACAATATGATATGAGTTCGTAAAGAAAAGAACCAGAATTCTATAGTTCTATTATCTCAATTATAACTAAGCGCAAAGTGGTAAACGGATGCCAATGACTACAACAACTATGCAAATTCACTTTGATTTAATTTATGATAAATAGTGTTCAACTTTTAATCATATTACTGCTGAACTAACACTCAAAACAATATCCCTCACACTGTTTTAGTGATCCCATGAACCAAATCCGCTACATCAAGTTCGATCATCACGAGAGATGATGTAGTTTCAAAGGCGAACAATCGATATTTTCATCATATCTACTATATGGCTCATGCTTTACCTTTCGATGATCCGTGTTTCGAGACCATGTCTGTACATGCTAGGCTCATCAAGATTAACCTTAGTTTCTGCATGAGCAAATCTGGCTTGCTCCCATTGTATGCACACGTTCAATCTAGCACACTCGATCATCACGTGGTGCTTAGAAACAACGAGTCTTAGTAACAGTGCTAACTAAGGACGAACACTTTATTACTTGATATTTTGTGAGAGGGATCATCTTATAATGCTACTATAGCGATCTAAGCAATACAAGATGCAATTCATAATATGTGATATGATATGGCCTTTCTTCTTGTGCTTCTGATCTCCATGTTCAAGCATGAACATGATATCCATCATCACCGGCGTGGAGTCAAGGTCAATGGAACCTCTCCATGGTTGTCGTCCACCAGCACCAACTATTACAACTACTTTGAAAAATAGACACGCAGGTCTTAACAAAATTAAAAGACAACTATAAGGATCCTTCCGGTTGCCGACTTACAATAAGGATCATTGCATACATCATATATAATCACAATCATGGCCATATCACATCACATCACACCCATGCAAAACAAAGTTAGACGCCTCTAATTTTCTTTGCATGTTTTATGTGGTTTGGGGCTTTCGAACAAGAATTGTTCTAACTTACGAACAAAAACCACAACGTTGATACTAGTATTGTCAATCACCCACTGTAAATTGAATCTTCACCGTGTTGGGAGAGACAGACACCCGCAAAGACACTTATGCAATACAAGTTGCATGCTGAGCGTGGAGCAAGTCTCATGAACGATGTCATGTAAGGTTAGCCCAGGCCGCTTCATCCCACCATCCCGCAAGATGCAAAGTACACAAGAAGCAATCGACAACAAAAGCATCAATGCCCACAATTACCATTGTGTTCGACTCGTGCAACAGATCTACTCATAGACACGGCTCTGATACATTTGTAGGGGTTCGTAGCATGGAAAACAACAACTTTCTATCGCATGAACACACACAAGCCAAGATTTATCTACTAGATTGTAGAAATGAGTCGATAGAGTACTAACCCACAAAGATCCAACGCGGTTAACGAGATCGGATTCTCGTGGGTGATGTAGTCGTTCACTTGCCGATCTTAAGATTGTGTAGACGATCCTTCCAGCGCCGCGTTCCGGAAGCTAGGGTTTAGCTAATTGGTAACAGTTTAGAGGAGGATCTAGAGGCGGCTACTTGGGGGGACCAAGGACGGCAGCTAGGGTTTGTTGTGAGGTGCAAGGGGGGTTCCCCATCCCCTCTATTTATGAGAGGGAGGGGCAGTTTGGGAAGGGGAGTCCTTCCCCAACTCCACCTCATGGGCAGGCGACAAGGGAGAGGGAGGAATCCTCCCTTAGGTAGGATTCCTTCCCTCCCTCCACTAGGCAATGTTGGGTTTTGACGTTTTCAAATTTGCGTTTGACTTTTCAAACTAGAGTTTGATTTATCTCTTCCCATTGCCCAGCCAAGTGACCTAGTACATGATGCAACCATTCCACTTTGTCATGACACATCCATGTACCCTTCCCACTCCGGATCGCTGGACCTTCTAGACCCTTCGAGAACATTCTGGTGAAAACACCAAAACCATTCCTGAACTCCGGAATTGAACTTTCCTTATATGTATCTTATTCTCCGGACCATTACGGATCTCCTCGTGATATCTCGGATTCCATCCGGGACTCCTAACTACATTCGATCTCTTTACTCACATTACATATCTACTAAACAACATCGAATCCTGAAGTCTGTCTCCCTATAGTTCATGAATTATGCAGACAAGACGGGGAATCTTCTCCGACCAATAAACAATAGAGGAATTTGGAAATTGATATGGCTCCCACATATTTCTATAACTACTTCATGATCGAATGAACCATTTACATACGATACCAATTTCCCTTTGTCTCGCGACACTTTACTTATACGAGGTCTGATCGTCAGTATCTCTGCATACCTAGTTCAACCTCATTATTGATAAGTACTCTTTACTCGTTCTTGTAATATGTGATCCCTTGTGAGATAGTAACATTCTTGCAATCCAATTGGATGACATTCCACCGAGAGGGCCCAGAGTATATCTATCCATCGTATGGATGGACAAATCCCACTCTTGATCCATGTTCCTGAACACATACTTTCAGAATACTCAATGCCACCTTTATAACCACCCAGTTATGAAGCAGTGTTTGATGCCATCAAAGCATCCATCTAGTGATGGTGATTAACATCATCTCATGTTCGAAGGATTTATGTTACTATGTATTGGAAGATTATAGCAAGTAAACTATTTAAATGACTTGATCTTATGCTACGCTTAACTATAGGAGTATGTCCATCACATCATTCTCCTAATGGTATGACCTTTTTGCTAATAACATCTCAATGTTCATGATCAGGAAACCATGATCATATATTAACCAACAAGCTAGTTTAACAAGAGTCTTTACTAAGGACTCTTATATGTTTACAAATCACACAAGTATTAATGTTTCCGGTTAATACAATTATAGCATGTTATATAAACATTTATCATAAACATGAAGGTATAATAATAACCACTTTATTATTGCCTCTTGGGAATATCTCCAACACCTTCTATCATAGATCCGAAGGCAAAATCTTCGTTGCCAAGAATGGATCCTTTCTCGAGAAGGAGTTTCTCTTGAAAGAAGTGACTGGAAGGTAAATAGAACTCGATGAGGTTATTGAACCTTCTCTCAGATTTGAGAGTAGCACAGCACCGGAAGAAGTTCTTGTGGCGCCTACACCAATAAGAGAGGAAGCTAATAATGGTGATCATGAAACTTCGGTTGAAGTTACTACAGAACCTTTCAGGTCGACGAGGACTTGTACCACTCCTGATTGGTATGATCCTGTTATGAATGTCATGTTGGTGGACAATACCGATGACCCTGCGACATATGAGGAAGCGATGATGAGCCCAGATTCCAATAAATGACAAGAAGCCATGAAATCCAAGATTGGATCCATGTACAAAAACCAAGTATGGATTTTGGTGGATTTACCGGATGGCCAGAAGGCTGTCGAGAACAAATGGATTTTTAAGAAGAAAACAGATGCTGATGGAAATGTAACCATCTATAAAGATCGACTTGTCGCGAAAGGGTTCCGACAAATTCAAGGAGTTGACTACGATGAGACTTTCTCACCGGTAGCTAAGATAAAGTCTATGAGGATATTGTTAGCAATCGCTCCATATTATGATTATGATATATGGCAAATGGATGTCAAAATGGCGTTCCTCAATGGAGACAATGATGAAGAGTTGTATATGGTACAACCCAAAGGTTTTGTAGATCCTAAAGATGCTAACAATGTATGAAAACTTCAACGATCCATTTATGGATTGAAGCAAGCATCCCGAAGTTGGAATCAATGTTTTGATAAGATAATCAAAAGTTTTGGAGTTATACAAACTTATGGAGAAGCTTGTATTTACAAGAAAGTGAGTGAGAGCTCTGTAGCATTCCTAGTACTATATGTGGGTGACATATTTTTGATTGGGAATGATATAGACCTTCTTAAAAGTGTCAAAGTTTATTTGAATAATAGTTTTTCAATGAAGGATCTTAGCAAAGCTGCTTACATATTAGGCATAAAGATATATAGAGATAGATCGAGATGCCTAATAGCGCTTTCATACAGTACATATTTGGACAAAGTTCTAAAGAGGTTTGGAATGGAAGATAGCAAGAAAGGGTTCTTGACCTTGAGTAAAACTCAAAGTCCCACTACGACAGAAGATAGAGAGAGGATGAGTAAGAGTCCCTATGCCTCATCCATAGGATCTATCATGTATGTCATGTTGTGTACTAGATCGGACATTGCATATGCTATTAGTTTGACTAGCAGATATCAAAGTGATCCAGGAGTGGATCATTAGACAGGGGTTAAAAACATCCTAAAGTACTTGAGAAGGACTAAGGATATGGTTGTTTCTTATGGAGGTGATGAACATCTCATTCTTAATGGTTACATCGATGCTAGTTGGAACACCGATCCAAATTATTCTAAATCCCAATCTGGATACGTATTTACTTTGAATGGTGCAGGAGTGAGCTGGAGGAGTACGAAGCAAAGCATTGTGGTGAGATCTTCAACTGAATCGGAATACATAGCTGCTTCGGAGGCTTCACAAGAGGCGATATGGATGAAGGAGTTCATTACGGAGCTTGGTGTGGTTCCTAGTGTGTTGGACCCAATGGCTATCTACCGTGATAACATGGGTGCCATAGCCAATGCGCATGAGCCAAGGTCACACAAGAAGCTGAAGCATATCAAGCTACATTTTCACGCTATTCGAGAGCATGTCCAAGATGGTGACATAAAGATTTGAAAAGTACACACAGATCTGAATGTGGCAGATCCGTTGACTAAACCTCTTCTGAGGGCAAAATATGACCAACACCAAACCACCATGGGTGTTAGGTATATTACCATATAATCTAGATTATTGACTCTAGTGGAAGTGGGAGACTGTTGGGGATATGCCCAAGAGGCATTAAAAAGTAGTTATTATTATATCTTTGTGTTTATGCTAAATGTTTACATTCATGCTATAATTGTATTAACCGGAAACATCCATACCCGTGTGATTTGTAAACTTGTGAGATTCCCTAGTAAAGCCTCTTTGTAATACTAGCTTGTTGATTAATAGATGATTATGGTTTCCTAATCATTAACATTAGATGTTGTTAATAACAAGATCATATTATTAGGAGAATGATGTGATGGACATACTCCTATAGTTAAGCGTAGCATTAAGATCGAGTCATTTCAATAGTTCGTTTGCTATAAGATTTTAGATACATAGTAACCTAAATCCTTCGACCATGAGATCATGTTAATCACCATCACCGGATGAATGCTTTGATGACATCAAACACCACTTCATAACTAGGTGGTTATAAAGGTGGCATTGAGTGTTCGGAAAGTATGTGTTGAGGCACATGGATCAAGAGTGGGATTTGTCCATCCATATGACGAATAGATATACAATGGGCCCTCTCGGTAGAACGTCATCCAATTATCTTGCAAGCATGTGACTGGCTCACAAGGGATCACATATCGCAGAAACGAGTAAAGAGTACTTATCAGTAACAAGGTTGAACTAGGTATGCAGAGATACCGACGATCAAACCTCGGATAAGTAAAGTATTGCGAGACAAGGTAAATTGGTATCGTATGTGAATGGTTCATTCGATAACGAAGTAATCGTAGAAATATGTGTGAGCCATATGAATTTCTAGATTCCTCTATTGGTTATTGATCGGAGAAGAGTCTCGATCATGTATGTATAATTCACGAACCGTAGGGAGACACACTTAAGGATTCGATGTTGTTTAGTAGATATGGAATGTGAGTAAGAAGACCCAACGTTGTTCGGAGTCTCGTATTGGATCCGGGATATCACAAGGAGATCCAGAATGGCCCGAAGAATAATATTCATATAAGGAAAGTCCAATTCCGGAGTTCAGGAATAGTTTCGGTGTTTCACCGGAATGTTCTAGAAGGGTCTAGAAGGTCCATCACTCTGGAGTGGGAATGGTACATGGCTGTGTCATACCAAAGTGGAATAGTTGCATCATGTCCTAGGTCACTTGGCTGGGCAATTGGAAGAGAGAAATCAAACCTTAGGTAAGTGCTTTACCAACATATGTAGTGTAGTAAAAAAATAAAAGGAAATTAGTTCGGTCTATACTGCTACGTCAATATGTATAGTAAAAAATACTAAGTTTGAAAAGTCAAATCCCAACATTGGTTTCCTAGTGGAGGGAGGGAAGGAATCCTCCTTTAGGTAGGATTCCTTCCTCCCCTTGTCGTCAGCCCTAGTAGAAGAGCTGGGGGAGGACTCCCCTCCCCCAACTGCCTCTCCCACCTATATAAGGAGGGGTAGGGTGCCCCTACCCCGCACCACAAACCGTAGCTTGGCCGCCTCCACCCCAAGTTGCCGCCACCTAGGGATCTCCTCCCAAGTCGTCGACAAGGGCTAAGCCCTAGTCTTCTAGCCGCCGGCCACCACCCCCATTGGCCCTCTAAACCCTAGATCTCCAAGGACCCTCTTCTACTCCACCATACCTGCTACGGCTTAGGCGAAGCCCTACGGGATTTCCCCTATACCTCCGACACCACACCGCCGTGCTGCCGGAATCACGAGGAGATATCTACAACCTTCGCTTCCTGCTGGAACAAGGGAGAAGAAGGTCTTCATCGAGTACCGAATGTGTGACCGACTATAGGAGCGTTGCCGGAACACGGCGCCAGAAGGATCGTCTACGCGATCTTGAGATCTGCAAGTGAACGACTACATCACCCACGAGAATCCGATCTTGTTAACCGCTTTGTAATCTTCGAGGTTAGTACTCTATCGACTCGTTGCTATAATCTAGTAGATAGATCTTGGCTTGTGTGTGTTCATGTGATATAATTTTTGTTTTCCATGCTACGAACCCCTACATGATCATTTATTAATCAACAAGCTAGTTTAACAAGAGGCTTACTAGGTATTCTTTTATGTTTACAAAACACACAAGTATTAATGTTGCCGGTTAATATAATTATAGTATGGGATGTAAAAATTTATCAAAAACATAAAGATATGATAATAGCCACTTTATTATTCCCTCTTGGCCATATCTCCAACATTTGGTAGCTATTTCTATATGTTGTTTACTAGAGATCACTAGTTTATGATCTAGTGTACAACCATTTTCTTGTTTATTTCCTTCTTGTACACTGTTATCTTGTTGATATTGTTGTTGCCATTTACTTGCTTCAAAGCCTCAAACTATTGCACTTCTAAATATGTATTTTAAATCAAATGGATTCACCCTTGTGGTGGATCCAACATTTTAATCTTGGCAAAAAATTGTCGCATGTTTGCTTTGTAGGTCAGATGGTTTAGAGGTTTGATAAGAGAAAGAATAAGATGAGAAAGCTATTGTAGTTTAGGGTTTTATCTTTTTATTTTGTAGCTTGTAATAAACCGTGTACTAATTTTTTAATGAGTAAAGATACCTTCATGTAAAATCCCTCCTTTGTAAAGGAAAAAGGATCCCTGTGTTTACAATGCTAGTCCCTGGATCAATAGCTAGCATCCACAGTTTAAGATGTAATATCAAGAAACAAAGGTCATCATACAACTTTATAACCAGGAATAAAATAATACATTACATCTTACATAGCTCATTTGGCTATCACATTACATTGTAGCAGAATATCTATAAGCATGGGGTCCTTCATCTTCAAAATGCCACAGGCAGACATGTTGGTTGTAGACTTGTAATCCTAATCATTAAACTTCACTAATATCAATCAAACCTGCAACATAACAAGTTACAGCCACAAGGGTCAATACATTTGAATTGTATTGGCAAGTGATACTATGGTAGTATAGTGGAGTCTATCATCTATATGCATTTGGCTAAGTGGAGCTTAGGCTTGCTTTGCTCAAAATAGATTTTCCTTAACATTTGAAATCACTAAGTTTTTGCTTGACAAAATAATCTTTCCCAAGGCATCTCCCAATCAAAGATTGAAGATCCTTTAGCCCTTGTTCAACCACAAGTTTTTAACTTAGAAATTTGGATGATGAGATTCTTGATTGCTTCCATGTCTTTATGCTCAAATTGTCCTTTACCAGGGACATGGCTAAGTACTTAGATTTTACACTCTGCAGAGGTGGTGCACTTTCCCCACAAGACTTGGTTTCACCAAGACAAGATCTTTCAGAAGCCTTTGTTTAGACCAAATGGACGCGCTCCAACCTATCATTCCCACTACCACCAACTGTCCAAATGGCTAAGTTCTAGCAACCTATATGATCCAGGCAGAGCCCATAATGCCAAGTGGTTGCACTTGAATCTTCTCAACATTTGACATCTCAAATATCTTTGTTCCTGGGTGGCCATCCACAAGTGAGATACACAAGGTAAACCATAGCCATGGGCCTTGTGTAACCACTCAACCAAAAACCACCAAGCAATTACCATTCCACCCAGGTGATTCATTAACTTAGTTGTTTTATTAAACAAAAACACAAGTCCTTAGACTTAGAAATTTTCCATAGGGTGAATATATTTCCACCCTTGTTTTCTATTAGCTAAGCTAAGCATGATAGTAGTAGGAGTCTTAACTTAGGGAATTTTACTAAGGTTTCATCTACTAGGTTTTCACATAGCATGGTTTATACTTAGCAAAAATTCCATGCAAGTTTTACTTATAAAAATCACTAATGCATAGTGAAAGTAATGGGCCAAAAGTATGAAGCATCACTTGCCTTTTTGGTAGAGTATAGGTTCACTCCTTGATCTTTGCAATGTTCACACACTTCAAGTCACTACAATTCAATCAAGCAAACAACATTTCAATCTACCATTCAAGCAAAACATCACATAAAATGATAAAGTCAAAGTAATGCATGCAAGCATGCCAAGCTTTGTTTTATTTGAAAAAGTGGTTCCTAATGGGTCATAAACATTTGAAAGCACCTAATGGTCATTTTGTAAAGTGGCAAGGTCATTTGCAAAAGGTTTCACTTCATAAACCATTTTCAAAACCAGGTATCATTTTATGTGGTGTAGAAATGTTTTCACTAAGGCATTAATCTATAGGGTTCACCAAATATGTTTTCAAACCATAAAACTTTGTGTTTAGGGTCAGAGAGTTTGAAACAAAACATTTCCCAAAGGTTTTCTTCCAAAACTATTTTTAATAAATAAACCATATTTTTATTTGACTAGAATTGGTTTTAAATCCAAGATTCATTCTTTTGTTTCTCCAAATACATTTTTGAATCAACAAAGTGTTTCCTAGGGTCAGTAGGTTCAAAACACACCATTTGTAAAAGATTTTATCCCCAAAATCATTTTTGAACAATTTTTACATTCTAAACAAGCATACAAATGATTCTGCAAAAACAAACATTTTACCAGAAGCTTTTTACTAACAAATTGCATGGTTGGCTAGGGCTTGTTTTTCTAAATCCATTGATATAAATTTTGCAAAATTTGGACGTCTAGAATAAAAGTTGTGCAATTTACAAAATCACAAATCTAATAGATTCAAATCTGTTTTAAATCGAAGCCTGAGCCACGTGGCGTCTTTCTATTTGCTGATACCCTTTCGTCTGGATCACTCACTGAGGATCGTTGGATCTAATGTGAATCGCACGGCTCAGATGCTCCCATACCCATTCGCTTAAGTGGTTCTATGCTATCCACGTGATCCAAATCCGACGGCTGATGCGAGCTTGACCTAGAATGAGCAGCGCTGCGGCGGTGGCTGGCGGCGGAGCGGCCAGATGGTGGCGGCGCTGGTGAAGCAGGAAGCGAGAGAGGCTGGGAATATGCTCACCGGGTTCGCAGGGCTGTGCTGATTCTTGACGTGGTCTCCACAAGGCCAGGGGCACACGGGGGTGAGGACAATGGCTCGCCAGAGTTGCTCCTGGCGACGGGTACGCTCGGGCGTCGTTGGAGGCGAGGCTATGGTCCACGAGGAGACAAATGGGAAGCACGGTTAGACGCGCAAAGTCATAGCGGTGATGCGAGCATGAAGGAGGAGGAGAGGGGTGTTGGAGATATGCCCTAGAGGCAATAATAAATGTAGTTATTATTAGATCTTTGTGTTTATGATAAATGTTTACATTCATGCTATAATAGTATTAACAAGGAAACATTAATACTTGTGTGATTTGTAAACATAAATTGAAGTCCCTAGTAAAGCCTCTATACATCACTAGCTTTTTGATTGATAAATGATTGTGGTTTCCCTATCATGAACATTGAGATGTTATCAACAACAAGATCATATCATTAGGAGAATGATATGGTGGACATACTCCTATAGATAAGCGTAGCATAAAGATCAAGTCATTTTAATATTTCAATTGCTATATGCTTTCTGATACATAGTAATCTAATTCCTTCGACCATGAGATCATGCATATCACCTTTACCGGATGGATGCTTTGATGACATCAAACACCACACCGTAACTGGGTGGCTATAAAGGTGGCATTGAGTGTTCGGAAAGTATTGGTTGAAACACATTGATCAAGAGTGGGATTTGTCTATCCATATGACAGATAGATATACTCTGGGCCATCTCGGTGAAATGTCATCCAATTAGCTTGCAAGCATGTGACTGGCTCACAAGGGATCACATATCACGGGAACAAGAAAAGAGTACTTATCGGTAACGAGGTTGAACTAGGTATGCAGAGATACCGACGATCATAACCTCGGATAAGTAAACTATCGTGAGACAAGGGGAAATTGATATCGTATGTAAGTGGTTCATTCGATCGCAAAGTAATCGTATAAATATGTGGGAGCCATATGAATTTCTAGATTCCTTTATTGGTTATTGCTCGGAGAAGTGTCTCGATCATGTCCGCATAATTCACGAACCGTAGGGAGACACACTTAAGGATTCGACGTTGTTTGAGTAGTTATGGAATGATGAGAAAGAGACTGAATGTTGTTCGGAGTCTCGAATGGGATTCAGGATATCACGAGGAGATCCGGAATGGTCCGGAGAATAAGATTCATATAAGGAAAGTCCCATTTCGGAGTTGGAGAATGGTTCCGGTGTTTTCATCGGGAATGTTCTAGAAGGCTCCGGAATGTCCGGTGCTCCGGGGGGGGGGGGGGGGGGAAGGGTACATGAATGTGTTATATCAAGTTGGTATGATTGCATCATGTACTAAGTGTCTTCGCTGTCCAAAATAATGGGTTTATTCAAATCCTAGTTTGAAAAGTCAAACGGCTAGTTTGAAAGTCAAACGGCAAGTTTTGGAAAGAGGAGGAGGAGTGGGAAACCGAGTTGGGGAGGGTTTCCCTCCTCCAACCGGCGGCGCACCGCCCTAGCCGAGTTGGGGAGGGACTCCCCTCCCTCCCCTTGGCCGGCCGGCCCCTCCACCTATATAAGGAGGGGCAGGGCTCCCTCCTAGGCACACAAGATCCTCTCCTCTAAACCCTAGCCGCCGGCGCCGCCACCTCCACTGCCGCCGCCGCCGACCTAGGTCAAGCCGCCGCCTAGCTACCCTAGCCGCCGGTCAAGCTTCCTCCTCGGTGTGTCTAAACCCTAGATCGTCGAGGGACTCTCTCATACTCCACCATACTCACTCCGGCTTAAGGCGAAGCCCTGCGAGATCTCCCCTCTACTTCCGGTACCACGCCGTTGTGTTGCTGGAATCGCGAGGAGAGTGCTAAAACCTCCACTGCCTGCTAGAACAAGGGAGAGGAAGGTCTTCGTCGAGTACCGAACGTGTGACCGACTGCGGTAGCGCTGCCGGAACGCAGCGCCGGAAGGATCGTCTACGCGATCTTGAGATAGGGAAGAGTACGACTACATCACCCACGAGAATCCGCTCTCGTTAAACACTTTGGAATCTTCGAGGGTGAGTTATTCTATCGACTCGTTGCTACAATCTAGTAGATAGATCTTGGCTTGTTTGTTTGTATGCGGTATAAAATTTTTGTTTTCCATGCTACGAAACCCTACAGTGGTATCAGAGCCGTGTCTATATGTAGATCTGTTGCACGAGTAGAACACAATGGTCATTGTGGGCGTTGATGCTTTTATTGTCGATTGCTTCTTGTGTACTTTGCATCTTGCGGTATGTTGGGATGAAGCGGCCCGGGCTAACCTTACATGACATCGTTCATGAGACTTGCTCCACGCTTGACATGCAACTTGTATTGCATAAGTGGCTTTGCGGGTGCCTGTTTCTCCTAGCATAGTTAAGATCCAATTTACAACGGGTGATTAACAATACTAGTATCAATGTTGTGGTTCTTGTTCGTAAGTTAGATCGACACTTATTGAAAGCCCCAAACCACGTAAAATATGCAAAGAAAGTAGAGGCGTCTAACTTTGTTTTGCAGGGGTGTGCAGTGATGTGATATGGCCATGATTGTGATTGTATTTGATGTATGCAATGTTCCTTATTGTAAGTTGGCAACCATCAGGAGCCATATGGTTGTCTTTAATTTATGTTAAGACCCGCGTGTCTATTCAAAGTAGTTGTAATAGTTGAAGACGGTGGACAACAACCATGAAGAAGCGTCATTGACCTTGATGCAATGCCGGTGATGATGGAGATCATGTTCGTGCTTGAAGATGGAGATCGGAAGCACAAAGAAGAAAGGCCATATCATATCACATATTATGAATTGCATGTGATGTTAATCCTTTATGCATCTTGTATTGCTTAGTAGACGATGGTAGCATTATAAGATGATCCCTCATGCACAAGAATTTCAAGTCATAGAGTGTTCACCCTTAGTTAGCACCGTTGCTAAAGCTTGTTGTTTCGAAGCAGCACGTGATGATCGGGTGTGTTAGATTCCGCAAGTGTATACAACGTGAGCAAGCCAGATTTGCTCATGCAGAAACTAAGGTTTGATCTTGACGAGCCTAGCATGTACAGACATGGTCTCAGAACACGGATCACCGAAAGGTAAAGCATGAGTCATATAGTAGATATGATGAACATGTTGATTGTTCGCCATTGAAGCTACATCAACTCTCGTGATGATCGGTTTTGATATGGTGGATTTGGTTCGTGTGATCACTAAAACAATGTGAGGGATATTGTTTTGAGTGGGAGTTCACCTAGATTAATTTTATTACTAATTTGAACTCAATTTGTCATAAACTTAGTCTAAACTATTGCAAATATGTTGTAGATCAATGGCAGCCCCTACCATCAATTTTAATGCGTTCCTAGAGAAAGAAAAGTTGAAAAACAATGGAAGCAACTTCGCGGATTGGTTCCGCAATTTGAGGATTGTCCTCACAGCTGGTAATTTGACCTATGTGCTGGATGCACCGCTGGGTGACCCACCTGCAGCTGATGCTACCGATGAAGTAAAGAATGTTTACCTCGCTCGGAAGAATCAGTACTCCATAGTTCAGTGTGCTATCTTGTATGGTTTAGAATCGGAGCTTCAGAAAAGGTTTGAGAATTCAGACCCATATGATATTGTCGAGGATCTCAAATTGATTTTTGAGACTCATGCGGCAATTGAAAGCTATGAGGCTTCTGAAAAGTTCTTTAACTGCAAGATGGAAGAGGGCAGCTCCGTCAGTGAGCATGTGCTTAAGATGTCTGGGCACGCAAACAAACTTCAAAGCTTGGGTATAGTGATTCCTAATGCTTTGGGGATTTACCGTGTCCTCCAATCACTACCACCAAGTTACAAGAACTTTGTGATGAACTACAACATGCAGAACATGAACAAGTAGTTGCCAGAACTGTTTGCCATGTTGAAGTCTGCAGAAGTGGAGATCAAGAAAGAGCACCAGGTGTTGTTGGTCAATAAGACCACCAAATTCAAGAAAGGCAAGTCTAAGCAGAAGGGACACTTCAAGAAGGGTGGTAAGAAAGTTACCACGCCGACGAAGAAGACCAAGGCTGGACCTAAGCCTGATACTGAGTGCTTTTACTGCAAGGGAGAAGGTCACTGGAAGCGGAATTGCCCAAAGTACTTGGCGGATTTGAAGAACGGCAACATCAAGAAGAAAGGTATATCTGATATACATGTTATTGATGTGTATCTCACTAGTACTCATAGTAGTGCCTGGGTATTTGATACTGGTTCGGTTGCTCATATTTGTAACTCGAAACAGGTGCTGCAGAATAAACGGAAGCTAGCGAAGAACAAGGTGACGATGCGCGTTGGAAACGGATCAAAGGTTGATGTGATCGCGGTCGGCACGCTACCCCTTCATCTACCATCGGGATTAGTTTTATACTTAAATAATTGTTATTTGGTGCATGTGTTGAGCATGAACATTATATCGGGATCTTGTTTATTGCGAGACGGTTACTTTTTTAAATCTGAGAATAATGGTTGTTCGATTTATAAGAGTAATATGTTTTATGCACATGCACCTTTGATAGATGGTCTATTCTTGTTGAATCTCGATAGTGGAAATACACATATTAATAACATTGAGGCTAAACGTTTGAAATCGAGCGATAACTCGACCTATATGTGGCACTGTCGTCTTGGTCACATTGGAGTGAAGCGTATGAAGAAACTCCATTCCGATGGACTTCTTGAATCACTTGATTTCGAATCACTTGATAGATGCGAAGCATGTCTGATGGGTAAAATGACTAAGACTCCATTTTCTGGTATGATGGAGCGAGCTACAGACTTATTGGAAATCATACATACCGATGTATGTGGTCCAATGAGTGTAGCATCGCGCGGTGGTTATCGTTATGTTCTTACCTTCACGGATGACTTGAGTAGATATGGGTATATCTATTTCATGAAACATAAGTCTGAAACTTTCGAGAAGTTTAAGGAAGAGGTAGAGAATCAACGTAACAAGAAGATTAAATTTCTACGTTCTGATCGTGGAGGTGAATATCTAAGTTACGAGTTTGGCGAGCATTTGAAGAAATGCGGAATACTTTCACAATTGACACCGCCGGGAACACCACAGCGTAATGGTGTGTCCAAACGTCGTAATCGAATTCTCTTAGATATGGTCCGTTCTATGATGTCACTTACAGATTTACCGCTATCATTTTGGGGTTATGCATTAGAAACAGCCGCATTCACTTTAAATAGGGCACCTTCTAAATCCGTTGAAACGACACCGTATGAATTATGGTTTGGGAAAAAACCTAGATTGTCGTTTCTTAAAGTTTGGGGATGCGAAGCCTATGTAAAGAAGTTACAACCGGACAAGCTTGAACCCAAAGCGGAAAAATGCGTCTTCATAGGATACCCGAAGGAAACTATTGGGTATATCTTCTATCATAGATCCGAAGGCAAAATCTTCGTTGCCAAGAATGGATCTTTTCTAGAGAAGGAATTTCTCTCGAAAGAAGTGACTGGAAGGAAAGTAGAACTTGACGAGGTTGTCGAACCTTCTCTCGAAATTGCGAGTAGCGCAGCACCGGAAGAAGTTCCTGTGGTGCCTGCACCAATAAGAGAGGAAGCTAATGATGATGATCATGAAACTTCGGTTGAAGTTGCTACAGAGCCTCGCAGGTCAACGAGAACTCGTACCACTCCAGATTGGTATGATCCCGTTATGAGTGTCATGTTGGTGGACAACACCGATGACCCTGAGACATATGAGGAAGCGATGATGAGCCCAGATTCCAATAAGTGGCAAGAAGCCATGAAATCCGAGATTGGATCCATGTACGAAAACCAAGTATGGACTTTGGTGGACTTACCAGATGGCCGGAAGGCTATCGAGAACAAATGGATTTTCAAGAAGAAAACAGATGCTGATGGTAATGTTACTGTCTATAAAGCTCGACTTGTCGCAAAAGGTTTTCGACAAATTCAAGGAGTTGACTACGATGAGACTTTCTCACCAGTAGCGAAGATAAAGTCTGTGAGGATTATGTTAGCAATCACTGCATATTATGATTATGAGATATGGCAGATGGATGTCAAAACAGCATTCCTCAATGGAGACATTGATGAAGAGTTGTATATGATGCAACCCAAAGGTTTTGTCGATCCTAAAGATGCTAACAAGGTATGCAAACTTCAACGGTCCATCTATTGATTGAAGCAAGCATCCCGAAGTTGGAATCAACGTTTTGATAAGGTGATCAAAAGTTTTGGTTTTATACAAACTTATGGAGAAGCTTGTATTTACAAGAAAGTGAGTGGGAGCTCTGTAGCATTCTTAATACTATATGTGGATGACATATTGTTGATTGGGAATGATGTAGACCTTCTTAATAGTGTCAAGGAATATTTGAGGAATGAACTCTTTCATCCATATCGCTTCTTGTGAAGCCTCCAAAGCAGCCATGTATTCTGATTCAGTTGAAGATCTTGCCACAACGCTTTGCTTTGCACTCCTCCAGCTAACTGCTGCACCATTCAAAATAAATACGTATCCAGATTGTGATTTAGAATCATCCGGATCGGTGTTCCAACTAGCATCAGTGTAACCATTAACAACGAGATGTTCATCACCTCCATAAGAAAGAACCATATCCTTAGTTCTTCTCAAGTATTTAAGGATGTTTTTGACCGCTGTCCAATGATCCACTCCTGGATCACTTTGATATCTGCTAGTTAAACTAACAGCATATGCAATGTCGGGTCTAGTACATAGCATGGCATACATTAGAGATCCTATGGCTGAGGCATAGGGAGTCTTACTCATCCTTTCTCTATCTTCTGCCGATGTCGGACTTTGAGTTTTACTCAAGGTCGTATTGGGCAACATGGGCAAGAACCCTTTCTTGCTATCTTCCATTCCTAGTGCACTGGACCCAATGTCTATCTACTGTGATAACATGGGCGCCATAGCCAATGCGCAAGAACCAAGGTCACACAAGAAGCTGAAGCACATCAAGCTACGTTTTCACGCTATTCGAGAACATATCCAAGATGGGGATATAAAGATTTGCAAAGTACACACAGATCTGAATGTGGCGGATCCGTTGACTAAACCTCTCCCAAGGGCAAAACATGACCAGCACCAAACTGCCATGGGTGTTCGGTATATTACCATGTAATCTAGATTAGATGACTCTAGTGCAAGTGGGAGACTGTTGGAGATATTCCCTAGAGGCAATAATAAATGTAGTTATTATTATATCTTTGCGTTTATGATAAATGTTTACATTCATGCTATAATAGTATTAACAAGGAAACATTAATACTTGTGTGATTTGTAAACTTAAATTGAAGTCCCTAGTAAAGCCTCTATACATCACTAGCTTGTTGATTGATAAATGATTGTGGCTTCCCTATCATGAACATTGAGATGTTATCAACAACAAGATCATATCATTAGGAGAATGATATGGTGGACATACTCCTATAGATAAGCGTAGCATAAAGATCAAGTCATTTTAATAGTTCAATTGCTATATGCTTTCTGATACATAGTAATCTAATTCCTTCGACCATGAGATCATGCATATCACCTTTACCGGATGGATGCTTTAATGACATCAAACACCACACCGTAACTGGGTGGCTATAAAGGTGGCATTGAGTGTTCGGAAAGTATTGGTTGAAACGCATGGATCAAGAGTGGGATTTTTCCATCCATATGACGGATAGATATACTCTGGGCCCTCTCGGTGAAATATCATCCAATTAGCTTGCAAGCATGTGACTGGCTCACAAGGGATCACATATCACGGGAACGAGAAAAGAGTACTTATCGGTAACTAGGTTGAACTAGGTATGCAGAGATACCGACGATCATAACCTCGGATAAGTAAACTATCGTGAGACAAGGGGAAATTGATATCGTATGTAAGTGGTTCATTCGATCGCAAAGTAATCATAGAAATATGTGGGAGCCATATGAATTTCCAGATTCCTCTATTGGTTATTGATCGGAGAAGTGTCTCGATCATGTCCGCATAATTCACGAACCGTAGGGAGACACACTTAAGGATTCGACATTGTTTGAGTAGTTATGAAATGATGAGAAAGAGACCGAATGTTGTTCGGAGTCTCCAATGGGATTCGGGATATCACGAGGAGATCCGGAATGGTCTGGAGAATAAGATTCATCTAAGGAAAGTCCCATTTTGGAGTTGGAGAATGGTTCCGGTGTTTTCATCGGGAATGTTCTAGAAGGTTCCGGAATATCCGGTGCTCCGGGGGGGAAGGGTACATGAATGTGTTATATCAAGTTGGTATGATTGCATCATGTACTAAGTGTCTTCGCTGTCCAAAATAATGGGTTTATTCAAATCCTAGTTTGAAAAGTCAAACGGCTAGTTTGAAAGTCAAACGACAAGTTTTGGAAAGAGGAGGAGGAGTGGGAAACCGAGTTGGGGAGGGTTTCCCTCCATCAACCGGCGGCGCACCACCCAAGACGAGTTGGGGAGGGACTCCCCTCCCTCCCCTTGGCCGGCCGGCCCCTCCACCTATATAAGGAGGGGCAGGGCTCCCTCCTAGGCACACAAGATCCTCTCCTCTAAACCCTAGCCGCCGGCGCCGCCACCTCCACTGCCGCCGCCGCCGACCTAGGTCAAGCCGCCGCCGCCTAGCTACCCTAGCCGCCGGTCAAGATTCCTCCTCGGCGTGTCTAAACCCTAGATCGTCGAGGGACTCTCTCATACTCCACCATACTCGCTCTGGCTTAAGGCGAAGCCCTGCGAGATCTCCCCTCTACTTCCGGTACCACGCCGTTGTGTTGCCGGAATCGCGAGGAGAGCGCTACAACCTCCGCTGCCTGCTGGAACAAGGGAGAGGAAGGTCTTCGTCGAGTACCGAACGTGTGACCGACTGCGGGAGCGCTGCCGGAACGCAGCGCCGGAAGGATCGTCTATGCGATCTTGAGATCGGGAAGAGTACGACTACATCACCCACGAGAATCCGCTCTCGTTAAACACTTTGGAATCTTCGAGGGTGAGTTATTCTATCGACTCGTTGCTACAATCTAGTAGATAGATCTTGGCTTGTTTGTTTGTATGCGGTAGAATTTTTTGTTTTCAATGCTACGAAACCCTACAAGGGGCGGTCAGACACTACCTGGAGGACTCGCCGGAGTAGCAAACAGACGGTGGCGGCGCTTGGAGTCGTCGCTATCGAGGCTCAGGGGCGCGCGCGAGCGAGCTGCGGATGCAGAAAGATGCGCCAGGTCCTGGGGAACTTTCCTGTGTGCTCGGGGAGGCAAGGGGTGGCGCGGGGCTGCCGGAATTCGGTTGCGAGCTTGTCGGAACAGGGCGGGGTCTAGGCGCTAATTGGAGCGGCCTGGGGGCGTATAGGTTCTGGCGACGGAGGGGAAATGGAGAGGGGAGGGGGCGCTTAAGTGAGCGAGGTTACCGTGCGGAATCAACACTACAATTATGTGAATTTACTCGGGGATTTGATTGACAGAGAATGGCAGCGAGGAGGAAGAACGAGTCCGCGGTTGAAGACGCTGAAGAGGCAGGTGGGGCCACTTGGCAGCGTGAGAGAAAGAGAGGGAACAGGGGTCCACCAGTCAGTCGCTGAGTGGGTGAGTTGCGGAGTGCGAAACGTTTTTCTGCGGGGTGAGAGGAACTGGATTGTTGGGCTTAGTGGGCTGGGCTGGTTGGGTCGAGTCCAATTCATATTTTTTTCTTTCTGATTGCTTTTTCCTTTTTCTGTTTGAATTTCAAACAACAAATCAAACATCCAAAACAATTCAAACCTCCTCCAAACTTGTATTGAGTTTTGGTTCTGTTTAACAACATAAACCAAAGTCCGAAAATAAAATAATATTTTTATTCTTTTTAGGATCTATTTAATAATTAAATAAAATAGACCTTAATTATTAATTCAAATAGGTTTTGATTTATTTAATAAAATCTCCATTTTAAATCTAAATAAAACCAAAAACACTTCAGTATGTTTTATTGGAGAATATAAAATACTTGAAAAACTTGTTTAAAATAATTTTAACAAGTTTTGATGTTTTTAATTAAAATGGGAAAAACCTTTATTTTAATAAAATTGGATATTAATAAATCCTTATTATTTTATTTAAATAACCCTTTACTCCTTTAATCAAAACATAATATTTTATTTCAAAAACTTGGCCAAGGTTTAATTTGGCTCTATAAAAATAGTCCTTATTTATATTTCTACCTTTTCATTTGAAAACCAAATCTTTTATTAAAAGATCCAAAATAGTAATTTCAAATATTTTTAACTTTATTGTTTATTTAACTTTTTAAATCCCTTTAGGATTTTATTTGATCCAAATAGGTTTTGAAAGTTTCCAATTGGATTCAAAAAGTTTCTTCTCACCCTGAAAATCAATCAAAGTTTTATTTTATTCATTTATTTTTCACATAATAAGATTTGGAAAATCTTGGGATGTGACAGGCTACCACCCTTAAAATAAATCTCGTCCCGAGATTTGGGAAGGCTAGGGTTACAAGTTGGCTCAAAAGCATCTAGGGTACTACAACCCTTAAAAAATTTCCAACTAAATTACATCTTGGCTTGCTTGGGATCTTGGTGTAACTTTCCTGGACAGAAGTTTGCATAGTGGCCTAGTTCCTTGCATTTGAAACATGTGATAAGGCTGAGATCTTGAGGTGGCTTCTCTAGACAATATGATGCATAATGTCCTAACTCTTTGAAGTGGTTGCACATCACTTGGCTAATGTCCTTCCTTATCTTGGGTTTCACTAGCTTTTGTTTGTTTTCTTGGCTCTTCTTCTTTTCTGGGCATTCACTGACATAGTGTCCCATCTCTTTGCAATTGTAACATTGCACTTGAGTAATATCCTTCTTGTTAGGGTTGGGGCATTTCTTCTTTTTCTTGGGTTTCTCCAAATCTAGGAGTGCTTCCAGTTCATGATCTTCATATGTTATCTCATAGGTAGGAATGTCTACTGGTTTCTTTGACCTTCTATTGCTCCTTGGATAATTCATATGTCTCTTCTTTGGTCCTTTAAATTGGGTCATATTGCATGGAGGTACAAGTGGAGATTTTCCTTTGTCCTCATCCTTCTTGGTAGAAGTTGTTCCTTCATGAGGGTTTACAAACTGTTGATGCACTCCACCTTCTTTCCTTTGTTGAAGTAGGGAATAGATGGGGCATTGGATAGGAACATGATTATTTCCTTCACATAGGAAGCAAGTAACTTGAGATGTGGGGCATTGGCCAGCTGAATGTTCCTCTTCACAATTGGGGCATTGATCCCTATGTTCCTTGGAAGTGTGATCCTTGTCTCCACAAATATTGCAAGCTTTGGTTCCTTCTAAAATAACATCTTTGTCATCCTTGTTGTCATAAACTCCTTTGGAAGAGTTGTCTCCAATGTTGATCATTTCAGTGGCCATCCCTTGTAATAATTGGGATTGAAGTTTCAAAATCCTTTGTATAGATGGGTCTAATCCATTGTTGCTAGCTAAAAGTTGGGTTGTCACTTGGCTCAACTGGGTTTGGTTTGCTAGTAGTTGTTTTCTCATGTTGTTCTCTTGGTTGTTGTTGTTGTTGTCATCATCCTTGATGTTGGGGTTTCTTGGAGAAGTCATCTGTTTGGGTTGGATTGGGATTAGAATAAGCAAAATATTTCTAAGGGAATAATTCTAATCACACACATCACAATTCACACAAGCAATGAGCAAGCAATCACAAACAAACATTCCACACAACAAGTTTCAAGCATATTTTTAGGCAACCAAAAATATTTTTGTTACACCACATAAGTTGGTGGGTTTGACTTAAACTAAATATGGTGGTCCATCTTGAAGGGAATATGCCCTGAGAGGCAATAATAAAGTGTTTATTATGTGTATTCCAAGTATATGATAGATGTTTATTTTGCATGCTATAATTGTATTAATACGGAAACGTTAATACATGTGTGTTTAATAAACAAACAGAAAGTTCCTAGTTATGCCTATCTCATAAACTAGCTCGTTGATTAACAAGATGATCAAGGTTTCCTGATCATGGACATTGGATGTTGTTAATAACGAGATCACAACATTAGTGTAATGGTGTGATGAACATTCATCCGAAGTATAGCATTACGATCAAAGTCATTGAGTTTATATTGCTATAACAACTTACGAAGTGAGCCTAATCCTTAGACCATGAGATCATGTTAATCACTAACACCGGAAGAGTTTCTTGATAACATCAAACGTCACACCGTAACAGGGTGATTATAAAGATGGATTCAGAACTAATAAAGTGTTATGTTGAGGCTCATGGATCGAGAGTGGAATTTGTTCATCCCGATGATGGATAGATATACTCTGGGCCCTCTCGGTGATATCACATTGATTAGCTTGCAAGCAAGTGATTTGATCACTAGAATGTTATATCACAGGAACGAGAAAAGAGTGCATGTCGGTAACGAGATCAAACTAGGTATGGAGATACCAATGATCGAATCTCGGACATGTAATATATCGTGAAACAAAGGGATTAAGATACTAGCGTAAAAGGTTCCGACGATCACAAGAAAGTCATTATTGAATGTGTGGGAGTCAGTATGGGTCTCCAGATCCCGCTTCTGATTATTGATCCGAGAGGGGTCTCGATCATGTCCGCATTATTCACGAACCGTAGGGTGACACACTTAAGAGACACCGACATCCAATTGGAGCAAATGTTTCATGCCGAAAGAATGAACAAGCGCAGGAATTTATTTCACTAGATACCGAAACAGGTTTTCGGGTGAAATTGCATAAAGTGGTTATGCATGTGAAATAGAATTCTAGCAAGGGGTTATTTGTGAATGTTTGTCATTAAAGTAATTGACAAAATTCTGAATAAAATAAAAGAGTTTTATTGAATGAGAGTTTGCATTAAATTTGGTGGAAATTTAATGGGAATTTGAGTGGACTTTTGAGTGGAGGGAATTTAAAGGAGATTTGTGAGTGGAGTGTCCACCCACATGAAGAGGGGAGGGCAAGGGGCAGCCCCCATGTGCCGGCCACCCCCTTGGGGTTCCCCCCTCCTCCTATAAAAGGAGCCCCCCTCCTCACTTGTCTCTCACACCTCCTCGTGAAGGATCTCTCTCCCCCTCTAGAATTTATCCCCCATGGTCTCGGACTAGCGAGATACATGTTCCCAGTGGCTATTCGGCAAGAAAGAGTTGTGCTTCCGCTGCATCGCTGGAGCGAGGAGGCGGAGGTTGCTCGGTGCCTCGAACGTGTGTGCGAGCACGGATGCGCTACTGATTTGCGGCGCTAGGACTTCCTCTCGATCTTGAGATCGGCAAGAGATCGTCTACATCAACCACGAGTTGAACTCGTTAAGCTTTGTCGGTCTTCAAGGGTATGTTCTCTACGGATATACATCCGCCCGTTGTTTATATCTAGTAGATAGATCTTGGTATATAGTTCACATCGTAGGAAAATTTTTGTTTTCTATGCTGCAAACCCTACACATCTATATGGTTCACTTGAGATCCTTCCATCCTTCTTGGTTGATTCTCCTTGAACAAAATCTTTGTATCCTTGGAGAAAATTTCTCATGTCTTGGTCACAAAACTTCAAAGGTGATGATGGCTCCTTCTATTTGGTGTTTCCTTAGTCTCCAAATCTTGAGTAAGATTTCTTGTCTCACTTGTCCTTAGTGATATCCAAGGTTGAAGTCCTTGGTGAATATGCTGAAGATGTTGAAGTCATGTTGAAGTCATTAGAGTTGAAGATGTTGAAGTCATTAGAGTTGATGAAGTCCTTAGTTCATGGTGAAGTCTTTGGCCATGGGGTAGGCTTTTCCATCAAGTTGAAATAGAAGAGATGTAGAATCAAAACCAAAATGGTTGAGGAAAGAGTTTACAAGATTGTTTGTAAATAAGTTTTGGAACAAATACAACTCCTATTTTTCTAAGGGTTTTTGTCCAATCCTAGGGTTACAAATCCTACAGGCAACACAGTGCTCTGATACCATCTGTAAAATCCCTCCTTTGTAAAGGAAAAAGGATCCCTGTGTTTACAATGCTAGTCCCTGGATCAATAGCTAGCATCCATATTTTAAGATGTAATATCAAGAAACAAAGGTCATAATACAACTTTATAACCAGGAATAAAATAATACATTACATCTTACATAGCTCATTTGGCTATCACATTACATTGTAGCAGAATATCTATAAGCATGGGGTCCTTCACCTTCAAAATGCCACAGGCAGACATGTTGGTTGTAGACTTGTAATCCTAATCATTAAACTTCACTAATATCAATCAAACCTGCAACATAACAAGTTACAGCCACAAGGGTCAATACATTTGAATTGTATTGGCAAGTGATACTATGGTAGTATAGTGGAGTCTATCATCTATATGCATTTGGCTAAGTGGAGCTTAGGCTTTCTTTGCTCAAAATAGATTTTCCTTATCATTTGAAATCACTAAGTTTTTGCTTGACAAAATAATCTTTCCCAAGGCATCTCCCAATCAAAGATTGAAGATCCTTTAGCCCTTGTTCAACCACAAGTTTTTAACTTAGAAATTTGGATGATGAGATTCTTGATTGCTTCCATGTCTTGATGCTCAAATTGTCCTTTACTAGGGACATGGCTAAGTACATAGATTTTACACTCTGCAGAGGTGGTGCACTTTCCCCACAAGACTTGGTTTCACCAAGACAAGATCTTTCAGAAGCCTTTCCTTAGACCAAATGGACGCGCTCCAACCTATCATTCCCACTACCACCAAATGTCCAAATGGCTAAGTTCTAGCAACCTATATGATCCAGGCAGAGCCCATAATGCCAAGTGGTTGCACTTGAATCTTCTCAACATTTGACATCTCAAATCTCTTTGTTCCTGGGTGGCCATCCACAAGTGAGATACACAAGGTAAACCATAGACATGGGCCTTGTGTAACCACTCAACCAAAAACCACCAAGCAATTACCATTCCACCCAGGTGATTCATTAACTTAGTTGTTTTATTAAACAAAAACACAAGTCCTTAGACTTAGAAATTTTCCATAGTGTGAATATATTTCCACCCTTGTTTTTTATTAGCTAAGCTAAGCATGATAGTAGTAGGAGTCTTAACTTAGGGAATTTTACTAAGGTTTCATCTACTAGGTTTTCCCATAGCATGGTTTATACTTAGCAAAAATTCCATGCAAGTTTTACTTAGAAAAAACACTAATGCATAGTGAAAGTAATGGGACAAAAGTATGAAGCATCACTTGCCTTTTTGGTAGAGTATAGGTTCACTCCTTGATCTTTGCAATGTTCACACACTTCAAGTCACTACAATTCAATCAAGCAAACAACATTTCAATCTACCATTCAAGCAAAACATCACATAAAATGATAAAGTCAAAGTAATGCATGAAAGCATGCCAAGCTTTGTTTTATTTGAAAAAGTGGTTCCTAATGGGTCATAAACATTTGAAAGCACCTAATGGTCATTTTGTAAAGTGGCAAGGTCATTTGCAAAAGGTTTCACTTCATAAACCATTTTCAAAACCAGGTATCATTTTATGTGGTGTAGAAATGTTTTCACTAAGGCATTAATCTATAGGGTTCACAAAATATGTTTTCAAACCATAAAACTTTGTGTTTAGGGTCAGAGAGTTTGAAACAAAACATTTCCCAAAGGTTTTCTTCCAAAACTATTTTTAATAAATAAACCATATTTTTATTTGACTAGAATTGGTTTTAAATCCAAGATTCATTCTTTTGTTTCTCCAAATACATTTTTGAATCCACAAAGTGTTTCCTAGGGTCAGTAGGTTCAAAACACACCATTTGCAAAATATTTTATCCCCAAAATCATTTTTGAACAATTTTTACATTCTAAACAAGCATACAAATGATTCTGCAAAAAACAAACATTTTACCAGAAGCTTTTTACTGACAAATTGCATGGTTGGCTAGGGCTTGTTTTTCTGAATCCATTGATATAAAATTTGCAAAATTTGGACGTGTAGAATAAAAGTTGTGCAATTTACAAAATCACAAATCTAATAGATTCAAATCTGTTTTAAATCGAAGCCTGAGCCACGTGGCGTCTTTCTATTTGCTGATACCGTTTCGTCTGGATCACTCACTGAGGATCGTTGGATCTAATGTGAATCGCACGGCTCAGATGCTCCCATACCCATTCGCTTAAGTGGTTCTATCCTATCCACGCGATCCAAATCCGGCGGCTGATGCAAGCTTGACCTAGAATGAGCGGCGCTGCGGCGGTGGCTGGCGGCGGAGCGGCCAGATGGTGGCAGTGCTGGTGAAGCAGGAAGCGAGAGAGGCTGGGAATATGCTCACCGGGTTCGTAGGGCTGTGCTGATTCTCGACGTGGTCTCCACAAGGCCAGGGGCGCACGGGGGTGAGGACAATGGCTTGCCAGAGTTGCTCCTGGCGACGGGTACGCTCGGGCGTCGTTGGAGGCGAGGCTACGGTCCACGAGGAGACAAACGGGAAGCACGATTAGATGCGCAAAGTCATAGCGGTGATGCGAGCGTGAAGGAGGAGGAGAGGGGCGGTCAGACACTACCTGGAGGACTCGCCGAAGTAGCAAACAGACGGTGGCGGCGCTTGGAGTCGTCGCTGTCGAGGCTCAGGGGCGCGCGCGAGCGAGCTGCGGATGCAGAAAGATGCGCCAGGTCCTGGGGAACTTTCCTGTGTGCTCGGGGAGGCAAGGGGTGGCGCGAGGCTGCCGGAATTCGGTTGCAAGCTCGTCGGAACATGGCGGGGAATAGGCGCTAATTGGAGCGGCCTGGGGGCGTATAGGTTCTGGCGACGGAGGGGAAATGGAGAGGGGAGGGGGCGCTTAAGTGAGAGAGGTTACCGTGCGGAATCAACGCTGCAATTATGTGAATTTACTCGGGGATTTGATTGACAGAGAACGGCAGCGAGGAGGAAGAACGAGTCCGCAGTTGAAGACGCTGACGAGGCAGGTGGGGCCGCTTGGCAGCGTGAGAGAAAAAGAGGGAACGGGGGTCCACCAGTCAGTCGTTCAGTGGGTGAGTTGCGGAGTGCGAAAAGTTTTTCTGCGGGGTGAGAGGAACTGGACTGTTGGGCTTAGTGGGCTGGGCTGGTTGGGTCGAGTCCAATTCATATTTTTTTCTTTCTGATTGCTTTTTCCTTTTTCTGTTTGAATTTCAAACAACAAATCAAACATCCAAAACAATTCAAACCTCCTCCAAACTTGTATTGAGTTTTGGTTCTGTTTAACAACATAAACCAAAGTCCGAAAATAAAATAATATTTTTATTATTTTTAGGATCTATTTAATAATTAAATAAAATAGACCTTAATTATTAATTCAAATAGGTTTTGATTTATTTAATAAAATCTCCATTTGAAATCTAAATAAAACCAAAAACACTTCAGTAGGTTTTTTTGGAGAATATAAAATACTTGAAAAACTTGTTTAAAATAATTTTAACAAGTTTTGATGTTTTTAATTAAAATGGGAAAAAACCTTTATTTTAATAAAATTGGATATTAATAAATCCTTATTATTTTATTTAAATAACCCTTTACTCCTTTAATCAAAACATAATATTTTATTTCAAAAGCTTGGCCAAGGTTTAATTTGGCTCTATAAAAATAGTGCTTATTTATATTTCTACCTTTTCATTTGAAAACCAAATCTTTTATTAAAAGATCCAAAATAGTAATTTCAAATATTTTAAACTTTATTGTTTATTTAACTTTTTAAATCCTTATTTGATCCAAATAGGTTTTGAAAGTTTCCAATTGGATTCAAAAAGTTTCTTCTCACCCTGAAAATCAATCAAAGTTTTATTTTATTCATTTATTTTTCACATAACAAGATTTGGAAAATCTTGGGATGTGACACTTCATGAGCATTGTTATATTTTTCTTATGTTCTAATGAATTGTATTTATTTTATGATGTAAGTTTGAATTAGAACTCAGGTTTGAATAATTAAAACCTCAATTTTGAATTCAAATTTGATTCTACTTCTTTTAGAATCTTAAATGTTGAGTGTAGGTGTGTTTGAGCTTTTGATTCAAATATAAATGCGTGTTGAATCCTAAAATTGGAAAGTGTAAGTTCCTTTTGAAACTTGAATTCAGATCCTAGTGTTGACCAAAGTCAGAATTCAACACCAGAGTTCAATTTCAATACCTTACACCTTCTCAAAACAAAAGTTTGAAATTCTTCACACTTTTCAAATGAACGAAATACAAATTCACATTTTACAAAACAGTTCTAAAGTGTTCCTATTCTTCGGGATGTCACACTACCGCGACACTTGGATGTGCCGATGTCGTGTCTATCACAGAGGATATCTGACCGTTAGTTTAAATAGACGGCAAGAATGCTGAACTACCAGGTAAATAACTTTTGTAGATATTTTTGACTTGTTCCTTCGGAAAAAAATACCGTGCATGGGGTATTTTTTTAGTGAAATATGATAATATTTCGAATATATAGTGCAAAACATGGGTCCACTGGTTTCACGTAAATCTTCTTAGAAGAATCTAAAATATAGTTTATGAACATATTCAAATTTATGAAGTATTACATATACTACCCGATGGTAGTATACGGGAGATGGGTGTAACCACATCCAGAAGTAGGATGTATTTTACATATATCAGTACTATAATTATTGATTTTCTATAAAAAATGGTTAAATTTTACATTTTTCAACTTTAGAAAAAAAAGAATTATGTCTTGTTTCCGAGAAACGGAGTAGTAATATAGCAATGCTAGTATTTTGGATGCATGCTTTAGGTTGATCACATAATCAGTTCTCAGATTGCAGCTTCCCTACACTATGGCACGTCTAGGAATCAGAGGCACTTTTCTTAGAGGCATTTTCTAAAACTGCCTCTAATTGTAGCTATTTATGGCACTTCGAATAATAATGCCTCAAAATATGAGATTTTAGTGGAAGTTTTGAAAGTGCCACTAATAGTTTATCCTTTTGCGGCACTATTGATAGTGCCTCTAATGTTTTGAAATATAGAGGCATAGTCTAGTACCTCCATCCTAAACCATCAGTGGCACTTTGACATGTGCCTTAAAAAGACATATCTTTTAGAGACATTTTTATGATAATGCCACTAAAAGTATATCAATTGAGACACGATTAGAAGTGCCACAATTGGTTACCATTTAGAGACAGTAAACTATGCCTCTAATTAGTGACCAATTGTGACACTATAAATAGTTCCTCAAAACAACTATGTATTAAAGGAAGTTTGAAAAAATGCCTAAAAATATAAAGGTATTTGGGACACATTTAAAAGTGCCACAAAAAATTACGATTTGAGACACTTTTGAGTGCCTCTAATAGTGAACCGTTTGAGGCACTTTTAAATGTGGCTCAAATAGAAGAGTATATGAGACATATTTTAAAATGTCTCAAATAGTGAACCATTTGAGGAACATTTAAGTGTGTCTCTAAAGAAAATCTGACATAATAAAATGAATATTCCACAACAACACAATATAAATTAATTTTAGTTCAATTAATTTTGAATCCAAAAAATAAAAAAGGGTTTATGGGCTTATTGGACTCGGCATTAGTGGGCCAAGACTACATGGTCACCCCAGACTAGGTCGAGACCCCCACTTGGGCCCGACCCCCTCCTTCTCTCCCTCATTCTCACTCTCTCTCTCGCCTCCTCTCTCACGCACGCGTCGCCGTCGGGTTGTGCTGCCGCCGCCCTGGCCGACGCCAGCCAGGTCTGGCGGCGCCGCTGCTCCGCCACCTCTCCTCCTGTAACATCCCAAAAATATTAAGCATTGATCCTCAAACTCTAATCACTAAAATTAGGGTTAACAAAAACTTTGATTAATTAAAACCACATGAATGCATGTGTGAATGAGATGATTTGATTAATGCATGATTGATCTTGTGTGATTAACTTAAATAGCAAGAAATGGTTTAAAGACACATATAACATAATATAAAAGATTTCCATGCAGAAACAAATCCAGAGAAAATCAAAAACAAATCAAATAAAGCAAATGGTCATTTTTGCCAATCTTGTTCACTAGGTCACTTTGAGTGTTTCTAGTCCAAGATTTCAGACAGAAACTTTTCCAATTCTTTTCACCCCTTGCTAGAACAAGTAAAAGTGAATCAAAGACCACCTTTCAAACTTAAAGAAACATTTGGCAACCTCATTCAAATCACAATTCAAAATTGAATATTTATCATATGTGAAGATCACACATTTTCAAAACCCAACCAAACCAGTGCCCCTTGACTAATCCAACTAACCAGACACTCCCTAGTATGTTCCTATCAAACCCACCAAGTTTGAATCCAAAATTCAAATTCAAAGTTCTTGCGGCCATTTTATCAAACACCTTGCAAATAAAAATCAAACAAACATCTAACACTATTTGTAGCAGTAAAATTGGCCAACCTTGTTCCCTCTCTGGTTGCAGCAAGAATTTACTAGACCATCTAGCTTAGTTATTAACCTCTAGCACCACTGTGAGCTTGCCATTGCCATCAATGGTGAGCAGGCCGAGCCTCACCTTGCCACACCATTGTCGACAGCAAGCTAGGAGCAACACCAAGCCTAGCAAGCATGTCTAGCAGGCACTCCATCATCCACCACCACTCCCTGTCCCAGCCCGAGCACTGCCAGCCCCTGGACCACACGACAAGACCATGCCAAACCTCTTTGTGTGCGAGCCGAGAGCGCGCCAGTGCGCCACCCTTGACCAGCACCCACAGATCGCGCGCCGCCCTCGCCGCGTGCGTGCGTGATCACCACCGCTGCAGCAACCCCGCAGACATGCTCGTTCGCCGCCGCACGGACCACGCACGATGTGCGACAATAAAATCGCCGTCAGACCCGCCCAGAGCGTCGACGCGTTCCGACCGATCAGCACCGCCCCACGCCTCACCACCATGCCATTGAGCTTTTCTAGGGAGCACAGCACCGCCCCCTACCGTCTCCCATGCCAGTAGCACTATGTGCCATCGACCACAACGAGCTCAGCGCGCTCGTCGATCCCCTTCAGCCACTATTAAATGGTGACACCACTTTAAATTGTGACACCACTTTAAATCACATTTACATGTACTGAAATATGTGGTGATGACATGTGTCAACATGATCCCATGTTTGAGTTGGAGAATATTAAATCTTAAGTAGTTTTTCAATGAGTATAAATTTCTCAAATAAAATAAATAAGACAAGTGCTTTAATCCTGGTGATAATAGTGATGATGCTAGATCATCTTGTGTAAACTTGTGTGTGATGATTAAAAAAAGTTAATAATTGTTTGGTGATTGTGTACCTCGTATTTAATCATAGAAGCTAGTACCGACCAAGGATATGAGGAAGGAGGATACTACGAGGAAGAAGACGAGGAGAACTTCAACCACTGCTCTACACAAGGCAAGCCTAATACTACTAGTTGAATTTAGCAAGCTTATACTTGCAATTATGCAAGCTAACACTTGAAGATACCCTACTCATGAGCAAGCTAGTAACTTAGGAAGCTTACACCACTTGATACGCAATCCTAGTTTTACTTGCAAGCTTAATACTTTATTTTCCTTATCAAAGCTTTTTCTTAGAGTTTACTTAAGTGACTTGTAGATTCTAGAAAGATAATTGAAGGTAGCATAAAGAGCATAAAAATTGGCCAAAGTTAGATAATGTTGATGTCACCCTAGGGCATGAGATTGAACTTAGCTAATCCCCACTTATTTACTACCCCTCATTAGTCTTTACCCCCACTTGTAGATGCTAGAGCTAAGCATAAAACTTGATCAACTTTAGATGGGAATACTTGGTGAAAATGGTTATGAAAACCTTAGAATGATGAGTCATTCTACTGAAACATTTTGACATGTGTTCTTGAACACCAGATGATTTTTGATGATGAAAATGTTGAGGAATGAGCCTAAGCCCTTTATAAAACTGAATGTTGTCTGGATGCGATACCATTCCAATTTTACCGTACAACCACAATACCTGAAAATTGGGTAGGGCTTGACTAGAAATTTATATACCTTAGTATGGGTTCCCTTGCGGCCAAGGTCTGAGTTGAGGCTACCTTGTGAAGATTGTCCACCTGTGCAGTACCAAAGATGACAGTTGGTCATGATTGGGAGGCCAAACTCACAGGAGAGGTGCATATACTATGGCGTCTAATTGAAAGGTTAGGATTGATTATCCGCATACTGAGTATGGCGAATTCAGGATTGTTCCTGACGGATGTATCGAATGTTGTGGTGAAAGTGTACAATCTCTGCAGAGTGTCAAACTATTCGAATAGCCGCGTTCGCGGTTATGGATAGTTGGAGTGGCCATACTGTTCCCCCATCAGATGTTTTGAAAATGATTTATGACTTTGACTTGGCCACAACAGAGTTGTGATATGAAATTCAACTTCCCACATAGGTGTTATAAAACTTTCAACTAGCCTCCTTTGCTTTTGAACTTAGTAGAGTAAATCTGGCTTTTTGCAAAACAACATAGAGCTTAGCATCCTACTACAAAAACCCCCTTCACCTGTTAGTATTAGTTTGCGAGTACTTAAAGAATCCTCGTGGCTTTGTCCCTGGCTATTTCCGTGGCCAGACTATGAAGAGGAGTATCAGGATGATGGACCGCAGGAAGGTTACGACAACTAGGCTCATCTCCCATCGTCAGATTGCCTGTGACCCTGAAGATGGAGCTTCGCCTACGCTATCGTTACTATTACGTTATTCCGTTGCTTGAGTTGTATTAAGAACTGGATCATGAGATCCTTATTTGTGTAAGACCTTATGTATGGTTTATAATGGATGATGTACTGTGATATCCAAATCTGTTATGTCTCGCAAAAATGGTAATCCTGGGATTGCGATGTATGGCATAACAGGCATCTAGGATTAAAAATACGGGTGTTGACAAGTTGGTATCAGAGCCATCCTGACCATAGGAGACCCTAGTTAGAATGGATTGAATCAAAAACTTAGTTTCAAAAACCAAAGGAAGTGAGTATTTACAAAAACTTATTCTTATTCTTATCACTTGGATTCTTTCATGAAAATTCATGTTCCTCAAAAAAATTCTTGCAAACTTACATAAAATTTGACACTTTTGATCACTCTACTAACTTACTCATCCTATATTCTTATAGATGGACGTGACGTACAGCAAGATTTATCAATTGGGGAATGGAGGAAACCTCATCTTTGAGCGTGACTTGGACCAGCTGTCAGAGATGCTGGAGCGTCCGCATCCCGAGTTCTTCGGAGCTCAGATCAATGATCAGGAAGGATAAGATTTGAAGTGGCTAGTTGTTGCAAGTATCCGAGGAAAGATTGAACCTCCCACTGCAGAAGGAATTCAGTTCACCTTAAGAGAGAACAACTGGCTCGATGGACTTGCCAGGGCCATGCAAGAAGCTCTTGCCCGCCTGTGTGGACAGAGTATCAATCAGATCAAGGGTACCCGTTTTGAGTTCTACCCAAGGCATGATGTTATGGGACAGCCACTGGAGGCCCCATACCACCACAAGCTGAAGAGTCAGTTGGACCACCTCAGCTTCATGATGTACGACCGTCAGAAGGAGTTGGACAATGCATGTTCCTACGCCAACCACAAGTACGCCATCACCAAGAAGAAGGATCAGACCATCGCCATGCTAGTAAAGGATCGCAAGTCTCGTCGCCGTCAGCTCGACAAGAAGGAGCGCATCATTGCATGTCTTCGCCACTGTATCACGGATTTGGAGGAGACCATCGATGAGAGATACATGCAGTTGGAGGAGAGGGAGAACGCAGGGGAAGACCTTCGTGGAGACCCCTACTCCTATCTCAGCGATGATGATGACTTTCTGGAGGATCAGGCCTTCTTTACCGATGAGGATGACTTCAACTTCATCGATGATGACGATGATGAGGATGACGAGGACACTGACTCCGAGGAGTAGTAGCACCTGGGCACTAGTGTTAGTGAGTTGTATTCGGTCCCACTGTATCTTAGATTCACAGAATGGTTCTTAAAACCATCTGTTTTTCTTTGTTGTGGTGTGTGTTTGTATCGTGTTCTATGAATGAACGAATGAAAAGCAAGTTGCTAGAAAAATCTGAATCAAACTTCAAAAAAAATATTCAACAAATCTGAACCTTAGAAATTTCCCTCTTTTCTAATGATCTATCTCAATATTCATATGCCTCACGGAGGAAGCAACTCAGCCCCGGACCCGATGTTGCAACTCATGCAAATGTTGGTTTCTGACCGCGAAGCCAAAAGAGTCGAACGTCAAGCCAACTTAGACACGCTAACGAGAAAGTTCTGTTCACCACCCACTATCTAGCCGGAGATGCAAGAGCATGGTGGAACAACGTTCGTGCAATGACGGGAGGTCAGCTGATGACTTGGGAAGAGTTCAAAGTCAAGTTCAGCAGAACCCATGTGCCACCGGGTTTGATCAAGAGGATGAGAGATGAATTCAGAGAACTGGAGCAAGGAAGTATGACAGTAGTGGAATACCGTGACAAATTCTTGTCATTAGCTAGGTATGCCCCGGATGAGATCGACACTGAAGCCAAGAAGAAAGAGAGATTCCTGAATGGTCTGCACGATGAGATGCAGATGGTATTAGTCAATATCCCCTTTGCAGATATTGAAGCCTTAGTTGATTCTTCCATTCAGATGGAAGGAAAGATCAACCAAGCCAATGAGAACCGCAAGCGTCGCATGATGCATCAGCCAGGAACCCATCATACACCAAAGTATCACCCCAACCCATCTCCAGGATTTTCCCCAAGAAACAACAGACCCCCTATGAAGTATCCGACCTATCCCAACCATGGAAACTCAAGGCCCGGAGGAAACCACAACAACCCCGGCAACTCTAGCAATTTCAACCATGCACCACCTAAGTTCAACAACAACAATGCCGACACCAACACCAACACTGCCCCAAGGACTGGAAGCAATGCTTTGCCTGTTGTAGCAAAGGACAAGTCGCAAGTGACTTGTTATGAATGTGGAACCAAGGGTCATTATTCCAATGAGTGCCCCAAGAAGATTGTCGCAGCCCCCAATGCAAATGCCCCAGCTCAGCAGCAGCGTCGTGTTCAGCCCGAAAGAAGGTTTGCCCCAGGGAACTTGCTCAACCGCAACGGCCGTCTCTTCCTCATGCATACTGAAGAAGCCCAAGAAGCGCCAAATGTCGTGCTAGGTATGTTTTCTATTAACTCGGTACTTGCAAGAGTGTTGTTTGATTCTCGAGCATCGCACTCATTTGTCACTGAAGAATTTGCATGCACTAGTAAGATTCAACCAACCAAATTGAAGCATGTTATGATTGTTCAAATACCTGGTTCAACCACCAAAGCTAGGCAAATTTGCAAAGCCGTCCCTATCCGAATCCATGGCATAGATTTTTATGCTAATCTAATAGTACTCGGAACTAAAGGTTTGGAAGTAGTACTAGGAATGGATTGGATGTCCAAACACAAAGGATTAATTGATTGTGCCAAGAAAGCCATAACCATGACCAATACAGCCGGAATATCAGTCGAGCATGTATCTGAAACCTTGCCCCGACAATTCAAGTGCAACAAGTGTATAGCCCAGCCAACCATTGACCAAGTCCGGATAGTCTGTGAATACCCCGGCGTATTTCTAGATGTTTTGCCTGGTATTCCCCCAGATCGGGATATCGAGTTTATCATTGAACTAATCCCTGGAACCGGACCCATATCCTAGAGACCATATAGTATGAACCCATCAGAACTAGCAGAACTAAAGAAGAAACTAGATGTCATGCTGGAAATTGGATTGATTCAACCAAGTGCGTCACCATGGAGATCACCTGTTTTGTTCGTCGACAAGAAAGATGGAGGTAACCGTTTGTGTACGGATTATCGGAAGTTGAATGATGTTACCATCAAGAACAAGTACCCCTTGCCAAAGATAGAAGATTTGTTTGACCAGTTGACTGGTGCCAAAGTGTTTTCTAAAATTGATCTTAGAACTAGCAATCATCAACTCAAGATTCGCGCAGAGGATATCCCAAAGACTGCCTTTACCACCCGATATGGATTATACGAGTATACTGTCATGTCTTTTGGCTTAACGAATGCCCCCGCTTATTTCATGAACCTCATGAATAAGATTTTTATGGACTTCCTGGATAAGTTTGTCATTGTTTTCATTGATGACATTCTGATTTATTCCAAATCAGAAGAAGAACATGAGCTACACCTAAGGACCATTCTTGGAACCCTTAGAGAGCATCAGCTATATGCCAAGTTTAGCAAATGTGAATTCTGGTTACAGGAGGTAGGATTCCTCGGGCATATTGTATTAGCCGGAGGAATTGCCGTTGACCCTGCGAAGGTGAAGGATGTCGAAAATTGGCAAGACCCAACCACTCAAACCCAAGTTCGTACATTTCTCGGATTAGCGGGATACTATCGCAAGTTCGTAGAAGGATTCTCGAGTATCGCCAGACCCATGATCCAATTGCTCAAGAAGGACAAGAAGTTTGAATGGACGGACAAATGTGAAGCGAGTTTTCAAGAACTCAAGAGAATATTGATTCCATCCCCAATTTTAATCATGCCGGATATCACGAAGCCCTTTGATGTGTATTGTGAAGCATCCAAGATCGGTCTCGGATGTGTGCTAATGCAAGAGGGCAAAGTTATATCTTATCTATCCCGACAATTGAAACAGCATGAACAGAATTATCCAACCCATGACCTGGAAATCACAGCCGTAGTTCTAGCCCTGAAGACATGGAGGCATTATCTGATGGGAAACCGTTGTGAGATTTATTCGGATCACAAGATCTTGAAGTATATATTCACTCAGAAGGAGCTGAATATGAGACAGATAAGATGGATTGAGATAATCAAGGATTATGATCTGTACATTCACTATCACCCCGGTAAAGCCAATGTGGTAGCAGATGCCCTTAGCAGATTGTCGTGCCGCTTGAACTCCATGATTTTGAAGGAGCAACCAAGTTTGCACAAAGAGATGGAAGATTTCCGAATGGAATTAGTGAGTGAAGGATTTCTGGCTAGCATCGAACTGCAACCCACTTTGGTCAGTCAGATCAAGGAGGCACAGAAAGGAAATGCTAGTATCGATGGAATCAAACGTCGTATCGGTACAGGCAAAGTACCCGGATTCACCGAAGATGAAGAAGGAATTCTATGGTACAAAGGACGTCTTTGTGTACCAGCAAATTCCGAGTTGAAAGAAGTGATATTGAAAGAGGCCCATGATACTCTTTATTTTGTCCACCCCAGAGGAACAAAAATGTATCAGGATTTGAAGGAGAAATTTTGGTTGCATAAGATGAAGAGAGAAATCGGAAGCTATATCGCCAAGTGTGATATATGTCAGAGAGTCAAGGCGGGACATCAAAGACCCGCAGGACTGTTGCAACCATTACAGATTCCGGAATGGAAATGGGATTCTGTTGGAATGGACTTTATCAACGGATTGCCAACTTATAGTAGGGGAAATGACTCTATTTGGGTCATAGTTGACAGATTGTCCAAAGTCGCCCATTTCTTACCAGTCAATACCACATACCAGAGTTCGAAGCTAGCGGAGTTATGCATCGCTAGAATCATCAGTTTCCACGGAGTCCCCAAGAACATTGTATCGGATCGAGGAACCCAGTTTACCTCGAGATTCTGGAAGAAAGTCCAAGAAGGTTTAGGAACCCGACTAGATTTCAACATAGCGTATCACCCTCAGACCGATGGACAAACGGAGCGAGTAAATCAAATACTCGAAGATATGTTGAGAGCATGTGTGCTAGAGTATGGATCTAAATGGGAAGACTATCTGCCTTTCGCAGAATTTTCATACAACAATATTTTACCAAGCTAGTTTGCAAATGGCCCCATTTGAATTCATGTATGGAAGGAAGTTTCGCACCCCTTTGAATTGGTCGGAAGTAGGAGAGAGTCAGATTTTCAGACCCGACAACCTACGAGAAGCAGAATAGAAAGTTCACATGATTTGTGAGCACCTTAAGACCGCCCAGTCAAGACAGAAGAGTTATGCCGACAAGAGACGTCGAGACCTCGTGTCAACACCCGGATTTTTAATCCCAGATGCCTGTTATGCCATACATCGCAATCCTAGGATTACCATTTTTGCGAGACATAAGAGAATTGGATACCACAGTACATCATCCATTACAAACCATACATAAGGTCTTACACAAATAGGGATCTCATGATCCAGTTCTTAATACAACTTCAAGCAGCGGAATACGTAATAATAACGGTAGCGTAGGCGAAGCTCCATCTTCGGGGTCACAGGCAATGCTGAGAGATGATCCTAGTTGTCGTAACCTTCCTGGGGTCCATCCTCCAGGTACTACTCTTCATAGTCTGGCCATGGGAATAGCCAGGGACAAAGCCATGAGTACTCTTTAAGTACTTGCAAACTAATACTAACAAGTGAAAGGGGTTTTTGATAATAGGACACTAGGCTCTAGGGTTCTTTTGCAAAAGCCAGATTTATCTCTACTAAGCTGAGAAGCAAGAGAAGCTAGTCACAATTTTATAACTCCTAAGTAGGAACTGGTATTTCATATCACAACCCTGTTGTGGTCAAGTCAAGGTCTCAATTCATTTCACAAGTCTTTTGAAAACATCTGAAGGGGGAACAGTATGGCCACTCCAACTGTCCATAACCGCGGACGCGGCTATTCGAATAGTTTGACACTCTACAGAGATTGTACACTTTCACCACAATATTAGATACATCCGTCAAGAACAAATCCTGAATTCACCATACTCAGTATGCGGATAATCAATCCTAACCTTTCAATTACACGCCCTAGTATAAGCACCTCTCCTGTGAGTTTGGCCTCCCAACCATGACCAACTGTCATCTTGGGTACTGCACAGGTGGACAATCTTCACAAGGTAGCCTCAGCTCAGACCTTGGCTGTGAGGTAACTAATACTAAGGTATATAAGTTTCCAGTCAAGCCCTACCCAATCTTCGGGTATTATGGTTGTACGATAAAATTGGAATGGTATCGCATCCAAACAACCATCAGTTTTATAAAGGGCTAAGGCTCATGCCTCAACATTTTCATCACCAAAATCATCAGGTGTTCGGAAACACATGTCAAAACATCTCAGTAGAATGATCCATCATTCTAAGGTTTTCATAACCATTTTCACCAAGTATTCCCATCTAATGTTGATCAAGTTTTATGCTTAGCACTAGCATCTACAAGTGGGGGTAAGCACTAATGGGGGATAGTAAACTAGTGGAGTTTCCACTAAGTTAAATCTTATGCCTTAGGATGACATCAAGATTTTCTAGCTTAGGACAAATTTTATGCTCTTTATGCAACCTTCAATATATCTTTCTAGAATCTACAAGTCACTTAAGTCAACTCTAAGTTAAAGCTTTGATAAAGAAATAAAGTAGAGGTCTTGCAAATAAAACTAGGATTGGTTTATCAAGTGGATATGATCACATATGCTTAAGGCATATAGTTCACATAGTAGCAAGTAAGTATTAGCTTGCCCAATTGCAAGTATAAGCTTGCACATTCAGCTAGTAGTATTAGGCTTTCAAGGTTAACTTGTATAGTAAGGCTTGCTAAAGTAGAGTATCTTGCAAGTGCTAGCTTGCCTTGTGCAGATCAGTGGTTGAAGTTCTCCTTGGCTTCTTCTTCGTAGTATCCTCCTTCCTCCTCGTATCCTTGGTCGGTACTAGCGTCTATGAATAAATACGAGGTACACAATCACCAAACAATACTTAACTACTTGCATTCATCACACACAAGGGTCATATAGATGATCTAGCATCATCACTAACATTACAAGATTAAAGCTTGGTTTAATTCCTTTTATTTTTAGAAAAGTAATTTCTACTCATTGAAAAACTACTTAAGATTTAATATTCTCTAAACCAAACATGGGATCATGTTGACACATGTCATCACCACATATTTTAGTCCATGGGAATGTGATTTAAAGTGGTGTCACAATTTAATAAGGTTTTACCCTTTTATTTTAATTAAATAAGTAAATAGAAATGCCTATGTAGCATTCTTTTATTACTTGGTCATTATTTCTGTAAGTAAACCTATATATTTTTATATATTCTGAAAGGTATGGTTAAATTTGATTTTTGAGAGTTTGAATCAACTCAAAATCTATTATGGTTTAAATTTGAAAAATGTTTGAATGCAGAAAAGCTTCTGCCTTGTTATTTTTACCATGGATGATCTACAGATCCAAATGACTTGAATCCAATGGGCTTGGATTCAGCATTCCCAGACCTTTCTAACAAAATTGGTTTCATTCAATTTGGTTCACTGAATCGACCTGGGTTGATTTTTGAAACTGGGTATAGAAGTGTGTTTGAAATAAAATGAAAAAGGTTAAATTCAAATAACTGGGCTGCGCGGGAAGCGATACTGGGCCGTCCTGCTAAGCACAGCGCTTACGCGGGCTGGTTAAGTTGTTGTCCCCACGCGTCAGTGAGACAGGGGGTGCGAAGCGGTATGGGGAGATGTGGTGCATTCGATCTGGTTCTAATCTAACGGCTGAGGGTCATCGTCGATGTTGGGCAACGCCGACGAGACAGAAACCTAGTGCGGCAGGTGGGGGTCATTGGGGGCTCACCGAGGCTCAGGCGAGGGTCGGAGAGGCGGGCGAACGACGAAGTCGGCGACGGCGAACCTCCTGGTACCGGCAGCTTCTCCTGGGGCGGCTCCAATCGCTGGCCCCCTTCTTCTCCAGCAGCGGCAGGCTCCGGTGAAATTCCGGCGAAGTGCTGCTCGCCTTGCTCCGGGAACGGGGTGGCACGATCAGTGAGGAGAGGGGAGTGATATGGTGTGTTCAATTCGGCTGGGGGTGGCCTCTATTTATAGTCGCGACGGCGAGACCGAACGGCATGGGCAGGCGACGGTGGCGACATGGCTACGGGCGGCTAGAGTCATGGCCGGCGGTGGCGATCGCTTGGTGGTCTCCTGGCAATGCTCTACGGCTTTAATGCACGCGTAGGGGCGGTGCGGTTTGGTATGGAACGCGCGATGCTCTATCTGGCAGAGGCGGCGTCTTCGACGGCGAGCGGTGGCTGTGCGGCATGGGGTGGCGAACGGGGATGTCTGGCGGTCTCCTGGGTTGGTGGCGATCATGTATGCACGCGGCGAGGGCGGCGCGCGGTCTGTGGGCGTCGGTCGAGCGTGGCGCTCTGGCGCATGCTCGGCATGGTTGCTGGCGATCTGGGCGCAGTCCGTGCGTGTGGTCCAGGGGTTGGCAACGCTCGCGGCTGGGACAGGGAGTGGCGGTGGACGGTGGTCTGCCTCCCAGACAAGGTTGTCACGGCTAAATCTCCTTCTAGCTTGTTGTCTCCACTGGGGTGGCATGGTGAGCTTTGACTATTCACCATTGATGTCATTGCCCAGCTTACAGTGAGGCTAGTGCTTGGTTTAACTTGCTAGATGATCTACTGAGATGGTTGTGAGCTAGAGAGGGGACAAGTTAGGATTCAATCACTACTCACAATAGTGTTTAAGATTTTGATGATTTGTGTCTGCAAAGTGTTTGATGAAATGGCCGCAAGAATTCAAGTTTTGAATTTTGAAAAGATTTTTGGTGGGTGTGCTAGGTTGGTGCTGGTGAGTCTGCAGATGCTTGGGTTTTGAAAGTTGAGCTTGTTTGAGTGGTTTTTGAAAAAGTGGGATCTTCTTATATGATAAAGATTCAATTTTGAACTGTCATTTAAACTATGCATTTAAAAGTTTCTGGATGATCACAAAGTGGGCCTTGATACTTTGTTATGAGTACAATCAAGGGGTGCAAAGATCCAAAGAAGTCTCTATTAAGTTCTGGAAGTTTGGGACAGCCAAAGTAGGCATGGGAGTTAAATTGGTCAAAATGACCATTCCCTTAAATTTGTTCTGATTTATTTGTCTTTGGGAAAAGTTTGGGAAATGTTTAGATGATGTTTATTTCACCTAAGAATCCATTTACAAGCAAAGTAACACACAAACAAGGTGGTTCAAAAGAATTCCAAATGAAATGCATACACACATGCATGCTTTCATATTTTTATTTAGAAAAGTTTTTTTTAACCCTAAATTTGATGCTTAGAGTTTGATGATCCAAGTTTAGTATTTCTGGGATGTTACACCTCTCTTTCAATATCGGAGATTTCATGTATCTGAAAGTGTCTCCTTTGAAAGGAATGCAACGTTTCCAACTCAAAGGAAAGTTAGCCCCAGATATATCGGACCCTTCAAGATTATGAACCATTGAGGAGAAGTATCATATCAATTGGAACTGCCCGAGGAGATGTCAGCAGTGCACAATGTGTTCCATATATCGTTACTCCGCAAATTCCTTGAAGTTCCGGAGAAGACCAAAGTTTTCAAGAACATTGATCACCGGACCATAGAGATCAACGATGACCTGATGTATCCTGAAGTACCCATCCGTATTTTGGAGGAAAATTTTAGAACCACCAGGACCCGAAGCATCAAGTTTCTCAAGATTCAATGGAGCAATCACACCGAAGAAGAAGCTACCTGGGAGCGCGAAGATCACATCAGGACGAAGTTTCCCAATCTCTTTAAATCCTAGTTAATCTTTTTCGTCCTTTTTCAAATATCGGGACGAGATTTTTTTTAAGGGGGGAAGTTTTGTAACATCCCAAAAATATTAAGCATTGATCCTCAAACTCTAATCACTAAAATTAGGGTTAACAAAAACTTTGATTAATTAAAACCACATGAATGCATGTGTGAATGAGATCATTTGATTAATGTATGATTGATCTTGTGTGATTAACTTAAATAGCAAGAAATGGTTTAAAGACAAATATAACATAATATAAAACATTTTCAAGCAGAAACAAATCAAGAGAAAATCAAAAACAAATCAAATAAGGCAAATGGTCATTTTTGCTAATCTTATTCACTAGGTCACTTTGAGTCCAAGATTTCAAACAGAAACTTTCCCAATTCTTTTCACCCCTTGCTAGAACAAGTAAAAGTGAATCAAAGACCACCTTTCAAACTTAAAGAAACATTTGGCAACCTCATTCAAATCACAATTCAGAATTGAATCTTTATCATATGTGAAGATCACACATTTTCAAAACCCAACCAAACCAGTGCCCCTTGACTAATCCAACTAACCAGACACTCCCTAGTATGTGCCTAGCAAACCCACCAAGTTTGAATCCAAAATTCAAATTCAAAGTTCTTGCGGCCATTTTATCAAACACCTTGCAGATACAAATCAAACAAACAGCTAACACTATTTGTAGCAGTAAAATTGGCCAACCTTGTCCTCTCTCTGGTTGCAGCAAGCATTTAGTAGATCATCTAGCTTAGTTATTAACCTCTAGCACCATTTTGAGCTTGCCATTGCCATCAATGGTGAGCAGGACGAGCCTCACCTTGCCACCCCATTGTCGACAGCAAGCTAGGAGCAACACCAAGCCTAGCAAGCATGTCTAGCAGGAACTCCAGCGTCCACCACCACTCCCTGTCCCAGCCCCGAGCACTACCAGCCCCTGGACCACACGACAAGACCATGCCAAACCTCTCTACGTGCGAGCCGAGAGCGCGCCAGTGCGCCACCCTCGACCAGCACCCACAGACCGCGCGCCGTCCTCGCCGCATGCGTGCGTGATCACCATCGCCCCAGCAACCCCGCAGACATGCCCATTCACCGCCGCGTGGACCACGTCGTTGAGCTTCTCCAGGGAGCACAGCACCGCCCCCTACCGTCTCCCATGCCAGTAGCACTCTGTGTCGTCGACCACGACGAGCTCAACCCGCGCCTGTCGGTCCCCTTCAACCACTATCAATAGAGGCCTCCACTGCTCGTTTTTTTCACACCAGTTAACTCCCCTCTACCTCAAAACCACCCCACCTCACTCGCGGAGCAAGGCGAGCAGCGCATCACCGGAATTTGGCCGGAGCCCGCCGCTGCTGGAGAAGAAGGTAGCGGTCGATTGGAGCCGCCCCAGGAGAAGCTGTCTGTACCAGGAGAACCGCAGTCGTCGACTTCGTCATTCGCCCCTGTCGTTGACCATCGCCTGAGCCCCGGTGAGCCTCCCACGACCCCCACTTGCCGCGCTAGGGTTCTGTCTCTCCGGCGCTGCCCGACGTGGACGATGAACCAGAGCGTTCGATTAGAACTAGATCCCACGGTCCACATTGCCCCGTACCGCTTCGCCCCTCCCCGTCTCACTGACGCGTGGGTACATCCACTTAACCATCCTGCACGTGCGATGTTAAACGTCCCGCGCGACCCAATAATTCAAACTTAAGTTTATTCATTTAATTTCAAACACAGTTCTTTACCTATATTCAAAAATCAACCCAGCCTGATTCACTAAACCAAAATGCATGAAACCAGTTTTGTTAGAAAGGTACTGAAATGCTTAATCCAAGCCCGTTGAATTCAAACCATTTGGATGTATTGATCAAACATGGTAAAAATAACAAGGCAGAAGCTTTTATGCATTCAAACATTTTTCAAAATTCAACCATAAGAGTTTTTGAGTTGATTCCAACTCTCAAAAATCACATTTGATCATACCTTTTAGAATATATAAACACATATGGGTTTACTTGTAGAGATAATGTTCAAGTAATAAAAGAATGCCACATAAACATTTATAGTCACTTTATTTAATTAAAATAAAAGGTTAAACCTTATTAAATTGTGACACCACTTTAAATCACATTCTCATGTACTGAAATATGTGGTGATGACATGTGTCAACATGATCCCATGTTTGAGTTGGAGAATATTAAATCTTAAGTAGTTTTTCAATAAGTAGAAATTACTTTTCTCAAATAAAATAAATAAGACAAGTGCTTTAATCCTGGTGATAATAGTGATGATGCTAGATCATCTAGTGTGAACTTGTGTGTGATGATTAAAAATAGTTAAGTATTGTTTGGTGATTGTGTACCTCGTATTTAATCATAGACACTAGTACCGACCAAGGATACTAGGAGGAAGGAGGATACTACGAGGAAGAAGCTGAGGAGAACATCAACCACTGCCCTGCACAAGGCAGGCCCAATACTACTAGTTGAATTTAGCAAGATTATACTTGCAATTATGCAATCTAACACTTGCAAGATACCCTACTCATGAGCAAGCTATTAAATTAGCAAGCTTACCCCACTTGATACCCAATCCTAGTTTTACTTGCAAGCTTAATACTTTATTTTCCTTATCAAAGCTTTTTCTTAGATTTTACTTAAGTGACTTGTAGATTCTAGAAAGATAACTGAAGGTAGCATAAATAGCATAAAATTTGGTTTCAGTTAGATAATCTTGATGTCACCCTAGGGCATGATATTGAACTTAGCTAATCCCCTCTTATTTACTACCTCTCATTAGACTTTACCCCCACTTGTAGATGCTAGTGCTAAGCATAAAACTTGATCAACTTTAGATGGGAATACTTGGTGAAAATGGTTATGAAAACCTTAGAATGATAAGTCATTCAACTGAAACGTTTTGACATGTGTTCTTAAACACCAGATTATTTTTGATGATGAAAATGTTGAGGCATGAGCCTTAGCCTTTTATAAAACTGATGGTTGTCTGGATGCGATACCATTCCAATTTTACCGAACAACCACAATACCCGAAAATTGGGTAGGGTTTGACTGGAAATTTATATACCTTAGTATGGGTTCCCTTGCGGCCAAGGTCTGAGCTGAGGCTACCTTATGAAGATTGTCCACCTGTGTAGTACCCAAGATGACAGTTGGTCATGGTTGGGAGGCCAAACTCACAGAAGAGGTGCCTATACTAGGGCGTGAAATTGAAAGGTTAGGATTGATTATCCGCATACTGAATATGGTGAATTCAGGATTGTTCCTGACAGATGTATCGAATGTTGTGGTGAAAGTGTACAATCTCTGCAGAGTGTCAAACTATTCGAATATCCGTGTCCGCGGTTATGGACAATTGGAGTGGCCATACTGTTCCCCCGTCAGATGTTTTCAAAATGACTTATATAATGATTTATGACTTTGACTTGGCCACAACAGAGTTGTGATATGAAATTCAACTTCCCACATAGGTATTATAAAACTTTCAACTAGCCTCCTTTGCTTTTGAACTTAGTAGAGTAAATCTGGCTTTTTGCAAAACAATCCTAGAGCTTAGCATCCTACTACAAAAAACCCCTTCACCTGTTAGTATTAGTTTGCGAGTACTTAAAGAGTACTCATGGATTTGTCCCTGGCTATTTCCGTGGCCAGACTATGAAGAGGAGTATCCGGATGATGGACCGCAATAAGGTTATGTCAACTAGGATCATCTCCCATCGTCAGCATTGCCTGTGACCCTGAAGATGGATCTTCGCCTATGCTATCGTTACTATTACGTTATTCCGCTGCTTGAGTTGTATTAAGAACTGGATCATGAGATCCTTATTTGTGTAAGACCTTATGTATGGTTTGTAATGGATAATGTACTGTGATATCCAAATCTGTTATGTCTCGCAAAAATGATAATCCTCGGATTGCGATGTATGGCATAATACGCATCTGGGATTAAAAATCAAGTGCTGACACCTCCCCGCTCTCCCGTATCCCCAGCACAAACTATCGCTCTCGCGCTCAACCCCCAAGGAAAACCATAGCTCCGCTTTGGTGGCCTCCCTAGGAAATCCTAAATCGCACCGCCACAGCCCCTCCACTCGCCTCCGCTGAAGGGAGGCGCCAGGCGAAGCCCCGATGGCGTCTGTGGCAGCCCCGCACGCACGCGCTGATGAATCCTCGCCCTACCCTCTCCCCCATGGCCGCGTCGGCGTCGACGCCAGGAGGCGAGCCCTAGAAGCAGCTCTTTTCCATCATCCGCGACTTTGCCGCCGAGAAGTCCCATGGCGGTAAGAACCCCTCCCCTGCCCCACAGCCCTCGCCGCCCAAACACGCCGTCAGTAGGGCTCCGTGCACGTCCTCTTCTGACCTTGGCGCATATCTTCTCGTATTGCAGAGCGCACGGTGTCGGTCCTGAAGCAGCGCCTCGACGACGTGGTTGCGGTGTCTGATGTGGCCACGGCCGAGCTTGAGGCCGCCAAGCGCCCGCGGGAGGCGGCGGAGACGGAGCCAGGTGCCGGCCTCCATAGCCGCCGCGACCATCTAGGCACTCGAGGTTTGTATCTCCTTGTCTTCCTCGCCTCCGAATCGGGAAATTCATCAGCGCCTCTTCGCCTGATGTTGATTTGGCTTGTTTTGGTGCGTGCAGGCAACGACCTCGCATCTCCAGGAGGAACTGAATTGGTGCCTGATTTTGGTTTGGCTTGTTTTGGTGTGTTCTGTAGCAACTGAATTGTATACATGTGTTTATGTTGGTTATTTCAGAGATGAGTTCATCAGCTAGATGCTTGAAATGAATTCAAGGATAAGGTATGAGCTCTTTTGTGTTTTCCTGCGATGACTCCATGTTGTGCTTATATATGCAATCACCTGTAGCTGCTGCTTCATTTTCTCTTTGCTTTTGTACTCTAATAGACCATGTCACCATGCCCATTGGCCGGCATAGTACTGCTCTTTTGTCTGTTAAAACTATAGGCAGGCTTACTCACATCGTTATGGCTAGGCGACAGTTGTTGGGAGACTGAAAAACTAATTTGATTATTACGCTTTGGTCGTGATCCTGGAAAGTTATTTCTGTAGTTGTCAGAATTTTGTGCTGTAATAAGTAGATGTGTAGCAGTATACTTTGTTTAGACGCCCTTTTACTTCAGTTCTGTTAAATTTTGTAAAACTGGGTGTTTTTTAAATTGAAATCGACGAGGGAGCTCGTTGCTTCATCATGTGGGGATTTTGTTATCAGTAGCTATGAGATTACTTGGTTGTTAAACTTTATTGCCTTGGTTCCAAAATACATACTGAACTGAATTAAGATACTATGCTACTAGTATTGGTATAGGTTTAGGTTTTGACAATTCTAGAAATGGTTGGGGTGAAAAACTATGGCTATGTGCACTGTTCAAAAGCTTATGGTTGAGCTTGATGTGATACCTGGTTATGGTTTGAGTCATGTTCTCATTGTAGTAATAATTAGGTACCAGGGTATGATTATGTTGTTAGCGTTTTACATATTATATTTCTGGAATACTAATAAGAATATGACCAAGTTCAAATAATCCAACATGCCAAATGCATGTAGATCTGAGGGTTATACACTCTAATAAGAACAGGTGAAAGCTAATATTAGTCATTTTTCTTGATGGTGCAAGCTAATAAGAATAGGTGCTATGGTTGCCCCTTTATACACTCTATGATGATCCTCGCATCCAGATGCATGTAGATCTGAGGAATATTCCCTTAATCTCTATTTATTCCTAATGCATGTAGATGGTTGCTTCTAGTCAAGGATGGAGGCTGCTGTTTTGGAGGTATTCGTGGTACCAGGTCTCGATAGAGCTGACCATTTTAGAATGGGAACAAGGTAATAACACTCCTTACTAAAACACACATAGTATTGCTTTAGGTTTTACCAATTTGTGTTTCATAGGCCACGTTTGTGTTATGGCCAGAACACGCCGTTTCTTTTCTCCAATTAAACTTCATTTTAAAGCTTTACCACTGCAATGCATAGAACTCAAATTTAAACTTTAGAGGTCATGATACTTAAGGCTATCCAAAGCCGCTCTTGGTTATAATCAATCTCTCAAAGAAATAGAAACCTGGATAACCTGTTTCAAGAAGTGTGAGGTATTCATATAAACACTTAAAGTTTTTGTTGGGTCTACTTCCTTACCTTGGTTAATTGATAAACAGCGAGGGTATCCTGTATAGCAGGCATGGGCATAGGTAGATGTGGCGTCTCTCGCCATCCCTTGCCATGGCCGCCTGGGAGAGGGAGAGGGAAGGGAGAGAGGGAGGGAGGGATCGGGTGCTCCTTGAGAAGAACACTAGCAAACAACCTCGTGGGCTGTGGCAGGAGGTGCTCCTTCGATTCAGCTCGAGGACATCGAGTGGAGAGGAGCGCTAGGGAGGGGAGGAGGAGGATGCATCCCCACGCGGTGTTTGCCTCCGTGATTTTACTAATAGATGACTCCCAGACCCTGAATGTTCTCTGTTTTTCAGAAGATTTTAGTGTTGCTGCATATTTGATATTTCTGTTTCTTAAGGATTGCCATTTTTATGCTAATATTCTGTAGTCCCGCTAGAGCTTCATAACCACGACATGTTCAGTTAGTTTCTTCTTGTTACAATGTTGCTTACTAGGATCATTAGAATCAGGCAGGATCGTACGTAAAAGAGCCACTATGATCCTTTCTAAATGGACGATTTTACCAAATCTAGATCCTATCTATGTTTGGATATATTTGAAAATTTAGTGTTGTCAGATCCTAAGATTTACTCTTTGTTGGTATGGTAGGAATGGAACTGACCCAATATTATCTAATAAACACCAAAATTAGGCGAGAAGAACTGCAAATCTTAGTGGTCCATTATCATTGTCGACTTGCCTTTGTAAAAATAGCTATTATATCATCGATTGCAGGTGTATATCACCATCTGTTATCAATGTGGCCAGTACACAGGCCATATTGTATGTCTAGGTCTTGGTGCTGAACTAGATTAGTGGACAAGGCCGAGCGTTAATTAAGTAGAATCATTTCTGCACTTAAGGTGAGCTATATAGCACCATTTCTTGATTCCTTGGTAGTAATATATAACTATGATAGATGGTTTAGTATTTCAATTTTACCTACATAACCGAGCTGCATATGCACGACTGTTTGTCCTGCTAAATTGTTTTTCTCATCGGAGCATACATACATTCTATTAGAAGTAAAGCTCGGTACAAAGGGTGAAGTGCCTACAAAATGTTGTTAGTTAGTAAGCTATGACATCTATATCTTCTATTGTGCGTCAGCTAACATGATGGGTCAAGCGCCTACAAAATTTTGTTCATTGCCCTATTTGTGACTGAAGAAACTAATCTTCCTCACAAATTTCTCATTTATTTGTCAAAAATAGAATTTGGCACTCAGTTTCTGTACTATATTGTCAACACCCGGATTTTTAATCACAGATGCATGTTATGCCATACATTGCAATCCCAGGATTACAATTTTTGCGAGACATAACAGATTGGATATCATAGTACATCATCCATGACAAACCATACATAAGGTCTTACACGAATAAGGATCTCATGATCCAGTTTTTAATACAATTCAAGCAGCGGAATAACGTAATAGTAACGATACCATAGGCGAAGCTCCATCTTCAGGGTCACAAGCAATGCTGACGATGGGAGATGATCCTAGCTGTTGTAACCTTCCTGATACTCCTCTTCATAGTCTGGCCACGGGAATAGCCAGGGACAAAGGCATGAGTACTCTTTTAAGTACTCGCAAACTAATACTAACAAGTGAAGTGGTTTTGAATATGATACTAAGCTATAGGGTTGTTTTGCAAAAAGTCAGATTTACATCTACTAAGTTCAGAAGCAAAGAAAGCTAGTTGAAAGTTTTATAACACCTAAGTGGGAACTTGTATTTCATGTCACAACACTGTTGTGGTCAAGTCAAAGTCAAAAATCATTTCACTAGTCCTTTTGAAAAAAAATCTTACGGGGGAACAGTATATCCACTCCAACTGTCTATAACCGCGGACGCGGCTATTCGACTAGTTTGACACTCTGCAGAGATTGTACACTTTCACCAGAACATTCAATACATCCGTCACGAATCAATCCTGAATTCACCATACTGAGTATGCAGATAATAAATCCTAACCTTTCAATTACACGCCCTAGTATAGGCACCTCTCCTGTGAGTTTGGCCTCCCAACCATGACTAATTGTCATCTTGGGAACTGCACAGGTGGACAATCTTCACAAGGTAGCCTCAGCTCAGACCTTGGCCGCAAGGGAACCCATACTAAGGTATATAAATTTCCAGTCAAGCCCTACCCAAATTTCGTGTATTATGGTTCTACGGTAAGATTGGAATGGTATCGCATTCAGATAACCATCAGTTTTATAAAGGGCTAAGCCTCATGCCTCAACATTTTCATCATCAAAATTATATGGTGTTTAAGAACACATGTCAAAACATTTCACTAGAATGACTCATCATTCTAAGGATTTCATAACCATTTTCACCAAGTATTCCCATCTAAGTTGATAAAGTTTTATGTTTAGCACTAGCATCTACAAGTGGGGGTAAATACTAATGAGGGGTGGTAAACAAGTGTATCTTATCTAAGAAAATCTCATGCCTTAGGATGACATTAAGATTATCTAACTTCGGCCAAGTTTTATGCTCTTTATGCTACCTTCAATTATTTTTCTAGAATCTACAATTCACTAAGTAAACTCTAAGAGAAAGCTTTGATAAAGAAATTAAAGTATTAAGCTTGCAAGTAAAATTAGGATGGTGTGTCAAGTGGTGTAAGCTTGCTAAGTTGCAAGTGTTAGCTTTCTCAGTTAATAGCTTGCTAATTCAACTAGTGGTATTAGGCTTGCAAGGTTGCAAGTATAGGCTTGCCTTGTGCAGAGCAGTGGTTGAAGTTCTCCTTGGATTCTTCCTCGTAGTATCCTCCTTCCTCCTCGTATTCTTGGTCTGTACTAGCGTCTATAAATAAATACGAGGTACACAATCACCAACGATACTTAACTATTGCTAATCATCACATAAAGGTTCACACTAGGTGATCTATCATCATCACTAACACTACAAGATTAAAGCACTTGTCCTATTTATTTTATTTTGAGAAAAATAATTTCTACTCATTGAAAAATTACCTAAGATTTAATATTCTCTAACTCAAACATGGGATCATGTTGACACATGTCATCACCACATATTTCAGTACATGGGAATGTGAATTAAAGTGGTGTCACAATTTAATAAGGTTTAACCTTTTTATTTTAATTAATTAAAATGGCTAGAAATGCCTATGGGGCATTCTTTTATTACTTGAATATTATTTCTGTAAGTAAACCTATATATTTTTATATATTCTGAAAGGTATGGTTAATTGTGATTTTGGAGAGTTGGAATAAACTCAAAAGCTTTTATGGTTGAATTTTGAAAAATATTTGAATGCATAAAAGCTTCTTCCTTGTTATTTTTACCAGGGTGATCTACAATTCAAAATGGTTTGAATCTAACGGGATTGGATTAAGAATTCTAGTACCTTTCTAACAAAATTGGTTTCATGCATTTTGGTCCAGTGAATCGAGCTGGGTTGATTTTTGAATCTAGGTACAGAACTGTGTTTGAAATTAAATGAATAAAAGTAAATTTGAATTGTTGGGTCACGCAGGACGTTTAACTGGGCCATCCCACTACACACATCAGATGTGCGGGCTGGTTAAGTGGTTGTCCCGACGCGTCAGTGAGATGGTGAGGGGCGAAGCGGTATGGGGTGATCTAGGCCGCACGATCTAATTCTAATCGAACGGCTCTGGTTCATCGTCCATGTCGGGCAGCGCCGGCGAGACAGAACCCTAGCACGGCAGGTAGGGGTCGTGGGAGGCTCACCGGGGCTCAGGCGATGGTCGGCGACGGGGGCGAACGACGAAGTCAACGATGGCGGTTCTCTTGGTACCGGCAGCTTCTCCTGGGGCGGCTCCAATCGACGGCGCCTCTCCTCCTCTATAGCGGCGAACTCCGGTGAAATTCCGGCCACCTGGTGCTCGCCTTGCTCTGAGAGTGAGTGGGTGTGATCAGTGAGAGGTGGGGAGTGAACTGGTGTGAAGAAAACGAGCGGGGGAGGTCTCCTTTTATAGTGGTTGAAGGGGACCGACGAGCGCGGGCTGAGCTCGTCGTGGTCGACGGCACAGAGGGCTAATGGCATGGGCGACGGTAGGGGATGCTGATGTGCTCCCTGGCGAAGATCAACAGCGTGGTGGCGAGACGTGGGGCGGTGCTGATCGGTAGGAACGCGTCGATGCTCTGGGCGGGTCTGACGGCAAATTTCTTGACGCACGGGTGTTCCTGGTCGCGCGGCGGCGAACGAGGTTGTCTAGCGGGGTGCTGGAGTGTTGGCGATCACGTCTACAAGCGGCGAGGGCGGCGCGCGGTATGTGGGTGTTGGTCGAGTGTGGCGCACTGGCGCACTCTCGGCTCGCACGCAGAGAGGCTTGGCAAGCTCGGGCAGTGTGGTCCAGGGGTTGGTAGTGCTCGAGGCTGGGATAGAGGGTGGCGGTGGACGGTGGAGTGCCTGCTAGACATGCTTGCTAGGCTTGGTGCGTCTCCTAGCTCGCTGTCGACATGTGGGTGGCAAGTTAGGCTCGGCATGGTCACCATTAATGGCTATGCCAAGCTCATAGTGGTGCTAAGGCTTGTTAATTGGGCTAGATCATCTACTGAGAGTGTAATGAGGGTTATAGCGGGAACAAGGTTGGCCAAATTCACTGCTCACTATAGTGTTTGTTGTTTGTTTGTTTGCCACAAGCAAGGTGTTTGATGAAATGGCCGAAAGAAATTCAAATTTGAATTTTGGATTCAAACTTGGTGAGTTTGCTAGGCACATACTAGGGAGTCTCTGGTTAGTTGGATTAGTCAAGGGGCACTGGTTTGGTTGGGTTTTGAAAATGTGTGATCTTCACATATGATGAAGATTCAGTTTTTTACTTGTGATTTGAATGAGGTTGCCAAATGTTTCTGCCAGTTTGAAATGTCGTCTTTGCTTCCCTTTTACTTGATCTTGCAAGGGGTTAAAAGAAGTAGAAAAGTTTCTGTTTGAAATCTTGGACTAGAAACACTCAAAGTGACCTAGCGAGCAAGATTGGCAAAAATGACCATTTGTTTTAATTGATTTGTTTTTGATTTTCTCTTTATTTGTTTCTGCTTGGAAATGTTTTATATGATGTTATTTTCATCTTTAAACCATTTCTTGCTATTTAGGTTAATCACACAAGTTCATTCATGCATTTATCAAATCACCACATACACACATGCATTCATATGATTTTAATTATTCAAAGTTTTTGGTAACCCTAATTTTAGTGATTAGAGTTTGATTATCATTATTTTATATTTTTGGGATGTTACAAACCTTCCCTATTTAAACAAAATCTTGTCCCGATATTTGAAAAAGAAGAAAAAAGATTACCTAGGATTTAAAGAGATCGGGAAACTCCGTCCTGATGTGATCTTCGCGCTCCCAGGTAGCTTCTTCCTCGGTGTGGTTGCTCCACTGAATCTTGAGAAACTTGATGCTTCGGGTTCTAGTGGTTCTGAAAGCTTCCTCCAAAATACGAATGGGTACTTTGGGATACGTCGGGTCATCGTTGATCTCTATGGTCCGGTGATCAATGTTCTTGAAAACTTCAGTCTTCTCCGGGACTTCAAGGCATTTGCAAAGTAACGATATATGAAACACATTGTGCACTACTGACATTTCCTCGGGCAGTTCCAATTGATATGATACTTCTCCTTGATGATTCAGGATCTTGAAGGGTCTGATATATCTGGGGGCTAACTTTCCTTTGAGCTGAAAACGTTGCATTCCCTTCAAAGGTGACACTTTGAGATACACAAAATCTTCGATATGGAAAGCGAGGTCTCGACGTCTCTTGTCGGCATAACTCTTCTGTCTGGATTGGGCGGTCTTAAGGTGCTCACGAATCTTGTGAACTTTTTCTTCTGCTTCTCGTAGGATGTCAGGTCCGAAAATCTGACTCTCTCCTACTTCCGACCAATTCAAAGGGGTACGACACTTTCTTCCATACATGAATTCAAATGGGGCCATTTTCAAACTAGCTTGATAACTGTTGTTGTAAGAAAATTCTGCGAAAGGCAGACAGTCTTCCCATTTAGATCCATACTCTAGCACACATGCTCTCAACAAATCTTCGAGTATTTGATTTACTCGCTCCGTTTGTCCATCTGTGTGAGGGTGATACGCTGTGCTGAAATCCAGTCGGGTTCCCAAACCTTGTTGGACTTTCTTCCAGAATCACGAGGTAAACTGAGTTCCTCGATCCGATACGATGTTCTTAGGGACTCCATGCAAACTGACGATTCTAGCGATGTACAACTCTGCTAGCTTAGAACTCTGGTATGCGGTCTTGACTAGTAAGAAATGGGCGACTTTGGACAATCTGTCCACTATGACCCAAATAGAGTCATTTTCCCTACTAGAAGTAGGCAATCCGGTGATCAAGTCCATTCCAACTGAATCCCATTTCCATTCTAGAATCTGCGGTTCATGAGGTTCATGAAATAAGCGGGGGCATTGGTTAATCCAAAATACATGACAGTATACTCGTATAATCCATATCTGGTGGTAAAGACAGTCTTTGGAATATCCTATGCGCGAATCTTGAGTTGATGATAGCCAGTTCTAAGATCAATCTTAGAAAACACTTTGGCACCAGTCAATTGGTCAAACAGATCTTCTATCTTTGGAAACGGGTACTTGTTCTTGATGGTGACATCATTCAACTTCCGATAATCCGTACACAAACGGTTAACTCCATCTTTCTTGTCCACAAACAACACAGGTGATCTCCATGGTGACGCACTTGGTTGGATCAATCCAATTTCCAGCATGGCCTCCAATTGCTTCTTTAGTTCCACTAGTTCAGACGTGTTCATACTATATGGTCTCTGGGCTATGGGTCCGGTTCCAGGGATTAGTTCAATGATAAACTCGATATACCAATCTGGGGCATACCGGGCAAAACATTAGGAAATACATCGGGGTATTCACAGACTATCCGGAGTTGGTCAATGGTTGGCTGGGCTATACTCTTGTTGCACTTGAATTGACGGGGCAAGGTTTCAGATACATGCTCGACTGATATTCCGGCTGTACTGGTCATGGTTATGGCTTTCTTGGCACAGTCAATTAATCCTTTGTGTTTGGACATCCAATCCATTCCTAGTACTACTTCCAAACCTTTAGTTCCGAGTACTATTATATTATCATAAAAATCTATGCCATGGATGCGGATAGGGACGGCTTTGCAAATTTGTCTAGCTTTGGTGGTTGAACCAGGTATTTGAACAATCATAACATGCTTCAATTTGGTTTGTTGAATCTTACTAGTGCATGCAAATTCTTCAGTAACAAATGAGTGCGATGCTCCAGAATCAAACAACACTCTTGCAAGTACTGAGTTAACAGAAAACATACCCAGCACGACATTTGGCGCTTCTTGGGGTTGAGCGAGTTCCCTGGGGAAAACCTTCTTCCAGGCTGAACACGATGCTGCTGCTGAGCTGGGGTATTGGCATTGGGGGCTGCGGCAATCTTCTTGGGGCACTCATTGGAATAGTGACCTTTGGTTCTGTCACATCCCAAATTTTAGATTTGGTACTGCATAACATTCATGGCATTGCATCATGGTCATCCATGCAAAATTTCGGTATGAAAAGGTTTTGACAAAACAAACCACCTGCATTTGCGTTTTGACACCTACACATGAACACTTGGTTTTACCATGCTATTATCAAAAACATTATATTTTGGGTGTATGGAAGGCACTGGTGCATAGAGGGTTCCGCCACGAACCCGTAGCACTTTGAATCGCCTCAATCGGAGCTTCGTAGCAAAAGATATGGAAAACTGAATTTCTGCTTATTTTCTAGACAGATCCTATCAAATTTCAGATAAGAAAAATCGTCAGAAAAAAAGGAAAGGAATAAAAAAAAAGAGAAGCAGCCCGCCAGCCTGCCTGCCTGCTGGGCCGCCAGCCCAGCCGCGTCGGCCCAGCCGCGCAGTAGCAGCGCAGCAGCAGCGCAGTGCGCACGCGCAACAGCTAGTACACGCCGCCTGCCAGGCCGCGCGCGTCCCAGCGGCTGACGCGGGGCCCGCGCGTCATCCCCGCCGTCGTGATCGACGCGGAGTCCGCGCCGCCGCCGCGTATCTCGCCCGTTTCGGCCGTAAAATGCCTCGTCCCCCCCCCCCCCAATTTCTCGGCCCTCATAAGCAACACCCGCCGCCACCTTTTCCCCCCTCTCGCAAGCCCTAAAACGCCTCCAATCTTCGGCGATTGCTCGCCGGAGTTCACCGTAGCCGCCGCCGCATCGAGCTCGGTGAGCATCTCCGCCGCGCGCGCCGACGCCCCCTTCCCTCGCCTCGCTCGTGCGTGAGCTCTCCGCCCCGCCTACGGCTCACCGCATTTCCCCTCTGCCTGCAGGACCTCGCCCCTACGCCGCCCGTGCTCGCCGACGCCGCCGCCGAGCTCCAGCCGTCGCCCTCACGTGCGCCAGCCACCGCTGCCACGCCAACAAGATCGACCGCCACGCCCCCGACACCGTCCCGCCTTCGACCGCCGTCGAGGACAGCCACCGCCGCCGCCACGACCTCGCCGCCATCGTCCGCCGCCAGCTCCGGTGAGCTCTTCCCCCTCGCACACCCCCAGCCGCTTGATCTCGATCCAACGGTCCAGATGGACCGTGGAAAGGTCAGCACTGGCCGCTGACCGGTCAACCGCAACGTCAGCGTGCCACGTAGGCATAGTCAAACGGTCAGATTTGACCGATTAATTTTTTTAATTCGATTTAGTTGGCAGAAAATAACTAAAACTTGTAAAATTCATATCTTTAGATCTATTGGGCCAAAAATTGCAAATAAAATATGTATGGATTCAGTGTCTCACATAGAATATTTCTGTACAGTTGTTTTACACTTTTACAGCAAGGTTTTGTCCTGGTTAATTAAATGAGTTAATTCCCTTTTTAGAGTAATTAATTCATAAAATAAGTTATGTAAATCCAAAAATTGCAAATGATATGTCCCTGGATTCAGTAGAACAAGGGGAATTTACAATGAATTAAAAAGTTAGGCTTGCAGTATTGGAAATTGCAGATTCTATTTAAAGGCTTACTGTAGTATTTTAATTACTCAGGGAACTATATAAATCCTTTTTTGAGAAATTCTAACTGGTACTGATTCTATTATGAGTTGCCTACGCAGTGGAAATTTTCCAAGATTTTACAAACAGTATGTTAGAACCGGCTAATTATTTAGTTTCTAGCTCTATTATTTGAGCATTATAAATTGCATGTTTTGTTTTCTTTGCACTCAAAATAATTTCCATGCATGCATACAATAGTTATGCTGAATAAGATTATGTGATGCTACTGTAGCGTTATTCCACTTGTCATGCATGCATATTGCATCGTCTTTGTTTGCATATGATTGTGGATGGTTTGTTTATGATTGCAATTGTATCGTGTAGATTGTAACGAGTGCAACGTTTGCTCGTGTGTGGATTGTTCTTCCGACCGCTACAGCCAAGGCAAGTAGATGCTACCTTGTTTATGATGGTGTCCTACTATTTTCAATGCATTATCGTGTATTTTGTATATGCATGTGTAGGATATTACTATCACTATGCTATGTCCTGTTATGTGATAGGGCTTTCCTTGTAGATGAACCACCATTGGTAGATGTGCTTAGCCATGCTATGATGAACGAGGGCTGGGTTACATCACTTAAAGTTGTTTCTAAATATGATGGTTTGCGAAAACTAAAAACAACTTAATCAATGAATCTCCTGGGTGTGATGGGATTGATAATTTTTGGTGGTATGATTGCGGAAAGGAACCCAGGTATCAAGAGAGAATGATTGGCTTCTTTATTTTGTAGCTTACTTGTACAACCATGTGCCAATAATGAAATGGGCGGTTGGTTGGACTCAGTAGGTTGTGGGAACTCGAACCCACGTATCCAGAGATGTAGAATTTTGGTAGGTTGGACCGGTGCGTGTCGGGTTTGGGGAGCTACTTCCCGAACGGTCTCTTCTTGGACTTCTCCCTACCATCACCCAAAATGTGAGTGGTGGTACGAGCTGGGCTGGCCAAGTCACATGGGTAAAGTGTACTAACCCCTGCAGGGTGTATAATCTAATCGATTAGCCGTGTCCCCGATTATGGACATCTGAGTTGCTTGATATTGATTCCATGACAGGTTTCTCGCTCATTCCAATTTCATAATTGCTTTAATGTTGATGGGTTAACTTAATTGGGATTCTTTCAAAGAAAATCAAAAACTGTTTATGAAAGTAGGACAAAGGTATTTGCAAATGCTAGCTAGCCACAGCTCCACTTGCCAAATATGCATGTAGATGTTAGCTCTATTGTCTCCTTTAATATCTCTACTTGCCATACATTCCATGTATTGACCCTTCGGGGCTGCTACGTTTCATGTTGTAGGATATTCCGATTCTGAGTAATCGATTTAGGCCACGGTACTCCACTCGGCACTTGTTCACTTGTGGGCAATTTGAAGAATGGAGGATTTACTATATTTATGTTGCTACTTGAGTTATTTGAGCTAGCCTTGAGCTAAGGTTTTATTGTAATAATGGTACTCTGGATCTTCGTTATTTATGATACACGGATATTTTGCTATGTTATTCATCTTATTCTATTGTGGGCCAATGAACCGATCCAGGGATTGGCATGTCACATAGAAGCTACGGTCTTTTCAGAACCGTAGTGTTACAAGATGGTATCAGAGCCCGTGTGTCTACTGTAGGATCGTGACCTAGGTTTGGATTAGGAAGCCATAGAATTATTAAAGCTTATACTAACTCTGTCTTTCATCTTCTGCCTTTCAATCTCGTAAATTCTTACCATATGCTATTCTTACACTTTCCTCTTTTAATTGATAGATGGGAGGAGTCAGGACTGAGTATGCAACTATGGAGTCACCAAGGCCCTTTACAAGACAGTTAGCACAGCTCTCGCAGTCATTGGGATTGCCACTGCCCATGTTCAAGAGAAGAAGGTTGTAGACCTATGGATATGGCGAGGATGCATGGGAAATCACCACTTTCATCTTCAGGGATGCCGCCTTGCCAAACCCTATGCATCTGATCTACACCAAGACATACTGCAACTGGGGACTTGGAATAAACTTGGCCCTGCATGCAGCCCTATCACGCCAGTGCCATCTTGTCCGACACATGCTGCCAGCAGACTCACCCTACCGTGACTATGGGAGGCGTGATGAGGATGGGAACATTGTGGTTACCCCGGGCGACGGGAACAACATGCCGCCCCGTCGGAGGTACATAGAGGATATGGAAAGGGAGAATGGAGCTCTAGCTGAGAAAGTGATGATGGTAAAGGAGATAGCAGATTTTGCCAGCAATGGTATGGTGGTCCAAGGACTGGAGATAGAGACCTTGCATGAAGCTGTGGATGTTCTGAAGAATGCCCTGACAGGCAGGGATGCAACCATAGCTCAGCTTAATGGAACTGTGCAGGAAAACAACCAGACCATACAACAGCTGCAAGGTACCATCCAGGAAAGGGACCAGACTATTGAAGAGATGTCAGCCCAGATTGCCGCTCTCCAAGTGTAGCACCCCGGGTAAAACCACTACTAGAAAATCGCCATTAATTTTATTATGTGTATTATCATGACATCATCATGCATATTATTTCGCCTCAAACTATTTTACAAAGTCATTTTTTGTTTTTCCTAGATACCCTCGTCTTATTTCAAATCAAACCCTGGTCGTCCGGATATTTTGTTTTGTCTAAAAACTATTTGCAGAAAGTTTTATAAAATAAAATAAATAAAAATGTTTACCGGGGGAGGCCGCTGTCGGTCAGGCCCAAAGGCCCAACTAGCAGCAGCCTACTACCCCATTGAATCCTAGCCCTTGATCAAACCTAGATGTATCTAGAAACCCTAATCCCCACCCAAACCCTAGACCTACCCCAAATCCCACCCATCACTCACACCCCGCCACCGCTGTGCACGCACACAGTACCCACACACGCGCGCCAGCCCGACCCTGTGTCCTGTCACGCCTGCCCTGGACCCACTCCCAGCCCCACACGCTCCCCCGCACCCCCGCGGTCGATCTCCTCCCCTCGCCTCGCGATCCCCTTCTCCTGACCCTGGGCGCCGCCGCCCTCCCTCACGCTTTCCCCTACCTCCGCTCCCTCCCAGATGACGTCGGCCGCCGTCGCCCTCGTCTCTCCTCTACGTCGCCTCCAACCTCCTCTCGAGCCCGCAACTCTGCGCCGCCCAAGCGCCACCGCCGCCCTACCTCGCAGCTCCGGCCTTCCCCACCGCGTCGCCCTCCCCTCGAGCCCCGGACGAGCCTCCTCCGCACCCCGGCACCTCCCTGCAAGCTCCTTCCCCAACCGCAGCGCCACCGCTCGGGCGTGGCCCTGCCCGCTCCTTGATTCCTCTCCTCGTCAGGCCCCATCGCGCCGCCATCCCGAGCCGGCCATGTCGCCCTCTCTACCTCTGAGTGCGCCCGCCCGACAGCGTCGGCTCACCGGTCATCTCCGCCACCACCTCGTTTGCCGCTGTCGAGGTACCATCCTCCTGAGCCCCGCGTCGCCTCCTCGCCTGGCCAGCGGCCGCCGGGCGGGAGCTCATCCCCGGTGTCCTCGTGAGCTCCCCGCAGAGCAGCCCCTAGGTCGCGTCTGACGCCCCTCCCGCCGCCGTCTTCACCAACACCCCATGGGCGCCTTTCGCCTGTGCTCGACCTGTGTGAGCGTATGGCCTCTTCCAATCTAGCCACCAGCGTTGCAAGGCTCGCCTTGCCTCTGTTTGTTTGGTGTAATGAGTTTGACCACAAGCTTCGGTGGGCGTCTGCAGATGGTGTTGTCCAAGGAACATATCCCGTGCGAGATTAAGGTGCCAAGATAGTCTCTTCGACAAGACCCCGCCGATTTGATGCCGTGCCTTTGACACCAAGATCTACCGACGTCGAGACCCCTGAACCTGTGGGTCATCTACATGGAACGCCGAGGCCTCCTTCACGGACACCAAGTTCTCCGACCCCGGATCCATAAACAGTTCCACCGAAGCCCGAACCCTGTCGAACCTTGGAACCAAGATCGTCGAACCCTAATGTGTGACCCCTTTCTAAGACCCTATTTTTATAATATGATATTTATCACCTGTTGCATATTAAATTATTCATACTCGCATGCATCTTTAGTGGTTTGGGGGCATTATGCCGATTCACCTCATAATTAAATATGGGGTCCATATGTGGACGAATCTAGCCTTATTTTGGCCCCATTTAAATTGGAGTAGCGAACCGTGCTATATTTTGCCTTGTTAAGACAACATTTAAATTGCGGGATATCTAAATAACTTGAATCATATAATTAATTGTCGGGACCCTGGTTCCGCTTAATATTGCCTAATTGCATCGCATATTTGCCATGTCATACATCATACATGCATCATGCCCGATCTTCTGCCGTAGTATTAAATAGTGCATCTGGTGTTTCTTCTAGTGTTTTGCTTCTTCACGGATTAGACCGATGAGTTGATGCGAGAGTCGACCCGATCTTCGGATGAAACTTCGGCAATGTTTTCAGGCGAGCATTCCCCCTCTTCCCCTCTTTCTACCTATCTTACTTTTATAGTCTTTATTTCCTCCTGTTGATCTATTGCTACCTGTGTTGCGATGCTCTAGTTTTCGTACCCGTGATATCCGTTGCAGCCTTAAATTGCCTTGGACACATCCTATTACCTGTTGTTTGGTAGATAGTTGGACTTGCATGTCGCAGTCGCCTGCTCAAGTGCTGTTGCGTGTCGTCAAGTACCACAGTTGTTGGAGTAATGCCGCATGTTTAATGTTGGAGATGATCATGGATTTAATTACCTTTTAATAACTAAAATTGAAAGTAGGTAAATGCAGAGGCACCGGTGGGTAATAGACAATATTTGGTTTTTAACCGCTCACTGGTGTCCCGTAGGACCCCGAGTTCTTGACACCTGTTCCGAGATCGAGCGCGCTAACCACAGGTGGGGTGTGTGGGCACCCCCATCGATTAGTACCTGATTTCAAAGTACTGTACCAGGGGCCACAAAGTAGTTTGGGGCTTTATTACTATCCTGTACTTATGCCATGCTTTACTGCTTTATTTATGATTGCGCGTGGAGCGCCTGTACTGTTTAGGAACAAATATGGAATGTTTTCGCGGTATCGACAAGCCCAGTCACATTTTCGGGTTCCCCGTCGTTTACAGCCATTGGCACAAACCTTTGGATCCGTCTCGGAGCCGGCCGACTTCGTTGCGGGTAGCTTAGTGGGGTGGCCCCCATGTGCTTGCTTTGGGTCTGGGAAACGTCGTGTCCGAAACCCCGTTGACATACCGTTGGGTGTATGTTTTGTGATCTTGTACCTACCTGATCTGACAACAAGGGTGTAGGTGCGTGTGGAAACTTTGGTGCACCCCTGCAGGGTTAAATCTTTTCGAGAAGCCGTGTCCACGGTTATGGACGACTTGGAGCACAGTTCTCGATCATAGACAACTATAACTAAAGTTTACTGTTATAATTTGACTTGTATCCGATATGACTAGTAATCAGCTTCACTACAACGGAATGGCTAAATAAAAGTACTAACAACTGCTGGGTTTGGGATATCTCATGCTAATTGTATCTGACTAGTAAGTGTCGCAAATACAATGGAATGGTTAACTAAAAGTGCCCACTGCTTATTATATCAGGATGACAATCTATACCTGACTAGTAATTGCTACAACGATAATTGAATAAATAAAACTGCCAACTGTGTGAGTTTCTCGGCTGACTTCCACGTTTGGTCTCGAGGGGGAAATTCCAGGATGGGTATGCTTGGTGATAGTTAAAGGTTGGATCCGAATAGGTATTTCTTATCTCTATCTGATAGCCGCCAGTTGTATTGAGTCTCTATAGCTCGTTTAGTGCATGTTGCGCTGCCGCTTCAGTCCACCATACCTATGTAGGCGAGGACCGCCGAATTCTAGTCTCGCCGTGTAATGGCCTCAGTACTGACCGCTCTCTTTTTCCTTTGCCCTTTGTCGGCACCCCTTTTGTTTAAGCAGGTTTTGAAATCGACGTCGTTAGCAGGGTTACCCTTCCGGCTTGGCCTGGGCAGGGTTATGGACGCCATTGGTTTTTCTTCAGGGCTCTTAGCCCCATTTGCATCTTGTACGTAGTCGGACGTTGTATCGTTTCAAAGTGATTTGGATCTTTGTATTGTATATCTGTATTCTTGACTCGTTGAGTCGTTGCTGTATATATGTTTTGTGGGTTCCATCGAGGACTATTGTGTAATGATATTACTTCGTTTTCCACCCGCACGAAAGTGCTTGGTGGGCACCTTTGAATCGTTTCTATGCGGGTTTGGCGGGAAGCGCTAAGACTTGCATAGGGCCGATTCTGAGGGTGTTACACCAAGCACAGCTGAATCCACCCTCTGATGATGACAATGGAGATGATGGCAACAATGATGATGATGATGGCAGTGGGAACGATGATGATGAGGAGGAGGACGAGGATGATGATGATGGAGACGATGATGGTGGAGGAGATGAAGCTGTTGCAGCTGCAGCAGAGAATGAAGAAGAAGAGGAGGATCCAGAAGAGGTGGAGTTTGAGATTTCAAGTGATGACTCAGGAGAGGTGTATACTCCGCCGCCATGGTTGGTTCGTGGACAGAATCGCCAACGCATGAGTGCGAGGACCTACCGCAACATCTTCAAGATGTAGATAGAAGTCCACCAATTAGTCTTCGTTAGGTAAAATCGTTAGGATTAGTCTCGATCGATGTAAAACTTAATTACTGTTAGTTTAAGAGTGTTTAGTTGCTCCTATGTGTACTCCAATATTTCAGGATTATTTGTGCGAATTTTATAGAAGAGTTATGGCAAGTTTGGTTAATATCTGAGTTAGTCCTGTTGCAGTTTTCTGCTGACACAGCTGTACTTCAAGAATTTTCATATTTTACCGGTAACTGGGAAAAATCTGAAAAAATAGGGTTGGTTCGAAACTCTATTTACTGTATACACAAAAATCAGCAAAAATTCATGACGAGTTTAAGTCAGGTAGAAAAATTTGTGAACACTGCTGGACTATTCTGGCAGATTCCTGTTTTTAATGCTTTGTTGACCTTTTGTGTAGATAACTATTGCCAACTCTTCTAAAAACTATTTCAGTAGACGTATACTGCTAGGATAACCCCTGGGATGTTGCTGGATCATTTGTTTGCTGATGTGTTGCTTGCTTGAGATTGTCTGTGATTGTTTGTTGTTGTTTGGTCATAATGCATGGGTAGAATCCTGTTCTTGTAATCGATTCTTTCTAAACTTACCTATGCTGAACCGCAGATGCCTCCCCGTCGTCAACCCACTGAGTTGGAGCAGCTCATGGCAGCTCAGGCACAGCTGACCCAAGTTATGACCCAGTTCATGGAAGCTCAGAACAACAATAACAATGGGAACAACCAGCCTCAGGGAGATGCTCTCACTAGGTTTCTGAGGCTAAGGCCAGCGAAGTTCTCTACTGCAACGGAGCCGATGGTTGCTCTCGACTGGTTGCGTTTAGTCAACAAGGATCTGGTAACTGTTGGGTGCACAGATGCTAAGAAGGTGAGATTTGCCGCTCACCTACTGGAGGGACCAGCCGCTTCGTGGTGGGACACTTTTCAGATCACCCACCCGCTGGACACTGTGACTTGGGCAATGTTTGAGGAAGGTTTTAAGACCAACCACGTATCTTTAGGAGTTCTGAGCCTGAAGAGGAAGGAATTTCGCAACTTGCGCCAAACCAACCGCACCGTGACAGAGTATATTGAGGAGTTCAACAACCTGTCTCGTTATGCACCTGAGGATGTTGACATTGATGCCAAAAGGAGGGAGAGGTTCCTGGATGGCCTCAGTGATGATCTTTCAGTGCAGCTGCTGGTGGTCTATTGCCCCACTTTCCAGGAGATTATGGACAAGGCTAGGATCTTGGAAGGGAAGCACAAGCAGGTGGAAAGCCGCAAGAGGAAGAGCAACAATCACCACTCTGGTTCTCACCACAAGTCTCGCACTTCTTATGATGGATACTCCAAGCATGGGGGAAGTGACCATGGGCACCATGGGAACCATGACCGTCACAACCATGGAGGCGATGGACATCGCCATGATAGTCACAAGAGAAACCGCCACAGCCACAAGGGAGGACACACCCATCATTCTGGAGGACACAGTGGACATGACCGCAACCACGATTGCAGCTTCGTGAACAAGGATCTGAGTGAGGTGACATGCTTCAAGTGTGGCCAAAAGGGACATTATGCAGACAATTGTCCGGAGAAGAAGGGACTGAAGCCAAGCAACAACCGGAAGGCCACAGTGAACCACATGAATGTGGAGGAGATCCCAGATGAGCCTGATCTTGTGATTGGTAAGTTTCCAATCAACACTCACCCTGCACTTATACTTTTCGATACTGGTGCATCGCATTTATTCATATCAAGGGCACTTGTGGATAAGTATAAGTTACCTACGGAGTCTCTGAAAGGGTCTATTAGAGCGAGTTCACCTGGAGGGGATATGATAACTAGCGCGGGATGCCGTGACTTAACTGTGAGGATTGGAACACACAATTTCATTACACATCTGGTAGTCTTGGAGTCACAAGGTTTAGATGTAATTCTGGGCATGGATTGGATGTCTATGCATGGGGGACACATAGATTGTGCACAGCGAGCAGTTTCGCTCAAAACCCCGGATGTTAAGAGGATTAGGTTCTAGTCGGCTGTGCGACCGGGAAGGTGTAAGCTGAATGATCTTAAGGGGGTTAGCATGGATACTATGCCCGTGATTAAGGAATAACCCGACATGTTTCCGGAGGAGCTACCAGGAATGCCACCTGACAGGGATGTGGAGTTTCTCATCGATCTAATGCCAGGAACATGACCTATAGCAAAGAGACCATACAAGATGGATGTGGATGAGCTGAAAGAATTGAAGAAACAACTAAAGGAGCAGTTGGACAAGGGATTCATTCAGCGTAGTTCGTCGTCATGGGGTGCACCTGTTCTGTTTGTGGAGAAGAAAGACAGCAGCAAGAGGTTAGTGGTGGACTACCGCTCGCTGAATGAAGTGACCATCAAGAACAAATACCCCCTGCCGAACATAAATGATTTGTTTGATCAACTGGAAGGAACAAAGGTGTTTAGCAAAATTGATCTGCGATCGGGCTACTTCCAATTGAAGATCCGGGAGGAGGACATACCAAAAACTGCTTTCACTACTAGGTATGGTTTATATGAGTATACGGTTATGTATTTTGGACTAACGAATGCTCTGACATATTTCATGACCATGATGAACAAGGTATTCATGGAGTACTTGGACAAGTTCGTGGTGGTGTTTATTGATGACATACTGATATATTCCAAGGATGATGCTGAGCATGAGAAACATCTGCGACTGATTATGGAGAAGCTGAGGGAGCACAAGCTGTATGCCAAATTCAGTAAGTGTGAATTCTGGCTTAACACCGTTGGATTCCTTGGACACGTGGTGTCAGGAGAAGGAGTCGCTGTTGATCCAAGCAAGGTGACTGCAGTAACTGAGTGGGAAGCGCCCAAGAATGTGGGAGATATTTGGAGCTTTTTGGGACTTGCTGTATATTACCGGAGGTTCATTGAAAATTTCTCCAAGATTGCTAAGCCAGTGACGGAACTTCTGAAGAAGGAGAGGAAGTTTGAGTGGACAGATGTGTGTGAAGCCAGCTATCAGGAACTGAAGTGTCGACTTGTGACCGCACCTATTCTGTGTTTACCTGATCTTCAGAAGGATTTCCAAGTGTACTGTGATGCTTCTCGATAGGGACTTGGGAGTGTGCTGATGCAAGATGGGAGAGTGGTGTCATATGCCTCGAGGCAACTTAAACACCATGAGAGGAATTATCCCACGCATGACTTGGAATTAGGATCGGTTGTTCATGCGCTCAAAGTATGGAGGCACTACCTGATGGGAAAACACTGCGATGTGTACACCGACCACAAGAGCCTGAAATACATATTTACACAGAAGGAACTGAACATGAGGCAAAGGAGATGGTTGGAACTTATCAAGGATTATGATATGAATCTGCAATACCACCCAGGAAAGGCAAATGTAGTAGCAGATGCTCTAAGCCGGAAGTTCTATGCCAATGGATTGACTGTTGGGGAATTGCTCGAGGATTTGTGCAAGCAATTCAAGGACCTTAGATTGGAGGTAGTGTCGGAAGGGTATTTGGCAGCAATGGAAGTCCAACCAATGCTACAGGACAAGATCAGGAAGGCTCAGGTAGGAGACAAAGAGATAGATGAAATAAAGGAAAAGATGAAGGAGGATCGAGCAAAATAATTCCGCGAGGATGATCAAGGAACCTTGTGGTATGGAGATCGTTTGTGCGTTCCCAACGATCCAGAGATAAGGAAGTTGATTCTGTAGGAAGCCCATGACTCGCCGTATTCCATACATCCGGGCAACACGAAGATGTATATGGATCTAAAGGACAGATTTTGGTGGAACAACATGAAGGGAGACATCGCCGAGCATATTGCCTTATGTGATGTATGTAGCCGAGTGAAGGCGGAATACCAGAAGCCAGTAGGACTGCTACAGCCATTGCCTGTGCCGGATTGGAAGTGGGATAGAGTGGGAATGGATTTTATCACAGGATTGCCCAGGACCAGGTCGGGATATGACTCCATTTGGGTAGTGGTCGACCATTTGACCAAGGTAGCCCACTTTATACCAGTGAAGACGACCTACACGAGTGCAAAGTTGGCCAAGATTTATATGGACAGAATTGTGTGCCTACATGGAGTTCCCAAGAGCATTGTATCCGATAGAGGCATCCAATTTACATCACACTTTTGGTGCCATCTGCACGAGTCATTGGATACTAGGTTGGAGTTTAGCACAGCGTTCCACCCCTAGACTGATGGACAGACCGAGAGGGTAAATCAGATTTTGGAGGATATGCTGAGAGCTTGCGCTTTGGCTCATGGTTCTAGTTGGTATGAGAATTTGCCGTATGCTGAGTTTTCCTACAATAACAGCTATCAAACCAGCATCAATACATCGTCGTTCGATGTGCTATATGGGAAAAGATGACGGACGCCATTGCTATGGGATGGAGTGGGAGAACGTTAGCTTTTTGGACCTGATTTGATCAAGGACGCTGAGGAGAAGGTCGCCCTGATCAAGGACAAATTGAAGGTAGCACAATGAAGGCAGAAGAGCTACGCTGACGCCAAACGCAAGGAAGTGGTGTATGAGGTAGGCGATAGAACATACCTCAGAGTGTTGCCACTATGTGGAATTAAGAGGTTTGGAATCAAGGGTAAGCTGGCACCTCGGTTTATTGGACCATACCGGGTCTTAGCCCGCAAAGGAGAGGTTGCTTATCAGTTGGAATTGCTAGAGGCTCTGTCCGCCATCCATAATGTGTTCCACGTGTCCCAGCTGAAGAAGTGCCATCCGGAGGTGGTGGATACACCATTGAGAGACACCGTGCCACTAGAGGAGGTTCAGCTTGAGAATGACTTGACCTATGAGGAGAAGCCGGTCAAGATACTGGAGACAGCGGAGAGGATTACCCGTACCAAGACAATCAGGTTTTACAAGGTGCAATGGAGCCACCACACCGAAGAGGAAGCCACTTGGGAGCGTGAGGATGACATCCGAGAGGACCACCCACACCTATTTGCTAGCCACGCCGAATCTCGGGGACGCGATTCATCTTAAGGGGGTTAGTATTGTCGCATCCCAAATTTTAGATTTGGTACTGCATAACATTCATGGCATTGCATCATGATCATCCATGCAAAATTTCGGTTTGAAAAGGTTTTGACAAAACAAACCACCTGCATTTGCGTTTTGACACCTACACATGAACACTTGGTTTTACCATGCTACTGTGAAAAACATTATATTTTGGGTGTATGGAAGGCACTGGTGCATAGAGGGTTCCGCCATGAACTCGTAGCACTTTGAATCGCCTCAATCGGAGCTTCGTAGCAAAAGATATGGCAAACTGAATTTCTGCTTATTTTCTAGACAGATCCTGTCAAATTTCAGATAAGGAAAATCGTCAGAGAAAAAAAAGGAAAGGAATAAAAAAAAGAGAAGCAGCCCGCCAGCCTGCCTGCCTGTTGGGCCGCCAGCCCAGACGCGCAGCAGCAGCGCATCAGCTAGTACCCGCCGCCTGCCAGGCCGCGCGCGTCCCTGCCGCTGACAGGCGGGGCCCGCCTGTCATCCCCGCTGCCGTGATCGACGCGGACTCCGCGCCGCCGCCGCGTATCTCGACCGTTTCGGCCGCAAACTGCCTCGCCCCCTCCCCAAATTCTCGGCCCTCATAAGCAACACCCGCCGCCACCTTTTCCGCCCTCTCGCAAGCCCTAAAACGCCTCCAATCTTCGGCGATTGCTCGCCGGAGTTCACCGTCGCCGCCGCCGCATCGAGCTCGGTGAGCATCTCCGCCGCGCGGGCCGACGCCCCCTCCCTCGCCTCGCTCGCGTGCGAGCTCGCCAGCCACCGCCGCCACGCCGACGAGCTCGATCGCCACGCCCCCGACACCGTCCTGCCTTCGATCGCCGCCGAGAACAGCCACCGCCGCCGCCAGCTCCGGTGAGCTCTTCCCCCTCACACACCCCCAGCCGCTTGATCTCGATCCAATGGTCCAGATGGACCGTGGAAAGGTCAGCACTGGCCGCTGACTAGTCAACCGCCACGTCAGCGTGCCACGTAGGCGTAGTCAAACGGTCAGATTTGACCGATCAATTTTTTTAATTCGATTTAATTGGCAGAAAATAACTAAAACTTATAAAATTCATATCTTTAGATCTACTGGGCCAAAAATTACAAATAAAATATGTATGGATTCAGTGTATCACGTAGACTATTGCTGTACAGTTGTTTTACACTTTTACAGCAAGGTTTTGTCCTGGTTAATTAAATGAATTCATTCCCTTTTTAGAGTAATTAATTCATAGAATAAGTTCTGTAACTCCAAAAATTGCAAATGAGATGTCCCTGGATTAAGTAGAATAAGGGGAATCTTACAGTGAATTAAAAAGTTAGGCTTACAGTATTGGAAATTGCAAATTCTATTTAAAGTCTTACTGTAGTATTTTAATTACTCAGGGAATTATATAAATACTTTTTGAGAAATTCCAACTGGTACTGATTCTATTATGAGTTGCCTACGCAGTGGAAATTTTCCAAGATTTTACAAACAGTATGTTAGCAGCGGCTAATTATTTAGTTTCTAGCTCTATTATTTGAGCATTATAAATTGCATGCTTTGTTTTCTTTGCACTCAAAATAATTTCCATGCATTCATACAGTAGTTATGCTGAATAAGATTATGTGATGCTACTGTAGCGTTATTCCACTTGTCATGCATGCATCTTGCATCGTCTTTGTTTGCATATGATTGTGGATGGTTTGTTTATGATTGCAATTGTATCGTGTAGATTGTGACGAGTGCAATGTTTGCTCGTGTGTGGATTGTTCTTCCGACCGCTATAGCCAAGGCAAGTAGATGCTACCTTATTCATGATGTTGTCCTACTATTTTCAATGCATTGTCGTGTATTTTATATATGCATGTGTAGGATATTACTATCGATATGCTATGTCCTGTTATGTGGTAGGGCTTTCCTTGTAGATGAACCACCGTTGGTAGATGTGCTTAGCCATGCTATGATGAACGAGGGCTGGGTTACATCACTGAAAGTTGTTTCTAAATATGACGGTTTGCGAAAACTAAAAAAAAACTTAATCAATGAATCTCCTGGGTGTGATGGGATTGATAATTTTTGGTGGTATCATTGCGGAAAGACACCCAGGTATCAAGAGAGAATGATTGGCTTCTTTATTTTGTAGCTTACGTGTACAACCATGTGCCAATAATGAAATGGGCGGTTGGTTGGACTCAGTAGGCTGTGGTAACTCGAACCCACGTATCCATAGATGTAGAATTTTGGTAGGTTGGACCGGTGCGTGTCGGGTTTGGGGAGCTACTTCCCGAACGGTCCCTTCTTGGACCTCTCCCTACCATCACCCAAAATGAGAGTGGTGGTACGAGCTGGGGTGGCCAAGTCACATGGGTAAAGTGTACTAACCCCTGCATGGTGTATAATCTAATCGATTAGCCGTGTCCCCGGTTATGGACATCTGAGTTGCTTGATATTGATTCCATGACAGGTTTCTCGCTCATTCCAATTTCATAATTTCTTTAATGTTGATGGGTTAACTTAATTGGGATCCTTTCAAAGAAAATCAAAAACTGTTTATGAAAGTAGGACAAAGGTATTTGCAAATGCTAGCTAGCCACAGCTCCACTTGCCAAATATGCATGTAGATGTTAGCTCTATTGTCTCCTTTAATATCTCTACTTGCCATACATTCCATGTATTGACCCTTCGGGGCTGCTACGTTTCATGTTGTAGGATATTCCGATTCTGAGTAATCGATTTAGGCCACGGTACTCCACTCGGCACTTGTTCACTTGTGGGAAATTTGAAGAATGGAGGATTTACTATATTATGTTGCTACTTGAGTTATTTAAGCTAGCCTTGAGCTAAGCTTTTATTGTAATATTGGTACTCTGGATCTTCGTTATTTATGATACACGGATATTTTGCTATGTTATTCATCTTATTCTATTGTGGGCCAATGAACCGATCTAGGGAGTGGCATGTCACATAGATTCTACGGTCTTTTCAGAACCGTAGTGTTACAGGTTCCACATTCATAACAAGTCACCTGAGACTTTTCCTTTGCTGCAACTGGCACAGCGTTGCTTCCAGTCCTCGGGGCAGTGTTGGTGTTGGTGGCGGCATTATTGTTGTTGAACTTAGGTGGGGCACGTTTGAAATTGCTGGATTTGCCGGGGTTGTTGTGGTTTTCTCCGGTCCTTGGGTTTCCTCGGTGGGATAGGTCGGACGGTTCATCGGGGGTCTGTTGGTTCTTGGGGCAAATCTTGGAGATGGGTTGGGGCGATACTTTGGTGTATGATGGGTTCCTGGTTGATGCATCATGCGACGCTTGCGGTTCTCATTAGCTTGGTTGATCTTTCCTTTCATCTGAATAGCAGAGTCAACTAAGGCTTCAATATCTGCAAAGGGGATATTGACTAACAATGTCTGCATCTCATCGTGCAGACCATTTAGGAATCTCTCCTTCTTCTTGTCTTCAGTATCTATCTCATCCGGTGCATACGTAGCCAAAGACAAGAATTTGTCACGGTATTCCACTACTATCATCCTTCCTTGTTTCAGTTCCCTGAATTCATCTCTCATCCTCTTGATCAAACCCGGTGGCACATGGGTTCTGCTGAACTTGACTTTGAAATCTTCTCAAGTCATCAGTTGACCTCCTGTCATTGTGTGAACGCTGTTCCACCATGCTCTTGCATCTCCGGCCAGATAGTGGGTAGCAAACAACACTTTCTCGTTAGCTTCCACTCCTGCCACTTCCAGATTGTTCTCCATGGTTTGCAGCCAATCATCTGCATCTAGGGTCTCTTCTAACTTAGTGAAAACAGGTGGATTGGTGTTCTGGAAATTCTTGAGCTTAGATCCATGGTTGTCCTGATTTCCATGGCCTTGATTGTTGTTGGCCGTCTGAGCTATCTGTTGAAGGGTGGCTAAGTTGTCTTGGCGTTCGGCTCTTTCGGCTTCACGGTCAGAAACCAACATTTGCAAGAGTTGAACATCGGGTCCGGGGCTGAGTTGCTTCCTCCACGAGGCATCTGAAGATTGAGGTAGATCATGAGAAAAGAGGGAAATTTCTAAGGTTCAGGGTTTTGGTGTTTGAAAAGTTTTCCAAGTTTGACTCAGATTTTTCTAGCAACTTGATTTTCATTCATTCATTCATTGCACACGATACAAACACACACTACAACAAAGGAAAACAGATGGTTTTAAGAACCATTATGGGAAACTACGATACAGTGGGACCGAATACAACTCACTAACGCTAGTGCTCAAGTTCTACTACTCCTCGAAGTCAGGGTCCTCGTCATCCTCATCATCATAGATGAAGGCAAAGTCATCCTCATCGGTGACGAAGTTCATGGATTGATCCTCCAGAAAGTCATCATCATCGCTGAGATAGGAGTAGGGGTCTCCACGAAGGTCTTCCCCTGCATTCTCCCTCTCCTCCAACTGCATGTCTCTCTCGTGGATGGTCTCCTCCAAATCCGTGATCCGGTGGCGAAGATGGGCAATGATGCGCTCCTTCTTGTCGAGCTGATGGTGACGAGACTTGCGATCCTTCACTAGCATGGCGATGGTTTGATCCTTCTCCTTGGTGATGGCGTACTTGTGGTTGGCGTAGGAATGGGCATTGTCCAATTCCTTCTGACGGCCATACATCATGAAGCTGAGATGGTCCAATTGACTCTTCAGCTCATGGTGGTATGAGGCCTCCAGTGGCTGTCCCATAACATCACGCCTTGGGTAGAACTCAAAACAGGTACCCTTGATTTGATTGATACTCTGCCCACACATATTTGGGCAAGATCTTCCTGCATTGCCCTGGCCAGTCCATCAAGCCAGTTGTTCTCTCTTAAGGTGAACTGAATTCCCTCGGCAGTGGGGGGTTCAATCTTTCCTCGGAGACTTGCAACAACTAGCCACTTCAAATCTTCTCCTTCCTGATCATTGAGCTGAGCTCCGAAGAACTCGGGGTGCGGACGCTCTAGCATCTCCGACAGCTGGTCCAAGTCACGCTCAAAGATGAGGTCTCCTCCATTCCCTAGCTGATCAAATTTGTTGTACTTCACGTCCATCTATAGGAATATAGGATGAATAAGTTAGTATAGTGATCAAGTGTGTCAAATTTTATGTAAGTTTGCAAGATTTTCTTTTGGAGGAACATGAATTTTCATGAAAGAATCCAAGTGATAAGAGTGATAATAAGTTTTCATAAATACTCACTTGTTTTGTTTTGAAACTAAGTTTTTGATTCAAACGTCCATTCTAACTAGGGTCTCTTATGGTCAGGATGGCTCTGATACCAACTTGTCAACGCCCGGATTTTTAATCACAGATGCCAGTTATGCCATACATCGCAATCCCAGGATTACTATTTTTGCGAGACATAACATATTGGATATCACATTACATCATCCATTACAAACCATACATAAGGTCTTACATGAATAAGGATCTCATGATCCAGTTCTTAATACAATTCAAGCAGCGAAATAACGTAATAGTAACGATAGTGTAGGCGAAGCTCCATCTTCGGGGTCACAGGCAATGCTGACGATGGGAGATGATCCTAGTTGTCGTAACCTTCATGCGGTCCATCCTCCTGATAATCCTCTTCATAGTCTGGCCACGGGAATAGTCAGGGACAAAGTCATGAGTACTCTTTAAGTACTCGCAAACTAATACTAACAAGTGAAGTGGTTTTGAATAGGATATACTAAGCTGTAGGGTTGTTTTGCAAAAAGCCAGATTTACCTCTACTAAGTTCAGAAGCAAAGAAAGCTAGTTGAAAGTTTTATAACACCTAAGTGGGAACTTGTATTTCATGTCACAACACTGTTGTGGTCAAGTCAAAATCACAAATCATTTCACCAGTCCTTTTGAAAAAAACATCTGGCGGAGGAACAGTCTGGCCACTCCAACTGTCCATAACCGCGGACGCGGCTATTCGAATAGTTTGACACTCTACAGAGATTGTACACTTTCACCACAACATTCGATACATCCGTCAGCAATCAATCCTGAATTCACCATACTCAGTATGCGGATAATCAATCCTAACCTTTCAGTTACACCCTAGTATAGGCACCTCTCCTGTGAGTTTGGCCTCCCAACCATGACCAACTGTCATCTTGGGAACTGCACAGGTGGACAATCTTCACAAGGTAGCCTCAGCTCAGACCTTGGCCGCAGGGGAACCCATACTAAGGTATATAAATTTCTAGTCAAGCCCTACCCAAATTTCGGGCATTGTGGTTATACGGTAAGATTGGAATGGTATTGTATTCAGACAACCATCAGTTTTATAAATGGCCAAGGCTCATGCCTCAATGTTTTCATTATTAAAATCATCTGGTGTTCAAGAACACATGTCAAAACATTTCAGTAGAATTACTCATCATTCTAAGGTGTTCATAACCATTTTCACCAAGTATTCCCATCTAAGTTGATAAAGTTTTATGTTTAGCATTAGCATCTACAAGTGGGGGTAAATACTAATGAGGGGTGGTAAAAAAGTGTATCTTATCTAAGTAAATCTCATGCCTCAGGATGACATTAATATTATCTAACTTAGGCCAAGTGTTAGCCTGCTCAGTTAATAGCTTGCTAATTCAACTAGTGGTATTAGGCTTGCAAGGTTGCAAGTATAGGCTTGCCTTGTGCAGAGCAGTGGTTGAAGTTCTCCTCTGCTTCTTTCTCGTAGTATCCTCCTTCCTCCTCGTATCCTTGGTCGGTACTAGCGTCTATAAATAAATACGAGGTACACAATCACCAAATAATACTTAACTATTGCTAATCATCATACAAAGGTTCACACTAGGTGATCTATCATCATCACTAACATTACAAGATTAAAGCACTTGTCCTATTTATTTTATTTTGAGAAAAGTAATTTCTACTCATTGAAAAATTACCTAAGATTTAATATTCTCCAACTCAAACATGGGATCATGTTGACACATGTCATCACCACATATTTCAGTACATGGGAATGTGAATTAAAGTGGTGTCACAATTTAATAAGGTTTAACCTTTTTATTTTAATTAATTAAAATGGCTAGAAATGCCTATGGGGCATTCTTTTATTACTTGAAGATTATTTCTGTCAATAAACCTATATATTTTTGTATATTCTGAAAGGTATGTTTAAATGTGATTTTTGAGAGTTGGAATCAACTCAAAAGATTTTATGGTTGAATTTTGAAAAATATTTGAATGCATAAAAGCTTCTCCCTTGTTATTTTTACCAGGGTTGATCTACAATTCAAATTGGTTTGAATCCAATGGACTTGGATTAAGAATTCCAGTACCTTTCTAACAAAATTGGTTTCATGCATTTTGGTCCAGTGAATCGAGCTGAGTTGATTTTTGAATCTAGGTACAGAACTGTGTTTGAAATTAAATGAATAAAAGTAAATTTAAATTGTTGGGTCGCGCAGGACGTTTAACTGGGCCGGCCCACTACGCAAAGCGGACGTGCGGGCTGGTTAAGTGGTTGTCCCCACGCGTTAGTGAGAGAGTGAGGGGCGAAGCGGTACGGGGTGATCTAGGCTACACGATCTAATTCTAATCGAATGGCTCTGGTTCATCATCCACGTCGGCAGCGCCGGCGAAACAGAACCCTAGCGCGGCAGGTGGGGGTCGTGGGAGGCTCACCGGGGCTCAGGCGATGGTCGGTGACGGGGGGGAACGACGAAGTTGACGACGGCGGTTCTCCTGGTACCGGCAACTTCTCCTGGGGCGGCTCCAATCGACGGCTCCTCTCCTCCTCTGCAGCGGCGAACTCCGGTGAAATTCCGGCCACCTGGTTTTCGCCTTGCTCTGGGAGTGAGTGGGTGTGATTAGTGAGAGGTTGGGAGTGAACTGGTGTGAAGAAAACGAGCGGGGGAGGTCTCCTTTTATAGTGGTCGAAGGGGACCAACAGGCGCGGGCTGAGCTCGTCGTGGTCGACGGCACAGAGGTATAATGGCATGGGCGACGGTAGGGGGCGGTGTTGTGATCCCTGGCGAATCTCAACGGCGTGGTGGCGAGGCATGGGGCAGTGCTGATCGTTCGGAACACGTCGACGCTCTGGGCGGGTCTGACGGCAAATTTAATGGCGCACGGGTGTTCCTGGTCGCGCGGCGGCGAACGAGGTTGTCTGGCGGGGTGCTGGAGTGTTGGCGATCACGTCTGCAAGCGGCGAGGGCGGTGCGCGGTCTGTGGGTGCTGGTCGAGTGTGGCGCACTAGCGCGCTCTCGGCTCGCACGCGGAGAGGCTTGGCAAGCTCGGGCAGTGAGGTCCAGGGGCTGGCAGTGCTCGAGGTTGGGACAGAGGGTGGCGGTGGATGGTGGAGTGCCTGCTAGACATGCTTGCTAGGCTTGGTGCGTCTCCTAGCTCGCTGTCGACATGTGGGTGGCAAGTTAGACTCGGCATGGTCACCATTAATGGCTATGCCAAGCTCACAGTGATGCTAAGGCTTGTTAATTGGGCTAGATCATCTACTGAGAGTGTAGTGTGGGCTAGAGAGGGAACAAGGTTGGCCAAATTCACTACTCACTATAGTGTTTATTGTTTGTTTGTTTGCTGCAAACAAGATGTTTGATGAAATGGCCGAAAGAAATTCAAATTTGAATTTTGGATTCAAACTTGGTGGGTTTGCTAGGCCAATATTAGGGAGTCTCTGGTTAGTTGGATTAGTCAAGGGACACTGGTTTGGTTGGGTTTTAAAAATGTGTGATCTTCACATATGATGAAGATTCAATTTTTACTTGTGATTTGAATGAGGTTGCCAAATGTTTCTGCCAGTTTGAAATGTGGGCTTTTCTTCCCTTTTATTTGATCTTGCAAGGGATAAAAAGAAGTGGAAAATTTTCTGTTTGAAATCTTGGACTAGAAACACTCAAAGTGACCTAGTGAGCAAGATTGGCAAAAATGACCATTTGTTTTAATTTATTTGTTCTTAATTTTCTCTTTATTTGTTTCTGCTTAGAAATGTTTTATCTCATGTTATTTTCATCTTTAAACCATTTCTTGCTATTTAGGTTAATCACACAAGTTCATTCATGCATTTATCAAATCACCACATACACACATGCATTCATGTGATTTTAATTATTCAAAGTTTTTGGTAACCCTAATTTTAGTGATTAGAGTTTGATGATCATTGTTTTATATTTTTGGGATGTTACATGTATTATCCTAAGTATAAGCAATGCCAATGGTATCCTAAGTACAAGCTAGCTTACCAGCCTATGAGATTAGATGCTTGATCCATCTCACGAGCAGACATCACACCTGTATTGCAGCAGGGAGCAATAGCAGGCAGTAAGCAGCAGCCGAGGTGGGGAAGGACAACAGGTTCGAGGGAGTGGCAGAGGGATTGGCCTCTGTCTCCAATGGCACTCGATCCATCCTGCTTCGCCTCTGCCTCCATCGGCACAGCGACGATGACGAGATCGTGGGAGGACGACGGGAAACATGGGATCGTGGGCTGACGACGGACGGCAAGTTCAGATTTTGAATCTAGCCAAATTTGTAACTTTTTGAATGAATTTGGGTTTATTTGGAAGTTTGACTTTGAACTGACCCTGCGAACAATAAAACGGGCCGGAGGGAGTAATATATGTCACTGTAATACTTTTAGTTAAATTGAACCTCTACAATTGTTGTGGACGAATTGTATTAATGTGGTTTGTATTGATTTGATTTGAGTGCATTACCTAAATGTACACAATTTGTTCTATATTAAACCTCTATGGCTGACTTTTGGCTAGGATTTAGAGGCACTATAGTGCTTCAAATGGTTGGTTTTTAGAGGCACTAGTCATAGTGTCTCAGATGGTTGGTTTTTAGAGGCACTAGTCATAGTGCCTCAAATGGCTAGGATTTAGAGACACTAGTTATAGTGCCTCAAATGACTAGGATTTAGAGGCACTTTTTGAAACTGCCTCAAATGACTTTTATCTACACGACCGTCTCCAACTTTTTTAATACCTCAAAAAATCCAAATCATTTGTGACACCAGTTTAACTATTGGAGACACTTTAGAGTGCCTGAACCTGCCATAGTGCTAGGCCATTCTGCCCCATATTTACTGCAATGGATTACGTGGGCAAGTATCACGAGCGAAATGTGGTACTAGCAACCTTGCGCATTTCTCATTATTCATATCTGGACGACAAATACAGTATGGTTTGAAGGAAGCTAGCAAAGTCAATCTCATCATCACAGGCACAGCCGAAAGGTCCTCCTTAATTTATCGCATTCCTTAATCGCCTCGTGCCCGCAGAAACACGCGCGCGGTGCTTTGCTTACCAGCACAGCACTGCAGTCAAACTCCGGCACCAGCACGACTGCACGAACAAAAATAATCGGCAAAACGACATGCATGGCGCTACCACCGCCACACGTGTCCCTTTCGTTCCCTTCCTTCTCCACGGGAAAGGAAAGCGTGTGTCCCTTTCACATACCAGCCGGGTCGTAGGTGAGTGAGCGGCCACCGGATGACACTGTGCGTACGCGCGAGGTCACGGCGCAGCAGCAGCAGCAGCAGCAGCAGCAGCAGCAGAGGCGACGACAACATCGGCAGGCATGTATGCGTGCGCGTGTGGGTCACGTTCGATCGCGCGCCGGTCACCAGCCTCGCCGCACCGAACCCCGTCCAACACTTGGCTCGGCAGTTACGGGAGGTGCGCGCCCGTGGAAGTGGCAGTTGTGGCTCGTTCATAACCTCTACTTGGCACACAGGCGCTGGCTAATTTTAATTTAGCGTTGGATTTCGCCATACGCTTGAAGATTCAGGAGCTGACGTGGGAAGCAATCAAATTCGTTGAGCAGATTTTTGTTTTGTTTTTTGAACGGGGTTGAGCAGATTTGTACAGTAAACGGGTTGAGTAAGCACGAGGGTTACAGAACACACCGCAGCTGGCAGGATCGATCACACACGTCCGAGGATATTTGGGTTGGTCAGAACAAAAGACAACTAGGAGCTGGATACCAGCACATCACCCAAGGACATAGTGATCCTGTCCTTGGGTGACAGACGAATCAAACTGTCTGCGTGCAACTGGGGTGAGACGGCGAGGCGCAGGGTGCAGCGGCCCGGAAACGAACAAGCTCGCCCCTGTTTCTATGCGGACGCATATCGTCTCCACCTCCTCAATATACCGCCTGCCCAAGGATTTCATGACACAGATCCCTTTTTGCCAGATTAAACTACTCCACGCTACCTGCCTACACGGCCAGGCATGCATGCTCACTCCAACTACACTGGTCGACCTCAACGAACAAACACGCTGACACTATTTTTTGAGTGTGTGTTTAGCCGCAGAATTTGGGCTTATCTTCAAGTTGATTGGAAATCAGGCAATGCCTTATTACAAGTGGCATATAATGCTAGAAGGAGTTTTGGCAAACATTTTTTTTCACTGAAGTGTGTCGGAGATAAGTAGAAGTTTCTTTTATGTAAGTTTGACTGATATGGAGTAGTACTCTAATCGGTTTTCTCCGGTAATGTTTGTAACAAACTCTGTAAATGATTGGCTTTGCCGATCCTCTCTATATCAACACGCAAATGAACCGAGGCCAAGGTGTCGTTGAAACCAAAACCTAATATGGCATCAGAGCAGGCTCTTTCCTGACCTAGCTGCTGAAAACTACACCGCTGCCGCCGCCGCCGCTTTACAAAGCCGAAAACTACATAGCGCTTCCGTGCAGCCCCCCTCCCGCCGCAGCCTACAAACCCGACACCTACAAACACATAAATCAGCCGCCGCCGCAGTCTCCTTGCCACCGCCGCCGCACCATATACACTTGAACTTTGCCGCTGCGGCAACTTCCTTTGCCGCCGCCGCATCACATCTACAACCAAAACAAAACCCATCGTCAAAGCTTCTTCCGTCGCCGTCATGTCTTCATCTCCATCATCGGTTACTGCCCTCGATGCCGCTCTCGGGCACCTCCATCTCAACTCCTCACCCGCGGCAACCCCCTTGTCTGGAAGGCTCTCGTCATCCCTGCGCTATGTGGTGCTCGGGTGCTGAACCTAGTGAAGGGACTTGACGCTGCCCCCGTGGAGGAAATCGAGGTTGAAGACTCCAATGGTAAAAGTTACAAGGTTGAAAATCCTGAATACTCTGCCTGGATCACACGGGATCAACAAGTTCTGTGGTATATCCTAAACTCACTGTCCCCGGATCTTTTATCGCATGTCATTGGCATTGACACCTCTGCTGAAGTCTGGAAAGCAATAGAATCCCTCACCACGGCTCCCTCCCGCTCTCGGGCTCAACAGCTCAGATCTTCTCTCAATGACATAGAAAAGGGAGATATGTGTGCTGAAAAATATTCTGAACTTGCCGCTGCTAGAAAGCCTCTTGATGATGATGAACTGATTTGGTCAATCTTGCATGGCCTTGAGGATTCGTACAATACCCTAAAGACAACTGTAAATGCTAATCCGAGCACAACCCTTGCAGATCTGGTCAATCAACTCAAGGAGTTTGATCAGTTACACAGGTCCTATGGGGGTGAAGTATTTGTCTCATCCGCCAACATGGCGCAAAGGAGTGGGGATCGTGCTCCACCTCCTCTCCGCCAAGATGATCGCCCCGACAAGACCTCTATGATGACCATGGTGGACCCGTGATCGGGATCGCTATGATGATCATTTTGATGATCGTGGTCGCCATGACCGCCATGATGATCGACGTGATCGTTTTGAGGATCGTTGCACTGGAGGGGGTGATCGTGATCGTCGCTATGAATACCATCCTCATCGTCGGGATGATGATGCTGGGCGTCGCCGCGATGATGGAAGTTGACATAGTCGTGCACCTACTCCATATGTCATGTTACTTGCCAGATCTATAAGATCCATGGTCACCCTGCTAGTGATTGTTGGTGGAGATTCCAAGGAAATCGTGATCGTCAAGATGATGAAAGCAACCGTGGTGGTGATCGTGGTGAAAATGGTTCTAACATGGCCTACTATGGAGTGGACACAAATTGGTACTCTGACACCAGAGCAACAAGTCATGTTGCTAATGACATGAGCAAGTTGTCTGTTCAGGAGAAGTACACATGATGTGATCAAGTTCAGACTACCAATGGCACTGGTATGGAAATCTCTCACATTGGTCATTCGTTGTTGCACACTCCCCATAATTCTTTACATCTTAGAGATATTCTTCATGTTCCAACTGCTTCAAAAAATCTTCTTTCAGTTCATAAGATTACACTTGATAACAATGTCTTTCTTGAGTTTCACCCATACTTTTTCTTGATTAAGGATCAGGCCACAAGGAGAACTCTGTTTAAAGGTCCATGTCAAGATGGTCTATACTGTTGGAGATATGCCCTAGAGGCAATAATAAATGTAGTTATTATTATATCTTTGTGTTTATGATAAATGTTTACATTCATGCTATAATAGTATTAACAAGGAAACATTGATACTTGTGTGATTTGTAAACTTAATTTGAAGTCCCTAGTATAGCCTCTATACTTCACTAGCTTGTTGGTTGATTAATGATTGTGGTTTCCATATCATGAACATTGAGATGTTATCAACAACAAGATCATATCGTTAGGAGAATGATATGGTGGACATACTCCTATAGATAAGCGTAGCATAAAGATCAAGTCATTTCATTAGTTCAATTGCTATATGCTTTCTGATACATAGTAACCTAATTCCTTCGACCATGAGATCATGCATATCACCTTTACCGGATGGATGCTTTGATGACATCAAACACCACACCGTAACTGGGTGGTTATAAAGGTGGCATTGAGTGTTCGGAAAGTATTGGTTGAGACACATGGATCAAGAGTGGGATTTGTCCATCCACATGACGGATAGATATACTCTGGGCCCTCTCGGTGGAATGTCATCCAATTAGCTTGCAAGCATGTGACTTGGTCACAAGGGATCACATATCACGGGTACGAGAAAAGAGTACTTGTCAGTAACGAGGTTGAACTAGGTATGCAGAGATACCGACGATCATAACCTCGGATAAGTAACATATCGTGAGACAAAGGGAAATTGGTATCGTATGTAAGTGGTTCATTCGATCGCAAAGTAATCGTAGAAATATGTGGGAGCCATATGAATTTCCAGATTCCTCTATTGGTTATTGTTCGGAGAAGTGTCTCGATCATGTCCGCATAATTCACGAACCGTAGGGAGACACACTTAAGGATTCGACGTTGTTTGAGTAGTTATGGTATTATGAGAAAGAGACCGAATGTTGTTCGGAGTCTCGGATGGGATCCGGGATATCACGAGGTGATCCGGAATGGTCCGGAGAATAAGATTCATATAAGGAAAGTCCCATTTCGGAGTAACGGAATGATTCCGGTGTTTTCATCGGGAACATTCTAGAAGGTTCCGGAAAGTCCGGCACTCCGGGGGGGGGGGGGAAGGGGTACATGAATGTGTCATTACATGTTGGAATGATTGCATCATGTACTTAGTGTTATCGCTGTTCCAAATAAGGGATTAAATCAAATCCTAGTTTGAAAAGTCAAATGGCAAGTTTGAAAAGTCAAACGGCCAAAATTGGAAGGTGGGAAAGAGGAGGAGCTCCAAACCGAGTTGGGGAGGGAGACCTCCTCCAACCGGCGGCCACCAAGCCGAGTTGGGGAGGGTCTCCTCCCCATGGCGCGCCAGCCCCCTCCCACCTATATAAGGAGGGGCAGGGCTCCCCTCCTAGACACACAACTTTCTACCTCTAATCTCCGGTTTAGAGCCGTTTTGGTTTAGAGCTTCTAATTGCTTTAGCCAGCGGTTTAGAGCCTTCTAATTGGTTTAGAGCCTTCTAATTGGTGTGTCTAATTACTAGACCACTAATAGCCTCTCTCATAAGCTCCACCATACTCGCACCGGCTTAAGGCGAAGCCCTGCGGGATTTCCCCTCTACTTCCGGTACCACGCCGTTGTGCTGCCGGAATCGCGAGGAGAGTGCTACAACCTTCGCTGCCTGCTGGAACAAGGGAGAGGAAGGTCTTCGTCGAGTACCGAACGTGTGACCGACTGCGGGAGCGCTGCCGGAACGTGGCGCCGGAAGGATCGTCTACACGATCTTGAGATCGGAAAGAGTACGACTACAACACCCACGAGAATCTGCTCTCGTTAAACGCTTTGGAATCTTCGAGGGTAAGTTATACCATCGACTCGTTGCTACAATCTAGTAGATAGATCTTGGCTTGTTTGTTTGTATGCGATAGAAAATTTTGTTTTCCATGCTACGAACCCCTACAGTGGTATCAGAGCCGTGTCTATATGTAGATCTGTTGCACGAGTAGAACACAATGGTCATTGTGGGCGTTGATGCTTTTATTGTCGATTGCTTCTTGTGTACTTTGCATCTTGCGGTATGTTGGGATGAAGCGGCCCGGGCTAACCTTACATGACATCGTTCATGAGACCTGCTCCACGCTTGACATGCAACTTGTATTGCATAAGTGGCTTTGCGGGTGCCTGTTTCTCCTAGCATAGTAAAGATCCAATACACAACGGGTGATTAACAATACTTGTGTCAACGTTGTGGTTCATGTTCGTAAGTTAGAACGACACTTATTGAAAGCCCCAAACCACGTAAAATATGTAAAGAAAGTAGAGGCGTCTAACTTTGTTTTGCAGGGGTGTGCAGTGATGTGATATGGCCATGATTGTGATTATATTCGATGTATGCAATGTTCCTTATTGTAAGTCGGCAACCGGCAGGAGCCATATGGTTGTCTTTAATTTATGTTAAGACCCGCGTGTCTATTCAAAGTAGTTGTAATAGTTGAAGCCGGTGGACGACAACCATGGAGAGGCGTCATTGACCTTGATGCAATGCCGGTGATGATGGAGATCATGTTCGTGCTTGAAGATGGAGATCAAAGCACAAAGAAGAAAGGCCATATCATATCACATATATATTGAATTGCATGTGATGTTAATCCTTTATGCATCTTGTATTGCTTAGTCGACGACGGTAGCATTATAAGATGATCCCTCATGCACATGAATTTCAAGTCATAAAGTGTTCACCCTTAGTTAGCACCGTTGCTAAAGCTTGTTGTTTCGAAGCACCACGTGATGATCGGGTGTGTTAGATTCCGCAAGTGTATACAACGTGGGCAAGCCAGATTTGCTCATGCGGAAACTAAGGTTTGATCTTGACGAGCCTAGCATGTACAGACATGGTCTCGGAACACGGATCACCGAAAGGTAAAGCATGAATCATATAGTAGATATGATGAACATGACGATTGTTCGCCATTGAAACTATATCAACTCTCGTGATGATCGGTGTTGATGTGGTGGATTTGGTTCGTGTGATCACTAAAACAATGTGAGGGATATTGTTTTGAGTGGGAGTTCACCTAGTTTAATTACATTAATTAATTTGAACTCAATTTGTCATAAACTTAGTCTAAACTATTGCAAATATGTTGTAGATCAATGGCAGCCCCTACCATCAATTTTAATGCGTTCCTAGAGAAAGAAAAGTTGAAAAACAATGGAAGCAACTTCGCGGATTGGTTCCGCAATTTGAGGATTGTCCTCACAGCTGGTAATTTGACCTATGTGCTGGATGCACCGCTGGGTGACCCACCTGCAGCTGATGCTCCCGATGAAGTAAAGAATGTTTACCTCGCTCGGAAGAATCAGTACTCCATAGTACAGTGTGCTATCTTGTATGGTTTGGAATCGGAGCTTCAGAAAAGGTTTGAGGATTCAGACCCATATGATATTGTCGAGGATCTCAAATTGATTTTTGAGACTCATGCGGCAATTGAAAGCTATGAAGCTTCTGAAAAGTTCTTTAACTGCAAGATGGAAGAAGGCAGCTCCGTCAGTGAGCATGTGCTTAAGATGTCAGGGCACGCAAACAAACTTCAAAGCTTGGGTATAGTGATTCCTAATGCTTTGGGGATTTACCGTGTCCTCCAATCACTACCACCAAGTTACAAGAACTTTGTGATGAACTACAACATGCAGAACATGAACAAGACGTTCCCAGAACTCTTTGCCATGTTGAAATCTGCAGAAGTGGAGATCAAGAAAGAGCACCAAGTGTTGTTGGTCAATAAGACCACCAAATTCAAGAAAGGCAAGTCTAAGCAAAAGGGACACTTCAAGAAGGGTGGTAAGAAAGCTACCACGCCGACGAAGAAGACCAGGGCTGGACCTAAGCCTGATACTGAGTGCTTTTACTGCAAGGGAGAAGGTCACTGGAAGCGGAATTGCCCAAAGTACTTGGCGGATTTGAAGAACGGCAACATCAAGAAGAAAGGTATATCTGATATACATGTTATTGATGTGTATCTCACTAGTACTCGTAGTAGTGCCTGGGTATTTGATACTGGTTCGGTTGCTCATATTTGTAACTCGAAACAGGTGCTGCAGAATAAACGGAAGCTAGCGAAGAACGAGGTGACGATGCGCGTGGGAAACGGATCAAAGGTTGATGTGATCGCGGTCGGCACGCTACCCCTTCATCTACCATCGGGATTAGTTTTATACTTAAATAATTGTTATTTGGTGCCTGCGTTGAGCATGAACATTATATCGGGATCTTGTTTAATGCGAGACGGTTACTTGTTTAAATCCGAGAATAATGGTTGTTCTATTTATATGAGTAATATGTTTTATGCACATGCACCTTTGATAGATGGTCTATTCTTATTGAATCTCGATAGTGGAAATACACATATCAACAACATTGAGGCTAAACGATTGAAATCAAGCGATAATTCGACCTATATGTGGCACTGTCGTCTTGGTCACATCGGAGTGAAACGTATGAAGAAACTCCATTCCGATGGACTTCTTGAATCACTTGATTTTGAATCACTTGAAAGATGCGAAGCATGTCTGATGGGAAAAATGACTAAGACTCCATTTTCTGGTATGATGGAGCGAGCTACAGACTTATTGGAAATCATACATACCGATGTGTGTGGTCCAATGAGTGTAGCATCGCGCGGTGGTTATCGTTATATTCTTACCTTCACGGATGACTTGAGTAGATATGGGTATATCTATTTCATGAAACATAAGTCCGAAACTTTCGAGAAGTTTAAGGAGTTTCAAAGTGAGGTAGAGAATCAACGTAACAAGAAGATTAAGTTTCTACGTTCTGATCGTGGAGGTGAATATCTAAGTTACGAGTTTGGCGAGCATTTGAAGAAATGCGGAATACTTTCACAATTGACACCGCCGGGAACACCACAGCGTAATGGTGTGTCCGAACGTCGTAATCGAACTCTCTTAGATATGGTTCGTTCTATGATGTCACTTACAGATTTACCGCTATCATTTTGGGGTTATGCATTAGAAACAGCCGCATTCACTTTAAATAGGGCACCATCTAAATCCGTTGAAACGACACCGTATGAATTATGGTTTGGGAAGAAACCTAAATTGTCGTTCCTTAAAGTTTGGGGATGCGAAGCCTATGTAAAGAAGTTACAGCCGGACAAGCTTGAACCCAAAGCGGAAAAATGCGTCTTCATAGGATACCCGAAGGAAACTATTGGGTATACCTTCTATCATAGATCCGAAGGCAAAATCTTCGTTGCCAAGAATGGATCCTTTCTAGAGAAGGAATTTCTCTCGAAAGAATTGACTGGAAGGAAAGTAGAACTTGACGAGGTTGTCGAACCTTCTCTCGATATTGCGAGTAGCGCAACACCGGAAGAAGTTCCTGTGGTGCCTGCACCAATAAGAGAGGAAGCTAATGATGGTGATCATGAAACTTCGGTTGAAGTTGCTACAGAGCCTCGGAGGTCAACGAGAACTCGTACCACTCCAGATTGGTATGATTCCATTATGAATGTCATGGTGGTGGACAACACCAATGACCCCGAGACATATGAGGAAGCGATGATGAGCCCAGATTCCAATAAATGGCAAGAAGCCATGAAATCCGAGATTGGATCCATGTACGAAAACCAAGTATGGACTTTGGTGGACTTACCGGATGGCCGAAAGGCTGTCGAGAACAAATGGATTTTCAAGAAGAAAACAGATGCTGATGGTAATGTTACTGTCTATAAAGCTCGACTTGTCGCAAAAGGGTTTCGACAAATTCAAGGAGTTGACTACGATGAGACTTTCTCACCGGTAGCGAAGCTAAAGTCTGTGAGGATTATGTTAGCAATCGCTGCATATTATGATTATGAGATATGGCAGATGGATGTCAAAACAGCATTCCTCAATGGAGACATTGATGAAGAGTTGTATATGATGCAACCCAAAGGTTTTGTCGATCCTAAAGATGCTAACAAGGTATGCAAACTTCAACGGTCCATCTATGGATTGAAGCAAGCATCCTGAAGTTGGAATCAACGTTTTGATAAGGTAATCAAAAGTTTTGGTTTTATACAAACTTATGGAGAAGCTTGTATTTACAAGAAAGTGAGTGGGAGCTCTATAGCATTCTTAATACTATATGTGGATGACATATTATTGATTGGGAATGATGTAGACCTTCTTAATAGTGTCAAGGAATATTTGAATAATAGTTTTTCAATGAAGGATCTTGGCGAAGCAGCTTACATATTAGGCATAAAGATTTATAGAGATAGATCGAAACGCCAAATATCATTGTCACAGAGTACATATTTGGACAAAGTTCTAAAGAGATTTGGAATGGAAGAAAGCAAGAAAGGGTTCTTGCCCATGTTGCCCAATACGACCTTGAGTAAAACTCAAAGTCCGACATCGGCAGAAGATAGAGAAAGGATGAGTAAGACTCCCTATGCCTCAGCCATAGGATCTCTAATGTATGCCATGCTATGTACTAGACCCGACATTGCATATGCTGTTAGTTTAACTAGCAGATATCAAAGTGATCCAGGAGTGGATCATTGGACAGCGGTCAAAAACATCCTTAAGTACTTGAGAAGAACTAAGGATATGGTTCTTTCTTATGGAGGTGATGAACAGCTCGTTGTTAATGGTTACACCGATGCTAGTTGGAACACAGATCCGGATGATTCTAAATCGCAATCCGAATACGTATTTATTTTGAATGGTGCAGCAGTTAGCTGGAGGAGTGCAAAGCAAAGCGTTGTGGCGAGATCTTCAACTGAATCGGAATACATGGCTGCTTCGGAGGCTTCACAAGAAGCGATATGGATGAAAGAGTTCATTACAGAGCTGGGTGTGGTTCCTAGTGCGCTGGACCCAATGTCTATCTACTGTGATAACATGGGCGCCATAGCCAATGCGCAAGAACCAAGGTCACACAAGAAGCTGAAGCATATCAAGCTGCGTTTTCACGCTATTCGAGAACATATCCAGGATGGGGATATAAAGATTTGCAAAGTACACACAGATCTGAATGTGGCGGATCCGTTGACTAAACCTCTCCCGAGGGCAAAACATGACCAACACCAAACTGCCATGGGTGTTCGGTATATTACCATGTAATCTAGATTAGGTGACTCTAGTGCAAGTGGGAGACTGTTGGAGATATGCCCTAGAGGCAATAATAAATGTAGTTATTATTATATCTTTGTGTTTATGATAAATGTTTACATTCATGCTATAATAGTATTAACAAGGAAACATTGATACTTGTGTGATTTGTAAACTTAATTTGAAGTCCCTAGTATAGCCTCTATACTTCACTAGCTTGTTGGTTGATTAATGATTGTGGTTTCCATATCATGAACATTGAGATGTTATCAACAACAAGATCATATCGTTAGGAGAATGATATGGTGGACATACTCCTATAGATAAGCGTAGCATAAAGATCAAGTCATTTCATTAGTTCAATTGCTATATGCTTTCTGATACATAGTAACCTAATTCCTTCGACCATGAGATCATGCATATCACCTTTACCGGATGGATGCTTTGATGACATCAAACACCACACCGTAACTGGGTGGTTATAAAGGTGGCATTGAGTGTTCGGAAAGTATTGGTTGAGACACATGGATCAAGAGTGGGATTTGTCCATCCACATGACGGATAGATATACTCTGGGCCCTCTCGGTGGAATGTCATCCAATTAGCTTGCAAGCATGTGACTTGGTCACAAGGGATCACATATCACGGGTACGAGAAAAGAGTACTTGTCAGTAACGAGGTTGAACTAGGTATGCAGAGATACCGACGATCATAACCTCGGATAAGTAACATATCGTGAGACAAAGGGAAATTGGTATCGTATGTAAGTGGTTCATTCGATCGCAAAGTAATCGTAGAAATATGTGGGAGCCATATGAATTTCCAGATTCCTCTATTGGTTATTGTTCGGAGAAGTGTCTCGATCATGTCCGCATAATTCACGAACCGTAGGGAGACACACTTAAGGATTCGACGTTGTTTGAGTAGTTGTGGTATTATGAGAAAGAGACCGAATGTTGTTCGGAGTCTCGGATGGGATCCGGGATATCACGAGGTGATCCGGAATGGTCCGGAGAATAAGATTCATATAAGGAAAGTCCCATTTCGGAGTAACGGAATGATTCCGGTGTTTTCATCGGGAACATTCTAGAAGGTTCCGGAAAGTCCGGCACTCCGGGGGGGGGGGGGAAGGGGTACATGAATGTGTCATTACATGTTGGAATGATTGCATCATGTACTTAGTGTTATCGCTGTTCCAAATAAGGGATTAAATCAAATCCTAGTTTGAAAAGTCAAATGGCAAGTTTGAAAAGTCAAACGGCCAAAATTGGAAGGTGGGAAAGAGGAGGAGCTCCAAACCGAGTTGGGGAGGGAGACCTCCTCCAACCGGCGGCCACCAAGCCGAGTTGGGGAGGGTCTCCTCCCCATGGCGCGCCAGCCCCCTCCCACCTATATAAGGAGGGGCAGGGCTCCCCTCCTAGACACACAACTTTCTACCTCTAATCTCCGGTTTAGAGCCGTTTTGGTTTAGAGCTTCTAATTGCTTTAGCCAGCGGTTTAGAGCCTTCTAATTGGTTTAGAGCCTTCTAATTGGTGTGTCTAATTACTAGACCACTAATAGCCTCTCTCATAAGCTCCACCATACTCGCACCGGCTTAAGGCGAAGCCCTGCGGGATTTCCCCTCTACTTCCGGTACCACGCCGTTGTGCTGCCGGAATCGCGAGGAGAGTGCTACAACCTCCGCTGCCTGCTGGAACAAGGGAGAGGAAGGTCTTCGTCGAGTACCGAACGTGTGACCGACTGCGGGAGCGCTGCCGGAACGTGGCGCCGGAAGGATCGTCTACACGATCTTGAGATCGGAAAGAGTACGACTACATCACCCACGAGAATCTGCTCTCGTTAAACGCTTTGGAATCTTCGAGGGTAAGTTATACCATCGACTCGTTGCTACAATCTAGTAGATAGATCTTGGCTTGTTTGTTTGTATGCGATAGAAAATTTTGTTTTCCATGCTACGAACCCCTACATATACCCACTAGTGCACCTGTCTTCAGAATCTTCCAAGCAAGCCTTCATCACAATAAAGTCGTCGTCTTCTATATGGCATCGCTGCCTAGGACATCCATCCTCCTTCGTTGTGAAGCAAATTCTTAGAAAACATCATATTTCTCATACTCCTGAAATAAATCCATACATTTGTGATTCTTGTCAATTAGCTAAGATCCGCCAGTTACCCTATCATGTGTCTACTAGTGTCTCCACTACTCCTTTGGAACAAGTGTTTTATGATGTATGGGGTCCAGCAGCTGCTTCTGTTGGCAAACATTTATATTATGTAAGCTTTATTGATGATTATAGAAAATTCACTTGGATCTATTTACTCAAGAAACGATCTGAAGTTTATCAAGTGTTTCTTAACTTTCAGCAACTTGTTGAGAGAAAATTTGATAGAAATATTATCACTATGCAAACTGATTGGGGATGTGAATATGAAAAACTCCACAGTTTCTTTCAAAAAGTTGGCATCACTCATCATGTTTGTTGCCCTCATGCTCACCAACAAAATGGCTTCGCAGAACGCAAACATCGTCATATTGTTGAATTTGGTCCTGCCTTACTTGCAAATGCATCGATGCCTCTTAAATTTTGGGATGAAGCCTTTCTAACAACCACCTTTCTTATCAACTTGCTTCCTAGCAAGGTAATAAACTTTGACACTCTTGTTGAGCGTCTTCTCCACAGCAAACCTAACTATGAGTCTCTTAGAGTTTTTGGTTGTGTTTGTTGGCCTAATATTCGTCCCTAAAATAACAGGAAACTAGCCTTTCGCTCCACCAAGTGTGTGTTTTTAGGCTACAGTCTTCGTCATAAAGGGGTCAAGTGTTTAGATCCTAAAACTAGTCATGTGTATATTTCCAGAGATGTAGTTTTTGATAAGCATGTCTTTCCTTTTGAGGCCTTAAATCCTAATGTTGGTTCTCGTCTCAAAAATGATATCCTTCTTTTGCCTCTCAAAAATGGGGAAGTTAACAACGATGATCATATGGATTTGCATATAATTCAAGATGTTACTAACCGCGACTCGATATCTTCAGATTTTGGTGTTATTGCAGATGATGAGACAAACCAGCAAATAGCGGTGACAATTACTAGTCAAAATGATGTACACACGGCTAAAAACAGTAAAGAAATTCATTCAGAAAAAGACAGAGAGCACACGGACAACGAAGCAGATTGTGCATCACCCTTGGTTCATGTGCGCACGTCGCCCAAAGAATATTCGGCTGCACCCAATACCGATATTTCCCGCTCACCCTGGTCCCCCTGGTAGGATGTCCATGTCTCCGCGTGCCCGGTCCTCTCACCATGCAGTCGACAGCGACGACGGTGCGCTGTGAGGCCCATCGCTGTCTCCCGCCCGCGACTTGCATGCAGACATGCGCGTGCTCTTCGAAGATGATCGGGGGGACAACGACAATGCGGAAATAGGTGGGAGTGACAGCGACGCGGGGGGATTTCCTAGATCTTCTGCGGTAGTGGATATCTCTTCTGGTTCTTGATCCTCTGTGGCAGATTGTTCTCTCTCTCCTGATGTGCCTATACAAATACATGAACCTCGAACAAGACTTTAAAAAGGTATAAGAAAACCTAAACAGTATACTTATGGCACTATTCGCTATGGTTTGTTTACCTCTACAGGAGAACCGTGTACACTTTCTGAAGCTCTCTTAGATGATCAATGGCGTCAAGCTATGACAGAAGAATATAATGCTCTTCTAGAAAATAAAACTTGGCGACTTGTTCCTCCCAGCTCTCAAAGAATCTTATTGATGTCAAATGGGTGTATCGTGTAAAAATAAATGTTGATGGTACAGTTGACAGATTCAAAGCATGTTTGGTTGCAAAAGGGTTTAAACAGAGGTATGTCATAGATTATGAAGATACCTTCAGCCCTGTTGTGAAGGCAGCTACTATTGGACTTGTTCTATATGTTGTTGTGTCTCGAGGTTGGAGTCTATGGCAGCTAGATGTCAAGAACGTGTTTCTTCATGGTGTTCTGGAAGAGGAGGTATATATGAAGCAACCCCCAGGTTTTGAAGATTCACAGACTCCACATTACATATGCAAACTTGACAAGGCTCTTTATGGTCTCAAACAAGCTCCTCGAGCATGGTATTCCAGGTTAAGTACAAAATTGCAATCACTTGGTGTTGTCCCTTCTATTGTAGACACTTCACTTTTCTGTACAAGAAGTCAGGTGTCATGATATTTGTTCTAATCTATGTTGATGATATAATATTCACAAGCTCATCTGATTAAGCAATCTCTGTTTCTATTAAGTGACGTGAAGGATGACTTTGCTCTCAAGGATTTGGGAGATCTGCACTTCTTTTTGGGTATTGAGGCAAAAAAAGGTTCATGATGGTTTACTTCTTACTCAGGAAAAGTATGCTAGTGATTTGATTACAAGAGTTGGTATGAAAAATTGTACACCATGTCCTATGCCTCTATCATCTACTAAAAATTTGTCTCTTAGTGATGGTACCCCCTCTTGGTCCTTAAGACATTACTGAATATAGAAGTATTGTGGATGATCTACAGTACTTGACATTAACTCGTCCTGACATTTCCTTCTCAGTTAATAAAGTTTGTCAATTTTTGGATGCTCCAACAACTTCTCACTTGACAGCTGCAAAGAGAATATTGAGATATGTTCAGGGTACTCTGAAGACTAGACTCACTTTTTAGAAATCTTCTTCAAGCATGCTTAGTGCCTTTTCTGATGCAGATTGGGCAGGTTGTCTTGATCATAGGAAGTCAACGGGTGGGTTTGCTATATTCTCTGGACCAAACTTGATATCTTGGAGTGCCAAAAAACAAGCTAAAGTGTCGAGGTCAAGTACTGAAGCTAAGTATAAATACCTTGCTAATGCTACAGCTGAATTGATATGGGTTGAAGCCCTTCTTGGTGAGTTGGGTGTTTCACTTCAAGTAAAACCTTGCTTATGGTGTGACAATCTGGGAGTCACATACGTGTCTGCAAATCATGTGTTTCATGAAAGGACTAAGCACATTGAGATTGATTTCCACTTTGTTAGAGAAAGAGTTGCTAGCAAACTACTGGACATCAGGTTTATATCAAGTAAAGATCAAATTGCAGATGGTTTCACAAAGGCCTTACCTGTCAAAGAACTTGATGAGTTTAAATATAATCTCAACCTCTCACGAGGTTGTGATTAAGGGAGGTTGTTAGAGATAAGTAGAAGTTTCCTTTATGTAAGTTTGGCTGATATGGAGTAGTAGTCCAATCGGTTTTCTATGGTAGTGTTTGTAACAAATTCTATAAACGATTGGCTTTGCCGATCCTCTCTATATCAACACGCAAACAAACCGAGGCCAAGGTGTCGTTCAAACCAAAACCTAATAAAGTGGTGTTCATTGCTTGCTGGCATATATGAAAGTTGCGGAATGGTAAAATTTTCAGAAACGAAAGGCCTACATTCTCTGCTTGGCTTAGTAGTTTTACACACAACGTGACATTACATGTACGTAGGTTCTCCTAAAAGATTGCCTATTCTGTTAAGTTTTGGCTAGATAGTTTACCCTGAGAGGGTTGGCTTGGTTTGTATAGTTTTGTTCCTTCTTTGTACTTTTGTTATGTAATTTTTTCTCTATTTTAATAAAGTGAGCGGTGGGGCTTTTGCGTCACAGTAATTAGTAAAAAAAATGTGGGTACGGAGCTTCTTGCTAGTATGTACTCCCTCCGTTTAGAAATATAAGATGTTTTAGGTTTGTAAAATAAATATATCTAAATATCTTTTAGTGTATTGATTTATTTAAACCTACATACTTAAAAAGTGTCTTGATACATTTGCTTCGCTAACTTAAAACATCTTGCATTTTCAAAGGAAGGGAGTTGAAACCACGAGGTTTACCACCGACCAGTTTCACATTTTACACAGACAGGACAGGTCACTGTCCCTAACCTTTTGCTTGTCCGTAATGCAATCTCCCCAGCATCCCATCGCACCAGCCCGGTAAATTAATAGGCACAAGATCGATCATGTCATGTCCCGTCGGGATCACGATTCACGCGTCCCTTTCTCGCTAAATAAATAAAGTCGTGATTCTAACCTACCTTCCTGCCTTGTTCCCTTGCCCCGACCGCGCCTGGCAGGAACATATATACCCACCCTGCCGCGCCACTTGACCAGCAGCACACACCAGCATCAGCCCAACACGCCTAGCCCACAAACGCCCACGTAGTCGCCTCGCCTAAACTGCTACGTACTCCAAGGATCGATCGATGAACTTGTCGCCGGCATCAGAGGAGAGCTACGCGAGCCTCGGCCTCGGCCGCAGGTGGCGGCGGGCGAGGGGGTTCCGGCTCTGCGCCAGGAGGTACCGGTTCTCGGTGCGGCGGCTGCGGACGAACCTGCTCGCGTTCCTGGGCCTCGTCGGCCGGCACGCGCGCCGGCTTGGGAGGAGGCTCTCGACGTCGTCGTCGACGACGACGAGAGGCAGCTCATCACCATGCGCACGGAGCGGCAGCGCGAGTGCTCTCGTGGGTGGAAACGGGTTGGCGAACAAGGCGCCGAGGAGAGCGGCGTCGTTCATGCGGACCAACTCCTTCTACGCGCAGGCCATCGCCGACTGCCTCGAGTTCATCAAGCGGAACTCCGTGCCGCTGGAGGACTACGGCAGCCTTGTCGTTGTCGCCGGTGGTGCTGGGAGATAGACATTGCTCGAGCCTCCGTCTCGAACGTGGACTGTTGAACTTATGTCCCGGATCGATGGAATCTTAAACGGAGCCGGACAAGATGTGAAACTAGCTAGCGTTGCAAGTAGCATACAGATTGCAGTACATTATACACGTAAACACGGATTTTATTACTCTCTCCGATCCATATTAGTTCCTCAAATTTGTCTAGATTTGAATGAATCTAGATACTATTTAGCATATAAGTTCAACATTTTGACAAATCCAAGTAAATTTATATGGGTCGGAGGGAGTAGCACTACTTATTATTTTGCGTGCATACTTGTAATATGTGACTGTATCGTGTTTGTATAATATATGGTATTCTTTTTATATGTGTCCGTGTTGTATGAGATTAGGACTTTTCTTGTAACCCCCTATATAATGAACAATACAAGACACCACTTGGTTTCCCCTATTTTATATGGTATTAGACCTAAAACCCTAGCTAGACCGCGTCGCCCCTGCTTCCGCCGGCGCCGATCTCGGCGCAGCCGATCTGCAAACCACCCACCTTCCCCTTCTCGCCACGCCGCCTCTCTTGGAGCCATGGGCGACGACACTACACGGGCTGCGCAGGCCGCCAAGGAGAAGGAAGATCATCAGGCTCGCGAGACCGCTGACACCAAGGCCAAGCTAGCCCTCGCCACCGCCCCCTCCTCTAGCGTGGGGGCCATCTCGCTCACCTCCCTGCATGCACAAGCCATCGGCCTCCACTCCATCAAGGGGCACGTACCAGTCGAGCTGGCCCTCAACACCGGCTACATCGCCAATGGCGCACCTTCTTCCGCACTGCCCTCCGCAAGTATGCTCTGCTCGACCATGTTGACACGCCCGCTCCGATCGATCCAACTTCGGAGTGGTCCTTGTTGGATGCCACGGTGGTCTCGTGGCTCTACGGATCCGTCTCCCTCAGCCTCCTTGACGTCGTCATGACGCCGGGTGAAGATCCTCTTGCCGTCGATTTGTGGACAAGCATCAACGGCCTCTTTAATGACCACAATATCAATCGCCAACTCCATGATGATGGCACTTCGTTGATATGGAGCGCTTCGTTGGGAAACCCCAAGAGCAAAGTATGAAGCAGCACAACAGCAAGTTTTCCCTCAATAAGAAACCAAGGTTATCGAACCAGTAGGAGGAAGGAAACGTCCCAAAGGTGTTGCAAGTAACTTGGAAACCTGCATAACAAAACTCAAGACTTTGCCCCAACGAACATTGAGGTTGTCAATCTCACCGGTTGCTGTAACAAAGGATTAACTGTATGATGTGGAAGGTGATAATGGTTTGCAGCAAGTAAACAGTAACAGTGGAAGATGTATCAATGGTAAAGATTGGACCGGGGTCCATAGTTTACTAGAGGTGTTCTCCTTAGATAAACAAACATGGCATGCTGGTTAAACAAATTCAGCAGGGCAATTGACAGGACTGAGCAAGGCATAACAATGCAATACTAGACATCAAGATACTATGAGATTCGATTGGGCAATACAATAAGATACATAGACCGTCATCCAACTGCATCTATGACTAGAAGTCCACCTTTAGGTTATCATACGAACCCCCTCCAGTATTAAGTTGCAAGCAAAAGACAACTGCTTTAAGCAAAGTGTGTAAGGTAAACAATCCACTTGTTCCATGAACAAGAGAACGTTGTTTTCTCCCTAGTAGCAACAGAACATCTTCAACCTTAGAGATTTCTGTCACTTCCCATAGATTAAATAGAGGCATGGACCCACTATCGAGCATAAATACCCCCTCTTGGAGTCACTAGCAACTACTTGGCCAAGATAGCTACTAACAATGGAGAGCATGCAAGATCACAAACAACACAGACATGATAGAACCAATAAGACAAAATCATTAATCAATCTGACATAGTAATCTCAATATCCATCGGATCCCCGCCATGCATGATTACAAATAGATGAGATCTTGATCATGAACGGAGCTCACAAGATCTAGACATGAAAGAACAAATGAGGAGATACATCCATCTAGCTACTACATGGACCCGTAGTCCAAGGTGGAACTACTCACACTTCATACCAGAGGCTGGAATGATGAAGAAGAAGGCCTCCAGGATGATCTCCCCTCCAGCAGGGTGCTAGGAAGAGCTTTAGATCCCCCCGATCTAGGGAAGATGGTGGTGGCGTCTACAGACGGTTTCGTGGAATATTGATCGGGTACTTAGGGTTTAGGCATCGGGGGCTTCTTATAGGTGAAGAGGCGAGGTAGGAGGGCGGCCAGGGGGCCTACACCCTGCCCAGGCGCGACCTAGGGTGGGCTCGCGCTTGGGGGGTGCGGCCGCCCTATGGCTCCCCTCCATCCCTCCTCTGGACTCTGTGTTCTCCTCGGTGAAATATTGTATTTGGATTTTGTCCCGTCCAATTCCGACAATATTTCCTTGCTAGCTTTTCTAGAACCAAAAACAGAAGAAAATAGGCAACTGGCACTGTGGCATATTGTTAATAGGTTAGTACCTGGAAATATATAAAAACACCTCAAAGTGTAGACAAAGCAAAGCAAAGTGGATACTAAACAAGCACGGAACATCAAAAATTATAGATACGTTTACGACGTATCAATCATCCCCAACATTAACTCCTGCTCGTCCTCGAGTAGGAAGTGATAAAAAGAATAATTTTTGAGGTGACATGCACCATCAAAACCAAGATCAAACCATTTGCAAGCATTGAAAGCTGGGATCAAAGAACTCTAAACATATGCATGAAAGATGGAGTCTTAACAATAAGACAAAGTAACTATGCATGCACCATGAAAGGCTAAAAACAAAGATCATGAATAACATGCATTGAAAAACGTTTGTTTGTTTCACATATAGAAAACATAACATAGTGGAAATCAGCTTGTCCCTCATAGAGTAGCAATTAGATGCATAGGACACCTTCATAGTTCATAAGAGTGACTAGATACAAATAGTACAAGAACAAGTAATATCAACAATATGCATCAATCAATAAGTTTTGGGACAATGCACATAGAACTAAGAATGACAAATATGCTCTCTTAACTGGTGCCTAAAGGTAGAAGGTGGAGACTCTATATAATAGTGGAAGAAAGACCCTTCATAAAGGGAAGCAGAGATTTCAAGTTTCAAAAGAGCTTCCAAAAATTATGGTACTTGTGAGCTTTCAGCCCTCATTGCCCCTATCATAAGCGTCTTGAAGTGATTAAGGTTAAAGTGAACAAACTATGGTGTATGTGCTTGACAAAGTATAAGTTGGCAATCTCATGTCCCTTGAATATGAGGGCTGCTCCTCATTCTACTCAACTTTAGTTACTTGCAAGTTCTTGTCATAGTAAGTATATGCGTATCATAGAGAACCGCCAACGGGGTACCCCTTGCACATGGTATAGGAGCTATCCCGTAACCAAAATGACAAGGCAAGCAGACAATGAGCATCTCAGCGATCTTTTTATTTGCTATTTGCATAGGTTTTTATTGAGGATGCTTCACAGATTGCTCATTATGGTGATGCTGCAAGTTTCCACCATGATTAGGCATGGCTTAGGCTAGTGGCCCATGCGTTTCTCTAACAAAAAATACATAACTCCATGGACTTACAATCTCCCCTTTTATTTCACACCGACAACATCCATAGAAAAAAGATCATGATATCAACTGTATACAAAGTACAGGTGCAATGTTGAAACCGTTCCCCGTGACAGCATGGTTCTTCTAATTCCAACTTATAAGTGCAAGCATATACAACATAGATGACACAATGGTTCAATTTTATTAGGGTCAAGAAAAATAAAGTGTGCCATGAAGTTCGTGAGAGCTTTAATCACTAAGTTTTCACATAACAAAATACTTTTTAATTGGAAGATAGATGAAAACAAGAATATACTTGGAATGGTGTAACACACCATGCATAGGAATTTATAGTGGACACTTTGGAATAACTTGGTTTCTTGGGAGTCGGAAGCATGAGTAGAGCTTACTCATACAAGTGGAGGCTAGAAAAAGACTGAGAGCGACCAACTAAGAGAGCAGTAATGGCCATAATCATGCAGAGCGACAAAACATTACTAATCAAAGCATAGAGTGGTACTACAAGTTAAGGACTAAATGATCATAGAGGCTATGGTGACTTGTTCATAGTCATAACATGGTGTGATCATGTGTCAAGTCAACCCAAACAAAGCATCAAAGGAGAATACCACAATACTATGCTTTTGCATGCTAAAACAACGCATGATTTTTTCAAGACACAGTAAGCAATCCCAACTGTTTGGAACAAGTCATGCTACAGCAATAATCACTAAGCATAAGGTCAAAACAACATCTAGCATGACATGATAAAGTCTAAGTCATAGTCAATTCAAGATTCTCTTGTACTACTAAGGCAAGAACTTTCTACCCCTCTTCAACACCAATCAACTTATTTGAAACAACACAGCGAGAGCGAGTGTCGTGGTATTGCCGACGAGTACGCCATGGAGGGGTCCTCACAGTGCGTGTTTAGAGACGTGGGGTAAGACGGATGGTTGACGGGTACGAGGTAACACAGCTTACCCAGGTTCAGATCCCACAATGGTGGCGGAATCCTACTCCTGCTATAAATCACTATAAGGGCAATACGTCGAGTTACAGAGATAGGTTCGTTGTGCGAGGTTGTCTGAGATTGTAAGTTATCGTTGTGCCCTAAAGGCTCCCATAGGCCCGACTTATATAGTCGTCAGGTCCTAAGGTTACAGGGAAAAGTCCTAGCCGAACAGGTTACAGAGTCCTACACCGTCTATCACTAGTCTTGTGTATCTTGTACTCCAAGGCTCCGGGTACGCTGGTGACTCCACCGTAGCCTTCCTTTATCCGGCATGGGCCTCCCTTCTGGATCCATCTAATTGGGCCGCCCAGCAGGCCACATGCCATGCCACCGACTATGGGCCACCCGGGTTAGTCGGATAAGAGACATGCTATAAGGATACCCATATAGCTGAAGGGGTTCGTAGCATGGAAAACAAAAATTTTCTATCGCATACAAACAAACAAGCCAAGATCTATCTACTAGATTGTAGCAACGAGTCGATGGTATAACTTACCCTCGAAGATTCCAAAGCGTTTAACGAGAGCGGATTCTCGTGGGTGATGTAGTCGTACTCTTCCCGATCTCAAGATCGTGTAGACGATCCTTCCGGCGCCACGTTCCGGCAGCGCTTCCGCAGTCGGTCACACGTTCGGTACTCGACGAAGACCTTCCTCTCCCTTGTTCCAGCAGGCAACGGAGGTTGTAGCACTCTCCTCGCGATTCCGGCAGCACAACGGCGTGGTACCGGAAGTAGAGGGGAAATCCCGCAGGGCTTCGCCTTAAGCCGGTGCGAGTATGGTGGAGCTTATGAGAGAGGCTATTAGTGGTCTAGTAATTAGACACACCAATTAGAAGGCTCTAAACCAATTAGAAGGCTCTAAACCGTTGGCTAAAGCAATTAGAAGCTCTAATCCAAAACGGCTCTAAACCGGAGATCTAGAGGTGAAAGTAGTGTGTATAGGAGGGGAGCCCTGCCCCTCCTTATATAGGTGGGAGGGGGCTGGCGCGCCATGGGGAGGAGACCCTCCCCAACTCGGCTTGGTGGCCGCCGGTTGGAGGAGGTCTCCCTCCCCAACTCGGTTTGGTGCTCCTCCTCTTTCCCACCTTCCAATTTTGGCCGTTTGACTTTTCAAACTTGCCGTTTGACTTTTCAAACTAGGATTTGATTTACTCCCTTATTTGGAACAGCGATAACACTAAGTACATGATGCAATCATTCCAATATGTAATGACACATTCATGTACCCCTTCCCCCCCCGGAGTGCCGGACTTTCCGGAACCTTCTAGAATGTTCCCGATGAAAACACCGGAATCATTCCGTTACTCCGAAACGGGACTTTCCTTATATGAATCTTATTCTCCGGACCATTCCGGATCACCTCGTGATATCCCGGATCCCATCCGAGACTCCGAACAACATTCGGTCTCTTTCTCATAATACCATAACTACTCAAACAACGTCGAATCCTTAAGTGTGTCTCCCTACGGTTCGTGAATTATGCGGACATGATCGAGACACTTCTCCGAACAATAACCAATAGAGGAATCTGGAAATTCATATGGCTCCCACATATTTCTACGATTACTTTGTGATCGAATGAACCACTTACATACGATACCAATTTCCCTTTGTCTCACGATATGTTACTTATCCGAGGTTATGATCGTCGGTATCTCTGCATACCTAGTTCAACCTCGTTACTGACAAGTACTCTTTTCTCGTTCCCGTGATATGTGATCCCTTGTGACCAAGTCACATGCTTGCAAGCTAATTGGATGACATTCCACCGAGAGGGCCCAGAGTATATCTATCCGTCATGTGGATGGACAAATCCCACTCTTGATCCATGTGTCTCAACCAATACTTTCCGAACACTCAATGCCACTTTTATAACCACCCAGTTACGGTGTGGTGTTTGATGTCATCAAAGCATCCATCCGGTAAAGGTGATATGCATGATCTCATGGTCGAAGGAATTAGGTTACTATGTATCAGAAAGCATATAGCAATTGAACTAATGAAATGACTTGATCTTTATGCTACGCTTATCTATAGGAGTATGTCCACCATATCATTCTCCTAACGATATGATCCTGTTGTTGATAACATCTCAATGTTCATGATAGGGAAACCACAATCATTAATCAACCAACAAGCTAGTGAAGTATAGAGGCTATACTAGGGACTTCAAATTAAGTTTACAAATCACACAAGTATCAATGTTTCCTTGTTGATACTATTATAGCATGAATGTAAACATTTATCATAAACACAAAGATATAATAATAACCACATTTATTATTGCCTCTAGGGCATATCTCCAACAGTCTCCCACTTGCACTAGAGTCATCTAATCTAGATTACATGGTAATATACCGAACACCCATGGCAGTTTGGTGTTGGTCATGTTTTGCCCTCGGGAGAGGTTTAGTCAACGGATCTGCCACATTCAGATCTGTGTGTACTTTGCAAATCTTTATATCCCCATCCTGGATATGTTCTCGAATAGCGTGAAAACGCAGCTTGATATGCTTCAGCTTCTTGTGTGACCTTGGTTCTTGCGCATTGGCTATGGCGCCCATGTTATCACAGTAGATAGACATTGGGTCCAGCGCACTAGGAACCACACCCAGCTCTGTAATGAACTCTTTCATCCATATCGCTTCTTGTGAAGCCTCCGAAGCAGCCATGTATTCCGATTCAGTTGAAGATCTCGCCACAACGCTTTGCTTTGCACTCCTCCAGCTAACTGCTGCACCATTCAAAATAAATACGTATCCGGATTGTGATTTAGAATCATCCGGATCTGTGTTCCAACTAGCATCGGTGTAACCATTAACAACGAGCTGTTCATCACCTCCATAAGAAAGAACCATATCCTTAGTTCTTCTCAAGTACTTAAGGATGTTTTTGACCGCTGTCCAATGATCCACTCCTGGATCACTTTGATATCTGCTAGTTAAACTAACAGCATATGCAATGTCGGGTCTAGTACATAGCATGGCATACATTAGAGATCCTATGGCTGAGGCATAGGGAGTCTTACTCATCCTTTCTCTATCTTCTGCCGATGTCGGACTTTGAGTTTTGCTCAAGGTCGTATTGGGCAACATGGGCAAGAACCCTTTCTTGCTTTCTTCCATTCCAAATCTCTTTAGAACTTTGTCCAAATATGTACTCTGTGACAATGATATTTGGCGTTTCGATCTATCTCTATAAATCTTTATGCCTAATATGTAAGCTGCTTCGCCAAGATCCTTCATTGAAAAACTATTATTCAAATATTCCTTGACACTATTAAGAAGGTCTACATCATTCCCAATCAATAATATGTCATCCACATATAGTATTAAGAATGCTACAGAGCTCCCACTCACTTTCTTGTAAATACAAGCTTCTCCATAAGTTTGTATAAAACCAAAACTTTTGATTACCTTATCAAAACGTTGATTCCAACTTCGGGATGCTTGCTTCAATCCATAGATGGACCGTTGAAGTTTGCATACCCTGTTAGCATCTTTAGGATCGACAAAACCTTTGGGTTGCATCATATACAACTCTTCATCAATGTCTCCATTGAGGAATGCTGTTTTGACATCCATCTGCCATATCTCATAATCATAATATGCAGCGATTGCTAACATAATCCTCACAGACTTTAGCTTCGCTACCGGTGAGAAAGTCTCATCGTAGTCAACTCCTTGAATTTGTCGAAACCCTTTTGCGACAAGTCGAGCTTTATAGACAGTAACATTACCATTAGCATCTGTTTTCTTCTTGAAAATCCATTTGTTCTCGACAGCCTTTCGGCCATCCGGTAAGTCCACCAAAGTCCATACTTGGTTTTCGTACATGGATCCAATCTCGGATTTCATGGCTTCTTGCCATTTATTGGAATCTGGGCTCATCATCGCTTCCTCATATGTCTCGGGGTCATCGGTGTTGTCCACCACCATGACATTCATAACAGAATCATACCAATCTGGAGTGGTACGAGTTCTTGTTGACCTCCGAGGCTCTGTAGCAACTTCAACCGAAGTTTCATGATCACCATCATTAGCTTCCTCTCTTATTGGTGCAGGCACCACATGAACTTCTTCCGGTGCTGCGCTACTCGCAATATCGAGAGAAGGTTCGACAACCTCGTCAAGTTCTACTTTCCTTCCAGTCAATTCTTTCGAGAGAAATTCCTTCTCTAGAAAGGATCCATTCTTGGCAACGAAGATTTTGCCTTCGGATCTATGATAGAAGGTATACCCAATAGTTTCCTTCGGGTATCCTATGAAGACGCATTTTTCCGCTTTGGGTTCAAGCTTGTCCGGCTGTAACTTCTTTACATAGGCTTCGCATCCCCAAACTTTAAGGAACGACAATTTAGGTTTCTTCCCAAACCATAATTCATACGGTGTCGTTTCAACGGATTTAGATGGTGCCCTATTTAAAGTGAATGCGGCTGTTTCTAATGCATAACCCCAAAATGATAGCGGCAAATCTGTAAGTGACATCATAGAACGAACCATATCTAAGAGAGTTCGATTACGACGTTCGGACACACCATTACGCTGTGGTGTTCCCGGCGGTGTCAATTGTGAAAGTATTCCGCATTTCTTCAAATGCTCGCCAAACTCGTAACTTAGATATTCACCTCCACGATCAGAACGTAGAAATTTAATCTTCTTGTTACGTTGATTCTCTACCTCACTTTGAAACTCCTTAAACTTCTCGAAAGTTTCGGACTTATGTTTCATGAAATAGATATACCCATATCTACTCAAGTCATCCGTGAAGGTAAGAACATAACGATAACCACTGCGCGATGCTACACTCATTGGACCACACACATCGGTATGTATGATTTCCAATAAGTCTGTAGCTCGCTCCATCATACCAGAAAATGGAGTCTTAGTCATTTTTCCCATCAGACATGCTTCGCATCTTTCAAGTGATTCAAAATCAAGTGATTCAAGAAGTCCATCGGAATGGAGTTTCTTCATACGTTTCACTCCGATGTGACCAAGACGACAGTGCCACATATAGGTCGAATTATCGCTTGATTTCAATCGTTTAGCCTCAATGTTGTTGATATGTGTATTTCCACTATCGAGATTCAATAAGAATAGACCATCTATCAAAGGTGCATGTGCATAAAACATGTTACTCATATAAATAGAACAACCATTATTCTCGGATTTAAACAAGTAACCGTCTCGCAATAAACAAGATCCCGATATAATGTTCATGCTTAACGCAAGCACCAAATAACAATTATTTAAGTATAAAACTAATCCCGATGGTAGATGAAGGGGTAGCGTGACGACCGCGATCACATCAACCTTTGATCCGTTTCCCACGCGCATCGTCACCTCGTTCTTCGCTAGCTTCCATTTATTCTACAGCACCTGTTTCGAGTTACAGATATGAGCAACCGAACCAGTATCAAATACCCACGCACTACTACGAGTACTAGTGAGATACACATCAATAACATGTATATCAGATATACCTTTCTTCTTGATGTTGCCGTTCTTCAAATCCGCCAAGTACTTTGGGCAATTCCGCTTCCAGTGACCTTCTCCCTTGCAGTAAAAGCACTCAGTATCAGGCTTAGGTCCAGCCCTGGTCTTCTTCGTCGGCGTGGTAGCTTTCTTACCACCCTTCTTGAAGTGTCCCTTTTGCTTAGACTTGCCTTTCTTGAATTTGGTGGTCTTATTGACCAACAACACTTGGTGCTCTTTCTTGATCTCCACTTCTGCAGATTTCAACATGGCAAAGAGTTCTGGCAACGTCTTGTTCATGTTCTGCATGTTGTAGTTCATCACAAAGTTCTTGTAACTTGGTGGTAGTGATTGGAGGACACGGTAAATCCCCAAAGCATTAGGAATCACTATACCCAAGCTTTGAAGTTTGTTTGCGTGCCCTGACATCTTAAGCACATGCTCACTGACGGAGCTGCCTTCTTCCATCTTGCAGTTAAAGAACTTTTCAGAAGCTTCATAGCTTTCAATTGCCGCATGAGTCTCAAAAATCAATTTGAGATCCTCGACAATATCATATGGGTCTGAATCCTCACCTTTTCTGAAGCTCCGATTCCAAACCATACAAGATAGCACACTGAACTATGGAGTACTGATTCTTCCGAGCGAGGTAAACATTCTTTACTTCATCGGGAGCATCAGCTGCAGGTGGGTCACCCAGCGGTGCATCCAGCACATAGGTCAAATTACCAGCTGTGAGGACAATCCTCAAATTGCGGAACCAATCCGCGAAGTTGCTTCCATTGTTTTTCAACTTTTCTTTCTCTAGGAACGCATTAAAATTGATGGTAGGGGCTGCCATTGATCTACAACATATTTGCAATAGTTTAGACTAAGTTTATGATAAATTGAGTTCAAATTAATTAATGTAATTAAACTAGGTGAACTCCCACTCAAAACAACATCCCTCACATTGTGTTAGTGATCACACGAACCAAATCCACTACATCAACACCGATCATCACGAGAGTTGATATAGTTTCAATGGCGAACAATCGTCATGTTCATCATATCTACTATATGATTCATGCTTTACCTTTCGGTGATCCTTGTTCCGAGACCATGTCTGTACATGCTAGGCTCGTCAAGATCAAACCTTAGTTTCCGCATGAGCAAATCTGGCTTGCTCACGTTGTATACACTTGCGGAATCTAACACACCCGATCATCACGTGGTGCTTCGAAACAACAAGCTTTAGCAACGGTGCTGACTAAGGGTGAACACTTTATGATTTGAAATTCATGTGCATGAGGGATCATCTTATAATGCTACCGTCGTCTACTAAGCAATACAAGATGCATAAAGGATTAACAGCACATGCAATTCAATATATATGTGATATGATATGGCCTTTCTTCTTTGTGCTTTGATCTCCATCTTCAAGCACGAACATGATCTCCATCATCACCGGCATTGCATCAAGGTCAATGACGCCTCTCCATGGTTGTCGTCCACCGGCTTCAACTATTACAACTACTTTGAATAGACACGCGGGTCTTAACATAAATTAAAGACAACCATATGGCTCCTGCCGGTTGCCGACTTACAATAAGGAACATTGCATACATCAAATATAATCACAATCATGGCCATATCACATCACTGCACACCCCTGCAAAACAAAGTTAGACGCCTCTACTTTCTTTGCATATTTTACGTGGTTTGGGGCTTTCAATAAGTGTCGTTCTAACTTACGAACATGAACCACAACGTTGACACAAGTATTGTTAATCACCCGTTGTGTATTGGATCTTTACTATGCTAGGAGAAACAGACACCCGCAAAGCCACTTATGCAATAGACACGGCTCTGATAGCACTGAAGGGGTTCGTAGCATGGAAAACAAAAATTTTCTATCGCATACAAACAAACAAGCCAAGATCTATCTACTAGATTGTAGCAACGAGTCGATGGTATAACTTACCCTCGAAGATTCCAAAGCGTTTAACGAGAGCGGATTCTCGTGGGTGATGTAGTCGTACTCTTCCCGATCTCAAGATCGTGTAGACGATCCTTCCGGCGCCACGTTCCGGCAGCGCTTCCGCAGTCGGTCACACGTTCGGTACTCGACGAAGACCTTCCTCTCCCTTGTTCCAGCAGGCAGCGGAGGTTGTAGCACTCTCCTCGCGATTCCGGCAGCACAACGGCGTGGTACCGGAAGTAGAGGGGAAATCCCGCAGGGCTTCGCCTTAAGCCGGTGCGAGTATGGTGGAGCTTATGAGAGAGGCTATTAGTGGTCTAGTAATTAGACACACCAATTAGAAGGCTCTAAACCAATTAGAAGGCTCTAAACCGTTGGCTAAAGCAATTAGAAGCTCTAATCCAAAACGGCTCTAAACCGGAGATCTAGAGGTGAAAGTAGTGTGTATAGGAGGGGAGCCCTGCCCCTCCTTATATAGGTGGGAGGGGGCTGGCACGCCATGGGGAGGAGACCCTCCCCAACTCGGCTTGGTGGCCGCCGGTTGGAGGAGGTCTCCCTCCCCAACTCGGTTTGGTGCTCCTCCTCTTTCCCACCTTCCAATTTTGGCCGTTTGACTTTTCAAACTTGCCGTTTGACTTTTCAAACTAGGATTTGATTTACTCCCTTATTTGGAACAGCGATAACACTAAGTACATGATGCAATCATTCCAACATGTAATGACACATTCATGTACCCCTTCCCCCCGGAGTGCCGGACTTTCCGGAACCTTCTAGAATGTTCCCGATGAAAACACCGGAATCATTCCGTTACTCCGAAACGGGACTTTCCTTATATGAATCTTATTCTCCGGACCATTCCGGATCACCTCGTGATATCCCGGATCCCATCCGAGACTCCGAACAACATTCGGTCTCTTTCTCATAATACCATAACTACTCAAACAACGTCGAATCCTTAAGTGTGTCTCCCTACGGTTCGTGAATTATGCGGACATGATCGAGACACTTCTCCGAACAATAACCAATAGAGGAATCTGGAAATTCATATGGCTCCCACATATTTCTACGATTACTTTGCGATCGAATGAACCACTTACATACGATACCAATTTCCCTTTGTCTCACGATATGTTACTTATCCGAGGTTATGATCGTCGGTATCTCTGCATACCTAGTTCAACCTCGTTACTGACAAGTACTCTTTTCTCGTTCCCGTGATATGTGATCCCTTGTGACCAAGTCACATGCTTGCAAGCTAATTGGATGACATTCCACCGAGAGGGCCCAGAGTATATCTATCCGTCATGTGGATGGACAAATCCCACTCTTGATCCATGTGTTTCAACCAATACTTTCCGAACACTCAATGCCACTTTTATAACCACCCAGTTACGGTGTGGTGTTTGATGTCATCAAAGCATCCATCCGGTAAAGGTGATATGCATGATCTCATGGTCGAAGGAATTAGGTTACTATGTATCAGAAAGCATATAGCAATTGAACTAATGAAATGACTTGATCTTTATGCTACGCTTATCTATAGGAGTATGTCCACCATATCATTCTCCTAACGATATGATCCTGTTGTTGATAACATCTCAATGTTCATGATAGGGAAACCACAATCATTAATCAACCAACAAGCTAGTGAAGTATAGAGGCTATACTAGGGACTTCAAATTAAGTTTACAAATCACACAAGTATCAATGTTTCCTTGTTGATACTATTATAGCATGAATGTAAACATTTATCATAAACACAAAGATATAATAATAACCACATTTATTATTGCCTCTAGGGCATATCTCCAACAATAGCATATCCCCAACAGTAGCCCCTGGAGAACTACGAGATCTTGCGCCATCTTGCCTCTTCCCGTGGAATGCTCCGTCTAGATGGATGTCGGCAAATTGTTAAGCAATATCTTGTAGTCCTCCCAAACCACCCTGCAAAGGTTTCTCCGTCTTTTATGAGTAAGTCGGAGAAATGCTGAATCTTCCATCGTATGCTTCCGTTGTCGGATTAAATCCGTCCATGCCGGAATCTTCGATGGGACGGCTCATTTACCATGTCAGTTATGGCGACGTAGGCTGTAGGTCAGCGACGCCTCGTAACTCACACATGCAGAGAACGCAATCATATCCGATTTTCCCGCGCGAGCGATACGAACCGTTGGCGGCGGCGGTTGGAGATGTGGCGAAATTACCGCGCACGTTCACGAACACGTCGTCTACGCGGCAACCATCCGATTAGCTGCACGAATCTTGACGCAGAGTAAGATAAATAGTAACCGTGGGACACTTGCCACTTTTTCACCCTCATTCTCTCGCGTCATCATCTTCTTCCTCCAGCCGCACGCCTCCTCGAGCCCTTCGCAGAAAACCTCGAAGAAACCCTAGCCTCTCTCTCTGCACCAGTCGCGTCCTCCCAGTCCTCCATGGCCAGCAGCAGCTCCTCCCCTTCGATGGCGGCATCGAGCGAAGCCACGGCAAAGCCGGCGAGCTCCGTCATCGTGCCCCCTAAGGGCTTGGTCATCCCCGCGTCGGCGGTGATTGAAACCACCGGCGGTGACCACAATCTGGCGGCGCTAGAGCCTCTGGAAGAGGAGCCAGACTCGCACAAAGGCAACTGGTGTGGCTCGGACATCACCGGCCGCGACATCCAAGAGATGGTCGCCGAGGGCTACCTACCCACGACGGAGGGGCTCGCGTGGCGGGCGGCGCCGGCCGGCGAGGTGACACCTTCTCCCCAAGTCGGAGAAAAGGTGTACCGCAAGGCCCAGCTGGTACGCGACGTTTCTTTGCCCATCTCTCACTTCTTTCTGTCCGTCTTGAACCACTTCAAAGTATAACCCCACAACCTCTCCCCCAATAGCATCTTAGTGCTTAGCAACTTCGCGGCACTTTGTGAGGGTTACCTAGGGATTAAGCCTAGGTTAGACTTGTTCGTGTACTTCTTCACTGTCAAACGTGAAGCCGGACATAGTAGGGAGGAGCTTAGGAACTGCGGCACCATAAGCTTCATGATCCCACCTGGCCGGCGGTTCCCCGACATCGTCGGCCACAAGTCATGCAAAAACTGGCAGCGTACGTACTTCTACGGCCCCGACATTCCTTTGGCGGGCCGAGAAGTGACGTACCCGAACTTCGTGGATGGAGCCGCCGCTGAAGTTTCCACATGGAGATCCCATGCCTCCCTTCCCTCCGACCTCAACGCTTCTCGCGCAATAAGGCGGATCGAGTGGTTCGTAGAGGCGGGTTTGACCGGCTTGGACCTAGCCATGTGCTGGTTCATCAGGCGAATCCAACCCCTGCAGCACCGCGCGAAGTTCATGCACGAGTACACGGGTGATCGAAAGGATTCCCTTCGGATCTCTGTGGATAACTTCTCGTGCGACTCCGTCAAGCTCCGTCTGAAGGACATCGTCAAGGTGAAGGATAAGAAGCGTGGCTTCACCATCACATGCGACATGTACGTAGACGGCAAGTGCCCAAACGTAGGTATTTATTTTCCGTGTATGACATTGCTCCAGTTTCTCCGTCTTATCATAGCCATTTTATCTAACACGGTGATTTCTTACTTAACAGCTTAGAGATCTAGATGAGGACAACCTGGCCGCCCAAATCTACGATCCAAAGATGAAGGAAGTCACGGTCGTGTCCGACGACGATGCCCCGTTGGCGCGAAAGCGGAAGAGCTCCACCTCTGACGCTGTCGACGGAGGTAAGAAGAAGAAGACGGAGGGTGGAGCCTCCAAAAAGAGTACTGCCGCCCTGGAGGCGGAAAAGAAGAAAGCCACCGGGATGTTTGCCAAAGCGCCCCCCTAGTGTAAGCCTCTCATTCTCCGACATCGTCTCATTTATCTGTATTATTCCTGTACTTATGCATTTTGCATGTTTCAGGAAGAAAGCCACAACCAGCCTCAAGAAGTCCTCCAAGACTCTTGGGGATTCTAGAAATATCAAAGATATGCTGCATCGTGACTCCTCCCCCGCCATCGCCCCTGCTACTCCTGCCGTCAAGCCCTCCTCTGCTCCGACAAGCTCCCAAGTCCAGGAGGCACCAGGCCCTTCCGCCATGGAAGTGGACTCTGGCGCCTCTACCGAACTAGCTGTTGTCGGCGAGCAGGCGACGCAGGAGAGTGCTGCTCTTCAAATGGCTGAAGCTCCGGCTAAGGATGCCATCGGTAGCGGCAAGGCGGTGGTGGGAGCTGGTACTTCTGCCGAAGGCGGCGCCTCTGCTCCCCAAAAACCCTTCGAGTTCCCGAAGATTGTTTACCCGGCACTCATGCCGAGTAACACAACTATGGTTCCCGGAGGAGTGCCATCATCTCCGACATGCGGTCTTGAGGAGCTACTCCGACAAGCAGACATATTGCGAGGAAACAACATTTCCTTTGGCAAGCTGCTGGCCGAGAGCGCTACAAACCTCAAGATCATCGCACTTGTAAGTTTTACTTTACCTTTTGCATTTCGTATGAGTATCCCACTGTAGCCCCCGAGGATGTAGACGGAAAACCATAGGTTTTGCATCTATATGCTCTAAGAGTTACTAAGTTAGAAAGAACTCTCACTGTAGCCCCCAAGCATTTAGATGGAAGAAATTATTCCGACTAGATGCTTTAAGAGTAGCATACATAGTGTTTATATTTTCAGTGCAGTAGCCCCCCAAGCCTCTAGTTGTAACTGAATTAGTTCCGACTAGATGCTTTAAAGAAAAGCTAAGCATTTTCCGAGCTAAAAACTTTATACTGTAGCCCCCAAGCTTCTAATCAAGAACTAAATTAGCTCCGACTAGATACTTTAAAGAAAAGCTAAGCATATTGATAAGTTTAAAAACTCTCGCTGTAGCCCCCGAGCACCTAGATGGAGAATCTCCGACTAGGGGCTCCAAGCAGACCAAACAACGATATAACTTTGTATTTGTTTCCACAGAATGAGAATGCTCGGAGGGGCATGGCCAACGACAAGTATCAGAAGATGCGCGCAGATCTTGAAGCCGAAAAGGGTAAAACTGCCATCTTGAAGGAACAGATCATCAAAAACAAGAGTTTGTTTTCTTTTTGTGCATTTCCGTCTTACTTTTGTGCCCATAATCTCCGAGTACTCAATGTGTACTTTGTTTTCTCCGACTTGCAGAGTATGTTGCCAAGGCCAAGGATATTGTCGAGCAGTCCAAGCACATCCAGCAGCTGGACATCGATAACAAGATCCTTAAGAAGGAGAGGGAAGAAATGTTGAAGATGCATGAGGATTCCATGAAAGCCCTGCAGGACTCTGCCTCCGCGGAGATCAATCGCTTGAAGGAGGAGCTTGCGATCCTAAAGGATCAGAAGCAAGCTGCTGATGAGCAAAACCTTTGCCATAACGAAGCGTTTAAGCTCCTCCAACAAGAGAAGGAATCCTTGGCGGACACCGTCTAGCAGGCTAAGGCCAGCATCTTCAGTAAGTGTCCTCCGCCTTGTAGTTCTGTAGTCTGGATACTTAGAATTTACTGAACTCATGCAATCCTTGTCAGAATTTTCAGCGCCCATGGGTTTAACCCGCTCGCCTCCTTCTGACAAGGAATGCATGGTTCTTGCCGGCAAGTTCATCAATACCGCCATCGCCCAAGCCAAGGAGATTGCCAAGCCCCTTCAGATTTATATCAAGGCCTCGGACTCCGTGACGAAGTACTCGGAGATTCTGCGCCGAGCCCCCGAGCGTGTCGCGAGCTGGAAAGCTTCATGCGCACGGGGTGGTGCAAGGATAGCGCTGTCTATGGTGAAGGCACACTATGAAGATGCCGACATTGACACGGTGACATCTGGTATCCCCGACGTGGATGATGACGCCAAGGAGATCGATCATGAAGACATCCTGTCATCACTCACAGGTTATGACACCAGGGTTGCCGAGTTGGTGGACGTTGACGTCTTCGTTCCCAGGAACTTCATCGACAACGTCAACCAGGACTCCTCCGAGTCTCATCACAGCGCCGACGTTGAGGGTGATTCTCCGGCTGGTGATTATGCGGCCTCCAAGTCTCCTGCGCCCAAAGAATGAAAAACATTTTGTAATTTCTGTTTCACCTCTGGAGTGTGCGCGGGAAAAAACTTGTTGATGTAATCTTAAGGCGGAAAACAATGGTTGTTGTATCCTGCTACTTAAGAATTAAGTTTCAACATATATATATTTTTTAAGCAAGTGCTGGATTATCCATTACTCTGGTTCTTATGCTTGACTTTTCGTGAGTAGGAAGACTCGTTGTCGGAACCATGCGCTTAGGTGATGATGCCGAATGGCATCGTCAATAACCTGAGAACAAAATCGCCGACAATAAGTGCCAAAAGTCACTACTCCAGAATCCACATAAAAAACGACAAACAATGTGTAGACCAGAAAACTTAAGCTAACGCCCGTAGGCGGAATTTTCACAAGTGCAATCGCAAGACTTGTGCATAAAGGTTTATATGATCCAAAAATGAACACTAAAGGAGGTAAAAGAGTCAGCAATATGAATGAACCAAAGAGCTTTATTTCATTGATCATATAAGAGGTACACGATTAGATAAAAAATGCTAAGTGTAGAAAGGACGTAGCTGTGCTATGTTCCATGGCCGATCAAGCTCCGGGTAGTCATCATCCGGGTCACGTCGCTTACGCTTATGATCCTCGTTGGGTCTATCCTTGATCTCACGATTGTCGACATGGTAGTAAGACCCATTGAGCAGCGCCTTGCTTATGATGAATGGTCCTTCCCATGGCGGGGATAATTTGTGTGACTTCTTCTGCTTAAGTCGGAGTACTAAATCCCCCTCTTTAAATGAGCGATGCCGAACGCGGCGACTATGGTAGCTGCGTAGCTTCTGCTGGTAGATGGCGGATCTTTGGCATGCCAAAACGCGCTCCTCCTCGAGAAGGTCCACATCTAGGCGTCTGGATTCTTCAGCGTCATCTTTGTTGTAGGCGGCAACTCTTGGTGCATCGTGGAGGATGTCAGAAGGTAGGATGGCTTCTGCTCCATATACCATGAAGTAAGGGGTGTAGCCAGTGGATCTGTTGGGTGTAGTTCGTAAAATCCACAGCACAGATGGCAATTCTTCCGCCCAGGCTCCAGCTGCTCTATGTAGCGGTGCCTCAAGACGTGGCTTGATTCCCTGCAGAATTAATCCATTGGCTCGCTCAACTTGACCATTGGATTGTGGGTGTGCCATAGATGCAAGGTCAAGTCGGATGCCTTTGTCCCAGCAATAGGCCTCCACTTCTCCGAGTGACAAGTTGCTTCCGTTGTCGGTGATGATGCTATGTGGGAGACCAAATCTCACCACTAGATCCCGGACAAACCTGAGGGCAGTTGCCCCATCAAGCTTTCTAATGGGTTTAGCTTCTATCCATTTGGTGAATTTGTCAACTGCTACTAGCATATGCGTAAATCCACACGGTTCCATTTGTAATGGTCCCACCATGTCTAGCCCCCAGACTGCAAACGGCCAAGTTATTGGTATTGTTCGCAGTTCTTCAGCAGGAACATGTGGTTGTCGGGCATAATACTGGCATCCCGTGCATGTCTCAACCAGCTTGTCAGCGTCCGCGCTCTTCACGGTTAGCCAGTAGAATCCTTGCCAGAAGGCTTTCGCGACTAACGATCGAGGAGCGGCGTGATGCCCGCAATCTTCGAGATGGATCTCGCGCAGGATTTCCATACCTTCTGGCTAGGAAACGCACTTTAGGTATACACCAGTAGTGCTCCTTTTATAGAGTTGCCCATTGATTATGGTATAACCCTTTGCTCGTCGTACTATTTGCCGTCGTTCGACCTTGTCGTCGGGCAAAGTTCCTTGTTCGAGATATTCCATGAACGGTTTTGTCCAAGCCGGAGGGATCTTTGTCACCATGTTGACGAAAGAGTCAGCTCTATCCGGGTTGTCGATGTCGGCGCCCTTCACGGATGGTGTGCGTAGATGCTCTAGGAAAACTCCTGGCGGAATTTGCTTGCGCCCTGATCCAAGTTTAGACAGTAGATCAACCGCCTCGTTTTGCTCCCTAGGCACATACTTGACTTCGTAGCCCAAGAAGCTCTTGGCTATCTCGTCCACTTCGTCGCGATATGCCGCCGTCATAGGGTTCCGCGCATTCCAGGTGCCAGCCACCTGCTAGGCAACCAAGTCGGAATCTCCACAGCAAACTATGCGCTTGATGCCAATATCCTTGGCTACACGCAGTCCGTGAATGAGTGCTTCATACTCCGCCATGTTGTTTGTAGCCTTGAAGTGGATCTGCAGAACGTAGTGCAGCTTGTCTTCTTTTGGTGACTGTAGTAGTACACCAGCCCCCGAGCCATTGAGCAACTTTGATCCGTCAAAGTGCATCACCCGGTACTCTGGTTCTGGCAGTGGAGTAGCATCTGGCATCTCCGTCCAATCTGCAATAAAATCCGCCAAAGCTTGTGACTTGATAGCGTCGCTGTTGTTGATAATGTTGGACAGTGGAGTCTTGCTCACTACTGTGATTGGGTGCTCCTGAAAGTAATGCCTCAGCTTCCGAGAAGCAAGGAATACTCCATAAGCTATCTTTTGGTAGTGCGGGTAACACTGCTTGGACTCCGTCAAGACCTCGCTTACATAGTAAACTGGTCGTTGAACTCCGTGCTCGTAGCCTGGTTCCTTTCGCTCTACCACGACGATGATGCTAATAACCCGGTTGGTTGCCGCCATGTAAATTAACAGGGGCTCACCAGGCTCGGGTGCTGCAAGGATGGGCGCTGAGGAAAGAATCTCCTTGAGATGCTTCAATGCTGCATCTGCTTCGTCTGTCCATGTGAATTTGTCCGCCTTCTTTAGCAACTTGTACAGCGGTAGAGCCTTCTCTCCAAGTTGGTTGACGAACCGACTAACTGCTGCAACACAACATGTTAGTCGTTGGATGTCCTTTAGGCATTTCGGACGGTTTATGTTTAAGATGGCCTTGATTTTTTTTGGGTTGACCTCGATTCCGCGCTGGGAAACGATGAAGCCCAACAGTTTGCCGGCTGGAACCCCGAAGACGCACTTCTTAGGGTTGAGCATCATGTTGTATTTCCGGATTTTATTTTAAGTCGGAGATTAAGTCGTTTGACTTTTTAGACATCACCTCGATATCGTCCACATAGGCGTGAACGTTCCGACCAATTTGGTCATGAAGGCAACACTGCATTGTCCGTTGGTAGGTAGCACCTGCGTTTTTCAGCCCAAAGGGCATTGTGACATAGCAAAACGTGCCGTATGGGGTAGTGAACGAAGTGGCCAATTGGTCCGACTTCGTCATCTTGATCTGGTGGTATCCTGAGTATGCATCGAGAAAACACAAAAGTTCCGAGCCAGCCGTCGAGTCAATGACTTGGTCAATGCGAGGCAAAGCAAACGGATCTTTGGGACATGCTTTGTTCAAGCAGGTGTAATCAACGCACATTCTTAATTCATTGGTTCCCTTTTTGGGGACAAGTACAAGATTGGCCACCCATCGGCTGTGAAGGACTTCTCGGATAAACCCAGCCTTAAGTAACCTAGCTATCTCTTTGCCAATGGCGCGTCTCTTCTCATCTCCGAAGCGTCGTAGAGGTTGTTTCACTGGTTTACATTTTGGATCTATGTTTAAGCTATGCTCGGAAAGTTCCCTAGGTACACCTTTCATGTCGGCAGGTTACCAGGCAAAGATGTCCCTATTCTCACGGAGGAACTCGACGAGCGCGCTTTCCTATTTGGGATCCAGGTTCGTCCCAATGGCGATGGTCTTGGAGGCATCGCCTACCACAAGTTCCACCGGCTTGGTCTCGATGGCGGCCTTGAACGCAGGAGCGGAGTCGGAGATCTGGTTCTTCGACGCGGGCATCTCTGAGTCATTGACCTTGCTCTGGATCTCCTTGAATTATTCGCTGTAGAGGACAGCTTCTGCAACGGCTGCTTCATTGATCTCGCAGTCCCTTGCCTTGGTAAAGCTTCCGGATACGGTGATGATGCCGTTTGGTCCGGGTATCTTGAGTTTGTTGTAGACGAAGCATGGCTTGGCCATGAACGTGTGGAATATGTCGCGGCCGAATATGACGTGGTACACGCTCTTGAAGGGGACCACCTCAAAGGTCATGCGCTCTTGGCGGTAATTATTAACGTCGCCGAAGGCTACCTGAAGCGTAATGCACCCAAGGGACCGAGCCTCCCGACCAGGAACTACGCCATGGAACATGGTGTTGGTCCGCCTTAGGTTTGCCTCCGTCAAGTTCATCTTCTGCAGTGTATCCAGGTACATGATGTTGATGCTGCTTCCACTATCCACCATGCACTTGGTGAACTCCACGCCGTCAATCAATGGGTTGATGACCATGACGTACTAGTTCTCCGTGGGCACAAGGTTTGGGTGGTCCATCCTGTCCCAAGTGATTGGAACCTCCGACCAGCACAGGTATTGGGGAACTGGGGGGAGAGTAGCCATCAGGATCCTTAGAGAGGTCTTATGTTGTCGGACGGTGGGGGTGCCAAGGAAAGTGTGGTAGACTAGGGCCTTCTTTGCGAAGGGGTTCTTGCCCTTGTTGTCGCTCTTGGTGGCGTGCTTGGGTTCAACGTCCTCGTCCATGTCACTTGAATCCTTGGATTCCTCCTCCTTCTTCTTCCCCTTGCCCTTGCCTCGCGGTCTGTTCTTCCGAATTTGCTTGTAGCCAGACTCTGGGTCTTCCTTGAGGTCGTTGACGAACTTGCAGTGTCGATCGGTATGGGTGGCCTTGCCATTGACATCGAGGTGTACGAGGCACGGCATATCGCGGTACTCCTCGTACGTTTGGGGAACGCGGAGCGGCGCCGAGTTGGTTTCACTTCCTTGTTGTTGCCCGCGGCCTGCTCCCCTTTCTCGGCCACGTTGTCCGCCTTCTCCTCGTCCTGCAAAAGTCATGGCGACCATGTCGATAGATTGATTTTCTTCTGGAGCGGTTTTCCCTTTGTACTGCTTCCTCCGAGCTTGGGTTGGAACGGCCGTTGCCGGCAAAGAGCCACGAGCATCATCGTCGGCAGCTGCGAACTCACTAGCTAACTGAATCATCTGATTCAAGTCAAGCTGATGATTGTCCTGCAAGCGCTTTAGCTTATGTCGAAGTAACGTGCCCCTTTCCAATACATCAATGAAGGCGGCCATAGCGGCCTGAGCGTGTACTCCTGCGCAGGAATTCTTCATGTCCAGCCAGCGGGAGAGGTAGGCGCGAGATGTCTCGTCTTTCTCTTGCACGCATCGCTGTAGATCTCCCACAGTGCAGGGACGCTTGTATGTACCCTCAAAGTTCTTGGTGAATGCTTCTTGCATATCCAGCCAGTTGTAGATAGATTTTTCCAGCAAGTCATCGATCCATTGACGGGCCGTTCCTGCCAACATTAACGGGAGGTACTTGACGGCGACGTTGGGGTTGCCTCCGGCAATCTCCACCGCGTTGCCATAGTCTTGCAACCATGTGGCGGGCTTGGCGGTGCCGTCATAGGGCTTGATGGTCTTGTCAATCCAGAAACCTTTGGGGTAAGTTGCGGGCCGTATTGTAGGTCCAAAGCAACGTGGTCCCAGGTATGGTCCTTCCCGGGCCTCGTGGATCTTATCGATCTGCGAACGTGCATCGTACGACTCCGGGTTCTTCTTCTTGTTGTCAACAGGGGACGGGCTGCGTGAACGACGCGGGCCTCTTCCGCCATGTTGACTGCTTGGCGGCGACAGAGGCGGAGGTGGCGGTGGGTTAGCCTTCTTGCTGTTACCCTCCTGCGACGCCCCACGCCTGTCATGGTTGCTTGTCGGACGCGGAGGGTCGTGGTGTGACCTGCTCTTATGTCCTTGGTGGCGCTCTTCATCATGACGGGTCTGTGCCGCGTTGTCGCGGATGACGATGCCGCACTGCTTTGGTGGGGGCATATCCATGCGATGGTGAGCCTTATAGTCTTCCTGACGTCGGGGGGATCGGGGCGGTGGCGATGGGCGGCAAGGTCGGGCTCTTTCTCCGTGGTGGGAGGATATGGGGATAGCATCCTTCCTGTTGCGCGTCTCCCTCCGTCTTCGTTCTGATGAACCCGTCTGCGATCCGACATCCTGGGGAGATCTGTCCCTTGGCGGTTTGTACTGGCTAGATCGGCAGAGCGCTGGGTCAGACTCAAGCCTCTGAGAGGTGGCCTTTTCCTGCTTCTTTACCGCCTTTGGCCACTAGGTCATAGACCTGTTCTACTGCCTCAGGCGATCTATCCTGCTCCAGAAGGGTCTTGGCGACGGTGAGGTTAAGGAGTGGGGTGGGCATCACCTGCTTGCCTTCACTATCAATGTATGGCTTGGCCTGTGCCGGCTTCGAGGGAGCCCATCCTAGGTTGCGCCGTACACCAGGATCGTTGATGAAGCGAGTCGGAGCCTTCTTAGCCTTCTACTGTCGTAGCAGAGTCTTGTACTCGGCTTCCATTGCTCTAGCTTTCTCTATGGACTTCTGCGCGTTGACCAGGTCTCTATCTAGTTTAGCGCCTTGCTCCGCGATGGCTTGTGCCTCCTCCAGCAGCTGCTGGCGCTTCTCGTCAAGCTGAGTCACGTTCCGGATATGATCAACGGTTAGTGGCTCAACGAGGAGATTGCCGTACATCACTCTATTAGCTGGAGTAACATGGGCTACTGCCGATGTGGGTGCTGGAGGCGGCAAGTTTGCGGTGTTGTTGTTGCTCGGACCGGTGTCGAGTTCCTGCGGCTGCTGCACTGGTTTAGGCGGAGGAGGCATCACTTTTGCGCGATCATTGTCGGCAGCAATAAGTGGCCCCTTCCCCTTTTCTAGCGCTGTAGGCGGAGCTTGCCCGGGTTGATCTTCATCCATCGCTGTCCCAATGGTGACGAACACCCCTCGAGACATGATGGTGTTATTAGCTTGCTCGTCGCGCGAGTACTCCTCCTCCATCTCCTGCATAGCGGAGTCTAGTTCTTCTGGACTGAAGTTTATTTCCTCTGAATCTGCACTGAAATCAGCATAAAACGCGTCAATGATAGAGTCGGAGGGTGCCAGGACTTCCTGGATGACGGGAGGTGGAGGTGCAACGGCCTCGACGATGACTGGAGGTGGTGGTGCTGCTACGACGATGGCGGCTGGAGGCGGTGGTGGTGGTGGATGAATCGGAGGGGCTCTGTCAATGAGCGGAAGCGCTGTTTGAGCTGCCGCTTCAGCCTCCGCGTAGTTGTTGACGGTGTTCACCATGCCTTCGAAGGTAAGGCATCCTGACGCCTGTTGCCGTCTTAGAGAATGTCGGAGAAGCGTGCCATGGTCCAGTCCTTCCACAAAGTGATAGATAGCATCATCAGTGGGGTAGTGGGCCAGATCGGCTCGTATAAGGAGCCATCTGGCCAGGTAATCGCGGGGGGTTTCGCCTTCTCTTTGAACGTAGTGCGCCAGATCGAAGATGGTAACCACGAAGACGAACTTGGATCTCTGCTGTCCAGACGCACGGACAAAGCCGGCGGATTTGCAGTGATCTTCCACCTTTATATCCTACACGGGGGCGGTTTGGGTGGGTCTTGAATTTTTACGATCTTTGCCGAAAACTCCGAGGAGAGATCCGACATCGATCCTTCCGCGAACGTATCCTGCCCGTAGGCGGTCCGTGCGGGTCTTGACGCTCCTCCGACTTCCAGGGAACTAGAGCCCAAGTCGGTTTCGCCGATGAAGAGGTGGATGTCTCCGATAGGAACGATCGAACACCGCGTAGGGTTCGTCTTCGCCGGGATCCAGAACTCTTCGGGAGGGACGATCGGAACGTTGCCAGAGAAGAGAACGCGACCGATGGCTACGGTTTCACCGATTCCCGCGAAGATCTTGGTCCTCGCCCGCTGAAGAGCCTGAAGCGCCTCATGCCCCACGGAGGGCGCCAACTGTCGTGGTATTGCCGACGAGTACGCCATGGAGGGATCCTCACAGTGCGTGTTTAGAGACGTGACGGTTGACGGGTACGAGGTAACACAGCTTACCCAGGTTCAGATCCCACAACGGTGGCGGAATCCTACTCCTGCTATAAATCACTATAAGGGCAATACGCCGAGTTACAAAGATAGGTTCGTTGTGCGAGGTTGTCTGAGATTGTAAGTTATCGTTGTTCCCTAAAGGCTCCCATAGGCCCGACTTATATAGTCGCCAGGTCCTAAGGTTACAGGGAAAAGTCCTAGCCGGACAGGTTACAGAGTCCTACACCGTCTATCACTAGTCTTGTGTATCTTGTACTCCAAGGCTCCGGGTACGCTGGTGACACCACCGTAGCCTTCCTTTCTCTGGCATGGTCCTCCCTTCTGGATCCACCTAACTGGGCTGCCCAGCAGGCCACATACCATGCTACCGACTATGGGCCACCCGAGTTAGTCAGATAAGAGACATGCTATGAGGATACCCATATAGCATATCCCCAACAGCGAGGGTCCAAACTACTTTATTCAAGCAAAATAAGCAAAGAAAACGAAAACTAAGACACTCAAGAACAACACAACAGTGCATGAAATAATAAAAACGAAGTGTCTAGAGAGACCTGAGCTTTTTATTAATGAAGAAGGGGATGCCTTGGGCATCCCCAAGCTTTGACGCTTGTACCTCTTGGATATTTATTGGGGTGACACCGGGGTGGCATCCCCAAGCTTGAGATTTTTTCCATTCTTCATCTCATTACATCATTCTCTCTCTACACCTGAAATTTTTCCTTCATACAAAACTTCACACAATATTCATTAGCAACATTAGTGTATTCAAAAGATAATAGACCCTTAGGTTTAGCTTTAGAACAGCAAAACTTTCACTAAAAACACAAGCTACTGTATAAATTCCTTCAAAAAGGAATTAATAAGAAGCAAATGCAAATAATGACAGAAATCTGTCAAAATAGACTAGCAGGTAGAAACCGATTTGTTCGAAGACCTTCTGTTGCTAAAATCAAAAAGTGTTTAACTAACTAAAGTGATCTAACATACTGGGGGATTTATTCGTAAATTTTCAGCTCAATCCGACTTAAAGAGATTCCTCACGAATTTTTACGGTGGAGCACAAAAATCTGTTTCGGGACAGCAACTCCTCAAATCTTACTTCCCTCTCATTAGAGGTCATTCTTGGCACAAAAAGAAAAAAAGGATAAGGAGAGGCCATTAATGAAGTAATAACTTCCAAGACTCAAGAAAACTTTTGGGTTATCTCCCAACAAGTACTTTTATTTTACGCATTTAAGTTAGGCACAAGAAGCAAGAAATCAAGTATTTTCAAATCAAGAAGCATTAACATCAAACCTTGCTTTTAAAGGAAGAGCAAAAAGCAATTTCTCTCTCGTCATAGGGAAGTGTTCAATACCTTTGTTGAATGAAAATTGATATTTAATGGTGCCTTCTTTCATATCAATGATGGCACCAACAGTTCTAAGAAAAGGTCTTTCCAAAGTAATAGGACAAGAAGCATGTATTCAACATCCAAAACATAGAAATCAACAGGGACATAAGTATTGTTAACCATAATGAGAACATCATTAACACTTCCCATGAGTTTCTTCTTAGCATTATCATTAAGTGGGACATTCAAATAACAATCTTCCAAAGGTGGCAAATCAAGCATTTTCATAAATCTTTAGGCATATTAGAGACACTAGAACCAAGATCACATGAATCTTTGAGATCAAAGTCATTCACTTGCATATTAATAATGGGTTCCTAACTATCTTATACTTTCCTAGGAATATAAGCTTTGTGTTTCAATTTCTCTTCCTTAATTTTAACAAGAGCATCTGTAATGTGTTTGGTGAAAGCAACATGCATATCACTGGCATCAGGACTTCTAGCAATATTTTGCAGGAACATAATCACTTCAGAAATATTGAAACCATCAAGATCAAAATCAAACTTAGCATCACTAGTAGTAGACTCATTAGGCTTAGGCATTGTAGGAGGAGGAATATGGACTTCTTATGGTTTAGTGGCATCCATATAGGTGGTGGTGCTGGTGCACACACTATCGTTTCTAGCAATTTCAGCTTCCCTTTCCCACTTAGCATGAAGTTGGGCTAACAGTCTAACATTTTCATCAATAGTAACTTGTATGGCATGAGTAGCAGCAAAGGTACTTTCCATGGTTTCAGGTTTAGCATCCATTTTATTAATCAAAGAGGACTATGCTTCATACAAAGAGGAAATATTTTTCTCAACATTTAAAAGCTTTTCCTCCACAGTCTTGTTGAAAGTGATTTTCTTACTAATAAAGTCTTTGAGCATGACTTCAAGTTGAGAGGGGACACTTCTAGCATTGTTGTAGGAGTTTCCATAGGTATTGCCATTATTTGGAGGATAAGGCCTATAATTGTTGTTACCACCAAAATTATTCCTATAGACATTGTTATTAAAATTGTTGTTTCTAATGAAGTTCACATCAACTTGCTCTTCTTGAGAAACCAAAGAGGCTAAGGGAACATTATTAGGATCTAAAGGAGCTTTCCCATTAACTAGCATAGTGATGGCGCCCAGTACTGTCGTGGGACACTTCTTTGGAAACCCCAAGAGCAAGGTGTGATGAGCACAACAACAAGTCTTCCCTTAGTAAGAAACCGAGGTTATCGAACCAGTAGGATGAAGGAAACGTCTCAAAGGTGTTGCAAGCAACGTGGAAACCTGCACAACACAAACTCAAGACTTTGCCCCAACAAACTGTGAGGTTGTCAAGCTCACCGGTTTGATGTAACAAAGGATTAATTATATGGTGCGGAAGGTGATGATGGTTTGCAGAAATAAAAAAGTAACAGTGGAAGATGTATCAATGATAATGATTGGACCGGGGTCCATAGTTCACTAGAGGTGCTATCCTTAGATAAACAACATGGTATGAATGGTAAACAAATTACAGCAGGGCAATTGGCAGGAACTGAGCAAGACATAACAATGCAATACTAGACAAAAAGATCCTATGAGATTCGATTGGGCAATACAACAATATACATAGACCGCCATCCAACTGCATCTATGACTAGAAGTCCACGTTCAGGTTATCATCCGAACCCCTTCCAATATTAAGTTGCAAGAAACAGACAACTGCTTTAAGCAAAGTGTGTAAGGTAAACAATTCACTTGTTCCATGAACAAGAGACCATTGTTTTCTCCCTAGTGGCAACAACATATCTACCATCGAAGAGATTTCTGTCACTTCCCTTGAAAACTAGAGGCATGAACCCACTATCGAGCATATAAATACCCCCTCTTGGAGTCACTAGCAACTACTTGGCCAAGATAGCTACTAACAACGGAGAGAATGCAAGATCACAAACAACACAGACATGATAGAATCAAATAGACAAAACCATTAATCAATCTGACATAGTAATCTCAATATCCATTGGATCCCCGCAAACACAACATGCATGATTACAAATAGATTAGATCTTGATCATGAACGGAGCTCACAAGATCTATACATGAAAGCACAAGGAGGAGATACAACCATCTAGCTACTACATGGACCCGTAGTCCAAGGTGGAACTACTCACGCTTCATACCGGAGAAGAAGTCCTCCGGGATGATCTCCCCTCCGACAAGGTGCCGGGAAGAGCTTCAGATCCCCCCGATCTAAGACGATGGTGGCGGCGGTACAGACGGTTTCGTGGAATATTGATCGGGTGGGTTTTGGTATCGGGGGGACTTTATAGGCGAAGAGGCAAGGAAGGGGGGCCACCAGGATGGATGCACCCACCCGCCTCAGGCGCGCCTAGCCCTTGGCCGCGCCGCCAGGGGGTGTGGCCCCCTGGTGAGCCTCCTCTGTCTCGTATTCTGGCTTCGTGTTGCCCACAGTAAAATATTGACTTTGACTTTTGTCCCGTTCAATTCCGAGAATATTGATTTTCTTCCTTTTTGAACCAAAAACTGAAGAAAACAGGAAACTGGCACTTTGGCATCTTGTTAATAGGTTAGTACCAGAAAACATATAAAAACACCTCAAAGTGTAGACAAAGAAAAGAAAAGTGGATACTAAACAAGCATGGAACATCAAAAATTATAGATACGTTTACGACGTATCACTCCACCTCGCCATCGAGCTCAGCGAGATCAAGATAGGCAAACTTTCCATGACCGAGTACCTGAAGAAGATCAAGGCCCTCGCCGGTGGTCTAGCAGATCTCGGAGCACCGGAAGAATATGCCAAGCTAGTGATCCACTGCCTCAACGGCCTCTCCGAGTAGTACGAGCACATCGCCGCCTTGATCTCCCTCATGCCTGAGATCACTTTCGAGAAGTTTCGTTCTCTCCTCGCGCTCCAAGATATGAAGCGCAAAAATCGCCGAGCCCGCAACTCCGACACGGCTCTTGTCGTTAACAGCTCCAACCCCGGCAAAGGCAACAGCAACCACCGCAATAAGAAGAAGGATGCGACTGAGGCCGCCAAGGAGAGCGCTATCATGCAGCATCAGTCCCCTGCTGCATCAACGGTCGTCGCTTCGCCAACCAGGCCCATGCTGCAAGTCCCATGGAACGGCGCAATCCAGAGGTGGCCCTGTGGTCGGGCACACAGCTACGTGCCACGTCCTGCGCCCTCGCTACACGCCTTCTACGCGCAGGGGCCCTATAGCATGCCGCACTCCTCATATGGGTAAGGCTACGGCTATGCTCCGCCCCCTCCTTATGGATACGACGCCGCTCCTTCGTCGCCTGCACCGTCATCATCGGCTCTATCAACCGTCTCGTGGGATCAATCTGCACTCATGCACCAGTTCCAGACGATGGGCTTACATGCACCCACTGAATGGGTAATGTACACTAGTGCATCCTCCCACTTCGCATCCAACCCCGGTATGCTCACCTCCATGTCTCACCCTACTTCTTCTTCTCGTGCTATTTTTGTCGGTAACGGATCCACTCTTCCGATCACCGCTACCGGACATGCACGTTTTCCTATTTCCACCTTCGAGCGTCCCCTTCATATTCATAATGTTTTAGTTGCTCCTAACATAGTTAAAAAATCTTTTGTCGGTTTGTCAGTTCACCATTGATAATCGTGTTTCCGTATTGACCCTCTTGGTTTTTCTGTGAAGGATCTTCAAACCTGGAACAAGATTCTTAGATGCAATAGCCTTGGATCTCTCTATCCTGTCCGCACCTCCTCCACTAGTCGCCCATATGCCTTCCTCATCGTCGATCCCACTCTATGGCACCGACGACTTGGACACTCTAGATGACCCGTCATGGAGTCTTTAGCTCGCTCTTCGGTTATTCCTAGGGATAAGAATAAATCTAGTTTGTGTCATGCTTGTCAATTAGGTCATCATGTTTGTCTTCCTTTTTCTTCTGCCAATCGTGTAACACATTCTCCGTTTCAAATTATTCACTGTGACTTGTGTACATCACCGGTTTTGAGTATTTCTGGCTTTAAGTATTATCTTGTTTTGCCTCGACGATCTCGCTCAGTATGTTTGGCTTTACCCTCTATGTGCTAAGTCGGAAGTTTTCTCGCACTTATCTTACCTTCACGCCTTAGCCCGTACTCAGTTCCGTGCAAACTTGCAAGCTATTCAGTGTAACAATGATCGTGAGTTCGATAATTTCCTCCTCCACTCTTTTGCCCAACGCCATGGAATAGCACTCCGCTTTTCCTGTCCATATACCTCGCAGTAGAATGGTAAAACCGAGAGCATTATTCGCACCCTCAATGATATTACTCGCACGCTTCTAATTCAAGCAAGTATGCATCCACGCTTTTGGGCCGAGGCTCTTTATACATCTGTATTATTTTATAATCGACTGCCTTCCAAGGCAATCTCGGATCATGTGCCTTTTCGAGCTCTTCATGGCGTCGACCCTGTGTATGATGGTCTTAGGGTCTTCAAATGTCTTTGCTACACCAACACCATTGTCGTTTCACCACACAAGCTTGTGCCTCGCTTGTGGTATTTGCAGAAAGTAAACAGTAAACATTAGATGGTATATCAATGGGAAGGAATGGACCGGGGTCCACAGTTCACTAGAGGTGTTTCTCCACAAGATAAATAGCATGTTGGGTGTACAAATTATAGTTGGGTAATTAACAGATTGAGAATGCATAAATATACATGTACATGTCATAATGATTTCTATGAGATTCGTTTGGGTATTACAACATAATACATAGACAGTAATCCAACTGCATCTATGACTAATAATCCACCTTCAGGTTATCATCCGAACCCTTTACAGTATTAAGTTGCAAGCAACAGATAATTGCATTAAGCAAAGTGTGTAAAGTAAACAATATAATTTCCCTTGGACAAAGGATTGTTGTTTTCTCCCTAGTAGCAACATCACATCTACAACCTTAGAGATTTCTGTCACTTTCCTAGATTACTAGAGGCATGAACGTATTATCGAGCATAAATACTCTCTCTTGGAGTTACAAGCATCTACTTGGCCAAAGCATCTACTAGCAACGGAGATCATGCAAGGTCACAAATAACATAGACATGATAGAATCAATAACCAATCTTTGACGTAGTACTCAATATCCATCGAATCCCAAAAAACACAACATGTAGGATTACAAATAGATGATCTTGATCCTGAACGGAGCTCACAAGATCTAAACATGGTAGCACAAAGGAGAAGAAATAACCATCTAGCTACTGTATGGATCCATAATCCAAGGATGAACTACTCATGCATCACTCCGAAGGTTGGCATGGTGATGAAGAAGTCCTCCGGGATGATCTCTCCCCTCCGGCAGGGTGCCGGGAAGAGCTTCGGATCCCCCCAATCTAGGTATGGATATGGCGGGGGCTACAAACTTTTTCGTGAATTTCTGATCGGATACTAAGGGTTTCTGCCTCGGGATGTTTATATAGGAGAAGGGGCAAGGTCGGTGGACGCCCGAGGGGCCCACACCATAGGCTGGCGTGCCCTAGGGTGGGTCCGCGCCACCCTATGGTGTGGCCACCTCGTGGATCATCTTCGTCTCCCCTCTGGACTTCGTCTTCACTCCGGTAAAATATTGACTTCGGCTTTTGTTCCGTCCAATTTCGAGAATATTTCTTTACTAGCTTTTCTGAAACCAAAAACAGCAGAAAACGGGCAACTGGCACTTCTGCATCTTGTCAATAGGTTAGTTCTAGAAAATGTATAAAAATGCCTCAAAGTGTAGACAAAACATAAGAAAGTTGATACAAAATAAGCATGGAGCATAAAAAATTATAGATACGTTTAGGACGTATCAGTTCCTATTATTCACTACTATTTATTTTGGCTATGATTCCTAGGGTTTCTAATTGGTCAACTCAATTCGCTGGGATTCAGAACTTGTTCCTGGATCCTAGTTTTGGATTCAACAGTAACTTAGTTTTTCCCTACATTTTAACTTTCACAAAAGTCTTTTGTTTTGTGTTTGTAGATTAAAGGTGCTCAAGTGGCAATAAAGATGAGAAGTTTAGAAAGGTGTAGTGTAGGTTCGGCAAGATCAAGATGATATTGATGGGTAAAATGAAGATAAGATGATAGATAGGTTTAGTTCTTAGGGTTTTTCTTCCATTCTTTGTAATTTTCTTCTTCCTTTGTAACAAGCTTTGTAACTTTCAAAGTTGTACTCCATTGGATTATGAATATAGTTCAGATTTACTTAAGCATGATGTGATTTCTCTAGTGTTAATTATCTCGTTGTATTTATTATCTTGTGAATTCAAGTTTGAATAATTCATACCGCAGTTTTGAATTCCAAGTATGAATGTGAGTTGTATGTTTTACTTTCTTGTTCATAAATGAGTGTGGGGTGATGAATAAGTGTTTTAAGTTTGATGAAACTATTCACTCAAATGACTCTCAAACAATGCACATTGGAATTTTGAATTCAAATCCTAGGGTTGACTTGAGTCAATCTCAACTCTAGCTCAAATTCTCAAGTGTAAGTATACAAAACACAAAATTTCATGTCCTATAATGAAATGCACAAATTCAATATTACCGCTTAGCCCATTCGTATTTCCTTGGTTCATTACGTCCTCTCCCCCTTATAAACAACTCTATCTCGAAGTTGCGATACTCATATATAAGGGTTGAAGATATCCCGGCACTACGGTGTTTCTAGGAGAACCGTGATTTCCTTAGAGCCAAATATAGCAAAAACATGACAAATAGCGAAAACAGAAATTTTCTAGGACAATGTGACTACAGGGACGTGAGATCAAAACTTTCAATCTCGATGAACGCACAGTATGCTTCTTAGAGTAAGAACAATAAGGTACTACCTCCCTCCCAAGGCGCCTATAACTTTTTGTAAAGTCAAACTACCTAAAATTTGACTAAGTTTTTAGAGAAAAATATTAATATTTACAATACGTAATCCATACCCTTTCATACATCATGAAACATATTTTCACATGATATCTAATAATAGTTCTTGATAGTTTTTCCAAAAAGTTTGGTCAAACTTTACATGACTTGACTTTTCAAAAAAGTTAAACTACCTTCGTCCCAAGGCTTAAGGTCTATAATTTTTTTTAAAAGTCAAACTACCTCAAGTTTGATCAAGTCTTTAGAGAAAAATATTAATATTTATAATACGTAAATCATACCCTTTTATATATCATGAAACATATTTTTACATGGTATATATAATATAATAGTTCTTGGTTGTTTTTTCTAAAAGTTTGATCGAACTTTTCATGGCTTGACATTTCAAAAAAAAAGCCTTAAGCCTTAGGATAGAGGGAGTAGGCCTTAAACCTTAAGATGTAGGGAGTAGCCAGCTGCTAGCTATAAGTAAATGCTAAATCATCTACAATCTCTATGAGTAAATATTTATATAATAAGCTAGCTCTTAAGTTGGCTATATGAAATATTTAAACATGTTAAAGTAATCAATGCATGCATGTGCATGGTCTTCCATACAAGACTAGAGGGGATGCTAGAGCTGGTTGTACGGCTGGTAATAGTGGTAGTATCATGCATACGATACTAATGTATGATACTATTTTTATAGTGCATTATAACATATGTTAGTATCATAGTAGTACTATATTTAGTGATTTGTAGAATCTTAATACAAAATTATGTATAAAATTTATTTGTATAAACATTTTCTAATTTTACGTACTATGATACGGTATCTACCTATGATACTCTAACCATCTTTTTTTGTTAATTGTTGTGCCACATCAAACTTTTGTCAACGTGGCTTGTATAATACTACTAGCTATGATACTTCTATTAAGACCAGCCTACAGCCGACGGCGGGCTACTAGCGAGCTGCATGTTCTCGTTTCCTGTGCTATAATCTGGCCGTATATAAAGTGTTCGTTTTGTTCTCTCTTCTCTCTTCCTCCTGTTAATATTTTATTAGTTTTTTTACTAATATAACATAACTTACAGCGTGTTGATTGAGATTATTATACTTTGTCTGTTCTAAAATAGATGTCTTTGGTTTTTTAAATTTTAGATGAATTTATATATTAAATAGTGTCTAAATTTATTTAAATTTTGACAAATGTAAGACATCTATTTGAAACGAAAGGAATACTTGTTTTTTAAAAAAACTATACGTTTTGTTTTGAGAAACGCGACAGTGATGCGTAGCAGTGCTATTTTGGATTCCTTGTTGATAACACAATCAGCGGTACTCCTCTTCAGATTGCAGCTGGCCCACGGCCATTCTGTCCCAAATCATTTCAATAGATTACGTATGCAAGTGCCACGAGCGAAATGTGGCGGCAACCGTGCGCATTTCTCATTATTCATTTCTAGACTAAAAATACAGTATGGTTTGAAGGAAGCTAGCACGTTGCAAGTCAAACTCATCATCGTATAAGCTCAGCCGAAAGGTCCTAAACAATCCTTCTTAATTTATCCCATTCCTTAATCGCCTCGTGCGCGCAGAAACACGCGATTCTTTGCTCACCGTCACCGACCACCAGGCAGCCTGTAAGCCAACACCGCCACACATGTCTCCTTGGGTCACTTCCTTCTCCACGGGAAAGGAAGGCGTGTCCCCTTCACACACCGGCCGGCCGGCCGGGTCGTACGTGAGAGCGGCCACCCGACGACACTGCACGTACGCTACGCGCGCGGTCACACCGAGATTCCGGCGCAGCGCCTGGCCAAGTAGCAGCGGCGGCCGTGCATGTACGCGCGCGTGCGGGTGTGGGTCACTCTCGATCTCGCGCCAGCCACCACCTGTTTCTCAGCCTTGCCCCCGTCCAAGACTTGGCGGCGGCCACCACCACATACGTACGGGCAGTACTACGCGCGCGCCCTGGCGGGGCGTGGCTCGCTCCGAACCTCTACTGGCGTTTGCTAATCTTTATTTTAGCCTGAAAAATCTGTAGCGGATGTGGAAAGAGAGCGATCAAATTCGTTTGCTAATCTGAAGGACGAGGGTTACAGAACACACCGCATGCAGCTGGCAGGACCGATCATCACACACATACGGGGATAGTTTGGTTGGTCAGAACAAGAGACACCATGGAGGAGCTGGATACCAGCACATAGTGATCCCGTCCTTGGGTGACAAACGAATCAAACTGTCTGCGTGCAACTGGGGCGAGACGCAGGGTGCAGCGGCCCGGAAACGAACAAGCTAAGCCCCTGTTTCTATGCGCATGCATATCCTCTCCACCTCCTCAAATATACCGTGTGACCAAGGATTTCACGACACAGATCCCCTTTGCCCAGATTAAACTACACTCCACGCTACCTGCTGGCTACACGGCCAGGCATGCATGCTCACTCCAACTACGTACGTACACTGGTCGACCTCAACTATTCAATGTGGGTAACGGAGCTTCTTCCTGGCACGTAGAAACCACTCTCAATACTTAAGCACAGGGCGCTTGAGAGATGTCTACCACCCGACCAGTTCCGTTTCACATTTTACACCAACACCGTCACTGTCCCTGGCCTTTTTTGCCTGTCCGTAATGCAATCTCCCCAGCATCCCATCGCACCAGCCCCCGTAAATTAATAAGCTATATAGAGCGATCATGTCATGTCCCGGCCGGGATCACGCGTCCCTCTCTCGCTAAATAAATAAAGTCGTGATTCTAACCTACCTTCCTGCCTTGTTCCCTTGCCCCGACCGCGCCTGGCAGGGACATATATACCCACCCTGCCGCGCCACTTGACCGGCACCAGCGCACCAGCACCAGACAACCCGCACGTACAAGACAAGCACACGCGATCACTGCTACCTGCACACGAAGGATGAGCTTGTCGCCGGCGTTGGAGGAGAGCTACGCGAGGCTCGGTTTCGGCCGGAGGTGGCGGCAGCCGAGAGGGTTCCGGCTGTGCGCGAGGAAGTACCGGTTCTCGGTGCGGCGGCTGCGGGCGAAGCTGCTCGCCTTCCTGGGCCTCGTCGGCCGGCACGTGCGCCAGCTTGGGAGGAGGCTCTCCAAGTCGTCGTCCAGCGGCAGCGCGAGAGCTCTCGTGGCTAGAAACGGGTCACAGAGGTGGTGCCCCGGCGGCAAGGCGCCGAGGAGGGCGGCGTCCTTCATGCGGACCAACTCCTTCTACGCGCAGGCCATCGCCGACTGCCTCGAGTTCATCAAGCGGAACTCCGTGCCGCTGGAAGACTACGGCAGCCCTGTCGTCGTCGCCGGTGGTGTTGGGAGATAGACCTGTGCTCGAGGCCAACGTTTGAAAGTTGGACTGTTGACAAGGATACGTGCGTCCCGGATAGATGGAGTCTCTAAACTAAACGGAGCCACGCAAGATGTGAAACTAGCGTAGCAAGTAGTAGTATACGGATATTGTAGTACTGGGTACACTGTACACATAATAAACACGGATTGCAGTAAGTACTGTAACACGGTGTGAAGAAAAAATTGTGTGCCAATGCTGAAATTTTGCAGGGCTGTGATCACTTGGCCGGTGCGCGGTGTACTAGTTTTTTCCATTTCTTGTTCATTCACGCATGCTCTAGAATGGACTTTCTGCATGTAAGCTTCTTCCAGAGCCACAATTAAGAGGTTCTGACTATAAAAAATGGTCTTAGTGTTTGAGAGGGCTCGATTTGATAGAAAAAGACGGGCCAGGAATAATCGATCGATGAATATTCAAAGGTGTGGTATATATATATTGGCTTCTTGCTCACTGCTTAATTTGTGGCCTCTTCTAGTGAAAGCAACTGGAGTTAGTTTGACGATATTGTAGTACTCCTTCCGACCCATATTACTTGATTTGAATTTGTCAAAATTTGGATAAACCTACATATTAAATAGTGTCTAAATTTATCCAAATCTAGATAAATTTGAGTCAACTAATATGGATTGGAGGGAGTACTTGTTTTTTTATTGTTCCCCGCACATTGCCATAACAACTAATTATGAGCCTGGCCTAACAGATCTTTGCGTCCTATACGTGCTATCGATTTTTTCCCAGCAGCGTTTTAAATCGGTAGCTAATTTATTCTTCAATATCAACACCTAATGTTTCCTCTAGATCAGCGCTAAGGGCGCATTTGGTAGCCATCTGCTTTTCTGCGGTTCGTTCTGGCTGGGCCTTATTAGAGTTTTCTCTTCGTTTGCATATAGTTTAGATGGCTAGGAAGCTGCAAGGCTGTAAAGCTTCAGTCCAGACGAAAATAGCGAGATGCCATGGTGTTGTGTGATGCAATACTGCCGTGTGAAGCGGCATGGAAGAAGAAAGACGGGCTGCATAGTCTAGTCTTAGCCGAGTGAGTCGGTGGCTGTTTCAGTTAGTTGTTAGCTGCATGCATATGTGTGGCCAGGTCGAGAGGTGCAGAGTGATTCTAGAAAAGATGATCAGGTCCGTGCGCATGTATAGCTAGTTGAGTTAGTGGCCGGTGTGGCCTAAGTGCATGGGTCAGTGGGTGCGTGTGTTAGCCTATTTATAAGACTTGTAATCAGCATGTTTGCTTTGAGAAAAACAGAAATAGAGAGAAGAAAAGCTCGTGTTGTGTGAGGCAGACGAGGCCCAAAATCTTCTTCTTCCTGTGTGCGTTTGAGAGAGCTGAGCGAGTCAGCTCTGTCATTTGGTATCAGAGCGCATCCGCTCTTGGTTCCTGTGGTGATGGCGGGATACGGCGCTGCTGAGAAAGCCAAGGCGATGGAGATGGCAAAGAAGATGGCAAGTGGAGCCACGGTGACCAGTGGCTTAGGCGGTGCGACGGCAACGATGGCGGCGGCTGCCGGCAAGGTGTCGGTGCCGATGCTGACAAGGACAAACTACGCAGCCTGGGCGTTGCGGATGAAGTACATCATGCGTGTACACGGCGCATGGGGTGCCGTTGATCCGGAGAGCTTGGCTGCGGAGGCCAACGGGAGCAAGGAGGAGATGGCCATGACCATCATCTCCCAAGGGATCGACGACGAGACGCTGCTGCGAGTTGCGGAGAAGGAGACCGCAGCGGAGGTGTGGGCAGCGCTGCGCTCCATGCATGTCAGCGTCGAGCGCGTCCGGGAGGCAAGGATCCAATCCTTGTGCTCGGATTTTGATGGCCTCAAGATGTCTTATGCAGAGTTCGTGGATGATTTCGTGACGAAGTTCACAACGCTCGTGGGTCGCATACGTGAGCTTGGAGGCCCGATGGAGGAGAAGTATGTGGTGAAGAAGCTGCTCCGAGTATTCTCCAATAAGTACATCAACGTTGCTTCTTCCATTAGGATGTTCTGTGACGTGAACAAGATGTCTATGGAGGAGGCCTTTGGATCATTGAAGGCGCATGAGGAACTCCTCAAGGGACAAGAGGAGGAAGGAGGAGAAGAGAAACTTCTGATGACAAGGAGACATGGCTCGCCGCGAGGACGCGGCCGCGGCCGCGGCCGTGGCCGTGGTGGAGGGCGCAGAGACAAGAGTGAGGTAGAGTGCTACAACTGCCATGAGTTTGGACACTTTGATTGGGAGAGTGTCCTGAGAAGGAGGAGAAGGCCTTGTTGGCTAATGGCTGCGCCGACGACGAACCAACCCTCCTTTGAAGCTGCGTGAAGAATGGATATCAAGATTATGGAGTTGATTGTTGGGTATAATCTTGATAAGTTGTATCTGCATACTTAGTTTTCTCTTCGTTTGCATATAGTTTAGATGGCTAGGAAGCTGCAAGCCTGTGAAGCTTCAGTCCAGACGAAAATGGCGAGATGCCATGGTGTTGTGCGATGCAATACTGTCGTGTGAAGCGGCATGGAAGAAGAAAGACGGGCTGCATAGTCTAGTCTCAACCGAGTGAGTCGGTGGCCTTTTCAGTTAGTTGTTAGCTGCATGCGTATGTGTGGCCAGGTCGAGAGGTGCAGAGTGATTCTAGAAAAGATGATCAGGTCCGTGCGCATGTATAGCTAGTTGAGTTAGTGGCCGGTGTGGCCTAGGTGCATGGGTTAGTGGGTCCGTGTGTTAGCCTATTTATAAGACTTGTAATCAACATGTTTGCTTTGAGAAAAACAGAAATAGAGAGAAGAAAAGCTCGTGTTGTGTGAGGAAGACGAGGCCCAAAATCTTCTTCTTCATGTGTGCGTTTGAGAGAGCTGAGCGAGTCAGCTCTGTCATTTGGTATCAAAGCGCATCCGCTCTTGGTTCCTGTGGTGATGGCGGGAGACGGTGCTGCTGAGAAAGCCAAGGCGATCGAGATGGCAAAGAAGATGGCAAGTGGAGCCATGGTGACCAGTGGCTTAGGCGGTGCGAAGGCAACGATGGCGGCGGCTGCCGGCAAGGTGTCGGTGCCGATGCTGACAAGGACAAACTACGCAGCCTGGGCGTTGCGGATGAAGTACATCATGCGTGTACACGGCGCATGGGGTGCCGTTGATCCGGAGATCTCGGCTGCGGAGGTCGACGGGAGCAAGGAGGAGATGGCCATGACCATCATCTCCCAAGGGATCGACGACAAGACGCTACTGCGTGTTGCGGAGAAGGAGACCGCAGCGGAGGTGTGGGCGGCGCTGCGCTCCATGCATGCCGGTGTCGAGCACGTCCGGGAGGCGGGATCCAATCCTTGTGCTCGGATTTTGATGGCCTCAAGATGTCTTATGTAGAGTCCGTGGATGATTTCGCGGCGAAGTTCACGACGCTCGTGGGTCGCATACGTGAGCTTGGAGACCCGATGGAGGAGAAGTATGTGGTGAAGAAGCTGCTCCGAGTCGTCTCCAAGAAGTACATCAACATTGCTTCTTCCATTGGGATGTTCTGTGACGTGAACAAGATGTCTATGGAGGAGGCCTTTGGATCATTGAAGGCGCATGAGGAACTCCTCAAGGGACAAGAGGAGGAAGGAGGAGAAGAGAAACTTCTGATGACAAGGAGACATGGCTCGCCACGAGGACTCGGCCGCGGCCGTGGCCGTGGTGGAGGGCGCAGAGACAAGAGTGAGGTAGAGTGCTACAACTGCCATGAGTTTGGACACTTTGCTTGGGAGAGTGTCCTGAGAAGGAGGAGAAGGCCTTGTTGGCTAATGGCTGCGCCGACGACGAACCAACCCTCCTTTGAAGCTGCGTGAAGAATGGATATCAAGATTAGGGAGTTGGTTGTTGGGTATAATCTTGATAAGTTGTATCTGCATACTTAGTTTTCTCTTCGTTTGCATATAGTTTAGATGGCTAGGAAGCTTCAAGCCTGTGAAGCTTCAGTCCAGACGAAAATGGCGAGATGCCATGGTGCTGTGTGATGCAATACTGCCGTGTGAAGCGACATGGAAGAAGAAATACGGGCTGCATAGTCTAGTCTCAGCCGAGTGAGTCGGTGGCCATTTCAGTTAGTTGTTAGCTGCATGCGTATTTGTGGCCAGGTCGAGAGGTGCAGAGTGATTCTAGGAAAGATGATCAGGTTCGTGCGCATGTATAGCTAGTTGAGTTAGTGGCCGGTGTGTCCTAGGTGCATGGGTTAGTGGGTGCGTGTGTTAGCCTATTTATAAGACTTGTAATCAGCATGTTTGCTTTGAGAAAAACAGAAATAGAGAGAAGAAAAGCTCGTGTTGTGTGAGGCAGACGAGGCCCAAAATCTTCTTCTTCCTGTGTGCGTTTGAGAGAGCTGAGCGAGTCAGCTCTGTCAGTCCCTAGGAGCATAACCAGGCTAAAACGGTCATCGAGTCATGTTGTATTATCTGTTTGGTTGCCTGGTTTTTGACTAGTTGGATGGGATGGATAAACATCCCCAATTTGTTTGATAGATTGCACATAACTCTTTTTGGTTCCACTAATGCTTGCTATTTGATTCCCCGCATAAGGGTGCATATGATTACCATGTTTCAGAAATGGTGAAGTTACCATGTCATTGCATACTACAACCAATGTTAGAGACTAAAGAGGAATTTGAACAAAAGGAGCTTCACGATCACCACAAAAAGGACGACGATGATGAACTTGAGGTTGCGGTTAGTATCTAAGTCCTCATTTTTACGTACAGGTATAGTTGGGAGCATTGACACATCTTGAACAGCCATTGCTTCAAGAGCCATTGCTTCATCAGCCATAGCCTCACTAGCCAAGGTTTTGTCATACTCCTCATTTGCCTCCTCTTTAGTGCGATATCTTTTATAGATGTTGTTCGAGAATCCATTGAGCTCATCTTGGCATATCCTCCATGAATCATAACACCTAGACGTCTCCCTCTATACACCACTTATCACTAAGATGAAACAACAAGAACAATTCAGGTACAACCACATAATAGCCAATGAAAACCTCACAACGGATTATAAACTAAGGGGTGCATGCATTCATCATTAGCCAAAAGGGGATCACAAGTTTATCCTAGCACTATGGTGTTAACCTACCACCATATTAAAAGTGGGTGTCATACTACCACAAGTTCACCATCACATGAGGGGTTAGCATATACCACCTTATCAGAATATACAACCAATAGAAGTTTGTAAGCCCTAGCTACCACCAAAATATACATCAAGATGAACATCATCATCATCTTCATCACTAGCACGCATCCCCACCCCCAGGTCCTCGGTGAAGTCAAGGTCTACTTCTTGTCATAGTACTTGTCAAGGTAGGTCCCAAGCCATAGAACCCCATGTAGCTCAACCATGTTGACAAAGCTTGTACCCTATGAAGGAAATGTGTTGTAGAGACAAATAATAATATTGATTATTAGCATATTTCATAAAGTTTATGATTAATTTTTATATCATGCTATATAACTATATAGAATTGGAAACGTCAATGCACGTGTGATATACAAATATCCAGGAGTTCTCAATGAAACTCTAGTCACTGGTTCATTGGTCAATGGATGAACAAGGTTTCATGATCATGTTAGTGCCTCGGCATCAATTGACAATAGAGTCATCTCATTGGAGAATAAGATGACCGGAATACCATATCTAAAGAATTCTAACACGATCATGTCATAGAGTTCAAGTTACAATGATTAGAAAACGTAGTGACTCATTCCTTAGACCGTGATACCATATCTAATCACTATCTCTCGAGGATACTTTAATGGCACCTAACGTCACTCGGTGGAACGGTGATCATAAGAGTGACATTGGATATTCAGAGGAACAGGTAGAGGTGTATGCTTCAAGAGCAAGATTTGTCCATCCGCGTGATGGAAAATACTCTGGATCCACTCGGATAAGTTATATATATATATATATATATATATATAAGTTGCACAGCGTGTGACTAGGTCACGGGGATATCACTTATTGGATCGATTAAAGTAGGTATTGTTAGTAACAAGGTTGAACCTGATATGGTGATGTCATTGATCAAGCCTCGGACAATACAAGTATCACAGAGACAAAAGCAATAAGACATAATTTTTATGGTTCAACGACAAGTTTCGTGAAATACACAGGTGGTCATCATGGGCATCCATGTCCCGTTGTTGATCATTGGTTAGAGAGGAGCCTTAGTCATGTCTGTAGTTTTCCCGAACCGTTGGATAGCACGCTTAAGGGATTGATGAATCTGGGAGATTATTATAGGCTTATTCGGAATCACTTAAAAAAAGACAAGAGAGAAACCAGAAATGTTCTGGAGAGATCCGAAGGTGTTCAGAGAAAGAATAAAGTAAAAGGGATCGAAAAGAGTTTCAGATAAATGGTGATTTAAATATATATTTATCATATATTAATTTTGAATTAATATGTTCCAAATAAAGTTTTATAAAGGCATCTTTCTTATATTCAAAAACCCTGGAGGGAATTTACCTAAAAAGAAACTGCGAGAAAAGGCAAAAGAAAACAACACCATGACTAGTTTGACCAGCCCACGCGCATGGGTGGCAGATAGCTGTCGCCGCCCATGGACGACAACTAGTAGGCTCCACGTGCGCGAGCTGCTGGGCCGCGGGGTGAAGTCGGCCCACCCGGAACTAGCCGCTGCCAGCCACCTGTTGGGCCGCATGGCGGCCGCTGGGCCGCGGGAGAGCAGCCGACCCGCCCGAGCTCCAGTCGTATTGTTGGAGATATACCCAAGAGGCAATAATAAAGTGATTATTATGATTAATTTATGCTTATGATAAATTTTTACATGCCATGCTATAATTGTATTAACTGGAAACATTAATACTTGCGTGATTTGTAAACATGTAAGAGTCCCTAGTAAAGCCTCTTGTTAAACTAGCTTGTTGGTTAATATATGATCATGGTTTCCTGATCATGAACATTGAGATATTATTAACAACAAGGTCATATCATTAGGAGAATGATATGATGGACATACTCCTATAGTTAAGCGTAGCATAAGATCAAGTCATTTAAAATAGTTCATTTGCTATAAGCTTTCAAATACATAATAACCTAAATCCTTGGACCATGAGCTCATGTTAATCACCATCACCGGATGGATGCTTTGATTACATCAAACACCACTTCGTAATTGGGCGGTTATAAAGGTGACATTGAGTGTTCAGAAAGTATGTGTTGAGGCATATGGATCAAGAGTGAGATTTGTCCATCCATATGATGGATAAATATACTCTAGGCCCTCTCGGTGGAATGTCATCCAATTAGCTTGCAAGCATATGACTGTCTCACGAGGGATCACATATCACAGGAACGAGTAAAGAGTACTTATCGGTAACAAGGTTGAACTTGGTATGCAGAGATACCGACGATCAAACCTCTGATAAGTAAAGTATCACGAGACAAGGGAAATTGGTATCATATGTGAATGGTTCATTCGATCACGAAGTAATCATAGAAATATATGGGAGCCATGTGAATTTCCAGATTCCCCTATGTGTTATTGATCGTAGAAGAGTCTTGGTCATGTCTGCATAATTCACGAACCGTAGGGAGACACACTTAAGGATTCGATGTTGTTTAGTAGATATGGAATGTAAGTAGGTAGAACGAATGTTGTTCAGAGTCTCAAATGAGATCCAGGATATCATGAGGAGATCCGGAATGGTCCGAAGAATAAGATTCATATAAGGAAAGTCCAATTTCCGGAGTTCGGAATGATTCCGGTGTTTTCACCAGAATGATCTAGAAGGGTCTAGAAGGTTCACCAGACCAGAAGGGGAAGGGTGCATGAATATGTCATGACTAAGTGGAATGATTGAATCATGTCCTAGGTCACTTGGTTGGGCATTGAAAGAAAGAAATTAAACTCCAAATTGAAAGTCAAAGGGCAAGTTTGAAAAGTCAAACTGGGACAATGTTTCCTGGTGGAGGAAGGAGAGAATCCTTATCTCCCTCCACCACAAGCCTAGTAGGAGAGGGAGTTGGGGAAGGATTCAAACTCCCCTCTTCCAAGCTGGCCCTCCCTCTCATAAATAGAGGGGAGGGGTGCCTTCCAAGACACACCACAACAAGCCCCTCCTCACACCGTCGTCGCGCTGCCAGCCGCCACCGCCGACCACCTCCTCCTCTCCGGCTTCTAAACCCTAGATCGCCGGGGAAACCCTAATACTCCACCATAACCCGCTCCGGCTTAAGTGAAGCCCTGCGGAATCTTCCCTCTACTTTCGACACCACGCCGCCGTGCTGCCGGAATCGCGAGGAGAGAACTACAACCTATGATGCCTGCGGAAACAAGGTAGAGGAAAGTCTTCATCGAGTACCGTACATGTGACCGACTGCGGGAGAGCTGCCTGAACGCGGAGCCGGAAGGATCGTCTACGCGATCTTGAGATCGGAAAGTGTACGACTACATCACCCACGAGAATGTGCTCTCGTTAACCGCTTTGGAATCTTCGAGGGTGAGTACTCTAATCCACTCGTTGCTACAATCTAGTAGATAGATCTTGGATTGTGTGTGTTCATGCGGTAGAATTTTTTTGTTTTCCATGCTACGAACCCCTACAGTGGTATCAGAGCCATGTCTATATGTAGATCTGTTGCACGAGTAGAACACAATGGTCATTATGGGCGTTGATGCTTTTGTTGTCGATTGCTTCTTGTGTAATTTGCATCTTGCGGGATGGTGGGATGAAGCGGCCTAGGCTAACCTTACATGACATCATTCATGAGACTTGCTCCACACTCAACATGCAACTTGTATTGCATAAGTGGCTTTGCGGGTGTCTGTCTCTCCCAACATAGTGAAGATTCAATTTACAACTGGTGATTGACAATAATAGTATCAATGTTGTGGTTCTTGTTCGTAAGTTAGAACAGTTCTTGTTCGAAAGCCCCAAACCACATAAAACATGCAAAGAAAATTAGAGGCGTCTAACTTTGTTTTGCAGGGGTGTGTTGTGATGTGATATAGCCATGATTGTGATTATATATGATGTATGCAATGATCTTTATTGTAAGTCGGCAACCAGCAGGAGCCTTATGGTTGTCTTTTAATTTCGTTAACACCTGCGTGTCTATTATTCAAAGTAGTTGTAATAGTTGATGCTGGTGAATGACAACCATGGAGAGGTTCCATTGACCTTGACGTCACGTCGGTGATGATGGAGATCATGTTCGTGCTAGAAGATAGAGATCGGAGGCATAAGAATAGAGGCCATATCATATCACATATTATGAATTGCATGTGATGTTAATCCTTTTATGCATCTTGTATTGCTTAGATCACGACGGTAGCATTATAAGATGATCCCTCTCTCAAAATATCAAGTTGTAAAGTGTTCATCCTTAGTAGGCACCATTGCCAAGACTCGTTGTTTCGAACCACTACGTGATGATCGGGTGTGTTAGATTCTGCGAGTGTATACAATAGGAGCAAGCCAGATTTTCTCATGCGGAACTAAGGTTAAATCTCAACAAACCTAGCATGTACAAACATGGTCGGAACACGGAATACCGAAAGGTAAAGCATGGGTCATATAGATGATATGATGAACATGATGATTGATCGCCTTTGAAACTACATCATGTCACGTGATGATCAGACTTGGTGTAATAGATTTGGTTCGTGTGATCACTAAAACAATGTGAGGGATATTGTTTTGAATGGGAGTTCATCAGTAATATGATTAAAAGTTGAACACTATTTATCATAAATTAAATCAAAGTGAATTTGCATAGTTGTTGTAGTCATTGACATCTTTTTACCACCTTTCACTTAGTTATAACTGAGATAATAGAACTATAGAATCCTGGTTAGTTACTTTACGAACTGGTATCGTATTGTTTTGAAGTGTTAATCTAAAGTTTAAAAGTCCTATTGCAAACTTTCAGTAAGTTTCGGTTACTCCGTGAAGTTTAATAATTGGTATTAAATCAAGAGTAACAATTCCAGTGTTAGTATATAAGTATCATGTTTTGTCTCCATGATTCTTGATATTCAAAAGATTGTTTTAATATCAAGGTTATCTAGGAGCTAAAAGAATTGTTTCAGAAAAGCATCATATGTGGAAGATATTGCGATATCTGAAATGATGCTTTGATTACAACATGATAGAGTATAATCCTCCAAAAGATATGGCAAAGTTTATGTTCTCATATTTGATGAGAATATACAAAAAGTTGGAGACGCTGGTCGTCCTAATCCTCCAAAAGGTTTTGGAGAGCAACATTATTCTCGCAATTCACCGTTATAAGCTAAAGTAGCTTGATCATGAATAGTTCCATGATAAGGATGAACATTTGATGTAGGTAAAATGTTTACTACACTAAAAGATTACTAAAGAATGGAATTTGAAAGAACACCAAAGATTTGATGCTGATGATCTACTTCAAAGTGCAAGTCTAAAGACAGTGGTATTTAACTATACATGTTTTGGACTATGTGTCATAAGTATGGTGCCACTGTTGATGTTGATAGATTCTTTTGAAAGGATAAAGAAATATTGAAAGAGAAATCTAAGAAATATTTGGCAGAAGAGGAAAGACTAGAATTGTTCAGCTTAGGTATATAGAAGATATACATGTTATAGCCATATTCTTTTCTTATTAGACAATGTTGTTCTTAAAGTATTGGATACTGAATTTGTTATTGTGAATCGTCATACGAAATAACACAATTCATGAACTACAATGTAACACCCCTAGTTCTAATAATACTAATTAGCAATTTATTGTGCATTCATGAGCATCATATTCTAAAACTGAAACTAAGAAAAATTAAAGCAAACCCTAAACCCTAATTTTCCCCTTCTCTTTGTAACTATTTCAAACGGTTTCAATATTTTGAAAATGATCAAAAAGTTGTGAATCCCAAACTGTTACAAGGGCCTCACATTATTTCAAAGGTTTTACAAAAATCTATGGCATTTGAAATGCCCAAAGCAGTTTTGTATTTTGGAATTAGCAAAAATAAATGAAAACAGAATAAGAAAAACATTTCTGAAAGAAAAAACTAGAGCCAGAAACCTATTCTAGCCCAGCCCAATTCCCTCTCCCCTTCCTGCCACCCAGCGCAACACCCTGTAGCCCAGCGCGGCCCATTCGTGGCCCAGTACCATTTCGGCCTCACCCCGTCGTCGTCTTCCTCAAACTGAGGAAGCAGCTCGCTGTCTGCGCACCCGCCGTCGATATCCACCGTGCTGCGATTCCCGCCGCCGCGTTGGATGCCAGAAACCGGATGCTCTCCCCTCTCTCTCCCCATACCCATTTCTCCTCCTCTCGTGCTTTCGGCATAGACTCTGTCCTCTCCGCCTCTGACTGCCGCTCGCCGTCGACATTGCCGACGACCTCGACCTCTCCCGGCCTCCCCGACACAACCATAGGAATCAGGGTGAGCTCGCGGTGCCCAGGCACCTCTTTATTTCCTTCCTCGCACCCTGGTTCACCGCCTGCCTCATACACCGCCGCTCGCCGCCGTAGATGCTCGTCGTGGACACTATTCCGGCCACCATACGAGGGCTGCGCCACCACTACCAGGACGGTCGCGACCCGCTCTCTCCAACGCGGCCAACCACGCATCAAGGCGCTCACGGGATCGAGAGATCCGTGCTTGACCTGGGGCTTCTCCATTGATGACGTCAGTGAGTCATCATGCTGGTGTCATAACCCCCTTTTCTTTTGTTTTTTTATTCCTATAAATTATTTTTGTAATTATGGAATCCCTGACATGTGGGCCCTTGTTGTAAGTCAAATAAATATTTCAGAAATGTTTTCTGTTTAATAAAATTATTAAAGTAATTCCAAAATGCAAATTATTTTATAATATTCTAAAAATGATTTAAAATAAATTAAAAATGAAGAAATTCATAACTAATTCATTTTAAATCAGAAAAATACAAATAATATATCAAAATGTTCAGAAAAATAAGATCTGTCCAATAGCATTATAATCATGCATTGTTAAACAAATTTAATTGAAAGTTAATTAGAAAGACAAAATGAACCCTCTCATATGCATCCAGGGTTTCTCCGAATTAGGGTTTGCACACCTTGGGACCCGATTAAATTGTCAAGGATGCTTTAGGGTTTTTATTTCCATGAAATTTAACCTGTCATATCATCATCCTTGTTTGAGCATTGCATCGATGCCGTGTGTTGATTGTTTCCCTCTCTTTTGGGTGTTTGGTTCTTCTTCGGTAGAATACGATATTAGAATCGAGATCGAGATTGAAGACCGAGATCAACACCGTCGAAGCTTGAAGACCAATACTTGGCCAACTATAATCAAGTAAAGTACCAGATGTATGAAGCTCTGCTTTCTGGATATCAACAGGCAAAGGCAATCGAAGCCCCACACATTATATAATCCTATGTTTTCGAGCATTTCAATTCTTGCCATGTGCATGCGATTCTAAAGTCTTTTATCGATAGATAGAGTAATCCTATCCGATGCATGTTTCCTTTGAAGCCTATATTCTCTGATCCACTGCTCCTAGCATAACTAGGGTTTGGCTTGTGAAGCGTTGCTAGAGCTATTATATCTGCCGTGCTTAGCCATACTTAGATGTTACCGCTGGTCCATCCGGTTGATGAATCAGAGCTGCGAATGAACCTAGTATGATAGGATGACATGGTAAGATTAGAGATGAAAGTTAAACATGCTAAGGCTTGTATGGGAGGCCACTGTGGGTTGTGGTTTTTGCATTCCCATACTTGCCACTACTAGGACCTGAGTTCTTGCCTATGGAACAAGACGAGCGTACAGCCACACGGGGGCCTGGAAACCCCCTCGACCAACTAACTTGCCTAGTAGATTCCATGAGTCACATAGTTTGGGCGTTCCATTCAACATACGCATTCTGGCTCTTCTCGAAGGAGGTGAAGGAGGTGCATTCATACAGGTAGGTAAGCGTGGCAGGGAATGGGAGATGACCGACATCCGTAATCTCAAACCCCGTTCACATCATTAGGGACCGACTTAGGGACTCGACCCGTTACGGTGGCATCTCCCTAGTGCGTGACTCATGGTCTCAGCGAAAGCGAGGTAAAGGTCGTGTCTAACCACCCTCTGCCGGCCTTCCAAGGAATAGGGCTTATCTAGTGGCATTAAGAGAAGGTTAGTATGTGTGGGTAAAGTTGTACACCCCTGCAGGGTTAAATATTTTCGAAAAGCCGTGTCCACGGTTATGGACGAACTTGGTGACCAGATTCTAAGATCATAGAGAACTTTAACCTAATCGTAAAACTTGTCAGATCAATGTTTGCTTAATGATGCTTCCTCATGGGTACGAGGGCGTGATCATAGATAGGTTCAGCTGATAATGATTCGGTGGATATCAAAATATGATCAAAGCTAGAGATACCGCTCTCTTATCCCCTTTTAAAATATTGTGTTTAGTAGAGATTCTTCTCCCTCTTGTTTTACAAAACAAATATGACTTTATGAAAAATAACTCCACCAGCCATAAGTCTTGCGGAGTACACCCTGTACTCACCCTTGCTTCGTTGATACTTTTGCAGCAGAGTAAGAGTTACCATAGAAGATGAGTTCTTCACGGCATCGACATCGACGAGTAGTTTGGAGCTCCTAGCCGGCAGTCTGGGATCTGTGGATTGGACGTTATCGTTATACTTCAGGCCTCTTAGGCCATTTGTTAAGTTTTCTATACTTAATAGCATAATTTGCCTTCTGTTGTTTGATGTTTGTGGTTAGTGACCTCTGCTTGTAATATTTTGGTTCTTTGCTCAGTTATGAGCTTGCTGTAATAATTTTTGTTTCGTAGGGTCACTGTTGTGTTATCAATTCTCTCTCTGTACGCCTTCGAGATTTAGGTTAGGCTTATGTCAGACAGAGGTCTGGGATTTGTCTAGCCTTGATCCCGGGGGTGTCACATACAATGGCCTAAGTAACTAGCAAAAGAATATGTGATGATGTTCATCGAGAACAAATACTGGGTTGTTGTGTTGCTCGTTAATATCAAAGCTTGCCTCCAAGATTTGTTTTATCAGGTATTATGAGAACAAAAGGGTTGTTCAAATAATTTCCATATTCCATGAAAGATGGATGATATACAGGTCTAGTTGGAGAAATCACATCCATAAATATAATGCTAAACATGTCAAAATACAATTGATTGAAAGATCACTTAAGAAGTGAAATCGCCGTATAAATTATAGTGGAAACAAAACATGAAGAAACCCCATGCTTGATGGAATTTTAGAGTCTTTTGATTTTTGATCAAATGACGCTTGTGATACTTTCCTAGAGATAATTAAAACTTCGTTCATAGGCCAAAAGTGAACGAATGACTAGCTTATTGGAACTTGTACATATAGATGTATGAAGTCCATTATGTGTAGTCAAGAGCGATGGTTTTAGCTTCATATGCTTTCTCCAAAAATTTGAGTGAATATATGAATATTTACTTAATGAGGATGAAGTGTGAAACATTTGAAAAGTTCAAAGATTTTCAAGATGAAGTGCAAAATCAATGTAACAAGAAAATAGAGAATTTATGATAGGATCACAAAGTAAGATATTTGAGTTACAAGTTTAGCATAACACCTATGATTTGTGGAATAGTTCCATGGATTTGCGTTTCCTGAAACACCATATGAGTATGGAATAATCGAGATATGCAATGAAACCTTGTTTCACATGGTAAGATCAAAGGTGTAATTCATAAAACTACCATTATATTTTAAATATTAAAAGCTTTAGAGACTACTGCTTTTCACTGAAAAGAGATCCATCATGATCCGTTGAAATGACACCATATAAAGTTATGGTTTGGGATAAAACCCAAGTTGTCCTTTCTTAAACATTGGTATTTTATGCATAAGAAAGGTGTTTGCAACCAAAGTCGGATGAACATGTCTTTGTATGTTATTTGAAATAACCGTTGAGTATTCCTCGATGACAACGAAGACAAGAATGTTTGTCTCTTAGAACGTCAAGTTCCTTTGAGAAGAAATTTTCTGTGAAAAGTTAAGTGGGAGGACAATAGAACTTTGATAAGGTTAAAAGAACTTTGGCTATATGTGCAAAGTTGCGTGGCACCGAAAAGTGAGGCAGCAACAATGCTCATTGCTCACGTGCCTCAAAGGTTGTGGTCGCGGAGTTCTAAGTTCCTATTGAACCAAGTAGGTCGGGTAAAACAATCAAATACTAGGATTTGAAAGTAGATCATTGTTATTTGACAATGATGAACCAATTGTATGCAAAGAAGCGACGATGGGCCCTGACTCCATCAAATGGCTTTAAGCCACAGAATCCGTGATAGTTCCATACACGAGAAATCAAGCTTATAACTTGAAAGACCCTATGAAAGGTGCAAGACCTTACAGTCGTATTTGGATCTATAAATAAATATACATGGATGTTTCACATCTATGAAATAGTCGACATATTGGGAAGGAGTTCACGGCAATGTTCAATTGTTGACTATGACAAGATTTGATATTTCATAGCGACATTTAGTCTAGACAGATTAATGTAGCAAACACTACATATAATTTTGTTTTGTGATAGTTGAATTAACAAAACAAGTTCTTCTAATAGAATGGTTACCTAGGACGTTTACATAACACGATCCAAAGGGTTTTGTAAATTCAAAGGATGCTAAAAGTGTATGCAAACTTAAATGGTTGAAATAAGCATCGAGGAGTTGGAATCTTCACCGTGATGAAATTGTTAAAGAGTTTAATTTCATCGAAGATGATGAAGATGCTTGCGTTTGCAAGAAATTAAGTGGGAGTGCTAAGACATATTTCTAATACATTATGTGGAAGACATATTGTTGATTGGAAATGATGTATCTTTTATTAACACATGTTAAGAATTTCATCTAGATGAAAGACTTAGGCAAAACCCAAATATTTGGTATCAATATCTATATGCATAGATTGAGACGCTAATATGGTTGTGCCAAATGTATATAGATGAGATATTGAAAGAGTTCAATATGAGGGAAATGACAAGAAAGGTTCTTTCCACACAGAAAGGATTAAATCAAAATTCAAGTGTATCAAAACTTGGTAAGTGAAACAAAGATTCAAGTATTGATTGATACTTGATGAAGAAAATCACAAAGAGTATTTTTCAATCATACTATGATATGTACAAATCCAGATATGTCATATGCTCTAAATGTTATAAGAATATACCAGAATGATTCATAAGATGATCATTGGACGATAGTAAGGATATTCTTATGATCTTTTGGAAGAACTAAGAATATTTTTTTTGGAAGTGAAAAATAGATGGTTAGTTCATTGTAAAAGGACTACATTGATACTAGTTTTGTCACAAAGTACAAATTAAGTTTATCTCAATCTAAACTAAGGGTGGCACAATATAATGGAAAGTAAGTTCCATAATGGATTTGGATGAGTTCCAAAGTTAAGACATTGTGACAGATACTACAACAAAATGCTAAGTATATGACTGCTATTATAGCAGCAAAACAGGGCATTTGTGTCATGTAGTTTGTTATCAAACTAGGTGTAGTTCACAGCAGGATATTACTATGAAGATATATTGTACGACAATATTATCAACATGTTTTAACCCCAAGGAACTAAAGGTCTCACCAAAGGACCAAATTTATACAAAGCCATGTCATTAGAGAATGAGTGATGTGTAGAGACACAAAGACATGCAATTACACACAGACCTGAAAGTGTCGGATCCGAAGATCGGTTGACCACTAGCAACCGTGTACATACAACACCGGAAATCCATAGGTGTTGAATACACAAAGATTTGAAACTAGATTATTGTCTCTAGTGCAAGTGGGAGACTATTGGAGATATGCCCAAGAGGCAATAATAAAGTGGTTATTATCATATATTCATGCTTATGATAAATGTTTACATGCCATGGTATAATTGTATTAACCAGAAACATTAATACTTGTGTGATTTGTAAACATGTAAGAGTCCCTAGTAAGGCCTCTTGTTAAACTAGCTTGTTGGTTAATATATGATCATGGTTTCCTGATCATGAACATTGAGATGTTATTAACAACAAGGTCATATCATTAGGAAAATGATGTCATGGACATAATCCTATAGTTAAGCGTAGCATTAGATCAAGTCATTTAAAATACTTCACTTGCTATAAGCTTTCAAATACATGGTAACCTAAATCCTTCGACCATGAGATCATGTTAATCAGCATCACCGGATGGATGCTTTGATGACATCAAACACCACTTCGTAATTGGGTGGTTATAAAGGTGGCATTGAGTGTTCGGAAAGTATGTGTTGAGGCACATGGATAAAGAGTGGGATTTGTCCATCCATATGAAGGATAGATATACTATGGGCCCTCTCAGTGGAATGTCATCAAATTAGCTTGCAAGCATGTGACTGGCTCACAAGAGATCACATATCACATGAATGAGTAAAGAGTACTTATCGGTAACAAGGTTGAACTAGGTATGTAGAGATACCAACAATCAAACCTCGGATAAGTAAAGTATCGCGAGAAAAAGGGAAAGTGGTATCATATGTAAATGGTTCATTCGATCATGAAGTAATCGTAGAAACATGTGGGAGCCATATGAATTTCCAGATTCCTCTATTGGTTATTGATCGGAGAAGAGTCTCCGTCATGTGTGCATAATTCACGAACCGTAGGGAGACACACTTAAGGATTCGATGTTGTTTAGTAGATATGGAATGTAAGTAGGGAGACTGAATGTTGTTCGGAGTCTCGGATGAGATCCGGGATATCACGAGGAGATCCAGAATGGTTCGAAGAATAAGATTCATAAAAGGAAAGTCCAATTCCGAAGTTCGGGAATGATTCCATTGTTTTCACCGAAATGATCTAGAAGAGTCTAGAAGGTTTACCGGACCAGAAGGGGAAGGGTGCATGCATATTCCATGACTAAGTGGAATGATTGCATCATGTCCTATGGCACTTGGTTAGGTGTTTGAAACAAAGAAATTATACTCCAAATTGAAAGTCAAAAGACAAGTTTGAAAAGTCAAACTGGGACAATATTTCCTGGTGGAGGAAGGAGAGAAACCTTCTCTCCCTCCACCACAAGCGTAGTAGGAGAGGGAGTTGGGGAAGGATTCAAACTACCCTCTCCCAAGCTGCCCCTCCCTCTCATAAATAGAGGGGAGGGGGTGCCCCCAAGACACACCACAACCAGCCCCTCCCCACACCGCCGCCGTGCCGCCAACCGCCACCGCCTCCAGCCGCCGCCGCTGCACCAATTCATCGTCGCCCTAGCCTCCGCCGACCACCTCCTCCTCTCCGGCTTCTAAACCCTAGATCACCGGGGAAACCCTAATACTCCACCATAATGTAAGGGTCCCAACCTTTAATAAGGTAGAGATCCCTGTGTTCACAATGCTAGTCCCTGGATCAATAGCTAGCATCCACAATTAAGATGTAATATCAAGAAACAAAGGTCATATTACAATTTTATAACCAGGAATAAAATAATTTATTACATCTTACATATCTCATTTGGATATCTCATTACAATGCAGCAGAAATAACTATAGCATGGAGTCCTTCATCTTCAAAGTGCCACAGGCAATCATGTTGGTTGTAGACTTGTAATCCTAATCAACACATTTCACTAACATCAAACAAACCTGCAACATAATAAGTTACAGCCACAAGGGTCAATACATTTGAATTGTATTGGCAAGTGATACTATGGTAGTATAGTGGAGTCTATCAACTATATGCATTTGGCTAAGTGGAGCTTAGGCTTGCTTTTCTCAAAATAGTTTTTCCTTATCATTTGAAAACACTAAGTTTTTGCTTGTCAAAAACACCCAAGCAACCACCAATAGAAATTGGTGAACCTTTACCCTTGTTCAACCACAAGTTTTAACTTAGAAATTGGGATGAGGAGATTCTTGATAGATTTCATGTCTTTATGCTCAAATTGTCCTTTGCTAGGGACATGGCTAAGTACTTAGATTTTACACTCTGCATAGGTTGTGCACTTTCCCCACAAGACTTGGTTTCACCAAGACAAGATCTTTCAGAAGACTTCCCTTAGACCAGAATGGACGCGCTCCAAACCTATCAATCCCCTACCACCAACTGTCCATTTGGCTAAGTTAGTGCAACCTATATGATCCAGGCAGAGCCCATAATGCCAAGAGGCTGCACTTGAAGCTTCTCAACATTTGACATCTCAAATCTCTTTGTTCCTGGGTGGCAATCCACAAGTGAGATACACAAGGTAAACCATAGAAATGGGCCTTGTGTAACCACTCAACACAAACCATTCTTTCCATTCCACCCAGGTGTTTCATTCACTTAGTTGTTTTATTAAACAAAACACAAGTCCTTGACTTAGAAGTATTCCATAGCATGAATATAATCCACCCTTGTTTTCTATTAGCTAAGCTAAGCATGATAGTAGTAGGAATCTTAACTTAGGAAAATTCTACTAAGGTTTCATCTACTAGGATTTCCCATGGCATAGTTTATACTTAGCAAAATTCCATGCAAGTCCTACTTAGAAATATCACTAATGCATGGTAAAAATAATGGGACAAGGTATGAAGCATCACTTGCCTTTTTGGTAGAGAATTATAAGTTCACTCCTTGATCTTGCAATATTCACACTCTTTCAAATTCCACTACAATTCAACCAAGCAAGCAATATTCAATCCACCATTCAAGCAAACATCACATAGATTAACAAAACAAAGAAATGCATGCAAGCATGCCAAGATTGTTTTATTTGGAAAGTGGTCTCTATTAGGTTATAGACATCATAAAATATTTATTGGTCATTTATAAAAGTGGCAAGGTCATTTGTAAATGCGGCAAAATCATTTGATAACAAGTTAGTGAAAATGGCCATTTTAAGTCATTTTTATTTTGCTAGAAATAATTCAAACCAAAGTAATATTTTCTAGTGTTTGAAAAATACATTTTTAAACACAAATATTGGTGTTTTATGGCCAAGGATTAATATTAAAACCATATGCAAAAGGTTTCACCTATAAACCATTTTTACACTAAATCAATATTTTATGTTGTTGAAAATGCCTTTAGCAAAGAAATAATCTTTATAGGGTTCACCAAATATTTTTTTTAATTCTAACACTTGGTTTTTGGGGTTAGAGAGTTTAATCCAAATCATTTCCCAAAGATTTTTCCTCCAAAAAGTATTTTTAACATATAAACAACCTTTTTACATGACTAGAAATGTTCTAAATCAAAGATTTATTCTTTTGCCCCACAAAATATGTTTTTGAATCCACAAGTTGGTTTATATTGTCAGTAGGTTCAAAACAATCCATTTGCCAAAGATTTTATCCTAAAAAAATTGCTAGAATAATTTTTATATCCAAAATATGCCTACACAAGTTTCTGCAAAAACAACCAATTTAACTGATGCAATTCATTAAACAAAGCGCAGGGTTGGATAGAGTTTTTCTTTCTGATTCCATTGATATAAAATTTGCAAAATTTGGACGTGTGGATCAAAAGTTATAGATTTTACAAAATCTAGCATCTAATAGATCAAAATTTCTAATTTAGAACACACCCTCGCCACGTGGCTGTTTTCTATTCGCTGGTACCATTTCGTCTGGATCGAGTGATACGGGCCGCAATATTAAAAGGTGATCGTGTGGTACAGAGGCAACGTACCCCTTCGCTTTAAGTGAATCTAGCGTAGCCTCACGATTTGCATCCAACGGCTCGCAGTGCAAGACCACTAATTGGCGGCGCTGGCGGCGGCGAGTGGCGGCGGCGCGCTCGGCCAGTGAGGTTGCCGACGATACAGGGGGCTATAGGTAGAGAAGGGTAGCTCACCAGATTCGCAACAACGAGAGGATGCTCAACGTGCTCGCCGTTTGTCGAGGGGCGCACAGGGTTGATCGTAATTGCTCGTCGGAGAGGTGCCTGGCATCGGGTGCGGTCTATCGTCGCCGGGGGCGAGCTTGTAGGCCACCAGAAGGTAAGAGGAGGGTACAGTTAGATGCGGGCGAGTGTGACGGTTACAGGAGCATCAACTAGAGGGTCAGGGGTGGTCTGTACTTACCGGGAGGACTCGCCGGAGTCGAGGCAGATGGCGGTGTGCAGGGGTGTGGTCGTTGTCGAGCTTAGGGAACGCGTGCGGGCAAGGTGAAGGTGCTGGCAGATGCGCACGAAGCTGCCGGTCAAGCTAGTGTGAAGTAGGGGTCGAGGGGGTGACTATCCTCGCCGGAATCGACGAAGGACCTCGTCGGAGACAGTGGAGTGCAACGCAAAATTCAGGCAGCCTTGGGCACTCGGGGATGGTAGGTTGAGGGGGAAACGGAGAGGAGGGAGAGGCGGTTAAGAAGGTCGGGTCAGGGGAGGAATTTACTCACGTGTTTACGCCAATTTATTCGTATTCAACGCCGGCAGAAACAACAGAGGAGAGGGCGAGGTCAGCGCGTGGGGAGGACGACGATGAGGTGGCAGTGGGTCCCGTTCGTCAGCGAGGTGAGGAAAATGCGCGTGGGGTCCAAACGTCAGCGACTCTGCGGGTTCTTTGTCGAGTATGAAACATTTTCTGCGAGGGAAGAGAGAAATGGGCTTGCTGGGCTGGACTGGGCCAGGTTGGGTTGGGCTGGTTGGTTTTCATTTTTTTATACTGATTCATTTTTCTTTTTCCATTTCTATTATTCTGTTTTGATTTTGTTTGATCATTTCAAACAACCATTTGAATTCAAACTTCAACCAAACTTTGTGTAGATTTTAATACTGTTATTTAACATAATATAAAATCAAATTTGGAATATTTATTTTATTCTTTAAGGGTATATTAACTATTTAAAATAGGCCCTTGTATTAATTCAATCAAGATTTAATAATGTTTTCAAGCTTCATTTGAAATCTAAATCTTTCCAAATCTTTTCAGTAGGTTTTATTTATTTATTAGGGTGTCAAATAGTTCACTTTGAATTATCTGGAATAGTTTTAATATGATTTAGTAATCATTTAAATTGGGTATTTGTCTTTATTCCAAGGAAATTAAATATGGGTCTAATTCCATAAATTTTATTTAGTTGATTTCTTTGATCCCATTTAAGTTAATTAAATAACTTTTATTCCACTTGGGTAAATTCCAAATTCTATTTTCACATGATTTAATTAATCATTCTTATTAGGGAATTTGTCTTAATCCAATGGAATAGAATTTGGTTAAGGCCATATTATTTCATTTCAATATTATTTATCCATTTATTTCATTTGAACTTGGATTATGATTATTCCATTTGTTTATGGTCTTGGCCAAGTTTTATTTGGCTCTTATCAAATAGTCCTTATTTATTATTTTTTCCTTTGTCTTTTAAAACCATATCTTTTTATTTAAAGACCAAAACTCGGTGATTCCAATTTGTAAAATCTTGTTTAATATCTGTTTATCCTTTTAAATGTCTTTAGGATTATTTGCTCACCATTTATTATGGATTTCTAGATAGGTGCTTTATTAGCTTTGGAAATTCAATTTCCTTATCTTATTAAATTCAAAAGATTTTATCTATGGCTCCAAATTAAGTGAAACCAATTCATATGGTTTTATAATATTTCTATTTGTCATTCTTTATCATTTGTAAATGTTTGTTGAAAATTTTTTATATGGATCAAAACCATGGTCTTAGAGATATCTTGGAAAAACTCACATTAGGGTTTTAGGGTTTTGATTTATTTGCCAAGTGTTTAAATTTTCCAGATGCATTTATGAAGAATGCATTTCACTTGATTTGAATTTAGTGGGAATAAGTTTGTTCAAGATGAGTTTTGATGTTTCCAATTAGAAACAAAAAGTTTCTTTTCACCCTAAATTTCAACAATTATTTATTTTGTTTATTTATTTTTTCACATTACAAAACTTGGAAAATTTTGGGATGTGACACATAACCCGCTTCGGCTTAGGCGAAGCCCTGTGGGATCTTCCCTCTACTTCCGACACCACGCCGTCGTGCTTGCGTCGGGTGGCCCACCCAGGTTGCCCTAGGGCCCATCCGGCTGGAGTACGAGTTTTGCCCCCTTTTCCATTGTTTTTAGTACCGCATGGGGCACCTCAAGGTGAGGGACTGATGACTACAAGTGCAGAGATCATTTGTAGCTAGTTTTAAAATAAAGATATCGATCCCACAGGGAGCAGGAGTCTGAAGTCTAATAACTTTTAAATTAAATACTAAAATAGAAATGCTAAAATAGAGTTTTAATTAACAATATAATATGCAAGTATTGTGTAAACATGTGTTTTGGGGTTTTTGGTATAAGAGAATAATAAGTAAAATAAAACAAACTGAATACAGAAAGTAAGTATCGCGTATGTAAAATAGATTTGAAACTGCAATGGGGAAATCACTCTCAGGGATTAGCGGATACACCACTAGCATTATAAAGGGCTAAGGTAAAGATTATTATCATGACAATTGTCAACTATGTATGTGTGGGAGAAACACCGTATTTGGACAAATAAGCAGCAACCACTGCTCACATGATCCTCATAATCATAGCAGACATCAATCAACATCAATTGAATTACTGCGCTATTAAGGGACTTGATCCCGCGGGACGTATCCCATGGCATGGATAGTGTTCTGTGAGTTTTCTCGGTTTCCAAGTTGATACGTAAGGAGTGCCAACAGCTTTATAGTCACTGTAAGAGCTAACACACCTCCGTCTATCAACAAGTAGTTTTCTCCATCAAGTCCCCACAAGAGACAAAAATTGAGAGGTTGACTTCTCCCAACATCAAGATGAAGACAGTCTAACACATGGTCACGGTGATGAATATCATAACAAATTTTATATTATTTCAATCTCACGCTAGGGTTTGTCCATCTCCCCAAGAAGTAATGATCTACTCAGACATAAAGGCAATCAACATCATGGCAAAAGCAATGGAATCTATCATAGATGAATAGTACTTGTATAAATCCACAACGAGTATGAAAATTACAACAAGATCTAGACAAGATGTATATGGGATGGATGGAGATGGTGGTGATGCAGCAGTTGACGATGAAGATCGATGCCTTAGCCTCCTAGATCTGTGTAGCATGAAGATGGATCCCCGGTGGATGAGTTCCCCCTCCAGATCCCTTCCGTAGATGAGGTTTCGGCGATTTCTGATCGCTCTGTATGTCGTCTCTCTGATCCAGTTGCACAGGGTAAAACTATTTGAGGAGGCGGAGGCGACGCCAACTATACGACGAGAACTATACGGCCGAAAAATTTATTCCCGTCGTATAGTTGGTCGTTAAACCTTCTGTATACTTTGTTCGCTTCATGTTTTCTTCTAGTGTTATTGCTATTTCCCAAATTAGCGATTTACGTTGTTTTTGACTCCTTTTCGCCCCAATACAATTGCTCCAATAATTATGTCCATCGTGTCCATCATCTGTCTTGATCCTGGTGAAAATAAACATAAAAGGTGTGCGTGCACGCCGTAAAATACCAAGATCTTACTACTACAATTCAAAATAATAATATAAAACATGATGCAAATATGCACTCATTAGGACCTCCTCCGTCCGCCTATATATAGTGGTGACCATAGGTGGATTAAAAACACAACAAAATAAATAAAAGGCTTCTGTAGCCTATATCTTCTCTCTCTCTCTTGCGACTATGACCCCCTTGTTAGGGTTGTGCGAGCGAGGAGTTCTTCACCACGGAACGCCGGCTGTGGTATTCAGAGTCGGGAGATCTACTTCTGCAATCTTGGCTGGGTTAGGGAGAAGCGGGAGTCATCGTCGAGCATCGTACGTGTGTGACTCCCTTGGGCGGCGTCGTGCTTTTAGCGCTAGGATTTGTCGAGGCCGTTGGACTTCATGACCTCGAGGTCAACGTCGGAACGACTAAATCAACCACGTTCCTCACGGTACGTCAACCGCGCCCGGTTTTTAAAGTTATGAATACCATAACGCCTCTCGTTACTGCATTACTAGTAGATAGATCATGGCATTAGGGTTTCGATCTTAGGATTTTTTTTGTTTTCTTCCCTCAAACCCCAACACCCTAGGCCTTGTTGTCGACAAGGTGGCTGAGATCCGCCATGAAAGACTCCCAGAGAAGCCAATCTTATCCATGACGCCCTTGTAGAGGTCAGGGTGCATGTCTGTTGGCTTTGTCCCTGATGTCTTGAGCGACTTACCTCACGATGCCGGTCATGCTGCTGAAGGCCATGAGCTCGTCCTCGGCAAGGGCACCCCACTTTATCTTCCCTATAGGAGCTAGCCTACCAGGGTAGTCGCCGGCTGGATTGTTAGGGCCATTAAGGATCACCGTCTTTGACTCCTGGGTGTCGTGGTCATCAGCAGATCAAGGTGCACGATTTGCTAGAGGTGTCCCAAGGGGCTATGTTGAGCCCATGGTTTACTTGTCGGTGGCCAGGACATAGGATAATATGGTCTTCATCTCGTCATAGTGTTGGGCCACGCAGAGATAAAACAAAACTTTTTCCTCTAACGTGGTGATCCCAAGATCTAGCTGAGGTAGAAAGCCATGAGGTTTACCACTAGACGCGCGGTTGCGGATTACTGATGAAGCGCGTCAGTTGATGCAGTGCAGTCCTGACGATCCGATCGTCTTGGTGCTGATCGCACAGCACCTCTGCTGGTATCCACACGTACAAGGAGGAGCACCGGCGGCGAACTGCTAGGTTCGTTACGGCGGCTGGACTGCTGTGGAGCTAGGGTTTCCAACACATGGAATGACCTAACCGAACAACGATTAACCTTTTTGGGTTACTGTGCTCCACTATATATAGGGAGTGAACATGGGATGCTCGCGCGACCCATTCACTAAAGCCCATATAACACTAGTCACCGTGAGTCCAACTCACTAACTCAGTCCTAATCCGGTTTAGGTCCAACCCAACCAGATTATATGTTCAGATCCAATCCGAACTTGCTCCCGCTCTTAAGTGTGTGACCCCGCAGGCTCATGGTTACTTGGACACGATTAGAGTCCGACTCACAATCGATCAATCGACATCGGCTCCTAGCAGAACGTGCCGATTCCCAAGTACCAAAGAGTCATGACGACTTGCCTTTTCAATGCGACTTACGTCCGAGTCCCTTTTGCCTCACGATATACCTTGTCAGACTATAGGCGAATATATGTCATCCCTTAAATAGTCCGACTCTCTTCTCGATCCGAGATAAGTGATTCACCCGACTAACTCTTAGCCGATCGCCTCGGTTAACACTTAACCGAGTCGTGCATGGCCATGCTTTCCGAATCATATCTCACGAGAGGGCCCAGAGAATATCTCTCCGAGTGGAGGGGCAAAATCCCATCTTGGTTATTCACATCACGCAGCTTGATTCTCAGTCGACCCGAACCCTGCCTTTATAACTGCCCAGTTACGGATCAGCGTTTGACAGAACCTAAGTCGGTGATCCTCAACTCGGACTATGCAACAACCTCAGGTCTAAGGATTACATTGATTGAGATATACAAATGACAACTTAGTTCGTTGTACCTCAATATGGGTCAATCCGACTCGCTAAACTCTTTAGCCTAGTCTGTGTAAGTTGGAATAGCATCTCCATGCCCATGACAAGTGGAACCGAGTCATCAAGCCAACTTTCACATTGGTCTAAGTTGTGTGTCCAGCACAACCTCAATGACCAAGGATATTTAGTGCAAACAACATGAATGCATAGTTCCACAACTGAATCACATATTCAATGATACACATCAGATGTTTATACAAGGACTACTTAATAACTTTATGAATACAATGGGAAATATCATCATACATGATTGCCTCTAGGGCATATTCCCAACAGTCTCCCACTTGCACTAGAGTCAATCTTCCGACATCACATGTCTAAGCATCTAATGCCCATGGCTCTTAAGTGCGCCTCATGCTTCGGCTGGGGTAACGGCTTTGTCAACGGATCCGCAATATTTGCATCGGTGTGTACCTTGCATAACTTGATATCACCCTGATCCACGAACTGGCGAATTAGGTGGTACCGCATGAGTATGTGCTTGTTCTTCTGGTGTTGTCTAGGTTCCTTGGCTTGTGCAATAGCACCATTGTTGTCACAATACACGTCCAACGGATTGGACGAGCCCTGAACCACACCAAGATCCATGAGGAAATTCCTCATCCAAACAGCTTCCTTTGCTGCCTCCGAGGCGGCAATATACTCAGCCTCTGTTGTAGACGCAGACACAGTCTCTTGCTTGGAACTCTTCCAGCTCACAGCACCTCCGTTTATAATAAACACGTATCCGGATTGCGAGCGAGAATCATCAGAGTCGGTGAGATAACTCGCATCCGTGTAACCCTTTACACTGAGTTCATCTTCACCACCATAAACCAAGAACATATCCTTAGTCCTTCTCAAGTACTTTAGGATATTTTTAGCCGCTGTCCAGTGGATCTCTCCAGGATCAGCCTGGTATCTGCTCACAACACTTAGAGCATAGGAAACATCCGGCCTAGTACAAATCATGGCGTACATGATGGATCCGACTTCAGAAGCATATGGAATCGCACTCATCCGACTTCGCTCATCAGTTGTCGAAGGACACTGAGTCTTGCTAAGTTTTACACCATGGGACATCGGTAAGAACCCCTTCTTAGACGATTCCATGTTGAACTTTTTCAACACTTTGTCCAAATAAGTACTCTGACTCAATCCAATGAGCCTCCTTGATCTATCTCTATAGATCCGGATTCCGAGGATGTATGTTGCCTCACCCAAGTCTTTCATTGAGAAACTCCTTTCCAATGATTCCTTGGTTTCTTGCAACATCTGGACATCATTTCCAATCAGTAATATGTCATCCACATATAAGATTAGAAAATTTACTTTGTTCCCACTAAACTTCTTGTACAAACAAGAATCATGATCACTCTTGATGAAGCCAAACGATTTGACTACCTCATCAAAGCGAATATTCCAACTCCGAGATGCTTGCTTCAACCCATAAATGGATTTCTGAAGTTTGCATACCTTGTCAGCATTAGCCGGATCGACAAAACCCTCGGGCTGTATCATATACACGTCCTCGGTTAAATTTCCGTTAAGGAAAGCCGTTTTGACATCCATCTGCCATATCTCATAGTCGAAATAGGCCGCTATAGCTAACATGATCCGAACTTATTTAAGCATCGCTACGGGCGAGAAGGTCTCGTCGTAATCAACTCCTTGAACTTGTCGGAACCCCTTCGCGACAAGGCGTGCTTTATAGATTGAAACATTTCCATCCATATCAGTTTTCTTCTTAAAGACCCATTTGCACTCGACGGGTCTTGCACCGTCTGGCAGATCAACCAAGTTCCAAACTTGATTTTCATCCATGGACTTTATATCGGATCTCATGGCTCCAAGCCATGACTCGGAATCAGATCCCACCATCGCTTCCGAATAATTTGCCGGCTCATCACTGTCTAACAGTAACACATCACGAACACTTCGTAATCTTGCCGATCTTCGTAGTACAGGTGCTGCTGTCGGCTCAGCTGCCACGATCGGCTCAACCTCCAAGGTTTTTGCCGATTCGCTATTAGCCGATTCACTATTAGCCGATTCCTCTCGAATTTCTTCGAGTTGCACCGTGCTCCCACTTACTCCCCGACTGAGAAACTCTTTCTCAAGGAAGACACCGTTCCGAGCGACAAACACTTTGCCCTCTTCTCGGTTGTAGAAGTAGTAACCCAAGGTTTCCCTCGGATACCCCACGAAAATACATTTATCCGACTTGGTCGTAAGCTTGTCCGACTGAAGTCGCTTGACAAAAGCTTCACAACCCCAAATCTTAAGAAAAGACAAACTCGGCTTTTTGCCTGTCCACATCTCATGCGGTGTCTTCTCTACCGATTTTGATGGTACTTTGTTTAGTGTGAACGCCGCTGTTTCTAGACAATAACCCAAAAATGATAAAGGCAGATCTGTCCGACTCATCATTGATCGTACCATGTCCAACAAGGTCCGATTCCGCCTTTCCGAAACACCATTCCTTTGTGGCGTTCCTGGCGGAGTAAGTTGAGGAACTATTCCACAAATTTTCAGATGGTCATCAAACTCATGGCTCATGTACTCGCCTCCTCGGTCCGACCGAAGAAACTTTATTTTCTTGCCGAGTTGATTCTGTGCTTCATTCTGGAATTCTTTGAACTTTTCAAAGGCTTCCGACTTATGTTTCATTAAGTAGATATATCCATACCTACTCAAATCATCAGTGAAGGTAATGAAGTAATCATAACCACCCCTGGCTGTCGTGCGCATTGGTCCACATACATCACTATGTACTAGTCCCAACAAGTCGGACGCCCTTTCGCAACTCTTTGCAAAAGGTGTCTTGGTCATTTTGCCGAGTAGGCAAGATTCGCATGTCTCGAACGACTCCAAGTCGAACGAAGTTAGGAGTCCATCATCATGGAGCTTCTTCATGTGTTTCCAACTTATATGACCAAGCCGACAGTGCCAAAAGTAAGTCATATTCAGATCATTTGGTTTCAACCTTTTAACATTTATGTTATAAACCGACTCACCATCAAGATTCAAAATAAATAACCCGTCCTGGACGGGTGCAAAGCCGTGAAACATATCATTCAAATACAAAGAACAACCATTATTCTTGATATTCGACTCATAGCCTTGCCTCATCAAACATGAAGCAGAAATAATGTTTCGACTGAGCACTGGAACATAATAACAATTATTTAGTTCCATAATGAATCCGGAAGGTAAATGAAGTTGCATCGTGCCGACTTCCAACGCAGCAACTCTTGCTTTGTTGCCGACTCGAATATCAACCTCGCCTCTTGCTACGCTCCTAGTTCTTACCAGTCCCTGCAACGAGTTGCAGATGTGAATAACTGATCCGGTATCATATACCCAAGAACTATTAGGTGCATCAGCAAGATATATGTCTATAACATTGCAAACAAGTGTACCTGAGTCGGAAGTCATACCTCCACTCTTGGCTTTGTCGGCCAAGTACTTGCTGCAGTTCCTCTTCCAATGGCCATCCGCCTTGCAGTAGAAGCAAGTGGATCCGGCTAAAGGAGATGGTTTAGTCCCTGAGGAAGCGCTTGGGACCGGGTCCTGAGCCTGCTTTCCTCCTGACTTAGCCTTCTTCTTAGTCCAAGAACTCTTTTTGAACTTAGCCTTATTCTGCACCATCAACACTTGACTGGTGCCCTTCTTGAGATCCGCCTCTGCCTGCTTGAGCATCCCATGCAATTCAGTGAGCTTCTTATCCATACCATGCATGTGGTAGTTCGAAATGAACTGCCCATATGCACTAGGAAGAGAGTTCAGAATTATATCCATAGCGAACTCTTCGCTTATGGGGTAGCCAAGCCTTTCCAGAGACTGCACGTAACCAACCATTTTGATCACATGCGGACTCAGTAGATCACCATCCTTAAGCTTGCAACTCAGCAAAGCCTGAGAGACTTGATACCTCTCAGTCTTCGCCTGAGCCTGGAACATACTTTTGAGGCTTTCGATCATATCGTAGGCCTCAACATGCTCGAACTGCTTTTGCAAGTCCGGTTCCATGTGAGCAAGCATAAGACAGCTGATATCCGTGGACTCATCCTTAGCCCGACGGTAGGCATTGGTGACTGCGACAGTCGCATTCTCATTCGGCTCATCTGGAAGTGGGTTGTCTAGGACATGGTCCTTCTTTTCTTGTTTGAGAACAATTCTCAGATTTCGATACCAGTTGGTAAAATTAGTGTCGTTCAGTTTATCTTTCTCAAGAATGGTTCTCAACGCAAAACCGGATATCTGAGAGTGACTGCTACTTGGTGCCATGATCTACAACAGAAAATATGCAAAGAACACTTAAGACATGTATTCATAAAAGAGCAAGCATATTAAACATTTTAATATTTTATGCTCCCACTAGAACCAACACCCCTCCGATGGTTACTTAGTGATTCAGGATCCTAAATAAGCAAGTCGGCTAGTGAGCTTTAGCATCACCGCTAGCCGCCAAGTGATCTAGGTAGACAACTCCTTGTCAATCGCATCTCATGCGACTCCTGTTGGACGGGTGGCATCACATGCCCCGGCTCCCATCCGACATTTCCCCGAGTCCCACAACCGTTGTGATAGACCCGTCTAGCTTACCGAGTGTTTCTGCAGTAAGAGTCCGACTCGAACCCACCTAGTCAGAAAGAATTGGCAGCACCTCAATTTTATGAGCCCACTACCAAAAATGTCCGACTTGTGATGGTGCAAACACTGGCGGGAAAACCGACTAGACCTTCTTTGAGGGATTAAATTTTACCGACTATCTAATAGAGGTAAAACTGAGACATAACAATAACACAAAATAAAGCAATTATAATGTGAAATGGTATGGCTCTCTTCATGGCGATCTCCATCTCCACAAAGCCTGTAATCCGACTCGTGCCAACTCTTGTCACTTGCCGTCTTACTCCATGTCGCCGACATGTATAACGCCTTGCATGCCTTCCGGGTTCTCAAACAGCTACACTAGCTTAGTAAAGTAAATTACATAGAGAATCCGACATGCAGGTCGTTATACAATAAAGTGACAGCACCTAGGCTCCAGCCGGCTGACAAAAACCGTGATTCGCAGATCACGTATGGATTACACACATACATCACATGCACATGAACCATACCATTCACAACTTCCTGCAAAAACAAGTTATGCATAGATACAATATCTACCGGCGTTGTGAAACTCGCAATTATTTATTTTGTTTATTTATTTTTTCACATTACAAAACTTGGAAAATTTTGGGATGTGACACATAACCCGCTTCGGCTTAGGCGAAGCCCTGTGGGATCTTCCCTCTACTTCCGACACCACGCCGTCGTGCTTGCGTCGGGTGGCCCACCCAGGTTGCCCTAGGGCCCATCCGGCTGGAGTACGAGTTTTGCCCCCTTTTCCATTGTTTTTAGTACCGCATGGGGCACCTCAAGGTGAGGGACTGATGACTGCAAGTGCAGAGATCATTTGTAGCTAGTTTTAAAATAAAGATATCGATCCCACAGGGAGCAGGAGTCTGAAGTCTAATAACTTTTAAATTAAATACTAAAATAGAAATGCTAAAATAGAGTTTTAATTAACAATATAATATGCAAGTATTGTGTAAACATGTGTTTTGGGGTTTTTGGTATAAGAGAATAATAAGTAAAATAAAACAAACTGAATACAGAAAGTAAGTATCGCGTATGTAAAATAGATTTGAAACTGCAATGGGGAAATCACTCTCAGGGATTAGCGGATACACCACTAGCATTATAAAGGGCTAAGGTAAAGATTATTATCATGACAATTGTCAACTATGTATGTGTGGGAGAAACACCGTATTTGGACAAATAAGCAGCAACCACTGCTCACATGATCCTCATAATCATAGCAGACATCAATCAACATCAATTGAATTACTGCGCTATTAAGGGACTTGATCCCGCGGGACGTATCCCATGGCATGGATAGTGTTCTGTGAGTTTTCTCGGTTTCCAAGTTGATACGTAAGGAGTGCCAACAGCTTTATAGTCACTGTAAGAGCTAACACACCTCCGTCTATCAACAAGTAGTTTTCTCCATCAAGTCCCCACAAGAGACAAAAATTGAGAGGTTGACTTCTCCCAACATCAAGATGAAGACAGTCTAACACATGGTCACGGTGATGAATATCATAACAAATTTTATATTATTTCAATCTCACGCTAGGGTTTGTCCATCTCCCCAAGAAGTAATGATCTACTCAGACATAAAGGCAATCAACATCATGGCAAAAGCAATGGAATCTATCATAGATGAATAGTACTTGTATAAATCCACAACGAGTACGAAAATTACAACAAGATCTAGACAAGATGTATATGGGATGGATGGAGATGGTGGTGATGCAGCAGTTGACGATGAAGATCGATGCCTTAGCCTCCTAGATCTGTGTAGCATGAAGATGGATCCCCGGTGGATGAGTTCCCCCTCCAGATCCCTTCCGTAGATGAGGTTTTGGCGATTTCTGACCGCTCTGTATGTCGTCTCTCTGATCCAGTTGCACAGGGTAAAACTATTTGAGGAGGCGGAGGCGACGCCAACTATACGACGAGAACTATACGGCCGAAAAATTTATTCCCGTCGTATAGTTGGTCGTTAAACCTTCTGTATACTTTCTTCGCTTCATGTTTTCTTCTAGTGTTATTGCTATTTCCCAAATTAGCGATTTACGTTGTTTTTGACTCCTTTTCGCCCCAATACAATTGCTCCAATAATTATGTCCATCGTGTCCATCATCTGTCTTGATCCTGGTGAAAATAAACATAAAAGGTGTGCATGCACGCCGTAAAATACCAAGATCTTACTACTACAATTCAAAATAATAATATAAAACATGATGCAAATATGCACTCATTAGGACCTCCTCCGTCCGCCTATATATAGTGGTGACCATAGGTGGATTAAAAACACAACAAAATAAATAAAAGGCTTCTGTAGCCTATATCTTCTCTCTCTCTCTTGCGACTATGACCCCTTGTTAGGGTTGTGCGAGCGAGGAGTTCTTCACCACGGAACGCCGGCTGTGGTATTCAGAGTCGGGAGATCTACTTCTGCAATCTCGGCTGGGTCAGGGAGAAGCGGGAGTCATCGTCGAGCATCGTACGTGTGTGACTCCCTTGGGCGGCGTCGTGCTTTTAGCGCTAGGATTTGTCGAGGCCGTTGGACTTCATGACCTCGAGGTCAACGTCGGAACGACTAAATCAACCACGTTCCTCACGGTACGTCAACCGCGCCCGGTTTTTAAAGTTATGAATACCATAACGCCTCTCGTTACTGCATTACTAGTAGATAGATCATGGCATTAGGGTTTCGATCTTAGTATTTTTTTTGTTTTCTTCCCTCAAACCCCAACACCCTAGGCCTTGTTGTCGACAAGGTGGCTGAGATCCGCCATGAAAGACTCCCAGAGAAGCCAATCTTATCCATGACACCCTTGTAGAGGTCAGGGTGCATGTCTGTTGGCTTTGTCCCTGATGTCTTGAGCGACTTACCTCACGCTGCAGGTCATGCTGCTGAAGGCCATGAGCTCGTCCTCGGCAAGGGCGCCCCACTTTATCTTCCTTATAGGAGCTAGCCTACCAGGGTAGTCGCCGGCTGGATTGTTAGGGCCATTAAGGATCACCGTCTTTGACTCCTGGGTGTCGTGGTCATCAGCAGATCAAGGTGCACGATTTGCTAGAGGTGTCCCAAGGGGTTATGTTGAGCCCATGGTTTACTTGTCGGTGGCCAGGACATAGGATAATATGGTCTTCATCTCGTCATAGTGTTGGGCCACGCAGAGATAAAACAAAACTTTTTCCTCTAACATGGTGATCCCAAGATCTAGCTGAGGTAGAAAGCCACGAGGTTTACCACTAGACGCGCGGTTGCGGATTACTGATGAAGCGCGTCAGTTGATGCAGTGCAGTCCTCACGATCCGATCGTCTTGGTGCTGATCGCACAGCACCTCTGCTGGTATCCACACGTACAAGGAGGAGCACCGGCGGCGAACTGCTAGGTTCGTTACGGCAGCTGGACTGCTGTGGAGCTAGGGTTTCCAACACATGGAATGACCTAACCGAACAACGATTAACCTTTTTGGGTTACTGTGCTCCACTATATATAGGGAGTGAACGTGGGCTCTTCTCGCGCGACCCATTCACTAAAGCCCATATAACACTAGTCACCGTGAATCCAACTCACTAACTCAGTCCTAATCCGGTTTAGGTCCAACCCAACCAGATTATATGTTCAGATCCAATCCGAACTTGCTCCCGCTCTTAAGTGTGTGACCCCGCAGGCTCATGGTTACTTGGACACGATTAGAGTCCGACTCACAATCGATCAATCGGCATCGGCTCCTAGCAGAACGTGCCGATTCCCAAGTACCAAAGAGTCATGACGACTTGCCTTTTCAATGCGACTTACGTCCGAGTCCCTTTTGCCTCACGATATACCTTGTCAGACTATAGGCGAATATATGTCATCCCTTAAATAGTCCGACTCTCTTCTCGATCCGAGATAAGTGATTCACCCGACTAACTCTTAGCCGATCGCCTCGGTTAACACTTAACCGAGTCGTGCATGGCCATGCTTTCCGAATCATATCTCACGAGAGGGCCCAGAGAATATCTCTCCGAGTGGAGGGGCAAAATCCCATCTTGGTTATTCACATCACGCAGCTTGATTCTCAGTCGACCCGAACCCTGCCTTTATAACTGCCCAGTTACGGATCAGCGTTTGACAGAACCTAAGTCGGTGATCCTCAACTCGGACTATGCAACAACCTCAGGTGTAAGGATTACATTGATTGAGATATACAAATGACAACTTAGTTCGTTGTACCTCAATATGGGTCAATCTGACTCGCTAAACTCTTTAGCCTAGTCTGTGTAAGTTGGAATAGCATCTCCATGCCCATGACAAGTGGAACCGAGTCATCAAGCCAACTTTCACATTGGTCTAAGTTGTGTGTCCAGCACAACCTCAATGACCAAGGATATTTAGTGCAAACAACATGAATGCATAGTTCCACAACTGAATCACATATTCAATGATACACATCAGATGTTTATACAAGGACTACTTAATAACTTTATGAATACAATGGGAAATATCATCATACATGATTGCCTCTAGGGCATATTCCCAACACATAGTTGGGATGAGCACGTTCAGGAACTCGGCGTCCTTGGGATGATCCTTGCAATAGTGTGTTAGTTGTGAATCATCATTAATGGTGCCCCTAAAAATACAAGTTAGTGTTCTTTGTATCGTGATGTGCCTGAGATAGTGGCTGCTCTCCAATATGATGGTCTTGGTGTCTTCACACCATTGAGCATCGCTAAGATCCCTCTGTCTGCTAATGGTGAGCCACCTCAACCTCCACTTCCTGAGGTGATTGTATGTCTAGGTGTGGCTACAATCAACTCCATAGTGGTCGAACAGAGCCTTTGCACAGGTTGTGAGATGGACCTCCTTGAAGCCCTTGTCATTTCGGACACCGCTCTTGATAATGTCGCACATCTTCTCAAGGATGAAGCTGGACATGAAGGGAAACCATTTCATGGTACCCTTCACTACAACCGCCTTCTCGGCCTTATCGGCCTTGTGCATATTTTCATCCTTCTTGTCCCTCACGATCTTTGCAGCAACCTGTGCATCAACCTTCTTCACCAGGTGCTGCACAGGGTCATGGAAGTTGATCGCAACGCACTGTGACACCTTCACGTCAGTCTCAACATCTGGCTGAGAATCATTCACATACGGTGGTATCCGCGACTCACCAAATGGTATCAAGACCAGGGTAAAGTCGTCTAACAGAGATTCCTAAATTCAACATGTATCACAAGATAATGTAACATCACAAGAACTCGATGGAGTATCACCATGACAGTATGCATCGATTTTGTACTAACACAATCTCGTCATCTAACATGGCAGTACACATCAATGATCTAACACAAACTCTTAAAGTAAAATGATAGTACCAACACAACAATGCTCTAACACAAACTATTGATCTATAATGGTAGTACACATATAAGATATAACACAAGATCTAGATCTAATATGGTAGTACCAACACATCAACACAAGCTCTAGATCTACACTCACACACGCATGAACTATAGGGAGTGACTTACTCGCTGGAGGTGGAGGAGAACTCGACGAAGAAGAGGTGAGCCTGCGGTCGTCGGCCCCAACAACGGGGGATGAGTGTGCCGCTTACTGGCTCTCTGGCCGAACAATGGAGCTCGTGTTGGAATTATGCCCTAGAGGCAATAATAAAGATGTTATTATTATAATTCTTGTTCATGATAAATTTTATATTCCATGCTAGAATTGTATTAACCGGAAACTTTGATACTTGTGTGGTTTATGAACAACACCATGTCCCTAGTACGCCTCTATGGACTAGCTCATTGATTAATGATGGTTAAGGTTTCCTAACCATAGACATGAGTTGTCGATTAATAATGAGATCATGTCATTAGGAGAATGATATGATGGACATACCCAAATTAAGCAGAGCAACTAGATTGTGTAATCGTGTTCATCTTTGCGAAGCTTTTTCCTATGTCAAGTATTGTATTCCTTAGACCATGAGATAATACAACTCCCTGGTATCGGAAGAAAGCTTTGAGGTCATCAAACGTCATCCTATGTGAGGGTGGTCATAAAGGTGTCTCTCAGGTGATCGGAAAGTACTTACTGGGTTGTATGTATCGAGATGGAATTTGTCCCTCCCGAGTCGGAGAGATATACTTCGGGCCCACTCGGTAAACGATATCAACACCGCTTGCAAGCACGTGGTTAAGGAGTTAATCACAAAGTGATATCGGATTACGGAACGAGTAAAGTACTTGCTGTGAACGAGATTGAACTAGGTATGCCAATACCAACGATCGAATCTCGGGCAAGTAAAAAATCGCGCGACGAAGGGAATACATATATGGGATTAATTGAATCCTGGCATCGTGGTTCATCCGATATGATCATCGATGAATATGTGGGAGTCAATATGGGTTTCCAGATCCCGCTGTTGATTATTGATAGAAGATCATGTCTGCATATTCTCGATCCCGTAGGGTCACACACTTAACGTGCATCGACGCTAGGATAGAATGGATAATTCGTTGATGAGTTTTTGTTCGGAGTCTCGGATGAGATCCAGGACATCACGAGAGGTTTCGGAATGGTCGAATAAGATTCATATAAAGGAAAGCAGTTTTTGGATTTCGGAATCATTTCGGAGTTTATTGGTATTGTACCGGAAGGTTCTAGAAGCTTCCGAAGTGGGACCAACATGGGCCCACTTGTCGGAGGCCTGCGTGGGCCTAAAGGGGAGTGCCCTGGCCGCTTTGGGCCAGGGGCACAAGGCCCCATAGGCCCAGCCGGCCAAACCCTAGGGGAAACCCTTCTAGAAGGAAGGTGGAAAACTTGCCCCCACTCCACCCTTGGGGCCGCCGCCCTAGGGCTTGGAGGAGGGGCCAAGGGGGCCGGCCAGCCCCCTATATAAGGTGGGCAGGGGCGCACCCTCCCCTTCCCCTACTCCTCAACCCTAGCCGCCAGCTGCTGCCCTTCCTCTCTCTCTCTCTCTCTCTCTCTCTCTCTCTCCCTCTCTCTCTCTCTCTCTCTCTCTCTCTCCCGACTGTGCGTAGGCGAAGCCCTGCCACAGAAACTCTCCACCATAGCACCACGCCGTCGTGCTGCAGATCCAATCCATCTCTCCACCCCACTTGCTGGACCAAGGAAGGAGGAGACGTCGCGGCATGGTACGTGTGCATCTCTCGGAGGCGCCGCCACTTGCGGCATAGGATCAGATCGGCACGAGGAGGAGACGGCTAGTACGACTACATCAACCACGTTCTATTGAACGTTTCCGCTGTGCGATTTCTTCAAGGGTATGAAGATCTCATCTATCTCTCTTGTTGATTGCATCTCCTAGATTAGATCTTAGCTTTCTTGTTCGCATCCGTAGAATTTTTTTGATTTACTATGCTGCGAAACCCTTCAGTGGTATCATAGCTAGATCTATGCGTAGATGTGTTTCACGAGTAGAACGCAACATGCTTGTTGTGGGCGTTGATGTGTTCTGTTGCAAGCCTCTTGTTGTGTATTTCTTATGGCGCGGCATAGTGAGATCGAAGCGGTCCAGGCCAACTTTACGCGACCTCGTTCGTGAGACCGGCTTCGCACTTGACGTGTGGCTTGTTCCACACATGCGGCTGGTGGATGCCAGTTTCTCTCACTATAGTAGTCATGGGATTTACACCGAATGTTAGCAACCATAATATCACCGTTGTGGCTTTCCGTAGGTAAGAATCACTCTTAGCTTGTTACTCCCATAAGCCACGTAAAACATGCAACAACAAAGTAGAGGCGTCTAACTTGTTCTTGCAGGGAGTGTTTTGTGATATGGTATGGCCCAAGACATGATGTGTATGAGATGTATGCAATGATCATGTTTTGTAATATTTCACGACTTGCATGTCGATGAGTTCACAACCGGCAGGAGCCATATGGTTGTCTTTATAATTGTGTATGACCTATGTGTCAACTTCTTATACGCCATGTAATAGCTTTACTTTATCGCTAAGTAGTTAGCAATAGTTGTAGTTGCTATTCGTGGTGGAGGCAATCATGGTGGAGTGATGGAGATCATGCTGGCGCGCACAAGATGGAGATCATTGCGCGGAGATTGGCTATACCATGTCACATAAAATTATATGCATGTGATGTTTATCCTTTTATGTATCTTATTATGCTTAGATAGCGACGGTAGAATTATAAGATGATTCCTCACTTAAAGATCAATATAAAATTGTGTTCTCCCCATGTATGCACCGTTGCGAAAGTTCATCGTGTTCAAGCACCTCGTGATGATCGGGTGCTATAAACTCTACGTTCACATACAATGGGTGCAAGCCAGTTTTGCACACGCGGAAATACTTGGGTTTGACTTGACGAGCCTAGCATGTACAGACATGGCCTTGGAACACATGAACCGAAAGGTTAAACATGAGTCATATGAATGATATGATCGACACTTTGTTGTCCACCATTGAAACCGTATCTCTTCTCGTGAGGATCGGATTAGGTGTGGTGATTTTAGATCGTGTTCACTAAACAACTTGAGGGATGTTGAATTTAGTGGGAGTTCATCTAGTAATTTGATTAAGTTGAACTAGTTATCATGAACATAGTCTAAATGGTATTTGCACATTTTGTAGATCAAATGGCTAAGTCCAACTTCAACTTCAACGTTTTTGCTGAGAAAGAAAAGCTTAAGAACAATGGGTCTAACTTCACAAACTGGTTCCGCAATCTGAGAATCATTCTCGCTGGCGGACAAAAGTACTATGTACTAGAGAAAGCGCTAGGTGATGCCCCTACTACTGATGCGCCGGCTGATGAAAAAGCTGTTTATCAGTCGCGCAAAGATGATAATGGAGTGATTAAGAGTACCGTGTTGTTTGCTATGGAATCGGACCTTCAAAATCGTTTTGAGGAGTTCGCCGGGCCCTTTGAGATACTTGAGCAACTGAAAACCATGTTTCAGACTCAGGCCCGTTCTGAGAGATACGAGATCTCTGAGAAGTTCTTTAACTGCAAGATGGAGGAAGGGAGTTCCGTTAGTGAGCACGCCATTAAGATGTCGGGCTACACTCAACGTCTTGAGCAACTGGACTGCAAGATTCCAGAAGAGCTCAAAATTGACAGAGTTCTGCAATCACTCCCTCCTAGCTACAAAGGTTTTGTAGTTACTCACAATCAAATTGGTTCCACTGATACGTCACTGAGCTCTTCACTAAGCTAAAAGCTGCGGAGGTGGACATCAAGAAAGATAATCATGTGCTGATGGTCAACAAGAGCCCTAGCTTTAAGAAAGGTAAGGGTGCAAAGAAATCCTTCAAGAAAGGCAACGGCAAGCGCGTTGTCCCTACTGAGAAGAAGCTCAAGTCTGGACCTAAGCCGGACACTGAGTGCTTCTATTGCAAGGACAAGGGTCACTGGAAGCGCAATTGTCCGAAGTACTTAGCGGACAAGAAGGCTGGCACCATTAAAGGTATATTTGATATACATGTTATTGATGTTTACCTTACTAGCGCTCGTTGTAGTGCCTAGGTATTTGATACTAGTTCAGTTGCTAATATTTGTAACTCGAAACAGGAGCTACAGAATAGACGGCGACTAGCAAGGGATGAGGTGACGATGCGCGTTGGTAATGGATCAAAAGTTGATGTGATGGCCGTTGGCACGCTCTCCTTAGTTTTACCTTCGAGATTAGTTGTAAACCTTAATAAGTGTTATTATGTGCCTGCGTTGAGCATGAACATTATATCTGGATCGTGTTTATTGCAAGACGGTTATTCATTTAAATCGGTGAATAATGGTTGTTCTATTTATATGAATAACATCTTTTATGGTCATGCACCTGTTGTGAATGGTTTATTTCTTCTGAATCTAGAAAGCAATGAAACGCACATCCATAACATTGAGGCTAAGAGATGCAAAGTAGATAGTGATAATCCAACTTATTTGTGGCACTGCCGTCTAGGTCATATTGGTGTAAAATGCATGAAGAAACTCCATTCTGATGGACTTTTGGAGTCTCTTGATTTTGAATCATTTGACACGTGCGAGCCGTGCCTCATGGGCAAGATGATCAAAACCCCGTTCTCCGGAATAATGGAGCGAGCAACTGACTTGTTGGAAATCATACATACTGATGTATGCGGACCAATGAGTGTTTTGACGCGCGGTGGATATCGCTATTTTCTCACTTTTACTGATGACTTAAGTAGATATGGGTATATCTATTTAATGAAACATAAATCTGAAACGTTTGAAAAGTTCAAAGGATTTCAGAACAAAGTGGAAAACCATCGTAACAGGAAAATTAAATTTCTACGATCCGATCGTGGAGGTGAATATTTGAGTTATGATTTTCTCACGCATCTTAAAGCAAGGGGAATTGTTTCACAACTCACGCCACCTGGAACACCACAGCGCAATGGTGTGTGTGAACATCGGAATCGAACTCTATTAGATATGGTGCGATCGATGATGTCTCTTATAGATTTGCCGTTATCATTTTGGGGTTATGCATTAGAAACCGCTGCATTCACTTTAAATAGGGCACCATCTAAATCCGTTGAGACGACACCGTATGAGCTGAGGTTTGGTGCTAAACCTAAGTTGTCGTTTCTTAAAGTTTGGGGATGCGAAGCTTACGTCAAGAAGTTAATGCCGGACAAGCTCGAACCTAAAGCGGAGAAATGCGTCTTCATAGGATACCCTAAGGAAACGATTGGGTATACCTTCTACCACAGATCCGAAGGCAAAGTGTTTGTTGCAAAGAACGGATCCTTTCTTGAGAAGGAGTTTCTCTCGAAAGAAGTGAGTGGGAGGAAGGTAGAGCTAGATGAGGTTATTGAACCTTCTCTCTAGTTGGAGAGTAGCGCAGCACCTGAAATTGTTCCAGTGCCGTCTGCACCAACAAGAGAGGAAGCTAATGACGAGGATCATGAAACTTCGAACGATGCTACTACTGAACTTTCCAGGTCGACAAGGTCACGTACCACTCCTGAATGGTACGGCAACCCTGTCTTAAACGTCTTGTTGTTAGACAACAGTGAACCTGCGAACTATGAGGAAGCAATGATGAGCCCAGACTCTGAGAAATGGCTAGAGGCCATGAAATCCGAATTGGGATCCATGAGCGAAAACCAAGTATGGACTTTGGTGGACCCTCCTAGCGACCGTAAGGCCGTTGAGTGCAAATGGATCTTTAAGCAGAAAACGGACGCAGATGGTAATGTTACTGTCTATAAAGCTCGGCTTGTCGCAAAAGGGTTTCAAAAAGTTCAAGGTGTTGACTACGATGAGACTTTCTCTCTCGTAGCGATGTTTCAGTCCATTTGGATTTTATTAGTGTTGCCTACCAAAACCCACCGGCGAGCAGCGACGGGCAACACGAAGAGCCGGGAGGCTCCCAGAACTGCTGGTGGGCCCTGGTCCCTCGGGCAACGGCCCGCAAAACTCTGGCACACGTCCTGGCTTGGTTCGAGGGCGTGCCACCTGACCTATACCTGGCCAGGAAGGTGAAGGATTGCTTCGATTGGTTTCCTGCATGGTAAACAAGTATACGTAAAATTCGAGCCGTGACCGGCTCCCAGGTTTCCCTGTAAATCGGCTCTTAGAGCCTATTAACCCATGGTTCTGCATTAGATCTACGATAACATGGGGTTTTGCTTCATCAATACAAATCAAATCGATCTACGACAGTTTAACGTTTTCACTACATGACTGGAACATCCTACACGTAATTGAGCCTGGTAGATACGAAAGATGATGCAAAACTAACCCTAGAGAAGGCCTAAAAACCGACGTAAAGTCAATTCCCGGAACAACTCCTCTTGGATTAGCAAACCATATCTTACATATTACTGGATCGTTCAACCCGTTTGCAAGGCCTGATCATGTAGATATCAAACTAAACCTTGGAGAACAAGGCACAACTATAACAAATCAAATCGATTTAAATAAAGATCAAGCAAGACGCCACCCTTGCACCCGGGAAAAGGTGCAAAGGCGGCGAGATAACTAGAGGCAGCATAACTAAACAATCAATAACAAAGAGGTACCGATGCTAGCCTACACAAATCTATGATAATAGTTTTACTCGCCATCAACAAGGCTTCAGTACGAGTAACACCAGATAACGCATAAGTAGATACTGCCTAGATCGCAAGGTGCAATCTAGGCAGCATGGCACTTACCCGAGAAAAACCCTAGAAACAAGGGGTGGCGATGCGCCAAGATTGTGTTTGTTGTGAACGTGATTGTCCTCCTTTTCTCGATAACCTTAGGTACATATTTATAGTCCGGAGACTTCCTGTCTTTGGAATAACTCTACAACTCTATCTCTTACCTAAATCTAAACGGAATCTATTACAATATAAGATACACGAGCAATTTAGCCCAAATCAACGCACGAGGCCGATTCAACAACACGTTGCATATACGTATCTTCTAAGCCCATCTTGATCACGGCCCAACTCCTCCTTTGGCCAAAATATGGCGATAACACATGCCCCCCTGGTTTTGGCAATAATAATTCAAAAACCACTCTGTTTTTTTTCCTTCTCCTCTCCCCCTTTTTTTTTGTATCGGGTTGCGCGTTGACAGAATGCGTTGCAGAACAGGATCGTCACGCCACCCCCTCATCATGATGCCTTGTCTTCTCCACTTCCCCGCAGCGCATGATTTGACAACTTCGGCAGTGCATTCTGGGAAACCGCTATAGCATTGAACCGCTTCATACTATTCCCCTTATTTAAATTCACCTAAGCAGTTTGCAGTCCCCATCTTCCTCCAGTAGCCACAAAAAACCCTTCTTCCTCCTCCGCCGAAAAAACCCTCTTTCTCCGCCATGGCCTCCTCCGCTTCATCTGGCCTATCCTCCCAAGCCTCCAACTCAATGAGCGACCGAGAGCCGACGCCAGAACACCCGCCGATAGCGGCGTACAACACTCTCGCCCCACAATGGTGGGACGAGAGGGATTGGGACTTCGCCGCTTGGTCGGAGGACGACGCGTCCTTGACTGACGGCGAGGAGGACCTGCAGTTCCTCGCCGATGGGGAACTAGAGGCGGACAGCACCGACGACGCCATGTCCTGGGACGGCGTCGACTCCTCCGACGAGGAGGAGGAAGAGGAGGACACCTCCTCCGAGGAGTACCAGCCGATGAAGTACTTCCGCGCCGGGTCCAGCGAGGACACCGAAGACGATGACGAGGACGAGGAGGCCCCCGCGGGCATCTGGATCAGCAGTAGCGAAGACGACACCGGCAGCAGTGCTGAGGACAGCGAACAGGAAGAAGGCGACGACAGCGACGACGACCTCGGCCTCTAGATTAGGAACCAGTAGTAGTAGTAGTAGAAAGCTCCCTTTTGTAATTATTCAGTCTTTTGTAAGCAATCAGCTTTTGAATGAATGAATGAAAATCTGTTTCTCGAAGATTGCTTTTTTCGTCCCAATTTTGCCGATAGCCAAAATAGGTCGATGCTCCAGAAGCCGATAACGCTGTATCGGCTTTTACCACACTGCACTCATTCCGTTAACTAAGTCAAAGCTCAAAGAGCCGATGGACATCGGCTTTCCCAAAAACGTTGACAGGGTCAAACTTTGGTCGCATATTTAGGCAAACCTAAGCGGCTGCTTTCCAGTTTCAAACGGTAACCTGCGACCTTCTTCAAAAAGGGCGACCTAGGTCTTCAATCTCCCACTGACCAGATCGAGCTCACAGCGACAAGAACCCTCGATCCCCAACTGCATAGATCCATCTCCGCCGGCGAACTAGATGGCGGAATCGTCCAACACCAACCCAGAGGTCTCCGGTCTGAAGGTACGCCTACTCCTCGCAGTCTGAACACGATGCTAGACTTAATGGCGAACACCTGAATTAATGCCTTATTACACCATTAAATTTTCTAGGTTTCAGACATTCTGCTGCCGCATCCTTCTCTCCCAAACTCTCTCTGTCTTGGCCCTCGCACAGAATCTAGCCCTGCTCATCTGATTTCTTGCGAAGCAAATAGAATCCCCTTCGTAAGCCAAGACCTAGATCTGAACTCTTGGGCCGACTGTCTGCGAGCCTGGCCTAATCCCCCTGAACACTGGGTCTCTTGGTTCAGTAGAGTAGCTAGAGCTTACCAATCCCAATGGGAAACCATAGGAATAGCCGATGCCTTGCATTTGTCATTGTCTCCTCTTGAGAAACATGAGAACCTTCTGAAAACCATCGGCTACTTCTGGTCTGACGCTCTGAACTGCTTTATGTTCGGTCATGGCCCTATGTCACCAACCCTGTTAGACGTGGTGATGATCACTGGCCTGGATGTCACATCACCCAGCCCCTCTGCTTTTAAACTGACCAAAGTCCCCTACAAACTGTCTTCTAAAACAGACTGCACGAACTGGGGTGCCTACCTCCAACGCCATATGAAAACAAAGGGCCCTGTCTCAGAGAAAGAACATACAGCCTTTCTCAACTTCTGGCTGGAGCATTTCATATTCTGTGGCCCTTCCCTTGCTCCAACCAAGAACTATCTCTCCCTAGCCCACGAACTGGCCAAAGGTACTCAACTTGGCATCGGCAAACTGTTCCTTGGAGAGGTCTATCGATATCTCCAGTTGATGTCTGTCAAGCTGTTCTCAGGCATAGCAGTCAAAACAGGTGGTCCTTGGTGGTTCATTCAGCTATGGGCTCAGCTGTACTTTCAGAACCACATCCCAAACTTCCCCCTTTTGGCGAGTTGTACCTTTCCCGATGTCAAAGGGAAGCAGATCCGATGCACTAGTTATGGCCAAGCTTTGTACAGGCTGCCAGGCAGCAAACTATCCCCTCAGGAAGCAGCCAAGTGGTTCAGCACTTTCTTTCAAGGCCTGGACAATCATACCTTCTTCCCTTACATGGAAGAATCTGAATATTTCGAAAATCCACTCTCCTTCAGGCTAGATAACTTTGCCGATGACACCAGCACTCGGCAACTCTTTTCCATTGTGATCCGTCCCTGTTTCCTTCCAGTTGGTATGAGTACATCCAACAGAATCATCAAGCCTGGGTATGAATTCTACCAGCCGGTCATAGTGGCCCGGCAATTTGGCCTTGGACAAGTACCTCCCCATCTCTTTCTCCATCATCTTACGGAGTGCAGAGCCGACCTGCCTGATCCTCTCACCAGTCAGAGGTGTTACTCCTTCTTTGATGCTCTGACCATCCCTATTCCAACTGACCTCACCTTCGCTTCATCAACTGATGGCTTCGAGGACTGGTGGTCGATGTGGAAAACCCACGCTTTCAGGAAAGCTCTGGGACCGTTGCTGAAACAACTTGATGCCGATTATGACATCCCCGTGGAACAGGTACCACTACTTGTAAATTTTCTTAATGCAGCTCATAAATGACTCTTCTACTAACCCAATTTCTCCCTTTGCAGCAACAAGGTGGCCCTGAACCTACCCACAGTGATGGCTCCCCCTTTGAGTTCTTTCCGCCAGCTCCTGTGGTTCTTTTCTGCAAAAACTCGCCGCCTTTGAAAAAGGTCATGATGCAGAAACAGCCGATAACACCTCAATCGGCTTCTAAGAAGCAAGGAACTTCAACATCAGCTACCCCTCGAGTTCCAACTAAGACAAGAACGATGACGAGGAATGTAGCTGCCAGGAAGACCTTGAGACACCGGAGCCCTTCTCCAGAAAGCTCGCATGTAGGCTGATCCATGTCTTGGTCGATTCTTTTCATTCTTTCATTCTTGCAGACGTGCTCGTGTCTAACAGCTTTCCTTCTTTTGCAGGCTTCCGTCGAAGATACTTCCCACGAGGACACACAACCCAATGAGGGAGAATCGAGCCCAACGGATTCTGAGAGGACCATCACCCCGAGCCAGCCATATGTGCCACCATCGGCTTCCAGGAAAAGGTCGGTTCCTGAACCTGCTGCCCCCCGAGCACCAGTCGAGGCCGGGCCAGCTGTGGGTCCTAAGAGAGCTCGTAAAGGACCACAAGCTTCCTCATCGAGCCAAGAGGTTTCGAAAATCATCATCCTTTATGCTCTTGCCCCTTACTTCCTTTTGTCTGCCGATTCATCATAATTTACATCGGTTAATCACCTTTTATGCAGACAACTGATGCTTCTAGTGGGAAGGCCGGGGTCGCGCCGACGCCTTTAGCCAAACCAGACCTGGCAATCCCCGAAAATGCAGATGAAACGGCTACCACTTTGGCAACGCCTCCAGCACCCACACACAAGCCGATCGCCTCGTCGTCTGCTATCCCCTCGGTCTTAGGAGAGGTATGTTAACTTCTTTCGGCTTATTCTTCCCCGTTGGACGCATACTGACGCCTTTTCGGGCTGCCAGGGTTGTGACATTTCTGGCTTGCTGACATTTGATCCTGACTCGATCGATCCAACTCCCTCTGTCGCCACCGATGAACCACAAGCCAGGGCTGTTCTACCTCAATTCCAACGACTTAGAGCCTTACTGTCTTCCCCAATCGAGGAGTTGATCGAGGGTTCTGAAGAGGTGAAGGGCGTTCTTGCCGAAATCAAGGACCAACTCCCAGTAGCATTGCAGGTGAAGCTTTGGCCCGTCGTAACTCTGTCCTTCTACGGGTCAAGGGTGAAGCTAGCTCGTGAAAGGATCAACCTGCGCCGTGCCCAACTCCCGCTGAAGGCGAATATTGCCAACAGATGTCAGCAGCTCAATGAGAAAAAGGCGTCCCTTGATGCCAAAACTGACACCTCTGTCAGTACCGCCGAGCTCGCATCTTTGAAAAAGGAGCTGGAAGATCTTGAAGAAAAGGTCCGGGCGACAAAACAACTCATTCGTGACAAGGAAGCCTCCATCGCCCGCTCCCAAGATGAAGCAGAGAGCCTCAAAGGTGAACTGAAGACCGATCTGGCAGAAATACGTGCCCTGAACAAGCAGTTAGTGACGGGCAAGGATGAAGATGACGAAGCCGAGATCGCCGAGGTGGACCGTGTCCGTGCTGACGCCCTCCAAGCCTTCGAGGCATTTCTTCAGTAGCTCGTTTATGTAAACTGGCATCTGCTTGTAACAGTTTTGAACCTCTAAAGTCGATGACTGTGCATCGGCTGTATACTTCTATTGGCCGATTTCATGTATCGGCCCCCATATCTCACTGTCCATCATCCCACGTGCTTGGGAAATATATAATAATAATTTTTTTTATTGGCCGATTTCGTGTATCGGCTCCCATATCTCACTGTCCATCATCCCACATGCTTGGGAAGTATTTCTTGAGATGCTGACCGTTGACAGCCACTGGGAATTTCACGCCATCCAACTCCTCCAGCATGTACGCGTTCCCTCTTAAAACTTGATCGACCCTGTATGGCCCGTGCCAATTTGGAGACCATTTACCATATGCTGCATCCTTAGTCCCTAATGGCAACACCGCTTCCCATACCAGATCGCCAACGTGGAACTCCTTAGGTCTCACCTTCTTGTTGTATGCACGAGCTACTTTGGCCTTGTTCTCTTTGATTTTCTCAAGCGACCACAGCCTAAGCTCAGTCAAATCTTCAACGCTGTCACTCATCAGGGCTGCATATTCTTCAGTCGTTAGATCGTTCTGAAAAGTGACACGTCTCGATCCAGCCGTAATTTCCCAGGGCAATACGGCTTCTTGTCCATAGACCAGATGGTACGGCGAGGTTTTTATCGCTCCATGACATGACATGCGGTAAGCCCATAAAGCCTCTGATAAAACCTCGTGCCAACGCCTAGGGTGCTCATCGATTTTCCTCTTGATCAGCTTGATAAGGCTCTGGTTGGACGCTTCAGCTTGCCTATTTGCTTGAGCATAGTACGGAGATGATCGAATCAGCTTAATCCCTGTGTCCTCACAGAACTTTCTGAACTCGTGAGAAGTGAAGACCGAACCTCCATCGGTCGTGATAGTCTGGGGAATCCCAAACCTATGAATGACGTGTTCTTTCACAAAATCGACAACATCCTTTGAACTTACTGACTTCATAGGGACGGCTTCCACCCACTTGGTGAAATAATCCGTGATGGCCAAAATCCACATGTGGCCTTTGCTTGACGGAGGATTGATCTTGCCGATCATATCCATGCCCCAACCTCGGAATGGCCAAGGCTTGATGATGGGGTTCATTGCTGACGCGGGTACCATCTGAATTTTTCCAAATCTCTGACATGCTTGACACCCTTTGTAGTACTTAACATAGTCCTCGAGCATGGTAGGCCAATAAAACCCTGATCGCCTGATCAACCACTTCATCTTGTGAGCCGATTGGTGAGTTCCACAGGCGCCTTCGTGTACCTCGTGTAGGAGCCGATTGGCCTCGGCTGTCCCCAGACATTTGAGCAATAACCCCTCTAGAGTTGTAACACCCTCAGAATCGGACCTATGCAAGTTTGAGCAAAATTCGCCAAACCCGCATAGAAACGATTCAAAGGTGCCCACCAGGCACTTTCGTGCGGGTGGAAAACGAAGTAATAACATTACACAACAGTCCTCGATGGGACCCACAGAACAGATATATATAACAGCGACTCAAAGAGTCAAGAATACAGATATAATATACAAAGATCCAAATCACCTTGAAAATGATAGAGCGTCCGACTATGGACAAGATGCAAATGGGGCTAAGAGCCCTGAAGAATAACCAATGGCGTCCATAACCCTGCCCAGGCCAAGCCGGAAGGGTAACCCTGCTAACGACGTCGATCTCAAAACCTGCTTAAACAAAAGGGGTGCCGACAAAGGGCAAGGGAAAAAGAAGGAGCGTCAGTACTGAGGCCAGTACACGGCGAGGCTAGAATTCGGCGGTCCTCGCCTACATAGGTATGGTGGACTGAGCGGCAGCGGCAGCATGCACTAAACAACCTATAGAGACTCGATACAACTGGCGGTTGTCAGAGAGGGGTGAGAATGACCTATCCGGATCCAACCTGAAACTAACACCAAACAAACCCATCCTGGCGTTTCCCCCTCGAGACCAAACGAGGAAGTCAACCGAGGAACTCACACAGTTGGCAGTTTTACTTATTCAGTTGTCGTTGCAGCAATTACTAGTCAGGTATAGATAATCATCCTGATAAAATAAGCAGTGGGCACTTTTAGTTAATCATTCCATTATAGTGGCAACACTTACTAGTCAGATACAATTAGCATGAGATAACCCAAAACCCAGCAGTTGTTGGTACTTTTATTCAGCCATTCCGTTGTAGTTGCAATACTTACTAGTCAGATACATTTGTCGCAAGCGACAACCAAACAAGCAATTGTGGGCAGTATTAATTAGCCATTCCGTTGTAGTGGAGCTGATTACTAGTCTTTATAAGTCAAATTTATAGCAGTAAACTTTAGTTATGCTTGTCTATGATCGAGAAACTGTGCTCCAAGTCGTCCATATCCGCGGACACGGCTTTCAGAAAGTTTTACCCGGCCGGGGTGCACCAATAGCAACACACACTCGATCAACCTCGGAAAAACCAAATCAAAACCCAACGAGGCTTTCACGACTAAGCAATCACAAGATTCAGAAATATTTCAGGGGGCCACCCCTTAAGTAGATCCCGCAACGGAGTAAGCAAGCTCCGAGACGGCCTCAAGGTCTGCGACAATGGCTGTAAGCGACTGGGAACCCGAAAACTCGGGGTGTCGATACCGCGTAATCACTCCGCTTACCTAAACAGTACAGTGTGCAGTACCTCGCACAATCTTAAATAAAGCAGTAAAGCATGGCATAAGTACAGGATCGTAAATAAAACCTCAAACTAGTTTGTGGCCCCAAGAAATAAGACTGAATCAAGCTCTGGCTCAGGGGGGTCCCATATACCTCCCGGATGTGGATAGCGCGATAAATCAAGGAACATGTATCAAGTACTCGGGGTCTTACGGGACACAAGTGGGCGTTCGGAAACCAAATATTATCTATCACCCACCGATGCCTCTGCTTATTTCAATTTTAGTTGTTAAACAGAAATTAAAGTGACGATAAGTAAAACTAGAATCATCTCCAACATCAACATGCGGCAAAACATCAGCAACCGTGGCATATGACGACACTTCTCAGCACTTGAGCAAGACACTACGACGCGCAAGTCCAACTATCTACCAAACAACAGGTAATAGGATGTGTCCAAGGCCATATCGGGCTGCAAGGGATATCACGGGTAGGGAAAACTACAGCATCGCAACACAGATAGCAATAGATCAACAGGAGGGAAGTAAATACTATAAAAGTAAGATAGGTAGAAAGGGGGAGATGCTCGCCTGAAAACATTGCCGAAGGGTTCAACCGAAGATCGGGGCGAAGCTCACATCAACTCAACGGCCTTATCCGCGAAGAACCAAAACACTAGAAGAAACACCGGATGCAATATTTAATACAACGACAGAAGATCGGCATGATGCATGTATGATGCATGGCATGGCAAAGTGCGACGCAATTAGGTCAGATTAGGCGGAACCGGGGTCCCGACAATTAATTAGATGATTCAAGTTATTTAGAACCCCCGCAATTTAAATGTTGTTTTAACATGTCAAAAGATAGCACCGGGTTCGCTACACAAATCTAAATGAGGCCGATATGAGACTGGATTTGCCCGCATATGGGCCCCATGTTTAATTATTTGGTGAATCGGCGGAAGGCCCCCAAACCACAGATATGCATGCGAGAGGACAATTAAATATGCAACAAGTTGTTATGTTATAAAAATAGGGTTCCGGAAAGGGGTTCACACATTTAGGGGTCTCGACGATCTAGGGTTCCGATTGGAGATCTTGGCGTTTGTGGACTCCGGGTCGGAGATCTTGGAGTACCGACTTCGATGGTCGATGACGAACTTGGATGCGGTACCGGTAGCCTTCTAGAGGTACCGTCTCGGCACGACCTTGATGCATCCGTTCTCGAAGACGGAGTACTTGGCGCCCGTGAGGTAGATCCTGGCGAGATGTACATGGGCCGCGTGGTCTTCGGACGTTCAACATTGTCTCTCTCCAACACACGCAGCACCTTCACCACAACCTCAGCAGGGTAGTACCACTAATCAACACGTCTCCTTGTTGGGAACAAAACAACCAGGCAGACTTAGCGCGATTCCAGCATGCATGAGGAGGGCGGCCGGCCGGAGCTCCTGCGGCGGCAGGACGGTGAGAGGGACCGAAGGCGAGGCGGACAGAACCTGGGGTCGGGGGGCTACGCGCGGCGACGAGGGAGGCTGGCGGGGAGGCTCGGTGCTGACGGAAGGGAAGGGGTGTCACCGGCGGGCGCGGGCCTGCGGGCGAGGTGGCGGCGAAGCTCGCAAGGGGCGACGCGGTGCGGTGGGCTCGGGGGTGAGGCCGGGGAGAGAGGCCAGGGGGGAGGCCGGGGTCGGCGACGTAGGAGACCGCGGCGGCCGGCGGCTTGCAGAGCGTCGAGGAGGCGGCCGGAAGGAGCGGACCCCGGTGGCGGCGCGGCCGGGCCAGAGAGGCGCCGGACGACGGCAGCGAGCGGGGCGGAAGGAGGTTGAGGCGCGGAGGCGGGGCGGTGCAGAGCCGGCGGAGGGGGAGGAAGGAGAGACGGGGAGGAGGGGCGCGGCAGCCGGAGGGGGAAGCGACGGCGGCGCGCGGGCGGCAGAGGGCGGCGGATGCGGGGTAGGGGAGAAGGTCGCGAGGAGGAAAGAACCTGGGGGAGGAGAGAGGACGCGTGGGACGCGCGGGCAGGGCGCGGGTCTGGTGGGCCAGGGGGAGTGGCCGGCTGCCGGGTGGGGGCCACGCGGGGGCTGCGTGGGGGTTGGTGGGAGGCTGCAAAGTGTGTGTGCGCCGTGTGTGGCTGCGCGCGCGTGCTGAGAGAGGGTGGGCTGAGAGGTGGGATTAGGTGGGGAGAGGATAGAATGACGTGGCGAGAGTTGAGTGGTGGAGGGAGAGGGAGGAGGTGAGGTGGCAGGAGATGATTGGGCCGGGTGAGGTGGAGGGTGTGTGTGGGTAGGGAACTGGGTAGCTTTAGGATTTAGGTAGAGCTGGCAGGGTGGACCGATTGTTTTTATACGGGGGTGGTCGTTCGGGTCGGGTTGGCCCGTTCGACTGCCCCTACTAAAATAATCTAATAATTTTATTTATTTTCAATTATCTTTTGTAACTAGTTTTAGACAAACAAAATATCCGGAACAACCGGGGTTTTGGCGTTTGAGTAAAAGTCGGGGAGATTAATATAGAAAATCAAAATAGGGTTTTTAGCAAAAATGGTTTTAAACAAATGGATGCATGCTGATGTTATGATGATGCGCCGAGACCAACCATGCGATAATGATGATGCAATGCACAAAAACAACGCGATTTTCTAGTAGTGATTTTGCGGGATGCCACAATTCGACACCACTAACAAGGGATCTCGCCCTCGAGATCCGCCTCATGGTACCGGAAGGAAAGGTCGGCGTTCTCCGTCTTCTCGCTTCGTGTAGATCTTCGCGACACCACTAACAAGAGGTCGTTGTCCCTGTTCGTCAAGAGAACACTCCGGATAAACAACGGACGAAGTTAAAAGTACGGCCACCTCTAACTTCCATGGAAGGAGTAGAATTGCATCGATCCACTATTCAATATACCGAGCAAATGATAAGAGTAGTGGTATGGTCGCGACTCCATCCCGCACTCAAAGCATTACCCTGTACACGAATAGACAGATTATGCAACCAACCCTCAGGATTCAGACTGAAGATCTCGACAAGCGAGGTTCGGAAACAAAGGAGTGATGCAGATTCCGCATCGGAGCTGGCGTAGAGGATGTCGTCGCGTCGGAAAACACCGGAAGGCACAAACAAGGAACAAAGAATGGTAACACCGTAGACGGATTCATCAGGCAGCTTGAACACCGGACGGTAGAACACCGTTATCAAAGAAGGAAGCGAAACCCTGAAGGTACGACGGAACCCAACCACGAGAAATCCTGGACTCGAAGAAAAGATAAGAGAGCAAATTCAAAACACGTCGAGGTAAGAGGAGAACAGCAGGGGGTAAGGAGTAAAATCAGACCTAACCAGAACTATCCAACCGATTTTGCAAAATAGTTTTGACACTCTACTTCGGCCGTTAGCTAGGTTATCCTACAGGCTGGACTTGTGGGGTATCGCAACTGCTGGGCTCTGATACCACTCTGTAACACCCTCAGAATCGGACCTATGCAAGTTTGAGCAAAATTCGCCAAACCCGCATAGAAACGATTCAAAGGTGCCCACCAGGCACTTTCGTGCGGGTGGAAAACGAAGTAATAACATTACACAACAGTCCTCGATGGGACCCACAGAACAGATATATATAACAGCGACTCAAAGAGTCAAGAATACAGATATAATATACAAAGATCCAAATCACCTTGAAAATGATAGAGCGTCCGACTACGGACAAGATGCAAATGGGGCTAAGAGCCCTGAAGAATAACCAATGGCGTCCATAACCCTGCCCAGGCCAAGCCGGAAGGGTAACCCTGCTAACGACGTCGATCTCAAAACCTTCTTAAACAAAAGGGGTGCCGACAAAGGGCAAGGGAAAAAGAAGGAGCGTCAGTACTGAGGCCAGTACACGGCGAGGCTAGAATTCGGCGGTCCTCGCCTACATAGGTATGGTGGACTGAGCGGCAGCGGCAGCATGCACTAAACAACCTATAGAGACTCGATACAACTGGCGGTTGTCAGAGAGGGGTGAGAATGACCTATCCGGATCCAACCTGAAACTAACACCAAACAAACCCATCCTGGCGTTTCCCCCTCGAGACCAAACGAGGAAGTCAACCGAGGAACTCACACAGTTGGCAGTTTTACTTATTCAGTTGTCGTTGCAGCAATTACTAGTCAGGTATAGATAATCATCCTGATAAAATAAGCAGTGGGCACTTTTAGTTAATCATTCCGTTATAGTGGCAACACTTACTAGTCAGATACAATTAGCATGAGATAACCCAAAACCCAGCAGTTGTTGGTACTTTTATTCAGCCATTCCGTTGTAGTTGCAATACTTACTAGTCAGATACATTTGTCGCAAGCGACAACCAAACAAGCAATTGTGGGCAGTATTAATTAGCCATTCCGTTGTAGTGGAGCTGATTACTAGTCATTATAAGTCAAATTTATAGCAGTAAACTTTAGTTATGCTTGTCTATGATCGAGAAACTGTGCTCCAAGTCGTCCATATCCGCGGACACGGCTTTCAGAAAGTTTTACCCGGCCGGGGTGCACCAATAGCAACACACACTCGATCAACCTCGGAAAAACCAAATCAAAACCCAACGAGGCTTTCACGACTAAGCAATCACAAGATTCAGAAATATTTCAGGGGGCCACCGCTTAAGTAGATCCCGCAACGGAGTAAGCAAGCTCCGAGACGGCCTCAAGGTCTGCGATAATGGCTGTAAGCGACTGGGAACCCGAAAACTCGGGGTGTCGATACCGCGTAATCACTCCGCTTACCTAAACAGTACAGTGTGCAGTACCTCGCACAATCTTAAATAAAGCAGTAAAGCATGGCATAAGTACAGGATCGTAAATAAAACCTCAAACTAGTTTGTGGCCCCAAGAAATAAGACTGAATCAAGCTCTGGCTCAGGGGGGTCCCATATACCTCCCGGATGTGGATAGCGCGATAAATCAAGGAACATGTATCAAGTACTCGGGGTCTTACGGGACACAAGTGGGCGTTCGGAAACCAAATATTATCTATCACCCACCGATGCCTCTGCTTATTTCAATTTTAGTTGTTAAACAGAAATTAAAGTGACGATAAGTAAAACTAGAATCATCTCCAACATCAACATGCGGCAAAACATCAGCAACCGTGGCATATGACGACACTTCTCAGCACTTGAGCAAGACACTACGACGCGCAAGTCCAACTATCTACCAAACAACAGGTAATAGGATGTGTCCAAGGCCATATCGGGCTGCAAGGGATATCACGGGTAGGGAAAACTAGAGCATCGCAACACAGATAGCAATAGATCAACAGGAGGGAAGTAAATACTATAAAAGTAAGATAGGTAGAAAGGGGGAGATGCTCGCCTGAAAACATTGCCGAAGGGTTCAACCGAAGATCGGGGCGAAGCTCACATCAACTCAACGGCCTGATCCGCGAAGAACCAAAACACTAGAAGAAACACCGGATGCAATATTTAATACAACGACAGAAGATCGGCATGATGCATGTATGATGCATGGCATGGCAAAGTGCGATGCAATTAGGTCAGATTAGGCGGAACCGGGGTCCCGACAATTAATTAGATGATTCAAGTTATTTAGAACCCCCGCAATTTAAATGTTGTTTTAACATGTCAAAAGATAGCACCGGGTTCGCTACACAAATCTAAATGAGGCCGATATGAGACTGGATTTGCCCGCATATGGGCCCCATGTTTAATTATTTGGTGAATCGGCGGAAGGCCCCCAAACCACAGATATGCATGCGAGAGGACAATTAAATATGCAACAAGTTGTTATGTTATAAAAATAGGGTTCCGGAAAGGGGTTCACACATTTAGGGGTCTCGACGATCTAGGGTTCCGATTGGAGATCTTGGCGTTTGTGGACTCCGGGTCGGAGATCTTGGAGTACCGACTTCGATGGTCGATGACGAACTTGGATGCGGTACCGGTAGCCTTCTAGAGGTACCGTCTCGGCACGACCTTGATGCATCCGTTCTCGAAGACGGAGTACTTGGCGCCCGTGAGGTAGATCCTGGCGAGATGTACATGGGCCGCGTGGTCTTCGGACGTTCAACATTGTCTCTCTCCAACACACGCAGCACCTTCACCACAACCTCAGCAGGGTAGTACCACTAATCAACACGTCTCCTTGTTGGGAACAAAACAACCAGGCAGACTTAGCGCGATTCCAGCATGCATGAGGAGGGCGGCCGGCCGGAGCTCCTGCGGCGGCAGGACGGTGAGAGGGACCGAAGGCGAGGCGGACAGAACCTGGGGTCGGGGGGCTGCGCGCGGCGACGAGGGAGGCTGGCGGGGAGGCTCGGTGCTGACGGAAGGGAAGGGGTGTCACCGGCGGGCGCGGGCCTGCGGGCGAGGTGGCGGCGAAGCTCGCAAGGGGCGACGCGGTGCGGTGGGCTCGGGGGTGAGGCCGGGGAGAGAGGCCAGGGGGGAGGCCGGGGTCGGCGACGCAGGAGACCGCGGCGGCCGGCGGCTTGCAGAGCGTCGAGGAGGCGGCCGGAAGGAGCGGACCCCGGTGGCGGCGCGGCCGGGCCAGAGAGGCGCCGGACGACGGCAGCGAGCGGGGCGGAAGGAGGTTGAGGCGCGGAGGCGGGGCGGTGCAGAGCCGGCGGAGGGGGAGGAAGGCGAGACGGGGAGGAGGGGCGCGGCAGCCGGAGGGGGAAGCGACGGCGGCGCGCGGGCGGCAGAGGGCGGCGGATGCGGGGTAGGGGAGAAGGTCGCGAGGAGGAAAGAACCTGGGGGAGGAGAGAGGACGCGTGGGACGCGCGGGCAGGGCGCGGGTCTGGTGGGCCAGGGGGAGTGGCCGGCTGCCGGGTGGGGGGCACGCGGGGGCTGCGTGGGGGTTGGTGGGAGGCTGCAAAGTGTGTGTGCGCCGTGTGTGGCTGCGCGCGCGTGCTGAGAGAGGGTGGGCTGAGAGGTGGGATTAGGTGGGGAGAGGATAGAATGACGTGGCGAGAGTTGAGTGGTGGAGGGAGAGGGAGGAGGTGAGGTGGCAGGAGATGATTGGGCCGGGTGAGGTGGAGGGTGTGTGTGGGTAGGGAACTGGGTAGCTTTAGGATTTAGGTAGAGCTGGCAGGGTGGACCGATTGTTTTTATACGGGGGTGGTCGTTCGGGTCGGGTTGGCCCGTTCGACTGCCCCTACTAAAATAATCTAATAATTTTATTTATTTTCAATTATCTTTTGTAACTAGTTTTAGACAAACAAAATATCCGGAACAACCGGGGTTTTGGCGTTTGAGTAAAAGTCGGGGAGATTAATATAGAAAATCAAAATAGGGTTTTTAGCAAAAATGGTTTTAAACAAATGGATGCATGCTGATGTTATGATGATGCGCCGAGACCAACCATGCGATAATGATGATGCAATGCACAAAAACAACGCGATTTTCTAGTAGTGATTTTGCGGGATGCCACAAGAGTCCTGTAAAACATGTCGTCCCCAATGAGCACATACTTCATGGCCTTGTATCTTATCCGTTTAGGTGCCCCCCGAGCCGAATCCTTTAAGTAATTGAAGATATCGGCTCTCCAGTCATCTGCGTCCAGGAATTGCACCTGAACATCGGCTCCCTCTGCCACGTCCTTGTAGCCTGAAGCCATTTGTGCAAGTTCATTTGCCTCGGTATTCTGCGATCGCGGGATCCAGGTGAAGTTTATGTATCGGAACTGTGCCATCAGCTCACGGCATTGCATCCATAATGGGAAGAGCGACTCGCTCTCACACTTGTATTCCTCCGTGAGTTGAGAAATCACCAGCTTGGAGTCTCCAAAAATTTCCACTGCTTCCGCTCCAGCTTCGATGAGCAACTCCATTCCCTTGCGTATCGCCTCATACTCAGCGACGTTGTTGGTGCGAGGGGCAGATAACCTGATAGAGAAGGAAAATGTTGCCCCCCGGGGTGACACGAGTAGCATGCCGATGCCGCACCCATCGTCACAAACCGATCCGTCGAAGAACATAGCCCACGCTCGTATAGACAGTGCTGCTATATTGGTGTTGATCCTTTCCGCGATAAGGTCGGCCAATGCCTGCCCCTTAACTGCTTTCGCGGGTTGATACCGGATGTCAAACTCCGATAATGCAAACATCCATTTGCCCAGTCGGCCTTTCAACATAGGAGCCGACAGCATGTGCTTTATGACGTCTGATTTGCAGATGATGACAATCTCTGCTGATAGCAAAATGTGGCGCAGCTTGGTGCAGGTGAAAAACAGGCAGAGGCACAACTTGTCGATCTCAGGGTACCTTGTCTCTGCATCCAGCATCCTTCTGCTGATGTAAAATACCACGCGCTCCAGCCCATCATAAACTTGCACCACCACTGAGGCGATGGACGTGTCCGCTACTGACAAGTAAATGTAGAATGGCCTGTCCGGCTGGGGTGGAACTAAAACTGGCGGCTTCGTTAAATATTCTTTGATTTCGTCGAAGGCTCGTTGTTGTTCTGTTCCCCAGCGGAACTCCTCGTCAGATTTAATTTTCACCAGTCCCATGAACGGCTCTATCTTTCCTGACAGATTGGAGATGAATCTTCTGACGAAGTTGATCTTGCCGATGAGAGACTGTAGCTCTTTCTTCGTGGTAGGTGGCTTCATTGTTCGCACGGCCTCTTGACTTTTCAGGCCGATCTCTATCCCGCGTTCATGGACCAAGAAACCCAAGAACTGACCGGCCGTTACACCGAAGGCACACTTCTTTGGATTCATCCGTAGGCCGAATTTTCTTGTTCGGTCCAGGACGCGCTGTAGATCGCCCAAGTGTCCTTCTACTGAGGCAGACTTGACCACTACGTCATCGATATAAATTTCCACCAGCTTGCCGATCAGATCATGGAAAATGTAGTTCATGGCTCTTTGGTACGTTGCACCGGCATTCTTCAGTCCAAACGTCATGACAACGTATTCAAACAACCCCACCGAGCCTGGTACTCTGAACGCAGTCTTGTGTATGTCTTCTGGAGCCATAAAAATTTGGTTGTAACCGGCATTTCCATCCATGAAGCTCAAGATCTTATGGCCAGCCGCTGCGTTGATTAACGTTTCTGCCACCGGCATTGGATACTCATCCTTTGGGGTAGCTCTATTGAGGTCCCGAAAATCTATGGCGACACGCCAACGGCCATCCTTTTTCTCTATAGGTACGATACTAGAAATCCACTCAGCATACCTGCATGGCCTGATTAAATTGGCTGTCAACATTTTCTCGACCTCCTTCTTGACTTCTTCCAGAATTTCGGCCTTCATCTGTCGTGCCCGCTGCTCGAATGGCCGAAATCCTTTTTTAAGCGGGAGTCGATGCTCAATGATGCTCCTGTCTAACCCAGGCATCTCTGTATAGTCCCAGGCGAAGCAGTCTGGATATTTTTTCAACAGGGCTATCATCGGTCCCCGCAGACTCGGATCTAACTTTTTGCTGATAAATGTTGGTCGTGGCTTATCCCCAGGACCAATGTCGATTTCTTCTAGTTCATCAGCAGATGTAAATCCATACCCTAGCTTTCCGTCACCTGTCAAATCGACGCTAAGCACAGGGCAAACAGTAGGTGAGGTTAACAAAAATAATTTGGGCCGATTGCCTGAATCGGCCCCCTTTTTGATTGCATTAGTCAAGGACGATTTACACCTTATGGTTTTACAATGGCTGGGAATCTCCCTGCTACGACTGCATGATCTGCTCGTCGTAAGATTGCTGCTTTTTGTTTTTTGTGGCCGATCGCAGGGATCGGCCGTACCACATACCATCGTGGACTTTGCTACTCTGTCAGGCCGGTGGATAAGACCAGCCTCACCCCGTTTTTTGTAGCCTCAATGCGTTCACAGCCGTCTAGACTAATTCCAGAGATCGGCTCTTGGTCTTCTGCTTCCCAGACGTTCATGCCAGCAATGGAGACCTCGACAGAATCGTCTGCATGAATGACCTCCACCTCATCTCCATCCCACTGTATTAGGCACTGGTGCATCGTGGATGGGATGCAGCAGTTAGCATGAATCCAATCTCTCCCTAACAAGACAGCGTAGGTGCTTTTGCTGTCCACGACGAAGAATGACGTAGGGATGGTTTTTCTGCCCACGGTCAGATCCACGTTCAGTACGCCTTGCGTTTCTGAAGTCTGGCCGTTGAAGTCGCTTAAAGTGACGTTGGTTTTGATCAGATCTGCAGTGGAGCGTCCCAAACGCCGTAGCATGGAGTATGGCATTATGTTGACTGCCGCTCCGGTGTCCACTAACATCTTGCTGACAGGTTGCCCATTGATGTAACCTCGTAGGTACAGGGCTTTCAGATGTTTGTAACCCTTCTCACGTGGCTTCTCAAAGATAACTGGCCGTGGGCCGCAGTCGAACTGTGCCACTGGTAGCTCGTTGGTTCTTGGCGCGCAGAACTCTGACGGAAGGATGAATACCATGTTTGTGCCAGCCGATGTCTTTGCATCGGCTTTTACCAGTTTGGGGCGCCACTCTTTCCTTTTCGGGTGATCTTCCGTTTCCAAGGTCTGCCTAATCTTAACGGCCAGATCGGGCCGTGCTTTCTTTAGAGCGTGGAGATACTGCGCTTCGGCTTCCTCCAAGTTACGCAGCCGCTGCACTCTACGCTTTTGGGTGTGTCTGAGTCCGTCGGGACACCACCTTGGACGGTGATACCTGTCTTTCTCTTTGTCATCCGTTGGCTCCTTGAGACCTTGTGCTCGAGACGACTCCCTGCGTCGGCTCTGAGGTGGGAGAGGCCCTAGGCGCTTAAACACTGACACTGGCTCCGTGTCCTCCTTCTGCTGTCCGCATTCCGGGCAGTTATCGATCGTAGGCAATCGGCTCATTCCCGCGTCCCAGCAATACTTGAAGAACGGACAATCCCAATGTTTGTCTGCGCCTTCCTTTTCTTTTGACGGTCCCCTAGAGAGGTGCTCATATCCTTCATCTTCTCCGTCGCGCCAGCGACGTTGGTCATACTGACGCTCATACTTGTTAAGGAGATGCGCGGAATGTGGTTTCTGATATCGCACACTTTTCACTTGTTCCTCAGTTAAGTACCGCCTGTCGTAGCTGGGCCGGTCGCGTGGACCAGCCTCCTCTCTTACTCTGCCGCGAGAGCGACCGCCTTCCTCCCTGTACGTGCCATGGTGGTACCCTGGTCCTGCCATGTTGACATCGAACGAGAAATCCAACTGGCGCCTCGTGGAGTGGCTGTGTTCTACCATGTTGACGCCGGGGAATGGGTTGGTGTCTACTTTCATGGTGAATTGCCCCAGGATGAGACGGCCCTGCTCTATCGCTGTTTGGATCTGGCGACGTAGCTCTTTGCAGTCATTGGTGGTGTGGGTGAACGAGTGATGCCACTTGCAGTATGGTCTTCCGTTCATCTCTTGAGCCGTAGGGATTTTGTGGCCTTCGGGTAGCTTCAGCTGCTTTTCTTTCAGCAGTAAATCGAATATCTTCTCAGCTTTGCTCACATCAAAGTCGAACCCTTTTGCAGGCCCTTGCTGTTTCACCCATTTGCAGGATACGGGATCTGCCCCCCGAGCCCATTCAGCCACGGCCACCTCCTGGTCTTGCGTGGGGTCTTCTTCTTCTGTATCGACCAGGCCTATCGGACGTTTGAACTTGTCCTGGTACAACTCAGGGTGGCGCTGCTCATACATCGTCAGCTTCTGGGCCATGTGCGCCAACGAGTTGTACTCTACTTGGAAAGCCAGATCTTTGATGGGTGCTGCGAGACCCAACGCTGCCAGCTCGACTGCTTCCTTCTCAGTTAACCGAGCTGAGTAACATCGGTTCTTGACAGTCCTGAAGCGCTGGATGTACTCGGCTACCGTTTCTCCCCGCTTTTGCCGCACCTGTGCCAGGTCTGCAATGCCAGCCTCGGTAGCTTCTGAATGGTACTGAATGTGGAACTGCTCTTCCAGTTGCTTCCAAGTCTGGATCGAATCAGGTGGCAGCGAGGTGTACCACCCAAAAGCTGGTCCTGTCAAAGATTGCGCAAAGAACCTTACGCGCAACTGATCTGATGCTGATATCATGCCTAACTGTGCCAGGTATCGGCTCACGTGCTCGATCGAGCTCGACCCTTCTGACCCGCTAAATCTCGAGAACTCAGGGAGCCGATACTTGGGTGGCAGCGGGATCAGGTCAAACTCGTTGGGGTACGGCTTTGAATAGCCGATTGTCCTTCTCTTCGGCACGAAGCCGAACTGGTCTCTCAAGATGGTACGGATTTGTTCCGTTGTTTGGGCTGCAGGGGCTAGATTCTCATGACTCGTTCCAGTGGCATACTTGGCTAGCCACGCCTGTTTGTCGGCGTCCATCCTAGAGATTCCTGCTCCAGAAACACCTGCTCCCGAAGCCCCTGCTCCAGAAACTCCTGCCCCAGCAATTCCTGCGGTTGCAATCTGGTTCGTGCGCGTCAAGCTGTTGCAGTCTGGCATGTAGGTGCACACGTATCCAGGTGGGATTTCTTTAGGTGGTTCACACAGGAATTGGCAATCGCCAGGGTCGCCTCCGACCTTGTAGACGACGTACGCCGGTGCCCCTGGTGGCTCCGGAGCTGCAAGTGTGAATGGCAGCGGTGGCCTGGCCTGGAGCGGTCTTTCTCCCTGGTGAGTCCCCAGAGTAGGCCCCAACGGAGAGTACTGATGTTTCATGATCTCCTGAACCACGCGAACTGCGATCCGCTCGAAAGCGTTTACCAAGCTCTCAGAATGGCGGTGAAGAGAATGAGCCACCATGTAGTTGACTTCCTGGCGCAGAGCTCTGGTGCGCTCCTCTGAAGGAACAGACAGATCCACCTCATCAAGAGCACCCTCGGGTGAGAACCCTTTCCACCTGATGCCATGCTTACGAGTCCTCTCAAAAGAGCGGATGAGATCGGCTTCGAAGAGAGCTTTGACGTCATCATACTTCGCCTTGTGCTCCTCAGGCAGCTCATCGTACGTGACCGGTCTGTTGTCCATCGCAGCGTCGGATGTTGATGTAGACGTTGTTAAAGGTCCCACCGGGCGTGCCAGAATGTGTTGCCTACCAAAACCCACCGGCGAGCAGCGACGGGCAACACGAAGAGCCGGGAGGCTCCCAGAACTGCTGGTGGGCCCTGGTCCCTCGGGCAACGGCCCGCAAAACTCCGGCACACGTCCTGGCTTGGTTCGAGGGCGTGCCACCTGACCTATACCTGGCCAGGAAGGTGAAGGATTGCTTCGATTGGTATCCTGCATGGTAAACAAGTATACGTAAAATTCGAGCCGTGACCGGCTCCCAGGTTTCCCTGTAAATCGGCTCTTAGAGCTGATTAACCCATGGTTCTGCATTAGATCTACGATAACATGGGGTTTTGCTTCATCAATACAAATCAAATCGATCTACGACAGTTTAACGTTTTCACTACATGACTGGAACATCCTACACGTAATTGAGCCTGGTAGATACGAAAGATGATGGAAAACTAACCCTAGAGAAGGCCTAAAAACCGACGTAAAGTCAATTCCCGGAACAACTCCTCTTGGATTAGCAAACCATATCTTACATATTACTGGATCGTTCAACCCGTTTGCAAGGCCTGATCATGTAGATATCAAACTAAACCTTGGAGAACAAGGCACAACTATAACAAATCAAATCGATTTAAATAAAGATCAAGCAAGACGCCACCCTTGCACCCGGGAAAAGGTGCAAAGGCGGCGAGATAACTAGAGGCAGCATAACTAAACAATCAATAACAAAGAGGTACCGATGCTAGCCTACACAAATCTATGATAATAGTATTACTCGCCATCAACAAGGCTTCAGTACGAGTAACACCAGATAACGCATAAGTAGATACTGCCTAGATCGCAAGGTGCGATCTAGGCAGCATGGCACTTACCCGAGAAAAACCCTAGAAACAAGGGGTGGCGATGCGCCGAGATTGTGTTTGTTGTGAACGTGATTGTCCTCCTTTTCTCGATAACCTTAGGTACATATTTATAGTCCGGAGACTTTCTGTCTTTGGAATAACTCTACAACTCTATCTCTTACCTAAATCTAAACGGAATCTATTACAATATAAGATACACGGGCAATTTAGCCCAAATCAACGCACGAGGCCGATTCAACAACACGTTGCATATACGTATCTTCTAAGCCCATCTTGATCACGGCCCAACTCCTCCTTTGGCCAAAATATGGCGATAACAATTAGCAATTGCTGCATTTCATGATTATGAAATATGGCAGATGGATGTCAAGACTGCGTTCCTCTATGGAAACATTGATGAAGAGTTGTATATGTTCTAGCCCGAAGGTTTTGTTGATCCTAAGGATGCTAAATAAGGTGTGCAAACTTCAGCGTTCCATTTATGGACTGAAGCAAGCATCTCGGAGTTGGAACCTTAGATTTGATCAAGTGATCAAGAGCTTTGGATTTGTTCCAAATTGCTATGAAGCTTGTATCTACAAGAAAGTGAGTGGGAGCTCGGTGACATTTTTAGTACTATATGTGGATGACATATTGATTATTGGAAATGACATTGGTATGCTTAACGATGTGAAGAGTCATTTGAATAAATGTTTTTCAATGAAAGACCTAGGAGAAGCTGCTTATATATTAGGCATCAGAATCTATAGAGATAGACAAAGACTCCTAATAGCTTTAAGCCAAAGTACATACCTAGACAAAGTTCTGAAAAGGTTCAGAATGGATAAAGCAAAGAAAGGTTCATTGCCCATGTTGTCAGGTAAGATATTGAGCAAGGCTCAGTGTCCAGCTATGGTAAACGATAGAGACACTTTGAGTAAAGTGCCTTATGCCTCGACCATAGGTTATATCATGTATGCCATGCTATGTACTAGACTGGATGTGTCCAATGTTCTTAGTTTGACGAGCAGATACCAAAGTGATCCAGGAGTGGAACACTGGACAGCCGTAAAGAACATCCTAAAGTATTTAAATAGGACTAAAGAAATGTTCTTAGTCTATGGAGGTGATGAGCAGCTCGTCGTAAAAGGTTACGTCGACGCTAGTTTCGACACTGACTCGGATGATTCTAAATCTCAGACAGGATATGTTTATATTTTTAATGGAGGAGCTGTGAGCTGGAGAAGATGCAAGCAAAGCGTGATCGTGGGATCTACAACAGAACCGGAATACATGGCTGCTTCAGAAGCGTCAAGTGAAGGAGTTTGGATCAGGAACTTCATCACTGAGCTTGGTGTGGTTCCAAGTGCCTTGGACCCACTGGAGATATTGTGCGACAACACTGGCGCCATATCACTGGCTAAGGAACCAAGATATCATCCAAAGACCAAGCACATCAATCGCCGTTTTCATATAATTCGAGATTATATAGCAGATGGAGATCTGAATATTAGCAAAGTACATACGGATCTGAGTGTCGCAGATCCGTTGACTAAACCTCTTCCACGAGCAAAACATGATCATCACCTTAATGCCATGGGTGTTAGATTATTGCCAGATAAACTAGATTATTGACTCTAGTGGAAGTGGGAGACTGTTGGAATTATGCCCTAGAGGCAATAATAAAGATGTCATTATTATAATTCTTGTTCATGATAAAGTTTATATTCCATGCTAGAATTGTATTAAGCGGAAACTTTGATACTTGTGTGGTTTATGAACAACACCGTGTCCCTAGTATGCCTCTATGGACTAGCTCATTGATTAATGATGGTTAAGGTTTCCTAACCATAGACATGAGTTGTCGATTAATAATGAGATCATGTCATTAGGAGAATGATATGATGGACAAACCCAAATTAAGCAGAGCAACTAGATCGTGTCATCGTGTTCATCTTTGCGAAGCTTTTTCCTATGTCAAGTATTGTATTCCTTAGACCATGAGATAATACAACTCCCTGGTATCGAAAGAAAGCTTTGAGGTCATCAAATGTCATCCTATGTGAGGGTGGTCATAAAGGTGTCTCTCAGGTGATCGGAAAGTACTTGTTGGGTTGTATGTATCGAGATGGAATTTGTCCCTCCCGAGTCGGAGAGATATACTTCGAGCCCACTCGGTAATCGATATCAACACCGCTTGCAAGCATGTGGTTAAGGAGTTAATCACAAAGTGATATTGGATTACGGAACGAGTAAAGTACTTGCTGTGAACGAGATTGAACTAGGTATGCCGATACCAACGATCGAATCTCAGGCAAGTAAAATATCGCGTGACGAAGGGAATACATATATAGGATTAATTGAATCCTGGCATCGTGGTTCATCCGATATGATCATGGATGAATATGTGGGATTCAATATGGGTTTCCAGATCCTGCTGTTGATTATTGATAGAAGATCATGTCTGTATATTCTCGAACCCGTAGGGTCACACACTTAACGTGCATCGACGCTAGGATAGAATGGATAATTGGTTTATGATTTTTTGTTCGGAGTCTCGGATGAGATCCAGGACATCACGAGATATTCCGGAATGGTCCGGAGAATAAGATTCATATAAAGGAAAGCAGTTTTTGGATTTCGAGATCATTTCGGAGTTTATCGATATTGTACCGGAAGGTTCTAGAAGCTTCCGGAGTGGGACCAACATGGGACCACTTGTCGGAGGCATGCGTGGGCCTAAAGGGGAGTGCCCTGGCCGGTTTGGGCCAGGGGCACAAGGCCCCATAGGCCCAGCCGACCAAACCCTAGGGGAAACCCTAGGGAACCCTTCTAGAAGGAAGGCTTAAAACTTGCTCCCCACTCCACCCTTGGGGCCTCCGCCCTAGGGCTTGGAGGAGGGGCCAAGGGGGCGGGCCAGCCCCCTATATAAGGTGGGCAGGGGCGCACCCTCCCCTTCCCCTACTCCTCAACCCTAGCCGCCAGCTGCTGCCCTTCCTCTCTCTCTCTCTCTCTCTCTCTCTCTCTCTCTCTCTCTCTCTCTCTCTCTCTCTCTCTCTCTCTCTCTCTCTCTCTCTCTCTCTCTCTCTCTCTCTCTCTCCTGACTGCGCGTAGGCGAAGCCCTGCCGCAGAAACTCTCCACCATAGCACCACACCGTCATGCTTTAGATCGAATCCATATCTCCAGCCCACTTGCTGGACCAAGGAAGGAGGAGACGTCGCGACACCGTACGTGTGCATCTCTCGGAGGCACCGCCACTTGCGGCGTAGGATCGGATCGGATCGCGAGGAGGAGACGGCTAGTACGACTACATCAACCATGTTCTATTGAACGTTTCCGATGTGCGATTTCTTCAATGGTATGAAGATCTCATCTATCTATCTCGTTGATTGCATCTCCTAGATTAGAGCTTGGCTTTCTTATTCCCATCCGTAGATTTTTTTTGATTTACTATGCTGCGAAACCCTTCAGCTCGAAGGGGATAGGGAAATGGAGGATTTCAAAATGGAGGTGAGGGTGGGGTAGAAATAGAGGAAGGTAATCGGCAGAAGGTGACAAAATCCTTCCCTCCCCCACTTTTCCCTTTTCGCTGCTCCGTGCGCCTGCTCCCGCCATTTCCGTGTGTGGCCGCACTCGTGTAAGGAATCTCCGCTTTTGCGTCTAGTGAGTGCACGAGGTGGGTGCCTCACTAGAAACGGACGAATCGACAGTTCCCAGCGGGCCTAGCCAGGGGTGCTTTGAGGTTCGTGCGGTCAACAACTTGGACGATGGGTAGGCATCTAATCGAGCCGAAATCTTCTCTATGGGGCCTGGCTAACCCTCAAGCACCCCACCAAACGCACCCTAATCAATCCACTCATGTACTGAGAAGAGGAATGAAGAGTGTGCATAGCGGAAATTTTCTTTCGAAATGAAAGTCTTATTTATTGATACTCTTTTTTGACAATATCTAGTGATTATTCACATATCTAGTGGTACAAGAGAAAAAAAGTTTAACTTCCAGCATCCGTACAACCATAATGTACACGCCATACACATAACACTCCAATGCCGTAATATCCCAAAAATCATGAATTGTAAAGAGAGAATTCCTTATTCGACACTATTTGCCAATATAGTTCTTTATTCCCAATTACTAAAAAGTTCTTAGAGGCTCGTTTGCTCTTTGGAGCCTCCGGTTCTGAGTCATACGATGCTTTTGATCACATTGTTTGTGGGACTGACATTCGTTCCGGCAGTTTTGCACCTGGATGTTACTGCGTCTCTAACCCACTCGTCCTCCTTAAATCGCATTGACCCTATTCCCACGCACTACCCCGCCTCCATCTCCGGTTGCCGGCGTGCAGCCGCCCCACCTCCATCTCTGGCAGTCGGCACGCTCCACCACGACTGCATCTGCGCTCCGCCACGACTCCATCTACAGCCACCGCTCTCCACCCCGCCCCCATCTCCACCCTCCACTGCACTTTGCCCTGCCCCCGTCTCTGGCTGCCACGTGCTCCAGCCACCACTACTCTCCGACTCCGATGTGGACAAGGGAGGAACAACGCCTGGCTGCGCGGTGAGGACCACGATAGCCGATTTGGGCTGAGGTGGAGCGGTACCTTGCCGCGACGGCAAATGCCACCGATCTGGAGGTCGGCAACGCTTGATCTGGTGTGAAGATTTTCCCAACCAACCTCTTACATTCAACTCGCTTCAATTTGATGTTCGAGACCTGTCCGATGTTGGTGGTTGCTCCTGCACGACCGCCGAATGCAGTCAACGTGGTTGGCATCACGAGCTGGAAGAATGCTGTGATGTAATTCATGTGTTCCCACAACATATATTTCACCTAGACACTCTCCAGGTAGCTCACTGAAACTTTAATGTAGCACCACCAAGTCATAGCTGTCTTTCTAAATGCGTGTAGGAACGGGAATGTCAGGTGACTTGGCATGTTTGTAGATGTTCTAGTGTATGCATGCTGAAACTTGAGGATCCACGGGGAGAAAATGGAGAGATAGTAGGAGGAGATCCTGAGCCGCTCATTCACGACTTGTTATATTAAGCCAGCAGACTTGCGCCCTCTCTCATCTACTTATATAACATTTTTGGCGAAGGTAAAAAGTCCAGCAACACCAATAACTTCCTGTTTTCTGTTTATTACATGGCTGAACTTTCTAGCACAACAATGCTTCTGAATCTCAAAGTGAATTCACACTACTTCTAAATTCATGGATCTTCACAGGGTTGGTGCCGAACTGGGATGGTGAAGATGACCAATGCTATATGCCTGCTAGGTTGGTGATTTTGATTTTTTTGTGAGCTATGTAGTGGTTACACTAGAGGCTTGTGTCCTGAGAATGGAAAATATAGTGTGTAGATAGCAAGCCTTTCAAGTACTGATTGAAATGTAGTTGAAAAAGCATCCGTCTAAGTTTCATACTAATTCAATTAAGTTGTATTTTTCCATCTCACTAAGTTTTTTTCTTGAAAATATGGAGATGAATGCAATCCTGACAGTGGAACTATTTATCTACAGACATTTTGAATATGGATTTTCTATAAGTTGTTGACTGCAGCGAATATTATTGTTTCTACTTGCCATCCACCTCCCGTGCAGTGGGTGACTAATGTATACTGTTACTTAATTGACCTCAGCACGTTTGACTAATAATCAGCTATAGTTGCTGCCCACGATAGTATTTTTTTCTGCGGTGGAATTTATGTTGAACTATGTTGCTTAATCGCCCTTTCAGAATGGTGCAATAGCTAACCATAGTCGGCTACTTTGTTTTAGTTAAGTTGTATTTTCAATATACCTAAATTTCCACTAGCATTTTAAGTGGTTGTTTGTAGTCTAGTTCTTTTTTTGAAGCAGAATGCCATTGTTGGCTACTTTGGGATAATTATTTTTTTTGCCGAACATTTCTAAGTTGAATATCTAAATGAATTAAGCTGTATTTATGAACATGCCTAAGTTAAATACCAAAATGAACTAAGTTGGTTATAACAACATGCTTAAGTTGTGATTTATAATCTAGTTGGTTTTATTCTTTTTTTTTGAACAACACGCACAAGTTATCTACTCGAGTTAATTAAGCTGTATTGGCAATATGCCCAAGTTGGTTCCACTAGCATAGTTGAGTTGTGTTCAAGGTTCAAAAAGGCACTGAGCGCTGAGCGAGCGTTTTCTTTCTGGTTGTTTTTCCACACAACGAAGGCTTAAGCACTAAGTGCACGCTTAAAGTGCAATTAAACGCCTAAGTGGCCTGGGTGTTTGCCCTCCACTTAGTTGGCTACTTTGGATTAACTAAGTTGTATTGTCAACATGCCTAAGTTGGCTACCGAGATGAATTAAGTTGGTTCTACCAGGGGCGGAGGCAGGAATACAGATTAAGGGGGGCCAACCATGGTAATCAGCCATTAGTGGGGCCAACCATGGTAATTATCCCTTAAAAAATGTTTTTTGACCAAGCTTAGGTATAAAAATTAGCTTGCTGCAGCATACATAGGGGGGGCGCCAAGGCCCCTGCTCGTCCCCCTAGCTCCGCCACTGGGTTCTACCAACTTGATGAAGTTGTGGTTTATAGTCTTGTTAGTTTTTATTTTATTTTTTGGAGCAACATGCACGAGTGGGCTACTCGGGTTAATTAAATTTTATTATTAATATGACTGAGTTGGTTCTAGCAACATGCTTAAGTTGTGTTTTAATAATTTAGTTAGTTTTATTTTTCATTTTTGGAGAAGCATGCATAAGTTGGCTAATCGGGTTAATTAATTAAGTTGTATTTTCAACATTAACACATTTTTAATAATGCAACTTACTGTTTCTCGGATATGCTCAATGTTGGAATGTCCTGTGCAACTGATAAAATTTGTTAACTAAACATGCAGTTATGGTGGAACTTTTCATTTAGTTATATATTACGAATCAGCCAGCATTTTCGACGTAGTATGCTTCAAATTTCTAGTGATTGCAGTAGATAGGTGGCAAGGATGCATGGGTTGGGTTCAGGACCAATGCTGGGATGACGCTTGGGACAAGAACGGTGAATGGCTACGAGTAACTTCTAGGTGCATCTCGCCTCCTTCCCTTCTGTTAAATTGCTTTACCTCTCTTTATTAGAGTTGCTCGTCACTTTAGTTAAGTCGATTATCCTCGGTAATTAAGTTGTTTATACCCTTAAGTAAATTGTTTACTGCTCATTTTTATCAAGTTATGTTTTGCTAGAATATGCACGTTATGATTCACTGTAGTAGATTTGCTAGTCACTTTAGTTTAGTTGACTATCCCCTGTAACTAAGTTGCTTGTACCCTTAAGTAAGTTGTTTACTGCCTACATTTATCAAGTGTTGAGCTTCTTGAATCCCCCACCGAGCTGCCCACTTCATAATAAGGATCTGTGTGCATTTTAGTTTACGTTATTTCTATGTTTTACTTTCAATCTTTTGTGAAGGTCATGTTGGGATTTTAACTACATCGTAGATTACTTTGTTGCAAGTTGTTTTGCTTCTTCCTTCCTTTTTAAACTTGTTTAATCAACATGCTTATGTTGGTTCCACCATCTAACTATTTTTTTATAACCTAACCAACTTGTTTTCAAAGCAATGTCTCGAGTTTGCTTAGTGATTTTGTTAAGTTGCTTTTATCAACATGCAAGTTGGTTCCACCATCTAACTAAGTTGTTTTTATCACCCAACCAAGTTGTCTTACAAGCTTTCTCCCAAGAAATAAAACTATTTTACAAGCAATATCTTAAGTTGCATAGTGATTTTATTATGTTGTTTCTGTCAACATGCTTAAGTTGGTTCCACAATCTAACTGAGTTGTTTTTATCACCTAACTGGGTTGTTTTACAAGTAATGTCCTAAGCTGTATAGTGATTTGATTAAGTTTCTTCCATCTGCATGCTTAAGTTATTTTCATCATCTAAAAAAGTTGTTTTTATCACCTAACCAAGATTTTTTGCAAGCAATGTCTAAGTTGCATAGTGATTTTATTAAATTGCCTCTATAAATATGCTTAAATTGTTTCATCATCTAACAAAGTTGTTTTTATCACCTAACCAGGTTTTTAATTTCTATGTCCTAAGTTGTTTTTTTGTTTTTTTATCAACATGCTTAAGTTTGTTGCAGCCTCATGACAATGGAGCATAAGAATTTCATACTGCTTTTTAGGACAAGGAGAAACCTGGACATGGCAAGGTCCATGTTTCATCTTCCTGAAGCAATCAGCAATAACTTCTTACAAGATAACGAAGGTCACATGTTTTGATTCGTTGTCCCTTTTTCTCGGTTAAGTTGTCTTTGTCACTATAGTTAAGTTACTTTGAGCATAAAACTGAGTTGATTAGCCATATTAGATACACTGTCTCTTTTTCCCAATCAAGTTGTCTTGTCATTGTTGTTAAGTTGCTTTCCTTATCAGCAACTACTAGCTTTTTCTGTTCAGAGTAGCCCTGTATGTATGGTGTCAAATGAAAGAGGTAAAGTGTGAAAAATAACTAAGATGATGTAGGTTTTATTTGCTTCAACAACAATGTACTGGTATTTTTGAAACATTTTCTTCGGTTTTGATGAGAAAAATCTAGGTCGCATCAAGTTTGTTAATGTAAAGTACAACTTGCCATGGAACATGATGTCTCAGGTTTTGTGAGTTGTATCTATCGTACAACCAAGTTGTTCCAGATTATATGCCATAGTTGATTTCTTAAAAATATTACCATGCTGTTGTTTTTCCTGCCACTACTAGTGTTGGTTCTATGTGCATACTTGAACGTTTTCTAATGGACATCTGAATGGAGCTGAAGAAGGGGTTCTGTCTTGAGGAAGGAGAGAGAGGTAAGGAGGGGGACAACGAGAAAAGCGGGTGTCACGTGGACTCGAAGGGGGTGCCTAGTGCGTGAGGAAGAGGCCTGGGACTGCTTGCCTCGAAGGGGAACTTGGTCAGGTCCGTGCGGAATCATGTGGGTTCGTTTTCTATTTCGGGGATGGTTGTGTCTGGAGAATACTTTATTATTTGGGTGAGGGCTGGATCTGACTAACCAGCCCCGGGTGCTGGCTAGCCATGTCCTTCGTTATTTGACACTAATTTTTTTACTTTCTTATATGACCACTTGTGTATTTCATTTGCCTTATATGACACTACCGTCGGTTCCATTAGACTCTTCCGTTAGTTTATTTTTTAAGGACCAAACTACCCCTAGGATTATTATCGCTCGGTATGATGGTACGACTGTTGGACTTGATGGGTCTTTCCTGTGCCGCTACTATGCGCCTATCCATGCGCCGCTCATTCGTGCCCAGCATCGGACGGGTGCGTACTCCACCTAACTAGCTTGTTCATCATGAATCACGATCGTAGCAAACGTGTATGTGTTTACTGTTCACTTGGAAGCAATGCGACATCATGGCAATAGCTTTTTTCTTTCTTTGTGCTACCTAGCGCGCGTAGTGCATAATGTCATCTAAACCAAAGATTGGCATCTGTTGCAGTTTATTTTTGGCAGGCAGCAGCCCAATGAATAAGGACGCGTAACTCCAATTCGAACGTCCACCATCCTGCTCGACTTGCCTTCCCTAGGACATACACCGTAATACACGCACACAGTAATACACGCACCAAATACAGACGAGCTGGCCGGAGAGCATCGATATCAAACCAAACACACTCGTGACTGAGTGCGAGAATATGGCATCAAACTACAGTCAATACTCACAAGTGGACACGCTAAACAATATGCTTTGAATTATATAATCGATTCCATCCCATGTACAACACCATTTCTTATAATTTTGTCACATTATGCACCAGGGTTAAAAGTGTCTTTGTAAGTCTTCAACTAACCCCGTTAGCTCTTAAAAATACACTAAAGTGTCATATAAGGCAAAAAAATTACACAAGTGGTCAAATAAGGAAGTGAAAAAATTTCAGTGTCAAATAAGGAATCATATTGAGAAGTAGTGGCAAATAAAGAATTATCTCAATTGTAAAAGCATGCATTGCATTCATATTGCCATAGAATTTAGGGTTAGCACAAAATTTTCAAGGTTTGAAATCAAACAAAACCATTAATATGCCCATTTTGATATTTATATGAGGCATGATTTTGTTCTTATTTTCAAAGGACGAAAGTTATTTTGAGTGGACAAGTATGTTTGACACACTTTTGAGTGCAACTACCTCATGGCAAAAATCTAGAAAATAGTTGAATTCAAACAATTTTGAAAAGGGTTTGAAAATCCTTCATGAAAATCAAACAAAAAAAGAAAAGGTTAAAAGAAAAAAATAAAACCGGCGCTGCACTTTGAGCCTAGCTCTAGAACAGGCCCAAAAGCCCACCCGGGCCGTTTCCCCTCCACTCTCTCTCACGCGCACTTTGCGACAATTGCATGAGTCATTGGGAACAAGATTGGAATTCAGCACAACTTTTTACCCCCATACTGATGGACAGACAAAAAGAACCAATCAAAATTTGGAGGATATGTTGAGGGCATGTGCCCTAGACTATGGTCCTAGTTGGGATGAAAGTCTACCTTACGCAAAATTGTCTTACAATAATAGCTATCAAGCCATCATTGAGATGGCACAGTTTGAATTTCTCTATGGAAGGAAGTGTACTACGCCATTGCTATGGAGTGGGGTTGGTGAAAGAAATTTGTTCGGACTAGAACTGATCAAGGAAGCTAAAGAGAAAGTTAATTTGGTAAAGGACAAATTGAAGATAGCATAGTCTCAACAAAATAGCTACGCAGATCCAAAGCATAGAGAAGTCACCTATGAGGTAGGTGATAGAGCGTATCTTAGAGTATCACCACTTCATGGTGTGAAGAGATTTGGAATCAAAGGAAAGTTGGCACCAAGATATGTTGGACCATTCAAAATCTTAAGTCGCAAAGGAGAAGTGTCTTATGAGATTGAATTGCCTAAACCACTATCTGCAGTTCATAATGTGTTTCATGTGAGTCAGTTGAAGAAATGCCATCCGTACATGGAGGAAACTTCTTTGAAGGACACTATACCTTTGGAGTAAGTTCAATTGGAGAGTGACCTCACCTATGAAGAGAAACCTATCAAGATTCTTGAGACTGCAGAAAGAGTTATTCGGAGTAAGACTATCAAATTCTGCAAAGTTCAGTGGAATCACCATTCCGAAGAAGAAGCAACTTGGGAAAGAGAAGATGACCTTCGGAAAGATCACCCTCACGTATTTTCTAGCCAATCTGAATCTCGAGGACAAGATTCATCTTAAGGGGGTTAGATTTGTAACATCCCAAAAATCATGAATTGTAAAAGCATGCATTGCATTCATATTGCCATAGCATTTAGGGTTAGCACAAAATTTTCAAGGTTTGAAATCAAACAAAACCATTAATATGCCCATTTTGATATTTATACAAGGCATGGTTTTGTTCTTATTTTCAAAGGACCAAAGTTATTTTGAGTGGACAAGTATGTTTGACACACTTTTGAGTGCAACTACCTCATGGCAAAAATCTAGAAAATATTTGAATTCAAACAATTTTGAAAAGGGTTTGAAAACCATTCTTGAAAATCAAACAGAAAAAGAAAAGGTTAAAAGAAAAAAAATAAAACCGGCGCTGCACTTTGAGCCCAGCTCCAGAACATGCCCAAAAGCCCACTCGTGCCATTTCCCCCTCCCCTATCTCTCACGCGCACTAGCCCTACCCCGATGACACTGCTAGTGGCCCCGAGCCAGCTCAGCTCCTTCTTCCCCAAACCCCGCGCACAGACCCCGTCGCCACCACCGTTTCCCCCATCACCGCCGCGTTGATTTCGGACGTAATTGGCATTGATGCTCTGCATAATTACCTTGCCCTTGTTGGCGACTTAACCCCCACGCCTCCACGGTCATTTCCCCCCAACTATCAGCACCAGAGCGGCCCCAGGCTGGCCGTATTTGCGCTTGTGCAACCGCTGCCCGAGCGTCTCCGGTGAAATATTCCGGTGAGCAGCATCCACCTTGCCCCTATCATTCATGCTATCGTGCTTCCTTTGATCTTGCGCTCCTTCTCATGCACTTTGTTCATCTGCTCGTGATCTAGAACGTCGGCTTCGTCAAACACCGTGAGCACCCAACGCCGCCCTCGTCTCCTGCGAGAAATTCTGGTAAGATGCGACCGCCCCTTGGCTTCTGGTTCACACCATCTTGTTCGCCTGGTACTTGTGCACACGCTGATGCATATGGCTTACGCTAGGGTGGCCCAGGTCGTCACCTTCATCGCCGTCCGCACGAGCCCGACGCTGTCCGCAACTCCGACGAGCCCCAGCGATCGCAGCAGCTCGCCCCCGTCCAAACCAAGGCCACGTTGGGCTTCCTCACGACCTTGCGAAGCTGGTAAGCATCACCACAGCCCCTAGACCCCTCTGGAATCGCCGGATCACCTCCGCTAGTCGAGTCACTGCCGTAGTAGCCACGCGCGCCGCCCGTCTTTGGTCACGTGCGTTAGAGCCATTAGATCTAGATCTAACGATGCGGATAGATTCACTTAACGAAACGGTATCACCAGATCTGAGCCACATGATCTGACTTAAATCCTGCGACTCTCATTGATCGATCTAGACAAATTAGTATGGACCAATGAGAAGCACCCACGTGTCTGGATTTTAGATTTAAAATTTGTTTTTATATCTATTAGAGATTTAAACTTGTAAAATTCATATCTTGAGTTATGTTTATCCAAAAAATACAAATAATATATCAATGGATTCAGAAAATTAAATCCTACACTAATATGGGCTTGAATTTGTATTTTGATTCTGGAAAATTTGATTTATTTTCAGAATCAAATATAGGCTTATTTTGACTATTTAAATTATTTAGAAAATGATTTTGAGGCAAATTTAAGTTTGCTTAGACTTTAAATAGATGGTTTTTTGTTCAGTACTGTTTGGTTTGAATAGTTTAGTGTAGAAATTCATTCCATTGTAATTGCATGCATTCATGTATATTTTTGCTTGAATATTTGAATGTGATTTGGTGCTATCATTTTATGTGTACTTTTTTGGTGCTAGTGGTGATTGTGAGTGTGAGGATTGTTGCTAATTCCCCAACTACCAAGGCAAGTGGTGCTTCATGTATTTTTGTCCTAATATTTTGACTATGCATTAGTGATATTTTGAATAGGACTTGTATGGAATTTTTTCTAAGTATATATGCTATGCATTGGGAAATCCTAGTAGTTGTAGTCTTGGTAGAATTTTCTCTAAGTTAAGACACTTGTTATGTTATCATGCTTAGCGTAGCTAGTAGCAAACAAGGGTGGATTATATATACAATGCTATGGAAATTTTGTCAAGTCTTTGACTTGAGTTTGATTAATAAAACAACTAAGCGAATGAATCACCTGGATGGAATGGTATGATGGTTTGTGTTGAGTGGTTACACAAGGCCCATGTCTATGGTCTACCTTGTGTATCACACTTGTAGAAAGCCACCCAGGAACAAAGGGATTTGAGATACTTAGTGTTTAGAAGCTTCTAGTGCAACCACATGGCATATGGGCTCTGCCTTGATCATATAGGTTGCAATAACTTAGACAGATGGACAGATGGTGGTAGGGTGATAGGATGGAACACGTCCATGGTGGTCTAAGGAAAGGCTTCTGAAAGATCTCGTCTCGATGCATGTCGAGTCTTGTGGGGAAAGTGCACCACCTCTCGAGAGGGTAAAACCTAAGTACTTAGCCGTGTCCGTGGCAACAGACAATTTGAGCATCAAGACATTGAGCTATCAAGGATCTCCTCATCCTAATTTCTAAGTTAAAAACTTATGGTTAAACAAGGGTTAAAGGTTCACCAATGTCTATTGGTAGTTTCTTGGGTGATTTGACAAACAAAACTTAGTGTTTTCAACTGATAAGGAAAACCTATTTTGAGCAAAGCAAGCCTAAGCTACACTTAGACAAATTTATGTAGATGTTAGAAACTACTATTCTACTAGGGTATCACTTGCCAATACAATTCCAAATGTATTGACCCACTGTGGCTGTAACTTATGATGTTGTAGGTTAATCTGATAGAGATTAGGGTTGTAAGTCTACACTCAACATGCTTGCCTGTGGAACATGAAGATGAAGATTTATAGTTATTTCTTTTATGTTATGAACTCTATGTATTAGCCTTTGACTATTGAGTTGTAAAGATTATGTTATTTCTTGAATGACAATGTAATAAACGACATTTGTATTTGTGTACTTTATCTTAAACTATGGATGCTAGCATTTGATATATGGACTAGCATTGCAATCACAGGGACCTTTACCTTATAAAGGTGGGGTCCAAGGAATTGACTCACCTTTCTTGTGATTTATTTGGCGGAGAAGATGAGGAGGTAGAAGTAATCCATCGGATTCTTTTATATAGAGCAGATGATGGAGGAGATCAAGACGAAAAGAATTTGAGGGCAGAAGATATAGAGACCAACAGAAACATACCATTCTGTTGGGACTAGCCCGATTCATGTTTTCTTTGGAACATCATGTAGAAAACAACTTGGTACGGCAAAGCTCCGCAGGTTACCTTTGCACGGTGAAGATGAATATAAACTACAATGTAAAAATTGGACGGCTGTGCTTTTTTGATGATTTTGATGGGTTGCATGTTAAGATGTGTCGAGGATTAGGCTCTATTTTTCCTATCGTTGATTTTTTCTGATCCACACAAGGATGATACGTTCAGTTTCACTTAGGTGGTGGCACCGGGTGTGTTTTTCTACAAATTTGCGAGGGCAAAAGCATCAACAAAAATATCGTCCGGGAGAACAATTCTTCCTTCATTATTTGTAGGAAAAATATCCGTGCCTTGATTCTTGTTGAATATCTTCTAAACCATGGGGCAGTACCAGAAATCATTTTTTTCTTAGCCGGACTATATGTCTTAAAAAAAAATGGTATCAATTTTTGTTTGGTCATGCTACCGTCATGAATGACAGTTTTTCTGCCTGCTATCATCACGCCATCAAGAAATGAAGCTCATGGTTGAAGCGCACAGACCCTTCGAGGCCATGTCAGGGGTCGCCGATGATCAGGGACGCAGAGGCCTTTGAGGTTTTTCAAAGCTTAGCAAGAATTGAGGTAGGGAATGGACTACTTCTGGAGAGATCGATGGATAAATGGCAGAACAGCAGAGGAGATTGCTCCACTAGTCGTCAGCTCGGTCAACACACGCAGGAAGAATAGCAGACTAGTCGCAGAAGCCCTACTTGCTGACATTTGGATGGAGGACTGTGCTCAAGACCTGACATCGGAGGGGTGTCTGCAATGTTTGCTACTTTGGGAAGAAATTGAAAACATAGAGAGGGATTCTCGGAGGCCGGACACCTTCACTTGGAAGGGAGCGCGTGAGGGCCACTACTCGGCATGAGATACATATCGCATGCTTAACCAGGGAAACGTCAGATTCAACATGCACGAGCCGATCTGGAAGTCGAGAGCGCCGCTGAAGTGCAAAATCTTCGGGTGGCTAGCGATAAAACACAGGCGGTGGACCTCAGATCGGCACTTCCGACATGGCTCCAGGATCATTCGGAGGCATACTTCACCTGTCTGCAAGAGGAAGACAATGTTGAGCACATCCCGGTGCAATGTCCATATGCGAGACAGGTTTGGTTTAGATGCTTTCAGAAGGTGGAGCTCCAAATTCGGCAACCGCAAGTGGAGGCCACGTGGGAACAATGGTGATCGGAAGCAAGAGGACAGGTGCACACCATGGATAGGAGACATTTCGACACCCTAGTGCTGCTTGTTGCTTGGACCTTATGGAAGCAGCGAAATGCCCGCGCCTTTGGCAGCGTCAGGCAACAATGTAATTCGCAGGTGGCGGTGGGGCGAATTAGAGATGAATTTAGTTTTTGGGAATTTGCTTTAGAAGGATGGAGTCACCACCTAGAGAGAGAGTAGGCTTTAGTTGATATGTAGAGAATCGAGTGTTCTGAAGCAACTGTGCGCAGTTGTTTCTTAGCTTCTTGTAAATTTGTTGTTTGCTCCTTCTATAAAGATATGGTAAGCTATTGGTATACCTGAAAAAAAGAAAGAAATGAAGCTCAGCTTGGGGGTTCTGTACTTCAAGCACGAAGCCAGAAAATTCTTAGTGGATGGAGACCGTTGCGCCCTTGCATCAGCCGGAAAATCGGTCTCCACATGGTCGATGCTCTCATCTGGGTCAATCTATTTACAGTACGGCAAGCTGCAAGCCTGCTTGTTTATTAAGATGGCGACAACCCCGGCCTGGGCAGGGTAGGAGGAGCCATCACTGGCCATGGCTCGCCAAACACATGGCGCGGGCGCGTGGCTCCGGCGAAGGCCATGCAGCAACTTGGCGACAAAGCAGGCAGACACACAATAGTACAGCATCGTCATCACAAGGAGAAAGGCGGCACAACAGATGACCACGCTTCAGATCGAACAAGGGGGAAATGATGACACCAGTGGTCCAGATCCGTCGCCCTGACCTGTGTCGTCGCAACTCCCTACTTAGAGCACATCTATAACGGTGTCTGTAAAAAATGCAAACCATAAAATCAGAGTTCCGATCTCCCTATCTGGATTTTATGGTTTCAAAAATCACGGCACAGATCAGTGTCCATAATCCAGTTTATGGTTTTGTTTATGAGCACTGATTTGCGCCGCGACACAAACCGTAAACTGGCAAATCAATATTGGCAAGGGATTTTGCATCAATAAAATGTCACACATAGTTTACATAGTTTTATAAATCCCGGTCAGTTTTGACACAAAAAGAAGCACGAGGACCATGAATAGCGTAGATCAAGCATCGCCACCATTGAGGCCACCGCTGGAGCCACCTCCACCGGAGCACCGGCACCGGAGCCACCCATCGGAGCACCTCCACCGTTGGCATGAGATTGAAGACGCGCTAGCCTTCTCCTCTCCATGATCTTCTCCCTTCTCATATCCCACCACTCTCTTGTGAAGGCATCCATGGTGCTCGGATCCATCATCATCATCTTGTTTTCGTCGGCGATGATCTCCATCATTGCCTTCTTCTCTTTAAGCTCGAGCTTCCTTTCCTCGAAAGCTTGTTTGCGCTCACTAGTGGAAACGAGGCCTTTGGTTGAGGTCGGAAATGGGCTCTACGAACCGGTGTTAAAGGGGGTGCCCGTACCAGCGTGGCCCGTGCAGCAAAAAGGAGCACCCCCTTTAACACCGGTTCGTGTCACGAACCGGTGTTAAAGGCCCTGCACCAGTGGCCCGCGCAGCCCCCCCTTTAACACCGGTTCGTGGCTTGAACCGGTGTTAAAGGGGGGGCTATATAACACACCGCAGCCCACACCCCTCTCTTTCCAGTTTTTCACTCTCTCATTTTGTAGCCTAGCAAGAGGGTGAGAGGTGTGCTAGTTTGTGTTTTTTTCTATGCACAAGAGGTGTTCGGTGAAATACCCGAGAGCTCAAAATAAGTTTTCTCGTTGCTCTTTCCTTCTCGGTCGAGATCGGCAACTATCCTTTCATGTGTCATTGATGTACTATATATAAATGGTCATCTCCCTATTAATTTTTGATATGTACTATATATTAATGCAGATGAACCGGCAATGGATGTACGGTGACCGACGCACTTCCGAGTACATTACGGGCCTCCAAAATTTCATCGTTGTGGCTAATGCAAACCGTGGTCACAATGGTTTTATGTGATGTCCGTGTGTTCACTGTCAGAACAAGAAAGACTACTCAAATACCAGAACCATTCACGCCCACCTGCTTCGATCCGGTTTCATGCCCAGCTATAATTGTTGGACCAAGCACGGAGAAAAAGGGGTTGTGATGGAAGACAACGAAGAAGAAGAGGATGATGACAACTATCATAATATGTATCCTGAATATGATGCTACTGCAACGGGGGTAGATAATGAAGATCAAGAGGCAGCAGATGGATCCGCTGATGACGATCTTGGTCGGGCCATTACTGATGCAAAGGAAGAATGTGAAACTGAAAAGAAGAAGGAGAAGCTGGAACAGATGTTAAAGGATCATAAAACATTGTTGTACCCAACTTGCGAAGATGGCCACAAAAAGCTAGGTACCACACTGGATTTGCTGCAATGGAAGGCAGAGAACGGTGTGACTGACAGCGTATTTTCAAAGTTGTTGGTAAAAATGAAGAATCTTCTTCTAAGAAATAATGAGTTGTCCGACAATACATACCAAGCAAAGAAGATTGTCTGCCCTCTAGGATTAGACGTGCAGAAGATACATGCCTGCATTAATGACTGCATCCTCTACCGTGGTGAGAAGTACGAGAATTTGGATGCATGCCCAGTATGCACTGCACTACGGTATAAGATCAGACGAGACGATCCTGGCGATGTTGAGGCCGAGGCACCTAGGAAGACGGTTCCTGCCAAGGTTATGTGGTATGCTCCTATAATACCACGGTTAAAACGTCACTTCAGAAATAAAGAGCATGCCAAGTTGTTGCGATGGCACATGGAAGACCGTAAGAAAGACGCGATGTTGAGACACCCCGCTGATGGGTCACAGTGGAGAAAAGTCGAGCGAGAGTACCCGGACTTCGCACGTGACGCAAGGAACTTAAGGTTTGGTCTAAGTACAGATGGCATGAATCCTTTTGGTGAGCAGAGCTGCAGTCGCAGCACCTGTCCTACGACTCTATGTATCTATAACCTTTCTCCTTGGTTGTGCATGAAGAGGAAGTTCATTATGATGCCAGTGCTCATCCAAGGCCCGAGGCAACCCGACAACGACATTGATGTGTACCTAAGGCCATTAGTTGAAGAAATTTTACAGCTGTGGACCAAACCAGGTGTACGTATGTGGGATGAGCACAAAGGGGAGCCATTTGACCTACGAGCGTTGCTTTTCGTAACCATCAATGATTGGCTTGCTCTTAGTAATATTTCAGGGCAGACAAACAAGGGATACAATGCATGCACACACTGTTTAGATGAGACTGAAAGTGTATATTTGGATAAATGTAAGAAGTTTGTGTACCTAGGGTATCGTCGATTTCTTCCGAACCTGCATCCAGTAAGAAAGAAAGGCAAGCATTTCAAACGTCTGGAAGAACCCCGGAGGAAGCCTGTCCTCTGTACCGGTGAGGAGGTATTTGGTATGGTCAAGGACCTAGAAGTAATCTTTGGAAAAGGTCCTGGCAGTCTATCTGTTCTGAATGACGATGCCAGACACGCGCCCATGTGGAAGAAGCAATCTATATTTTGGGACCTACCCTATTGGAAAGTCTTAGAGGTCCGCTCTTCAATCGACGTGATGCACGTGACGAAGAATATTTGCGTGAACCTGCTAGGCTTTCTAGGAGTGTATGGGAAGACAAAAGATACACCGGAAGCACGGCAGGACCAGCAACGTATGAAATACCCTGAAGAGCATATGCATCATGAGAACGAGAAGGGTAAACAATGCCACTTAACTCCTGCCAGCTACGCTCTTACCAAAGCAGAGAAGGAAATATTTTTTGAATGCCTGAGTAGTATCAAGGTCCCGTCTGGCTTCTCGTCGAATATAAAGGGAATAATAAATATGGTAGAGAAAAAATTCCAAAACCTGAAGTCTCATGACTGCCACGTGATTATGACAAAATTGCTTCCGATTGCATTGAGGGGCTGCTACCTGAAAATGTTCGAGTACCCATTGTGAAGCTATGTGCATTCCTCAATGCAATATCTTAGAAGGTAATCGATCCAGAAAGCCTACCAGGGTTACAGACAGATGTGGCCCAATGTCTTGTCAGCTTTGAGTTGGTGTTCCCACCATCCTTCTTCAATATTATGACGCATCTCCTGGTTCACCTAGTAGAAGAGATTGCCATTCTCGGTCCTGTATTTCTACACAATATGTTCCCCTTTGAGAGGTACATGGGAGTCTTAAAGAAATATGTTCATAACCGTGCTAGGCCAGAAGGAAGCATCTCCAAGGGCTATGTAACAGAGGAGGTCATTAAGTTCTGTGTTGATTTTATTCCTGACCTTAAGGCGATTGGTGTTCCAGAATCACGACATGAGGGGAGACTGCGTGGAAAACGCACCCTAGGATGTAAAGCAATGATATGTAGGGACGTGCATTCTCTCAATGGATTATAAGTGAACACATGGCGAGTTTTGGCGGCTGGCTGCAAAGACTTCTCACGAATAACACCACTGTTGGGGATCAGTTGTACTTGTTGGCCAGGACACCATCTTTGACTGTATGTACTTTCCAAGGGTACAAGATAAATGGGAATACATTTTACACGATAGGCCAAGATAAAAAGAGCACCAACCAAAAAAGTGGTGTCCGCTTTGATGCAGAAGAAGACAATGGGTAAAAGACCACGTATTATGGGTTCATAGAGGAGATATGGGAACTTGACTATGGACCTAATTTTAAGGTCCCCTTGTTTCGATGCAAATGGGTCAAGCTAACAGGAGGAGGGGTTGAGGTAGACAAGAAGTACGGAATGACAACAGTGGATCTCAACAATCTTATGAAGGTAGACAAGAACTTAGACGAACCATTCGTCTTAGCCAATGATGTGGCTCAGGTTTTCTATGTGAAGGACATGTCTACCCAAACCGAAAAAAGAAAAAATAAGCAAACAGATACATCACACGATGAGCCAAAGCGTCACATAGTTCTTTCAGGGAAAAGAAACATCGTGGGAGTGGAGTACAAGACAGACATGTCAGAAGATTATAATAAGTTTGATGAAATTCCGCCCTTCAGAGTGAAGACTGACCCAACCATCCTGTTAAACGGTGCTGATACTCCACGGATACAGCCGACACGATCATAAGATTGACTATATGTATTAATTGAGCCATTTTTGGCACACATATGTATCTCAACATGGAAATCAATGTCATATTTCTTCTGTTAACAGTATATGTATTAAATGAGCCATTTTTCTTCCTGCCATTTCTTCCCGCCATTTTTCCCGCCAGTTATTCCTGCCATTTTTTCCCGCCAGTTCTTCCCGCCATTTCTTCCTCTTCCTCTCTTCCCCCAGCCAGATCAGTCGAACAGGAAGGAAAGAAGAGGAGATCGCCGTCGCCGTCCACGCCTGTCGCCGTCCACGCCCTGCTGTCCACCGCCGCGTCTGCCATCGCCGTCCGTCCTACCGTCCGCCGCCGCCTTCCACGCCTGTCGCCGCAATCGCCGTCTGTCGTCCTCGCGCCGCCCCGACGTCGCTCATCGCCGCCATCGCCCGCACCAGCCGCCGCCTCGACATCGCTCATTGCCGCCACCGCCCGCGCCAGCCGCCGCCCGTTTGCCACACGTCGCGCTGTACCGCAACCATTCTGTGCGCCGCCCGGCTCCATCGTACTGGCACCCACGCCAGCCGCCGCCCCGTTCTGCGTGCCTCCAGCGCCCCGCGCCTCCCCAGCCGTGCCTCCACCGTACTGGCGCCCCGCCACCCGCGCTGCCGGCAGGCCGCCCCGCAGGTGAGCTGCGGCCCTCCTCCTTTTTTGGGTTAGTTTAGTGTTAATTATTAGTAGTTAGTTAGTATTTTATTTAGTTAATTAGTTAGTATTAGTTTAGGGTTATTTAGTGTAGTTTAGGGTTATTTAGTGTAGTTTAGTGAGTTTAGTGTTATTTATTTTAGGGTTATTTAGTGTATTTTAGTGTTAGTATTAGTTTACGATCGTCGCCTCGCTGCTCTGCAAGCGCCGCCGCTGGCCGTCGTCGTTAACGTCGCTCTGGTGACCCCTAGGTAGTGGCGCCGCCCGTTTTAGGTAGGCCGCATCACGCTGAGGCGAACCCTCTACCTTGCGCGCCCTAGGTCGCTCCCCAGCGCCGCCAGCCGCCGCCGTCTGGAGCATCCTATGTGGCCGTGACGTGGCCACGGTCCCACGCGTCAGCATCCTCCGGTGAGCATCCTCCGATGAACCCTCTCACATGCATCTGAGATTTCTCCGAATTAGGGTTTAGAACCCTCGGAAGTCGTTTAAAATGATCAAGCATCCTTAGGGTTTTGATTTCATTTGTGTATTTATTTGTGTATTTTTGTATGAATAATATGTATATTTATGTATGAATCCAAGTCCACTTGAATGTTTACTCTCTTACTCTAGATAATATTATCCTTTTAGAAACTATGGATCCACTCAGTAGAAACCTTGAAGAGGAAGAAATAATGGAGAACATCATCCATGAGGACACCTCACAATATCTGAACTTGGAGGGACATGATGACAGCTCAAGTAGTCATGGAGAAGATGACGGCTCCGGTGAACGCACTTTAGTGATTACAAAGTCCGTCGAGGTATATGCATGGATTAAGCCTCTGCTAACTTCCACCGATTGATTTGTATATATGTACATGTATTAATTAACGCTTCTTTCTTATTTTAGCCCTCTTGATCGACCAGCCAGCAACAATCTTCTTCTACGAAAAAGAGCAAGCGAGGCGCGATCCATCGGTTGAAAGATCGTGCAAAGTTCATGATCGAAGCAGTCCGTGTTGATGGCAAGCAGGCGGAGCCCAAGAAGGCCGCAGACAAATTTATACGTTAGGCTGAAGTTCTTGTTATGGACCAAATCCCAATCATAATTGAATATTATAATAAGACAAAGAAGGGCGACGATACCTTTGTCGATGAAAGATCCAAAGAAACGCTTTGGAATTCGCTGTTGGTAAATTTCACCCTTCCGCCAGAGGAGGATGAAAACAAACCGGTTATAAAGGAAAAGGTCAAAGAGTGGACTCTAAAGAAGATGGTGATGCTTTCCGCAACTGGAAGAGAAAATTGAACAAATTTGCCAATGCTCGCGAGACTCCAGATTTTGAAGACGCATATTATGCGAAGATAAGACCTCACTGGCCCGAATTTGTGGCATACAAGGAAGGTGCTATAGCTACAAAGAGGTCAGAAACCAATACGCTAAATTCCCAGAAGAAGGAATATCACCAGAGGACAGGGTCAGGTGGCTACATATCTGAGAGGCCTAAGTGGGAGGAAGCTGAGAAGGCCCTGCGCGATAGAGGGATCACACCCCAGACACATGGGTGGGACCAATATGCAAAGACTTGGTTCTACGGAATCGGGGCAAGGTTGGACCCAGAATCGGGATTGTGTATCTTCCCAACCCTCCTTGCCAAACCCGTCACTGAACTCATCACGACATACGAGGAAACAGCCGCGAGGACCTTCCATCCCGACAGAGAGAATGACCAGCTCACACGCGCCATCGGTAAAAAAGAACACCCTGGACTTGCACGAGGCACAGGGGGTATGACGTGGAAGGATGGGTTTGCCGAGTGGGGCGACTCTTACAGATGGCGCGGCAGAAAAGAAAAAAGAGCGTACAGAGTGAATGACACAGATAGAACATGCACAAAAGAGCCAGCAAGCTACCGGCCCATCTCAGCGGCACGAAGAGCCTGCATTGGAAGCTGTCGGCGGCCCTGACTCTGCGTGGAAAAGCGGCATGGATTCCACGGAGAACGTGCAGCCCACGCTTGAAATGGCGGGTCCTCGATACCCCGTGGATGAGATCACGGAGAGCGAACACGCTGAGCTGCATGTGAGATTAATGGGCTTATCCATTAAGGTGGCTGTCGGCTATGCCTTACCTCCTGCAGCTGGTGGAACTTACCACTTCCGACCAATTCCAGATGGCTATACTATTGCCGGGGTGGATGAGGTTGTGAAGGAATATGAGGAAGCACAGCTTGACCATGCTACAGGTGAAGGGGAAACTCAACTCAAATTTGCTGTGAAAACAACCATTCTTTGGAAGAAGGAACACATCGTGCTTCCAAATTGGAGGCCACTCGCACCCCCGCCGTCTCCGCAGTGTCAGCAATCTGAGCCGCCTCAGCCGTCTCCAAGTCATCAGAATACTCCCCTATCGTCTCCGGCGCTTCAGCCATCTCCTGCGCGGCAGCCATCTCCGGTGCGCCAGCCATCTCCGGCGTGCCAGCCATCTCCTGCGCGTCAGCCATCTCCAGCGCTTCAGCCATCTCCTCAGCTTAAGCGGAAGAGCACTGCCACGAAGAGCATCACTAGCACTGCCACGAAGAAATCCGTAGGAAACCGTACTCCAAAGAGTTCAAGAAACTACGTCCCGTAGCCTTCCACCAAGCCATTGCCGGTTTTACCGTGGAATCGCAGCGACGAGGAGACCAATAGGATCTCAGAAGAAGAGGTCAAGAAATTCTTTGCACCTAGACGGGCCGAGCCAAAGGAGAAAATTGATCCGGCGATGGTGGAGAAGTTTTACAATAATATTTTGAAACCTGAAACCCCACTTGTGACGGACTACGAGCGCCCGATTTTGAAGGGGGATGCTAGGCGGAGGGAGACTGAAAGTAGCAGTCGTGCGGCACCCTAGAAAACAGTTCCCATGCTCGGAGAGCAGGAAAAGCAATCATGCCCCCCGCTCCAAGTGTTCGACACACGGAACGCTCCTCCTATAAATGATTACGAGGCAGAGCTACAAAGAAAGGCCAATGAGATGGGGATGACTTACATTGCATACTTGAACATCATGGGAGACAACTTTCCCAAAGGTGATGTCAACCCCATATAGCCATGGAAGTATGGGAAGAATCTCTTCAAGAAAGAGGAGCTCAAGAATCTACCAACAAAGATGCGAAGATTGCACAAGTGGTACCTTGATTTTTGCAAGACGAGAAAGGAAGAATGGATCACGGCGCATTTAAGAGATCAGATTTTCTTGTACGGAGACGACGAGATCGACTTCAACATTCAAGACTTGCATTTTCTATTCAATCAGAAGGAACTCGACAAAGCTTCCAACAGCCTTTATTGTGTGTAAGCACTATTTCTGTAATTTCTATCTCATCTCATTCAATTCATTAATTGCATGTATATATATGCTCACCACATATGTATATACTATTATGCAGGAAAAAGGTTATGGAAATGAAAGGAGGCCCTTTTGACATTGGGTTCGTTGACCCAAATAGAGTTCATGAAGAAATGGTAAGACACAAACCCGGGCAAACAGAAGATTTCTTGCTAAGGTCTTTACCGAGACAACAAACCAAAATGGAAATATTATTGCCTTACAACTTCTCGTGAGTACTGTTACCCTCTCTTGTACACATTCTGTTTCGGCTTACTCGATGTTAAGTGTAACTGATGATGAGCTATGCGTGCGTAGGTTCCACTTTATTCTGCTAGTCATTCAACCTGACTCAGGAAAAGTCCTTGTCATGGACTTGTTACGAAAAGAAAAAGAGCTATGGGTAGACTTTAGAGAGATGCTCCACAGGTAATTTCAATCATATTATCGCACTAGATCGGAAACTTTCGTGACAACAAGTAATTAATTACTCCTTTATCCATTTTCTTTGCCGGACAGGGTTTGGAAAAGGTTCACGGGCAGGGCCGTGGGTGAATGGTCAAAAGAACTAAAATTTGTAGACCAAAATGTAAGTAATACTAGATAGCTAGGTCTTCGTATCTCTTTGATTCTACTTCCAATTCCATTATATCATGCTTTATTGATTATTATTTTGATTGAACTCTCTATTCTCGTAAAGTGCGCGCATTAGGGACCCGACAATAACTTATGTGGATACTATGTTTGCGAGTTCATTCGCAACACGATATGTGCGACAGGCCAAGCCGCACTAGAACAACTTAGAGTAAGTAAACAAAGTACACAACATTATTTTATTACCACCAATTGTGTTGAGTTTTATTCTTATATATATATATTGACCCCATTCTCCATATATATTTAGATCGAACGGATGCGGGACCAACTCCTACCATTTAACCGCATACGAGCCATTCAAGAGGAATTGGCGGGGTTCATACTTGATGAGGTTGTCACGCCTGGCGGAGAACTCTTTAGATATCCAAAAAAATGAACGTTGTATATATGCTTGAACGTGTTTGTGTTGTACTTGATGCTTCAACGTTTACGGAGAATACGATACAATGACGATGTTTGTGTATAATAATAGTTGCTTAATTATTCATGTACTCGTATGTACCGATGACGATGTATGTGTATATACCGCTCCCGATCGATTCCCCCCTCCCACCCTCCCCTTCCCCGCCGCGCCGCAGAAATATGCCCAGAACGGGGCGGCGGCAGAACTCTGCCGCGGCAGAGATTTAGGCCGTTTTCCTACCGCGGCAGAGATTTATCTCTTTTTCCTGCCGCGACACATAACCTTTAACACCGGTTCGTGTTATGCGAACCAGTGTTAAAAGGGGGCTGAGCGCTGCGGCAGCCCCACGCGCGCCACCCTTTAACACCGGTTCGTATAAGAACCGGTGTTAAAGGGGGGGGGCTCTAACACCGAACCCTCAACAGCGGTTCTATAACCGCTGTTAGAGGGTGTTCTGAACCGGTGTTAGAGGCAGTGTTCTGCACTAGTGGCTTGTCATCCTCCCGGATCGCCTTCCACCTTGCTTGGTTGATGGAATTCTTCTTGTCGGCCAAGAGAACCTTTGTTTGCAATGTATTCTCCATGAACACCTCCGTGGACTTGACCATGTCCTCAATCTTGTTGCTTAGATTGGTGGCTTCGTCTTCAAGCTTGATTCTCTTCTTTGCTTTCTTGATTCCTTCTGGCTTCTCCTTGTTCCTTCCTCCATCCTCCTCCTCGGTATCATCTAATTGTACCATGTCCTCTCCCTTGGGTTTTAATTCTTGATCTATATTTTTCCACTTCTCACAATTCAAGAATCTTCCAACAATGTTGAAGGGTGAAAGCATTTCCTTTGGAAATGGCCATGACTTTGTACCTCTCCATTGCAATAGTCTCCTACATTCATGAATGCACATTTCAAAATCAACAAAATGCATCTCACACAATCAACAAAATGCATCTCACACAATTTACTCACATAGTCATCGATGGTATCCCCACTTGGAGGCGCATTTCGAACTTGCTCCAATGCTCCACTCTAGCGGCTACAACTTGTTTTGATTACATCCCATCGTCTTTGTAGAGACCGGTAATTATGAGTAACCGGTGATGCAACATGAGGCATCGACCTGAAGAACTTGTCTTCGATGTGTTGCCAATAACGTTTGTCGGTTTGATCACACCCGGTCACTGGATCAACGTTCACTAAAGACCATGCCCTCACCAAACATGTGTCCTCGGCCTCGGTGTAGTTGATGGTCCTCGACCTCTTCCTTATTCCACCCAACTCGAACACCTCCTCTTCAATATCCTCATATTCATATTTTTCTTCCTTGCCCTCCTCTTCCTCTTCTTCTTCTTCGCTCTCCTCTATGTCCTCGCTATCGCCATCGCCATATGAATCAAGAGGCTCCAAAGAATTGTTGACCTCATTTTCATTGAGAAGACCCGTGAAACAGAGAGGAGTTCCATTTGTATTGTTTCTACATCGCAAATTTATCTAGTCACATCGCATATTATTAAAGAGGAGAAACAACTAAAAGTTAAGATTTTATACCTTCCGGGCATATTGTCGAGCATGTTGTGCTCGGCAAAGTTGTCGCCGGCTTGTGGATCGTCGGTGGTGGTTTCGGGCGCAACCGGCAGCTTCGCTTTGCGCTTGACCACCTGCTTGTTCTTTGAGTTCAACATCCGAGGCCTCGGCATGGCGGTAGCGGGCGGTGCTGCAGACGCGGCCACACTACCAACGCCTATGGGGAGGAGGTGGGTGGCGAGGGTGTGACTCGTCAATGCCCATTGTTATGGACTTGGGTTTTGGAGAAGATGGGTATGCTGGAGATCACGAGACGGTTAACAGACACGCAACAAGGGGACACGAGGTTTACCCAGGTTCAGGCCCTGGAGGGAAAACCCTAATCCTGCTTGTCTGTTCTTGATTGATGGCGGAACTGAAGGTTACAGGGGGTGTGCAGATGCAATCTGGCGTGAGGTGTGTGTATGAGTTGGGAAGATCCTCCTCGTCGTGCCCTCCTGGCCTTTATATAGATAGGCCAGTTCTCGGGGGTAGGTCGAGTCGGTTACAAGTTAGGGTTTCACCCTTCAAATTTCTATCTACCGCTAAGTCGTGTTCTCCAAGGAGTTGAACTTCTATCGGGCTTGGGCCATCCGGAGTCTCCTTGGGCAGCGAGTCTTCACAAGGGCCTTCACTGGGCTGGACCGGGTATACCAATATCAGGTACCCGTAGGGTATATCCATGTCAGTGGGTGCCCACACATCGCCTCTTATTCACGTAGGTGGCGGTGGATGGAGCGCCGGGGCCTTGGGGGCCGACGGCTGTGACGGTGCCGCGACGTCAGTAGCGACCGGCGGGAGGCCGTAGAGGTCCATGCCATAGATTCTGGGTGGGGGAGGCACCAGAGACGAAGGGGGAGGGAAATCGTCCTCAACGGCGGTGGAGGAGCTAGGGCACGAGAGGGGAACGATATTAAATGTCCCTTCCGTCAACGAACTGAAGAGGATATAGGCTGCGTGTCAGTTCCACGCGTGGAACTGGAGATTCCCAGTTCTGCCCGCGATTTTTGTCGGCGCCCATAAAAAGTTCAATGGTTTCGGCCTTTTACGGGCACTGATCGGCGTTGATTTTTCGCTCGCAGCCCATAACCGGCAGTTATTTTATGGTTTTAGCCTTTTGACGGGCACTGCTAGAGATGCTCTTAGGGCATCTACATCGGGCCGACCCAAACATTCGTTTCTGTCCATTTGGGTCGGGCCACGGTCACTTTTGGGTCGGGGTACGGCCTATCCCAAAATAGACTGCACTTGGGCAAATAAGGCAACTTTTTTTATTCCAAATTCAAACATAGATCGTTTGCGCTAAATTCTGGCAAAGTTCATACATATTCATATGTAATTTACATTCATAATTAAAAAATGAAATTAAACAAGCCCTTCTCCAAACCCTAGTAACCGATCTTCGCACCCTGGTGCCACCGCGTCCATCTAGGGGTTGAGGTCGATGTACTCTGCTGGCTCAGAGGTTGGGCAGTGGGAGGGACGGAGGGGGCGTGAGTGGGTCGATCACCTGTCCAGGCCATGCCGCACGATCGGCGTCCCCAGTTCCCACAGACGGCGTCAATTGACGAGGGTGTGACTCGTCAAAGCACATTGTTATGGACTTGGGTTTTGGAGAAGATGGGGATGCTGGAGATCGTGAGACGGTTAATAGACACATAGCAAGGGACACAAGGTTTACCCAGGTTCAGGCCACCGGAGGGAAAACCCTACTCCTGCTTATCTATTCTTGATTGATGGCGGAACCGAAGGTTACAGGGGGTGCGCAGATGCAATCTGGCGTGAGGTGTGTGAATGAGTTGGGAAGATCCTCCTCGTCGTGCCCTCCTTGCCTTTATATTGATAGGCCAAGTCTCGGGGGTAGGTCCAGTCAGTTACAAGTTAGGTTTTCACCCTTCAAATTTCTATCTACCGCTAAGCCGTGTTCTCCAAGGAGTCGAATTTCTACCGGACTTGAGCCATCCGAAGTCTCGTTGGGCAACAAGTCTTCATGTGGGCTGGACAGGGTATACCAATATCAGGTACCCGTAGGGCATATCCATGTCAGCAGCCCTTGAGTATTTAGTCGAATCAGAGATTCGACTAGAGACTCTATAGTTCTCCGAGTGCTTCTCATTCGAATACGTTTTTCGGATGGATACGTTGGTTCATAGGGATTGTTGATACGTGTGCCTGACTCTTCCGATGGATCAGGGTCAGTTAACTGTCTTAGGACAAAACAACACGATCTTCTTAAGACTCGAGACCCCGAACTCAAATCCGGAACAATGCTGGCGCAATTCGACTCAGGCCGAGGTGGTCTTACAGGAGTCAAATCCTAGTGAATTTAAGTTAAGTACCCAACGCGTCCGTCGGGATTTTCATCGTGCTAGTTGACACGGTATGTTACTGGCAGAGTGCAGTCAGGTGCGATACCAGGCCATCAGATGATATATTTAGAACTTATCTTTGCGCCATAGACACAACATCCGAAAATTTACCACCGCGGAGGTATTTCGGGTGACCAAGGAGACAACATCTCTCTTAGCATTAGTTAGGGCAGAGTTTCCAGTATGAATTTTTTTGTTTTTTTGTCAGGAATGATCCGAAGAATCTCATCTGAATGGTTCATAGGGTGCACGACCAGTGCTCCCTATGGGAGTATCCCGCGAGTGTCTGTTCGAGTCGTAGACTCGAGCAGAGAATTGAGATTTGCGGATGATGTCCATGCCTTTTCGAGTGCGCTACCAGCGTTCCCTATGGGAGTAGCCCCCGAGTGTCTGTTCGAGTCATAGACTCGAGCAGAAAATTGAAATTTGCGGATGACGTCCATGCCTTTTCGAGTGCGCGACCAGCGTTCCCTATGGGAGTAGCCCCTGAGTCCGAAGTGGAGTCGCAGACTCGACAAAGGACTCAAAGTTTTAATGGAAAAAGAACTGTGTCAATTTCTCAGGTGCGCGACAAGCGCTCCTGATAGGAGTATCCCTAGAGTAGTTGGTTGAGTCATAGATTCGAGAAAGTACTTTTTTTGTTCAATCGAAATTTTTGAGCCATTGCTGGCTGTTGCTTTGATGACGTCATTGATGACGCCTCATGAGCTCAACCGTCTGTGGTAGCAGAGATGATGCGACGGGACGACCGTGGGACACACCTTCTGACGTGTATTTGACTAGTCACGTGTCATTTTGGCAAAAAATACGGCGCCTCCTTGATTCCCGTGCGTAGTGGGCGGCGTGTTCATGACGGTTCAGGCGGCTGTTGACAGGTGTACGGTGTGATGCAGGTGATAGGTGTACCGTACGTTAGGGATTCTGCATCAACGGCTCCACTTCATCTTCTTCATCATTTTATACTGTGGGGAAACCAGAGTAATTTTCTCCTTCGCCATTTGCTTTCATCTTCTCCATTGCTGCCATTTCCAGAGCTCGTGCTGCGCACTGGACATTCTTCGCATCTTTCCTTCATCCTTCCTCCGTGCTTATCGCAGTGCTCGCCACGCCACCAAGATGGGCAAGGTGAATAAGTCATCTTCCTCCACTGCGGCAGGGACAAGTGTCGTTGGTGCTACGAAGAAGTCCTCCACTACCAGCCGTGTCACCGATGGTGGGTGGCGGCGCTCCCAGATTAGGGATGCGGGCCTGCGCTGGCTGCGTGAGGCCGACCTCATCTCCAAGAACAAGGACGATTCCATACTTCCTCGTGAGGAGGTAATCCCGCACCCACCCGAAGGGTTTCGATTCATGTTTTACGCTTTCGTTGTTCGCGACCTTTCTTTGTCTGCCCACGAATTTCCTCGTGGGCTTCTTTTTCTCAATGGGCTACAACTCCACCAGTTTTCTCCAAACTCTCTTCTCCACATCGCGTGTTTCATCACAATTTGCGTGTGCTGGATCGGTGTCGAGCCACACTTCGGCCTCTTCAAGAGACTCTATTCTCTGAAGAGGCAATCTGACACCTGTGATGTTTATCCACTGGGTGGGTGCGGAATTTCCATCTGCCCCACTATCCAATTCTTCTCCTTCTATCCCTGCGAGTCCGTCCATCAGTGGCGTACCAAATGGTTCTACATCTGCGACGTCAAGCTCGAAGGAAAAACTACGTCCTAGATCCTTTCGACTCCATCAAGCTGGTCATCCGAAAGCATTCATGGTCGAATGACATCATGGAGGGCGAAGTCGAGGAGGTGGAGAAGCTGTATCAGTGGGTAGAGGCGCTCCAGCTAATACGAGGCAAGGAGGTTAGTGGTGTTAACGTCATTCGCACCTTCCTCAAGCATCGGGTGTAGCCGCTCCAAGCGAGGGAACATCCGATGTTCTTGTACTCTGGCGCCAACGACCCGACGAGAGTGTCGGCAGAGGAGATGTCCTCGACCGAGCTTGACAAAGTGCTTCAGCCTTTGCTGAAGCATAAGGCTGACAAGGATCTATCGGGGAAGTCTCTGACTTCCCCCTTTCACTCGAAGAAGGAAGTCCCTCAGGTGAAACCTGTGGTTGCATGTAATGCTTTTCAGGTGCTTCATGCTTGCTGTTTTTGTTTGACTGAACTTTGCTTTTGTCTTTGACTCTCAGGACTTCAAGGTTGCGGGCATGATGTCGCCTCTTCCTGAGAAGTTCAAGGTTGCACCAGATGGTGGTGACACGGAGTCTGATTCCAAGCTCCCCCTGCTCATTCGCCAAGGACGGAAGCCCCCGAGCTTAGTGAAGGGCTATCTCGAAAGAGGTCCTGGAGCGAAAGTTCGGATGGGGCGACGCCGCCAATGCCGAGGGGGCCTTCCTTACTCGAGCGTCATGCTAGGGATGAAGGTACAACCTCCCCCTTTCATGTTGTGCCTGTTCAGGCCATAGCTCCTCAACCGCCAACGAAGAAGAAGAAGAAGAAGGAGAAGGAGGCTCCAGTCTTCGACTTATCCGACATTTCCTCGTGAGTTTATGATCACCTCTTGTTGTTTTTTTGTATGCTATGTATCAGCTTGCTGTTGACTTGGTTCTTCGAATGTGCTAGGAGGAATTCTTTCGAAGAAACTTTCAATGAGGAACTCAAATATATGCATGGGGAGTCGAAGGTTGTTTCGACGTTCCCGAAGATGGTGGCCGACTCCGAAGACGACAATTCGAGCTCCTTGAGGCCAGGATCTCGGGCAATTGTTGCTCTCAAAACGCAAGTAAAACCCTCGAAGTCTTTGGGTGACCACGTAAGTAGTCCATTTTGAAAGAACATGTGGGCCCCCATGTGTGGTTTTGGTCATTAATGACAATCTTTATGGAATAATGTTTGTATTAAGTTGGAATTGTAGGAATTTTCCATTGGCATCGCTTGGAGCATGTGTTGGCTTCAAGGTCGATGAAATGAGAAGGAGATGTGGTGTGTAAGCTCAAAGTGCACCATCTATAGAAGATCTCATGTTGATGCTTTCCATCCTCGGTGATCATGGATCGATGATGAGGAATTAAGAAATGCGTTCCATCTTGAGAAGGTCAAGTTCGTCTACATCGAGCTCAAGTGGAATGCTCAAGGCAAAAGTATAATCTTGATAGCTTTTGCCTTTTGCTGGTCTCATGTTGTTGGGCGACCTTGTTTATGATAGATAGTCATACTATCAAGAGGGGCTCTCGAATGAGTAACTCGATCATATCGTTCGGAGAGAGCTCAAACCTTTGAATACTTGCATCATCGTATTTCGTTGTTATTTGATCTTATCCATGTGAGCTCCATGACGAAACTCCTACGGAGCCGAAGAAAAAAGTTGAGGTCAATTTCACTCGAAGCCCCACACCCTCATCCGAGGAGGACGAGCACGACTTGCCTCGACGCCACAAGAGTCCACGGCCCCGCAGCAGCAACTATGAAGCTTGCAACGAGCTCACCCAACACAAGATCAAAAAAAGCACGTGCTAAACGTGCATTCTCAACTGAGTCCAAAGAGGAGGACGACGGAGAGCTGTGCGGAGCCATATGCTTCAGCAGATCTGTTCGGCGAACGTGAATGCCAAAAAATTTCAAGCTCCCTTCGGACAATCCAGAGTTCGACGGCACGCAGGAGCCAAAGTCTTGGATTGATGATCACCTGTCGTCGGTCAAGATCCACGGCAGAAACAAGAACACCGCCTTACAATGCCTTCAGCTGCAGCTGACAGGCGCGGACAGGGTCTGGCTCAGCAGCCTATCCTCCGGCTCCATCCGAAGCTGGGATGATCTGGTGTACAGCTTCATCTGCAACTTCAAGGGCACCAGCAAGAGGCCAGCCTCAATCAAAGATCTGCGGGCGTTCACCCAATGGACCAACGAGTCCATCCGCTCGTACATACTCTGATGTTCCCACATCAAGAACTCCACCGCGCACATCTCCGAAGAAAGAGAAATCTACGCCTTCAAGGACGGTGTCAGGCGCCCAGATTTCAAGGAGCTCGGGCACGTCAATCCCAAGACACTCGACCACCTCATGGACATCGCAAACCGATGGGCAGATCGCGAGGATTCCGTCAACCGAGCGCATTCATATGACGAAGATGATTACGACCGTAGACGTGAACACCGCAACAAGAGAAGATCATGCGTCTACGACGATCGCAACGGAGTTGACATGGTTGCGGCTAGATACGCCGATCGACGCGACGATGGCAACCACAATAGTGGATACCGCAGCAGCAACTACCGCGACGACGGACAACCCACGCAAGCATAGCAACGTCGCAACCGTGACGACGAGCCTTCGGCATACGACAAGCTTTCCGGTCCCTACACCATCCACTTCTACATCGACAAGTAAGATGGTAAGAAGAAGGCCATCCATATGCTTAAGGACTGCCGAGAGTTCTAGAAGCTCAGCGAGGGCCTTACCCAGATGTGGCGCCATACCGTGAACCCTGGATTCAGACCCGTACCTGCACCAGGTGCCATCGCCCACGGAGCTCCTCCACCACCACCCGTCGGACCATCGTAGCCGCCGGTCGCACCAGCGCCAAATAATGGTGCAGGTGGGTACCCACCACCAACAGGGTCCTGATGATATAGAAGGGGCGTCCAACCAACAGGGTGCAAAAGAAGATCACCCACCAAGTCAGCTTGGCCGTGACCTCCCCACCAACCATACCTGAGTACCTTAGCGGTTCGGAATCCTACATCACGTTTGACCGTTCGGATCACCCACACCAGATACCTCGCCCAGGTCATGATGCCCTGGTGCTCGAGGCGCAGATCAGCGGATTAGATATGAGGCGCGTCTTCATGGACAGCAGTAGCGGCATCAACCTGATGTTCGCCAGCACACTCGCAACAATGCGGATCCCGCTGTGCAGCCTGGAGCAGTCAGACACAATGTTCCAGGGCATCGTCCCAGGGAAGGGCATATACCCCCTAGGCAAGATATGGCTCGACGTCATCTTTAGACAGCCCGAAAACTTCAAATGCGAGCGGCAAGAGTTCGAAGTGGTGGAATGGCCATCACAGTACCACGCCATCCTTGTCCGCGTAGCATTCGCAAGATTCTTGGCAGTACTGCACTATGAGTACCTGCTACTGAACATGCCAGGACCTAGGAGGGTCATCACCGTTCAGGGAAGCTTCACCGGGTCCAACCACTGTGAAAGAGACTTCAACAGAATCTCCCAGTCGTTCGGTATGCAGGAGGAGCTCACAAGGCTCAGAGAGGTGACAGAAAACGGGGCACCCCCAGTCACCAGACAAAACGCACCTGATATGTCGTTCGACTCCATAGTCAACACGAAGAAGGTACAGGTCCACCCGACGGACGCCTCCAAGACGGCGTTGATCGCCAAAAACCTCAGTACCGCATAGGAAAACGCGCTCTTCGAATTCCTCCGTGAGCATTGGGAAATTTGTGCTTGGTGTCCTGCGGACATGCCAGGAGTTCCTAGGGAATTTGTCGAGCATGCACTCAATGTGTTTCCGGATGCGAAGCCAGTCAAGCAGTCGATCCATCGACTGTCCGATCTAAGAGCCAAAGCCGTTGGAATCGAAGTCAACATACTGATCGATGCCAACTTCATCAGGGAAATCAAAGAAAGCGAGTGCCTGGCCAACACGGTGCTGGTCCCCAAAAAGGACACGGCCATCCTGCAGATGTACGTGGACTTCACATCACTCAATAAGAACTGTCCGAATGTAGCATCTCGGGAAAATCCACTACTAGAAAATCGCTATTATTTTTATTATGCGCATCACCATGACATCATCATGCATCTGTTTGATAAAAACTATTTTTACAAAGGTCTATTTTCGTTTTTGCAAACACCGCCGTCTTAATTCAAATCAAACTTCAGTTGTCCAGATATTTTGTTTTGACTAAATGATTTACAAAAGTTCTTTAAAATAAATGTATAAAAGAAACCCTAGTCAAAAATATCTAATCCTAAACTACCCAGTCCTATTCTACCCACTCTGCCTCCACCTCACCCCACCCAATAGCCTGCCGCCACCTCACCTCTCCCTCTCCCCCGTCCAATCCCCGCCTGCCACATACACACACGCACTCCCACGCACGCGCCCAACCCCACACACCCCCCCGGCCGCCCCAACGCCACTCCCGCCCGACAGGCCCCCGCCTCGGGATCCTGCCCGCGTGGCCACCCCGAACCCACCTGCCGTTCCCGCCCCGTCCCCGGTTCCACCGCCCCTGGACTCGCCTCCCTCTGCCCGCACGCGTTCCCAAGGGGCCCACCCACCATCTCTCGCCTCCCCACGAACTCCTCCCTCCCTAACCCGACGCTCCCCTCCGATCGATCCCTCCTCCTACCTCCCTCGGCGACCACCGCCGCCAGGAGGCCCTCCTCGTCTTCACCCCGTGCACCCCGAGCCAGGCCGACCTCGCGACCTCATCGCCGCCGGCCTCGTCCGCGTCCGTGTCCTCGCCGTCCACCTGCTCTTCTCTGCCGTCGGAGCTTCCCCCCCAGCCTCTGTCCCTCTGCCGGCCGACGTCCCCTACTGCCGAGGCTCCTCCAAGCTCCTCCCACCGCCATCTGCCTCGAGCCCGCCTCCGGTCTCCCACCGTGCTCGCCAGCGACCTCCGGCCGCCGCCTCGGGCCGAGCTCCTCGCGCCGGCCTGCGTCTCCCCTCTGCAGCGCCGCCGTCCTTGACCGGCCTCCGCCCGCCTCTGCACCGGCCTCTCCCCACGCCGGCCTCCTCCTCCCGCGTCTGCCTCTCGCCGAGCTCGCCTCTGCCGGCTGCCTCGCCCCTTCCCCGTGCTTGCCGGTGACCGTCGGGCTGGCCGGCCGTGCTCAGCGCCTCCGGCCTCTCCTCTTCGGCCGCCGCCCCGAGCTCACACCTTGGCCACCTCCCTCGCCCTGCAGACGCTGCTGCCCCTCCGTCGCTCCGCCCCACGAGCTTCCTCCCCGGAGTTGCTCCTCCATGGCCCGTCCCCGGCTCGTCGTCGACCCTGGGTCCCCTGGCCAGGACCTCTGCCGCCAGTGGTCTCGTCCTTGGGCCCCACACGTCCTTCCCCGGCCTTCCTCTCCCTGGTGTCCAGCGGGTTCTGCTCCCAGCGCGCGCGTCTCCGTTTATCGGTGCTGCTCAAGGACAAGACAGATACAAGGCCATCTATGTGTTCCTGCTACGTGTGCACGCAAGCACAGTCAAATTCAAGTGGAAAGTTCCTACAATCCGCTTGATGTTGTCCGTGTCGTGGACTGCTCCTGTTGCTTGTCGACAAGGCCGCAAACAAGAACCAGTCCTCGTTCCTTTCGACAAGATCTTCCTCTCCGAACCCAAGTGCCACCAAGACCGATCCGATGCCGACCCAAGTTCTTCCTCTCGGACCCGAAGACACCGAGACCCGGAACGACAAGATCTCCGCCGTGAAACGGCAAAACCGACGACATGACCCGACGACCCCGGATGCAACAAGACCTTATTCCCGGATGCGACGATGAGAACCCGAACGTCAAGATCGCCGACGCGAATACGCCAAGTTCGTCTTCCCGGACACCGTGCGACAAGATCTACTTCACGGATCCGAAGACCCCGGTACCCGATCCACTCCAGTTCGCCATCGCCGACAAGATCGACCGCTTGGCACCCAAGTTCTCCATCTTGTATCCGAACCTCACCGTTCCCGTCGAACCCTGAGACTAAGCCCCAGACCCCCGGAACCCAAGCTCGCCGAACCCTAATGTGTGACCCTGATCCGAGCCCCTATTTTATAAATGCCATCTATATAAATTGTTGCATATTAAATTGTCATACTCGCATGCATCTCGTCATGTGGTTTGGGAGCCTTATGCCGATTCACCTAAATTAAATATGGGATCCATATGCGGGCAAATCTAGTCGTATACTGGTCCCATTTAAATTTGTGTAGCGAACCGGTGATATATTTTGCCTTGATAAGACAACATTTAAATTGCGGGGTATCTAAACAACTTGAACCACTTAAATATTTGACGGGACCTCGGTTCCGCTTAATATGGCCTAATTGCATCGCATGCTTGCCATGTCATACATCATACATGCATCATGCCCGATCTTCTGTCATAGTATTAAATAGTGCATCCGGTGTTTCTTCTAGTGTTTTGCTTCTTCGCGGATTAGGCCGATGAGTTGATGTGAGTGTCGACCCGATCTTCGGATGAACCTTCGGCAATGTTTTCAGGCGAGCACCTCCCCCTTTCTACCTATCTTACTTTTATAGTATTTATTCCCTCCTGTTGATCTATTGCTATCTGTGTTGCGATGCTCTAGTTTTCGTACCCGTGATATCCCTTGCAGCCTTATATTGCCTTGGACACATCCTATTACCTGTTGTTTGGTAGATAGTTGGACTTGCGCATCGTAGTCGCTTGCTCAAGTGCTGTTGCGTGTCGTCAAGTACCACAGTTGTTGGAGTATTGCCGTGTGTTTATTGTTGGAGATGATCAAGACTTTAATTACTGTTTAACAACTAAAATTGAAGTAGGTAAATGCAGAGGCACAGGTGGGCAATAGATGTTATTTGGTTGTTAACCGTCCACTTGTGTCCCGTAGGACCCCGAGTACTTGATACTTGTTCCTTGAATATTCACGCTATCCACATCCGGGAGGATTATGGGACCCCCTTGAGCCAGAGCTTGATTCATTCTTATTTCTTGGGGCCACAAACTAGTTTGAGGTTTTATTTACTATCATGTACTTATGCCATGCTTTACTGCTTTATTTAAATTGTGCGAGGTACTGCACACTGTACTGTTTAGGGAAGCGGAGTGTTTTCACGGTATCGACAAGCCTAGTCACATTTTCGGGTTCCCAGTCGTTTACAGCCACTGACGCAAACCTTGAGTCCGTCTCGGAGTCAGCTAACTTCGTTGCGGGTAGCTTAATGGGGTGGCCCCCTGAAATATTTCTGAATCTGGTGATTGCTTTGTCGTGAAGGCCTCGTTGGGTTTTGATTTGGTTTTTCCGAGGTTGATCGAGTGTGTGTTGCTATTTGTGCACCCCTGCAGGGTAAAACTTTCTGAAAGCCGTGTCCGCGGTTATGGACGACTTGGAGCACAGTGTCTCGATCATAGACAACTATAACTAAAGTAGTGCTATAAATTTGACTTTATAATGACTAGTAATCAGCTTCACTATAATGGAATGGTTAAATAAAACTGCCAACAAGTGCTTGTTTGGGTTGTCGCTTGCTACCATTGTATCTGACTAGTAAGTATTGCAACTACAACGGAATGGCTAAATAAAAGTGCCAACAACTGCTGGGTTTGGGATGTCTCATGCTAATCGTATCTGACTAGTAAGTGTTGCAAGTATAACGGAATGGTTAACTAAAATTGCCCACTGCTTATTATATCAGGATGACTATCTATACCTGACTAGTAATTGCTGCAACGATAACTGAATAACTAAAACTGCCAACTGTGTGAGTTCCTCGGTTGACTTCCTCGTTTGGTCTCGAGGGGGAAATACCAGGATGGGTATGTTTGGTGGTAGCATCAGGTTGGTTCCGAATAGGTCTTTCTTATCCCTCTCTGATAGCCGACCGTTATATCGAGTCTCTATAGGATGTTTAGTGCATGCTGCCGCTGCCGCTTCAGTCCACCATACCTATGTAGGCGAGGACCGCCGAATTCTAGCCTCGCCGTGTACTGGCCTCAGTACTGACGCTCCTTCTTTTTCCTTTGCCCTTTGTCGGCACCCCTTTTGTTTTAGCAGGTTTCGACGTCGTTAGCAGGGTTACCCTTCCGGCTTGGCCTGGGCAGGGTTATGGACGCCATTGGTTATTCTTCAGGGCTCTTAGCCCCATTTGCACCTTGTCCGTAGTCGGACGCTATATCGTTTTCAAGGTGATTTGGCTCTTTGTTCTGTATATCTGTATTCTTGACTCTTTGAGTCGTTGTTGTATATATATGTTCTGTGGGTTCCATCGAGGACTATTGTGTAATGATATTACTTCGTTTTCCACCCGCACGCAAGTGCCTGGTGGGCACCTTTGAATCGTTTCTATGCGGGTTTGGCGGGAAGCGCTGAAACTTGCATAGGGCCGATTCTGAGGGTGTTACAGAGTGGTATCAGAGCTCAGCAGTTGCGATACCCCACAAGTCCAGCCTGTAGGATAACCTAGCTAACGGCCAAGGTAGAGTGTCAAAAACTATTTTTGCAAAATCGGCTGGATAGTTCTGATTAGGTCTAATTTTACTCCTTACCCCTCTGCTGCTCTCCTCTCACCTCTTCATGTTTTGAATCCGCTCTCTTCTCTCTCTTCGAGTCCAGGATTTCTCGTGGTTGGGTTTTCGTCGTACCTTCAGGGTTTCGCTTCCTCTTTGGGTAACGATGCTTCTACATCTGGTCTTCATGCTATCCGAGGAATCCTTCATCTGGTGGACTTCCCTTTGCTCCTCCTCGTGCCTTACGGTGTTTTCCGACGCGACGACATCATCTACGCAAGATCCGATGCAGAGTCTGCATCACTCCCTTGTTCCTGAACCTCGATTGTCGAGATCTTCAGTCTGATTCCGAGAATGGTTGCACGCTTTTCTACTGATTGTGTAGAGTAATAGTTTGGGTGCGTGATGGATTGGCCCCCATGCCGACTACTCACTCTATTCGCTTGTGTACATTGAAGTGGATGAGAATGCATCGGTTCCCTTTTTCCATCGAAGCTAGAGGTGGCTTTATTTGTTGATACCTCTACCTTCGACCTTTTGTTTCCAGAGTGTTCCCTCGATGATCACGGAGAACGACCTCTTGTTAGTGGTGTCGCGAGGATCTACACGATGCGAGAAGATTCAGATCGCCGCCCTTCTTCCGGTACCATGAGGCGGATCTCGAGGGCGAGATCCATTGTTAGTGGTGTCGAATTGTAGCATCCCGGGAAAATCCACTACTAGAAAATCGCTATTATTTTTATTATGCGCATCACCATGACATCATCATGCATCTGTTTGATAAAAACTATTTTTACAAAGGTCTATTTTCGTTTTTGCAAACACCGCCGTCTTAATTCAAATCAAACTTCGGTTGTCCAGATATTTTGTTTTGACTAAATGATTTACAAAAGTTCTTTAAAATAAATGTATAAAAGAAACCCTAGTCAAAAATATCTAATCCTAAACTACCAAGTCCTATTCTACCCACTCTGCCTCCACCTCACCCCACCCAATAGCCTGCCGCCACCTCACCTCTCCCTCTCCCCCGTCCAATCCCCGCCTGCCACATACACACACGCACTCCCACGCACGCACCCATCCCCACACACCCCCCGGTCGCCCCAACGCCACTCCCGCCCGACAGGCCCCCGCCTCGGGATCCTGCCCGGGTGGCCACCCCGATCCCACCTGCCGTTCCCGCCCCGTCCCCGGTTCCACCGCCCTGGACTCGCCTCCCTCTACCCGCACGCGTTCCCAAGGGGCCCACCCACCATCTCTCGCCTCCCCACGAACTCCTCCCTCCCCAACCCGACGCTCCCCTTCGATCGATCCCTCCTCCTACCTCCCTCGGCGACCACCGCCGCCAGGGGGCCCTCCTCGTCTTCACCCCGTGCACCCCGAGCCAGGCCGACCTCGCGACCTCATCGCCGCCGGCCTCGTCCGCTTCCGTGTCCTTGCCGTCCACCTGCTCTTCTCCGCCGCCGGAGCTTTCCCCCCCGGCCTCTGTCCCTCTGCCGGCCGACGTCCCCTACTGCCGAGGCTCCTCCAAGCTCCTCCCACCGCCATCTGCCTCGAGCCCGCCTCCGGTATCCCACCGTGCTCGCCAGCGACCTCCGGCCGCCGCCTCGGGTCGAGCTCCTCGCGCCGGCCTGCGTCTCCCCTCTGCAGGGCTGCCGTCCTTGACCGGCCTCCGCCCGCCTCTGCACCGGTGCCGGCCTCTCCCCACGCCGGCCTCCTCCTCCCACGTCTGCCTCTCGCCGAGCTCGCCTCTGCCGGCTGCCTCGCCCCTTCCCCGTGCTTGCCGGTGACCGCCGGGCTGGCCGGCCGTGCTCAGCGCCTCCGGCCTCTCCTCTTCGGCCGCCGCCCCGAGCTCACACCTTGGCCACCTCCCTCGCCCTGCAGACGCTGCTGCCCCTCCGTCGCTCCGCCCCGTGAGCTTCCTCCCCGGAGTTGCTCCGCCATGGCCCGTCCCCGGCTCGTCGTCGACCCTGGGTCCCCTAGCCAGGACCTCTGCCGCCAGTGGTCTCGTCCTTGGGCCCCGCACGTCCTTCCCCGGCCTTCCTCTCCCTGGTGTCCGGCGGGTTCTGCTCCCAGCGCGCGCGTCTCCGTTTATCGGTGCTGCTCAAGGACAAGACAGATACAAGGCCATCTGTGTGTTCCTGCTACGTGTGCACGCAAGAACAGTCAAATTCAAGTGGCAAGTTCCTACAATCCGCTTGATGTTGTCCGTGTCGTGGACTGCTCCTGTTGCTTGTCGACAAGGCCGCAAACAAGAACCAGTCCTCGTTCCTTTCGACAAGATCTTCCTCTCCGAACCCAAGTGCCACCAAGACCGATCCGATGCCGACCCAAGTTCTTCCTCTCGGACCCGAAGACACCGAGACCCGGAACGACAAGATCTCCGCCGTGAAACGACAAAACCGACGACATGACCCGACGACCCCGGATGCAACAAGACCTTATTCCCGGATGCGACGATGAGAACCCGAACGTCAAGATCGCCGACGCGAATACGCCAAGTTCGTCTTCCCGGACACCGTGCGACAAGATCTACTTCACGGATCCGAAGACCCCGGTACCCGATCCACTCCAGTTCGCCATCGCCGACAAGATCGACCGCTTGGCACCCAAGTTCTCCATCTTGTATCCGAACCTCACCATTCCCGTCGAACCCTGAGACTAAGCCCCAGACCCCCGGAACCCAAGCTCGCCGAACCCTAATGTGTGACCCTGATCCGAGCCCCTATTTTATAAATGCCATCTATATAAATTGTTGCATATTAAATTGTCATACTCGCATGCATCTCGTCATGTGGTTTGGGAGCCTTATGCCGATTCACCTAAATTAAATATTGGGATCCATATGCGGGCAAATCTAGTCGTATACTGGTCCCATTTAAATTTGTGTAGCGAACCGGTGATATATTTTGCCTTGATAAGACAACATTTAAATTGCGGGGTATCTAAACAACTTGAACCACTTAAATATTTGCTGGGACCTCGGTTCCGCTTAATATGGCCTAATTGCATCGCATGCTTGCCATGTCATACATCATACATGCATCATGCCCGATCTTCTGTCATAGTATTAAATAGTGCATCCGGTGTTTCTTCTAGTGTTTTGCTTCTTCGCGGATTAGGCCGATGAGTTGATGTGAGTGTCGACCCGATCTTCGGATGAACCGTCGGCAATGTTTTCAGGCGAGCACCTCCCCCTTTCTACCTATCTTACTTTTATAGTATTTATTCCCTCCTGTTGATCTATTGCTATCTGTGTTGCGATGCTCTAGTTTTCGTACCCGTGATATCCCTTGCAGCCTTATATTGCCTTGGACACATCCTATTACCTGTTGTTTGGTAGATAGTTGGACTTGCGCGTCGTAGTCGCTTGCTCAAGTGCTGTTGCGTGTCGTCAAGTACCACAGTTGTTGGAGTATTGCCATGTGTTTATTGTTGGAGATGATCAATACTTTAATTACTGTTTAACAACTAAAATTGAAGTAGGTAAATGCAGAGGCACAGGTGGGCAATAGATGTTATTTGGTTGTTAACCGTCCACTTGTGTCCCGTAGGACCCCGAGTACTTGATACCTGTTCCTTGAATATTCGCGCTATCCACATCCGGGAGGATTATGGGACCCCCCTGAGCCAGAGCTTGATTCATTCTTATTTCTTGGGGCCACAAACTAGTTTGAGGTTTTATTTACTATCCTGTACTTATGCCATGCTTTACTGCTTTATTTAAATTGTGTGAGGTACTGCACACTGTACTGTTTAGGGAAGCGGAGTGTTTTCACGGTATCGACAAGCCTAGTCACATTTTCGGGTTCCCAGTCGTTTACAGCCACTGACGCAAACCTTGAGTCCGTCTCGGAGTCAGCTAACTTCGTTGCGGGTAGCTTAATGGGGTGGCCCCCTGAAATATTTCCGAATCTGGTGATTGCTTTGTCGTGAAGGCCTCGTTGGGTTTTGATTTGGTTTTTCCGAGGTTGATCGAGTGTGTGTTGCTATTTGTGCAGGGTAAAACTTTCTGAAAGCCGTGTCCGCGGTTATGGACGACTTGGAGCACAGTGTCTCGATCATAGACAACTATAACTAAAGTAGTGCTATAAATTTGACTTTATAATGACTAGTAATCAGCTTCACTTTAATGGAATGGCTAAATAAAACTGCCAACAAGTGCTAGTTTGGGTTGTCGCTTGCTACCATTGTATCTGACTAGTAAGTATTGCAACTACAACGGAATGGCTAAATAAAAGTGCCAACAACTGTTGGGTTTGGGATGTCTCATGCTAATCGTATCTAACTAGTAAGTGTTGCAACTATAACGGAATGGTTAACTAAAATTTCCCACTGCTTATTATATCAGGATGACTATAGATACCTGACTAGTAATTGCTGCAACGATAACTGAATAACTAAAACTGCCAACTGTGTGAGTTCCTCGGTTGACTTCCTTGTTTGGTCTCGAGGGGGAAATACCAGGATGGGTATGTTTGGTGGTAGCATCAGGTTGGTTCCGAATAGGTATTTCTTATCCCTCTCTGATAGCCGACAGTTATATCGAGTCTCTATAGGATGTTTAGTGCATGCTACCGCTGCCGCTTCAGTCCACCATACCTATGTAGGCGAGGACCGCCGAATTCTAGCCTCGCCGTGTACTGGCCTCAGTACTGACGCTCCTCTTTTTCCTTTGCCCTTTGTCGGCACCCCTTTTGTTTTAGCAGGTTTCGACGTCGTTAGCAGGGTTACCCTTCCGGCTTGGCCTGGGCAGGGTTATGGACGCCATTGGTTATTCTTCAGGGCTCTTAGCCCCATTTGCACCTTGTCCGTAGTCGGATGCTATATCGTTTTCATGGTGATTTGGCTCTTTGTTCTGTATATCTGTATTCTTGACTCTTTGAGTCGTTGTTGTATATATATGTTCTGTGGGTTCCATCGAGGACTATTGTGTAATGATATTACTTTGTTTTCCACCCGCACGCAAGTGCCTGGTGGGCACCTTTGAATCGTTTCTATGCGGGTTTGGCGGGAAGCGCTGAAACTTGCATAGGGCCGATTCTGAGGGTGTTACACCGAAGGACCACTTCCCTCTACCAAGGATCGATCAAATCATTGACTCCACTGCAGGTTGCGAGAAGATCTCCTTCCTCGACGCCTACTTCGGCTACAACCAAATTCGACTAAAGGTCGAAGATTAGGAGAAAACGGCGTTCATCACGCCGTTTGGAGTGTTCTTCTATAACACCATGCCCTTCGGGCTGAAGAACGGCTGTGCCACATACCAGAGGTGCATGCAGGCGTGCCTGAAAAACCAGATCGGTCGCACCATCCAGGTCTATGTCGACAACATAGTAATCAAGACCAGAGAGGCCAAGACACTGATCGACGATCTCCGTGAGACGTTCGATAAACTTGATCGCTACAAGATCAAACTGAACCCGGACAAGTGCTCATGCGGCGTCCTGTCTGGTCAATTACTTGGCTACTTCATCTCCCAACGAGGGATCGAGGCGAATTCGAAGAAAATTAGGTCCATACTGGCCATGGAGAAGCCGAAGAACCTCAAAGGTGTCCAACAGCTAGCTGGGCGGATCATGGCGCTGAGCTGATTCATCAGCCTAATGGGCGAGAAGGCCCTACCCTTTTATCAGCTACTGTGCAAGCTGGACAAGTTCGATTGGACACCCAAAGTGGACAATGCGTTCGAGGACCTCAATCGGCTGCCCTCCACATCGCATGTCCTGGTAACACCAAAGGAATGGGAGCCATTACTACTATACATCGCAGCCACACATCAGGTGGTCAGCACCGTACTCGTGGTCGAGCGACGCGAAGATGGCAAGACCCATGGGGTCCAACGCCCAATCTACTACATCAGCGAGGTACTGACCTCGACAAAGCAGAGGTACCCTCACTACCAGAAGCTTGCCTATGGCGTATTCCTGACGGCTCGTCGGCTGAGCCACTACTTCCAGGAGCATCGGATCATGGTCGTCAACGATGCGCCACTATCGAACATCCTGAACAACCCCGAAGCCACATGGCGCATAGCCTTATGGGGCATCGAATTTTCCCCTCTAGACATAATCTACGAGTAGTGCATCGCCATCAAGTCTCAGGTCCTCCCTGACTTCCTCGTCCACTTGATGGAACTCCAGCTACCGGATACTCCGGACATGTCGTAGTCCTGGACAATGCACTTCGACGGCTCCAAGCGAGAGGCCGGAGCCAGGGCTGGCGTCATACTGATGTCCCCTCAAGGCGACAAGATGGAGTATGTCCTTCGGATGAAGTTTCGCGCCTCTAACAACAAGGCCGAATACGAGGCCTGCATCCACGGCATGAGAATGGCCAAGGTGTGCGGTGCAACACGCCTAGTCATCTACGGCGACTCGAACCTCGTCGTGGAGCAGATGATGAATGAGTGTGATGCCCATAGCGCCAACATGATCATGTACCACACACTCTACAACTCACTCGAAGGGGACTCGACGGCTGCAAGCTTCCACATGTCGGCAGGGAAAGCAACAAAGAGGCCGACAGGCTCGCCAACATCGGCTCCACCTGCGCACGGGTGCCACCATGTGTGTTCCTCGAACAAATCTGCGTACCCTCTATCAAGAGGAAATTCCCAAAAGGTTCGGTCGAAGAAGCAGAGCACTCGGGGGCCATGCTACCCGAAGGCCAGGAAAGGCCCGAAAAGCTGGACACAGAAGTCGAGCTGGGCAACCTGATGAAGATCATGGTGGTTGGAGAGACATGGACACAGCCGTACCTTCGGTACCTGATAAACAATCAACTGCCCGATGACCCGACAGACGTCCGACACATATTTCGCCGGTCCAAAGCCTTCACCATCATCAACGGTGAGATGTATAAGTGCATCATTTTGGGTGTGCTCCAACGATGCATCACCATCAGTGACGGTAAAAGAATCTTCCAAGACATCCATGAGGGTATCTGCGGCCATCATGCATGCAGTCGTGCCCTAGTCGCCAAAGATTTACGAGTTGGGTTCTACTGGCCAACGGCAATACATGACGCCAAAGACATCATCTAGAGGTGCAACGCCTGTCAGAGGTACGCGGACAAGCCACACGTGCCAGGATCCGAGCTAAGGCCTATACCACTGGCCTGGCCCTTCGCCTAGTGGGGCCTCGACATGATCGACAAACTACCAAAGTCCTCGCCAGGAGGTCATTTGTTCCTCCTGGTCGCAGTCGACAAATTCACCAAGTGGATCGAAGCCATGCCCTTCACCAACCAAAGCATCAAAACTGCCGTCAAAATTTTCGAGTCCATTGTCTACGGGTTCGACATGCCTCATAGCATCATTACGGACAACGGCTCGAACTTCATCTCGAAGGAATTTTGAGCCTTCTGCGCAAACCTCAACATCAACATATCATATGCCTCCGTGGCGCACCCGCAGACCAATGGACATGTCGAAAAGGCCAACGGCCTCTTAGGCAACAGCATCAAGAAACGCCTACTTTTCCCACTAGAAAGGCTTGCGGGAGCGTGTGAAGATGAGCTACCCTCCGTCCTCTGGAGCCTACGTACAACACCAAACAGCTCAACCGGCTACACGCCCTTCTTCATGGTGCACGGAGCCAAAGTCGTGCTACCCGCTGAGGTACGCCACAAGGCCCCACGGGTCGTCGCTTACAGCAAAGACGAATCATCGGCAGCACTCGAAGATGTCGTCGACACACTCGACGAAGCACGCGACATCGCCGCGGCTCGATCAGCGGTCTATCAGCTGATCCTCCGCAAGTACCACAGCCGCCGGCTGCGCCCAAGGTCCTTCGTCGAAGGAGACCTCGTCCTACGACTCAACCAAGAAGGGCACAAGAAGCTCGAGTCACCCTGGGAAGGACCCTACATCATCACCGAAGTCATCCCAGGTGGCGCCTACTGTCTCATGGACGTCGCATCAGGAGTCGAATAATCCAACCCCTGGAATGTCGCATGACTGCGACGCTTCTACCCCTAGTTACCCTTTACTTTCAATAAGGCTATTCAGCCAAGACTACTTAGCCGAACAATGTACCTCCTCGTTTGCTATGAATAAAAGCTAAATTCCTTGGCCCAAATATATTTTTCTCCATACATTACTTCTCGCTAAACATGCTCGGGGGCTACGCCTCACCCCACGACTTCGTCGATTGAAAAAATGCATACAACCTGAGTAGCTGACCATGTCAGGATAACAAAAAGGACATGCACATTACAAATCACCACGTGCCAATACATATAAACTTCACAAAGGGCATTACAATCCCACTTGAATAAATACAAATTTGACATCATCTCATTTTATTTACAGGACTTAATTGTTCTGGAGCATAATATTCGCCCGCTGCTCGAACAAATCTACAATTTCTTCGGTGTGCTGTGCCACAACTGCGTAATGAGGGCGCATGTCCCATAAACTGCCATCTGGTCGAACAGGCGGTCCAGTCGCTACCTCTGCAAGATTAACATCACGATGATGCAATCGATTGAGAGACAAGGCAGCCTTGACCCTTGCAATCAGTTGATGACGCACCAACTCCTTGACATGGCCTACATTCCGAAATTTACCAAGAAGACCAAAAAAGTAGAAGGCGCAACGTCCAAAGGGAACATGATGGACCAAATGGCCGCAAGTGATGACCTCGCCTGCCACAGCACCCGGAGAACCCGGTGTACGCGATCTCGCACCGTCGCAAGAAAGATGGCTCAATAACGGTCCATCCAAAAGAAAACACCAGCCTCCAGCTCTTGTTGCACCAAGCAGTTCATTCGAATTGCGACACGCTCCTTCTCTTCCCTCGGAATGAGATTAACATTTTCACAAAGCACAGATGAGCCAGCATACAAATAAAGTACACTCGAAAGAACATCGATTCACGGAGACCCACATTGGAGCTGGTCGCCCATCTGCTGAAACTGTCCAAGCAAGAACTCCTCCCTGGCAGCAGCTCGCTCAGCCCTCGACTTCCACGCATCCGCATGACCACGGATGCTGAGAACATCTTTCTCCAAACTATGGACACGATCGCATAGGAAGTCCAACTGTGACGCCTCATCCAATGATGGGCGAGGAGCAGACGCAGGAAGGGTGTGATACGTCGGAAACGTATCTATAATTTTTGATGCTCCATGCTTGTTTAGTATCTACTTTGCTTTACTTGTCTACACTTTGAGGTGCTTTTTACATGTTTTATGGTACTAACCTATTAACAAGTTGCAACAGTGCCAGATGCCTGTTTTCTGCTATTTTTGGTTTTAGAAAAGATACTAAATAAATATTCTCGGAATTGGATGGGACAAACATCAAAGTCAATTACTTTCCGTTGGGAACAAGAAGTCCAGAGGGGAGACGACGAAGCAGGCCAGGGCAGCCAGATCCCCCACCCCCCAGGCGAGGCCAAGGGTGGGCCCGTGCCTGGCTAGGGTTTGGCCCTCTTGGTCGCCTCCTCGTCCTCCCCATTCACCTATAAGAAGCCCCCGATGCAGAATCCTAGGCACCCAATCAAATATCCACGAAATCGTCTATAGACGCTGCCACCATCGTCCCTAGATCGGGGGATCTGAAGTTATTCCCGGCACTCTGCCGGAGGGGAGATCATCCCGGAGGCCTTATCTCTGGTATAATGCGTGAGTAGTTCCACCTTGGACTATGGGTCCATGTAGTAGCTAGATAGTTGTATCTCCTCCTTTGTGCTTTCATGTATAGATCTTGTGAGCTCCGTTCATGATCAAGATCTAATCTATTTGTAATCATGCATGTTGTGTTTGCAGGGATTCGATGGATATTGAGATTATTATGTTGGTTTGATTAATGGTTTTGACTTTATGATTCTATCATGTCTGTGTTGTTTGTGATCTTGCATGCTCTCCGTTTTTAGTAACTATCTTGGCCAAGTAGTTGCTAGTGACTCCAAGAGGGGGTATTTATGCTCGATAGTGGGTTCATGCCTCTAGTTTCCAAGGGAAGTGACATAAATCTCTTCGGTTGTAGATGTGCTGTTGCTACTAGGGAGAAAACAACGGTCTCTTGTTCATGGAACATGTGGACTGTTTACCTTACACACTTTGCTTAAAGCAGTTGTCTGTTTCTTGCAACTTAATACTGGAGGGGGTTCAGATGATAACCTGAAGGTGGACTTCTAGTCATAGATGTAGTTGGATGGCGGTCTATGTATCTTGTTTTTTTCCCAATTGAATCTCATAGGATCTTTCTGACTAGTAATTGCATTGTTATGCCTTGCTCAGTTCCTGTCAATTGCCCTGCTGTAATTTGTTTACCCTTCATGCCATGTTGTTTATCTAAGGAGAGCACCTCTAGTGAAATATGGACCCCTTCATGCCATCAAGCTATTTTATGGCACCGTTCCCGGGGAGGCTAAGGAAGTCTTCACTAGGGGAGTCCTCACTTCCTTTCTCTTTACTTCGTTTTTAGTTTGCTTTGTTTCTTTTGCTTGGTTTTGTTTGCCTCTTTCCAAAAAACCCCAAAAAATTAGTCTAGTTTGGTTTGCTTTCTTTATTCAAAAACACACAAAAAATCCTGCTCTAGCTGCTGCTGTTTTGGGCTTGCCCACCTTTGCCAAAATGAACTCTGCTGAGAACACCAAGTTGTGTGAATTCACTAGCACCAACAACAATGATTTCCTTAGCAGACCTATTTATCCACCTGCTCCTGATGCTACCTTTTATGAAATTAATCCTGCTTTGTTGAATCTTGTGATGAGAGAGCAATTTTCTGGTGCTAGTTCTGATGATCCTGATGCCCATCTCGATAGCTTTGTTGAACTTTATGAGATGCAAAAGTATAAGGATGTAGATGGAGATGTTATTAAGCTCAAGCTTTTTTCCTTTCTCCTTGAGAGGAAAAGCTAAAGAATGTGTGCTTTCTTTGCCTAAAAATAGTATTGATTCTTGGACTAAGTGCAAAGATGCTTTTATTGGAAAGTACTATCCTCCTGCTAAGATTATAGCTATGAGAAGTGACATTATGAAATTTAAACAACTTGATAATGAACATGTTGCTCAATCTTGGGAAAGAATGAACACTTTGGTTAAGAATTGTCCCACTCATGGACTCACTGCTTGGATGATTATCCGGACTTTTTATGCAGGTTTGAACTACTCTTCAAGGAACCTGCTGGATTCAGCTACTGGAGGTACCTTCATGGGCCTCACCTTGGGTGCTACAACAAGGCTCCTTGATAATATTATGGTTAACTACTCTGAATGTCATGTTGAGAGAGCTCCACATGGTAATAAGGTAAATTCTGTTGAGGAACTTCCTCTTTGAGTGAAAAGATTGATGTTATTATGGCTATGCTTGTTAATGGGAAAGCTCCTCATAGTGTTCCTTTAGCCTCTTTGGTTGATCAAGAAGAGCAAGTTGATGTGAACTTCATTAGAAACAACAATTTCAACAACAATGCTTATAGGAGTAATTTTGGTGGTAACAACTATAAGGCTTATCCTCCTAATAATGGCAATTCCTATGGAAACTCTTATAACAATGCTAAAAGTGCTCCCTCTGAACTTGAAGTCATGCTCAAGGACTTCATTAGTAAACAAATCACTTTCAATAAGACTAGAGGAAAATCTTTTAACTGTTGAGAAAAATATATCCTCTGTGTCTGAAGCTTAGTCTTCCTTGATTAATAAAATGGTTGCTAAACCTGAAACTATGGAAAACACCTTTGCTACTGCTCATGACATACAAGTTACTATTGATGAAAATGTTAGGCTGTTAGCTCAACTCCATGCTATGTGGGAAAGCGAAGCTGAAATTGATAAAAACAATAGTGTGTGCACCATCACCACTAAACCACCAGTAGTCCCTATTCCTCCTCCTACTATGCCTAAGCCTATTGAGCCTACTACTAGTGATGCTAAGTTTGATTTTGATATTGATGGTTGCAATATTTCTGAGGTGATTATGTTCCTACAAAAGCTTGCTAGAAGTCCTGATGCTAGTGATATGCATGTTGCCTTTACTAAACACATTACAGATTCTATTGTCAAGATTAAGGAAGAGAAGCTAAAACACAAAGCTTCTATTCCTAGGAAAGTAGAAGATAGTTGGGAACCCATTATTAATATGCAAGTAAATGACTTTGATCTCAAAGTTTCATGTGATCTTGGTTCTAGTGTCTCTATTATGCCTAGGAAGATTTATGAAATGCTTGATTTGCCACCATTGGAAGATTGTTATTTAGATGTCCCACTCAAAGATAATGCTAAGAAGAAACTCATGGGGAGTATTAATGATGTTATCATTATGGTTAATAATGATTATGTCCCTGTGGATTTCTATGTTTTGGATGTTGAATACAATGCTTCTTGTCCTATTACTTTGGGAAGACCTTTTCTTAGAACAGTTGGTGCCATCATTGATATGAAAGAAGGCACCATCAAATATCAATTTCCATTCAAGAAAGGTATTGAACACTTACCTATGAGGAGAGAGAAGTTGCTTTTTGCTCCTCCTTTGAAAGCAATATTTGATGTTAATGCTTCCTCATTTGAAAATAATTGATTCTTCTTGCTTCTTGTGCCTAACTTAAAGATTTTAAAGAAAAGTACTTGTTGGAAGATAACCCAAGAGTTTCCTTGAGTCTTGGAAGTTATTACTTTAGTAATGACCTCTCCTTTTCCTTTTTATTTCTTTTTGTGCAAGGAATGACCTCTAATGAGAGGGAAGTAAGATTTGGGGAGTTGATGTCCCGAAATAGATTTCTGTCCTCCACCAAAAATATTCGTGAGGAGTCTCTGTAACTCGGATTGAGATCAACACTTTTTTGATTTGATCAACAGAAGATGTTCGAAAATATCGGTTTCTACCTGCTGGTCTGTTTTGACAGATTTCTGCCATTATCTGCATTTTGTTCTTATTGATTCCTTTTATAGTTCTTTTTGGGAAATTGAGCTTTTTGAAGGAGTTGCTATAGTAGCTTGTGTTTTCAGTTAAAATACTTGCTATTTCAAAGCTTTGCCAGTGGTCTAATACCTTTTGAATAAACTAATGTTGCTAATGAAGATTGTGTGAAGTTTTGTAGAAGGAAAAATTTCAGGTGTAGAGAGAGAATGATGTAATGAGATGAAGAATGGACAAAATCTCAAGATTGGGGATGCCACCATGGTGTCACCCCAAGAAATATCCTAGAGGTACAAGCGTCAAAGCTTGGGGATGCCCAAAGCATCCCCTTATTCATCAATAAAAAGCTCAGGTCTGTCTAGATACTTCGTTTTTATTGTTTCATTGTAAGATCCCTCCCTTTATAAAGGTAAGGATCCCTGTGATTGCAATGCTAGTCCCTGGATCAATGCTATCATCCACAGTTTAAGATGAAGTACATAGAAACAAAGGACATTATTACATATCATTCTAGAGACAAACATAGTCTTTTACATACTCCATGGCCATAGGCCTAATACAAGAGTTCAAATATAGAATAAGATAAATAAGTCTTCATCTTCATGTGCCACAGGCAAGCATGTTGAGTGTAGACTCATAACCCCTAATCATCATCAGAATAACCTGCAACATCACAAGTCACAACCACAGTGGGTCAATACATTGGAATAGTATTGACAAGTGATACCTTAGTAGACTATTAACATCTAAATACTATATGAATTTGGCTAAGTGTAGCTTAGGCTTGCTTTGCTCAAAATCGGTTTTACCTATTAGATGAAATCACTAAGTTTTTCTTTGACAAAACTTTCCCAAGGAATCACCAATATAAATTGGTGAGCCTTCACCCTTGTTCAACCACAAGTTTTAACTTAGAAATTGGGACGAGGACATTCTTGATAGCTTCCATGTCTTAATGCTCAAGTTTTCCAATACCAGGGACATGGCTAAGTACTTAGATTCTTCCATCTGCAGAGGTTATGCACTTTCCCCACAAGACTTGATTTTCACTAAGACAGGACCTTTCAGAAGCCTTCCCTTAGGCCAAATGGACGCGCTCCAAACCTATCATCCCACTACCACCAACTGTCCAAATGGTTAAGTTATTGCAACCTATATGATCCAGGCAGAGCCCATAATGCCATGTGGCTGCACTAGAAGCTTCTTAACATTTGGCATCTCAAATCCCTTTGTTCCTGGGTGGCTTTCCACAAGTGAGATACACAAGGTAAACCATAGGAATGGGCCTTGTGTAACCACTCAACACAAACCAATCTTTCCATTCCACCCCGATGTTTCATTCACTTAGTTGTTTTATTAAGCAAAACTTAAGTCCAAAGACTTAGAAATATTTATCATAGCATGATTATATAAACCACCCTTGGTTGCTACTAGCTAGGCTAAGCATGGTAATAGCAAGTACCTTAGCTTAGAGGAAATTCTAACATTGCTACAACTACTAGGATTTCCCAAGCATAGCATATAGATACTTAGCAAAATAATCATGCAAGTCCTAAACAAAATAATTTCTAATGCATAGGAAAAATATTGGGATAGAAACATGAAGCACCACTTGCCTTGGTAGTTTGGGGAGTTGCAACAATCTTCACTACCACAATCACTCTTAGCACCAAAATCTACACATAAAATAATGGCACCAAAATCACATAACAATTTATACAAACAAAAATATATGAATGCATGCAAAATGCCATGTGATGATTTTCTACTCCAAACAAGACAATTAAACAGTACTAAAACATAAACAAGTCCAATATACTCAAAATAAACTTTATTTGATCCTTAAAATATTTTTCAAATCATTTCTATAACCAAAATAAGCCTACAAATGTTTATGTAAAAACAACCATTTTTACAGAGGCAAAACATTAAACACATTGCATAAACAGATAAGATTTTCTCTCCTGATTCCAATGATATAAAATTTGCAAAATTTGAACGTGGGGATCAAAAGTTATAAATTTTACAAGTTTGAATCACTAATAGATCTAAATTTTGTTTTTAAATCTAAACCCTAGCCACGCGACATGTTCTGATTGGCTGATACCGATTTGCACGGATCGATCGATGCGGGCTGTAGGATTTAAGTGACACTGTGCGGCTCAGATCTAAAGAAAACGTTTCGTTAAGTGATCTATCTCACGCGTTAGATCTAGATCTAACGGTTGCCGATCAAACGATCATAGTCTGGCGGCGCCAGCGGCGGCGAGTGGCGGCAGCGGCTCTGCCATTGAAGTTGCGGGCGATTTAGGTCGCGCGGGGAGGAGTGGGAATGCTTACTGGGTTCGCGTGGGTGCTGTGGTGCTCGAGGTGGTCGAGGGAGGGACAGGGGCGCACCGTGGAGGTCGCTGGGGCTCGTCGGAGTTGTGCGCGGCGTCGGGTGCTTGCAGTCGGGGACGTTGCCGAAAATTTGAACCGCCCTAGCACGAACCAGATGTATCAGGAGGTGTGCAAGGTCATGGCGAGCACAGTCGTAAGAATTAGGGGGTCAAGGGGCGGTCTGGATTTACCGTGATTGTTCGCCGGAGTTGGACGGTGCTTCGGTCGTTCGTGGGGCTTCGACGGAGATGACGACCTGAGGCGTTATAGAGCAAACCAAAAGTGTGAGAAGATGCGCACGGGCATGGCAAGCAAGCTCGTATGAATGAGAGGTGAAGGGGAGCACGGGGTTCACCGAAATAGGTCGCCGGAGAGCGTCGAGCAGCGGCGTTGCAGCTCGAATTGCCGGTAGCCTGGTGGCGGAGTGGGGGTGCTGAGTGAGGGGAATGACTCGTGGTGCGGAGGGGTTTAAGTAGGCAGAGCATCGACAGGTAACGCCTGCTGAATCAATGGCAATTACGCCGCGCTATCAACGGCAGCAACGACAGCGACGACGTGTTCTTGCGCGGGATTTGGGGAAGACGACGGTGACGTGGACGGGGCCCATCGATCAGTGACTGGGGAATAGGTTCTGCGCGGGTGGGGAAAGGCAGAGAGAGGAGTGTACCGGGTGGGCTGCTTTGGCTGTTGGACTGAATATGTGGCGCCGCCCCAGTGGTGATTTCTAATGCCTTTTCTTTTTCTAATTTGATTTTCAGGAATATTTTTGAAACAAATTCAAAAGCATTTGAATTCCAAACTTTTCTGGACTTTTGCAAAGTGTAACCTTCATATTTTTTGGCATAAAACCATGCTGTATCATTATACTTGCTTGATATTTTTGAAAATTCAAAATAAACAGTGCCGTAGCAGATGACTTGATAAGGATTTTAAAATGGTTTAAAAACCATATTTGTTTTGGAAATTTTATCCAAGCTTTGAAACTCAACCAAACTAGCTTATGAGCCAACAAAACTTGGTTTAAAACAAATATTCTCTCACTTGAGAGTGGCATTCTGAACAATGCTTGTCTACATAAAATAATAGCACTCAAAGCTTCTGTTTCTTTCAAATAAGTTTGAAAATGAACCCTAAATGAATATGCATGCATGGATGATATGCAAAGCTTTGAAAACATGTTTGTAGGGATGTTACAAATCTAACCCCCTTAAGGTGAATCTCGCCCTCGAGATTCGGATTGGCTAGCAAATAGGTGAGGGTAGTCTTTCCGAAGTTCATCTTCTCTTTCCCATGTTGCCTCTTCTTCGGAATGATGGTTCTATTGAACCTTGCAGAATTTGATAGTCTTAGTTCGAGTAACTCTTTCTACAGTCTCAAGAATCTTGATAGGTTTTTCCTCATAAGTGAGATCACTTTCCAACTGAACCTCCTCCAAAGGTATAGTATCCTTTAAAGAAGACTCTTCCATCTCTGGATGGCATTTATTTAGCCGACTCACATGAAACACATTGTGAATGGCAGACAATGATTCTGGTAATTCAATCTCATAAGCTACTTCTCCTTTACGACTCAGAATCTTGAATGGTCCAACATATCTTGGGGCCAATTTACCTTTGACACCAAATGTCTTCACTCCACAAAGTGGTGACACTCTAAGATAAGCTCTATCACCCACTTCATAAGTGACTTCTCTACGCTTAGGATCTACGTAGCTCTTCTGTCGAGACTGTGATATCTTCAATCTGTCCTTAACTAGCTTGACCTTATCTTCAGCCTCTTCGATTAGTTCTGGTCCGAACAAACTTCTTTCTCCCACACCATTCCATAGTAATGGAGTGGTACACTTTCTCCCATGGAGAAATTCAAATGGTGCCATCTCAATACTGGCATGATAGCTGTTATTGTAAGAGAATTCTACGTAAGGCAGACTTTCATCCCAACTGGCTCCATAGTCTAGGGCACATGCCCTCAACATATCTTCAAGAATCTGGTTGCTCCTTTCTGTTTGTCCATCAGTCTGAGGATGAAAAGCAGTGCTGAATTCCAACCTCGTTCCCAATGACTCATGTAGTTGCCTCCAAAAATGAGAAGTGAATTGAGTTCCCCTATCAGACACAATACTCTTGGGTACTCTATGCAGACATACAATCCTACTCATGTATATCTTGGCTAACTTAGCACTTGTATAGGTTGTCTTCACGGGTATGAAATGAGCCACTTTAGTTAGACGATCCGCTACTACCCAAATAGAATCATATCCTGACCTGGTCCTTGGAAATCCCGTGATGAAATCCATGCCAATCGTGTCCCACTTCCAATCAGGAATAGGTAGTGGTTGTAGCAATCCTGCTGGTTTCTGATAATCCGCTTTCACTCTACTACATACATCACACAAAGCAATATGTTCAGCGATGTCTTTCTTGAGATTATTCCACCAAAATCTTTCTTTCATATCCATGTACATTTTGGTGTTACCCGGATGAATGGAATATGGTGAGTTGTGTGCTTCTTGTAGAATTAGTTTCTGAAGCTCCGGATCTTGTGGAACACAGATACGTTCTCCATACCATAAAGTACCATGTTCGTCTTCATGGAATCCTTTGGCTTTTCCTTTGCCAATCTTTTCCTTAATCTCTTCAATTTCCTTATCTGTCTTTTGGGCTTCTTTGATTTTGTCCAACAAAGTGGGTTGAACCTCCAATGACATGAGATGTCCTTCTGGTACAATCTCCAATCTGAGATCTCTAAATTGGGCACACAGATCATGTGGCAACTCTCCCTTAGTAAGGCCATTCACAAAAACCTTACGACTTAGAGCATTCGCTACAACATTTGCTTTACCGGGGTGGTATTGCAAACTCAAATCATAGTCCTTGATGAGTTCTAGCCATCTTCTTTGTCTCATGTTGATTTCTTTCTGGGTGAAGATATACTTCAAATTTTGTGATCTGTGAACACTTCACATCGTTTTCCCAAAAGATAGTGTCTCCATGTTTTGAGTGCATGGACAACAGAGGCTAACTCTAAATCATGAGTAGGGTAATTTACCTCATGAGTTTTGAGTTGTCTCGAGGCATAAGCCACAACTTTCCCTTCTTGCATTAGTACTGCACCCAATCCATGATGAGATGCATCAGAATACACTTGGAAATCCTTCTCCAAATATGGCAAACATAATACTGGTGCTGTCACTAGTCTCTTCTTCAATTCTTGGAAACTGAGTTCACATCCTTCAGACAAAGCGAATTTCTTGTCTTCCTTTAGTAACTCTGTCATTGGTTTAGCTACTTTGGAGAAATTCTCAATAAATCTTCTCTAGTATCCTGCCAAGCCAAGGAAACTACGAACCTCTTTTACTGACTTAGGAGATTCCCATTCAGTTACAGCTGACACTTTAGCAGGATCAACTGCTACACCATCTCCTGACACAACGTGTCCAAGAAATCCAACTTCATTCAACCAGAATTCACACTTGCTGAATTTGGCATACAGTTTATTCTCTCTATGCTTCTCAAGTATCAAACGAAAATGTCCTTCATGCTCTTCTTTGCTCTTGGAGTAGATCAAAATGTCATCGATAAAAACGCCAACAAACTTGTCAAGGAACTCCATGAACACCTTGTTCATCATATTCATGAAGTAAGCTGGTGCATTGGTCAAACCAAATGGCATCACGGTGTACTCATACAATCCATACCTAGTGGTGAAAGTTGTCTTAGGTATGTCTTGTTCTCTTATCTTGAGCTGAAAATATACTGATCGGAGATCAATCTTTGAGAACACACAGGCTCCTTCTAACTGATCAAACAAGTCATTGATTCTAGGCAAAGGGTATTTGTTCTTAATAGTTACCTCATTGAGTGAACGGTAATCTATGCATAACCTTTGACTTCTATCTTTCTTTTCCACAAACAAAACTGGTGCTCCCCAAGATGAAGAACTTGGTTGGATAAATCCTTTCTGCAACTGTTCTCCAAGTTGTTTCTTGAGTTCTTTCAACTCATCAACTGACATCTTGTATGGTCTCTTTGCTATTGGTCCTGATCCTGGTAGCAAGTCAATAAGGAACTCCACATCCATATCTGGTGGCATTCCCGACAATTCTTCCGGAAACACATCCAGATATTCACTCACAATTGGCACACTGTCTATGTTAATCCCCTTAAGAGAATTTCGCTTACTTCCTTTTGATTCAAAGTTAGATTTGAATCTTATCCGTTTCTTTTCCGGGGTTGTGAGTGCGACAGTATGATTGGCACAATCTAATACTCCTTCATACTTGGTCATCCAGTCCATTCCCAAAATTACATCCAGTCCTTGGGAATCTAGGATTATCAGACTCACTGGAAACTTATGCTTTCCAAACTCAATCTCTAGATCACGGCATCCAAGACTTACTATCATATCTCCACCGGGAGAACTTACTTTTATTGGACACCCAATGTTTTCAGTTGGAAACCCATTTCTATCAACAAATGATTTTGATATGAATGAATATGATGCACTAGTATCAAAAAGAACAAGTGCTGGAATAGAATTGAGTTTGAACTTACCAGCCACAGCATCGGACTCCTCATAAATTTCTTCCACATTGATGTGGTTCACTTGTACCTTCTGGAAAGGGTTGGGCTTGCTGGGTCCTTCAACTTTCTTTTCTGGGCATTCATTTGCATAATGCCCCATCTTCTTGCACTTGAAACATTCAACCTGACTAAGATCTTTCTTGACAGGCTGGCTTCCACTACCACATCCACTTCCATTGTGGTGGCTTTTGTATCCTCTCTTGTGATTCTTGTACTTGTCATTGTCATGACTACAGTGATGCTCGTTGTCATGATGACGGTTGTGGTTGTGGTGATTGTTGTACTTTCCATGCTTGTGGAATACAGAATTCCCACTATCATCATAATGGGAACGCTTGTGAGACGATCCCGAGCTGTGTTTATAAGAGTGTTTCCTCTTCCTGCTTTCAACCTGTTTCATCTTGCTCTCCAAGATGGCAGCCTTGTCACAAAGAGATTGATAAGTGGGGACATAGGCCACAGCTAACTGCAGGTTCAGTTCATCGTTTAATCCTTCGAGGAACTTCTCCTTCCTCTTGGCATCTGTGTCAACTTCATCCGGTGCATAACGCGCCAGATTGTTGAACTCCTCAATATATTCAGCCACGCTGCGGTGGCGCTGCTTCAGATTATGGAATTCCTTCTTCTTCAAGCTCATCATTCTGGATGAGATGTGAGCTGTACGGAAACCATCTTCAAAGATAGCCCATGTCACATCCTCAATGGGAGTGGTGATCTGGAAGTTATCCCACCAAGTAGTTGCTGGTCCTTCCAACAAGTGTGCTGCAAATCTGACTTTCTCCTCATCAGTACAACCAACAGTTACCAAATCCGTATTCACTGAGCGTAGCCAATCATTGTCCACCATGGGATCAGTAGTTCCTAAGAACTTTGCTGGCCTCAGTCTTAGGAATCTGGTGAGCATATCAAAACCTAGTGGATTGTTCTGATTGTTGTTGTTGTTGTTATTGTTTTTGTTCTGATTCTGCATAAAGGTGGTCATCATCTGCATCAGCTGTGTCTGAGCTGCCATCAGCTGCTGCATCTCTGGGGTGACATTGTTGTTGTTCGGGTTAGGTTTGGCACGTCGAGGAGGCATATGTGGTTTTCAATAAGGATAAGAATGAGATACCCATAGATGCTTAACATGCACAATACATCACACAGACAATCACAAACAAGCATCAAATAACAAAAGTTCAACAACATAGACAACAAGTTTTTGAAAAGTAAACACACCAATAGTAAGCCATCCACATGTTGGATGGTCATTGCGACTCAATAATTGAAAGCATGGTAAATAAAATATAAATGAGTAGTCATCACTACTCCTCTGCATCAACCTCCTCATCAACAAGTGTAAGACCTGCATTCTCCATAGCGGTCTTGTATTCCTCGACATTGGTAGTCAAGGCCTCTACTTTGGCTTTGAGAGCCCTCTTCTGGGAACGAAGCCTCTCAATCACACCCTGCTGATGCTCGAGCTCGAAGTCCTTGTCCTCTAGTTCTGTAGTCATCTCTCGAATCCTCTTGTTCCTATCTTGGACTCTTTTCTCTTGACTCTTGAACTTTCTATCTTGACTCTCAAACTTGGCCTCCATTTCCTTGACTATCTCATCTTGCTCCGAGAAGAGCTTGTCCTTCTCACGAAGCTGCACCTGGAGCTCGTCATTGCTAAGCATGACGTTGGTCGTATCGGTATCTAGGTCCCTAAGAAGAACTTCTACGTCCTAGAGGTATAGACGAATCGGCTCTTCCGTCTCTCTAGCAGCATCCTCGAACTCAATAGCCTCACCATCCTCGTCGCGTCTTCCGAAGGCGTGGAAGTGAGTACCTCTAATCTTCCGAGAGTGTCTCCCTAACAGACGCGCAAGTAAATCCTGCATGACTACATCTAGGCCTCTCTCCCTGTCATCATGCATAAACTTGAAGATGATTGCCTCCGTAGTAGGCTTAGTCTGGCGTCCTGGCTGATTAACCTTGAAGCCCCAAAGGTCTTTCCTCTCGAACTTGGTGAGGGGAAGCACCATGATGCTAGGAACGGGAAGATTGAACATGCTAGTGAGCTCAATAAGACGAGTGCCAAAACGAGTTCCCTTGAACTCTTCTGCCGTGCTGATAGTAACATTAGGCATCTATTTTATAAGATAGAGAAAATTTAGAAACGACATCACTAGAAATACACAAGAAAAGTATCACAAGCATATCATTGGCAAACACACACACAAGTCATGGTATACATATTACAAGCATCCTAGATTCAATATAACTTAGTCAAAATTTTGGAAATATAATGATAAGTGTGGTGGTCCAACTAACAAGGCACATTACATCTTTCACTCTCTAATCTAAACGCTATCAAAGCATTCTTCTATCAATAGAAATGAGAAAGAAGATTAGAAAAGTTTACGATAAGAAAAAGACAAGTGTGGAGATTGTTGAAAATTTTCCTTAGTGGTTTCTAATCCAATCCTAGGGTCATAATCCTACAGGCAACACAGTGCTATGATACCATCTGTAAGATCCCTCCCTTTATAAAGGTAAGGATCCCTGTGATTGCAATGCTAGTCCCTGGATCAATGCTAGCATCCACAGTTTAAGATGAAGTACACAGAAACAAAGGTCATTATTACATATCATTCCAGAGACAAACATAGTCTTTTACAAACTCCATGGCCATAGGCCTAATACAAGAGTTCAAATATAGAATAAGATAAATAAGTCTTCATCTTAATGTGCCACAGGCAATCATGTTGAGTGTAGACTCATAACCCCTAATCATCATCAGAATAACCTCCAACATCACAAGTTACAGCCACAGTGGGTCAATACATTGGAATAGTATTGGCAAGTGATACCTTAGTAGAATATTAACATCTAAATACTATATGAATTTGGCTAAGTGTAGCTTAGGCTTGCTTTGCTCAAAATAGGTTTTACCTATTAGTTGAAATCACTAAGTTTTTCTTTGACAAAACTTCCCCAAGGAATCACAAATAGAAATTGGTGATCCTTCACCCTTGCTCAACCACAAGTTTTAACTTAGAAATTGGGATGAGGAGATTCTTGATAGCTTCCATGTCTTGATGCTCAAGTTGTCCAATACCAGGGACATGGCTAAGTACTTAGATTCTTCCATCTGCAGAGGTTATGCACTTTCCCCACAAGACTTGATTTTCACCAAGACAGTACCTTTCAGAAGCCTTCCCTTAGGCCAAATGGACGTGCTACAAACCTATCATCCCACTACCACCAACTGTCCAAATGGCTAAGTTATTGCAACCTATATGATCTAGGCAGAGCCCATAATGCCATGTGGCTGCACTAGAAGCTTCTTAACATTTGACATCTCAAATCCCTTTGTTCCTGGGTGGCTTTCCACAAGTGAGATACACAAGGTAAACCATAGGAATGGGCCTTGTGTAACCACTCAACACAAACCAATCTTTCCATTCCACACAGGTGTTTCATTCACTTAGTTGTTTTATTAAGCAAAACTTAAGTCCAGAGACTTAGAAATATTTCTCATATCATTGTTATATAAACCACCCTTGGTTGCTACTAACTAGGCTAAGCATGGTAATAGCAAGTACCTTAACTTAGAGGAAATTCTAACATTGCTACAACTACTAGGATTTCCCAAGCATAGCATATAGATACTTAGCAAAATAATTATGCAAGTCCTAAACAAAATATTTCTAATGCATAGAAAAAATATTGGGATAGAAACATGAAGCACCACTTGCCTTGGTAGTTTGGGGAGTTGCAACAATCTTCACAACCACAATCACTATTAGCACCAAAATCTACACATAAAATAATGGCACCAAAATCACATAACAATTTATACAAACAAAAATATATGAATGCATGCCAAATGCCATGTGATGATTTTCTACACCAAACAAGACAATTAAACAGTACTAAAACATAAACAAGTCCAAGATACTCAAAATAAACTTTATTTGATCCTTAAAATATTTTTCAAATCATTTCTATAACCAAAATAAGCCTACAAATGTTTCTGTAAAAACAACCATTTTTACAGAGGCAAAACATTAAACATATTGCATAAACAGATAGCATTTTATCTCCTGATTCCAATGATATAAAATTTGTAAAATTTGAACGTGGGGATCAAAAGTTATGAATTTTACAAGTTTGAATCACTAATAGATCTAAATTATGTTTTTAAATGTAAACCCTAGCCACGCGGCGTGTTCTTATTGGCTGATACCGATTCGCACGGATCGCTCGATGCGGGCCGTAGGATTGAAGTGACACTGTGCATCTCAGATCTAAAGAAAACGTTTAGTTAAGTGATCTATCTCACGCGTTAGATCTAGATCTAGCGGTTGCCGATCAAATGACCATAGTCTGGCGGCGCCAGCGGCGGCGAGTGGCGGCGGTGGCCCTGCCAGTGAAGTTGCCGGCAATTTAGGTCGCGCGGGGAGGAGTGGGAATGCTTACTGGGTTCGTGTGGTTGCTGCAGTGCTCGAGGTGGTCGAGGGAGGGACAGGGGCGCACCATGGAGGTCGCTGGGGCTCGTCGGAGTTGTGCGCGACGTCGGGTGCTTGCAGTCGTGGACGTTGCCGAAAATTTGAACCGCCCTAGCATGAACCAGATGTATCAGGAGGTGTGCAAGGTCACGGCGAGCACAGTCGTAAGAATTAGGGGGTCAAGGGGTGGTCTGGATTTACCGTGATTGTTCGCTGGAGTTGGACGGCGCTTCGGTCATTCGCGAGGCTTCGACGGAGATGACGACCTAGGGCGTTATAGAGCAAACCAAAAGTGTGAGAAGGTGCGCACGGGCATGACAAGCAAGCTCGTATGAATGAGAGGTGAAGGGGAGCACGAGGTTCACCGGAATAGGTCGCCGGAGAGCGTCAGGCAGCTCGAATTGCTGGCAGCCTGGTGGCGGAGTGGGGGTGCTGAGTGAGGGGAAAGACTCACGGTGCGGAGGGGTTTAAGTAGGCAGAGGCTAGGCAGGAAACGCCTGCTGAATCAATGGCAATTACGCCGCGCTAGCAACGGCAGCGGCGACGTGTTCTTGCGCGGGATTTTGGGAAGACGATGGTGACGTGGACGGGGCCCATCGATCAGTGACTGGGGGATAGGTTCTGCGCGGGTGGGGAAAGGCAGAGAGAGGAGTGGCCCAGGTGGGCTGCTGTTTGGCTGTTGGGCTGAATATGTGGCGCCAGGCCCAGTGCTGATTTCTAATGCCTTTTCTTTTTCTAATTTGATTTTCAGGAATCTTTTTCAAACAAATTCAAAAGCATTTGAATTCCAAACTTTTCTGGACTTTTGCAAAGTGTAACCTTCATATTTTTGGGCATAAAACCATGCTGTCTCATTATACTTGCTTGGTCTTTTTGAAAATTCAAAATAAACAGTGCCTTAGCACATGACTTGATAAGGATTTGAAAATGGTTTAAAAAACATATTTGTTTTGGAAATTTTATCCAAGCTTTGAAACTCAACCAAACTAGCTTATGAGCCAACAAAACTTGGTTTAAAACAAATATTCTCTCACTTGAGAGTGGCATTCTGAACAATTCTTGTCTACATAAAATAATAGCACTCAAAGCTTCTGTTTCTTTCAAATGAGTTTGAAAATGAACCCTAAATGAATATGCATGCATGGATGATATGCAAAGCTTTGAAAATATGTTTTTAGGGATGTTACATTCATGCACAGTTGTGTTGTTCTTGGAGCGTCTTAGTTTTCGTTTGGTTTTCTTAGTTGTTTAGTTTGCTTGAGTAGTTTGGACACCCGTTCTCGATGTGTTGTTTTGCAAATAAGTTTGCTTGGTGTTGGAAAGGAGTAGTAAGTTCTTGCTTGAAGTGCAAGAGGAGCTTGCATTGAGTGTGACTTATACTTTAGCATGACATGCTAGGTGTTGTTTTAGCATTATGCTTAGTAATTATTGTTGTAGCATGTCTTGTTCCAAACAATTGGGATTTCTTAGTGTGCTTTGAAGAAATTATGCGTTGTTTTAGCATGCAAAAGCATAGTATTTTGGTATTCTCCTTTGATGCTTTGCTTGGGTTGACTTGGCACATGCTTACACCATGTTATGACTATGATAAGTTAATATTAGCCTCTATGATCATTTAGTCCTTGACTTGTAGTACAACTCTTTTCTTTGATTAGTATGCTTTGTTGCTCTGCATGATTATGGCCATTATGCTCTCTTAGTTGGTTGCTCCTAGTGTTTTGCTAGCCTCCACTTGTATGAGTACGTTCTACTTATGCTTCTAACTCCCAAGAAACCAAGTTTTTCCAAAGTGTCCACTATAAACTCCCATGCATGGTGTGTTACACCATTCCAAGTATATTCTTGTTTTCAACTATCTTCCAATTAAAAACTATTTTGTTATGTGAAAACTTAGTGATTAAAGCCCTCACGAACTTGATGGCACACTTTATTCTTTGCCCCTAATAAACTTGAACCATTGTGACAACTTTGTTGTATATGCTTGCACTTATAAGTTGGAATTAGCAGAACCGTGCTGTCACGGGGAACGTTTTCAACATTGCACTTGTACTTTGTACTCAGTTGATATCATGCTCTTTTGTCTATGGATGTCACCGGTGTGAAATAAAGAGGGAACTTGTAAGTCCATGGAGTTTGTATTCTATGTTAGAGACCGCTAGCCTAAGCCATGCCTAATCATGGTGGAAACTTGCAGCATCAACATAGTGAGCTATCTATGAAGCATCCTAAATAAAAAACTCTGCATATGGTAAATAAAAAGATTGCTGAGATGTTCATTGTCTGCTTGCCTTGTCATTTTGGTTATGGGAAAGATCATGTACCATGTGCAAGGGGTACCCCGTTGGCGGTTCTCAATGATATGCAAATACTTACAATGACAAGAACTTACCTGGACCCAAAGTTGAGTATGCATGAGGTGTGGCCCTCATATTCAAGGGACTTGAGATTGCCAACTTATACTTCGTCAAGCATATACTCCACCTTTGCCACTTTAACCTTAGCCACTTCAAGATGCTTATGATAGGGGCAATGAGGGCTGAAAGCTAACAAGTACCATAATTTTTGGAAGATCTTTGAGACTTGTAATCCCTACTTACTTTACAAGAAGGCCTTTCTTCCACCATTATTGAGTCTCCACTTTCTACCTTTAGGCACCATTAAGAGAGCATAGTTGTAATCTTGTGTGCAGTGTTCCAAAGCATATTAATTGATGCATATTGTGATATTACTTGTTCTTGTGCTATTTGTTTCTAGTCACCCTTGTGAACTTTGAAGGTGTCATATGCATCTATTTGCTACTCTATGAGGGACAAGCTAATTGCCACTATATTATGTTTTCTGTATGTGAAACAAACAAACCTTTTTAATGCATGTTATTCATGATCTTTGTTTGTAGCCTTTCATGTTGCATGCATAGTTACTATGTCCTATTGTTAGAACTCCATTCTTTCATGCACATGTTTAGAGTTCTTTTATCCCAGATTTCAATGCTTGCAAATGGTTGGATCTTTATTGTGAGGGTGCATGTCACCTCCAAAATTATTCTGTTTATCACTTACCTACTCGAGGACGAGTAGGAGTTAAGATTGGGGATGTTGATACATCGGAAACATATCTATAATTTTTTATGCTCCATGCTTGTTTAGTATGTACTTTGCTTTACTTGTCTACACTTTGAGGTGTTTTTACATGTTTTCTGGTACTAACCTATTAACAAGTTGCGACAGTGCCAGTTGCCTGTTTTGTGCTGTTTTTGGTTTCAGAAAAGCTAGTAAAGAAATATTCTCGGAATTGGACGAGACAAACGTTAAAGTCAATTACTTTCTGTGGGGAACAAGTAGTCCAGAGGGGAGACGAGGAAGCGGGCAAGGGCAGCCAGACCCCCCAGGCGCAGCCAGGGGCGGGCCCTCTCTTGGTTAGGGTTTGGCCCCCTGGTCACCTCCTTGGCCTCCCCCTTCGCCTATAAGAAGCCCCCAATGCAGAAACCCTGGGCACCCGATCAAATATCCACGAAACCGTCTGTAGCCGCCACCAACATCATCCCTAGATCGGGGGGATCTGAAGTTATTCCCGGCACCCTGCCAGAGGGGAGATCATCCCGGAGGCCTTCTCTCTGGTATGATGCGTGAGTAGTTCCACCTTGGACTATGGGTCCATGTAGTAGCTATATGGTTGTATCTCCTCATTTGTGCTTTCATGTATAGATATTGTGAGCTCCGTTCATGATCAAGATCTAATCTATTTGTAATCATGCATGTTATGTTTGCGGGGATCCGATGGATATTGAGATTATTATGTTGGTTTGATTAATGGTTTTGACTTTATGATTCTATCATGTATGTGTTGTATGTGATCTTGCATGCTCTCTGTTGTTAGTAGCTATCTTGGCCAAGTAGTTGCTAGTGACTCCAAGAGGGGGTATTTATGCTCGATAGTGGGTTCATGCCTGTAGTTTCCAAGGGAAGTGACAGAAATCTCTTCGATTGTAGATGTGTTGTTGCTACTAGGGAGAAAACAACGGTATCTTGTTCATGGAACATGTGGACTGTTTACCTTACACACTTTGCTTAAAGCAGTTGTCTGTTGCTTGCAATTTAATATTGGAGGGGGTTCGGATGATAACCTGAAGGTGGACTTCTAGTCATATATGTGGTTGGATGGCGGTCTATGTATCTTGTTGTATTGCCCGATCAAATCTCATAGGATCTTTCTGACTAGTAATTGCATTGTTATGCCTTGCTCAGTTCCTGTCAATTGCCCTGCTGTAATTTGTTTACCCTTCATGCCATGTTTTTTATCTAAGGAGACACCTTTAGTGAACTATGGACCCGGTTCAATCTTTACCATTGATACATCTTCCATTGTTACTTGTTTACTTGCTGCTAACCATTACGTTCCACACCATACGTTTAATCCTTTGTTACAGCAAACTGGTGAGCTTGACAATGTTACTGATTCGTTGGGGAAAAGTCTTGAGTTTGTGTTGTGCAGGTCTCCGCATTGGTAGCAACACATGTGTGATATTTCCTTCCTCCTACTGGTTCGATAACCTCGATTTCTTACTGAGGGAAACCTGCTGCTGTGCTGCTTCATACCTTGCTCTTAGGGTTTCCAACGAAGCGTTCCACAACAAGTGATGGGCGCCATCAGGGTGGTCACTGGAGCCTCACCCAAAGGACCCTATGGGTAAATAAGCATGTATGAACATCACAAGCACGTATGAACCCCATGTCGTGGAAGATTGGGACTTGTTCAGCTGCAAGATGTTACAAAAAAACAGCAAAAGCAAAAAATCTACACAAGCTACAGTACAAGGGCCTAAGCACCCGCATCCGAAGCAAACTTGGAGCCAGACTGCCTGCTCTTGGCCTCATGCTGCTGCTTCCCTGCATAATCGGCCAGGAGGTCGAGGAGCTTAGGCCCGTAATGCTTACAGCGAGAAGCAAAGAGGGCGAAAGCTACCTCGGAGCCATCTGCCACCGTCAGCACCTTGGACGTGACTTGGGTCAGGTCCAGCTCGGCCCTGGACGCCATCGCCATGTCCATCCCCGTGGAGGCACCGATGCCCTTCTACTTGTGTTTGTACTCCGCCGGAGCTTCCTCCGATAGAGCATCCGCAAGGGAGTCAACATCGTCAAGGGCAACACCATTGGGGACGACCTCCTTGTAGAAACGCGTGAGCACCTTTTTGGCCTTCTCCAGGGAGCCAATGGCAGCGGAGCAGAGATCCTCGATCGCAGCAGCAGCATCAGCCAAGACATCTCTATGCTCCAGTGCACCACGGTCAAATGTGATGCCAGAGGCATCTGACAAGAAGAAGAAAAGAAGACTCGAATGAAAAAGGATAAAATGCACTCAAAATCAGAACACCCAAAAGATACAAGGGCAACTTACCAGAGATAGCCTTGGCAGTAGCCACGAGCTTGTCGGCCACTACCTTCTCCCGGGTGGCTGCAACGGCTGCGAGCTGCTGCTCGCGATCTTTAGCTTCCTTTTGCAGGCGCTCTTTGTCTTCCGCAGCATCAGCTTCCTTCTTCTCCGCTTGGCCGAGGCTCTTTTCGAGAGCATTTAGCCTTCGGAGCGCAACATTGTGGACAAAAGCAACAGGCTTGGATCACTCGAACAGGCTTGGATCACTCGAACAGGGCGAAAAGCTATGCACCTCGGAGCTTCTTCAGCTCATCCTCCAATGCCAGGTGATGCTGGATCAGAAGATTGGTACTATGGACAAAAGGCTACAAACAGAAGAAAACAAACTTGATGAATAAAGGGCTCGGGTGCTCCCCCCGTGAAGCGAAAGACTAATAGGTCAGGTCAAAAAAGGACCCGGGGGCTCCCCCATGGAGTAAAAGGACAACACTTACATGCTCAGGTGTGGACTTTGAAGGTTTGCATGCTGCCTTCCGAGTTACGACTGACCGAGCTTCTCGCCTAGTGGAGTTTGGGTCATGCTCCTCTTAGTTGGCCACCACCTGGCAAATAGAAGCTGTCGGCTTCGATTCCACGATAACTTCTTGGGTGTCCCCGTCAAGGGACTCCTCCGAAGGGTTACTGCTAGCACTTAACAAATCAGCAACAAGCTACAACTGCGCATATGAACATGGAAGCAAGACTCAAATAAAATGACATACGACTCGATGTCCAGCAAATTGACGACAGTAGCTGCCTTATCCTTCCTCTTCTTCTTCTTCTTCTTCTTCTTGGCCATCGGCTACGGAGCCACCGCCCGATTGGGCATGGCAGGGTAAGGCGCAGACGACGCACCTTCGTCCTCACTGTGCTGCTCAAGTAATGACGGGCCCCTTGGAGTTGTATGGGTAGACCCATCCGAAGATTCACTCTGGCAGCCGCTTTTGGGTCCGCCCTTCGCTCGGCTTGGGGGCTTCTGCGGTAGGAGATTGCGCCGGGGGAAGCTCAGATTCAGAATCCACAACTTCATTATCCGGCGCAACCGAGAATTTGTCAGGTAGAGGGGGCGTCATTCCCGCTACCTTGAAGTCCTGCAAATCGAAGAAAAGAAGATGAAAAAATTTTAGTACAAGAAACAAAAATCTAGCACTCGAAATAGCCTTACACACAACTACAAGTTTTTTCACCTTCGGGACTACTTTCTTCAAGCTGAATGGGGAGGTTAAAGATTTCCCAGGGAGGTCCATGTCGGCCTTGGCCTTCAGCAGAGGCCGAAGAGCTCTATCAAGGTCACCCGATGACAACTCCTCAGATGAAACCCTCGTCGGATCGCTACGGCTAGCATAAAGAAACATCGGGTGCGCCCTCGCCTGGAGCGGCTGCACCCGACGCCTGAGGAAGGTGTGGATGATGTTAACACCGTTTACGTCTTTGGCAGCCACTAGCTGGAGTGCCTCCACACACTGGTAGAGCTCCTCCACCTCCGTCGTTTCACCCTCTAAGATGTCGTTATTCCATAACCACTTCGCGGTGATCTTCTGGGCAGAGTCGAAGGGGGCGAGACCAAAATGTTGCCCGTCCATCTTGACGTCGTGGATGTAGAACCACTTCCGCCGCCAATATTGAACGTATTCGCAAATAGAGAAGGAAAAGAATTGGATAGAAGAGCAAATGGAAATGATGCAACCGCCAAGCGGATAAACACCGCCGATGTCGTACTGCCTCTTCATGGAATAGAGTTTCCGGAAGAGGCCAAAGTGCGGCTCAATATCGAGCCAACACTCGCACAAGGTGATGAAACACGCAATGTGCAGAAGATAATTGGGAGACATATGATGCAACTGAATCCCGTATAAGAAAAGGAGTCCTCGAAGGATATCGTGGACGGGCAAAGAAAGGCCTCGGATAATGAAGGCATAAAACATCACCCGAAAGCCTTCGGGTGGACGAGGAATTACCTCTTGGCCTAGGAGAATGCCGTCCTCTTTGTCCTTGGAGATCAATCCCGCATCACGTAACTTGCACAGATCTGCCTCACGCATATCCGTGCGCTTCCATCCGCCACCGATGGCGTGGGCCGTGGCGGCAACCTTCTTGCCGGCACCGGAGGCGCTCGACCCAGCTCTAGCAGTTGTCTTCTTCGACTTCCCCATCTTACATCGGCGAGTGTGGCGATGAGAGCGCAAGAACAAGGAAGGAAAAGTGTGGAGAATGTCTAGTGCGTAGCGGATGGTAGAAAAACTCGCGAAAATGGAGGCAAAGGAGATGATAAAATGGTGAAGGGTAAAAAGAAATTATTGTTTCCATGTGGTATAAAATGACTAAGAATATGCACACGAGCCGTCGATTGAGAAGCCCTAGCATGCCGCTCAAATCTCACCATACACGTGTCAGCACTACACCAAACCGTTGCCAGCACGCCGTCCACTACACACGGAAACCGAGGAGATCCCGTAATTATCGCCACATTTACGCGTGACTAGTCAACGTCAAGTCAGACAGTGGGACCCACGATTGTCTCGTCGCATCATCTCTGCTGTCGTAGACGGTTGAGATCATCAAAATGTTAACACTAACGTCATCAAGGCAAAGCCAACAACGGCTCAAAGATTTCGGTTGATCATTCAAGTACTTAATCGAATCTACGATTTGAAAAACTACTTGGGGGCTACTCCTATCAGGAGCGCTGGCCGCGCACTTGAGAAAATACTACGGTAACATCACCTCGACAGTATCTTCAAGTCCTACATCGAGTCTGCGACTCCACTATGGACTCGAGGGCTACTCCCATAGGTAGCGTTGGATTGAGCATCCAAATTTTTTTGTGTCCTTCGGACTTACACTAAAAGGGACTAAACAAAAGTCTCTACTCGAGTCTACGACTCAAACAGACACTCAGGGGCTACTCCCATAGGGAGCGTTGGTCGTGCACCCTATGAATTCTTTGACTGCGATCCTTCGGATCAAATACCACAAAATCTTCTTGGCAACTTTGCCCTAACCAACGCTAAGAGAGAAGAAGTCTCCTTGGCCACCCGAAACACATCCGTAGTGATAAAATTTCGGATGCTATGTCTGCGACGCAAAGATAAGCCCTACAGATATCATCTGATAGCCTGACAACGCACCTGATTGTTCTCTGCTAGTAAATTACTGTGTCAGCAGGCACGATGAAAATCCCGACAGACGCGTTTGGTACATCACTTGAAAATCACTGGGAGTCGACTCCTGTAAGACCACAACGGCCTGAGTCAAATCACACTAGCAATCATTCCGAATTCGAGTCCAGGGACTCGAGTTTGATGAAGATCGTGTTGTTTTATCCTATGACAGTTAACTGGCCCTGATCCGTCGGGTGAGTCAGGCACACGCATCAACAATCCCTATGAACTAAACATTTCTCCTTGTCAAGCAGGCTCAACTGCACCCGAAAGATTGAAGAGTCTCCAGCCGAATCTACGATTCGACTGAACACTCGGGGGCTACTGACATGGATATAACCTACGGGTGCACAACATTGGTATACCTGGTCCAGCCCAAGGAAGTCCCACGTCCGGACACGCAACCCATGAAGACTTTGGATGGCCCAAGCCCATGACGTTTTCGACTCCTTGGAGGACAGTTTAGATTAGATAGAATTTCCAATGGTATCAACCCTAATGTGTAACCGACTCGGCCTGTCCTAATACCTGGCCTATCTATATAAAGGCCAAGAGGGTACATAGAGAAGGATCTCTCAACTCACCACATACAAACCTTCACGCCAGATTGCATCTGTGCACCCCTGTAACCTTTGGTTCTGCCGTAATCAAGAACAGACAAGCAGGAGTAGGGTTTTACCTTCGAGGGCCTGAACCTGGGTAAACCTAGTGTCCCTGTGTTGCTTGCCTGATAACCGTTCCACGACTTCCAGCATCCCATCTTCTCCAAAACCCAAGTCCGTACTCGGCATCATTGTTGGATGCGCGGAACTTCATTCGAAGGACATATTTCATCATATCCCCTTGAGGGGACGTCAGTATCACTCTGGCTCCTGCTCTAGCCTCACGCTTGGAGTCATCGAAGTGCATTGTCCAGGACTAGGACATGTCTGGAGTATCTAGTAGCCGGAGCTCCATCTAGTGGATGAAGAAGTCAGGGAGCACCTGAGCCTTGATGGCGGTGCAATGCTCGTAGACGATGTCCCGAGGGGACAGTTCGATGCCCCACAAGGCTACTAGCCCAGTGGCTTCGGGGTTGTTCGGGATGTTTGATAGTGGCGCGTCATTGACGACTACGATCTGATGCTCTCGGAAGTAGTGGCTCAATCGACGTGCCGTCACGAATACGCCGTAGGCGAGCTTCTAGTAGTGGGGATATCTCTGCTTTGTTGGGATCAGTACCTCGCTAAGGTAGTAGACTGGGCGCTGTACCCCGTGGGTCTTACGTCTTCAAGTCGCTCGACCACAAGGGCAGTGCTGACCACCTGGTGTGTAGTTGCAATGTATAACAGCATATGATCCCTTTCCCTTGGCGTGACCAATACAAGAGACGTGGAGAGCAGACGCTTGAGGTCTTCGAATGCCTCATCGGCTTCGGCCATCCACTCGAATTTTTTAGCCTGCGCAGCTGCTGGTAGAAAGGAAGGGCCTTCTTGCCCATGCGGCTGATGAACCTGCTGAGCGCCGCGATTCTCCCGGCTAGATGCTGGACCCCTTTGACGTTCTTGGGCTTCTCCATGGCTAGTATAGCCCTGATTTTCTTCGGGCTGGCCTTGATTCCTCTCTAAGAGATTAAGTACCCGAGTAGTTGGACGGATGGGATGTCAAAGGTGCACTTGTCTGTGTTCAGCTTGATCTTGTAGCGATCCAGGTTATCGAATGTCTCCCAGAGATTGTCGATAAGTGTCCTATCCTCCTTGGTCTTGATTACTACGTCATCGACATAGACCTATAAGTTGCATCCGATCTGATTCTTCAGGCATGCCTGCATGCATCGTTGGTATGTGGCGCCCGTGTTCTTCAGCCTGAAAGGCATCATGTTGTAGGAGAACACCCTGAAGGGCATGATGAACGCCGTTTTCTCCTGATCTTCGACGTTCATTCGAATTTGGTTGTAGCCTGAGTAGGCATCGAGGAAGGAGAGTCTCTTGCATCCTGCAGTTGAATCGATGATTTGGTCGATCTGTGGTAGGGGAAGTGGTCCTTAGGGTAGTGCTTGTTAAGAGACGTTAAGTCTACACACATCTGCAGGATGTCCTTGTCCTTTTTGGTGACCAGCACAAGGTTATCTACCCAAGGTGACAAGGATATACCCTACGGGTGCATAACATTGGTATACCTGGTCCATCCCAATGAAGGCCCATGCGGAAAATTGTAGCCCAGAAAGATTTCGGGTGGCCTAAGCCCATGGCAAGTTCGACTCCTTGGAGGACAAGTCTAAATGTAGATAGAATTTCAAAGGGTCCAACCCTAATCTATGACCGACTCGACCTGTCCCAGGACCTGGCATATCTATATAAAGGCCAGGATGGCACGGCGAGAAGGATCTCGATATCTCATACACACACCACCATGCCAGATTGCATCTGCGCACCCTTATAACCTTTGGTTCCGCTGTAATCAAGAACAAACAAGAATGAGTAGGGTTTTCCCTCCGGGGGCCTAAACCTGGGTAAACCTCATGTCCCCTTGCTGCGTTTATGTTAATCGTCTTGCGATCTCCAGCATCTCCATCTTCTCCAAAACCCAAGTCCATAACAATGGGCATTGACGAGTCAAACCCTCGTCAATTGGCGCCTTCTGTGGTAATTGGGGACGATGATTGTGCAGTCGTGATGGTCCCATCCAAAGCGATCTATGATTCATCGGCGACAGAGAATCACCCTATCTTCGGTGCTTTGGACTTCACCGCCCACTCACCGGCCACCCGCAAATATTTTGAGTCTGTAGGCGATGGAATCGAGATGTTGTTCGGGAGCTTTTGCTTCCAGGTGGGGCAGACCGACACCCTCTGCCTCCCTGAGCAGGTGCCACTTCCATCAATCAGGCCCGCCTCATGGGTCCTACCCATTGACGCCCTGCACACAACAACGCTGACAGGCGATTCGGATGACAGCAGCAGCTGCAACTCCAATTTGTGCAATCCCCCTTCGGATGAAGGAACCTACTGTTCTGGATCTGAGAGCTGCAGCAGCAGTGACCCACTCCATGAGCGTTACCTGTGCGCCGTCATCCATGGTGGCGACGTTAACAACGGGGCAAATCCACCACTAGGTTAAATTCCCAACCCCCTCCCAATCCCCTCCCAACCCTCAGGTTGAAAACGCCGGAACCAGGGCGAACCCGGCAAATAGGGGGCTCGAGGCACTGAGGGCATAAACCGTCCCCCCAACCAGATCCACCTCAACGAGGAAGGCTAGGATATTGCACACGAAGCCGTACGAGGCAATCACATCCTACCTATGGATGCCTCCCGTGACTTGCTGATGGCCTATCACTGGCTACTGATAGATGAACACAATCGGCAGGTCAAGCTACAAGACGAGCTCGAAAAGCGCAAGCGGGCAGCTTGTGAATCCATCATGCCACTTTCGGATCCACTTCACACGGCAACAACGCCAACAAGTACCTCTCCTGCCTGGAGCGCATGGACCCTGCCGCATGGTGTGAGGTCACCAAGACCCTTGACACGTCCTTCATGATGATGGACTCGCAAGGCAACGTCATGCCAAAAATGTCGCAGGCTGCGATCATGGCGGCCAACACCTATCTCGCGTCCAATCCGCCTCTGGTGGGAGACCCGAAGAACGCGATCCAAAAGTCTGCGCTAGCAGGTCTTGGTCTCGTCGGAGCTACGCTCCACGATGAAACCCCCGCAGAGCCGAAGAATAATGCCGCGGTCAAGTTCACTTGAAGCCGCACACCCTCGTCCGAGGAACAGGAGCATGACCTGCCTCGATGCCGTCAGAGCCAACGACACCGCAGCAGCAACTACGACGCTCGTAGCAAGCTCATATAGCGCAAGATTGACAAATCACATGCTAAGCGCGCATGATCAACTGATTCCGAGGAGGACGACGAAGGAGAACTGTGCGGAGCTAGATGCTTTAGCAGATCCATTCGGCAATCACGGATGCCAAAAAATTTCAAGCTCCCTTTGGACAACCCGAAGTTCGATAGAGCGCAGGAGCTGAAAACCTGGCTCGATGACCATCTATCGTTAGTCAAGCTCCACGGAGGGAACAAGAACACCGCCCTATAGTGCCTTCAGCTGTAGCTGATGGGCGCAACCAGGGTTTGTCTTAGCAGTCTCCCTCCCAGCTCCATTCGAAGCTAGGAAGAGCCGGTGTACAGCTTCATACGCTACTTCAACAGCACCGGCAAGAGGCAGCCTCAATCGAAGAGCTACGGGCCTGCACCCAAAGGGCTAGTGAGTCCATCCGCTCGTACATACTACACTATTATCACATCAATAACTCCGCCGCAAACATCTCTGAAGAGAGGGCGATTGACGCCTTCAAGGACGACGTCAGGCGCCCAGATTTCAAGGAGGAGCTCGGGCACGTCAAGCCCAAAACCCCTGATCACCTCATGGACATCGCCAACCGCTGGGCAGATGGCGAAGATTGCGTCAACCGAACTCATTCGGATGACGAAGAGAAGATTACGCGTCTACAATGATCTTAATGGAGTCGACATGGTTGCGGCTGGATACGCCGATCGCCGGGACAATGGAAACCACAATAGCAAACATCGTAGCAGCAACTACCGCGACGGTGGACGGCCCACACAAACATGGAAACATCGTAACTGCGACGACGAGCCTTCAGCATACGACAAGCTATCTGGTCCCTGCACCATCCACTTCTACATTGACAAACAAAATGGTAAGAAGAAGGCCAGCCACATGCTCAAGGACTGCCGGGAGTTCCAGAAGCTTAGCGAGGGCCTCACCCAGATGCGACGCCAGGCGGTGAACCCAGGATTCGCACCCGGCTGTGACGGTCCCATCAGGAGCAATCTACGATTCCTCGGAGATGGAGAGTCACCTCCTCTTTGGCGCCTTCGACTTCACCGCCCACTCACTGGCCTCCCAAAAAGATTTCGAGTCCATAGGCGACGGGCTCGAGATGTTGTTCGAGAGCTTAAGCTTCCAGGTGGGGTAGGCCGGCACCCTTCGTCTCCCATAGCGGGCGCCAATTTCATCAATCAGGCCCGCTTCATGGGTCCCGCCCATTGATGCCCTGTGCACGTTGACGCTGACGAGCGGTTCGTATGACAGCAACAGCTGCAACTCCAATCTGCGCAATCCCCATTCGGATGAAGGAACCTATTGTTCCGTTTCTAAGAGCTACGGTAGTAGCGACCCACTCCGCGAGCACTACCTATGCGCCGTCATCCATGGTGGCAATGTCAACAACGGAACAGATCCACCGCTAGGTTCGGGTGCCATACCACCTCCCAACCCTTTGGTTGAGAACGAGAGAAACAGGGGAAATCCGGCTAACAGAGCGGCTAGAGCCACTGAGGGAGGCAATCACGCCTATGACCAGAGCAACCTCAACGAGGAAGGATGGGAAATCACATGTGAAGCCGTGCGAGGCAATAAAATCCTACATGTGGATGCCTCACGTGACTTGCTGATGGCCTATCACTGGCTCCCGATCGATGAGCATAGTCAGCAGGTCAAGCTACAGGACGAGCTCGAAAACCGTAAGCGTGCAGTCGAAGAGTCAAGCGCACGGCGAGCTACGCTCTCCGCCGCTGGCGGCTCCTCTTCACACGGGAACAACGCCAACAAGTACCGCTCCCGCCTCGAGCGCATGGACCCTGCCCCATGACGCGAGGTCACTAAGGCACTCGACATGTCCTTCTTGACGATGGACTCGCAAGGCAACGTCATGCCGAAAACGCTGCAGGCTGCGATCATGGCGGCCACCACATATCTTCTCTCCAACCCGGCACCGGCGGGAGACCTGAAGATCACGATCCACAACTCTGCCCTGGCAGGCTTCGAAATCATCGGAGCTGCGCTCCGCGAGGAAACTCCCGTGGAGTCAAAGAAGAAGGCCGCGGTCAAGTTCACCCGAAGCCGCACACCCTCATCCGAGGAGGAGGAACACGACCTACCTCGACGCCGTCAGAGCCCACGGTGCCGCAGCAGAAACTACGATGCTCATAGCGAGCTCACACAACGCAAGATCGACAAATCACGTGCTATGCGTGCATGCTCAATTGAGTCCTAGGAGGAGGACGACGGAGAACTGTGCAGAGCCAGATGCTTTAGCAGATCCATTCGGCAATCGCGGATGCCGAGAAACTTCAAGCTCCCTTCGGACAACCCAAAGTTCGATAGCGCGCATGAGCCTAAAACATGGCTCGACGATCATCTATCATCGGTCAAGCTCCACTACGGGAATAAGAACACTTCCCTACAATGCCTTCAGCTGCAGCTGACATGCGCGGCCAGAGTCTGGCTCAGCAGCCTCCCCTCCGGCTCCATCCAAAGCTGGGAAGAGCTGGCGTACCGCTTCATCCGCAACTTCAAGGGCACCAGCGAACGGCCAGCCTCAATCGAAGAGCTGTGGGCCTGCACCCAAAGGACCAATGAGTCCATCCACTCATACATACTATGCTGGTCCCACATCAAGAACTCCGCTGCAAACATATCCGAAGAAAGAGCAATCGACGCCTTCAAGGATGGTGACAGGCGCCTAGACTTCAAGGAGGAGCTCGGGCGCGTCAAGCACAAAACCCTTGATCACCTCATGGACATCGCCAATCGCTGTACAGATGATAACCCACAAGTATAGGGGGTGTATCATAGTACTTTTGATAAATAGGAGTGTCGATCCCAAAGAGGAGCAAAAGGAGCTGAACAGTGGTATGGAGCAGGAAATCCCTGTGAATACTTAGCAAACGGATTTTTAGTGGTTTTCTGACAAGGCAACAAAACAAAGAGCAAGTAACAAAGGTAATCGAACAAACGGAGCAAGTGGCCCAATCCTTTCTTAGCAAAGGACAAGCCGGTGGAAATACTTATAAGGACCAAACGTTCTCGAGGACACATGGGAATTCTGTCAAGTGCTTTCGCTTCAAATAGCTGAGTACTCTTCTCTGGTGTTCGTAAGTGTTGTGTGGGTGAACATGTGCTAACATACCACTCTTCCTAGGACTAATACATACTTGTGATTAAACCCCCTACAAACATCCGTAACTACAGGAAAGTAATTAAGATATAAATCTAACCACAGCCTTAAACTCTGAGATCCTACACTCCCTTGTGCAAAGGTGTCCTAACAGGGGTTCAGGTTTCTGTCACTCCGGCAACCCCACAATTAGTAGCCAAATACACAATGCATTCCCCTAGGCCCATAAATGGTGAAGTATCATGTAGTCGACGTTCACATGACACCACTAGAAGAATAGCACCACAACTTAAATACTAAACCATTGAATAATAAATCATCACAGATTCACTACTAACAAACATGACTTATCCCATGTCCTCAATAACTAAACGAACTACTCTCAAGAAATCATATGGATCAAGATCAAAGATGATAATGGTTAACAATCTGAACATAAACAATAATCCAATGGTTCCACTCACAAGCATCAACTACAATAGTAATTAACACCGGGAAAGTTTCCCCTAATGAACTAAAGCAATATCCAACACAATTGTTACAGCGAGATGGAGTGGTGATGATGGTGCTGGTGGAGATGATGGTGTGGATGATGATGATGATCCCGATTAATCCTAGCTTGATGATGGTGTTGATGGCGACGGTCTCCCCTCTCTGGGAAGGAATTCCCCTGGCAGAAATCTGTCTACCGGAGAGATCTTTCTCTCTCGGTGTTTTCCTCCCCCTAGAGGCGGCGGAAATCTATCTGTGGTCGCTCCCTGAGGCTTAGGGTTCCGATGGGAAGATATAGGAGAAGGGGGAGAGTTGGAGGCCGGGCAGGTAGGCCACACCTGCCCTAGGCGCGGCCTCAGGTGGGCCCGCGCCTAGGGGGGTGTGGGCCCCCTGCAGCGCCCCTTCGCTCCTCCTTCTGGCTTCCTTCGTCCTCAGGTAAAATAATATGTTTCCATATTTTTTGGTATTTTTCTGATCTTTGCGAAATTGCACCAAAACGCCTTCTTTTCCATCAGAATCTAGACTCCAACCGTCCATCCTCCAATAATCATCCAACATGCATAAACAGATGAAAAGTCGTAAGTGATACCTCATAATAATACAAATATCAATGAATAGAGGTAAATTATGATATAGAATGGTGATGCAAATTTGGCGTATCAACTCCCCCAAGCTTAGACTTCGCTTGTCCACAAGCGAAAACTGAGCTCAGTAAACATGTCCACAGGTTTATGGAGTGAAGTGTCGATAAAAGAATACGAACAAGAAGCATCACACTTACCATTGCACAACTCACAGAAGAAAACAACTCTCCATTATATAACTTAGCTTGCAAACAAGCACAACAGTCACAATAGAGATGCATAAAGATAAATCATAATTGGAATTGGCAAACTTATTCTTGGCCAGAGAACATCTGGCAAACAGTTTCACAAAAGCTTTTTGTAGAAGTTTCAAAATAGGAACACTCTTTCCTCGAAAAGGTTTTTCACAAGTGAAGGCTTTCAAAGTAATACTCAATAGATAAGAGTTTTGTGAAAACAAGGAAGATAAAGATCATGATTGAATAAATCACCATATGAATGCTTGAAACACATCAACTCAAATGCTTGCTGGAGATAGAGAGGAAGTATGTTTACTAACTCAAACTTGGAAGTGGAAGAAAGGTCCCTTCATAGAGGGAAGCAGGGATTACAAGTCATAAAGAGCTTCCAAAATATTATGGTACTTACTAGATTTGAGCCCTCATTGCCCCTATCATAAGCATCCTGAGATGATTAAGTTTAAAGTGAACAAAGATGGAGTATATGCTTGACGAAATATAAGTTGGCAATCTCATGTCCCTTGAATATGAGGGCCACTCCTCATGCTACATCAACTTTGGGCCCAGGAAAGTTCTTGTCATTGTAAGTACTTGCATATCATTGAGAACTGCCAACGAGGTACCCCTTGCACATGGTACATGAGCTTTCCCATAACCAAAATGACAAGGCAAGCAGATAGTGAGCATCTCAGCGATCTTTTTATTTACCATGTGCATAGCTTTTTATTGAGGATGCTTCATAGAATACTCACTATGGAGGTGTTGCAAGTTTCCACCATGATTAGGCATGTCTTAGGCTAGCGGCCCAGGCGTTTCTATAACACAAAGTACAAACTCCATGGACTCACAAGTTCCCCTTTTATTTCACACCCTTGACATCCATAGACAAAAGAGCACAATATCAACAATGTACAGAGTATAAGTGCTATGTTGAAAATGTTACTCATGACAACACGGTTCTGCTAATTCCAATGTATAGATGCAATCATATATAACTTTGATGTCCACAATGGTTCAAGTTTATTAGGGGCAAGAAAATAAAGTGTGCCATCAAGTTCGTGAGAGCTTTACTAACTAGTTTTCACATAAAAAATACTTTTTAATTCGGAAGGTAGATGAAGCTTGAGAATTTCCTTGGAATAGCAATAGCTACTAGGTAGATATGGTGGACACAAGTGGCAAAAGTTTTTGGTTCGAAGGGGTTTGGAAACATGAGAAGTATGCCTTCTCAAAATAGGTTTTTGGCTAGCAAAGCTGGGTAGCAAGCAAGAGAGTCTAAAGAAACAAGCAAACATACAAGTAATAAAGCCAAACATGCAATCTTCCTTGAAGACACAAAAGATCTTAAATAAAGAATACTAAGCTTATGAGCCAACAAGAAAGAAAACAAATGATACCAAATACATGTAAGCCTTTTTTCTTTCTCCTTTTCTTTTAAACCTCAAAAATTGTTGCTACTGACCAGAACTCGGTTTGCCAAGACCAATTCTGTTGAATGGAATTTTTCCCTTAATCAGATGTTTGTGGCTTTTTCATAGCGATTGAGCTATTGCTTAATTGCCATGTGACTTAAAGTACTTGGCAAAGATCAGATTAGCTATGAATCTTCTTAGCTGATTAGTGCTAGGACATATTACTTGTTGTGTTGCTTTGATTTTATTATCTTGAACTTAGCTAGGCTTAGGAGGGTGCCATAGCATGCTTATTGTTGTCTTCAATTGATAGATCAGATATGTACTGGTTTTCCTGGATTTTCACAGTTGCCTATCATTACTCAAGTGTTTAGTTCACAGATCAAAATTTCTACTTATGGTCTAGATTGGGCGGTACCCTCTTAGGTCATTAGTGGATTTTGGTAGTTCTTACCAAAATCCCTAAGCTATTTTCATATATCAAATTGCATCACTATGGTGGGGCAAACATTTTAACATTAAAAAAATGTTTCTTTATTGTTTATTTTACAGGAATGAAGATCAAGAAGAAAATAAGCTTAGTTAGATTTTTTTAATCTTATTGTAATTTCCTTTTTATTCAAATGTGTAAAGATTCTGTATTATTATTGTGATTGTAATAGTGAACTATTTATTTATTTATTTATTCTCCCTTTGTAAATCCTAATTGTAAAGACAATGTCATATATAGTTTGTTGTAATAAATAATTCTTTTATTTCAATTGTAAAAGATCAAAGTAATACTATATGTATATATATATTAATAAAGAATCCTTTTTATATTATTTATGTAATCATTTTATTTCAAGTTATTAAATATTTCCAATTCCTATTTGTGAATTTTATAAATTCATTTGAATTTCAAATAAGAAATTCAAATACATGTTTGAAAAAAAATTCCGTGAAACAAAGAATTCTACAAAGGTCATGTCAAAATCTATCGCACTTGCTCTGAAGTTTCCTTAAGTACAAGAGAGATCCCGATCCCTCTATAGCTCTTTTAGTTTTGAGCAAAAATTCCCCGTATTTTCTTATGCATGAATGCAATGCACAAACTTGTGTCCTGTCTATTTCTAGGTGCTACATCCTGGGATGTTACAGACTCTCCCCCTTAAAATAAACTTCATCCTCGAAGTTCGCACCCTCTTACGTTTCAGAAGATAAGATTGACTTCTTCAGATCCTGGTGACTCTTTTAAATCTGGGAGGAAGATAATTGTTGTATCTTCATTCAAGCTTTTTCGTGGATCCTCTTCTGATTTGGAATGAGCCAACTTCTAATCCCATTTGATGTATAAACTTCTTTTGGATCTAGCACTTCTGCCTTGATCAAATCCTCTTATTTTTTCAGATTAGGACATCTATTCAAGAAGTGTCTAAGTTTTTTTAGAAAGTCTCCTGAAGGTAAGATTTTGGTTATACTTTGGCTAAATATAGCTTGACTCTATTATTCATCTATTTATGGTATACTTAGTCCTTATGGTTTTTTTAAGAATGTTTTGGCTTTCTCCTAAACTTTACTCCGGATATTAAATCTCGATGCTTCATTATTCACTCTCCCCCTTGATATTTTCTAATGGTCTTATGAGGAACAGATGGTACACCCACATACTTGGGAAATAGTGGTGCAATTTTTTTCTAACTCCTTAAGTGCATGTAGAAGGTAACTTATATCATTAATAATGCCTTGACTTACCACTTGCTTTGTTGTGGTTGTCGCTGTTATTGAGTTCATTTATGGTTTCATACTTCCGTTTTCCTGAAGATGTACCTTCTTCAACTACACCCTCCTTTCATGGTGATTTGGTGGATGTTGTGTCTCCTCCCACTGATGTTCCATAAACCTCCTGATGTTCCGGACAACATGATTTCTTGTGTCCTAGAACTCCACACTTGCTACATTTCCCCTGAAATACTCCTACATTCCTTTCTCCATTTGGCTTGGGCGGAATACTTTGAGTGGATGATAACCCCATTATTGGTTCTATTACTCCTACTATTGATCCATGAGTTAACTGTGGTTTTAAGCAGTTACTTTTCATGTGTCCTGGTTCTCCACATTGGTAACATACTATCTTGGGTTTTGGACACTCCTTCAAAACATGTCCCCGAATTCCACAGTTGTGACATATCTTCTCTGTTTTGTATGTCATATGTGGATCCGGACAATTCTTCATCATATGTCCTCGGACCTGACCTGTTGTGGTCTGTTCTAGAATTCTCTTTTTCTTTCCTTCAGGTGCATCAATCTCATTATCTACTGATATTTGTGCACTATCCACCAATTCCTGGAACTCCTTTGCACGCACAATCCTGAGTTGCATCTTCATAATATCTTGTAGTCCTTTCAGGAACTTCTTTTGCCGTTTCGCCTCCCTGTTTACTTTCTCACTAATGTACTTGGATAAACGGTTAAACTCTCGTACATGTTTCAGAACTGGAAGATTCCTTTTCTCTAAATTATCCTTCCTTTTCCCATTGTTCCGATGAACAAATTCTTCTCGAAATTCTTTTTAATCTCAGCCCAGGTATTGATACCTCCTTCCGGAATCACCAACTTGGACTTCTCCCAACACATGGCTGCGGTTTAGATAAGTTGCATAGCGCACCTTTTCTTCATCCTTGCATCCCACACTTTTAAGCTTACGGGATGTATCCATCAACCAATTCTCCGCCTCCATAGGTTCTTCAACCATGGAAAAACTCCAGGGTTTGGTTTCTAAGAATTCCACCAGTTTAATCCTTGCATGTAATTCCTTGAATTGCTTCCCTTGTCTAACCTTTAATGTCTCCTGATAGAACTGGTTCTGCCTCTCTGTTTCAACCTTTCTTCCTTCTTCCATACTCCTTATATACTGAAGAACTTCTTCATCCGTGGTTAGATACGGCTTTTGAGTTGATCCTTCATTCCGAATTGCCTGGTTAGCCTCCTTTTGTTGTATCACCAACATCTCACGAGCCTTCATCTTTCCAACTTTAAAGTGATAATTCGCCTCTCCCTCACGCGACCAACTGCGGTGACCCCATTTTCCCTTCTAGACATGTACATCAAGTAAGGACTCCATGAAACATCATGCATATGCCCATAAAGTTCAAACTTCATGCACAAATCTAGTCCCACAATAAAATCCAACAAATCCAAATATTACCTCTAGCAAACATACATCAAAAGCTTGTAGAAACAGTACTTCGAGTAAAACATCTCTTGTACTAAGGCTTTGATGTCATACACTACCATTTTTTATACATATAGTGTATGGAATTATACCATTATATACCTATTTGTATGGCTCATAATGTTCTTTGCCCCTGAAATTACACCATTTGCCCATTTGCAAAGGGATAACTTTTGGTAAAATTGGATCCGACTCTAGAGATGGTTGGGTTAATTCACTATATGATTGTTCATAACCCAATTATCCTTGGAGTTATACTAAACATCATCCTCACATTTCTACCCCTTTGTTTATAATTTTAACTACTCTAAGCATGTTTATTATAACAACGAATAATTCTTAAGTTTTAACTAGTTTCATAACCTATATAGATCTACTTATACTACAAGAATATTGCCTTGTCATTCATGCCACTATGGATTTGGCATATTACATGGGGTTAGATAAGCATAACCCTATTTATTACTATTGATAAGATTCTATTCTTCATATAATAGCTTTTAGTTAAACAAAACATTAATTACTTCCCCTACAATAACATGTTGTTTAAGGTTTTGGGGCATACTCCTCTGGTATTTACTATTAGTATAAAGATAATAACGAAGTTTTACTTCATTTCATGGCTTCTCTTAGTAAGATAACACCATGATTAACTACTCCCTTATGAGGGACTCTGACTTGGTGATATACTACTCTAGTTTAGTTATAGTATAGAATAGTCTAGTAGAAGATATATTGCCTTCTTACAAAATACTTGATAGGTACTTCCTAAATTAAATAGTAGATAAGTATTATTAATAAGAAAAGAAGTAATCTAAGAACTTTAATATGGTGTGAAAAGGTTATTATCAAGTGATTATCCATCACATGTATAAGGAAATATAGTGTAGTTAAGATGGCTTCCTAAAGTCACTATCCAGCCTACAGGTTCTACCCATTTACTAGGTTTCCAACCTAAGGTCAAAGCATATGCTCTGATACCAACTGCGGTGACCCAACATACCACTGCATGGTGTAGTACACTATAGTCATTGATATAACACCAATGGATCATCGTTTCATCCGCATTATATCCCTCAGAGTGGTATAATAGAAACATCACGGGTCCAAGACAACACTTTATATTACATATAACATAATACAAAAGATCCAGAGAGCTTTCTCGGACAGTGAGGAATATTATAGATAAAAACCAGAAAGATCCACTCGGAGTTACTTTAGAAGTACTACTATTAATATATGTATAAGGCTTGAAAGTACTACTATAGTATTGTTCTACAGAAGTGTAGGGGTTCGTAGCATGGAAAACAAAAAATTTCTATCGCATACAAACAAACAAGCCAAGATCTATCTACTAGATTGTAGCAACGAGTCGATGGAATAACTTACCCTTGAAGATTCCAAAGCGGTTAACGAGAGCAGATTCTCGTGGATGATGTAGTCGTACTCTTTCCGATCTCAAGATCGCGCAGACGATCCTTCCGGTGCTGCGTTCCGGCAGCACTCCCGCAGTCGGTCACACGTTCGATACTCGACGAAGACCTTCCTCTCCCTTGTTCCAGCAGGCAGCAGAGGTTGTAGCACTCTCCTCGCGATTCCGGCAGCACAACGGCGTGGTACCGGAAGTAGAGGGGAGATCCCGCAGGGCTTCACCTTAAGCCGGAGAGAGTATGGTGGAGTATGAGAGAGAACTATTAGTGGTCTAGGGTTTAGACACACCAATTAGAAGGCTCTAATCTGAAGGCTAGGGCAATTAGAAGCTCTAAACCAAAACGGCTCTAAACCGGAGTCTAGGGCTAGGATTTAGATTAGAGGATAGGAACTTGTGTGTCTATAGGAGGAGGCCCTGCCCCTCCTTTTATAGGTGGGAGGGGCAGCCAAGGGGAGGGAGTCCCTCCCCAAGTCGTCCTTGGGTGGCGCGCCGGCTTGGAGAGGAGGGACTCCTCCCCAAGTCGTTTTCAACCTCCTCTTGCTTGTTTCCCACAGTTTCCTGTTTTAGCCGTTTGACTTTCAAACTGGCCATTTGACTTTTCAGTTTTAGGATTCAATTTAATCCTTTATTTGGAACAGCAAGAACACTTAGTACATGATGCAATCATTCCAATATGTAATGACACATTCATGACCCCTTCCCCCCCCCCCCCCCCCCGGAGTGCCGGACATTCCGGAACCTTCTAGAACATTCCCGATGAAAACACCGGAATCATTTCCGAACTCCGAAACGGGACTTTCCTTATATGAATCTTATTCTCCGGACAATTCCGGATCACCTCGTGATATCCCGGATCCCATCCGAGACTCCGAACAACATTCGGTCTCTTTCTCATAATACCATAACTACTCAAACAACGTCGAATCCTTAAGTGTGTCTCCCTACGGTTCGTGAATTATGCGGACATGATCGAGACACTTCTCCGAACAATAACCAATAGAGGAATCTGGAAATTCATATGGCTCCCACATATTTCTACGATTACTTTGCGATCGAATGAACCACTTACATACGATACCAATTTCCCTTTGTCTCACGATAGTTTACTTATTCGAGGTCATGATCGTCGGTATCTCTGCATACCTAGTTCAACCTCGTTACCGATAAGTACTCTTTTCTCGTTCCCGTGATATGTGATCCCTTGTGAGCCAGTCACATGCTTGCAAGCTAATTGGATGACATTACACCAAGAGGGCCCAGAGTATATCTATCCGTCATATGGATGGACAAATCCCACTCTTGATCCATGTGTTTCAACCAATACTTTCCGAACACTCAATGCCACCTTTATAGCCACCCAGTTACGGTGTGGTGTTTGATGTCATCAAAGCATCCATCCGGCAAAGGTGATATGCATGATCTCATGGTCGAAGGAATTAGGTTACTATGTATCAGAAAGCATATAGCAATTGAACTATTTAAAATGACTTGATCTTTATGCTACGCTTATCTATAGGAGTATGTCCATCACATCATTCTCCTAATGATATGACCCTGTTGTTAATAACATCTCTATGTTCATGATCAGGAAACCATGATCATATATTAACCAACAAGCTAGTTTAACAAGAGGCTTTACTAGGGACTCTTTTATGTTTACAAATCACACAAGTATTAATGTTTCCTGTTAATACAATTATAGCATGGTATGTAAACATTTATCATAAGTATGAATATATGATAATAACCCACTTTATTATTGCCTCTTGGGCATATCTCCAACAGTCTCCCACTTGCACTAGAGTCAATAATCTAGTTTCAAACTTTTGTGTATTCAACACCTATGGCTTTCTGGTGTTGTAAGTACACGTTCGCTAGTGGTCAACTGATCTCCGGATCTGACACTTCCAGGTCCGTGTGTAATTGCATGTATTTGCGTCTCTATGCATCACTCATTCTCTAATGAGATGGCTTTGTATAAATTTGGTCCTTTGGTGAGACCTTTAGTTCTTTGGGGTTAAAACATGTTGATAATATTGTCGTACAATATATCTTCATAGTATTATCCCGCTATGAACTACACCTAGTTTGATAACAAACTACTTGACCCAAATGCCCTCTTTAGCTGCTATAATAGCAGTCATATACTTAGCCTTTTGTTGTAGTATCTGTCACAATGTCTTAACTTTGGAACTCATCCAAATCCATTATGGAACTTACTTTCCATTATATTGTGCCACCCTTAGTTTAGATTGAGATAAACTTAATTTGTACTTTGTGACAAAACTAGTATCAATGTAGTACTTTTACAATGAACTAACCATCTATTTGTCACTTCTACAAACAATATATTCTTAGTTCTTCCAAAAGATCATAAGAATATCCTCACTATTGTCCAATGATCATCTTATGAATCATTCTGGTATATGCTCACATCATTTAGAGCATAGGACATATCTGGATTTGTACATATCACAGAATAATTGATATAAATACTCTTTGTGATTTCATACATCAAGTATCAATCTATACTTGAATCTTTGTTTCACTTTCCAAGTGTCAATACACTTGAATATATCATTAATATTGAACTCATTCAATCCTTTTTGTGCGACAAGAACCTTTCTTGTAGTTTCTATATTGAACTCATTCAATACATCATCTATGTACTTTCGGCACAACCATATTAGCGTCTATTGATGCCAAATATTTGGGTTTTGCCTAAGTCTTTCATCAGGATGAAATTCTTAATATGTGTTAATACATCTTTTCCAATCAACAATATGTCCTCCACATAATGTTTTAGAAATATGTCTTAGCGCTCCCACTTAATTTCTTGCAAATGCAAGCATCTTCATTCTCTCTGATGAAATTAAACTCTTTTAACAGTTTCATCATAGTGAAGATTCCAATTCCGCTATGCTTACTTCAACCATTGAAGTTTGCATATGCTTTTAGCATCCTTTGAATTAAAAAAACCCTATGGACCATGTTACGCACATGTCCTAGGTAACAATTCTATTAGAAGAACTTGTTTTGTTTATTCAACTACCACATAACAAATTTATATGTAGTGGTTGCTACATTAATCCGTCTAGACTAAATATCGCTATGAAAGATCAGATCTTGTCATAGTCAACCTTTGAAATTTGTTGTGAACTCTTTCCCAACATGTCGACTATTTCATAGATGTAAAACATCCATGTCTATTTTTTTTATAGATCCAAACACGACTGTAAGGTCTTACACCTTTCTCGAGGGTCCTTCAAGTTCAAAACTTGATTTTTCGTGTATGGAACTATCACGGATTTTATGGCTTCAAGCCATTTGAAGGAGTCAGGGCTCATCATCGCTTCTTTGCATGTAGTCGGTTCATTATTCTCAAATAATGATTCAACCCTCAAATCTTGGTATTTGATTGTTTACCCGACCTACTTGTTTCAATAGGAACTTAGATCTCCATGACCACAACCTTTGAGGCACGTGAGCCATGAGCATTATTGCTGCCTCCGGAACAATTTTCGGCGCTGCGCAACTCTGCACATATAGCTAAGGTTCTTTTAACCTTATCAAAGTTCTATTGTCCTCCCACTTATCTTTTCACGAAAAATTCCTTCTCAAAGAAACTTGACGTTCTAAGTGACAAACATTTTTGTCTCCGATGTTATGGAGGAACAGTTATTCGAAATAACATACAAAGACAGGTTCATCCGATTTTGGTTGCAAACATCTTTCTTATGCATAGCATACCAATGTTTAAGAAAAGACAACTTGGGTTTTATCCCAAACCATAACTTTATATGGTGTCATTTCAACGGATTATGATGAAGCTCTTTTCAGTGGAAAAACGGTAATCTCTAAAGCTTTTAATCTTTAAAATACAATGGCAGTTTTATGAATTACACCTTCGATCTTACCATGTCAAACAAGGTTTAATTACATATCTCGAACGCTCCATACTCTTATGGTGTTTCGGGAAATGCAAATCCACGGAACGATTCCTTAAATCTTAGGTATTATGCTAAACTTGTAACTCAAATATCTTCCTTTATGATCTTATCATAAACTATTTATATTCTTGTTACAATGATTTTGCACTTCATGTTGAAAGTCTTTGAACTTTTCAAATATTTCACACTTCATCCTTATTAAGTAAATATTCATATATTCACTCAAATTTTCGGAGAAAGCATATGAAGTTGAAATCCATCGATCTTGACTACACATAATGGACTTCGTACGACAATATGTACAAGTTCCAATAAGCTAGTCATCCGTTCCCTTTTGGCCTACGAATGAGGTTTTAATTATCTCTGGGAAAGTTTCACAAGCGTCATGTGATCAAAAATCAAAAGACTCCAAAATTCCATCCACATGGAGTTTCTTCATGTTTTCTTTCCAATATAATTTAAACGACGATGTCACTTCCTAAGTGATCTTTCAATCAATTTGTCTTTCGACATTTTTAGCACTAGTTTTATGGATGTGATTTCTCGAACGAGATTTGTGAATCGTCCATCTTTTATGGATTACGGCAATTATTTGAACAACCCTTTTGTTCTCATAACACCTGATAAAACAAATCTTGAAGGCAAACTTTGATGTTTAATGAGCAACACAATAACCCTTTATTTGTTCTCGATGAATATCATCACATATTATTTTGCTAGTTACTTAGGCCATTGTAGTTCATGAATTGTGTTGTTTCGTATGACGATTCACACCAACAAATTCAGTATCAAATACTTAAGAACCACATTGTTTAATAAGCAAAGAATATAGCCATAACATGTATATCATCTATATACTTAAACTGAACAATTCTAGTCTTTTCTTTTCTGCCATATATTTATGAGATTCTCTTTCAGTATTTCCTTTTCTGTTTGAAAGAATCTATCAACATCAATAGTGGAGTCATACATATGACACATAATCCAAAGCGTGTATAATTAAATACCAATGTCTTTGGACTTGCACTTTAAAGTAGATCACCATCATCAAATGTTTGGTGTTCTTTCAAATTCCTTTCTTTAGTATTCTCTTGGTGTAGTAAACATTTTACCTACATCAAATATTCACCTTTATCATCGAATTATCCAAGATCAAGCTACTTTTAGCTTGTAATGGTGAATCGCGAGTATAATGTTGCTCTCCAAAACCCTTTTGTAGGATTAGGACAACTAGTGTCTCCAACCCTTTGCAAATTCTCATCAAATATGAGAACATGACTTTTGCCATATTATACTCTATCATGTTGCAACCAAAACTTTGTTTCAGATATCATAATATCTTCCACACATCATGGTTTCTGAAACAACTCTTTTAGATCCTAGATAACCTTGATATTAAGACAATCCTTTGAATATCAAGAATCATGGAGACAAACATGATACTAATACACTAACACTTGGAATTGTCACTCTTGTTTTAATACCAATTATTAAACTTCATGGAGTAACCGGAACATACTAAAAGTTTGCAATAGGACTTTTAAACTTTAGATTAACACTTCAAAACAATACGATACCAGTTCGTAAAGTAACTAACCAGAATTCTATAGTTCTATCATCTCAATTATAACTAAGCGCAAGGTGGTAAACGGATGCCAATGAGTACAACAACTATGCAAATTCACTTTGATTTAATTTATGATAAATTGAGTTCTAATTAATAATTAAATTAATCTAGGTGAACTCCCACTCAAAACAACATCCCTCACATTGTTTTAGTGATCACACGAACCAAATCCACCATATCAAAACCGATCATCACGAGAGTTGATATAGCTTCAATGGCGAACAATCAACATGTTCATCATATCTACTATATGACTCATGCTTTACCTTTCGGTGATCCGTGTTCCTGAGACCATGTCTGTACATGCTAGGCTCGTCAAGATCAAACCTTAGCTTCCGCATGAGCAAATCTGGCTTGCCCACGTTGTATACACTTGCGGAATCTAACACACCCGATCATCACGTGGTGCTTCGAAACAACAAGCTTTAGCAACGGTGCTAACTAAGGGTGAACACTTTATGACTTGAAATTCATGTGCATGAGGGATCATCTTATAATGCTACCGTCGTCTACTAAGCAATACAAGATGCATAAAGGATTAACATCACATGCAATTCAATATATATGTGATATGATATGGCCTTTCTTCTTTGTGCTTCTGATTTCCATCTTCAAGCACGAACATGATCTCCATCATCACCGGCATTGCATCAAGGTCAATGACGCCTCTTCATGGTTGTCATCCACCGGCTTCAACTATTACAACTACTTTGAATAGACACGCGGGTCTTAACATAAATTAAAGACAACCATATGGCTCCTACCAGTTGCCGACTTACAATAAGGAACATTGCATACATCATATATAATCACAATCATGGCCATATCACATCACTGCACACCCCTGCAAAACAAAGTTAGACGCCTCTAATTTCTTTGCATATTTTACGTGGTTTGGGGCTTTCAATAAGTGTCGTTCTAACTTACAAACAAGAACAAAAACATTGATACTAGTATTGTTAATCACCCGTTGTAAATTGGATCTTAACTATGCTAGGAGAAACAGGCACCCGCAAAGCCACTTATGCAATACAAGTTGCATGTCAAGCGTGGAGCAAGTCTCATGAACGATGTCATGTAAGGTTAGCCCGCGCCGCTTCATCCCAACATACCGCAAGGTGAAAAGTACACAAGAAGTAATCGACAATAAAAGCATTAACGCCCACAATGACCATTGTGTTCTACTCGTGCAACAGATCTACATATAGACACGGCTCTGATACCACTGTAGGGGTTCGTAGCATGGAAAACAAAAAATTTCTATCGCATACAAACAAACAAGCCAAGATCTATCTACTAGATTGTAGCAACGAGTCGATGGAATAACTTACCCTTGAAGATTCCAAAGCGGTTAACGAGAGCAGATTCTCGTGGATGATGTAGTCGTACTCTTTCCGATCTCAAGATCGCGCAGACGATCCTTCCGGTGCTGCGTTCCGGCAGCACTCCCGCATTCGGTCACAAGTTCGGTACTCAACGAAGACCTTCCTCTCCCTTGTTCCAGCAGGCAGCGGAGGTTGTAGCACTCTCCTCGCGATTCCGGCAGCACAACGGCGTGGTACCGGAAGTAGAGGGGAGATCCCGCAGGGCTTCACCTTAAGCCGGAGCGAGTATGGTGGAGTATGAGAGAGAACTATTAGTGGTCTAGGGTTTAGACACACCAATTAGAAGGCTCTAATCCGAAGGCTAGGGCAATTAGAAGCTCTAAACCAAAACGGCTCTAAACTGGAGTCTAGGGCTAGGATTTAGATTAGAGGATAGGAACTTGTGTGTCTAGAGGAGGAGGCCCTGCCCCTCCTTTTATAGGTGGGAGGGGCGGCCAAGGGGAGGGAGTCCCTCCCCAAGTTGGCCTTGGGTGGCGCGCCGGCTTGGAGAGGTGGGACTCCTCCCCAAGTCGGTTTCAACCTCCTCTTGCTTGTTTCCCACAGTTTCCTGTTTTAGCCGTTTGACTTTCAAACTGGCCATTTGACTTTTCAGTTTTAGGATTCAATTTAATCCTTTATTTGGAACAGCAATAACACTTAGTACATGATGCAATCATTCCAATATGTAATGACACATTCATGTACCCCTTCCCCCCGGAGTGCCGGACATTCCGGAACCTTCTAGAACATTCCCGATGAAAACACCGGAATCATTTCCGAAATCCGAAACGGGACTTTCCTTATATGAATCATATTCTCCGGACCATTCCGGATCACCTTGTGATATCCCGGATCCCATCCGAGACTCCGAACAACATTCGGTCTCTTTCTCATAATACCATAACTACTCAAACAACGTCGAATCCTTAAGTGTGTCTCCCTACGGTTCGTGAATTATGCGGACATGATCGAGACACTTCTCCGAACAATAACCAATAGAGGAATCTGGAAATTCATATGCCTCCCACATATTTCTACGATTACTTTGCGATCGAATGAACCACTTACATACGATACCAATTTCCCTTTGTCTCACGATAGTTTACTTATCCGAGGTCATGATCGTCGGTATCTCTGCATACCTAGTTCAACCTCGTTACCGATAAGTACTCTTTTCTCGTTCCCGTGATATGTGATCCCCTGTGAGCCAGTCACATGCTTGCAAGCTAATTGGATGACATTACACCGAGAGGGCCCAGAGTATATCTATCCGTCATATGGATGGACAAATCCCACTCTTGATCCATGTGTTTCAACCAATACTTTTCGAACACTCAATGCCACCTTTATAGCCACCCAGCTACGGTGTGGTGTTTGATGTCATCAAAGCATCCATCCGGCAAAGGTGATATGCATGATCTCATGGTCGAAGGAATTAGGTTACTATGTATCAAAAAGCATATAGCAATTGAACTATTTAAAATGAGTTGATCTTTATGCTACGCCTATCTATAGGAGTATGTCCATCACATCATTCTCCTAATGATATGACCCTGTTGTTAATAACATCTCTATGTTCATGATCAGGAAACCATGATCATATACTAACCAACAAGCTAGTTTAACAAGAGGCTTTACTAGGGACTCTTTTATGTTTACAAATCACACAAGTATTAATGTTTCCTGTTAATACAATTATAGCATGGTATGTAAACATTTATCATAAGTATGAAGATATGATAATAACCCACTTTATTATTGCCTCTTGGGCATATCTCCAACAAGAAGTAGGTTCTAGATTCTAGGAGTTTTATTTCTATTCTACGCTTCAGCTTGTCTTTGATAGATTCCAGTAAGGTCTTCGACTCCGTTGATCTCCATTAGATATCTTCAACTCTTCAAGTGAATTATTTCCTGGAAACGTCATTGGTTTCTCAGAGATCTAGCAAGGGTTAAGAAGATACTTTGAGTACGAGCATACTCAGCAAGCTCACTAAAGAGGAGTGTTTGATGCACTATCTACAGCCACAGACCATAGGTCGTAGGCAATGCAAGTTTTCGTAAACATTTCTTCAAAGGTTGCTTTTATTCTGAAAAGCTATGTCCATCAGCCTTCACGGGTTTACTAGAACTTTCATGGAGTTCCTTTCCCGCAGCGTTCGCAGCTCCTTCCCGGAACAGGGAGTAACAAGCTACAGTTCTTACACTCTGCAGAGGTGCGTTCCTTTACCCATGAGAGATCAACTCTTTGTTGCACAACCGGGCAGCTTATTCCCGTCCACAATTCCATGATGTGGGGCCCAGAAGATGATCCAAGCCAATCACTGCCCCCTTCGCGACCCCGCATGCCTCCTTGGTGTACACCATGCCCACATAAAGAATTACGACAATGGTTTGTACAAACTGTTAGATGTCAGAACTATTGTGGGACGTTGAGGGTTCCCACCCATATGCTGAATATCCTCTATGAATTACCAATTAATATGCACCCTACGAGGATAACAGCCACGACCTACACATCCGGCTTCATGCGAGAGGAAGAAGATATAGCTGACTTCTCTGTCCCATTCCAAATCTCATAGTCAACGTGTATTATACGGCGCAAGAATCACTGGCGACATGGGTTGTTAAATCCTAGGTGATATAGTTCTAAACAGTGGTATTCCAACCGTCAGGTTTTATAGATTAGCTGAGCATCCTAGATCAGTAATCAATAGTCCTTATTATTATTGAAAATAGTGTTTTCGGACCTTTTTTAAATGCAGGTGAAGACAATACTGGATTTGTAAAATACTTTACAGAAAATAAACAAAGGACATGAGCAAGTGTGAACTTGCCTTTTGTGATTGCAAGATTATGCACTCACGGTCTTCGAGATAATAGAAGATCCAATATCTGAAATCAGCATCATCGGTCCGGTAAGTACTAATGTTTAAAGAAGTAGGATGCTATTATGCATAAGTAATGCTATGCAATTTTATAATTCCCAAAGTGAAACCCTTAGTATTTTGAATAAGTTGATCTTAGGTATCTTCTTGAAGATTGGGTTTATCTTTAAGTTTATTTTATAAGCAATGGCATTGATAAGGAACTTAAGTGTTAACAAACCAAAATATACAAATACTAATAGAATGATGTGATTATGATTAATGTTATCTGGTGATTGGGATAAAAAGTCCTTGAGTTGAGTTCTTAAGAGCTGAAGGAACTAATATAGACTTGTTTGTGTGAAGTGGCAAAAAGAATAACATTTGAAGAAACTAGTATTTAGTTAAGGTTAATTAGTCTTAAGGTTTATTAGGTTTTACATTAGGGTTGGTGATGGTTATGAATGGTGTTAAGTTATCATATTTTAATTGATGATACAAGTGACTAAAGTTAAGTTTAAAACATGAATAAACTTCAAATGAGATGTTTATGATTGTTTAAACCAAAGTTAACTAAAAAATAGAAGTGAATTCTAAGATATGATGAGTTTTAGAATAGCATCTATTTTTATGGTTTTGGCAAATATGATTAAGGATGATCCCTTTTAATTTAAGTGAAATATAAATTTAATAATATGCAATTTATTAATGGGAGCATAATTAGATGATCTTTCAAATTTATTTGAGTTTAGAGTCATTTTTAAGAGTGGTTGAGGGATGGATATTATTCACCCTCTTATACATGAGTGTTATGTAATATTTATTTAAAAGGAGTTTGATTTGAATTTAAGATTTAAAAACATTTAAAGGCTAATAATTATATTTAAGTTTTATTTTGATTATAGATTTAGACTTAGTAATTAAACTTTAAAGGTTTTGGTGTTTTATAAGTAAATGTGATTATTTCTTACTTAAGAAATAATTTTAAGATTTAACAAAGTGGTTATTTTATTTGAGTAAAATAAGTAATGAATTTTATTTATCTTAAAATGTTTTTGAATAATATATATAGTATGTTTCTGGTGAAATATACTTATTAAAGATCTTAAGAATGAATTTTATTTATTTTTAAGTATTACCTTTTTTTATAAAATTCTTCAAAGAATTTAGTGTCTTTAAATATTTGCTTTATATTTTATTTGTAAAAATCTAATTTAATATTTTTATAAAATAGTAGAGTTATTTTTATACACAAAAATGATTTTTATTTATTTTTAGGATTTTCCTTATTTAATGAAATTTCACTTAAGATTTAATAGTGTTTAATCTTTATTTGCATTTTATTAACTTAAATAAGTAAAGTTATATTTTTGTTAGGTGGATATTATTTTTGTGATAATTTTAATATATTAAATATATTTTTATGATTTTTCTATAATTTTCTATAGCTGAAAATGTTTAAAGGTTATTTTGGTAATTTATTTATTTTACTTTTATTTCATTTCTTATTTTATTTGACTTGGGTTGTTTTGGGTTGGTACATGGGCTGGCCTGGCCCATCTAAGTTGTTCTGGGTCATCTAGACCATAGCCCACCCCTCTCTTCCTCTCCTATCACCCGCACACACGCATTAACCTCTCCCCTCTTTCTCTGCTCGCTTGTGATGCCGCCGCCGCCAGCGCTAGTGCCGCTTCGGCCGGTCGCTGGCAAACTCCGGCACTGCCACCAGCCGACGAGGACCCTTTTTGCTCTCCTCCTTTAATCTCTATCTCCCCGTTGCCGCCCGGCCTTCCCCGTATGCGCCCCTGCGAAACCCTAATTCCTCCCTGGCCGGACCGCTGTCGATCCCGGCGGTGCTGATGCTTGGTCGTGACCCCCCGTCATGCTACAGATGTTGTTGGGACGGCTCGGCACGGTGCAGGTGCCTTGGTGCCCATCGTGCCGTCGTTCCGCTTCATTCGTGGACTCTGCTTCCTCTTCGGTGAGCTAGGACTCGCCCCAGGTAGGTGTTCCTGCTACCCCTTTCTTCTCTGTGACCAGCCTTCGTGCTGATGGCTTTGATCCATAGTTATGTTGTGATGATTTACTGCTAGTGGTGGCAATATCACTGATTGTTCTATGGTCCTCATGTGTTGTGACATTGGTTATGCTAGCTCTGTTTAGAGTTTTGAATCAATTTGTTAATAGAACATTGCTATAAGACATTGGCTATTGTGGAATAAATTTAGTATACTAAATTCTGTAACTGTCCATTTGGATAGTTCACTATTTTGTTGATTCAAAAGAATTGTCCTTGACTGAACCATTTGGTTCACTATGGGTTGGTGGTTCTATACTGGCCATCTGATCCAATATATGTTGGGGTTGAACATGATCTGTCTTATATTGACAGTTAGCATTTTTCTAAATTGATTCCTGGTATAATGCTTAAGAAAAGGATGTGGAATATATGATTAAATTGATAATATTCTAGCTTCCAGTTATGTTGAGCAGTGAATACATATCTGCCTGATTCCTAAGGTTTATCTTTAGGAAAATGATTTCAATGAGACCCTTAATCTAGAGATTGTTGGCGAATGCTAAACTATAACTCAAGTTAGTAAACCCAGTTTCTAGTGGCACTTGTGGCTAGGTTTCTACTGAGGTGCTTTCCTCATTTGGATTGTGCCCAGTGTTAGCTAGCCAATAAGTGTGACAGCTCTGCTGCTTGGCTATACCCTCTCCTTGCTTTAGACTAGGTCAAGGATGCAAAGTCTGAGACCTAGTCTTTGGATGACTAAGGATAATGATATTTTCTTTGTTTGAATCAATCAAATACCTCAGCTAAACAAAAGATGGTCCCTTGCCTATGGTTTGATGTTCTCTAGTTCATCCAGTCTCTATGGCTACTACTAACATAGATGTCACTATGATGCCTCCCTCTGGAGTGTACACAGTGATAGCTATATTTTTGGTAGTTGTCTATTGAGATTTACTTTCTGGAGAACTCTTAATTGGCTGCCAAGGATGCTAAGACTGAGGCCAAATTCTATATAAGAACAGATACTAAAATGTGGCTACCAGATTCTCTATGATGACTCAACATAGCATTTCTATGTGGATCTGAGAGAACACCCTCCTCCAATCCTCCTAGATGATCATCTAGTTGAAGGGTAGAGGAAGGGATTTGATGTGTATTAGTCCCTTTATTTTCCCAAGATGCTGATGTAAAAGAGAATACAGATGCTTAAAATATTTTAGAGTTCTACCTGCTAGTACTCTCCTTGGCATCTGGGCATCCTCCTTGTGTTCCTGAATCTTGTCTTTTCTTTATTCTAGCTCTTGGATGGCTCCAGTTAGCAACTAGAGCTAGGAATGTGGTGAGATGATGGAGTAATATGTGTGGTTGTTATCCAGTGGTTGGCTTTGGGATTTGTGTTTTCTTGAGAGGGAACTGCTAAGAACAAGAGATATTCTTTGTGCTGTTCTTGGGCTAGCATAAGATCTGCTGGTCTAGTTGTGTATGTGAAAAGAGGTTATAGTAGTAGCTCTACTACGGCTGGTGCTTTTCCTCTACTTGTTGTTGCCTTGTGGTGTTGACAGCACATATGTATGCATGCATGTGTGAGCTGCATGTTTGTGTGCTATGATGTGTGGATAAGATCAAGTGAATGCCTGATATTTCCTGATCTTATATTGTAGCTTTCCTTATTTCATCTTGATGGATACAACAGTCATTTGGTTCAGTTAAATGGACCTTTTCCCTTAATCAGATGTTTGTGGCTTTTTCATAGCAATTGAGCTATTGCTTAATTGCCATGTGACTTAAAGTACTTGGCAAAGATCAGATTAGCTATGAATCTTCTTAGCTGATAAGTGCTAGGACAGATTACTTGTTGTGTTGCTTTGATTTTATTATCTTGAACTTAGCTAGGCTTAGGAGGGTGCCATAGCATGCTTATTGTTGTCTTCAATTGATGGATCAGATATGTACTAGTTTTCTTGGATTTTCACAGTTGCCTCTCATGACTCAAGTGTTTAGTTCACAGATCAAAATTTCTACTTATGGTCTAGATTGGGTGGTACCCTCTTAGGTCATTAGTGGATTTTGGTAGTTCTTACCAAAATCCCTAAGCTATTTTCATATATCAAATTGCCTCACCTATGGTGGGTCAAACATTTTAACATTAAAACAATGTTTCTTTCTTTATTGTTTATTTTACAGGAATGAAGATCAAGAAGAAGAAAAGAAGCTTAGTTAGATTTTTTTAATCTTATTGTAATTTCCTTTTTATTCAAATTTGTAAAGATTTTGTATTATTATTGTGATTGTAATAATGAACTATTTATTTAGTAATTCTCCCTTTGTAAATCCTAATTGTAAATACAATGTCATACATAGTTTGTTGTAATAAATAATTCTTTTATTTCAGTTGTAAAAGATCAAAGTAATACTATATGTATATATATATATATATTAATAAAGAATCCTTTTTATATTATTTATGTAATCATTTTATTTCAAGTTATTAAATATTTCCAATTCCTATTTGTGAATTTTATAAATTCATTTGAATTTCAAATATGAAATTCAAATACATGTTTGAACAAATTTTCCCCGAAACAAAGAATTCTACAAAGGTCATGTCGAAATCTATCGCACTTGCTCCAAAGTTTCCTTCAGTACAAGAGAGATACCGATCCCTCTGTAGCTCTTTTAGTTTTGCGCGAAAATTCCCCGGATTTTCTTATGCATGAATGCAATGCACAAACCTGTGTCCTCTCTATTTCTAGGTGCTACATCCTGGGATGTTACATTCTCCCTCCTGTAGACATCTGTGCTGTCCCCTTAAGCGTGGTAGCTCCTGCCACCAAACCAATGCTTGCGACGGTAGCGCGAGTGTCCGATTGCTTGTCCTCCTCCATGTCACCTTCATACCCTACCGGAATCTCCTCGTCCTTTGGGACTTGAGGTTCTTCTTCTTCGGGCTTCTTTCCTTTGTCGTTGGCGGAGGCCATGGTGCTCTAAACTTGAGAAGATTTCCTGACAGAAAAAGATCGAAACGAAAACATGATGAGAACATGATGCACGAACCTCAGGGGATCCAAGGGATTATATATTATGAAGTTTCAATGCATAAGGAAGGTTTTGACATGGAAACAAGATGGAGGCGGAGTTCGAGGGGGGAACACCCCCCTCAGGTGTGGCCAGGGTGGGACCGCGCCTGGGGTGGGTTTGTCCACTCCGGGCTCCGTCTCCTCTTCAGTTTCGTCTCGTAACTTCCCTTATATATTAAAAACATAAAAAATATAAAAAGCTTGGAGTTTCACGAACCTTCTATTTTCACCACTTTACCTATTCAAAGACGAACTCTGCAGATTCCTTTCCTCTTTCTCCTAAGAATTTTCTTCATACAAAACCTTTGCACAAACTCAATGACAACATTAGTATATGCAAAAACAATAAACCCTTGGGTACACACTTCAAATGAAAACCCATCAAAACAAAAGCTTCTTTAAGAGACAAATGCAAATGATGGCGGAAATCTGTCAAAATAGACCAGCAGGTAAAGATTGATTTTTTCTAAGAGCTTCTGTTACTCAAATAAAAAATTGCATAACTAATGAACGTTGGGTAATAACCTGGAGAACAAGCTCAGAAAAATGCAGCTCCATTCCAAGTACTGAGATCCCTCACAAATTTTTACAATACAGCACAAAAGTCTGTCCCAGGACAGCCACTTTTCACAACTCCTCTACTTCACAAAATTAGTTGAACTTGACACAAAAACCAAAAAAAGGATAAGTAGCGGTTATTACTGAGGTAATAACTTCCAAGACTCGACAAAACTCTTGGGTTATCTCCCAACAAGTACTTTTCTTTAATGCCTTTAAGTTAGGCTTGAAACTTTCAAAGATGCTCACATAGGATATATATATTTGAAGTGAAAGAGAGCATCAAGAAGCAAATAACCAACACATTTGAGTCTAACCCTCTTCCTATGCATGGGAGTATCATGAGAAAACAAATTGCTGAAACAAAAATCAACTAGCATAGGAAGACAAAATAGATGCAACTTTAAAGCTTTCAACATAAAACGTGGAAACTTAACATCAATGAGATGCATAAATCCATGTTTCCCTCTCTCAAAATAACTTTCAGTAGCACTTTGATTAAAGTTGAGAATATAGATATCACTGGAAACAACTTTATGATTAGAATAAGCATACTTATAGTCATCAAAAAGAGGTCCAAGGTCATAGACTGGATCAATAGAAGAAAGTTGTTCCATCCTGAAATCTTTATTAGGCAAGCTATTTTCACAAGGAGCTTTAGCAAATTTGGAAAAGTTAAACTCATAAGAATCTCCATCAAACTTAGTTAAATATTTTTCCTTCTTACAATCTATAATAGCTCCACAAGTATTCAAGAAAGGTCTACCAAAAATGATAGGACAAGTTTTTCTAGCTGCTGAATTAAGCACTCGAAAATCAGCAGGATATTTAATCTTACCGCAAAGAACCTCCAGATCTATTACAATGCCTATGGGTAAAATGGTTTCCTTATTAGCAAGGTGAATAACTACATCAATGTCCTCAAGCTCACCAGGACCAATCTCATGCATAATTTCCCGATAAATATCATTAGGAATAGCACTAGAACTAGCACCAATATCACATAAACCATAATAGCAATGATCACCAATTTTAACAGAAAGCATAGGAACACTAGCTTTTCTAGTCTTACTAGGATGAGAAATAACGTTAGAAGCATCTTCACAGAAGATAATATTCTCATCCTCTATATTTCTAGTGACAGTATCTTTCACAATAGCTACCACAGGTTCATCATTCAATTGCTTACCAGGCTCCATGGTTTTCATTGTACCTTTGTTATTTGCATTAATAATCATAGAATACTCCTTTACCTTAGCTGGGAAAGGCATTTTCTCAACATGAGGCTCAGGCACAATATGATTAGTTGTACAAACTTGAGTACTTCTAATAGGAACATGATTAACAACATCTTTATAAGGGGCATGGTACTTATTCCACTTCTTCTTGGGAATTTCTATGTAAGAGGCAAAGGCTTTAAAATAGTTGGCATTACTTTGGGAATCAAGACCAAACTCATTCCTAATAACAGGAAAGTCATCAGTTCCCATAAAAGATTTAATGCATTCATAATCATAGTTGATACCTGACTTTCTTCCTTTATCATTCTCCCAAGCTTCAGTGTTATCTTGAATATGGTCTAAGAGATCCCATTTAGCTTCTTCATACATGTGAATGATCCAGCACAAGAAGCATCTAGTAAATCTTTATCATGAAGAGAAAGCCTAGCATAAAAATTATTGAAAATAATATTGTTAGGGAGTTCATGAATAGGATAATTAAGCATTAGTAACTTCAATCTCCCCCAAGCTTGAGCTGTACTTTCTCCATCAAGAGGCCAAAAGTTATATATAAGATTTCTATCCTTATGAATTTCACTGGGAGGATAAAATTTAGAGTAAAAGAGAGATGCCATCTCCTCACATTCCATGGATTTTCCATTCCTCAGTGTTTATACCATTCTTCAGCTCTCCCTTTCAAGGATATGGAGAGTAAATTCTTCTTCACCTGTTCAATTGTGATACCTGCACACATAAACAACCCGCATAATTCATGCATAAAAAGCAAGTGATCACCGGGATGGACAGTTCCATCCCCAAAATAATAATTATCCATAACACTGTCAACAATACTTGTAGGTATCTTAAAAGGATCTATCTCAACAGGAGTTGGTTCATCTACTATCCTAGAAGTGGTAGTAGTGATGGGGATATGCCTACCGGGGTATGCCCAGCAGGACGTTTCCTATTGGCACAAGCCGCCAGCGAGTGGGCCTGCAGGACGGCGACTGGATCGAGACTTGGCGAGGAATCAGGCGAATGGAAGCTACAGGCCCAGAAGCATAGTTAGGCCTAGTCGGACTAGGTCAAAGAACCTCTAAATCCTTAACTAATTTGGTTGTAATCTATAAAACCTAGCGAGGTGAGCCTATATAAACCTCCCTAGGGTACGCATAGAGGATACGTTCCATCAGACCCCAAGCGACTCGCCGCCTAGACGTTGAGCTTGCCCCCTTGTACTCTCACCATAATACAATCTAGAAGGAGTAGGTCTTTACCCTCCAGGGGGCCGAACCTGGGTAAACCCTTGTGTCTCCGCCCCCATATCGCACCGCAGATGGCTGGCCGCCCTTGCCCCGTGTTCTACTACTCACTGCCGATTGCAGCATCTGTCGTGGTCATTCCCACGACAGTGGCGCCCATCGTGGGGCCTGGCCGGTCAGGCCGCTGTTCTGCGGCGAGATCCAATATGCCCATCAACGAGTCGATCGCCACCGGCCGCATGATCGCGATCGACGAGATGCTCCAGATCTTGCCGAGCAGCTACGTCCCGGCGGCACGACCCGTCACACATAGTGTGATCCCACCGGTCGGCATGATCAGCCTCTTCGTCGGTCTCACCGACGTCATCGTCTCGGAGGACTCGGCTTGCATCCGCGAGTCGCTGCCACGCGACCGGCTCTCTGAGAGCCAGGTCCGCACGATTCATCGCCTCGCCTCAGAGTACGACTCGGCCCACAGCAACGTGGCCGAAACCACCGCGTCCACGGACGACGCGGTCCTCAACGACGACGCCAATTCGGCGACCCCGGCGTTGGCCGCCGGATCCATTGTCGCCGCATCGCCCGCAGGCTGCATCACCCAGGTCTCCAACGTCGGAGATTTCGAGGACCCCTCCATCCTTGGGATCTTCGACTTCGACTCCGGGTCGGAGAACTCCGCCGACCTCCACGACGGAACCGGTTGCCACGCCGTGACCTATATGGCGACTGGCGCCGACCCGCCAGAAGACCCCTTCTCCACGCCGATCCCGCCAAACGCGACGGCAACGGAGGTCGCTGAACTCCGCCTGCGGCTGGCGGAGGCAGTCCGCAAGGAACAAGCTGAGCGTGAGAAATTTCGCCTCGAGCAGGTGACAGCGCAGGAGCTGTCGCGCTACCACCAAATCCAAACCAGGTCGCGCCTGAACCCTACCATTCAGGGGCGCTCCTTAAACTTCGACAATGAGAACGACCCGACTCGCGTGGTCGAGCGCGCGATCTGCGAGAACGCGCCACCAGGGGGAAGCGCTCGACCCCCACCAGGGCGACGGCCAACGGCGCTCCACCACCACCCAACCGCGCGCCCCCTAGGGACCAACCAAGGATCATGGTCTCCTCACAAGAGCGAGACGCGAACGGCCTCCCACTGTTATCCACCCCAATGGACAACATCGTCGCGAGACGAGCTACAGTCGACAACATCCAAGTAACCGGTGAAGGCGCCCTGCAGATCCAGTATGCCAAGGCTCTACTCGCCAAAGCAGTCGAGCAACAAAACGCGGGCGCCGACTCACAGGGTCGGATCTATTCGCGTTCATCAGGCAGTAGGGCGGCCTCGAGCGGCCGCCCCTTGGCGGTGAATACCCTCAACTGCCCACCACCTGAGCCCCTGCAGCTCCAACACCGACACGCGAACATGGCACTCTCCACCAATGACCCACGGCCGGCGAACAACTTCGTCGCCGCCAACGGGCAGCCCTTCAATGCACGCATCCACATCATCAACAACCAGAGCTGGCGCGCACGCCAGCCTGAAGACCTGCAGCACACCCTCACCAACCGCCGCGACGGTGAACCAAGGGGATCACTGAGCCGAGTCAGACCCCAGTGCTTCGGACCGATGATACGAGGCGAAAGATACTCGGCGAACTTCAAGGTGCCGAAGGAAATCGAGAAGTATGACCCCTCGTACGATCCGTCCGTGTGGCTAGACACCTACCTCATGGCGATGGGGATCGCTGGCCACACCGACCTACTCGCCGCCCTCTACCTTCCCCTGATGATGGAGGGAGCGTGCAGGCAGTGGATTAACACCCTCCCCGCGGATAGCAACGACTCCTGGGAGGAAATGCGCGATGCCTTCGTCAGGCACTTCGAGGGCTCATACACCCGCGCAACCACCATCGAGAACCTGGAGCGATTCGTCTAGGGACCCCGCGAGTCGACCCGCAGTTGTGTCCAACGGTGTAAAGATCTGTGGTATAACGCGGCCGGAATCCACCCGGACACCACGATCCACTGCTTCAAGACCTCGTGCTGCTACGAGCCCCTAGTCGCCAAGCTCAAGCTAGTGTACAGAACACTCGACAACATACCGAACCTCCTAGAGATTGCAAAGAAGTACGCGGAGGAGGACCCAAACCAAGAAACCGACGACGAGTCGGGAGGACATCACCGCACGAGCGGCCACAACAACGGGAGGCGACTTGAGTTACGCTACAGCAACACTCGCCTCACCGGCAAACGCCCTGGTGACGGGCGAGTTGACTTCATTGCCAATGCCCGATACGCGCCACGCGAACCCAAGAGCTTCCGCCACGATGGAGGACAACGCCGCGACGGTGGCAACTACAAGGCAAAGCCGAGGTTCGTTCCCACGGCCCTCCTCAACCAACCTTGTGTGTTTCACAGCAGGGAAGGAAAGCCCGCCACGCATACGACCGCCGACTGCCACTCTCTCAATGAGATCGAGAAGGCACGTCACACGCGGGAAGACCCCGACAACAACCCGCCAAACGGCGGAAAGTTGGGCAGCATCGCCAGTTCGCTCCACACCTTCACAGGCTTCAACACGAACCGCGAGAAGAAGGTAATCGCCCGTGTCGTTGCCGTCAACGCGGTGTCACAGATAGACATCCCCCAGTTCCTCAACTGGTCTGAGCAACCAATCACCTGGAGCCGCGAGGACCACTCGCCACGGATCGAATATCCGGGCCGAGTCGCCCTAGTGGTCAAGCCCAAGGTGGGAGACTACTGGCTCCCCAAAATGCTGATGGACGGCGGCAGCTCCATCAACATCCTATACCTGGACACGTTCAGGCGACTGCGGCTCCCGCAGTCGATGATCAGACGACCTACACCACCTTCCACGGCATCTTCCCCGGTTGGAAGGCGTACCCGATCAGCAAGGTGACGTTGCTAGTCACCTTCGGCACACTAGCAAACTTCCGCACCGAGCAGATCGTCTTCGAGCTGGTGCCCTTCAACAGCCCCTACCACTGCGTCCTAGGGTGCCAGGTGTTCGCCAAATTCATGGCAGCGCCCCACTACGCGTACAACGCGATGAAGCTACCTGGGCCATGTGGCATCATCACTGTCCATGGCGACCCCGACATGGCCGCAGAATGCGAGGCCAAAGGCAACGAACTCGCTGACGCCGTCATCGCGGAAGAGGCCAACCACACCGAGGAGATCGCCAAGTACGCGAGTAGGGTCAACAGCGACGACCCCACCATGCTCAAGAAGCCCAATTCGGAGGGCGGCAACTCCACCGCCTTCGAGGCAACGATGCACACCCGCACAGTCGAGCTGGTCCCAGGCAACTCCAGCCAGACGGTGATGATTAGAACGCACATGATCCCAGCATAGGAGGCGCGCTCATCGAGTTCCTTCGTGAGAATAGGAACATCTTCGCATGGAAGCCATCCGACATGCATGGTGTCCCGAGGGAACTTGCTGAGCAGAAACTCAATGCCGACCTCAAAGTGCGACCTGTCAAGCAGTCGTTGCGGCCCTTCAATGAAGAGCACCGAAGAGCCATTGCCGAGGAGGTGTAGCGTCTCCTTGCTGCAGGCTTCATTCGGCCAATCAAGTACTCCAAGAGGCTGGCAAACCCAGTCCTAGTCGAGAAGAAAAACAGGACCTGGAGAATGTGTATCGATTACACAAATCTAAACAGCGCCTGCCTAGAGGAGCAATTCGTCCTCCCACGGATCGACGAAATCATCGACTCCACCGCGGGATCGGAGGCTCTATGCTTCCTCGACGCCTACTCTAGGTACAACCAGATCAAAATGGCCGTCGAGGACGAAGAGAAGACGTCGTTTATAACGCCAATAGGAGCCTTCTGCTACACTGCCATGACCTTCGGCCTCAAAAACGCCAGAGCGACCTACCAGCGGTGCATGCTGGAGTGCCTTGCGAGCCAAATTGGCCGCAATATCCATGTTTACATCGACGACGTGGTGGTAAAATCCACTTGCCAGGGCGATCTACTCGCCGACCTAGGGAAACCTTCACCAACCTGCTAAGGTACAAGATAAAGCTAAACCCAGGAAAGTGCACTTTTGGTGTACCAACCGGATAGCTACTGGGCTACGTCGTCTCCAAGCGCGGGGTCAAGGCGAACCCCGCCAAGATCAACATGATCGCCTGAATCGGCAGACCCGAGTGCCTGCGCGACGTCCAGAAGCTGGCCGGGCGAGTCGCGGCCCTCAGTCGCTTCATCCCCCCGGTTAGGCAAAAAGGTGATGCCCCTTTATCGCCTAATGTGCAAGAACCCCACCTTCCAGTGGGACACGGAGGCAGACGACACGCTCCACGCTCTCAAGGAGGTGCTACTCGCAGCACCGCTACTCGCTTCCCCCGTCGACAAGGAACCCATGCTGGTCTATGTTGTGGCTTCCAAGCGTGTCATCAACGCCATCATGGTCGTCGAATGGCCAGAGGAAGGGAAGGAGCGCCCGGTGCAGCGACCCGTATACTACATCAGCGAAGTCCTCACCGAGTCGCGCCAGCGCTACCCGCAGTACCAGAAATTGGTATACGCGGTCTTCAGAGCACAGCGGCGACTGCCGCACTACTTCCAGGAGCACCCAATAACGATCGTCTCCTCAGCGCCGTTGCAGGACATCATCCGCAACCGCGAGGTGACCGAGCGAGTCGCCAAGTGGGCCGTCGAGATCGGCGTCCACAACATCAAGTACGATCCGCGCAAGGCGATCAAGTCGCAGGCTCTCGCAGACTTCCTCGCCGACTGGGAGGAGGCCCAGCAGCCAGAGAAGCTGCCATACCTCCACTACTGGAACCTGCACTTCGATGGCTCCAAGAATGCAGACGGTGCGGGAGCGGGGATCGTGCTGACATCTCCGAAGGGCGACAAGCTCCGCTACGTCCTCTACCTCGACTTCACCCCCTGCACCAACAACATGGCCGAGTACGAGGCACTACTCCACGGCATACGAGCAGCCAAGGAAATGAACATCAATCACCTGCGCTGCCACGGAGACTCCGACCTCGTCACCGGGCAAGTCGCCGGCACCTGCGACGCCGTCTCCCCACCATGGCGGCATACCACCAAGCAGTGGACCAGCTGGGAGGTCAATTCGCAGGCTACTCCGTCGAGTGGATCGATAGGCGGAAGAACGAGGAGGCTGACACACTCTCTCACATTGGCTCGGCTCGACTCGCACCACCCGCTGGCGTCTTCCTCGACACCATCACCAAACCCTCCGTCTCTCCCCCAAGGGAGATCGACATCGGAATCCCGTTGCAACCAGAAGCAGCCATGGTCGCACTAATCGCCGAGCCAAGCGACTGGACCGCGCCATACGTCACTTACCTGGAGGGAGACACCCTACCCGCGGAAGAAAGGGAGGCCCAGATGATAGCACGCCGCTGCAAGTCCTTCGGCATCATCAACGGCGAGCTCCACAAGTGCAGCGTAACCGGCGTGTTCCAACGCTGCGTCCAACCCGCTGAAGGACGCAAAATCCTCCAAGATATCCACTCCGGCGACTGCGGCCACCACGCCGGCGCCCGCTCTCTGGTCGCAAAGGCCATGCGACACGGCTTATACTGTCTCACCGCACACGCAGACGCTGTCGACATTGTCCAGCGGTGCGTCGGATGTCAGAAATACGCCAACCAGACTCACGTGCCGATCTCGGTACTCAAGAAAATCCCCATCACCTGGTCGTTCGTCGTGTGGGACATGGACATGGTAGGCCCCTTCAAGAAGGCCCCATCTGGCTTCACCCACCTCCTAGTCGCCGTCGACAAATTCACAAAATGGGTGGAGGCCAAGCCAGTCCGCAAGTGCGACGGGAAGACCGCTACCAAGTTCCTACGCGAGCTCATCTATCGCTACGGGTTCCCAAACAGCATCATCACGGACAACGACACCAACTTCGCCAAGGGAGCCATGGCCGAGTTCTGCGAAGAGCACAACATCCGACTCGACCTTGCCTCAGTCGCTCACCCAGATTCCAATGGCCAGGCGGAACGCGCCAATCAGAGCATCCTCCATGGCCTGAAGCCACGGCTTCAAGTCCCACTCGAGTGTACCGCCGGGTGCTGGGTCAAGGAGCTCCCCTCTGTCATCTGGGGCATCCGCAACTCCGTCAATAGGTCGACAGGTTTCACCCCCTTCTTCATGGTTTACGGTGCCGAGGCAGTAATGCCAACCGACCTCGAGCACGACTCACCAAGGGTGGTCAATTACACGGAGGCAGACAACGAGCTCGCACGCCAAGACGGAGTCGACCAGCTCGACGAAGCACGCGACCTAGCTCGCTCCCGCACCGCCATGTACCAACAAGGGCTCTGCTGCTACCACTTCCGGCGAGTACGGACTCGCATTTTCCAGGAAGGCGACCTGGTACTGCACCTAATCCAGGACAAGAAAGGCATGCACAATCTCTCGCCCCCTTGGGAGGAACCATTCGCCATCAGGCGAGTCCTGGGAAATGACGCCTACTACCTCACCGACGGAAAACTCGACGTCAAGTGGCCATGGAATGTAAACCTCCTACGGAAGTTCTACTCTTAGACCTCCAGACATGTACCCCCTACCCGCTATGGAATAAAACAGATTGGTTACCGAGAAATTGTGTCTACTCTCCGTGTCTTGTGCCACTCGCACTCGTAATAACAGTGTTACGCTATTCGCAGAAGTCAACCTTTGGCAAAGCAATCGGCACGACCAAGTAGTGCGGCACGAGGGCACTGGGAAAACTCAGGCCTCGTACCGTCCACGAAAAACGCTAACCCGGAGCCCCATTGGAGTCTCCTAGCTCGACTGGCTCCCCGAGCCAAGACAATTGCACTCGCTCCCCACAGCTACCAAGTCCTCCGCATCCTCGGCGCAGCGACTCGAACGACAAAGTACCACACTCGGGGACTGACACCTGACCAAAGACGAGCGACTAGGGAAAAACGCCAAGTATGAGAGTGTGCCCAGGACTCGCCGTGCGACTGATCTTACAGATCAGGCAGGAGTGCCGCGCCTAACATAACGCGCTTAGTTCTCACCTGCCTTGGGCTTGCGACTAGAACGGTCAAGTACCACGCTCGGGGACTCGGCAACCCGACCCCGTTCGTGCCCAGGAAAACGGCCAAGTAAAGAGCACCCCTGGGGGTCGCCACGCGACTGGCTTTCTGAGCCATGGCGAGTCTACCTTAATTCACTAACTGTTCAGAAAACATATAATAACGAGGAAAACCCCATAAAAAGGACGGACGCGCTCGGGGACTCGCACAACCGAAATCTAAATCGCAAGACGACTGACAAAATAACACGAACATTCCTTTATAGCAGAAAATTTTGTCTCGCGTACAAGGAGAGTTACATTGTTATTCCATACTAATGCCGGATGGCAAAACATTTTTACTCCGCAGGCTTCGACGAAGACGAGCCACCGTCCCTGCGGCTGCGGGTAAAGGGCATGTAAGGGTTTGACGGGTACGTCGTCAGCTCTCCCGCCATTGCCGCACGGAACGGCTGCTCCACCTTGAAGTCCCGGTGCTTCGGCTCAGGGTCATTGGGGGCGACAATCGTCTCCTAGTAGGGGATGAGATCACCCATCGCCCAAACGTGGTCGGAGTATACCGTGGCTCGTTCCGTCAGCTCCAACACCTCGGCAATCTCCACCGAGACCGTCGACGAGGGATAACCGCTCGTGACATCGTCGAGGTCGAAGTCGTCCAGAAAGTGGGCGAGCCCAAGGCTGAGCGCCATCGCCGCCCCACGATGGAAGGCCGACCGCGTCATGAATTCCACGACCGACGGGGCCTTCTCCAGGTAGCGCCATACCTCTACCAGGTTGCTGGGAATCACCTCCGTGGGCGATATCTCCTGAAGGTACGCACGGAGGCAGGTCGCCGACAATGCGGCCGAATCGACCAGGGTGGTCACACACTACCGCGCGTCGTACGACTGCGCTTCTTCCATGTTATCAGTGATCCGGCCTGCAGACACACAAAAACAGTAAGCAAACATCAAAACCGCAACGCGGTACGCGCAATCGGAAGTCGGCTGAAGGAAAGCTTACAGATCAGCGGGCGGCAGAGGTCCGTGATGAAACTTTGAAGAGAAGAGAAATCATTCTGCAACCCAGCAACGAGTGCATCAGATACCTTCCGCTCTTCAGCGGCAGAAGTAACGGCAGCCTTCGCTCGTCCTTCCGCCGAGCTCGCTTCCGCCTTCACCTCCTTGAGCTCACACTCCAGATCGGCGATTCGCTTTTCAGCCTCGCCCAAAGCGGATTGAGCCACCGTTAAATCACCTACCGGGACAAGGCCTTGTCGAGCTTCCTTCACCTCAGCCGCACTACTCTCTATTTCTAGAGAAAAACGGTCAACACCGTGACAAGTAAGCGACGAGTGCCAAGTAAAGCATACACTAACCCGCAGCCGCTTGAAGCTCCTTGTTCGTCTCCTGGACGGCGACGAGCTCCCTCTCCACGCGGCACTTCGCAGCAAGCTGATCGGCTGACTCGCGCTGCAGGCCCTGCGCAACAACCACAACGTCAACAACAAACAATTCCTAAGTGCCCACCTGCTGAAATTCAGAGACTAGGCACTCGGGGACTGGACAACAAAAATACTAAGTGCCCACCCGCTGAAACTCAGTGACTAGGCACTTGAGGACTGGATAACATAAAAAGCATTAAGAATCCGACCATTGAAATTCAGTGGCCAGATCCTCGGGGACTGGACATACCTGGATAGCAGCACCTAGCATACCATGAAGTTCCATCGCATCCACCGACGCGAGCACGACCGGAGTGTGGCCACGACGCTGTTCAACCTCCGCGTCGGCCGCCCCAGGAAGCTGGCTCGACGGCACTGAGGCACTCGCCGTGGCGGCCTTCACCACGAAGAGAGGGAAATTCGCTACGGCGGCCACTACGCCACTCGAGGTCGGCTCGGCCGCATCGGTCAAGCCCGCAAGCACCATATGTTGTGACCCCACATCTTCCTTGGCCTTCGAAGCCGCTTCCGCTGCGGTTGGAGACTCGCTCGGGGCAGCTGCCAGATCATCAGAGACCATGACGACGTCGTCGCCTTTCGCCCTTTTGGTGCCTTCGGTGGGAGCAACGACCTCGTCGCCCTTCCTCTTCAGCAAGGAATCGGCTGGCACCTCTATGGCGACTGGCGGAACCTTGGCCACTAAAGGATGGCCTATCTTATTAACCCCAGTCCTGTGAAACAGCTCTGTCAATGAAGCTCTTCGATTGAAATACAAAGCAAGCATACGAGTAAAAGATCGAGGAGCACTCACTTGGCGACCGGAAGAAATCGCAGGCCGGTGCGGATGCTGGAGGGTTTCTCCAGTTCTGGCTCCAGCTTCCGAGTGAGGCCCGTCTCGAACACATTGTGTGCCCAAGACACTGACGGCTTCTTCGAGGATGAAGCCGCGGCGGGAGCCTCCGTGGAAATTGTTACGGGAACCCCCCTTGGCGCCGAGGCCCCTGTGGCCGGAGCGGCCCCCAAGCTAGTGACTGGGGCGAATGGCGGTGGAAACGACGCCAGTGGTACTTCGTCCTTTGTGGCGGTGGCACCAGTCACCGTGGCCGCGTGCGTCATTGTTTCCTCGGTCGAGATGGTGGCGCCAGAGCTGCTCGCAGACTGAGGAGGAGACGCCGGCTTCGCCGGTTTCACCTTCTTCTTCGGCAGAGCTTGCTTCTTCTTCTTCGACGGCGTGGTCTCACGGTGTGAGGTGTGTTTAGGGAGTTCATCATCGTCATCATCATGGGCCTCGAGGCTCTTACTAGCCTCGAGTTCGCGCTTGTGCTGCCCGCGATTCTTGTGAACCGTGGGGGCAGCAACCTCCACGGGGTCGTCGTCCTCGTCATCGTCGTTACCGCCTTCTTGCTCTTGGCGTTTCCCTTGTCGGGCGATGAATCGCTCCCGTCCTGGGCGGACGAGCTCGAGTTCTTGTCGTCTGTGGGTGGAAGCCACCCTTCCACCACTTGAAACAACTACACCAAAAACAAACGACGTTAGCACAACCGCGAATGCACAAACTGCGACTGCGAGTGCAAAAAGAATAACAGCTTACCGTTGGAGATGGGCGCCTTGCGGTATAAGGGGCGACCCCGGCTTTGCGTCGAGATACACCGCCTGGGTAATCTTGTTCAGGTCCAGGGTGTAATCATTGAGTCTCCACTCAACGAGGCAGGATTTCGTCGGGTCGTCCTTGCCCGTATACTCGTACATGTAATGGTCACGGCTGGCCAGGGGCACGAGCCGTCGCCCGAGCCAGCAGTTGTAAAGATTGATGGTTTGGAGGCCTTTCTTCTTCAGATTGCAAATGGTTTGCAGCATCTCGTCAATGACCATCCGCTGTTCTAGCGGGAGTTTGACAACCTGGAGCCGACGCGGCTCGGGCCGGTCGGCGGAGTACCTCGGAAGCGCCACTTCGTCGCCTGGAGTCGACTCGGTGACGTAGAACCAGCTCTTCTTCCACTCGTTCGCCGCTTTGGCGGGCAACATCAGGTCGAAGAATGATGCCTTCGATTTCAACTGGAAAGTCAGGCCGTCCGCGGCTAGCATCGGGCCGCCTGTTTCTTCGCGGCTGATTCTCCCGTGGAATACATCTTGCCACAGGGGGAAGTAGGGCATGCATCCCAGGTAACACTAGCAGAATTCCACGAAAATGGTGAGTTGCTCGATGTTGTGCGGACCCAGATCCGACGGCTGGATGCCGTAATAAGAGCAGAAACGCCGGAAGAAGAGGGAGGTTGGGAAGCCAAACCCCGCTCCAGGTGACTGGTGAAGCAGATGAATTCTCCGTCGCGCGGATCCAGAATTACTTCTCCGGCCGCGGGGATGCGCCATCTCCCGGCGCGGAGGATCCCTGCCTCCTCGAACGACTTCAGTAGTTCCTTCGTGCACTTGGATCTGCCCCATGGTTCGGTGGGAGGAGCCATCAGCGGGAGGATCGTAGGATTCAGAACTCTCTGGATTGCTTTGGTCGCTGCGTGGAATGAGAAAACAAGGATGCGTGAAATCGGAAGAAGTGAGGGAAGCGTTTTCCCCGTTCGCCCTTCACTCTCCTTATGTAGCGGTTGTTACCCGCCATTTTTGGGAGCCGTTGCTACACGGTAATTACGCCAATATTACCGTTGGATTACCCAACGGCTAGTTTGACCAAAACTGGCGGTCCAACTTCGTCTACTCGACTCGCTACCTCCAGCGAATCGACGAATCGCCGACCCGATCACTATAACAGTGACTAGTTACTCGCCGACCCGTTCGCCGAGCTGCGATATGATTGGTCGTCGTTATTGCGACTAGAATGACTAGTTCTTTCCTTTGTTCAGGAGTCCGCCGCCGATTTGACTAGGCGTCCGCATTGGACCCACATACTCCGACTGCCAGCAAACGCCTGCGACGAATCAACGACGGCCTCGGGGACTACTGATGGGGATATGCCTACCGGGGTATGCCCAGCAGGACGTTTCCTATTGGCCCAAGCCGCCAGTGAGTGGGCCTGCAGGACGGCGACTAGATCGAGACTTGGCGAGGAATCAGGCGACTAGAAGCTGGAGGCCCAGAAGCATAGTTAGGCCTAGTCGGACTAGGTCAAAGAACCTCCGAATCCTTAACTAATTCGATTGTAATCTGTAAACCCTAGCGAGATGAGCCTATATAAACCTCCCTAGGGTACGCATAGAGGATACGTTCCATCAGACCCCCAAGTGACTCGCCGCTTAGACGTCGAGCTTGCCCCCTTGTACTCTCGCCATAATACAATCTAGCAGGAGTACGTCTTTACCCTCCAGGGGGCCGAACATGGGTAAAACCGTGTGTCTCCGCCCTCATCTCGCACCGCAGATGGCCGTCCGCCCTTGCCCCGTGTTCTACTACTCGCTGCCGATTGCAGCATCTGCCGTGGTCATTCCCACGACAAGTAGTTTTCCCAAACAGGAAACCAAGTGGGTTATCCATATTGGAAAAGTAACAAGAAGTAACAAGGGCAATACTCACAGTGAAAGTTTCCCTTACCAGTTCCACTCTTCAATAGCGCTTCACTCCCCGACAACGGCGCCAGAAAATAGTCTTCATAACCCACAAGTATAGGGCGTGTATTGTGGTACTTTTGATAAATAGGAGTGTCGATCCCAATGAGGAGCAGAAGGTGCTGGACAGTGGTATGGAGCAAGAAATCCCTGTGAATACTTAGCAAACAGATTTTTAGTGGTTTTCTGACAAGGCAACAAAACAAAGAGCAAGTAACAAAGGTAATCGAACAAACGGAGCAAGTGGCCCAATCCTTTCTTAGCAAAGGACAAGCCGGTGGAAATACTTATAAGGACCAAACATTCTCAAGGACACATGGGTTTTCTGTCAAGTGCTTTCGCTTCAAATAGCTGAGTACTCTTCTCTGGTGTTCGTAAGTGTTGTGTGGGTGAACCTGTGCTAACATACTGCCCTTCCTAGGACTAATACATACTTGCGATTAAAACCCGTACAAACATCCGTAACTACAGGAAAGTAATTAAGATATAAATCTAACCACAGCCTTAAACTCTGAGATCCTACACTCCCTTGTGCAAAGGTGTCCTAACGGGGGTTTAGGTTTCTGTCACTCCGGCAACCCCATAATTAGTAGCCAAATACACAATGCATTCCCCTAGGCCCATAAATGGTGAAGTGCCATGTAGTCGACGTTCACATGACACCACTAGAAGAATAGCACCACAACTTAAATACTAAACCATTGAATAATAACTCATCATAGATTCACTACTGACAACATGACTTCTCCCATGTCCTCAAGAACACAACGAACTACTCACAAGACATTATATGGATCAAGATCAAAGATGATATGATAATGGATAACAATCTGAACATAAACAATAATCCAATGGTTCCACTCACAAGCATCAAATACAATAGTAATTAACACCGGGAAAGTTTCCCCTAATGAACTAAAGCAATATCCAACACAATTGTTACAGCGAGATGGAGTGGTGATGATGGTGCTGGTGGAGATGATGGTGTGGATGATGATGATGATCCCGATGAAGCCTAGCTTGATGTGGTGTTGATGGCGTTGGTCTCCCCTCTCCGGGAAGGAATTCCCCTGGCAAAAATCTATCTGCCAGAGAGATCTTTCTCTCTCGGTGTTTTCCGCCCCCAGAGGCGGCGGAAATCTATCTGTGGTTGCTCCCTAAGCTTAGGGTTCCGAAGGGAAGATATAGGCGAAGGGGGAGAGTAGAAGGCCGGGAAGGTGGGCCACACCTTCCCTATGCGCGACCTTAGGTGGGCCCGTGCCTAGGGGGTGTGGGCCCTCTGCAGCCCCCCTTCGCTCCTCCTTCTGGCTTCCTTTGTCCTCAGGTAAAATAATATATTTCCATATTTTTCTGGTATTTTTCTAATCTTCGCGAAATTGCACCGAAACGCCTTATTTTCCATCAGAATCCAGACTCTGGCAGTCCATCCTCCAATAATCATCCAACATGCATAAACAGATGAAAATCCATAAGTAATACCTCATAATAAGACAAATATCAATGAATAGAGGTAAATTATGACATAGAATGGTGATGCAAATTGGGCGTATCAACAGACGGTGAGGATTCCATCAACCAAACATTTGGATGATGAAGATGACTTCGGCCGCAGGCACGACCGTCACAGCAAGAGAAGATCACGCGTCTACGATGATCGTGATGGAGTCGACATGGTTGCGGTTGGATACACCGATCGCTATGATGATGGCAACCGAAACAGCGAACACCGCAGTAGCAACTACTGCGGCGGCAGACGACCCACACAAACGTGGAAACATCGCAACCGCGACAATGAGCCTTCATCATACGACAAGCTATCGGGTCCCTGCACCATCCACTTCTACATCGATAAACAAGATGGTAAGAAGAAGGCTAGCCACATGCTCAAGGACTGCAGGGAGTTCCAGAAGCTCAGCAAGGGCTTCACCCAAATGCGACGTCAGGCGATGAACCCAGGATTCGCACCTGGCCCAGGTGCTATCGCCCATGGAGCGAGGTGTGGCCCACCTGCCTGGAGGACCCTCGCAGCCGCCGGCTGCACCAGCAGCGAACAATGGTGCAGATGGGTACCCGCCACCAATAGGGTCCATGATGATCCAGAAGGGGCGCCCAACCAATAGGGTACAGAAGAATATCACCCACAAAATCAACCTAGTCGTGACCTCCCCACCAGCCATACCCGAGTACCTCAGTGGCTCGGAATCCTGCATCACATTCGATAGATCAGACCACCCGCGCCAGATACCTTGCCCGGGTTACTCTGCCCTGGTACTTGAGGCCCAGATCGGGGGGTTCGATATGATCCGCGTCTTCATGGACGGTGGCAGCAGCATCAACCTGATGTTCGCCAACACACTCGCAGCCATGCGGATCCCACTCTGCACCCTAGAGCCGTCGGACACGACGTTCCATGGCATCATCCTAGGGAAGGGCTTTTACCCCTAGGCAAGATATGGCTCGATGTCATCTTCTGCAAACCCGATAACTTCAGGCGTGAGCGGTTGGAATTCGAAGTGGTGGACTGGCCATCACAATACCACGCTATTGTCGGGCGCATATCATTCGCAAGGTTCCTGGAAGTACCACACTACACATACCTTCTGCTGAAGATGCCAGGACCTAGGGGCTTCATCATCGTCCCAGGAAGCTTCACTGGGTCGGACAGCTGCGACAGACTTCAACAGAATCTCCCAATCATTTGGCATGCAGGAGGAGCTTACAAGGCTCAAGGAGGTGACAGACAACGGGGCACCCCCAGTCACCAGGAAAAACGCACCTGATATGTCGTTCGACTCCATAGTCAACACAAAGAAGGTACAGGTTCACCCGACCGACGCCTCTAAGATGGCGTTGATCTCCAACGACTTGAGTCCCGCATAGGAAAGAGCGATCGTCGAATTCCTCCGTGAGCGCTGGGAGATCTTGGCCTGGTGTCCTGGGGACATGCCAGGAGTTCCCAAGGAATTCGTCGAGCATGCACTCAATGTGTTTCTAGATGTGAAGCCAGTCAAGCAGTCGATGCGTCGACTGTCCGATCCAAGATCTAAAACCGTCGGTATCAAAGTCAATATACTCCTCGACGCCAACTTCACCAGGGAGATCAAGGAAAGCAAATGGATGGCCAACCCTGTGCTAGTCCCCAAGAAGGACACGGACATCCTGCGGATGTGCGTGGACTTCACGTTGCTTAAAAAGCATTGTCCCAACGACCACTTCCCTTTACCAAGGATCGATCAAATCATCGATTCCATGGCAGGATGCGAGAATCTCTCCTTCCTCGACACCTACTCAGGCTACAACCAAATTCGACTGAAGGTCGAAGATCAGGAGAAAACGGCGTTCATCACGATGTTCGGGGTGTTCTGGTACAACACAATCCCTTTTGGGCTAAAGAACGCATGCGCCACTTACCAGAGATGCATGCAGGAATGTCTGAAGGACCAGATCGGTCACAAAATTCAGGTCTATGTCGACGACATAGTGATCAAGACCAAGGAGGCCAGGACGCTCATCGACAATCTCCGTGAGACGTTCGATAACCTTGATCGCTAAAAGATCAAGATGAACCCAGACAAATGCGCCTTTGGCATCCCATCCGGCCAGTTACTCGGGTACTTCATCTCTCAACATGGTATTGAAGCAAACCCAAAGAAAATCAGGGCTATACTATCCATGGATAAGCCTAAGAACCTCAAGGGGGTCTAGCAGCTAGTTGGACTAATCGCGGCGCTCAGCAGATTCATCAGTCGCATGGGCGAGAAGGCTCTCCCCTTTTATCAATTGTTGCGTAAGTCCGACAAATTCGAGTGGACACCTGAATCCGATGACGCATTCGAGGACCTCAAGTGCCTGCTCTCCACATCACCGGTCCTGGTCACGCCGAAGGAAAGGGAGCCCTTGTTTCTATACATAGCAGCCACGCATCAGGTGGTCAGCACCGCACTCATGGTCGAACGACCCGAAGATGGCAAGACCCATGGGGTCTAGTGCCCAATTTACTACCTCAGCGAGGTACTGACCCCGACAAAGTAGAGGTACCCTCATTACTAGAATCTCGCCTACGGTGTATTCATGACGGCACGTCGGCTCAGTCACTACTTCTAGGAGCACCAGATCGTGGTCATCAACGACGCCCTGCTGTCGAACGTCCTAAACAACCCCGAAGCCACGGGGCAATTAGCTCTTGGGGCATCAAGTTGTCTCCTCGGGACATCATCTACGAGCGGCACACCACCATTAAATATGAGGTCATACCTGACTTCCTCGTCCACTGGATGGAGCTCCAGCTGCCGGATACTCCGGACATGTCGTAGTCCTGGACGATGCATTTCGATGGCTCCATGCATGAGGCTGGAGCAGGAGTCGGCGTCATACTGACGTCCCCTCAAGGAGACAAGATGAGGTACATCCTTCGGATGAAATTCCGCGCATCCAACAATGAGGCGGAGTTCAAGGCACTCATACATGGCATGAGGATGGACAAGGTGTTTGGTGCCACACGCCTCGTCATCTACGGCGACTCCAATCCCGTCGTCCAGCAGACAATGAATGAGTGAGACACTCATAGAGCCAACATGATAGCATACCCTGCGCTCTACAACTCACTCAAAGGAGACTTTAATGGCTGCGAACTTCGGCACGTGGGTAGAGAAAGCAACGAAGAGGCTGACAAGCTCGCCAACATAGGCTCCACATGTTCCCTAGTGCCACCAGGCATTTTCCTCAAGAAAATATGCGTACCCTCTATCAAGCGGAAATTCCCAAAAGGCACAGTCAAAGCTTCACAGCAATTGGGGATGCACCACCCGAAGGACAAGAGGAGCCTGAAAAGCTCGACACGGAGGTCGAGCTGGTGAGCCTTATGCAGGTCATGGCGATTGAGGAGACATTGATCCAACCTTACCTCTGTTACCTGATAAGCAAGCAGCTGCTTGAGGACCACACAGATGCCCGACGCATATCTCGCCGGTCAAAGGCGTTCACCATCATCAATGGTGAGCTGTACAAGTGCAGCATTTTAGGTGTGCTGCAACAGTGCGTCGCCAACAGTGACGGCTATTGGGGATATGCTAAATGGGTATCACCATTGCATGTCTCTAATCCGAATAACCTGGGTGGCACACCGTTGGTAGCAAGGCATATGGCCTACTGGGTGGCCCAGTTAGATGGATCCAGAAGGGAGGCCCATGCCGGATAAAGGAAGGCTACGAAGGAGTCACTAGCATACCCGGATCCTTGGAGTGGAAGACACGTTAGACAAGTTGTGTACCGTGTAGGACTTTGTAACCTGTCCTGCTAAGACTTTGCCAGTAACCCTAGGATTTGGCAACTATATAAGTCGAACCTAGAGGAGCCTTTAGGGCAAGAACAATTAGATAACTCAACTCATATCGTGCATAGCAAACCAATCCCTATAACTCAGCGTATTGCCATTATAGTGATTTATAGCAGTAGTAGGATTCGGCCACCATCGAGGGATCTGAACCTGGGTAAGTTGTGTTACCTCGTACCCACCAACCTTACGCCTTACCCCATGTCTCTAAACATGCACTGTGAGGACCCCTCCATGGCGTACTCGTCGGCAATACGACGATAGTTAGAGCCCACCGTGGGGCAAGAGGTGCTTCAGGCTCTACAACGGGCGAGGTCCAAGCTCTTCGAGGGAATTGGTGAAACCGTAGCCATCGGCCGTGTTCCCTTCTCCGGCAACGCTCCAATTGTCCCTCCCGACGAGTTCTGGATCCCGGCGAAGACAAAGCCCACCCGCTGCTCGATTGTCCCTATCCGGAACATCCACCTCTTAATCGGTGAAACCGACTCGGGCACTAGTTCCCTAGAAGTCGGAGGATCGTCAAGGCTAGCACGGACCGCCTACAGGCAGGATACGTTCGCGGAAGGATCAAAGTCGGATCTCTCTTTGGAGTTTGCCGACTTAGATTGGAAAAATTCAAGGCCCACCCAAACCGCCCCTATGCAGGATATAACGGTGGAAGATCGCTGCAAATCCGCCGGCTTTGCCCGAGCGTTTGGAAAGCAAAGATCCCAGTTCGTCGGCGTGGTGAACATCTTTGATCTAGCGCGTTGCGTTCAGAGAGAGGGTGCGAACCCCCGCGATTACCCCGCCAGGTGGCTCCGTATACGGGTCGATCTGGAACATTACCCCCAATGATGATGTTATCTATCACTTTGTGGAAGGACTGGGCCGCGCTACACTTCTCCGACATACGCTAAGGTGGTTACAGGCCTCGGGGCGCCTCACTTTCGAAGGCATGGTGCACACCGTCAATAACTTCGCAGCCGCTGATGCAGAAGCTCAAGCAGCGCTCGCGGTCGCACCCGGTACCCTGCCGCATCATCCACTGCTGCCATCGCCTCCAGTCAACATCCCTGCGGCCTCGGAATCTTCTTCCGTCATCGAGGAAGCGCCCGCACCCTCCGACTCTGTTTTGGACGCGCTCTATGCCGACATCAGCATGGACTCGGAGGAGGTGGATATCAACCTGGAGGAACTCGACTCTGCTATGCAGGAGATGGAGGAGTACATCAAACGTGAGGAGCAGGATGACAAGGCCATCACATCCCGAGAGGTGTTTGTCGCCATTGGGAGTGTGATGGAAGAAGACCAACCCGGACAAGCTCCGCCTAAAGCGCTAGACAAGGTGAAGGGACTACCTGTTACCACCGACAATGATAGCGCAAAGGCCATGACCCCTCCGCCTAACCCAGTGCAGCAGCCACAGGAACTCAACGTCGGTCTGAGTAACCTCAACACCACAAACCCGCCTCCTCCGGCATCTATGTCTACGGCTTCCCAAATCACCCCAGATGATAGGTTGATGTACGGCAATTTGCTCGTCGAGCCCATGACCGTGGCTCATATTCAGAACGTAGTTTAGCTTGATGAGAAGCGCCAGAAGCTACTGGAGGAAATGCAGGACATCGTGGAGCAAGGCACAAAGCTAGATCAAGATATGTCCAAGGCACAGAAACTAATCGAGAAAGCTAGAGCAATGGAGGCCGAGTACAAGACTCTGCTCAAGCAGTAGAAGGCTAAGAAAGCTTCAGCTCGCATCATCAACGATCCTGGTGTACGCTGAAACCTAGGATGGGCTCCCCCGAAGCCGCCACAAGCCAAGCCATACATTGACAACGAAGGCAGGCAGGTCATGCCCACTCCTATCCTCAACTTAGCTGTTTACAAGACCCTTCTGGAGCAGGATAGATCACCCGCAGTTGTGGAACGGGTCTATGACCTTGTCGCAAAGGCGGTCAAACAGCAGGAAAAGGCCACCCCTCAGAGGCTCGAGTCTGACCCAGCATATTGCCAGTCTAGAAATCCTAAGCCGCCAAGGGATTGATCTCCTCAGTATGTCGGGTCCCAGATGGGTTCATTAGAGCGAAGACGGAGGGATGCACGCAGCTGGAAGGACGTTATCCCCATATCCTCCGACCATGGAGGCAAGGCTCATCCTCATCGCCCATCTCCACCGCCCTGATCTCCCTGACATCGCGAAGACCCAAAGGCTCACCATCGTACGGGCATGCCTCCACCAAGGCAGGAGGGCATCGTCATTCGCGACAACATGGAGAAACCCCGTCAGGATGGAGAGCGCAACCAAGGACACAAGAGCAGGTCACGCCATGACCCTCCACATCTGACAAGCAACCGTGACAAACGCGAGGTGCCGTAGGAGGGTAACAGCAAGAAGGCTAACCCACCGCCACCTCCGCCTCAGTCGCCACCTAGCAGACACCATGGCGGAGGGGGGCCGCATTGTTCACGCAGCCCATCCCCTGGTGGCAAGAAGAAAAGAGCAAGCCAGAGCCATACGATGCACGTTCATGCCTAGACAAGATTCACGAGGCCCGGGAAGGATAGTACCTAGGACCACATTGCTTTGGACCTGTAATACAGACCGCAACTCACCCCAAGGGTTTTAGGATTGACAAGACGATCAAGCCCTATGATGGCACAGCCAAACCAGCTATGTGGTTGCAGGATTACAGCAACGCAGTGGAGATACCTGGGGGTAACCCCAACATTGTCGTCAAGTACCTCCTACTGATGTTGATGGGCACGGACCGCCAATGGATTGATGACTTGCCGGAGAAGTTCATCTGCAACTAGCTGGGCATGCAAGAAGCATTCACCAAAAACTTCGAGGGTACGTATAAGCGTACATGCACTGTTGGCGATCTACAGCGGTGCATGCAAGAGAAAGACAAGACATCTCGAGCCTACCTCTCCCGCTGGCTAGATCTGAAGAATTCCTGCGTAGGAGTGCACGATCAGACCGCCATGGTTGCCTTCATTGATGGGTTGGAAAAAGGTACGTTGCTCCGACATAAGTTGAAGCGCCTGCAGGACAATCAGAGGCTCGATCTCAACCAGCTGGCCAATGAGTTTGCAGCTGCCGACGATGATGCTCGCGGCTCCTTACCGGCAATAGTTGTTCCAACCCAAGCTAAGAGGAACAATAGCACCAAGCGGAAGAGCCCGCCAGAAGAAAAGCAAACCTCTGACATGGTGGCAATGACGTTTGCAGGGCGAGGTGATGGTGGATAGTGTGGCCAAGGACGGGGGCTGGTCGTGGACAGCAGCAAGGTAGTTAAAGCACCCCGGCAGCACTCCGTGTTCCCCAAACGTACGAGGAGTACCATGATATGTCGTGCCTTGTACACAACGACGCCAACGGCAAAGCCTCTCACACCAACCACCATTGCAAATTCGCCAATGACCTCAAGGAGGAACCAGAGTCCGGCTACAAGCGAAGCCGGAAGAATAGACCGCGAGGCAAGGGAAAAGGGAAGGAAAAGGAAGAGGAGTCCAAGGATTCAAGTGACATGGACGAGGATGTTGACCCCAAGCACGCTGACAAGGGAGATGGCAAAGGCAAGAACCCCTTCGAGAAGAAGGCCGCCGTCTACCACACTTTCCTTGGCACCCCTACTGTACAAGCACAGAAAACCTCGATGAGGATACTAATAGCCACCCTACCCCCAGTTCCCAGTACCTGCGCTGGTCGGGAATTCCAATCACTTGGGACAGGAATGATTACCTAGACCCCATCCCTACGGAGAACCAGTACGCCATGGTCATCAACCCTTTGATTGATGACAACGAGTTCACCAAATGCATGGTGGACAGTGGAAGCAACATCAACATCATGTACCTGGATACACTACACAAGATGAACTTGACGGAGACCAACTTAAGGCGGACTAACACCATATTCCATGGCTTAGTTCCTGGCCGGGAGGCTCGGTCCCTTGGGTGCATCATGCTTCCGGTTGCTTTTGGTGATGTTAACAATTACCACCAAGAACGCATGAACTTTGAAGTGGTCCCCTTCAAGAGCATGTACCACGTCACATTCGGGCGCGACATCTTCCACGCCTTCATGGCCAAGCCATGCTTCGTCTACAACAAGCTCAATATACCCGGACCAAATAGTTTCATCACCGCATCCGGAAGCTTTACCAAGGCAAGGGACTGCGAGATTGGAGAAGCAGCCTTTGCAGAAGCTGTCCTCTATAGCGAAGAGTTCAAGGAGATCCAGAGCAAAGTTGATGTCTCGGAGATGTCGACATAGAAGAATCAGATTTCTGACTCCGATCCTGCCTTCAAGACCTCCATTGAGACCAAGACAGTGGAACTTGTGGTAGGCGATGCCTCTAAGACCACCGCCGTTGGGACGAACCTGGACCCTAAATAGGAAAGCGCGCTCGTCGAGTTTCTCCGTGAGAATAGGGATATCTTTGCCTGGCAACCTGCCGACATGAAAGGTGTACCTAGGGAACTTGCCGAGCATATCTTGAATATTGATCCAAAATGCAAACTGGTGAAACAACCTCTACGACGCTTAGGAGACGAGAAGAGACGCGCCATAGGCAAAGAAATAGCTAGGTTACTTAAAGCTAGTTTTATCTGAGAAGTCCTTCACACCCGATGGGTGGCCAATCCTGTACTTGTCCCCAAAAAGGGAACCAAAGAATTAAGAATGTGCGTTGATTACACTAGCTTGAACAAAGCATGCCCGAAAGATCCATTTGCTTTGCCTCGCATTGACCAAGTCATTAACTCGACGGATGGCTCGGAACTTCTGTGTTTTCTCGATGCATACTCAGGATACCACCAGATAAAGATGAGGAAGTCAGACCAATTGGCCACTTCGTTCACCACACCTTACGACACGTTTTAATGTCACGATGCCTTTTGGGCTGAAAAACGCAGGTGCTACGTACCAGCGGACTATGCAACGTTGCCTACATGATCAAATTGTTCGGAACGTTCACGCCTATGTGGATGATATAGCGGTGATGTTTAAAAAGTCAAACTACTTAATCTCTGACTTGAAAGAAACCTTTGATAATCTTAGGAAATACAACATGATGCTTAACCCAAAGAAGTGCATCTTCGGGGTTTGTTGGGCTTCATCGTTCCCTAGCATGGAATCGAGGTCAACCTAGAGAAAATCAAAGAGATCCTAAACATAAATCGTCCGACATGCCTGAAGGACATCCAACGGATAACAAGCTGCGTTGTAGCAGTAAGCCGGTTCGTCAGCCGACTTGGAGAGAAGGATCTGCTGTTGTACAATTTGCTGAAGAAGGCAGGCAAATTTACATGGACGGACGAAGAAGACGCTGCACTCAAGAAGATAAAGGAGATACTTTCCTCTACACATGTGCTCGCAGCACCCGAGCCTATGGAGCCTATGTTGATCTACATGGTTGGCCACCAATCGGGTAATCAGCATCATTGTCGTGGTGGAGCGGAAAGAACCAACGCATGAGTATGGAGTGCAACGGCCAGTTTACTATGTAAGCGAGGTCTTGAAGGAGTCCAAGCAGCGTTACCATCTGACACGTCCAAAACGTATCTACTTTCCCCAAGACTTTTGCCATTGTTTCTCCTCTAAACTTGTGTGATTTGGATACAACTAACACAGACTAACGATGTTTTCAGCGGAATTACCTTGGTGTCTAGTTTTTGTGCAGAAAATCAACTATGAGGAAAAATCCTGGAAAATATGCCGAAAATCCTATTACACCAGAAGACTCACGGAGCCAGAATACGAGACGGAGTGGAGGCCTGAGGGGCCCACACACCCCAGCCGCGCGGGCCAGGCCTGGCCGCGCCTGAAGGGGGTGTTGCCGCCCTAGGCACCCCCTTGGCCTCCCTCTTCACCTATAAGTTGCCTCTTGACCTAAAAACTCATGGGGGTTGGACGTTATACCAGAAAGAGTTCCGCTGCACCGCCACCACCAGAAACCGCGATTCGGAACCAGAAACTTTGTTTTGGCACCATGCCGGGACGGGGAATTTGGAGAGGATAATCGCCATCATCATCAACAACGCATCTCCATCAACCATCCATGTTTCCCCAATCCATGAGTGAGTAATCCCCCGACGTAGGCTATGGGGATGGTAGGGACTGGATGAGTTATATCATGTAATTGAAGAATATTGTTAGGGCATGGTGCCTAGTATCTCTATTAGTTCTATTTGACTTTGTTGCATCTTGTTATGCTTAATGCTTGTCATTAGGGCCCGGGTGCCATGATCTCAGATCTAAACGTGTTATTGATTCATGATGATAGTATTGTTTGTGATTGTAACACCCCAGTTTTAGCTAATATTATATTAGGGTTTGATTGTGCATCATTAGCATCATCTCTTAAAAATGCATGCAAAGAAATTAAAGTGAAACCCTAAAAGCCCAATATTCCCCCTCTTGTGACTATTCCAAATGGTTTCAAATATTTTGAAAATGGTCAAAAAGTTGTGAAGCCCAAAATGTTATAAGGGCCTCAAATTATTTTTAAATGTTTTACAAAGTCTATGGAAATTTTTGAAATGCCCAAAACAGTATTTGAATTTTGAAAATACAAACAGAAATAGAAATAAAAAACAAAAAGGTTTTACAGAAACAAAAAGATACCCAGAGCCCCCAGGCCGCACAACCCAGAACGGCCCATCTCTTCCCTCTCCTCTCTCTGTCGCATGCGCAGCAACTCCCGTACCCATCTACAACCCGTAGCAGGCCCAGGCCCAAATACCGTTTCGTCTGTTCTATCCTCGTCGTCCACCTCCGGCCGCATCGGAAGCAGCTCGCTGGCGCCACCGCGTCGCTCGCCGGCGTGGAGATGCACGTCGCCGCCCTCAGACGCCTACAAGTGCCGCGGCTTCGAAAAATACAAACCCTAGCATGCCACTTCCCTTCCTCCTTCCTCTCTGGCTCTCGCACGCGCAAGTCCGAAATCCTAGCTCTGCAGACCGCCGTCGCCCTACCGCCTCCAGCCTCCCCGAGCCATGTCGTGACGACCAGGAGCTCTGCCTCGTCGCCATGACCTCCCTCGTCAAAGGAATCGGACTCACGCGGCAGCAATCGATCGCAATGGCCCCGTCTTCTCGAGCACCGGTCGCCACCATCGTCGTCGATTTCGGCCGTTCCAGGCCGCCCCAAGCTTCACCGACCCTCCCACCGCAACCATGGTGAGCCGCTGGTCACGCCAGCACCTTCCTTTACTCCTCTTGCTTACTGGTTTGGCCTCCCGCCGTGCGCCACCGTCCGCCACCATAGAAGCTCGTCACCGGCGCAGCTCCAGTGACCATTTCCTAGCGGCTCCGCTGCTGGCTGGCTCAGCGCAGGATGCTGAGTCGAGCCCGACTCTTCTCGCCCGCGCGCACGCTCTAGATCGATGGATCGAGCCTCGATCTGAAGATCAAACTCCTGATGACATCAGCATGATGTCATGCTGATGTCATATCTCCTTTTCTTTTCTTTTATTAATTCTTGTAAATCATTTTAGTAATTGTATAATACATGACATGTGGGTCCCTGCTGTAAGTGAGATAAAAAATTTCATAAACGTTTTCGAATTAATAAAAATGTTTAAGTAATTCCAAAATGTAAAATTATTTTATAATATTACAAAAATGATTTAAAATGAATTAAAATTGGGAAAAATCATAACTAATTCATATTAAATCATAAAAATACAAATAATATATCAAAATGTTCATAAAAATGAGAAATATCTAATTAGGCTATAATCATGCATTGTTAAACAACTTAAATGACAAGTTTAATTAGAAGAACTTAGTAACCCCTCTCATATACATCCGGAGTTTCCCCGAGTTAGGGTTTCCACCCCTTAGAACCCCGATTAAACTGTCGAGCATGTGTTAGGGTTACTTTTCAATAAAATTCAACTTGTCATATCATCATCATTGCTTGAGCATTGCATTGATGCCATGTGTTGATTGTTTCCCTCTCTTTCCGGTGTTTGGTTCTTTCCGATAGAATACGATATCGAGATCGAGATCGAAGCCCGAGGACAACATCATCGAAGATCGAAGATCGACGAACAATACTTGACCAACTCTAACCAAGTCAAGTTCAAGGCTTCTGAAGATCTATTTATCTGCTATCAACTAGCAAAGGCAAGCATAGCCCCACCATGATATAAACCTATGATTTCAAAAGCATTTCAATTCCTACCATGATGCATACGATTCTACTATGGTCTTTTATCAATATATAGAGTATCCTATCTATTGCATACTCCCTTTGAGCTTATATTACCTGATCCACTGCTCCTAGCATAACTAGGTTCGGCTTGTGTGCACTGCTAGAGCTTATATCTGTGTCCTGCTTAACCATGCATAGCTATTGAGTCTGGTGCATACATATGATGTATCAGATGCAGATAATCTAGTATGACAGGAGAACATGATGAGATGAGATCAATGATATGTGATTAAACATGCTAAGGCTTGTATGGGAGGTCACGGTGGGATGTGGTTTTTATAGTCCCATGCTCGCCACCCCTAGGACCCGATGTTCTTGCCTCATGAACCAAGACGAGCGTACAACCACACGGGGTAAATGGGGACCCCATGATTGACTAACTTGCCTAGCAGATTCCATGAGTCACATAGTTCGGGCGTTCCATTCGACATGCATTCTAGATCTTCTCGAAGGCGGTGAAGGAGGTGCATTCATAACAGGTAGGTAAGCGTGGCCGGGGTTGCTTGGGGTCGATGGAGCCCCTGGTGAACCAACGTCTCCTCACATCTTTAAGTACCAACTTCGGGATTTGACCCGTTACGACAGAACCATACTTAATGCGTGACTCATGGTCTCGACGAAAGCAAGGTAAAGGTCGTGTCTAACCACCCTCTGTCGGCCTTCCAAGGAAGAGGGCTAATGATTCTGGCATTAAGAGAAGGTTAGTACGTGTGGGTAAAGTTGTACACCCCTGCAGGGTAATAATCTTTCGGAAAGCCGTGTCCACGGTTATGGACGACTTGGGAACAGACGTGATGATCATAAAGAACATGAACCTAATCGTAAAACTTGTAAAGTAATGTTTGTTAAGGATGCTTCCTCATGGGTACGAGGGGGTGATCCTAGTTTCAGATGATGATGATTTGGTGGATATCAGAAGATGATGATCAATATTTTCGGAGATGTCGCTCTCTTATCCCCTTTTAAAATACCCTGATTAGATGAGCTTGTTCTCTCTCTTGTTTTATAAACAAAAGATGGCTTTATGGAAAATAACTCCACCAGCCATAAGTCTTGCGGAGTACACCCTGTACTCACTCTTGCTTTGTTGATACTTCTGTCAGAGTAAGTGTTCCGTGAAGATCAGTTTTGTACTACATCGACATCGATGAATAGCTTGGGGTTCCCGGCCGGCAGCCTGGAATCTATGGGCTGGGACGTCATCATTATGCTTCAGGACTCTTAGGCCATTTGTTAATTTTGCTATACTTAATAGCATAATTTGCCTTCCGTTGTTTGATGTTTGTGGTCAGTGACCTCTGCTTGTAATAATTTGGTTCTCTGCTCAATTATGAGCTTGCTGTAATAAATTTTGTGTCATAGGGTCACTGTTGTGTTACCGATTCTTCACTAGATATTCTCGAGCTCAAGGTTAAGCTTATGTCAGACGGAGGTCTGGGATTTGTTTAGCCCTGATCCTGGGGGTGTCACAGGTCTTGGTATTAGAGCAGTACCGACTGTAGGAAAACCTTGCTATTGGTTGATGTTGAGTCCAGTGTTTGTGAAAAATATTTTAAAAGCTGAAAAGTATTTGCGAAAACTCTAGTATGCTTCTTTTTCTCCTTATCCAATTTCGCTCTAACTCTGGGTTATCTTACCTTGTGTTGATTTTGGAAAAGTTTTGATATCTTTTCTAGTCCTTCAAAACTTAGGTGCCTTCTGGGCATGTCGTTTCTAAGCCAGTTGACCTAGTGTTGAGCTCTCTAGAGTTGTGTGTTTTGTGTATCCCTTGTTCCCTTTGCTCTTGTTCACATGAGAGATTCGTTTCCATCATGATCTCTCTATCCTTTGGACCCACAATATTATATTGTTTGTTCCACAGTATTCTTCTCTAGGCTTCGAGGTTTCCTTTCGCCTTGTGTGCCTCCTTTTTGTTTGTTTGGGTACTTCAGAAGTCTTATCTTCTCTTGGAAGCTACCTCATGATTATTACCTTGTAGTATACGCTATGTCACTCAAGTATTAGTTACTCCTTTCTTTGGGTTTTAACCCTTGGACTTGAACCGAAGATCCCTGATTGTGCTAGATTCTGGTGTTGTGAATCTTGTACATGAAGCTGACCTTTAACCCAAGATCCATCTCTTTGACCCCTGCTGTTAATGTTCATACATTACTTCAGGATGGCTGGTATTACTATTCTAGCCTTCAAGCTTGTGGTCTTTGTCACGATTGAATGGTGACAACCAAGGACTTCCCCTACCACTAGCTATGGCAGATGTTCTTTAATGGAACCAAATAGATCACGACAAGAGTACTCCTCGAGAGTCTCGCATCTATGTTCGTGACTCTGCCACACCTTACCCCTTCTTATGCATTGGTTTTCGGGAGAATTGTTGACTCATGCATCCACATCACGGGATTCTGTCCTGAGCATGTTCTTCCTCCCTTGTTATTTTCCGACCTTTGTCTACCAGTTGGTAGCCAAGTAGTAAATGTACATTGATGTCTTCCGATGCAAGATACTCTTGTGGTCCATCAAGACAAACCATTTCGGGATGCCAGGAGAAACAAACTCCAGTACCTCGTCATACCTAGGACCAGATCAAAGTGTTGTAATCCGCAGATGAAGAAGTGGTAAATTAGCTTCTGTCTGTTCCACCTTAAAGTATCGCACTCTTTTATACTAAGAGGTCGTGCTGAGTTCCATGACATTCTTAATGAAGTGATGCTTTCACACATTGTTAACCACCCTTCCTCGAGCTTTCGCGCTCGTGAGTGATGCGTGTGCGTAATAATGTGGACATCTAAGATTCTTAGCAATTATAATTGTTTTGAACTCTAAGGACATTTGAGTCATTCTTAGCGTGATTGGTTAATCCTATCACTAAGCTAAGTTTGATTGTGCTACCAAGTCCGCTGTTCTGGTACATCTCTTCCATCAAAGAGTTAGGCTTGTGCCGAAGCTCTGAGACTATGTCTTCTTGCCTTACCAAGCAAGTTTCCTCTCGAACTATGTGACATATCGGTGGTTCGTGATATTCTAGATGTCTACTAGAAGTATCACCATGTTGCCACATGACCGTGTTGTCAACTTCTTGAGCAAGAAAGTTCTCTGAACTGCTTCCTTCTCTAAGGATCCATGATGGATACCCCTGAATAAGTTGGTTGAACTTAAACAACAACTTGGAGAGTTGTAAGACAAAAGTTATATTCAACTTTGTTCCTTCTTAAAAGGATATCTAGTTATGTTCGTGTTGAAGAAAGATAGTATCTCCTTCATGGATATGTTATCTTCCCTACCTTTGATTCGATTTGGGTTATCGTCAAACCAAACTCAGTTCCCAGGACTATCTTGATGGTGTTTCTACTTGTGATATTTCACTCGAGTACATCTTCATGTTCTTTGGTCTGACCAATATTCTCGCCTTGTTCATACGACATATGAATCTATCTTCTTGGAGTGTCTCGATAAGTTTGTTGTTGAACCCATCAATGACATTATTATCTTCTCCATGCTAGACAATATTTATATGGAACAATTGGCGTTAATGTTGGAAAATTTCGAGAACCATCTTCGTGTTATCTCGAAGTATGTGTTCCGGATGTTAGAAGTGACCTTCTCTAGTTCATGTGCAAATGTTGAAAGATGTCGTCGTGGATTCGAGTAGAGTTAACTCTGTTCCTTAAGGACACATGTGTGTTTTATTGTTAGTAGTTTATGTGTATGAAGTTGTCTTTCGACAAGTTGCTAATGCATGGGTCTAGAAATCTAGCTCATTCTTTGGAGCTTTACACTATAGTTCCTATCTTGAGACTCTAGTAACTTTATCTTTGTTGTAAATGTTGCGAACTTTCTATTCGGACATGCTGAGTCTGAAGTATCATTTCACTTAACCAAAGCTGAATCTCAAGAAGCAATGATGGTTGGTGTTCCTCAAGGTTTTGACATAGGTATTTTGTAATTTCGGCAAGATTGATGTAATGGTTGACACACTTAGCCGGAAATATCTTTTGTCATATTCTCTTGAATTCAGCAATAACAACCCTTCTTCATGAGGCTTCTTCTATAATTCGTTATAGGAGTTGTGCTTATGGTTCCTTTGTATCCGAAGTCCGACCTTTACTTGATGTCTCGTGTCTCGAACATCAAGGAGAACATTTAAAGTAGTGTTGCTAAATGTCTCTCGGTCGATCCTACAGACCCTTTATGTTGGCAAGCGTTATGTTGTGCCAAGTACTTGAAGTCTGAGAATGAAGTTTCTTTAATCTCGTGTCATTAGGAATCTTCTTAACTATTCATTTGGTGGTGTAAAGTGATACCACAATCTTTGGAAAAGATTTTGGTATACCTGGATGAATAAAGAGTTTCCTTCGTCTTAGAAACCATGTTTTAAGAGTGACTATGATTTGGGTAATCTATAGTTTCTTTTACTACATGTCCCTTTTGACTCTGACGAGTCCTCTCCACAAAACACCTCTCTGTCTTAAGCCTTCTGTTGGATGAAAAAGTGACTCTTTTGTTTCAAAAGTAGTTCAACAGCTTGGTTTTGTTGATCCATATCTCTGCAACCTGAGATCTCTACTTAAGTCGTTTAGTAGAGGTTCCCTATCGAAGTATGTGGTCACGTTCTCTTTGTTGGAACCTTCCTCTTCAGAAGCTTAAACCCTTCTGAGTTCCATGGTCTCAGTCCTTATGAAGACCATCTATCTAAAAACTTGAAATCATCTCCTCTTGTTCCTCCGTTACCTTGACGTGTTTCATGTTCGTCATCTCAGAGTTGTTTCTAAACACTCCATCCATGAGTTGACCATGAGATACTCTGCGTGTTGTTTAGTATGCTTCCCTCTTATCTTTAGATTAACCATGTTTCTTTCTCTCTCTATCTCTTTCCTACCGTAGGAATCTCGGGTCGAGATTCTCGTAAGGGGGATAGAGCTATAACACCCCAGTTTTAGCTAATATTATATTAGGGATTGATTGTGCATGATTAGCATCATCTCTTAAAAATGCATGCAAAGAAATTAAAGTGAAACCCTAAAACCCTAATATTCCCCCTCTTGTGACTATTTCAAATGGTTTCAAATATTTTGAAAATGTTCAAAAAGTTGTGAAGCCCAAAATGTTATAAGGGCCTCACATTATTTTAAATGTTTTACAAAGTCTATGGCAATTTTTGAAATGCCCAAAACAGTATTTGAATTTGGAAAATAGAAACAGAAAAATAAATAGAAACAGAAACAGAAAAAAAGGTTTTACAGAAAAAAAGAGACCCAGAGCCTCTAGACCGCTCAGCCCAGAACAGCCCATCTCTTCCCTCTCCTCTCTCTGTCGCCTGCACAGCAACTCCCGCAGCCCATCTGTAGCCCGTAGACGGACCAGGCCCACATGCCGTTTCGTCTGTTCTATCCCCGTTGTCCACCTCCACCCGCGTCGGAACCAGCTCGCTGGCGCCACCGTGTCGATCGCCGGCGTGGAGATGCACGTCGCTGCCCTCGGACGCCTACAAGTGTCGCGGCTTCGACAAACATAAACCCTAGCATGCCACTTCCCCTCACCTTCCTCTCTGGCTCTCGCACGCCCAAGTTCGAAACCCTAGCTCTGCAGACCGCCGTCGCCCTGCCGCCTCCGGCCTCCCCGAGCCATGCCGTGATGCCCAGGAGCTCCGCCTCGTCGCCATGACCTCCCTCATCAAAGGAATCAGACTCACGCAGCTAGAATCGATCGCAACGGCCCCGTCTTCCCGAGCACCGGTCGCCACCATCATCGTCGATTGCTGCCGTTCCGGGCCGCCCCGAGCTTCACCGACCCTCCCACTGCAACCAAGGTGAGCTGCTGGTCACGCCATCACCTTCCTTTGCTCCTCTTGAATCCTGGTTTGGCCTCCCGCCGTGCGCCACCGTCCGCCGCCGCAGAAGCTCATCACCGACGCAGCTCCAGTGACCATTTCCTAGCGGCTCCGCTGCTGGCTGGCTCAGCGCAGGACGCTGAGTCGAGCCCGACTCTTCTTGCCCGCACGCACGCTCTAGATCGATGGATCGAGCCTCGATCTGAAGATCAAGCTCCTGATGACATCAGCATGATGTCATGCTGATGTCATATCTCCTTTTCTTTTCTTTTCTTTTATTAATTCTTGTAAATCATTTCAGTAATTGTATAATACATGACATGTGGGTCCCTTCTATAAGTGAGATAAAAAATTCATAAATGTTTTCTAATTAATAAAAATGTTTAAGTAATTCCAAAATGTAAAATTATTTTATAATATTACAAAAATGATTTAAAATGAATTAAAATTGGGAAAAATCATAACTAATTCATTTTAAATCATAAAAATACAAATAATATATCAAAATGTTCAGAAAAATGAGAACTATCTAATTAGGCTATAATCATGCATTGTTAAAAAACTTAAATGACAAGTTTAATTAGAAGAACTTAGTAACCCCTCTCATATACATACGGAGTTTCCCCGAGTTAGGGTTTCCACCCCTCGGAACCCCGATTAAACTGTCGAGCATGTGTTAGGGTTACTTTTCAATAAAATTCAAATTGTCATATCATAATCATTGCTTGAGAATTGCATCGATGCCATGTGTTGATTAATTCCCTCTCTTTCCGGTGTTTGGTTCTTTCCGATAGAATACGATATCTAGATTGAGATCGAAGCCCGAGGACAACACCATCGAAGATCGACGAACAATACTTGACCAACTCTAACCAAGTCAAGTTCAAGGCTTCTGAAGATCTATTTATCTACTATCAACTGGCAAAGGCAAGCATAGCCCCACCATGATATAAACCTATGATTTCGAAAGCATTTTAATTCCTGCCATGATGCATACGATTCTACTATGGTCTTTTATCGATAGATAGAGTATCCTATCTATTGCATACTCCCTTTGAGCTTATATTACCTGATCCACTGCTCCTAGCATAACTAGGTTCGGCTTGTGTGCACTGCTAGAGCTTATATCTGTGTCCTGCTTAACCATGCATACCTGTTGAGTCTGGTCCATCCATATGATGTATCAGATGCATATAATCTAGTATGACAGGAGAACATGATGAGATGAGATCAGTGATATGATATTAAACATGCTAAGGCTTGTATGGGAGGCCATGGTGGGATGTGGTTTTTCAAGTCACATGCTCGCCACCCGTAGGACCCGATGTTCTTGCCTCATGAACCAAGACGAGCGTACAACCACACGGGGTAAATGGGGACCCCATGATTAACTAACTTGCCTAGTAGATTCCATGAGTCACATAGTTTGGGTGTTCCATTCAACATGCATTCTGGACCTTCTCGAAGGTGGTGAAGGAGGTGCATTCATAACAGGTAGGTAAGCGTGGCCGGGGTTGCTTGGGGTCGATGGAGCCCCTGGTGAACCAACCTTGCCTCACATCTTTAAGTACCGACTTCAGGATTTGACCCATTACGGCGAAACCATACTTATTGCATGACTCATGGTCTCGGTGAAAGCAAGGTAATGGTCGTGTCTAGCCACCCTCTATCGGCCTTCCAAGAAAGAGGGCTAATGATTCTGGCATTAAGAGAAGGTTAGTATGTGTGGGTAAAGTTGTACACCCCGGCAGGGTAATAATCTTTCGGGAAGTCATGTCCACGGTTATGGACGACTTGGGAACGGACGTGATGATCATAGAGAACATGAACCTAATCGTAAAACTTGGCAACTAATGTTTGTTAAGGATGCTTCCTCATGGGTACGAGGGGGTGATCCTAGTTTCAGATGATGATGATTTGGTGGATATCAGAAAATGATGATCAATATTTTCGGAGATGCCGCTCTCTTATCCCCTTTTAAAATACTCTGATTAGACGAGCTGCTTCTCTCTCTTGTATTATAAACAAAAGATGGCTTTATGAAAAACAACTCCACCAGCCATAAGTCTTGCGGAGTACACCCTGTACTCACCCTTTCTTTGTTGATACTTTTGGCAGAGTAAGTGTTCCCTGAAGATCAGTTTGGTACTACATCGACGAGTAGCTTGGGGTTCCCGGTCGGCATCCTGGAATCTAGGGGTTGGGACGTCATCGTTATGCTTTAGGCCTCTTAGGACATTTGTTAAGTTTGCTATAATTAATAGCATAATTTGCCTTCCGTTGTTTGATGTTTGTGGTCAGTGACCTCTGCTTGTAATAATTTGGTTTTCTGCTTAGTTATGAGCTTGCTGTAATAAATTTTGTGTCATAGGGTCACTGGTGTGTTACCGATTCTTCACTGGATATTATCGAGCTCAAGGTTAAGCTTATGTTAGACGGAGGTCTGGGATTTGTTTAGCCCTGATCCCGGGGGTGTCACAGTGATCTTATCTGCAAGCTGTGTACACATATCATTGTTCGGAACCAAAGGCCCCGAAGTGACAGAAATTGGGACAACCGAAAAGGATGGTTGTGATATGAGGATCACATGTGTTGATGGAGTGTTAATGCTTTGCTCCGGTGCTCTATTAAAAGGAGTGCCTTAATTGTCAGTAGTTCCCTTGAGGCCCCGCTGCAACGGGCTGGCAGGACAAAAGATGTTGTGCAAGTTCTCATTGCGAGCACGTATGACTATATATGGGACACATGCCTAGGATTGTTTAGTACTTGGATGCTTATTCTTATTTATCTGTAATTGCCCTAGATCTTGAAGTTACATGTTTAGACTTGTCCATGCAACGCCCGTCCATCCATCCCTATGCCTACCGTTCTCATATCCTACTGTTTGCTGCTAGTGTTACTATTGCTTTTGTTCTACTATTGTTGTTACTTTGATTTTGCTGCTACAAAACTGTTGCTACTGATAAACCACGGTGAGCAAGAACTATTTCTAGGTGCAGCTGAATTGACAACTCAGTTGTTAAGGCTTGCAAGTATTCTTTGTCTCCCCTTGTGTAGAATCAATAAATTGGGTAATACTATCCACGAAGACTATTGTGATCCCCTATACTTGTGGGTTATCACCCGCAATACCAAAAGCTAGCTTATGGAGTGTTCCTTGCTTCTCGGAAGCAAAGGCACTATTTCCAGGAGCACCATATCATAGTTGTGAGAAAAGCTCCACTTTACGACATCATCAATAACAGCGACGCTACAGGAAGGGTCGCGAAGTGGGGCATTAAGCTTGTCGCCTTCGAGATCACCTACAAGAGACGCGACGCTATCAAATCACAGGTCTTGGCGGATTTCATTGCAGATGTGACGGAGATGCCAGATGCTACCGCTGCACCAGAGCCAGAATACTGGGTGATGCACTTCGACAGATCAAAGCTACTCAATGGCTCTGGGGTTGGTGTACTTCTACAGTCACCAACGGGGAAAAGCTACACTACATTCTGTAGATACAATTTGATGTTACAAATAACATGGAGGATGATGAAGCACTCATTCACGGACTTAGCGTAGCCAAGGATATTGGCATCAAGCGCATAGTTTGTTGTGGCAATCTTGGTTGCCCTGCAGGTGGTTGGCACCTAGAACGCGCGGAACCCTATGATGGCAGCATATCGAGACGAAGTAGACGAGATAGCCAAGTGCTTTGAGGGCTACAAAGTCAAGTATGTCAAGAGGAAGGATAATGTGGCGGCTGATTTGCTGTCAAAGCTTGGATCAGGGCATAAACCAATTCCGCCTGGCGTTTTCCTAGAGCATCTACGGACACCATCCATGAAGGGAGCGGATCCATCTAACCCGGATAGAGTTGACTCATTTGTTCACATGGTAACAAAGGTCCCTACAGCTTGGACAAAACCATTCATGGAATATCTTGTACACAAAACTTTGCCCGTCGACAAAGTTGAACGTCGGCAAATAGTATGTCGAGCGAAGGGCTATACCATAATCAATTGACAGCTCTATAAAAGAAGCACCACTGGTGTATACCTAAAGTGTGTTTCCCAGCAAGAAGGTATTGAAATCCTTTGTGAGATCCATATCGGAGATTGCGGGCATCATGCCGCTCCTTGATCGTTGGTCTCCAAAGCCTTCCGGCAAGGATTCTACTGGTTGACCGCCAAGGCGGACGCAGACAAGCTGGTTGAGACATGCATGGGATGCTAGTACTATGCCCGACAACCACATGTCCGAGCTCAAGAATTGCGCAAAATACCAATAACTCGGTCGTTTGCAGTCTGAGGGCTAGACATGGTTGGTCCATTACAGAGGACACCATGTGGGTTTACGCATATGCTAGTAGCAGTTGATAAATTCACCAAATGGATAGAAGCTAAACCCATTATAAAGCTTGACGGGGCAACTGCCCTTAGGTTTGTCCGGGATCTAGAGGTGAGATTTGGCCTCCCACATAGCATTATCACCGACAACGGCAGCAACTTGTCACTCGGAGAAGTGGAAGCCTATCGTTGGGCGAAAGACATCTGACTTGACTTGGCATCTGTGGCACTTCCACAGTCCAATGGGCAAGTTGAGCTAGCCAATGGATTAATTCTGTAGGGAATCAAGCCACGTCTAGAGGCACCGCTACATAGAGTAGTTGGATCCTGGGCGGAGGAATTACCATATGTTTTGTGGAGTTTACGAAATACACCTGACAGATCTACCGGCTACACCCCTTATTTCATGGTATATGGAGCAGAAGCCATCCTGCCTTCCGACATCCTTCACGATTCACCAAGGGTTGTCGCCTATGACAAAGATGACTCTAAAGAATCCAGATGCCTAGATGTGGACCTTCTCGAGGAAGAGCACGTATTGTCATGCCAAAAATCCGCCATCTACCAGTAGAAGCTACGCAGCTACCATAGTTGCCGCGTTCAGCATCGCTCATTTAAAGAGGGGGATCTGGTGCTCCGACTTAATCAGAAGAAGTCACACAAATTATCCCCGCCATGGGAAGGACCGTTCATCATAAGCAAGGTGCTACTAAATGGTTCTTATTACCTCGTTGACAATCGTGAACTAGAGGATAGACCAAGTGATGATCATAAGCGTAAGCGACGTGACCCGGATGATGACTACTCGGAGCTTGATTGGCCATGGAACATAGGACAGCTACGTCCTTTTTACACAGAATATTCTTTATCTACTATGTACCTCTTATATGATCAATGAAATAAAGCTCTTTGGTTCACTCATATGCTTGAGTCTTTTACCTCCTTTAGTGTTCATTTTTGGATTGTATAAAACCTTTATGCGCAAGTTTTGCATTTGCACTTGTGAAAATTCGGCCTACGGGCGTTAGCTTAAGTTTTCTGGTCTACACGTTCTTTGTTGTTTCTTTATGTCTACACACTTCTATTCTTATAGACAGTTGTTGGGCCTCCAAGTGCAGAGGTTTGTAGAACAGCAGCAAGTTTCCCTTAAGTGGATTACCCAAGGTTTATCGAACTCAGAGAGGAAGTGGTCAAAGGTATCCCTCTCAAGCAACCCTGCAATTAAATCAAGATACATGAAGTCTCTTGTATCCCCAACACACCCAATACACTTGTCAGGTGTATAGGTGCACTAATTCGGCAAAGAGATAGTGAAATATAAGTGATATGGATGATTATAAGTGCTAACGGTGCCAGAAAAGAGCTTTTGATGGGGAGGAAAAGACTAACGGAAAATAGATGGAAGCAAGCAAACATGTAACAGATGTAGATGCAAACGGTGTTTCAATACTGAGAAACAAGGCCTAGGGATCATACTTTCACAAGTGAACACTCTCAATAAATATATTCTCTTCATGATACTACCCTGAACTACTCTCCGATTGGACACTCTAATCCATGGTAGGGCTACAAAAGCACACCTCAAAGTTCACCTTCCCCATCTAGATAACCCCACACTGTCACCTTGAGTGCTAGATGGTTCCAATAAACACCACAATTTCATAAATACATCCAACTCCAAATATGACTCGTGATAAATATATATATAATCTAGCTTAAGTGCCCCACACGGCGTGCATGCTGTCACTTTCACACACATGGGGAAAAGCATAGATCTATTAAAGCAATTGAGTAATTATGCAACCTCGAGCCTAAGCGCCACCACGGTGCGCACGCTGTCACTTTCACACACGTGGGGAGAGCAGAGATCTATTGAAGCACTTGAGTAAAAGAGTAGATCTACTTGATTACAAAGCTCATGACCACAACATGATCACGCATGGAGAGAGAGAGAGAGAGATGAACACATAGCTACCGGTAGAGCCCTTAGCCTCGAGGAAGAACTACTCCCTCCTAATCATGGGAATCAGCAACGGCGATGGAGATGGTGGTGGAGATCGATGGAGATGGATCCGGGGGCACTTCCCCGTCCTGACAGGGTGCCAGAACAGAGACTTTCTGTCCCCCGAATCTCCCCTTTGGTGGCGGCGGCGCTGCGGAACTTTTCGTGAATTTCCACCAGATTATTTAGGGTTTCTGAGTCGGGGGCTTCTTATAGGCTAAGGAGGCAATGTCGGTGGAGGGCCAGAGGTTCCATACCCCCTGTGGGCGCCACTAGGGCTGGCTAGCGCCCACCTATAGTGTGGCCACCCTGGTTTCCTCCTCCATCTCTGCTTCGTAGTTCCGTGTCATGCCGGGTAAAATAATGACTTTGGCTTTTGTCCCGTCCAATTCCGAGAATATTGATTTTCTTCCTTTTCTGGAACCAAAAACAGAAGAAAACTGGCAACTAGCACTGTGGCAACTTGTTTATAGGTTAGTCCAGAAAAACATATAAAAACACTTGAAAGTGTAGACAAAGCAAAGCAAAGTTGATACTAAACAAGCATGGAACATCAAAAATTATAGATACGTTTATGACATATCAAGCATCCCCAAGCTTAACTCCTGCTTTTCCTCGACTATGTAAGTGATAAAAAGAATAATTTTTGAGGTGACATGCACCATCAAAATCAAAATCAAACCATTTGCAAGCATTGAAAGCTGGGATCAAAGTACTCTAAACATGATCATGAAAGATATAGTTCTAACAATAAGACAAAGAAACTATGTTGCAACATGAAAGGATACAAACAAAGGTCATGAATAACAATGCATTGAAAAACATTTGTTTGTTTCACATACAGAAAACATAGCATAGTGGCATTCAGCTTGTCCCTCATGGAGTAGCAAAACATAAATACATAGGACACCTTAAAAGTTCATAAGAGGGACTAGATACAAATAGTTCAAGAACAAGCAATATCAACAATATGAATCAATCAATAAGTTTTGGGACAATGCACATAGAACTAATAATGTCAACTAAGCTCTCATAATTGGTGCCTAAGATAGAAGGTGGAGACTCAATATAATAGTGGAAGAAAGGCCCTTCATAAAAGGGAAGCAGGGATTTCAAGATTCATAAAGAGCTTCCAAAAATTATGGTACTTGTTAGCTTTCAGCTCTCATTGCCCCTATCATAAGCATCTTGAAGTGATTAAGGTTAAAGTGAACAAACTATGGAGTATATGCTTGACAAAGTATAAGTTGTCAATCTCATGTCCCTTGAATACGAGGTTCGCTCCTCATGCTACTCAACTTTAGTTACTTGCAAGTTCTTGTCATAGTAAGTATATGTGTATCATAGAGAACCGCCAACGGGGTACCCCTTGCACATGATACAGGAGCTATCCCATAATCAAAATGACAAGACAAGCAGACAATGAGCATCTCAGCAATCTTCTTATTTACCATGGGAATATGGTGTTTTTCTCTCTTTCCTCTTTTCTCATCTCTTTTTTTATAAGAAGAAAGCTTCATAGATTGCTCACTATGGTGATGCTGCAAGTTTCCACCATGATTTTGCATGGCTTAGGCTAGAAGCACAGGCGTTTTTCTAACACACATTCATAACACCATGGACTTACAAGCTCCCCTTTTATTTCACACTGGCGACATCCATAAACGAAAGAGCATGATATCAACTAGGTACAATGTACAGGTGCAATGTTGAAAGAGTTCCCCATGAAAACATGGTTCTGCTAATTCCAACGTATAAGTGCAAGCATATCCAACATAGATGACACAATGGTTCATGTTTATTAGGGACAAGAAAAATAAAGTGTGCCATCAAGTTCGTGAGAGCTTTAATCACTAAGTTTTCACATAACAAAAATACTTTTTAATTTGAAGATTGATGAAAACAAGAATATACTTGGAATGGTGTAACACACCATGCATAGGAATTTATTGTGGACACTTTGGAATAACTTGGTTTCTTGGGAGTTGGATGCATGAGTAGAGCTTACTCAATACAAGTGGAGGCTAGCAAAAGACTGGGAGCAACCAACTAAGAGAGCAATAATGGCCATAATCATGCAGAGCGACAAAACATTACTAATCAAAGCATAAAGTGGTACTACAAGTCAAGGACTAAATGATCATAGAGGCTATGGTGACTTTTTCATAGTCATAACATGGTGTGAGCATGTGCCAAGTCAACGCAAACAAAGCATCAAAGGAGAATACCACAATACTATGCTTTTGTATGCTAAAACAACGGATGATTCTTTCAAGGCACATTAAGCAATCCTAATTGTTTGGAACAAGTCATGCTACAGCAATAATCACTAAGCATAAGGTCAAAACAACATCTAGCATGACATGATAAAGTCTAAGCCATGTTCAAAGCAAGCTCACTTTTGTACTACTAAAGCAAGAACTTCCTACTCCTTTCCAACACCAATCAACTTATTTGAATCAACTCACAAAGATAATAATCAACAAAGATCGGTGAGCTTGTCTCACAAATCCACAAAAAAGAACTAAAAAGTTCGAAGCTGAAAGCAAAAGAAAACTAAGGCTAAACACAGTGCTATCAAAAGAGAACACTCACAAGAAAATAAGAATGAAAACTAGAGTGTTCTAAACAATGAAAATAGAGTGTGTCTCTCTCCAAAATAATTGTACTGGAGTCCAACCAATTTATTCAAGCAAACTAAGCAAAATAAAACTAAAAACAAAAACAAAGACGCTCCAAGAACAACACATTGTGCATGAAACAATAAAAACAAAGTGTCTAGAAAGATCTGAGTTTTTTATTGATGAAGAAGGGGATGCCTTGGGCATACCCAAGATTTGGCGCTTGTACTTCTTGAATATTTCTTGGGGTGACACGGGGTGGAATCCCCAAGCTTGAACTTTTGTCCATTCTTCATCTCATTACATCATTCTTTCTCTACACCTGAAAATTTTCCTTCATACAAAACTTCACAAAATCTTCATTAGCAACATTAGTGTATTCAAAAGATAATAGACCCTTGGGTTTTGTTTAAAAACAGCAAAACTTTCACTAAAGACACAAGCTACTATAGCAATTCCCTCAAAAATCTCAATTCACCAAAAAAACTCAAAAAGAAATCAATAAAGAGGCAAATGCAAATAATGACAGAAATCTGTCAAAACAGACCAGCAGGTGAAAACCAATTTTTTTTGAAGACCTTATGTTGCTCAAATCAAAAAGTGTTGAACTAACAAAAGTTATCTAACAACCTGGGGATTTATACAGAAAATATCAACTCAATCCGACTTACAGAGATTTTACACGATTTTTTATGGTGGAGCACAAAAATCTGTTTCGGGATAGCAACTTCCCCAAATTTTACATACCTCTCATTAGAGGTTATTCTTGACACAAAAATCAAATAAAAAGGATAAGGAGAGGTTATTACAGAAGTTATTATTACAATAACTTCCAAGACTCAAGAAAACTCTTGGGTAATCTCCCAACAAGTACTTTTCTTTACCGCCTTTAAGTTAGGGTTAATAGTTTGAGAAGATGCTCACATAAGAAATATCAATTGAAGTAAAATAGAGCATTAAGAAGCAAATTCAAAACATATTTAAGTCTAACCCACTTCCTATGCATAGGAATCTTGTAAATAAACAAGTCATGAAAGCACAAAGCAACAATCATAGGAAAGCAAAACAAGTGTAACTTCAAGATTTTCAACATAAAGAGGGGAAACTTAATACTGTTGAGATGCATAAAACCATGTTTCCCTCTCTCATAATAACTTTCAGTAGCAACATGAATAAAATTAACAATCTAACTATCACATAAAACATTCTCATCACGAGCCACATGCATAAAATGATTATTACTCTCCATATAAGCATAGTCATTCTTATTAATTGTAGTGGGATCAAATTCAACAAAATAGCTATCATTATTATTATCATCACCATAATCATCAAATATAGGAGGCATATTGTAATCATAATTAATTTTCTCCTCAATAGTATCTGGACTTAAAATATCATACTCATCATTGTAATCATGATATATTGGAGGTAAAGTATCATCAAAGAAAATTTTCTCCTCTGTGCTTGGGGGACTAAAAATATCATGCTCATCAAAACCAACCTCCCCAAGCTTAGACGTTTCCATAGCATTAGCAATAATGGTGTTCAAAGAATTCATACTAATAACATTTCTATAGCATGCAAATAAATTTCCATAGGTTTTTTAATTTTCTCTTCAAACACTTCATGTCCTAACTCAAGATAAATACTATAAAGCTCTCTAATTTTTGTGTTGTTTTCCATTAAGCCTAACAAGTGAAAACAAGAAACAAAAATACAAAATTTCAGAATCTAAAGGAAATAACTTCGAGCACTCACACACCAAGAGGATGTGAGTACCTTTTACCTTACCTCCCGGCAACGGCGCCAGAAAATAGCTTGATGTCTACACACTTCTATTATTTTAGACAGTTGTTGGGCCTCTAAGTGCAGAGGTTTGTAGAACAGCAGCAAGTTTCCCTTATGTGGATTACCCAAGGTTTATCGAACTCAGGGAGGAAGTGGTCAAAGGTATCGCTCTCAAGCAACCCTGCAATCAAGATACAAGAAGTCTCGTGTGTCCCCAAGACACCCAATACACTTGTCAGGTGTATAGGTGCACTAGTTTGGCGAAGAGATAGTGAAATACAAGTGATATGGATGATTATAAATGGTAACGGTGCCAGAAAAGATCTTCTAGCAGGGATGAAAAGACTAAAGGCAAATAAATGGAAGCAAGCAAACATCTAACATATCTAGATGCAAACGGTTTTTCAATACTGAGAAACAATGCCTAGGGATCATACTTTCACTAGTGAACACTCTCAATAAATATATTCTCTTCATCATACTACCCTGAACTACTCTCCGGCTGGACACTCTAATCCATGGTAGGGCTACAAAAGCACACCTCAAAGTCCGCCTTCCCCATCTAGATAACCCCACACTGTCACCTTGAGCACTAGATGGTTCCAACAAACACCACAATTTCATAAAGACATCCAACTCCAAATATGAATCATGATAAATATATATATTATCTAGCTTAAGTGCCACACATGGTGTGCACGCTGTCACTTTCACACACATGGGGAAAAGCATAGATTTATTAAAGCAATTGAGTAATTATGCAACATCTAGCCTAAGTGCCACCACAGTGTGCACACTGTCACTTTCACACACGAGGGGAGAGCAGAGATCTATTGAATCACTTGAGTAACATAGTAGATCTACTTGGTTACAAAGCTCATGACCACAACATGATCATGCATAGAGAGAGAGATGAACACATAGCTACCGGTAGAGCCCTTGGCCTCGAGGAAGAACTACTCCCTCCTCATCATGGGAATCAGCAACGGTGATGGAGATGGTGGTGGAGATCGATGGAGATGGATCCGAGGGCACTTCCACGTCCCGGCAGGGTGCCGGAACAGAGACTTTCTGTCCGCCGATTCTCCCATTCGGTGGCAGCGATGTTGCAGAACTTTTCGTGGATTTCCACCAGATTATTTAGGGTTTCTGAGTCGGGGGCTTCTTATAGGCGAAGGAGGCAACGTCGGTGGAGGGCCATGGGGCCCACAACCCCTGTGGGCGCCACCAGGGCTGGCCCGCACCCACCTAGGGTGTGGCCATGCTGGTGTCCTCCTCCATCTCTGCTTCGTGGTTCCGTGTCGTGCCAGGTAAAATAATGAATTTGGCTTTTGTTCCGTCCAATTCCGAGAATATTGATTTTCTTCCTTTTCTGGAACCAAAAACAGAAGAAAACAGGCAACTGGCACTGTGGCAACTTGTTAATAGGTTAGTCCAGAAAAATATATAAAACACTTCAAAGTGTAGACAAAGCAAAGAAAAGTTGATACTAAACAAGCATGGAACATCAAAAATTATAGATATGTTTACGACGTATCATTTCTATGTGGATTCTGGAGTAGTGACTTTTGGCACTCGAAGCCGGCGATTTTGTGCTTAGGTTTTTTACGGTGCCATTGGGCATCATCACCTGAGCGCATAGTTCCTACTACGAGTCTTCCGACTCACGAAAAGTCAAGCATAAAAACCAAAGTAATGGATAAGCCAGCACTTGCTTAAAAAATATATACATGCTGGAACTAGAACTTAAGTAGCGGGAAGCATATAGATATTTTTTCCCACCTTAAGGTTAAACCCGTAGTTTTTTCGCATACATACACCCATAGGAAACAAATATTACATAAGTGTTTTTTCATTTATCTGGCGCAGGGGACTTTGACGTAACGTCATTGGCAGTAGGAGAGTCATCCTGATCATCAACGAAGTCGGTGGTCTTGAGGGACTCCGAGGAGCTGGGCTGGTCGGCATCAATAATCTCAAGAGGCACAAAGGTGTTTGGATCTACCAACTCGGCAACTCTGGTGTCGTAGCCGGCGAGCGGTGACCAGATAGCTTTGTGATCAATCTTTTGGCCATCATCGTCTATGTCGGGCAGACCGGAGGTCACCGTGTTGATCTAGGAACCCTCATAGTGAGGCTTGACCATTGCCAGCGACATCCTTGCACCAGCCCGGGTACATGAAGCTTTCCAGCTTACGATACGCTCGGGGGCTTGGCGCAGGATCTCCGAGTACTTCATGATGGAGTACATTGCCTTGATGTTGATGTTTAGGGGCTTGGCACTTTATTTTTCTTGCTTGACGGCGGTGCTGATGAAGTTGCCGGCAAGAACCATGCATTCCTTTGGCGGAGGAGGATTATTGGTTAAACCAATAGGAGCTGCATTTCCGGCCAAGCAATGGAGTACATGAGTTCAGCATAACAAAAGTTCAGAGTACCTGGCAAACAGAAGTATAAAATGGAGATTGCTTACCAAAGATGCTAGCCTCAGTTTGTTGGAGCGTCTCCGCCATGGAGTCCCGTTCTTGTCAGAGGACCTTGTAAGCCTCAAGGTTGCGTGTATTCTGCTTGGCGACAGCTTTGTTCTGCTCCTTGAGGATCGCAATTTCCTCCTTTTGCCGGTTGATCTCCGTGTTGGCGGACTCCTGCACGACTTTCATAGCATCTTCATGCATCTTCAAGGATTCATCCATCTCCTGCTTGAGGATTTTGTTCTCGCTATCCATCAGCTGTATGTGCTTGGATTGCTCGACAATATCCTTCGCCTTGGCAATAGCTTCTGCATGTCAGAGAAATGACAGAGCACACGATGAGTAGTCGAAGTTTAATGGTGCAAGACCAAGATTGAGTGCGAAATTGAAAAGAAAAACAGACTCTTGCTCTTGGTGATTTGATTCTTCAAGAAGGGAGTTTTACCCTTTTCAGCTTCAAGGTCATCACGCATCTTCTGGAACTTGTCGTTGGCGACACCTCTTCGAGCATTCTCATTCTGCGAAAAAGATCAATGTTACTTAGTCTACTTGGAGCATCTACGGATAAATATCCACCTAGAGGCTTGGGGGCTACAGTACGAGTTTTTAACTCGGCAATATGCTTAGTCTTTCTTTAAGCATCTAGTCGGAACTAATTCTATTTCAACTAGAGGCTTGGGGGCTATAGTATTGAAATTTACAAACACTGAGTATGCTACTCTAAAAGTATATAGTCAGAATAATTCATTCAAACTAAATACTTGGGGGCTATAGTGTGAAGTTTTCTAGCTTAGTCACTCTTAGAGCATTTAGACACAAAGACCCATGGTTTTCCGTCTAAATCCTCGGGGGCTACAGTGGGATACTACATAGGAAATGCAAAAAGGCATATAAAACTTACAAGTGCAATGATCTTGAGGTTGGTGGCGCTCTCGGCAAATATCTTGCTAAAAGCAAGACTGTTGCCACGCATGATATCCACCTGCTTGAGCAGCTTCTCAAGACCACATGTCGGAGAAGTTGGTGCTGCACCAGGAACCAGAGCTGAGCTACTCAGTGTAAGCACCGGGTAGGCGATCTTTGGAGGCTTTGTTGGCGTCTTGGGTGCAACGGCTCCGCATGCGGCAGAAGTTCCGCCTTCCACCATCACCTTACCGCTACCAGTGTCATCCTTAGCCGGAGCTTTAGCCACTTTAGATGATATGCTCTCTTGTGTTGCCTGTTCGCCGACAACAACAAGTTCTGCGGCAATGCCTGGGTCCACTTCCATGGCGGAAGGTTCACACGTTACATTTGCTGGAGAGCTTGTCGGTGCGGTAGCAGGCTGGACGCTTGGAGTAGGAGGCGCAATGGCGGGAGAGGACTGGCAAAACATTTCTTTGATGTTTTTAGAAGTCCCCGATGTTTTGGAGGTCTTCTTCAAACTCATACTGTCCTTCTTCCTGAAACGTGCAAAAGTATAAGTACAAGAACAAGATGAGCAAGACACAATGTTGGATGTTAAGAAGCTTACACAACGGTTGGTGATTTGTTCAATGGGATATGAATCATTCTTCTTTTCTCCGCCTCCAGGGAGGAGGTGGATCTCTTGAAGGCTCCACCCTCTATATTCTTCTTCTTTCCTCCATCGGCAGCGTCAGAGGTGGAGCTCTTCCGCTTACGCGCCAGCGAGACATCGTCGTTGGACACGACGGTGACTTCCTTCACCTTGGGGTCGTACACTTGGGTAGCCATGCTACCTTCGTCTAGTTCCTTCAGCTGTTAAGTGAATCCCAAAGTGTTAGATGCAATGGTTAAGTCTAGACGGAAGAACTGGAGTATATGTCGTACACGGAAAAGAAACAAGTACCTCTAGGCATGTGCCTCCCTCGAACATGTCGTAGGTGATGGTGAAGCCACGCATACTATCCTTCACCTTGATGATGTACTTGAGGCGAAGCTTGACGGAGTCACTCGAGAAGTTGTCCTCGGTGATGCGGAGGCTATCCTTCCTATCCTTGGAGTACTCATGCATCAGCTTCACGTGGTGCTGCAGAGACTGAATCCGCCTGATGAACCAGCACATGTCTAGGTCCAACCCAGTCAGACCCGTGTCTATGAGCCACTCGATCCACCTTATAGTGCGGGAGGCTTTGTCATCGGAGGAAAGGAGGGCTTGGGATCTCCAGGTCGAGGCTTCAGTGGCGGCACCATCGACAAAGTATGGGTACGTTCCTTCTCGGCCAGCTAGAGGGATATCTGGGCCGTAGAAGTATGTCCTCTGCAGTTCTTGCAGGACTCGTGGCCTACAATGTCGGGGAACTGCGGGCCAGGCCGGATCTTGAAACTAATAGTTCCACAATTTCTGAGCTCATCCTTGCTCACTCCAGCTTCCCTCTTGACGGTGAAGAAATATATAAACAGATCTAACCTAGGCTTGGTTCCTACGTAACTCTCACGAAGCGTCGCGTAGTTGCTAAGCGCGAGGATGCTATTCGGAGACAGGTTCTGAGGTTGAACCCAGTAGTGGGTAAGGACCTCTATGAAGAAGTCAGAGATTGGGAGGGAGATGCCACGTACCAGTTGGGCTTTGAGGTACACCTTTTCTCCATTTTGAGGAGAAGTGACGACCTCGTCGGCCGGCGCCGCCCGCCAGACCAGCCCCTCCGTCAGGAGGGAGGTACCCCTTGGCGAGCATCTCCTTGAGATTACTCTCGGTGATATCGGAGCCGTGCCACTCTCCTTTGTGGGAGTCAGCCTCCTCTTCCAGCAGTTCCAGCCCCACTGGAATATGGTCGTCGTCGGTGGTTTCCACCACCGCAGTACGTGGCACACCACGCCTTTCGGTGGAACATGGACGAAGCTCGTCGGCTTGGTCGTGGCCTCACCCGAGGCCGCCATGGACGGTGTAGTGCTGCTGCTAGCCATTGGTGCAGAGGAAGACTGGTAGTGAGATTGGAAAAGCTAGGATTTTTTATTTCGTGCACGCGGAGAGCTTGAGGAGGCGTTTGCTGGAGAAAGAAGACGATGCAAGGAATAATGCGGTAAAAGGGTAAAAATCACCACAGTTACAATTTATAGTACTCGGCATAAATATTCGTGCAAGTTGATCGAACGGTTGTTGTGTGGACAGTGCGTGTGTGCGCATGCTTGGAAATTTCACCACGTTCCCACCGCCACCGCCAATTTTTCGCATCCTTCGCGGGAAAAACGGCTATGATTGTGTTCTCTGCATGTGTGAGTTACGAGGCATCGCTGACCTATGGTATATGTCGTTCTACTGACACAGGCAGGTGAACCATCCCATCTGAAGATTCCGGCAAGGACGGATCCAGTCCGGCTACGAGAAGAGTACGATGGAAGATTCAGCAGTTCTCCGACTTACATGTTGAAGACGGAGAGCAATGAAGGGTTCTTGGGAGGACTACAAGATATTTCTTGACGATTTGCCGACATTCATCTAGACGGAGCATTCAATCTGAAGAGGCAAGACGGCGCAAGATCTCGGAGTTCTCCGGGGGCTACTGTTGGGGATATGCTAAATGGGTATCACTGTAGAGGTCCCAACCTTTAATAAGGTAGAGATCCCTGTGTTTACAATGCTAGTACCTGGATCAATAGCTAGCATCCACAGATAAGATGTAATATCAAGAAACAAAGGTCATAATACAGCTTTATAACCAAGAATAAAATAATTCATTACATCTTACATAGCTTAGTTGGCTATCTCATTACAATGCAGCAAAAATAACTATATAGCATGGATTCCTTCATCTTCAAAGTGCCACAGGCAATCATGTTGGTTGTAGACTTGTAATCCTAATCAAAACACTTCACTAACATCAAACAAACCTGCAATATAATAAGTTACAGCCACAAGGGTCAATACATTGGAATTGTATTAGCAAGTGATACTATGGTAGAATAGTGGTATCTAACATCTATATGCATTTGGCTAAGTGGAGCTTAGGCTTGCTTTGCTCAAAATAGATTTTCCTTATCATTTGAAAACACTAAGTTTTTGTTTGTCTAAATCACCCAAGGCATCTACCAATCAAAGATTGAAGATCCTTTAACCCTCGTTTAACCACAAGTTTTTAACTTATAAATTGGGATGAGGAGATCCTTGATAGCTTCCATGTCTTGATGCTCAAATTGTCCATTGCCAGGGACACGGCTAAGTACTTAGATTTTACTCTCTCGAGAGGTGGTGCACTTTCCCCACAAGACTCGACATGCATCGAGACAAGATCTTTCAAAAGCCTTCCCTTAGACCAAAATGGACGCGCTCCAAACCTATCATCCCCTACCACCAACTGTCCATTTGGCTAAGTTATTGCAACCTATATGATCCAGGCAGAGCCCATAATGCCATGTGGCTGCACTTGAAGCTTCTCAACATTTGACATCTCAAATATCTTTGTTCCTGGGTGGATTTCCACAAGTGAGATACACTAGGGTAGTCCATAGATATGGGCCCTGTGTAACCATTCAACATAACCCATTCACACCATTCCACCCAGGTGATTCATTCACATAGTTGTTTTACTAAACAAAACACAAGTCCTTGACTTAGAAATATTTCATAGCATGAATATAATCCACCCTTGTTTTCTACTAGCTAATCTAAGTATGATAGTAGTAGGGATCTTATCTTAGGAATATTCTACTAAGGCATCATCTACTAGGATTTCCCATGGCATAGCATACTTAGTAAAAATTTCATGCAAGTCCTACTCAAAACATCACTAATGCATAGTGAAAATAATAGGACAAAAGTATGTAGCACCACTTGCCTTTTTGGTAGAGAATATAAGTTAACTCCTTGATCTTGCAATAGTCACACTCTTCAAATTTCACTACCATTCAATCAAGGCACAAATGCAATCTAGCAATCAAACAATTCAACACATAAAATAATAAAAACAAAGCAATGAATGCAAGCATGCCAAAGATTGTTTTATTTGGAAAAGTGGTTTCTAATAGGTTATAAACATTTTAACATACCTATTGGTCATTTATCAAAGTGCCAAAACCATTTGATAACAAGTTAGTGAAAATGGCCACTTTAAATCCCTTTTGTTTTGCTAGAATTGAGTTTATTCAAAGAATAATTTCTAGTGTTAGCCAAAAAAAATATAAACACCAATGTTAGTGTTTATGGTCAAAGGGTTTAATATTAAATCATTTGTCAAAGGTTTCACCTAAAAACCATTTTTAAATCAAGCAACATTTTATTTTGCTAGAAATGCCTAAATCCAAAACTTATTGTTTAGGGTCAGAGAGTTTAATTCAAACCATTTTTCAAAAGGTTTTACTTAAAAAGCATTTTTAAACCATAATCAATATTTTTATTTAGCTAGAAATGCTTTTATTCAAAGATTTATTTCCTAGTATCACAAAATATGCTTTTAAATCTACAACTTGGTTTTTATGGTCAGTAGGTTCAAAACAATTCATTTACAAAAGATTTTACCCTAAAAACATTTTTAGAATAATTTTTATACTCAAATTATGCCTACACATGTTTCTGCAAAAACAACCAATTTTACAGAAGCAAATCAATAAACAAATGGCATGGTTTGGTAGAATTATTTTTGCTAATTCCAATGATATAAAGTTTGCAAATTTTGGACGTGTGGATCAAAAGTTATGGAATTTACAAATTCAAACATCTAATAGACAAGTTTCTGTTTTTAAAAGAAACTACAGGCCACGTGTCTGTTTTCTATTCGCCGGTACCGGTTCGCACGGATCGAGCGCTATGGTTCATTGGATTAGAGCTAATCGTGCGGTATAGATCCTAGCAGACCTCTTTGTTAAGTCGTTCTATCTACGACACAAGATGAAGATCTAATGGCTCACAACTACTGGCCATATACTGGCAGCGCTGGCGGTGGTGAACGGCGGCTGCGCGCTCAGACGGTGAAGTTTCCGGCGAAATAGGAAGCGAGAGAAGGAGGGGAAAATCTCATAGTGTTCACGTGATCTCGATGATGCTCAAGGTGGTCTTCAGAGAGCAGGGGGCGCACGAGAACGAGGAGGATTGCTCGCCGGAGTTTCTTCTGGCAACGGGCACACTCTGTCGACGACGGAGGCGAGGCTACGATGCATGCCAGAGAGAATAAAAGGTGTTGTTAGATGCGTAGGGGATTGGCAAACTCGGTAGCAACAATCAGAGAGAAAGGGGAGGATGGGACTTACGGGGAATGGTCGCCGGAGTGGAGGCAGACGGCGGCGCCTCTCGGTGGTCGTCGTTGCCGAGGTTTTGGGGCACGCGTGGGCGAGTTGGTGCTACAGGAAGATGCATAGGGAGGTGGGGATCACGCTCGTGTGGTCGAGGGGTCAAATAGGTGGCTGGGATCGCCGGAATTCGCTGAAAAGCTCATCGGGACAGAGGGAGGTCACGAGCAAAATTGTGGCAGCCCGGTGGCAGAGAGGGACGACATCTGGGGGAAAGATAGAGGGGAGGGAGGCGATTAAGTGGGCGTAGATGATGGGCGTAATTAGCACGGAATTGATGCTGATTTCAAACGCACATTCATTTGGTAGAAACTGCAGCGAGGGGGGAAAGAATGGGTCGCGCGGGTGAGGAAGACGACTGGCAGGTGGGGTCCATTGGTCAGCGGTAGAGAGAGGTGCAAGTGGGTCAGGAGATCAGTGACTGAGAGGGTGTGGGTCTGAGTAAAAGAAAACGGTTTTCGGGAGAGGGAGTGGGCTGCGAGTTGGGCCGAACTGGGTCTGGTCTGTTGGGTTGGGATGTTTCTATTTTTTTCCTTCTTTTCTTCTTTTTCCTTTTTCTTTTCTATTTTTCTGTTTTGAATTTGTTCAAATGATATCATACCCTTTTTCATTTCAAATCTTTTCAAACTTTTCAGTAAGTTTTCTATACTGTTTTAAACATGTATTTAAAGTCTATTTTAGAATAATTATTTTATTCATTTATGGTTTATTAGTTAATTAATTTAGACACTTGTCTTTATTTAATTGAGATTTCAAATATGTTTTCAACTACTATTTGAAATCCAAAATTTACCAAATCCTTCTTAGTAGGTTTTATCTATTTATTAGGGTGTCAAATCACACACTTTGAATTATTTGAAATATTTTTAATATGATTTATTAACCATTTAAATTGAGCATTTGTCTTTATTCAAATAAAATCAAATATGGTTTTAATTCCATATAAATTTTATTCAAATAATTCTTTTATTCCATTTAAGTTAATTAAATAAATTTTATCCTACTTGGGAAAATTCCAATTATTATGTTCTCATGATTTAATTAATCATTTTCATTAGGGGATTTGTCTTTATTCAAATAGAATTGAATTTGATCAATGGCATATAATTTTATTTGAATATTTCTTATCCCTTTATTTTTTGGATTATCTTGATTCCATGTGCTTATGGATTTAACTCAAGGTCTAATTTATTTTCTAAATAATTTTCTTGGGATTTATTATTGAGGCAAATTGTCTTTATTTAAATAAAATTAGATATTGTTCAATCCTTATGGTTTTATTTAAATAATCTTTTACTCCTTTCTAGTATTCAATAATTTTCATTTTATTTGTTTATGGATTTGGCCAAGATTTAATTTGTCTTTTAAATATTCCTTGTTTATTTCTTTCTTTTGTTATCTTATAAAAGCCATATCTTTTTATTTATAGTTCTAAAATTGGTGATTCCAATTTGTATAATTTTATTTAATATTTGTTTATTCTTTTAAATCCTTTTAGGATTAATTTACTCATAATTTGGTATGGATTTTAGATAGGGTCTTTATTAGCTTTGGAAATTATTTCCTTTTGCCATATTGAATTCATAAGTTTTTATCCCTGGTTCCAAATTGAATGAAATCAATTTCCATGGTTTTGTAATATTTTTATTTATCATTTTTGATCATTTATAAATGTTTGTTGACAAATTTTTATATGGATCAAATCCATAGTTTTAGGGATATCTTAGAGATGATTTTCTTCCATTAGGGTTTTGGTTTATTTTCTCAAGTTTAAATTTTAAGATACATTCTTTGGATGAATGCATTTCACCTGATTTGAATTGTGTTGGCTTTACTTTTATTCAAAGTTTATTCAAGTAGGGTTTTGATGTTTTTATTTAGAATCAAAAAGTTTATTTTTACGCTAAATTTCAACAATTATTATTTTTATTATTTATTTTTCACATTTCAAAATTTGGAAAATTTTGGGATGTGACAATCACCATTGCATGTCTCTAATCCGGATAACCCGGGTGGCCCACCATTGGTAGCAAGGCCTATGGACTGCTAGGCGTCCCAGTTAGATGGATCTAGAAGGGAGGCCCATGCCGGATAAAGGAATGCTACGGAGGAGTCACCAGCATACTCGGAGCCTTGGAGTGCAGGACACGTTAGACTAGCTGTGTACCGTGTAGGACTCTGTAACCTGTCCCGCTAGGACTTTGCCTGTAACCCTAGGATCTGGCGACTATATAAGCCGGACCTAGAGGAGCCTTTAGGGCAAGAACAATCATATAACTCAACTCATATTGCCCACAGCGAACCAATCCCTGTAACTTGGCGTATTTCTATGATACTAATTTATAGCAGGAGTAGGATTCTGCCACCGTCGTGGGATCTGAACCTAGGTAAGATGTGTTACATCGTACCCGCCAACCTTCCGCCTTGCCCCACGTCTCTAAACATGCACTGTGAGGACCCCTCCATGGGGTACTCGTCGGTAATACCACGACAACGGCAAAAGCAACCTCCTAGACATCCATGAGGGTATCTGCGGCAACCATGCAGGCAGTCGCGCTCTAGTCGCCAAGGCCCTACGAGCTGGTTTCTACTGGCCAACCACAATGCAAGATGCCAAAGAGATAGTGCAGAGGTGCAATGCCTGTCAGAGGTACGCGGATAAGACGCACGCATCCGGATCCTAAATACGACCCATACCACTAGCGTGGCACTTCGCCCAATGGGACCTCGACATGATTGGCAAACTGCCAAATTCCTTGCCAGGAGGCCATGTCTTCCTCCTGGTCTCAGTCGACAAATTCTCGAAGTGGATCGAGGCCATGCCTATTACTAACCAGAGCGGTGCCACTGCTGTCAAGTTTTTCAAGTCCATTGTCTACAGGTTCGGAGTACCCCATAGCATCATAACGGACAACGGCTCAAACTTCATCTCGAAGGAGTTCCGAGGTTTCTGCGAAAACCTTGGAATCAACTTGTCATACGCCTCGGTGGTGCACCCGCAGACCAATGGACAGGTCGAAAAGGCCAACGGCTGATACGTCGTAAACGTATCTATAATTTTTTATATTCCATGCTTGTTTAGTATCCACTTTGCTTTGCTTTGTCTACACTTTGAGGTGTTTTTATATGTTTTTTGGAACTAACCTATTAACAAGATGCCATAGTGCCAGTTGCATGTTTTCTTCAGTTTTTGGTTCCAGAAAATCCAGAAAATGAATATTCTCGGAATTGGATGGGACAAAAGCCAAAGTCAGTATTTCACTGAGGGGAACATGGAGCCAGAAGACGAGATGGAGGAGGGCCTCGAGGGGGGCACACCCCCTGGCCACGCGGCTAGGCTTGTCTCGCGCCTAGGGGTGTCGTCGCCTCGGGCACCCCCTTGGCCTTCCTCTTCACCTATAAGAAGCCCCCAATACCTAAACCCTAAGAACCCGATCAATCTTCCACAAAACATTCCATAGCCGCTGCCACCATCATCCCTAGATCAGGGGGATCTGAAGCTCTTCCTGGCACCCTACCGGAGGGGAGAGATCATCCCGGAGGCATTCTTCATCACCATGCCAGCCTCCGGTATGATGCATGAGTAGTTCCACCTTGGATTATGGGTCCATGCAGTAGCTAGATAGTTGTTTCTCCTCCTTTGTGATACCATGTTTAGATCTTGTGATCTCCGTTCATGATCAAGATCATCTATTTGTAATCATGCATGTTGTAAACTAAATTAGATTCCCGGAAACATTATGCATGTTGTAAACTAAATTAGATTCCCGGAAACATTGTGATCTCCAACAATCATGCATGTTTACATTCATGCTATAATAGTATTAACCGGAAACATTAAACTTGTGTGATTTGTAAACTAAATTAGATTCCCTAGTAAAGCCTCTTTATAATACTAGATTGTTGGTTGATAGATGATCGTGGTTTCCTGATCATGCTCATTGAGATGTTATTAACAACAAGATCATATCATTAGGAGAATGGTATGATGTAAATACTCCTATAGATAAGCGTAGCATAAAGATTAAGTCATTTCAATAGTTCGTTAGCTATAAGATTTCTGATACATAGTAACCTAATTCCTTCGACCATGAGATCATGCTAATCACCATTGATGAACCACAAGTATAGGGGATCGCAGCAGTCTTCGCGGGTAATATTACCAAATTTATTGATTCGACACAAGGGGAGCCAAAGAATACTTGCAAGCCTTAACAACTGAGTTGTCAATTCAGCTGCACCTGGAAATAGTTCTTGCTCACAGAAGTTTATCGGTAGCCACAGTTTTGTAGTAGTGATACGTCGGAAACGTATCTATAATTTTTGATGTTCCATGCTTGTTTAGTATCTACTTTGCTATGTTTTGTCTAAACTTTGAGGTATTTTTATACACTTTCTGGAACTAACCTATTGACAATATGCCACAGTGCCAGTTGCCTGTTTTCTGCTGTTTTTTGTTTCAGAAAGCTAAAAAATGAATATTCTTGGAATTGGACGGGACAAAAGCCAAAGTTCATATTTTATCGGAAGCGATACAGAAAATCGAAGACGAGATGGAGGAGGAAACTAGGGTGGCCACACCCTAGGTGGGCGCGGGCCCACCCTAGGCCGCGCCCACAGGGGGTGTGGGCCCCTGGCCACCTCCTCGGCCTCCCCCTTTGCCTATAAGATGCCTCCGACCCAAAAACACTAAGGCATCCCAGAAACATCCACGAAAACCTCTATAGCACCTCCGCCACCGAAGGGGAGATTCGGGGGACAGAAAGTCTCTGTTCCGGCACCTTGCCGGGACGGGGAAGTGCCCCCGAAGGCATCTCCATCGATCTCCACCACCATCTTCATCATCATTGCTGATTCCCATGATGAGGAGGGAGTAATTCTTCCTCGAGGCTAAGGGCTCTACCGGTAGCAATGTGTTCATCTCTCTCTATGCATGATCTTGTTGTGGTCATGAGCTTTGTAATCTAGTAGATCTACCTTGCTACTCAAGTGCTTCATTAGATCTCTGATCTCCCCATGTGTGTGAAAGTGACAGCATGCATGCCATGGTAGCACTTAGGCTTGAGTCTACATAAATACTCTTTGTGCTTTAATAGATCTATGCTTTTCCCCACGTGTGTGAAAGTGACGGCGGGCATATCGTGTGTGTCACTTTGGCTAGATTGAATATTTGTTATGAGTTATATTTGGAGGTTGATGTCTCTATGAAATTGTGGTGTTTGTTGGAACCATATAGCGCTCAAGGTGACAGTGTTGGGTTATCTAGATTGGGAAAGGCAGACTTTGAGGAGTGCTGTTATAGCCCTACAAATGATTAGAGTGTCCAACCGGAGAGTAGTTCAGGGTAGTATCATGAAGAGAAGATATTTATATGAGAGAGTGTACACTAGTGAAAGTATGATCCCTGGGCCTTATTTCTAAACATTGAAACATCGTTTGCATCTAGATCTTTTGCATGTTTTCTTGCTTTAGTCTTTACCTCACCGTCAAGCTCCATCAAAGTATTTTCTGGCACCATTACCCCACGTCAACAACAAGTTAGAAGATATTTTCTAGCACCGTTACCACTTGTATTTCACTATCTCTTCGCCGAACTAGTGCACCTATACACCTAACAAGTGTATTGGGTGTGTTGGGGACACAAGAGACTTCTTGTATCTTGATTGCATGGTTTCTTGAGAGGGAATACCTTTGACCACTTCCTCCCTAAGTTAGATAAACCTTGGGTGATCCACTTAAGGGAAACTTGTTGTTTTTCTACAAACCTCTGCACTTGGAGGCCCAACAACTGTCTACAAGAATAGAAGTGCGTAGACATCAAGCTCTTTCTGACGCCGTTGCCGGGGAGGTAAGGTAAAAGGTACTAACATCCTCCGGTGTGAGTGCTCGAAGTTATTTTCTTTAGACTCTGCAATTTTGTCTTTTTGTTTCTTGTTTTCACTAGTTAGGCTTAATGGAAAACAACAACAAAAATAGAGATCTTTATAGTATCTATCTTGAGTTGGGACATGAAGTGTTTGAAGAGAAAATTAAAAAACCTATGGAGCTTTGTTTGCATGCTAATAACAATGTTATTAGTATGAATTTTTTGAACATCATTGTTACTAATGGTATGGAAAGGTCTAAGCTTGGGGAAGCTAGTTTTTATGGGAAAGATCTTTTTAGTTCCCTAGCTTTAGGGAAGAAAAGTTGCTCTTGTGATACTTCATCCCCCATATGTGGTAATTCTAATGATACTTGTGATATTTTAAATCCACATACTGAAAGTGTCCCTTTTAAAATACCTATTGAAATTGTTGAACGTGTTATGAATAACTGCTATTTTGGAGATGGAACTGTCCATCCTAGTGATCATTTACTCTTTATGCATGAATTATGTGAGTTGTTCAAGTGTGCAGGTATTTCAATGGACCAAGTTAAGAGGAAGATATTCATTTTCTCACTTAGGGACAAAGCAAGGGAGTGGTATGATCTACTAGATGATCCTCATCATTTGGAGTGGAAGGAACTTGAATCTCTCTTTTACTCTAAATTTTATCCTCCTCGTGATATTCATAAAGATTGGAATCATATTTATAATTTTCATCCTCATGAGGGATAAAGTATTGCCCAAGCTTGGGAGAGATTGAAGTCACTAATGCTCAAATGTCCCATTCATGAGCTCCCCAGTAATATTGTTATTAATAATTTTTATGCAAGGCTTTCAGGACATTACAAGGACTATCTAGATACCTGTTCAGAGGGATCCTTCACAAGTAAGAAGGTCAAAGCTAAGTGGGATATTCTTGAAACAATTCAAAGCAATACCGAAGATTGGGATAACGACAAAGGTAAAGAACCAGGTATAAACTATGAGTATGATTGCATTAAGTCTTTCGCTAAAACTGCTGATTTTCAAGAGCTTAGTGCTAAATATGGTCTTGATCCTCAAATTCTTGTTAGATATTATAGAGCCTTTGCTTCCCATATTAATACTCGTAAATAAAAATGGGACATGTATCATGAACCTTTTAAAGACACTTGCATGGAAAATGAAAATGTTATTAATGATTGCAATAAACATGCTCAAACTTCTGAAAGTATTATTTCTTATAAGCATGTTAATTTTTGTGGTATGCATAGACCTTGTGAAAAGAATCAAAATGAAGAATATTATTGTATCACCCACTGGAATGAAAGAACTAGAACGTGGTATAAGGCTCTAAATGATATTGGTAAAAAAGTTTGTGCCCTCTATCCTTTTATTTGAGAACTCTGCTATGAAGTGGGTCATTTCAATTTTCAATTGTCTGGCCATAATAATAACTCTTATAATCCAATGAGTACTACAAACTTGTATTGTGATAACGCGATCACTAATAATCAACATGATGAGCTTACATTGTTTTGGGGGTGTGAAGAGTTATCAAGAAAAACTTCTTTGGTAGACATGAGTGCTTTTGGTATGAATTGCGTCTTGCATGGGTGTCATCTTTATTGTGTTGATAATCTCCACGCAAATACTTACATACAAAATCTTATAAAAGATGATATTTTACCAAAATATGATAGGACTGATATGAGTTTTGATCTTATTAATGAAAAGGAGGAATCCTCCAAAGTTTCCTCTATTGTCTCTAACAATAAGCCAGGGTATGTGGAGAAGCTTCCTTTAAAGCCTCTCCCTCCTAAAGAGGAGAAGAAGAAGAATAAGAAGAAGAAGAAGAAGAAGAAGAGGAGGAGGAGGAGGAGGAGTAAAAGGAGAGAGGAAATGATATCTTCCTCTAATCATGTTGATCCTATCATAGTTTTTGCTGATGAGTCTGAACTAGATGATGTTCCTATGCCTGTTACCTATAGTAGTGATCATGATTGGGAAAAGCACACCAATTTTGATATTGAAAATCTCTTTGGTACCAATTCTGAAAATGATAATATTAATAATTGTTGTGCTATTAGTGCTATCCATGTTCCTTCCAATGATGATATGTTTACAAATGAACACACTTGGGAAGATAGCGATTCTGTTGCTTATGATGATACTATACCTCCAATGTATGATGATTACAATGATGAATATGATATTTTCAGTCCGCCTGCGATTGAGGAGAAAGTTAATTATGATTACAATATGCCTCCTATATTTGATGATTATGGTGATGAGAATAACAATGATAGCTACTTTGTTGAATTTGCTCCCACTACAATTAATAAGAATGCTTATGCTTATGTGGAGAGTAATAATTATTATATGCATGTGGATCATGATAAGAATTTTTTATGTGATAGTTATATTGTTAATTTTGTTCATGTTGCTAATGAAAGTTATTATGAGAGAGGTAAACATGGTCTTATGCATCTCAAAAATATTAAGTTTCCCCTCTTTATGTTGAAAGTCTTGAAGTTGAACTTGTTTTGCTTTCCTATGCTTGTTGCTTTGTGCTTTCATGATTTGTTTCTTTACAATATTACTATGCATAGGAAGTGGGTTAGACTTAAATGTGTTTTGACTTTGCTTCTTGATGCTCTCTTTTACTTCAATTGATATTTCTTATGCGAGCATCTTCTCAAACTATCAAGCCTAACTTAAAGGCATTAAAGAAAAGTACTTGTTGGGAGATAAACCAAGAGTTTCCTTGAGTCTTGGAAGTTATTACTTCAGTAATTACCTCTCCTTATCCTTTTTGTTTGCTTTTTTGTGCCAAGAATGACCTCTAATGAGAGGGAAGTAAGATTTGGGGAGTTGCTGTCCCAAAACAGATTTCTGTCCTCCACCATAAAAGTTCGTGAGGAGTCTCTGTAAGTCGGATTAGGCTGAAAATTTACGAATACATAACCCAGTATGTTATTTAACTTTTGTTAGTTCAATACTTTTTGATTTGAGCAACATAAGGTCTTCTAAAAAATCGGTTTCTACCTGCTGGTCTGTTTTGACAGATTTCTGCCATTATTTGCATTTGCTTCTTATTGATTCCTTTTTTGGTTTTTTTTTGGGAAATTGAGCTTTTTGAAGGAGTTGCTACAGTAGCTTGTGTTTTTAGTGAAAAGTTTTTCTATTCTAAAGCTGATCCTAAAGGTCTATTATCTTTTGAATACACTAATGTTGCTAATGAAGATTGTGTGAAGTTTTGTATGAAGGAAAAATTTCAGGTGTAGAGAGAGAATGATGTAATGAGATGAAGAATGGACAAAAGCTCAAGATTGGGGATGCCACACCGGTGTCACCCCAATAAATATCCAAGAGGTACAAGAGTCAAAGCTTGGGGATGCCCGAGGCATCCCCTTCTTCATCAATAAAAAGCTCAGGTCTTTCTAGACACTTCGTTTTTATTGTTTCATGCATTTTTGTGTTGTTCTTGGAGCGTCTTAGTTTTCGTTTTTGGTTTTTGTTTGCTTAGTTTTCTTGAGTAAGTTGGTTGGTTACACCACACTTCTTTTTGAGAGAGACACACTCTGTTTCCATTGCCTAGAACACTCTAGTTTTTATTCTTATTGTCTTGTGAGTGTTCTCTTTTGCTAGCACTGCGTTCAGCCTTAGTTTTCTTGTGCTTTCAGATTAGAACTTTTTAGTTCTTATTTGTGGATTTGTGAGACAAGCTCACTGATCTTTATTGATTATTATCTTTGTGAGATGTTTTAAATAAGTTGTTTGGTGTTGGAAAAGAGTAAAAAGTTCTTGCTTGAATAGTGGTACAAAAGTGAGCTTGCTTTGACTGTGATTTTGACTTTAGCATCACATGCTAGGTGTTGTTTTGGCCTTATTCTTAGTGATTATTGTTGTAGCATTAATTTCTCCAAATCATTGAGAGTGTTTAGTGTGCCTTGAAAGAATCATGTGTTGTTTTAGCATACAAAAGCATAGTATTGTGGTATTCTCCTTTGATGCTGTGTTTGGGTTGACTTGGCACATGCTCACACCATGTTATGACTATGACAAGTCACCATAGCCTCTATGATCATTTAGTCCTTGACTTGTAGTACCACTCTATGATTTGATTAGTAATGTTTTGTTGCTCTACATGATTATGGCCATTATTGCTCTCTTAGTTGGTTGCTCCCAGTCTTTTGCTAGCCTCCACTTGTATGAGTAAGCTCTACTCATGCTTCCAACTCCTAAGAAACCAAGTTATTCCAAAGTGTCCACTATAAACTCCTATGCATGGTGTGTTACACCATTCTAAGTATATTCTTGTTTTCATCTATCTTCCAATTAAAAAATATTTTGTTATATGAAAACTTAGTGATTAAAGCCCTCATGAACTTGATGGCACACTTTATATTCTTTGCCCCTAATAAACTTGAATCATTGTGACAACTTTGTTGTATATGCTTGCACTTATAAGTTGGAATTAGCAGAACGGTGTTGCCACGGGGAACGTTTTCAACATAGCACTTGTACTTTGTACTCAGTTGATATCATGCTCTTTTGTCTATGGATGTCACCGGTGTGAAATAAAGAGGGAACTTGTAAGTCCATGGAGTTTGTATTCTCTGTTAGAGAAACGCCTGGGCCACTAGCCTAAGCCCTGCTAATCATGGTGGAAACTTGCAGCATCACCATAGTGAGCTATCTATGAAGCATCCTCAATAAAAATCTATGCATTTGGTAAATAAAAAGATTGTTGAGATGCTCATTGTCTGCTTGCCTTGTCATTTTGGTTATGGGATAGCTCCTGTACCATGTGCAAGGGGTACCCCGTTGGCGGTTCTCAATGATATGCAAATACTTACAATGAAAAGAACTTACCTGGGCCCAAAGTTGAGTATGCATGAGGTGTGGCCCTCGTATTCAAGGAACTTGAGATTGCCAACTTATAGTTCGTCAAACATATACTCCATCTTTGCCAATTTAACCTTAACCACCTCAAGATGCTTATGATAGGGGCAATGAGAGCTGAAAGCTAACAAGTACCATAATTTTTGGAAGCTCTTTTTGAAACTTGCAATCCCTGCTTCCTTTACAAAAAGGCCTTTCTTCCACCATTATTGAGTCTCCACCTTCTACCTTTAGGCACCATTAAGAGAGCATAGTTGTCATCTTGTATGTAGTGTTCCAAAGCTTATTGATTGATGCATATTGTGATATTACTTGTTCTTGTGCTACTTGTTTCTAGTCACCCTTGTGAACTTTGAAAGTTTCCTATGCATCTATTTGCTACTCTATGAGGGATAAGCTGATTGCCACTATGCCATTTTTTTTGTATGTGAAACAAACAAACATTTTTCAATGCATGTTATTCATGATCTTTGTTTGTAACCTTTCATGTTGCAATCATAGTTACTATGTCCTATTGTTAGAACTCCATCTTTCATGCACATGTTTAGAGTTCTTTGATCCCAGCTTTCAATGCTTGCAAATGGTTTGATCTTGATGGTGATGGTGCATGTCACCTAAAAAATTATTCTTTTTATCACTTACCTACTCGAGGACGAGCAGGAGTTAAGCTTGGGGATGCTTGATACGCCGGAAACGTATCTATAATTTTTGATGTTCCATGCTTGCTTAGTATCTACTTTGCTATGTTTTGTCTACACTTTGAGGTATTTTTATACACTTTCTGGAACTAACCTATTGACAAGATGCCACAGTGCCAGTTGCCTGCTTTCTACTGTTTTTGGTTTCAGAAAGCTAAAAAATGAATATTCTTGGAATTGGACGGTATAAAAGCCAAAGTTCATATTTTACCGGAAGCGATACAGAAAATCGAAGACGAGACGGATCAGGAAACCAGGGTGGCCACTCCCTAGGTGGGCGCGGGCCCACCCTAGGCCGCACCCACAGGGGGTGTGGGCCCCCTGGCTGCCTCCTCGGCCTCCCCCTTCGCCTATAAGATGCCTCCGACCCAAAAACCCTAAGGCATCCTAGAAACATCCACGAAAACCTCTGTAGCACCGCCGCCACTGAAGGGGAGATTCGAGGGATAGAAAGTCTTTGTTCCGGCACCTTGCCGGGACGGGGAAGTGCCTCGGAGCCATCTCCATCGATCTCCACCACCATCTTCATCACCGTTGCTCATTCCCATGATGAGGAGGGAGTAGTTCTTCCTCGAGGGTAAGGGCTCTACCGGTAGCTATGTGTTCATCTCTCTCTCTATGCATGATCCTGTTGTGGTCATGAGCTTTGTAATCTAGTAGATCTACCTTTCTACTCAAGTGCTTCATTAGATCTCTGATCTCCCCATGTGTGTGAAAGTGACAGCGTACATGCCATGGTAGCACTTAGGCTTGAGTCTACATAAATACTCTTTGTGCTTTAATAGATCTATGCTTTTCCCCACGTGTGTGAAAGTGACAGCGGGCATACCGTGTGTGGCACTTTGGCTAGATTTAATATTTGTTATGAGTTATATTTGGAGTTGGATGTCTCTATGAAATTGTGGTGTTTGTTGGAACCATCTAGTGCTCAAGGTGACAGTGCGGTGTTATCTAGATTGGGAAAGGCTGACTTTGAGGAGTGTTGTTATAGCCCTACCAATGATTAGAGTGTCCAACCGTAGAGTAGTTCAGGGTAGTATCATGAAGAGAATATATTTATATGAGAGAGTGTTCACTAGTGAAAGTATGATCCCTAGGACTTATTTCTAAACATTCAAACACCGTTTGCATCTAGATATGTTGCATGTTTGCTTGCTTTAGTCTTTACCTCACCGTCAAGATCCATCAAAGTATTTTTTGCCACCGTTACCCCACGTCAACAAGTCAGAAGCTATTTTCTGGCACCGTTACCACTTGTTTTTCACTATCTCTTCGCCGAACTAGTGCACCTATACACCTGATAAGTGTATTGGGTGTGTTGGGGACACAAGAGACTTCTTGTATCTTGATTGCAGGGTTGCTTGAGAGGGAATACCTTTGACCACTTCCTCCCTGAGTTCGATAAACCTTGGGCGATCCACTTAAGGGAAACTTGCTGTTGTTCTACAAACCTCTGCACTTGGAGGCCCAACAACTGTCTACAAGAATAGAAGTGCATAGACATCAAGTTGCAACAGCAAAGCAACAGCAGCAGTAAAACAAGAGCAATAGTAATAGTAACAGTAACAGTAGGATTCGAGTGCGGTAGGCATAGGGATGGATGGACGGGCATTGCATGGACGAGTCTAGACATGTAACTTCAAGATCTAGGGAATTGCAGATAAATAATAATAAGCATCCAAGTACTAAACAATCCTAGGCATCTATTCCATATATAGTCATGCGTGCTCGCAATGAGAACTTGCACAACATCTTTTGTCCAGCCAGCCTTTTGCAGCGGATCTCTAGGGAACTACTGGAAATTAAGGTGCTCCTTTTAATAGAGCACCGGAGCAAAGCATTAACACTCCGTGAACACATGTGATCCTCACACCACAGCCATCCCCTCCGTTTGTCCCAATTTCTGTCACTTCGGGGCCTTTGGATCTGGACAATGATATGTGTACACAACTTGCAGATAAGATCGCAAAAAATACTATCATAATGATTCAAGAATATGTTAAGATCTGAGATCATGGAACTCGGGCCCTAGTGACAAACATTAAGCACAACAAGTTGCAACAAAGTCAAATAACACTAATAGAGATACCAGGCATTATGCCCTAACAATATTATTCGATTGCATGATAGAACTCATCCAATCCCTACCATACCCATAGCCTACTATGGGGAATTACTCACTTATGGATGAGGAAAACATGGATGGTTGATGGAGAGGCGTTGGTGATGACGATGGCGATGATCCTCTCCAAATTCCCCTTCCCGACAGGGTGCCAGAACGGCGTTTCTGGATCCGAATCTTGGTTTCTGGTGGTGGCGGCGCAGCAGAACTCTTTCTAGAAAAACGTCAAACCCCCCTAGTTTTTAGGTCAGAAGGCATCTTATAGGTGAAGAGAGAGGCCGAGGGGGTGCCTGAGGTGGCTGCACCCCCCCCCTGTAAGGTTCCCAACCTTTAATAAGGTAGAGATCCCTGTGTTTACAATGCTAGTCCCTGGATCAATAGCTAGCATCCACAGTTAAGATGTAATAGCAAGAAACAAAGGTCATAATATAACTTTATAACCAGTAATAACATAATTTATTACATCTTACATAGCTCATTTGGCTATTACATTACATTGCAGCAGAATATCTATAAGCATGGGGTCCTTCATCTTCAAAGTGCCACAGGCAGACATGTTGGTTGTAGACTTGTAATCCTAATCAATAACTTCACTAATATCAAACAAACCTGCAACATAACAAGTTACAGCCACAAGGGTCAATACATTTTAATTGTATTGGCAAGTGATACTATGGTAGTATAGTGGAGTCTATCATCTATATGCTTTTGGCTAAGTGGAGCTTTAGGCTTGCATTGCTCAAAATAGATTTTCCTTATCATTTGAAAACACTAAGTTTTTACTTTGACAAAATCACCCAAGGAACCACCAATAGAAATTGGTGAACCTTAAACCCTTGTTCAACCACAAGTTTTTAACTTAGAAATTTGGATGATGAGATTCTTAATAGCTTCCATGTCTTTATGCTCAAATTGTCCTTTGCCAGGGACATGGCTAAGTACTTAGATTTTACACTCTGCAGAGGTGGTGCACTTTCCCCACAAGACTTGGTTTCACCAAGACAAGATCTTTCATAAGCCTTCCCTTAGACTAGAATGGACGCATTCCAACCTATCATTCCCCTACCACCAACTGTCCATTTGGCTAATTTCTTGCAACCTATATGATCCAGGCAGAGCCCATAATGCCATGTGGTTGCACTTGAAGCTTCTCAACATTTGACATCTCGAATATCTTTGTTCCTGGGTGGCCATCCACAAGTGAGATACACAAGGTAAACCATAGAAATGGGCCTTGTGAACCACTCAACAAAAACCATTCCTTCCATTCCACCCAGGTGATTCATTCACTTAGTTGTTTTATTAAACAAAACACAAGTCCTCAGACTTAGAAATTTTTCCATAACATGAATATATATTCCACCCTTGTTTTCTATAAGCTAAGCTAAGCATGATGGTAGTAGGAATCTTAACTTAGGAATTTCTACTAAGGTTTCATCTACTAGGATTTCCCATAGCATGGTTTATACTTAGCAAAAATTCCATGCAAATCTTACTTAGAAATATCACTAATGCATAGTGAAAATAGTAGGACAAAAGTATGAAGCATCACTTGCCTTTTTGGTAGAGTATAGGTTCACTTCTTGATCTTTGCAATGTTCACACACTTCAAGTCACTACAATTCAATCAAGCAAATAATATTTCAATCTACCATTCAAGCAATTCATCACATAAAATAATAAAACAAAACAATGCATGCAAGCATGCATAAGGGTTGTTTTATTTGTAAAAGTGGTTTCTAGTAAGTTATGAACATTTGGTAACACCATTTGGTCATTTTGTAAAGTGGCAAAAACCATTTTCAAAAGATTCTATCTCTAAACCATTTTAAACCAAATCTTTATTTCATGTGATTGAAATTGCCTTTAGCAAAGTAATAATTTTTATAGGGTTTACCAAATACATTTTCAAGTAATAAAACTTGGTGTTTGGGGTCACAGAGTTTATTCCAAAACATTTCTCAAAGGTTTTCTTCCAAAACCATTTTTTAACAATTAAACCATATTTTTATTTGACTAGAAATGGTTTAAATCAAAGATTTATTCTTTGGTTTCACCAAAAAAATTTTTGAAACCACAATTTGTTTCCTATGGTCAGTAGGTTCAAAACACACCAATTGCCAAAGATTTTATCCCCAAAATCATTTTTGAACAATTTTTGTATCCTAAACAAGCACTCACAAGTTTCTGCAAAAACAAACATTTTACCAGAAGCTTTTTATTAAACAAAGTGAATGGTTGGCTAGGGCTTGTTTTTCTGAATCCATTGATATAAAATTTGCAAAATTTGGACGTGTGGTTTGAAAGTTATGAATTATTCAAATTGGAACATCTAATAGATCTATTCTGTTTTAAATCAAATGAGCTGGGCCACGTGTCGCGTTCTTACTCGTCGGTACCGTTTCGCGTGGATCAAGCGATGCAGGCTGTTGGATTTAAGTTACATCGGACGGCGCTGAGATGCTACTTACCCCTTCGCTCTCGTTCTATCGCATCCATCAGATTTGGATCCTACGGTCTCTACGCGTTTGACCACTAAGCAGCGGCGCTGGCGGCGGCGCTCTGGCGGCAACGCTCAGACGAGGTCGTCGCCGGTAATACAGGACGCAAGGGAGAGGGAGAGAAGGCTCACCGTGTTCGTGGAGTGATGCTGAAGCTCAACTTGCTTGCAGTTTGTCAAGGGGCGCACGGAATCAGTCGGGATTCCTCGCCGGAGTCGGTGATGGCGTCGGTCTCGCTTAGACGTCGACAGGGGCGACGCTACGGTGCACAAGAAGACAAGGCAAGAATGGTATTAGTTGCGCACAGGGTTGGTGATCATTCGTGCATCATCGGGAGGAGGGAGGGCGGTCAGCACTCACCGGAAAAAGCTGTCGGAGCGGAGGCAGACGGTGGCGGCGGTGGTCGTTGTCGTTGCCGAAGTTCTAGGTCGCGCGGGGACGAGCTGGCGCTACGGGGACGTTCGCCAGGAGATGGGGATCACGTATGTGTGCTCGAGGAGGCAAGGGGCGAAGGATACTGGCCGGAATCGGCAATGAAAGCCGTCGGAGACAGTGAGGTTTGGAGGGGAAATTTGTGCTTCACGTTGGCTCCTATGGGGTGTGGTCTAGGGAAGAAGGAAGAGGGAAGCCTGGCGTTTATCACTGCGTGGTCACGGCGAGGGATTAATGCAGCATTAAGGCGAATTCAAGCGAAGAATTAAACGGCAAGAACGGCAGCGGCGTCTGGGGGAAGAAGGGGTCATCGCGGGTAGGGGAGAAAGCTGACAGGTGGGGCGTCTCTGTCCGTGTGAGAGAGAGGGGGAGTGGGGTCTACGCGTCAGTGTCTCCGCGGGTAGGTTATTTGGTTGAATCGTTTTTATGCGGGAGGGAGCAGTGGGCTGGCTGGGCTTAGTTGGGCCAGGCTAGTTGGGCTGAGTCCTTTAACATTTTTTTTGTTCTGTTTGTTTTTCTTTTTCCTTTTCTTTTATTCTGTTTTGGTTTTGTTTACTTAATTCAAACACTCATTTGAATTCAAAACTTTGCCAGATTTTGTGTAGGTTTAAATATTGGTTATTAGCACATTCTGAAGTCAATTTTTGAATAAAAACTTTATTCTTTTTGGAGTCTTTATTTATTCAAAATAGGTTCTAGTTTTAAAACAAATAGAATTTATAATATTTTCAAACACTAATTAATTTCTTAAACCTTCCAAATCTTTTCAGTAAGTTTTGTTTACTTAAAAGGGTGTCAAATAATTCATCTTGAATTATTTGGAAAAAAAATTAATAAGATTTATTAATCATTTAAAACTTGGGTTTGTCTTATTCCAATAGGATTTGGTTTATGCCATTATTTTATTTTGGAAATTATTTATCATTTTATTTTATTTGGATTGGGATTACAATTCATTCCATTTGCTTATGGATTTGGCCAAGATTTGATTTGGTCTTTCAAATATTCTTTATTTTAATATTTCTTTCTTCATCTTATAAAATCCATATCTTTTTATTTAGTGAACCAAACTTAGTGATTCCAATTTGTAAAATCTTACTTTATATTTACTTATCACTTTAAATATATTAGGATTATTTGTTCACCATTTGGCATGGATTCTAGATAAGGGCTTTATTAGTTTTGGGAATTCAATTCCTTTATCTTATTAAATTCATAAGATTTTATTTATGGCTCCAAATTAAGTGAAACCAATTTATATGATTTTAAAATATTTCTATTTGCCTTTATTGATCATTTGTAAAAGTTTGTTGACAAATTTTTATATGGATCAAATCCATAGACTTGGAGATAACTTGGAAATGATTTTATTCCATTAGGGTTTTAGGATTTGGATTTATTTTCCAAGTGTTTAAATTTCCAGATACATTCATTGAGGAATGCATTTCTCTTGATTTGGATTTTTTTAAATTCAAACTTTAACAAAGTTTGTTCAAGATGGGATTTTTAAGTCTTCATTTAGAAACAAAAGTTTCTTTTCACCCTGATTTTCAACAAAAAATTATTTTGTTTATTTTATTTTTCACATAACAAGATTTGGAAAATCTTGGGATGCGACACCCCCCCAGGAGCGGCCAGGCATGGACCGCGTCTGGAAGGGGTGTGGCCCCCCAAGCCTCCTCTCCATCTTGTACTCTGGCTCCGTGTGTCTTCTGGTGAAATAGGATTTTTGGCATATTTTCCCAGATTTTTTCTCATAGTTGATTTTCTACACAAAAACTAGACACCAAGGTAATTCTGCTGAAAATAGCGTCAGTCTGTGTTAGTTGTATCCAAATCACACAAGTTTATAGGAGGAACAATAGAAAAAGTGTTCGGGAAAGTAGATACGTTTTGGACGTATCAACTCCCCCCAAGCTTAGCTTATTGCTAGTCCTCAAGCAATTCAGTTGAAAACTTAGTGCGATAAAAGAACTTTGACGAACAGATTTGCTTCATATGATGTATATATTCTCAGCACAGGAGTAGATGCTTAAACCATTCATAATAAAAGAGTATGCAACTAAGTCTACTCAATAGTCATTGCAAGCTATGATGATAAACCAACTCAATAATAATAAGTAGCATGAAACATAAACATAAGCAACATTGCAATGCTCATAAAAAGGTATGATAGAGTGGTATCTCGCTTTCCTTTGTTTGTAGAGCACAATATAAATGTCAAGGCACCTCTGAAGTTCAAGTGAAGACTAGAAGTAAAGATATCAGAGATAAAAGCATCAAAGACATGACATAATTAACCAAGTTTTGAGACAAACACAAGAATGACAACTATGCTCTCAAGAAGGTGCTCAAAGAATAAGTGGTGACTCAACAAGGAAGTGAAAAGGTTTTGAAAAGTTTGAAAGGCTTACAAATGCTGAAAGTAAGGTATTCATTAGCTTTGATCTCTCATTGCCCCTGTCATAGGCATATTTATGTGGTTAAGGTGAAAGTGAGGTCCAACCTGAGTTATATGCTTGACAGACCATAAACTGGAAATCCCATGTCCCTTGAGTACGAGGGCCGCTCCGTGTGCTAATAAACTTTTGTTACCTGTAAGTTCTTGTCATTATAAATACATGCATATCATAGAGAACAGCCAACGGGGTACCCCTTGCACATGATACAGGAGTTATCCCGTGATCAAAATGACAAGGCAAGCAGACAATGATCATCTCAGCGATCTTTTTATTTACTATGTGTATAGTTTTTTATTGATGATGCTTCATAAATGCTCATTATGGTAATGCTGGAAGTTTCCACCATGATTAGGCATGGCTTGGGATATAGGCCTAGGAGTTTCTCTAACACAATGTATATACTCCATGAACTCACAAGCTCCCCTTTTATTTCACACCGACGACATCCGCAAACAAAAGAGCAAGGTATCAACAGGATAAATATCCAAAAAGTGTTGAAAGCGTTCCCCGTGACAGCACGGTTCTGCTAACTCCCAGCATATAATTTGCAAGCATATAACTTTCATGGACAAGTCACAATGGTTCAGGATTATTAAGTGCAAGAAATAAAGTGTGCCATCAAGTTCGTGAGAGCTTTACTAACTAACTTTCTCAAAGCAGCCACACATTTTATTTGGAAGAAAACAAGGCATAATGAATATGCACTGAAATAGCAAATGATGCTAATAGGTAGGTATGGTGGACACTGTTGGCAATATTGGTTTTGGGAGTTGGATGCACAAGTAGAGCTCATACTCAGTGCAAGTGAAGGCTAGCAATAGAGAGGGAACGACAAACGAGAGAGCAATAACTGTCATAATCATGCTTGCAACAAAACAGGACTAATTATGGCATGAAAGTGATACAAGAACTCTGAGGCAAAATAAATCATCGAAGCTTACTGACTATTGTTTAGTCATATACATGCGTGAGCATGTGCCAAGTCGATTCACATGAAACATTCAGAGGAGGATGCCACAATATCATACCAAGTTATGAATAAAATAATGCAAGCAAACATTCATATGACATGATACAAACTATTAGCAAGCTGGAGCTAATCATAAGCAAGAAAGAACTACTAAGCATCCATAATAACATACACCTTACACGAACAGGCTAAGCATGCTCACAATGATGAGTATATGTACAAAAATGAAAACAATAGAGTTTGTTACCAGCCTCTTACCACACCTCAAGTTGTCTTAATCTTCATTATTGCCTTTCACTTGTGTGACTTAAATAATAACATGAAACCAAGCTCTACTGAGGACGGCTGAACCCTGCAAAGAACTCACAAAACCAAAGAAGAAGAACACATATATTTGTTGTTTTTGATTTTTAAAAACAAGCAAACAAAGCAAAGCCAAATAAAGCAAAAGCAAACAAAACAAAGCAAAATCTTTTTGGATTTTTCTTTTAAGGAAAACCAAAACTAAAAAGAAAAGAAACAAACCAAGAGAAACAACAAAAATATTTTTGGTATTTTTTTGTTTTTAGAAAGCAGCAACAAGAACCAAAAAGAATGTGAAATAATGGATATACAAAGAACCGATCGAACATGATATATAGATGAGTGTGATGTCGATATACCTCCCCCTAAGCTTAGGCTTTTGTCCTAAGTGGGGATCAATAGCGCGGGTAGTAACCCCAAGCTGGTGGGTCATCATAGGAATGATCGCAGTCAGGCGCTTGCGATGAAGAAGAAGACGCGCCCCAATCATAAGAAGGTTGCTGGTATGAAGACTCTCCCAAGTTGGAGGGCTGAACCGAATCATCTTCGGCATCCACTCCATCATTCTCCTCATGCTGGGAGACCTCCGCCACGTATGTGTCAAACTCCTCCTTCGTGAGAGACCATCCTTGCCTATTATCAAAATTAAACAAAACAGGTACAGGCAAATAAACTACTTTCTCAGTCCTACCCCCTCTCCAACCACGCTTGGCAAAAGATAATTCGTACGGTAAACTTCTCACAATAGCCCCCAAAGAAACAAAATTGTGCTGAACCATGGAATCAAGATCAAGTCTCTCAATGGGGAACTAATAATCTGAATGGTGAGGATCTAAACCATGGAAAGCTAGCAACCTAGAGGCAATGAGACCTCCACAAACTCCACCCTTCTCGCGGTTAGTAGTAAGACAGTAAGCTATCAAGGCACCCAGGTTATAAGATATATCCCTATTCAAAGCAGCTACGACAAAAGCTAGATCAAAGGAAGATAACTTTCTAGCAATATTTCTAGCTAGAACACACTTGGTAATGAAATAAGCAAAATATCTTATAGATGGGAACTGAATGTTCCGAATTTTACCACTTTCCTTTGAAAATTCGAAACCTTGGAAAATTTCAGCATATAAATCCATAAGTTGCTTAGGCCTATCCTTGATCTTCTCACAAGATCCCCAACAAGGCACTCTAATAGCTGCACAGAAATCAGCAAACGGCAGGTCGACAGCTATATTGTATATTTTATAACGGATCATGGGATTAGCTGAAGACCAAGTAAACCGGAAGTCCTGCACCACAGCCATGGTTAACTTAACATATTGAAAAGGTTCACCTTCTACAAAGTGTTCCAACCTTGCATTGGTAATCATAGTTTGGAAATCCTGGAGGATTCCCGCGGCTCTCATAAATTCATGGCATGGATATATATGGAAGGGAAGACTCCTTCCTCACGATGAACTTTCATTGGCTCAAGTACCATCAAATCATATTGATTCAGTGGGTATGCATTCATCTTCCTTTCTGAAATTTTTAGACAAACATCAAACCAAGTGATTTCCAAGTTGATAAATGATGAGCAACTACCATAGGAACTTGCTGGAGGGCTACATATGCATCAAAATGAAATTTCTAATCATATAACAAACATGCAAGCTCACACAACCTGACACCTATAGCAGCAAAATACTCAAGATACAATCTACCAATGCAAATCTAATTGGACAAGTGGAGGAGGAACATACCAAGGAGCAAACCCTCCAAAAATCAGCAGCAAAGATGGGCTGAGCAAGGAGATCGAAAATCGGGAGCAAGAATAGCAAGAACTCGAGCTTGATAAAGTTTTCCGGTGTTTTTCAGGAGATATAAATAATATGGCTGGGAGGAGGCACCTTGAAGGGGGCCAGGTGGGCCACACCCCAGCCAGGCGCCACCTGGGGGCTGGTCACGCCCACCAGGGGTGTGCTGTCCTGGGATGGCCCCCTGGGTCACTCCAGGTGTCCCTCTGCCCCTTTTTCGAGGAAAAAAATATTTTGAATTTTCTGGAATTTTTCGGGAAACTTTATTTTTGGCCAATTTTTAGGGTATGAATATTGATTTTCTCGCAGAAACAGACTTTTCAGAAGAAGCAAAAGCAAACAAAAACCCAAACTACAGCAACTATAAGACACTCTAACAAGCAAACAACTAACAAAACCAAAGCTAACAAGAGAAAGAGCAAAGACTAGGAAGGAGAAAAGTAAAAGGGAGAACCATAGTGAAAACACTATTTTGTTCATTAAAATCCTTTTGTTAACAAGGTTGATCAAGTCGTGTTACCAAAATAATCTTATATGAAACAAAACTTTGTATTCCACCAAGTGATTATGTTACCTCAATCTTGATAGCAATGGTCCCAATCATAATAGTTTCAAATATTTCTTGTGGAATGGGACAATATATTTCTCCAACCTTGATGCTCTCAATATTTTCAATGGACTTCAGGCTATAGCTTTTAGCAACCTTCTTGGGTAAATAGACAGTATGCTCTTTTTAATTAATATTAAAAGTTACTTTTCCTTGATTACAATTGATGACAACACCTGCAGTATTAAGAAAAAGTCTCCCAAGAATAATGGACATATTATCATCTTCAGGCATTTCAAGCACAACAAAATCAGTTAAAACCAAGCAATTATGAGCCACTTGAACAGGAACATCCTCACATAGACCAAAAGGAATAGTAGTTGACTTATCAGCCATTTGCAAAGATATATCAGTTGGTATCAACTTTTCTAGCTGGAGTCTCTTGTAGAGAGCAAAAGGCATAACACTAACTCCAGCTCCCAAATCACATAAAGCAGTTCTAACATAATTATTCTTAATAGAGCAAGGAATAGTTAGTATACCTGGATCACCAAGTTTCTTTGGAACCATACCATTGAAAGAATAATTAGCAAGCAAAGTAGAAATTTCCTCATTAGGAATCTTCCTTTTATTAGAGACAATATCCTTCATATACTTTGAATAAGGAGGCAATTTAGTAGCATCACTCAAAGGAATTTGCAAAAATAAAGGTTCCATCCACTCACAAAACTTGTTGTAGTGTTCTTCCTCCTTTGACTTGTGTTTCTTACCTGGAAAAGGCATAGGTTTCTGCACCCAAGGTTCTCTCTCTTTACCATGTTTATTAGCAATAAAATCTTCCTTAGTGTACGTAGTGTTCTTAGTGTGCTTCTCAGGTTCTTCCTCAACTTCCTCCTTATTAGGAGTATCATTTTTATCAATACCACTCTTCGTTTCAGCATCAGAGACAGATATACTATTAGGATCTACAGCGGGTTCAAAGGGTTCCACAACTATTTTGTGTTTCTTTTTCTTTCTCTTATGAGGACTACCACTACTTTCACCTTGTTTAGAATCCTGCTCAATTATTTTAGGGTGTCCTTCAGGATATAAAGGATCTTGAGTAGCTATACCACTCCTAGTTCTAATTCCATAAGCATGTTTATCTCCTGAGGCATTAACTAGCATATCCTTTTGTACCTTAGCAAGTTGATCAATTTGAGTTTGAACCATTTGAAAGTGTTTACAAAGCATTTTAATATCATTGGAAGTTCTTTCCACAATATCTTTCAACTCTTTAATAGCTCTAGAGTTTTCCAATAAAAATGTCAAGTTCCTCTAAACATTGATCAGGAGGCTTACCATAAGGAATATCACGTTCATCACAGTGTTGGAGAGAGTGTACCTCAATAGTAGATGAGTGAGGAATTGGCTTACATAATTCTTCTATAGGAGGTAGATTCTTCACATCTTCAGCTCTAATACCTTTCTCCTTTAGACACTTCTTAGCTTCCTTCATCACTTCATCATTTAATGCAATAAATCCCCTCTTCTTTGGTGTTGGTATTGGAACTGGTTTAGGCACAACTGGTTCAGGAGTAATAGGCTCAGGTGTATTTAGCTCAGTTGAAGTCCAATCATCATAATTCTTGCTTATTTTAGCCATTAATTCTTCATCATTTGTAGGAGTTCTTTTCCTGAAAACACTATCAGCAAAGCTATCTAGGTATGTCCTAGAATCATCAGTTAGTCCATTATAATAAATATCAAGAAGATCATTTTTAGGCAATGGACATCCAGGATGTGCATGAATCAAGGCACAGAACCTTGTCCATGACTCAGGCAATTTCTCTTCTTCTCCCTGTTTAAAATCAAAAAGTCTCTGCAAAGCAGCATGTCTAGCACTGGGAGGAAAATATTTTTGGAAGAAAGAAGCAATCAAACAATTAGTGATATCAATGGAACCAGGAGGTAATCTATTAAACCAAGCCCTAGCTTCTCCTTTTAGTGAAAAAGGGAAGATCTTAGTAACAAAGTACTTGCGCATCTTAAAATCATCAGAGAATAAAGCACTCATAGTAGAAAGCTCATTCATATGAGCCACAACACTCTCATTTTCAGTCCCACAAAAAGGTTCTTTCTCAACAATGTCTAGATAGGATAAATCAAGAGAGAAATCATAATCTTTATCTTTAATATCTATGGGAGAGGTGGCAAACTTAGGATCAGAGGACAGCTTAGGAATAATGGTGTGTCTCGCATGGAGACACTTAATAGCACTAGTACCATGTGTGTTTTGGCACTCTTCCATAAATTCATCAATAACTCAATGTAACCATCATTAATATCGTAACTCTCTCTAGACTCAGGTGAGCTAACAGGTGTAACAGTGTCTTCACTAGGAGTTTCGGTATTTCCTAGAATAGCCATAGTAGCATCTAGGAAAGGACCTAATGAACCACTTGCATCAAGCACAGTAGAAGTAACATCATGAGTATCAAAAGCAGTTTCGGACTCAGCAGTAGTAGCAGTGTGTGTATCATGAGTATGTGGTGGTGGAGTAACAAGCTTACTTATAACAGGCGGTGAATCAAGAGCAACAGAGGTGTTTAGGACTGTACCTCTTCTTGTAGTGGTTGGTAAAATAGGAAACTTTCCATCACGAGACTTACCCATGATTAAAGGAGTAGCAGTGAACAAAAATAGATCCAAGTGAACATACAAATAAAGCTATGCTCCCCGGCAACGGCGCCAGAAAATAGTCTTGATGACCCACAAGTATAGGGGATCGCAACAGTCTTCGCGGGTAGTATTACCCAATTTATTGATTCGACACAAGGGGAGCCAAAGAATACTTTCAAGCCTTAACAACTGAGTTGTCAATTCAGTTGCACCTGGAAATAGTTCTTGCTCACAGAAGTTTATCAGTAGCAATAGTTTTGTAGTAGCAACAGCAAAGCAACAACAGCAGTAAAACAAGAGCAATAGTAATAGTAACAGTAACAGTAGGATTCGAGTGCGGTAGGCATAGGGATGGATGGACGGGCATTGCATGGACGAGTCTAAACATGTAACTTCAAGATCTAGGGCATTGTAGATAAATAATAATAAGCATCCAAGTACTAAACAATCCTAGGCATGTGCTCCATATATAGTCATGCGTGCTCGCAATGAGAACTTGCACAACATATTCTGTCCAGCCAGCCCGTTGCAGCAGGGCCTCTAGGGAACTACTGGCAATTAAGGTGCCCCTTTTAATAGAGAACCAGAGCAAAGCATTAACACTCCGTGAACACATGTGATCCTCACACCACAGCCATCCCCTCCGGTTGTCCCAATTTCTGTCACTTCGGGGCCTTTGGATATGGACAATGATATGTGTACACAACTTGCAGATAAGATCACAAACAATACTATCATAATGATTCAATAATAAGTTCAGATCTGAGATCATGGCACTCGGGCCCTAGTGACGAGAATTAAGCACAACAAGTTGCAACAAATTCAAATAGCACTAACAGAGATACTAGGCTCTATGCCCTAACAATCTTATTTGATTACATGATAGAACTCATTCAGTCCCTACCATCCCCATAGCCTATTGCGGGAGATTACTCACTCATGGATGAGGGAAACATGGATGGTTGATGGAGAGGAGTTAGTGATGACGATGGCGATGATACTCTCCAAATTCCCCGTCCTGGCAGGGTGCCAGAATGGAGTTTCTGGATCCGAATCTTGGTTTCCGGTGGTGGTGGCGCAGCGGAACTCTTTCTGGAAAAATGTCGACCCCCCCTGAGTTTTTAGGTCATAAGGCATCTTATAGGCGAAGAGGAAGGCCGAGGGGGTGCCTGAGGTGGCTGCACCCCCCCCCCCCCCCACAAGCACGGCCAGGCCTGGCCCGTGCCTGGCTGGGGTGTGGCCCACCAGGCCTCCTATCCGTCTTGTACTCTGGCTCCGTGTGTCTTCTGGTGAAATAGGATTTTTTGCATATTTTCCCGGATTTTTCCTGATAGTTGATTTTCTGCACAAAAACTAGACACCAAGGTAATTCTGCTGAAAAAAGTGGCAGTCTATGTTAGTTGTATCCAAATCAAACAAAGTTCAGAGGAGAAACAATAGCAAAAGTGCTCGGGAGAGTAGATATTTTTTGGACGTATCAACCATCACCGGAAGGATGCTTTGATGACATCAAACACCACACCGTAACTGGATGGCTATAAAGATGGCATTGAGTGTTCGAAAAGTATGTGTTGAGGCACATGGATCAAGAGTGGGATTTGTCCATCCATATGACGGATAGATATACTCTAGGCCCTCTCGGTGTAATTTCATCCAATTAGCTTGCAAGCATGTGACTGGCTCACAAGGGATCACATATCACGGGAACGAGAAAATACTACCTATCGGTAACGAGGTTGAACTAAGTATGCAGAGATACCGACGATCAGACCTCGGATAAGTAAACTATCACGAGACAAAGGGAAATTGGTATCTTATGTAAGTGGTTCATTCGATCGCAAAGTAATCGTAGAAATATGTGGGAACCATATGAACTTCCAGATTCCTCTATTGGTTATTGATCGGAGAAGTGTCTCGATCATGTCCGCGTAATTCACGAATCGTAGGGAGACACACTTAAGGATTCGATGTTGTTTAGTAGATATGGAATGTAAGTAGGGAGATCAAATGTTGTTCGGAGTCTCGGATGGGATCTGGGATATCACGAGGAGATTCGGAATGGTCCGGAGAATAAGATTCATATAAGGAAAGTCCAATTTCGGAGTTCGGGAATGATTCCGATGATTTCATCGGAGAGGTTCTAGAAGGGTCTAGAAGGTTCACCGGACTGGAAGGGGAAGGGTACATGAATGTGTCATGGATAAGTGGAATGATTGGATCATGTCCTAGGTCACTTGGTTGGGCATTTGCAAGAAAGAAATTAAGCTCCAAATTGAAAGTCAAAAGGCAAGTTTGAAAAGTCAAACTAGGACAATGTATCCTAGTGGAAGAAGGAAAGAATCCTTATTTTCCTCCACCACAAGCCAACTAGGAGAGGGAGTTGGAGAAGGATTCAAACTTCCCTCTCCCAAGCTGCCCTCCCTCTCATAAATAGAGGGGAGGGGTGCCCCAAGGCCACACAACACCAGCCCCTCCCCACCTAGCTGCCGTGCCGCCCCAGCTGCTGCCGGCCACGCCTCCTCCTCTCTGGCCCTCTAAACCCTAGATCGCCGGAAACCCTAGATCCACCATAACCTGCTCCGGCTTAGGCGAAGCCCTGTAGGATTTTCCCTCTACTTATGACACCACGCCCTCATGCTGCCGGAATCGCGAGGGGAGAACTACAACATCCACTGCCTACTGGAACAAGGGAGAGGAAGGTCTTCATCGAGTACCGAACATGTGACCGACTGCGGAAGCGCTGTCGGAACGCAGCGCCAGAAGGATCGTCTACGTGATCTTGAGATCGGCAAGTGTACGACTACATCACCCACGAGAATCTGCTCTCGTTAACCGCTTTGGAAGCTTCAAGGGTGAGTACTCTAATCGACTACAATATAGTAGATAGATCTTGGCTTGTTTGTGTGCATGCGGTAGAAAATTTTGTTTTCCATGCTATGAACCCCTACACATGGAACAATTTTATTGTTTACTTTACACACTTTTCTTAAAGCAGTTACCCGTTTCTTGCAACTTAATACTGGAGGGGGTTCGGATGGTAACCTGAAGGTGGATTACTAGTCATAGATGCAGTTGGATGGCGGTCTATGTATATTGTTGTAATGCCCAATCTAATCTCATAGAATCATGAATGTCTTGTATTGCATTGTTATGCTTTGCTCAGTCCTGTCAATTGCCCTGTTGTAATTTGTTTACCCAGCATGTTATGTTGTTTATATTAAGGAGAACACCTCTAGTGAACCGTGGACCTCGATCCAATCTTTACCATTTATATATATATATATATATATATATATATATATATATATATATATATATATATATATATATATTACTTTCCGCACCATACGGTTAATCCTTTGTTTTCAGCAAACCGATAAGATTGAAAACCTCACTGTTCATTGGGGCAAAGTCTTGAGTTTGTGTTGTGTAAGTTTCCAAGTTGCTAGCAACACCTTTGAGTCGTTTCCTTCCTCCTACTGGTTCGATAACCTTGGTTTCTTACTGGGGAAACTTGCTGTTGTCTTTACTTGGGGTTTCCCAACGAAGCTCTACAGTGATCTGAGCTACAGTCAACAAGCCTTTTTCTGGCGCCGTTGCCGGGGAGGCTAAGGACGGCTTCACAAGGGGAGTCCTTCATGAACTTTCTCTTTACTTTGTTTTTGTTTTGCTTAGTTTCTTTTTCCTTGTTTTGTTTGCCTTTTTTATCAAAATTCCAAAAAAATAGTTTCCCTGGTTTTGCTTTTTTCTTATCAAAAACACAAAAAAATAGTTCCTACTTTAGTTGCTACCATGTCTAGTGTTGTTCCAATCACTGTGTCACCTATGGAAAGGATCTTTACTTTCAAACAAGGAAGTGAAGAGAGTTTCAAAGAAACTTGGTCTAGAATTTCTGATTTATAGGGAAAAACTGAACCTAAGATGAGTCTAGAATTTCTGATCCATGGTCTTGCTCTTTGTTATAGATATGATTTGGATGTTGTAGCGGGGAGAGATATTTTTCAATGCAATGAGAATGAAGTTTTGGATACCATAAAGAAGTTGATTACAATTTATAATTTGCCTAGCAAGTCTGAGTCTTCCTTTATAAATATCTATGCTAGATTGAACACTCTTAAGACTAGTACAGTTGCTTTGAAAGATTGCTATAACATGCTTAGATAGCACCATGATTATGTTGCAATATATTTTGAGCCGTCAAAATGGTTTCCTACAATAAAAGTTGCTATAAACAATGAAATTTTTGATGCTCGTTGTTATATCATGTCTGAATTTTGTCTTATGCCTAAAGATATCTATGAGTCTTTGAATCTTTGGGGACTTTCTAAAGGATGAAAAGAAATATCTCTTACCAATAATGCAACTATATTACCCATTGGAATAGATGAGGGTGTGTTTACAAAAATCTCAGGGAAAGTGGTGTCTACTGATTATCTTGTTATTGAATGTGTAGGAAAAGGACAAATTACACTTGGAAGATCCCTACTGAAACACCTTGGAGCAATAATAGATGTGGAAAAAGGCATTATGCATTTTGCTTCTCCAATAAGCAATCATATATTCCCTAAAGATAAGAAGAAAGGTAAGAAAGGTAGCAGCAAGAAATTTTATGTTAACGCTTCTTCATTTGAAAATACTTGATTCTTGCTTCTTGTGCCTAACTTAAAGGCGTTAAAGAAAAGTACTTCTTGGGAGATAACCCAATAGTTTTCTTGAGTCTTGGAAGTTATTACTTATTTAATAACCTCTCCTTATCCTTTTTATTTGATTTTTGTGCCAAGAATAACCTCTAATGAGAGGGAAGTAAGATTTGGGGAAGTGCTATCCTGAAACAGATTTTTGTGCTCCACTGTAAAAAAATCATGTAAAATCTCTGTAAGTCGGATTGAGCTTTAATTTTCTGAATAAATCCCCCAGGTTTTTATCTAACTTTCGTTAGATCAACACTTTTTGATTTGAGCAACATAAGGTCTTCTAAAAAATCGGTTCTACATGTTGGTCTGTTTTGATAGATTTCTGCCATTATTTATATTTGCTTCTTTATTGATTTCTTTATTGATTTCTTTTTGGGTTATTTTTGGGAAATCGAGCTTTTTAAAGGAAGTTTCTACAGTAGCTTGTGTTCTTAGTGAAATTTTTGATGTGTTAAACTAAACCCCAAAGGTCTATTATCTTTTGAATACACTAATGTTGCTAATGAAGATTGTGTGAAGTTTTGTATGAAGGAAAATTTTCAGGTGTAAGGAGAGAATGATGTAATGAGATGAAGAATGGACAAAAGCTCAAGATTGGGGATGCCACCCCGGTGTCACCCCAAGAAATATCCAAGAGTTACAAGTGTCAAAGCTTGGGGATTCCCAAGGCATCCCCTTCTTCATCAATAAAAATCTTAGGTCTTTCTAGACACTTCGTTTTTATTGTATCATGCACTGCTGTGTTGTTCTTGGAGCGTCTTAGTTTTTGTTTTTGGTTTTTGTTTGCTTAGTTTGCTTGAATAAAGTAGTTGGACCCCCGATTTCGCTGTGTTGTTTCAAATAAGTTGATTGGTGTTGGAAAGGAGTAGGAAGTTCTTGCTTTAGTAGTACAAGAGGAGCTCGCTTTGACTGTGAATTAGACTTTATCATGTCATGCTAGATGCTGGTTTGACCTTATGCTTATTGATTATTGTTGTAGCATGACTTGTTCCAAACAATTAGGATTGCTTAATGTGCCTTGGAAGAATCATGCGTTGTTTTAACATACAAAAGCATAGTATTGTGGTATTCTCCTTTGATGCTTTGTTTGGGTTGACTTGGCACATGATCACACCATGTTATGACTATGAACAAGTCACCTTAGCCTATATGATCATTTAGTTTTTGACTTGTGGTACCACTTTATGCTTTGATTAGTAATGTTTTGTCGCTCTGCATGATTATGGCCATTATTGCTCTCTTAGTTGGTCGCTCCCAGTCTTTTGCTAGCCTCCACTTGTATTGAGTAAGCTCTACTCATGCATCCAACTCCCAAAAAAACAAGTTATTCCAAATTGTCCACTATAAATTCCTATGCATGGTGTGTTACACTATTCCAAGTATATTCTTGTTTTATCTACCTTCTAATTAAAAGGTCACTTTGTTATGTGAAAAATTAGTGATTAAAGCTCTCACAAACTTGATGGCACATTTTATTTTTCTTGCCCCTAATAAACTTGAACCATTGTGTCATCTATGTTGTATATGCTTGCACTTATACGTCGGAATTAGCAGAACCATGCTGTCATGGGGAACGCTTTCAACTTTGCACATGTACATTGTACCCAATTGATATCATGCTCTTTTGTTTATGGATGTCATCGGTGTGAAGTAAAAGGGGAGCTTGTAAGGCCATGGAGTTATGTATATGTGTTAGAGAAACGCCTGGGCCACTAGCCTAAGCCATGCCTAATCATGGTGGAAACTTACAGCATCACCATAGTGAGAAATCTATGAAGATTTCTTCTTATAAAAAAAGAAGAGTCATTGAAAAGAGGAAAGAGAGAAAAATCACCATTTTCCCATGTTAAATAAGAGATTTCTGAGATGCTCATTGTCTGCTTGCCTTGTCATTTTAATATGGGATAGCTCCTATATCACTGGGCAAGGGGTACCCCGTTGGAGATTCTCTATGATACACATGTACTTACTATGACAAGAACTTACCGGTGAATAAAGTTGAGTATCATGAGGAGCGCCCTCGTATTTAAGGGACATGAGATTGCCAACTTATACTTTGTCAAGCATATACTCCATATTTTGTTCACTTTAACCTTAATCACTTCAAGATGCTTATGATAGGGGAAATAAGAGCTGAAAGCTAACAAGTACCATAATTTTTGGAAGCTCTTTATGAAACTTGAAATCCCCGCTTCCATTTGAAGGGCCTTTCTTCCACTATTATATTGAGTCTCCACCTTCTATCTTAGGCACCAATTAAGAGAGCATAGTTGCCATTCTTAGTTCTATGTGCATTGTCCCAAAACTTATTGATTGATTCATATTGTTGATATTGCTTGCTCTTGAACTATTTGTATCTAGTCACTCTTATGAACTTTGAAGGTGTCCTATGCATTTATGTTTTGCTACTCCATGAGGGACAAGCTGAATGCCACTATGCTATGTTTTCTATATGTGAAACAAACAAACGTCTTTCAATGCATTGTTATTCATGAATCTTTGTTTGTATCCTTTCATGTTGCATGCATAGTTACTTTGTCTTATTGTTAGAACTTCACCTTTCATGCTCATGTTTAGAGTACTTCGATCCCAGCTATCAATGCTTGCAAATGGTTTGATCTTGATTGTGATGTTGCATGTCACCTCAAAAATTATTCTTTTTATCACTCACCTACTCGAGGACGAGCAGGAGTTAAGCTTGGGGATGCTTGATACGTCGTAAACATATCTATAATTTTTGATGTTCCATGCTTGTTTAGTACCCACTTTTCTTTGCTTTATTTACACTTTGAGGTGTTTTATATGTTTTCCGGAAATAACCTATTAACAAGATGCCATAGTGCCAGTTGCATGTTTTCTTCTATTTTTGGTTCTAGAAAAGTCAGAAAATGAATATTCTTGGAATTGGACGGGACAAAAGCCAAAGTCAATATTTCACCGAGGGGGACACGGAACCAGAACACGAGATGGAGGAGGGCTTAGAGGGGGCACACACCCTGGCCGTGCGGCTAGACCCGGTCCGCGTCTGGGGGGTGCAGCCGCCTCGGGCACCCCCACGGCCTCACTCTTCGCCTATAAGAAGCCCCCGATACCTAAACCCTAAGCACCCGATCAATCTTCCACGAAACAGTTTGTAGCTGCCGCCACCATCATCCCTATATCAGGGGGATCTGAAGCTCTTCCCGGCACCCTGCCGGAGGAGAGAGATCATCCCGGAGGCCTTCTTCATCACCATGCCAGCCTCCGGTATGATGAGTGAGTAGTTCCACCTTGGACTATGGGTCCATGCAGTAGCTAGATGGTTGTTTCTCCTCCTTTGTGCTATCATGTTTAGATCTTGTTAGCTCCGTTCATGATCAAGATCATCTATTTGTAATCATGCATGTTGTGTTTGCGGGGATCCGATGGATATTGAGATTACTATGTCATATTGATTAATGGTTTTGTCTTATTGATTCTATCATGTGTGTGTTGTTTGAGAGGGCTCTCCGTTTCTAGTAGCTATCTTGGCCAAGTAGATGCTAGTGACTCCAAGAGAGAGTATTTATGCTCGATAGTGGGTTCATGCCTGTATTGAATCTGGGGAAGTGACAGAAGTCTCTAAGGTTGTAGATGTGTTGTTGCTACTAGGGATAAAACAACGATCTTTTGTTCATGGAACAATTGTATTGTTTACTTTACACTCCTTGCTTAAAGCAGTTATCCTTTGCTTGCAACTTAATACTAGAGGGGGTTCGGATGATAACCTGAAGGTGTGTTACTAGTCATAGATGCAGTTGGATGGCGGTCTATGTATTTTCTTGTAATGCCCAATCGAATCTCATAGGATCATGAATGTCTAGTATTACATTGTTATGCTTTGCTCAGTCCTGTAAATTGCCCTGCTGTAATTTGTTTACCCAGCATGTTATGTTATTTATCTTAAGGAGAACACCTCTAGTGAACTGTGGACCCCGGTCCAATCTTTACCATTGATATATCTTCCACTTTTACTGTTTACTTTCTTCAAGCCACCAATACTGTCCACACCATATGGTTAATCCTTTGTTTTCAGCAGACCGGTGAGATTGACAACCTCACTGTTCGTTGGGGCAAAGTATTGAGTTTGTGTTGTGCAGGTTTCCAAGTTTCTAGCAACACCTTTGAGTCGTTTCATTCCTCCTACTAGTTTGATAACCTTGGTTTATTACTGAGGGAAAACTTTCTGCTATACTCATCATACCTTCCTCTTGGGGTTTCCCAACGAAGCTCTACATTGATCTGAGCTATAGTCAACAACGGCCTCATCGGAAACGACATCAAGAAGCGTCTGTTATGCCCACTCGAAAGGCTTGCGGGATCCTGGGCGGACGAGCTACCGTACATTCTCTGGATCCTGCGCACAATGCTGAACAGCTCAACTGGCTACACGCCCTTCTTCATGATGCACGGAGCGGAAGCTATGCTACCTGCCGAGGTATGCTACAAGGCCCCATGGTTGTCGCTTACAGCAAAGCTAAATCATCGGCCGCACTTGAGGACTCTGTTGACACGTTGGATGAGGCACGCGACATCGCCGCGACACGCTCAACGGTGTATCAGCAAAGCCTCCGCAAATACCATAGCCGCCGGCTGCGTCCAAGGTCCTTCGCCGAAGGAGACCTCGTCCTGCGACTCAAGCAGGAAGGGTACAAGAAGCTCGAGTCACCCTGGGAAGGACCATACATCGTCACTGAAGTCATGCCAGGTGGAGCCTACCGCCTCAAAGAAATCAATTCAGGAGTCGAATACTCCAACCCCTGGAACGTCGCAAAACTGCAACGCTTCTACCCCTAGTTGCATTTTACTTTCAATAAGGCTATCCAGCCAGGATCCTAAGACAAACACTATACCCCTGCATTACTCTGAATAAAAGCTAAGTTCCTTCGCCCCAAAAAATTCTCCTTTGTACTATTTATCGCTTAAACATACTCGGGGGCTGCGCCTCACCTTACGACTTCGTCGATTGACAACAAACGCATATAACCTGAGTAGATGACTACGTCAGGCTAATGAAAAGTACATGCATACTCTATAATCATAAAACGCACTATGTGACAATACACACAATTTTTACAAGGGTATTACTATCCCACTCGAAAATATACAGACTTTACATTATTACATTTTTTCTAGGACTCAACTACGCTGGAGTAGAACATTTGTCCGCTCCTCAAATACATCTATAATCTCCTCGGCATATTGCGCCACCGCCGTGTAATGTGGACGCATGTCCCACGCCATACCATCTGGGGGGAGGAGGTGGCCCAGCCGCTATCTCCGCAAGATTAACATCACGACGATGCAGTCGAACAAGAGATAGGGATGCCTTCACGCCCGCAATCAGCTGATGGAGCATCATCACCCTCACATGACCTGCATCTCGAAACTTCCCGAGAAAACCTAGAAAGCTAGAAGGTGCAGAATATAAAGGGAACATGGTGTCCCAAATCGCCGAGAGTGACGCCCTTGCTTGTTTCAGCACCCGAAGAACTTGGTGAACACGATATTTCACTGTCGCAAGGACGATCGCTCAATCACGGTCCATCCAGAATAAACCGCCGGCTTCCAGCTCTTGTTTCATCAAGCAATTCATTCGAATCACTACGCGTTCCTTCTCTTCCTTCGGAAGAATATTCACAACTGCACACAAAGCAGTGAATAAGTTCACAGAAAACAACTGGTGCACTCGAAAATACAAGGAGTCCAGGTAACTTACATTGGATTTGCTCGCCAATCTGCCAAAACTCTTCAAGCAGAAACTCCTCCCTATCCATGGCTTGCTCAGCCTTCGACTTCCACACATCCGCATGACCGCGGATGCTAAGTACGTCCCTCTCCAAACTTCGGACGCGGTCATGTAGGAAAGGCAACTGCGATGACTCGCTCAGCGACGGGCGAGAACCAAGCGCAGGAGAAGGTATGATCACTGGATCCTCACCCGAAGGACCCTAAGGGTGAACAGGCAAACATGAACATCACAAACATTTTCAACAGTAGTTGAAAGACGGATTCATACATATACATAAATAAGGCCATTTTGTGGCAAAGTGAAGCTTGTTCATCCAAAAGGCATTACATATGTAGCAAGGGAAGAGAGCTAGACTAGCTATAAGGAAAGAAGGTTCGAAGTGCCAGCACCGGAGCAGCTTCGGATCCAGAATGCCTGCTCTTGGCCGCTCGCTACTACTCCAGCGCATAGTCAGCCAGAAGATCAATGAGCCGAGGTACATAATGCTTGCAGCGGGAGGCGAAGGTGGAAAATGCTACCTCGGTGCCATCCGCCATTGTCGGCATCTTGGACGTGACCTGCGCCAAGTCCAGCTGGGCTCCGGACGCCATCGCCAACACCATAGCAGCACTGACTCCCTTCTGCATGCTTGTACTTTGCCGGAGCATCACCCGACAGAGCATCACCAGCGAGTCAACGTCTTCGAGGGCAGCGCCCTTGGGTTTGACCTCCTTGTAGAAGCACGCAACCACCTTTTTGGATTTCTCAAGGGAGACGGAGGCAGAGGAGCAGCGGTCCTTGATTGCTACGGTAGCATCTGCCAGGAGATCCACGTGCTCCAGCATGTTGCGTTCAAACGTGATGCTAGAAGCATCTGACAAGAAAAGCAATAAAACATTCGACTGAGGAAAGAGAAATCGCACTCACAAAACAGAACACTCAAAAGAATTGCAAGGTGACATACCAGAGATAGCTTTGGCAACATCCATAAGCTTTTCAGCCATGGCCTTTTCCTAGGTGGCTGTGACGGCCGCGAGTTGCTACTCACGGTCTTCACCCTCCTTCTACTGGCACTGGAGGGCCTCTGCGTCATCCTTCACCTGTTTCTCCGCTTTGCCGAGGCTCTTTTCGAGAGTGTTCAGCTTGCGGAGAACATCGTTGTTCTCATTTATAGCAAGAGGCAACAAATAGTGAACACGTCGAAACTTTGGAGGATTCAAAACAAAACAAAAGACATCTACGCACCTCGGAGTTGTTTGAGCTCACCCTCCAGCGACATATGCTGCTGGATAAGGAGGTTGGCGATGCGGACAAAAGTCTGCGAAGAGGCCAAGCAAGTCTGATGAGTAAAGAGCTCGGGGGCTCCCCCAAAGCAATGAGAAAGCAATACTTACGTGGTCTGGCATGGACTCCGAAGGTTTTGCTATTGTCTTCCGCATAACTAGTGCGCGAGCCTCCCGCCTCGCTGAGCTTGAATCCTCGTCAGCGGAGTTGGCCACCATATTGGGAAACGAAGACGTCGGCTTTGATTCCCCGATCATATCTTTGGTCCCCTCCTCGAGCGACACCTCCGAGTGATTACTACTAGCAATTACAAAGAACCAGATCAACAACAAGCTAATGCCTAGCACATGAATAAAGTAACAAGATGTGACCAGAGCAACTTACAATGGTATGTACGACAAGTTGAAGACCTGAGCCTCCTTCTCCTTCTTCTTGGCTAGCGGCTGCAGGGCCACCGTCCGAATAGGCACAGCAGGAAAGGGTGCAGACGATGCACCCTCATCCCCGTCGTGCTGCTGGAGGAAGGATGGACCCTTCGGTGTTGGTGGCGTTGCACCATCCAAAGTTTCACTCTGGGACCGCTTTCGGGTATGCACTTCGCTTGGCTCGGAGGCTTCCACGGAAGGATACTGCGCCAATACTGGACAGACTCGCAAAGGGAGAAAGAAAAGAACTGGACAGTGGAGCGGATAGAAATTCCGCAGCCACCCAGTGGATAGACACTGCCGGTGCCAGATTGCCTCTTCACGGAGTAGAGTCTCCGGAAGAGGCCAAAGTGCGGCTCAATGTCGAGCCAGCACTCGCAAAGAGTGATGAATCAAGCGAGGTGAAGGATAGAATTGGGATACAGATGGTGCAACTGAATCACATAGAAGAAAAGAAGCCCACAAAGAAATTCGTGGGAGGGCAAAGAAATACCCCGGATGACAAAGGCGTAAAACATCACGTGAAACCCTTTGGGTGGGCGAGAGCTTACCTCTTGGCCCTGGAGGATGGCGTTGTCCTTCTCCTTGGAGATCAGCTAGGCATCACGCAATTTGCGCAAATCCGAGTCGCCCGTATCTGTGTGCCGCCACCCGTCATCGGTGGTGCGGCTCGGAGCAGCAACTTTCTTTCTGGCACCGGCGGCGCTCAAACCCGCTGCAGTGGATGACATCTTCTTGGACTTTCCCATGACGGAGAGGCGAGTGCGGTGATGTGAACGAAGGAAATAAGAGGGAAATACACGGAGGATGTCTAATGCATAATAAGAGCAAGAAATGGGGGGCAATGGCGAAGAAGCAGAGGCAAATGGCGAGGGGTAAAAATCACTATTTTCCCCACGGTATAAAAGGGCGAAGACGATGCAGCAGAGCCATTGATTGAGAATCCCTAATGCGTGACTCAGATCTCGCCATCCACGTGTCAACACCAAACTGAATCGTTGCCAGCACGCCGTCCACTACGTGCGCAAATCGAGGAGATTTCGTAACTTTCACCACACTTACGCATGACTAGTCAATATCAAGTCAAGCGGTGGGACCCACGATCATCCTGTCGCATCGTCTCTGCTGCTGAAAACGGTTGAACTCAACAATCATCAGCAATGGCGTCATCAAGGCGAAGCTATCAATGGCTCAAAGGTTTTGATTGATGATAAAAGTACTTACTCGAGTCTACGACTCAACGAACTACTCGGGGGCTACTGCTATCAGGAGCGTTGGCCGCGCACCTGAGAAATTATAAGGGTCACACGACCTTGAAAAGATCTTTGAGTCCTACAACGAGTCTGCGACTCCACTATGGACTCGAGGGCTACTCCCATAGGGAGCGCTGGTCGCGCACCCTATGAACTATTCGAAAGAGATCCTTCGGATCAAGTACGAAAAAAATCTTTTTGGCAACTTTGCCCAAATTAACGCTAGGTGAGAGACAGTCTCCTTGGCCACCCAAAACACCTCCGCGGTGATAAAACTTCAAATGATGCATCTACGACACAAAGATGAGCCCTACAGATATCATTTGATGGCCTGGTAACGCACCAGACTGCGCTCTGCTAGTAAATTTCCGTATCAACAGGCACGATGAAAATCCCGACGTACGCGTTGGGTACATCACTCATTAAACACTAGGATTCGACTCCTATAAGACCTCAATAGCCTGAGTCAAATTACACCAGCATTCGTTCCAGATTCGAGTTCGGGGACTCGAGTCTGATGAAGATCGTGTTGTTTTGTCCTATGACAGTTAACTGGCCTTGATCCGTCAGGTCAGCCAGGCACATGCATCAACAATACCTATGAACTAACATGTTTATTTCCAAATATAGTACCAAATATAGAGCACCCGAAAGATTATGGAGTCTCCAATCGAATCTATGATTCGACTGAACACTCGGGGGCTACTGACAAGGATACCCTACGGGTGCATAACATTGGTATACCCGGTCCAGCCCAAGGAAGGCCCATACGGAAAATTGCAGCCCAGAAAGATTTTGGGTGGCCTAAGCCCATGGCGAATTAGACTCCTTGGAGGACAAGTCTAGATGTAGATAGAATTTCAAAGGGTCCAACCCTAATCTGTAACCGACTCGACCTGTCCCAAGACCTAGCCTATCTATATAAAGGTCGGGAGGGCATGGCGAGAAGGATCTCGATACCACATACACACACCTCCACGCCAGATTGCATCTGCGCACCCATGTAACCTTCGGTTCCGCCGTAATCAAGAACAGACAAGCAGGAGTAGGGTTTTCCCTCCGGGAACCTGAACCTGGGTAAACCTCGTGTCCCCTTGTTGTGTGTCTGTTAACTGTCTCGCGATCTCCAGCTTCCCCATCTTCTCCAAAACCCAAGTCCATAAAAATGGGCATTGACGAGTCGAACCCTCGTCACCAGGTGCTTTCCTTTATCTCCCTTATGAAGTTGGCATCGAGGAGTCTGTTGACTTCGATACCAATGGCTTCATCTCTTTGCTCAAACAGTCGATGCATCGACTGCTTGACCGGATTTGCATCCAAAAACACATTCACTGCATGCTCAGGCAAATTCTCTAGGAACTGGCATGTCCACAGGACACCGGGCAAAAATTTCCTAGCGCTCACGGAGGAATTCGACGAGCGCGAGTTCCTATGCGGGACTCGGATCATTGGCGATCAGAGCCACCTTGGAGGTGTTTGTCGGGTGTACCTGCACCTTTTTGGTGTTGAACATGGAGTCGAATGACATGTCAAGTGTGTTTTGCCTGGTGACTAGGGGTAGACCATTATCGATGACTTCCTTTAGTCTTGCGAGCTCCTCCTGCACGTCGAACGACTAGGATATTCTCTTGAAGTCCCTATCGCAGTTGTCCGATCTGGTGAAGCTTCCTGGGATGGTGATAACGCCGTTGGGCCCTGGAATCTTTAGCATAAGGTATGCGTAATGCGGCACCACCAAGAATCTTGCGATTGCCACGCGCCCGAGGATGGCGTGGTACTGTGAGGGCCAGTCCACCACCTCGAACTCAAGCCGCTCATGTCTTAAGTTGTCGGGTTTGCCGAAGATGATGTCGAGCCATATTTTTCCCACGGGTAGATTCCCTTCCATTGGATGATGTCGTGGAACATCGTGTCCGACGCCTCTAGGCTGCATAGCAGGATCCGCATAGCTACGAGTGTGCTGGTGAACAGCAGGTTGATGCTGCTACCACCGTCCATGAAAATGTGACTCATCTCGAATCCTCCAATATGTGCCTCTAGCACCAGGGAAGAGTGACTTGGGCGAGGTATCTGGCATGGGTGATCCGAGCGATCAAAGGTGATGCAAGACTCCGAGCCGCTGAGGTACTCAGGTATGGCTGGCAGAGATGTGACGGCCAAGTTGACCTGGCGGGTGATCTTCTTTTGCACCTTGATTGTTGGGCGTCATTTTTGTATCATTATAGACCCCAGCGGTGGTGGATATGCGTCTGCTCTGTTATTCTGTGCTGGCGCAGCCGCAGGCTGCGCGGGTCCTCCTAGTGGTGGAGGTGGAGATCCGTGTGCGACAGCTCCTGGAGCGGGGCCGAATCCTGGATTTACCGCTTGGCGACGCACCTGCGTGAAGCCCTCATGGAGTTTTTGGAACTCACTGCAATCCTTGAGCATGTGGTTGGCCTTCCTCTTACCATCATGTTTATCGATGCAGAAGTGGATAGTGCAGGGACCTGACAGTTATTCAAATTCGGATGGCTCATCATCGTGGTTGCGGCGCTGCCATGTTTGGGTGGGTCTTCCACCATCGCGGTAGTTGCCACCGTGATACCCGCTATTGCGGTTGCCGTCATCACGGCGATCGGCCTAACCAGCCGCAACCATGTCGACATCTTCGCGATCGTCGTAGATGCGCGACCTTCTTTTTCCGCGGCGGTCACACCTGCGGCCGAAGTCGTCCTCGTCATCTGAACATGTTCGTTTGGCGGCATCTTCGCCATCGGCCTAGAGATTGGCAATGTCCATCAAGTGATCGATGGTTTTGGGCTTGATGCGCCCTAGCTCTTCTTTGAATTCACGGCGCCTTATGCCATCATTGAAAGCGTCGATTTCCCTTTCCTCCGAGATGTTTGTGGCGAAGTTTTTGATGATGGACCAGCGTAGTATGTACGAGCGAAAGGACTCGTTGGACCGCTAGCAATAGGCGTGTAGTTCCTCGATTGACGCTGGTCTCTTTCTTGTGCCTTTGAAATTGAGGATGAAGCACTATGCTAGCTCTTCCCAGCTGCAGATGGATTTGGAGGGGAGGCTGTTGAGCCAGGCTCTGGCTGCACCTATCAGCTACAGCTGAAGGCACTGCATGGCTGTGTTTTTGCTCCCTCCATGGAGCTTGACTGACGACAGGTGGTCGTCGAGCCAGATCTTAGGCTCCTACGCGTAATCGAACTTAGGGTTGTTCGAAGGAAGTTTGAAGTTTTTGGGCATCCGCGATTGCCGCACAGCCCTGATAAAACACATGGCACCGCACAGCTCCGTGTCCTCGTCTTCGGACTCCGTGGAACACGCGCGTTTTGCGCGTGTCTTGTCGATCTTGCACTGTGCGAGCTCATTACGAGTGTCATAGTTGATGCTCATGCGCCGTGGGCTGTGGCGCCGTCGCGGCAGGTCATGCTCTTCCTCTTAGGATGAGGGTGTGCGGATTCGAGTGAATTTTACTGCAGCCTTCTTCTTTGGCTCCGCGGGTGTTTCATCATGGATCGCGGATCCAGCAAGTCTGAGACCTGAATCGTAGATTTGTGGATTGCGTCCCGCGGGTCTCCTGTTGGAGGCGGGTTGGATGCTAGGTAGGTGGTGGCCACCATGACCGCGGCATGTGGCGTTTTGAGCATGATGTTGCCCTGCGAGTCCATCGTCACGAAGGAAATGTCGAGTGCCTTTGTGGCCTCGCGTTGTGCGGCAGTATCCATGCATTCCAAGCGGGAACTATGCTTGCGACCGTCGTAGCCCTTCGATTTAGAGCCACCAGCAGAGAGCGCATCTCTCCTCGCGCTTGACTCGTCAGCCGCCCGCCTGCGCTGATCGAGTTCGTTTTGCTGCTCGATCTGTCGATTGTGCTCCTTGATGATGAGCTAGTGGTATCCCATCATCATATCGCGAGGGGAGTCGATTGGTAGAGGGTGAGTGTCTCGCACGACGTCACGCACCCTTTCCCATTAAGCGTTGTTGAGGTTGATCTCTTGACGGGCGCGATTGATGCCTTCAGCATTGTCGGGTGCCCTATTCCAGCGGGGATTAGGTGGGGGTGGTCTGTTTCCTCCGTTTGTGGCGTTGGGAGCCTGTAGTTCGTGAGGGGGTTTTGGCGGGTAAGTGACGTCACCCAAATTACCATCGTGAATGTATACGCATACGTCATGACGGGGGAGGTCATTGCTCCCATAGCTTTCATATCCAGAACCGTAGGTTCCTTCATCAGTTGGGGGATCGCACAGATCGGACTTGCAGTTTATGCTGTCATTCGAATCGCTTGTTAGCAATGTTGTGCGCAAGGCATCGATTGGTGGCACCCGCTCTAGGAGGCGGAGGGTGTCGATCTGTCCCACTTGAAGCAGAAACTTCCGAACAGCATCTCGAATCCGTTGCCTACGGACTTGAAATCTTTGCGGGTGGCCGGAGAGTGGGCGGTGAAGTCAAGAGCACCAAAGAGGAGGTGATTAACTTTTGCCGAGGAATCGAAGATTGCTCCAGATGGGACCGTCACAACCGCACGATCAGCGTCCCCAGTTCCCACAGACGGGCCAGTTGACAAGGGTGTGACTTGGCAATGCCCATTGTTATGGACTTAGGTTATGGAAAAGATGGGGATGCTGGAGATCGCAAGACGGATAACAGACACGCGGCAAGGGGACACGAGGGGTTTACCCAGGTTCAGGCCCCCAGAGGGAAAACCCTACTCCTGGTTGTCTATTCTTGATTGATGGCGGAACCAAAGGTTACAGGGGGTGCGCAGATGCAATCTGGCGTGAGGTGTGTGTATGAGTTGGGAAGATCCTCCTCGTCGCGCCCTCCTGGCCTTTATATAGATAGGCCAGGTCTCGGGGGTAGGTCGAGTAAGGTTATAAGTTAGGGTTTCACCCTTCAAATTTCTATCTACCGCTAAGCCGTGTTCTCCAAGGAGTCAAACTTCTACCGGGCTTGGGCCATCCGGAGTCTCCTTGGGCAGCAAATCTTCATGTGGGTCTTCACTGGTCTAGACAGGGTATACCAATATCAGGTACCTGTAGGGCATATCCATGTCAGTGGGTGCCCACACATTGCCTCTTCTTCATGGAGGTGCCGACGGACGGAGCGGCGGAGCCTTGGGGGCCGGCGGCTGCAGTGGCGTGACGTCGGTAGCGATCGGCAGGAGGCCAGAGAGGTCCATGCCATTGATTCTGGGTGGGGGAAGCACCAGAGATGAAGGGGAGAGGGAAATCGGTGTCGATCGCGGTGGAGGACCTAGGGAGCGGGAGGGGAACGATCTGAAATGTCCCTCCTTGCCAACTGACGGAAGGGTATATAGGATGCACGTCGGTTCCAAGCGCGGAACTAGAGATTCCCAGTTTCACCCACGATTTTTATCGGCGCCCATAAAAAGTTTAATGGTTTCGTCCTTTTACGGGCACTAATCGGTGCCGATTTTTCGCTCGTAGCCCATAACCGACGATTATGTTATGGTTTTAACCTTTTTATGGCACTGCTAGAAATGCTCTTAGGGCATCTACATCGGGCCGACCCAAACATTCGTTTCTATCCATTTGGATTGGGCTGCGGTCACTTTTGGGTCGGGTACGGCCTATCCCAAAAGTGACCGCACTTAGGCAAACCGAGTGACTTTTTTTCTTCCAAATTCAAACATAGATAGTTTGCGCTAAATTCTGGCAAAGTTCGTACATATTCATATGTAATTTACATTCATAGTTTAAAAACAAAATTAAACTAGCCCTTGTCCAAACCCTAGCAACTCATCTTCACATGCTGGCGCCACCGCGTCCATCTAGGGGTCGATGTACTCTGCCGGCTCCAGAGGTTGGGTGGTGGCAGGGCCGGAGCGGGCGTGGGTGGGTCGATCACCTGCCAGGCCATGCCACCGATGGGCCCGTGCGGTGGTGGAGGTACGCCAGCTCCATCCCCATCTCTGGAGTGATTCACGGCGCTCACCCTGGTAGTGGAGGCGGTGGAGGCAACTGGGTGTTTGCCTGCGCCACCAGACTGGTGAGCTGGATGGCCTCTTGGAGCCGCCGCACAAGGCATCCACGTCCCGCGCGCTGGCCGCAATGGCCTTCTAATTGAAGGTGTCCTCGTCGTAGCCCCACGCTACGGCCTCCCGGTACTCCGAGAGCAGATTTGCGATGGAGGCCACACCTAGGTCCACCACCTCCTACTTAATGACGATGGCATCGTTCTCGTCATCATCGTCGCTGTCGAGCTCGTCGTCCGAGTGGTTGAAGGTGCCCTCGTTGTCTGAATAGATGGTGGGGATGGGTTAAACCTCCCACGGTTGTCGGTCGCCGCGGAAGTTTCTCGCACGCCATGTCGTGTGCTCCTAGTCGAGGAACGTTTTCCATAATTCCTTGCTCTGGTAGCCCCTCTCCCACTGCTTTGTCAGTGAGAGGTTGCTGATGTGATGGAGAATCTCCTCCTATAGCCCTTTGCCCTTCTTGGGCATGGGCGGCACTGGGAATCGGTCCCGGTTGAGGTTCCAGCCGGTGTGGAGGGAGACAAGTTTGTTGTTGATGTTGACGTCCTCCTTCCATCGGCGCCCGCACTCCACAACACGGAAATATCATCGGCTGTGATGGTCCCGCGGGGGCGGGTAGTCCCCCATGGGGCGGTGGGTGTAGTACTCTAGCCGCGGCGAGGCGGCGTCATAGAGGAAGGCCGGCAAGCGGGAACGCTGGCAGCTAGAGCCGGAGCTAGTTGCCTCATTGTCATTCTTGCCCTTCTTGAACCACCCCGATGTCTTCATCGTTGGCAACGGCTGCTGCTAGTGTTGCGATGGAGAGAGGTGGGGAGTGCGGCACCAGCGGGCGCAGGGTTAAATAGCCCTTTCGCCCGCAAACGTGTGCAGGTTCCCGCTCCTTCGCCATCAATGCTGGAGGCAGCGTCCTATTAGGGTGTCGTCTTTTCGCCATTGATGGCGTAGGCTTCCACATGTCAGCCTTCCACCCACACCTCTAAATCGCTGTCACGGTTGTGTCTGAATCGCTGAAGTTGTGCGCGTCTGAATCACTGTCACGCTAATTGGTGGCTGATGGGTGGGCCAGTGGCACGCGTGCACAGGACACACCCTCGTTCCGCCTGTGTTGGACATACGCAACCGTTGCCCAAATTTGGTGCATGGATGGGTCGAGCCGGACGCATCGGTTCGGATGGGTCGTGCCGCTCAGCGCCATGCATGTCTCACGCGTCCGTGTTCAGACGCGATCGGACGGGTTGGGTTGACCCAGACCCGGTGGATATTTTCTTAGTCCTTTGTCGCCCCGGCTCCCCTACCTCCGTAGGTGTTGGAGATATGCCCAAGAGGCAATAATAAAAGTAGTTATTATTATATCTTTGTGTTTATGATAAATGTTTACATTCATGCTATAATTGTATTAATCGGAAACATTAATACTTGTGCGATTTGTAAACTTGTTAGAGTCCCTAGTAAAGCCTCTTTGTAATACTAGCTTGTTGATAATAGATGATCATGGTTTCCTGATCATGAACATTGAGATGTTATTAACAACAAGATCATATCATTAGGAGAATGGTGTGATGGACATACTCCTATAGTTAAGCATAGCATAAATATCAAGTCATTTCAATAGTTTGTTTGCTATAATCTTTCAGATACATAGTAACCTAAATCCTTTGACCATGAGATCATGTTAATCACCATCACATGATGGATGCTTTGATGACATCAAACACCACTTCGTAACTGGGTGGTTATAAATGTGGCATTGAGTGTTCGGAAAGTATGTGTTGAGGCACATGGATCAAGAGTGGGATTTGTCCATCCATATGACGGATAGATATACTCTGGGCCCTCTCGGTGGAATGTCATCCAATTATCTTGTAAGCATGTGACTGGCTCACAAGGGATCACATATCATAGGAACGAGTAAAGAGTACTTATCGGTAATGAGGTTGAACTAGGTATGCAGAGATACCGACGATCAGACCTCGGGTAAGTAAAGTATCGCGAGACAAAGGGAAATTTGTATCGTATGTAAATGGTTCATTCGATCATGAAGTAATCGTAGAAATATGTGGTTATTGATCGGAGAAGAGTCTTGTTCATGTTTGCATAATTCACGAGTCGTAGGAGACACACTTAAGGATTCGATGTTGTTTAGTAGATATGGAAAGTGAGTAAAGATACTGAATATTTTTCGGAGCTCGTATGGGATCCGGGATATCATGAGGAGATCCAGAATGGCCGGAGAATAAGATTCATATAAGAAAAGTCCAATTTCGGAGTTCGGGAATGGTTTCAGTGTTTTCACCGGAATGTTCTAGAAGGGTCTAGAAGGTTCACTGATCCGGAAGGCGAAGGGTACAGGGATGTGTCATGACAAAGTGGAATGGTTGCATCATGTCCTAGGTCACATGGCTGGACACTTGGAATAGAGAAATCAAACTCTAATTTGAAAGTCAAAATAAGGTAGTTCGAAAAAGTCAAAGTGGGACTTTGGTTTCCAAGTGGAGGGAGGGAAGGAATCCTACCTCAGGGAGGATTCCTCCCTCTCCCTTGCGCCGGCCACATGAAGTGGAGTTGGGGGAGGACTCCCTCCCCCTTGCCGCCTCCCCACCTATAAAAGGAGTGGTAGGACGCCCCTATCCCTCACAACACACCCTAGCTTGTCCGCCCCTCTCTAAACCGCCGCCACCTAGGCGATCTCTTCTAATAGCCGACTTGGGGGCTAAACCCTAGCCCCTAGCCTCCGCCCACACCACCCCCTCGATGCCCTATAAGCTCTAGATCGTCGAGGCCCTCTTCTACTCCACCATACTTGCTCCGGCTTAGGCGAAGCCCTGCGGGATATCCCCTCTACTTCTGACACCATGTTGTCGTGCTACTGGAATCGCGAGGAGGGAGCTACAACCTCCGCTGCCTGCTGGAACAAGGGAGAGGAAGGTCTTAATCGAGTACCAAACGTGTGACCGACTACGGGAGCGCTGCCGGAACGAGGCGTTGAAAGTATCGTCTATGCGATCTTGAGATCGACAAGTGAAAAACTACATCACCCACGAGAATCCGCTCTCGTTAACTGCTTTGGAATCTTCGAGGGTGTGTACTCCATCGACTCATTGCTACAATCTAGTAGATAGATCTTGTCTTGTATGTGTTCATGCGGTAGAATTTTTTTGTTTTCCATGCTACGAACCCCTACAGTGGTATCAGAGTCGTGTCTATATGTAGATCTGTTGCACGAGTAGAACACAATGGTCATTATGAGCAGTGGTGTTTTTATTATCAATTGCTTCTTGTGTACTTTTCATCTTGCGGGATGGTGGTATGAAGCGGCCCGGGCTAACCTTACATGATATCGTTCATGAGACTTGCTCCACGCTCTACATGCAACTTGTATTGCATAAGTGGCTTGGCGGGTGTCTGTCTCTCCCATCATAGTGAAGATTCAATATACAATGGGCACTTGATAGTTCATGCATCAACATTGTGGTTCTTGTTCGTAAGTTAGAACGATACTTATTGAAAGCCCCAAACCACGTAAAATATACAAAGAAAATTAGAGGCGTATAACTTTGTTTTGCAGGGGTGTGTTGTGATGTGATATGGCCATGAATGTGATTATATATGATGTATGCAATGATCCTTATTGGAAGTCGGCAACCAGCAGGAGCCTTAAGGTTGTATTTTAATTTCGTTAAGACCTGCATGTCTATTATTCAAAGTAGTTGTAATAGTTGATGCTGGTGGACGACAACCATGGAGCAGTGCCATTGACTTTGACGCCATGCCGGTGATGATGGAGATCATGTTCGTGCTTGAACATGGAGATCGGAAGCACAAGAAGAAAGGCCATATCATATCACATATTATGAATTGCATATGATGTTAATCCTTTTATGCATCTTGTATTGCTTAGATCACGAGGTAGCATTATAAGATGATCCCTCTCACAAAATATCAAGTAATAAAGTGTTCATCCTTAGTTAGCACCGTTACCAAGACTCGTTGTTTCGAAGCACCACGTCTGGCATCCCGCAAAACCACAACTAGAAAATCGCGTTGTTTTTGTGAATTGCATCATCATGACCGCATGCTCATGTCATCATGCCACATTGCATTTGAGCATCGTCATCATCTTGCATTCGCTTGCATAAAACTATTTGCAGAACAACCTCTTTTTGTTTTCTAAAACGCCCCGTCTTTAATTCAACTCAAAACCGGGTTTCCGGAATATTTGTTTTGTCTACCCGCGGTTTGCAAAAGTCCCATTTGTAATTAATAAAATATTGAATTATTTTCAGTAGGGGCAGTCGAACGGGCCGATTCGACCCGAACGACCACCCCAGAATAAACGGTCCATTTAAATTGGTCCGCCTAAATCCCTAAACATACCCAACCTAGTCTACCCACACCCCCTCCACCTCACCCCCACCTATCCCAGGCTGCCACATCACCTTGGCCATCCCCCCCTCCAACCAAAATCTGCCACTTGGCCCTCTCTCCCTTTTCCTCTCCCCCTTTTTCCTCTCTCTCTCAACACACCCAGCAACCCCACCCGCGCCCCAGCTACACGCACCCGGTCCACCCCCACACACGCCCCCACCTGCCGCTGACCCCCTGGGCCCGCAGCCCACTTCTCCCCGCCCGGACCCCACCGGACCCACCCCTGGCCGCGACCCGTCCCCACCTCCCGTCTCTCCCCTCCTCGAACCTCTCTGCTTCCTCTCTTCCTTGTCCCTATCCCCACCCCGACGATCTCCTCGCCCTACTCTCTTCCTCGCCTGCCTCGCCGCTCCTCCCCTCGCAGCACGCGCCGTCGGCCGCCTGTGAGCCCACCGCCGGTCCCCCTCCTCTGCTCGCCCTCCCCCTGAGCGCCGCCGCCGGCCTCATCTGCCGCCTCCCTCCGAACTCCACGCGCCGTCTTCGCTGCCTCTCTCCCCGCCGCCAGCGCCTGCTCGCCCTCCTCCTCCGCGCGGGCCCGCGACGTCACCGCCGGCGAGCCGCGTCGACCTCGCCGTCACCCCTCGCCTCCTCCCCGCCTCTCACCTCACCGCGCTCGGCCCTCCGCTCGCCGGCCCCATCCCCTCAGCGCCGCCCCGGCCGCAGCCCGTGCCGTCTCCGGTCTTCCCCGCCGCGCCTCCGACGCGGTCGCTCCGCCCCGCCGTTCGCCTCCCAGCGCCGCACCGCCCTCCGCCGACCGTCGCCGAGCCGCCTCGTCTCCAGCAACCTCTGGCCGCCCCTCACCTTGCTGCCACCCTGCGTCGGCCTCGGGCCCGCGTCCCTGGCCATGTCGGCCTCGATCCCTCTTGGACATCTCCGCCTGCCTGGAAGCTCTCCTCAACGACCTTCACCGCTACGAGCTGTTCCGTCTTGGGCGCCTTCACCAACCTCCTCTTTGTGTTCCGCCTGTGCGCGTGCTGGTGGGTGCTAGCCTTGTTCTGGCCATGTCGGTTAGTGCTGTACCAACGCGTGGATGTGGAGGGGTGGTTGTACTGAAGTGGTGGAATTCCTTGATGTGGTGCCATCCGATGAACCACCCACCTGCCAGTCCCAGTCCAGCACTCATAAACAATGCCGATCCAAGTTCCGCCTTCAATGAACAGAGGCGAATCCGAAGCCGTCCCCGAAACCCGGAGATCATCGTCATGATTCAACAAAACCTTCTTCATGGATCCTCAAGTACTCCTTCACCGGACCTCGAAGCCCGAACGACAAGGTCGTCTTCCCAGATTCCAAAGACCGATCCCGTTGAGGCCATGAACCCTTCAAGATATTTGTAACAACAAGATCGACACCGACAACCGAGTGGAACCCCGAGTACTTCGTCGTGGGAACTAGGGGAGATAACGCCGAATCGACAAGATCTACCTCGCGGAGCGGCGAACCCCCGGACCCGGAGCATCCCTGGACACCAAGAACTACCGGCGACCCGACCAAGACCCGCAGACCGATCCCGCCGAACGCCAAGATCTTCAATCGGATTCGAGGACCCGACAAGATCTTCGTGACGACAAGATCGGCACCGACTAGGGCGGGTCCGATGTGCCCCCGACGCCCACCAAGTACTTCCTCCCGGAACGCCAAGATCTGCCCCGCTATCCGAGACCGAGCCCGTCGAACCCTGAACCCTGAGACCGGACCCCGAACCCCGGAAACACCAAGACCGTCGAGACCCCTAATGTGTGAACCCCTTTCCGAGAACCCTATTTTTATAAATGGTCAACTATATGAATTGTTGCATACTTAATTGTTCATGCATGCATCCTTGCCTGTGGTTTGGGGGCCTTATGCTGATCCACCTAATAATTAAATATGGGGCCCATATGCGGACAAATCTAGCCTTATATTGGCCTCATTTAAACATGTGTAGCGAACCGGTGCCATCTGTTGTCTTGCTAAACAACATTTAATTTGCGGGGTAGATAAACAACTAGAACCATATATCTAATTGTCGGGACCCCAGTTCCGCTTAATATTGACCTAATTGCACCGCATCTTTGCCATGCCATGCACCATGCATGCATCATGCCGATCTTTTGCCGTAGTATTAAATATTGCATCCGGTGTTTATTCTAGTGTTTTGCTTCTTCGCGGATAAGGACGTTGAGTTGATGTGAGCTTCGGCCCGATCTTCGGTTGAACCTTCGACAACGTTTTCAGGCGATCATCTCCCCCTTTCTACCTATCTTACTTTTATAGTATTTATTTCCTCCTGTTGATCTATTGCTATCCGTGTTGCGATGCTCTAGTTTTCGTACCGTGATATCCCTTGCAGGCCTATATTGCCATGGCCACCTCCTACAACCTGTTGTTTGGTAGATAGTTGGACTTGCGCGTCGTAGTCGCTTGCTCAAGTGCTGTTGCGTGTCGCCTTGTACCACAGTTGTTGGAGTATGCCGCATGTTGATGTTGGAGATGATCATGGCTTTAATTATCGTTCACTTTAAGTCTTGTTTAACAACTAAAATTGAAGTAAGTAAGCAGAGGCATCGGTGGGTGATAGATAATATTTGGTTTCCGACCGCCCACTTGTGTCCCGTAGGACCCCGAGTACTTGATACCTGTTCCTTGATTTATCGCCCTATCCACATACGGGGAATTATGGGACCCCCCTTAGCCAGAGCTTGATTCATTCTTATTTCTTGGGGCCACAAACTAGTTTGAGGTTTTGTTACTATCCTGTACTTATGCCATGCTTTATTACTGTATTTACGATTGTGCGAGGAGCACACTGTACTGTTTAGGATCGTGGCATGATTCCGCGGTATCGACAAGCCCAGCCACACTTTCGGGTTCCCAGTCGTTTACAGCCGTCCCCACAACCTTGAGTCCGTCTCGGAGCCGGCCGGCTTCGTTGCCGGTCTACTCTAAGGGGTGGCCCCCTAAAATATTTATGAATCTTGTGATTGCTCTGTCGTGAAAGCCTCGTTGGGTTTTGATTTGGTTTTTCCGAGGTCGATCGTGTGTGTGTTGCTATTTGTGCACCCCGGCCGGGTTAAAACTTTCTGAAAGCCGTGTCCGCGGTTATGGACGACTTGGAGCACAGTATCTCGATCATAGACAACTATAACTAAAGTTTACTGTTATAAATTGACTTGTATCTGATATGACTAGTAATCAGCTTCAACTATAACGGAATGGCTAACTAAAACTGCCCACAATGGCTTGTTTGGTTGTCGCTTGCGACAATTGTATCTGACTAGTAAGTATTGCAACTACAACGGAATGGCTAAACAAAGGTACCAACAACTGCTGGGTTTTGGGTTATCTCATGCTAATTGTATCTGATTAGTAAGTGTCGCAACTACAATGGATTGGTTAACTAAAAGTGCCCACTGCTTAATTTATCAGGATGATTATCTACACTTGACTAGTAATTGCTGCAACGATAACCGAATAAATAAAAATGCCAACTGTGTGAGTTCCTCGGTTGACTTCCTCGATCGGTGTCGAGGGGGAAACACCAGGATGGGTTTGTTTGATGGTAGTACCAGGTTGGTTCCGAATAGGTCTTTCTTACCCCTCTCTGATTGCCGCCAGTTGTATCGAGTCTCTATAGGGTGTATAGTGCATGTTGCCGCTGCTGCTTCAGTCCACCATACCTATGTAGGCGAGGACCGCCGAATTCTAGCCTCGCTGTGTACTGGCCTTAGTACTGACGCTCCTCTTTTTCCTTGCCCTTTGTCGGCACCCCTTTTGTTTAAGCAGGTTGTGAGATCGACGTCGTTAGCAGGGTTACCCTTCCGGCTTGGCCTGGGCAGGGTTATGGACGCCATTGGTTATTCTTCAGGGCTCTTAGCCCCATTTGCATCTTGTCCGTAGTCGGACGCTCCATGTTTTCAAGGTGATTTGGATCTTTGTACCGTATATATGTATTCTTGACTCATGGAGTCGCTGTTGTATATATATATCTGTTCTGTGGGTCCCATCGAGGACTGTTGTGTAATGTTATTACTTCGTTTTCCACCCGCACGAAAGTGCCTGGTGGGCACCTTTGAATCGTTTCTATGCGGGTTTGGCGGGTTTCGCTAAAACTTGCATAGGTCCGATTCTGAGGGTGTTACAGAGTGGTATCAGAGCTCAGCAGTTGCGATACCCCACAAGTCCAGCCTGTAGGATAACCTAGCTAACGGCCGAAGTAGAGTGTCAAAACTATTTTTGAAAAATCGGTTGGATAGTTCCGATTAGGTCTGATTTTACTCCTTACCCTCTACTATTCTCCTCTTACCTCTACGTGTTTTGAACCTGCTCTCTTATCTTTTCTTCTAGTCCAGGAATTCTCGTGGTGGGGTTTTCCGTCGTACCTTCAGGGTTTCGCTTCCTCCATTGATAACGATGTTCTACCATCCGGTGTTCAAGCTGCCTGAGGAATTCGTCTGCTACGGTACCATTCTTTGTTCCTTGTTTGTGCCTTCCGGTGTTTTCCGACGCGACGACATCATCTACGCCAGATCCGATGCAGAGTATGCATCACTCCTTTGTTCCGAACCTCGCTTGTCGAGATCTTCAGTCTGATTCCGAGAATGGTTGCACGCTTTTCCACTGATTGTGCAGAGTAATAGTTTGGGTGCGTGATGGATTGGCCCCCATGCCGACTACCCCTTCTATTCGCTTGTGTACATTGAAGTGGATGAGAATGCATCGGTTCCCCTTTCCATCGGAGCTAGAGGTGGCTTTATTTGTTGATACCTCTACCTTCGACCTTTTGTTTCCGGAGTGTTCCCTCGACGATCACGGACAACGACCTCTTGTTAGTGGTGTCGCGAGGACCTACACGAAGCGAGAAGACGCAGATCGCCGACCTTTCATTCCGGTACCATGAGGCGGATCTCGAGGGCGAGATCCATTGTTAGTGGTGTCGAATTGTGGCATCCCGCAAAACCACTACTAGAAAATCGCGTTGTTTTTGTGCATTGCATCATCATGACCGCATGCTCATGTCATCATGCCACATTGCATTTGAGCATCGTCATCATCTTGCATTCGCTTGCATAAAACTATTTGCAGAACAACCTCTTTTTGTTTTCTAAAACGCCCCGTCTTTAATTCAACTCAAAACCGGGTCTCCGGAATATTTGTTTTGTCTACCCGCGGTTTGCAAAAGTCCCATTTGTAATTAATAAAATATTGAATTATTTTCAGTAGGGGCAGTCGAACGGGCCGATTCGACCCGAACAACCACCCCAGAATAAATGGTCCATTTAAATCGGTCCGCCTAAATCCCTAAACATACCCAACCTAGTCTACCCACACCCCCTCCACCTCACCCCCACCTATCCCAGGCTGCCACATCACCTTGGCCATCCCCCCTCCAACCAAAATCTGCCACTTGGCCCTCTCTCCCTTTTCCTCTCCCCCTTTTTCCTCTCTCTCTCAACACACCCAGCAACCCCACCCGCGCCCCAGCTACACGCACCCGGTCCACCCCCACACACGCCCCCACCTGCCGCTGACCCCCTGGGCCCGCAGCCCACTTCTCCCCGCCCGGACCCCACCAGACCCACCCCTGGCCGCGACCCGTCCCCACCTCCCGTCTCTCCCCTCCCCGAATCTCTCTGCTTCCTCTCTTCCTTGTCCCCATCCCCACCCCGAAGATCTCCTCGCCCTACTCTCTTCCTCGCCTACCTCGCCGCTCCTCCCCTCGCAGCACGCGCCGCCGGCCGCCTGCGAGCCCACCGCCGGTCCCCCTCCTCCGCTCGCCCTCCCCCTGAGCGCCGCCGCTGGCCTCATCTGCCGCCTTCCTCCGAACTCCATGCGTCGTCTCCGCTGCCTCTCTCCCCGCCGTCGGCGCCTCCTCGCCCTCCTCCTCCGCGCGGGCCCGCGACGTCACCGCCGGCGAGCCGCGTCGACCTCGCCGTCACCCCTCGCCTCCTCCCCGCCTCTCACCTCGTCGCGCTCGGCCCTTCGCTCGCCGGCCCCTTCCCCTCAGTGCCGCCCCGGCCGCGGCCCGTGCCGTCTCCGACCTTCCCCGCCGCGCCTCCGACGCGCTCGCTCCGCCCCGCCGTTCGCCTCCCAGCGCCGCGCCGCCCTCCGCCGACCGTCGCCGAGCCGCCTCGTCTCTAGCAACCTCTGGCCGCCCCTCACCTTGATGCCACCCTGCATCGGCCTCGGGCCCGCGTCCCTGGCCATGTCGGCCTCGAGCCCTCTTGGACATCTCCGCCTGCCTGGAAGCTCTCCTCAACGACCTTCACCGCTACGAGCTGTTCCGTCTTGGGCGCCTTCACCAACCTCCTCTTTGTGTTCCGCCTGTGCGCGTGCTGGTGGGTGCTAGCCTTGTTCTGGCCATGTCGGTTAGTGCTGTACCAACGCGTGGATGTGGAGGGGTGGTTGTACTGAAGTGGTGGAATTCCTTGATGTGGTGCCATCCGATGAACCACCCACCTGCACAGTCCCAGTCCAGCACTCATAAACAATGCCGATCCAAGTTCCGCCTTCAATGAACAGAGGAGAATCCGAAGCCGTCCCCGAAACCCGGAGATCATCGTCATGATTCGACAAAACCTTCTTCATGGATCCTCAAGTACTCCTTCACCGGACCTCGAAGCCCGAACGACAAGGTCGTCTTCCCAGAGTCCAAAGACCGATCCCGTTGAGGCCATGAACCCTTCAAGATATTTGTAACAACAAGCTCGACACCGACAACCGAGTGGAACCCCGAGTACTTCGTCGTGGGAACTAGGGGCGATAACGCCGAATCGACAAGATCTACCTCGCGGAGCGGCGAACCCCCGGACCCGGAGCATCCCTGGACACCAAGAACTACCGGCGACCCGACCAAGACCCGCAGACCGATCCCGCCGAACGCCAAGATCTTCAATCGGATTCGAGGACCCTACAAGATCTTCGTGACGACAAGATCGGCACCGACTAGGGCGGGTCCGATGTGCCCCCGACGCCCACCAAGTACTTCCTCCCGGAACGCCAAGATCTGCCCCGCTATCCGAGACCGAGCCCGTCGAACCCTGAACCTTGAGACCGGACCCCGAACCCCGGAAACACCAAGACCGTCGAGACCCCTAATGTGTGAACCCCTTTCCGAGAACCTATATGAATTGTTGCATACTTAATTGTTCATGCATGCATCCTTGCCTGTGGTTTGGGGGCCTTATGCCGATCCACCTAATAATTAAATATGGGGCCCATATGCGGACAAATCTAGCCTTATATTGGCCTCATTTAAACATGTGTAGCGAACCGGTGCCATCTGTTGTCTTGCTAAACAACATTTAATTTGCGGGGTAGATAAACAACTAGAACCATATATATAATTGTCGGGACCCCAGTTCCGCTTAATATTGACCTAATTGCACCGCATCTTTGCCATGCCATGCACCATGCATGCATCATGCCAATCTTTTGCCGTAGTATTAAATATTGCATCCGGTGTTTATTCTAGTGTTTTGCTTCTTCGCGGATAAGGCCGTTGAGTTGATGTGAGCTTCGGCCCGATCTTCGGTTGAACCTTCGACAACGTTTTCAGGCGAGCATCTCCCCCTTTCTACCTATCTTACTTTTATAGTATTTATTTCCTCCTGTTGATCTATTGTTATCCGTGTTGCGATGCTCTAGTTTCCGTACCGTGATATCCCTTGCAGCCCTATATTGCCATGGCCACCTCCTACAACCTGTTGTTTGGTAGATAGTTGGACTTGCGCGTCGTAGTCGCTTGCTCAAGTGCTGTTGCGTGTCGCCTTGTACCACAGTTGTTGGAGTATGCCGCATGTTGATGTTGGAGATGATCATGGCTTTAATTATCGTTCACTTTAAGTCCTGTTTAACAACTAAAATTGAAGTAAGTAAGCAGAGGCATCGGTGGGTGATAGATAATATTTGGTTTCCGACCGCCCACTTGTGTCCCGTAGGACCCCGAGTACTTGATACCTGTTCCTTGATTTATCGCGCTATCCACATACGGGGAATTATGGGACCCCCCTTAGCCAGAGCTTGATTCATTCTTATTTCTTGGGGCCACAAACTAGTTTGAGGTTTTGTTACTATCCTGTACTTATGCCATGCTTTATTACTGTATTTACGATTGTGCGAGGAGCACACTGTACTGTTTAGGATCATGGCACGATTCCGCGGTATCGACAAGCCCAGCCACACTTTCGGGTTCCCAGTCGTTTACAGCCGTCCCCACAACCTTGAGTCCGTCTCGGAGCCGGCCGGCTTCGTTGCGGGTCTACTCTAAGGGGTGGACCCCTAAAATATTTATGAATCTTGTGATTGCTCTGTCGTGAAAGCCTCGTTGGGTTTTGATTTGGTTTTTCCGAGGTCGATCGTGTGTGTGTTGCTATTTGTGCACCCCGGCCGGGTTAAAACTTTCTGAAAGTCGTGTCCGCGGTTATGGACGACTTGGAGCACAGTATCTCGATCATAGACAACTATAACTAAAGTTTACTATTATAAATTGACTTGTATCTGATATGACTAGTAATCAGCTTCAACTATAACGGAATGGCTAACTAAAACTGCCCACAATGGCTTGTTTGGTTGTCGCTTGTGACAATTGTATCTGACTAGTAAGTATTGCAACTACAACGGAATGGCTAAACAAAGGTACCAACAACTGCTGGGTTTTGGGTTATCTCATGCTAATTGTATCTGATTAGTAAGTGTCGCAACTACAATGGATTGGTTAACTAAAAGTGCCCACTGCTTAATTTATCAGGATGATTATCTACACTTGACTAGTAATTGCTGCAATGATAACCGAATAAATAAAAATGCCAACTGTGTGAGTTCCTCGGTTGACTTCCTCGATCGGTGTCGAGGGGGAAACACCAGGATGGGTTTGTTTGATGGTAGTACCAGGTTTGTTCCGAATAGGTCTTTCTTACCCCTCTCTGATTGCCGCCAGTTGTATCGAGTCTCTATAGGGTGTATAGTGCATGTTGCCGCTGCTGCTTCAGTCCACCATACCTATGTAGGCGAGGACCGCCGAATTCTAGCCTCGCTGTGTACTGGCCTTAGTACTGACGCTCCTCTTTTTCCTTGCCCTTTGTCGGCACCCCTTTTGTTTAAGCAGGTTGTGAGATCGACGTCGTTAGCAGGGTTACCCTTCCGGCTTGGCCTGGGAAGGGTTATGGACGCCATTGGTTATTCTTCAGGGCTCTTAGCCCCATTTGCATCTTGTCCGTAGTCGGACGCTCCATGTTTTCAAGGTGATTTGGATCTTTGTACCGTATATCTGTATTCTTGACTCATGGAGTTGCTGTTGTATATATATCTGTTCTGTGGTCCCATCGAGGACTGTTGTGTAATGTTATTACTTCGTTTTCCACCCGCACGAAAGTGCCTGGTGGGCACCTTTGAATCGTTTCTATGCGGGTTTGGCGGGTTTCGCTAAAACTTGCATAGGTCCGATTCTGAGGGTGTTACACCACGTGATGATCGGGTGTGCTAGATTCAATGTGTGCATACAACGGGAGCAAGCCAGATTTTCTCATGCAGAAACTAAGGTTAATCTTGATGAGCCTAGCATGTACAGACATAGTCTCGGAACACGGATCACCGAACGGTAAAGCATGAGTCATATAATAGATATGATGAACATGTTGATTGTTCGCCTTTGAAACTACATCATCCCTCATGATGATCGGACTTGATGTAATGGATTTGGTTCGTGTGATCACTAAAACAATGTGAGGGATATTGTTTTGAGTGGGAGTTCACCTAGATTAATTTAAGTATTAATTAGAACTAAATTTGTCATAAACTTAGTCTAAACTATTGCAAATATGTTATAGATCAATGGAGGCCCCTACCATCAATTTTAATGCGTTCCTAGAGAAATAAAAGTTGAAAAACAATGGAAGCAACTTCACGGATTGGTTCCGCAATTTAAGGATTGTCCTTAATGCTGGTCATTTGACCTATGTGCTGGATGCACCGCTGGGTGACCCACATGCAACTGATGCTACCGATGAGGTGAAAAATGTTTACCTTACTTGGAAGAATGATTACTCCAAAGTTCATTATGATATCTTGTATGGTTTGGAATCGATGCTTAAGAAAAGGTTTGAGAACTTTGACCCACATGATATTGTCCATGAACTCAAAATGATATTTAACGCTCATGTGGCAGTTGAGAGTTATGAGGCTTCTGAAAAGTTCATTAACTGCAAGATGGAAGAGGGCAGCTCCATCAGTGAGCATGTTCTTAAGATGTCTGGGCACGCCAATAAGCTCCAGAGCTTGGGTATAGTGATTCCTAATGCTTTGGGGATTCACCGTGTCCTCCAATCACTGCCACCAACTTACAAGAACTTTGTGATGAACTACAACATGCATAGCATGGATAAGTCGTTACTAGAACTCTTCTCTATGTTGAAGTCTGTGGAAGTCGAGATCAAGAAAGAGCACCAAGTGTTGATGGTCAATAAGACCACCAATTTCAAGAAGCAACATGATACGTCGAAAATGTATCTACAATTTTTGATGCTCCATGCTTGTTTAGTATCTACTTTGCTTTGCTTTGTCTACACCTTGAGGTGTTTCTTTATGTTTTTATAGACTAACCTATTAACAAGTTTCCAAAGTGCTAGTTGCCTGTTTTCTTCTGTTTTTGGTTCTAGAAAAGGCAGAAAATCAATATTCTTGGAATTGGACGGGACAAAAGCCAAAGTCAATATTTTACCATGGGGAACAGGAATCCTGAATACGAGACAGAGGAGAAGCACCAGGGGGCCACACCCCCTGGTGGCGCGGGCTGGGCCCAGCCGTGCCTGGGGGGTGTGACCACCCTGGCCACCGACCCTACCTCGCCTCTTCGCCTATAAAGTCCCCCCGAGACAGAAACGCTAAGTACCGATCAATATTCCACAAAACAGTCTGTAGCCGCCGCCATCATCGTCCCTAGATCGGGGGATCTAAAGCTCTACCCGGCACCCTGCCGGAGGGGAGATCATCCAGGAGGCCTTCTTCTCCGGTATGAAGTGTGAGTAGTCCCACCTTGGACTACGGGTCCATGTAGTAGCTATATGGTTGTATCTCCTCCTTTGTGCTTCCATGTCTAGATCTTGTGAGCTCCGTTCATGATCAAGATCATCTATTTGTAATAATGCATGTTGTGTTTGTGGGGATCTGATGGATATTGAGATTACTATGTCAGATTGATTAATGGTTTTGTCTTATTGATTCTATCATGTCTGTGTTGTTTGTGATCTTGCATGCTCTCCGTTTCTAGTAGCTATCTTGGCCGACTAGATGCTAGTGACTCCAAGAGGGGGTATTTATGCTAGATAGTGGGTTCATGCCTCTATTTAATCTAAGGGAAGTGACAGAAATCTCTAATTTTGTAGATGTGTTGTTGCCACTAGGGAGAAAACAACGGTCTCTTGTTCATGGAACAAGTGGATTGTTTACCTTACACACTTTGCTTAAAGCAGTTATCCATTGCTTGCAACTTAATACCGTAGGGGGTTTGGATGATAACCTGAAGGTGTATTACTAGTCATAGATGCAGTTGGATGGCGGTCTATGTATCTTGTTGTATTGCCCAATCGAATATCATAGGATCATGAATGTCTAGTATTGCATTGTTATGCCTTGTTCAGTCCTGTCAATTGCCCTCTTGTAATTTGTTTAGCTAGCATGCCATGTTTGTTTATCTAAGGAGAACGCCTCTAGTGAACTATGTACCATGGTCCAATCTTTACCATTGATACATCTTCCACTGTTAATTTTTACTTTCTGCAAAGCTAATATTATCTTCCACACCATATAGTTAATCCTTTGTTACAGCAAACCGGTGAGATTGACAACCTCACTGTTCGTTGGGGCAAAGTCTTGAGTTTGTGTTGTGCAGGTCTCCAAGTTTCTAGCAACACCTTTGAGTCGTTTCCTTCCTCCTACTGGTTTGATAACCTCGGTTTCTTACTGAGGGAAAACTTTTTGTTGTGCTCATCATACCTTGCTCTTGGGGTCTTCCAACGAAGCGCCCACGACAACATCGTGCGCGCCATCAAGCTTTTCTGGCGCCGTTGCCGGGGAGGCTAAGGACGTCTTCACAAGGGGAGTCCTTCACAACCTTTCTCTTTACTTTGTTTTTGTTTTGCTTAGTTTCTTTTGCTCGGTTTTATTTGCCTCTTTTTATCAAAAACTCCAAAAAAAATAGTTTCCTTTGTTTTGCTTTCTCTTATCAAAAACACAAAAAAAATTAGTTCCTCCTCTAGTTGCTGGTCTGTTGTTGCCTTGCTTTGTCATGCTTTCTATCAATGGATGGTTTCTTTGAAACTAGTTCTTATTGGCAAGGTGGATTCACGAAAGAACAAAAGTGTTATTATAAGGAACACCGTTTGTCACAAAAAGGGAAACACGTATGGGAACAAATTTATAAATTGAATACTATTGCTAGAGAGGTATACTCTACTTATAATGTTACTTATTGCTTTGATAAATCTTGTTGTTGTAGGGGGTATAAACACCTGCCTTTTCAATGTGAGTAAATGATAATGTTACCATATATTCTTAAGTTAATGGAAATTATGACTTTTATGATGTGGAACAAATTGAAGAATTTATTGCTTTCAAGGGTGCATTTGAACTTGCCAGTTTGCTTGAAAATACTGGTGATGCACCTTATGAATATGAGGTTTATGAGATACTTAAATTTTGCTTTGATAATCACAAGGAAGAAAATGGCTATATTCTTGAATATTTTAATAGGTGCTTTCCACAAATGGAAGAGACTAATGCCTTGCAGGAGCCTATGGAAGAAGAAATTGCTAAACCTGAAAGCTCATTAGATGAAAAAGAGGAGGTGAGTGATGGTCAAGAGGAGGAAGAATGGATATATCCATGTATACCTTATAATGAGAGTAACTCTTTACCTCTTACATTATTTGATTGTCCCCCATGCTTACCTACGGAGGATGAATGTTATGTTCCTGTGGATTCTTTTGAAATATCTGCTACGGGTAAAACTTGTGATAATAGTTATGCTCCTGATATATATAATAATCCTATATTTGTGCCTAACTTCGAAATGCATGGTACTAAAGAGTTTTGCTTAGAAAATGTTTATGATAAAGCTCTAGATGATGGTCCTATATTGAATGATCAGTCTTCTTGTTATAAAATTGTTAAAAGTGGGTTTGAAGGTTTTAATCCCACTATTTTTGATCTTGATAAAAATTATATTTTTATAGATCATGAAAATCATGATTTATGTGATAGTTATATTGTTGAGTTTATTCATGAGGCTACTGAAAATTATTATGAGAGAGGAAATTATGGTTGTAGAAGTTTTCATGGTACTGAAACACCTCTCTATGTGCTGAAAGTTTTGAAGTTGCAATTGTTTTATCTACCCTTTCTTGTTACTATGTGCTTCTTTGATTTATTTTCTTACAATATTCCTATGCATAGGAAGTGGGTTAGACTTAAATGTATTTTGAATTTGCTTCTTTATGCTCTCTTTTACTTCAATTCATAGTTCTTATGTGAGCATCTTCTCAAACTATCAAGCCTAACTTAAAGGCGTTAAAGAAAAGTACTTGTTGGGAGATAACCCAAGAGTTTTCTTGAGTCTTGGAAGTTATTACTTCAGTAATGATCTCTCCTTAACCTTTTTGTTTGCTTTTTGTGCCAATAATGACCTCTAATGAGAGGGCAGTAAGATTTGGGGAGTTGTTATTTCGAAACAAATTTTTGTGCTCCACCGTAAAAATTTGTGTAAAATATCTGTAAGTCGGATTGAGTTGATATTTTCTGAATAAATCCCCCAGTATGTTATCTAACTTTCGTTAGTCCAACACTTTTTGATTTGATTAACATAAGGTCTTCAAAAAAATCGGTTTCTACCTTCTGGTCTGTTTTGACAGATTGCTGCCATTATTTTCATTTGCTTCTTATTGATTTATTTTTTAGTTCTCTTTTGGGGAATTGAAATTTTTAAAGTATGTTGCTACAGTAGCTTGTGTTTTTAGTGAAAGTTTTGCTATTCTAAAGCTAAACCCAAGGGTCTATTATCTTTTGAATACACTAATGTTGCTAATGAAGATTGTGTGAAGTTTTGTATGAAGGAACATTTTCAGGTGTAAAGAAAGAATGGTGCAATAAGATGAAGAATGGACAAAAGTTCAAGCTTGGGGATGCCATCCCGTGTCACCCCAAGAAATATTCAAGAGGTACAAACGTCAAAGCTTGGGGATGCCCAAGGCATCCCCTTCTTCATCAATAAAAAGCTCAGGTCTTTCTAGACACTTCGTTTTTATTATTTCATGCACTGTTGTGTTGTTCTTAGAGCGTCTTAGTTTTGATTTTTGGTTTTAGTTTGTTTAGTTTTCTTGAATAAAGAAGTTTGGACCCCCGCTTTCGCTGTGTTGTTTACAAGAAAAGGTTGGAGTCAGCCATGAGTAGAAATTTTTATGCTTATAGTGGTACAAAAGTGAGGTTGCTTTGATTGTGGCTTAGACTTTATCTTGTAATGCTACATGTTGTTTTGGCTTTATGCTTAGTGATTATTGATGTAACATGACTTGCTCCAATTCGTTGAGAGTGCTTAGTGTGCCTTGAAATAATCATGCGTTGTTTTAGCATACAAAAGCATTGTATTATGGTATTCCCCTTTGATGCTTTGTTTGGGTTGACTTGGCACATTCTCACACTATGTTATGACTCTAAAAAGTCACCATGAGCCTCTATGACCATTTATTCCTTGACTTGTAGTACCACTTTATACTTTAATTAGTAATGCTTTGTCGTTCTGCATGATTATGGCCATTATTGCTCTCTTAGTTGGTCGCTCCCAGTCTTTTGCTAGCCTTCACTTTTGCTGAGTAAGCTCTACACATGCATACAACTCCAAGAAACCAAGTTATTCCAAAGTGTCCACTATAAATTCCTATGCATGGTGTGTTACACCATTCCAAGTATATTCTTTTTTTCATCTATCTTCCAATTAAAAAGTATTTTGTTATGTGAAAACTTAGTGATTAAAGCTCTCATGAACTTAATGGCACACTTTATTTTTCTTGTCCCCAATAAACTTAAACCATTGTGTCATCTAAGTTATATATGCTTGCACTTATACGTTGGGATTAGCAGAACCATGCTGTCATGGGGAACGCTTTCAAAACTTTTGGATCTCTAACCAGTTGATATCATGCTCTTTTGTTTGCGGATGTCGTCGGTGTGAAATAAAATGGGAGCTTGTAAGTCTATGGAGTTATGTATTTTGTGTTAGAGAAACGCCTCCATGCCTAATCATGGTGGAAACTTGCAGCATCACCATAATGACATCTATGAAGCATTCTTCTTATAAAAAGAGACATATTGAAAAGAGGAAAGAGAGAAAAATCACCATATTCCCATGGAAAATAAGAAGATTGCTGAGATGCTCATTGTCTGCTTGCCTTGTCATTTTGATTATGGGAAAGCTCTTGTGTCATGTGCAAGGGGTACCCCGTTGGCGGTTCTCTATGATACGCATATACTTACTATGACAAGAACTTGCAAGTAACTAAAGTTGAGTAGCATGATGAGTGGCCCTCGTACTCAAGGGACATGAGATTTCCAACTTATACTTTGTCAAGCATATACTCCATAGTTTGTTCACTTTAACCTTAATCACTTCAAGATGCTTATGGTAGGGGCAATGAGGGCTGAAAGCTAACAAGTACCATAATTTTTGGAAGCTCTTTTTGAAACTTGAAATCCTTGCTTCCCTTATGAAGGGACTTTCTTCCACTATTATATTGAGTCTCCACCTTCTGTCCATAGGCACCAATTGTGAGAGCATAGTTGCCATTCTTAGTTCTATGTGCATTGTCTCAAGACTTATCGATTGATTCATATTATTGATATTACTTGTTCTTGTGCTATTTGTATCGAGTCTCCCTTATGGATTTTGAAGGTGTCCTATGCATTTATGTTTTGCTACTCCATGAGGGACAAGCTGAATGCCACTATGCCATGTTTTCTGTATGTGAAACAAACAAACGTTTTTCAATGCATGATATTCATGATCTTTGTTTGTAACCTTTCATATTGCATGCATAGTTACTTTGTATTACTATTAGAACTCCATCTTTCATGCTCATGTTTAGAGTTATTTGATCCCAGCTTTCAATGTTTGCAAATGGTTTGATCTTGATTTTGATGGTGCATGTCACCTTAAAAATTATTCTTTTTATCACTTACCTACTCGAGGACGAGAAGGAGTTAAGCTTGGAGATGCTTGATACATCGGTAACGTATCTATAATTTTTGATCCTCCATGCTTGTTTAGTATCTGCTTTGCTTTGCTTTGTCTATACTTTGAGGTGTTTATTTATGTTTCTCTGGACTAACCTATTAACAAGTTGCCACAGTGCCAAATGCATGTTTTCTTCTGTTTTTGGTTCTAGAAAAGGCAGAAAATCAATATTCTCGGAATTGGACGGGACAAAATCCAAAGTCAATATTTTACCATGGGGAACACGAATCCTGAATACGAGACGGAGGAGAAGCACCAGGGGGCACACCCCCTGGCGGCGCGGGCTGGGCCCAGCCGCGCCTGGGGGGTGTGACCACCCTGGCCGCCGCCCCTGCCTCGCCTCTTCGCCTATAAAGTCCCCCGAGATAGAAATGCTAAGTACCCGATCAATATTCCACGAAACAGTCTATAGCCGCCGCCACCATCGTCCCTAGATCGGGGGATCTAAAGGTCTTCCCGGCACCCTGCCGGAGGGGAGATCATCCCGGAGGCCTTTTTCTCCGGTATGAAGTGTGAGTAGTTCCACCTTGGACTACGGGTCCATGTAGTAGCTATATGGTTGTATCTCCTCCTTTGTGCTTCCATGTCTAGATCTTGTGAGCTACGTTCATGATCAAGATCATCTATTTGTAATAATGCATGTTGTGTTTGTGGGGATCCTATGGATATTGAGATTATTATGTCAGATTTATTAATGGTTTTGTCTTATTGATTCTATCATGTCTGTGTTGTTTGTGATCTTGCATGCTCTCCGTTTCTAGTAGCTATCTTGGCCGAGTAGATGCTAGTGACTCCAAGAGGGGGTATTTATGCTAGATAGTGGGTTCATGCCTCTATTTAATCTAAGGGAAGTGACAGAAATCTCTAATGTTGTAGATGTGTTGTTGCCACTAGGGAGAAAACAACGATCTCTTGTTCATGGAACAAGTGGATTGTTTACCTTACACACTTTGCTTAAAGCAGTTATCTGTTGCTTGCAACTTAATCCCTTAGGGGGTTCGGATGATAACCTGAAGGTGGATTACTAGTCATAGATGTAGTTGGATGGCTGTCTATTTATCTTGTTGTATTGCCCAATCGAATATCATAGGATCATGAATGTCTAGTATTGCATTGTTATGCCTTGTTCAGTCCTGTCAATTGCCCTGTTGTAATTTGTTTACCTAGCATGCCATGTTTGTTTATCTAAGGAGAACGCCTCTAGTGAACTATGGACCCCGGTCAAATCTTTACCATTGATACATCTTCCACTGTTACTGTTTACTTTCTGCAAAGCTACTATTATCTTCCACACCATACAGTTAATCCTTTGTTACATCAAACCGGTGAGATTGACAACCTCACTGTTCGCTGGGGCAAAGTCTTGAGTTTGTGTTGTGCAGGTCTCCAAGTTGCTAGCAACACCTTTGAGTCGTTTCCTTCCTCCTACTGGTTCGATAACCTTGGTTTCTTACTGAAGGAAAACTTGTTGCTGTGCTCATCGTACCTTGCTCTTGGGGTCTTCCAACGAAGCGCCCACGACAACACTATGCGCATCATCACAAGGCAAGCCTAAGAAAAAGGGAAACTTCAAGAAGGGCAGAAAGAAAGCTACCGCGTCGACGAAGAAGACCAAGGTTGGGCCTAAGCCTGATACTGAGTGCTTTTACTGCAAGGAAAAGGTCATTGGAAGCGGAATTGCCCCAAGCACTTGGCGGATCTGAAGAACAGCAACATCAAGAAGAAAGGTATATCCGATATACATGTTATTGATGTGTATCTTGCTAGTAATCGTAGTAGTTCCTAGGTATTTGACTGGTTCGGTTGCTCATATTTGTAACTCGAAACAGGTGCTACAGAATAAACGGAGACTAGCGCAGAATGAGGTGACGATGCGCATTGGAAATGGATCAAAGGTTGATGTGATCGCGGTCGACACGCTACATCTTCATCTACCATCGGGATTAGTTTTATACTTAAATAATTATTATTTGGTGCCTGCATTGAGCATGAACATTATATCCAGATCATGTTTATTGTGAGACGATTACTTGTTTAAGTCTAAGAATAATGGTTGTTCGATTTATATGCGTAATATATTTTATGGTCACGCACCTTTGATAGATGTTCTATTCTTATTGAATCTCGATTGTAGTGATACACATGTTCATAATCTAGAAGCTAAACGTTTGAAATTGAATCATAATTCTACAAACATGTGGCACTGTCGTCTTGGTCACATTGGAGTGAAGCGTATGAAGAAACTCCATTCCGATGGACTTCTTGAATCACTTGATTTCGAATCACTTGAAAGATACGAAGCATGTCTGATGGGAAAAATGACTAAGACTCCATTTTCTAGTATGATGGAGCGAGCTACAAACTTATTGGAAATCATACATATCGATGTGTGTGGACCGATGAGCATAGCTTCGCGCGGTGGTTATCGTTATGTTCTTACTTTCACTGATGACTTGAGTAAATATGGGTATATCTATTTCATGAAACATAAGTCCGAAACTGTAACACCCTCAGAATCGGACCTATGCAAGTTTCAGCGATTCCCGCCAAACCCGCATAGAAACGATTCAAAGGTGCCCACCAGGCACTTTCGTGCGGGTGGAAAACGAAGTAATAACATTACACAACAGTCCTCGATGGGACCCACAGAACAGGGATATATAACAGCGACTCAAAGAGTCAAGAATACAGATATAATATACAAAGATCCAAATCACCTTGAAAACGATAGAGCGTCCAGCTACGGACAAGATGCAAATGGGGCTAAGAGCCCTGAAGAATAACCAATGGCGTTCATAACCCTGCCCAGGCCTAGCCGGAAGGGTAACCCTGCTAACGATGTCGATCTCAAAACCTGCTTAAACAAAAGGGGTGCCGACAAAGGGCAAAGGAAAAAGAGGAGCGTCAGTACTGAGGCCAGTACACGGCGAGGCTAGAATTCGGCGGTCCTCGCCTACACAGGTATGGTGGACTGAAGCGGCAGCGGCAGCATGCACTGAACAACCTATAGAGACTCGATACAAATAGCGGCAATCAGAGAGGGGTGAGAAAGACCTATTCGGAACCAACCTGATACTACCACCAATCAAACCCATCCTGGCGTTTCCCCCTCGAGACCGAACGAGGAAGTCAACCGAGTAACTCACACAGTTGGCAGTTTTACTTATTCAGTTATCGTTGCAGCAATTACTAGTCAAGTATAGATAATCATCCTGATAAAATAAGCAGTGGGCACTTTTAGTTAATCATTCCGTTATAGTTGCAACACTTACTAGTCAGATACAATTAGCATGAGATAACCCCAAAAACCCAGCAGTTGTTGATACTTTTATTAAGCCATTCCGTTGTAGTTGCAATACTTACTAGTCAGATACAATTGTCGCAAGCGACAAACCATACAAGCAATTGTTGGCAGTTTTATTTAGCCATTCCGTTGTAGTTGAAGCTGATTACTAAACATATCAGATACAAGTCAATTTATAACAGTAAACTTTAGTTATAGTTGTCTATGATCGAGATACTGTGCTCCAAGTCGTCCATAACCGCGGACATGGCTTTCAGAAAGTTTTAACCCGGTCGGGGTGCACAAATAGCAACACACACACGATCAACCTCGGAAAAACCAAATCAAAACCCAACGAGGCTTTCACGACAAAGCAATCACAGGATTCATAAATATTTCAGGGGGCCACCCCTTAGAGTAGACCCGCAACGAAGCCGGCCGGCTCCGAGACGGACTCAAGGTTGTGGGGACGGCTGTAAACGACTGGGAACCCGAAAGTGTGGCTGGGCTTGTCGATACCGCGGAATCGTGCCACGATCCTAAACAGTACAGGTGCTCCTCGCACAATCGTAAATAAAGCAGTAAAGCATGGCATAAGTACAGGATCGTAAATAAAACCTCAAACTAGTTTGTGGCCCCAAGAAATAAGAATGAATCAAGCTCTGGCTAAGGGGGGTCCCATAATTCCCCGTATGTGGATAGCGCGATAAATCAAGGAACAGGTATCAAGTACTCGGGGTCCTACGGGACACAAGTGGGCGGTCGGAAACCAAATATTATCTATCACCCACCGATGCCTCTGCTTACTTACTTCAATTTTAGTTGTTAAACAGGAGTTAAAGTGAACGATAAATAAAGCCGAGATCATCTCCAACACCAAACAGACGGCAATACACCAACAACTGTGGCACTTGACGACACGCAACAGCACTTGAGCAAGCGACTACGACGCGCAAGTCCAGCTATCTACCAAACAACAGGTAATAGGATGTGTCCAAGGCAATATATGGCTGCAAGGGGATATCACGGGTACGGAAACTAGAGCATCGCCACACATATAGCAATAGATCAACAGGAGGGAAATAAATACTATAAAAGTAAGATAGGTAGAAAGGGGGAGATGCTCGCCTGAAAAACATTGCCGAAGGTTCAACCGAAGATCGGGTCGACACTCGCATCAACTCAACGGCCTTTTCCGCGAAGAAGCAGAACACTAGAACAAACACCGGATGCACTATTTAATACTACGGTAGAAAATCGGCATGATGCATGTATGATGTATGGCATGGCCAGAGTGCGATGCGATTAGGTTATACTAAGCGGAACCGGGGGTCCCGACAATTAATAAATGGTTCAAGTTATTTAGCTACCCCGCAATTTAAATGTTGTTTAACATGGCCAAATATAGCACCGGTTCGCTACCTCAATTTAAATGAGGCCAATCTGAGACTAGATTTGCCCGCATATGGGCCCCATATTTAATTATGAGGTGAATCGGCATAAGGCCCCCAAACCACACAAATATGCATGCAAGTATGGCAATTAATATGCAACAATTTTAATATATAGCATTTATAAAGTAGGGGCTCGGGAAAAGGTTCACACATTTAGGGTTCGGCAGATCTTGGGGTTCCGGGGTTCGGGGTTCGGTCTCAGGGTTCAGGGTTCGACGGAATCGTTCTCGGACAACGGGGTAGATCTTGGCGCATCCGGGTTCTCGGCGAGCTCGGCGTCCGGGAAGGGGAACTTGTCGCACCGGTGGTCTTCGGTTCCGGGGTGAAGCACTCGGCGTCCTCGAGGGAGTACTTGTCGTATCCGTGTCGGCGGCCTTGTTGTTCCGTGTAGGCGTTCTCGAGGTCGATGGCGAACTTGTCCGGTACCGGGGTTTTTCGGAGATCTTGGCGCGGCGCCGGTTACGGGATCGGTCTTCGGGTTCGGGGTCTTGGCGTCCGTAGTAGGTCTTGGCGCTTCGGTTCGATGTCGTCCTCCAGGTACCGCGGGTGCTCGGACGATGCGTTATCAGCTGGTCATGGCGTAGACGGCTTGTTGGTGATTAACACGCCGTAGAGTAGATTACACACGCAGCCACCTCTTCTCCTCAGTGCACCTAGTCGTTCTTGATTTGGTCACACACGTCTCCACGAGCTCGTTGTAGCACCAACAGCACATATCCCACCATAAGAACACGAATACACGGCGACGAGCCGTGTGAGGCAGAGGCGGCCTGGGGCTCGGGTCGGGGACGACAGCGGGCGGGCTCGGCAGGAGGCAGGCACGGAGGGGTGCGGAGGAGGTCGCGCGGCGGCCAGCGACAGAGAGGGGTGGCGACGGCTCCGTCGGGAAGGGGCGGGGATCCAAGGCGGCATGCTCGATGCGGCCGGGAACGCGGCGGCGCAGAGGAGGAGGTTGGGGGCGGGAGGCGTGCCCGGCGTCGCGGGTCGAGGAGGCCGGCGCGACGGCGGCCAGAGGGGGCCGGAGTGGCGGAGGGCGAGGCTCGACTGCGGCGCGGGTCGGGCGAGCGGAGGGCGGAGGAGAGGCGAGGCAGGCCGGCAAGGGGGAGCTTGACGGCGCGGGGAGCAGAGGGGAGGCGCGGGGCCGCAGGGAGCGGAGGTGGAAGGGCGGGGAGGAGAGACGACGAGAGCGGGAGCCGCGGCGGTGGTTGCGGGGCCGACGGGAGGACCTCCGGCGGCGGGGAGAGGAAGGGAAGGGGACGGAGGCGAGGGCGCGATGGTGGAGGAGGAGGAGCAGAGGCCGGTGGGAGGGTACGCCGGCGACGGGGAGAGGGAGGACGAGGCGGTGGCCGGCGAGGGAGGCCGGGCGACGCTGTGCAGGGGCGGGCCGCAGGCGGGTGGAGGGCGGCAGAGGGAGGTCGAGGCGGGCGCGCGCGTCGAGCGGCGCTCGCCGGAGCGGGGAGGGGGCCTAGCGGCGATGGGGAAGAAGGGAGAAGGAGAGCGTCGGTGGCGTGCAGAGGAAGGAGAGGGAGGAGAAAACGGGGCCAGGGGGGCCGGCTGGGGACGCGGGGCCAGGTGGGGTCCAGGGAGGTGAGGATCGGGTGTGGTGTGCGTGTGTGCTTGTGGGTGTGTTGCCTGAGAGGAAGAGGGGGTGGGTTGGTCTAGGTGGCAGATGGGGATTGGGTGAGGGAGAGAGTTGGGGTGAGGTGGCGAGCTGTGAGTGGCTGGGGTGAGGTGGAGGGGGTGTGGGTAGATTAGGTTGGGTAGACTAGGGATTTTGGGTGGGCCGTTTTAATTCCTGGGGGTGGTCGTTCGGGTCGATTCGGCCCGTTCGACTGCCCCACTAAAATAATTAATTAAATTATTTATTTCAACCAGCGCTTTTGCAATCCGACAGCGGACAAAACAAAATAATCCGGAGACCCGGTTTTGCGTTTGAATAAAGACGAGGCGTTTAGAAAACACAAACAGGTTTTTCCGCAAATAGTTTGGTGCAAGCAAATGCAAGACGATGACTATGCTCAAATGCAATGTGGCATGATGACATGAGCATGCGGTCATGATGATGCAATGCACAAAATCAACGCGATTTTCTAGTAGTGGTTTTGCGGGATGCCACAATTCGACACCACTAACAATGGATCTCGCCCTCGAGATCCGCCTCATGTTACCGGAAGGAAGGTCGGCGATCTGCGTCTTCTCGCGCTTCGTGTAGATCCTCGCGACACCACTAACAAGGGTTCATCCTCCAACTTGAAGTCGGCGACAGCACCAACAAAGGGTCGGTTCTCACGTTCGCCAAGAGAACACTCCGGAGAGACAAAGGACGAAGGTAGAGGTATCAAAAGATAAGGCCACCTCTAACTTCCATGAGAAGAGGAAAAGTTACATTGATCCCCCAGTCCGATGTACAAAGCGAACAGTAAGAGTCGGGTAGGGTGATCAATCCATCCCGTACCCAAACTATCAACTCTATACATGGACAGGAGAATCAGGCAACTCAACTCTCGAGATTTAGAATGAAGATCTTCACAAGCGGTATTCGGAACAAAAAGTATGATGCCAGCTCGGCATTGGATCTGATGTAGATGAGGTCACCACATCGGAAAACACCGGAAGACGTATGAAAGACACAATGATTAGGTTCCGCAATGGTTCCATTGGCATGAACAACACATGCTCAAGGTATACTCCAACTTCACCAATGCTCGTCCTTCTCATATGTTTTTCACGACACGGATATCCAGCAAGAAACACATATAGATAAAGAGCTCAAGAACAAAAGATTGGATGAAGGGTACAACAGACAAGTTGCGGATTCGATGATCGTAGCACCTCCGTTGCAAAAGGGGAGAAAGCGAAACCCTAAAGGTACGACGGAAACCCAACCACGAGAATTCCTGGACTCGAAGAAAGAGACGAGAGCGGATTCAAAACACGTAGAGGTAAGAGGAGAACAACAGAGGGTAAGGAGTAAAATCAGACCTAATCAGAACTATCCAACCGATTTTGCAGAACTAGTTTTGACACTCTACTTCGGCCGTTAGCTAGGTTATCCTACAGGCTGGACTTGTGGGGTATCGCAACTGCTGAGCTCTAATACCACTCTGTAACACCCTCAGAATCGGACCTATGCAAGTTTCAGCGATTCCCGCCAAACCCGCATAGAAACGATTCAAAGGTGCCCACCAGGCACTTTCGTGCGGGTGGAAAACAAAGTAATAACATTACACAACAGTCCTCGATGGGACCCACAGAACAGGGATATATAACAGCGACTCAAAGAGTCAAGAATACAGATATAATATACAAAGATCCAAATCACCTTGAAAACGATAGAGCGTCCAGCTACGGACAAGATGCAAATGGGGCTAAGAGCCCTGAAGAATAGCCAATGGCGTCCATAACCCTGCCCAGGCCAAGCCGGAAGGGTAACCCTGCTAACGACGTCGATCTCAAAACCTGCTTAAACAAAAGGGGTGCCGACAAAGGGCAAAGGAAAAAGAGGAGCGTCAGTACTGAGGCCAGTACACGGCGAGGCTATAATTCGGCGGTCCTCGCCTACACAGGTATGGTGGACTGAAGCGGCAGCGGCAGCATGCACTGAACAACCTATAGAGACTCGATACAAATGGCGGCAATCAGAGAGGGGTGAGAAATACCTATTCGGAACCAACCTGATACTACCACCAATCAAACCCATCCTGGCGTTTCCCCCTCGAGACCGAACGAGGAAGTCAACCGAGGAACTCACACAGTTGGCAGTTTTACTTATTCAGTTATCGTTGCAGCAATTACTAGTCAAGTATAGATAATCATCCTGATAAAATAATCAGTGGGCACTTTTAGTTAATCATTCCGTTATAGTTGCAACACTTACTAGTCAGATACAATTAGCATGAGATAACCCCAAAAACCCAGCAGTTGTTGATACTTTTATTAAGCCATTCCGTTGTAGTTGCAATACTTACTAGTCAGATACAATTGTCGCAAGCGACAAACCATACAAGCAATTGTTGGCAGTTTTATTTAGCCATTCCGTTGTAGTTGAAGCTGATTACTAAACATATCAGATACAAGTCAATTTATAACAGTAAACTTTAGTTATAGTTGTCTATGATCGAGATACTGTGCTCCAAGTCGTCCATAACCGCGGACACGGCTTTCAGAAAGTTTTAACCCGGCCGGGGTGCACAAAAAGCAACACACACACGATCAACCTCGGAAAAACCAAATCAAAACCCAACAAGGCTTTCACGACAAAGCAATCACAGGATTCATAAATATTTCAGGGGGCCACCCCTTAGAGTAGACCCGCAACGAAGCCGGCCTGCTCCGAGACGGACTCAAGGTTGTGGGGACGGCTGTAAACGACTGGGAACCCGAAAGTGTGGCTGGGCTTGTCGATACCGCGGAATCGTGCCATGATCCTAAACAGTACAGGTGCTCCTCGCACAATCGTAAATAAAGCAGTAAAGCATTGCATAAGTATAGGATCGTAAATAAAACCTCAAACTAGTTTGTGGCCCCAAGAAATAAGAATGAATCAAGCTCTGGCTAAGGGGGGTCCCATAATTCCCCGTATGTGGATAGCGCGATAAATCAAGGAATAGGTATCAAGTACTCGGGGTCCTACGGGACACAAGTGGGCGGTCGGAAACCAAATATTATCTATCACCCACCGATGCCTCTGCTTACTTACTTCAATTTTAGTTGTTAAACAGGAGTTAAAGTGAACGATAAATAAAGCCGAGATCATCTCCAACACCAAACAGACGGCAATACACCAACAACTGTGGCACTTGACGACACGCAACAACACTTGAGCAAGCGACTACGACGCGCAAGTCCAGCTATCTACCAAACAACAGGTAATAGGATGTGTCCAAGGCAATATATGGCTGCAAGGGGATATCACGGGTACGGAAACTAGAGCATCGCCACACAGATAGCAATAGATCAACAGGAGGGAAATAAATACTATAAAAGTAAGATAGGTAGAAAGGGGGAGATGCTCGCCTGAAAAATATTGCCGAAGGTTCAACCGAAGATCGGGTCGACACTCGCATCAACTCAACGGCCTTTTCCGCGAAGAAGCAAAACACTAGAACAAACACCGGATGCACTATTTAATACTACGGTAGAAAATCGGCATGATGCATGTATGATGTATGACATGGCCAGAGTGCGATGCGATTAGGTTATACTAAGCGGAACCGGGGGTCCCGACAATTAATAAATGGTTCAAGTTATTTAGCTACCCCGCAATTTAAATGTTGTTTAACATGGCCAAATATAGCACCGGTTCGCTACCTCAATTTAAATGAGGCCAATCTGAGACTAGATTTGCCCGCATATGGGCCCCATATTTAATTATGAGGTGAATCGGCATAAGGCCCCCAAACCACACAAATATGCATGCAAGTATGGCAATTAATATGCAACAATTTTAATATATAGCATTTATAAAATAGGGGCTCGGGAAAAGGTTCACACATTTAGGGTTCGGCAGATCTTGGGGTTCCAGGGTTCGGGGTTCGGTCTCAGGGTTCAGGGTTCGACGGAATCGTTCTTGGACAACGGGGTAGATCTTGGCGCATCCGGGTTCTCGGCGAGCTCGGCGTCCGGGAAGGGGAACTTGTCGCACCGGTGGTCTTCGGTTCCGGGGTGAAGCACTCGGCGTCCTCGAGGGAGTACTTGTCGTATCCGTGTCGGCGGCCTTGTTGTTCCGTGTAGGCGTTCTCGAGGTCGATGGCGAACTTGTCCGGTACCGGGGTTTTTCGGAGATCTTGGCGCGGCGCCGGGTACGGGATCGGTCTTCGGGTTCGGGGTCTTGGCGTCCGTAGTAGGTCTTGGCGCTTCGGTTCGATGTCGTCCTCCAGGTACCGCGGGTGCTCGGACGATGCGTTATCAGCAGGTCATGGCGTAGACGGCTTGTTGGTGATTAACTCGCCGTCGAGTAGATTATACACGCAGCCACCTCTTCTCCTCAGTGCACCTAGTCGTTCTTGATTTGGTCACAAACGTCTCCACGAGCTCGTTGTAGCACCAACAGCACATATCCCACCATAAGAACACGAATACACGGCGACGAGCCGTGTGAGGCAGAGGCGGCCTGGGGCTCGGGTCGGGGACGACAGCGGGCGGGCTCGGCAGGAGGCAGGCACGGAGGGGTGCGGAGGAGGTCGCGCGGCGGCCAGCGACAGAGAGGAGTGGCGACGGCTCCGTCGGGAAGGGGCGGGGATCCAAGGCGGCAGGCTCGATGCGGCCGGGAACGCGGCGGCGCAGAGGAGGAGGTTGGGGGCGGGAGGCGTGCCCGGCGTCGCGGGTCGAGGAGGCCGTCGCGACGGCGGCCAGAGGGGGCCGGAGCGGCGGAGGGCGAGGCTCGCCTGCGGCGCGGGTCGGGCGAGCGGAGGGCGGAGGAGAAGCGAGGCAGGCCGGCGAGGGGGAGCTCGACGGCGCGGGGAGCAGAGGGGAGGCGCGGGGCCGCGGGGAGCGGAGGTGGAAGGGCGGGGAGGAGAGGCGACGAGAGCGGGAGCCGCGGCGGTGGTTGCGGGGCCGACGGGAGGACCTCCGGCGGCGGGGAGAGGAAGGGAAGGGGACGGAGGCGAGGGCGCGGTGGTGGAGGAGGAGCAGAGGCCGGTGGGAGGGGACGCCGGCGACGGGGAGAGGGAGGACGAGGCGGTGGCCGGCGAGGGAGGCCGGGCGACGCTGTGCAGGGGCGGGCCGCAGGCGGGTGGAGGGCGGCAGAGGGAGGTCGAGGCGGGCGCGCGCGTCGAGCGGCGCTCGCCGGAGCGGGGAGGGGGCCTGGCGGCGATGGGGAAGAAGGGAGAAGGAGAGCGTCGGTGGCGTGCAGAGGAAGGAGAGGGAGGAGAAAACGGGGCCAGGGGCCGGCTGGGGACGCGGGGCCAGGTGGGGTCCAGGGAGGTGAGGATCGGGTATGGTGTGCGTGTGTGCTTGTGGGTGTGTTGCCTGAGAGGAAGAGGGGGTGGGTTGGTCTAGGTGGCAGATGGGGATTGGGTGAGGGAGAGAGTTGGGGTGAGGTGGCGAGCTGTGAGTGGCTGGGGTGAGGTGGAGGGGGTGTGGGTAGATTAGGTTGGGTAGACTAGGGATTTTGGGTGGGCCGTTTTAATTCCTGGGGGTGGTCGTTCGGGTCGATTCGGCCCGTTCGACTGCCCCACTAAAATAATTAATTAAATTATTTATTTCAACCAGCGCTTTTGCAATCCGACAGCGGACAAAACAAAATAATCCGGAGACCCGGTTTTGCGTTTGAATAAAGACGAGGCGTTTAGAAAACACAAATAGGTTTTTCCGCAAATAGTTTGGTGCAAGCAAATGCAAGACGATGGCTATGCTCAAATGCAATGTGGCATGATGACATGAGCATGCGGTCATGATGATGCAATGCACAAAATCAACGCGATTTTCTAGTAGTGGTTTTGCGGGATGCCACAAAAACTTTCGAGAAGTTTAAGGAATTTCAAAGTGAAGTAGAGAATCAACGTAACAAGAAGGTTAAATTTCTACGATCTGATCGTGGAGGTGAATATCTAAGTTATGAGTTTGGCGAGCATTTGAAGAAATGCGGAATACTTTCACAATTGACACCGCCAGGAACACCACAACATAATGGTGTGTCCGAACGTCGTAATCGAACTCTTTTAGATATGGTTCATTCTATGATGTCACTTATAGATTTACTATTATTTTGGGGTTATGCATTAGAAACATCCGCATTGACTTTAAATAGGGCACCATCTAAATCCGTTGAAACGACATCGTATGAATTATGATTTGGGAAGAAACCTAAATTGTCGTTCCATAAAGTTTGGGGTTGCGAAGCTTATGTAAAGAAGTTACAACCCGACAATCTTGAATCCAAAGCGGAAAAATGCGTCTTCATAGGGTACCCAAAGGAAACTATTGGGTATACCTTCTATCATATATCCAAAGGCAAAATCTTCATTGCCAAGAATGGATCCTTTCTAGAGAAGGAGTTTCTCTCGAAAGAAGTGACTGGAAGGAAAGTAGAACTCGATGAGGTTGTCGAACCTTCTCTCAGATTTGAGAGTAGCGCAGCACCGGAAGTAGTTCCTGTGGCGCCTACACCAATAAGAGAGGAAGCTAATGATGGTGATCATGAAACTTAGGTCAAAGTTACTACAGAACCTCGCAGGTCAACAAGGACACATACCACTCCCAATTGGTATGATCCTGTTATGAGTGTCATGTTGGTGGACAACACCGACGACACTGCGACATATGAGGAAGCGATGATGATCCCAGATTCCAATAAATGGTGAGATGCCATGAAATCCGAGATTGGATCCATGTATGAAAACCAAGTATAGACTTTGGTGGACTTACCGGATGGCCGGAAGGCTATCGAGAACAAACGATTTTCAAGAAGAAAACAGATGCTGATGTTAATGTAACCATCTATAAAGCTCGAATTGTCACGAAAGGGTTCCGACAAATTCAAGGAGTGACTACGATGAGACTTTCTCACTAGTAGCGAAGCTAAAGTTTGTGAGGATTTTGTTAGCAGTCGTTGCATATTATGATTATGAGATATGGCAGATGGATGTCAAAATGGCGTTTCTCAATTGAGACATTGATAAAGAGTTGTATATGGTACAACCCAAAGGTTTTGTCGATCCTAAGGATGCTAACAAGGTATGCAAACTTCAACGATCCATTTATGGATTGAAGCAAGCATCCCAAAGTTGGAATCAACGTTTTGATAAGGTGATCAAAAGTTTTGGTTTTATACAAACTTATGGAGAAGCTTGTATTTACAAGAAAGTGAGTGGGAGATCTGTAGCATTCCTAGTACTGTATGTGGACGACATATTGTTAATTGGGAATGATGTAGACCTTCTTAAAAGTGTTTTGAATAATAGTTTTTCAATGAAGGATCTTGGCGAAGATGCTTACATATTAGCCATTAAGATTAATATAGATAGATCGAGATGCCTAATATCGCTTTCACAGAGTACATATTTGGACAAAGTTCTAAAGAGGTTTGGAATGGAAGATAGCAAGAAAGGGTTCTTGCCCATGTTGACCAATACGACCTTGAGTAAAACTCAAAGTCTTGCTACGACAGAAGATAGAGAGAGGATGAGTAAGACTCCCTATGCCCCAGCCATAGGATCTATCATGTATGCCATGTTATGTACTAGACTCGACATTGCATATGATGTTAGTTTGACTAGCAGATATCAAAGTGATCCAGGAGTGGATCATTGGACAACGGTGAAAAACATCCTTAAGTACTTGAGAAGAACTAAGGATATCGTTCTTTCTTATGGAGGTGATGAACATCTCATTGTTAATGGTTACACCGATGGTAGTTGGAACACCGATCCGGATGATTCTAAATCTCAATCTGAATACGTATTTACTTTGAATGGTGCAGTAGTGAGCTGGAGGAGTGCAAAGCAAAGTGTTGTGGCGAGATCTTCAACTGAGTCGGAATACATAGCTGCTTCAGAGGCTTCACAAGAGGCGATATGGATGAAGGAGTTCATTACAGAGCTTGGTGTGGTTCCCAGTGCGCTAGACCCAATGTCTATCTACCGTGATAATATGGGTGCCATAGCCAATGCGCAGGAGCCAAGGTCACACAAGAAGCTGAAGCATATCAAGCTGCGTTTTCACGCTATTCGAGAGCATGTCCAAGATGGTGACATAAAGATTTGCAAAGTACACACCTATCTTAATGTGGAAGATCCATTGACTAAACCTCTCCCGCGGGCAAAACATGACCAGTACCAAACCGCCATTGGTGTTCGGTATATTACAATGTAATCTAGATTATTGACTCTAGTGCAAGTGGGAGACTGTTGGAGATATGCCCAAGAGGCAATAATAAAAGTAGTTATTATTATATCTTTGTTTTTATGATAAATGTTTACATTCATGCTATAATTGTATTAATCGGAAACATTAATACTTGTGTGATTTGTAAACTTGTTAGAGTCCCTAGTAAAGCCTCTTTGTAATACTAGCTTGTTAGTTAATAGATGATCATGGTTTCCTGATCATGAACATTGAGATGTTATTAACAACAAGATCATATCATTAGGAGAATGGTGTTATGGACATACTCCTATAGTTAAGCATGGCATAAAGATCAAGTCATTTCAATAGTTCGTTTACTATAAGATTTCAGATACATAGTAACATAAATCCTTCGACCATCACCGGATGGATGCTTTGATGACATCAAACACCACTTCGTAACTGGGTGGTTATAAAGGTGGCATTGAGTGTTCGAAAAGTATGCGTTGAAGCACATGGATCAAGAGTGGGATTTGTCCATCCATATGACAGATAGATATACTCTGGGCCCTCTCAGTGGAATGTCATCCAATTAGCTTGCAAGCATGTGACTAGCTCACAAGGGATCACATATCACAGAAACAAGTAAAGAGTACTTATCGGTAACGAGGTTGAACTAGGTATGCAGAGATACCGACGATCAGACCTCGGATAAGTAAAGTATCGTGAGACAATGGAAAATTGGTATCATATGTAAATGGTTCATTCGATCACGAAGTAATCTTAGAAATATGTGGGAGCCATATGAATTTCTAGATTCCTCTATTGGCTAGTGATCGGAGAAGAGTCTCGGTCATGTCTGCATAATTCACGAACCATAGGAAGACACACTTAAGGATTCGATATTGTTTAGTAGATATGGAAAGTGAGTAAAGAGAACGAATATTGTTCGGAGTCTCGGATGGGATCCGGGATATCACGAGGAGACCCGAAATGGTCCGAAGAATAAGATTCATATAAGAAAAGTCCAATTCCGGAGTTCGAGAATGGTTTCGGTGTTTTCACCGAAATGTTCTAGAAGGGTCTAGAAGGTTCACTGATCCGGAAGGGGAAGGGTACATGGATGTGTCATCACAAAGTGGAATGATTGCATCATGTCCTAGGTTACATGGCTAGACACTTGAAAGATAGAAATCAAACTCTAATTTGAAAGTCAAAATAAGACAGTTTGAAAAAGTCAAAGTGGGACTTTGGTTTCCAAGTGGAGGAAGGGAAGGAATCCTCACCTAAGGGAGGATTCCTCCCTCTTCCTTGTGCTAGACACATGAAGTGGAGTTGGGGGAGGACTCCCCCTTCTTGCTGCCTCCCCACCTATAAAAGGAGGGGTAGGACGCCCCTATCCCTCACAACACACCCTAGCTTGGCCGTCCCCTCTCTAAACCGCCGCCACCTAGGGGATCTCCTCTAGTGGCCGACTTGGGGGGCTAAACCCTAGCCCCTAGCCGCCGGCCACACCACCCTCTCGGCGCTCTAAACCCTAGATCGCCGAGGCCCTCTTATACTCCACCATACTCACTCTGGCTTAGGCGAAGCCCTACGGGATCTCCCCTCTACTTCCGACACTACGCCATTGTGCTGTCGAAATCGTGAGGAGAGAGCTACAACCTTCGCTGCCTGCTGGAACAAGGGAGAAGAAGGTCTTCATCGAGTACCGAACATGTGACCAACTGCGGGAGCGCTGCGAAATGCGGCGCGGGAAGGATCATCTACGCGATCTTGAGATCGTCAAGTAAACGACTACATCACCCACGAGAACCCTATACACACTATATGTTATAGGAAAATGAGATGATACACCTGGGGGTGTACTATACTCTCACGTGCAATATACTGCTTACAAGAGTTAGGGTTTAGGGTTGAAAATGATAAATAGGTATAATACCTCGTATAGCAGCTATTGAGTATGTGAATACACCAGGAGTATATAAAAGGTTCGTAAAGGAGTATATTATCTATACCTAATAATAAAGGAAGGAGTGTTTCTTGTAGTACCTACACTTTTTTGGACGACTTTACCCTTTGAGTAAAAAATAAATTACCCACCAATACCACCGGTAAGTGAAAAGAAAAAATATAATAAATTATCCACCAAGAATTAAATTACCCACCAATACCAGCGATAAGTGAAAAAGAAAAAATATAATAAATTACCCACCAAGAATTTCTGTTGGACGAGGGCGAGGCTTTATCAAGAATCCTCTCAGAGCACACGCCCATGGGGAGCCAGACATGGACTCCTTTGCTCGCTCGGCAAGCCGAAGGCAATAAAAAGGATCGAGAGCCTCAAGCGAAACCATATAAGCCTTTTTCCTCCTCCGCGTTGAGGCGAAAGAAGTAGCGCTGTTCGATCTGCCGCCGTAAGATTCCCTCCGCGACGCTAGGCACAGGCGGGTGGGCTTCGATCTGCCGCCGCAAGATCCCCTCTGCGTCGCTAGGCACAGGTGGGTGGGCTGGATGGTCTGTTCGTTTGGTGTCGGTAGGCGCAAGACTAGGATGGGGATTAGAGCGCAGCCGCGCCGCCCAGCTATGCAACGGCCCCAACCTCCCGCCTCGCCATCCCCGGCTAGAGCTCGCCTCCGGCTGTGTCTCGCACTGGTCCCTGCTCACCGTCGGCCGGGACTTGAACTAGCCAAGGGTACTACGGCGCACCGCTCTGCTGGAGGTTGCGCCGGAGGTCGGCGCAAGACTAGGATGGGGATTAGAGCGCAGCCGCGCCGCCCAGCTATGCAACGGCCCCAACCTCCCGCCTCGCCATCCCCGGCTAGAGCTCGCCTCCGGCTGTGTCTCGCACTGGTCCCTGCTCACCGTCGGCCGGGACTTGAACTAGCCAAGGGTACTACGGCACACCGCTTTGCTAGAGGTTGCGCCGGAGGTCGCGCCAAAGGTCCCTGCCGCAAGCCGATCTGGAGGCCGTCGCGCTAGGAATCGCGGTCCACGAACTCCTCAAATCCTCCCATCGACTTGGTTGTGGTCCCCATGAGCGCCGGAGGTCACGCCGGAGGTCCCTGCCGCAAGCCGATCTGGAGGTCGTCGCGCTAGGAATCGCGGTCCACGAACTCCTCAAATCCTCCCATCGACTTGGTCGTGGTCCCCATGACCACCACATGCACCGCCGCTCTCCCTGCTGACTGCGGTTTCCGAGCGGGCTCCTGATTCGCCGCCGTCGATACGGTCTGCTCGCGCCGATCCCCCCACCGCCACGACCGTCTCTGCACGCTGTCCTGCTACCGGCTACCTAGAGTTGTCTTCCCGTGCGAACCCTGAACACCACCCCGCGAGCTACTCGGCCGCCGCCATGCGCTGACAGGGTGCCCGCTGCCGCATGCGCTACCTACCCGTTCTCGCATCATGACAGGCCGCCGCTCGGGCGTTGCCAGGCTGTTGTTGCTTTCGCAAGCGCATGCTGTTATACTGCTGAGGCTCTCTCTTTCTGTAATCAAGTATCTGAAAATCTTAATACAAGTGTGGCATCCCGTGCTGGATGCGACGACTTCACACGGGTATAGACTACCACTACCAGCACCGCTGGAGCCTGGATGAGAGCCACCATACGATGCTGACCAGCAACAAAGTCGTCCGCCCATGACCCCAAGCACTGCTGGATGAGAGCCACCACACGATGCTGGGCCAAAGCGCAAGATTAATTCTACACACCCTTACTTCGACGGTCAGGTGCAATTAAAAAATGGTACGGCTCACATTTGAGTTATTGATACTAATTCATAAGTTTCGGCAAGGCAACTTGGAGATCAACAGGCAGCTGCCGCATGCTAATTAAACAGAGGGATTGTAGGCATGATTAAAGGAGTTACCGTGACCCAACTGTATGGTGTGCATAACTAAAGAAGGAGCAGATGAGAAGCCTCAAGAGAAGTACTACTTCGCTCGAGCGAGGAGCCACCGCGATTATGACAATAGAGCGTTCCCCGGTGTAAAGCACGGGTCTTTTTGCTAGTATATATATAATATCAATATCTTCTTACCTTAAAAATCAATAATAAATATATTTAAAAAGGAAAAGAGTTTGAGAAAAAGATTTCCAACTCTTTATAAACCGCCGCGGCCTTCTCCCCAACCCCAACCTACCTGCGGCTCTTATCATGTCCGATCTCCGCCCGCCGGAGCATCAGGTCGCCGGCCACCGCGCGGCCCCCAACAAGCTTGGGCCGCTGGTCGACGGCGCTGGCCTCTTCTACAAGCCGCTCCAGGCCCTCGACCGCGGCGAGCAGGAGCTCGCCTTCTACACGGCCTTCTCCGTCCACCCCGCCGTACCGCCCAGCATCCGGGACAAATTCTTTCCGCGCTTCCACGGCACCCGCCTCCTCCCCACCGCGGCGACTCCCGGTGAGTCGCACCCGCATATCGTCCTGGATGATCTCCTCGAAGGCCTCCCCTCGCCCTCCGTCACCGACATCAAGATCGGCGCGTGTACGTGGCCCCCGCGCGCACCGGAGCCCTACGTCGCCAAGTGCCTTGCCAAGGACCGCGGATCCACCAGCGTCCTCCTCGGTTTCCGCGTCTCTGGAATCCGGGTCTCTGACGCTGGGGGCGCCGTCTGGCTGCCAGACAGGTCGGAGCTGAAGGGGACGGATATACCCGGCGTCCGTCGCATGCTCGGCCGCTACGTGTCCTCGGTTGGCGGCGACGGTATGGACTGCGCGCTAGCCGCGGCGGTGTATGGAGGAGAAGGGGGTGTCTTGGCGCAGCTGCGCGAGCTAAAGGCGTGGTTCGAGGTGCAGACTCTGTTCCACTTCTATTCGGCGTCAGTTTTATTGATCTACGATGCCAATGCAGTCACCGCGGCTGGTGGTGGTGGCGGAGTAAGGGTGAAGCTGGTGGACTTTGCCCATGTTGTCGAGAGCGAGGGGGTGATTGACCACAACTTCTTGGGCGGGCTCTGCTCGCTCATCAAGTTCATAGCTGACATTGTCGCCGAGACATCTGACGTGGTGTCTTCAGGTGATTCTTGAGGAGATTTTGGCTTTTGGGAGGTGATACAAAAGGTAAAGCTACGCTATTATTTATTGCTCCTTCATTTTCATTAGATCTGTTGTTGGTATGAATGACAATAGTACTAAATGTTGAGTCAGAAACCAGAATGAGGATAGAAAAGGTCAAGCTAAGCATATTCTTTTTTGTTCTTTCATTTCGTTAGATCTGTCGTTGGTATGAATATTGAGTTAGTAACCAGATTGAGGATATAAAGTAGAAGGGGAAAAGCTCATGGTTTACATTGTGTTCTCTAACGGTGGACGGTTAATAAACAAGAAAAAGGAATCGATTCTGGTGCCATGTTGGATTGGTGGTCACACAATCGGTTGTTCCACGAACCTGAAAAGAATAAAATATAGAATATTGTCACTTGAACAAAGTCATGACTTTGGATGCCACAAATACTTTGCAATCAAAGAATTAGTTCTGTGTCTGGAGAAGCTAGAGGTGGATGCCTTTAGGCATCTGTAGAAGTGAAGTTACATGTGATTTCAAAAGAAAATGCTAGCCGACATGTAAAGATATTTGCTCTGAGCCTGTGAGCAAAATTGTACTTGATTGTTGAGTGGCATGGAAATATTTAATGGTTATCGGGATACTGAATAAATTTATATACAGTTAAAAGATCACATTAATCTGCAGTTACTTTGGGGGTTAATAGTGACAAAATGAAGCAGAAATGACGATGATATCCTTATATATTACAATAGTTTGACTAGTTTCAACGGTTCAACCTTTTGAAAGCCCCAAGCCTATTTGATATCCATACTCTGTTTAATCATTCTGACATCTTATACAATAAATGTTAACACGTACAAAAGTCTACTCAGTGGCTTGATACCTACGATATTGACTTCCTATGATAGTATGACACATACCCGATGGGATTATCCACTTGTGTTCCAGTACACTTACTTATTTTGTAGGTGTAATTCCGCACGGATAACTCTTTGATAGGTTCACCAATGTTGTAAAGCTGACTGTTTATTTGGTCACCTAATGGTGCCCTACTTTTCCCTAAAAAAACAAAACAAAACAGTGCCCTACTTTTCCTGTAAGATCTGAATAGGCAAAAACAAAGGATCATCACACTTTCTATATTGTATTAGTAAATTGTAACTGTGGTTCATTGCATACTTTGCTCAACTGCATACTTTACAGTATACACCATGCTGTAGTTTGTTTGACACCATTAGCTAGTATGGTCCAGGAATAATTACTAGTCAACAGTCCATCTGTCAATATTTCTGAATGCGAGTATGCCATATATTATCAGTTTGAGATATTTTGAGTACATCGGCTTAACTTTTTCTTAAAGTATGTAAGCTTAATTTTCTACTACATTTTCTATGCTATCTTAATATTTATGGTATTCTGATAGAAGATGTATATTGTTGGTAGTACAATTTTTTAAGGTAACTATCTATGCTATTTTAATCAATGATTACAACCTTATTGTACTAGACCTACGGTACCGAATGCTAGAAAGATATAGATAATTTAAGTATTACTACCTCTGTTCCATAATGTAAGCCTTTCTAACAGTTCAAATTGAACTAGGTAAAAAGTCTTACATTTTAGACCGGAGGTAGTAGTTCTTAAGGAGTTTGATCATCAGACCATTGTATGGCATGACCCTTAAGGCCCAGTAGTTCTTAAGGCATGACCCATGATTTTGTTTTTCGAGAACTAATGAATATGGGCACCGATTACTGATTGGAATTGAACTGTTTCCTGCCATATTGATCTGTTTTCCTATGCGATGTGGTTTTCACTACATATATACACATACTTTTGTAGGTCTTTCTACTTACTGCTCATGGCCGGAGAAATCTTGTGGTGGTGGAAATGTCAAACTAGTCACTGGCTGCCTTCGCTCTAAAAGTAGCCAATTCGTATATTTTTTTTTTGTTGTGGAGAAAAAATTAGGATTCGAGCATACACTGGAAATGGTTACTGAATAAATAAAAACAAACCTGACATTGGTGTACCTATGTAATCGTGCCTGCCAACTTATGCCTTCTCAATACTTTTTTTGTTGGGGGGGGGGGGGTCCTTTTGATCCACTACCTTGACTCTGCAAATGGCTTCATTTTTTTCAGAGAAAGCCTTTGTGGCACGCTTTATTTTAAATTGAACTAGTAAATTGCCTATAAAACTTCTAATGATTACATATTGATTATATCAAACATGTAATTTCAGGGTTGCAAATACCAACAAAATATGCGGACTATTATTTTTTGATGCACATTTTTAGGCTGATAGCACGTTCATATTGACATAAATGTTAAGCTACATTTTCTCTACTCCTACTTATTCCTAAAACTTGTAATCACACGTTAATGATTGTAATTAGTAGTTAAGTGACACTATAATCAGTAGGAAACAAGCAAAGCAGAAATAAGGAGGAAATAAATGTGATCATAAAGTGACTCATTCCTCAAAGTTTATTGTGTGAATTTCTTTTGGTTGAACCAGCTTTTTGCACGCACCAAGATTTATAAACAAGGAAATCATCACTGATTTAACATGGGCTATGTCAAGATAAGTGGATTGTCTAATTGGCAGTACCATAGTAGACCAAAAGAAACCAGGTGCTTGGAGATGGTGTGTCAGGATATAATAAAGCACAACAAGCATTCACAAAAAAAAAGCACAACAATGATCACATATTCTTCCAAGCGGCAAACATCACAATGCATCCATGATTAACGACATAAACGGAAAATAATAAGTTTCAAAATTATATGTACTGTATACCCACGATTCACAACATAATGTACTAAACATAACTGGAACTTGAGAAAATGATCATGGCTGGAAGGGCAATTTTCAAGTCATAGTTTACAACTGGAAAGGCAATGTTCAAGTCTTGTCTTGCCCAGTCAATGTTTTTGGAAGGTTTGACAACATTAAGTAGAGTAGTAAAGCTAATATCAATGGGCACAAATAAAAAAGTACTCCCTCCACCCCAAAATGTAATATGTTATTACAACCAATATAAGAGTTATATTTGTTGTAATAACATCTTACATCATTACAATCTAAATTTGCTTCTCTATTTTTTCCTGTAACATAATATAAGACTTCTCTATTTTTTCTTTGTCCAGTTCGTGGTGTGAAGCAGCAAATTTAGATAGGACATACTCCCCATTCAATGAGTCTGCATATTATGTTACAGGAAAAGGAAAAAATAGAGAAGCAAGTCTTGTTAAACCTGAGTCAGTAGGATGAGCACCTGAGCATTTCATTTTTCTTGACGTGGTATTTATATACTTGTTATATTACTTGAAATCTAAAGTTACAAGAACCAACTACATAAGCTAAAATTTTATATACTTTTTTATTACTTCAAAGAAGCTAACATGTTGTAATATATAACATGCCAATATCAGGAATGGGCAAAAGTAGTCACCGTCCTCCCTCTCACTTTATAGGTCCAAGTAAGTACCTGCGGTTATTTCAAATTCTGAATGTTAACTTCAGCATATCTACGTGTTCCACTTCTTCCAAAAATATAGAATTGCACTAAACATGCGAGTGTTGTTGCCTAAATTGTCGGTGTTTTCACTGCCATAGTCTTGATAACCTATTGCACCCTCCTACAAAAAGGACATAATAGTTCAGACTAAAATGTTCAGAATAAAATGCAATAGTATCATATTGCGATGAAGGTATTTTGACCATCTAATGGCACCAAAAAAAGAAAAGTTTAATTAAAAATGAAAAGTGAGTTCTGAATCCATACCTAGCATACAATTTGGATTATCTACCAATAAGAAGCGCACATCTTCTGTGATGGTGTGTTTAAGCATAAGAAAATCTTCTTTTGTGAATAGGTTAACTCCAGATACTTAGTTGGGCATAAAGGTTTTAGTGTTTATTTCTTTTATAGTACAACATAATAAAAAGGTCTTAAACTGAAAACTTTAGAGCAAATGCACATTATGCGAGAGATATATGCACGAAACCATGGTTCTCAAGGCATTAAGGCGCTGTAGAGCGGTTTGGGGGCAGTCTGACTCCTAAGCAGCGATTAGGCAGGCATAGGCACCGGTCGACTTTTCAAGGCGGAGAGGGACGCCTTGACACCTAGGCGACGCCTAAGAGATGCCTTAAAAACCATGCATGAAACCAAATTTCTCTTTTCTATTCCAACTGATTTCAGTGGTAAAATGCATCTGGATTCAATTAACTTATCATTGGATTTGAAAATGAGAGGGACATTGAGTTGCTTATGCAGCGTGTTGCCCTCACCGAGCGGTATGTGATCCACTGACGCCCACCACCTCCATTCCACATTCCTTCCCACACCGGCACCACTACTCAAGAACCCACCGTGCTCTTCCCCTCTATCATCGTGGATCCAACAATAGGTGCATTCTCCCATTAGAATTAGTAAAACGAAAGTGATGTGCGGAAAATAATAACCTCTTCCATTAAAATAAAAAATTGTTACACCGACTCTTGAATGTTGCCTTGAATTTCTTGTGTTTGCATCTGAACGAAGTCTTGTATCGTCTTTGGGCCTTCGACTATGCAAAAACTTTAGAAGTGGAACATTAGAAAGTGATTATGGACAAAATCAGCCGTGTTCTGATGATCTCGAGGAGTAATAGGTTGATTTTGTTTAGCTTGATGTGGGCTTAGTACCATGAACTTGTATGTCTTTGCTGCGTTTGTTCTGTTCTGCGTTAGGGGGGGTTCTTTTATGTCTTTCATTTTGCTGGTAGTTATATCTGTGGTAGACTTGGTTGTAAATAGACTTCGTTGCTTTCTATATAAAGCAAGTCATGAAAATGCCTTTGATCAAAAAACAATTATGGATAAATTCTACATCTATCAGTTTGATACAGAGTTTTCGTACCTTCTTCCTCTCCGGTGTCGACTGCCGCCACCTTCATCGATCGGCTGCTCATCCCGTCCCCGGCCTCACGCTCTGCCTCATCTCCAGGATGGGCGCCCCCAGCTGCAACCTCCTTCCCTATCTTGGTGAGATAGACAAAGCTAATCCCTATCTTGGCGAGTTAACATAGCCACAGATGCACACTTCTTCCTTGGTGCCTCAGTATCGCAAGAATCCTTTGCATTGTTGCCTTGCTAATCCATTAAGTCCTTCACATTGAACCTTTCAGAATATCTTTGAAATAATAGAATAATTAAATTGCTATTCCAGAAAGACAACTCTGAAACTTACCAATGCTTCATTAGCTAATCATGCTCTTACAAATAGAAGCCTTGATTTTGACTGGCTTCCATAGATGGTTGCTCGTCGGAAACTGGTGCATGGATAACCGGCAGTAGTAAGTAGTAGGTAGAATTTCGAAGACAATATTATTCACCATTTGTGAATAATTGCTGGTAACAAACATAGTGTTCAGAAAACTCAATTCCATTCATGGTAAAAAATAGCAATGTAACAAATGAATCAAACCCAACTCAATGTCTGAATAAGAACACTTGATTCCTTCATTGTAAATAAAATAAAATAAAATCACATGTCTAACATTTAACCACGGTGAACATCCCATGCAGAACTGGGACGACATATTTGAAACATGGAGATGAGGAAAATCAGAAGGACCAAACATTGGAGCGCATTGTCAGGAGCTCGGGGCAAACTCAAGGAGAACCTGGGCATCGTAGTTCATGGAGTACAAGATGAGTTGGGCGGCTGCGGCATCCAGCCCAACGCATAGGCGTGAGAGGTGGCAGCTGAGGCTGGACACAACGATTCCAGCCCGTCGGATATGTGCCTAGAGAGCGATGACCGCAGTGCGTTGCGAGGCGAGCATCGCAAAGGATAAATCACAGGAATTCTACTCCCTTCGTATGTCGGGAATCTTTTCAAAATTTGGATGTCTCTATACATACTAAATATTGTCTAGATTCATCCAAATTTTGACAAATCTATGATATTTATTTTGAGTTGGAGGGAGTATAATATCAATCTGAGCACACGAAAGAGTCTAACCATCTAATTAGGCATTCATGCATTCATCGAAAGAAGAATCCAGAGAATTTAGGTACATGCATACCAAACCTTCATTGAGGGAGCACCAGAGCGACCCTAGATCCCATACATCGGTCATAGTGGCGAGAGGTGGAGCGATTCACCATCACTGAACCCTTCATGCCTAGCCCCTGATTCCGGTGAAGAGGTGCTCTGGCATGGGTAGCGGATCCCAGGTTCCATCTGGGATGAGTACGGGCGGCGGCGTAGTGCCGCCGGTCATGTAGGTGCTGGCGCGAGGTCGAGCGGAAGGGAAGGAGAGGGCATGCGCGCGTGGGGTAACGACGTAGCTTCAGTTCAGGGAGGTGTGCAGGCGGAGCTGTGTACGGAATAACGACGACACAGGCGCTTGATGCTGGGCGTGGGCAGCGCTGTGGACGGGTATCACGGCGATGACAGACTGTTTTGACTATGTGTTTATTTCGCGAGGAGCTGTTTGCAGGAGGTCGGACGAAGCGATGGGCAGGGTGGGGTGCGACGAAGGTGAGCGAAACACGATCGTGGCAGGAAACGGAACACTTTGTTTGTTTTAAATAGTAGAGATAGAGATACGTTGTTTAAAGCATCCGATTGGACCAAGATAAAGGATCATTGACCAAGCTAGGGGACCACATTACGGTGCTTGGTACTCCTGAATAAACAACTGATCTCCGGGAGTACCAAGCACCCACAACAATTGCCTCTTTTAAACCAATGTTTATGAGATCAGCTGGACATTTCATATTACTCCTTAGAATTTCTCCTAGGACAACTGATCCTGACAGAATCAATAATTAGTCAGCCCCAAAGCTTACCAAACCTCCCTAGCTCTCTCTCAAGTGAACATCAGATGACAGATGTCTTCTGCACCTCGGGTATACAAAGGGCACTGACCAGAAACCGGTACATGTCTGCTTGCTAGAACCGACATACTCCCTCCGTTTCAAAATATAAGGTGTTTAGCTTTGTAAAAAAAATGTATCTAAACTTTTTTTAGTGTGTAGATTTACTCCAAACATGAGTGAACATTTTTTTTTGGAAATGGACGCTTTTATTACTTAACAGTAAAGTTTACACCCGGCCTCTGCATAGCTAGGATGCACACAACCAATCAACCACAGAGTCTCAGACGAAAGTAATTTAAATGGAATTACAAAAAAATGTAAATCAAAACATAGTTCTTCAAACTAGCTAAGGAAGATCTATCTGCAGCGCTTGCTGCCATCCATGCCGGGAGAAGATATCCCGCGCCGTATCCTCCAACCGCCTACAGCCCTTCACAATCAAGTTGCGAAACTCCATACGTTGTAGAGAAGTCCATGATCGGAGGACAGCCGTGGCTCGATAGATAACCTGCAAAGGAGAAGATACAACGTTATTAAAAATCTTGTCATTCCTACATAGCCAAAGCGACCAAATAATGGCAAGCGCTCCCACCCTAAATAAAGTCACGTATTTATCCTCAATCTCATTCATCCATTTGCCAAATACATTGACTATCGACCGAGGAGGAGATAAAACAGAGGCTATTTGGATGATTGAACATATAGCACGCGCAAATTTACAATGAAAGAATAAATGACGTATTTTCTTATTTTGGTGACAAAATACGCATTCAGTGCTACCATGCCAATTCCTCCTAACAAGATTATCTTTTGTGAGAATCACCCCTTTACGGAGATACCAAGCGAATATCTTCGTTTTAAGGGGTATCCTCATCTTTCAAATTTTACTATTGTCATCGACTGGAATATTAGGTTGGATCAAAGCTCTATAAAATGAATCAACGAAAAATTTACCACTATGAAGTAATTTCCATTTGAATTTGTCCATGCCCCCAGATAACTGTATCCTGGATAATCTTACTAAAAGATTATTCCAAGACACCAGTCTAGGACCTAAGAGGCTTCTTCTGAAAGACACATTAGGAGGATTGGTTTCCATTACCTCAGCGAGAGTATCCCCTTTGTTCCTAACGATCGAATATAGAGCTGGATATTGTTCACGAAGAGAATTTTGGCGAATTATCTTCCCAAAACCTAATCTGTAACCATCCTTAATATTAAAATTGTCAAACCGGAAGAAATGCTTTTTGGAAGCCATTGGCCCAGCCCAAAAGTGTGAATCACCTAGTTTTCAAACTAGTTTAGACACCATTTTTGAGCCAACATATTTTCTCCATAGAATGGTTTGCCAGACCCCTTCTTCGGTAAAAAGTTTGAATAACCATTTACCTAGTAATGCGGTGTTTTTGATTTTTAAATCATGTATGCCTAATTCACCATATTCTTTGGGTCGGCAAACAACATTCTATTTGGACAGTCGATATTTCTTCTTCTCACTATCCCCGTGCCAAAAGAATTTTGAGAGAAAATAGTCCACTTTTGACAAGACACCTTTTGGTAATTAAAAGAATGAGATCATATACAGTACCATGTTGGTGAGTACTGAATTAATGAGTACCAGTCTTCCACCAAGTGATAGCAACTTACCTTTTCAACTATTAAGACGTTTCTAAAGTCTTTTCTCAACGAGTTTCTATTCAGCAATCGTAAGACATACATACATACTAAAACAAATCTAGATACATTTATTTTATAAAGCTAAAACATCTTATATTTTGAAACGGAAGGAGTGCCTGGGACCGTTCCATGTAGGGACTTCCATCCAAAGATTTTGATTTTGCTAGGAATTTTCAGTTTCCAAAGGATCTCCCAAACAGGGTTCAAGTTAGCTGTACCTTGTCCGTCACTTCTGTTTAGTCTGTTGCCATATAGATGGTTCCATTCTGTGTAATATGCAGATGGAACCAAGAAAGAGAAAGTCTTTGCCATGTGCCAAGCTACAAAGTCCTCATCCATATGTTCATTCAGGGGAATACGAAGGATTCTAGTAACATCAATTGGATTAAGAATTTCCCGCAGCAACATCTCATTCCATTGCCGCGTATTAGGATTTATCAACTCATCTACATTTTGCATAAGAATATGCCCCCCTGAGTTTGGACCGTTCTGTTTGTACTTCCAGGAACCCAACAATCTTTCCATATGTTTATATTTTGGCCCGAACCCACTCTCCATATGTAGCCTTTCCTAAAGGTGTTTAAGCCTGAAACAATACTTTTCCAAGTAAATAATAAGCCTTTTTTCAGTCCAGCTTTCAATAAATTTTCGTCAGGGTAGTACTTAGCTCCCAATACTTGAGCACATAAAGAATATGGCTTGATGATTAATCTCCAACTTTGCGTTGCCAACATGCCTAAATTAAAAGCATGAAGATCATGACATCCTATACCACCCATCTTTTTTGGAGCACATATTTTCCACCAAGCCATTCAATGCATATGTTTCTGATCTTCAGAATCTCCTCGCCAGAATGCAGCCATGGCATATCCATCAATTTTTACAAAGCTTCTTTGGAATTTTAAAACCAATATTTGCATACACCGAAATTGACAGGATAATTGCCTTTAGCAAGATCTCCTTCCCTCCCGTGGACAAGAATTTTTCTTTCCATCCTTCTATTCTCTTAATGATCCTTTCTAATACTAGTTAGCGTGCACGTGCCTTGCACGTCTCAGTTATTTTGTGAAAAAACAGTATAACATCTTCATTAGTAGAAAACATGTCTTTCGTTTTTTAGCTGCCATAGACTCTAGTCTCGACCCTGTCTAGAACAAGGACTAGTGTTAGCACTAGTCCCGGTTCGTCGCTTTATCAACGGCTAGGAGGCAACACCCGCCTAGTTCCAGTTCTTGGGGACCTACAAACCGGGACTAAAGGGGTGCCTCCCAACGGCTAGAAGCCAGGAAACCTCTAGTCCCGGCATGTACTACAAACCAGGACTAGAGTCCACTAAATAGTCTCCGTTTATAGTATAGGTCGGGACTAAAGTTCACTCTATATATTTTACTGCGCAGTCAAGCCCAAGGCCATTGTTGAATTCGAGCTAGCTCAAGCTCATCCCCGTTTATTGTTCAAGGTTTGTCAAGATCTATCAAGATTTGGTGGCACCCATCAATCTAAGATTATAAAAGGTTTGCAACTTCATTCTTTTTAACTCTCATTATTAGTTTAGCTCAATGCTCTAGAAGTAGAGATGGATTTCATGCTTTAGAAGTACAGGAAATTTTAGACATATTATTTTAGGCAAATATTGATTCTGCAAAAAGTTACTGAAAGTTGGGTTGTGTAATTTTAGAGTTTCGGAGCTCAGAGTTGAATAAGGTTTTCACTCCTAGATCAATAATTAAAAAGTCAACATTTTTTATGTTAACATTTTTGTCCAATTCAAAAATTGGTGCATGTAAAATTATATATACACACTAAAATTTTAGATTATAATGAAAATGATCCAAGATTTTAATTATAATGCAGATGAGCCGGCAATGGATGTATGACGCTCCCTGAATGTCTGACGCGTTCATTAAAGGCGTGCGTTCTTTTATCGATGTGGCTGAGACAAATAAGAGGAATGGTTTTATATGTTGTCCATCTCGTGTCTGTCGTAATGAGAAGAATTACTCTTCCTCAAAAACATTCACATCCACATGATTCAGTCCGGTTTCATGTCCGGCTATAATTGTTGGACAAAGAACGGAGAAAGAGGGGTTATGATGAAAGACAACAAAGAAGAAGAAGAGAATGATGACAACTATCCAATGTTTCGTGAATACGATGGTACTGCAATGGAAGACAATGAACACGAAGAAGGTGAGGAGCAGGCCTCAGATGAGACCGCTGATGATCATCGTCAGGCTATTCTTGATGCATGGAGCGAATGTGAAAATGAAAACGAGAAGAAGAAGTTGAAGCGCATGTTAGAGGATCACAAAAATTATTGTACCCAACTTGCGAAGATGGCAACAACACAAAGCTCGGTACCACACTGAAATCGCTGCAATGGAAGGAAGAGAATGGTTTATGTGACAAGGGATTTGAGAAGCTACTGAAAATAATGAACAAGAAGCTTTCAAAGGATAACGCATTGCCTATCAGTACATACGAGGCAAAAAAGGTTGTCTGCTCTCTAGGATTAGAGTTGCACAAGATACATGCATGCATTAATAACTGCATCCTCTACCATGGTGAGGAGTACGAGAATTTGGATGCATACCCGGTATATGGTGCATTGCGTTATAAGATCAGATGAGATGACCCTAGTGATGTTAAGGGCGAGCATCGCCCCAAGAAGAGGGTTCCTGCAAAGGTGATGTGGTATGCTTATATAATACCACGGTTGAAATGTTTGTTCAGAAACAAAACACATGTCAAGTTGTTGCGATGACACAAAAAAGATCGCAAGAAAGACTCGATGTTGAGACACCCCGCTAATGGGCCGCTGTGGAGAAAAATCGATAGAGTACCCGGGCTTTGCAGATGACGCAAGGAACTTAAGGTTCGGTCTAAGTACAGATGACATGAATCCTTTTGGAAAGCGGAGCTGCAGTCATAGCACCTGGCCTGTAACTCTATGTATCTATAACCTTCCTCCTTGGTTGTGCATGAAGCGGAAGTTCATTATGATGCCAGTGCCAATCCAAGACCCAAAGCAACCCGACAACAACATTGATGTGTACCTAAGACCATTAGTTGAAGAACTACTACAGTTGTGGCACGACGAAGGTGTACGTATGTGGGATGAGCATAAACAGGAGCCATTTGACCTACGAGCATTACTGTTCATAACCATCAATGATTGGCCTACTCTTAGTAACCTTTCAGGACAGTCAAACAAGGGATACAATACATGCATGTATTGTTTAGATGATACTGAAAATATTATTTGGATAAAGGTAGGAAGAATGTGTACCAGGGGCACCATCGATTTCTTTCGATCAAGCACATAGCAAGAAAGAAAGGCAAGCATTTCAATGGTGAGGCAGATCACCGGAAGAAGCCTATCCGTCGTACTTGTGATGATATATTTGCTATGGTCAAGGATTTAGAAGTAATCTTTGAAAAAGGCACTGACGGTCAATCAGTTCTGAATGACACTGACGGACACGTGCCCATGCGGAAGAAGAAATCTATTATAACATCCTAAATTTTGTATTAAGATGCTACTAGAAGCATGCATCATATCATCTGCATCATGGCATCACCTAACAAAATTTCATCAAAACCCCTATCACCAAAACCCTAGTTTTCTTTATGGTCATATAAAGACAAAAGGGGTTTCCTAAAACAAACCTTATGAAAACTATGCAAAAGGGTTATACTATTACCATGTGCTAACCACCTTAATTTTTACAAAAAAATAGAATCTAGTTTCACTAATTTTGGAGTTGGTATGCAAAAGTTATAAAGGTTTAAACTAAACAAAAATAATAAATGAATAAAAAAACTAACCTATCGGGCCAGCCGAAGCCAACCCGCAACCTATCTGCCGCGAAGTGAGCGCCGCCTAGCAACTGGGACGGCCCACAACACCTGCCAGCACCGTACCTCGTACGCACACGTCGCTGACCGCCCAGGCCCGCACGTCATCGCCTCCGTGGAGTTTGGAACGAACTCAGCACCGCTGCTGTGTGCCGAGCAACCTCCACCCAAATCGGAGCGTACTCCACGCCCCTCTCGCGAAGTTATCCCCTCCATATAACCCCCCGCACCCCACCGCCTCTAAACCCTAATCCAATTTCATCTATCGCCACCGGGCTGCTGCATCCGAGGTTGTTCCGATCTCGCTGGAGAGCGCCGCTGCCGAAGCTCGGGAGCTCAAGGTAGGGTTCGATTTCTATAGCCCCTTGCCCCTTTTCCTCTAGAGCTTCTCCCCATGAAGCACTGCCTCACCCTGTCCCTTCCTCTCTCTCTCCCTCGTGCAGTGCATCGTCGACAATCTCTCGACGACGTCGCGCCAGAGTTCGCGAAGAACAGCGGAGCTTTGCCGCAAGCCGAGGAAGCAAGGACCACTGCCACCCGTGCTAAGAGGAACGCGAGGAGAAGCTACACCTCGTCGACCACTCCATCGCCTCGGTAAGCCACATGATCATAGCCGGCCATCGTCACCATCGTCTCTGCCGCTTGTCGCTGTCGCAAGCCAAGGTGAGCACGTCCGACTCATGCGGGCCGTTGGATCTATTTTTAACGCGTTAGATTAGATTGTTTTATCGAAGGGGTACCGTCCAATGATCTTCTGTCGTGTGGAACCCCACATCAACTCCGCGTCAGCTCCATGTCGGACTAGCCGAGCCAATCAGCGGTCGCCACTTGTCACTAATTTGTTAGGGTTATTTTTAATTAGGCAGAAATATTGTTAAACGTGCAAAATTTATAGTAAATAAAATAGTTGGGAAAAATTATAAATAATATACCGTTGGATTGCTAAAATTGTGTAAAACACAGATATGAATTAAAACTATAAGTTTACGGTAGTATTATTTCTGTAGAATTTAAACACTAGATCGGAGTATTTAATTCATAGAAAATTAATCGTAGCTCCGTTTTAGTTGATTATTGTTGCGTTGGCTTTGTTATTACGATGTGTACTGTTTTAAATTGGAATAACTTTCTTCGGAGTTTTAGATCTAATTCGTGTCTAATTCGAAGGATAGATCCCTTTATGGGCATACCTAGAGTTTTAATAATCCAAAATAATTGAAACCTATGGGAAATTGTTACCTATGATAAATCTAACCTAAAACAACACCTAAAATAAAACCTTGGTCGAAATAATTATCATCCTTGCATATTACCATGTTGCATGCATGCATATTACTTTTATGGCATTATTTCTATGCAAGTAGTGATTAGATCTATGTTTGTGCTTCGTTAGATTGTTTGGAGTGCGCCGAGTAGTATTGTTGTGTAGATTGCTGCTCGAATCAAGGAAAGTTACACCACTCGTTCATATATTTGTCCCAATTTTGATTCTATACATGTGATCTTCAAATTCTATAGTATGCATGTGTAGGATGTTCTGGTAAAATTTTTCCTTAGTATTATTTTGAAGTGCGATGATTTTGTAGTATGACATGAGTAGCTCTATACTTAGGATTTTCCCCTCCTAATAAGTTACCCCTGTTTTTGCTAAGTACTTGCTATGCTACATATATATAAAATACCGTTGGGGGTTCGAAAGACAAGAGATTTCTAAATATAAAGGCTCTCTTGAGCAATATTTCTTCTCAAATCCACTTCAAAATAAAACTAAGTTTTCTTCTGGGTGAAATTGTTGTCGGGTCAACGACTGGAATTTTGGTGGAGGACGACTACCCAGGAATCAAAGAAGTCGGCCATGTTTCAGAATTCAGAAGCTTCCGGTGATACATCTGAGCTATGTCTTGGCTTAGTACTTAGTGGGAAACTTTACCCGGGTACCAATATTTGGAGGTTCTTGGAACGGTTTGATCCAGAAGGTAGAGGGGCTACTAAGGGAAAGCCTCGCCATGGTCGCGTCTGTAAAAGGACTTGATCATGGATTGTGGGTAAAATGCACAAACTCTCGAGAGTATTGAAATCTGATCGATCAGTCGAGTTCACAAAAAAGAACACTTGAGCCTCTGAAGGATGGAGCCTCTGAAGGATCTTCCTCTCTCTTTCAAAACTTAAAGTTTTTCTAAAACCCCATGGCGTGAGTAATATCGCCAATGGGTGGGATTTTGGTGACTTGGTGAGTAATATCCAAGTGTTAGGTTGTTTGGACACTTGATGAGTAATATCCTCGTGTTCCATTCGACCCTATATTATTTAAGCAAATGTTTACAAAGTAGGGTAAAACTCTCTCTCTATTTTCTCCATACTTAGAGAAAAACTATCTTTGTGCAAATGAACCCCACAGCCTAACTAGCCTTGCATTTAGAGTTAGTCTTACTCCTTTCTTGATGTAATTTGCCAATACATCAAAGTATTGACCCAACTTGTTGGCTGCACGTTTTATGTGTAGAATACGAAGATTGAGAAGTGCGTAGGGATCGCGAGTCTATACTCAACAAGCCTAGGGCGTTGATGGACTCAAGATATTTATGTTTTCTGCTGTTAATTGAGCTAGCTATATGCTAAGCAAAGTTGAATAATTTCATACTCTGGATTATTCATGTAATAATGAGTTGTGTTTTACATGATATTCATCGATTGTGAGTGCTAGCTATTGATCCAGGGACTAGCATGTTAATCACAGGGACTTAGGATATTTATTGATCCGAGGTCACAACAGATGGTATAAGAGCACAAAGTTGTCTGTAGGACGTGAACCCTAGGATTGGAAACCACCTTTAATAGATGGGGCGCCTTTACCTTGGAAGACTGAGGATGACAAGGGACCACCACCACTGAAGGAGTAATTCATCATCAGGTTTGGCATCCCCTTAGCTTTCTTCAAGCTTGGGGGAGTGCCACGGTATCACATCATTATCTTTTATCTTTTTTACCTTTTTAGTAGACTGATATCTTGGGTAGAGAAGTTATCTTATAGATTGGTTTGCATTGTGGAAGTATCTCTCCTTTTAGTTGGTTATCTATGTATCCCTTGGTGTGAGTGCCTTTATGGAATATTAATGAGAAGTTTCATCTTTTACTTTTTGCACTTCTTATTTTAGTTTGCAATCTATTTTATATGATTGATCTTGTTGATCAGTATTGGTATAACTTTGGGAGCATCAAGTAGATCTAAATTGGTTTTAGCAAACCAAGCTCTGGTCAGTAGCAACACTTTTTGAGGTTTGAAAGGAAAAGAGAGAAAACTTAAATGTATTTTGTATCATTTTTTCTTTCTTGATTGGCTCATAAGCTTAGTATTCTTTATTTAAGATCTTTTGTGTCTTCAAGGAAGATCGCATGTTTGAATTTATCACTTGTATGTTTTCTTGTTTCTTTCAACTCTTCTGCTTGCTACCCAACCTTGCTAGCCAAAAACCTCTGCCGAGAGGGAACACTTCTCATCCATCCAATCCTTTAAAACCAAAACCCGTGCCATTTGTGTCCACCATATCTACCTATTAGAATTATTTCTATTCCAAGTAAATTCTCAAGCTTCATCTATCTTTCAAATTAAAAATTATTTTGTTATGTGAAAACTAGTTAGTAAAGCTCTCACGAACTTGATGGCACACCTTATTTTCTTGCCCCTAATAAACTTGAACCATTGTGTCATTGAAGTTGTATATGCTTGCATCTATACGTTGGAATTAGCAGAACCGTGCTGTCACGGGGAATGCTTTCAACATTGCACCTGTACACTATACACAGTTGATATCATGCTCTTTTGTTTGCAGATGTCGTTGGTGTGAAATAAAAGGGGAGCTTGTAAGTCTATGGAGTTATGTATGTGTGTTAGATAAACACCTAGGCCGCTTGCCTAAGCCATTCCTAATCATGGTGGAAACTTGCATCATAACCATAGAGATCAATATGTGAAGCATCCTAAATAAAAACCTATGCAAATATAAAATAAAAAGATAGCTGAGATGATCACTGTCGGCTTGCCTTGTCATTTTGATTATGGGATAACTCCTGTATCATGTGCAAGGGGTACCCCATTGGCGGTTCTATATGATACACACATACTTACTATGACAAGAACTTACCGGTGACTAAAGTTGAGTAGCATGAGGAGCGGCCCTCGTACTCAAGGGACATGAGATTTCCAACTTATATTTTGTCAAGCATATACTCCATCTTTGTTCACTTTAACCTTAACTACCTCAAGATGCTTATGATAGGGGCAATGAGAGCTCAAAGCTAGTAAGTACCATAATCTTTTGAAAGCTCTTTATGAACTTGAAATCCCTTCTTCCCCCTATGAAGGGCTCAAAGATAGTAAGTACCATAATCTCCAGCAAGCTTTTGAGTTGTGTTTCAAGCATTCATATGATGATTTATTCAATCATTTTCTTTATCTTCCTTGTTTGCACAAGACTCTTATCTAAATGAGTATTACTTTGAAAGCTATCATTGTGAAAAACCATTTATGTTTGAGAAAAGAGTACTAAACTCCTTACAAAAGCTTTACTTGAAAACTGTTTGCCAACTGTTCTCTGACCAACAACAAAGTTTGCCAATCCCAATTATGATTTATCTTTATGCATCTTTATTGTGACTCCTTTACTTGTTGCAAGCTAAGTTATATAATGGTGAGTTGCTTTCTTCTATGAGTTGTGTATTGGTAAGTGTGATGCTTCTTATCCGTATTCTTTTATCGACAATTCACTCCATAAACCTATGGACATGTTTATTGAGCCCAGTTTTTGCTTGGGGACAAGCGAAGGTCTAAGCTTGTGGGGAGTTGATACGTCCAATTTGCATCACCATTCTATATCATAATTTACCTCTATTCATTGATATATTTCGTATTAAGGGGTGTTACTTATGTCACTTTCATCTATTTTTGCATGTTGGATGATCCTTGGAGGATGGACTGCCGGAGTCAGGATTCTGATGGAAAAAGTGATGTTTTGATGCAATTTCGCGAAGATCGGAAAAATACCAGAAAAACTACGGAAAATAATATTTTCCTGGAAGATGCAGAATGCCAGAAGGGGAATGGAGATGGGCCACAGGAGGGCCCACATCCCCCATGCACGGGCCACCCCTGGCCGCGCCACTAGGGTGTGTGGACACCCTGGCCCACCTCTGGCTCCGCCCTCTCGCCTATATCTTCTCCTCGAAACCCTAATACATGAGGAGGGACCACAAAAAGATTCTGCCGCCTCTGCGGGGTGGAAAACACCGAGAGAGAAAGAGCTCTCTGGCAGACAAATTTCTTCTAGGGAAATTCCTTCCCAAAAAGGGGAGATCGTTGCCATCAACACCATCATCAAGCTAGACTTCATCGGGATCATCATCATCCACACCATCATCTCCACCAGACACCATCATCACTACTTCATCCCGCTGTAACAATTATGTTGAATCTTGCATAGTTCTTAGGGGAAACTTTCCCGGTGTTGATTACTATTGTAGTTGATGCTTGTGAGTGGAACCATTGGATTATTGTTTATGTTCAGATTGTTATCCATCACCATATCATCTTTGTTCTTGATCCATATAATGTCTCGTGAGTAGTTCGTTTAGTTCTTGAGGACATGGGAGAAGTCATGTTGTTAGTAGTGGAGTTGTGTTGAGATATTATTCAATGGTTTGATATTTAAGTTGTGGTGCTATTCTTCTAGTGGTGTCATGTGAACATTTACTACATGATACTTCACCATTTATGGGCCTAGGGGAACGAATTGTGTATTTGGCTACTAATTGTGGGGTTGCTGGAGTAACAGAAACCTGAACCCCCGTTAGGAAATGATACGTTGAAAATGTATCTATAATTTTTGATGCTCCATGCTTGTTTAGTATCTACTTTGCTTTACTTGTCTACACTTTGAGGTGCTTTTTACATGTTTTCTGGTACTAACCTATTAACAAGTTGCAACAGTGTCAGATGCCTGTTATCTGCTGTTTTTGGTTTCAAAAAAGTTAGTAAAGAAATATTCTCGGAATTGGACGGGACAAATGTCAAAGTCAATTACTTTCCGTGGGGAACAAGAATTCTAGAGGAGAGCCGAAGGGGCCTGCCAGGGGGGCCAGACCCACGCCAGGCGTGGGGGCAGGTGGGCCCGCGTCTGGCTAGGGTTTGGTGGCCCTGGCCACCTCCCGGTCTCGCCCCTTCACCTATAAGAAGCCCCCGATGCAGAAACTCTTAGTACCCGATCAGAAATCCACGAAACCGTCTGTAGACGCCGCCACCATCGTCCCTAGATCGGGGGGATCTGAAGCTCTTCCCGGCACCCTACCGGAGGGGAGATCATCCCGGAGGCCTTCTCTCCGGTATGATTCGTGAGTAGTTCCACCTTGGACTATGGGTCCATGTAGTAGCTAGATGGTTGTATCTCCTCCTTTGTGCTTTCATGTATAGATCTTGTGAGCTCCGTTCATGAAAAAGATCTAATCTATTTGTAATCATGCATGTTGTGTTTGTGGGGATCCGATGGGTATTGAGATTATTATGCTGGTTTGATTAATGGTTTTGTCTTTATGATTCTATCATGTCTGTGTTGTTTGTGATCTTGCATGCTCTCCGTTTCTAGTGGTTATCTTGGCCAAGTAGTTGTTAGTGACTCCAAGAGGGGTTATTTATGCTCGATAGTGGGTTTATGCCTCTATTTTCCAAGGGAAGTGACATAAATATCTTCGGTTGTAGATGTTGTTCATGGAACATGTGGACTATTTACCTTACACACTTTGCTTAAAGCAGTTGTCTGTTGCTTGCAACTTAATATGGAGGGGGTTCGGATGATAACCTGAAGGTGGACTTCTAGTCATAGATGCAGTTGGATGACGGTCTATGTATATTGTTGTATTGCCCAATCAACTTCATAGGATCTTTCTGGCTAGTAATTGCATTGTTATGCCTTTCTCAGTTCCTGTCAATTGCCTCACTGTAATTTGTTTACCCTTCATGCCATGTTGTTTATCTAAGGAGAGCACCTCTAGTGAACTAAGGACCCTGGTCCAATCTTTACCATTGATACATCTTCCACTGTTACTTGTTTACTTGCTATAAACCACTACCTTCCACACCATATGTTTAATCCTTTGTTACAGCAAACCGGTGAGCTTGACAACCTCACTGATTCGTTGGGGCAAAGTCTTGAGTTTGTGTTGTGCAGGTCTCCGCGTTGCTTGCAACACCTGTGTGACGTTTCCTTCCTCCTACTGGTTCGATAACCTTGGTTTCTTACTGAGGGAAAACTTGATGCTGTGCTGCTTCACACCTTGCTCTTGGGGTTCCCAACGAAGCGCTCCTACATTAACTTAGCGCTGCATCAAGCTCTTCTGGCGCCGTTGCCGGGGAGGCTAAGGACGTCTTGACTAGGGGAGTCCTTCACTTCCTTTCTCTTTACTTTGTTTTTAGTTTGCTTTGTTTCCTTTTCTTGATTTTGTTGCCTCTTTTCAAAAACCCAAAAAAATTAGTCTAGTTTGGTTTGCTTGCCTTATTCAAAAAACCAAAAAAAAAATAGTCCTTGCTCTAGCTCACCATGTTGTTCCCCAAGTTCTCCCTGAAAGAGCTTGCAATAGGTAGTGGCTCCATAATTGGAAAAGATAATATTGAAGAATTCTTTAATCATGTTAGCAAGCATGAGGATATTGAGGAAAAATATATAGCTGAACTTGCTCCTAATTATGAGATTGCTGCAGCTTCGTTAGTTCATATGCTGGAGGCTAGGTTTGTTAGCCTTAACCCCTTCATGCAATTCTTGTTTCTAAAACTAAAAGAAGAAAAGAATGCTAAAAAGAGGGAATTCATCCTTGAAACTTTATTTAATGAATTCCATGATGTTGTTAGGGAAGCAAAAAAGGTCTTTGAGTGTTTCAATATGCTAGGATCTGATGTAGATGTTGTGGGTATGTTTGATAAAACTAAGCCTAGAGAATAATTTAAGATACCCATACCCTTTAAGCTTGTTGGAATGCATGAAGCCTTTGAGAATAATTTTGATTGGATTGCCCCTGAAAATCTTTTTGATGAAAGTAGTAGACCAAAGAGATATGAGAAGGGATCCTCCAAAACCCGTTTGGATGAGATACCTTTCATTGTTGAAGATTTTGCAAGTATTAATGTTAATGCTTCCTCATTTGAAAATACTTGATTCTTCTTGCTTCTTGTGCCTAACTTAAAGGCGTTAAAGAAAAGTACTTATTGGGAGATAACCCAAGACTTTCCTTGAGTCTTGGAAGTTATTACTTCAGTAATGACCTCTCCTTATCCTTTTTGTTTGCTTTTTGTGCCAAGAATGACCTCTAATGAGAGGGAAGTAAGGTTTGGGGAGTTGCTGTCCCGAAACAGATTTCTGTCCTCCACCAAAAACATTCGTCAGGAGGCTTTGTAACTCGGATTGAGATCAAAATTTATGAATGAATCCCCCAGTATGTTAGATAACTTTAGTTAGTTCAACACATTTTTATTTGAGCAACAGAAGATGTTCGAAAAAAATCGTTTCTACCTGCTGGTCTGTTTTGACAGATTTCTGCCATTATTTGCATTTGCTTCTTATTGATTCCTTTTTGAGCTCTCTTCAGGTAAACTAAGTTTCTTTGAAGGGGTTACTACAGTAGCTTGTGTTTTTAGTGAAAAGCCTTGCTGTTCCAAAGCTTTTCTAGTGGTCTAATATATTTTGAATAAGCTAATGTTGCTAATGAAGATTGTGTGAAGTTTTGTATGAAGGAAAAATTTTAGGTGTAGAGAGAGAATGATGCAATGAGATGAAGCATGGACAAAATCTCAATCTTGGGGATGCCACCATGGTGTCACCCCAAGAAATATCCAAGAGGTACAAGCGTCAAAGCTTGGGGATGCCCAAGGCATCCCCTTCTTCATCAATAAAAAGCTCAGGTCTGTCTAGACACTTTGTTTTTATTGTTTCATGCACAGTTGTGTTGTTCTTGGAGCGTCTTAGTTTTCGTTTTCTTTTCTTAAGTTTGTTTCGTTTGCTTTAGTAGTTTGTACCCCCATTCTCGTTGTGTTGTTTTGCAAATAAGGTTGCTTGGTGTTTGGAAAGGAGTAGTTAGTTCTTGCTTGAAGTGCAAGAGGAGCTTGCATTGACTGTGACTTAGACTTTAGCATGACATGCTAGGTGTTGTTTTAGCATTATTCTTAGTGATCATTGTTGTAGCATGTCTTGTTCCAAACAATTGGGATTGCTTAGTTTGCCTTGAAAAAATTATGCGTTGTTTTAGCATGCAAAAGCATAGTATTGTGGTATTCTCCTTTGATGTTTTGCTTGGGTTGACTTGGCACATGCTCACACCATGTTATGACTATGACAAGTCACCATTAGCCTCTATGATGATTTATTCCTTGACTTGTATGAGTAAGCTCTACTCATGCTTCCAACTCCCAGTATTTTGCATGCATAGTTACTATGTCCTATTGTTAGAACTTCATCTTTCATGCACATGTTTAGAGTTCTTTGATCCCAGTTTTGAATGCTTGCAAATGGTTGGATCTTTATTGTGAGGCTGCATGTCACCTCAAAAATTATTCTGTTTATCACATACCTACTCGAGGACAAGCAGGAGTTAAGCTTGGGGATGCTGATACGTTGGAAACGTATCTATATTTTTTGATGCTCCATGCTTGTTTAGTATCTACTTTGCTTTACTTGTCTACACTTTGAGGTGATTTTTACATGTTTTCTAGTACTAACCTATTAACAAGTTGCAACAGTGCCAGGTGCCTCTTTTCTGCTATTTTTTGTTTCAGAAAAGTTAGTAAAGAAATATTCTCGGAATTGGACGGGACAAACGTCAAAGTCAATTACTTTCCATGGGGAACAAGAAGTCCAGAGGAGAGCCGGATGGGCCAGACCCACCCCAAGCGCGGGGGCAGGTGGGCCCACACCTGGCTAGGGTTTGGTGGCCCTGGACGCCTCCCGGTCTCGCCCCTTCGCCTATAAGAAGCCCCCGATGCAGAAACTCTTCGTACCCGATCAGAAATCCACGAAACCGTCTGTAGCCGCCACCATCATCGTCCCTAGATCAGGGGGATCTGAAGCTCTTCTCGGCACCCTGTCGGAGGGGAGATCATCCCGGAGGCCTTCTCTTCGGTATGATTCGTGAGTAGTTCCACCTTGGACTATGGGTCCATGTAGTAGCTAGATAGTTGTATCTCCTTTGTGCTTTCATGTATAGATATTGTGAGCTCCTTTCATGAATAAGATCTAATCTATTTGTAATCATGCATGTTGTGTTTGCGGGGATCTTATGGATATTGAGATTATTATGTTGGTTTGATTAATGGTTTTGTCTTTATGATTCTATCATGTCTATGTTGTTTGTGATCTTGCATGCTCTCCGTTGCTAGTGGTTATCTTGGCCAAGTAGTTGCTAGTGACTCCAAGAGGGGGTATTTATGCTCGATAGTGGGTTCATGCCTCTAGTTTCCAAGGGAAGTGACAGAAATCTCTTCGGTTGTAGACATGCTGTTGCTACTAGGGAGAAAACAACGGTATCTTGTTCATGGAACATGTGGACTGTTTACCTTACACACTTTGGTTAAAGCAGTTGTCTGTTCCTTGCAACTTAATACTGGAGGGGGTTCATGAGGGTTCGCAGCATAGAAAACAATTTTTTTCCTATGATGGGAACAACTATGTACCAAGATCTATATACTATATACAAACAACGGGCGGATGTATATCCGTAGAGAACATACCCTTGAAGACCGACAAAGCTTAACGAGTTAAACTCGTGGTTGATGTAGACGATCTCTTGCTGATCTCAAGATCGAGAGGAAGTCCTAGCGCCGCAAATCAGTAGCGCATCCGTGCTCGCACACACGCCCGAGGCACCGAGCAACCTCCGCCTCCTCGCTCCAGCGATGCAGCGGAAGCACAACTCTTTCTTGTCGAATAGCCACCGGGAACATGTATCTCGCTAGTCCGAGACCATGGGGGATAAATTCTAGAGGGGGAGAGAGATCCTTCACGAGGAGGTGTGAGTGATAAGTGAGGAGGGGGTGCCTTTTATAGGAGAGGGGGGGGGGGACCCCAAGGGGGTGGCCGGCACATGGGGCTGCCCCCTTTCCCTCCCCTCTTCATGTGGGTGGACACTCCACTCACAAAATCCTCTCCACTTCCCTCCACTCAAAATACCACTCAAACTTGCAATTAAATTTCCACCAAATTTAATGCAAACTCTTATTAAATAAAACTCTTTTTATTTATTAAGAATTTTGTCAATTACTTTAATGACAAACATTCACATATAACCCCTTGCTAGAATTCTATTTCACATGCAAAAACACTTTCTGCAATTTCACCCGAAAACCTATTTTGGTATCTAGTGAAATAAATTCCTGCGCTTGTTTATTCTTTTCGGCATGAAACTTTTGCTCCAATTGGATGTCGGTGTCTCTTAAGTGTGTCACCCTACGGTTCGTGAATAATGCGGACATGATCTAGACCCCTCTCGGATCAATAATCAGAAGCGGGATCTGGAGACCCATACTGACTCCCACACATTCAACGATGGCTTTGTTGTGATCGTCGAAACCTTTTACTCTAGTATCTTAATCCCTTTGTTTCACGATATATTACATGTCCGAGATTCGATCATCAGTATCTCCATACCTAGTTTGATCTCGTTACTAACATGCACTCTTTTCTCGTTCCCGTGATATAACATTCTAGTGATCAAATCACTTGCTTGCAAGCTAACCAATGTGATATCACCGAGAGGGCACAGAGTATATCTATCCGTCATCGGGATGAACAAATTCCACTCTTGATCCATGGGCCTCAACATAACACTTTATTAGTTCTGAACCCATCTTTATAATCACCCTATTACGGTGTGACGTTTGATGTTATCAAGAAACTCTTCCGGTGTTAGTGATTGACATGATCTCATGGTCTAAGGATTAGGATCACTTCGTAAGTTGTTATGGCAATATAAACTCAATGAATTTTATCATAATGCTATACTTCATATGAATGTTCATCACACCATTACACTAATGTTGTGATCCCGTTATTAACAACATCCAATGTCCATGATCAGGAAACCTTGATCATCTTGTTAATCAACGAGCTAGTTTATGAGAGAGGCATAACTAGGAACTTTCTGTTGTTTATTAAACACACATGTATTAACAATTATAGCATGCTAATAAACATCTATCATATACTTGGAATATACATAATAAACACTTTATTATTGTGTCACATCCCAAAATTTTCCAAATTTTGTAATGAGAAAAATAAATAATTGTTGAAATTTAGGGTGAAAAGAAACTTTTTATTTCTAAATGGAAACTTAAAATCCCATCTTGAACAAAATTGAGTAATGTTTGAATACAACTAAATTCAAATCAAGTGGAATGCATTCCTCGTAAATGCATATGGAAATTTAAACATTTGGAAATAAACCAAAAACCCTCAAACCCTAATGGAAGAAAACATTTCCAAGTTATCCCAAAGCCTATGGATTTGATACATATAAAAATTTGTCAACAAATATTTATAAATGATCAAGAATGACAACTAGAAATATTATAAAACCATAGAAATTGGTTTCACTTAATTTGGAGCCACAAATAAAACCTTATGAATTTAATAAGATAAATAAATTGAATTTCCAAAGCTAATAAAGCACCTATCTATAAATCCATACCAAATGGTGAGAAATTAATCCTAAGGACATTTAAAAGGATAAACAAATATTAAATAAGATTTTACAAATTGGAATCACCAAGTTTTGGTCTTTAAATAAAAAGATATGGATTTTATAAGATAAAGAAAGAAATATTAAATGAGGAATATTTAAAGACCAAATTAAATCTTGGCCAAGACCATAAGCAAATGGCATAAACATAATCCAAGTTCAAATTAAATGATTGAATAAATAATATGGAAATAAAATAATATGGCCTTAACCAAATTCTATTCCATTGAATTAAGACAAATTCCCAAATAAGAATGATTAATTAAATCATGGGAATATAGTATTTGAAATTTACCCAAGTGGATTAAAAGTTATTTAATTAACTTAAATGGAATCAAGGAAATCACCTAAATAAAATTTATGGAACTAAAACCATATTTAATTCCATTGGAATAAAAACAAATACCCAATTTAAATGATTTATAAATCATATTAAAAATATTCCAAATAATTCAAGGTGAATTATTTGACACCCTAATAAATAAATAAAACCTACTAAATAGGTTTGGTAAAAATATGGATTCCAAATAAAATTTTAAAACACATTAAAACCATTTGAAATAAAGACAAATGTCTATTTATAAAATAAATAAAAGACCCTAAAAAGAATAAAAGAATTATTCTAAATTTGATTTTAGAATATGTTACATAACAGTATTAAAATATACACAGAGTTTGGTTGAAGTTTAAATTCAAATGAATGTTTGAAATGTTTTAAAAAAATCAAAACAGATAAATGGAAAAAGAAAAAGGAAAAAAACATTCTGTACAAAAAAATGAAACAAAGCCATCCCAACCAGACCAGGCCCAGCTAGCCCAGTCCAGCCCACTCCCTCACTCCCCGAGCGAATCATTTTTTCACCCAGACTCCCACCCGCGCAGTCACTGACCGCTGGCCCCCACATCCTCTCTCTTTCTCTCGCTGACAACAACGCCCCACCCGTCAGTCTTCTCTCCTACCCCGCGACGACCACACCTCCCTCGCCGGCCGTTTCTGCTCGTGTTAACTCGCTTCAATTCGCGTAAATGGTTCGCTTAAACCTCGCCGTGACCACGTGTACTTAGTCGCCCCACTCTCCTCTACCATTCCCCTCTGTTCCCAGCCCCTCTTCGCCCCAAGGCTAGCCTAATTGCTTGCTGCAACCTCACCGGATCCGACGAGGTCTCGCTCGAATTCCGGCGAACCCAGGCTGTGCCTTGCCCCCTCGACCACACGAAATTGTTTCCCATCAACCACTGCATCTCCCAATAGTATCTGCTTGCTCGCGCTTGACCCCCAGCGTCGGCAACGACGACAACTGAGCTCCGCCACCGTCTGCTAGAACTCCGGTGACTCCACATGGTGAGCCCTGACCTCCCTTTCCCCTCTTTTTTATGCTCCTGTGTGCGCCACAACCTTGCGCATCTAACCGCACCCTTATTTCTCTCTGGCGTGACCCGTAGCGTCGCCTCCATCAACATCTGAGAGCACCCGTCACCAGAAGCTCCTCCGGCGAGCAATTGTCGCCCACCCCGAGCGCCCCTTCGACGGAGAAGACCACCTTGAGCATCTCCTCTCCACGGCGACTCTGGTAACGCCTTCCTTTCCCTTCCTTGCTTCCTGAATTGCCGGGAACACCTCCGTCTGACCGCACGCCGCCACTCACCGCCGCTAGCGCCGTTGGTTCTTGGTCGATGCGTTGAGGACCGTTGGATCTTTATCAGACGCGTGTGATTAGATTTAACCCGAAGGGGTATGTATCCACCTGAGCCGCATGATTGCATTTTAATCCAACAGCCCGCATCGCTTGATCCGTGCGAAGCGTTTTAACCAATCAGAACAGGACGCGTGGCCTAGGTTTAGATTTAAAAACCAGAAATGATCTATTAGATGTTCAAGTTTGTAAAAGTCATAACTTCCAATATACACGTTCAAATTTTGCAAATTTTATATCAATGGAATCAGAAATACAAGTACTTTCCAACCATGCACTTTGTTTAGTAAATTGCTACTGTTTAATGGGTTGTTTTTGCAGAAACTTGTGTAGGCATTTTGAATATAAAATTGATTCTAAAATTATTTTTGTGATGAAATCTTTGGCAAATGGATTGTTTTGAACCTACTGACCATAGAAACCAACTTGTGGATTCAAAAGCATATTTTGTGAAGCAAGAGAATAAATCTTTGATTTAGAACATTTCTAGTCAAATAAAAATGTTGTTCATATGTCGAAAATACTTTTTGGAGAAAAACCTTGGGGAAATGTTTTGATTTAAACTCTCTGACCCCAAACACCAAGTTTTAGAATTAAAAATGTATTTGGTGAACTCTATAAAGATTGTTGCTTTGCTAAAGGTATTTTCAACCACATAAAATATTGATTTGGTTTAAAAATGCTTTATAGGTAAAATCTTTTACAAATAGTTTTGCCACTTTTATAAAATGACCAATTGGTGTTTTAGAATGTTTATAACCTATTAGAAACCACATTTCCAAATAAAACAATCTTTAGCATGCTTGCATGCATTACTTTGTTTCTATTATTTTATGTGATGTTTGCTTGAATGGTAGATTGAATATTTACTTGCTTGATTGAATTGTAGTGGAATTTGAAGAGTGTGAATATTGCAAGATCAAGGAGTGAACTTATAATTCTCTACCAAAAAGGCAAGTGATGCTTCATACTTTGTCCCATTATTTTCACTATGCATTAGTGATATTTCTGAGTAGGACTTGCATGGAATTTTTGCTAAAGTATAAACTATTCCATGGGAAATCCTAGTAGATGAAACCTTAGTAGAAATTTCCTAAGTTAAGATTCCTACTACTTTCATGCTTAGCTTCGCTAGTAGAAAACAATGGTGGAATATATTCATACTATGGAATATTTCTAAGTCAAGGACTTGTGTTTTGTTTAATAAAACAAATAAGTGAATGAATCACCTGGGTGGAATGGAAGGAATGGTTTGTGTTGAGTGGTTATACAAGGCCCATTTCTATAGTCTACCTTGTGTATCTCACTTGTGGATGGCCACCCAGGAACAAAGAGATTTGAGATGTCAAATATTGAGAAGCTTCAAGTGCAGCCACTTGGCATTATGGGCTCTACCTAGATCATATAGGTTGCAATAACTTAGCCAAATGGACAGTTGGTGGTAGGGGATTGATAGGTTGGAGCGCGTCCATTCTGCTCTAAGGGAAGGATTCTGAAAGATCTTGTCTTGGTGAAACCAAGTCTTGTGGGGAAAGTGCACCACCTCTACAGAGTGTAAAATCTAAGTACTTAGCCATGTCCCTGGCAAAGGACAATTTGAGCATCAAGACATGGAAGCTATCAAGAATATCCTCATCCCAATTTCTAAGTTAAAATTTTGTGGTTGAACAAGGGTTGAAGGATCACCAATTTCTATTGGTAGATGCCCTGGGTGATTTTGTCAAGCAAAAACTTAGTGTTTTAAAAAGATAAGGAAAATATATTTTGAGCAAAGCAAGCCTAAGCTCCACTTAACCAAATGCATATAGATGGTAGACTCCACTATACTACCATAGTATCACTTGCCAATACAATTCAAATGTATTGACCCTTGTGGCTGTAACTTATTATGTTGCAGGTTTGTTTGATATTAGTGAAGTGTGTTGATTAGGATTACAAGTCTACAACCAACATGTTTGTCTGTTGAATTTTGAAGATGAAGGACTCCATGCTATAGTTATTTCTGCTGCATTGTAATGAGATAGCCAAATGAGCTATGTAAGATGTAATGAATTATTTTATTCCTGGTTATAAAGTGGTATTATGACCTTTGTTTCTTGATATTACATCTTAACTGTGGATGCTAGCTATTGATCCAGGGACTAGCATTGTAAACACAGGGATCTCTACCTTATTAAAGGTTGGGACCCCTACATATTGCCTCTCAGGGCATATTCCCTTCAGTTTCCCACTTGCACTAGAGACAATAATCTAGTTATATAGTGATGAATCTAACACCCATGGAGTTCTGGTGTTGATCATGTTTTGATCTAGGGAGAGTTTTAGTCAACGGATCTACTACATTGAGATCCGTGTGTACTTTACAAATCATTATATCTCCATCCTTGACATGCTCGCGGATGGAGTGAAACCGACGCTTAATATGCTTGGAATTCTTGTGAGACCTTGGTTCTTTGGCATTGGCAATGGCACCATTGTTGTCACAATAGATCACCATTGGGTCCAACGCGCTTGCAACCACACCTAGTTCGGATATGAACTCCTTCATCCAAACCACTTCCTGAGCCGCTTCCGAAGCAGCAACATATTTGGCCTCCGTTGTTGATCCCGCCACCACAGGTTGTTTGGAACTCCTCCAACTAACCGCTCCGCCATTCATGAGAAATACGTATCCAGATTGAGACTTAGAGTCATCCGGGCCGGTGTCAAAGCTTGCTTCGACATAACACTTAGCGATGAGCTCTTCTTGACCTCCGTACACAAGAAACATATCCTTAGTTCTTCGTAAGTACTTAAGGATATTCTTGACCGCTATCCAGTGTTCCAAACCTGGATCCGATTGGTACCTACTAGTCAAACTAATAGCATGTGCCACATCCGGTCTTGTACATAGCATGGCGTACATTATAGAGCCTATGGCTAAAGCATAGGGGACTTTGTCCATTATCTCTCTTTCTTCCGCCGTAGCCGGACTTTGAGTATTACTCAGTGTCTTGCCTTGCAACATAGGTAAGAACCCCTTCTTACTTTCGTCCATTTTAAACTTCTTTAAAATCTTATCAAGGTATGTACTTTGCGATATCCCTATTAGGCGCCTAGATCTATCTCTATAGATCTTTATGCCTAATATGTATGACGCTTCACCTAGGTCCTTCATTGAAAATTTGGTGTTTAGATAACTTTTAACACCGTTTAAAAGATCTATATCATTTCCGATCAATAATATGTCACCCACATATAATATCAGAAATGCCACATTGCTCCCACTCACTTTCTTGTAAATACAATCTTCTCCATAAGTTTGGACAAATCCAAACTCTTCGATCACCTCATCAGTCCATAGATGGATCGCTGAAGTTTGCACACCTTGTTAGCATCCTTAGGATCGACAAAACCCTTTGGTTGTATCATATACAACTCTTCTTCAATATTACCATTGAGAAACATGGTTTTGACATCCATCTGCCATATTTCAGAATCGAAATATGCAGCAATTGCTAAAATAATCTTAACTGACTTTAGCATCGCTATAGGAGAGAATGTCTCATAGTAGTCAACTCCTTGAATTTGTCGAAACCCCTTTGCGACAAGTCGAGCTTTATAGACGGTCACATTACCATCAGCATCAGTTTTCCTTTTGAAAATCCATTTGTTCTCCACGGCCTTTCGGTCGTGAGGTAATTCCACCAAGTTCCAAACTTGATTTTCATACATGGATTCCATCTCGGATTTCATGGCTTCTAACCATTTGTTGGAATTCAGGCTCATCATCGCTTCTTCACACGTCACAGGGTCATCAATTTCATCAACCATGAAATTCATAACAGGGTTTCCGTATAGCTCGGGAGCTGCACGCGTCCTGCGAGGTTCGGTAGTACTCTCTTTTGGAGTTTCATGATCATTATCATTAGTTCCCTCTTCAACAGGTGAAGCCAACTCCGGAACAACTTCCGGCGCTGCGCTACTCGCCATACTTTGAAGAGAAGGTTCAATAACCTCTTCGAGTTCTAACTTCTAACCACTCACACCTTTCCTGAGAAACTCTTTCTCTAGAAAGGATCCATTCTTGGCAACAAAAACCTTGCCCTCAGATCTGCGATAGAAGGAATACCCAATTGTTTCCTTAGGGTATCCTATGAAGACGCATTTTTCCACTTTGGGTTCGAGTTTATCCGGTTGAAGTTTCTTCACATAAACATCGCATCCCCAAACTTTAAGAAATGATAGCTTAGGTTTGTTTCCAAACCACAATTTATACGGTGTCTTTTCAACGGATTTAGATGGTGCCCGATTTAAAGTGAATGCAGCAGTTTCTAGTGCATAACCCCAAAATGACAACGACAAGTCCATCAGAGACATCATAGATCGAACCATATCCAATAATGTACGATTACGATGTTCCGACACACCATTTCTCTGTGGTGTTCCGGCAGGTGTGACTTGTGAAACAATTCCACACTCTTTCATGTGAGTGCTAAACTCGTAACTTAGATGCTCACCTCCACGGTCAGACTGTAGAAATTTGATCTTTCTATTATGATGATTTTCCACTTCATTTTGAAATTCTTGAACTTTTCAAAGGTTTCAGACTTGTGTTTCATCAAGTAGATATAACCGTATCTACTCAAATCATCCGTGAAAGTAACAAAATAACGATATCCACCTCGCGCCGACACACTCATTGGACCACATACATCAGAATGTATGATTTCCAATAAATCTGTCGCCCGTTCCATTGAACCGGGAAACGACGTTCTAGTCATCTTGCCCATAAGGCATGGCTCACATGTATCAAATGATTCAAAATCAAGTGATTCCAAAAGTCCATCCGAATGGAACTTCTTCATGCTTTTAACGCCAATATGACCTAGACGGCAGTGCCACATATATGCGGATATATCCTCATTAAGTTTAATCCTTTTAGGATCAACATTATGAATATGTGTAACATTATTATCGAGATCCAATAGAAATAAACCATTCATCATCGGTGCATGACCATAAAAGATTTCATTCATATAAATAGAACAACCATTGTTCTCGGATTTAAATGAATAACCACTTCGCATCAAACACGATCCAGATACAATGTTCATGCTCAGTGCAAGCACCAGATAACAATTATTCAAGTTTATTACCAATCCCGACGGCAAGTGAAGAGGTATCGTTCCGACGGCGATCACATCAACGCTTGATCACATCAACGCTTGATCCGCAGCCCCTGATTCGAGTTACAAATATTAGTAACTGAATCGGCATCAAATACCCAGGTGCTACTGCGAGCACTAGTCAAGTACACATCAATAACATGTATATCATATATACCTTTGTTTGCCTTGCCGACCTTCTTGTCTGCCAAATAATTGGGGCAGTTGCGCTTCCAGTGTCCAGTCCCCTTACAATAGTAGCACTCGGTATCAGACTTAGGGCCAACTCGGGGTTTCTTTTCAGGCACGGCAACCGGCTTGCCGCCCTTACTTCCCTTCCATTTTCCCTCTTGTCTTTCTTGAAACCAGTGTTCCTATTGATCATCAACACTTTATGTTCCTTTTTGATCTCCACTTATGCAGTTTTAAGCATTGATAGAAGCTCGAGGAGAGACTTCTTCATGCCTTGCATATTATAGTTCATCACAAAGCTCTTATAGCTAGGTGGTAGAGACTGCAGAACACGATGGATGCCTAAGTCAATGGGAATCGATATTACCAAGGACACAAGCTTATCGGCGTAATCCGACATCTTGAGTAAATGCTCACTTACGGAGCTGTGCTCTTCCATCATGCAGCTAAAGAACTTTTCTGAAGCATTGTAGCTCTCTGCAGCAGCATGTGTGTCGAAAATAATTTTCAACTCACCCATTGTATCAAATGCATTGCCGTTTTCAAAACGCTTTCGAAGTTCCGGCTCTAGCCCATACAATATGCCGCATTGAACTAAGTTGTGGTCCTCCTGACTAGTCTGATAGACATTCTTCTCCTCGTCAGGGGCATCCTCAAAAGGTGGGGGGCCTAGCGGTGCTTCTAGCACATATTGCTTTTGTGCAGCAGAGAGGAGAATCCTCAAATTCATGGCCCATTCGGTAAAGTTGCTACCATTCATTGCAAGTTTCTCTTTCTCCATGAACACATTGAAATTAAAAGCAGGTGGTGCCATCTACAACAGAATTTTTAAAGTTTAGACTAAGTTTATGATAGATTGAGTTCAACTAATCCACATTACGAATGAACTCCCACTCAAAAACGACATCCCTCGTGTCTTTTTGGTGATTACATGAACCAAATCCACTACACCAAGTCCGATCATCACGTGAGTCGGTGTAGCTTCAAAGGCGAGCATCAAATGGGCATCATATCTACTATATGACTCATGCTTAACCTTTTGGTCCATGTTCCGAGGCCATGTATGTACATGCTAGGCTCGCCAAGTAAGAACCTTAGTATTTGCGTGTGTAACTGTCTTACACCCGAAATATGTTCGTGGATCCAAGAACACCCGATCATCACGTGATGTCTTGGAGCGACGAAAACATAATCGGTGCATACTAAAGGAAGAACACATTCTTATCTTGATATTTAAATGAGGGATCATCTTATTATGCTAATAAAACACCAAACAAGCAATATAAGATGCTATCAAACATCACATGTTTATTAGTGGAATGATATGGTTCCCGCACATGATCTCTATCATGTGCATCGTGGTATGATCACTATCATACTTTTATGTGTAAGGCCAAGGTCTATGGAACTTACACGTTATGTGTGCTGTAAGAGTATCATCTCATACTTCTACTTACAACATCACCATATCATAACACTAGCCCAGCAACAATCTAAACTAGACGCCTCTAATTTATCCATTGCAAATTTTACGTGGCTTAGGGCTTTCGAAGATAGAACCGTTCATACCTACGAACAAGAACCACAACGAGGATAACAAAATTGTTGACAACTCGTTGCAAAATAGATATTGACTATAGTAGGAGAGACAGACACCCGCTAGCCAAACTAGTTGCATGTCAAGCGTGGAACAGGTCTGATGTGCGAGGACATGTAAAGTTTGTCCGGGCCACTTCATCCCACTATGCCACCAATATCCAAAATTACAACTAAGGAGCAACAACATGATCATCATCGCCCACATACTCATATGTGTACTACCCGTGTAAAGCATCTACGCATAGATCCGGCTCTGATACTACTGTAGGGTTTGCAGCATAGAAAACAAAAAAATTCCTACGATGGGAACAACTATGTACCAAGATCTATCTACTAGATACAAACAACAGGCGGATGTATATCCGTAGAGAACATACCCTTGAAGACCGACAAAGCTTAATAAGTTAAACTCGTGGTTGATGTAGACAATCTCTTGCCGATCTCAAGATCGAGAGGAAGTCCTAGCGCCGCAAATCACCAGCGCATCCGTGCTCGCACACACGTCCGAGGCACCGAGCAACCTCCGCCTCCTCGCTCCAGCGATGCAGCGGAAGCACAACTCTTTCTTGCCGAATAGCCAACAGGAACATGTATCTCGCTAGTCCGAGACCATGGGGGATAAATTCTAGAGGGGGACAAAGATCCTTCACGAGGAGGTGTGAGTGAGAAGTGAGGAGGGGGTGCCTTTTATAGGAGAGAGGGGGGGACCCCAAGGGGGTGTCCAGCGCATGGGGCTTCCCCCTTGCCCTCCCATCTTCATGTGGGTGGATACTCCACTCAAACTTGCAATTAAATTTCCACCAAATTTAATGCAAACTCTCATTAAATAAAACTCTTTTTATTTATTCATAATTTTGTCAATTACTTTAATGACAAACATTCACATATAACCCCTTGCTAGAATTATATTTCACATGCAAAAACACTTTCTGCAATTTCACCCGAAAACCTGTTTCGGTATCTAGTGAAATAAATTCCTGCGCTTGTTTATTCTTTTCTTCATGAAACTTTTGCTTCAATTGGATGTCGGTGTCTATTAAGTGTGTCACCCTATGGTTCGTGAATAATGCAGACATGATCGAGACCCCTCTCGGATCAATAATCAGAAGCGGGATCTGGAGACCCATACTGACTCCCACACATTCAACGATGACTTTCTTGTGATCGTCGGAACCTTTTACGCTAGTATCTTAATCCCTTTGTTTCACGATATATTACATGGCCAAGATTCGATCATCGGTATCTTCATACCTAGTTTCATCTCATTACTGACATGCACTCTTTTCTCGTTCCCGTGATATAACATTCTAGTGATCAAATCCCTTGCTTGCAAGCTAACCAATGTGATACCACCGAGAGGGCCCAGAGTATATCTATCCGTCATCGGGATGAACAAATTCCACTCTCGATCCACGGGCCTCAACATAAAACTTTATTAGTTCTGAACCCATCTTTATAATCACCCTAATACGGTGTGACGTTTGATGTTATCAAGATACTCTTCCGGTGTTAGTGATTGACATGATCTCATGGTCTAAGGATTAGTGTAAGTTGTTATAGTAATATAAACTCAATGACTTTGATTGTAATGCTATACTTTGGATGAATGTTCATCACACCATTACACTAATGTTGTGATCTCGTTATTAACAACATCCAATGTCCATGATCAGGAAACCTTGATCATCTTGTTAATCAACGAGCTAGTTTATGAGAGTGGCATAACTAGGAACTTTCTGTTTGTTTATTAAACACACATGTACGTTTCCGTATTAATACAATTATAGCATGCAAAATAAACATCTATCATATACTTGGAATATACAAAATAAACACTTTATTATTGCCTCTTAGGGCATATTCCCTTCAGTTCGGATGATAACCTAAAGGTGGACTTCTAGTCATAGATGCAGTTGGATGACGGTCTATGTATATTGTTGTATTGCCCAATCAACTTCATAGGATCTTTCTGGCTAGTAATTGCATTGTTATGCCTTGCTCAGTTCTTGTTAATTGCCTCTCTTTAATTTGTTTACCCTTCATGCCATGTTTTTAATCTAAGGAGAGCACCTCTAGTGAACTATGGACCCCGGTCCAATCTTTACCATTGATACATCTTCCACTGTTACTTGTTTACTTGCTGCAAACCATTACCTTCCACACCATATGTTTAATCCTTAGTTACAGCAAACCGGTGAGCTTGACAACCTCACTGATTCATTGGGGCAAAGTCTTGAGTTTGTGTTGTGCAGGTCTCCGCGTTGCTTGCAACACCCGTGTGACATTTCCTTCGTCCTACTGGTTCGATAACCTCGGTTTCTTACTGAGGGAAAACTTGCCGTTGTGCTGCTTCACACCTTGCTCTTGGGGTTCCCAACGAAGCGCTCCTACATCAACTCAGCGTTATATCAGGAAACCATTGCACAAGGGAGTGTAGGATCTCAGAGTTTAAGGTTGTGGTTAGGTTTATATCTTAATTGCTTTTTTGTATTTTGCGGATGCTTGCAAGGGGTTTAATCACAAGTATGTATTAGTCCAAGTAAGGTCGGTACATTAGCACAGGTTCATCCACACAACACTTACCCAACCAAAGAAGACTACTTAGCTATATAAAGAGAAAGCACTTGACAGTATTCTCATTTGTCCTCGAGAACGTTTGGTCCTCATAAGTATTATCACCGTCTTGTCCTTTGCTAAGAAAGGATTGAGCCACTTTTTGCAATTATTTGCTATCTTTATTTACTCGCACTTTATTTCCTTTCTTTATCATAAAACCCCTAAAAATCCATTTGCTAGTATTTACAGAGAACTCTTGAGCCAGTTTCGCTAGTCAGCACCTTCTGCTCCTCGTTGGGATCGACACTCCTATTTATCGAAAGTACTACGATACACCCCCTATACTTGTGGGTCATCACCACCCGTGCTAAGAGGACCGCGAGGAGGTGCTGCTCCTTGTCGACCACTCCATCGCCTCGGGAAGCCACGGGATCGTCGTCGGCAATCGTCACCGTTGTCTCCGCCGCTAGTCGCCGTTGCGAGCCAAGGTGAGCACGTTCGACTCACGCGGGTCGTTTTATCGAAGGGGTACTTCCCAATGAGCTTTTGCCGCGTGGCACCCCGTGTCAGCTCCATGTCGGACTAGCCGAGCCAATCAGGGGTCTCCACTTGTCACTAATCTGTTAGGGTTATTTTTAAATAGGCAGAGATATTGTTAAACTTGCAAAATTCATAGTAAATCAAATACTTGGAAAAAATTACAAATAATATACCGTTGGATTGCTAAAATTGTGTAGAGCACAGATCTGAATTAAAACCATAAGTTTACGATAGTACTATTTATGTAGAATTTAATTGAAACCTATGGGAAATTGTTACCTATGATAAATCTAACCTAAAAAAACACCTAAAATAAAATCTTGGTCGAAATAATTATCATCCTTTCATATTACCATGTTGCATGCATGCATATTACTTCTATGGCATTGTTTCTGTGCAAGTAGTGATTTGATCTATCTTTGTGCTTCGTTAGATTGTTTAGAGTGTGCCGAGGCGTATTGTTGTGTAGATTGCTACTCAGATCAAGGCAAGTTACACCACTTGTTCATATATTTGTCCTAGTTTTGATTCTACGCATGTGATCTTCAAATTCTGTAGTATGCATGTGTAGGATGTTCTTGTAGAATTTTTTCTCAGTATTATTTTGCAAGTGCGATGATTTTGTAGTATGCCATAAGTAGCTCTATACTTAGGATTTCGCACTCCTAATAGGTTACCCCTGTTTTTGCTAAGTACTTGATATGTTACATATATATAAAGTACCGTTGTGGGGGGGGGGGGGGGTTCGAAAGACAAGATATTTCTAAGTATAAAGGCTCTCTTGAGCGGTCTTTTCTTCTCAAATCCACTTCAAAATAAAACTAAGATTTATGGTTGTCGGGTCAACAAGTGGAGTTTTGGTGGAGGAAGGCCGCCCAGAAATCAAAGAAGTCTACCATGTTTTAGAGTTCAGAAGCTTCTAGTGCAACCACACTATATATGGGCTCTGTCTTGGCCTAGTACTTAGTGGGAAACCTCTCCTAGGTACCAACATTTGGAGGTTCTTGGCACGGTTGGTTCCAGAAGGTAGAGGGGCTACTAAGGGAAAGCCTCGCCATGGTCTCGTCTGTAAAAGGACTTGATCATGGATTGTGGGTAAAGTGCACAAACTCTCGAGAGTATTGCAATCTGATCGATCAGTCGAGTTCATAGAAAAAACACTTGAGCATCTGAAGGATGGAGCCTCTAAAGGATATTCCTCTCTCTTTCAAAATTTAAATTTTTTCTAAAACCCCATGGCGTGAGTAATATCGCCAATGGGTGGGATTTTGGGGACTTGGTGAGTAATTTCCAAGTGTTAGGTTGTTTGGAAACTTTGTGAGTAATTACCTCATGTTCCATTCGACCCTATATTACTTAAGCAAATGTTTACAAAGTAGGGTAAAAATCTCTCTCTCTATCTCTTTTCTTCATACTTAGAGAAAAAATAGCTTTGTGCAGATGAACTCCATAGCCTAAACTAGCCTTGCATGTAGAGTTAGTCTTATTCCTTCATTGGTGTAATTTGCGAATATATTCAAAGTATTGACCCAACTTGTTGGCTGCACGTTTTATGTGTAGAATCCGAAGATTGAAAGGTGTGTAGGGATCACGAGTCTACACTCAACAATCCTGGGGCGTTGATGGACTCAAGATATTTATGTTTTCCACTGTTAATTGAGCTAGCTATATGCTAAGGAAAGTTGTAATAATTTCATACTCTAGATTATTCGTGTAATAATGAGTTGTGTTTTACATGATATACATCAACTGTGAGTGCTAGCTATTGATCCAGGGACTAGCATGTTAATCACAGGGACTTAGGATCTTTATTGATCCGAGGTCACAACATCTATATTTTCGGAGCTACCCTATTGGAAAGTTCTAGAGGTCCGCTCTGCAATCGACATGATGCACATGACAAAGAATTTTTGCGTGATCCTTCTAGGCTTTATGGGTGTGTATGGAAAGATAAAAAATACGCCATAAGCACGGCAGGACCAACAGGGTATGAAAGACCGAGGCAGCCTGCATACAATGAAGACAAATAAAGAACGTCTAAGTGCTTCCAGCTACGCTCTTATGAAAGAAGAGAAGGAAATATTTTTTGAAGTCCTGAGCAGTATGAAGTTCACGTATGGCTTCTCATCGAATATAAAGGGAATACTAAATATGGCAGAGAAAAAATTCCAGAACCTAAAGTCTCATGACTGCCACGTGCTTATGACGCAATTGCTTTCGGTTGCATTACGGGGGATTCTATCGTAAAATATTTTACTACCCATTGTGAAGCTATGTGCATTCCTCAATGCTATTTCTCAGACGGTAATCGATCTAGAAATTCTACCGAGGTTACAGAATGATGTGGTCCAGTGTCTCGTTAGTTTTGAGTTGGTGTTTCCCCATCCTTCTTCAATATTATGACGCATATCCTGGTACACCTAGTCGATGAGATTACCATTTTGGGTCCTATATTTCTACACAATATGTTTCCCTTTGAGAGGTTCATGAGAGTCTTGAAAAAATATGTTCATAACTGTGCTAGGCAAGAAGGAAGCATCTCCAAGGGCTACGGAATAGAGGAGATCATTGAGTTTTGTGTTGACTTTCTTCCTGACCTTAAGACGATTGGTGTTCCTGAATCTTGGTATGAGGGGAGGCTGACTGGAAAAGACACACTAGAAGGAAAGCAACAGTATATAGGGACGGGCATTCTTTCAGTAAAACACACTACATAGTTCTACACAATTCCACCTTGGTGGCTCCCTATATTGAGAAACACAAGAATATTATACGCTCCAGAAACCCGGGGAGGCCTGACTCCTGGATTAGAGATGAACACATGAAGACTTTCGGCGGTTCGTTGCAAACACATCTCATGAATAACAAAATTGTTTGTGATCATCTGTACTTGTTGGCCAGCTCACCATCTTCGATTATATGGACTTTCCAAGGGTATGAGATAAATGAGAATATATTTTACATGATCGCCCAAGATAAAAAAGAGCACCAACCAAAACAGTGGTGTCCTCTTTGATGCAACAAACGAGAATGGGTCAAAGTACACATATTATGGTTTCATATAGGATATATGAGAACTTGACTGTGGACCTTCTTTTAAGGTCCCTTTGTTTTGGTGCAAATGGGTCAAGATCACAGGAGGCGGGGTTGAGGTACACAAGAAGTACGGAATAACAACGGTGGATCTCAACAATCTTGCGTACTTAGACGAACCATTCGTCCTAGCCAATGATGTGGCTCAGGTTTTCTATGTGAATGACATGTCTACTAGACCAAAAAAAAGAAAATATAAGCAAAAGAGTACATCAAACGATGAGGCAAAACGCCACATAGTTCTTTCAGGAAAAAGAAAAATTGTGGGAGTGGAGGACAAGTTAGAAATATCAGAAGGTTATGAAAAGATTCATGAAATTCTGCCCTTCGGAGTGAAGGATAACCCAATCATCATGTTAATTGATGAAGATGCTCCATGATTACGACCACACGGCCATAAGCAAGCCATATGATGTATTCTGAATTTTGAGATGCAACCAATATGTACCTCTTGCGTTGGATCTACGAAGAAACATCATATTGTGAGTCTAAATATGATTTTTTTTCAAAAAATCATGAGCATTAGATCATGTACCTGTAGTTCAAACCGGGCCCACTTCCTGTCGGTTCGGCAGACATTTGTCTTTTTCACCAGGAGTGGACGGAAAGATTTCAGATCTTCCGGTTGGTACATTGTCCATGTAAGGTGGTCTAGTATTTTTGGAAAATATGGTGGCAGTATTTTGAATGTGAATTTTGGTGGTTGCTTCACAAAAAACCCCGTTTTGGGTGCTCAGAAAATGGAAAATGATTTTTTCGTGCGACGAAAAGGAAAAATTCCTTCTCCAACATTGTTTGCCATACCATGATGCACATGCGTGCAGAATATGGGCACAGTTTCACACATATGCCCTGATTCTATCTATAGCATTGGTCATTTGAACCGAAAGTCAAGAAACCTCAAAAATGATAGGTCATTTTGTGAAGGTTTTTTGAGACAATAATAAATTTACCAAGTTCGGTATTTTTCCTTGAAAACATTACTCATAATATGACACCACACGAAAGATTTACATTGTTCAGAATTTTTTTGAATTTCTTATGCCTATTTCAAAACTTTCCCGTTTCAAACTATGGTCAAAACGGCGGGTATGAAGATAGGTGATGAGCATCGCTAAATCTTGCATTGGATCTATGAAGAAATGTTATATTGTGAGTCTAAATATGATTTTTTTTTCAAAAAATCGTGAGGATTAGATCATGTACATGTAGTTCAAACCGGGTCCCACCTCCTATCGGTTCGGCAGATATTTGTCTTTTTCAATTCAAAATATGTAAAAAAATATTAGTTCTATAACATTGTATGATAATAGATTTAAATTATAGGTCTTCTTTTTTTGCGAATTTTGATATATAATACATAATTTTATTTATTATATAATACATAATCTTCTTTATTATATAAAACAAATTGAAAAATAAACCTTTAGTCTCGACTGGCGGCTCCAACCGGGAGTACATAGTTTTGGCGCGCTCGTGAATTGGCGCGGCCAAAAACACCTCTAGTCCTTGCTGGAGCCACCAACTGGAACTAGAGGGTAGCCTCTAGTCTCGGTTGGTGGCTCCAACCAGGACTAGAGGTTAGTGGTATAAATACCACCGCCCCTCTCCCGATTCGAGCCACGAATCGGGACACACGATTCACTCTTCTCCTTCTCCAACGACGCAGCCGCCACTACCCGCTCTGAGACCCCCATGTCGCCAGGAGGAGCCGCCGCTGCCCAGAGACCCCCGCGCCACCAGGGAAATCCGCCGCCAGGAGGAGAACCCGCGCCGCCAAGAGGAGCGTCGTGCCACCGCCCGTCTTTCGCCCAGGGAGGAGCGCCGTCGCCCGCGTCTTCGCGCAGAAGGAGGAATGTCGCCGCGCCCATTATCCTCGTCGTCCCCATGTCACCGTCCACGCGCTGCCGCCCGTCTCCCATACGTACGTATTCCGATTTGTATGTATTTTTCTTTTTTTAGTTTAGTTAAATACATTGTTTTAATTAGATATATTATTGTTTAGTTTTTATTAGTTAGATATATATTGTTTTGTTCAGTGATATTGTTTAATTTAGAGATTTGTATATAATTTGTTAGTATATTATTTAGGGATTTGCTAGTATATTATTTAGGAATTATTACTAGTATATTATTGCTAATATTATTGCTAGTATTTAGGTATTTAGGGATTATTCCTTGTATTTAGCGATTTAGGAGGTATTATTGCTAGTATATTATTTAGGAATTATTACTAGTATATTATTGCTAGTATTTAGGTATTTAGGGATTATTCCTTGTATTTAGCGATTTAGGTATTATTGCTAGTATTTAGCGATTTAGGTATTGTTGCTAGTATTTTAGTTAATATAAGTAGATTTTCTTAGGATCATTTATAAATAGATTAAAATAGAATTATTTTCATAGCATTATTTCGATCAAATGCCTACTTTAGGATATGCCTAGACCGCATCGTCGTAGTCGACTCGGAGACAACGATGGAGTACCGCGCTCCCCCGGGCATGTCCGAGACTAGGCTCCGCCAGGCTGGCACTGGGTGGTGCTACCTTCTGGGACATGTAGCTTGGTGAGGAATCCAGGTGTCGTCGTCGACCCGGAGCTTCTTTGATAGAGATCATGTGTCCAGGCAGGGTGCATAGGGAGCCGGCCCCCGAGGAGGTGGTACGGCGTCGTGTCAGGGAGAAGGACGAGCACGTCCGTCGCTATATGGTGATGTTGGACACCAGGTTCGATGATACATGACAGTTTCTTCAGGGATCTCACCCGAGTTATGCTCCTGTGATTGTTCCTTCTCTTTGGGTGTTCACATCCCGCGACTCAGGAACCGGGAGTCAACGTCGAGTTTGAGGGAGATGCGATTCTCATGTATTAGAGATATTTATATGATATTAGTACTTTGTTGTTATTCAAGATGTATTCGAGATGAATTAGTACTTTGTTGTTATTAGAGATGTTATACATATGTATTAGTACTTTCTTGTGATATGGTACATTATTGTTAATTTTATTACTCATATGCACATTATTTCATAGAAGTTATTCTATGGACTTCAACAACAGAGAAGGTGAAGAGCGTCTGTTCACCTTTTACGAGGTGATGAAGATCTCCCTATCAGGGTGAAGAGCTCCCCTATATGGGTGAAGCGCTCCCTGATCAGGGTGAAGCAGAAGACCGTGGAGAAGAATATGGCTCACAGTTTCTGAATGAGTCCGATGATGGAATGGAGATAGATCCTTTAGTCGCAGGGCAGACGAGTTTTAATTGCAATGACGACTTGGAAAATAATGGACCAGCCTTAACAGAGTCTGACGAGGTATATTATTAAGCCTCTTGTGATCACTGGATAGATGCATTAATTGATTTTATGTGTATATATTAACGAATGTTTCTTATTTTAGACCTCCACATCGACCAAGTCCGGTAAAAGTACTAAACAAGGCCCAGCCAAAGGGATGGCCGTCGATGCACATCTCACTATTAAGTTTGTCTCTCTGGAGGGCAAACTGTTGGATCCCCCAAGTAACACAAACACATTTAAGCATCAATGCGTCTTTATTGTTAGGGACAACGTCTACTGGAATAAGCCAGCAAAGGAAGATGAAAACCCATTTAGTTTTGTCGAGGATAGATACAAAGACATACTATGCGAGAAGCTTATTTCACATTTCATCCTACCAGTCTTGGAGACTCAGCAGGCCACAGATTCTATGAGGTCCAAAGCCAAGCGTTTCGCTCTTAAGAAGATGGCTCTTTTACTATAAAATTTATCCTCCTCATGAAATTCATAAAGATAGGAATTATATTTATAATTTTCATCCTCATGATGGAGAAATTATTGCCCAAGCATGGGGGATATTGATGTCACTAATGCTCAAATGTCCCATTCATGACCTCCCCAGTAATATTGTTATTGATAATTTTTATGCAAGGCTTTCAGGGCATTACAAGGACTATCTAGATACCTGTTTAGAGGGATCCTTCACAAGTAAAGAGGTCAAAGCTAATTGGGATCTTCTTGAAACAATTCAAAGAAATACCGAAGATTGGGATAACGACAAAGGTAAAGAACCAGGTATAAACTATGCGTATGATTGCATTAAGTCTTTTGTTGAAACTGCTGATTTTCAAGAGCTTAGTGCTAAATATGGTCTTGATCCTGAAATTCTTGTTGATTCTTTTAGAGCCTTTGCTTCTCATATTAATGCTCCTAAAGAAAATTGGTAGATGTACCATGAACCTTTTAAAGACACTTGCATGAAAAATGAAATTGTTATTAACGATTGCAATAAACATGCTCAAGCCTCTGAAAGTACTATTTCTTATAGGCATGTTAATTTTTGTGGAGTACTTAGACCTTGTGAAAAGAATCAAATCGAAGAATAATATTGTATCCACCATTGGAATGAAAAAACTAGAACGTGGGATAGGTTTCTAAATGATCTTGGTAAAAAAAGTTTGTGCACTCTGTCATTTTATTTGTGAACTTTGCTATAAAGTGGGTCAATTCAATTTTCAATGCTCAGGCTATGATAATAGCCTTTCTAACCCAATGAGTACTGCAAGTTTGTATTGTGATGACATGATCACTCTTAATCAGGATGATGAACTTACATTATTTTTGGGATGTGAAGAATTATCAAGAAAAACTTCTTTGGTAGATATGAGTGCTTTTGATATGAATAGCGTCCTGCATGGTTGTCATCTTTACTATGTTGATAATTTCCACGCAAATACTTACATACAAAATATTATGAAAGATGATATTTTACCAAAATATGACAGGACTAATATGTGTTTTGTTCTTATTAATGAAAAGGAGGAATCCTCCAAAGTTTCTTCTATTGTCTCTAACCATAAACCTGGGGATGTGGAGAAGCTTCCTTTCAAGCCTCTCCCTCCTAAAGAGGGGAAGTAGAAGAATAAGAAAGAAGAGGAGGAGTAAAAGGAGAGAGGAAACGGTATCTTCCCCTAAGCATGTTGCTCCTATTATAGTTTTTGCTGATGAGTCTGAATTAGATGATGTTCCTATGCCTATTACCTATAGTAGTGATCATGATTGGGAAAAGCACACTACTTTTGATATTGAAAATCTCTTTGGTATCAATTCTGAAAACAATGATATTAATAATTGTTGTACTATTTGTACTATCCATGTTCCTTCCAATGATGATATGTTTACAAATAAACACACTTTGGAAGATAGCTATTTTGTTGAATTTTCTCCCACTACAATTAATAAGAATGACTATGCTTATATGGAGAGTAATAATTATTTTATGCATGTGTCCCATGATAAAAGAATGTTTTATGTGATAGTTATATTGTTAATTTTATTCATGATGCTACTGAAAGTTATTATGAAAGAGGGAAACATGGTTTTATGTATCTCAACAATATTAAGTTTCCACTCTTTATGTTGAAAATTTTGAAGTTGCACTTGTTTTGCTTTCCTATGCTTGTTGCTTTGTGCTTTCATGACTTGTTTCTTTACAATATTATTTTTCATAGGAAGTGGGCTAGACTTAAATTTGTTTTATATTTGCTTCTTGATGCTCTCTTTTACTTCAAATCATATTTCTTATGTGAGCATCATCGGAATTATCATGTCTATCTTAATGGCTATAAAGAAAGAGCTTTTGGGAGACAACACATTATATTTTTTCTTTCATTTTACTTTTTTGTTGAGTCTTGGAAGTTATTGCCTCTGTAATAACCTCTCCTTATCCTTTTTGTATGGTTTTTGTGCCAAGAATAGCCTCTAATGAGACGGAAGTAAGATTTGGGGAAGTTGCTGTCCCGAAACAGATTTATGTGCTTCACTGTAAAAAATCGTGAAAATTCCCACAACGTCGGATTGATCCTAAATTGTTTGTGCACATGCCCCTGGTATTTACCCAACTTTCTTTAGTTCTGCACTTTTCTATTTGAGCAACAGAATATTTTCAAAAAAATCGGTCTTTACCTGTTGTTCTATTTTGACAGATTTCTGCCATTATTTGCATTTGCCTCTTAATCGATTTATTTTTGAGTTCTTTTTTATCACTTGAGATTTTAAAAGTAGTTTCTACATTAGCCTATGTTTTAATTTATGATTTACTTGAGTTGAAACTGAACCCCAAAAGCTTCTTATCTTGAATACACTAATGTTGCTAACGAAGTTTGTGTGAAGTTTTATATGAAGGAAATTTTCAAGTGTAGGAAGAGAATGATGTGATGAGATGAAGTATGGAAAAAAGCTCAAGCTTAGGTATGCCACCCATGTCACCCCAAGAAATATTCAAGAGGTACAAACTTCATAGCTTGGGGATGCCCAAGGCATCCCCTTTATCAATAAAAATCTCAGGTCTTCTTTTAAGACACTTCATTTTTATTGCTTCATGCACTATATGTTGTTCTTAGAGTGTCTTTGTTTTTGTTTTTAGTTTTATTTTATTTGTTTTGTGCAATAAGTTGGCTGGACCCCAACACACCTATTTTGGAGAAGTCACACCTAGTTCTTTCATTGCTTAGAACACTCTAGTTTTCACTCTTATTGTTCTGTGAGTGTTCTCTTTTGCTAGCACTTCGTTTAGCTTCAGTTTTCTTATTCTTTTTGCTTAGAACTTTTTAGTTCTTCTTTTTAGTTATGAGAGACACGATTTGTGATCTTTATTCATTATTATCTTTGTGAGTTGTTTCAAATAATTCGATTGGTGTTGGAAAAGAGTAGAAAGTTTCATGCTTATAGTGGTACAAAACGAAGCTTGTTTTGACTGTGACATAGGCTCTATCATTTCATGTTAGATGTTGCTTTCACCATATGCTTAGTGATTATTGCTATAGCATGAATTGTTTCGAACAATTGAGATTGCTTAATGTGTCATGAAAGAATCATGTGTTGTTTTAGCATACAAAAGCATAATATTGTGGTATTCTCCTTTGATGCTTTATTTGGGTTGACTAGGCACATGCTTACACCATGTTAAGACTATGAACCAGTCACCTTAGCCTCTATGATCATTTAGTTTTTGACTTGTCATATCACTTTATGCTTTGATTAATAATGTTTTGTCGCTCTGCATGATTATGGCCATTATTGCTCTCTTAGTTGGTCACTCCTAGTCTTTTGCTAGCCTCCACCTGTACTGAGTATGATCTCTAATCATGCATCCAACTCCCAAGAAACCAAGTTATTCCAAAGAGTCCACTATAAACACCTATTCATGGTGTGTTACACCATTCCAAGTATATTCATGTTTTTATCTATCTTCCAAATTAAATATTTTCTATGTGAAAATTAGTGATTAAAGCTCTCACGAACTTGGGGCACACTTCATTTTCTTGCACTTAATAAACTTGAACCATTGTGCCCATCTATGTTGCTTATATGCTTGCAATATATAAGTTGGGAGTTAGCAGAACCATGATGTCATGGGGAACGCTTTGAACATTTGTACATATCTATTCAGTTGATATCATGTTCTTTTGTTTATGGATGTAGGCAGGGTGAAATAAAAGGGAAGCTTGTAAGCCCATGGAGTTTGTAATGTGTTAGAGAAATGCCCAGGCGGCTAGCCTAAGCCATGCCTAATCATGGCGTAAACTTGTAGCATAACCATAGTGTCATTCTATGAAGCATCCTCAATAAAAGCTTATGCAAATAGCTAATAAAAAGATTGCTGAGATGCTCACTGTGTGTTGCCTTGTAATTTTGATATGGGATAGCTCCTGTGTCATGGGGAAAGGGGTACCCTATTGGCGGTTCTCTATGATACCCATATACTTACAATGACAAGAACTTGCTTGTGACTAAAGTTGAGTAGCATGATGAACGGTACTCGTACTCAAGGGGAATGAGATTTTCATCTTGTGATTTATCAAGCATATAACTCATATTTATCTCACTTTAACCTTAATCACTTCAAGATGCTTATGATGGGGGCAATGAGAGCTCAAAGCTAGTAAGTACCATAATTTTTGGAAGCACTTTATGAAACTTGAAATCCCTGCTTCCCTCTGCGAAGGGCTTTCTTTTTTACTTTTTTGTTGAGTCTCCATATTCTATCTTTATGCACCAATTAAGAGAGAATAGTTGTCATTCTTAGTTCAATGTGCATTGTCCCAAAACTTATTGATTTATTCATAATTATGGTATTGCTTGTTCTTAAATTATTTGTATCTAGTCAGCCTTATGAACTTTGAAGGTGTCCTATGCATTTATGTTTTGCTATTCCATGAAGGACAAGCTGATTACCACTCTTTCTATGTTTTCTATATGTGAAATAAACAAATGTCTTTCAATGCATTTTTATTCATGATCTTTTGTTTGTGTTTCCTTTCATGTTGCAACATAGTTGGTTTGTCTTATTGTTAGAAATATATCTTTCATGTTCATGTTTAGAGTACTTTGATCCCAGTTATCAATGCTATACAATACCTTGATAAAGATTGTGATGGTGCATGTCACCTCAAAAATTATTCTTTGTATCACTTACCTAATCGAGGACGAGGAGGAGTTAAGCTTGGGGATGCTTGATACATCGTAAACGTATCTATAATTTTTGATGCTCCATGCTTGTTTTGTACCAACTATCTTATGTTTTGTCTACACTTTGAGGCATTTTTATACATTTTCTGGAACTAACCTATTAACAATATGCCACAGTGCCAGTTCCTGTTTTCTGCTGTTTTTGGTTTCAGAAAAGCTAGTAAAGAAATATTCTCAGAATTGGACAAAACAAAAGCCAAAGTTCCTATTTTTCAGACACTACACGGAGTCCGAAGGATAGACGAAGAAGCGCCACGAGGCAGCCGCACCAGGGGGCGTGCGGGTCCACCCTAGGCCACGCCGCCCTAGGGTGTGGGCCCTCGGGCGTCAACCGACCTTGCCCCTTTGCCTATATAAACCCCCAAGGAGAAAACCCTAAGTAGCAGATCAGAAATCCACGAAAAGTTCTGCAGCACCGCCGCCACCGAAGACGAGATTCGAGGGACGGAAGTCTCTATTCCGGCACCCTGTCGGGATGGGGAATTGCTCTCGAAGACATCTCCATCGACTCCACCGCCATCTCCATTGCTGTTGCTGACTCCCATGATGAGGAGGGAGTAGTTCTCCCTCGAGGCTAAGGGCTCTATCGGTAGCTATGTGTTCATCTCTCTCTCAATGCATGATCTTATTGTGATCATGAGCTTTGTAATCTAGTAGATCTACTCTGCTACTCAAGTGGTTTAATTATTGTAATCTCCGCTTATCCCCATGTGGAAGTTAACAGTGTGCACATCGTGTGACACTTAGGCTAAGGTTACAGAAATACTTATCATGAGTTATATTTTGAGTTGGATGTCTCTATGAAATTGTGGTGTTTGTTGGAACAATCTAGCGCTCAAGGTGACAGTGTGGGGTTACCTAGATGGGGAATGCAAACTTTACGGAGAGCTTTTGTAGTCCTACCGTGGATTGGAGTTATCCAACCGGAGATTAGTTTAGAGTAGCATAGTGAAGACAAGATATTTATGTGTTTATTGAGAGTGACCAGTAGTGAAAGTATGATCCCTAGGCCTTGTTTCTAAGAATTGAAACACCGTTTACAACCAGTTCTACTACATGTTTGCTTGCTGCCATTTTTATTTCAGATTGCAATTATCACTTATAATCATCCATATTACTTGTATTTCACTATCTCTTCGCCGAACTAGTGCACCTATACACCTGACAAGTGTATTGGGTGTGTTGGGGACACAAGAGACTTCATGTATCTTGATTGCATGGTTGTTTGAGAGGGATACCTTTGACCTCTTCCTCCCCGAGTTCAATAAACCTTGGGTGATCCACTTAAGGGAAACTTGCTGCTTTTCTACAAACCCCTACACTTGGAGGCTCTACACTGTCTACAAGAATAGAAGCGTGTGTAGACATCATAGACCGACAAATTTTAATGAGGTTGTACTCATGGATGATGTAGTCGAACGCTTGTTGATCTCAAGATCGAGAAGAAGTCTAGCAATGCAAATCAGCAGCGCATCCATGATCACACACACGTTCAAGCCACCGAACAACCTCCGCGTCCTCGCTCCAGCGATGCAGCGGATGCAGCAACTCCTTCCAGAAGAAAAGCCACTGGGAACATGTATCTCGCTAGTCCGAGACCATGGGGGAATAATTCTAGAGGGGGAGAGAGATCCTACATGAGGAGGTGTAAGTGAGAGAGAGAGAGGGAGAGGGGCCTTTTATAGGAGTAGGGGCACCCCAAAGGGCATGGCCGGTGGCCATGGTGGCTGCCCCCACCCCTTCCTCCAATCATGTGAGTGGATCTCCCACTCACAAAATGTCTCTCCATATTCTCCACTCAAAATCCCCATTAAATTTCCTCCAAATTTAATGTAATATCTCATTAAATAAAACTCCTTTTATTTATTTATTCAGAATTTTTTCAATTACATTAATTAACAAACATTCACATAAAACCCCTTCCTAATTTTCAATTTCACATGTAGAATTTTTTTAGCAATTTCACCTGAAACAATTCCGGTGTCCATTGAAATAATTCCAGCGCTGTAATTCTTTCGTCTAGAACATATTTTCTCCAAATGGTGTTGGTGTCTCTTAAGTGTGTCACCCTATGGTTCGCGAATAATGCAGACATGATCGAGACCCCTCTCGGATCAATAATCAGAAGCGGGACCTAGAGATCCATACTGACTCCACACATTCAATGATGACTTCTTGTGATCGTGAGAACCTTTTACGCTAGTAACTTAATCCCTTTGTCTCGCGATATACTACATGTCCGAGATTCGATCATCGGTATCTCCATACCTAGTTTGATCTTGTTACCAACATGTACTCTTTTCTCATACCCATGATATAACATTCTAGTGATCACATCACTTGCTTGCAAGCTAACTAATGTGATATCACCGAGAGGGCCCAGAGTATATCTATCCGTCATCGGGATGGACAAATTCTACCCTTGATCCATGAGCATCTACATAACACCTTTGTTGCACTGAACCCACGTTTATAGTCACCCTATTATGGTGTGACATTTGATGTTATCAAGATACTCTTCCAGTGTTAGTGATTGACATGATCTCATGGTCTAAGGACTAGGATTACTTCATATGATGTTATAGCAATATAAACACAATGACTTTGATTGTCATGCTATACTTCGGATGAATGTTCATCACATCATTCCAATAATATTGTGACCTCGTTATTAACAACATCCAATGTACATGATCAGGAACCCTTTGATCATCTTGTTAATCAACGAGCTACTTTATAAGAGAGAGGCATACCTAGGAATTTTCTATTTGTTTATTAAACACACATATATTAACATTTCTGTAATAATACAATTATAGCATGCAAAATAAACATATATCATATACTTGGAATACTTATAATAACAACTTTATTATTGCCTCTCATGGCATATTCCCTTCACCCCGAACCACCACGGCGGACACCTTTACCAGCTCCGCTTCATTGCATGTCACCTCGCCAGATGCTCCCTTCGGAAAACCCGAAATTCAATGGAGCACAGGAGCCAAAGACTTGGCTCGACGATCACCTGTCGTCAGCCAAACTCCATGGCGGGAGAAAAAACATAGCCATGCAGTGCCTTCAACTGCAGTTGACAGGCGCAGCCAGGGCCTGGCTCAGCAGCCTCCCCTCCGGCTCCATCGGCAGCCGGGAAGAGATGGAATACAGCTTCATCCAAAACTTTAAGGGAACCAGCAAGAGACCGGCCTCAATCGAAGAGCTACGGTCCTGCTTCCAGGGGTCGAACGGGTCCATCCGCTCGTACATACTACGCTGGTCCATCATCAAGAACTCCGCTGCAAACATCTCTGAGAAGAGGGCAATTGACCCCTTCAACGACGGTGTCAAGCGCCATGAATTTAAGGAGGAGCCTGGGCATGTCAAGCCCAAGACCATCGACCACCTGATGGATATCGCCAATCGCTGGGCCGATGGCGAAGATGCCATCAACCGAGCACATTCGGATGATGAGGAAGACTTTGGCCGCAGGCGGGATCGCCACGGAAATAGAAGACCGCACGTCTATGACGATCGTGAGGAGGTCGACATGGTTGCGGCTCGCTATGCTAATCACTGCGATGTTGGAAACCGCAACAACGGGTATCGCAGTGGCAATACCGCGACAGTGGAAGGACCACCCAAACATGGCAGCGCCGCAACCGCGATGATGAGCCATCGGCATTCGAAAAAATGTCAGGACCCTGCACCATCCACTTTTACATCGACAAATAGGATGGAAAGAGGAAGGCCAACCATATGCTCAAGGACTGCAGGGAGTTTCAAAAGCTCCATGAGGGCTTCACTCAGATGCGTCGCCCAGCGGTGAACCCTGGATTCGCACCCGCTCCAAGAGGCTTAGCCCACGGGGCTCCACCACCACCACCTGGAGGACCCGCACAACCTGCGGCTGCGCCGGCACATAATAACGGGGCAGACGCATACCCGCCACCATTGGGATCTATGATGATCCAGAAGGGACGCCTGACCAACAGGGTGCAGAAGAAAGATCACCCGCCAGGTCAACTTGGCCGTGACCTCTCCATCACCATACCTGAGTACCTTAGAGGCTTGGAGTCGTGCATCACATTCGACCATTTGGATCACTCGCGCCAGATACCTCGCCCAGGTCACTCTGCCCTAGTGCTCGAGGCCTAGATCGAAGGGTTCGAGATGAGCCACGTCTTCATGGACGGCGACAGCGGCATCAACCTGATGTTGCCAGCACACTCGCAACTATGCGGATCTCGCTATGCAGCCTAGAGGCATCGGACACGACATTCCACGACATCGTCCCAGGGAAGGGCATATCCCCCCTGGGCAAAATATGGCTCGACGTCATCTTTGGCAAGCCTGGCAACTTCAGGCATGAGCGGCTTGATTTCGATGTGGTGGACTGGCCCTCACAGTACCATGCCATCCTTGGGCGTGTGGCATTCGCAAGATTCCTGGCAGTACCGCCCTATGCGTACCTTCTACTGAAGATGTTGGTGTAGGGTTTCGTAGCATGGAAAACAAAAAATTTCTATCGCATACAAACAAACAAGCCAAGATCTATCTACTAGATTGTAGCAACGAGTCGATGGAATAACTTACCCTCGAAGATTCCAAAGTGTTTAACGAGAGCGGATTCTCGTGGGTGATGTAGTCGTACTCTTCCCGATCTCAAGATCGCGTAGACGATCCTTCTGGCGCTGCGTTCCGGCAGCGCTCCCGCAGTCGGTCACACGTTCGGTACTCGACGAAGACCTTCCTCTCCCTTGTTCCAGCAGGCAGCGGAGGTTGTAGCACTCTCCTCGTGATTCCGGCAGCACAACGGCGTGGTATCGGAAGTAGAGGGGAAATCCCGCAGGGCTTCGCCTTAAGCCGGAGCGAGTATGGTGGAGTATGAGAGAGCTCCTCGGCGATCTAGGGTTTAGACACACCAAGGAGGAGGGGCTAGAGCCGGCGTCTAGGGTTCCGGGGACCCCCAAGTCGGCGGCTAGGGCAAAACCCTAGGGGGTGGCGGCGGCTATGGAGGGCTGCAGCTTCTAGGGTTTGAGGTGAGGGACTTGTGTGTCTAGAGGAGGGAGCCCTGCCCCTCCTTATATAGGTGGAGGGGCCGGCCGCGCCAAGGGGAGGGAGAGGAGTCCCTCCCCAACTCGGCTTGGAGGTGGGCCGCCGGTTGGAGGAGGGAACTCCTCCCCAACTCGGTTTCCCCCTTCCTCCTCTTTTCCTCTTTCCAATTTTAGCCGTTTGACTTTTCAAACTAGCTATTTGACTTTTCAAACTAGGATTTGAATTAATCCTTTATTTGGAACAGCGATGACACTTAGTACATGATGCAATCATTCCAACATTCAATGACACATTCATGTACCCCTTCCCTTCCGGAGTGCCGGACATTCCGGAACCTTCTAGAACATTCCCGATGAAAACACCGGAATCATTCCCGAACTCCGAAACGGGACTTTCCTTATATGAATCTTATTCTCCGGACTATTCCGGATCACCTCGTGATATCCCGGATCCCATCCGAGACTCCGAACAACATTCGGTCTCTTTCTCATAATACCATAACTACTCAAACAACGTCGAATCCTTAAGTGTGTCTCCCTACGGTTCGTGAATTATGCGGACATGATCGAGACACTTCTCCGAACAATAACCAATAGAGGAATCTGGAAATTCATATGGCTCCCACATATTTCTACGATTACTTTGCGATCGAATGAACCACTTACATACGATACCAATTTCCCTTTGTCTCACGATAGTTTACTTATCCGAGGTTATGATCGTCGGTATCTCTGCATACCTAGTTCAACCTCGTTACCGATAAGTACTCTTTTCTTGTTCCCGTGATATGTGATCCCTTGTGAGCCAGTCACATGCTTGCAAGCTAATTGGATGACATTCCACCGAGAGGGCCCAGAGTATATCTATCCGTCATATGGATGGACAAATCCCACTCTTGATCCATGTGTCTCAACCAATACTTTCCGAACACTCAATGCCATCTTTATAGCCACCCAGTTACGGTGTGGTGTTTGATGTCATCAAAGCATCCATCCGGTAAAGGTGATATGCATGATCTCATGGTCGAAGGAATTAGGTTACTATGTATTAGAAAGCATATAGCAATTGAACTATTAAAATGACTTGATCTTTATGCTACGCTTATCTATAGGAGTATGTCCACCATATCATTCTCCTAACGATATGATCTTGTTGTTGATAACATCTCAATGTTCATGATAGGGAAACCACAATCATTTATCAACCAACAAGCTAGTGATGTATAGAGGCTATACTAGGGACTTCAAATTAAGTTTACAAATCACACAAGTATCAATGTTTCCTTGTTAATACTATTATAGCATGAATGTAAACATTTATCATAAACACAAAGATATAATAATAACTACATTTATTATTGCCTCTAGGGCATATCTCCAACAGTCTCCCACTTGCACTAGAGTCATCTAATCTAGATTACATGGTAATATACCGAACACCCATGGCAGTTTGGTGCTGGTCATGTTTTGCCCTCGGGAGAGGTTTAGTCAACGGATCCGCCACATTCAGATCTGTGTGTACTTTGCAAATCTTTATATCCCCATCTTGGATATGTTCTCGAATAGCGTGAAAACGTAGCTTGATATGCTTCAGCTTCTTGTGTGACCTTGGTTCTTGCGCATTGGCTATGGCGCCCATGTTATCACAGTAGATAGACATTGGGTCCAGCGCACTAGGAACCACACCCAGCTCTGTAATGAACTCTTTCATCCATATTGCTTCTTGTGAAGCCTCCGAAGCAGCCATGTATTCCGATTCAGTTGAAGATCTCGCCACAACGCTTTGCTTTGCACTCCTCCAGCTAACTGCTGCACCATTCAAAATAAATACGTATCCAGATTGTGATTTAGAATCATCCGGATCGGTGTTCCAACTAGCATCGGTGTAACCATTAACAACGAGCTGTTCATCACCTCCATAAGAAAGAACCATATCCTTAGTTCTTTTCAAGTACTTAAGGATGTTTTTGACCGCTGTCCAATGATCCACTCCTGGATCACTTTGATATCTGCTAGTTAAACTAACAGCATATGCAATGTCGGGTCTAGTACATAGCATGGCATACATTAGAGATCCTATGGCTGAGGCATAGGGAGTCTTACTCATCCTTTCTCTATCTTCTGTCGATGTCGGACTTTGAGTTTTACTCAAGGTCGTATTGGGCAACATGGGCAAGAACCCTTTCTTGCTATCTTCCATTCCAAACCTCTTTAGAACTTTGTCCAAATATGTACTTTGTGACAATGATATTTGGCGTTTCGATCTATCTCTATAAATCTTTATGCCTAATATGTAAGCTGCTTCGCCAAGATCCTTCATTGAAAAACTATTATTCAAATATTCCTTGACACTATTAAGAAGGTCTACATCATTCCCAATCAACAATATGTCATTTACATATATTATTAAGAATGCTACGGAGCTCCCACTCACTTTCTTGTAAATACAAGCTTCTCCATAAGTTTGTATAAAACCAAAACTTTTGATCACCTTATCAAAACGTTGATTCCAACTTCGGGATGCTTGCTTCAATCCATAGATGGACCGTTGAAGTTTACATACCTTGTTAGCATCTTTAGGATCGACAAAACCTTTGGGTTGCATCATATACAACTCTCCATCAATATCTCCATTGAGGAATGCTGTTTTGACATCCGTCTGCCATATCTCATAATCATAATATGCAGCGATTGCTAACATAATCCTAACAGACTTTATCTTCGCTACCGGTGAGAAGGTCTCATCGTAGTCAACTCCTTGAATTTGTCGAAACCCTTTTGCGAGAAGTCGAGCTTTATAGACAGTAACATTACCATCAGCATCTGTTTTCTTCTTGAAGATCCATTTGTTCTCGACAGCCTTCCGGCCATCCGGTAAGTCCACCAAAGTCCATACTTGGTTTTCGTACATGGATCCAATCTCGGATTTCATGGCTTCTTGCCATTTATTGGAATTTGGGCTCATCATCGCTTCCTCATATGTCTCGGGGTCATCGGTGTTATCCACCAACATGACACTCATAACGGGATCATACCAATATGGAGGGGTACGAGTTCTCATTGACCTCCGAGGCTCTGTAGCAACTTCAACCGAAGTTTCATGATCACCATCATTAGCTTCCTCTCTTATTGGTGCAGGCACCACAGGAACTTCTTCCGGTGTTGCGCTACTCGCAATTTCGAGAGAAGGTTCGACAACCTCGTCGAGTTCTACTTTCCTTCCAGTCACTTCTTTCGAGAGAAATTCCTTCTCTAGAAAGGATCCATTCTTAGCAACAAAGATTTTGCCTTCGGATCTGTGATAGAAGGTATACCCAATAGTTTCCTTCGGGTATCCTATGAAGACGCATTTTTCCGCTTTGGGCTCTAGCTTGTCCGGCTGTAACTTCTTTACATAGGCTTCGCATCCCCAAACTTTAAGGAACGACAATCTAGGTTTCTTCTCAAACCATAATTCATACGGTGTCGTTTCAACAGATTTAGACGGTGCCCTATTTAAAGTGAATGCGTCGGTTTCTAATGCATAACCCCAAAATGATAGCGGAAATCTGTAAGTGACATCATAGAACGAACCATATCTAAGAGAGTTCGATTACGACGTTCGGACACACCATTACGCTGTGGTGTTCCCGGCGGTGTCAATTGTGAAAGTATTCCGCATTTCTTCAAATGCTCGCCAAACTCGTAACTCAGATATTCACCTCCACGATCAGAACGCAGAAATTTAATCTTCTTGTTATGTTGATTCTCTACCTCACTTTGAAACTCCTTAAACTTCTCGAAAGTTTCGGACTTATGTTTCATGAAATAGATATACCCATATCTACTCAAGTCATCCGTGAAGGTAAGAACATAACGATAACCACTGTGCGATGCTACACTCATCGGGCCACACACATCGGTATGTATGATTTCCAATAAGTCTGTAGCTCGCTCCATCATACCAGAAAATGGAGTCTTAGTCATTTTTCCCATCAGACATGCTTCGCATCTTTCAAGTGATTCAAAATCAAGTGATTCAAGAAGTCCATCGAAATGGAGTTTCTTCATACGTTTCACTCCAATGTGACCAAGATGACAGTGCCACATATAGGTCGAATTATCGCTTGATTTCAAACGTTTAGCCTCAATGTTGTTGATATGTGTATTTCCACTATCGATATTCAATAAGAATAGACCATCTATCAAAGGTGCATGTGCATAAAACATATTACTCATATAAATCGAACAATTATTATTCTCGGACTTAAACAAGTAAACGTCTCGCAATAAACAAGATCCCGATATAATGTTCATGCTCAACGCAGGCACCAAATAACAATTATTTAAGTATAAAACTAATCCCGATGGTAGATGAAGGGGTAGCGTGCCGACTGCGATCACATCAACCTTTGATCCGTTTCCCACGCGCATCGTCACCTCGTTCTTCGCTAGCTTCCGTTTATTCTGCAGCACCTGTTTCGAGTTACAAATATGAGCAACCGAACCAGTATCAAATACCCAGGCACTACTACGAGTACTAGTGAGATACACATCAATAACATGTATATCAGATATACCTTTCTTCTTGATGTTGCCGTTCTTCAGATCCGCCAAGTACTTTGGGCAATTCCGCTTCCAGTGACCTTCTCCCTTGCAGTAAAAGCACTCAGTATCAGGCTCAGGTCCAGCCTTGGTCTTCTTCGCCGGCGTGGTAACTTTCTTACCACCCTTCTTGAAGTGTCCCTTCTGCTTAGACTTGCCTTTCTTGAATTTGGTGGTCTTATTGACCAACAACACTTGGTGCTCTTTCTTGATCTCCACTTCTGCAGACTTTAACATAGCAAACAGTTCTGGCAACTGCTTGTTCATGTTCTGCATGTTGTAGTTCATCACAAAGTTCTTGTAACTTGGTGGTAGTGATTGGAGGACACGGTAAATCCCCAAAGCATTAGGAATCACTATACCCAAGCTTTGAAGTTTGTTTGCGTGCCCAGACATCTTAAGCACATGCTCACTGACTGAGCTGCCCTCTTCCATCTTGCAGTTAAAGAACTTTTCAGAAGCCTCATAGCTTTCAATTGCCGCATGAGTCTCAAAAATCAATTTGAGATCCTCGACAATATCATATGGGTCTGAATTCTCAAACCTTTTCTGAAGCTCCGATTCCAAACCATACAAGATAGCACACTGAACTATGGAGTACTGATTCTTCCGAGCGAGGTAAACATTCTTTACTTCATCGGAAGCATCAGCTGCAGGTGGGTCACCCAGCGGTGCATCCAGCACATAGGTCAAATTACCAGCTGTGAGGACAATCCTCAAATTGCGGAACCAATCCGCGAAGTTGCTTCCATTATTTTTCAACTTTTCTTTCTCTAGGAACGCATTAAAATTGATGGTAGGGGCTGCCATTGATCTACAACATATTTGCAATAGTTTAGACTAAGTTTATGACAAATTGAGTTCAAATTAATAATAAAGTTAATCTAGGTGAACTCCCACTCAAAACAATATCCCTCACATTGTTTTAGTGATCACAGGAACCAAATCCACTACATCAACACCGATCATCACGAGAGTTGACATAGTTTCAATGGCGAACAATCGACATGTTCATCATATCTACTATATGATTCATGCTTTACCTTTTGGTGATCCGTGTTCCGAGACCATGTCTGTACATGCTAGGCTCGTCAAGATCAAACCTTAGTTTCCGCATGAGCAAATCTGGCTTGCTCACGTTGTATACACTTGCAGAATCTAACACACCCGATCATCACGTGGTGCTTCGAAACAACAAGCTTTAGAAACGGTGCTAACTAAGGGTGAACACTTTATGACTTGAAATTCATGTGCATGAGGGATCATCTTATAATGCTACCGTCGTCTACTAAGCAATACAAGATGCATAAAGGATTAACATCACATGCAATTCATAATATGTGATATGATATGGCCTTTCTTCTTTGTGCTTCCGATCTCCATCTTCAAGCACGAACATGATCTCCATCATCACCGGTATTGCATCAAGGTCAATGACGCTTCTCCATGGTTGTCGTCCACCGGCTTCAACTATTACAACTACTTTGAATAGACACGCGGGTCTTAACATAAATTAAAGACAACCATATGGCTCCTGCCGGTTGCCAACTTACAATAAGGAACATTGCATACATCAAATATAATCACAATCATGGCCATATCACATCACTGCACACCCCTGCAAAACAGAGTTAGACGCTTCTACTTTCTTTGCATGTTTTACGTGGTTTGGGGCTTTCAATAAGTGTCGTTCTAACTTACGAACAAGAACCACAACATTGATACTAGTATTGTCAATCACCCATTGTAAATTGGATCTATACTATAATGGGAGAGACAGACACCCGCAAAGCCACTTATGCAATACAAGTTGCATGTCAAGCGTGGAGCAAGTCTCATGAACGATGTCATGTAAGGTTAGCCTGGGCCGCTTCATCCCAACATACCGCAAGATGCAAAGTACACAAGAAGCAATCGACAATAAAAGCATCAACGCCCACAATGACCATTGTGTTCTACTCGTGCAACAGATCTACATATAGACACGGCTCTGATACCACTGTAGGGTTTCGTAGCATGGAAAATAAAAATTTTCTATTGCATACAAACAAACAAGCCAAGATCTATCTACTAGATTGTAGCAACGAGTCGATGGAATAACTTACCCTCGAAGATTCCAAAGTGTTTAACGAGAGCGGATTCTCGTGGGTGATGTAATCGTACTCTTCCCGATCTCAAGATCGCGTAGACGATCCTTCTGGCGCTGCGTTCCGGCAGCGCTCCCGCAGTCGGTCACACGTTCGGTACTCGACGAAGACCTTCCTCTCCCTTGTTCCAGCAGGCAGCGGAGGTTGTAGCACTCTCCTCGTGATTCCGGCAGCACAACGGCGTGGTATCGGAAGTAGAGGGGAAATCCCGCAGGGCTTCGCCTTAAGCCGGAGCGAGTATGGTGGAGTATGAGAGAGCTCCTCGGCGATCTAGGGTTTAGACACACCAAGGAGGAGGGGCTAGAGCCGGCGGCTAGGGTTCCGGGGACCCCCAAGTCGGCGGCTAGGGCAAAACCCTAGGGGGTGGCGGCGGCTATGGAGGGCTGCAGCTTCTAGGGTTTGAGGTGAGGGACTTGTGTGTCTAGAGGAGGGAGCCCTGCCCCTCCTTATATAGGTGGAGGGGCCGGCCGCGCCAAGGGGAGGGAGAGGAGTCCCTCCCCAACTCGGCTTGGAGGTGGGCCGCCGGTTGGAGGAGGGAACTCCTCCCCAACTCGGTTTCCCCCTTCCTCCTCTTTTCCTCTTTCCAATTTTAGCCGTTTGACTTTTCAAACTAGCTATTTGACTTTTCAAACTAGGATTTGAATTAATCCTTTATTTGGAACAGCGATGACACTTAGTACATGATGCAATCATTCCAACATTCAATGACACATTCATGTACCCCTTCCCTTCCGGAGTGCCGGACATTCCGGAACCTTCTAGAACATTCCCGATGAAAACACCGGAATCATTCCCGAACTCCGAAACGGGACTTTCCTTATATGAATCTTATTCTCCGGACTATTCCGGATCACCTCGTGATATCCCGGATCCCATCCGAGACTCCGAACAACATTCGGTCTCTTTCTCATAATACCATAACTACTCAAACAACGTCGAATCCTTAAGTGTGTCTCCCTACGGTTCGTGAATTATGCGGACATGATCGAGACACTTCTCCGAACAATAACCAATAGAGGAATCTGGAAATTCATATGGCTCCCACATATTTCTACGATTACTTTGCGATCGAATGAACCACTTACATACGATACCAATTTCCCTTTGTCTCACGATAGTTTACTTATCCGAGGTTATGATCGTCGGTATCTCTGCATACCTAGTTCAACCTCGTTACCGATAAGTACTCTTTTCTCGTTCCCGTGATATGTGATCCCTTGTGAGCCAGTCACATGCTTGCAAGCTAATTGGATGACATTCCACCGAGAGGGCCCAGAGTATATCTATCCGTCATATGGATGGACAAATCCCACTCTTGATCCATGTGTCTCAACCAATACTTTCCGAACACTCAATGCCACCTTTATAGCCACCCAGTTACGGTGTGGTGTTTGATGTCATCAAAGCATCCATCCGGTAAAGGTGATATGTATGATCTCATGGTCGAAGGAATTAGGTTACTATGTATTAGAAAGCATATAGCAATTGAACTATTAAAATGACTTGATCTTTATGCTACGCTTATCTATAGGAGTATGTCCACCATATCATTCTCCTAACGATATGATCTTGTTGTTGATAACATCTCAATGTTCATGATAGGGAAACCACAATCATTTATCAACCAACAAGCTAGTGATGTATAGAGGCTATACTAGGGACTTCAAATTAAGTTTACAAATCACACAAGTATCAATGTTTCCTTGTTAATACTATTATAGCATGAATGTAAACATTTATCATAAACACAAAGATATAATAATAACTACATTTATTATTGCCTCTAGGGCATATCTCCAACAGTTGGGACCCAAGGGCGTGATAACCATCCCAGGAAGCTTTACCAGGTCCGATAGCTGCGACAGGGACTTCAACAGAATCTCCTAGTATTTAGGCATTAAGGAGGAGCTCACAAGGCTGAAGGAGGTCACGGACAACGGTCTGCATCGAGTTACCAGGCAAAATGCACCTGACATGTCGTTCGACCCAACTGTCAACACTAAAAATATGCAGGTACACCCGACGGACACCTCCAAGATGGCTCTGATCGCCAATGATCTGAGCGACGCATAGGAAAGCGCGCTTGTCAAATTCCTCCGTGAGTGCTAGGAAATCTTTGCCTGGTGTCCTGCGGATATGCTAGGGGTACCCAGGGAATTCGTCGAGCATGTACTCAATGTGTTTCCGGATGCGAAGCCAGTCAAGCAATCGATGCGTTGACTGTTTGAACCAAGAGCTGAAGACGTTGGTACCAAAGTCAACAGACTCCCTGACGCCAACTTCATAAGGGATATAAAAGAAAGAACCTGGGTAGCTAACCCTGTGCTGGTCCCCAAGGACACAAACATCCCGCGGATGTGTGTGGACATCACGTCGCTCAACAAGAACTTCCCTGAGGACCACTTCCCCCTATCACGGATCGACCAAATCATCGATTCGACAGCAGGTTGCGAGAAACTCTCCTTCCTTGATGCCTACTCAGGCTACCACCAAATTCGAATGAAGGTGGAAGATGAAGAGAAAACGACGTTCATCACGCCATTTGGAGTGTTCTGCTACAACACTATGCCCTTCGGGCTGAAGAACGCGGGCGCCACATATCAACGATGCATGCAGGCCTACTTGAAGAGCCAGCTTGGTCGCAATGTGTAGGTCTATGTCAACGACATAGTCATCAACACCAAGGAGGCCAGAATGCTCATCGATGATCCTAGCGAGATGCTCGATAACCTTGATCGCTACAAGATCAAGTTGAAACCGAACAAATGTGCCTTCGGCGTCCCGTCCGTCCAGTTGCTTGGATAATTCATCTCTCAGCGTGGCATCGAGGCTAACCCGAAGAAAATCAGGGCTATACTAGCCATGGAGAAGCCCAAAAACGTCAAAGGGGTCCAGCAGCTAGCTGGGCGAATCGCGGCGCTCAGCGGGTTCATCAGCCGCATGGGTGAAAAGGCCCTACCTTTTTACCAGTTACTGCGCAAAGCCGACAAATTCGAGTGGATAGTCGAGGCAGACGAAGCATTCGAGGACCTCAAGCGCCTGCTATCCACATCTACTGGTCATGCCAAAGGAGAGGGAGTCATTGCTGCTATAAATCGCAGCCACACACCAGGTGGTCAGCACAACCCTCGTGGTCGAGTGACCCGAAGACGGCAAGACCCACAGGGTGCAATGCCCAGCCTACTACCTCAGCAAGGTACTGACCCCAACAAAGAAAAGGTAGCCCCACTACCATAAGATCACCTATGATGTATTCATGACGGCGCGACGATTGAGACACTACTTCCAGGAGCACCAGATCGTGGTCATCAATGACGCTCCACTATCGAACATCCTAAACAACCCCGAAGCTACGGGGCGGGTAGCCTTATGGGGCATCGAGTTATCTCCTCGAGACATCATCTACGAGCGGCGCACCACCATCAAGTCTTAGGTTCTGCCTGACTTCCTCGTCCACTAGATGGAACTCCAGCTGCCAGACACCCTGGACATGTCCCAGTCTTGGACAATGCACTTCGAAGGCTCCAAGCGCGAGGCCGGAGCAGGAGCCGGCATGATCCTCACGTCCCCACAAGGATACAAGATGAAGTACATCCTTCAGATGAAGTTCTGTGCATCCAACAACGAGGATGAATACGAGGCACTCTTGCAAGACATGAGAATGGACAAGCTATGCGGTGCTACACGCCTCGTCATCTACGGTGACTCCAACCTCGTCATCCAGCAGACGATGAAAAAGTGCGATGCTCACAGCGCCAACATGATCGCATATCATGCGCTCTATAACTCACTCGAAGGGGACTTTGATGGTTGTGAGCTCCGGCATGTTGGTAGAGAAAGCAAAGAAGAGGCAGACAAGCTCGCCAACATTGGCTCCACCTGCTCCCCAGTGCCACCAGGTATGCCCCTCGAATAAATCTATGTGCCCTCCCTCAAACGAAAATTCCCGAAGGACATGGCCGAAGTCGCAGGACACTCGGGGGTTGCACCACCCGAGGGACCCAAAAAGCTCGACACGGAGGTCGAACTGGTGAGCCTTATGCAGGTCATGGTGGTTGATCAGACATGGACCCAACCATACCTCCACTACCCGATAAGCAAGCAGCTGCCTGAGGACCCGGCAGACTCCCAGCGCATAGCTCGCCGATCAAAGGACTTCACCATCGTTAATGGCGAGCTATACAAGCAAAACATTTCGGGTGTGCTCCAGCGATGCGTCACCAATAGCGACGGGAAAAGCATCCTCCTCGATATAGATGAGGGTATCTGTGGCCACCATGCAGGCAGCCGTGCCCTAGTCGCCAAGGCTCTATGAGCCGGCTTCTACTGGCCAACCGCAATGATCGACACCAAGGAGATCATCCAGAGGTGCAACGCTTGTCAGAGGTACGTAGACAAGCCACACGCACCAGGATCGGAGCTACGGACCATACCATTGGCCTGGCCCTTCGCCCAATGGGGACTCGACATGATTGACAAGCTGCCAAAATCCTCGCCAGGAGGGCACGTCTTCCTCCTAGTAGCAGTGGACAAATTCACCAAGTGGATCGAGGACATGCCTGTTGCTAACCAAAGCGGTGCCGTCGCCGTCAAGTTTTTCAATTCCATTGTCTATAGGTTTCAGAGTGCCCCATAGCATCATAACGGACAACGGCTTGAACTTCACCTCGAAGGGTTTTCGAGACTTTTGCGAAGACCTCAGCATCAACCTCACATATGCCTCTATGGCTCATCCGCAGACCAACAGGTGGGTCGAAAAGGTTAACGGCCTTGTCGGCAACGACATCAAGAAGCGACTGCTATGCCCACTCGAAAGGCTTGCGGGAGCCTGGGCAGACGATCTACTCTCCGTCCTCTAGAGCTTGCGCACAATGCCAAACGGCTCAACTGGCTACACGCCCTTCTTCATGGTTCACGTAGCCGAAGCCATGTTTCCCGCTGAGGTACACTACAAGGCCCCACGAGTCATCGATTATAGCGAAGCCGAATCATCGGCCGACGAAGCTCGCGACATCGCCGCAGAACGATCAGCGGTGTATAAGCAAAGCCTTTGCAACTACCATACCCGTTGGCTGCTCCCCAGGTCCTTCGTTGAAGGAGACCTCGTCCTGCAACTCAAGCAGAAAGGTCACTTGAAGCTCGAATCACCCTTGGAAGGACCCTACGTAGTCACCGAAGTCATCCCAGGTGGCGCCTACCTCCTAAAGGAGGTCGAGTCAGGAGTCGAATACTCCAATCCCTGGAACGTCGCACAGTTGCGACGCTTCTACCCTTAGTTGTCTTTTACTTTCAATAAAGCTATTAAGCTAGGCTACTCAGCCAAACACCGTACCTCCTGCATTACGATGAATAAATGCTAAGTTCCTTGGACCAAAATCTTTTTCCTTACATTTTTATCGCTCAAACACGCTCGGGGGGATTTGCCTCACCTTACGACTTTGTCGATTGACAACAACGCATATAACCTGAGTAGCTGACCACGTCAGGCTAACAAAAAGGACATGCACATTCTATAATCAAACAATGCAATATGTGCCAATACATACAACTTTACAAAGGAATTAAAGCCCACTCAACAATATACAGACTTTACATTGTTTCGTTTTCCACTTATAAGACTCAACCATGCTGGAGCAGGATATTCGTCCTCTCCTCGAAAACATCTACAATCTCCTCAGCATGTTGTGCCACTACTGCGTAATGCGGGTGCATATCCCAGGCCATACCATCTGGAGGAGGAGGTGGCCCAGCTGCTATCTCCATGAGGTTGACATCGCGAAGATGCAGGCGAACAAGCGACAGGGCTGCCTTCACACCCGCCACCAGCTGATGGCGCACCATCTCCTTCACGTGGCTTGTATCGCGAAATTTTCCAAGCAAACCTAAGAAGCTGGAGGGAGAAGAGTACAGAGGGAACATCATGGCCCAGATCGCTGCGAGTGAAAACCTTGCTCGCTTCAGCACCCGAAGCACTTGATGGATGCGATCTTGCACTGTTGCAAGAACAACCGCTCGGTCGCGGTCCATCTAGAAAAATCCGCTGGCTTCCAACTCTTATTACGTCAAGCAATTCATCCGAATCGCAACAAGCTATTTCTCTTCCTTCGGAAGAATATTCACAACTGCACAAAAGTAGCAGGTGAGATGACATAAACACCTAGCGCAGTTGAAAAGGCAAAGGCTCAGAGTGACTTACACTAGAGTTGCTCACCAACCTGCCGAAATTCTTCAAGGATAAATTCTTCCCTAACAGTGGCCCATTCGGCCTTGGACTTCCAAACATCCGCATGACCACGGATGCTCAGGATGTCCTTCTCCAGGCTTCTTATGCCATCACGTAGAAAAGGAAACTGTGACACCTCACTCGGTGGAGGACAGGCGACAAACACAGGAGGAGGCATAGCCACTTGCTTAGCACTCGAAGGACCCTAGGGGTGTACAAGCAACAGAACATCAAACAACGACAACAGTCAAAAGGCGCATTTATATTTACATAACCACTACGTGTTACAATACACCTGTCCAACATGCAGCATTACAGGCCAAGGGAAAGGCAAATCCAAAATACGGCTACAAATACAAAACAAGACGACCTAGGCGGCAGCATCCGGAGCAGCCTCGGATTCAGATTGTCTAGCCTTGGCCACCCGCTGCTACTCCAGTTGTGGCCAGGAGATCAATCAGCTTTGGACCAAAATGCTTGCAGCAGGAGGCAAAGGAAGCAAACACTACCTTGGTACCATCCGCCGCCATCGGCATCCTGGATGTGATCTGCTGAAGATCCAGTTGCACGCCAAACGACACCGACATTGCTATCCCCATAGCAGCACCAACCTCTTTCTGCGCCCACTTATACTTTGCAAAACCGTCACCCGTTAGAGCTTCTGCGAGGGAGTTGACGTCGTCAAGGGAGACGCCCTTCGGGTTGATCTCCTTATAGAAGAGGGCGAGTACATCCTTGGCCTTGTCGAGCGATCCCACAACAGTGGTGCAGCAATCTTCCATCGCCACAACAACATCTGCCAAGGGATCCCCATGCTCCAGGATGCTACGATCAAACGTAACACTAGAAGCATCTGCAAGAAACGTCAAACTTTTCGGATGAGACAAAAGGAGTCGCACATGAAACATAAAGCACTCTAAAGAGGAACATGGTGGCTTACCGGATATCGCTTTAGCAGCAGCCATGAGCTTCTCCGCCATGGCCTTCTCTTGCGATGCCATGGCAGCCGCAAGCTTCTGCTCACGGTCTTGAGCTTCCTTTCGCTGGCGCTCGAGAGCCTCTGCAGCTTCTTTCGCCTTGGTCTCCACTTGGCCGAGACTCTTTTCGAGTGCGTTCAGCTTGTGGAGGGCCTCGTTGTTCTCATCTACAGCATTGAGCAAAGAACGATTAACACAAGCAATATTCTGACAGCACTCACAATCAAACAAAAGAAACCTACGCACCCTGGAGCTGCTTGAGGTTGCCCTCTAGAGCAAGATGTTGCTGGACCAAGCAATGGGTGTTATGGACAAAGGGCTGCAAGGGAATCAACACACCTGATGAATAAAAAGGCTCGGGGTCTCACTCGCAAGAAATAACAGAATACTTACGTGGTCAGCTGAAGACTCTGAAGGTTTTTCTTGTGTCTTCCGAGCAACAATCGCATGAGACCCTTGTTGCAGGGAGCTCGAGTTATCGTCGTTGGAGTTGGACACTATCTTAGGGAACGACGAAGCAGGCTTCAACTCCCCATACATCTCTTCGAGCTCCTCTTCGAGGGACTCTTCCGAAGGATTCCTACTAGCATATACGAGGAACCAAATCAACAACAAGCTAACACTTAGCATATCAACAACACAACAAGAAAAGACAAGAAACTTACAGAGGAATGTCAGATAAGTTGAAGACAGGAGCCTCCTTCTTCTTCTTCTTGGCTGGCAGCTGAGGAGCCATGGATCGAATAGGCACAACCGCAATGGGGGAGGTCACACCCTCATCCCCGCCATGATGCTCGAGAAAGGCAGGACCCCTTGGTGTTGGCGGCGTCACCCCATCCGGACTCTCGCTCCCGGATCTCTTTCGAGGTAGCCCTTCGCTCTTCTCAGGGGATCCAGTGGTTGGTGACTGAGCAGGGGGGCCTCGGAATCAGACTCTGCACCCCCACCATCTGGTGCAACCTCGAACTTTTCAGGCAGCGGCGGCATCATGCTCGCTACCTTATAGTCCTGCAAGTTAAAGATATAAGGAGAAATAAGACAAGAATAACAAACAACAAGCACATGAAAAAGCATTGCATGCAATTACAGGTTTCACCTAAGGGACCGCTTTCTTGGAATGAAAGGGGGAAGTCAAAGACTTCCCCGGAAGATCCTCTTCGGCCTTGTGCTTCAGCAGAGATCAAAGCACCCTATCTAGGTCATCCGAGGACATCTCCTCCGACAAAACTCTCGTCGGGTCATTGGCGCCAGAGTACAGAAACATTGGATGTGCCCTCGCTTGGAGCGGCTGCACCCGACGCTTGAGGAAGGTGCGAATGATATCAACACCGTTGACCTCTTTGCCTGGAGTTAGCTGAAGGGACTCCACCCGCTGATAGAGCCTCTCGGCCTCATCGGATTCACCCTCCATGATGTTGTTTGACCATGAGCGCTTTCGGATGATCTTCTGGGTGGAGTCGAAAGGAGTGAGCCCGTACAATTGGCCTTCCATCTTGACATCACGGATGTAGAACCACTTCTTCCACCACTGCTGGACGAACTCGCAAAGACAGAAGGAGAAGAACTGGACGTTGGGGCGGATGGAAATCCCGCCCCCACCCAGTGGATAGACGCCACTGGTGCTAGATTGCCTCTTCACAAAGTAAAGTCTCCAGAAGAGGCCAAAGTGAGGCTCTATACCGAGCCAGCACTCGCAGAGAGTGATAAAACAGGCGATGTGGAGAAGAGAATTGGGCGAAAAGTGATGAAGTTGAAGCCCATAGAGAAAAAGAATCCCACGAAGATATTCATGGGCGGGCAGATAAAGACCACGAACAATAAAAGCATAGAACATAACCAGAAACCCTTCGGGTGGGCGCAGGATTACCTCCTGATCAGGAAGGATGGTGTCGCCCTTGTTCTTGGAGATTAGGACGGACTCGCACAGCTTGTGCAATTCCGAATCCCTCATCTTAATGTGTCGCCATCCACAATCGATGGTGCGTCTTGGAGCAACGATCTTCTTGGCGGTGCTCGAGCCCGCTGCAGCGGAGGACCTCCTCTTCGGCTTGCCCATCTTGGAGGTATGATGAGCACGATGATGTGAGCGGAGGAAAGACGAAGGGAACACACGGAGGATGTCCAGTGTGTATCACAAGCGGGAGCTCTAGAAATGGCAACAATGGTGAAAGATGAACGCAAATGGCGAAGGGTTAAAACATCCTCTGTTTTCCCATAGTATAAAAGGATGGGGACGAAGTGGTGGAGCCGTTGATATAGAAGCCCTAACGCGCGCCTATCATCTCACCGTACACGTGTCAATAGCAGCTCGAACCATCATGAACATGCCGCCCACTACGCACAAGAATCAAGGAGACACCATAATTTTCGCCCACGTTACGCGTGACTAGTCAAATTCACGTCAGAAGGTGGGACCCACGGTCGTCCCATCGCATCATCTCTGGTGCCGCAGATGGTTGAGCTCACCAGGCGTCAGCAATGACATCATCAACGCAAAGCCAGCAATGGCTCGAAACTTTTGACTAAGCAAAAAGTACTTACTCGAGTCTACGACTCAACCAACTACTCGGGGGCTACTCCTATCAGGAGCGTTGGCCGCACACCTGAGAAACTACAATGGTGAAAATGCCTCGAAGAAATCTTCGAGTCCTACGTTGAGTCTGCGACTCCACTACGGACTTGGGGGCTACTCCCATAGGGAGCGCTGGCCGCGTATTCGAAAAAATATATGCTTCAGACAGACAATCAAACATTCGCAAATACTGAACTAAAGTCTCCGCTCGAGTCTACAACTCGAATAGACACTTGGGGGATACTCCCACAGGGAGTGCTGGTCACGCACCATATGAATTATTTGAATGAGATCCTTCGGATTGAGTATGATAAAAATCTTTTTGGCAACTTTGCCCAAATAAACGCTAAGTGAGGAGTAGTCTCCTTGGTCACCCAAAACACCTTCGCAATGATAAACCTTCGGATGTTGTGTCTACGACGCAAAGATAAGTCCTAAAGATATCATCTGATGGCCTGGTAACGCACCAGAGTGCGCTCTGCCAGTAACATACCGTGACAACAGAGACAATGAAAAATCCTGATGGATGCGTTGGGTATCAAAACTTAAAACACTGGAATTCGACTCCTGTAAGACCTCAACGGCCTGGGTCGAATTACACCAGCATCGTTCCAGATTCAAGTCTGGGGACTCCAGTTTGAAGAAGATCATGTTGTTTTGTCCAATGACAGTTAACTGACCCTGATCTGTTGGGAGAGTCAGGCACATGTATCAACAATCCCTATGAACTAACACACTTATTCAAAAGACAGATTCGAATGAAAAGCACCTGAAAGATTATAGAATCTTCAATCGAATCTATGATTCGACTGAACACTCGGGGGCTACTGACAGGGATATGCCCTACGGGTACCTCATATTGGTATACCCGGTCCAGCCCAGTGAAGGCCCACGACAAGACTTGCTGTCCAAGGAGACTACGGGTGGCCCAAGCACAGTACAAGTTCGACTCCTTGGAGAATACGGCCAGGATGTAGATAGATTATTCAAGGGTGAAACCCTAACTTGTAATCGATTCGACATACCCCCGAGACCTAGCCTATCTATATAAAGGCTAGGAGGGCACGGCGAGGAGGATCTCTCTCCCAACTCATACACACACCTCACGCCCGATTGCATCTGCGCACCCCCTATAACTTTCGGTTCCACCGTAATCAAGAACAGACAAGCAGGAGTAGGGTTTTCCCACCGGGGGCCTGAACCTAGGTAAACCTCGTGTCCCCTTGTTGTGTGTCTGTTAACTGTCTCGCGATCTCTAGCTTCCCCATCTTCTCCAAAACCCAAGTCCATAACAATGGGCATTGACGAGTCGAACCCTCATCACACACCTCCTCGTGAACGATCTCTCTCCCCTCTAGAATTATTCCCCCATGGTCTCGGACTAGTGAGATACATGTTCTTGATGGCTTTTCGTCTGGAAGGAGTTTCTGCTTCCGCTGCATTGCTGGAGCGAGGAGGCGGAGGTTGTTCGATGTCTTGACCGTGTGTGCGATCACGGATGCGCTGCTGATTTGCGGCGCTAGCCTTATTCTCGATCTTGAGATCAGCAAGCGTTCGACTACATCATCTATGAGTACAACCTCGTTAAACTTTGTTGGTCTACAAGGGTATGTTCTCTATGGATGTATATCCACCCGTTGCTTTTATCTGGTAGATAGATCTTGGTGCTTAGTGGTTCCCATCATAGGATTTTTTTTTGTTTTCTATGCTGCGAACCCAACAGTGGTAACAGAGCCAGGTTTATGCGTAGATACTTTGAATGAGTAGTACACATATGAGTATGTGGGCAATGACGATCATGTTATTGCTTCTTGATTGTACTTTGTATATTGGTGGCATAGTGGGATGAAGCGGCCCGGACAAACTTTACATGTCCTCATACATGAGACATGTTCCAAGCTTGACATGCAACTAATTTTGCATAAGTTCTAGCGGGTTTCTATTTCTCTCTTACTATAGTAAATATCTGATTTACAACGAGTTGCTAATAATTTGGTTATCATCGTTGTGGTTCCATGTTCGTAGGTAAGAACGGTTCTATCTTCGAAAGCCCTAAGCCACGTAAAACTTGCAATGGATAAATTAGAAGCATCTAGTTTAGATTGTTGTTGGGCTAGTGTCATGATATGGTAATGTTGTAAGTAGATGTATAGTTGATACTTTTACAACACACCTAACATGTAAGTTCAATAGACCTTGGCCTTACACACAAAGGAATGATAAAGATCATACCACGATGCACATGATAGTGATCAAGTGCATGAACCATATCATTTCACTTTTCACATATGATGTTTTTGCATCTTATATTGCTTGTTTGGCGTTTTAGTAGCATTATAAGATGATCCCTCATTTAGATATCAAGATAAAAATGTGTTATCCCTTAAGTATGCAGCGATTATGTTTCGTTGCTTCAAGACATCACGTGATGATCGGGTATACTTGAATGCACGATCATATTTCGGGTGTAAGTCAGTTTTACACACGCAAATACTAAGGTTCTTACTTGGCGAGCCTAGCATGTATAGACATGGCCTCGAAACATGGACCGAAAGGTTAAGCATGAGTCATATATTTCATATGATGCCCATATAGATGCTCGCCTTTGAAACTACACCGACTCACGTGATGATCGGACTTGGTGTAGTGGATTTGGTTCATGTAATCACCAAAAAGACACGAGGGATGTTGTTTTTGATTGGGATTTCATTCATCATTTGGATTAGTTGAACTCAATCTATCATAAACTTTACAAATTCTGTTGTTGATGGCACTACCTGCTTTTAATTTCAATGTGTTCATGGAGAAAGAGAAACTTGTGATGAATGGTAGCAACTTTACCGACTGAGCCATGAATTTGAGGATTCTCCTCTCTGCTGCACAAAATCAATATGTGCTAGAAGTGCCGCTAGGCCCCCCTGTAGGGTTCACAGCATAGAAAACAAAAAAATTCCTACGATGGGAACAACTATGTACCAAGATCTATCTATTAGATACAAGCAATGGGCGGATATACATCCGTAGATAACATACCATTGAAGACCGACAAAGCTTAACGAGGTTGATGTAGACGATCTCTTGCCGATCTCAAGATCGAGAGGAAGTCCTAGCGCCGCAAATCAGAGGCGCATCCGTGCTCGCACACACGTCCGAAGCACCGAGCAACCTCTGCCTCCTCGCACCAGCGATGCAGCGGAAGCACAACTCTTTCTAGCCGAATAGCCACCGGGAACATGTACCTCGCTAGTCCGAGACCATGGGGATAAATACTAGAGGGGGGAGAGAGATCCTTCACGATCAGGTGTAAGTGAGAGAGAGGGAGGGGGCTCCTTTTATAGGAGGAGGGGGGCACCCAAGGGGGTGGCCGCCGGCCATGGGGGCTGCCCCCTCCCCTCCTTCATTCAATTGGGTGGACACTCCACTCACAAAATGCCCCTTCAATTTTTTCCACTCAAATTCCAATTAAATTTCCACCAAATTTAATGCAAACTCTCATTAAATAAAAATCATTTTATTTATTCAGAATTTTGTCAATTACTTTCAACACAAACATTCACATATAAACCCTTGCTAGTATTTCATTTCACATGCAGAAACACTTTCTGCAATTTCACCCAAAACCAATTTCGGTATCTAGTGAAATAAATTCCTGCGCTTTGTTATTCTTTTTAGCATGAAACTTTTGCTCCAAATGGTATCGATGTCTCTTAAGTGTGTCACCCTACGGTTCGCGAATAATGTGGACATGATCGAGACCCCTCTCAGATCAATAATAAGAAGCGGGACCTGGAGATCCATACCGACTCCCACACATTCAACGATGACTTTCTTGTGATCGTGAGAACCTTTTACGCTAGTATCTTAATCCCTTTGTCTCATGATATATTACATGTCCAAGATTCGATCATCGCTATCTCCATACCTAGTTTGATCTCGTTACTGACATGTACTCTTTTCTTGTTCCCGTGATATAACATTCTAGTGATTAAATCACTTGCTTGCAAGCTAATCAATGTGATATCACCGAGAGGGCCCAGAGCATATCTATCTGTCATCGGGATGAACAAATTCCACTCTCGATCCATGGGCCTCAACATAACACTTTAGTAGTACTGATCCCATCTTTATAATCACCATGTTATGGTGTGACGTTTGATGTTATCAAGATACTCTTCCAGTGTTAGTGATTGACATGATCTCATGGTCTAAGGATTAGGATCACTTCGTATGATGTTATAGCAATATAAACTCAATGACTTTGATCGTAATGCTATATTTCGGATGCATGTTCATCACACTATTCCAATAATGTTGTGACCTCGTTATTAACAACATCCAATGTCCATGATCAGGAAACCTTGATCATCTTGTTAATCAACAAGCTATTTTATGAGAGAGGCATAACTAGGAACTTTCTATTTGTTTATTAAACACACATGTATTAATGTTTTCGTATTAATACAATTATAGCATGCAAAATAAACATCTATCATATAGTTGGAATATACATAATAACCACTTTATTATTGCCTCTCGGAGCATATTCCATTCAGTCTTCCACTTGCACTAGAGACAATAATCTAGTTACATAGTGATAAATCTAACACCCATGGAGTTCTGGTGTTGATCATGTTTTGCTCTAGGGAGAGTTTTAGTCAATGGTCTGCTACATAGAGATCCGTGTGTACTTTACAAATATTTATATCTCCATCCTTGACATGCTCGCGGATGGAGTGAAATCGGCGCTTAATATGCTTGGAATTCTTGTGAGACCTTGGTTCTTTGGCATTGGATATGGCACCATTGTTGTCATAGTAGATCACCATTGGGTCCAACGCGCTCGCAACCACACCTAGTTCGATTATGAACTCCTTCATCCAAACTGCTTCTTGAGCCGCTTCCGAAGCAGCAACATATTCGGCCTCTGTTGTTGATCCCGCCACCACGGGTTGTTTGGAACTCCTCCAACTAACCACTCCACCATTCATGAGAAATAAGTATCCGGATTGAGACTTAGAGTCATCCGGATCGCTGTCAAAGCTAGCATCGACATAACACTTAGAGACGAGCTCTTCTTTACCTCCGTACACAAGAAACATACCCTTAGTTCTTCGCAAGTACTTACGGATATTCTTGACCGCTATCCAGTGTTCCGATCCTGGATCAGATTGGTACCTACTAGTCAAACTAATAGCATGTGCCACATCCGGTCTTGTGCATAGCATGGCGTACATTATAGAGCCTATGGGTGAAGCATAGGGGACTTTGTCCATTATCTCTCTTTCTTCCGCTGTAGCCGGACTTTGAGTCTTACTCAATGGCTTTCCTTGCAACATAGGTAAGAACCCCTTCTTACTTCCGTCCATTTTAAACTTCTTTAAAATCTTATCAAGGTATGTACTTTGCGATAGATCTGTTAGGCGCATAGATGCCTAACATGTATGATGGTTCACCTAGGTCCTTCATTGAAATTTGCTGTTTAGATAACTTTTAACATTGTTTAAAAGATCTATATCATTTCTGATCAATAATATGTCGTCCACATATAATATCAGAAATGCCACATTTCTCCCACTCACTTTCTTGTAAATACAAGCCTCTCCATAAGTTTGGAAAATCCGAACTCTTTGATCACCTCATCAAAGCGGGGAGTCCAACTCCGGGATGCTTGCTTCAGTCCATAGATGGATCGCTGAAGCTTGCATACCTTGTCAGCATCCTTAGGATCGACAAAACCCTTTGATTGTATCATATACAAGTCTTCTTCAATATTGCCATTGAGGAATATAGTTTTGACATCCATCTGCCATATCTTATAGTCAAAATATGCAGCAATCGCTAACATAATCCTAACTGACTTTAGCATCGCTACGGGACAGAATGTCTCATCGTAGTCAACTCCTTAAATTTGTCAAAACCCATGTGCGACAAGTCAAGCTTTATAGACGGTTACATTACCATCAGTATCAGTTTTCCTTTTGAAAATCCATTTATTCTCCACGGCCTTTCGGTCATGAGGTAACACTACTGCAGGAAGGCTTATAGCCTCTAGGTGGTTAGTGACAGGCAAAACTGTGTCTGTCACTAGTAAGTATTCTTGTGACAGGCAAGGATAAGCATGTCACTAGTACAAAACACTAGTGACATGCGTATAAAAGTGACTGTCACTAGTAGTTTAAGTGGGCGTTGGCTGGACGAAAAAATTACTCAGTGACATGACATCCATAAATTCTTTTCACTGAAAAAACCTATGATTAGTGACAAAATTAATATGTATCTGTCACTAGTATTTATCTGGAGACCGGTTGAAAGGGGCAAATTTCTTAGTGATGTACATCTCTAAAAAACTTGTCACCTTGTCACCGCATGGGCGTGAGAGCTAGGCGGCTGGACAACAATAATATTCTAGCGATAACGTGACTCTAGAAACTCTATTTCACAACCAGGGTCAGAATAAACAAATTTTCACTCAGATCAATATACGGAGCCAGACCACCTCTATTGCCCAGAAGATGGAGCGGCCCAACCCACTTGCAACCGCTGTGTTGTATTGTATTTTTATTTCCCTTCGTTTTTACAGCCGCACGAGCCCCGCATGGGTCAAGGCTCAGACGGTTTTGTGAGCTAGAGAAAGGGGAACAGGGATAGGGATCTCGTGGAGAAGAGGAACAGGTATAGGGTCTCATGGCAGCGCGCCATGAAGCTCGCTGGCGCCGTCGGCCTTGCGTCGACCGCCGGTTTAGGTCGACGAACTTCTCGTCATCCAACACGCTACGGTCCACCCTTACTCCTATGTCTATCCCCGGCACGACGAGCAGAGGAGGTATGTCCCCAGATTCCGATTTTCGCTTCCATCTTCAATCATGACTCATGGATCGATCTAATTCTTACCACGCCCGGTGATGGTGGTGGACCAGTGCAGGTACTACCAGATCAAGGACGTAGACCCTCCATACGCCACCACGATTTCAACCATTGTTGCGGCGCCGAGGCCCCCGAAGACCCCATTCGAGCCATCGTTTCCATATCTCCATAACGACCTAGACTAACAAATAAGTATGCTTACTTGTTCCTCGTCTTCCATTGATTGATCTGCAGTGTCACGCTCGCTTCCTCTAAAAAAATACAGTGCTTTGTGTCTAGTCTATCACTAAGTACAGTAAATTTATTTTTTATTTATACTAACCAGCGTGATAATCTTCAGGGAAAATATCGTTGTAACTATATTTATTGATCGCATACTGGTGGATATTTGAGCACACGCATCTGAGCATACTGGAGTAAAAATATTGATGAATTGGACATGACGTTTAGTTTCTTAAATGCATATTTTCTGATTTTGGATTTCAGTCGTGGAAGGTGAGATCTCATATTCAATTCCGTTAAACCAGATTGGTATACTAATGGACATACAACAACTTTTTTATGTCAGATCTATTCACATTAGTGGAAACGAGGCCTTTGGTTCAAGTCGGAAATGGGCTTTAACACCGGTCGACCGTACCAGCGTGGTCCAGAAAGCAAAAAGGAGCATCCCCTTTAAAACCGGTTCGAGCCACGAACCGGTGTTAAAGGCCCTGCACCAGTGGCTCGCGCAGCCCCCTCCCCCTTTAACACCGGTTCGCTTGAACCGGTGTTAAAGGGGTGCGCCTATATAACACACCGCAGCCCACACCCCCCTCTTTCTTTTTTTCACTCTCTCATTTTGGAGCATAGCAAGAGGGTGAGAGGTGTGCTAGTTTGTATTTTTTTCTATGCACAAGAGGTGTTCGGTGAAATGCCCGAGAGCTCGAAATAAGTTTTCTCGTTGCTCTTTCCTTCTCGGTCGAAGTCGACAACTTTATCCTTTCATGTGACATTGATGTACTATATAAATGGTCATCTCCCTATTAATTTTTGTTATACTATATATTAATGCAGATGAACCGGCAATGGATGTACGGTGACCGACGCATTTCTGAGTACATTACGGGCCTCCAAAAATTCATTGTTGTGGCTAATACAAACCGTGGTCACAATGGTTTGATGTGTTGTTCGTGTGTTCACTGTCAGAACAAGAAAGACTACTCAAATACCAGAACTATTCACGTCCACCTGCTTCGATCCGGTTTCATGCCCAGCTATAATTGTTGGACCAAGCACGAAGAAAAAGGGGTTGTGATGAAAGACAACGAAGAAGAGGATGATGACAACTATCATAATATGTATCCTGAATACGACGATACTGCAATGAGGGTAGATAATGAAGATCAAGAGGCAGCATATGGGCCCGCTGATAACGATCTTGGTCAGGCCATTACTGATGCAAAGGAAGAATGTGGAACTGAAAAGGAGAAGGAGAAGCTGCAGCAGATGTTAAAGGATCACAAAACATTGTTGTACCCAACTTGCGAAGATGGCCACAAAAATCTAGGTACCACACTGGATTTGCTGCAATGGAAGGCAGAGAACGGTGTGACTGACATCGCATTTTCAAAGTTGTTGGTAAAAATAAAGAATCTGCTTCCAAGAAATAATGAGTTGCCCGACAGTACATACCAAGCAAAGAAGGTTGTCTGCCCTCTAGGATTAGACGTGCAGAAGATATATGCATGCATTAATGACTGCATCCTATACCGCGCTGAGAAGTACGAGAATTTGGATGCATGCCCGGTATGCACTGCACTGCGGTATAAGATTAGACGAGACAATCCTGGCGATATTGAGGGCGAGGACCCTAGGAAGAAGGTTCCTGCCAAGGTTATGTGGTATGCTCCTATAATACCACGGTTAAAACGTCTCTTCAGAAATAAAGAGCATGCCAAGTTGTTGCGATGGCATATGGAAGACCGTAAGAAAGGCGATGTTGAGACACCCCGCTGATGGGTCACAGTGGAGAAAATTCGAGCGAGAGTACCCGGACTTCGCACGTGACGCAAGGAACTTAAGGTTTGGTCTAAGTACAGATGGCATGAATCCTTTCGGTGAGCAGAGCTGCAGTCACAGCACCTGGCCTGTGACTCTATGTATCTATAACCTTCCTCCTTGGTTGTGCATGAAGAGGAAGTTCATTACAATGCCAGTGCTCATCCAAGGCCCGAGGCAACCCGGCAACGACATTGATGTGTACCTAAGGCCATTAGTTTAAGAACTTTTACAGCTGTGTGCCAAACCAGGTGTACGTATGTGGGATAAACACAAAGGGGAGCCATTTGACCTATGAGCGTTGCTTTTCATAACCATCAATGATTGGCCTACTCTTAGTAACATTTCAGGGCAGACAAACAAGGGATACAATGCATGCACACACTGTTTAGATGAGACTGGAAGTGTATATTTAGATAAATGTAAGAAGGTTGTGTACCTAGGGTATCGTTGATTTCTTCCGAACCTGCATCCCATAAGAAAGAAAGGCAAGCATTTCAAACGTCTGGCAGAACCCCGGAGGAAGCCTGTCCTCTGTACCCCAGAGGTATTTCGTATGGTCAAGGACCTAGAAGTAATCTTTGGAAAAGGTCCTGGCAGTCTATCTGTTCTGAATGACGATGCCGGACACGCGCCCATGTGGAAGAAGCAATCTATATTTTGGAACCTACCCTATTGGAAAGTCCTAGAGGTCCGCTCTTCAATCGACATGATGCACGTGACGAAGAATGTTTGCGTGAACCTGCTAGGATTCCTAGGAGTGTATGGGAAGACAAAAGATACACCGGTTCCTCCTGTCCCTCTAGGTGTGGCGCACCGGATGGCCATCACGAACCACTACTACTTCGAGCTCACGCCGGAGAAGCAGAGGAATCCCAGATAACATCCCAACTATTTCTCGACTTGGGCAACCTTCTTCGGGGATCGGCGTGAGAGGGCGCTCGCCAGGCACGAGGAGGACTGCCCACCTCCTCCGAACTTCAACGAGGCCGGCCGTCGGCTGTAGTGGCGCGGTCGGACTCTCCAGAGCGTCATGGCCTATGACCGCCGCCGACTCTAACCCCCGTCTGCGCTACCCTCAAGTCCAGCCCACGCGTACTCAGCCTTCAAGGTTCAACTATGGCCACCCCGATGACGACAGCGACGACGGTCACGGCGAGTACGACAACTACAGTGGCGAGTATTATAGGTGTAGGCAGGAGCATGACTGAATCACTCCAACATTTCAAAACAAATTCGGCCGATTGTGACTTAATCTGGATGTATCTTAATTTTTAGTTCTTCTATGTATCTTAATTTTTATTCGTGCTTTGTTAGTTGCGTTATGTACTTTAATTCCAGTTCTATCGTAATAAAATTTTCTTCCCTCTCGTTTCCTCCCGTGCATTCTGCCCGCCCTTTCCCATATGTTACTCGTTTGAATAGTTAGAATTTTATTTTTAAAAAACAAAAAATGTTTTAGGATTAATTATTCAAATACAAACAATTTTCATGTTGAAAGTTTTATCAGATTCCAAAGTGTACAAAAGATGCTAAATTTAAATATCCAAACAATTCAAAAATGTTAATACAAAATAAAATATGATTTTCTCTAATAAAATATGGTTACATTCCTTTTCAGATGCTTAATATTTCTTAAGTTCAAATTTTTAGGGTTTGACTATTTTAATTTTGTCTTAATTGAACAATCAAAATTTATATGTAAGTGTTTTAATCATTTTGAAATAATTCATCTACAGTAACTATAAAATGTTTTTATATGAATGGATAGATCTTATTTTTCTGAAAATTATGACATATTATTCATATTTTTCTGAGTTACAATGAAAAAGATATGAATTTTCTTAATTCTATCCTATTTTTTAAATTTAAAAAGCCCCCACCCTTTTAATGTACACAATAAATGCCCCCCTTTAACACTGGTTCCAGCCACGAACCGTGTTAAAGGGGGGCATTTTATTTCGTTTCGCGTGCACCGCCCTCCTTTAACACCGGTTCCAGCTACGAACGAACCGGTGTTAAAGGGGGGGGTGCATGCGAAACGAATTCCCCCCTTTAACACCGGTTCGTGGCTGGAACCTGTGTTAAAGGGGGGGTGGTTATAACGCAGCGCGCGCATTCTTCCTCTTCCTCTCCCCCCAGCCAGAATTCGATCGAGCAGAGGAGCCGCGGCGGAGAACAGAGACTGCGCCTTCGCCGTCCGTCGCCGCGCCAGCGCCATCCGCCCTCGTCACCGCCGCGCCAGCGTCGTCCGCCACCCCTATGCACTCGCGGAGCCGCCGCCGCCTCGTCGGTGCCTCGCCGTTTCCGGCCACCCCAGGTCCCTCTGAGGCCACCAAGAGCTCTGCCTCACCGTGCCGGTCTTCCTCGCCAACGGAATCGAGCCCGGGCGCTGCCAATCGACAGCATCGCCCGCTTCTTCCCCGTCACCGACGTACTCTGCCGCTCGCCTCGTCGTCGCTTCGGTCATCGCCTCGCCTCGCTGTCACCATCAATCACTCCAGGGTGAGCATATGGTGCTCAGGTACCCATCCGAATCCTCTCTCTCGCTCTATGTCCCGCCCGCGCCATAGCTTGTCGAGTGCCGCCGCTACTCGTCGTCGTACGCCTTGCTCCGATGACCATCCACTGGCGGCGCCGCCACTAGCTAGCTCGCCTTGCAGCCCTGGTTCGAACCACATGCTTAGCTCGCACGCGCGTGCTCGGAAACGTCGGCACTGATGACCATCTGCTGGTGGCCGACGACGTGACGTCACGCTAGCATCATCGTGACGCCAGCGCGTGGGTCAGCTCCTGGTCAAACCCCCATCGGGTCCCACCTGTCCACGTGGAGGCCGATGTGGCTCTGAGGCCCACCGGTCAGCCACTGTGGCTAGCCCAGCCCTCTGTGTACAACGTATTAGGGCATGTGCTAATGTCACAGTGACACATTAAATTATTTTAAATGATTTTAAATAAATCCAGAAAATGAATAAATATTGGAAATTCAATAACTAATTAATTATACTAGTCGTTAACCCGTGCACCCACATGGGCTAGTGATTCCAAATCGTTTCAGCCGTAAGTAGATACGACATCCCTAGCATAAAAGTTGTGAATTTCGGCACAATGTGATTACCTTTTGTCACGAAGTCCATCGGGGTAGGATGCGATGCATTGAAAATTATAAATGTCTACCATGATCCCACGGTGCTCACCCGCCCCTCCGCTCGCTCCCTCTCACTCGGAGCCGTCGTCGCCTCGCTGCTCTGCAAGCGTCGCCGCTAGCCGTCGTCGTTGCGGTGAACCCTAGGTAGCGGCGCCACCCGTTTTAGGTAGGCCGCATCGCGCTGAGTCGAACGCGCTTGCTCGCATGCCCTAGGTCGCTCTCTTACTCTAGATATTATTTGTGTATTTTTGTATGAATAATATGTATATTTGTGTATGAATCCAAGTCCACTTGAATGTTTACTCTCTTACTCTAGATAATATTATTGTTTTAGGAACTATGGATCCACTCAATAGAAACCTTGAAGAGGAAGAAATAATGGAGAACATGATCCACCAGGACACCTCACAATATCTGAACTTGGAGGGACATGATGGCAGCTCAAGTAGTCATGGAGAAGATGACGACTCCGGTGAACGCATTTTAGTGATTACAAAGTCCATCGAGGTATATATATGCATGGATTAAGCCTCTGCTGACTTGCACCGATTGATTTGTATATATTAACGCTTCTTTTTTCTTTTAGCCCTCGTATCGACCAGCCAGCAACAATCTTCTTCTACAAAAAAGAGCAAGCGAGGCGCGAGCCATCGGTTGAAAGATCGTGCAAAGTTCACGATCGAAGCAGTCCGTGTTGATGGCAGGCCGATGGAGCCCAAGAAGGCCACAAACAAATTTATATGCCAGGCTGAAGTTCTTGTTAGGGACGAAATCCCAATCATAATTGAATATTGGAATAAGCCAAAGAAGGGAAACGGTACCTTTGTCGGTGAAAGATCCAAAGAAACGCTTTGGAATTCGCTATTGGTAAATTTCACCCTACCGCTAGAGGAGGATGAAAATAAACCGGTTATAAAGGAAAAGGTCAAAGAGTGGACTCTAAAGAAGATGGCTGACGCTTTCCGCAACTGGAAGACAAAATTGAACAAATTTGTCAAAGCTCGCGAGACTCTAGATTTCGAAGACGCATATTATGCGAAGATAAGACCTCACTGGCCCGAATTTATGGCATACAAGGAAGGTTCTATAGCTACAAAGAGGTCAGAAACCAATACGCTAAATGCCCAAAAGAAGGAATATCACTAGAGGACGGGGTCAGGTGGCTACATATCTCAGAGGCCTAAGTGGGAGGAAGCTGAAAAGGCCCTGCGCGATAGAGGGATCACACCCCAAACACATGGGTGGGACCTACATGCAAAGACTTGGTTCTACGGAATCGGGGCAAGGTTGGACCCAGAAATGAGATTGTGTATCTTCCCAACCCTCCTTGCCAAACCCGTCACTGAACTCATCACTGCATACGAGGAAACAGCCGCCAGGACCTTACACCCCGACAGAGAGAATGACCAGCTGACACACGCCATCGGTAAAAAAGAACACCCTGGACTTGCACGAGGCGCAGGGGGTATGGCGTGGAAGGATGGGTTTGCCGAGTGGGGCGACTCTTACAGATGGCGTGGCATAAAAGAAAAAGAGCGTACAGACCGGATGACACGGATAGAACATGCACTTGTGGTGCTGCAGGCGCAAGTGAATGCACAAAAGAGCCAGCAAGCTATCGGCCCATCTCAGCGGCACGAAGAGCCTGCATTGGAAGCTGCCGGAGGCCCAGACTCTGCGCGGAAAAGTAGCGTGGCTTCCACGGAGAACGTGCAACCCACGCTTGAAATGGCGGGTCCTCGATACCCCGTGGATGAGATCACGGAGAGCAAACACGCTGAGCTGCATGTGAGATTAATGGGTTTATCCATTAAGGTGGCGGTCGGCTATGCCTTACCTCCTGTAGCTGGTGGAACTTACCACTGCCGACCGATTCCAGATGGCTATGCTATTGTCGGGGTGGATGAGGTTGTGAAGGAATATGAGGAAGCACAGCTTGACCATGCTATAGGTGAAGGGGAAACTCAACTCAAATTTGCAGTGAAAACAACCATTTTTTGGAAGAAGGAACACATTGTGCTTCCAAATTGGAGGCCACTGGCACCCCCGCCGTCTCCGCAGCATCAGCAGTCTGAGCCGCCTCAGCCGTCTCCAAGTCATCAGAATACTCCCCTGTCGTCTCCGGCGCTTCAGCCATCTCCTGCGCGGCAGCCATCTCTGGCGCGCCAGCCATCTCCTACGCGTCAACCATCTTCGGCGCGCCAGCCTTCTCCTGCGCGTCAGCCATCTCCGGCGCTTCATCCATCTCCTCAGCGTAAGCGGAAGAGCACTGCCACAAAGAGCATCACTAGCACTGCCACGAAGAAATCTGCAGGAAACCATACGCCAAAGAGTTCAAGAAACTACGTCCCTCAGCCTTCCGCCAAGCCATTACCGGTATTAGCGTGGAATCGCAGCGACAAGGAGACCAATAAGATCTCGGAAGAAGAGGTCAAGAAATTCTTTGCACCTAGACGGGCCGAGCCAAAGGAGAAACTAGATCCGGCGATGGTGGAGAAGTTTTACAATAATCTTTTGAAACCTGAAAACCCACTTGTGCCGGACTACGAGCGCCAGATTATGAAGGGGGATCCAAGGCAGAGGGAGACTAAAAGTAGCAGTCGTGCGGCACCCCAGAAAATAGTTCCCATGCTCGGAGAGTAGGAAAACCAATCATGCGCCCCGCTCCAAGTGTTCGGCACACGGATAGCTCCTCATGTAAATGATTACGAGGCAGAGCTACAAAGAAAGGCCAATAAGATGGGGATGACTTACATTGCATACTTGAACATCATGGGAGACAACTTGCCCAAAGGCGATGTCAACCCCATACAGCCATGGAAGTATGGGAAGAATCTCGTCAACAAAGAGTAGCTCAAGAATATACCAACAAAGATGCGAAGATTGCACAAGTGGTACCTTGATTTCTGCAAGAATAGAAAGGAAGAATGGATCACGTCGCATATAAGAGATGAGATTTTGTTGTGCGGAGACGACGAGATCGCCTTCAACATTCAAGACTTGCATTTTCTATTCAATCAGAAGGAACTCGACAAAGCTGCCATCAGTCTTTATTGTGTGTAAGTACTATTTCTGTAATTTCTATCTCATCTCATTCAATTCATTAATTTCATGTATATATATGCTCACCATATATGTATATACTATTAGGCAGGAAAAAGGTTATGGAATGCATGAAAGGAGGCCCTTTTGACATTGGGTTCGTTGACCCAAATAGAGTTCATGAAGAAGTGGTAAGACACAGACCCGGGCAAATAGAAGATTTCTTGCTAAGGTCTTTTCTGAGACAACAAACCAAAAGGAAAATACTATTGCCTTACAACTTCTCGTGAGTACTGTTACCCTCTCTTGTACACATTATGTTTTGGCTTACTCGATGTTAAGTGTAACTGATGATGAGTTATGCTTGCGCAGGTTCCACATTATTCTGCTAGTCATTCAACCTGACTCAGGAAAAGTCCTTGTCATGGACTCGTTACGAAAAGATCAAGAGCTATGAGAAGACTTTAAAGAGATGCTCCAGAGGTAATTTCAATCATATTATCGCACTAGATCGGCAACTTTTGTGACAACAAGTAATTAATTACTCATTTATCCATTTTCTTTGCTGGACATGGTTTGGAAAAGGTTCATGAGCATGGCCGTGGGTGAATCGTCAGAAGAACTAAAATTTGTAGACCAAAATGTAAGTAATACTAGCTAGCTAGGTCTGCGTATCTCTTTGATTCTGCTTCCAATTCCATTATATCATGCTTTATTGATTATTATTTTGATTGAACTCTCTATTCTCGTAAAGTGCGCGCATCAGGGACCCGGCAATAACTTATGTGGATACTATGTTTGCGAGTTCATTCGCAACACGATATGTGCGATGGACCAAGCCGCATAGAACAACTTAGAGTAAGTAAACAAAGTACACAGCATTATTTTATTACCATCAATTGTGTTGAGTTTTATTCTTATATATATATTGACCCCATTTTTTATATATATTTAGATCGAACGGATGCGGGACCAACTCCTACCATTTGACCGCATACGATCCATTCAAGAGGAATTGGCGGGGTTCATACTTGATGAGGTCATCACGCCTGGCGGAGAACTCTTTAGATATCCACCAAAATGAACGTTGTATATATGCTTGAACGTGTTTGTCTTGTACTTGATGCTTCAACGTTTACGGCGAATATCACAATGACGATGTTTGTGTATAATAATAGTTGCTTAATTATTCATGTACTCGTATGTACCGACGACGATGTATGTGTATACCTCTCCCGATCGATTCCCCCTCCCCCTCCCCGTCCCCGCTGCGCCGCATAAATACGCCCAGAACGGGACGGCGGCAGAACTCTGCCGCGGCAGAGATTTATGCCTTTTTCCTGCCGCGGCAGAGAACATTTAACACCGGTTCGTGTTATGAACCGGTGTTAAAGGGGGGCCCTGAGCGCTGCGGCAGCCCCACGTGCGCCACCCTTTAACAACGGTTCGTATAAGAACCGCTGTTAAAGGGGAGGCCTCCAACACCGAACCGCCAACAGCGGTTCTACAACCGCTTCGAACCGATGTTAGAGGCATGTGTGTGCACTAGTGTCATTTTGGACCTCAGTCTAGGAGGTTTGGTGGTTATTCTGATGGCTCAACTAATAAAATGAAGATGGAAGATTAGAAGGGACAGGATTCCTATGTCTACAAAGATTGATATAGAACATGAATATTATTGTTGCCATCTTTCCCATTGCCACCGCACAAGAAAGATCCTTTTTGTCACAATGAGATCGGCCCTGGGTAAGAAAAACAGGTTCAATCTTTCATTTGATGTAAATCCTTGCCTTTAGCCTTCAAGTTGACATCTAATATGAATATATAATATGACTGCTATTAGAAATCAATTGTTCATACACTAAAAATAAGATGGCTTGTTTTCCTGGAAACGCCAAGTTACTGGAAAATCAATATGGAGCCTTCTGTAAGAATATTGTTCAATATTTCCCTGGAAAATCGAGTGCACCTTTCCCATTTTTAGACAATTATTGCTTGGTATTTATTTTTTCCTTGTGAAATCTGGAACCCGGCAAAGTTCTCTTTTACACATGCAATGATATGTAGGCAGCAAAGTTCTCTTTTACACATGCAATGATATGTAGGCAAAAAAGTTCTCTTTTACACATACAATAATATGTCGTGTTGGTACTGATGTTATAAAAAGTTTCTATTGTTCTAATCAGTTATGTTAGCACTTAGTATCATGGCCATGTAGAATTATCTTTCTGGGGAAAAATGGTGTGCTTTACCGCCGAAGAATTATACAGTCAAAACAATTATGTACTTTATTGTTTTGGACCATGTAGAATTATCTCTTTTGGTGAACTTTAGATTCTCTTGTGCAAAGAATTTTCTATTCAGCATATGCATCTTTTTTTTGACCGTATGCTCCCAAATCAATAGTGTGCCATGTTGTAGAAATAGACCCCCAAATTTACTCTTATTTTCATAAACAATTTTATCCTTGTGGTAAGGTGTACAATTACATGGGAGTAAGCGTGAGCACGAACTTGAAAAGATCATACGTAGAGGAGCAGGAAGGACCTCAAGTGAGTCCTTAGGGATCTTTTACTAAACAACAAGGTCCTGATAAGATCGTATTAAGTCGCATGTGGGCAACGTATAATGTTGTGTAACTGAGCTGAAAAAAAAGATAGTTGTACGAAAATTTTGTGAGATGTCATGGTATCTTTAGTTTTGGTATAGTTTTGAGCAATAGTTATAAACATTGTGAGCAGTTGTAGCATTAGTGTGATCCCTTTTAACAGTCCCATGTAAAATATTTCCTGTTAGACTAAAATATAGAATTTTCTTACAGGACTCACACCACTCATGTATCAAGATTTATTTAAATTTTATCTTCTACAACTCTGATATACTCTATCATTTTTATCTCGAGATGGATGGGCGCGGCAACACGCGCTTGCATGGTCTAGTTTACTGTATAACGTTGACACGCTTCTTAGGCATATATTAGCTTGATGATACTGAATCAATCTCTAGTTGACCTATGCATGCTTGTCCCTTTGTTTTTTTTTGAAAATGTGAAGCTTTGATTCCAGTACGATGTGTATTATGAAAAACATGCCTGATATATTATATGCTCATTTTCTTGTTTGTATCGGGTTAAGCATGCCATCAGTGTCAGCGTGTGGTTCATGTCCATACCTTACAAGGAAGACGTAATACTATGGTTGTTCTGTTCTTTGGAGTCCACGAGAAACTATTCTTTGTTAGTCTATGGTAGATTGCAAGTTTTTATGGGTGTGTTAGCTATGCAAATATTATACCATATTCGTTTGTGTGAGTATCATAGGTACACTATCTTATCGTGCTATCTAAAATATTCGCAGGAAATGGTTGATATGAGTATCATTAGTACAATATCTTATTATGCTATTTGAAATATCCGTGGAAATGCATTTTATATTCTTGTAACATACTATTGTACTATATGGATATTCCTGGATTTTTTTCACTATCGAAATTCAGACAAGTGACGGGCAAGATAATGGGCCTGTCACAACAAAACCCTAAATGCATGCGGCCTTTGGTTGAAATCATTGACACGCATATCTTTTGCCTGTCACTACTATATATTTAATAGTGACTAGCACGTGTAAATGGCTGTCACTAGTACACATACTAGTGACAGTCACTTGCCTGTCACTATTAGCCTTATACCAGTGACTAGTCATCAGTGACAGACACTTTGCATGTCACTAATAGACTATTTTGAAGTAGTGTAAGTCCACCAAGGTCCAAACCTGGTTTTCGTACATGGATTCCATCTCGGATTTCATGGATTCTAAACATTTGTTGGAATCTGGGATCATCATCGCTTCTTCATATGTCGCAGGGTCATCAATTTTATCAACCATGAAATTCATAACAGGACTTCCGTACAGCTCGGGAGCTGCACGCGTCCTGCTAGACCTGCAAGGTTCGGTAGTATTCTTTTTCGGAGCTTCATGATCATTATCATTAGTTCCCTCTTCATTTGGTGAATCCAACTCCGGAAAGACTTCCGGTGCTACGCTACTCGCCATATTATGAAGAGAAGGTTCTACAACCTCTTCGAGTTCTACCTTCCCACTACGCATGCCTTTTGCGAGAAACTCTTTATCTAGAAAGGATCCATTCTTGGCAACGAAAACCTTGCCCTCGGATCTATGATAGAAGGAATAGAAAATAGTTTCCTTAGGGTATCCTATGAAGACGTATTTTTCCGCTTTGGGTTCGAGTTTATCCGGTTGAAGTTTATTCACATAAACATCACATCCCCAAACTTGAAGAAATGACAGCTTAGGATTGTTTCCAAACCACAATTCATACGGTGTCTTTTAAACGAATTTAGATGGTGCCCGATTTAAAGTGAATGCAACAGTTTCTAGTGCATAACCCCAAAATGACAGTGGCAAGTCCGTTAGAGACATCATAGATCGAACCATATCTAATAAGGTACGATTACGATGTTTTGACACACCATTTCGTTGTGGTGTTCCGGAAGGTGTGAGTTGTGAAACTATTCCACATTCTTTCATATGTGTGCTAAACTCGTAACTTAGATACTCACCTCCACGATCGGACCGTAGAAATTTTATCTTTCTATTACGATGATTTTCTACTTCACTCTGCAACTCCTTGAATTTCTCAAAGGTTTCAGACTTGTGTTTTCATCAAGTAGATATAACCGTATCTACTCAAATCATTCATAAAAGTTAAAAAAAAATAACGATATCCACCTCGCGCCGACACACTCATTGGACCACATACATCAGAATGTATAATTTCCAATAAATCTTTCGCCCGTTCCATTGAACCAGAAAACGGCGTTCTAGTCATCTTGCCCATAAGGCATGGCTCACATGTATCAAATGATTCAAAATCAAGTGATTCCAAAAGTCCATCCGAATGGAGCTTCTTCATGCGTTTAACGATAATATGACCTAGACGGCAGTGCCACATATATGCGGATATATCATTATTAAGTTTAATCCTTTTAGAATCAACATTATGAATATGTGAAACATTATTATCGAGATCCAACAGTAATAAACCTTTCATCATCGGTGCATGACCATATTCATATAAATCGAACAACCATTGTTCTTGGATTTAAATGAATAACCACTACGCATCAAACATGATCCAGATACAATGTTCATGCTCAGTGCTGGCACCAGATAACAATTATTCAAGTTTATAACTAATCCCGACGGTAAGTGGAGAGGCAGCGTTCCGACGGCGATCACATCAACACTTCATCCATTGCCGACACACATCTTGTCTTACCCCTTGCTAGCGTTCGCTTGTTCCGCAGCCCCTGATTCGAGTTACAAATATTAGCGACTGAACCGGTATCAAATACCTAGGTGCTACTACGAGTACTAGTCAAGTACACATAAATAACATGTATATCATATATACCTTTATTTGCCTTGCCAGCCTTCTTGTCTGCCAAACACTTGGGGCAGTTGCGCTTCCAGTGGCCAGTCCCCTTACAATAATAGCACTCGGTATCACACTTAGGGCCAACCCGGGGTTTCTTTTCAGGCACGGCAACCGGATTGCCGACCTTCCTTCCCTTCTGTTTACCCTTCTTGTCTTTCTTGAAACCAGTGGTCTTATTGATCATCAACACTTGATGTTCTTTCTTGATCTCCACTTCTGCAGTTTTAAGCATTGATAGAAGCTCGGGGAGAGACTTCTTCATGCCTGGCATATTATAGTTCATCACGAAGCTCTTATAGCTAGGTGGCAGAGACTGGAGAACACGATGGATGCCTAAGTCAATGGGTAGCTTTATTCCCAAGGACACAAGCTTATCGGCGTAACCCGACATCTTGAGTACATGCTCACTTACGAAGTTGTTCTCTTCCATCATGCAGCTAAAGAACTTTTCTGAAGAATTATAACTCTCTACAGCAGCATGGGTGTCGAAAATCATTTTCAACGCGCCCATTGTATCAAATGCATTGTCGTTTTCAAAACGCTTTTGAAGTTCTGGCTCTAGCCCATACAATATGCCGCAATGAACTAAGTTGTGATCCTCCTGACGAGTCTGATAGACATTCTTTTCTTTGTCAGGGGCATCATCAAGTGCTGGGGGGGCTAACGGTGCTTCTAGCACATATTGCTTTTGTGCAGCAGAGAGGAGAAACCTCAAATTCATGGCCCATTCGGTAAGTTGCTATCGTTCATTGCAAGTTTCTCTTTCTCCATGAACACATTGAAATTAAATGCAGGTGGTGCCATCTACAATAGAATTTGTAAAGTTTAGACTAAGTTTATGATAGATTGAGTTCAACTAATCCAAATTAAGAATGAACTCCCACTCAAAAACGACACCCCTCGTGCCTTTTTGGTGATTACATGAACCAAATCCACTACACCAAGTCCGATCATCACGTGAGTCGGTGTAGCTTCAAAGGGCGAGCATCAAATGGGCATCATATCTTCCATATGACTCATGCTTAACCTTTTGGTCCAGGTTCTGAGGCCATGTCTGTACATGCTAGGCTCGCCAAGTAAGAACCTTAGTATTCGCGTGTGTAACTTTCTTACACCCGAAATATAATCTTGGATCCAAGAACACACGATCATCACGTGATGTCTTGGAGTGACGAAACATAATCGGTGCATACTTAAGGAAGAACACATTTTTATCTTGATATCTAAATGAGGGATCATCTTATTATGCTAATAAAATGCCAAACAAGAAATATAAGATGCAATCAAACATCACATGTTAATAAGTGAAATGATATGGTTCTTGCACTTGATCTCCATCATGTGCATCATGATATGATCACTATCATACCTCTATGTGTCAGGCCAAGGTCTATGGAACTTACACGTTATGTGTGTTGTAAGATTATTGACTTATACTTCTACTTATAACATCACCATATCATGACACTAGCCCAGCAAAAATCTAAACTAGACGCCTCTAATTTATCTATTACAAGTTTTATGTGGCTTAGGGATTTCGAAGATAGAACCGTTCTTACCTACGAACATGAACCACAACGAGGATAACAAAATTGTTGACAACTCGTTGCAAATTAGATATTGACTATAGTATGAGAGACAGACACCCGCTAGACACTTATGCAAAACTAGTTGCATGTCAGGCGTGGAACATGTCTCATGTGCGAGGACATGTAAAGTTTGTCTGGGCCGCTTCATCCCACTATTCCACCAATATCTAAAGTACAACTAAGAAGCAATAACATAATCATCATCGCCCACATACTCATATGTGTACTACCCGTGCAAAGCATCTATGCATAGATCAAGATCTGATACCACTGTAGGGTTTGCAACATAGAAAACAAAAAAAATTCCTACGATGGGAATAACTATGTACCAATATCTATCTATTATATACAAGCAATGAGCGGATATACATCCGTAGAGAACATACCCTTGAAGACCAACAAAGATTAATGAGGTTGAACTCGTGGTTGATGTAGACGATCTCTTGCCGATCTCAAGATCAAGAGGAAGTCCAAGCGCCGCAAATCAGTGTAACATCCCAGAAATCACGATTTCAAAGTTTGCATATTATTCATGCATTCATAATCATTTTAGGATCATTTGTCAAAAACAAAAGCATTTGTGGTCTATTATTTTATGTAAGCAAGGCAATGGCCTTATTGCTACCTTCTAATAAGAAAATACTTGCTTTAATCAGTAAAGGTTTGAACATGGTTTTGCTTGATATTTCTAAAGCTTGGTCAAAGTTTTCAAAACAAAAATATGAATTCAAACCATTCATATGCCTATTAAAATAAATAATTAAGGCATGTTTTATTTTTAAAAATTCAATGGGCCAATATAATCTTGAGAGAACAACTGTGTTTCACACTCAAATTTGTGCAAGTTTTACTTTACAAAAATCCAGAATAAAGTTTGGATACAAACTCATTTGAAATCATTTGAAAAACATTCCTGAAAATCAAATTAGAAAAGGAAAAGGGAAAAGAAAAAAAGAAAAACAAGCACTGCACTTTGATCCCAGCACCAGAACCGGCCCAAAAGCCCACCCGGGCCATTTCCCCCTCTGCCCCCTCTCTCACCCGCGCGAACCTTACCCCGCAGCCAATGACGCTGGGCCCTGCACCACGTCAGCATCGTCTCCCCCAAAACTCACGCGCAGACGTCGTCGCTGCCCGTTTCCTCCTCCTTCACTTTCGCCATTTAAGATGCTTAATTCCCATTGATTCACTGAGTGAATGCCGCCCCTGCTCTGGCTACTTAACCACCTCCCCACCCCGCTCCTTTCCCCTCACACATCACCACCAGAGCACTGCTAGGCTCCACGAATTTCGCTCTACACCGCCATAGCACCAAAGAACTCCAGCGAGCTATTGCGGTGAGTCTTGAGCGCACCTTGCCCTCTGGTTCACACGAGCCGCTTCGCCATCGCCTTGCGCATCTTCTCATGTTTTCCTTTTGTCCTGAATCGCCCCAGGTCGTCACCCTCGTTAAAATCTGCAAGCGCCTGAAGCTAAGCTCGACTCCGACGAGACATTCCGGTGAGCCCCGTGTCCCCCTCTGTCTCTGGTTCACACAGCTGTGTTCGCCAGCGTCTTGCGCATTTGTTAACGCTTGCCGTTTTGTCCCTTGCGCTGTAGGTCATCGTCTTCGACTCTGACAGTGAGTACCTGACGCGCAGACGAACTCCGACGAGGTCCTGCTGCTGTGTCTGTGCGCCCTGACCCTGTTCGTCTACACGTTGAGCATCTCCACGTCCTCGCGATCTCGGTAAGCACTAGCACGCTCCCCCTGCCCCTCTGGCCTCGCCAGCGTGTCACCACCAGAGCCGTCGCCGCCGCAAGTCCCATTCGTGCCGCTGGTTCTTGGTCAGATGGATCTGATCCATTGGATCTAAATCCAAAGGCCTCGATTAGATCTGTTAGCGAACCGGTATGATTAGATCTGGGATGTGCAACGTTAGTTAGATCCTACGGCTCGCAAGCGTGATCCGGCCGAATGGGTACCGTCCAATCAGAAGTTGTCGCGTGGCTAGGGTTTAGATTTAAAATCTGAATTTAGATCTATTAGTGATTTAAACTTACAAAATTCATAACTTTTGATCCACACGTCCAAATTTTGCCAATTTTATATCATTGGAATCAGGAAGAAGAATTCTATCCAACCATGTATTTTGTTTAATGAATTGCTTCTGTAAAATTTTTTGTTTTTGCAAATACATTTGTAGGCTTATTTTGTGTATAAAAATTAATTGGAAAATGTTTTAAAAGCCAAATAAAGTTTATTTGGTGTATAATTGTGTTGTTTATTGTTCAGTACTGTTTAACTTGTCTTGTTTGGTTTAGGAAAATCATAACATGGCATTTGCATGCATTCATATATTTTTGCTTGTTTATTTGATATGTGAATTTAGTGCTATCATTTTATGTGTAGATTTTGATGCTAGTGGTGATTGTGACTGTGAGGATTGTTGTTACTCCCCAAACTACCAAGGAAAGTGGGGCTTCATACTTTTGTCCCAATATTTTGACTTTGCATTAGAAATATTTTGTATAGGGCTTGCATGATAATTTTTACTAAGTATCTATATGCTATGCTTGGGAAATCCTAGTAGTTGTAGAATTGTTGGATTTTCCTCTAAGTTAAGATACTTGCTATTACCATGCTTAGGCTAGCTAGTATCAACCAAGCGTGGAATATATTCATGCTATGGAAAAATTATTGCTAAGTCTTTGACTTATGTTTTTGCTTAATAAAACAACTAAGTGAATGAAACACCTAGGTGGAATGGTAATTGCTTGGTGGTTTTTGGTTGAGTGGTTACACAAGGCCCATTTCTATGGTTTACCTTGTGTATCACACTTGTGGATTGCCACCCAGGAACAAAGGGATTTGAGATGCCAAATGTTAAGAAGCTTCTAGTGCAGCCACATGGCATTATGGGCTCTTCCTGGATCATATAGGTTGCAATAACTTAGCCAAATGGACAGTTGGTGGCAGGGAATGATAGGTTTCGAGCGCGTCCATTTTGGTCTAAGGGAAGGCTTCTGAAAGGTCCTGTCTTGGTGAAAATCAAGTCTTGTGGGGAAAGTGCACCACCTCTGCAGAAGGAAGAAACTAAGTACTTAGCCGTGTCCCCGGTAATGGACAATTTGAGCATCAATACATGGAAGCTATCAAGAATCTCCTCATCCCAATTTTCTAAGTTAAAACTTGTGGTTGAACAAGGGTGACGGTTCAACAATTTCTATTGGTGGTTCCTTGGGAGTTTTTTGCCAAACAAAAACTTAGTGTTTTCCACTAATAGGTAAAATCTATTTTGAGCAAAGCAAGCCTAAGATACACTTAGCCAAATTCATGTAGAAGTTAGACACTATTATTCTACTAAGGTATCACTTGCCAATACTATTCCAATGTATTGACCCACTGTGGCTATAACTTATGATGTTGCAGGTTACTCTGATGCGGATTAGGGTTATGAGTCTACACTCAACATGCTTGCCTGTGGCACATGAAGATGAAGACTTTTATTTATATTGTTATGATAAACTCTGGTACTAGCCTATGGCTATGGAGTTGTAAAAGACTATGTTATCTCTGGAATGACGATGTAATAATGACCTTTGTTTTTGTGTACTTCATCTTAAACTATGGATGCTAGCATTTGATCCAGGGACTAGCATTGCAATCACAGGGACCTTTACCTTTATAAAGGTGGGGTCTTACAGATGGTATCAGAGCACTGTGTTGCCTGTAGGATTATGACCCTAGGATTGGATTAGAAACCACTAAGGAAAAAATTCAATATTATGAAAGATTTCCACACTTATCGTAAAATTTTCTAAACATTTTGAAAGATTTCCACACTTCTCGTAAACATTTTGAAAAATCTTCTCGTAAACTTTTATAAACATTTTGAAAGATTTCCACACTTCTCGTAAACATTTTGAAAAAATCTTCTCGTAAACTTTTCTAATCTTCTTTCTCATCTCTATTTGTAGATGAACTCCATCAACGAAGCCGTAAGGAAGGGACCACTCATGACCATGACTTTGGAGTGTGAGACTGAATTTCCCAAGGCCCTCAAGAACCTTATGGTTACCATGGGGATACATGGTGCAGCTGTGTTCAAAGGATTCCCTGTGATGGATGAAGGAGAATAGTACTGGTGGGTGCAACTTCACTTGTACAAAAACAAGGAAGACAACCACAAGGAGTTAGGATTCTGCATGGTCACCAACTCAGAAATGCACACAACATTCTTTGACTCTGCAAGAAATGCAGCTTGGAATGCCATCAAGGAGCTTGGTGATAGACTCAAGTGCAGAATGCTCAACACTCAAAATGACCTTAGAGAAGAAAAGAAGCGTACCCAGGACTTAGAGGCTGCTAACCAACGTCTAAGAGAAGACATCATAGATTTAGCAATGGAGTCATGTGATCAAGATCGGCAGATTGCCTCTAGGGATGCCCTGATAGCTAACTTGGCAAGTGAGTGGGGATTGTAATGTACTCCGTTAGTTGGACCACCACACTTATCGTTTTCCTTCCAAAAAAATTTCTAAGTTATGTTGAACCTTGATGCTTGTAATGGTTTTGTGTATGCCATGACTTGTGTGTTTGTTGCAAAAGATATGCTTGTGATATTTTGTCTTGTGATTTTTCTCTATTTTATTTTGATTCTAACTTTTCTCTATCTTATAAAAATAGATGCCTAATGTTATTATCAACACGGCCGAGGAGTTCAAGGGAACTCGTTTTGGTACTCGTCTCATTGAGCTCACTAGTGTGCTCAACCTTCCACTTCCTAGCATCATGACACTTCCACTCACCAAGTTTGAGAGGAAGGACCTTTGGGGCTTCAGAGTCAGTCAGCCAGGACGCCATGCAGAGCCAACCATGGAGACCATCACTTTCAAGCTGATGCATGATGACAAGGAGAAAGGCCTAGATGTAGTCATGCAGGAGTTACTTGGGCGCCTGGTAGGGAGACACTCCACCGAGCTTAGAGGTCTTTACTTTCACCCTTTCGGGAGACGCAACGAGGAGGGTGAAGCTATAGAGTATGAGGATGCTGCTAGAGAGACGATGGAGCCGATTTGTCTGTACGTCCAGGACCTAGAGGGTCTTATTAGACACCTAGATACTGATAGGACCAACGTCATGCTTAGAAATGACGAGCTCTAGGTTCAGCTTCGTGAGAAGGACAAGCTCTTTGCAGAGCAAGACGAGATAGTCAAGGAAATGGAGGCCAAGTTTGAAAGCCAGGACAAGAAGTTCAAGAGCCAGGAGAAAAGAGTCCAAGACAGGAACAAGAAGATCCGGGAGATGAAGGAAGAGCTAGAGGCCAAGGACTTCGAGCTTGAGCATCAGCAGGGAGTGATCGAGAGGCTTCGCTCACAGAAGAGGGCTCTTAGGGCCAAGATAGAGGCCTTGACTACTAGTGTTGATGAGTACAAGACCGCCATGGAGAATGCAGGTCTTACCCTCGTTGACATAGAGATTGATGCGGAGGAGTAGTGTGGACTACTCAATTATCTTTCATCTACCGTACTTTTGTTTATTGAGTCGCATTGACCATCCAACATGTGGGTGGCTTGCTATGGTTTGTTTGAATTTCCAAACTTGTTGTTTATGTCATTCAAACTCTATGTTATTTTGATGCTTGGTTATTGTGATTGAGTATGTGATGTATTGTGCATGTTAAGCATCTATGGGTATCTCATTCTTATACTTATGAAAACCATAGATGCCTCCTCGACGTGCCAACCCCAACCCAAACAACAACAACAACAACAATGTCACTCCTGAGATGCAGCAGTTGATGACAGCACAGGCACAACTGATGCAGATGATGACCACTTTCATGCAGAACCGGAATCAGAATAACAATAACAACAATAACAATAACAATAACAATAAGAACAACAACCAGAATAATCCGCCAGGATTTGACATGCTCACCAGATTTCTAAGACTAAGGCCTGCAAAGTTCTCAGGAACCACTGATCCAATGGTGACCAATGATTGGCTACATTTTGTGAACAAGGATTTAGTGACTGTCGGCTGCACCGACGAAGAGAAGGTTAGGTTTGCAGCACATCTGTTGGAAGGGCCAGCAGCAACCTGGTGGGACAACTTTCAGATCACCACCCCCATTAAGGATGTGACATGGGCTATCTTTGAGGATGGATTCTGTACAGCTCACATCTCATCCGGAGTGATGAATTTGAAGAAGAAGGAGTTCCACAACCTGAAACAGCGTCACCGCAGCGTGGCCGAGTATATTGAAGAGTTCAACAATATGGCGCGTCATGCACCGGATGAAGTTGATACCGATGCCAAGAGGAAGGAGAAATTCCTCGAAGGACTTAATGATGAACTGAATCTGCAGCTGTCTGTTGTCTATGTCCCAACCTACCAATCACTTTGTGACAAGGCTACCATCTTGGAGAACTAGATGAAACAGGTTGAGAGTAGGAAGAGGAAGCATAGCTTTGATAAGCACAGCTCGGGATCGTCTCACAAGCGTTCCCATCATGATGATAGTGAGAGTTCTGGATCCCACAAACATGGAAAGTACAACAACCACCACGGCCACAACCGCCATCATGACAACAAGCATCACCGCATTCATGATAATGATAAGTACAAGAACCACAAGAGTGGACACAAGAGTCACCACAGTGGAGGTGGAAGTGGAAGTCAGCCTGCAAAGAGAGATATCAGTCAGGTTGAGTGCTTCAAGTGTAAGAAGATGGGACACTATGCAAATGAGTGCCCAGAGAAGAAGGTTGAAGGAACCACCAAGCCCAACCCTTTCCAGAAGGGACAAGTGAACCACATCAATGTGGAAGAGATATATGAGAAACATGATGCTGTGGCTGGTAAGTTCAAACTCAATTCTATTCTAGCACTTTACTGGTGCATCGCATTCATTCATATCAAGAGCATTTGTTGATAGAAATGGATCCAACTGAAAATATTGGGTGTCCAATAAAAGTAAGTTCTCCTGGTGGAGATATGATAGTAAGTCTTGGATGTTGTGATCTAGTGATAGAATTTGGAAAGCATAAGTTTCCAGTTAGTCTGATAATCCTAGATTCCCAAGGACTGGATGTAATTTTGGGAATGTATTGACCAAGTACAAGGGAGTGCTAGATTGTGCCAATCATACTATCACACTCACAACCCCGGATAAGAAACGGATTAGATTCAAGTCTAACTTTGAATCAAAAGGGACTAAGCTAAATTCTCTTAAGGGGGTTAGCATAAACAGTGTGCTAATTGTGAGAGAATACCCAGATGTGTTTCCGGAGGAATTGCTAGGAATGCCACCGGATAGGGATGTGGAGTTTCTGATTGACTTGCTACCAGGATTAGTACCAATAGAAAAGAGACCTTACAAAATGTCAGTTGGTGAGTTGAAGGAACTCAAGAAACAACTTGGAGAACAGTTGCAAAAAGGATTTATACAACCAAGTTCTTCATCTTGGGGAGCACCAGTTTTGTTTGTGGAAAAGAAAGATAGAAGTCTGGTTATGCATAGATTATCGTTCACTCAATGAGGTAACTATCAAGAACAAATATCCTTTGCCCAGAATCAATGACTTGTTTGATCAGTTAGAAGGAGCCCGTGTGTTCTCAAAGATTGATCTCCGGTTAGGCTATTTTCAGCTTAAGATAAGGGAACAAGACATACCTAAGACTGCTTTCACCACTAGGTATGGATTGTATGAGTACACCGTGATGCCATTTGGGTTGACCAACGCACCAGCCTACTTCATGAATATGATGAACAAAGTGTTCATGGAATTTCTTGACAAGTTTGTTGTCGTTTTCATCGATGACATTTTGATCTACTCCAAGAGTAATGAAGAGCATGAGGGACATTTGCGTTTGATACTTGATAAGCTTAGAGAGCATAAACTGTATGCCAAATTCAGCAAGTGCGAATTCTGGTTGAATGAAGTTGGATTTCTTGGACACATTGTGTCAGGAGATGGTGTAGCAGTTGATCCCGCAAAAGTGTCAGCTGTAACTGAATGGGAATCTCCTAAGTCAGTGAAAGAAGTCCGTAGTTTCCTTGGCTTGGCAGGATACTATAGAATGTTTATTGAGAATTTCTCAAAGGTAGCTAAACCAATGACGGGGTTAATCAAGAAAGACAAGAAATTTTATTGGACTGAAGGATGTGAACTCAGTTTCCAAGAGTTGAAGAAGAGACTAGTGACAACACCAGTATTATGTCTGCCAGATTTGGAGAAGGATTTACAAGTGTATTGTGATGCATCTCACCAAGGATTAGGTGCAGTTTTGATGCAAGAAGGGAAAGTTGTGGTTTATACCTCGAGACAACTCAAAACTCATGAAGTGAATTATCCTACTCATGATTTAGAGTTAGCCTTTGTTGTCCATGCACTCAAAACATGGAGACATTATCTTTTGGGAAAATGATGTGAAGTGTTCACAGATCAGAAAAGTTTGAAGTATATCTTCACTCAGAAAGAAATCAACATGAGACAAAGAAGATTGCTAGAACTCATCAAGGACTATGACTTGAGTTTGCAATACCACCCCGGTAAAACAAACGTTGTAGCAGATGCATTAAGCCGTAAGGTTTATGTGAATGGCCTTAATAAAGGAGAGTTGCCAGATGATCTGTGTGCCCAATTCAAAGATCTCAGATTGGAGATTGTGCCTGAAGGACATCTCATGTCATTGGATGTTCAACCCACTTTGTTGGACAAAATCAAGGAAGCCCAAAAGACAGACAGGGAAATTGAAGAGATTAAGGAAAAGATTGGCAAGGGAAAAGCCAAAGGATTCCATGAAGACAAACATGGTACTTTATGGTATGGAAAACGTATCTGCATTCCGCAAGATCCAGAGCTTCGGAAACTAATTTTACAGGAAGCACACAACTCACCGTATTCCATTCATCCAGGTAACACCAAAATGTACATGGATGTGAAGGAAAGATTTTGGTGGAATAATCTCAAGAAGGACATCGCCGAACATATTGCTTTGTGTGATGTATGTAGTAGAGTGAAAGTGGAACATATGAAGCCAGCGAGATTGTTACAACCACTACCTATTCCTGATTGGAAGTGGGACAAGATTGGCATGGATTTCATCACTGGATTGCCAAGGACTAGATCAGGATATGATTCTATTTGGGTCGTTGTGGATTGCCTAACTAAAGTGACTCATTTCATACCCGTGAAGACAACCTATACAAGTGCTAAGTTAGCCAAGATTTATATGAATAGGATTGTGTGTCTACATGGAGTACCTAAGAGTATTGTGTCTGATAGGGGAACTCAATTCACTTCTCATTTTTGGAGGCAACTGCATGAGTCATTGGGAACGAGATTGGAATTCAGTACTGCTTTTCATCCCCAGACTGATGGACAGACAGAAAGGACCAACTAGATTTTAGAGGATATGTTGAGGACATGTGCCCTAGACTATGGAGCTAGTTGGGATGAAAGTCTAACTTAAGCAGAATTCTCTTACAACAACAGCTATCAAGCCAGTATTGAGATGGCACCGTTTGAATTTCTCTATGGGAGAAAGTGTACTACACCATTGTTATGGAATGGTGTTGGAGAAAGAAACTTGTTCGGGCCAGAACTAATCAAAGAAGCTGAAGAGAAAGTCAAGTTAGTAAAGGATAGATTGAAGATAGCACAATCCCGACAGAAGAGCTACGCAGATCCTAAGCATAGAGAAGTCACCTATGAGGTGGGTGATAGAGCTTATCTTAGAGTATCACCACTTCATGGAGTGAAGAGATTTGGAGTCAAAGGAAAATTGGCCCCAAGATATGTTGGACCATTCAAGATTCTGAGCCGTAAAGGAGAAGTAGCATATGAGATTGAATTGCCTGAATCATTGTCTGCCGTTCACAATGTGTTTCATGTGAGTCAGCTAAAGAAATGCCATCCGGAGATGGAGGAGAATTATTTGAAGGATACTATACCTTTGGAGGAGGTACGGTTGGAGAGTGATCTCACTTATGAGGAAAAACCTATCAAGATTCTTGAGACTGCAGAAAGAGTTACTCGGACAAAGACTATCAAATTCTGCAAAGTTCAGTGGAACCATCATTCCGAAGAAGAAGCAACATGGGAAAGAGAAGATGATCTTCGGAAAGACCACCCTCACCTATTTGCTAGCCAATCCGAATCTCGAGGGCGAGATTCACCTTAAGGGGGTTAGATTTGTAACATCCCAAAAATTATGATTTCAAAGTTTGCATATCATTCATGCATTCATAATCATTTTAGGATCATTTGTCAAAAACAAAAGCATTTGTGGTCTATTATTTTATGTAAGCAAGGCAATGGCCTTATTGCTACCTTCTAATAAGAAAATACTTGCTTTAATCAGTAAAGGTTTGAACATGGGTTTGCTTGATATTTCTAAAGCTTAGTCAAAGTTTTCAAAACAAAAATATGAATTCAAACCATTCATATGCCTATCAAAAATAATTAATTAAGGCATGTTTTATTTTTAAAAATTCAATGGGCCAATATAATCTTGAGAGAACAGTAGTGTTTCACACTCAAATTTGTGCAAGTTTTACTTTACAAAAATCCAGAATAAAGTTTGGATACAAACTCATTTTAAATCATTTGAAAAACATTCCTGAAAATCAAATTAGAAAAGGAAAAGGGAAAAGAAAAAAGAAAAACAAGCGATGAACTTCGAGCCCAGCACCAGAACCGGCGCAAAAGCCCTCCCGGGCCATTTCCCCATCTGTCCCCTCTCTCACCCGCGCGAACCTTACCCCGCAGCCACTGACGCTAGGGCATGCACCACGTCAGCATCATCTCCCCCAAACCTCGCGCGCAGACGCCGTCGCTGCCCGTTTCCTCCTCCTTCACTGCCGCGATTTAAGATGCTTAATCCCCATTGATTCACCGAGTGAATGTCGCCCCTGCTCTGGCTACTTAACCACCTCCCCACCATGCTCCTTTCCCCTCACGCAGCACCACCAGAGCGTCGCCAGGCTCCACGAATTTCGCTCTACACCGCCGCAACACCGAAGAACTCCGGCGAGCTATAGCGGTGAGTCTCGAGCGGGCCTTGCCCTCTGGTTCACACGAGCCGCTTCGCCATCGCCTTGCGCATCTTCTCATGTTTTCCTTTTGCCCTAAATCGCCCCAGGTCGTCGCCCTCGTCAACATCTGCAAGCACCCGAATCTAAGCTCGACTCCGATGAGGTCCTGCTGTTGTGTCTGTGCGCCCCGACCCTGTCCGTCTGCACGTTGAGCATATCCATGTCCTCGCGATCTCGGTAAGCAGTAGCATGTACCCCTGCCCCTCAGGCCTCGCCGGCGTGTCACCACCAGAGCCGTCGTCGCCGCAAGTGCCATTCGCGTCGCTGGTTCTTGGTCAGATGGATCTGATCCATTGGATCTAAATCCAAAGGCCTCGATTAGATCTGTTAGCGAAACGGTACGATTAGATCTGGGCCATGCAACGTTAGTTAGATCCTATGGCTCGCAAGCGTGATCCTGCCGAACCGGTACCGTCCAATCAGAAGCTGCCGCGTGGCTAGGGTTTAGATTTAAAATCTGAATTTAGATCTATTAGTGATTTAAACTTGCAAAATTCATAACTTTTGATCCACACGTCCAAATTTTGCAAATTTTATATCATTGGAATCAGGAAGAAGAATTCTATACAACCATGTATTTTTTTAATGAATTGCTTCTGTAAAATTTGTCGTTTTGCAAAGACATTTGTAGGCTTATTTTGTGTATAAAAATTAATTGGAAAATGTTTTAAAAGCCACATAAATTTTATTTGGTGTATAATTGTGTTGTTTATTGTTCAGTACTGTTTCACTTGTCTTGTTTGGTTTAGGAAAATCATAACATGGCATTTGCATGCATTCATATATTTTTGCTTGTTTATTTGATATGTGAATTTAGTGTTATCATTTTGTGTGTAGATTTTGGTGCTAGTGGTGATTGTGACTGTGAGGATTGTTGTTACTCCCCCAACTACCAAGGCAAGTGGTGCTTCATACTTTTGTCCCAATATTTTGACTTTGCATTAGAAATATTGTGTATAGGGCTTGCATGATAATTTTTACTAAGTATCTATATGCTATGCTTGGGAAATCCTAGTAGTTGTAGAATTGTTGGATTTTCCTCTAAGTTAATATACTTGCTATTACCATGCTTAGCCTACCTAGTAGCAACCAATGGTGGAATATATTCATGCTATGGAAAAATTATTGCTAAGTCTTTGACTTATGTTTTTGCTTAATAAAACAACTAAGTGAATGAAACACGTGGGTGGAATGGTAATTGCTTGGTGGTTTTTGGTTGAGCGGTTACATAAGGCCCATTTATATGGTTTACCTTGTGTATCACACTTGTGGATTGCCCACCCAGTAACAAAGGGATTTGATATGCCAAATGTTAAGAAGCTTCTAGTGCAGCCACATGGCATTATGGGCTCTGCCTGGATCATATAGGTTGCAATAACTTAGCCAAATGGATAGTTGGTGGTAGGGGATGATAGGTTTGGAGCTCGTCCATTTTGGTATAAGGGAAGGCTTCTGAAAGGTCCTGTCTTTGTGAAAATCAAGTCTTGTGAGGAAAGTGCACCACCTCTGCAGAAGGAAGAAACTAAGTACTTAGCCCTGTCCCCGGTAATGGACAATTTGAGCATCAAGACATGGAAGCTATCAAGAATCTCCTCATCCCAATTTTCTAAGTTAAAACTTGTGGTTGAACAAGGGTGAAGGTTCACCAATTTATATTGGTGGTTCCTTGGGAGTTTTTGCCAAACAAAAACTTAATGTTTTAAACTGATAGGTAAAATCTATTTTGAGCAAAGCAAGCCTAAGCTACACTTAGCCAAATTCATGTAGAAGTTAGATACTATTATTCTACTAAGGTATCACTTGCCAATACTATTCCAATGTATTGACCCACTGTTGCTGTAACTTGTGATGTTGCAGGTTACTCTGATGAGGATTAGGGTTATGAGTCTACACTGCACATGCTTGCCTGTGGCACATGAAGATGACGAATTTTATTTATATTGTTATGATAAACTCTTGTACTAGCCTATGGCTATGGAGTTGTAAAAGACTATGTTATCTCTAGAATGACGATGTAATAATGACCTTTGTTTTTGTGTACTTCATCTTAAACTGTGGATGCTAGCATTTGATCCAGGTATTAGCATTGCAATCACAGGGGCCTTTACCTTTATAAAGGTGGGGTCTTACAATCAGCGGCGCATCCGTGCTCGCACACACGTCCGAGGCATCGAGCAACCTCCGCCTCCTCGCTCCAGCAATGCAGCGGAAGCACAACTCTTTCTTGCCGAATAGCCACCGGGAACATGTATCTCGCTAGTCCAAGACCATGGGGCTAAATACTAGAGGGGGAGAGAGATCCTTCACGAGGAGGTGTAAGTGAGAGAGAGTGAGGGGGCTCCTTTTATAGGAGGAGGGGGCACCCAAGGGGGTGGCCGCCGGCCATGGGGGCTGCCCCCTCCCTCCTTCATTCATGTGGGTGGACACTCCACTCACAAAATGCCCCTTCAATTTTCTCCACTAAAAAACCCACTCAAATTCCCATTAAATTTCCACCAAATTTAATGCAAACTCTCATTAAATAAAACCCCTTTTATTTATTCAGAATTTTGTCAATTACTTTAATGACAAACATTCACATATAACCCCTTGCTAGTATTTCATTTCACATGCAGAAACACTTTCTGCAATTTCACCCGAAACCAGTTGTGGTATCTAGTGAAATAAATTCCCGCGCTTTGTTATTCTTTTGAGCATGAAACTTTTGCTGCAAATGGTGTCGGTGTCTCTTAAGTGTGTCACCCTACGGTTCACGAATAATTTGGACATGATCGAGACCCCTATTAGATCAATAATCAGAAGCGGGACGTGGAGATCCATACTAACTCCCACACATTCAACGATGACTTTCTTGTGATCGTGAGAACCTTTTACACTAGTATCTTAATCCCTTTGTCTCACGATATATTACATGTCCGAGATTCGATCATCGGTATCTCCATACCTAGTTTGATATTGTTACTGACATGTACTCTTTTCTCGTTCCCGTGATATAACATTCTAGTGATCAAATCACTTGCTTGCAAGCTAATCAATGTGATATCACCGAGAGGGCCCAGAGCATATCTATCCATCATCAGGATGAACAAATTCCACTCTCGATCCATGGGCCTCAACATAACATTTTAGTAGTACTAAACCCATCTTTATAATCACCATGTTACGGTGTGATGTTTGATGTTATCAAGATACTCTTCCAATGTTAGTGATTGACATGATCTCATGGTCTAAGGATTAGGATCACTTCGTATGATGTTATAGCAATATAAACTCAATGACTTTGATTGTAATGTTATACTTTGGATGAATGTTCATCACACCATTCCAATAATGTTGTGACCTCGTTATTAACAACATCCAATGTCCATGATCAGGAAACCTTGATCATATTGTTAATCAACGAGCTAGTTTATGAGAGAGGCATAACTAGGAACTTTCTATTTGTTTATTAAACACACATGTATTAATGTTTCCGTATTAATACAGTTATAGCATGCAAAATAAACATCTATCGTATACTTGGAATATACATAATAACCACTTTATTATTGCCTCTCAGGGCATATTCCCTTCACGCCCACCACTTGATGATGCCCCCGACGAGGAAAAGAACGTCTATTTAACTCTTCAAGAGGACCACAACTTAGTTCATTACGACATACTGTATGGGATAGAGCTAGAATTTCAAAAGCGTTTCGAAAACGGCAATGCCTTTGATAAAATGGGTGAATTGAAAATGATTTTTGATACCATGCTGCTATAGAGAGTTATAATGCTTATGAAAAGTTCTTTAGCTGCATGATGAAAGAGAACAACTCCGTTAGTGAGCACATACTCAAAATGTCTAGGTACGCTGATAATCTTGTGTCCTTGGGACTAACGATTCCCATTGACTTAGGCATACATTGTGTTGTCCAATCTCTACCACCTAGCTACAAGAGCTTCGTGATGATCAAGAAAGAACGTTTGTCAATGCTTAAGACTGTAGAGGTGGAGATCAAGAAAGAACATCAAGTGTCGACGATCAATAAGACCACCGGTTTTAAGAAAGACAAGAAGGGTAAACAGAAGGGAAAGAAGGGCGGCAAATCTGTTTCCGCGCCTGAAAAGAAATCCCGAGCTGGCCCTAAGTATGATACCGAGTGCTATTATTGTAAGGGGACTGGCCATTGGAAGCGCAACTGTCCCAAGTATTGGTAGACAAGAAGGCCGGCAAGGCAAACAAAGGTATATATGATATACATGTTATTGATGTGTACTTGACTAGTACTAGCAGTAGCACCTGGGTATTTGATACTATATCGGTTGCTAATATATGTAACTCGAATCAGGGGTTGCGAAACAAGCAGCCGCTAGCAAGGGGTGAGGTCATGATGCGTGTCGGCAATGGATCAAAAGTTCACGTGATCGCCGTCGGAACGCTGCATCTCCACTTATCGTCGGGATTAGTGATAAATCTAAATAATTGTTATTTGGTGCCTGCACTAAGCATGAATATTGTATCCGGATCGTGTTTGATGCGAAGTAGTTATTCATTTAAATCTAAAAACAATGGTTGTTCGATTTATATGAATGATATATTTTATAGTCTGATGACCCACAAGTATAGGGGGTGTATCGTAGTACTTTTGATAAATAGGAGTGTCGATCCCAACAAGGAGTAGAAGGTGCTGAACAGTGGTATGGAGCAAGAAATCCCTGTGAATACTTAGCAAACGAATTTTTACTGGTTTTCTGAGAAGGCAACAAAACAAAGAGAAAGTAACAAAGGTAACGAACAAACAGAGCAAGTGGCCCAATCCTTTCTAAGCAAAGGACAAGCCGGTGGAAATACTTATAAGGACCAAACGTTCTTGAGGACACATGGCAATTCTGTCAAGTGCTTTCGCTTCAAATAGGTGAGTACTCTTCTTTGGTGTTTGTAAGTGTTGTGTGGGTGAACCTGTGCTAACATACCGCCCTTCCTAGGACTAATACATACTTGTGATTAAACCCTGTAACACCCCAGTTTTAGTTAATCATTATTTAGGGTTTGCTTGTGCATCATGAGCATCATCTAGTAAATTGTGCATTGAGGAAACAAAGCAAAAACCCTAAACCCTAGCTTTTCCCTCTCCCTCTCTCTCTCTCTCTCTCTCTCTCTCTCTCTCTTTGAAAACCATTCAAATGTTTTTGTATCTTGCAAAGTACCAAAACCTTGTGGAGCCCAAATGGATTACAAGGGCCCTGCAATACTTTCCATATTTTACAAATCCTCTAGTAATTTTGAAATGCCAAAAACAGATTTGTAAATGGTTTGCAAAAGAGAGAAAAAGAAAACATAAATAAAAAATTGTTCTGCTAAAAAAATTTGGAGCCAGATGCCTCAGGCCGAGCAGCCCAGCAAGCTCTCCCTCTCCTTTCTCCTTTTCCGCGGCCCACCTTGGCCCAAGCGCAGCCCAAGAGAGGCTCGGTACCCCTTCGTTCTCTGTTTCGTCGTCTTCCTTGAGGAGGCAAGCTCATGCGTGTCATCGCCAGCGCCACCCGATTTCGCCGCCGCGTTGCGATCCCCGCCGCCGCTCCTGGACATGGATAAGACTCCCTACGGTGCCCTACCTCTCCCTTATCCTCTCCCTCTCCCTCTGGAGATCCCTCTCCCTCGTTCCCCACCTCGAACCCTAACCCTAGCCCCGGCTCGCCGTCGTTCTGCACCTCCCCGAGCCTCGCCGAGCTTGCTATTGGGTTCGCCTCATCCTCCTCGACCTTCTTGTGAAGCCACGCGAGCTGGGAGGATCTGTATCGCCAGAATCGAGCTCGTCTTCTCCAAGCCTGACGGCCACCACCGTCGACCTCGCCTCGCTCCGTCGTCACCCCTGTTAGATTCACGGTGAGCCGTTGTTCCTCAAGGACCCTTCCCCTTCCTCCTTGTCCCTATGTAGCTTGCTGCCACCATAGTCACCGTCTGCCGCCGCTAGTCGTCGTCACCGCCGGTGCTCCGATGACCATTTCGAGGTGGCGCCACCCCTATTAGGTCTAGCTTGAAGCACTGGTTTGAACACGCTTATCTGCGCATCCCCATTTTCACCCTAGCGTCGTCTCCGTCGCCGATCCAAAAGACCCCTCCGGCGTGACGTTGTGCCGACATCATCGTGACGCCAGCGCGCGGTCAGACTGGTCAAACCAGCCCCCCGGTCCTACTTTGCTTGCGTGGTTGCCGATGTGGCTTCGGCCCCACCGATCAGTCATTGTGGGTAGCCCTAGACCCAGTGAAAAACGCCCCCCTGTACTGATGTCACAGGGATGCATTATATCATTTCAAATGATTTAAATAATTCTAGAATTTGATATAAACTTGTAAATTCAATATCTAATTATTTATAAGTCAGAAAAATACAAACAATATATCAAAATGTTTAGAAAAATGAGAACTATCTATTAGAGATATAATCATGCATTGTTCAACAACTTTAATAACAACTTTAATTAGAGAACAAAACCAACCCCTCTCATATACATCTGGAGTTTCCCGAGTTAGGGTTTTCACCCCTCGGGACCCCGATTAAATTGTCGAGCATGTCTTAGGGTTACATTTCAATGCAATTTAACTTGTGTTATCATCATCCTTGCCTGAGCATTGCATCGATGCCATGTGTTGATTGTTTCCCTTTTTTCGGTATTTGGTTCTTCTCGGTAGAATACGATATCGCTATCGATATCGATAGCGAGATCGAGATCGAAGACCGAGATCAAGACCGTCGAAGCTTGACGAACAATACTTGGCCAACTATAATCAAGTCAAGACAAGGCTTCTGAAGATCTGTTTACTGATTATCAACAGGCAAAGTCAAGCATAGCCCCACCATGATACAATCCTATGATTTCGAAAGTATTTCAATTCCTGCCATGATGCATACAATTCTACTGTGGTATTTTATCGATTAGTAGAGTATCCTATATGTTGCATTGCTCCCTTTGAGCTTATATTACCTGATCCATTGGTCCTAGCATAACTAGGTTTGGCTTGTCTGCACTGCTAGAGCTACTATATGTGTCCTGCTTAGCCATGCATAGCTATTGAGTTTGGTTCATCCAGATGATGTATCAGATGCAGAGAATCTAGTATGACGGGAGAACGTGATGAGATGAGATCAGTTGTGATATGAGATTAAACATGCTAAGGTTTGTATGGGAGGCCACGGTGGGGATGTGGTTTTTGTAGTCCAATGCTCGCCACCCCTAGGACCCGATGTTCTTGCCTCTTGAACCAAGACGAGCGTACAACCACACGGGGCCATGGGAACCCCTCGATTGACTAACTTGCCTAGTAGATTCCATGAGTCACATAGTTCAGGCGTTCCATTCGACAAGCATTCTAGGCGTTCCATTCGACAAGCATTCTAGATCTTCTCGAATGCGGTGAAGGAGGTGCATTCATAACAGGTAGGTAAGTGTGGCCGGGGTTGCTTGGGGTCGATGGAGCCCCTGGTGTACCAACCTCGCCTCACATCTTTAAGTACCGGCTTCGGGATTTGACCCGTTATGGCGGAACCATACTTATTGTGTGACTCATGGTCTCGGCGAAAGCAAGGTAAAGGTCGTGTCCAACCACACCCTCTGCCAGCACACCAAGGAAGTGTGTCAAGTGGCACTAAGAGTCGGTTGGTATGTGTGGGTAAAGTTGTACACCCATGCAGGGTAATAATCTTTTGAAAAGCCGTGTCCACGGTTATGGACGACTTGGGAACGGATGTGATGATCATAGACAACTTGAACCTAATCGTAAAACTTGGCAGATCAATGTGTGCTTAAGGATGGTTCCTCATGGGTACGAGGGGTGATCCTAGTTGGTAGATGATGATGACTTGGTGGATATAAAAATATGATGATCAATATTTTAGAGATGTCGCTCTCTTATCCCCTTTTAAAATATTCTGAATAGATGAGCTTCTTCTCTCTCTTGTTTTATAAACAAAAGATGGCTTTTTGCAAAACAACTCCACCACCATAAGTCTTGCAGAGTACACCCTGTACTCACCTTTGCTTTGTTGATACTTTTGGCAGAGTAAGTGTTTCCGAAGACGAGTTCCGTACTACATCGACACCAACGAGTAGCTTGGGGTTCCCGGTCGGTAGCCTGGAATCTATGGGCTGGGACGTCATCGTTATGCTTTAGGCCTCTTAGGCCATTTGTTAAGTTTTCTATACTTAATAGCATAATTTGCCTTCCATTGTTTGATGTGTGGTTTGTGACTTCTTCTTGTAATAATTTGGTTCTCTGCTCAGTTATGAGCTTGCTGTAATAATTTTTGTGTCGTAGGGTCACTGATGTGTTATTGATTCTTCACTGGATATCCTAGAGCTCAAGGTTAAGATTATGTCAGACGGAGGTCTAGGTTTTGTTTAGCCCTGATCCCGGGTGTGTCACAGGTTTTCGTATCAGAGCAGTACCGACCGTAGGAAAACCTTGCTATTGGTCGATGTTGTGTCTAATGTTTGAGAAAACTATTTTAAAGTTGAAAAGTATTTGCAAAAACTCTAGTATGCTTCTTTTACTCCTTATCTAGTTTCGCTCTAACTCTGGGTTATCTTATCTGTTGTTGACTTTGGAAAAGTTTTGATATCTCTTCTAGTCATTCAAAGCTTAGGTGCCTTCTGGGCATGTCGTTTCTAAGCCAGTTGACCTAGTGTTGAGTTCTCTAGAGTTGTGTGTGTTGTGAATTCCTTGTTACCCTTTTCTCTTGTTCATCTGAGAGATTCCTTTCTATCATGATCTCTCTATCCTTTGGACCCACAATATTATATTGTTGGATCTGTAGTGTTCTGCTCTAGGCTTCGAGGTTTCCTTTCGCCTCGTGTGCCTTCTTTTTGTTTGTCGGGTACTTTAGAAGCCGTTTATTCTCTTGGAATCTACCTCATGATTACTATCTTGCAGTGAACTCTTTGTCACTCAAGTAGTAGTTACTTCCTTTCTTTGGGTTTTGACCTTTGGACTTGAACCTAAGATCCCTGATTGTGCTGGATTCTGGTGTTGTGAATCTTGTACATGAAGCTGACCTTTAACCCAAGATCCATTCCTTTGACCCATGTTTCTAATGTTCACACATTACCTCAGGATGGCTGGTACTACAATTCTAGCTTGTGGTTATTGTCGCGATTGAACTGTGACAATTAAGGACTTCCCCTACCACATGATATGGTAGATGTTCTTTAATGGAACCAAATAGATCACGACAAGAGTACTCCTTGAGATTCTTGCATCTATATTTGTGACTCTGCCACACCTTACCTTTTTTGTGCATTGGTTTTCGGAAGATTGATAATCTATGCATCCACATCTTGGGATTCTATCCCGAGCATGTTCTTTCTCCCTTGTTGTTTTCCGACCTTTGTCCACCAGTTGGTAGCCAAGTAGTAATTTGCGTTGGTGTTTTCTGATGCAAGTTACCCTTGTGGTCCGTCAAGACAAATCATTTCAGGATGTCTAGGATAAACAAACTCTAGTACCTCGTCATATCTAGGACCAGGTCAAAGTGTTGTAATCCGCAGATTAGGAGGCATTGTTTAGCTTCTGTTTGTTCTACCTTAAAGTATCACACTATTTTACGCTCAGAGTTCATGTCGAGTTTCATGACCCCTTAATGAAGTGATGCTCTTACACATATTTACCCACCCTTCCTCGAGCTTTCGCGCTCATGAGTGATGTGTGTGCGTAATAATGTGGTCATTTGAGATTCTAGCAATTTTTATTGTTTAGAACTCAAAGTACATTTGAATCATTCTTAGCGTGATTGGTTAACCCTATTACTAATCAAAGAATGACGGTGCTATCTAGTTCGACATTCTGTTACACTCTCTTCGGTCAAAGAGTTAGGCTTGTGCCGAAGCTGTAAGACTATGTCTTCTTGCCTTACCAAGCAAGTCTACTCTGGAACTAAGTGACATATAGGTGGTTTGTGATATTCTAGTTGTCTACTAGAAGTATCGCCATGTTGCCACATGACCGTGTTTTCAAGTTCTTGAGCAAGTCAGTTCTTTGAACTACTCCTTTCTCCAAAGATCCGTGATGGATACCTGATGGCGCCCACCACTTGTCGTGGGACGCTTCGTTGGAAACGCCAAGAGCAAGGTATGAAGCAGCACAGCAGCAAATTTCCCTCAGTAAGAAATCGAGGTTATCAAACCAGTAGGAGGAAGGAAACGTCACACGGGTGTTGCTGGCAACGTGGAGACATGCACAACACAAACTCAAGACTTTGCCCCAACGAATCAGTGAGGTTGTCAAGCTCACCGGTTTGATGTAACAAAGGATTAAACGTATGGTGTGGAAGGTAATGGTTTGCAGCAAGTAAACAAGTAACAGTGGAAGATGTATCAATGGTAAAGATTGGACTGGGGTCCATAGTTCACTAGATGTGCTCTCCTTAGATAAACAACATGGCATGAAGGGTAAACAAATTACAGCAGGGCAATAGATAGGAACTGAGCAAGGCATAACAATGCAATTAGTAGTCAGAAAGATCCTATGAGGTTGATTGGGCAATACAACAAGATACATAGACCGCCATCCAACTGCATCTATGACTAGAAGTCCACCTTCAGGTTATCATCCGAACCCCCTCCAGTATTAAGTTGCAAGCAACAGACAACTGCTTTAAGAAAAGTGTGTAAGGTAAATAGTCCACAGGTTCCATGAACAAGAGACTGTTGTTTTCTCCCTAGTAGAAACAACACATCTACAACCGAAGATATTTCTGTCACTTCCCTTGGAAACTAGAGGCATGAACCCACTATCGAGCATAAATACTCCCTCTTGGAGTCACTAGCAACTACTTGGCCAAGATAACCACTAGCAACGGAGAGCATGCAAGATCACAAACAACACATACATGATAGAATCATAAAGACAAAACCATTAATCAAACCAACATAATAATCTCAATATCCATTGGATCCCCGCAAACACAACATACATGATTACAAATAGATTAGATCTTGATCATGAACGGAGATCACAAGATCTATACATGAAAGCACAAAGGAGGAGATACAACCATCTAGCTACTACATGGACCCATAGTCCAAGGTGGAACTACTCACGAATCATACCGGAGAGAAGGCCTCCGGGATGATATCCCCTCTGGCAGGGTGCCGGGAAGAGCTTCAGATCCCCCCTGATCTAGGGACGATGGTGGCGGTGGCTACAGATGGTTTCGTGGATTTCTGATTGGGTTCTGAGAGTTTCTGCATTGGGGGCTTCTTATAGGCGAAGGGGAAGGCCGAGGAGGCCGCCAGGGCTGGCAAACCCTAGCCAGGAACAGTCTAGGGCCCACCCGCGCCTAGGGTGGGTCTGGCCCCCCTGGCTCCCCTCTGGACTTCTTGTTCCCCACGTAAAGTAATTGACTTTGACATTTTTCCTGTCCAATTCCAAGAATATTTCTTTACTAACTTTTCTAAAACCAAAAACAGCAGAAAACAGGCATCTGGCACTGTTGCAACTTGTTAATAGGTTAGTACCAGAAAACATGTAAAAAGCACCTCATAGTGTATACAAGTAAAGCAAAGTAGATACTAAACAAGCATGGAGCATCAAAAATTATAGATACGTTTCCGACGTATCAATACCCCTGAATAAGTTGGTTGAACTTAAACAATAACTTAGAGAGTTATAAGACAAAAGTTGTATTCAACTTTGTTCCTTCTTAAAGGGATATCTCGTTTTGTTTGTGTTGAAGAAAGATAGTATCTCCGTTCTGGATATGTTATCTTCCCCCACCTTTGATTTGATTTGGGTTATTGTCAAATTAAACTCAGTTCCAAGGACTATCTTGATGGTGTTTCTACTTGTGATGTTTCACTTGAGTACATCTTCATGTCCTTTAATCTGACTAGTATTATTTCCTTGTTCACACAACATATGAGTCCATCTTAATGGATTGTCTTGATAAGTTTGTTGTTGAGCCCATCAATGACATCCTTTTCTTATCCATGCTAAAATTCATATGGAACATTTGGCATTAATGTTGGTAACTTTCAAGAACCGTCTTTGAGTCATCTCGAAGTATGTGTTCTGGATGTTAGAAGTAACCTTCTCTGGTTCACGTGCAACTGTTGAAAGATGTCTTTGTGGATTCGAGAAGAGTTATCTCCTTTGCTCTAAGGACACATGTGTGTTTATTGTTAGTACTCATGTGTGTGCAGTTGTCTTTCGACAAGTTGCTAAATACATGGTTCTAGCAATCTAGCTCATCTTTTTGAACATGACATTGTAGTCCATATCTTGAGAATCTAGTGACTTTATCTTTGCGGTAAATTTTGCAAACTTTCTATTCGGACATGCTGAGTCTGAAGTATCATTTCACTTAACCAAAGTTGAATCTCAAGCAGCAATGGTGGTTGGTGTTCCTCAAGGTTTGACATAGGTCTCTTTGTAAATCTCGCAAGAATGATGTAATGGTTGACACACTTATCCGCAAAGACCTTTTGCATATCTCCTCGATTTGGCAATAACAAGCACTCTCATGGGGCATCTTCTATGATTTATTATAGGAGTTGACCTAATGGTTTCCTTTGTATCCAAATTCCGACCTTTACTTGATGGTTGATTTCTCGAACATCAAGGAGAACATTTATAGTAGTGTTGCTAAATGCCTCTCGGTCGATCCTCCAGACTCTTTTATGTTGGAAATTGTGGTTATGCCAAGTAATTGAAGTCTGAGAATGAAGTTCCTTTCTTCTCGATCAGGAATCTTCTTACTTAATCATCTGGTGGTATAAAGTGACATCATGATCTCCGGCAAAGATTTTGATATACCTAGATGAATAAAGAGTTTCCTTCGTTTTCTCAACCATGTTTTAAGAGCGACTATGATTTTGGTAATTAAAAGTTTCTCTATATGCATGTTACTTGTGACTCTTATGAGTCCTCTCCACAAAACACCTCTCTGTATGAGCCTTCTGTTGAATGAAAGAGTGACCCTTCTGTGTCAAAAGTAGTTCAATAGCTTGGTTTTGTTGATCCATATTTCTGCAACCTGAAATCTCTACTTAAGACATTTAGTAGAGGTTCCCTATCAAAGTCTATGGTCATATTCTTTCTGTTGAAACCTTCCTTCTCCGAAGTTTAACTCTTTTGTGAGTTCCATGGTCTCGATCCTTATGAAGACCATCTATCTAACAACTTGAAACCTTCTCCTCTTGTTTCCTCCACTACCTTGACGTGTTTCATGTCGTCATCTCAGAGTTCTTTCTAAACATTCCATCCATGAGTTGTCCATGAGATACTATGTGTATTGTCTAGTGTGTTTCCCTCTTATCCTTAGAGAGGCCCTGTTTCCTTCTCTCTCTATCTCTTTTCCTACCTTTGGAATCTCGGGTCGAGATTCTCGTAAGGGGGATAGAGCTGTAACACCCCAATTTTAGTTAATCATTATTTAGGGTTTGCTTGTGCATCATGAGCATCATATAGTAAATTGTTCATTGAGGAAACAAAGCAAAAACCCTAAACCCTAGCTTTTCCCTCTCTCTCTCTCTTTGAAAACCATTCAAATGTTTTTGTATCTTGCAAAGTACCAAAACCTTGTGGAGCCCAAATGGATTACAAGGGCCCTGCAATACTTTCCATATTTTACAAATCCTCTAGTAATTTTGAAATGCCAAAAACAGATTTGTAAATGGTTTGCAAAAGAGAGAAAAAGAAAACAGAAATAAAAAATTGTTCTGCTAAAAAATTTTGGAGCCAGATGCCTTAGGCCGAGCAGCCCAGCAAGCTCTCCTTTCTCCTTTTCCGCGGCCCACCTTGGCCCAAGCGCAGCCCAAGAGAGGCCCGGTACCCCTTCGTTCTCTGTTTCGTCGTCTTCCTTGAGGAGGCAAGCTCATGCATGTCATCGTCGGCGCCACCCGATGCCGCCGCCGCGTCGCGATCTCCGCCGCGCTCCTGGACATGGATAAGACTCCCTACGGGGCCCTACCTATCCCTTATCCTCTCCCTCTCCCTCTGGAGCTCCCTCTCCCTCGTTCCCCACCTCAAACCCTAACCCTAGCCCCGGCTCACCGTCGTTCTGCACCTCCCCGAGCCTCGCCGAGCTTCTATTGGGTTCGTCTCATCCTTCTCGACCTTCTTGTGAAGCCACGCGAGCTGGGAGGATCTATATCGCCAGAATCGAGCTTGTCTTCTCCAAGCCTGACGGCCACCACCGTCGACATCACCATCGCTTCCGACCTTGCCTCACTCCGTCGTCACCCCTGTTAGATTCACGGTGAGCCGCTGGTCCTCAAGGACCCTTCCCCTTCCTCCTTGTCCCTATGTAGCTTGCTGCCACCATAGCTCACCGTCTGCCGCCGCCAGTCGTCGTCACTGTCGGTGCTCCGGTGACCATTTCGAGGTGGCGCCGCCCCTATTCGGTCTAGCTTGAAGCACTGGTTCGAACATGCCTATCCGCGCAGCCCCGTTCGCACCCTAGCACCACCGTCGCTGATCCGAGAGACCCCGCCGGCCTGACGTTGCGCTGACATCATCGTGACGCCAGCGCGCGGTCAGACTGGTCAAACCAGCCACCCGGTCCCACTTTGCTTGTGTGGCTGCCGATGTGCCTTCGGCCCCACCGATCAGTCACTGTGGGTAGCCCCAGACCTAGTGAAAAACGACCCCCCTGTGCTGATGTCACAGTGACGCATTAAATCATTTCAAATGATTTAAATAATTTTAGAATTTGATATAAACTAGTAAATTCAATATCTAATTATTTATAAGTCACAAAAATACAAACAATATATCAAAATGTTCAGAAAAATGAGAACTATCTATTAGAGATATAATCATGCATTGTTCAACAACTTTCATAACAAGTTTAATTAGAGAACAAAACCAACCCCTCTCATATACATCCGGAGTTTCCCGAGTTAGGGTTTTCACCCCTCGGAACCCCGAAATTGTCGAGCATGTATTAGGGTTACATTTCAATGCAATTTAACTTGTCATATCATCATCCTTGCCTGAGAATTCCATCGATGCCATGTGTTGATTGTTTCCCTTTCTTTCCGGTATTTGGTTCTTCTCGGTAGAATACGATATCAAGATCGAGATCGAAGACCGAGATCAAGACCGTCGAAGCTTGACGAACAATACTTGACCAACTATAATCAAGTCAAGACAAGGCTTCTGAAGACCTGTTTACTGATTATCAATAGTCAAAGGAAAGCATAGCCCCACCATGATATAATCCTATGATTTCGAAAGCATTTCAATTCCTGCCATGATGCATATGATTCTACTATGGTATTTTCTCGATTAGTAGAGTATCCTATCTGTTGCATTAATCCCTTTGATCTTATATTACCTGATCCATTGCTCCTAGCTTAACTAGGTTTGGCTTGTGTGCACTGCTAGAGCTACTATATGTGTCCTTCTTAGCCATGCATAGTTGTTGAGTTTTGTTCATCCAGATGATGTATCAGATGCAGATAATCTAGTATGACATGAGAACATGATGAGATGAGATCAGTTGTGATATGAGATTAAACATGCTAAGGCTTGTATGGGAGGCCACGGTGGGGATGTGGTTTTTATAGTCCCATGCTCGCCACCCCTAGGACCCGATGTTCTTGCCTCTTGAACCAAGACGAGCGTACAACCACACGGGGCCATGGGAACCCCTCGATTGACTAACTTGCCTAGTAGATTCCATGAGTCACATAGTTCAGGCATTCCATTCGACATGCATTCTGGATCTTCTCGAAGGCGGTGAAGGAGGTGCATTCATAACAGGTAGGTAAGTGTGGCCGGGGTTGCTTGGGATCGATGGAGCCCCTGGTGAACCAACCTCGCTTCACATATTTAAGTACCGGCTTAGGTATTTGACCCGTTATGGTGGAACCATACTTATTGCGTGACTCATGGTCTCGGCGAAAGCAAGGTAAAAGTCGTGTCCAACCACACCCTTTGCCAGCACACCAAGGAAGTGTGTCAAGTGGCACTAAGAGTCGGTTGGTACGTGTGGGTAAAGTTGTACACCCCTGCAGGGTAATAATCTTTCGGAAAGCAGTGTCCACGGTTATGGATAACTTGGGAACGGGCGTGATGATCATAGACAACTTGAACCTAATCGTAAAACTTGGCATATCAATGTGTGCTTAAGGATGCTTCCTCATGGGTACGAGGGGGTGATCCTAGTTGGTAGATGATGATGACTTGGTGGATATCAAAAGATGATGATCAATATTTCAGAGATGTCGCTCTCTTACCCCCTTTTAAAATACTCTGAATAGACGAGCTTCTTCTCTCTCTTGTTTTATAAACAAAAGATGGCTTTATGCAAAACAACTCCACCAGCCATAAGTCTTGCGAAGTACACCCTGTACTCACCCTTGCTTTGTTGATACTTTTGGCAGAGTAAGTGTTTCCCTGAAGACGAGTTCCGTACTACATCGACACCAACGAGTAGCTTGGGGTTCCCGGCTGGTAGCCTGGAGTCTATGGGCTGGGACGTCATCGTTATGCTTCAGGCCTCTTAGGCCATTTGTTAAGTTTGATATAATTAATAGCATAATTTGCCTTCCGTTGTTTGATGTTTCTGGTCAGTGACCTCTGCTAGTAATAATTTGTTCTCTGCTCAGTTATGAGCTTGCTGCAATAATTTTTGTGTCGTAGGGTCACTGATGTGTTACCGATTCTTCACTAGATATCCTCGAGCTCAATGTTAAGCTTATGTCAGATGGAGGTATGAGATTTGTTTAGCCCTGATCCCGGGGGTGTCACAAACCCCCTACAAATATATGTAACTACAGAAAAGTATTTAAGATATAAATCTAACCACGGCCTTAAACTCTGAGATCCTACACTCCCTTGTGCAAAGGTGTCCTAACGGGGATTCACGTATCTATCACTCCGGCAACCCCACAATTAGTAGCCAAGTACACAATGCATCCCCCTAGGCCCATAAATGGTGAAGTGTCATGTAGTCGACGTTCACATGACACCACTAGAAGAATAGCACCACAACTTAAATACTGAACCATTGAATAATAACTCATCACAGATTCACTACTAACAACATGGATTCTCCCATGTCCTCACGAACATAACGAACTACTCACAAGATATCATATGGATCAAGATCAAAGATGATATGGTAATGGATAACAATCTGAACATAAACAATAATCCAATGGTTCCACTCACAAGCATCAAATACAATAGTAATTAACTCCGGGAAAGTTTCCCCTAATGAACTAAGCAATATCCAACACAATTGTTACAGAGAGATGGAGTGGTGATGATGGTGCTGATGGAGATGATGGTGTGGATGATGATGATCCCGATGAAGCCTAGCTTGACGATGGTGTTGATGGCGACGGTCTCCCCTCTTCGGGAAGGAATTCCCCCGGTAGAAATCTGTCTACCGGAGATATCTTTATCTCTCGGTGTTTTCCGCCCCTAGAGGCGGCGGAAATCTATTTGTGGTCGCCCCCTGAGCCTTAGGGTTTCGTAGGGAAGATATAGGCGAAGGGGGAGAGTCAGAGGCCGGGCAGGTGGGCCACACCTGCCCTAGGCACGACCTTAGGCGGGCCCGCGCCAAGGGGGTGTGGGGCCCCTGCGCCCCCGCCCCCCCCTTGTCGCTCCTCCTTATGGCTTCCTTCATCCTCTGGTAAAATAATATGTTTCCATATTTTTCTGTATTTTTCTGATCTTCGCGAAATTGCACTGAAATGCCTTCTTTTCCATCAGAATCCAAACCCCGACAGTCCATCCTCCAAGAATCATCCAACATGCATAAACAGATGAAAAGCCATAAGTGATAACTCATAATATACAAATATCAATGAATAGAGGTAAATTATGATATACAAAGGTGATGCAAATTGGGCGTATCAACTCCCCCAAGCTTAGACTTCGATTGTCCCCAAGCAAAAAATGAGGTCAGTAAACATGTCCACAGGTTTATGGAGTGAAGTGTCGATAAAAGAATACAAACAAGACGCATCACACTTACCATTGCACAACTCATAGAAGAAAGCAACTCACCATTATATAACTTAGCTTGCAACCAAGTACAGTAGTCACAATAGAGATGCATAAAGATAAATCATAATTGGAATTGGCAAACTGGTTCTTGGTCAGAGAACACCTGGCAAACAGTTTCACAACAAGCTTTTTGTAGAAGTTTCAAACAGGAGCACTCTTTGCTCAAAAAGGTTTTTCACAAGTGAAGGATTTCAAAGTAATACTCAATATATAAGAGTTTTGTGCAAACAAGGAAGATAAATAACATGATTGAATAAATCACCATATGAATGCTTGAAACACAACAACTCAAATGCTTGTTTGAGATAGAGAGGAAATATGTTTACTGACTCAACTTAGAAGTGGGAGAAAGGTCCCTTCTTAGAGGGAAGCAGGGATTACAAGTCATAAAGAGCTTCCAAAATATTATGATACTTACTAGCTTTGAGCCCTCATTGCCCCTATCATAAGCATCTTGAGATGATTAAGGTTAAAGTGAACAAGTATGGAGTATATGCTTGACGAAATATAAGTTGGCAATCTGATGTACCTTGAATATAAGGGCCACTCCTCATTCTACTCAACTTTGGGCCGAGGCTAGTTCTTGTCATTGTAAGTACTTGCATATCATTGAGAACCGCCAACGGGGTACCCCTTGCACATGGTACAGGAGCTTTCCCATAACCAAAATGACAAGGCAAGCATACAATGAGCATCTCAGCGATCTTTTTATTTACTACTAGTTGAATGCCCGTGCGCTGCCACAGGTTTCCAAATTTCTAGTCATCTCACATCAACAAAAAAATGTAATCGGTGGACTCCATAGTCATCCCAATCTAACCTAAAAACTAGACCATGCACGCCGAAGTTTTCTCAGACTTGGGCAAATTTTCAATAGTCCTTTGAGTTTTATTTCATTCTCTTTCATTTTCCTAGGAGGCAGAGCCACATGAAATACAAGATACTTAATGGTCATCCCAGGTGGCTTGGAGAACAAGGCCACGCGCTACTGATTGTTCCCAAAGCCCATGACTTTGGAGTTGGTATGGTATGACACAAATAAATATAGAAGTAATCTATTAAGTATGTGCTTTCTCAACCATTGTGATCTCCTCCCCCCCACACACACACACACTTCGGCTAAGCGACCAAAGCATTGTCCCTCTGCTCCAGCATGCCTCATGCTTATTGTGTTTTTCTCACCTTAACAGTAAAGACAATGTATACACATAACAATGAAAACATACATCCCTCTATATTTAGAGTTAGGAGTGTGGAAATTAACACTGGCTATCCTTCACCGATTAGCCTCGTTCGTCACTGAATCTAGATCCATGAGTTTGCCCCAACTGTTGTGGCACTCTATAATGTGTTTCCATAGGCCGCAAAGAAAATTATCAAAACAATCTCAAATCTCTATGAATTATACTATATCAAAACTATCAAATGCGGCAAGGTCATATCAAGTCGAACTCATAAATGTAGGAAAGAATAACTTGGAAAGGTCAACTCAATGAAAACCATAAAAATAAATTTTTAGATAACGAGCATCATCAATTTTCATTAAAGAAACCATCATACAAATTCTTGCAAAGAACAAGAAAAGTAAGTAAGTCCGAAAGTAAGTAGATCCTACGTAAGAAGAAAACAATGAAAATGCAGTTCATTCGTCAGGACAACTAAAGCATTAACAACCCTTGTTCACAAACAGGGCTTCGTCCTCTTCGCTTAGTGATCTTTCTGGGCTTCCAGCTAGTGTCCTCCTCTAAAGTCTTTTTTGGGTTTGCTCTTTTCTGCATTGTAAAGTTACGTTAAAATATTAATAAACTTTGTAGGATTGTAACAAAGATAGTTGCGTTTGAATAGTTATTAGCTCAGCTAAAATGACCTCAAACATCACGTGCATGCAAACAGCAAATAAAAACACAACATATAAATAAGTAGCATGTCCAATATGAATTGCACTTGTAATCTTGCTAAGTTGCAGGGCCCTTGATATTCTCAGTTGTATCCTTTTCACATAGAACAGAATCTATTTGTCATTGAGCATTGAACTGAGTGAAGAGCTCACCGTATGCACTTCACTATGATTTTAGACACAAGCATGGATGGTATAAAATTTGAGAACAACTTTACTATTCAGACTTTTCATATCTCAAATTATTGGGTAGGCCGCACCGGTGCCAATATCCCTGAAAATACCAACTTGAGTCTTGAGGAGACATACATCATGCAAATATATCAACCAATCTTCTTTTGAAAAATTTCACCAAAAATAAGAACAAAGGGGACCATGTGATCTGTTCAAAGAAAATCAATAACAACCTATTCGGGTGAGATGATAATTAGACAACTACCTATGCAGTGTACTTCACACTTCCTCTAAGCTGCTTCCCTTATCAACTTTTTCCCTCCAAGTAAATTAATCTGATATGAATAATTTTGACCACAACGGATAATTAAGCTTCATGCTTCAACATAACGAATAAACCATGGGTTAATATTAGCTTTGTTTAGAAGAATATAAATTTTGGTCCTTATATTGCACTATCTAATAAAGTAGCAGCCAACATAAAGCATCTATCACATGTATATGAATATCATGGTTATAGAAGCTTTCCCAAAGAGGATACAACAGTTAGAAGATGGAGTGAAACATTAGTATTAATTGCTAGGTTTATGATGTTTCAGTTATAGAAAATGCTAGTGTTATGTAGCAAAAAAGGGAAAATGCAACATATATTTAATAACTCTGAAATCGTGTCTCTCAAAAAATTTAGCCTGACAAACATAAAGTTCAGTCAACTACTTTCCCGTGACAAATTTACGATCTACATTTGAATAAAAATGCACATCATTATTGTACCAGTACAAAAATGCCATGGGATTTATAATATCCAAATAAATCAATGCATTGCATCATGGTACCAGGACAATAATTGCCACAAGATTGAGGTAAATTTCACTTCATACTTGTGTGAAGAGAATACCACACCTTCAAAGATCATCTGCTTCCAACAAACATCATCATATTCCTCTTAGGTTACACGCCCAATTCAACACGTATTGTGGTAATGACAAATAAATTGTTAGGACCTCCATTTAGAATCTCTATTTATGTACACAAAGCACTTGCATCGGTAATCTACACTAAAAATAACAACTATCAGTACAAAAAAAAGAATCAACAACACTCGTAGTGTGTAACACTTTAATTTACCTCATAACAAAGAAAATTTAAACTTCTTTTGTGAGAACTGGAACCATACTATGATGGTTTGGTCTCTTAATGGCCCAATCAAGCCATACATGTATATCTGCGTATTGCTAGTTTGGTACTCTCTTCGAACGGAAATAAGTAACTCGGATTCGTTTAGTGCATATATACATACGAATATAGACAAATCCGAGTCATTTATTTTACCCGCCAAATTATGGACTAAAGAAGTATTTGATATTTTTCTAGCTCAATACTTAATTTTATGCCATTGAAAAATTTCCTGTACATTGTTTGGCAATTTGCTTAATTGCATTCATGTACAGTACCTAAAGAAGTAATTTGGTTACCTGCATTAATTTGAGGATACAACTAAAAATGGTAAAAGTTCAACTCACAATATGAATTGGAATCTTATAAATGCAAGTACATCTAAGTGACAGCAAATCAAGAAAATGCACTTGTAATTCTAAATGTAACCATTGATTGTAATACTTACAATCACAAAGCCAGGAAGATGATATACTGAAGTTATGTGTTATTTCAATGGAGTTGAACATAGGAGGTACGACAGAAGAAGCAGCACTGCATATCATCATTACCATGACATGATCGCATCTGACTTTGATGGCCTCTACCCGCGCTCCTGGGCAGCTGATGCCAGCCTCATCATCGACCACCAGCCATCTTCCTAGCACATGTGGTTTGTTCCAGACACCATCTCCCACCAGGGTCATGGTCACACTGCCCAAGCCTCCATTATGTGTAGTTTAATGGGGAGCAGGTGTGATTCGGCATAAGCAGAGCAGCATGGATAACTCCATGTAGGCCTCACAAAGAATTTGGATAGTGCATGACTGTGTCATGTGGCATCCCGCAAAAACCACTACAACAAAATCGCGTTGTTTTTGTGCATTGCATCATCATGACCGCATGCTCATGTCATCATGCCACATTGCATTTGAGCATCGTCATCATCTTGCATTTGCTTGTATAAAACTAGTTGCAGAAAAACCTATTTGTGTTTTCTAAACGCCCCATCTTTATTCAAACGCAAAACTCCGGGTCTCCGGATTATTTTGTTTGTCTGCTATTGGTTTGCAGAAGCCGTGTTTAAAACAAATAAAATATCAAAGTATTTTTAGTGGGGCAGTCAAACGGGCCGAATCGACCCGAACGACCACCCCAGAAAATATAATCGGTCCAACCATAATCCTACAGCTACCAACCTATCTACCCCCACACACACCCTCCACATCACCCCACCCAATCCCGGGCCGCCACCTCACCCTCTCCCTCCCCTCCAACCAACCCCACTCTGCCACCTAGCCACCCCCACCCCCTCTCTCTCTAAACCCACCCCCACACGCACACAGGGCCACACTACACGCCACCACCCTGCCCACACAGACACACGCACACAACACGCCTGCCTCCCACCCGGTCCCACCACCTGACCGCCCCTGCCCGGTCCACGCACGCACAACCACGCCCCGGCCCCGACCCCATCCTCTCTCCCCTCGCGTCTTCCCCCAAGCCTCCCTCCGCTCGTCTCCCTGGCGCTCGCCGCCCCTCCGGCGACCCCCTCCGGGCCCCCCGACCCGCTGCTCGCCCCTCTCCCCGAGCTCCGGCCGCCCCCGTCTCCTCCGGCGCGGCCTCGCTCGCCAGCAACCGCCGGCCTCCGCCCCGCGCTAGCCATCCCCGAGCTTCCCTCTCCTCCGTCGGCGGCGCCGCCGCGCAGCCTCTCTTCCCCGGCGCCTCCCGACGATGCCGCGAGCCTGCGCCGTCTCCCCTCCGCCCGAGCCCAGCCCGCGCCTCCGCGACCACCGCCAGCCCCATCTCTGGCCTCGCCCCGCCGCCGGCCAAGCTCCGCGACCACCGCCGCCCTTTGCCCTCGTCGCCCCCGACCCGTCCGCCTCCGTCGCCGCGCTCGCCAGCGGGCACGCGCGCTCCGGCCGCCTCGCTCAGCCCGTCCCCGCCTCAAGCCCGTCGTCGCCCTCCCGCCTCTGCCGCGTCGGCCGCCCAAGCTCGTCCTGCCGCGTCCGGCGGTCCCTGTGGTGCGCGTCCGTGCTCTCCTTCAAGCACACGTTCGTCGGTAACATCACCCGTTTATTCGCGACCTCCCGAAGCCCATCGACGTCGAGTGTTCCAATGACGAAGTTTTCCTCGAACAACCCCGACAAGTCAAGATCGACAGCCCTGTTGGAAAACGAAGCGCGACCCCGGCGATCTCCGTCATGGAACCGCCATGACCTCCTCCAAGGATCTGATGGTCGAGACCTCGCACCGTTCCCGACGTCCGAAGACCGATCCCGGCGTTTAAAGGCCGAACCCCAAGATCTGCCTCACGAGACCGAACCCTCGGAACGCCACCGAACCTGAGATCATCGCCACAAATCGACAAGGATTTCCGCATGGGACGACAAGTACTCCGTCATGGACCCGATTGAAGAAAACCCGAAGACGGTAGATGCGACAAGTGCTTCTCCCCAGATCCGATGTCCGAGGACTCGGACGCCAAGGTCACCAACGCGGAACGACAAGATCTCCTTCCGCACCGATGCCGACGACGTCGCACGCCTAGTTCTTCTTCCCGAACGCCAAGACTGACCCGATACGCGACCGACAAGATCTGCACGACGACAAGAGCAACCCCGACCCGGAAGAATCCGATGCGCCCCCGACGCCAAACCAAGCCCTGCTTCCCGGTTACGACAAGACCTACCCCGTTGGTCGAGAATGTTACGCCAAGATCGAACCCCAGACCCTGGACCCTGAGACCGACCCCGAACCCCGGAACCCCAAGTTCGTCGAGAACCCCTAATGTGTGAACCCTTTCCCGAGCCGTATTTTTATAAAAGCTAAACATAAAACTTGTTGCATATTAATTGCCATACTTGCATGCATATTTGTGTGGTTTGGGGGCCTTATGCCGATTCACCTCATAATTAAATATGGGGCCCATATGCGGACAAATCTAGCCTTATATTGGCCTCATTTAAAACTTGTGTAGCGAACCCGGTACCTTATTTTGCCATGATAAAACAACATTTAATTTGCGGGGTGAATAAACAACTAGAACCATATATCTAATTGTCGGGACCCCGGTTCCACTTAATATGACCTAATCGCATCGCATCTTTGCCATGTCATACATCCTACATGCATCATGCCGATCTTCTGCTGTTGTATTAAATATTGCATCCGGTGTTTCTTCTAGTATTTTGGTTCTTCGCGGATTGGGCCGTTGAGTTGATGCGAGTGTCGTTCGTTCTTCGGTTGAACCTTCGGCAATGTTGTCAGGCGAGCATCTTCCCCTTTCTACCTATCTTACTTTTATAGTATTTATTCCCTCCTGTTGATCTATTGCTACATGTGTTGCGATGCTCTAGTTTCCGTACCCGTGATATCCCCTTGTAGCCATATATTGCCTTGGACACATCCTATTACCTGTTGTTTGGTAGATAGTTGGACTTGCGCGTCGTAGTCGCTTGCTCAAGTGCTGTTGCGTGTCGTCAAGTGCCACAGTTGTTGGAGTATTGCCACATGTTGGATGTTGGAGATGATCTCGGCTTTACTTTTCGTTCACTTTAATTCCTGTTTAAACAACTAAAATTGAAGTAAGTCAGCAGAGGCATCGGTGGGTGATAGATAACATTTGGTTTCCGAACGCCCACTTGTGTCCCGTAGGACCCCGAGTACTTGATACCTGTTCCTTGTTTTATCGCGCTATCCACATATGGGGAATTATGGGCCCCCCTTAGCCAGAGCTTGATTCATACTTATTTCTTGGGGCCACAAACTAGTTTGAGGTTTTATTTACTATCCTGTACTTATGCCATGCTTTACTGCCTTATTTAAATTGTGCGACAGATAGCACCTGTACTGTTTAGGATCGGGACACGATTCTGCGGTGTCGACAAGCCCAGTTTTGGGTTCCCAGTCGTTCACAGCCGTCTACCCAAACCTTGAGTCCGTCTCGGAGCTTGCTTACTTCGTTGCGGTTCTACTCAATGGGGTGGCCCCCTGAAATATTTCTGAATCTTGTGATTGCTCTGTCGTGAAGACCTCGATGGGTTTTGATTTGGTTTTTCCGAGGTTGATCGTGTGTGTGTTGCTATTTGTGCACCCCGGCCGGGTTAAAACTTTCTGAAAGCCGTGTCCGCGGTTATGGACGACTTGGAGCACAGTATCTCGATCATAGACAACTATAACTAAAGTTTACTGTTATAAATTGACTTGTATCTGATATGACTAGTAATCAGCTTCAACTACAACGGAATGGCTAACTAAAACTGCCAACAATTGCTTGCTTGTGTGGTCGCTTGCGACCATTGTACCTGACTAGTAAATATTGCAACTACAACGGAATGGCTAAATAAAAGTACCAACAACTGTTGGGTTTTGGGTTATCTCATGCTAATTGTATCTGACTAGTAAGTGTCGCAACTACAACGGAATGATTAACTAAAATGGCCCACTGCTTATTTTATCAGAATGACTATCTATACTTGACTAGTAATTGCTGCAACGATAACTGAATAAATAAAACTGCCAACTGTGTGAGTTCCTCGGTTGACTTCCTCGGTTGGTCTCGAGAGGGAAACACCGGGATGGGTTTGTTTGGTGTTAGCTTCAGGTTGGATCCGGATAGGTCATTCTTATCCCTCTCTGATAACCGCCAGTTGCATCGAGTCTCTATAGGGTGTTTAGTGCATGCTGCGCTGCCGCTTCAGTCCACCATACCTATGTAGGCGAGGACCGCCGAATTCTAGCCTCGCCGTGTACTGGCCTCAGTACTGACGCTCCTCTTTTTCCTTTGCCCTTTGTCGGCACCCCTTTTGTTTAAGCAGGTTTTGAGATCGACGTCGTTAGCAGGGTTACCCTTCCGGCTTGGCCTGGGCAGGGTTATGGACGCCATTGGTTATTCTTCAGGGCTCTTAGCCCCATTTGCATCTTGTCCGTAGTCGGACGCTCTATCGTTTTCAAGGTGATTTGGATCTTTGTATATTATATCTGTATTCTTGACTCTTTGAGTCGCTGTTGTATATATCTGTTCTGTGGGTCCCATCGAGGACTGTTGTGTAATGTTATTACTTCGTTTTCCACCCGCACGAAAGTGCCTGGTGGGCACCTTTGAATCGTTTCTATGTGGGTTTGGCGGGTTTCGCTAAAACTTGCATAGGTCCGATTCTGAGGGTGTTACATGTCACAACACGGTGTGCCTGAAGCATTAGAAAGCAGAAATACTTTTGTTATTGGAATTTTATTTCATAACTTGTAGCACGTCATATGAATGCAATCAAAAATAGAAGGCTAGAAAATGACATCTGAAGACTACACTACTCAAACCAATACTTTCTTGCTACTTCAAACTTTAAGACTAAAGTATTATGAAACATGTATTTATTTCTTTATAATGAGCATCTGTAGCTAAGGTTGGATCGACCAAATTAGAGGAAAAAACTGAATCGAGTTTGACCTAGAATCCGTACTACTTATACTGTCAGTATAGAATACATAACTAAAAAACAAACAATTCCAAGCATCAATTTATATCAATGACTCGATCAAATGGGTTCCCAACTTGAATGTACAGCAGAATCAATCAAACCTGAAAAATTCAAGAAACTAAAAAAGGTCATGAAATCGATGTTTCTCACCTTCACGGATCAGAGTGTATCCTAATTCCTCGATCTAAAACAGACTGTAACAGAGTAGATGGAGTCGGCGCTCTCCCGCTGGAGTAACGGAGATAAATATCAGATCCTCGACAAAGCTTTGTCTCGAATATGAATGATGACAGACTCATGGACGAGCATGATGACATGCCCCTTTGTACCAAAATGACCCTGACCTGCATGAGTATGATAATTTTAGCGTCTATGGCTCTCCTAAACAATAAATCAAATGGAAAACTGTAGGTTCTAGTTATATCTATAGTGCATGGATGCACAACCCATATGTGCAAACTACCGCCAATCAGTCAATTTCCTCCTCGTATAATACTCTAGCCATGTGTGCTTGATCAGATATATGTTGTTTTGCTCTCTTCTCCTCTATGTGCATGATCATGCAGGATAGGTTCAAATGCTCAAACATATCTGCGCTTGGATGCCTCTCAATTTCCATATTTTCTTTCAGCACAACACCATCCTGTCACTAGTGCAGAGCCCCCCCTTTAACTCCGGTTGGGAGGGCCCTCTAACAGCGGTTCCCCAACCGCTGTTGAGGGTTCGGTGTTAGAGGGGGGGCCCCTTTAACACCGGTTCCTATACGAACCGGTGTTAAAGGGTGGCGCACGTGGGGCTGCCGCAGGCCTCAGGCCCCCCCCCTTTAACACCGGTTCGTATCTGGAACCGGTGTTAAAGGTTCTTCTGCCGCGGCAGAGATTTAGGCCGTTTTCCTGCCGCGGCAGAGTTCTGCCGCGGCAGGAAAACGGCCTAAATCTCTGCCGCGGCAGACTTCTGCCTCTGCCCCGTTCTGGGCGTATTTCTGCCGGAGGGGGGGGGAGCCTTTTCCACGCAGTCTCCCCTCATGTCGTGATTCTGGAACACCAATCGCCTTAAGGTCAGGAATAAAATCAACACAGAACTCAATGACCTCCTCTGTTACATAGCCCTTGGAGATGCTTCCTTCTGGCCTAGCACGGTTATGAACATATTTCTTTAAGACTCCCATGTACCTCTCAAAGGGGAACATATTGTGTAGAAATACAGGACCGAGAATGGCAATCTCTTCTACTAGGTGAACCAGGAGATGCGTCATAATATTGAAGAAGGATGGTGGGAACACCAACTCAAAGCTGACAAGACATTGGGCCACATCTGTTTGTAACCCTGGTAGGCTTTCTGGATCGATTACCTTCTGAGATATTGCATTGAGGAATGCACATAGCTTCACAATGGGTACTCGAACATTTTCAGGTAGAAGCCCCCTCAATGCAATCGGAAGCAATTGTGTCATAATCACGTGGCAGTCATGAGACTTCAGGTTTTGGAATTTTTTCTCTGTCATATTTATTATTCCCTTTATATTCGACGAGAAGCCAGACGGGACCTTGATACTGCTCAGACATTCAAAAAAGATTTCCTTCTCTGCTTTGGTAAGAGCGTAGCTGGCAGGAGTTAAGTGGCATCGTTTACCCTTCTCGTTCTCAGGATGCATAGGCTCTTCAGGGGCCTTCAGACGTTGCTGGTCCTGTCGTGCTTCCGGTGTATCTTTTGTCTTCCCATACACTCCTAGAAAGCCTAGCAGGTTCACGCAAACATTCTTCGTCACGTGCATCACGTCGATTGAAGAGCGGACCTCTAAGACTTTCCAATAGGGTAGGTCCCAAAATATAGATTGCTTCTTCCACATGGGAGCGTGTCCGGCATCGTCATTCGGAACAGATAGACTGCCAGGACCTTTTCCAAAGATTACTTCTAGGTCCTTGACCATACCAAATACCTCCTCACCGGTACGGAGGACAGGCTTCCTCCGGGGTTCTGCCAGACGTTTGAAATGCTTGCCTTTCTTTCTTACTGGATGCAGGTTCGGAAGAAATCGGCGATACCCTAGGTACACAACCTTCTTACATTTATCCAAATATACACTTTCAGTATCATCTAAACAGTGTGTGCATGCATTGTATCCCTTGTTTGTCTGCCCTGAAATGTTACTAAGAGCAGGCCAATCATTGATGGTTACGAAAAGCAATGCTCGTAGGTCAAATGGCTCCCCTTTGTGCTCATCCCACATACGTACACCTGGTTTGGCCCACAGCTGTAAAAGTTCTTCAACTAATGGCCTTAGGTACACATCAATGTCGTTGCCGGGTTGCCTCGGGCCTTGGATGAGCACTGGCATCATAATGAACTTCCTCTTCATACACAACCAAGGAGGAAGGTTATAGATACATAGGGTCACAGGCCAGGTGCTGTGACTGCAGCTCTGCTCACCAAAAGGATTCATGCCGTCTGTACTTAGACCAAACCTTAAGTTCCTTGCGTCACGTGCAAAGTCCGGGTACTCTCGCTCGACTTTTCTCCACTGTGACCCATCAGCGGGGTGTCTCAACATCGCGTCTTTCTTACGGTCTTCCATGTGCCATCGCAACAACTTGGCATGCTCTTTATTTCTGAAGAGACGTTTTAACCGTGGTATTATAGGAGCATACCACATAACCTTGGCGGGAACCTTCTTCCTAGGGGCCTCGCCCTCAACATCGCCAGGATCGTCTCGTCTGATCTTATACCGCAGTGCAGTGCATACCGGGCATGCATCCAAATTCTCGTACTTCTCACCGCGGTAGAGGATGCAGTCATTAATGCAGGCATGTATCTTCTGCACGTCTAATCCTAGAGGGCAGACAACCTTCTTTGCTTGGTATGTACTGTCAGGCAACTCATTATTTCTTGGAAGAAGATTCTTCATTTTTACCAACAACTTTGAAAATGCGCTGTCAGTCACACCATTCTCTGCCTTCCATTGCAGCAAATCCAGTGTGGCACCTAGATTTTTGTGGCCATCTTCGCAAGTTGGATACAACAATGTTTTGTGATCCTTTAACATCTGCTCCAGCTTCTCCTTCTCCTTTTCAGTTTCACATTCTTCCTTTGCATCAGTAATGGCCCGACCAAGATCGTCATCAGCGGGCCCATCTGCTCCCTCTTGATCTTCATTATCTACCTCCGTTGCATTATCATCATATTCAGGATACATATTATGATAGTTTTCATCATCCTCTTCTTCTTCGTTGTCTTCCATCACAACCCCTTTTTTCTCCGTGCTTGGTCCAACAATTATAGCTGGGCATGAAACCAGATCGAAGCAGGTGGGCGTGAATGGTTCTGGTATTTGAGTAGTCTTTCTTGTTCTGACAGTGAACACACGGACAGCACATAAAACCATTGTGACCACGGTTTGCATTAGCCACAACGATGAAATTTTGGAGGCCCGTAATGTACTCGGAAGTGCGGCGGTCACCGTACATCCATTGCCGATTCATCTGCATTAATATGTAGTATATATCAAAAAATAATAGGGAGATGACCATTTATATATATAGTACATCAATGACACATGAAACTATAGTTGCCGACCTCGACCGAGACGGAAAGAGCAACAAGAAAGCTTATTTTGAGCTCTCGGGCATTTCACCGAACACCTCTAGTGCATATGAAAAAAACACAAACTAGCACTCTTCACACCCTCTTGCTAGGCTCCAAAATGTGAAAGAATGGAAGAGTGGGGTGTGTGTGGGCTGGGGTGGTGTCTTATATAGCCCCCCCCCCTTTAACACCGGTTCGTGCCACGAACCGGTGTTAAAGGGGGGGTGCGCGGGCCACTGGTGGAAAGACCTTTAACACCGGTTCGTGGCACGAACCGGTGTTAAAGGGGGGGCTCCTTTAATGCCGCAGAGGCCACGCTGGTACGGCCCCCCCTTTAACACCGGTTCGTAGAAGAACCGGTGTTAAAGCCCATTTTCGGGATCAACAAAAGCCCGCGTTTCCACCAGTGTGTAGCAAACAAAAAATATTTAGTCTCCGTCAACTTGCTACATCGTTAAATAAAGTCAAATGTAGTACTAATTTCTGGATCCACCACAATTTATGTTCTTTGTTCAGCAAAACAACGGAATGATTCTGTAACACGCCAATCCTACCAGGATATGGTGCAGAATATAGTGGAGCCAATCCAATGCGGAGTCTACACACAGTTCCAAAAAATTCATTAAAACCTAAAAACTACAATAATATGAAAAGTAACATTTGGAAGTCATTCAAGAAAAAAGAACAGAATGGTATACTACTCTAGCCATATTTGGTCATCATCCATATGGCACAACCCAACATTTAGCATTGAGTGAGTCTGAACATAACAATAACAAGGTGACCTATTCGTCGCTCTGCGTTGTCGTTTCCCTAATGTCGCTGTCGCCTCCTTATCATCAGGATCCTCTACTTCAGCTACTTCTGCGATGTCATTGTTGTTTCTGCCGGCAGGCAGGCCACCTGACTCGAGTCCCTTCTTTTGGATCCAAAACCTACTGTGATGGATGATAAAGGTAAAACTTTGTTACTTAATGATTGCACTAATCTGTCATGCTCTTCAGTTCATGACAAGGGGACGATGGAGAATGGCTCTACATCTAGCTCTCGACCGCCGCCGTCTGAAAGTAGTGTCAAGGTCAACGTCGATGCTACAACTAACTTCTCACATTCATGGAGCATCTACAAAGACATCGATCATGCTCTATCTGCCTTACCTCTATGTTCTGTTTCTTACTTTGGGAGAAAGCTCAATGTTGTAGCACATGAGTCTTCTTGCTATTCGCTCAGGGGTTTGTAACCTGTGGCCTCCACTTCCAGCGGTTGTTATCGAACTTGCTATGTGTGATATTGTAAACAATATGCCTAATTAATATAATGTGTATCCCCCTAGAAAATCAAATGAGGTTTAATTCAGCATGGCTCCCTAACATTTTGATTAATACACAATTCTGCATGGCTCCGCAATATTTTGCTTGATACACATTTCAGCCAGGCTCCCTAATATTTTTCTCCTTACGCAATTAATATTTTTACTGTAATACGTAATAACACAACATTTAACACAATACACACAACAACATCAACTCCTTGGTAATCGGTACTACAGATAGTATTATCTTTTTTGGGTCCAAAATCATGTTCACTAAATTGGGATCGAGAATATGAAACATTTATCTTCGGAGGTAAGACTGAAAAAGATATAGTACTTTCTTATTCACCAAAAGATTAAGGAGTAGCAGAAGAATCAAACATTGGCCCACAGTCTCAATTTAAACCAAAAGTAAATAATCATCGGTCCAAAACTATCAGATGAAAACTGGAATTATTAATTTATTATGCCATATATAGTTGTTAAATATGAAATGAACTCTTCGAAAAACCAAGATAACCAAAGCTTGGGCATCACCATTACCTGGAGGAGGCGCGCTGGCGACGGCATGTCACGCCATGCGTCACACGCTCAGGGCCCAGGGGCCCTCCCGGGCAGAGTAACGGTCATGAACTTTCCACCGGATTTGTCTCTCCTCGCCTGTAAAAGTTTGACCAGGGCCAAACACTATCAATATGCAGCAAGAAACACACAATTTCATACGAATTGAAACTCTACGCACTGTCCGATCGGAATCCTGTCATCTGAGACCCGGCTCTATTGCATGGTCTTTAAAATGTGTTTAATTAGCACAGCGAGGGTTCAGATTAACAAGAAAAACTCCAAATTTAGTAGGGCCTAAATCATGCTACCACTGCAAACACACTCTGATCCCGAGTCGATTCCTCCATGAATGCAATGCGGCGTCATCCAAACAGGTGGCAATGTGTAAGCTCCAGAAACAATGCAGTAAATTCACCAAAGTCCTAAGTGTTTTAGGGTATGGTAACACAATTTCAAAGTTTTCAATATGATTAGAGAATATACAATGAAACTAAAACACCAACCTTGTAGAACAGATTCTCCTCCCTCTTCCTGATATTCCTGGGAGGTTCACAATTTAAATGGTGCGGCTGCAAATTGTCTGTGAACATGGACTACTTAAGTAAAGTGCTAAGCTAGCTAGAAACATATATCTTTGCATTGTAGGAGGCAAATTTTAGTTAAAGTACAAAGCACGGCCTTCATTATCTTAATAGGGAGATACAAAGATCACATGGATAGCACAACAAGACGACACTAACTTTGGACATGTATGAGATGGTTGACAGGAAATGCTATTTCAAGTAACAAAAAAAACAACCAGTTTTGCATGCGCAAACCAATCATTTAGCTCATGCTTGCACCCAACATTGTAGAGCAACTACCAGGTAGTCCAGAGAGACCTTCATGTATTATCGCCGAGCTACCCTCCGACAAAGATGCTTCTGGCGTCACCACATAGACTGCAATGGAATCCGCTCGGTAACCTGACTAACAGTCTGATCTCGTGCTGGTATGCATCCGCGCTGCTGCGCTCGGTGACGACATCACCCGGACAAAATCGCTGCCACCACCTCCACCAAATCCCCATGGCATCCTGAGGGAGGATTACAATTTTGTGCATCGCAATGCACAGGCAAATATATATGATTCAGTAGTAGTGCAGCAGTGCTAGATTATAAAGTTGAATATCAAAAGAGATAAAAGGAAGCTGAAAGCAACAGTGAGGTTTCCACACGATTAATGCATAATTAAGACGAAGCTGAATAGCCTGTAGTTCCATCAACGATCAATTGGTGTACATCCATCAACAACCAAAGATCGTCAAGTACATAAAAAACATTGATGATCGCCGTGAAGCCATGATAGAAATCCACAATTTCACCAAGAATTCAAGATCACGTCCGCAATGGGAAAATTGGTTCTACGAGTACATAAAAAACATTGATCATCGCCGTGAAGCCGTGATAGAAATGCACAATTTCACCAAGAATTCAAGATCACATCGGCAATAGAAAAATTGGTTCTATACCATATTAAAGGATCGATAGAAAAATACCATCGAAAGATTGGGCTTTAGAAAAATAGCACTGAAAGCTTCCTCCGTTATTGATTTGTAACATCACCGTGAAGTTTGTCAAAAGCTATAGGAAGCGTTGCCCCTGACTAGGGCCACTTGATGTATTAATAGGAGATTGACATACAGAGTCCGTGTCCTGGTCATACACGGTGTGGTACGTACAACCGACCTAGGACAGGTTACAGAAGATAATACACGACTATACAAATACTATAATACACTGTTTTAACATTCCCTCTCAATCATAACTTATCTAAGTTAAGATTGCGTCGAAACGCCTCTAACTGTCGTGTAGCAAGAGACTTTGTGAAGCCATCCGCTAATTGATCTCCTGAAGGAATAAACCCTATGTCCAAAATCTTTTGAGCCACCCTCTCACGAACAAAGTGATAATCCACTTCAATATGCTTTGTCCTAGCATGAAACACTGGATTAGCAGAGAGATATGTAGCTCCAATATTATCACACCACAAACATGCCGCTCGAGACTGTGGTACTCCTAACTCAGTAAGCAATGTCTGCACCCATATCACCTCGGCTGTGGCATTAGCAAGTGCTTTATATTCAGCTTCTGTACTAGACCTGGAAACTGTAGCTTGTTTTCTTGCACTCCATGAGATCAAATTCGATCCCAAGAATACTGCAAACCCACCCGTCGACCGTCTGTCATCTGGACAACCAGCCCAATCAGCGTCAGAAAAAGCACCGACCAAAGTAGAATCAGATCTACACATACGCAGTCCAAGTGAGATTGTACCCCGTAAGTATCTCAAGATCCGCTTGACAGCTGTCCAATGAACTGTAGTGGGTGCATGTAGAAATTGACAAACCTTGTTTACAGAAAAGGCAATATCTGGTCTAGTCAAAGTAATATACTGCAAAGCCCCAACAATACTCCTGTAATGAGTAGAATCTTCACTACTCAATACCTCACCATCGACCAAAGACAATTTATCAGACACTGACAAAGGAGTATCAACAGGCTTGCATATCTTCATATTCACACGGCTAAGCAAATCATTTGCATATTTTTCTTGTGAGAGAATAATACCATCATGTACCTTTTTAACCTCAATCCCAAGGAAATAATGCAAAGCTCCAAGATCTTTTAGAGCAAACTCCAACCCAAGATCATGAAGAAGAACATCAACTGCCTTCTCTGAGGAGCTAGCAACAAAAATATCATCTACATAAATGAGCATAAATATGGAGACTCCCCCTTTGTTGTAGAAGAACAGAGAGGTGTCGCCCCTTGACGCAGTAAAGCCAAGTGAATTAAGCTTAGAACTCAGACGAGAGTACCATGCACGAGGCGCCTGTTTCAATCCATATAGATCTTTATCAAGTTTACAAATGTGTACCATGCGAGAGCGTTCCTCATATCCTGGAGGTTGCCTCATATAGACCTCTTCTTTCAGAACACCACGCAAAAACGCGTTCTTCACATCAAGTTGACAAACCTGCCATCCACGTGAAACAGCAAGAGCCAACACCAAACGGATAGTCGCCGCCTTGACAACGGGACTAAACGTGTCCTCATAGTCAATCCCGTAGCGCTGCTTAAAACCTTTAGCAACCAAGCGAGCTTTATATCTATCAACAGAACCATCGGCCTTTCGTTTAACTTTATAAACCCACTTACAGTCAATAATATTTTTACCATCACTAGCCGGTACCAAGTGCCAGGTTCGATTTTTCAGGAGAGCCGAATACTCCTCATCCATGGCAGACTTCCACCGAGGATCAGCAAGGGCTTTCTAAACATTATCTGGTTCACCGGAACTGCAAAAACTAGCAAAGCGAATTCGGTCGTAACGCACACGGCCATCACTGTCATGTTAAAGCCTAGCATGCGGCTGAACAAGTCCATGTTGCAACCTGGTACGAGCACGTGGAGGATCTACCACAGTTGAAGCTCCAGGGACAATATCTACAGAAAGTCCAGGAGAATCTACAGAGTCAGTCAAAATAGCCGTACTTGATCCAGTGTGATTGCTAGGCAGAGAAGAGCCGGACATAGAAGATCAAGTGGAACCTGACGCTGCAGGTGAAACCATGTCGACCAGACAACCCGTCGCCGTCGTGCAACCCGCAGGAGAGGAGGCGGGCGAATTGGACGGGATTCCGCGGGCGGAGACAGCAGGCAACCGCTCGTTCGGAATTAATTGTGAAACCGGATCTGACACAAATCGTGTGGAGATACCGTGTTGGGCAGAACGAGCAGGAGAATCAGCATTAAAATCACCGTCCGATCATGTACGTGCACCGGAATTTTTCTCTTGCATAAAATCATGACCCAATTCCTGTTCAACAGACTCAGCAAAACCACTATTAACAGGATTAGCGTCAATATCTTCTCGTAACTCGTAATCCCCATGATCATGCAAATTAACATGTTGCAAAGAAAGGGGAAGTAGATTAATTTCGGTACGGAGAAGAGCTCCAGCATTAGAATGCAGTGCAGCGAAAGGAAACACCGCTTCATCAAAAACAATATCACGCGAAATATACACGCGCCCAGTGGAAATGTCAAGACACCGATAGCCTTTATGGAGATCACTATATCCTAAAAAGGTGCATTGGGTGGAACGGAATTGCAATTTACGATTATTATACGGACGAAGATTTGACCAACATGCACAACCAAAGATCCGCAAAAAAGAATAATCCCCCTTATTTCCAAAGAGACGTTCAATAGGAGTTTGAGACTGAATAACTTTACTAGGGAGGCGATTAATCAAATAGACTGCGGTAAGAAAGGCTTCATCCCAAAATTTAAGAGGCATAGACGCATATGCAAGAAGAGATAAGCCAACCTCGACAATATGTCTGTGTTTGCGTTCAGCAGGACCGTTTTGCTGATGAGCATGAGGACATGAAACAAGATGAGATATGCATATTCGTTGAAAGAAAGAATTGAGTTTTTGATACTCACCTCCCCAATCAGTTTGCATAGCAATAATTTTCTTATCAAAGAGTCGTTCAACATGATGTTGAAAGTCATGAAACTTTTGAAACACCTCAGATTTATGTTTCAAGAGATATATCCATGTGAACTTGCTATAATCATCGATAAAACTAAAATAATATTTATATCTTCCAAAAGAGGATGGAGCAGGGCCCCAAACATCAGAAAAAACAAGTTCAAGAGGAAAAGTAGACACACTAGATGACTTCGGATATGGAAGTTGATGACTTTTGCCTTTTTGACAAGCATCACAAACAGACTCTTTATTTGACTCACCAAAAGGAATATTATTGTCTCTAAGAACTTGTTGAACAACTGTTGAAGATGGATGACCTAGACGCCTATGCCAATGTGAGGAGGTAGACTTGACGACACCAAGCACTTGTCCGCTAGAGGATGAAGAAGATGATGGCGACAGAGGATAGAGACCATCCACACATCTACCTTGAAGAAGGACCTCCCTCGTGTCCTGATCCTTTATAAAAAACGAATTAGGCCAATATTCGACAAAAGCATGATTATCTTTGGCAAGGCGACTAGTAGAAACAAGACTTTTAGTGGCATTAGGAACATGCAACACATTATTAAGATGCAAATCATGATTAGGGGTACAAATTAACGAGTGACCAATATGACGTATATCCATACCTGCACCACTAGCCGTGTGAATTTGCTCGTTTCCATTGTAGCGGCCTCTCACATGTAGCTTTTCAAGCTCACCCGTGACGTGGTCAGTTGCTCCGGAGTCGCTATACCAATTCGTATCAACTCCATATGATCCAATGGCCGCTCCGGCAGATTTTTCAGGACCATGATAACTCTTCTGAAACCTCTTCCAACAGTTTAGTGCAATGTGCCCTTCCTTGCCACATACTTGGCATATAGGCCTTGGACCTTGTTGATCATGACCACCATACTGCTGGCGGTTACCTTGATAATTGCCATGGCCACCATACTGTTGGCCTTTGTTTCGCTGATCACGTTGCTCATAGCCGCGTGGCTCATACGGAACACGCTGATCATAGTTGCCTCGCTGGTCGGAGTAACCACCTCGTCCACCGCCACGACCACCATCTGTTGGAGATATGCCCTAGAGGCAATAATAAATGTAGTTATTATTATATCTTTGTGTTTATGATAAATGTTTACATTCATGCTATAATAGTATTAACAAGGAAACATTAATACTTGTGTGATTTGTAAACTTAATTTGAAGTCCCTAGTAAAGCCTCTTTATAATACTAGCTTGTTGGTTAATAGATGATTGTGGTTTCCATATCATGAACATTGAGATATTATTAACAACAAGATCATATCGTTAGGAGAATGATATGGTGGACATACTCCTATAGATAAGCGTAGCATAAAGATCAAGTCATTTCAATAGTTCAATTGCTATATGCTTTCTGATACATAGTAACCTAATTCCTTCGACCATGAGATCATGCATATCACCTTTATCGGATGGATGCTTTGATGACATCAAACACCACACCGTAACTAGGTGGCTATAAAGGTGGCATTGAGTGTTCGGAAAGTATTGGTTGAAACACATGGATTAAGAGTGGGATTTGTCCATCCATATGACGGATAGATATACTCTGGGCCCTCTCGGTGAAATGTCATCCAATTAGCTTGCAAGCATGTGACTGGCTCACAAGGGATCACATATCACGGGAACGAGAAAAGAGTACTTATCGGTAACGAGGTTGAACTAGGTATGCAGAGATACCGACGATCATAACTCGGATAAGTAAACTATCGTGAGACAAAGGGAAATTTGTATCGTATGTAAGTGGTTCATTCGATCGCAAAGTAATCGTAGAAATATGTGGGAGCCATATGAATTTCCAGATTCCTCTATTGGTTATTGTTCGGAGAAGTGTCTCGATCATGTCCGCATAATTCACGAACCGTAGGGAAACACACTTAAGGATTCAACGTTGTTTGAGTAGTTATGGAATGATGAGAAAGAGACCGAATGTTGTTCGGAGTCTCAGATGGGATCCGGGATATCACGAGGAGATCCGGAATGGTCCGGAGAATAAGATTCATATAAGGAAAGTCCCGTTTCGGAGTTGGGGAATGGTTCCGGTGTTTTCACCGGGAATGTTCTAGAATGTTCCGGAATGTCCGGCACTCCGGAGGGGAAGGGTACATGGATGTGTTGTATCAAGTTGGTATGATTGCATCATGTACTTAGTGTCATCGCTGTTCCAAATAAAGGATTAATTCAAATCCTAGTTTGAAAAGTCAAATAGCTAAATTGAAAAGTCAAACGGCTAAATTTGGAAAGAGGAAAAGAGGAGGAAGTTGAAACCGAGTTGGGGAGGGAGTCCCTCCTCCCCAAGCCGGCGCACCACCCAAGCCGAGTTGGGGAGGGACTCCACTCCCTCCCCTTGGCCGGCCGGCCCATCCACCTATATAAGGAGGGGCAGGGCTCCCTCCTAGAACACACAAGTACCTCTCCTCAAACCCTAGCAGCTGCTGCCCACCATAGCCGCCGCCCCCCTAGGGTTTTTGCCCTAGCCGCCGACTTGGGGTGCCCCAAACCCTAGCCGCCGGCTCTAGCACTTCCTCCTTGGTGTTTCTAAAACCTAGATCGCCGAGGAGCTCCCTCATACTCCACCATACTCGCTCCGGCTTAAGGCGAAGCCCTGCGAGATCTCCCCTCTACTTCCGGTACCACGCCGTTGTGCTGCCGGAATCGCGAGGAGAGTGCTACAACCTCCGCTGCCTGCTGGAACAAGGGAGAGGAAGGTCTTCGTCGAGTACCGAACGTGTGACCGACTGCAGGAGCGCTGCCGGAACGCAGCGCCGGAAGGATCGTCTACGCGATCTTGAGATCGTAAAGAGTACGACTACATCACCCACGAGAATCCGCTCTCGTTAAACACTTTGGAATCTTCGAGGGTAAGTTATTCCATCGACTCGTTGCTACAATCTAGTAGATAGATCTTGGCTTGTTTGTTTGTATGCGGTAGAAATTTTTTGTTTTCCATGCTACGAAACCCTACACCATCATGACTGCCACGATATCCACGCCCTCCACCACGAACAACAGCATTGACTGATGAATCACCAATATGGTTTTGGGATTCCAGATGAGCCTCATAGGAGAGAAATTGAGCATAGAGATCTCCCAGGCTTATAGATTGTTGAGCCTTGAGCAACACCATGATTGCAGCGACAAAACCGTTGTACTCGTCATCTAGCCTAGCAAGCACATACGAGATAATATCCTCTGTATCAAGAGGTTTGCCGGCAGTCGCCATCTCATCAGTCAGTCTCTTGATCTGACCAAAATAGACTGCACCGGTCTTGTTTTCCTTGCGGGTTTGATTCATCTTAGTCCTCATATGAACCACGCGCGCCTTAGACTGAGAAGAGAACATCTCCGTCACCGTGTTCCACACACCCGCTGAAGTAGTCTGTCCAACCATATGTGTTAGCACTTCCCTGGACATATTCCGCAGAAGGTAGCCGAGCAATTGTTGATCCTGCGAGATCCACCTCGCATACTCAGGGTTAGGGATTTTGATCTCCACCCCGTCCTTGTCCTTGGTCTTCAACTCCTTGTTCGGAGCTGGCACCGATCCGTCAAGATAGCCCTCGAGTTGTGCACCACGGACATCAGGCAAAATCTGAATTTGCCACAGCAGAAAATTGTCCCCTGTCAATTTGTCAAAGAGGGTGACGTTGAGAGGATTGCCGCTGGTCGAGGTCGACGAAGAAGAACCACCAAACGACATGGCAGCAGTCGGCAGTGGTGATCCAGATCCGTTTTGCGATTTCTCAGATCCGTTTGGAAGTAACAGGCTCTGATACCATGTCAAGCGTTGCCCCTGAAGGGCCACTTGATGTATTAATAGGAGATTGACATACAGAGTCCGTGGCCTGGTCATACACGGTGTGGTACGTACAACCGACCTAGGACAGGTTACAGGAGATAATACACGACTATACAAATACTATAATACACTGTTTTAACAAAGTCCACGTGAAATGGAGCTAAAAACAAATCGATTAGGGGAGAACATAAGAGGATTAGGGGAAAATTTAAGAGTTTTGCTGAGACAAGAAAAATTCATACAGATTGGGATACTTTAAGAGGATTAGGGAAGATTACCTATATGAAATTTCAACAGTATCCATCACCGCTCAAATCCCAGCTCAATTGTCCTTCACTACAGAATTTCCAAGACTGGACTTTAGACCATGGAACAAAAAGAGAAAAAGAGGAAATGAGAGAAGAGAGGGTGGAGGGAGGGTACACCATGGAGGAGAGACCGGAGGAGGAGGAGTCGACACTGCTGCCGGGAAGCGCGCTGATGGGAGGTACGCCACCGTTGGAGGAGGAGCAGCCACCGTCGCCAGGGAAGCGCGCCGGAGGAGGAGCCGCCAGAGCCGCGCTGTCCTCCTCGTTCTGCTGCTTGAGTTCATGTACATGCGTAAGTTCAGGTATATGCCTAGGACCAGGAGCGCCTAGATCCCAGCCAATTCAAGTAGAGGGATGGAAGGGGGAAGGGAGGAGGACAGGAGGCGCTTACTACTCGGGAGTCATGGCGAGATCGATCCATTGAGATCCTCTCATCCCGTGGTCGTCTGATCTCGCGGTGGTACGTGTCCGGTTGCTATTGCGCTTGGGAAGGGATGGCTCTGCCGGTTGCTAGAAGGGGAGGAAGGAGCGGTGGCCTAGAGAAGAGGGCGCCACCGCTGGACGGTGCAGGGGACAGAGGCGAGGGATCGGTATGGAGGTCGGCTTGGGAGGAGGCGAACCAAGCGGCGGTTCCGTTTTGAGTCTTGAAGTCGCGTTAATTTAGCGAGCCCCAGTTTACGGAGGAGACGACAGATGACAGGAGTCGGACAAAGGAAAACGACGTAGTCGCGGATGGCAGAAAACGGAACCACGAAGTTCTTTTTAGATAGTAGAGAAGATAAAGATGTATAGATTTTTATTGAGGATGCTTTACAGAATGATCACTATGGTGGTGCTGCAAGTTTCCACCATGATTATGCATGGCTTAGGCTAGCGGCCCAGGCGTTTCTCTAACACAAAGTACAAACTCCATGGACTCACAAGTTCCCTCTTTATTTCACATCGTTGACATCCATAGAAAAAAGAGCACGATATCAATGATGTACAGAGTACAAGTGCAATGTTGAAAACGTTCCCCGTGACAGCACGGTTCTGCTAATTCCAACATATAGATGCAAGCATATACAACTTCGATGTCCACAATGGTTCAAGTCTATTAGGGCAAGAAAATAAAGTGTGCCATCAAGTTCATGAGAGCTTTACTAACTAGTTTTCACATAACAAAATACTTTTTAATTCGAAAGGTAGATAAAGCTTGAGAATTTTCTTGGAATAGCAATAGCTACTAGGTATATATGGTGGACACAAGTGGCAAAAGTTTTTGGTTCAAAGGTATTTGGAAAACATGAGAAGTATGCCTTCTCAAAACAGGTTTTTCGCTAGCAAGGCTGGGTAGCAAGCAAGAGAGTTGAAAGAAACAAGCAAACATACAAGTAATAAAGCCAAACATGCAATATTACTTGAAGACACAAAAGATATCAAATAAAGAATACTGTCGTGGGAATGGTCACGGCAGATGCTGCAATCGGCAGCGAGTAGTAGAACGAGGGGCAAGGGCGGCCAGCCATCCGCGGTGCGAGATGAGGGCAAAGACACAGGGTTTTACCCAGGTTCGGCCCCCCGGAGGGTAAAGACCTACTCCTGCTAGATTGTATTGTGGAGGTGTTACAAAGGGCGAGCTCGGCGGCTAGGCGGCGAGTCGCTTGGGTGTATGAGAGAACGTGTCTCTACTCACCCCTTAGGGAGGTTTATATAGGCTCACCTCCCCTAGGGTTTACATATCTCAACCGATTCGGTTACAGCTTCGGTAATCGTTTAACCTAGTCCGACTGGGCCTATCTACTCGCCTGGGCCTTCAGCTTCCAGTCGCTTGGTACCTTGCTGGGCTTTGATCCACTCGCCGTTCTGCAGGCCCACTCGCCAGCCCTCGGGCCAGTCGGAAACGTCCTGCTGAGTATACCCCAGTAGGCGTATCCTCATCAGTAGTCCCCGAGGCCGTCGTCGATTGGGCGTAAGTGGCTGCTGGCAGTCGGAGTTTACGGCTTCAAAGTAGGCATCCAGTCGAATCGTCGGCGGGCTCCTGCATGAAGAAGAAAATCCGGTGAACCGAGTCGCGTCTTGGGCGAGTCGAGCCGGCGGAACGCGGTCGTGGCGATTGACCTAGCGAGCCGAGTGGCTGGAGTTGGACCGTCAGGTGTGGTCAAACTAGCCGTTGGGGTAATCCAACGGTAACTTTCGGCGTAATCATCGCGCGGTAACGGCCCCCTGATTTGGCGGGTAACTCCCGCTATATAAGAGGAATGGCAGGCAATCGTAGAACCAACTGCCCACCACTTCTTCCGAGTGCGCGCATTTTCTTTCCTTCGCTCCGCGATCCAATCGACCCGAAATCCTCCGAACTCCAACCAACCTCTCGGCTATGGCCCTTCTCACCGAACCATGGGGCAGGTCCAAGTGCACGAGGGCGCAGCTGGCCTCCTTCGAGGAGGCTGGAATCCTGCGAGCCGGCTGTTGGCGTATCCCCGCAGCCGGAGAAACGACCCCAAACCCGCGAGAGAGGGAATTCGTCTGTTTCACCAGTCATCTCGAGCGGGGGCTAGGGTTTCCCACGTCTTTGTTCTTCCGGCGTTTTTGCGCCTACTACGGGATCCAGCCTTCAGATCTGGGTCCCCACAGCATTGAGCAGCTCGCCATCTTCGTGGCGTTCTGCGAGTGCTACTTGGGCTGCCGGCCCTACTTTCCCTTGTGGCAAGATCTGTTCCATGGACGGATCAGCCGCGAGGAGGCAGGCGGCCCAATGCTAGCCGCGGGCGGCCTGACGTTCCAGCTCAAGTCCAAAGCTTCTTTCTTCGATCTGATGCTACCCGCCAAAGCAGCGAGCGACTGGAAGAAGTCATGGTTCTACGTGACCGAGGCGACCCCGGAGGACGAGGCGGCGATCCCGCGGTACTCGGCCAATCGTTCCGAGCCGCGCCATCTCCAGGTCGGCAAGCTCCCCGACGACCAGCGGATGGTCGTTGACGAGATGCTCCAGGCCATCCGTGGTCTGAAGAAGAAGGGCCTTCAGACGATAAACTTGTACAATTGCTGGCTTGGGCGACGGCTCGTTCCACTCGCCCAACGCGACCACTACATGTATCAGTACACGGGCCGAGGAGACTCGACGAAAGCCTGCCTCGACGAGTGGAAGCTGGAGGACTATCTCCCAGCGTTGAAGAAGATCACCCAGGCGGTGTACGTGGATGCACAGGCCGGGGTCGCCCCCTACACCGCGAAGCGTCCGGCTCCAACGGTAATTTCTTTACCTTGCTCGCAGTCGCAGCGTATGCAATCGCGGTAATTCTGATTCTGTTTTGTATTCATCGCATCTATTCCAAGTGGTGGAAGGGTGGCTCCCACCTTCTGATGATGAAAGCCCGGGGCCATCCGCCCAGGATACAGGCGAATCGCCACCCGCGAAGGGCAACGAGGACGACGAGTAAAAGTCCGAAGAGGAAATCGCCCCGCTGGTCCGAAAAACCCGCGGGCAACGTCAGCGCGAAATCGAAGCGAGCAGGAGCCTCGAGCGTCACGATGACGATGACGAGCTCCCAGAAACCACCTCGCACCGCCAGGCCACTCCTTCGAAGAAGAAGAAGAAAGAAAAGGAAACGAGGGCCCCCCCGAAGAGGAAAACGAAGCCGCCGAGGATGGCCTCGCCGCCGCACTCGACGAGCAGCTCCGATGCCCACAGCTCGGCTGGTGACGGCGCGGCCCCAGCGACAACCGCGCTAGACGCGCCGACTGTGGAAGTGCCGCTGGCCTCGATGCTCCCGCCATTCGCGCCAGTCTCTGGGCCGGGGAAGGCTCCAGGTGCGGCGACTTCGCCTCGCAAGGAGGTTCCGATTGGGGCGGCTTCGCCCCGCAAGGAGGCTCCGGCTGTAGAGGCTCCAATTCGCGAGGAAGCCCCTGCCGAGGGTATCCCAGAGGCGCCAGCCGCGGCCTCAACGACAAAGAAGCCGTCCGTGTCTTGGGCACGCGACGTCCTGGAACTAGGGCTCAGTCGCCAACTGGGCCCCGAACTGGAAAAACCGGCCGGCCTTCGCACAGGGCTACGCTTCATCCCAGTCGCCAAGTGAGTGCGTTCGGCCTTCCCTATTTTCCATAACTATTTCGATTTTCTTTATTGATTCGACTGATGTGCAGGACCGGAGTGAAAAGGATGGGCCATCCGACCGTGGCCCAGGTACCCTCCACCGCTAGCGAGGAGGATCCTTCCCGTAAGAGGAAAGCGGACGAGGTCGTCGCCTCAGCGGATGGCAGTAAGAAGGCCAAGGGCAACGACATCGTCACCGTCTCTGATGACACGGCGGTCGCGCCGGCCGGCCCCGCGGTGGAGGTAGCCGCATCTACGAAGGAGGGCGTTTCCTTGCCTGGAACGGCGGAGGCGACTTCCTTTGGAACGGGTGCCTCTATCGCTACCTTCCCCCGCTTCGTGACCAAGGCGGCCGCGGCGAGCGGGACTGCGCCCCCGAGCCTCGCTCCGGGGACCGCCGATGCTGAAGTCGACTAGCGTCGTGGGCACACGCCAGCGTTACTCGCGTCCGTGGACGCGATACAACTTCATGGCATGCTTGGCGCAGCCATCCAGGTATATCCAGTCCCCGAGGATCAAGTCGGTGCTTTGCAGCGGCTTGATTCTTATAATTTTCTCGTCTTTTATTTTCGTATCCAGTCCCCGAGTGCGCACGCGCTACATTTTAGCGGGGTGGGCACTTGGGAATTTCTTGATCGCCAGTCCCCGAGTGCGCACTCGCTAAATTTCAGCGGGTGGGCACTTAGGAAGTTTTTGATCGCCAGTCCCCGAGTGCGCACTCGCTAAATTTCAGCGGGTGGGCACTTAGGAAGTTCGTTTTTACTGACTTTTTTGGTGATATGTAGGGTCTGCAGCTTGAGTCGGCGGACCGATTGGCCGCGCAACAGCGTGCTGAGAAGGAGCTGGCCACCATCCAGGAGGCGAACAAAGAGCTCCAGGCTGTTGCTGCGAAGGCAGAGGAAGCTCGCCAGGAGCTTGTCCCTGCTGGTGAGTTGGAGGCGGCGCGATCTGCTTTGGGCGCTGCTGAGCAGCGGGTCACCGACCTCGAGCACGAACTGCGGGAGGTGAGAGAAGAAGCGAGCTCGGCGGACGGGCGAGCTAAGGCCGCCATTGCGGCCGCGGAGGAGGATCGCAAGGTGTCGGAAGTCCTTATTGCTGGGCTTCAGGACGACCACACGTCGCTTCAGTGCTTCATCACGGGACTCGCCCGCCCGTTGCTTGGTGAGTGCATCTTCCCTTTCTGTTAGTTGTGGTTTTTGTGGTGTCCGTCGCACTCATCATTGTCTCCTTCTCGCAGGTCGCGTTATTGGTAGCCAAGAAGAAGCGAGCTCGCTCGACGCGAAGCAGTGCGTAAGCATGCTCGTCGACTCGGCGACGCTGTCGGCGACGTGCATCCGCGCCTATCTTCAAGAAATGTCGCCCACGGAGGTTATTCCCAGCGACCTCGTTAAGGTGTGGGAATATTTGGAGAAGGCGCCCGCGGTCGTTGAGTTCATGACGCGGTCGGCGTTTCGGCGTGGTGCGTCGACGGCACTGAGTCTTGGACTCGCCCACTTCCCCGAGGATTTCGACCTTGACGATGTGACGAGTGGGTATCCATCGTCGACTGGCGCGGTGGATCTGTCCGAGGTTCTCAAGTTGCAGGAGCGTGCCGCCACGTACTCGGAGCGTGTCTAGGCGATGGGCGACCTCCTGCCCTACCAGGAAACGGTCATCGCGCCGAACGACCCCGAGCCACCGCATCGTGACTTCAAGGTCGAGCAGCCTTTTCGCGCGGCGATGGCGGGTGAACTGACGACATATCCATCGAACCCGTACACCGCGTTCATCCGTAATCGCCGGGATGCTGGCGAGTCGTCATCGAAGCCTGCAGAGTAGGGTAGTTTTGCCTTGAAGTGTTAGCAGCAGTTCTGCCACACGGGCATATTTTGTAACATAAGACAATGCAATATGCGATTGAATGGGACGTCGTTTCTATGTTACTATTTGTTTGTGTGATTTGGATTGATTTTTGGACGAGTCCTCGAGCGCGTCCGCCCTTTTGTGGGGTTTACCTCGTACATGATGTGTGTTGTTATCATGTGTTTTGTTGATTTGGTCGACTCGCCCGAGCTCGGAGAGCCAGTCGCAAGGCAACTCCCTTGAGTGCTCTGTACTTTACCGTTTTCCCGTACGCGAACGGGGTCGGGTGGCCGAGTCCCCGAGCGTGGTACTTGGTAGTTCTAGGCGCGACTCGAGGGTGGTTGAGGACTTAGCGCGTTGGTGTGAGCGCGTCACTCCTGCCTGGCCCGTGGGGTCAGTCGCGTGGCGAGTCCCGGGCAATGCTCTCTTACTTGGCGTTTTCCCTGACCGATCGCGACGAACTGGTATTCAGTCCCCGAGCGTGGTACTTAGCCGTTCGAGTCGCTATGCCGAGGATGCGGAGGACCAAGGTCGCTGTGAGAAGCGAGGGCAGTTGTCTTGGTTCGTAAAACCAGTCGAGCTAGGCGACTCCAATGGGGCTCCGGGTTGGCGTTTTTCGTGGACGATGCAAGACCTGAAGTGATTTAGTGCTCTTACACCGCACTACTTAGCCGTGCCGATCGCTGTACCAAAGGTTGACTTCTGCATTTTAGCGTACCGCTGTTATTACGAGTGCGATTGGCACTAGTCATGGAGAGTAGGCGCAATTTGCGGTAACCATTTCTTTTATTTCATAGCGACTGGAGGGTACATGTGTGGGGTTCTAGGAGTAGAACTTCCGGAGGAGGTTTACATTCCATGGTCGCTTGACGTCGAGTTTGCCGTCCCCGCGGACGTCGATGAGGTAGTAGGCGTCGTTGCCGAGTACGCGCCCGATAGCGAACGGGCCCTCCCACGGAGGGGAGAGCTTGTGCATGCCCTTCTTGTCCTGGATGAGGCGTAACACCAGGTCGCCTTCCTGGAAGGTGCGGGTTTTCACCCGTCGGCTGTGGTAGCGGCGGAGTCCTTGCTGGTAAATGGCGGTGCGTGACCGAGCGAGGTCGCGTGCTTCGTCGAGCTGGTCGAGCCCATCTTGGCGGGCCAGCTCGTTTGCGGCCTCCGTGTAATGGACGACCCGTGGTGAGTCGTGTTCGAGGTCGGTGGGCATGACTGCTTCGGCGCCATAGACCATGAAGAAGGGAGTGAATCCCGTCGATCTGTTAACCGAGGTGCGGATTCCCCAGATGACGGAAGGCAACTCTTCGACCCAGCATCCAGCGGTGCGCTCGAGTGGTACTTGGAGTCGCGGCTTCAGGCCGTGGAAGATGCTTTGGTTGGCTCGTTCCGCCTGGCCGTTGGATTCCGGGTGGGCGACTGACGCGAGATCGAGCCGGATGTGGTGCTCTTCGCAAAATTCGGCCATTGCTCCCTTGGCGAAGTTTGTGCCGTTGTCCGTGATAATACTGTTTGGGAACCCGTAGCGATATATGAGCTCGCGTAGGAATTTAGTGGCGGTCTTCCCGTCGCATTTCCGGACTGGCTTGGCCTCCACCCACTTGGTGAATTTGTCGACGGCGACTAGCAGGTGGGTGTAGCCAGAGGGGGCTTTCTTGAAGGGGCCTACCATGTCCATGCCCCATACGGCGAATGGCCAAGTGATGGGGATCGTTTTGACCGCTGAGCTCGGTACGCGCGTCTGATTGGCGTACTTCTGGCACCCGGCGCATCGCTGGACGATGTCGACAGCGTCGGCGTGTGCGGTGGGACAGTAGAAGCCGTGTCGCATAGCCTTGGCGACCAGGGAGCGAGCGGCGGCGTGGTGGCCGCAGTCACCTGAGTGAATGTCGTGGAGGATTTTGCGTCCTTCAGCCGGTTGGACGCAACGTTGGAACACGCCGGTGACGCTGCGCTTGTGTAGCTCGCCGTCGATGATGGTGTAAGACTTGCATCGGCGAGCGATCATTCGAGCGTTTGTCTCGTCTGCTGGCAGGGTGCCGGCTTCCAGGTAGGCGATGTAGGGCTTGGTCCAGTCGTCTGGCTCGGTGATGAGTGCGACCAAGGCTGCCTCTGGTTGGAGTGGGACTCCGATGTCGATCTCCCTCGGGGGAGAGACTGATGGTTTGGAGATTGTGTCGAGGAACACGCCGGCGGGTGGTGCGAGTCGAGCCGACCCGATGCGAGAGAGGGCGTCGGCCTCCTCGTTTTTTCGCCTGTCGATCCACTCGACAGAGTAGCCGGTGAAGTGGACGCCCAACTTGTCCACCTCTTGGCGGTATGCCGCCATGGTAGGGGAGATGGCGTCGCAGGTGCCGGCGACCTGCCCCGCGACGAGGTCGGAATCTCCGTAGCATCGAAGGCGATTGACGTTCATCTCCTTGGCGGCTCGCATGCCGTGTAGTAGGGCCTCGTATTCAGCCATGTTGTTGGTGCAGGGCGTGAATTCGAGGCGGAGGATGTAACGGAGCTTGTCGCCCTTTGGTGAAGTCAACACTATCCCTGCTCCTGCACCGTCCGCGTTCTTGGAGCCGTCGAAGTGCAGGCTCCAGTAATGGAGGTACGGCAGCTTCTCTGGCTGCTGGGCCTCCTCCCAGTCGGCGATGAAGTATGCCAGTGCCTGCGACTTAATCGCTCTTCGTGGCTCGTATTTAATGTTGTGGGTGCCGATCTCGACGGCCCACTTGGCGACCCGTCCGGTCGCCTCGCGATTGCGGATGATGTCTTGCAGTGGCGCTGAGGAGACGACCGTGACCGGGTGCTCCTGGAAGTAGTGCGGCAGGCGCCGCTGAGCCCTGAAGACCGCGTATACTAACTTTTGGTACTGTGGGTACCGCTGGCGCGATTCGGTGAGGACCTCACTGATATAGTACACCGGCCGCTGAACCGGGCGCTCCTTTCCTTCCTCTGGTCGTTCGACGACCATCACAGCGCTGACGACGCGCTCGGACGCCGTGACGTAAACCAGCATAGGTTCTTTGTCGGCGGGGGCGGCGAGTAGTGGTGCGGCGAGTAGCACCTTTTTGAGGTCGCGGAGCGCGTCGTCCGCCTCCTTGTCCCACTGGAAGGTGGGGTTCTTGCGCATCAGGCGGTATAGGGGCATCGCCTTTTCGCCCAGGCGGGGGATGAAGCGACTGAGAGCCGCTACTCGCCCGGCCAGCTTCTGGACGTCACGCAGGCACTCGGGTTTGCCGAGCCGGGCGATCGTGTCGATCTTTGTTGGGTTCGCCTCGATCCCTCGTTTGGAGACGACGTACCCCAGTAATTGTCCGGCAGGTACGCCGAAGGTGCACTTGCCTGGGTTGAGCTTTATCTTGTACCTTCGCAGATTGGCGAAGGTTTCCGCCAGGTCGGCGAGTAGGTCGCCTTGGCGAGCGGATTTCACGACCACGTCGTCGATGTAGACGTGGATGTTGCGGCCAATTTGGCTCGCGAGGCATTCTTGCATGCACCGCTGGTAGGTTGCCCCGGCGTTCTTGAGGCCGAAGGTCATGGCGGTGTAGCAGAAGGCTCCGAATGGCGTGATGAACGATGTCTTCTCCTCGTCTTCGACAGCCATTTTGATCTGGTTGTACCCGGAGTAGGCGTCGAGGAAACATAGCGACTCCGAACCCGCGGTTGAATCGATTATCTGATCGATCCGCGGGAGAACGAACTGCTCCTTTGGGCAGGCGCTGTTCAGGTTTGTGTAGTCGATACACATTCTCCAGGTCCCGTTTTTCTTCTCTACCAGGACTGGGTTTGCCAGCCACTTGGAGTATTTGATTGGCCGGATGAAGCCGGCAGCGAGTAAGCGCTGCACTTCCTCGGCGATTGCGCGACGGCGTTCTTCATTGAAGGGCCGTAGCGACTGCTTGACAGGTCGCGCTTTGGGGTCGGCGTTTAATTTGTGCTCAGCGAGTTCCCTAGGGACACCGGGCATGTCAGAGGGTTTCCATGCGAAGATGTCCCTATTCTCACGAAGGAACTCGATGAGCGCGCCTTCCTATGCTGGGCTCATGCCTGTCCCGATCGTCACCGTCTGGCTGGAGTCGCCTGGGACCAGCTCGACGGTGCGAGTGTGCGTCGTGGCCTCAAAGGTTGAGGTGTTTGTGCCCTCTGAGTTGGGCTTCTTGAGTATTGTGGGATCGTCATTGTTGATCCCGCTCGCGTATTTGGCGAGCTCGTCGGTGTGATTAGTCTCTGCCGCGATGACGGCGTCGGCGAGTTCGGCTCCTTTGGCCTCGCATTCGGCGGCCATGTCGGGGTCGCCGTTGATGGTGATGACGCCGCACGGCCCGGGGAGCTTCATCGCGTTGTACGCGTAGTGGGGCGCTGCCATGAATTTAGCGAACGCCTGGCGCCCCAGGACGCAGTGGTAAGGGCTGTCGAAGGGCACCAGCTCGAAGACGATCCGCTCGGTGCGGAAATTTGCCGGACTACCGAAAGTGACTGGCAGCGTGACTTTGCCGATCGGATACGCCTTCCGACCGGGGACGATGCCGTGGAACATGGTGTGGGTTGTCTCGATCATCGACTGCGGGAGCCGCAGTCGCCTGAAGGTGTCGAGGTAGAGGATGTTGATGGAGCTACCGCCGTCCATCAGTGTCTTGGGGAGCCAGTAGTCGCCAACCTTGGGCTTGACCACCAGGGCGACTCGTCCTGGGTACTCGATGCGTGGCGAGTGGTCTTGCCGGCTCCAGGTGATGGGCTGTTCCGACCAGTTCAGGAACTGGGGGACGTCTGTTTGGGCCACCGCATTGACGGCGACGGCGCGGGCGATGACCTTCTTCTCGCGCTTCGTGTTGAAGCCTGTGAAGGTGTGGAGCGAGCCGGCTACTTTGCCGAATTTTCCGCCATTTGGCGGGTCGTTGTCGGTGTCCTCCCGCGCGTGCCGTGCCTTCTCGATTTCCCTGAGGGTGTGGCAGTCGGCGGTGGTGTGCGTTGCGGGCTTCCCTTCCCTGCTATGGAACGCACATGGTTGGTTAAGGAGGGCCGCAGGGTCGAACCTTGGCTTGTTCTTGTAATTGCCGCCATCGCGCCGTTGCCCTCCGTCGCGGCGGTAGCTCTTGGGCTCGCGCTGTGCGTGCCCAGCGTTAGCGACGAAGTCGACTCGCCCGTCGCTGCGGCACTTGCCAGTGAGGCGGGTGCCGCTGTAGCGTAGGTCGGTTCGGCGTCTGCTGTCGTTGCCGCCCGTGCGGCGTTGCCCTCCTGACTCGTCGTCGGTTTCCTGGTTTGGATCCTCCTCGGCGTACCGTTTGGCGATCTCGAGGAGGTCGGGGATGTTGTCGAGTGTGCGGGAGTGTCGCTTGAGCTTGGCGACTAGAGGCTCGTAGCGGCACGAGGTCTTGAAGCAATGGATCGCGGTGTCCGGGTGGATGCCGACCGCGTTGTACCAGAGCTCTTGCCACCGTTGGACCCAGTTGCGGGTCGACTCACGGGGTCCCTGGACGCATCGTTCCAGGTCCTCAATGGTGGTGGCGCGGGTGTAGGAGCACTCGAAGTGCCTGACGAAGGCGTCGCGCATTTCTTCCCAGGAGTCGATACTGTCCTGGGGGAGAGTGTTGATCCACTGCCTGCACGTCCCCTCCATCATCAGTGGGAGGTAACGGGCGGCGAGTAGGTCAGTGTGACCCGCGATCCCCATTGCCATGAGGTATGTGTCGAGCCAGACTGCGGGGTCGTACGAGGAGTCGTATTTTTCTATCTCCTTTGGCGCCTTGAAGTTTGGCGGGTACTTCTCGCCTCGGATCATTGGTCCGAAGCACTTAGGCCCAAGTCGACTGAGCGACCCCATAGGCTCGCCATCGCGGCGATTAGTTAGGGTGTGCCGCAAGTCGTCGGGCTGGCGTGCGCGCCAGCTTTGGTTGTTGATGATGTGAGTGCGGGCGTCGATGGGTTGTCCGTTAGCGGCGACGAAGTTGGTCGCCGGCCTGGGATCGTTGGTGGAGAGTGCTGCGTTCGCGGGTCGGTGTTGGAGCTGCAGTGGCTCTGGTGGTGGGCAATTGAGGGTGTTTGCCGCCGCTGGGCGGCCGCTGGAGGCCGCTCTGCTTCCCGAGGAACGCGAGTATACTCGACCTTGCGAGTCGGCGCCCGCTTTTTGCTGCTCCACGGCCTTCGCAAGCAGGGCCTTGACGTACTGGATCTGTAAGGCGCCGTCGCCAGTGGCCGTGATGCTATCGGCTACTGCTCGGCCTGCCACGAGGTTGTCCATTGGGGTGGAGAACAGTGGGAGGCTGTTTGCGTCTCGCTCCCGTGAGGAGACAACTATCCGCGGTTGGTCCCTGGGAGGGGTGCGGTTGGGTGGTGGTGGGGCACCCATCGCCGTCGATCCTGGCGGGGGCCGGGCGCTTCCTCCTGGTGGCGCGTTCTCGCAGATCGCGCGCTCGGCTATGCGGGCCGGGTCGTTTTCGTCGTCGAAGTTCAGGGCACGCCCTTGAACGGTGGGGTTCAAACGTGACCTGATCCGCTGCTGGTGGTAGCGTGACAACTCCTGCGCCGTCACCTGCTCGAGGCGAAATTTTTCGCGCTCGGCCTGCTCCTTGCGTACCGCCTCCGCCAGTTTCAAGCGGAGTTCCTCGACCTCCGTTGCTGTGGCGTTAGGAGGGATTGGGGTGGAGAAAGGATCCTCCGGTGGATCGGTGCCGGTGGCCATGTAAGCCGCGGCGTGACGATTGGAACCATCGCGGAGGTCGGCGGAGTTCTCCGACCCGGAGTCGAATTCGAAGATCCCGAGGATGGAGGGGTCCTCGAAGTCTCCCGCGTTGGAGACCTGGGCGATGGAGCCCGCGGATGAGGCCGCGGTGATGGATCCGGCGAGTGACGCCGGGGTCGCCGAGTCGGCGTCGTCGGTGAGGGCCGCATCTTCTGCGGCCGCTGAATTCCCGGCCACGTTGCTGTGGGCCGAGTTGTACTCGGAGGCAAGGCGGTGGATCGTGCGAACCTGGCTCTCGGAGAGCCGATCGCGTGGCGGCGACTCGCGGATGCGAGCCGAGTCCTCCGAGACGATGACGTCGGTGAGGCCGACGAAGAGGCTGATCGTGCCGATTGGCAGGATCACGCTGTGCGTGACGGGTCGCGCCGCCGGGACGTAGCTACTCGGCAAGATCTGGAGCATCTCGCCGATCGCTATCATGCGGCCGGTGGCGACCGTCTCGTTGATGGGCAGATTGGATCTCGCCGCAGAACACCGGCCAGACCCCACGGTGGGTGCCACTGTCGTGGGAATGGTCACGGCAGATGCTGCAATCGGCAGCGAGTAGTAGAACGAGGGGCAAGGGCGGCCAGCCATCCGCGGTGCGAGATGAGGGCAAAGACACAGGGTTTTACCCAGGTTCGGCCCCCCGGAGGGTAAAGACCTACTCCTGCTAGATTGTATTGTGGAGGTGTTACAAAGGGCGAGCTCGGCGGCTAGGCGGCGAGTCGCTTGGGTGTATGAGAGAACGTGTCTCTACTCACCCCTTAGGGAGGTTTATATAGGCTCACCTCCCCTAGGGTTTACATATCTCAACCGATTCGGTTACAGCTTCGGTAATCGTTTAACCTAGTCCGACTGGGCCTATCTACTCGCCTGGGCCTTCAGCTTCCAGTCGCTTGGTACCTTGCTGGGCTTTGATCCACTCGCCGTTCTGCAGGCCCACTCGCCAGCCCTCGGGCCAGTCGGAAACGTCCTGCTGAGTATACCCCAGTAGGCGTATCCCCATCAGTAGTCCCCGAGGCCGTCGTCGATTGGGCGTAAGTGGCTGCTGGCAGTCGGAGTATACGGCTTCAAAGTAGGCATCCAGTCGAATCGTCGGCGGGCTCCTGCATGAAGAAAAAAATCCGGTGAACCGAGTCGCGTCTTGGGCGAGTCGAGCCGGCGGAACGCGGTCGTGGCGATTGACCTAGCGAGCCGAGTGGCTGGAGTTGGACCGTCAGGTGTGGTCAAACTAGCCGTTGGGGTAATCCAACGGTAACTTTCGGCGTAATCATCGCGCGGTAACGGCCCCCTGATTTGGCGGGTAACTCCCGCTATATAAGAGGAATGGCAGGCAATCGTAGAACCAACTTCCCACCACTTCTTCCGAGTGCGCGCATTTTCTTTCCTTCGCTCCGCGATCCAATCGACCCGAAATCCTCCGAACTCCAACCAACCTCTCGGCTATGGCCCTTCTCACCGAACCATGGGGCAGGTCCAAGTGCACGAGGGCGCAGCTGGCCTCCTTCGAGGAGGCTGGAATCCTGCGAGCCGGCTGTTGGCGTATCCCCGCAGCCGGAGAAACGACCCCAAACCCGCGAGAGAGGGAATTCGTCTGTTTCACCAGTCATCTCGAGCGGGGGCTAGGGTTTCCCACGTCTTTGTTCTTCCGGCGTTTTTGCGCCTACTACGGGATCCAGCCTTCAGATCTGGGTCCCCATAGCATTGAGCAGCTCGCCATCTTCGTGGCGTTCTGCGAGTGCTACTTGGGCTGCCGGCCCTACTTTCCTTTGTGGCAAGATCTGTTCCATGGACGGATCAGCCGCGAGGAGGCAGGCGGCCCAATGCTAGCCGCGGGCGGCCTGACGTTCCAGCTCAAGTCCAAAGCTTCTTTCTTCGATCTGATGCTACCCGCCAAAGCAGCGAGCGACTGGAAGAAGTCATGGTTCTACGTGACCGAGGCGACCCTGGAGGACGAGGCGGCGATCCCGCGGTACTCGGCCAATCGTTCCGAGCCGCGCCATCTCCAGGTCGGCAAGCTCCCCGACGACCAGCGGATGGTCGTTGACGAGATGCTCCAGGCCATCCGTGGTCTGAAGAAGAAGGGCCTTCAGACGATAAACTTGTACAATTGCTGGCTTGGGCGACGGCTCGTTCCGCTCGCCCAACGCGACCACTACATGTATCAGTACACGGGCCGAGGAGACTCGACGAAAGCCTGCCTCGACGAGTGGAAGCTGGAGGACTATCTCCCAGCGTTGAAGAAGATCACCCAGGCGGTGTACGTGGATGCACAGGCCGGGGTCGCCCCCTACACCGCGAAGCGTCCGGCTCCAACGGTAATTTCTTTACCTTGCTCGCAGTCGCAGCGTATGCAATCGCGGTAATTCTGATTCTGTTTTGTATTCATCGCAGCTATTCCAAGTGGTGGAAGGGTGGCTCCCACCTTCTGATGATGAAAGCCCGGGGCCATCCGCCCAGGATACAGGCGAATCGCCACCCGCGAAGGGCAACGAGGACGACGAGGACGAGTCCGAAGAGGAAATCGCCCCGCTGGTCCGAAAAACCCGCGGGCAACGTCAGCGCGAAATCGAAGTGAGCAGGAGCCTCGAGCGTCACGATGACGATGACGAGCTCCCAGAAACCACCTCGCACCGCCAGGCCACTCCTTCGAAGAAGAAGAAGAAAGAAAAGGAAACGAGGGCCCCCCCGAAGAGGAAAACGAAGCCGCCGAGGATGGCCTCGCCGTCGCACTCGACGAGCAGCTCCGATGCCCACAGCTCGGCTGGTGACGGCGCGGCCCCAGCGACAACCGCGCTAGACGCACCGACTGTGGAAGTGCCGCTGGCCTCGATGCCCCCGCCATTCGCGGCAGTCTCTGGGCCGGGGAAGGCTCCAGGTGCGGCGACTTCGCCTCGCAAGGAGGTTACGATTGGGGCGGCTTCGCCCCGCAAGGAGGCTCCGGCTGTAGCGGCTCCAATTCGCGAGGAAGCCCCTGCCGAGGGTATCCCAGAGGCGCCAGCCGCGGCCTCAACGACGAAGAAGCCGTCCGTGTCTTGGGCACGCGACGTCCTGGAACTAGGGCTCGGTCGCCAACTGGGCCCCGAACTGGAAAAACCGGCCGGCCTTCGCACAGGGCTACGCTTCATCCCAGTCGCCAAGTGAGTGCGTTCGGCCTTCCCTATTTTCCATAACTATTTCGATTGTCTTTATTGATTCGACTGATGTGCAGGACCGGAGTGAAAAGGATGGGCCATCCGACCGTGGCCCAGGTACCCTCCACCGCTAGCGAGGAGGATCCTTCCCGTAAGAGGAAAGCGGACGAGGTCGTCACCTCAGCGGATGGCAGTAAGAAGGCCAAGGGCGACGACATCGTCACCGTCTCTGATGACACGGCGGTCGCGCCGGCCGGCCCCGCGGTGGAGGCAGCCGCGTCTACGAAGGAGGGCGTTTCCTTGCCTGGAACGGCGGAGGCGACTTCCTTTGGAGCGGGTGCCTCTATCGCTACCTTCTCCCGCTTCGTGACCAAGGCGGCCGCGGCGAGCGGGACTGCGCCCCCGAGCCTCGCTCCGGGGACCGCCGATGCTGAAGTCGACCAGCGTCGTGGGCACACGCCAGCGTTACTCGCGTCCGTGGACGCGATACAACTTCATGGCATGCTTGGCGCAGCCATCCAGGTATATCCAGTCCTCGAGGATCAAGTCGGTGCTTTGCAGCGGCTTGATTCTTATAATTTTCTCGTCTTTTATTTTCGTATCCAGTCCCCGAGTGCGCACGCGCTAAATTTTAGCGGGGTGGGCACTTGGGAATTTCTTGATCGCCAGTCCCCGAGTGCGCACTCGCTAAATTTCAGCGGGTGGGCACTTAGGAAGTTTTTGATCGCCAGTCCCCGAGTGCGCACTCGCTAAATTTCAGCGGGTGGGCACTTAGGAAGTTCGTTTTTACTGACTTTTTTGGTGATATGCAGGGTCTGCAGCTTGAGTCGGCGGACCGATTGGCCGCGCAACAGCGTGCTGAGAAGGAGCTGGCCACCATCCAGGAGGCGAACAAAGAGCTCCAGGCTGTTGCTGCGAAGGCAGAGGAAGCTCGCCAGGAGCTTGTCCCTGCTGGTGAGTTGGAGGCGGCGCGATCTGCTCTGGGCGCTGCTGAGCAGCGGGTCACCGACCTCGAGCGCGAACTGCGGGAGGTGAGAGAAGAAGTGAGCTCGGCGGACGGGCGAGCTAAGGCCGCCATTGCGGCCGCGGAGGAGGATCGCAAGGTGTCGGAAGTCCTTATTGCTGGGCTTCAGGACGACCACACGTCGCTTCAGTGCTTCATCACGGGACTCGCCCGCTCGTTGCTTGGTGAGTGCATCTTCCCTTTCTGTTAGTTGTGGTTTTTGTGGTGTCCGTCGCACTCATCATTGTCTCCTTCTCGCAGGTCGCGTTATTGGTAGCCAAGAAGAAGCGAGCTCGCTCGACGCGAAGCAGTGCGTAAGCATGCTCGTCGACTCGGCGACGCTGTCGGCGACGTGCATCCGCGCCTATCTTCAAGAAATGTCGCCCACGGAGGTTATTCCCAGCGACCTCGTTAAGGTGTGGGAATATTTGGAGAAGGCGCCCGCGGTCGTTGAGTTCATGACGCGGTCAGCGTTTCGGCGTGGTGCGTCGACGGCACTGAGTCTTGGACTCGCCCACTTCCCCGAGGATTTCGACCTTGACGATGTGACGAGTGGGTATCCATCGTCGACTGGCGCGGTGGATCTGTCCGAGGTTCTCAAGTTGCAGGAGCGTGCCGCCACGTACTCGGAGCGTGTCTGGGCGATGGGCGACCTCCTGCCCTACCAGGAAACGGTCATCGCGCCGAACGACCCCGAGCCACTGCATCGTGACTTCAAGGTCGAGCAGCCTTTTCGTGCGGCGATGGAGGGTGAACTGACGACATATCCATCAAACCCGTACACCGCGTTCATCCGTAATCGCCGGGATGCTGGCGAGTCGTCATCGAAGCCTGCAGAGTAGGGTAGTTTTGCCTTGAAGTGTTAGCAGCAGTTCTGCCACAAGGGCATATTTTGTAACATAAGACAATGCAATATGCGATTGAATGGGACGTCGTTTCTATGTTACTATTTGTTTGTGTGATTTGGATTGATTTTTGGACGAGTCCCCGAGCGCGTCCGCCCTTTTGTGGGGTTTACCTCGTACATGATGTGTGTTGTTATCATGTGTTTTGTTGATTTGGTCGACTCGCCCGAGCTCGGAGAGCCAGTCGCAAGGCGACTCCCTTGAGTGCTCTGTACTTTACCGTTTTCCCGTACGCGAACGGGGTCGGGTGGCCGAGTCCCCGAGCGTGGTACTTGGTAGTTCTAGGCGCGACTCGAGGGTGGTTGAGGACTTAGCGCGTTGGTGTGAGCGCGTCACTCCTGCCTGGCCCGTGGGGTCAGTCGCGTGGCGAGTCCCGGGCATGCTCTCTTACTTGGCGTTTTCCCTGACCGATCGCGACGAACTGGTATTCAGTCCCCGAGCGTGGTACTTAGCAGTTCGAGTCGCTATGCCGAGGATGCGGAGGACCAAGGTCGCTGTGAGAAGCGAGGGCAGTTGTCTTGGTTCGTAAAACCAGTCGAGCTAGGCGACTCCAATGGGGCTCCGGGTTGGCGTTTTTCGTGGACGATGCAAGACCTGAAGTGATTCAGTGCTCTTACACCGCACTACTTAGCCGTGCCGATCGCTGTACCAAAGGTTGACTTCTGCATTTTAGCGTACCGCTGTTATTACGAGTGCGAGTGGCACAAGTCATGGAGAGTAGGCGCAATTTGCGGTAACCATTTCTTTTATTTCATAGCGACTGGAGGGTACATGTGTGGGGTTCTAGGAGTAGAACTTCCGGAGGAGGTTTACATTCCATGGTCGCTTGACGTCGAGTTCGCCGTCCCCGCGGACGTCGATGAGGTAGTAGGCGTCGTTGCCGAGTACGCGCCCGATAGCGAACGGGCCCTCCCACGGAGGGGAGAGCTTGTGCATGCCCTTCTTGTCCTGGATGAGGCGTAACACCAGGTCGCCTTCCTGGAAGGTGCGGGTTTTCACCCGTGGGCTGTGGTAGCGGCGGAGTCCTTGCTGGTAAATGGCGGTGCGTGACCGAGCGAGGTCGCGTGCTTCGTCGAGCTGGTCGAGCCCATCTTGGCGGGCCAGCTCGTTTGCTGCCTCCGTGTAATGGACGACCCGCGGTGAGTCGTGTTCGAGGTCGGTGGGCATGACTGCTTCGGCGCCGTAGACCATGAAGAAGGGAGTGAATCCCGTCGATCTGTTAACCGAGGTGCGGATTCTCCAGATGACGGAAGGCAACTCTTCGACCCAGCATCCAGCGGTGCGCTCGAGTGGTACTTGGAGTCGCGGCTTCAGGCCGTGGAGGATGCTTTGGTTGGCTCGTTCCGCCTGGCCGTTGGATTCCGGGTGGGCGACTGACGCGATATCGAGCCGGATGTGGTGCTCTTCGCAAAATTCGGCCATTGCTCCCTTGGCGAAGTTTGTGCCGTTGTCCGTGATAATATTGTTTGGGAACCCGTAGCGATATATGAGCTCGCGTAGGAATTTAGTGGCGGTCTTCCCGTCGCATTTCCGGACTGGCTTGGCCTCCACCCACTTGGTGAATTTGTCGACGGCGACTAGCAGGTGGGTGTAGCCAGAGGGGGCTTTCTTGAAGGGGCCTACCATGTCCATGCCCCATACGGCGAATGGCCAAGTGATGGGGATCGTTTTGAGCGTTGAGCTCGGTACGCGCGTCTGATTGGCGTACTTCTGGCACCCGGCGCATCGCTGGACGATGTCGACAGCGTCGGCGTGTGCGGTGGGCCAGTAGAAGCCGTGTCGCATAGCCTTGGCGACCAGGGAGCGAGCGGCGGCGTGGTGGCCGCAGTCACCTGAGTGAATGTCGTGGAGGATTTTGCGTCCTTCAGCCGGTTGGACGCAACGTTGGAACACGCCGGTGACGCTGCGCTTGTGTAGCTCGCCGTCGATGATGGTGTAAGACTTGCATCGGCGAGCGATCATTCGAGCGTTTGTCTCGTCTGCTGGCAGGGTGCCGGCTTCCAGGTAGGCGATGTAGGGCTTGGTCCAGTCGTCTGGCTCGGTGATGAGTGCGACCAAGGCTGCCTCTGGTTGGAGTGGGACTCCGATGTCGATCTCCCTCGGGGGAGAGACTGATGGTTTGGAGATTGTGTCGAGGAACACGCCGGCGGGTGGTGCGAGTCGAGCCGACCCGATGCGAGAGAGGGCGTCGGCCTCCTCGTTTTTTCGCCTGTCGATCCACTCGACGGAGTAGCCGGTGAAGTGGCCGCCCAACTTGTCCACCTCTTGGCGGTATGCCGCCATGGTAGGGGAGATGGCGTCGCAGGTGCCGGCGACCTGCCCCGCGACGAGGTCGGAATCTCCGTAGCATCGAAGGCGATTGACGTTCATCTCCTTGGCGGCTCGCATGCCGTGTAGTAGGGCCTCGTATTCAGCCATGTTGTTGGTGCAGGGCGTGAATTCAAGGCGGAGGATGTAACGGAGCTTGTCGCCCTTTGGTGAAGTCAACACTATCCCTGCTCCTGCACCGTCCGCGTTCTTGGAGCCGTCGAAGTGCAGGCTCCAGTAATGGAGGTACGGCAGCTTCTCTGGCTGCTGGGCCTCCTCCCAGTCGGCGATGAAGTCTGCCAGTGCCTGCGACTTAATCGCTCTTCGTGGCTCGTATTTAATGTTGTGGGTGCCGATCTCGACGGCCCACTTGGCGACCCATCCGGTCGCCTCGCGATTGCGGATGATGTCTTGCAGTGGCGCTGAGGAGACGACCGTGACCGGGTGCTCCTGGAAGTAGTGCGGCAGGCGCCGCTGAGCCCTGAAGACCGCGTATACTAACTTTTGGTACTGTGGGTACCGCTGGCGCGATTCGGTGAGGACCTCGCTGATATAGTACACCGTCCGCTGAACCGGGCGCTCCTTTCCTTCCTCTGGTCGTTCGACGACCATCACAGCGCTGACGACGCGCTCGGACGCCGCGACGTAAACCAGCATAGGTTCTTTGTCGGCGGGGGCGGCGAGTAGTGGTGCGGAGAGTAGCACCTTTTTGAGGTCGCGGAGCGCGTCGTCCGCCTCCTTGTCCCACTGGAAGGTGGGGTTCTTGCGCATCAGGCGGTATAGGGGCATCGCCTTTTCGCCCAGGCGGGGGATGAAGCGACTGAGAGCCGCTACTCGCCCGGCCAGCTTCTGGACGTCACGCAGGCACTCGGGTTTGCCGAGCCGGGCGATCGTGTCGATCTTTGTTGGGTTCGCCTCGATCCCTCGTTTGGAGACGACGTACCCCAGTAATTGTCCGGCAGGTACGCCGAAGGTGCACTTGCCTGGGTTGAGCTTTATCTTGTACCTTCGCAGATTGGCGAAGGTTTCCGCCAGGTCGGCGAGTAGGTCGCCTTGGCGAGCGGATTTCACGACCACGTCGTCGATGTAGACGTGGATGTTGCGGCCAATTTGGCTCGCGAGGCATTCTTGCATGCACCGTTGGTAGGTTGCCCCGGCGTTCTTGAGGCCGAAGGTCATGGCGGTGTAGCAGAAGGCTCCGAATGGCGTGATGAACGCTGTCTTCTCCTCGTCTTCGACAGCCATTTTGATCTGGTTGTACCCGGAGTAGGCGTCGAGGAAACATAGCGACTCCGAACCCGCGGTTGAATCGATTATCTGATCGATCCGCGGGAGAACGAACTGCTCCTTTGGGCAGGCGCTGTTCAGGTTTGTGTAGTCGATACACATTCTCCAGGTCCCGTTTTTCTTCTCTACCAGGACTAGGTTTGCCAGCCACTTGGAGTATTTGATTGGCCGGATGAAGCCGGCAGCGAGTAAGCACTGCACTTCCTCGGTGATTGCGCGACGGCGTTCTTCATTGAAGGGCCGTAGCGACTGCTTGATAGGTCGCGCTTTGGGGTCGGCATTTAATTTGTGCTCAGCGAGTTCCCTAGGGACACCGGGCATGTCAGAGGGTTTCCATGCGAAGATGTCCCTATTCTCACGAAGGAACTCGATGAGCGCGCCTTCCTATGCTGGGCTCATGCATGTCCCGATCGTCACCGTCTGGCTGGAGTCGCCTGGGACCAGCTCGACGGTGCGAGTGTGCGTCGTGGCCTCAAAGGTTGAGGTGTTTGTGCCCTCTGAGTTGGGCTTCTTGAGTATTGTGGGATCGTCATTGTTGATCCCGCTCGCGTATTTGGCGAGCTCGTCGGTGTGATTAGTCTCTGCCGCGATGACGGCGTCCGCGAGTTCGGCTCCTTTGGCCTCGCATTCGGCGGCCATGTCGGGGTCGCCGTTGATGGTGATGACACCGCACGGCCCGGGGAGCTTCATCGCGTTGTACGCGTAGTGGGGCGCTGCCATGAATTTAGCGAACGCCTGGTGCCCCAGGACGCAGTGGTAAGGGCTGTCGAAGGGCACCAGCTCGAAGACGATCCGCTCGGTGCGGAAATTTGCCGGACTACCGAAAGTGACTGGCAGCGTGACTTTGCCGATCGGATACGCCTTCCGACCGGGGACGATGCCGTGGAACGTGGTGTGGGTTGTCTCGATCATCGACTGCGGGAGCCGCAGTCGCCTGAAGGTGTCGAGGTAGAGGATGTTGATGGAGCTGCCGCCGTCCATCAGTGTCTTGGGGAGCCAGTAGTCGCCAACCTTGGGCTTGACCACCAGGGCGACTCGTCCTGGGTACTCGATGCGTGGCGAGTGGTCTTGCCGGCTCCAGGTGATGGGCTGTTCCGACCAGTTCAGGAACTGGGGGACGTCTGTTTGGGCCACCGCATTGACGGCGACGGCGCGGGCGATGACCTTCTTCTCGCGCTTCGTGTTGAATCTTGTGAAGGTGTGGAGCGAGCCGGCTACTTTGCCGAATTTTCCGCCATTTGGCGGGTCGTTGTCGGTGTCCTCCCGCGCGTGCCGTGCCTTCTCGATTTCCCTGAGGGTGTGGCAGTCGGCGGTGGTGTGCGTTGCGGGCTTCCCTTCCCTGCTATGGAACGCACATGGTTGGTTAAGGAGGGCCGCAGGGTCGAACCTTGGCTTGTTCTTGTAATTTCCGCCATCGCGCCGTTGCCCTCCGTCGCGGCGGTAGCTCTTGGGCTCGCGCTGTGCGTGCCCAGCGTTAGCGACGAAGTCGACTCGCCCGTCGCTGCGGCGCTTGCCAGTGAGGCGGGTGCCGCTGTAGCGTAGGTCGGTTCGGCGTCCGCTGTCGTTGCCACCCGTGCGGCGTTGCCCTCCTGACTCGTCGTCGGTTTCCAGGTTTGGATCCTCCTCGGCGTACCGTTTGGCGATCTCGAGGAGGTCGGGGATGTTGTCGAGTGTGCGGGAGTGTCGCTTGAGCTTGGCGACTAAAGGCTCGTAGCGGCACGAGGTCTTGAAGCAATGGATCGCGGTGTCCGGGTGGATGCCGACCGCGTTGTACCAGAGCTCTTGCCACCGTTGGACCCAGTTGCGGGTCGACTCACGGGGTCCCTGGACGCATCGTTCCAGGTCCTCAATGGTGGTGGCGCGGGTGTAGGAGCACTCGAAGTGCCTGACGAAGGCGTCGCGCATTTCTTCCCAGGAGTCGATACTGTCCTGGGGGAGAGTGTTGATCCACTGCCTGCACGTCCCCTCCATCATCAGTGGGAGGTAACGGGCGGCGAGTAGGTCAGTGTGACCCGCGATCCCCATTGCCATGAGGTATGTGTCGAGCCAGACTGCGGGGTCGTACGAGGAGTCGTATTTTTCTATCTCCTTTGGCGCCTTGAAGTTTGGCGGGTACTTCTCGCCTCGGATCATTGGTCCGAAGCACTTAGGTCCAAGTCGACTGAGCGACCCCATAGGCTCGCCATCGCGGCGATTAGTTAGGGTGTGCCGCAAGTCATCGGGCTGGTGTGCGCGCCAGCTTTGGTTGTTGATGATGTGAGTGCGGGCGTCGATGGGTTGTCCGTTAGCGGCGACGAAGTTGGTCGCCGGCCTGGGATCGTTGGTGGAGAGTGCTGCGTTCGCGGGTCGGTGTTGGAGCTGCAGTGGCTCTGGTGGTGGGCAATTGAGGGTGTTTGCCGCCGCTGGGCGGCCGCTGGAGGCCGCTCTGCTTCCCGAGGAACGCGAGTATACTCGACCTTGTGAGTCGGCGCCAGCTTTTTGCTGCTCCACGGCCTTCGCAAGCAGGGCCTTGACGTACTGGATCTGTAAGGCGCCGTCGCCAGTGGCCGTGATGCTATCGGCTGCTGCTCGGCCTGCCACGAGGTTGTCCATTGGGGTGGAGAACAGTGGGAGGCCGTTTGCGTCTCGCTCCCGTGAGGAGACAACTATCCGCGGTTGGTCCCTGGGAGGGGTGCGGTTGGGTGGTGGTGGGGCACCCATCGCCGTCGATCCTGGCGGGGGCCGGGCGCTTCCTCCTGGTGGCGCGTTCTCGCAGATCGCGCGCTCGGCTATGCGGGCCGGGTCGTTTTCGTCGTCAAAGTTCAGGGCACGCCCTTGAACGGTGGGGTTCAAACGTGACCTGATCCGCTGCTGGTGGTAGCGTGACAACTCCTGCGCCGTCACCTGCTCGAGGCGAAATTTTTCGCGCTCGGCCTGCTCCTTGCGTACCGCCTCCGCCAGTTTCAAGCGGAGTTCCTCGACCTCCGTTGACGTGGCGTTAGGAGGGATTGGGGTGGAGAAAGGATCCTCCGGTGGATCGGTGCCGGTGGCCATGTAAGCCGCGGCGTGACGATTGGCACCATCACGGAGGTCGGCGGAGTTCTCCGACCCGGAGTCGAATTCGAAGATCCCGAGGATGGAGGGGTCCTCGAAGTCTCCCGCGTTGGAGACCTGGGCGATGGAGCCCGCGGATGAGGCCGCGGTGATGGATCCGGCGAGTGACGCCGGGGTCGCCGAGTCGGCGTCGTCGGTGAGGGCCGCATCTTCTGCGGCCGCTGAATTTCCGGCCACGTTGCTGTGGGCCGAGTTGTACTCGGAGGCAAGGCGGTGGATCGTGCGAACCTGGCTCTCGGAGAGCCGATCGCGTGGCGGCGACTCGCGGATGCGAGCCGAGTCCTCCGAGACGATGACGTCGGTGAGGCCGACGAAGAGGCTGATCGTGCCGATTGGCAGGATCACGCTGTGCGTGACGGGTCGCGCCGCCGGGACGTAGCTACTCGGCAAGATCTGGAGCATCTCGCCGATCGCTATCATGTGGCCGGTGGCGACCGTCTCGTTGATGGGCAGATTGGATCTCGCCGCAGAACACCGGCCAGGCCCCACGGTGGGCGCCACTGTCGTGGGAATGGTCACGGCAGATGCTGCAATCGGCAGCGAGTAGTAGAACGAGGGGCAAGGGCGGCCAGCCATCTGCGATGCGAGATGAGGGCAAAGACACAGGGTTTTACCCAGGTTCGGCCCCCCGGAGGGTAAAGACCTACTCCTGCTAGATTGTATTGTGGAGGTGTTACAAAGGGCGAGCTCGGCGGCTAGGCGGCGAGTCGCTTGGGTGTATGAGAAAACGTGTCTCTACTCACCCCTTAGGGAGGTTTATATAGGCTCACCTCCCCTAGGGTTTACATATCTCAACCGATTCGGTTACAGCTTCGGTAATCGTTTAACCTAGTCCGACTGGGCCTATCTACTCGCCTGGGCCTTCAGCTTCCAGTCGCTTGGTACCTTGCTGGGCTTTGATCCACTCGTCGTTCTGCAGGCCCACTCGCCAGCCCTCGGGCCAGTCGGAAACGTCCTGCTGAGTATACCCCAGTAGGCGTATCCCCATCAAATACTAAGCTTATGAGCCAACAAGAAAGAAAACAAATGATACAAAATACATGTAAGCTTTTTTCTTTCTCTTTTTCTTTCAAACCTCAAAAATTGTTGCTACTGACCAGAACTCGGTTTGCCAAAACCAATTTAGATCCACTTGATGCTCCCAAAGTGGTGCCAATACTGGTCAACAAGATCCGTCATATAATAGAGAATGCAAATAAAATAAGAAGTGCAAAAAGTAAAAGATGAGACTTCTCATTAATATTCAATAAAGGCACTCACCCCAAGGGATAGATAGATAATCAACTAAAGGAGAGATACTTCCACATGCAAACCAAACTATAAGATAACTTCTCTACCATAGATATGAATCCACTAAAAAGGTAAAAGATAAAAGATAATGGTGGTGATACTGCAGCACTCCCACAAGCTTGGAACAAGCCAATGGGGTGCCAAACCTGATGGCGAATTACTCCTTTGGTGGTGGTGGTGTTATCTTGATCAGATCTTCAATAAGTTTCTTCAACTCCTCAAACTCAAAAGTAAGAGTACGGATTAGCTCCGAGTTTTGCTATATATGGTTCATGATCATGTTAGTCCAAGAATCCCAGTTCTTGTTATTCTTTCCCCACTCTTCATCCTTAGCATGATCCTTCTCTGCATTGTTAGAACGACGCATATCCCAAACCGAAGGCAAATTCCCTTTGGGCACATGTTGATATTGATATTCATGTATAAGTGTATGGAAGGGTCTCTTGTTACGTGGAGGAGATGATCGTGGAGAGAGAGAGAGTATGACGTCGAGATTTCCTTCCTGTAGACATCCATGTTGTCCTCTTAAGCTTGGTAGGTCGTGCCACCAAACCAATGCTTGCGATGGTAGTGTGAGTGTACGGTTTCTTGTCCTCCTCCATGTCACCTTCATACCCTACTGAATTCTCCTCCTCCTTGGGGACTTGAGGTTCTTCTTCCTCGGGCTTCTTGCCTTTGTTGTTGGCGGAGGCCATGGTGCTCTAAACTTGAGAAGATTTCCTGACATAAATAGATCGAAACAAAAACACAATGAGAACACAATACATGAACCTCGGGGAAACCGGGGGATTATATATTACGAAGTTTCAAGGCATAAGGAAGGTACTGACACGGGAACGAGGCAGAGACGGAGTTCGAGAGGGGACACCCCCCCTCAGGCGCGGCCAGGCTGGGCCCTCGCCTGGGGTGGGTTTGTCCACCCTGGGCTCCGTTTCCTCTTTAATTTCGTCTCATAACTAACCTTATGTATTAAAAACATAAAAAATATAAAAAGATTGGAGTTTCACGAACCTTCTGTTTTCACCACTTTTACCTATTCAAAGACGAACTCTGCAGATTCCTTTTCTCTTTCTCCTAATAATTTCCTTCATACAAAACCTTTGCACAAACTCAATGACAACATTAGTGTAAGCAAAAACAATAAACCTTTGGTACACACTTCAACTGAAAACCCTTCAAAACAAAAGCTTCTTTAAGAGGCAAATGCAAATGATGGCAAAAATCTATCAAAATAGACCACGGGTAAAAAATATTTTTTTTGAAGACCTTCTGTTGCTCAAATCAAAACGTGCAGAACAAATGAAAGTTGGGTAACAACTTGGAGAACAAGCTCAGAAAAATGCAGCTCCATCCGAATTACTGAGATTCCTCACGAATTTTTACAATACAGCACAAAAATCTATCCCAGAACAGCCACTTTTCACAACTCCTCTACTTCACAAAAGTAGTTGAACTTGACACAAAAACCAAAATAAAAAGGATAAGGAGCGGTTATTACTGAGGTAATAACTTCCAAGACTCGGCAAAACTCTTGGGTTATCTCCCAACAAGTACTTTTCTTTAATGCCTTTAAGTTAGGGTTGAAACTTTCAAGGGTGCTCACATAGGATATATATATATATGATGTGAAAGAGAGCATCAAGAAGCAAATAACCAACACACTTGAGTCTAACCCACTTCCTATGCATGGGAGTATCATGAGAAAACGAATTGTTGAAACAAAAATCCACAAGTATAGAAATACAAAACAGGTGCAACTTCAAAGCTTTCAACATGAAACGAGGAAACTTAACATTATTAAGATGCATAAAACCATGTTTCCCTCTCTCATAATAACTTTCAGTAGCACTTTGAATAAAGTTGACAACATAACTATCACTGGAAACAACTTTATCATCAGAATAAGCATACTTACAGTCATCAAAAAGAGGCCCAAGGTCATAGACTGGATCAATAGAAGCAAGTTGTTCCATCCTGAAATCTTTATTAGGCAAGCTATTTTCACAAGGAGCTTTAGCAAATTTGGAAAAGTTAAACTCACAAGAATCTCCATCAAACTTAGTTAAAACTTTTTCCTTCTTACAATCAATAAGGGCTCCACAAGTATTCAAGAAAGGTCTACCAAAAATGATAGGACAAGTTTTGCTAGGTGCTGAATTAAGCACTAGAAAATCAGAAGGATATTTAATCTTACCACAGGGAACCTCCACATCTCTTACAATTCCAATGGGGCAAATGGTTTCCTTATTAGCAAGGTTAATAACCACATCAATGTCCTCAAGCTCACAAGGACCAATCTCATGCATAATTTCCCTGTAAAGCTCATAAGGAATAACACTAGAACAAGCACCAATATCACATAAACCATAGTAACAATGATCACCAATTTTAACAGAAAGCACAGGAACACTAGCTTTTCTAGCCTTACCAGGATGAGAGATAATATTAGAAGCATCTTCACAAAAGACAATGTGCTCATCCTCTATATTTCTAGTGATAGTGTCTTTCACAATAGCTACCACAGGTTCAACATTCAAATGCTTACCAGGCTCCACAGTTTTCATTGTTCCTTTGTTATTTGCACTAATAATCATAGAATACTCCTTTACCTTAGCTGGGAAAGGCATTTTCTCAACATGAGGTTCAGGCATAATATGATTAGTAGTACAAACTTGAGTACTTCTAACAGGAACATGATTAACAACATCTTTACAAGGAGCATGGTACTTATTCCACTTCTTCTTGGGAATTTCAATGTAAGAGGCAAAGGCCTTAAAACAGTTGGCAATACTTTGGGAATCTAGACCAAACTCATTGTTAATATCACGGAAGTCATCAGTTCCCATAAAATATTTAATGCATTCATAATCATAGTTGATACATGACTTTCTTCCTTTGTCATTCTCCCAAGCTTCAGTGTTATCTTGAATACGGTCTAAGAGATCACATTTAGCTTCTTCCTTCATACGTGTGAATGATCCAACACAAGAAGCATCTAGTAAATCTTTACCATGAAGAGAAGGCCTAGCATAAAAGTTATTGAGAATAATATTGTTAGGGAGTTCATGAATAGAACATTTAAGCATTAGTAACTTCAATATCCCCCAAGGTTGAGCTGTACTTTCTCCATCAAGAGGCCAAAAGTTATATATAAGATTTCTATCCTTATGAATCTCACCGGGAGGATAAAATTTAGATTAAAAGATAGATGACATCTCCTCCCATTCCATGGATTGTCCATTCTTCAGCAGCTTATACCATTCTTTAGCTCTCCCTTTCAAGGATATGGAGAGTAGCTTATTCTTCACCTGTTCAGTTGTGATACCTGCACACTTAAACAACCCACATAATTTATGGATAAAAAGCAAATGATCACCAGGATGGACAGTTCCATCCCCAAAATAATAATTATCCATAACACGATCAACAATACTTGTAGGTATCTTAAAAGGATCTATCTCAATAGGTGGTGGTTCATCTAATACCCTAGCAGTGGTAGTAGTTTTCCCAAATAGAAAAGTATAGGGGGTGTATCATAGTACTTTCGATAAATAGGAGTGTCGATCCCAACGAGGAGCAGAAGGTGTTGAACAGTGGTATGGAGCAGGAAATCCCCGTGAATACTTAGCAAATGGATTTTTAGTGGTTTTTGACAAGGCAACAAAACAAAGAGCAAGTAACAAAGGTAACGAATAAACGGAGCAACTGGCCCAATCCTTTCTTAGCAAAGGACAAGCCGGTGGAAATACTTATAAAGACCAAACGTTCTCGAGGACACATGGGAATTCTGTCCAGTGCTTTCGCTTCAAATAGGTGAGTACTCTTCTTTGGTGTTTGTAAGTGTTGTGTGGCTGAAACTGTGCTAACATACCGCCCTTCCTAGGACTAATACATACTTGTGATTAAACCCCCTGCAAACATCCGTAACTACAGGAAAGTAATCTAACCACAGCCTTAAACTCTGAGATCCTACACTCCCTTGTGCAAAGGTGTCCTAACGGGGGTTCAAGTTTCTGTCACTCCGGTAACCCCACAATTAGTAACCAAATACACAATGCATCCCCCTAGGCCCATAAATGGTTAAGTGTCAGGTAGTCGACGTTCACATGACACCACTAGAAGAATAGCACCACAACTTAAATACTAAACCATTAAATAATAACTCATCATGGATTCACTACTAACAACATGAATGCTCCCATGTCCTCAAGAACACAACAAACTACTCACAAGACATCATATGGATCAAGATCAAAGATGATATGGTAATGGATAACAATCTGAACATAAACAATAATCCAATGGTTCCACTCACAAGCATCAACTACAATAGTAATTAACACCGGGAAAGTTTCCCCTAATGAACTAAGAAATATCCAACACAATTGTTACAGCGGGATGGAGTGGTGATGATGGTGCTGATGGAGATGATGGTGTGGATGATGATGATGAAGCCTAGCTTGACGATGTTGTTGATGTCGACACTCTCCCCTCTCTGGGAAGGAATTCCCTCGATAGAAATCTGTTTGCCGGAGAGATCTTTCTCTCTCGGTGTTTTTTGCCCCCCACAGGCGGCGGAAATCTATATGTGGTCGCCCCCTGAGCCTTAGGGTTTCGTAGGGAAGATATAGGCAAAGGGGGAGAGTCGGAGGCCGGGCAGGTGGGCCACACCTGCTCTAGGCGCGGCCTTAGGTGGGCCCGCGCCTAGGGGGTGTGGGACCCCTGCGGCCCCCTTCGCTCCTCCTTCTGGTTTGCTTCGTCCTCTGGTAAAATAATATGTTTCCATATTTTTGTAGTATTTTTCTGATCTTCGCGAAATTGCACTGAAATGCCTTCTTTTCCATCAGAATCCAGACTCCGGCACTCCATCCTCCAAGAATCATCCAACATGCATAAACAGATGAAAATCCATAAGTAATACCTCATAATAAGACAAATATCAATGAATCGAGGTAAATTATGATATAGAAAGGTGATGCAAATTGGACGTATCATGGTCATGCACCTGTGATGAATGGTTTATTTCTATTGGATATCGATAATAGTGTTACACATATTCATGATGTTGATGCTAAAAGGATTAAACTTGATGATGGTATATCTGCATATATGTGGCACTGCCATCTAGGTCATATTGGCTTTAAACGCATGAAGTAACTCCATTCAGATGGACTTTTGGAATGACTTGATTTCAAATCATTTAATACATGTGAGCCATGCCTTATGGGCAAGATGACTAGAACGCCGTTTTCTGGTTCAATGGAATAGGCGACAGATTTATTGGAAATCATACATACTAATGTATGTGGTCCAATGAGTGTGTCGGCGCGAGGTGGATATCATTATTTTGTTACTTTCACGGATGATTTGAGTAGATACGGGTATATCTATTTGATGAAATAGAAATATCAAATTTCTACGGTCCGACCGTGGAGGTGAGTATCTAAGTTACGAGTTTAGCACACAAATGAAAGAGTGTGGAATAGTTTCACAACTCACACATGCCGGAACACCACAGCGTCATGGTGTGTCAGAATGTTGTAATCATACTTTATTAGATATGGTTCGATCTATGATGTCTCTGGCTAACTTGCCACTGTAATTTTGGGGTTATGCACAAGAAACCGCTACATTCACTTTAAATCGGGCACCATCTAAATCCGATGAAAAAACACCATATGAATTATGGTTTGGAAACAAACCTAAGCTGCCATTTCTTTAAGTTTGGGGATGTGATGTTTATGTGAAGAAACTTCAGCCTGATAAACTCGAACCCAAAGCGGAAAAATGTGTCTTCATAGGATACCCTAAGGAAACTATTGGGTATTCCTTCTATCACAGATCTGAGGGCAAAGTTTCATTGCCAAGAATGGATCCTTTCTAGAGAAAGAGTTTCTCGCGAAAGGTGTGTCTAATCGGAAGGTAGAACTCGAAGAGGCTATTGAACATTCTCTTCATAAAGCGGCAAGTAGCACAGCGCCAGAAATTGTTCTGGAGTTGACTTCAGCAAATGAAGAGGGAACTAATGATAATGATCATGAAACTCCAAAAGAGAATACTACCGAACCTCGTAGGTCAAGCAGGACACGTGCAGCTCCTGAACTATAAGGAAATCCTGTTATGAATTTCATGGTTGATGAAATAGATGACCCTGCGACGTATTAAGAAGCGATGATGAGCCCGGATTCCAACAAATTGCTAGAAGCCAAGAAATCCGAGATGGAATCCATGTACGAAAACCAGGTTTGGACTTTGGTGGACTTACCTCACGACCAAAAGGCCGTGGAGAACAAATGGATTTTCAAGAGAAAACTGATACTCATGGTAATGTAACCATCTATAAAGCTCGACTTGTCGCAAAGGGGTTTTGAAAAATTCAAGAAGTTGACTATGATGAGACATTCTCTCCCATAGCGATGCTAAAATCAGTTAGGATTATGTAAGCAATTGCTGCATATTTCGACTATGAGATATGGCAGATGGATGTCAAAATTGCGTTACTCAATGGCAACATTGAAGAAGAGTTGTATATGACACAACCAAAGGGTTTTGTCGATCCTAAGGATGCTGACAAGGTATGCAAGCTTCAGCGATCCATCTATGGACTGAAGCAAGCATCCCGAAGTTGGAATCTCCGCTTTGATGTGGTGATCAAAGAGTTTGGATTTGTCCAAACTTATGGAGAGGCTTGTATTTACAAGAAAGTGAGTGGGAGCAATGTGGAATTTCTGATATTATATGTGGATGACATATTACTGATTGGAAATGATATAGATCCAGTGTTAAAAGTTACCTAAATATCAAATTTTCGATGAAGGACCTAGGTGAAGCGTCATACATACTAGGCATAAAGATCTATAGAGATAGATCAAGACGCCTAATAGGGATATCACAGAGTACATACCTTGATAAGATTTTAAAGAAGTTTAAAATGGATGAAAGTAAGAACGGGTTCTTACCTATGTTGCAAGGCAAGACATTGAGTAAGACTCAAAGTATGGCTACGGCGGAAGAAAGAGAGATAATGGACAAGATCCCCTATGCTTTAGCCATAGGCTCTATCATGTATGCCATGCTATGTACAAGACCAGATGTGGAACATGTTATTAGTTTGACTAGTAGATACCAATCTAATCTAGGTACGAAACACTGGATAGGGGTCAAGAATATCCTTAAGTACTTAAGAAGAACTAAGGAAATGTTTATCATGTATGGAGGTGAAGAAGAACTCGTCGCTAAATGTTTTGTCGATGCTAGCTTCGACACCGATCCAGATGACTCTAAGTATCAATCCAGATACGTATTTCTCATGAACGGAGCAGCGGTTAGTTGGAGGAGTTCCAAACAACCCATGGTGGCGGGATCAACAACGGAGGCCGAACATGTTGCTGCTTCGTAAGCAGCTCAGGAAGCGGTTTGGATGAAGGAGTTCATAATCGAACTAGGTGTGGTTACTAGTGCGTTGGACCCAATGGTGATATATTGTGACAATAATAGAGCCATAGCCAATGCCAAGGAACCAAGGTCTCATAAGAATTTCAAGCATATTAAGCGTCGGTTTCACTCCATCTGCAAACATGTCAAAGATAGAGATATAAAGATTTGTAAAGTACACACGGATCTCAATGTAGAAGATCTGTTGACTAAAATTCTCCCTAGGTCAAAACATGATCAATACCAGAACTCCATGGGTGTTATATTTATCACTATGTAAATAGATTATTGTCTCTAGTGCAAGTGGAAGACTGAAGGGAATATGCCCTGGGAGGCAATAATGAAGTTGTTATTATAAGTATTCCAAGTATATGATAGATTTTTATTTTGCATGCTATAATTGTATTAATACGGAAACGTTAATACATGTGTGTTTAATAAACAAATAGAAAGTTCCTAGTTATGCCTCCCTTATAAACTAGCTCGTTGATTAACAAGATGATCAATGTTTCCTGATCATGGACATTGGATGTTGTTAATAACAAGGTCACAACATTATTGGAATGATGTGATGAAAATTCCTACAAAGTATAGCATTATGATCAAATTCATTATGTTTATATTGCTATGACATCATACGAAGTAATCCTAGTCCTTAGACCATGAGATCATGTCAATCACTAACACTGGAAGAGTATCTTGATAACATCAAACATCACACCGTAACAGGGTTACTATAAAGGTGGGTTTAGTGCTACGAAGGTGTTATGTAGAGGCTCGTGGATCAAGAGTGGAATTTGTCCATCCCAATGACGTATAGATATACTCTGGGCCCTCTCGGTGATATCACATTAGTTAGCTTGAAAGCAAGTGATGTGATCACTAGAATGTTATATCACGGGAATGAGAAAAGAGTACATGTCGGTAACAAGATCAAACTAGGTATGGAGATACTGATGATAAAATCTCGGACATGTAATATATCACGAGACAAAGTGATTAAGTTACTAGCGTAAAAGGTTCTCACGATCACAAGAAGTCATCGTTGAATGTGTGGGAGTTAGTATGGATCTCCAGATCTCGCTTTTGATTATTGATCCGAGAGGGGTCTCGATCATGTCCGCATTATTCACGAACCGTAGGGTGACACACTTAAGAGACACCAACACCATTTGGAGCAAATATGTTCTAGACGAAAGAATTACAAAGCGCTGGAATTATTTCAATGGACACCGGAATTGTTTCGGGTGAAATCGCTAAAATTGTTTCTGCATGTGAAATTGAAAAGTAGCAAGGGGTTTTATGTGAATGTTTGTTAATTAATGTAATTGACAAAATTCTGAATAAATAAATAAAAGGAGTTTTATTTAATGAGAAATTACATTAAATTTGGTGGAAATTTTGAGTGGAGAATATGGAGGTACATTTTGTGAGTGGGAGCTCCACTCACATGAATGGAGGAAGGGGTGGGGGCAGCCACCATGGCTAGCGTCCATGCCCTTTGGGGTGCCCCCCTCCTCCTATAAAAGTCCCCCTCTCCCTCTCTCTCACTCACACCTCCTCATGAAAGATCTCTCTCCCCCTCTAGAATTATTCCCCCATGGTCTCGGACTAGCGAGATACATGTTCCCGGTGGCTTTTCGTCTGGAAGGAGTTGCTACTTCCGCTGCATCGCTGAAGCGAGGAGGCGGAGGTTGTTTGGTGGCTTGAACGTGTGTGCGATCACGGATGCACTGCTGATTTGCGGCGCTGGACTTCTTCTCGATCTTGAGATCGGCAAGCGTTCGACTACATCATCCACGAGTACAACCTCGTTAAACTTTGTCGCTCTACAAGGGTATGTTCTCTATGTATGTATATCCACCCGTTGCTTGTATCTAGTAGATAGATCTTGGTTCTTAGTGGTTCCCATCGTAGGAATTTTTGTTTTCTATGCTGAAAACCCAACACGGGACGTACAGTGCGCCATGAGGACATCATCGACATCGCAGTAGTTCCAGAAGAGGCGGAGGTTGTCGCGATTGAATGGCCCGCTGTATGGGCCGTCAATGTGGTATCATGCTTGTACTCAAAGAGCACAACCTAGAGCTTGCTCCCCTCGTCCCAATCGGGGTCCTCCTGATCCTCCGAGGAGCACTGCTCGTGCTGCCGCCTGATGTAGTCCCGCAGCTTGGGGTTGTTACTTTGAGGGCCCAAAGTTACAAGGCCAAGACATAACAGGGTTCGAGTTTTTTGTAGTCTCACGGAAGGGATGTAGTAGCTTCGCCAATTATCGGCGGGGGGGGGGGGGGGGGGGGTTGGGTTGAATACAAATGTAACAGGCAAACGGTCATTTGAACCAGACGAAAAATGGTTGAACTCAAATACCACCATTATGTCAACTCCTCTTGGCCCATCCTATCAGTATTCCTCGTTATCCTTTGCGGTCATGGACTAGTTTACCCATGTGTGGACCAGATCTTCTTCTCTGCTCTGCTCTTCTCCACTATTATTCCCCTCCCAATTTCCTTGCTTAGCTCTGGCTGGTCGTCTCCGGATCGGAGCTCGTCGTTGCTCTCCTTGCATCCTCGCCATGTCTAGTAACCCTCCCAAGCCATCGCCGCCGTAACGAAGCTCGCCATCGCATCCTCGTTCCTAGTCGCCATATCGGAGCTTCGCGTCCCCGGCCTAGCCTCTCGCCTCTGGCTAGTCCTTCTTTCATGGTGGAGCATGGCCCGTCGGGCGATTCGGACCGACGAATGGCCTCGGGCGGTTGCGTGTTGTTGTGCACCCTAGGAATGGTAGACCTGGAAGAGGAGTTCGATGACCATTCTCTCATGGAAATCGTGCTAGGCATGCGTCCCGCCGTGTTGCTGGCAGACTTGTTGTCGACTTTCAGGTCTCGTTTTGATATCATATGAGATGTGGTCAAGATTGAGATATGTGTGCTGTCATGCGATTTCTTCATCCGGTCCGAGCACAGCTCTAACTGCGAGCGCATTCTGCATTCTTCCTATTCTTTCGAGTTCTGTGGGGAGAAAATGAGCTTCACGCATTGGCATCACGCCTGTGGGTAGGTGATGACCCACAAGTATAGGGGGTGTATCATAGTACTTTCGATAAATAGGAGTGTCGATCCCAACGAGGAGCAGAAGGTGCTGAACAGTGGTATGGAGCAGGAAATCCCTGTGAATACATAGCAAACGGATTTTTAGTGGTTTCTGACAAGGCAACAAAACAAAGAGCAAGTAACAAAGGTAACAAACAAACGGAGCAAGTGGCCCAATCCTTTCTTAGCAAAGGACAAGTCGGTGGAAATATTTATAAGGACCAAACATTCTCGAGGACACATGGGAATTCTGTTAAGTGCTTTCGCTTCAAATAGGTGAGTACTCTTCTTTGGTGTTTGTAAGTGTTGTGTGGGTGAACCTGTGCTAACATACCGCCCTTCCTAGGACTAATACATACTTGTGATTAAACCCCCTGCAAACATCCGTAACTACAGGAAAGTAATTAAGATATAAATCTAACCACACCCTTAAACTCTGAGATCTTACACTCCCTTGTGCAAAGGTGTCCTAATGAGGGTTCAGGTTTCTGTCACTCCGGTAACCCCACAATTAGTAGCCAAATACACAATGCATCCCCCTAGTCCCATAAATGGTGAAGTGTCATGTAGTCGATGTTCACATGACACCACTAGAAGAATAGCACCACAACTTAAATACTAAACCATTAAATAATAACTCATCACATATTCACTACTAACAACATGAATTCTCCCATGTCCTCAAGAACACAACGAACTACTCACAAGACATCATATGGATCAAGATCAAAGATGGTATGGTAATGGATAACAATCTGAACATAAACAATAATCCAATGGTTCCACTCACAAGCATCAACTACAATAGTAATTAACACCGGGAAAGTTTCCCCTAATGAACTAAGAAATATCGAACACAATTGTTACAGCGGGATGGAGTGGTGATGATGGTGTTGATGGAGATGATGGTGTGGGTGATGATGATGATCCTGATGAATCCTAGCTTGACGATGGTGTTGATGGCGACAGTCTCCCCACTCCGGGAAGGAATTCCCTCGGCAGAAATCTATCTGCCAGAGATATCTTTCTCTCTCGGTGTTTTCTGCCCCCTAGAGGCGGCGGAAATCTATATGTGGTCGCCCCTGAGCCTTAGGGTTTCGTAGGGAATATATAGGCAAAGGGGGAGAGTCGGAGGCCGGGCAGGTGGGCCACACCTGCCCTAGGCGTGGCCTTAGGTGGGCCCGCGCCTAGGGGTGTGGGCCCCCTGCAGCCCCCCTTCGCTCCTCCTTCTGGCTTCCTTCGTCCTCTGGTAAAATAATATGTTTCCATATTTTTCTGGTATTTTTCTGATCTTCGCGAAATTGCACCGAAATGCCTTCTTTTCCATCAGAATCCAGACTCTGGCAGTCCATCCTCCAAGAATCATCCAACATGCATAAAGAGATGAAAAGCCATAATAATACCTCATAATAAGACAAATATCAATGAATAGAGGTAAATTATGATATAGAAAGGTGATGCAAATTGGGCGTATCAACTCCCCCAAGCTTAGACTTCGCTTGTCCCCAAGCGAAAACTGAGCTTAGTAAATATGTCCACAGGTTTATGGAGTGAAGTGTCAATAAAAGAATACAAACAAGAAGCATCACACTTACCATTGCACAACTCATAGAAGAAAGCAACTCACCATTATATAACTTAGCTTGCAACCAAGTACAGCAGTCACAATAGAGATGCATAAAGATAAATCATAATTGGAATTGGCAAACTGGTTCTTGGTCAGAGAACACCTGGCAAATAGTTTCACAACAAGCTTTTTATAGAAGTTTCAAACAGGAGCACTCTTTGCTCAAAAAGGTTTTTCACAAGTGAACGATTTCAAAGTAATACTCAATAGATAAGAGTTTTGTGCAAACAAGGAAGATAAAGAACATTATTGAATAAATCACCATATGAATGCTTAAAACACAACAACTCAAATGCTTGTTTGAGATAGAGAGGAAATAGGTTTACTGACTCAACTTGGAAGTGGGAGAAAGGTCCCTTCTTAGAGGGAAGCAGGGATTACAAGTCATAAAGAGCTTCCAAAAAATTATGGTACTTACTAGCTTTGAGACCTCAGTGCCCCTATCATAAGCATCTTGAGATGATTAAGGTTAAAGTGAACAAGGATGGAGTATATGCTTGACGAAATATAAGTTGGCAATCTCATGTCCCTTGAATATGATGGCCACTCCTCATGCTACTCAACTTTGGGCCCAGGAAAGTTCTTCTCATTGTAAGTACTTGCATATCATTGAGAACCGCCAATGGGGTACCCCTTGCACATGGTACAGGAGATTTCCCATAACCAAAATGACAAGGCAAGCAAACAATGAGCATCGCAGCGATCTATTTATTTACTATGTGTATAGTTTTTTATTGAGGATGCTTCATAGAATGCTCACTATGGTGGTGCTGCAAGTTTCCACCATGATTAGGCATGGATTAGGCTAGCGGCCCAGGCGTTTCTCTAACACAAAGTACAAACTTCATGGACTCACAAGTTCCCTCTTTATTTCACACCGTTGACATCCATAAACAAAAGAGCACGATATCAACGATGTACAGAGTACAAGTGCAATGTTGAAAACGTTCCTCGTGACAGCACGATTCTGCTAATTCCAATGTATAGTGCAAGCATATACAACTTCGATGTCCACAATTGTTCAAGTCTATTAGGGGCAAGAAAATAAAGTGTGCCATCAAGTTCGTGAGAGCTTTACTAACTAGTTTTCACATAACAAAATACTTTTTAATTCAAAAGGTAGATGAAGCTTGATAATTTGCTTGGAATAGCAATAGCTACTAGGTAGACATCGTGGACGCTAGTGGCAAAAGTTTTTGGTTCAAAGGGATTTGGAAAACATGAGAAGTATGCCTTCTCAAAACAGGTTTTTGGCTAGCAAGGCTGGGTAGAAAGCAAGAGAGTTGAAAGAAACAAGCAAACATACAAGTAATAAAGCCAAACATGTAATATTCCTTGAAGACACAAAAGATCTCAAATATAGAATACTAAGCTTATGAGCAAACAAGAAAGAAAACAAATGATACAAAATACCTGTAAGATTTTTTCTTTCTCTTTTTCTTTCAAACCTCAAAAATTGTTGCTACTGACCAGAACTCGGTTTGCCAAAACCAATTTAGATCCACTTGATGTTCCCAAAGTGGTGCCAATACTGATCAACAAGATCCATCATATAATAGAGATTGCAAACTAAAATAAGAAGTGCAAAAAGTAAAAGATGAGACTTCTCATTAATATTCAATAAAGGCACTCACACCAAGGGATACATAGATAATCAACTAAAGGAGAGATACTTCCACATGGAAACCTAACTATAAGATAACTTCTCTACCACAAATATGAATCCATTAAAAAGGTAAAAGATAAAAGATAATGGTGGTGATACCGCGGCACTCCCCCAAACTTGGAACAAGCCAAGGGGATGCCAAACCTAATGACGAATTACTCCTTTGGTGGTGGTGGTGTTCTCTTGATCACCTCTTCAATAAGTTTCTTCAACTCCTCGAACTCAAAAGTAAGAGTATGCATTAGCTCCGAGTTTTGCTCTATACGGTTCATGATCATGTCAGTCCGGGAATCCCAGTTCTTGTTATTCTTTCCCCACTCTTCATCCTTAGCATGATCCTTCTCTGCATTGTTAGAACGACGCATATCCCAAACCGAAGGCAAATTCCCTTTGGGCACATGTTGATATTGATATTCATGTATAAGTGTATGGAAGGGTCTCTTGTTACGTGGAGGAGATAATCGTGGAGAGAGAGTATGACGTCGAGATTTCTCTCCTGTAGACATCCATGTTGTCCTCTTAAGCTTGGTAGGTCGTGCCACCAAACCAATGCTTGTGATGGTAGTGTGAGTATCCGGTTGCTTGTCCCCCTCCATGTCACCTTCATACCCTACTGAATTCTCCTCCTCCTTGGGGACTTGAGGTTCTTCTTCCTCGGGCTTCTTGCCTTTGTCATTGGCGGAGGCTATGGTGCTCTAAACTTGAGAAGATTTCCTGACAGAAACAGATCGAAACGAAAACAAGACGAGAACACGATGCACGAACCTCGGGGAATCTGGGGGATTATATATTACGAAGTTTCAAGGCATAAGTAAGGTACTGACATGGAAACGAGGCGAAGACGGAGTTCGAGGGGGGCACCCCCCTCAGGCGCGGCCAGGCTGGGCCCGCGCCTGGGGTGGGTTTGTCCACCCCGGGCTCCGTTTCCTCTTCAGTTTCATCTCATAACTTCCCTTATGTATTAAAAACATCAAAAATATAAAAATATTGGAGTTTCACGAACTTTCTGTTTTCACCACTTTTACCTATTCAAAGACGAACTCTGCAGATTCCTTTTCTCTTTCTCCTGATAATTTCCTTCATACAAAACCTTTGCACAAACTCAATGACAACATTAGTGTAAGAAAAAACAATAAACTTTTGGTACACACTTCAACTAAAAACCTATTAAAACAAAAGCTTCCATAAGAGGGAAATGCAAATGATGGCAGAAATCTGTCAAAACAGACCAACAGGTAAAGATTGATTTTTTCGAAGACCTTCTATTGCTCAAATCAAAAGGTTCAGAACTAATGAAAGTTGGGTAACAACTTGGAGAACAAGATCATAAAAATTCAGCTCCATACGAATTACTGAGCTTCCTCACGAATTTTTACAATACATCACAAAAATCTGTCCCAGAACAGCCACTTTTCACAACTCCTCTACTTCACAAAAGTAGTTGAACTTGACACAAAAACCAAAACAAAAAGGATAAGGAGCAGTTATTACTGAGGTAATAACTTCCAAAACTCTACAAAACTCTTGGGTTATCTCCCAATAAGTACTTTTCTTTAATGCCTTTAAGTTAGGCTTGAAACTTTCAAGGGTGCTCACATAGGATATATATCTGAAGTGAAAGAGAGCATCAAAAAGCAAATAACCAACACACTTGAGTCTAACCCACTTCTTATGCATGGGAGTATCATGGGAAAACGAATTGTTGAAACAAAAAGGCACAAGCATAGGAAGACAAAACAAGTGCAACTTCAAAGATTTCAACATGAAACGGGGAAACTTAACATTATTGAGATGCATAAAACCATGTTTCTCTCTCTCATAATAACTTTCAGTAGCACTTTGAATAAAGTTGACAACATAAATATCACTGAAAATAACTTTATCATCAGAATAAGCATACTTACAGTCATCAAAAAGAGGTCCAAGGTCATAGACTGGATCAATAGAAGCAAGTTGTTCCATCCTGAAATCTTTATTAGGTAAGCTATTTTCACAAGGAGCTTTATAAAATTTGGAAAATTTAAACTCATAAGAATCTCCATCAAACTTAGTTAAAACTTTTTCCTTCTTACAGTCAATAATGGCTCCACAAGTATTCAAGAAAGGTCTACCAAAAAGATAGGACAAATTTTGCTAGCTGCTGAATTAAGCACTAGAAAATCAGCAGGATATTTAATCTTACCACAAAGAACCTCCACATCTCTTACAATGCCAATGGGGCAAATGGTTTCCTTATTAGCAAGGTGAATAACCACATCAATGTTATCAAGCTCACAAGGACCAATCTCATGCATAATTTCCATGTAAGCTCATAAGGAATAGCACTAGAACAAGCACCAATATCACATAAACCATAGTAAGAATGATCACCAATTTTAACAGAAAGCATAGTCACACTAGCTTTTCTAGCCTTACCAGGATGAGAGATAATATTAGAAGCATCTTCACAAAAGACAATGTGCTCATCCTATATATTTCTAGTGATATAGTCTTTCACAATAGCTACCACAGGTTCAACATTCAAATGCTTACCAGGATCCACAGTTTTCATTGTATCTTTGTTACTTGCACTAATAATCATAGAATACTCCTTTACCTTAGCCGGGAAAGGCATTTTCTCAACATGAGGTTCAGGCATAATATGATTAGTAGTACAAACTTGAGTACTTCTAACATGAACATGATTAACAACATCTTTATAAGGAGCATGGTACTTCTTCCACTTCTTCTTGGGAATTTCAATGTAAGAGGCAAAGGCCTTAAAACAGTTGGCAATACTTTGGGAATCTAGACCAAACTCATTGCTAATATCACGGAAGTCATCAGTTCCCATAAAAGATTTAATGCATTCATAATCATAGTTGATACCTAACTTTCTTCCTTTGTCATTCTCCCAAGCTTCAGTGTTACCTTGAATACGGTCTAAGAGATCCCATTTAGCTTCTTCCTTCATACGTGTGAATGATCCAACACAAGAAGCATCTAGTAAATCTTTATCATGAAGAGAAGGCCTAGCATAAAAGTTATTGAGAATAATATTGTTAGGGAGTTCATGAATAGGACATTTAAGCATTAGTAACTTCAATCTCCCCCAAGGTTGAGTTTTACTTTCTCCATCAAGAGGCCAAAAGTTATATATAAGATTTCTATCCTTATGAATCTCACTGGAAGGATAAAATTTAGAGTAAAAGAGATATGACATCTCCTCCCATTCCATGGATTGTCCATTCTTCAGCAGCTTATACCATTCTTCAGCTCTCCCTTTCAAGGATATGGAGAGTAGCTTCTTCTTCACCTGTTCAGTTGTGATACCTGCACACTTAAACAACCCGCATAATTCATGGATAAAAATAAAATGATCACCAAGATGGATAGTTCCATCCCCAAAATAATAATTATCCATAACACGATCAACAATACTTGTAGGTATCTTAAAAGGATCTATCTCAACAGGTGGTGGTGTAGGGTTTCGTAGCATGGAAAACAAAAAATTTCTACCGCATACAAACAAACAAGCCATGATCTATCTACTAGATTGTAGCAACGAGTCGATGGAATAACTCACCCTCGAAGATTCCAAAGTGTTTAACGAGAGCGGATTCTCGTGGGTGATGTAGTCGTACTCTTGTCGATCTCAAGATCGCGTAGACGATCCTTCCGGCGCTGCGTTCCGGCAGCGCTCCCGCAGTCGGTCACACGTTCAGTACTCGACGAAGACCTTCCCCTCCCTTGTTCCAGCAGGCAGCGGAGGTTGAAGCACTCTCTTCGCGATTCCGGCAGCACGACGGCGTGGTACTGGAAGTAGAGGGGAGATCTCGCAGGGCTTCGCCTTAAGCCGGAGCGAGTATGGTGGACTATGAGAGAGAGCCTCGGCGATCTAGGGTTTAGATGCACCAAGGAGGAGCTAGGCCGGCGGCTAGGGTTTATCTAGGCGGCGGCGGCTTGCCCTAGGTGGCGGCGGCAGCAGGAGGTGGCGGCACCGGGGCTAGGGTTTGCGGGGTGGAGGTGTTGTATCTTGGAGGGGCAGCCCTGCCCCTCCTTATATAGGTGGAGGGGGCGCGCCAGGGGAGGGTAGTCCCTCCCCAACTCGGTTTCCCAAGTGGGCCGGCGGTGGAGGGGAGGAACTCCTCCCCAAGTAGGTTTCCTACTTCCCCTCCACCTTCCAAAATAGCCGTTTGACTTTTCAAATTGGCGTTTGACTTTTCAAACTAGGATTTGATTAAACCCTTTATTTTGTTCAGCGATGACACCTAGTACATGATGCAATCATTCCAACTTGATATGACACATTCATGTACCCTTCCCCTCCGAAGTGCCGGACATTCCGGAACCTTCTAGAACATTCCCGATGAAAACACCGGAACCATTCTCCAACCCCGAAACAGGACTTTCCTTGTATGAATCTTATTCTCCGGACCATTCCGGATCTCCTCGTGATATCCCGGATCCCATCCGAGACTCCGAACAACATTTGGTCTCTTACTCATCATTCCATAACTACTCAAATAACGTCGAATCCTTAAGTGTGTCTCCCTATGGTTCGTGAATTATGCGGACATGATCGAGACACTTCTCCGAACAATAACCAATAGAGGAATCTGGAAATTCATATGGATCCCACACATTTCTACGATTACTTTGCAATCGAATGAACCACTTACATATGATACCAATTTCCCTTTGTCTCACTATAGTTTACTTATCCGAGGTTATGATCGTCGGTATCTCTGCATACCTAGTTCAACCTCGTTACTGATAAGTACTCTTTTCTCGTTCCCGTGATATGTGATCCCTTGTGAGCCAGTCACATGCTTGCAAGCTAATTGGATGACATTCCACCGAGAGGGCCCAAAGTATATCTATCCGTCATATGGATGGACAAATCCCACTCTTGATCCATGTGTCTCAACCAAAACTTTCTGAACACTCAATGCCACCTTTATAGCCACCCAGTTACGGTGTGGTGTTTGATGTCATCAAAGCATCCTTCCGGTGAAGGTGATATGCATGATCTCATGGTCGAAGGAATTAGGTTACTATGTATCAGAAAGCATATAGCAATTGAACTATTAAAATGACTTGATCTTTATGCTACGCTTATCTACAGGAGTATGTCCACCATATCATTCTCCTAACGATATGATCTTGTTGTTAATAACATCTCAATGTTCATGATAGGGAAACCACAATCATTTATTAACCAACAAGCTAGTGTTATAAAGAGGCTTTACTAGGGACTCTATTTTAGTTTACAAATCACACAAGTATTAATGTTTCCTTGTTAATACTATTATAGCATGAATGTAAACATTTATCATAAACACAAAGATATAATAATAACTACATTTATTATTGCCTCTAGGGCATATCTCCAAAAGGTGGTTCATCTACTACCCTAGCAGTGGTAGTAGTTTTCCCAAACAGAAAACCAAGTGGGTTATCCATATTGGAAACAAAGTAACAAGCAGTAACAAGAGCAATACTCACAGTAAAAGTTTCCCTTACCAATTCCACTCTTCAATAGCGCTTCACTCCCTGGAAACGGCGCCAAAAAATAGTCTTGATGACCCACAAGTATAGGGGGTGTATCATAGTACTTTCGATAAATAGGAGTGTCGATCCCAACGAGGAGCAGAAGGTGCTGAACAGTGGTATGGAGCAGGAAAACCCTGTGAATACTTAGCAAACGGATTTTTAGTGGTTTTTTGACAAGGCAACAAAACAAAGAGCAAGTAACAAAGGTAACGAACAAACGGAGCAACTGGCCCAATCCTTTCTTAGCAAAGGACAAGCCGATGGAAATACTCATAAGGACCAAACGTTCTCGAGGACACATGGAAATTCTGTCAAGTGCTTTCGCTTCAAATAGGTGAGTACTCTTTTTTGGTGTTTGTAAGTGTTGTGTGGGTGAACCTGTGCTAACATACCTCCCTTCCTAGGACTAATACATACTTGTGATTAAACCCCCTGCAAACATCCGTAACTACAGAAAAGTAATTAAGATATAAATCTAACCACAACCTTAAACTCTTAGATCCTACACTCCCTTGTGCAAAGATGTCCTAACAGGGGTTCAGGTTTCTGTCACTCCGGCAAACCCATAATTAGTAGCTAAATACACAATGCATACCCCTAGGCTCATAAATGGTGAAGTGTCATGTAGTCGATGTTCACATGACACCACTAGAAGAATAGCACCACAACTTAAATACTAATCCATTGAATAATAACTCATCACAAATTCACTACTAACAACATGACTTCTCCCATGTCCTCAAGAACACAACGAACTACTCACAAGACATCATATGGATCAAGATCAAAGATGATATGGTAATGGAGAACAATCTGAAAATAAACAATAATCCAATGATTCCACTCACAAGCATCAACTACAATAGTAATTAACACCGGGAAAGTTTCCCCTAATGAACTAAGCAATATCCAACACAATTGTTACAACGGGATGGAGTGGTGATGATGGTGTAGATGGAGATGATGGTGTGGATGATGATCCCGATGAATCCTAGCTTGACAATGGTGTTGATGGCGACGGTCTCCCCTCTCCGGGAAGGAATTCCCCCGGCAGAAATCTATCTGCCGGAGAGATCTTTCTCTCTCGGTGTTTTCCGCCCCCTAGAGGCAGCTGTTATCGCCATATTTTGGCCAAAGGAGGAGATGGGCCGTAATCAAGATGGGCTTAGAAGATACGTATATGCAACGTGTTGTTGAATCGGCCTCGTGCGTTGATTTGGGCTAAATTGCCCGTGTATCTTATATTGTAATAGGTTCCGTTTCGATTTAGGTAAGAGATAGAGTTGTAGAGTTATTCCAAAGATAGAAAGTCTCCGGACTATAAATATGTACCTAAGGTTATTGAGAAAAGGAGGACAATCACGTTCACAACAAACACAATCTCGGCGCATCGCCACCCCTTGTTTCTAGGGTTTTTCTCGGGTAAGTGCCATGCTGCCTAGATCGCATCTTGCGATCTAGGCAGTATCTACTTATGCGTTATTTGGTGTTACTCGTACTGAAGCCTTGTTGATGGCGAGTAACACTATTATCATAGATTTGTTTAGGCTAGCATCAGTACTTTTCGCTATGATTGTTTAGTCATGCTACCTCTAGCTATCTCGCCGCCTTTGCACCTTTTCCCGGGTGTAAGGGTGGCATCTTGCTTGATCTTTATTTAAGTCGATTTGATCTGTTATAGTTGTGCCTTGTTCTCCAAGGTTTAGTTTGATATCTACATGATCAGGCCTTGCAAACGGGTTGAACGATCCAGTAGTATGGAAGATATGGTTTACCAATCCGAGAGGAGTTGTTCCGGGAATTGACGTTACGTTGGTTTTTAGGCCTTCTCTAGGATTAGTTTTCTATTATCTTTTGTATCTACCAGGCTCAATTACGTGTAGGACGTTCCAATTATGTAGTGAAAACGTTAAACTGTCGTAGATCGATTTAACTTGTAATGATGAAGCAAAAACCCCATGTTATCGTAGATCTAATGCAGAACCATGGGATAATCGGCTCTAGGAGCCGATTCACAGGGAAACCTGGGAGCCGGTCACGGCTTGAATTTTACGTATGCTTGTTTACCATGCAGGAAACCAATCGAAGCAATCCTTCACCTTCCTGACCAGGTATAGGTCAGGTGGCACGCCCTCGAACCAAGCCAGGACGTGTGCCAGAGTTTTGCGGGCCGTTGCCCGAGGGACCAGGGCCCACCAGCAGTCCTGGGAGCCTCCCGGCTCTCCGTGTTTCCCGTCGCTGCTCGCCGGTGGGTTTTGGTAGGCAACACATTCTGGCACGCCCGGTGGGACATTCAACAACATCTGCATCAACATCCGACGCTGCGATGGAGGGCAGACCAGTCACGTACGACGAGCTGCCTGAGGAGCACAAGGCGAAGTATGATGACGTCAAATCTCTCTTCGAAGCCGATCTCATCGGCTCTTTTGAGAGGACTCGTAAGCATGGCATCAGGTGGAAAGGGTTCTCACCCGAGGGTGCTCTTGATGAGGTGGATCTGTCCGTTCCTTCAGAGGAGCGCACCAGAGCTCTGCGACAGGAAGTCAACTACATGGTGGCTCATTCTCTTCACCGCCATTCTGAGAGCCTGGTGAACGCTTTCGAGCGGATCGCAGTTCGCGTAGTTCAGGAGATCATGAAACATCAGTACTCTCCGTCGGGGCCTATTCTGGGGACTCACCAGGGAGAAAGACAGCTCCAGGCCAGGCCACCGCTGCCATTCACACTTGCAGCTCCGGAGCCACCAGGGGCAGCGGCGTACGTCGTCTACAAGGTCGGAGGCGACCCAGGCGATTGCCAGTTCCTGTTTGAGCCACCTAAAGAAATCCCACATGGATATGTGTGCACCTACGTGCCGGACTGCAATAACCTGACACGCACCAACCAGATTGCGACCGCAGGGATTTCTGCGGCAGGAGGTCCTAGAGCAGGGGTTTCAGGAGCAGGCGTTTCTGGAGCAGCGATGTCTGGGATAGACGCCGACAAACAGGCGTGGCTAGCCAAGTATGCCACTGGAACGAGTCATGAGAATCTAGCCCCTGCAGCCCAAACAGTGGAGCAAATCCGTACCATCTTGAGAGACCAGTTCGGCTTCGTGCCGAAGAGAAGGACAATCGGCTATTCAAAGCCGTACCCCAACGAGTTTGACCTGATTCCGCTGCCACCCAAGTATCGGCTCCCTGAGTTCTCAAGGTTTAGCGGGTCAGAAGGGTCGAGCTCGATCGAGCACGTGAGCCGATACCTGGCACAGTTAGGCATGATTTCAGCATCGGATCAGTTGCGCGTAAGGTTCTTTGTGCAATCTCTGACAGGACCGGCTTTTGGTTGGTACACCTCGCTGCCACCTGATTCGATCCAGACCTGGAAGCAACTGGAAGAGCAGTTCCACATTCAGTATCATTCAGAGGCTACCGAGGCTGGCATTGCAGACCTGGCACAGGTGCGGCAAAAGCGGGGAGAAACTGTAGCCGAGTACATCCAGCGCTTCAGGACTGTCAAGAACCGATGTTACTCAGCTCGGTTAACTGAAAAGGAAGCAGTCGAGCTGGCAGCGTTGGGTCTCTCAGCACCTATCAAGGATCTGGCTTTCCAAGTAGAGTACAACTCATTGGCGCACATGGCCCAAAAGCTGACGATGTATGAACAGCGCCACCCTGAGTTGTACCAAGACAAGTTCAAACGTCCGATAGGCCTGGTCGATACAGAAGAAGAAGATCCTACGCAAGACCAGGAGGTGGCCGTGGCTGAATGGGCTCGGGGGGAAGATCCTGTATCCTGCAAATGGGTGAAACAGCAAGGGCCTGCAAAAGGGTTCGACTTTGATGTGAGCAAAGCTGAGCAGATATTCGATTTACTGCTGAAAGAAAAGCAGCTGAAGTTACCCGAAGGCCACAAAATACCTACGGCTCAAGAGATGAACGGAAGACCATACTGCAAGTGGCATCACTCGTTCACCCACACCACCAATGACTGCAAGGAGCTACGTCGCCAGATCCAAACGGCGATAGAGCAGGGCCGTCTGATCCTTGGGCAGTTCGCCATGAAAGTAGACACAAACCCATTTCCCGGCGTCAACATGGTAGAACACAGCCAGTCCACAAGGCGTCAGTTGGATTTCTCGTTCGATGTTAATATGGCAGGACCTGTGTACCACCGTGGCACATATAAGGAGGAAGACGGTCTCTCTCAGGGCAGAGAAAGAGAGGAGGCCGGTCCACGTGACCGGCCCCGCTATGATGAAAGGCGGTATTTGACAGAGGAGCAGGTGAGGAGCGTGCGATATCAGAAGCCACATTCCACGCATCTCCTTAACAAGTATGAGCGTCAGTATGACCGACGTCACCGGCGCGATGGGAAAGATGAAGGATATGAGCACCTCGCTAGGGGACCGTCAAAAGAAAAGGAAGGCGCAGACAAACATTGGGATTGTCCTTTCTTCAAGTATTGCTGGGATGCGGGAATGAGCCGATTGCCTACAATCGATAACTGCCCGGAATGTGGACAGCAGAAGGAGGACACGGGGCTAGTGTCAGTGTTCAAGCGTCTAGGGCCTCTCCCACCTCAGAGCCGATGCAGGGAGTCCGCTCGAGCAAAAGATCTCGAGGAGCCAATGGATGACAAAGAAAAAGACAGATATCACCGTCCAAGGTGGTGTCCCGACGGACTCAGACACACCCAAAAGCGTAGAGTGCAGCGGCTGCGTAACTTGGAGGAAGCCGAAGCGCAGTATCTCCACGCTTTAAAGAAAGCACGGCCCGATCTGGCCGTTAAGATTCGGCAGACCTTGGAAATGGAAGATCGCCCGAAAAAGAAAGAGTGGCGCCCCAAACAGGTAAAAGCCGATGCAAAGACATCGGCTGGCACAAACATGGTATTCATACTTCCGTCAGAGTTCTGTGCGCCAAGAACCAACGAGCTACCAGTGGCACAGTTTGACTGCGGCCCACGGCCGGTTATCTTTGAAAAGCCACGTGAGAAGGGCTATAAACATCTGAAAGCCCTGTACCTACGAGGTTACATCAATGGGCAGCCTGTCAGCAAGATGTTGGTGGACCCCGGAGCGGCAGTCAATATAATGCCATACTCCATGCTACGGCGTTTGGGACGCTCCACTGCAGATCTGATCAAAACCAACGTCACGTTAAGCGACTTCAACGGCCAAACTTCAGAAACGCAAGGCGTACTGAACGTGGATCTGACCGTGGGCAGAAAAACCATCCCTACGTCATTCTTCGTCGTGGACAGCAAAAGCACCTACGCTGTCTTGCTAGGGAGAGATTGGATTCATGCTAACTGCTGCATTCCATCCACGATGCACCAGTGCCTAATACAGTGGGATGGAGATGAGGTGGAGGTCATTCATGCAGATGATTCTATCGAGATCTCCATAGCTGGCATGAACATCTGGGAAGCAGAAGACCAAGAGTCGATCTCTGGAATTAGTCTAGACGGCTGTGAGCGCATTGAAGCTACAAAAAACGGGGTGAGGCTGGTCTTATCCACTGGCCTGACAGAGTAGCAAAGTCCATGATCGTACGTGGTACGGCCGATCCCTGCGATCGGCCACAAAAAACAAGAAGCAGCAATCTTACGACAAGCAGATCATGTAGTCGTAGCAGGGAGATTCCCTGCCATTGTAAAACACGAATGAGGTGTAAACCGTCCTTGACTAATGCAATCAAAAAGGGGGCCGATTCAGGCAATCGGCCCAAATTATTTTTGTCATCCTCACCTACTGTTTGCCCTGTGTTTAGCATCGATTTAACAGGTGACGGAAAGCTAGGGTATGGGTTTACATCCGCTGATGAGCTAGAGGAAATCGACATCGGTCCTGGGGATAAGCCACGACCAACATTTATCAGCAAGAAGTTAGATCCGAGTCTGCGGGGTCCGATGATAGCTCTGTTGAAAGAATATCCAGACTGCTTCGCCTGGGACTATACAGAGATGCCTGGATTAGACAGGAGCATCATTGAGCATCGACTCCCGCTTAAAAAAGGATTTCGGCCATTCCAGCAGCGAGCACGATAGATGAAGGCCGAAATTTTGGCAGAAGTCAAGAAAGAGGTCGAGAAAATGTTGACAGCCAAGTTAATCAGGCCATGCAGGTATGCTGAGTGGATTTCTAGTATCGTACCTGTAGAGAAAAAGGATGGCCGCTGGCGTGTTGCCATAGATTTTCGGGATCTCAATAGAGCTACTCCAAAGGACGAGTATCCGATGCCGGTGGCAGAAACGTTAATCAACGCAGCGGCTGGTCATAAGATCTTGAGCTTCATGGATGGCAATGCCGGTTACAACCAAATTTTTATGGCTCCAGAAGACATACACAAGACTGCGTTCAGAGTCCCAGGCTCGGTGGGGTTGTTTGAATACGTAGTCATGACATTTGGACTGAAGAATGCCGGCGCCACATACCAAAGAGCCATGAATTACATTTTCCATGATCTGATCGGCAAGCTGGTGGAAATTTACATCGACGACGTGGTGGTCAAGTCAGCCTCAGTAGAAGGACACTTGGGCGATCTGCAGCGCGTCCTGGACCGCACAAGAAAATTCGGCCTACGGATGAATCCAAAGAAGTGTGCCTTCGGTGTAACGGCCGGTCAGTTCTTGGGGTTCTTGGTCCATGAACGAGGAATTGAGATCGGCCTGAAAAGTCAGGAGGCAGTGCGAACAATGAAGCCACCTACCACGAAGAAAGAACTGCAGTCTCTCATCGGCAAGATCAACTTCGTCAGAAGATTCATCTCCAATCTGTCAGGAAGAATAGAGCCGTTCATGGGACTAGTGAAGATTAAATCTGACGAGGAGTTCAGCTGGGGGGCAGAACAACAACGAGCCTTCGACGAGATCAAAGAATATCTGACGAAGCCGCCAGTATTGGTTCCGCCCCAGCCGGATAGGCCATTCTACATTTACTTATCAGTAGCTGACACGTCCATCGCCTCAGTGGTAGTGCAAGTTTATGATGGGCTGGAGCGAGTTGTATTTTACATCAGCAGAAGGATGCTGGATGCAGAGACAAGGTATCCTGAGATTGACAAGTTGTGCCTCTGCCTGTTTTTCACTTGCACCAAGCTGTGCCACATTTTGCTATCAGCGGAGATTGTCATCATATGCAAATCAGATGTCATAAAGCACATGCTGTCGGCTCCTATGTTGAAAGGCCGACTGGGCAAATGGATGTTTGCATTATCGGAGTTTGACATCCGGTATCAACCCGCTAAAGCAGTTAAGGGACAGGCATTGGCCGACCTTATCGCTGAAAGGATCAACACTAATATAGCAGCACTGTCTATACGAGCATGGGCTATGTTTTTTGATGGATCGGTTTGTGACGATGGGTGCGGCATCGGCATGCTACTCGTGTCGCCCCGGGGGGCAACATTTTCCTTCTCCATCAGGTTATCTGCCCCTCGCACCAACAACGTCGCTGAGTATGAGGCGATACGCAAGGGAATGGAGTTGCTCATCGAAGCTGGAGCAGAAGCAGTGGAAATTTTTGGAGACTCCAAGTTGGTGATTTCTCAACTCACGGAGGAATACAAGTGTGAGAACGAGTCGCTCTTCCCATTATGGCTGCAATGCCGTGAGCTGATGGCACAGTTCCGGTACATAAACTTCACCTGGATCCCGCGATCGCAGAATACCGAGGCGAATGATCTTGCACAAATGGCTTCAGGCTACAAGGACGTAGCAGAGGGAGCCGATGTTCAGGTACAATTCCTGGACGCAGACGACTGGAGAGCCGATATCTTCAATTACTTGAAGGATTCGGCTCGGGGGGCACCTAAACGGATAAGGTACAAGGCCATGAAGTATGTGCTCATTGGGGACGACATGTTTTACAGGACTCTGGAGGGGTTATTGCTCAAATGTCTGGGGACAGCCGAGGCCAATCGGCTCCTGCATGAGGTACACGAAGGCGCCTGTCGAACTCACCAATCGGCTCACAAGATGAAGTGGTTGATCAGGCGATCAGGGTTTTATTGGCCTACCATGCTTGAGGACTGTTTTAAGTACTACAAAGGGTGTCAAGCATGTCAGAAATTTGGAAAAATTCAGATGGTACCCGCGTCAGCGATGAACCCCATCATCAAGCCGTGGCCATTCCGAGGCTGGGGCATGGACATGATCGGCAAGATCAATCCTCCATCAAGCAAAGGCCACATGTGGATTTTGGCCATTACGGATTATTTCACTAAATGGGTGGAAGCCGTCCCTATGAAGTCAGTAAGCTCGAAGGATGTTATCGATTTTGTGAAAGAACACCATTCATAGATTCGGGATTCCCCAGACTATCACGACCGATGGAGGTTCGGTCTTCACTTCTCACGAGTTTAGAAAGTTCTGTGAGGACACAGGGATCAAGCTGATTCGATCATCTCCGTACTATGCTCAAGCAAATGGGCAAGCCGAAGCGTCCAACCAGAGCCTTATCAAGCTGATCAAGAGGAAGATCGATGAGCACCCTAGGCGTTGGCACGAGGTTTTGTCAGAGGCGTTATGGGCTTATCGCATGTCATGTCATGGAGCGATAAAAACCTCTCCATACCATCTAGTCTATGGACAAGAAGCCGTATTGCCCTGGGAAATTACGGCTGGATCGAGACGTGTCACTTTTCAGAACGATCTGACAACTGAAGAATATGCAACCCTGATGAGTGACAGTGTTGAGGATTTAACTGAGCTCAGGCTGTGGTCGCTTGAGAAAATCAAAGAGAACAAGGCCAAGGTAGCTCGTGCATATAACAAGAAAGTGAGACCAAAGGAGTTCCACGTTGGCGATCTGGTGTGGGAAGTTGTATTGCCATTAGGGACTAAGGATGCAGCATACGGTAAATGGTCTCCAAATTGGCACAGGCCATACAGAGTTGATCAAGTCTTAAGGGGGAACGCGTACATGCTGGAGGAGCTGGATGGCGTGAAATTCCCAGTGGCTGTCAACGGTCAGCATCTCAAGAAATATTTCCCAAGCATGTGGGATGATGGACAGTAAGATATGGGGGCCGATACACGAAATCGGCCAATATAAAAAAAAAATATTTCCCAAGCATGTGGGATGATGGACAGTGAGATATGGGGGCCGATACATGAAATCGGCCAATGAACAAAATATACAGCCGATGCACAGCCATCGACTCTAGAGGTTCAAACTGTTACAAGCAGGTGCCAGTTTACATGAACGAGCTACTCAAGGAATGCCTCGAAGGCGTGGAGGGCGTCAGCACGAACACGATCCACCTCGGCGATATCGGCTTCGTCATCCTCGTCCTTGCCCGTCACTAGCTGCTTGTTCAGGGCACGTATCTCTGCCAGATCAGTCTTCAGTTGAGCTCTGAGGCCTTCTGCTTCGTCTTGGGAGCGGGCGATGGATGCTTCCTTGTCACGAATGAGCTGTTTAGTCGCCCGGACCTTTTCTTCAAGATCTTCCAACTCCCTTTTTAAGGAGGCGAGCTCGGCGGTACTGACAGAGGTGTCAGTTTTGGCATCCAGAGACGCCTTTTTCTCGTTGAGCTGCTGACATCTGTCTGCAATATCGGCCTTCAGCGGAAGTTGGGCTCGACGCAGGTTGATCCTTTCACGAGCTAGCTTCACCCTTGACCCGTAGAAAGACAGAGTTACAACGGGCCAAAGCTTCACCTGCAATGCTACTGGGAGTTGGTCTTTTATTTCAGCAAGAACGCTCTTCACCTCCTCAGAACCCTCGATCAACTCTTCGATCGGGGAGGACAGCAGGGTTTTAAGACGCTGGAATTGAGGTGGAACAGCCCTGGCTTGTGGTTCATCGGTGGCGACAGAGGGAGTTGGTTCGATGGATTCAGGGTCGAACGTCAACAAGCCTGAAATATCATAACCCTGGCAGCCCGAAAAAGCGTCAGTATGCGTCCAACAGAGAAGAATTAGCCGAAAGAAGCTAACATACCTCTCCTAAGATCGAGGGGATTGCAGATGACGAGGCAATCGGCTTGTGTGTAGTTGCTGGAGGCTTGGCCAAATTGGTAGCCGTTTCATCTGCACCTTCGGGGATGGCTAGATCCGGCTTGGCTAAAGGCATCGGCACTGCCCCAGCTTTCCCACTAGAAGCGTCAGTCGTCTGCATGGAAGGTGTTTAGCCTATGTAAATGTTGATAAATCGGCAGAAAAAAAGAAGTAGGTGGTAAGAGCATGAAGGGTGATGATTTTCGAAACCTCCTGGCTCGACGAAGAAGCTTGCAGTCCTTTGCGAGCTCTCTTGGGACCCACAGCTGGCCCCGCCTCGACTGATGCTCGGGGGGCAGCAGGTTCAGGAACTGGCCTTTTCCTGGGAGCCGATGGTGGCACATCTGGCTGGTTTGGTGTGGCAGTCCTCTCAGAGTCTGTTGGGCTCGACTCTCCTTGATCAGGTTGTGTGTCCTCGTGGGAGGTGTCCTCGACGGAAGCCTGCAAGAGAAGGAAAGCTATTAGACACGAGCGTGTCTGCAAGAATGAAAGAATGAGAGAGATTAACCAAGGCATGGATCAGCGTACATGCGAACTTTCTGGAGAAGGGCTCCGGCGCCTCAAAGTCTTCCTGGCAGCTACCTTCTTCACCACCGTTCTTGTTTTAGTTGGAACTTGAGGGGCCGCTGACCTTGAAGTTACTTGCTTCTTAGAAGCCGATTGTGGTGTTATCGGCTGGTTCTGCATCATGACCTTTTTCAAAGGTGGCGAGTTTTTGCAGAAAAGAACCACAGGAGCTGGCGGAAAGAACTCAAAGGGGGAGCCATCACTGTGCGTAGGTTCAGGGCCATCTTGTTGCTGCAAAGAGAAAGAGTGGGTTAGTAGAAGAGTCATTTGTGAGCTGCATCAAGAAAATTTACAAGTAGTGGTACCTGTTCCACGGGGATGTCATAGTCAGCATCGAGCTGTTTCAGCAATGGTCCCAGAGCTCTCCTGAAGGCGTGAGTCTTCCACATCGACCACCAGTCTTCAAAGCCATCGGTTGATGAGGCGAAGGTGAGGTCGTTGGGAATTGGGATGGTCAGAGCATCAAAGAAGGAGTAACACCTTTGACTGGTGAGAGGATCAGGCAGGTCGGCTCTGCTCTCCGTAAGATGGTGGAGAAAGAGATGGGGAGGTACTTGTCCAAGGCCAAATTGCCGAGCCACTACGACCGGCTGGTAGAACTCATACCCAGGTTTGATTATTCTGTTGGATGTACTCATGCCAACTGGAAGGAAACAGGGACGGATCACAGTGGAAAAGAGTTTCCGAGTGCTGGTGTCATCGGCAAAATTGTCTAGCCTGAAGGAGAGTGGATTTTCAAAATGTTCCGATTCTTCCGTGTAAGGAAAGAAGATAGGATTATCCAGGCCTTGGAAGAAAATACTGAACCACTTGGAAGCTTCCTGAGGGGATAGTTTGCTACCTGGCAGCCTATACAAAGCTTGGCCATAACTAGTGCATCGGATCTGCTTCCCTGTGACATCTGGGAAGGTACAACTCGCCAAAAGGGGAAAGTTGGGGACATGGTTTTGAAAATACAGCTGAGCCCATAGCTGAATGAACCACCAAGGACCACCTGTTTTGACTGCTATGCCGGAGAACAGTTTGACAGACATCAATTGGAGATATCGATAAACCTCTCCAAGGAACAGTTTGCCGACGCCAAGTTGAGTACCTTTGGCAAGCTCGTAGGCTAAGGAGAGATAATTCTTGGTTGGAGCAAGGGAAGGGCCACAGAATATGAAATGTTCTAGCCAGAATTTGAGAAAGGCTGTGTGTTCTTTCTCTGTGACAGGGCCCTTTGTTTTCATATGGCGTTGGAGGTAGGCACCCCAGTTCGTGCAGTCTGTTTTAGAAGACAGTTTGTAGGGGACTTTGGTCAGTTTAAAAGCAGAGGGGCTGGGTGATGTAACATCTTTAGAAGATTCTCATGTTTTTCAAGGGGAGACAGTGACAAATGCAAGGCATCGGCTATTCCCGTGGTTTCCCATTGGGATTGGTAAGCTCTAGCTACCCTGCTGAACCAAGAGACCCAATGTTCAGGAGGATTAGGCCAGGCTCGCAAGCAGTCGGCCCAAGAGTTTAAATCTAGGTCTTGGCTTACGAAGGGGATTCGGTTTGCTTCGCAAGAAATCAGATGGGCGGGACTAGATGCTGTACGAGGGCCAAGACAGAGAGAATTTGGGAGAGAAGGATGCGGCAGCAGAATGTCTGAAACCTAGAAAATTTAATAATGGAATAAGGCATTAGTTCAGGTGTTTGCCATTAATTCTAGCATCGCGTTCAGACTGCGGGGAGTAGGCGTACCTTCAGACCGGAGACCCCTGGGTTGGTGTTGGACGATTCCGCCATCTAGTTTGCCGGCGGAGATGGATCTGTGCAATTGGGGATCGAGGGTTCTTTGCGCTGTGAGCTCGATTTGGTTGATGAGCAATTGGAGATCTGGGTCGCTCTTTTTGAAGAGGGTCGCAGGTTACCGTTTGAAACTGGGAAGTGGCCGCTCAGATTTGTCTAAGTATGCGACCAAACTTGACCTTGTCAACGTTTTTGGGGAAAGCCGATGTTCTATCATCGGCTCTTTGGGCTGTGACTTGGTTGACTGTATGAGCGTAGCAGGGTGAAAACCGATACGTTGCTATCGGCTTCTGGAACATCGACCTATGTGACTATCGGCAAAATTGAGTTGGAAAAGCAATCTCCGAGTTGACAAAAGCCATCCTTGTTCATTCAAAAGACGATTATTTACAGTGGAGCTGATTGCTTACAAAAGGAAATCTACTACTACTACTACTAGTTCCTAATCTAGAGGCCGAGGTCGTCGCTGCTGTCTTCGCCGTCGTCTTGTTCGCTGTCATCAGCGCTGGTGCCGGCGTCGTCTTCGCTGCTGCTGCTGAAGATGCCAGCGGGGGCCCCCTCGTCCTCGTCGTCGTCTTCGGTGTCCTCGCTGGACCCGGCGCGGAAGCGCTTCACCGGTGGATACTCCTCGGAGGAGGTGTCCTCCTCCGACTCCTCCTCCTTGTCGGAGGACTCGACGCCGTCCCAGGACCAGGCGTCGTCGCTGCTCTTCGCCTCCAGTTCCCCGTCGACGAGGAACTGCAGGTCCGCCTCGCCGTCAGTCAGGGACGCGTCGTCCTCCGACCAGGTGGCGAAATCCCAATCCCTCTCGTCCCACCATTGTGGGGCGAGAGCGTTGTACGCCGCCGTCGGCGGGTGCTCTGGCGTCGGCTCTCGGTCGCTCATTGTGTTGGAGGCTTGGGAGGACAGGCCAGATGAAGAAGAGGAGGCCATGGCGGAGGAAGAGGGTTTTTTTTTCGGCGGAGAAAGAGGGTTTTTTGGCTACTGGAGGAAGATGGGGACTGCAATCCGCTTAGATGAATTTAAATAAGGGGAATAGTGGGAGGCGGTTCAATGCTATAGCGGTTTCCCAGAATGTGCTGCCGAAATTGTCAAATCATACACTGCGGAGAAGTGGAGAAGACAGGGCATCATGATGAGGGGGTGGCGTGACGATTCTGTTCTGCAACGCATTCTGCCAACGCGTAACCCGATACAGAAAAAAAGAGGAGAAGGGAAAACAGAGTGGTTTTGGAATTATTATTGCCAAAACCAGGGGGGCATGTGTTATCGCCATATTTTGGCCAAAGGAGGAGATGGGCCGTAATCAAGATGGGCTTAGAAGATACGTATATGCAACGTGTTGTTGAATCGGCCTCGTGCGTTGATTTGGGCTAAATTGCCCGTGTATCTTATATTGTAATAGGTTCCGTTTCGATTTAGGTAAGAGATAGAGTTGTAGAGTTATTCCAAAGATAGAAAGTCTCCGGACTATAAATATGTACCTAAGGTTATTGAGAAAAGGAGGACAATCACGTTCACAACAAACACAATCTCGGCGCATCGCCACCCCTTGTTTCTAGGGTTTTTCTCGGGTAAGTGCCATGCTGCCTAGATCGCATATTGCGATCTAGGCAGTATCTACTTATGCGTTATTTGGTGTTACTCGTACTGAAGCCTTGTTGATGGCGAGTAACACTATTATCATAGATTTGTTTAGGCTAGCATCAGTACTTTTCGCTATGATTGTTTAGTCATGCTACCTCTAGCTATCTCGCCGCCTTTGCACCTTTTCCCGGGTGTAAGGGTGGCATCTTGCTTGATCTTTATTTAAGTCGATTTGATCTGTTATAGTTGTGCCTTGTTCTCCAAGGTTTAGTTTGATATCTACATGATCAGGCCTTGCAAACGGGTTGAACGATCCAGTAGTATGGAAGATATGGTTTACCAATCCGAGAGGAGTTGTTCCGGGAATTGACGTTACGTTGGTTTTTAGGCCTTCTCTAGGATTAGTTTTCTATTATCTTTTGTATCTACCAGGCTCAATTACGTGTAGGACGTTCCAATTATGTAGTAAAAACGTTAAACTGTCGTAGATCGATTTAACTTGTAATGATGAAGCAAAAACCCCATGTTATCGTAGATCTAATGCAGAACCATGGGATAATCGGCTCTAGGAGCCGATTCACAGGGAAACCTGGGAGCCGGTCACGGCTCGAATTTTACGTATGCTTGTTTACCATGCAGGAAACCAATCGAAGCAATCCTTCACCTTCCTGACCAGGTATAGGTCAGGTGGCACGCCCTCGAACCAAGCCAGGACGTGTGCCGGAGTTTTGCGGGCCGTTGCCCGAGGGACCAGGGCCCACCAGCAGTCCTGGGAGCCTCCCGGCTCTCCGTGTTGCCCGTCGCTGCTCGCCGGTGGGTTTTGGTAGGCAACAGCAGCGAAAATCTATCTGTGGTCACCCCCTGAGCCTTAGGGTTTCGTAGGGAAGATATAGGCGAAGGGGGAGAGTCGGAGGCTGGGCAGGTGGGCCACACCTTCCCTAGGCGCGGCCTTAGGTGGGCCCGTCCCTAGGAGGGTGTGGGCCCCCTGCGGCCCCCTTCGCTCCTCCTTCTGGCTTCCTTCGTCCTCTGGTAAAATAATATGCTTCCATATTTTTTTGGTATTTTTCTGATCTTCGCGAAATTGCACTGAAACGCCTTCTTATCCATCAGAATCCATACTCCGGCAGTCCATCCTCCAAGAATCATCCAACATGCATAAACATATGAAAAGCCATAAGTAATACCTCATAATAAGACAAATATCAATGAATAGAGGTAAATTATGATATAGAAAGGTGATGCAAATTGGGCGTATCAGTAGGATGATCGGTTGGGACATTTTTATTTCTTCTCAAAACTCGGCTTTAACGGCCTCCCTTTGAAAGATGTGGGCATTGCACAAGTCTAGAGCCCCCAAGACACAAGTATGGCCGACGAAGTGGTCATCTCTCTTTTTAAATTTGTTGCGGCATGGGTCCAACACCTATAGAGGCTATAGATCCCCAAGTGGATTGCTAAAAATTGTCTAGATCAACTCATGAAAGATGTTAGATGGAAACCGAACGTGTTAGAAACCACATTAATTGGCATTCACCATTTCATGCTCAGAGTTGCATAGCTTCCAAACATAACAATTTTGTCAATCATGACGTTGAAGTCTCTTCTGTCCACACCTTGTCTTGGAATCTAACCACATATTAAACTTGTACTTCCAGGTGCCCACTGGGGCCCTCATATGTTTTGATGTTAAACCAAGGAATTACACTTTCTAGGCTATGTCAATAAATAGATCTATTGTTTGGTAACTTCCACCAAATATGTCTATCATGCCCATGGTTAAAATGATCCCATGTAGTTGCTTCCAGAATTCATAGACAATTTGAATATAATTAACATGAATCCCTCATGTATGTGGATGCTTCACTTCTTCCAATTTGAAATATCAAATCAACGATGCCAAGTCTAGCCTTCCGCCATCCAACCATGCCAAGCCATCAAAACTGACCTTCGTGCCATCACCAATAGTAACCGCCATGGTCGGGTGTTCTGTGTTCTAACTATAAAACCTGGTCCTATTGTTGTCCTCACCCAACCTTGGGCGTGTTTGGTTTCTCGTTTCTCCGTTTCTTGCATGGGAGGGGGAATAAGGACGTTTGGTTCCACACGCGCGGAGGAATCTTTGCATCGCACGAGTTTCAAAGCATCCCTCGGTCTGGCTCTGGAGGAACGCCCAAATCGGACGTTTTCACGAAGCCAAGTTCTTCTCGCGCTTGCGGGGGAAGAAGATGCACGTGCGCATGCGAGGGAGGGATGACGGGAGCTCGCAAAATATGGCGGGAGAAATTGGGGTTACTGCCTGCCGATTCTCAGTGGCTGTTTACACCGCCCCTCCACCGGCTCCAAAATCCCCGTCACCATTTCCCCCAATTTCGAGCTCTCCCTCCAAATCCTCTTCCTCACTGAGGAGAAGGTAAGCGGAGCCTCCTACTCCAGTGGGTCTAGCTCATCTCCGGCAAGCCTTCGTACTCGGTTGTCTCCGACATGTCGTCCTTGTCGGTCGAGATTGATATCATGGTAAGAAACACCTAACCCTAACTCTCGCAGCTTACATTTGTTGCCATGTTCTAGCTCACAGTTCACATGTTCGCTTTTGCTCGCTTCTAGTAGATCGTGGTCCATTTTGGAAGTTAGTATTCATGTGGTACTGTTAGGATTGGCATGTGTTGTACTCCCTCCATCCGCAAATAAGTGTACTTATAGACTTGTCCTAAGTCAAAGTTTAATGAAGTTTGACTAACTTTATAGAAAAACGTATCAGTATTTATGTCTCTAAATTGATACCAGTAGATATATTTTCAAAATTAGTTTTATAATATATCAATTTTATGTAATATATGTGGCTATATTTATCTAAATATTTGATCAAACTTTACTAAGTTTGACTTAGCCAAAAAGATAGAAGAACACTGCGTATGGAGGGAGTAGGTAGTATTAGTGTTACAAGTATACTTCTTCCTCTAGAACTGAACATATTGCATATCTCTGGTGTCGTAGGATAAGATTGAGTCCCCTAATCTGTTCGCAACCTCTGTGAGGCATCTGCGTTATGTGTCGATGCCTATACGGTGACCAGGAGGAAGTTGGCCATGTCATGGCCAGCATCTCTATCCACCTTCGTCCTGAATCAGGTATGCTAGTTGATCGAGAAAGGGGGTTTAGTTGGTCGGGAATTCAGAGAGGTGTATGCGCTTGATTGCAGAGGATGTCTTCAAGTTCTGTGACCAAACAGTCACTTTGAACTGGGTGTACAACCACATGAGGCACTGGAGAGTTAGGTGGATTTGAGTGCTGAGGATCAAAAGGATTGAGAACGTGTGTTGGGTTCAGGATACCTCTGATGTAGTGACGGACGATGATGATTACTATGTGCACACCAAGGTTTGATATATTTGCACTTGCATCAGTAGTTGTAAAGCTCATATATGAACTACATGTCTTGAACTAATTGTCCCATGTAGAGTCGGTCAAAAGACACCGAGTTGATCAACAAGCCCATTGAGAACTTTCCTCAGACGAAGATGATCTACGGACCTCGCATTCCCGTTGCCCCCGTCTCTATGACCGATATACACCGTGCTCTTAGCCACCTGCTGGAGCACAGTGGACAGACGGCCATGTATCTTGCCATGACCCTTGAACGCAGGATGAGCTGGTTCACGGTCTTTCTGAACAAGCACTACCTCTGAGCAGCAGACTGAGCTGTTTGAGGAGGTGCTGGTAGCGGTGCTGATGATAAAGACTGTGATGTGTATTTTAGAGTAGCTAGGCTGGTGAACTTTGGTTGCGGTGATCACGAAACTTTGGTCTGTATATTTTGGAGGTGGTATTCAATTATAATCCCTCCGTATGTGATGAACTGTTGCATCTCTGACAGTTGTTCGTAAACTCGTGCTGCAGCACACCCGCCATGACTGATTATGTCGATTCAGTCTTAATATAATCTAATAGTTATCTGAATTGCAATTATATGAACTTTGTTTTCTGCCTCGCTGATGTTGGGTAAGCTCACCTCACAAGAGAGGATGTAAGACTATCAAGGACAATGCAACTAGCCAAATAAGTACTCCCTCCGACCCATATTAGTTGATTTGGATTTGTCTAGATTTGGATGAATCTAAACACTGTTTAGTATATAGGTTCATCCAAATTTTGATAAATCCAAGTCAACTAATATGGTTCGGAGGGAGTATCAATTTGTTGAAAACTAAAAATACATAGAACCAAACAACTAAGACTTGACTTCTAAGCCTTTATATAAATAAGAATACATGTAACAAACGAATGACACTTTTGATACGAGAGATTATATTGCCGCGCATAACTTTCGTATAACCATGATTTTTAAGCGTGACTAAAAACACGAGCAACCAAATACGTCCATTGTGTTCTTAGACGATGTGAGTTCTTCTAGGACACCAGGGCCACCGCCGGTGTTGAGGGTACGTTTGGATCACGCCCCAGCTAGCCTTGCCAAATTGGCACGCCAAAAATTTGGCGAAGGATTCTGCCGCCCAGATCTCGCCAGTGCGTGGGCGTAGAAACTGAACGTGACTACCAAAAAATTGGCGTGGTTCTGAATCTCTGGCACTGATCCAAATATTTGGCTGGGCAAGCAGCGGCTGTAATCCAAACAGCCCCTAAGGCCGCGGTAAACCACCGGAGATGGTGGACTTGGAAACAAGAGAACTGAACAAAGATGCGACATGGAAAATTAGGGTTGGCGTGTGGTGTTGACACGAGGTAGAAGATCAGCATGGCTAAACTGAAATCCAATGCCTAGCAGAAAAGGTTGACTGGCAAATACATGCGGAAGTACTCTTGTGTCACGAGAGGAGGCCTGTCACGATTCGTGGGTTCACTGTGGCCATTGATTGGCGGGCTGTTGGCTCAGACTGAATAGTCAAAGACCCAAACTGGAGACTCACGACACGAGTAGCAATTTCATTTCTCCCGAAACCGAAAACCCTTTTCACCGCCCGCCGCCGCCGCCCTAGCCAAGCCTAGCAGCCATGGAGGGATCCGCCGCCGAGCCGCTCCGCACCCGCGTGTGCATCATCGGCAGCGGCCCCGCCGCGCACACGGCGGCCATCTACGCGGCCCGCGCGGAGCTCAAGCCCGTGCTCTTCGAGGGCTGGATGGCCAACGACATCGCCGCCGGGGGGCAGCTCACCACCACCACCGACGTCGAGAACTTCCCGGGATTCCCCAAGGGAATCATGGGCATCGACCTCATGGACAACTGCCGCGCCCAGTCCGTCCGCTTCGGGACCAACATCCTCTCCGAGACCGTCACCGACGTCGACTTCTCCGCGCGCCCCTTCCGCGTCGCCTCCGACACCACCACCGTCCTCGCGGACACCGTCGTCGTCGCCACGGGTGCCGTCGCTCGCCGCCTCCATTTTGGCGGGTCCGACACCTACTGGAACCGCGGCATCTCTGCCTGCGCGGTCTGCGACGGCGCCGCCCCCATCTTCCGGAACAAGCCCATCGCCGTCATCGGCGGCGGGGACTCCGCCATGGAGGAGGGCAACTTCCTCACCAAGTACGGATCCAAAGTGTACATCATCCACCGGCGCAACACCTTCCGCGCCTCCAAGATTATGCAGGCTAGGGCGCTCTCCAATCCCAAGATCCAGGTTGTTTGGGACTCTGAGGTCGTCGAGGCCTACGGTGGCGAAGGTGGTGGCCCGTTGGCGGGGGTCAAGGTCAAGAACTTGGTCACTGGCGAGGTCTCTGACCTTCAGGTGGCCGGGCTCTTCTTCGCCATCGGGCATGAGCCGGCCACCAAGTTTCTCAATGGCCAGCTTGAGCTCCATGCGGATGGGTATGTGGCCACCAAGCCAGGCTCTACACATACCAGTGTAGAGGGAGTCTTTGCTGCTGGGGACGTGCAGGATAAGAAGTATCGTCAGGCCATTACTGCCGCTGGATCAGGTATGACAGTACCACTATGGTAATTTATCAAGTTTAAGTGTTGCTACTTGCTAGTGATCAATTTTTTACACATATAGGTAATCTTAAGTATATAATTTCATATGCTTAGGAATCAGTTGCTTCTTTGCGCGTGTAAATTTCACTAGAAACCACCCATAATTTATCAGTAGCTTAATGTTGGTTCCAGAATTTAACTAATATAAGATATAACGCCAAAATGTATTAAAGTATCATGAACTAGTGTTTATATGGACAATATGATGTGGTGTTTGAGCATTTGTAAAAAGTGAGTTTGATTGTTTATATTGCACGTCATTGCACTAAAACTTTTGTTCACTATATGAAGTATTAGTAACATAAGTAGCAGGGTTCCATTTCTTGACAATAGCAGAATAAACCCCGAGTGCAAACCAAATGAAAGCAGAAAAGGTGTACCGGAACAAACTAAAACTTCAGGTTTTTGCTGCCTGCATAGCTAAAGTAACATACTCCCTCCGTCCCAAAAAGGATGTCGCAGATTTGTCTAGATATGCCTATATCTATACGTGTTTTAGTGTATCGATATATCAAATCTAGACAGATATGTGACATCCTTTTCGGGACAGAGTAGGTAAAGTGGGAACTAAGCTGAACAATTGAAGCTAATTCTAACAAGCTGCATTAGCACTTATTATAACAGCCATCAGGTCTCCGAACATAGGTGCTCTTGCCACATTCTCAGTAGTTGCAGTCGAATCTCCAGGACTAGTTGGCTGCAGTGGAGCTCGATTTCTGATTAGCCCCTGATTCCTCCTCGTGTAGCTTCAGCGCATACTCCAGCCAGCAAAGTTTCCCTTTAGCTCCAAATTGTGAACCTGCCCAGTGTAGTGAGAAACATGCGTAGCAGATCAGATCAACAGGGTTGTAATTAATTTCCCTTCAAATCCTGCACTGTTCCATATTTTCCATAGCGTTCCCAGTGCATAGGATATGACTAGTATTAACTCATAGCTGATCGAGAAATTATTGGACTGGTGAGGAATTTCCTCTTCGTGCTATTATGAAACTTTTGTCAGGATTAAAAGGGAAGTCTTCATGTAATTAGTTTCAGGTGCTTTAAACTTGTGATAACAATGAAGGGCATGTTGTTTATTTCGGTTAGAAGATCACGGTTCTGTGCTATACTGTTATTGTACGACTTTAAAACTCGTGAAAGCAAGCGCGGAATGTTATAGTGATCTCATGGTAGTGACACTCAAGCAATCAGGTTGAATCTATATACTTAGTAAGGTTCCATTCCAAAAGTATTAGTCAGCCTAGAACCCTCACGGGGGCACATATAAGTATATTTATCAAAAAAATTGTGGTGTAATTAAACTTTCTCGCAATGTGCATGCTGAAAAATATCCAGTAGGAAGTTCTTTTAAAGATGTCATAGATGCTCCTTTCCGAAGTATTGGATCTGCCACCTCAGTTTGTGTGGTATTACAATTGTTGCTGGAAACATGTGAATGCTATACATCACCTTCAATGGTCAATGATGGGCACAAAGCTAACATATCCTTACTCTGAAATGCATCTTCTTGGTACAGAGTTTTCCTTGTCTGTCTAGGAAGTTTATGTTTTACAGTAAAATCTCATGTTGGTCAATCAATGTTTAACAATTAACATGGTAGTATAAGGTGCACTCTTTTTCTCTTCTTAGTAGTTTCAGATGTGTGGTTCGAGATTCAGTCTTAATTGCAATATATCTACCTGCTGAAAACATAATTTATTGGGAATTGGCATTAGTAGTTCCTTCTGAGCGTATATAATTCTGCGGCAAAGATCTAACTCGGTATATACAGGATGCATGGCTGCTTTGGATGCGGAGCACTATCTGCAAGAGGTCGGTGCACAGGAGGGCAAGTCCGATTGACTATCTCAGGATGAAGAGACCACCTCCAGCCCTTCCAAAAGTCCGTTGGCGGCGCGGAAAGCTGCATTATGAGCTTTCTGGTTTAGGTTGTCTCTACTGCCTATTGTTTCTGTTGATTTCTTATGATGCTTAACAGCACAATATTATTCGCTGTCGCTAGGTCCCAGATCATCTCCATTAGTGTTCTGGAAAATGATACGAATTTGGTGTCGATGGAGGCCGAATTTATTTATCATTGATGAACTTGTGCTATTCTGGTATCTATTTTGCTCTGTATGGTATAATGCTTTCGGCTACTGGACTTTAGCCATCTAGGGTGCGGCACTCAACCGCTTCGCCTAGCAGCACAACGCCTGTATTGCTCTCCCACAACCCCGTTTTCATGGTTTAGGCTGCTCCCATTTCGCTCGCTGCTACTACGGGAATCGCTTTTGCTTTCTTTTCATATTCTGACACATTTCCGAGGATGTCTGGTATTTCTTGGCTCATGCCTTCATGGGTTACTATTAGGGTTGTAGGTGTTGGTCCTGCTTAGGCCCGCAAAACAGGATGTTTAGTGCATATTGTACTACATGTACGATTAGAGCCGGTCTACAAATTGTAATGCTTATAGTATGTATTATAGCCTGAATCGGTTGCCTGCCGCTTGCAACCCTAGTTACTATGGTTCAGAAAAATGGGACGATGGGACTGGATGCCACTAACCACTAAACAGGTACACCAGCTGAGATTTTGGAGACAATACAATACCTCCGACATCGCATAAGTTCATATAGTAACATGTACACCAAGTTCCAAAACAGAACAACTTTTGAACACAGACCGTGCCAACTACTGAACTAATCCAGACATGGGGTTCTTCGCAAATTTTGCGTATGCTGGAAATTCAGAGAAATTTCGGTTAGTGTTTATGGCCAATTCACAAGAGTCTAAGACTGGCTAGATTTGGATTACTACTCATGTATGTAGATTATTTTCTTATGGTTATGATAAAACCTTAATCCAGAAGAACATTTGAAGTACAGAATGCCCTTGTTTTATAATTTTATAGAAGTAGATTTGATTTCCTGATCTGCTGCAACTGCTCTAGCCTGCTATGGCATCCGATAGAGCATGTGAGGCGGGTCGTCCCTCCTGCTATGGCATTTCGAAGACGTTCTCTTTGTCGCTGCCAGGATGCCTGAAAACTATGCTCAACACCATTGATATATATATGCTTTGCACAACCAAAAGCAACACTTACCAAAAAAGTGACGTTGATGAATACTCGACTTTAGCAACTGTCTTAATTTGATAATTTTATAGAATAGAGTATCTATGATGCATATTCAGTTGCTTGCCGAAATTCAAAAACCATGCTCCAGTTTATTTTTGCATATGACATCAATGCCATTTCAGATATTAATAGGGGTCACACACATCCTATAATTTAGAGAACTTAACGTACTAATACTAGGGGAGTAGCAGTCTCCGGACTGATTGGATTTGGATTGCTCACGTATAGCTAAGTAATTTCCTGATAGGATTGTATGGTCATGATAAATCGGGATTTAACAATTGGAAGTTGTTCTTATGACCGCTCAGAGCTCCCTTAGTTTTGTCCTGAATTCACCCTGCTGTCGACACAATTGTACTAGTCGATATCTTGACCCTCCTCCACCGCAAGGAGGGCATTCCATTGTGAATTTCCGATAAAAACTTGAGCATGTGTGGCTCATCTTCGGGCCGGCGCTTGATTTCTATTGATTTTAGCTCCTTGCACCAGAAAGCAGGTGGCCGGCTTTGTGAAGCTTCTTGCCCCCTCTTCCTCCCCTTCTTGGCTGTTGTTCATGTACACCGGCTCTTTGTGAAGCTAAAAACTGTTGTTCATGTACACCGGCTCAGTGGATATAAACCAAAAACAAAATGAATGTACCAATGTAAGTGCAATGTTTATTACAACGTACAGTGCACTGGTTCAATCAAGCTTCTCCAAGTTAAGCGCGCTTACGAGGATGCTTGTCGGAACATGGAAATTGGTTCCAACACTACATTCTTCGAGGAGCAAGGTCTTCAGATTATGCAGCACCGGGAATTCTAGAGATTGTTTCCGTTGGAAATATAAACAGTAATCCATATGATTTAATCCGAATAATAAATTGATAAAACATGATCATACAAACGGTACTAAAACCAATTATGGAGATCAACAAAGTAGATAAATAGATTACATCTATAGGAGATAAACCTATCACATCTACGCCAAACGCTAGAACAAAGAACTCTAGCATAATTCGAAAAAGACAATTGAGGATCACGTACAGTGTAGGCTGAATAGCAGCCACAACGTCGCCCATGTTGAGGTTGTCGAAGAGGTCGCTAACGTCCGGAAAGAAGTCGTCGTTCGGGAACTCGTCGTCGGACGATGTTGTGGTTGCCAGTAGTCGCGCTTGAGCGCTCCCCAAAAACCTGATCGCCCCTCACCCGAAAAGGTTCACGAGAGACGGGGTTCCGGAGGCCTACTGTCCCGATCTGGCGGTGCACGCCGCAAGCCGGGATGGGGAAGACGAAAGCGGCGGCGCAAGGTTCTGGAGGTAGGCGCGTGTGTGTATTGATACGGTACCGATTAGGTTTAGCCCGGACGCTTATATAGTGCAGGTTAGGAGGATCGTGGACTTAGCCCATGTCCGAGTCGGTAACAGCCACGTCCATAAAAACTGGAAACGGCTGTAATTAACGCGTCCGTTAATGACTCATAATCAGTTTTTCCAACAAGCAAAATAAAGCTCGGCTCGGCGAGATTCCCGCAACCCGTGGCGCGCGCGCGTCGTGACGAGGCGAGGCGAGGCGGGCATCGTCGGAGGAGGAGTGCGCGAGGGCTACTCTTCTTGTCACACATTAGTGAGTGGTGCAACACTCTACTATATAAGGTGGTCCAACTCCCCTTCAACTAGTAATGTGGGACTAAACTTTAGCACCACTAGCACAACCATATGTTGCCATACACAAGTGGGCCAAAGAGAATTTCAGAATTTGTCTAATGGGCCAATAGCCCAATATACACCAAATTCCAACAATCTTCCATAAAGTCTCATTGGCACATCACATTACTTTTCTTTCAGAACATTGTTTTATATACCGGTGTGTAGTGGAGACTGTTAAGTTGAACTTCCACGTTAAACTTCATGCTACACTAGCTTGCAACTTGAATAGTGGACTATACCTTGAACTACAAATTTTCTGCGCGCTAGTTTCACACAAAATCTAGACCGGTACAGAGCTACCGTCGGCTTCCCCGCGGTTTGGAGCTTATGCATCATACTCCAGGGCCTTTCATGAGTTTATTAGAGAGCACCCAACTTTCACGGACTGCGACGTTTGACAGTCAGACTCACATAGGTGTGTTCCTCAAGAAATATTCTGCAGAACAACATCTCCGCTTATAAAAAGCCACTTGGAACACATTAAGATAAATATCAACCTGCCATGCAGATTAAGAGAGTATTTAATTTTTATGGAGATGTAAATATAATATGGGGATACTCTCCTCTCAGCTGACCAACAGCTTGTCTCCCAGCTCTAATTCACGGGATCTCCGATCACATAGAGTGGGTTGCCACTAGGATCAACTCATAGCGTGGGTCTCAAACCCATCTCCCTCGATGCATTATCTATCATATTGCGTGATAAACCCTTTGTGAAGGGATCTGTCAGGTTCTTAGATGTTTGGATATAATCCAACGCAATAACTCCGGAGTTTCTCAGTTTCCTGACAGATTTCAATCTCCTCTTCACATGCCTTGATGACTTCATATTATCCTTAGAACTGTTTACTTTGACGATCACAGTTTGATTATCACAGTTCATCGGGATGGCGGGTATTGGTTTTTCAACCACAGGTAAGTCTATCAAGAGCTCACGAAGCCACTCTGCTTCAATAGTGGCTGTGTCTAATGATGTGAGTTCTTCTTCCATTGTTGACCTCGTTAAGATGGTCTGCTTGCAAGGCTTCCAGGAAACAGCGCCACCACCAAGTGTAAACAAATAACCACTTGTGGCCTTAATCTCATCAGCATCAGATATCCAATTTGAATCACTATAACCCTCAAGTACCCGTGGATACCCAGTATAGTGAATACCATAACTCGCAGTGCCTTTCAAATAGCGCAAAACTCTTTCAAGAGCATGCCAATGATCATCTCCAGGATTTGACACAAATCAAATCAGTTTGCTTACAGCAAAGGATATGTCAGGTCTAGTATTGCTGGCTAGATACATGAGCGAGCCAATAATTTGAGAATATCTCAATTGATCTTTAGCATTCCTTCGATTCTTTCGAAGTAGCACACTCGGATCATAAGGCGTTGGACAAGAATTGTAGTTGCTATACCCGAAGCGACTCAATATCTTTTCCACATAGTGATACTGAAGCAATGTAATCCCACCATTGTCATCCTTTAGTAGCTTGATGTTTAAGATTACATCAGCCACTCCCAAGTCCTTCATCTCAAAGCAGTGAGATAGGAACTCTTTGACCTCCTCGATAACAACGAGGTTGGTCCCGAATATCAATATGTCATCAACATAGAGACACATAATAACTCCCTCGCCCCCATCATGGCGATAGTACACACATTTGTCAGCTTCATTTACAACAAAGCCTTCAGCAGTTAAAGTTCTTTCAAACTTCTCATGCCACTGCTTAGGAGCTTGCTTAAGACCATACAAAGACTTCACTAACTTACACACCTTTCCTTCTTGACCATCTACTACAAATCCGTCAGGATGCTCCATATAAATTTCCTCATCCAGCTCTCCATTTAGAAAAGTTGTCTTAACGTCCATTTGATGAACGAGAAGACCATGTGAGGCAGCCAAGGAAAGTAATACTCGAATAGTGGTCAATCTGGCTACAAGTGAGTAGGTATCAAAGAAGTCTTCACCTTCCTTTTGGGTATAACCCTTGGCCACAAGACGTGTCTTGTACTTTTCAATAGTACCATCAGGTCTAAGCTTTTTCTTGAACACCCACTAACATCCAACAGGTTTGCACACATAAGGACGATCAGTGATTTCCCAAGTACCATTAGCTAAGATGGAGTCCATCTCGCTTCGGACAGCTTCCTTCCAGTAGTCAGCATCTTGAGATGCATAGGCTTCTGAAATAGAAGTGGGAGTATCATCCACAAGGTACACAATGAAATCATCACCAAATGACTTTGCAGTCCTTTGTCTCTTGCTCCTTTTGGGAGCTTCATTGTCATCCTCCACAGGATCATCAGAGTGTTCTATCGGCATAGTGGGTTCAGGAATTATAGAAAATTCCTGACTAGATGAACTAGTCATCTCCTGATTTGATGATCTTGACATACCTTTCATAGGAAAGATGTCCTCAAAGAAAGTCGCATCATTCGACTCCATAATTGTACCAACATGCATGTCGGATACCTCAGATTTTATTATAAAAAATCTATAGCCAATGCTATGAAAAGCATATCCCAGAAAAACACAATCAACGGTTTTTGGTCCAAGCTTTCGCTTCTTGGGTATTGGAATATTGACTTTCGCCAAACAACCCCAAGTTCGTAAGTAAGAGAGTTTAAGCCTTTTATTTTCCCATTCCTCAAATGGATTCATGGTTTTATCCTTTACAGGAACACGGTTTAGGACATGACACGCAGTCATTAGCGCCTCCCCCCACCATTCCTTGGAAAGACCCGATGTATCTAACATGGCGTTAACCAAATCAGTTAGAGTGCGGTTCTTTCTTTCGGCCACCCCATTTGACTGAGGTGAGTAGGGAGGCGTCCTCTCATGTATAATACCATGTTCCATACAGAATAAATCAAATTCGTTTGAAAAGTACTCTCCACCATGATCCGACCTTAGCCGCTTGATTTTAAGATCAAGTTGGTTTTCTGCCTCAGCTTTATAGATTTTGAAGTAGTTCAAAGCTTCATCTTTAGATTTCAGAAGATAAACATAGCAATATCTAGTGGAGTCATCAATCAACGTCATAAAGTATCTTTTTCCACCTTTTGTCAACACACCATTCATCTCACAAAGATCTGAATGTATAAGTTCTAGCGGTGCTAAGTTTCTCGGTGCCGCAGCCGTATGAGACTTGCGGGGTTGCTTTGCTTGCACACAAAATTGGCACTTAGAACCTTTGACAGTGGTAAATTTCGGAATTAAACTCATATTGGCTAGCCGCGTCATGCAACCAAAGTTAATATGACAGAGTCGTGAATGCCAAACATTGGACTCATTATCATTGCAAACATGATTAATAACTTTAGTACATGAGTCTGACAAAGACAAGCGGAACAGACCTCCGCACTCATAACCCTTTCCAACAAATTGTATATACTTAGAAATTACAACTTTATTGGACTAAAAAACCAACTTAAAGCCATCTCGACATAAAAGCGATCCGCTGACAAGATTCTTATTGATGGAGGGAACGTGTTGCACATTCTTCAATTGTACGGTATTCCCCGAAGTAAACTTCAGATTTACCGTACCAACACCATGAACAGAAGCACGTGAGCCGTTTCCCATCAGCACGGAAGAGGTCCTTGAGACCTGATAAGAGGTAAACATGGAAATATCAGAACATACATGTGTATTAGCACCCGTGTCTATCCACCAATCAGGATAATGACATACTAAAAGGATAGTAGGTAAAATACTGTACCCAGCATCCTTCATCTCAGTATCGCTAATAATAACATTAGCGGACTTGCCACTGTTCCCATGTTGAGGCTTGTCAAAGCGATTAGGGCAGCTAGGAGCCCAATGATCAGGGTCACCACAGACGTGGCAAGAGCCTTTCCTCTTATCATTTTTCTTCTTGAAGTTCGTTGAGTGTGTGGCCTTGTTCTTGCCATCGAACTTTCCCTTTCCTTCAGTTTTGTTCTTACTCTTAAACTTGTGGGATTGGAAGTTTTTCCTCTGCACTAAATTGGCAGTAGAACCTCCCTCAAGTCCTCGAGCAGTTTTGTCCTTTGCTCTCGCCTTCTCTTCCACATGAAGAGACCCAATGAGATCCGTAACGGAAAACTCTTGTCTCTTATGTTTCAGTGAGGTAGCAAAGTTCCTCCACGAGGGAGGAAGCTTGGCAATAAGGCCACCGGCTACAAACTTGTCCGGTAAGGTACACTTGAACTGCTCAAGTTCTTTGGCAAGTGATTGTATCTCATGATCTTGCTCAACGACGGAGCGCTCATCAACCATCCCGTAGTCCTATAATTGCTCCATGACATACAGCTCAGTGCCAGCGTCCGAGACCTCAAACTTGGCCTCGAGCGCTTCCCACGCGTCCTTGCCATTATCAAATGACATATAAGGGTCAATAATGTTGTCCCCAAGAACACTGAACAAAGCCGCCATAAACATGGTATCGGCTTTCTTAAAGTTCGCTTCCTGCTCAGCAGAAAGATCTCCTTCAGGCTTGCCAAGAGTGACGCTATAGCAGTTTAGGTTTTCAAACCAGAGAACTGCTCTCTTGCGCCAACTCTTATACTGCATGCCGTCAAAAGGAGGCAACCTAGTAGCCGTGGCTACACCAGCGGAATTCAGTTGCCTATAACCAGGTTTTTGGATTGTTGGAAATATAAGCAATAATCCATATGATTTAATCCGAATAATAAATTGATAAAACATGATCATACAAACGATACTAAAACCAATTATGCAGATCAACAAAGTAGATGAACAAATTACATCTATAGGAGATAAACCTATCACATCTACACCAAACGCTAGAACAAAGAACTCTAGCATAATCCGAAAAAGACAATTGAGGATCACGTACAGTGTAGGATGAATAGCAGCCGCAGGGTCGCAGCAGCGTCGCCCATGTTGAGGTTGTCGAAGAGGTCGCTGACGATGTTGTGGTTGCCAGTAGTCGCGCTTGAGCGCTCCCCAAAAACCTGATCGCCCTCACCCGAACAGGTTCACGAGAGGCAGGGTTTCGGAGGCCTACTGTCCCGATCTGGCGGTGCACGCCGCAAGCCGGGATGGGGAAGACGAAAGCGGCAGCGCAAGGTTCTGGAGGTAGGCGCGTGTGTGTATTGATATGGTACCGATTAGGTTTAGCCCGGACGCTTATATAGTGCAGGTTAGGAGGATCGTGGGCTCAGCCCACGTCCGAGTCGGTAACAGCCACGTCCATAAAAACTGGAAACGACTGTAATTAACGCGTCCGTTAATGACTCATAATCAGTTTTCCCAACAAGCAAAATAAATCTCGGCTCGGCGAGATTCCCGCAACCCGCAACCCGCGGCACGCGCGCGTCGTGATGAGGCGAGGCGTGGCGAGGCGAGGCGGGCGGCATCGGAGGAGGAGTGCGCGAGGGCTACTCTTCTTGTCACACCTTAGTGAGTGGTGCAACACTCTATTATATAAGGTGGTCCAACTCCCCTTCAACTAGCAATGTGGGACTAAACTTTAGCACCACTAGCACAGCCATATGTTGCCATACACAAGTGGGCCAAAGAGAATTTCAGAATTTGTCTAATGGGCCAATAGCCCAATATACACCAAATTCCAACAGTTTCTCCGCCGGTGACGCCTGATCAAAACGACTCGGGTTTATGATGACTTTATGGACATAAGAAAATCTCAGACAACTTAAGTTGATTCGAATACATACCCCGACAGTCAAGCCCGAGAGATGTAGGTTTGCGATGTTTGGGAGGAGGGCCAGTAAGCTGCACAAGCACTTCAAGAACGCAAGATCCCGCTCCTGCATTTGCGGTGGGGTGCTCGTATAGGCCAGTGAGCCGGATGGAGGCCTCAGCTAGCAATGCCAATGGCTCCGAGTCGGGCAATCCGGAGTCGGCGTGGTAATGGTGCCTCCAGCACTCGTATGTGATCTCGAGACGCATGGAGGCGAGGCATGGATCCATGATCCTGATCAGGGGTCCGACTTTGGAGCCGTAGCAGCTTGGGCTGATGACGGCGAGGCTCCTGAGCGTTGGCGAGGTGATGTCATTTATGAACACATTGCAGCTCTCCATGTGGAGCTCCTGGAGCACCGGGCAGGACTCGCCGAGGTCCTTGGTGAAGCCCTCCTGGATCCTGACTTGGACGAGGCGTAGCGTCGTCAGGCGATATGTGAAGCCGGCGGCGGACGAGGCCGTTTCTAACGAGTTTGGCGATATCGGAGGGATGTCCGGTTGCCAGAAGATGAATCTGTCGGAGGCGGCACGGATGTCGACGTTCGCCGGGAAGTGCTGGAGGCCGCGGCGGATCCACCGGTCGGCGAAGGCGTATGTCAGGACTGACAGTTGGTGGTCCTCTTGTAATCTTAGCTCTAAGTACCTTTAAGGGTTTGTAATAACGAATCCTAAACAAGCGTGGTCCTGCTCTTATGTTATAAAGGAGCAGGAGAGGGTGGATGGGTGGCACGCAGAAATAAAACCCTAAATTTATCTCCTGCTATTTTCCTTCCTTGCAATTCCGAGCCGCCGGAGCTCTCCTTCCTTCCCCTTCCTGATGATGAACTAGTCAGCGACCCCGAGGTCCTGACAAGGTGGTATCAGAGCGTGCCCTACTTGGCCGACTCGCGATTCTCCCTCCCTCCCAACCCACATCGGCGGTGTTTTTTCTCCTCTACTTACACCTCGCTGATCGGAGTAGTTTTTCCCACCACTCCCTCCTCTAGGTTTCCAGATCTCATTGATTTGGTGTAAAATCCCTACCGCAGCCAACTCTGATGTCGGAGAGTAACAAATCTTGAGCTTCCTCTCGGTCGTCATCAAGAAATTCATCTCACCAGCACCGCAGGGACTCTGCTCTAGTCGTGGGGATAGCCTCGACAACTGATGCAGAGCATGCCGCTCTCCGAGCGCAACAGAGATCCGAGCGCGACGCGTGCTCTGTGGGACGCCGCCTCCGTTCTTACCAAGCGGAATCATCGGCGGCCATTGGCATGCTCACTAGCCAGATGGAGAACATGATGGTGATGATGGCCAGGATGCATACCAGCCTCGACCGCCTTGCTCCAACATCAGGTATCAACACCCCTGACACTGGTCAAGCACCTACCTTTGTTACTCCCCCACCGCGCACAAACACCCAACTTTCCCCTATCCCTGAGACCACCACTCCACAATCCACACCTTCCAACACAAATCCCCCACCCTTTCCACCTCAATTAGGTCGTTTAACACCCGCCCAACTACCCATTCAACCATGCACAACAGATGTTCGACGAAAAGCCATAACCACGGAGACCGAACCAATCGTGTCCACAACGACTGCATCATCTTCGCGCCCAACCTGTGTGCAACATACCACTCCCAACACCCAGCCTCACTAATACCAGCAACAATCCCTACCAATGAACCAACCCCAATACTACCAATCGCAGCACCCACCAACAAGCACCAACCAATACCCCACACCATCACTAAACCCCACCTCCACCCTGCCACAAATCCATAACACCCAATACCCAAACACTTATTCCTCAACACCAACACCTCACTACCAGCCACCTCCCACACAACAACAACCATCAAACCCACGCAAAACCGTTTCCCACCCCCACCAACACCCAGTTTCACACAACCTCCCTTCCAGCACAGCAACAATGAGGTACATATGCATACACCACATGTGGAATTACAAATCTTCACTGGTGAATCACCAAGAGCCTAGCTTCTGGAATGCGCAGATGTGTTTGATTTGGTAGAAATTCCTCCTGAAAACAGAGTCAAATGGGGACTTGCTCACATTAGAAGACAGGCTAAGACATGGATCACTAGTGCTGGACTCTCTCTGCACAACATATCATGGCAAGAACTTGGTCAGGTGCTCATAGACCGTTTTCCTGATAACACTGCAAATGACCCTATGGACCAGCTACAGCTAATGAAACAAACCAATACAGTCAACGCTTACATTGACCAATATGAGTTGTGGATGACTCAAATGAAAAGGGAAAGAAGTTATCTGCCCCAAGATTTCTATGTGGACAGATTTATCAGTGGACTAAAGGACAGCATTAAGCATATGGTACAATGCCAAAAACCAGACTCCATGCTATCAGCCTACTGGTATACAAGAAACTATGAAAATACCTATCTGTTGAATGTAAAAAAGGTACAACCTGCTGTCCCACTTCCCAGAGCATTCCCTCCCCAGTAGAATCGTCACAGGCCTCCAAACAATAACAGAGGACCTAGATTATGCTGGTACTGCAATGAAAATTTCTTCATGGGCCACAAATGCCCCCAGATGCAGCGAGCACTCAATGCCATAGATCTCCATGGCCTGGGTGAAGAAGAAGAAGACAGATTGGAGCCTCTGCCCATTATTCCTCCGCCACCATTAATCCAACAAGGGCCTATACTACTAATTCCAGAACAGGTTATTCCACCAGTGGAAGCTCAACCAGCAGTTGTTCAACCAATAGATGGGCTAATGAACATTTCTGTTGCAGCCTATAGTGGATGTCCAAGTGGTCCAACAATATCACTCCTGCTTACTATCAACAAGTCCCAAGCTGTGGCCCTGGCAGACATAGGAAGTACAAACACCTTTATGGATTTAGCATTTTCAAGAAAACACAAGATCCCCATTACTGACTCCAAGGAAAGAACAATGAAGGTAGCTGGTGGTGGCATTCTTTCTTCCACTGCTATTGCATATAATTGCAAGTTCACCATCCAAGGTCATGAATTCTGCACCAATTTCAGAATCCTCGAGCTTCAAGGTTCCGACATTATCTTAGGGGTCAATTGGTTCAAACAACACAACCCAGTTACTTTTGATTTTATTGAAAGGAAGTTGATTATTGGGACCCAAGGAAAGTTGCTGACACTAGTCAATCATTTGTTCCCTGTGGACAAACTTCTTATTACTTCTGATCAGTGCAGCAAACTTATAACACAAGGGGCCACAGGATACCTTCTGTTGTACACAGTGAGCACAGACGATACTAAAATCCAGAAGCAGCAAGCTCAATCACCTGACATTCAAACACTGTTACTAGCATTCAAGGATATATTTGAAGTTCCCACTGGCCTTCCACCAATCAGAGATATAGACCATCAAATACCACTCATGAATGATTCCAAACCTCCAAATATCAGGCCATATAGAATGTCTCATAGCCAGAAGAATATTGTGGAACAGATAATTAAGGATATGCTTCAAAAGAAAGAAATCAGAATCAGCAAAAGCCCATATTCATCCCCTATTCTGTTGGTAAAGAAGAAAGACAGATCATGGCGTTTATGCACTAATTTCAGAGGCTTGAATGAACAGACAATAAAAAATAAGTTCCCTATTCCAGTGATCAAAGATCTACTTGATGAGCTACAAGGCTCCATGCTTTTCTCTAAGTTTGACCTAAGGTCTGGATACCATCAGATCAGAATGCATGAAGCTGATATTGCAAAGACAACATTCTCCACTCATTTGGGTCACTATGAGTACCTAGTCATTCCTTTTGGCCTCTGTAATGCACCAGCAATCTTCCAAGAACTGATGAATACAATCTTTGGCCCATATATGCGCAAGTTTGTATTAGTCTTCTTCGATGACATACTGTTTTATAGCAAAACAAAGGAGGAACACCTATCTATCTTTAGGCAACACCAACTCAAAGCCAAACTCTCCAAATTCCACTTTGAACAAACTCAGATTGAATACCTAGGCCACATCATTATGGACAGGGAGTGGCTACTAACCCATCCAAGATACAAGACATTGTAAAGTGGGAAACACCAAGGTCAATAAGAAAGTTAAGGGGTTTTCTTGGCCTGATAGGCTACTGCAGGAGATTCATTCCTAGGTATGCCCTAATCTGCCTCCCCTTACACAAGGTCCTCAAAAAGAATGCATTCCATTGGGGTGAAGAACAACAAGCTGCTTTTGATCAACCGAAATCAGTCATGTCTCAGCCTCCCCTTCTTGCATTACCAGATTTTACCATACCATTCACATTGGAAACTGATGCTTGTGACACTGGTTTGGGAGCTGTCTTGATGCAACATTCTAAACCCTTGGCCTTCTACAACAAAGCATTAGGCCCAAAGAATGCAGCCCTATTTGTTTATGAAAAGGAAGCACTGGCTATCTTGCAGGCACTAAAGAAATGGCGACCCTACTTCCTCGGGAATAAGTTAGTGATCAAAACTGACCAATGCAGCCTGAAATACATAGTTAGCCAGAGGCAGCTGGAAGGAATTCAACATAAGCTAATGCTTAAGCTGCTCGAATTTGACTTCTCCATTCAATATAAAAAAGGCACAGAGAACACAGTTGCAGATGCACTTTCCCGCCAATATGAGCCAACGGAGCAAGAACCTGAACCACTCTCTTGCCAAGAACTATCAATGGCTGTACCATCTTGGACAAACGATATTATCCAGTCATATAGTGGGGACCAAGAAGGCACCAAACTGCTGCAGGAGGTTACTGTCAACCCCTCTAGTCACCTTCATTATACAGTACAGTCTGGAGTGTTGAGATACAAAGGACGAATTTATATTGGCTCATCCTCGGATCTCAGGAAAAGAATATTTGATTCATTCCACTCTTCTGCTTTTGGTGGTCACTCCGGCCCAAGAGTAACGTATCACAAACTCAAACAGAACTTTTACTGGCCAAAACTCAAACAATATGTGACTGAGAACATTGCCAAGTGCCCGGTCTGCCAGATTTCCCAAACAGAAAAAGTTCAATACCCAGGTCTACTTGATCCCTTGAGCATACCCAAAGCCAAATGGTGAGAGATCAGTTTGGATTTTGTGGAGGGCCTCCCCAAGTCTAAAGGTAAGCATGTCATATTAGTTGTGGTGGATCGACTCACAAAATATGCTCATTTCCTTCCCTTAGCACACCCATATACAGTGAAAATAGTGGCTGATCTATTCATAGATAATATTATCAAGCTGCATGGCCCTCCCATAGTCATCACATCTGACAGAGACAACATTTTTCTGAGTAAACTGTGGACAGAGATTTTCTCAGCAATGAAGATCTCGTTACACTTCTCGACAGCTTACCACCCAGAGTCTGATGGCCAAACAGAACGAGTAAATCAGTGTTTGGAACAATATCTACGATGTATGGCATTTCAAGAACCAAAGAAGTGCTGTGAGTACCTTCCTGTAGCAGAATTCTGGTACAATTGCAGCTATCACACTGCCATACAAATGTCACCGTTTGAGGCCATGTATGAGTATGCTCCTCCTCTACTCACAACACTACCTGGCCTAACCACAATGTCACTAGCAGCACAGGACACCCTCGGGGACAGACAGAGGATGATTGAGCTACTACAAAACAACTTAGCAAAAGCTCAGAAGACCATGACAGAAATATGCAGACCTCAAGCGCACATACCACTCCTTCTAGCTGGGCGACATGGTCTACCTCAAGATGATACCCGAGAGAGAAAATGCTCTAGGTCGATGTGGCATCCCGCAAAACCACTACTAGAAAATCGCGTTGAATTTGTGCATTGCATCGTCATCATCATGCATAGTTTGCATAAAACTAGTTTTGCAAACCCCGATTTGTTTTCCAAACGCCCCATCTTATTCAAACACCGAAAACCGGGTCCCCGGAATATTTTGTTTTGTCCGTTGTCGGATTGCAAAAGCGCTGTTTGAAAATGAATATTTAATTAATTGTTTTAGAGGGGGCAGTCGAACAGGCCGACCGACCCGAACGACCACCTCTGTTTATTTTAAAACGGCCCATCCCAACCAGCCCCATCTAAATCCTAAACCCACCAACTATCCTACCCACACCCCCTGGCCACCTCACCCCCTCCAATCCCTGCTTGCCACCTCACCTCCTCCCTCTCCCTCAACCACTCACACCACGCCACGTCACTCCCTCACCCCCACTCTCTCTCTCCCTCTCTCCCTTCCCTCTCTCTCCCTCTCAGGCACTCTACACCCGCACGCACCCGGTCCACCCCCCACACGCGCCCCTGGCTCTCTGCCCCGTGGGCCCCACACGCCTGGCCGCCCCTACACGCACACCACGCGCAGCACACTCTACCGCCCCTGGCCGCTGGGCCCGACCCCCACTCGCCCCCGTGGCCCAGCCACCTACCCCACTCCCTGCCTTCCCCGAATCCCACCTCCACTCCGCGGTCCCACCCGCAGCTGGCCCCAGCCCCTCACCGCGCTCACGCCACACACCTGCCCCACGCACGCGCGCGCTCCTCCCCACCCCGCAAGCCGCCGCGCCGTGCAGAGCTCACCCCGCCGCCTCTGCAGACCCCGCCAGGACGCCACCGCACCGCGCCGCCGCTCGAACCCCGCGCCTCCACTTTCTCCCCGCCGCGACGACCCCCTCGCCCCCTCACCTTCGGCCGCGTCCTGCCCTTCTCTGGCCGCGCTCCGCCCTCCCCGCTCAGCTCTGGCCGGCCTCCGCCCGACCCCAGCCGGCGGCGCGCTCGCGTCTCCTCTCTCGCCGGCTCCTCCCCTTCGGCCGCGTCTCCGTCGCCCCGCCCTGCGCATCTCCCCGACGCCGTCCGCTCGCCTGCTCCGGCGAGCTCCGCTGCGCCGCCGCTCCGTTCTTCCTTCGGCGGTCCTGCCTCGCCTCCGGCCTCCTACTCCGCCCCGTGCTGCCGCCCATGGTCACCACTCACCAGGATGAAGGTGAAGGCACTACGGAGGTTGGCCTCAACCTAGCGCTGGTGCTTTGGACGGACGCAAAGCCCGGGGATTTGGTGACGAGATCAAGGTGGTGGATCCGGCGCAGATGGAGATGATCGAACCGTCAGGGCATGCTGGCCAGCCGAGACCCTCGGAGTCGTGCTTGACATCCTGCATGGATACCGCCGCCGCCGAGGTCGCTCAGATTCTGGCCACAACCCCCTGGATCGGTAGATGCGGCGACAAAGGTTGCTGCTGGTTTTGGGGCATGATCCATCCATGCTCAGCGAGGAAAACATACTCGAGTTCCTGGGCCCTCTTTGCTGTAGCGCCAGATCGTTTGATCAACCAATAGAAGGCTGTGGATTTTGGGACCATGGTTGACCTGCTACACGGAACCGAACCCGTTCGTCCTCGACCACCAAAGCCGAGAACCCCGACAAGACCTTCCTCGCAGACTTCAAGTTCTTCCTCACGAAACGCCGATGATCCTGAAGGAGGTGCATGGAGCCACGAGAGAGACCACCGGCGCTTGAACCGAAACCACATCGAGGACCCGCGATACCTGGAGGTCGACACCGCACTGGAGCACCAAGACCTCCTACATGGAACTGCCAAGCCTCGCCAAGACCCGGCTCCGAAACGCCGAGAGCCCCAGACGCCAGTTCTTCATCCCGGACGCCATGACCGTCGACAAGAACCCCGGACACGGATGCCAAGATCATCGGCATGAGATCGAGACCCCGGACCCGAAGACCACATGCGACAAGATCTGCGTCCCGACGCCGAACCAAGTCCGGCTTCCCGGAACGCCAAGAACTAACCTCGATGTCCGCGAACGATCCCGTCAAGTTCGTCGAACCCCTGGCCCCGAACCCCGGAAACCCCCAAGATCGTCGAGAACCCTAATGTGTGAACCTTTCCTCGAACCCTATTTTATAACATATCAATTTGTTGCACATTAAATTGTCATTCCGCATGCATAGCATTGGTTTGGGGGCCTTTTGCCGATTCACCTAATAATTAACTATGGGGCCTATATGCGGGTAAATCTAGTCTCATAATGGCCTCATTTAAACTTGTGTAGCGAACCGGTACCGAATCTTGCCTTGTTATAACAACATTTAAAATTGCGGGGTAGCTAAACAACATGAACCATCTAAATAATTGTCGGGACCCCGGTTCCGCTTAATTTGACATAATTGCATCGCACTTTGCCATGCCATGCATCATGCCGATCTTCTGCCGTTTTGTTAAATATTGCATCCGGTGTTTATTCTAGTGTTTTGCTTCTTCGCGGATAAGGCCGTTGAGTTGATGTGAGCTTCGCCCCGATCTTCGGTTGAACCTTCGACAATGTTTTCAGGCGAGCATCTCCCCCTTTCTACCTATCTTACTTTTATAGTATTTATTCCCTCCTGTTGATCTATTGCTATCTGTGTTGCGATGCTTTAGTTTTCCGTACCTGTGATATACCGTGCAGCCCTATATTGCCTTGGACACATCCTATTACCTGTTGTTTGGTAGATAGTTGGACTTGCGCGTCGTAGTTGCTTGCTCAAGTGCTGATGTGTGTCGTCATATGCCACAATTGCTGATGTATTGCCGCATGTTGTTGTTGAAGCTGATCATAGCTTTACTTATTGTTCACTTTAATTTCCGTTTAACAACTAAAATTGAATAAGCAGAGGCATCGGTGGGTGATAGATAATATTTGGTTTCCGAACGCCCACTTGTGTCCCGTAAGACCCCGAGTACTTGATTCCTGTTCCTTGATTTATCGCGCTATCCACATCCGGGAGGTATATGGGACCCCCCTCAGCCAGAGCTTGATTCCGTCTTATTTCTTGGGGCCACAAACTAGTTTGAGGTTTTATTACTATCCTGTACTTATGCCATGCTTTACTGCTTTATTTACGATTGTGCGAGGTACTGCACACTGTACTGTTTAGGATCGGGACACGTTTACGCGGTGTCGACAAGCCCCGTTTGGGGTTCCCAGTCGCTCACAGCCGTCCACCCAGACCTTGAGGCCGTCTCGGAGCTTGCTTACTCCGTTGCTGGATCTACTTAAGGGGTGGCCCCCTGAAATATTTCTGAATCTTGTGATTGCTTTGTCGTGAAGACCTCGTTGGGTTTTGATTTGGTTTTTCCGAGGTTGATCGAGTGTGTGTTGCTATTGGTGCACCCCGGCCGGGTAAAACTTTCTGAAAGCCGTGTCCGCGGATATGGACGACTTGGAGCACAGTTTCTCGATCATAGACAAGCATAACTAAAGTTTACTGCTATAAATTTGACTTATAATGACTAGTAATCAGCTTCACTAGAATGGAATGGCTAATTAATACTGCCCACAATTGCTTGTTTGGTTGTCGCTTGCGACAAATGTATCTGACTAGTAAGTATTGCAACTACAACGAAATGGCTGAATAAAAGTACCAACAAATGCTGGGTTTCGGGTTTATCTCATGCTATCAGTACCTGATTAGTAATTGTTGTAACTATCACGGAATGGTTAACTAAAAGTGCCCACTGCTTATTTTATCAGGACGAATATCTATATCTGACTAGTAATTATTGCAACGATAACTGAATAAGTAAAAATGCCAACTGTGTGAGTTCCTCGGTTGACTTCCTCGTTTGGTATCGAGGGGGAAACGCCAGGACGCGTTTGTTTGATGGTAGCATCAGGTTGGTTCCGACTAGGACTTCCTTACCCCTCTCTATTTTCCGCCAGTTGTATCGAGTCTCTATAGGTTGTTTAGTGCATGCTGCCGCTGCCGCTCAGTCCACCATACCTATGTAGGCGAGGACCGCCGAATTCTAGCCTCGCCGTGTACTGGCCTCAGTACTGACGCTCCTTCTTTTTCCTTTGCCCTTTGTCGGCACCCCTTTTGTTTAAGCAGGTTTTGAGATCGACGTCGTTAGCAGGGTTACCCTTCCGGCTTGGCCTGGGCAGGGTTATGGACGCCATTGGTTATTCTTCAGGGCTCTTAGCCCCATTTGCATCTTGTCCGTAGCGGGACGCTATATCATTTTCAAGGTGATTTGGATCTTGTATATTATACCTGTATTCTTGACTCTTTGAGTCGCTGTTATATATATATCTATTCTGTGGGTCCCATCGAGGACTGTTGTGTAATGTTATTACTTCGTTTTCCACCCGCACGAAAGTGCCTGGTGGGCACCTTTGAATCGTTTCTATGCGGGTTTGGCGAATTTTGCTCAAACTTGCATAGGTCCGATTCTGAGGGTGCTAGTGGTATCAGAGCCCAGCAGTTGCGATACCCCACAAGTCCAGCCTGTAGGATAACCTAGCTAACGGCCGAAGTAGAGTGTCAAAACTATTTTGCAAAATCGGTTGGATAGTTCTGATTAGGTCTGATTTTACTCCTTACCCCTCTGCTGTTCTCCTCTTACCTCTACGTGTTTTGAATCCACTCTTTTCTCTCTCTTCGAGTCCAGGATTTCTCGTGGTTGGGTTTCCGTCGTACCTTTAGGGTTTCGCTTCCTCCTTTGGTAACGGTGTTCTACCATCCGGCGTTCAAGCTGCCTGACGAATCCGTCTACGGTGTTATCATTCTTTGTTCCATGTTTTTGCTTTCCGGTGTTCCGACGCGACGACATCATCTACGCCAATCCGATGCAGAGTCGGCATCACCCCTTTGTTTCCGAACCTCGATTGTCGAGATCTTCAGTCTGACTCCGAGAGTTGGTTGCATCATCCGCCTATTTGTGTGCAGAGTAATGGTTTGAGTGCGGGATGGAGTAGCTACCATACCACTACTCTTATCATTCGCTCTTGTACATCGAATCAGTGGATCCAGCAGTTTTACTCCGTCCACGGAAGTTAGGGGTGGCTTATTTGCTGATACCTCTACCTTTGACCTGTTGTTCCCGGAGTGTTCTCGCGACGGTCACGGACAACGACCTCTTGTTAGTGGTGTCGCGAGGATCTACACGAAGCGCGGAAGATCGGACGCTGACCCTCCTTCCGGTACCATGAGGCGGATCTCGAGGGCGAGATCCATTGTTAGTGGTGTCGAATTGTGGCATCCCGCAAAACCACTACTAGAAAATCGCGTTGAATTTGTGCATTGCATCGTCATCATCATGCATAGTTTGCATAAAACTAGTTTTGCAAACCCCGATTTGTTTTCCAAACGCCCCATCTTATTCAAACACCGAAAACCGGGTCCCCGGAATATTTTGTTTTGTCCGTTGTCGGATTGCAAAAGCGCTGTTTGAAAATGAATATTTAATTAATTGTTTTAGAGGGGGCAGTCGAACAGGCCGACCGACCCGAACGACCACCTCTGTTTATTTTAAAACGGCCCATCCCAACCAGCCCCATCTAAATCCTAAACCCACCAACTATCCTACCCACACCCCCTGGCCACCTCACCCCCTCCAATCCCTGCTTGCCACCTCACCTCCTCCCTCTCCCTCAACCACTCACACCACGCCACGTCACTCCCTCACCCCCACTCTCTCTCTCCCTCTCTCCCTTCCCTCTCTCTCCCTCTCAGGCACTCTACACCCGCACGCACCCGGTCCACCCCCCACACGCGCCCCTGGCTCTCTGCCCCGTGGGCCCCACATGCCTGGCCGCCCCTACACGCACACCACGCGCAGCACACTCTACCGCCCCTGGCCGCTGGGCCCGACCCCCACTCGCCCCCGTGGCCCAGCCACCTACCCCACTCCCTGCCTTCCCCGAATCCCACCTCCACCCCGCGGTCCCACCCGCAGCTGGCCCCAGCCCCTCACCGCGCTCACGCCACACACCTGCCCCACGCACGCGCGCGCTCCTCCCCACCCCGCAAGCCGCCGCGCCGCGCAGAGCTCACCCCGCCGCCTCTGCAGACCCCGCCAGGACGCCACCGCACCGCGCCGCCGCTCGAACCCCGCGCCTCCACTTTCTCCCCGCCGCGACGACCCCCTCGCCCCCTCACCTTCGGCCGCGTCCTGCCCTTCTCTGGCCGCGCTCCGCCCTCCCCGCTCAGCTCTGGCCGGCCTCCGCCCGACCCCAGCCGGCGGCGCGCTCGCGTCTCCTCTCTCGCCGGCTCCTCCCCTTCGGCCGCGTCTCCGTCGCCCCGCCCTGCGCATCTCCCCGACGCCGTCCGCTCGCCTGCTCCGGCGAGCTCCGCTGCGCCGCCGCTCCGTTCTTCCTTCGGCGGTCCTGCCTCGCCTCCGGCCTCCTACTCCGCCCCGTGCTGCCGCCCATGGTCACCACTCACCAGGATGAAGGTGAAGGCACTACGGAGGTTGGCCTCAACCTAGCGCTGGTGCTTTGGACGGACGCAAAGCCCGGGGATTTGGTGACGAGATCAAGGTGGTGGATCCGGCGCAGATGGAGATGATCGAACCGTCAGGGCATGCTGGCCAGCCGAGACCCTCGGAGTCGTGCTTGACATCCTGCATGGATACCGCCGCCGCCGAGGTCGCTCAGATTCTGGCCACAACCCCCTGGATCGGTAGATGCGGCGACAAAGGTTGCTGCTGGTTTTGGGGCATGATCCATCCATGCTCAGCGAGGAAAACATACTCGAGTTCCTGGGCCCTCTTTGCTGTAGCGCCAGATCGTTTGATCAACCAATAGAAGGCTGTGGATTTTGGGACCATGGTTGACCTGCTACACGGAACCGAACCCGTTCGTCCTCGACCACCAAAGCCGAGAACCCCGACAAGACCTTCCTCGCAGACTTCAAGTTCTTCCTCACGAAACGCCGATGATCCTGAAGGAGGTGCATGGAGCCACGAGAGAGACCACCGGCGCTTGAACCCGAGAGAAACCACATCGAGGACCCGCGATACCTGGAGGTCGACACCGCACTGGAGCACCAAGACCTCCTACATGGAACTGCCAAGCCTCGCCAACACCCGGCTCCGAAACGCCGAGATCCCCAGACGCCAGTTCTTCATCCCGGACGCCATGACCGTCGACAAGAACCCCGGACACGGATGCCAAGATCATCGGCATGAGATCGAGACCCCGGACCCGAAGACCACATGCGACAAGATCTGCGCCCCGACGCCGAACCAAGTCCGGCTTCCCGGAACGCCAAGAACTAACCTCGATGTCCGCGAACGATCCCGTCAAGTTCGTCGAACCCCTGGCCCCGAACCCCGGAAACCCCCAAGATCGTCGAGAACCCTAATGTGTGAACCTTTCCTCGAACCCTATTTTATAACATATCAATTTGTTGCACATTAAATTGTCATTCCGCATGCATAGCATTGGTTTGGGGGCCTTTTGCCGATTCACCTAATAATTAACTATGGGGCCTATATGCGGGTAAATCTAGTCTCATAATGGCCTCATTTAAACTTGTGTAGCGAACCGGTACCGAATCTTGCCTTGTTATAACAACATTTAAAATTGCGGGGTAGCTAAACAACATGAACCATCTAAATAATTGTCGGGACCCCGGTTCCGCTTAATTTGACATAATTGCATCGCACTTTGCCATGCCATGCATCATGCCGATCTTCTGCCGTTTTGTTAAATATTGCATCCGGTGTTTATTCTAGTGTTTTGCTTCTTCGCGGATAAGGCCGTTGAGTTGATGTGAGCTTCGCCCCGATCTTCGGTTGAACCTTCGACAATATTTTCAGGCGAGCATCTCCCCCTTTCTACCTATCTTACTTTTATAGTATTTATTCCCTCCTGTTGATCTATTGCTATCTGTGTTGCGATGCTTTAGTTTTCCGTACCTGTGATATACCGTGCAGCCCTATATTGCCTTGGACACATCCTATTACCTGTTGTTTGGTAGATAGTTGGACTTGCGCGTCGTAGTTGCTTGCTCAAGTGCTGATGTGTGTCGTCATATGCCACAGTTGCTGATGTATTGCCGCATGTTGTTGTTGAAGCTGATCATAGCTTTACTTATTGTTCACTTTAATTTCCGTTTAACAACTAAAATTGAATAAGCAGAGGCATCGGTGGGTGATAGATAATATTTGGTTTCCGAACGCCCACTTGTGTCCCGTAAGACCCCGAGTACTTGATTCCTGTTCCTTGATTTATCGCGCTATCCACATCCGGGAGGTATATGGGACCCCCCTCAGCCAGAGCTTGATTCCGTCTTATTTCTTGGGGCCACAAACTAGTTTGAGGTTTTATTACTATCCTGTACGTATGCCATGCTTTACTGCTTTATTTACGATTGTGCGAGGTACTGCACACTGTACTGTTTAGGATCGGGACACGTTTACGCGGTGTCGACAAGCCCCGTTTGGGGTTCCCAGTCGCTCACAGCCGTCCACCCAGACCTTGAGGCCGTCTCGGAGCTTGCTTACTCCGTTGCGGGATCTACTTAAGGGGTGGCCCCCTGAAATATTTCTGAATCTTGTGATTGCTTTGTCGTGAAGACCTCGTTGGGTTTTGATTTGGTTTTTCCGAGGTTGATCGAGTGTGTGTTGCTATTGGTGCACCCCGGCCGGGTAAAACTTTCTGAAAGCCGTGTCCGCGGATATGGACGACTTGGAGCACAGTTTCTCGATCATAGACAAGCATAACTAAAGTTTACTGCTATAAATTTGACTTATAATGACTAGTAATCAGCTTCACTAGAATGGAATGGCTAATTAATACTGCCCACAATTGCTTGTTTGGTTGTCGCTTGCGACAAATGTATCTGACTAGTAAGTATTGCAACTACAACGAAATGGCTGAATAAAAGTACCAACAAATGCTGGGTTTCGGGTTTATCTCATGCTATCAGTACCTGATTAGTAATTGTTGTAACTATCACGGAATGGTTAACTAAAAGTGCCCACTGCTTATTTTATCAGGACGAATATCTATATCTGACTAGTAATTATTGCAACGATAACTGAATAAGTAAAAATGCCAACTGTGTGAGTTCCTCGGTTGACTTCCTCGTTTGGTATCGAGGGGGAAACGCCAGGACGCGTTTGTTTGATGGTAGCATCAGGTTGGTTCCGACTAGGACTTCCTTACCCCTCTCTATTTGCCGCCAGTTGTATCGAGTCTCTATAGGTTGTTTAGTGCATGCTGCCGCTGCCGCTCAGTCCACCATACCTATGTAGGCGAGGACCGCCGAATTCTAGCCTCGCCGTGTACTGGCCTCAGTACTGACGCTCCTTCTTTTTCCTTTGCCCTTTGTCGGCACCCCTTTTGTTTAAGCAGGTTTTGAGATCGACGTCGTTAGCAGGGTTACCCTTCCGGCTTGGCCTGGGCAGGGTTATGGACGCCATTGGTTATTCTTCAGGGCTCTTAGCCCCATTTGCATCTTGTCCGTAGCGGGACGCTATATCGTTTTCAAGGTGATTTGGATCTTGTATATTATACCTGTATTCTTGACTCTTTGAGTCGCTGTTATATATATATCTGTTCTGTGGGTCCCATCGAGGACTGTTGTGTAATGTTATTACTTCGTTTTCCACCCGCACGAAAGTGCCTGGTGGGCACCTTTGAATCGTTTCTATGCGGGTTTGGCGAATTTTGCTCAAACTTGCATAGGTCCGATTCTGAGGGTGCTACAGTCGAGGAAATCCATTGAAGTTGGCTCCTAAATGGTATGGACCATTCAAAATCACCCAGCTGATTGGTAACAGGGCATACAAACTTCAGTTACCCTCTGGAACACTTCTACACGATGTCTTCCACGTGAGCCACCTCAATAAACACCTGGGCAACACTGCAGTTCCTTCACCATCACTCCCTCTTGTGACGCCCGCGGGTAAGATCAAGCTCTTTCCCCTAACTATCTTGCAGCGTTGTCAGGTTCCAAAGAAGCACCCATCAGGCGAGTACGAGGTAGCTGTTCCCCAGTGGCTAATCCACTGGGAAGGAATGAGCGAAGACGAAGCTACCTGGGAGGACGCGGAATTCGTTCATCTATCGTTTCCATCGTTCAAGCCCCGAGGTCTTGTCTGAAGAGGGGGGGGGGGGGGGGGGCATTGTCAGGACTGACAGTTGGTGGCCCTCTTGTAATCTTAGCTCTAAGTACCTTTAAGGGTTTGTAATAACGAATCCTAAACAAGCGTGGTCCTTCTCTTATGTTATAAAGGAGCAGGAGAGGGTGGATGGGTGGCACGCAGAAATAAAACCCTAAATTTATCTCCTGTTATTTTCCTTCCTTGCAATTCCGAGCCGCCGGAGCTCTCCTTCCTTCCCCTTCCTGATGATGAACTAGTCAGCGACCCCGAGGTCCTGACAGCGTAATCCCTGCAGTAGATGTCCTTGCCTCTGAGCAGGTGCAGGCGGAAGTGCTGGAGCTCCGTCTTCGGCGGGATCGACGTCAGCATGTGGTCTGCGAAGTCCTCGAAGCGCTCCGGCGTATAATCGGCGAATTCCCGCTCGTCGATGTTGGCGCAGGGTAGGTGGCGCCATAGCTGCCTCCACCTCCGCGACAACGCACTTGTCCGCACTGCCTACCGGGACCCTAGGCCGGGGAGTATGTCGTGCAGGAGGCTGTCCGGCAGGGTACTCAACCGATCATGGACATGGCGGCACTTGCGTGGAGAATCCATGCCGACGGGATCGCGTCGTGGCATCCGTGACGGCGCAGGAACCATGTTTGGGACGAGGGTTTACGAGTTTATTTATGCCGATGGGATCGTGTCGTATCGGTGATGGCGGCTGGAAAAGTTGGGCTTTCTTTAGAAAAGTTAGTAGAAAAGCATTGGGCTGTATAGCAACCCGAATATGGCCCATCAGTTCCTTCTTGTTTTTACAACAGAAGAGATTTCTTGTCCTAGTCTCCAAAATAATTGATATGTATTGATGCTCTTGCCGAATATATTTCGCACATAATTCTTTTTCCATAAATATGTCGGAGAATTTCTGAAACGAGGTCACAGAGCTAAGAATTTCTCGGGAAGCTCCAGTAATTTCTTTCAGAATCCAAATGCACTTTCTCCATGTGTCCTTTTCTTCTTCTAAACGTATTATAACCAAGAATCTAATCTCAAAACGTCACACGAGTCATCCAACCTTTTCATCTCAGAAATTTTATGATGTTCAGCAAAATCGTTTGAATTATCTAAAATGTAACGACTCCCTTGAGTCACATTTCACCGCTTACGCATAAACATACATGCACGATGTCTGGTTCAGGGGAACTCCTTTTCCGCGCCATATGAGTCACTTGATTTTCGAGTATAATGTTTTTTGAGAAAAAGCGTAGTGTAGTACTCCCTCCAATCCAAATTATTTAGAGAAAATTTCTTATTTAATATTGGCTTAAAATCGGCTTCTCTATTTGACCCTAAAAACTTCTTTTTCCCCAATTTGACATCTAAACTTGATTTTGTTCCCAACTTGATACTACCGTTGGTACCGTTGGTTAGTTCTGCTAGTCATTTTTTATTAGACCAAAATACCCCTCTATATGTGTAACATATCAAAGGGAGCTGATCGATCCAGAATCTCACCTCCGTCTCTTTCGCAAAGCCCAACCGTGAACCCTAGCAGTGGCGGCGCGGTGGCTCGTACCGGAGGTATTGGCGGCGGCCTGAGCTGAGGGGACGAGGAAGGAATGGAGGCTATTGGTGGTGGCCTAGGCACAGCGGCGGGTGACGAGGTTCGATCTCGTCAATGCCCATTGTTATGGACTTGAGTTTTGGAGAAGATGGGGATGCTAGAGATCGCGGAACGGTTACCAAACAAGCAACACGGAGACACGAGATTTACCTAGATTCAGGCATCAGGCCCCTAGAGGGAAAACCCTACTCCTGCTTGTCTGCTCTTTATAACGACGGAACCGAAAAGTACAGGGGTGCGCAGATGCAATCTGGCGTGGAGGTGTGTATGCGGTAAGTTGAGAGGCCCTCCTCGCCGTGCCCTCCTAGCCTTTATATAGATAGGCAGGTCACGAGCATAAGTCGAGTCGGTTACAGATTAAGGTTTACTCCTTTAAAAATCTATCTACTCTAGTCTTGTTCTCCAAGGATCCGAAGGCGTCATGGGTTTGGGCCACCCGAAAGTCTCCGCAGGTCGTGTATGTTTCTTGTGGGCCTTCCTTGGACCGGACCAGGTATACTAATATTGTGTACCCGTAGGGTATAACCATGTCAGTAGCCCCTGAGTGTTCAGTCGAATCATAGATTCAGTTGAGGACTCTTTAATCTTTCAGGTGAGCAGGTCTTGTTCATAAGAGAGAGAATGATTTTAGTTTGTAGGGATTGTTGATGGCTGTGTCTGACTCTCCTGACGGATCAGGGCCAGTTAATTATCTTAGGACAAAACAACATGATCTTCCTCAGACTCGAGTCCCCGGACTCGAATCTGGAACGAATGCTGGCGTAATTCGACTTAGGCCGCTGAGGTCTTACAGGAGTCGAATCCCAGTAGTTTTCAAGTGATATACTCAACGCGTCCGTCAGGATTTTCATCGTGTCTGTTGACACGGTATTTTACTGGCAGAGCGCAGTCAGGTGCGTTACCAGGCCATCAGATGATATCTGTAGGTATTATCTTTGTGTCGTAGACACAGCATCCAAAATTTTATCACTGCGGAGGTGTTTCAGGTGGCCAAGGAGAATGCTTCTCTCTTAGCGTTAGTTTGGGCAAAGTTGCCAAAAAGATACTTGTATTTTGATCCGAAGGATCACAGTCGAAGAAATTCATAGGGTGCGCGACCAGCGCTCCCTATGGGAGTAGCCCACGAGTGTATGTTCGAGTCGTAGAGTCGAGCAGAGACTTTTAGTTCAGTTAGTTGAGCTTCAGGTCCGTAGGATACAATTTGTTTGGATGCTTGATCAATCCTCCCTATGGGAGTATCCCCCGAGTCCCTAGTGGAGTCGTAGACTCGACGTAGGACTCGAATATAGCCGCAAGTTGTTGTTCTTCAATCGTCTTTTGGGTGTGCGGCCAGCGCTCCTGATAGGAGTAGCCCCCGAGTAGTTGTTCGAATCGCAGATTCGAGGAAGTACTTGTTTGATCAGTCGAAAAATTCTAGTCGTTGCTAGACTGCTCGATGACGTCATTGCTGATGATCGATGACCTCAACCGTCTGCGGCGCCAGACGTAACAGGACGAACGTGGGTCCCATTTCCTTACTTGGAGTTGACTAGTCATGTGCGACATGGCGAGAATTACGGTCTCCTCGGTTTCCGTGCATAGTGGACGGCGTGCGGGAGACGGTTCGCTGCTGTGTTGACACGTGTACGGTTGGATTTGTCCCTTGCATTAGGGCTTCTGGATGAACGATTCCTATTCGTCGTCTTCATCATTATAACCGTGGGGAAAACAGTGATTTGTTTTCACCCTTTGCCATTTGCTTTCTCCACTGTCTCTATTTTCGCGAGCTCATCCTCGCACGCAATGGGCGTTTTCTGATCTTTTCCCTCTTCATTCCTACACGTACATCGCCGCCGTCCATGCTCTGTGATGGTGAAGTCGAAGAAGGCCTCCGCCGGAGCGGGCTCGACTGCTGCTGCCGGCGGAAAGAAAGTTGCCGGTGCTTCGCGCATCACCGATGGCAACTGGAGGCGTACGGCGGATTTGCGCAAGCTGCGTGATGCGAGATTGATCCCGCAGGACAAGGAGGCGACGATGCTTCTAGACGACGAGGTAATTCCCCGTCCACCCGTAGGGTTTCGGGTGATGTTTGTCGCTTTTGTTCTTCGCGGCATGTCGCTTCCAGTCCACGATTTTCTTCGTGGGATTCTCTTTTTTTATGGCATCCAACTTCATCATCTTTCGCCCATTTCTTTTCTCCACATCGCCTGTTTCATCACTTTTTGCGAGTGCTGGCTCGGTATAGAGCCGCACTTTGGCCTCTTCTGGAAGCTCTATTCCGTGAAGAGGCAGTCCGGCACCGGCGAAGTCTATCCGCTCGGCAGCTGTGTCATTTCCTCCGATCTACTGTTCTCTTCTTTTATTTTCTATGTGCAAGTCCGTCCAATACTAGCGGAAGAAGCGGTTTTACATCCGCGACTCCATAGTGGACGGGCAAGATTTTGGCCTCGCCCCCTTTGACGCCTCCCAACAAATCGTCCCGAAGAGGTCCTGGAAGAACCATATCCTGGAGGGCGAAGTAGCGGAGGTGGAGGAGCTCTACCATATGGTGGAGGCGCTCCAGATGGAGGCTGGGAAGGAGGTCAATGGTGTGGATATTATCTGCACCTTTCTCAAACGTCGGGTGCAACCGCTCTAAGCGAGGGCGCATCCGATGTTCCTTTACACTGGCCGCCATGACCCGACGAGGGCCTCAGCCGAGGAGTTGTCCTGAGGCGACCTCGACAGAGTTCTTCGGCCGCTGCTGAAGTACAAGTCCAAGGAGGACCTTCCGGGTAAGTCGTTGACAGCCCCCTTTAGTGCCACAAAATCAGTTCCGCAAGTGTAGATTTGCGACATGCGCGTTGCGCCTTTTTTTTGAGTGCTTTTGCTTTTGATTGTTGGTACTAATTTGATGTCTGTGGTATGCAGGAGTTCAAGGTAGCTCGCATGGTTCCTCCGCTGCCCAAAAAGTTTCCGGTTACGCCGGACAACGAAGTTGTGGAATCCGAGTCTGAGCTTCCGCCGGCGCAGTCGCCAACTCAGGAAGCCCCCGAGGCGAGCGAGGGGCATACACAAAATCAGGCACGGAGTCTGAGCAAATCTTCGGATGCCTCGACTTCGCCAACGCCTAGGGGCCCATCCTTCCTCGAGCGCCATGGCGAGGATGACAGTGCGCCATCCGCACCGATCCCGGCTGTGCCCGTTCGGGCGATGGCGCCGCAGCCGTCGGCCAAGAAGAAGAAGGAGAAGGCGCCGCCCGTCTTCAATTTGAGTGACATTGACTCGTAAGTTGTTTCAGATGCTTCTGTTCTGTACTTTGCGTGTGCAACTTTTCTTTTTGTCTTGATCAGTACTTTCCTTGCAGCCACTCCTCGGAGGGATCTCTTAGTGAGGGCACTCAGGAGGCCGTAGGGGAGTCAAAGCCGATGGCCCCTCCCTCTCAAAAGGTGGCCAACTATGGTGGCGATGCTCCGAACCCCTCCCCGCAGGAGGCTCGAGTAGTCGTTACTCAGAAGACTGCACCCGGACCTTTGGAGTCTTCGTCTGAGCATGTAAGTTATTTTCTTTTATCGTTCTGGGTGGAGCCCCCGAGTCCTTTTCGAGTTGCTTTGTTGAGTGTTGTGCTCTTTTCGGGGCGAAGCCCCCGAGCCCTTTGTATGATTCTTCTTGATTGTTTTCCTCTGTTTCTTCGCGCAACCCTTTGTGCATGGCGCGAACCTTCTCGTTCAGCAGCATCTGGCGCTGGAGGCTAGCATGCGTCAGCTTTGGGGTATGTGTTCTACCTGTTCTTGTCAGTTTCGTCTATCACATGGATAATTCTTGTGGTGCTCATGTGTCCTTTTGGTGTTCCGCAGATGAGAATAATGCGGCCCTTCGCCAGCTGGATGCTCTCAAAAAGAGCCTCGGTCGAGCGGAGAAGAAGGCTGAAGATGCTGTGGAGGAGAAGGAGCGCCTGCAAAAGGAGTTCGCTGATGCTGCCGAGGCCAAGAAGCGCCTGCAGCGGGAGGCTTCTGATCGCGAAAAGCATCTCGCAACTATTGCAGCTGTGCGCAAGAAGGAGGTGGCTGAGAAGCTGATGGCTGCGGCCAAGGCTTTCTCTGGTGAGTATCTTGTGTTTGATTTGTTCTTTGATTGTTAGGCTGCTTCTTATCGCATTCTTATTCATCTCTTTTTGTTTCTCCTTTTCGTCAGATGCTTCAGGCATCGCGTTTGATCGCGTTACCCTCGAGCATGGGAGTGCTTTGGATGATGCCACCGCAGCGGTCGAATATCGCTGCGGCACTGCTGCAAATTCTCTAGCGAAAGCCAAGGGGGTGCTCCGGCGCTTCTACAAGGAGATCGTTCCCAAGGGCGTTGCTCTTGAGGATGTCGACGCTCGGGCGGATGCGTTGTCGGAGGATGCCCCTGCAGCCTACAAGCGCAGCAGAAGGGCATCGACGCCTCCACGGGGCTGGCCATGGCTATGGCATCTGGAGTGGAGCTAGATCTTCCGCACGTCACCTCCCAGATGCCAACGGCGCCAGATGGCTCAGAGGTAGCCTTTGCTCTTTTTGCCTCCCGCTGTAAGCGTTATGGGCCGAAGTAATTGACCTGCTGGCGGACTATGCGGCGAAGCAGCAGGGGGAGGCCAAGAGCAGGCACTCTGGCTCTGAGGCCACTCCGGATGCTGATGCGCCTAGGCTCTGGCGCTGTAATTTAGGATAGTTTTATCTTCTTCCTTTTGTTGTAAGCTTTTGCTGATGGACAACTTCTCCTTGTGCCACGTAGTGGCTTTTGGTGTATATAAGTTATGTTTCGAGCTGTCACCAAAGATGTGTATGATGTCCATACCCTTACTTTCTTTCTTTAGGAACCTTCAGGTGAGGTTCCTGTGGGTACTTCGATTGTCCCTCAGCCGTGACCATCTTTGGATGATGTGTTGCAGCTTGTTTTTCTTCGTGACCGCGTCCGCAGCCTGGAGAAGGAGATCCTTGGCATTTGATGCCATGCAGACGTGTGGAAGTCGAAAGCTGAGCGCGCTACCGCCAGGGAGGAGTATCTGATGGGGGAACTGAGGCAGTTGAGCGAACAACTGCAATGTGAGTATTCTTGAGCTTTTGCTCATTTTCGAGTGCGCCTTGTTTGCGTGTCACCTTATTCCGAGTTTTTCTGTAGGTGCCAACCTTGTTCCAAGGGAGGAGAAGGAGCGCGTTGCGGTTCGGATCAACTTTCTGACCCAACAGAACTTGGAAGCTGGCGCCTTCTTCTGGATGGACCATGAGCGGGCCACCGTCCTTGCGATGGTGCATGATCATGTACATCAAGTTTCGCGGGTGCTGAAGCAGGCGAAGACTTCCATGTCGTCGATTCTGTACGTCATGTTCCCTCTAGACGAGGCACCTTCAACTCTTTGGGGTTTGCTGGCAAAGTTTCGAGACATGGGTCACGTGAGGGAGTTGGTGCGGCACCAGCTGGTTGCAGGGGTGAAGGCTGCCCTTTCGCTTGTTCGGCTGCATCGCCCTGATGTTGACCTTGCGGCGGTGGCGACTGGGCTGCCTCTTCGACCAAACGGTAGCCTCTGGGATATGCGCCCGCACTATGCGGCTGTTAGGAAGTATGCCAAAGAGATCGTGGATCTCTTTGAGCATCGGGCGTGCGTGATCCTTCAGAATAGATAGATCCTGTAAAAATATAGATGTAAAATTTGCATATATTTCGAGTGGGTTGTTGTATGCATGTCCTTTTCGTTAGCCTGATGCGGTTAGCTACTCAGTGTTACCTGCGTTATTCTCAGTCGACGAAGTTGTGAGCTGAGGCGGAGCCCTCGAGTGTGTTATAACAGAAAGTAAATGCAGGGTAAAAGATATTTTCGGACTGGGGACTTAGCTTTTATTCATATCATAACGATGAGGTACATTGTTCGGCTAAGTAGCCTTTGCTGAGTAGCCTTATTGAAAGTAAAGAGATAGCTAGGGGTAGAAGCGTCGCAGTTGTGCAACGTTCCATGGGTTGGAGTATGCGACTCCTGATTTGACGTCCTTGAGGCGGTAGGCGCCACCTAGGATGACTTCGGTCACGATGTAGGGTCCCTCCCAGGGTGACTCGAGCTTCTTCGGCCGCTCTTGCTTGAGTCGTAGGACGATGTATCCTTCGACGAAGGACCTTGGGCGCAGCCGGCGTCTGTGGTAGTTGCGGAGGCTCTGCTGGTATACCACTGAGCGAGCCATGGCGATGTCGCCTGCTTCATCGAGTGTGTCGACGGCATCTTCGAGTGCGACCGATGATTCGGCTTCGCTATAGGAAACGACACATGGGGCCTTATGGCATACTTCTGCAGGTAACACGGCTTTGGCTCCGTGTACCATGAAGAATGGTGTGTAGACAATTGAGTTGTTTGGCATTGTACGCAGGCTCAAGAGGACGGAGGGTAGCTCCCCTGCCCAGGCTCGCGCGAGTCTTTCGAGTGGGCTGAGGAGACGTTTCTTGATGCCTCTGCCTACGAGTCCGTTGGCCTTTTCGACCTATCCATTGGTCTGCGGGTGTGCCACGGACGCATATGATATTTTGATTCTAAGACAATCGCAGAAGTCCTGGAATTCCTTTGAGATGAAGTTCGAGCTGTTGTCCGTAATGATGTTGTGAGGCACGCCGAACCTATAGACTATGGACTCGAAGAACTTGACGACCGTTTTTCCCTTTTGGTTGGTGACGGGCATGGCCTCGATCCGCTTGGTGAACTTGTCGACTGCGACCAGGAGGTAGACATGGCCTCCTTTCAAGGATTTGGGCATCTTGCCAATCATGTCGAGGCCCCATTGGGCGAAGGGCCAGGCCAGTGGTATGGGCCTAAGCTCAGACCCTGGTGCGTGTGGCTTGTCTGTGAACCTTTGGAAGCCATTGCACCTTTGGACGATGTCCTTAGCATCGTTCATGGCCGTTAGCCAATAGAATCCAGCTCGTAAAGCTTTGGCGACAAGGGTGTGGCTGCCCGCATGATGGCCGCAGATGCCCTCGTGGATGTCTTGGAGGATGGTTTTGTCGTCACCGATGGTGACGCACCGTTGGAGTACACCCGAAATGCTGCACTTGTATAGCTCGCCATTGATGATGGTGAAGGCCTTGGACCGGCGAGATATGCGCCGGGCATCTGTCGGGTCATCAGGCAGTTCCCTGTTTATCAGGTACCGAAGGTACGGCTTTGTCCATGTTTCTTCGATTGCCATGACCTGCATCAAGCTGACCAACTCGACCTCCGTGTCGAGATTTTTGGGTCCTTCCTGTCCTTCGGGTAGCGCAGCTGTAACATCCCTAAAATCATGTTTCAAACTCATGCATATCATCATGCATCCATGATCATTTAGGATTTCATTTCAGAAATCATTTCAAAAACAGGAGCATTATTGCTCAATATTTTATGTAAGTTTACTCAAGCCCTTGTGCTACTTGTTTTTGAGAAAGGTATTGTTAACCATTCAGGATTGTTTAGAATCCAAAACCAAGTGATTTCAAAAATTTGAGAAAATTTTCAAAAGCAAAATATGAAATAAAACCAATTCTATGCCTATTATCACATCTCATAAAGGCATGGTTTTATTTTATTTTCTAAAGACCCAAGTGTGTTTGAGTGAACAGATGTGATTGACACTTATTTGAGTACAAGATTTATTGTACAAAAATCCTCAAAAGTTTTGGAATCAAACAGATTTGAATTGAAGTTTGAAAACCATTTCAGAAAAGCAAACAGAAAAAGAAAAAGCTTAAAAGAGAAAAAAAAAAGCCTTCAGTCGAATCTGGCCCAACTGGCCCAGCTAAGCCCAGCACCCCCACCCTGTGAACCGTTTTCTTCCACTCGCCCCCGCACCCGCTGAGTGACTGACAGGCAGGACCTACTCCCCTTCTGTTTCTCTCGCTGACAACCAAGGCCCACACAGCTACGTCGTCTCCACCCCCACCGCGACGTGTTCTTCCCCAAATCACGCCGTGCGTTACCTAGTTGATTCGCTCATCAATTCGCGTTGATTGCAGGAGTAATTCATGCCCCCGCCTTGCCTACTTAAACCCCCTCTGACCCCTCTCCATTTCCCCCCAAACTCCGAGCCCAGAGCGCCCCCAGGCTGCCCGCATTCATCTTCGCACCGCCGCAGACAGAGAGCTCTCCGGCGACCAATTCCGGTGAGCCCCGTGCACCCCTCTCCCTCTGGTTCTTGCAGACAGCCTCGCCACTTTCTTGCGCATCTAATGACACCGCTGGTTCCTTTTATACTGCCCCAGGTCGTTGATTCCGTTCAACACCGCAAGCTCCCGACGACACCCTCAACTCCGGCGACCAAATTCCGTAAGCCCTTTGTTCCCCTTCGCCTCTGACTCACACGATGTTGTACGCCACTGTCTTGTGCATCACCTGATGCCGCTTGTTCGTGCTAGGGAGACCAGGAGCGTCGCCAACGTCGCCGTCCACCCAAGCCCTACGCCGCCCGCAACTTCGACGAGCTCCAGCAACCCACTCCGTGCGCCCCTTGCCAAGCCGCCGCCAGGTTGAGCATCAGTGCGTCGCCACACTTTTGGTAAGCCCCTCCGACGACCCTAGGACCACCTGTAGCGCCGCGCCGCCGTAGGCCGAGCTCGCCGCCGCCAGTAACCACCGCCAGCGCCACCCAACTTTGGTCGTTTGATCCAGGGCCGTCAGATCTGGATCCAACGTACATGATTAGATCACTTAACGAATCGGTACGAGTAGATCTGAGCCGTGCGGTTTAAGTAGATCTAACGGCTCAGAAGCGTGATCCTACGCGAAGCGGTACGGGCCAATTAGAATAAGACGCGTGGCATCTGTTAGAGTTTAAAAACAGAATTTGAATCTATTAGATGTTTAAATTTGTTTTGGCTATAACTTTTGATCCCCACGTTAGAATTTGACAAATTTTATACCGTTGGAATCAGGAGATCAAGCTCTTTCTAAATATGCAATGTGTTTAATGTTTTGCTTCTGTTAAAATGACTTTATTTGCAGAAACTTGTGTAGGGCTAATTTGAGTATATGAATTATTTAAGAATTGATTTAGGGTTTAATTAAATGTTGTTTGGCAAGTTTTTAACTTGTTTATGAATCAATATTGTACACTTGCTTTGTTGAGTTTTTAAAAAATCATCACATATCATTTTGCATGCATGCATATATTTTTGATTGTATATGTTTTGTATGTGATTGTGGCTATGATTCTTTGTGTAGATTTTGGTGCTAGTGATTGTGATTGTGAGGAGTGTAGCTACTCTCCAAACTACCAAGGCAAGTGGTACTTCATGAATATTTTATTCCTATGTTTTCTACTAAGCATTAGAAATTTTTTGTTAGCCTTGCATGTTATATTTTGCTTAAATGCCATGTTGGGAAATCCTAGTAGTTGTAGAATTGCTAGAAAATTTCTAAGTTAAGATACTATCTATGCCATGCTTAGCCTAGCTAGTAGCAACCAAGGGTTGGTGAAATATATACATGTTATGATGAAAATATTTCTAAGTCTTTGGACTTGTGTTTTGCCTAATAAAACAACTAAGTAAATGAAACACCTGGGTGGAATGGAAGGAATGGTTTGTGTTGAGTGGTTACACAAGGCCAGGGGACTGGTGAACCTTGTGTATCTCACTTGTGGAAAGCCACCCAGGAACAAAGAGATTTTAGAGGCCAAGTGTTGAGAAGCTTCTAGTGCAGCCACTTGGCAATATGGGCTCTGCCTGGATCATATAAGTTGCTAGAACTTAGTCATTTGGACAGTTGGTGGTAGTGGGATGATAGGTTGGAACGCGTCCATTTGGTCTAAGGGAAGGCTTCTGAAAGGTCCTGTCTTGGTGAAAATCAAGTCTGGTGGGGAAAGTGCACAACCTCTGCAGATGGAAAAACCTAAGTACTTAGCCATGTCCTTGGAAAAGGACAACTTGAGCATCAAGACATGTAAGCTATCAAGAATCTCCTCGTCCCAATTTCTAACTAAAAACTTGTGGGTGAACAAGGGTGAAGGACCTCAATGTCTATTGGTGGTTCCTTGGGAAAAGTTTTGTCAAAGAAAAACTTAGTGATTTCAACTAATAGGCAAAACCTATTTTGAGCAAAGCAAGCCAAGCTACACTTAGCCAAATTGCATATAGAAATATAGTCCACCAAAATTATACTAAGGTATCACTTGCCAATACTATTCCAATGTATTGACCCACTGTGGCTGTAACTTGTGATGTTGCAGGTTACTCTAATGAGGATTAGGAGTCATGAGTCTACACTCAACATGTTTGCCTGTGTCACATGAAGATGAAGACTTTTATTTATTTACTTATTCAAACTCTTGTATTAGGCCTGTGGCCTTGGAGTTGTAAAGACTATGTTTGTCTCTGGAATGCCTGTAATAATGACCTTTGTATCTGTGTACTTCATCTTAAACTGTGGATGCTAGCAATGATCCAGGGACTAGCATTGCAATCACAAGGATCCTTTTCCTTTATAAAGGAGGGATCTTACAGATGATATCAGAGCACTGTGTTGCCTGTAGGATTATGACCCTAGGATTGGAAACCACTAAGGAAAAATTTTCAACAACTTCTACACTTGTCTATTCTTCTCGTAAACTTTTCTAATCTTCTTTCTCATCTCTAATTGTATATGAACTCCATCAACAAAGCCGTGAGGAAAGGACCACTTATGACAATGACCTTGGAGAGTGAGACAGAATTCCCCAAGGCTCTCAAGGACCTCATGGTTGCAATGGAAATACATGGTGCAGCTGTGTACAAAGGTTTTCCTGTGATGTATGAAGGGGTTGAGTACTGGTGGGTGCAACTTCATTTGTATAAAACAAGGAAGACAACCACAAGGACTCAGGATTCTGCATGTTCACCAATTCAGTGATGCACCCTACATTCGTTGACTCAGCAAGGGATGCAGCTTGGAAGACCATCAAAGAACTTGGTGAAAGAGTCAAGTGCAGAATGTTCAACATCCAAAATAGCCTAGAAGAAGAGAAGAAACATACCCAAGAGTTGGAGGCTACCAACCAAACCTTAAGAGGAGACATTATAGACTTAGTGATGGAGTCATGTGAGCAAGATAGACTGATTGCTTCTAGAAACATTATGTTAGCCAACAGATCCAGTGAGATAGGATTGTAAACGTACTCCGTTAGTTGGACCACCACTTATCACCTTATTTTCCAAATGTTGCTTTAAAATAAGTTGAACCTTGGTTGTTGTAATGGATCCATGTATGCCATGACTTGTGTGTTTTGATTTCCAAGGATATGTATATGATGTTTTGTCTTTTGTTTTATCTTGAATTGTGTTGCTCTAACTTTTCTATCTTATAAATAGATGCCTACTGTTACCATCAACACTGTTTAGGAGTTCCAGGGAACTCGCTTTGGTCCTCGTATTGTTGATCTTACTACTTTGCTCAATCTCCCTCTTCCTACCATCATGGTGCTTCCCCTCACCAAGTTTGAGAGGAAAAACCTCTGGGGTTTCAAGGTCAACCAGCCCGGACGCCAGACTGAGCCTACCACGGAGACCATCGTCTTCAAGCTCATGCACGATGACAAGGAGAGAGGCCTTGAGGTAGTCATGCAGGATCTGATAGGACGTCTGCTGGGGAGACACTCCCGACAGGTTAGAGGTACTCACTTCCACGTCTTCGGTAGACGTGAGGAGGATGGAGAGTCCATCGACTTCGAGGACACTGCGAGGGATACAGCCGAGCTGATTCATCTATACCTCCAGGACTTAGAGGCTCTCATTATGCACGTGGACTCCGATAGGACCAATGTCATGCTCAGCAATGACGAACTCCAGGTGCAGCTTCGCGAGAAGGACAAACTCTTCGCGGAGCAAGATGAGATAGTTAAGGAGATGGAGGCGAAGTTCGAGAGCCAGGACAGAAAGTTCAAGAGTTAGGAGAAGCGAGTCCAGGATAGGAACAAGAAGATCCGGGACATGACTGAAGAACTGCAGGCCAAGGACTTCGAGTTCGAGCATCAGCAGACGGTGATTGAGAGGCTTCGTTCCCAGAAGAGGGCTCTCAAAGCCAAGATAGAGACCTTGACCACTAGCATCGAGGAATACAAGACCGCGATGGAGAACGCAGGTCTTACCTTTGTCGAGGAGGAGGTTGATGCCGAGGAGTAGATTTGACTACTCATTTATCATTTATTATCATACTTGTCGTTGAGAACTTGTTATTGACCATCCAACATGTGGATGGCTTGTTATTTGTGTGTGTTTTACATTGCGAACTTGTTATCTGGTTGTTGAATCTTTATTGTTATGTTGCATGCTTTGTGATTGTTTATGTGATGTATTGTGCATGAAAGCGTCTATGGGTATCTCATTCTTATCTCTATTGAACAAACCACAGATGCCTCCCCGTCGTGCAAACCCCAACCCCAACAACAACAACAACAACAACATCACTCCAGAAATGCAGCAAATGATGACCGCTCAAACTCAGCTGATGCAAATGATGACGACGCTCATCCAGAACCAAAACAACAACAACAACAATAACAACAATAACAACAACAACAACAACGCACCAGGTTTTGACATGCTTACCAGGTTCTTGAGATTGAGGCCAGCAAAGTTCTCAGGAACGACTGATCCCATGGTGTCCAATGATTGGCTACGCTCTGTAAACAAGGACTTGGTAACTGTGGGCTGTACTGATGCAGAAAAGGTCAGATTTGCAGCACTTTTTCTAGAAGGACCAGCCGCCACTTGGTGGGATAACTTCTAGGTCACCACTCCCATAGAAGATGTGACATGGGCTATCTTTGAGGATAGCTTTCGCACTGCTCATATCTCATCTGGAGTGATGAGTCTGAAAAAGAAAGAGTTCCATAATCTAAAGCAGCGCCACCGCAGCGTGGCTGAATATATTGAGGAGTTCAACAATCTGGCGCGTTATGCACCGGATGAAGTTGACACCGATGCTAAGAGAAAGGAAAGATTTCTTGAAGGCTTGAATGATGAGCTGAACCTGCAGTTGGCTGTGGCATATGTTCCCACATACCAGTCTATTTGTGATAAGGGTGCTATTTTGGAGAACAAAATGAAGCAAGTTGAGAGCAGGAAGAGAAAGCACTCGGACAAGCACAGCTCGGGATCGTCTCACAAACGTTCCCATTATGATGACAGTGGAAGCTCAGGATCCCACAAGCATGGGAAATTCAACAAGCACCACAACCACAACCGTCATGACAACAAGCATCACCGTAGTCATGACAATGACAAGTACAAGAACCACAAGGGTGGATATAAGAGCCACCATAGTGGAAATGGAAGTGGCAGTGGAAGCCAGCCTGTCAAGAAGGACATCAGTCAGGTTGAATGCTTCAAGTGCAATAAGATGGGGCATCATGCAAATGAATGCCCAGAAAAGAAAGTTGAAGGACCCAACAAGCCCAACCCTTTTCAGAAGGGACAAGTTAACCACATCAATGTGGAGGAAATCTATGAGGAGCCTGATGCTATTGCTGGTAAGTTCAAACTCAATTCTGTTCCAGCATTTGTTCTCTTTGATACTGGTGCATCTCATTCATTCATATCAGGAGCATTTGTTGAAAGAAATGAACTGCCAGTAGAAACTATTGGGTGTCCTATAAAAGTAAGTTCTCCTGGCGGAGAAATGTTAGTGAATTCAGGATGTCATGATCTAGTTATAGAGTTTGGGAAGTATAAGTTTCCCGTTAACTTGATAATCCTAAATTCCCAAGGATTGTATGTCATTTTGGGAATGGACTGGATTACTAAGCACAAGGGAGTGATAGATTGTGCCAACCATACTGTCTCACTCACAACTCCTGAAAATAAAAGGATCAGATTCAAGACCAACTTTGAAGCAAGAAGGAGTATGCTAAATTCTCTTAAGGGGGTTAGCATAGACAGTGTGCCAATTGTGAGTGAGTATCCATATGTGTTTCCGGAAGAATTACCGGGAATGCCACCACATAGAGATGTGGAGTTCCTTATTGATTTGTTATCAGGATCTGGACCAATAGCAAAGAGACCGTACAAGATGTTAGTTGATGAACTGAAAGAACTCAAGAAACAACTCGGGGAGCAGTTGCAGAAAGGATTTATTCAACCAAGTTCTTCATCTTGGGGAGCCCCAGTTTTGTTTGTGGAGAAGAAAGATAGAAGTCAAAGGTTATGCATTGATTACCGTTCACTCAATGAGGTGACAATCAAGAACAAATACCCTTTGCCTAGAATCAATGACTTGTTTGATCAGCTAGAAGGAGCTTGAGTGTTCTCGAAGATTGATCTCCGGTCAGGATATTTCCAACTCAAGATAAGAGAACAAGACATACCTAAGACATCTTTCACCACAAGGTATGGATTGTATGAGTATACCGTGATGCCATTTGGTTTAACCAATGCTCCAGCATACTTTATGAATATGATGAACAAGATATTCATGGAATTTCTTGATAAATTTGTTGTCGTTTTCATCGATGACATTTTAATCTATCCAAGAGCAAAGAAGAACATGAAGGACATTTGCGATCGATACTTGAGAAGCTTAGAGATCATAAACTGTATGCCAAATTCAGCAAGTGTGAATTCTGGCTAAATGAAGTTGGATTTCTTGGTCATGTTATGACAAAAGATGGTGTAGCAGTTGATCCTGCTAAAGTTTCAGCTGTAAGTGAATGGGAATCTCCCAAGTCAGTGAAAGAAGTTCGTAGTTTCCTTGGCTTAGCAGGTTACTACAGAAGGTTCATTGAGAATTTCTCCAAGGTAGCTAAGCCTATGACAGAATTGCTAAAGAAAGACAAGAAATTTGCTTGGTCTGAAGGTTGTGAACTCAGCTTTCAGGAATTGAAGAAGAGACTTGTGACAGCACCAGTCTTGTGTTTGCCAGACTTGGAAAAAGATTTCCAAGTATATTGTGATGCATCTCATCATGGATTGGGAGCAGTACTTATGCAAGAAGGAAAAGTTGTGGCATATGCCTCGAGACAACTCAAAACTCATGAAGTGAACTGTCCTACTCATGATTTGGAGTTAGCCTCCGTTGTACATGCACTCAAAACATGGAGACACTATCTTTTGGGAAAGCGATGTGAAGTGTTCACGGATCACAAGAGTTTGAAGTATATCTTCACCCAGAAGGAAATTAATATGAGACAAAGAAGATGGCTGGAACTCATCAAGGACTATGACTTAAGTTTGCAATACCATCCCGGTAAAGCAAATGTTGTAGAAGATGCTTTAAGCCATAAGGTTTTTGTGAATGGCCTTACAAAAGGAGAATTGCCAGATGATTTGTGTGCCCAATTTAGAGATCTCAGATTGGAGATTGTGCCTGAAGGACATCTCATGTCTTTGGATGTTCAACCCACTTTGTTGGACAGGATCAAAGAAGCCCAAAAGACTGATAAAGAAATTGAAGAGATTAAGGAAAAGATTGGCAAAGGAAAAGCCAAAGGATTCCATGAAGACGAACAGGGTACTTTATGGCATGGGAAACGTATCTGTGTTCCACAAGATCCGGAGCTTCGGAAACTGATTTTGCAAGAAGCACACAACTCTCCGTATTCCATTCATCCGGGTAACACCAAAATGTACATGGACATGAAGGAAAGATTTTGGTGGAATAATCTCAAGAAGGACATCGCCGAACATATTGCTTTGTGTGATGTGTGTAGTAGAGTGAAAGTGGAACATCAGAAACCAGCCAGTTTGCTTCAACCACTACCTATTCCTGATTAGAAGTGGGACAATATTGGTATGGACTTCATTACCGGATTACCAAGGACCAGATCAGGATATGATTCTATTTGGGTAGTAGTGGATCGCCTAACTAAGGTGGCTCATTTCATACCCGTGAAGACAACTTATACAAGTGCTAAGTTGGCCAAGATCTACATGAGTAGAATTGTATGTCTACATGGAGTGCCCAAGAGTATTGTGTCTGATAGGGGAACTCAATTCACTTCCCATTTTTGGAGACAGTTACATGAGTCATTGGGAACGAGGTTGGAATTCAGCACTGCTTTTCATCCTCAAACTGATGGACAGACAGAAAGAACTAATCAGATTCTTGAAGACATGTTGAGGGCATGTGCCCTAGACTATGGAGCTAGTTGGGACGAAAGTCTGCCCTACGCAGAATTTTCTTATAACAACAGCTATCAAGCCAGCATTGAGATGGCACCATTTGAGTTTCTCTATGGGAGAAAGTGTACCACCCCATTGTTATGGAATGGTGTGGGATAAAGAAGTTTGTTCGGACCGGAACTTATCAAAGAAGCCGAAGAGAAAGCCAAGTTGGTTAAAGATAGATTGAAGATAGCACAGTCCCGACAGAAAAGCTACGCAGACCCTAAGCGTAGAGAAGTCACCTACGAAGTTGGTGATAGAGCTTACCTTAGAGTGTCGCCACTTCGTGAAGTGAAAAGGTTTGGAGTCAAAGGAAAGTTGGCCCCAAGATATGTTGGGCCATTCAAGATTCTAAGTCGCAAAGGAGAAGTTGCTTACGAAATTGAATTGCCAGAGTCTTTGTCAGCTGTCCATAATGTGTTTCACGTGAGCCAGCTTAAGAAATGTCATCCATAAATGGAAGAAACTTCTTTGAAGGATACTATACCTTTGGAAGAGGTTCAGTTGGAGAGTGACCTTACTTATGAGGAGAAGCCTATCAAGATTCTTGAGACTGCAGAAAGAGTCACACGGACTAAGACTATCAAGTTTTGCAAAGTGTAGTGGAACCATCATACCGAAGAGGAAGCAACTTGGGAAAGAGAAGATGATCTTCGGAAAGACCACCCTCACCTATTTGCTAGCCAACCCGAATCTCGAGGGCGAGATTCACCTTAAGGGGGTTAGATTTGTAACATCCCTAAAATCATGTTTCAAACTCATGCATATCATCATGCATCCATGATCATTTAGAATTTCATTTCAGAAATCATTTCAAAAACAGGAGCATTGTTGCTCAATATTTTATGTAAGTTTACTCAAGCCCTTGTGCTACTTGTTTTTGAGAAAGGTATTGTTAACCATTCAGTATTGTTTAGAATCCAACCCCAAGTGATTTAAAAATTTGAGCAAAGTTGCAAAAGCAAAATATGAAATAAAACCAATTCTATGCCTATTATCACATCTCATAAAGGCATGGTTTTATTTTATTTTCTAAAGACCCAAGTGTGTTTGAGTGAACATATGTGATTGACACTTATTTGAGTACAAGATTTATTGTACAAAAATCCTGAAAAGTTCTGGAATCAAACAGATTTGAATTGAAGTTAGAAAACCATTTTAGAAAAGCAAACAGTAAAAGAAAAAGCTTAAAAGAGAAAAAAATAAGCCTTCAGTCGAATTTGGCCCAACTGGCCCAGCTAAGCCCAGCACCCCCACCCCGCGAACCGTTTTCTTCCACTCGCCCCCGCACCCGCTGAGTGACTGACAGGCAGGACCTACTCCCCCTCTGTTTCTCTCGGTGACAGCCAAGGCCCACACAGCGTCGTCGTCTCCACCCCCACCGCGACGTGTTCTTCCCCAAATCACGTAGTGCGTTACCTGGTTGATTCGCTCGTCAATTCGCGTTGATTGCAGGAGTAATTCACGCCCCCGCCTTGCCTACTTAAACCCCCTCTGCCCCCTCTCCATTTCCCCCCAAACTCCGAGCCCAGAGCGCCCCCAGGCTGCCCGCATTCATCTTCGCACCGCCGCAGACAGAGAGCTCTCCGGCGACCAATTCCGGTGAGCCCCGTGCGCCCCTCTCCCTCTGGTTCTTGCAGACAGCCTCGCCACTTTCTTGCGCATCTAATGACACCGCTGGTTCCTTTTATACTGCCCCAGGTCGTTGATTCCGTTCAACACCGCAAGCTCCTGACGACACCCTCAACTCCGGGGACCAAATTCCGTAAGCCCTTTGTTCCCCTTCGCCTCTGACTCACACGATGTTGTACGCCACTGTCTTGTGCATCACCTGATGCCGCTTGTTCGTGCTAGGGAGACCAGGAGCGTCGCCAACATCGCCGTCCACCCAAGCCCGACGCCGCCCGCAACTTCGACGAGCTCCAGCAACCCACTCCGTGCGCCCCTTACCAAGCCGCCGCCAGGTTGAGCATCAGTGCTTCGCCACGGTTCTGGTAAGCCCCTCCGACGACCCTAGGACCACCTGTAGCGCCGCGCCGCCATAAGCCGAGCTCGCCGCCGCCAGTAACCACCGCCAGCGCCTCCCAGCTTTGGTCGTTTGATCCAGGGCCATCAGATCTGGATCCAGCGTGCAGGATTAGATCACTTAACGAATAGGTACGAGTAGATCTGAGCCGTGCGGTTTAAGTAGATCTAACCGCTCAGAAGCGTGATCCTACGCGAAGCGGTACGGGCCAATTAGAATAAGAAGTGTGGCATCTGTTAGAGTTTAAAAATAGAATTTGAATCTATTAGATGTTTAAATTTGTTTTGGCTATAACTTTTGATCCCCACGTTAGAATTTGACAAATTTTATACCATTGGAATGAGGAGAGCAAGCTATTTCTAAATATGCAATGTGTTTAATGTTTTGCTTCTGTTAAAATGACTTTATTTGCAGAAACTTGTGTAGGGCTAATTTGAGTATATGAATTATTTAAGAATTGATTTAGGGTTTAATTAAATGTTGTTTGGCAAGTTTTTAACTTGTTTATGAATCAGTACTGTACACTTTCTTTGTTGAGTTTTTAAAAAAATCATCACATATCATTTTGCATGCATGCATATATTTTTGATTGTATATGTTTTGTATGTGATTGTGGCTATGATTCTTTGTGTAGATTTTGGTGCTAGTGATTGTGATTGTGAGGAGTGTAGCTACTCTCCAAACTACCAAGGCAAGTGGTACTTCATGAATATTTTATTCCTATGTTTTCTACTAAGCATTAGAAATTTTTTGTTAGCCTTGCATGTTATATTTTGCTTAAATGCCATGTTGGGAAATCCTAGTAGTTGTAGAATTGCTAGAAAATTTCTAAGTTAAGATACTATCTATGCCATGCTTAGCCTAGCTAGTAGCAACCAAGGGTTGGTGAAATATATACATGTTATGATGAAAATATTTCTAAGTCTTTGGACTTGTGTTTTGCCTAATAAAACAACTAAGTAAATGAAACACCTGGGTGGAATGGAAGGAATGGTTTGTGTTGAGTGGTTACACAAGGCCAGGGGACTGGTGAACCTTGTGTATCTCACTTGTGGAAAGCCACCCAGGAACAAAGAGATTTTAGAGGCCAAGTGTTGAGAAGCTTCTAGTGCAGCCACTTGGCAATATGGGCTCTGCCTGGATCATATAAGTTGCTAGAACTTAGTCATTTGGACAGTTGGTGGTAGTGGGATGATAGGTTGGAACGCGTCCATTTGGTCTAAGGGAAGGCTTCTGAAAGGTCCTGTCTTGGTGAAAATCAAGTCTGGTGGGGAAAGTGCACAACCTCTGCAGATGGAAAAACCTAAGTACTTAGCCATGTCCTTGGAAAAGGACAACTTGAGCATCAAGACATGGAAGCTATCAAGAATCTCCTCATCCCAATTTCTAAGTAAAAACTTGTGGGTGAACAAGGGTGAAGGACCTCAATGTCTATTGGTGGTTCCTTGGGAAAAGTTTTGTCAAAGAAAAACTTAGTGATTTCAACTAATAGGCAAAACCTATTTTGAGCAAAGCAAGCCAAGCTACACTTAGCCAAATTGCATATATAAATATAGTCCACCTAAATTATACTAAGGTATCACTTGCCAATACTATTCCAATGTATTGACCCACTGTGGCTGTAACTTGTGATGTTGCAGGTTACTCTGATGAGGATTAGGAGTCACGAGTCTACACTCAACATGTTTGCCTGTGGCACATGAAGATGAAGACTTTTATTTATTTACTTATTCAAACTCTTGTATTAGGCCTGTGGCCTTGGAGTTGTAAAGACTATGTTTGTCTCTGGAATGCCTGTAATAATGACCTTTGTATCTGTGTACTTCATCTTAAACTGTGGATGCTAGCAATGATCCAGGGACTAGCATTGCAATCACAAGGATCCTTTTCCTTTATAAAGGAGGGATCTTACAGCAGCCCCCGAGTGTCTGCTTCTTCGGGCGATCCCTTCGGGAATTTCCTTTTGCTAGAGGGTACACAGATTTGTTCGAGGAACACACCTGGTGGCACCCGTGCGCAGGTGGAGATGATGTTGGTGAGTTTGTCGGCCTCCTCATTGCTTTCCCTTCCAACGTGGCAAAGCTCGCAACCGTCAAAGTCTCCTTCGAGTGAGTTATAGAGCGCGCGGTACGCGATCATGTTTGCGGCGTGTGCGTCACACTCATTCATCGTCTGCTGGACGACAAGGTTCGAGTCACCGTAGATGACTAGGCGCGTTGCGCTTCAGATCTTTGCCATCCTCATGGCATGGATGAGGGCCTCGTATTCGTCCTCGTTGTTGGAGGCTCAAAATTTCATCTGAAGGACGTATTTCATCTTATCTCCTTGCGGGGATGTCAGTATGATGTCGGCTCCTGCTCCAGTCTCATGCTTGGAGCCGTCAAAGTGCATCGTCCATGACTGCGTCATGTCTGGGGTGTCTGGCAGCTGAAGCTCCATCAAGTGGACAAGGAAGTCAGGGAGGACCTGGGATTTGATCGGCTTGCGCCCCTCGTAGACTATGTCTAGAGGGGATAGCTCAATGCCCCACAGGGCCACGCATCCCGTGGCTTCGGGGTTGTTCAGGATATTGTACAATGGTGCCTCGTTCACCACCATTATCTGGTGCTCCTGGAAGTAGTGGCTCAGCCGACGAGTCGTCATGAATACGCCGCAGGCGAGCTTCTGGTAGTGAGGGTACCTTTGTTTTGTTGGGGTCAGTACCTCGCTGAGGTAGTAAATTGGGCGTTGGACCCCATGGGTCTTGCCTTCTTCGGGTCGTTCAACCACGAGCACGGTGCTTACCACCTGATGCATGGATTCTATGTATAGCAGTAGAGGCTCGCGTTCCTTTGGCGTGACCAGGACAGGCAAGGTGGAGAGTAGTCACTTCAGATCTTCGAATGCGTCGTCTGCTTCGGATGTCCACTCGAATTTGTCTGCTTTGCGTAGTAGCTGGTAGAAAGGCAAGGCCTTCTTGCCCATGCGGCTGATGAATCTTCTCAGCTCCGCGATGCGCCCAGCTAGCTGCTGGACACCTTTGATGTTCTTCGGCTTCTCCATGGTCAGTATGGCCCGAATTTTCTTCGGGTTCGCCTCGATCCCTCGCTGGGAGATGAAGTAGCCAAGTAACTGGCCAGATGGGACGCCAAAGGCGCACTTTTCTGGGTTTAGCTTGATCATATAGTGATCAAGGTTGTCGAATGTCTCGCAGAGATCATCGATCAGTGTCTTGGCCTCCCTGGTCTCGATGACTATGTCGTTGACATAGACCTAGATGTTGCGACTGATCTGGTTTTTCAGACATGCATGCATGCACCGCTGGTACATGGCACCCGCGTTCTTCAGCCCGAAGGGCATGGTGCTATAGCAGGACACTCCGAACGGCATGATGAATGCCGTTTTATCCTTATCTTCGACCTTCAGTCGAATCTGATTGTAGCCTCAGTAGGCGTCGAGGAAGGAGAGATTCTCGCATCCTGCGGTCGAATCGATGATCTGATCGATCCGTGGTAGAGGGAAGTGATCCTTAGGGCAGTGTTTGTTGAGCGACGTGAAGTCCACACACATCCGAAGGATATCCATGTCCTTTTTGGGGACCAGCACAATGTTGGCTAGCCACTCGGTCTCCTTGATCTCCCTAATGAAGTCATCATCGAGCAATCTGTTGACTTCGACTCCGACGGCTTCGACTCATGGTTTGGACAGTCGTCGGATCGACTGCTTCACTGGTTTCGCGTCCGGAAACACATTGATTGCATGCTCGGCGAATTCCCTGGGAACTCCTGGCATGTCCGCAGGACACCAGGTGAAAATTTCCAACCGCTCATGGAGGAATTCGGCGAGCGCGCTTTCCTATGCGGGGCTGAGGTCGTTGGCGATCAGCGCCGTCTTGGAGACATCCGCTGGGTGTACCTGCACCTTTTTCATGTTGACTGTAGAGTCAAACGACATGTCGGGTGCATTTTTCCTGGAGACTGGGGGTGCCCCGTTATCTGTCACCTCTCGGGGCCTCGTAGGCTCCTCCTATATACCGAACGACTAGGAGATTCTATTGAAGTCTCTGTCGTAGTGGTCGGATCGGGTGAAGCTGACCTGGACCGTGATGACGCCCCTAGGTCCTGGCATTTTGAGCAGCAGGTACGCGTAGTGCGGTACTGCCAGGAATCTTGCGAACGCCACGCGCCCGAGGATGGTGTGGTATTGTGATGGCCAGTCCACCACTTCGAAGTCTAGCCGCTCACATTGGAAGTTGTCGGGCTTGCCGAAGATGACGTCGAGCCATATCTTTCCCAGGGTTATTTGCCCTTCCCTAGGACTATGCCGGGAACGTTGTGTCGGATTGCTCTAGGCTGCACAGCAGGATCCGCATTGCTGCTAGGGTACTTGCGAACATCAGGTTGATGCCGCTGCCGCCATCCATGAAGACGCGGCTCATCTCGAATCCTCCGATCTGTGCCTCGAGCACCAGGGCAACATGACCTGAGCAAGGGATCTGGCGGGGATGGTCCGAACGATCGAATGTGATGCAGGGTTCCGAGCCACTAAGGTACTCAGGGATGGCTGGTGGAGCAGTCACTGCCAGGCTAACTTGGCGGGTGATCTTCTTTTGCACCCTGTTTGTTGGGCGCCCCTTCTGGATCATCATGGCTCCTTTTGGTGGTGGGTATCCTCCTGCACCGTTGTTTGGTGCAGGTGCTATTGCGATATTCGACAGTCCCACGGGTGGTGGTGGAGGAGCTCTGTGGGCGATGTCACCTATTGCAGGTGCGGGCCCAAACCCGGGGTTCAGATCTGGCGTCGCATTTGGGTGAAGCCTTCGCTGAGTTTCTGGAACTCGCGACAATCCTTCAGCATGTGGATAGCCTTCTTTTTGACATCCTGCTTATCGATGAAGAAGTGGATGGTGCAAGGGCTCGACAATTTGTCATATGCGGAAGGCTCGTCGTCGCGGTTGCGACATTGCTACATTTGTGTGGGGCGCCCTCCATCGCGGAAGTTGCATCCATGATATCCTCCGTTGCTGCGGTTGCTATCGTTGTGACGGTCGGCGTAGCCAGCCGCAACCATGTCGGGTCCATCGCGATCGTCATAGACGCACGACCTTCGGTTGCTACGGCGTTCACGCCGGCGGCCGTAGTCATCCTCGTCATCCCAATGTGTTTGGTGGAGTGAGTCCTCGCCATCTGCCCACCTATTGGCAATGTCCATAAGGTGGTCGAGCGTCTTGGGCTTGATGCTCACAAGTTCCTCCTTGAAGTCTAGGCGTTTGACACCATCCTTGAAGGCGTCGATAGTTCTCTCCTCGGAGATGTGCGCCGCGGAGTTCTTGATGTTGGACCAGCGTAGTATGTACGAGCGAATGGATTCACCCGTTCGTTTGGTGCAGGCCCGTAGATCCTCTATCGAAGCTGGCCTCTTGCTGGTGCCTTTAAAGTTTTGGATGAAACTGTATGCCAGCTCCTCCCATTTTCGGATGGAGCCTGAAGACAGACTGATGAGCCAGATTCGAGTTGCGCCTGTTAGCTGCAGCTGAAGGCATTGCAGGGCAGTGTTCCTGTTACCATCGTGCAGCTTAACGGATGATAGGTGATTGCTGAGCCAGGCTTTCGGGTCCTGCGTCCCGTCGAACTTTGGAGTCTCCAAAGGGAGCTTGAAATTTTTCGGCATTCATGTTCGCTGAACAGATCCGCTGAAGCATCGGGCTCCGCACAATTCTCCGTCGTCTTCTTCCTCGGACTCGGTTGAGCACGTGCGCTTGGCGCATGCCTTGTTGACTCGAAAGCACCAAAGAGGAGGCGGCTCTCCGTCATCGAGGAGTTGTAGATTTCTCTAGTTGGGACCGTCACGATCGCAAAACCAGCGTCCCTAGTTCCCACAGACGGCGCCAATTGACGAGGTTCGATCTCGTCAATGCCTATTGTTAGTTTTGGAAAAGATTGGGATGCTAGAGATCGCGGAACAGTTAGCAAACAAGCAACATGGGGACACGAGGTTTACCCAGGTTCAGGCCCCCGGAGGGAAAACCCTACTCCTGTTTGTCTGCTCTTGATTACGGCGGAACCGAAAAGTACAGGGGTGCGCAGATGCAATCTGGCATGGAGGTGTGTATGCGGTGAGTTGAGAGGCCCTCCTCGCCATTCCCTCCTAGCCTTTATATAGATAGGTAGGTCTCGGGCATAGGTCGATTCGGTTACAGATTAGGGTTTACCCCTTTGAAAATTTATCTACTCTAGTCTTGTTCTCCAAGGACCCAAAGGCTACATGGGTTTGAGCCACCCGAAAGTCTCTGCAGGCCGTGTATGTTTCTTTTGGGCCTTCCTTGGACCGGACCAGGTATACTAATATTATATACATGTAGGGTATAACCATGTCAGCGGGCGAAAGGGGCGCGGGATCGACCGCATCTGGCGTCGTGGGCACAAATGCATCATCCAGAAAGGGTGGCGTATGCGCGTACCTGGAGCATTTAGTGAGCTCACATGCGGAAGCTAATTCTATGCGGTCGGGTAAGTTTTTTTTTCTGTTTGTTAGCTTACAAGTACATTAAGAGCAGATAGGCCAGGATCCTAATTCTTTTTTGCTTACAAGTACATTAGGAGAAGATAGGGATCATAATTCTGTTTGTTAGCTTACAAGTATGTTAGGAGCAGATGGCAATACTTATGCCTAAATTTCTGTAATTTTCACAAGATGGATCCTAATTCAATTATATTTGCTGAAAATTAGATTGATACCCAACCCCAAAAAGGCTAGAAAAGAAATCAGTTCTTTTTTTAGAAGTTTGTTGAATTGTTTTGGAGTCTTTGACTCTGGAATTAATGACAATTGGATATGGTTCATGCAATTACTTAGGCATGCCATAGGATCACCAACAGGTTTAGTTATATGTACTAATGTTGGCCAAGCAGTGATGACAAGGGTAAAATAAGTGTTCCCAGAGGCTGAACATAGGGAATATATGTTTCACTTGGTGATCATCTTCAAGAAGAAGTTCCATGGAAAGGTGTTTGATGATCACTTTTGGGCCGCTGCTTACTCATGGAACCTGTATGTGTTTCAAAATATTGGGTTGAAATGAAGGAAGCAAAGCCAGCCGCAACTGCATAATATAAGAAAGTGGCACAAAAGGTTATGCTCCATGAGTCGGTTTTCGACAATATGCAAGGTGAACTATGTAACCGACAACTTCGCAGAGAGCTTTAATAATTGGATCAAGCACCACAGGTCCTTGATCTTGGACGACTTCCTGGACAAGGTGAGACAGTTGCAGATGAGATCATGTGGAACCGAAGGTGAAACGTGGCAAAAAAGTTAGATGGACTTATTATGACCCACATAATTAAGAAGCTGAAAGCAATGACTAGATACTTAAACTTGGAAGTGGTGCAAAGATCAAAAGAAGTGGCCAAAGTGACATCATTAGGAGGCAGCGGCTTTAGGTTTATGGTGAACTTGTGAGAGAGGACATGTTCTTGTAGACAATTTCAAGTTTCTGGCCTTTCTTGCAAGAATGCTCTTGCATTCATCACCTCACTTAGCAATGCACATATACAGACCTATGTTGACTTGTATTACTCCATTGCTAAATTTAGAGCAGCTTATGCCCAACTAATCCCTTCTATGCCTGACAAGACCCAATGGCCTGAATCTGACCATGGATTCTTCATGCATCCACTGCTGTTGAAAGGCACTGCTGGTAGGCCTAAAACTGAGAGGTATAAAGGCTGAAGTGAGAAGAAAAGAAAATCAGGAAAGCATCTATGCCCTATTTGTAAGGACTATGGGCATCATTGGCACAATTATAAGAAGGGTAACCCACATGACATTGCTGCAATGCTGGCAATGAGGTAATATAGATTTAATCTCTTACTATTTATTTTGTAATGAACCATACATGTTTACTGCTATTCTTATTTATTTCTCATGTAGATAATAGCCAAAGAAGAAGATAAAGGCCATGAAAGGAAATAAGTCAGCCATTGTGCCTTGCAAGGATGAAACACCAACAAGGATGTCTTTTCCACCAAGGTTAGCAATTTTACATTCATGCTCATTATTACATGAAACCTGAGTTTGTGGTCTTAGTAGATTTTTTATCACATAGCCAAAGCTTGGAAACTTCAAGTTGCAACAAATAAAAAGGGGTAACTCCGGATTCGGAGGATCAAAGAGGTATTATTTTTATTTTTTGTTCATATGTTATGCATTGTTTTCTTTTGTTTCTATTTATAATTGTTGTTGTCATACATGTATGGATACAGATCAAGAGCGGTCTCAAGTCAACCTGACCCTATTTACCTCGAGCTTCCTATGCCCAACAAGAAAAAGGAGGTTGATGTTTCTGTGAAGAGCGAAGAAGAAAAAGGAGGTTATTGTCCCTGTTGTGCCACTTGACAGCCCAACAATGAGCACAAGGAGTAAGAAATTTAACCCTCCTAGCCCAGCTATGAACACAAGAAGCAAAAGAAGGCTCAGTTTGTGACTTCATATCATGAGCATTATTAGAGTTTCTTTTGGTGATCTCCTCTTATATTTGTGTTCTGATCATGTGGTTATTTGGAGAGGCCTCATGCCTGAGTGTTGCTCTATGTTTTTCATATGAACTAGAGAACCTCTACGTGTTGCTCTATGGACTACTAGTGGACCTGGTTGTTTATCTATATAGTTAATATAATGATTGTTTATCTATTGTATTGTATGCACTATACCTCTATACTGCTATATATGAAATGTGTGCATGTATATGGCATCAAAATACAGGGGAGGCTCTATTCAAATTTTTTAATTTTTTATACTAAAATCTGGTGACAACGCACTGAAACATGAGTCAAAGCCATGGCATGCATGATCAATGTTTATTGGTGCAAATGTGTCTTTTTAAAACATTCTTTTTGTCACAAGACTTATCAGGGAAAAAGAGTCTTTCCATGTTCCTATTTGACACTGTTAGTATTCAAAATGAACTAGAGTGCCAATCGAGGAAAGAAAGAAAGTTTAGATATTAAAATGGAATGAAATTTTTTGTAGTGTCAAATAGGGAAGAAGGATTTAAGCCAATGTCAAATAAGAAATTTTCTCAATTATTTGACTCAGATTTGTCTAGATTTGGATGTATTTAGACATGTTTTAGTGTTAGATACTCGAATCTAGACGAAACCAAGTCAATTGATTCGGATCAGAGGGATTACTATGGGCATCTCCATCGGCATGACTCAACCCGTCCGAACACGTCGGAACGCGTCCGCGTACGGGGCGTGCACGGTCTCTCTAGCAACACGACCCATCCGGACCGACGCGTCCGTCTCAACCCATTGGCCCACCATTTTTGTGTTGCTGATGCGTCAGGCGCGGACACAGGCGGACAAAGGGAGTGTCCTACCCTGCATGCCACAGGCGTGAGAGCGGTAGCCTGATCGGCGACAACCTTTGCCATCAATACTGATGGGACTGTAGCCTGATTGATGGGACACCGTCTGAATTCCTACACCAACATTGATTGGGGAATGCACGAGAACCTGCGCATGCTCGAACGAGCATGGGATACTTAAGCCGACCCCTGTTCTCGTCGGTGCCATACTTACCACCTCTCGCCATCGCCGGATACACCCCTCCCAGCGTTGTCGCCGCCACCACCAACGATGAAGACACAAGGCTGGATGAAGATGTAGGGTTCGCAGCATAGAAAACAAAAAATTTCCTACGATGGGAACTATGTACCAAGATCTATCTACTAGATACAAACAACGGGCGAATGTATATCCATAAAGAACATACCCTTGAAGACCGACAAAGCTTAACGAGTTAAACTCGTGGTTGATGTAGTTGATCTCAAGATCGAGAGGAAGTCCTAGCGCCGCAAAACAGCTGCGCATCCGTGCTCACACACACGTACAAGATACCGAGCAACCTCCGCCTCCTCTCTCCAGTGATGCAGCGGAAGCACAACCCTTTCTTTCCGAATAGCCACCGGGAACATGTATCTCGCTAGTCCGAGACCATGGGGAATAAATTCTAGAGGGGGATAGATATCCTTCACGAGGAGTGTGAGTGAGAAGTGAGGAGGGGGTGCCTTTTATAGGAGAGGGGGGACCCCAAGGGGGTGGCCGGCGCATGGGGCTGCCCCCTTTCCCTCCCATCATTCATGTGGGTGGACACTCCACTCACAAAAATCTCTTCAATTCCCTCCACTCAAAATCCCACACAAAAATGCAATTAAATCTCCACCAAATTTAATGCAAACTCTCATTAAATAAAAACTCCTTTTATTTATTCAGAATTTTTTCAATTACTTTAATGACAAACATTCACATATAACCCCTTGCTAGTATTCCATTTCACGTGCAAAAACACTTTCTGCAATTTCACCCGAAAACCTGTTTCGGTATCTAGTGAAATAAATTCCTGCGCTTGTTATTCTTTCCGGCATGAAACTTTTGCACCAATTGGATGTCAATGTCCCTTAAGTGTGCCACCCTACTGTTCACGATAAATGCGTACATGATCGAGACCCTTCTCCGATCAAATCAGAAGCGGGACCTGGAGATCCATACTGACTCCCACACATTCAACGATGACTTTCCTGTGATCGTCGAAACCTTTTATGCTAGTATCTTAATCCCTTTGTTTCACGATATATTACATGTCCGAGATTCGATCATCAGTATCTCCATACTTAGTTTGATCTCGTTACCGACATGCACTCTTTTCTTGTTCCCGTGATATAACATTCTAGTGATCAAATCACTTGCTTGCAAGCAAACAAATGTGATATAACCGAGAGGGACCAGAATATATCTATCCGCCATCGGGATGAACAAATTCCACTCTTGATCCATGTAACACCCTCAGAATCGGCCCTATGCAAGTTTCAGCGCTTCCCGCCAAACCCGCATAGAAACGATTCAAAGGTGCCCACCAGGCACTTGCGTGCGGGTGGAAAACGAAGTAATAACATTACACAATAGTCCTCGATGGGACCCACAGGACAGATATATATACAACACGACTCCATGAGTCAAGAATACAGATATACAGAACAAAGATCCAAATCACCTTTAAAACGATAGAGCGTCCAGCTACGGACAAGATGCAAATGGGGCTAAGAGCCCTGAAGAATAACCAATGGCGTCCATAACCCTGCCCAGGCCAAGCCGGAAGGGTAATGTGGCATCCCGCAAAAACCACTACTAGAAAATCGCGTTGAATTTGTGCATTGCATCGTCATCATCATATGTTGTTTGTCAAAAACTAATTTTGAAAACCTAGTTTTGTTTTCTAAAACGCCCCACCTCTATTCAAATATCAAAACCGGGTCCCCGGAATATTTTGTTTTGGCCGCTATCGGTTTGCATACGGCCCGTTTAAAACAAATAAAAATTATATTATTTTTAGTGGGGGCAGTCGAACGGGCCAGATCGACCCGAACGACCACCCCAGGATTTTTGAATCGGTCCACCCCAAACACCCCAACAAATCCTACAGCTACCCAGAAAACCTACCCACCCCTATCTCCACCTCACTCCCCCCAATCAACTCTTGCCACCTCACCTCCTCCCTCTCCCTCACCCAATCACACGTCGCCACGTCACTCCATCTCTCCCTTCCCTCTCTCTCCCTCTCAGGCACAAGCCACCCCCACCACTCAAACACACGCACGCCACGCACGCTGCAGCCACCGCCTGCCCCGCACTGGGCCCCACCCGAGCCACACACCAACCTCCCTCCTCCACTCTCCTGCCCCTTCCCCACCCCCTGCCAGTGGACCCTGTTCCCCCCAGGGGTCCACCTGCCAGCCCCCACCAGCCCAGACGACCCCGTCGCCCGCACCCTCCTTCTTCCTCTTTCTCTCTCCGGCCTCGCGCGCAGCCCCCCACCGCGCCCAGCCGCTCTCCCTCTCTCTCTCTCCGGCGCGGCGCCGCCGCGGCCGCGCTCGCCAACCATCCCGCACCCTTCCTCCCCGCCGTGCCCGTTCCGCCTCGCTCTCCCACCGCCGCCGCCGTGCGCGCCGCCCGAGCCGCGGCCCCCGCCTCGCCCGCCGGTCCTCCCCTCGCTCCGCTCCGCCGCTAGCACCCTCCGTCGGCCGCGCGTCGCCGCCTCCCTCTGTTTCCGAGCCGCCTGTCGCCGCAAACGGCCTCGCCTTCCTCCCTCGCAGGGCTCCCACCGCTTCCGCCCTCCCCGGCTTCCCGCGCCGCCCAGGACCTCCGCCTCCGCCGCCCTCGTCCGGGCCGAGCCCCGTCGGCCGACGCCGGCCCCCTGTCTTCCGCTCGCCCCGAGCTCTCTCGCCGCCAGCTCCGGCCGCGGCCTCCGCCCTGTTCCCCCCGTCAACCTCCGCCGCCGCCCGGGAGGCCCCCGACCGCGAGCTCGCCCCCCCTCCGGCCTTCCTCCCCTGCAGGGCCTCGCCCCGCGCGACCCCTCCCTCGTCTGGCCTCCGCGCCTCCGGCGCCCCCTCCACCAAGCTCCGCCTCCGGCCTTCTCGGTGCCTCCGCCGGCAGCGCCTCCCTCCGCGCCCCTCTGCGAGCCCCGCCTCGCCGGCGCAGCGCCCCGGCCCGCCTCTGCGGCCACCTCGCCGCGTCCTTCGCGCCGCGGGCCCGCGACGCCGCAGAACCGAGCCGCGCCGGCTCTCTGCCCGCTCCGTCCGGACGCCTCAGCCATCGCCGCCCTCCACCGCCAGTCCGCCGCGGACCCCACCTCGGGGGCCTGCTCCGAGCCCCCCCCGCGACCCGGGCCCGCATCGCCTCGGTCGGCGAGGCCCCTCCGTCAACAGTCCGAGGACAAACCCCAAAGACCCGAACCCCGATGCACCACGATCCCCACTGCAGAACAACAAGGCCTTCGAGGTGGAACCGACAAGATCTGCAACACGGACGCGGAGTGACCCTCGGACGCCAAGATCTTCTCCTCGGAAACGACAGGAACTTCCCTCGCACGCCAAACACTTCCTCTCGGACGCCAAGGCCCGGACCCGGAAACCCCCAAGGTCTTCATCGAAACGCCGAGAACTTCTGCCGGAGTCCAAAAACCCCCCCAAGGCCAAACCCGAGGGCTCGTCATGATCTTCCTCAGGGGACGACAAGACACCGTCGAACCCCGCAGACCGAACCCCGGTACCGGACAAGTTCGCCATCGACCTCGAGGACGCCTAGACGAAACGACAAGACCGCCACACGGACGCCGAGACCCCTGAACCCTGAGTCCCCGAACCGAAGGTCGATCTGAAGCACCAGGGCCTAAACCTGCAGAACGCCAAGATCTACCCCCGATATCCGAGAGCGATCCCGTCGAGACCAACCCGTCGAACCGTGGACCCCGAGACCAACCCCGAACCCCGGAACCAAGATCTGCCGAACCCTAAACGTGTGACCCTTTTCCTCGATACCCTATTTTTATAAATGATACCAACTTGTGGCATTAAATCATTCATCTCGCATGCATATCTGTGGTTTGGGGGCCTTATGCCGATTCACCTAATAATTAAATATGGGGCCCATATGCGGGCAAATCTAGTCTCATAACGGCCTCAGTTAAACTTGTGTAGCGAATCGGTATCTTATCTTGCCTTGTTAAAACAACATTTAAATTGCGGGGTAGCTAAACAACTTGAACCATCTAATTGATGTCGGGACCCCGGTTCCGCTTAATATGACCTAATTGCATCGCACCTTTGCCATGCCATCCATCATGCATGCATCATGCCGATCTTCTGCCGTTGTATTAAATATTGCATCCGGTGTTTATTCTAGTGATTTGCTTCTTCGCGGATAAGGCCGTTGAGTTGATGTGAGCTTCGCCCCGATCTTCGGTTGAACCCTCGGCAATTTTTTCAGGCGAGCATCTTCCCCTTTCTACCTTTCTTACTTTTATAGTATTTACTTCCCTCCTGTTGATCTATTGCTATCTGTGTTGCGATGCTCTAGTTTCCGTACCCGTGATATCCCCTGCAGCCCTATATTGCCTCGGACACATCCTATTACCTATTGTTTGGTAGATAGTTGGACTTGCGCGTCGTAGTCGCTTGCTCAAGTGCTGTTGCGTGTCGGCAAGTGCCACAGTTGTTGATGTATTGCCGCATGTTGATGTTGGATATGATCATGGTTTACTTATCGCTCACTTTAATTCCTGTTTAACAACTAAAATTGAAATCAGCAGAGGCATCGGTGGGTGATAGATAATATTTGGTTTCCGAACGCCCACTTGTGTCCCGTAGGACCCCGAGTACTTGATACATGTTCCTTGATTTATCGCGCTATCCACATATGGGGAGTATGGGCCCCCCTTAGCCAGAGCTTGATTCCGTCTTATTTCTTGGGGCCACAACTAGTTTGAGGTTTTATTTACTATCCTGTACCTATGCCATGCTTTACTGCTTTATTTACGATTGTGCGACAGATAGCACACTGTACTGTTTAGGTAAGCGGAGTGATTACGCGGTATCGACACCCCGAGTTTTCGGGTTCCCAGTCGCTTACAGCCATTGGCGCTAACCTTGAGTCCGTCTCGGAGCTTGCTTACTTCGTTGCGGATCTACTCAATGGGGTGGCCCCCTGAAATATTTCTGAATCTTGTGATTGCTCTGTCGTGAAGACCTCGTTGGGTTTTGATTTGGTTTTTCCGAGGTTGATCGTGTGTGTGTTTCTATTTGTGCACCCCGGCCGGGTTAAAACTTTCTAAAAGCCGTGTCCGCGGTTATGGACGACTTGGAGCACAGTATCTCGACCATAGACAAGCATAACTAAAGTTTATTGCTATAAATTTGACTTTATAATGACTAGTAATCAGCTTCACTATAATGGAATGGCTAAATAATACTGCCCACAATTGCTTGTTTGGAGCGTCGCTTGCGGCCATTGTACCTGACTAGTAAGTATTGCAACTACAACGGAATGGCTGAATAAAAGTACCAACAACTGTTGGGTTTTGGGTTTATCGCATGCTATCTGTATCTGATTAGTAATTGTTGCAACTATAACGGAATGGTTAACTAAAAGTGCCCACTGCTTACTTTCTCAGGATGATTATCTAAACCTGACTAGTAATTGCTGCAACAATAACTGAATAAATAAAGCTGCCAACTGTGTGAGTTCCTCGGTTGACTTCCTCGTTTGGTCTCGAGGGGGAAACGCCAGGATGGGTTTGTTTGGTGTTAGAATCAGGCTGGATCCGAATAGGTCTTTCTTACCCCTTTCTGATGGCCGACAGTTATAGCGAGTCTCTATAGGTTGTTTAGTGTCGCTGCTGCCGCTGCCGCTTCAGTCCACCATACCTATGTAGGCGAGGACCGCCGAATTCTAGCCTCGCCGTGTACTGGCCTCAGTACTGACGCTCCTTCTTTTTCCTTTGCCCTTTGTCGGCACCCCCTTTTGTTTAAGCATGTTTTGAGATCGACGCCGTTAGCAGGGTTACCCTTCCGGCTTGGCCTGGGCAGGGTTATGGACGCCATTGGTTATTCTTCAGGGCTCTTAGCCCCATTTGCATCTTGTCCGTAGCTGGACGCTCTATCGTTTTCAAGGTGTTTTGGATCTTTGTATATTATATCTGTATTCTTGACTCATTGAGTCGCCTCTGTATATATATCTGTTCTGTGGGTCCCATCGAGGACTGTTGTGTAATGTTATTACTTCGTTTTCCACCCGCACGAAAGTGCCTGGTGGGCACCTTTGAATCGTTTCTATGCGGGTTTGGCGAATTTTGCTCAAACTTGCATAGGTCCGATTCTGAGGGTGTTACAGGTAACCCTGCTAACGACGTCGAAACCTGCTAAAACAAAAGGGGTGCCGACAAAGGGCAAAGGAAAAAGAGGAGCGTCAGTACTGAGGCCAGTACACGGCGAGGCTAGAATTCGGCGGTCCTCGCCTACATAGGTATGGTGGACTGAAGCGATAGCGCAGCATGCACTAAACAACCTATAGAGACTCGATATAACTGTCGGCTATCAGAGAGGGGTAAGAAAGACCTACCCGTAACCAACCTGATACTACCACCAAACATACCCATCCTGGTATTCCCCCTCGAGACCAGACGAGGAAGTCAACCGAGGAACTCACACCGTTGGCAGTTTTATTTATAAAGTTATCGTTGCAGCAATTACTAGTCAGGTATAGATAGTCATCCTGATATAATAAGCAGTGGGCAATTTTAGTTATCCATTCAGTTGTAGTTGTGACATTTACTAGTCAAATACAATTAGCATGAGATATCCCCAAACCCAGCAGTAGTTGGTACTTTTATTTAGCCATTCCGTTGTAGTGAAGCTGATTACTAGTCATATCGGATACAAGTCAAATTATAGCAGTAAACTTTAGTTATAGTTGTCTATGATCAAGAACTGTGCTCCAAGTCGTCCATAACCGCGGACACGGCTTCTCGAAAAGATTTAACCCTGCAGGGGTGCACCAAAGTATCCACACGCACCTACACCCTTGTTGTCGGATCAGGTAGGTACAAGATCACAAAAGATACACCCAACGGTATGTCGACGGGGTTTTGGACACGACGTTTCCCAGACCCAAAGCAAGCATGGGGGGCCACCCCACTAAGTATACCCGCAACGAATTCGGCCGGTCTCCGAGACGGACCCAGGGTTTGCGCCAGTGGCTGTAAACGACTGGGACCCGAAACTCTCGGGCTTGTCGATACCGCGAAAACACTCCGCTGACCTAAACAGTACAGGTGCTCCTCGCACAATCTTAAATAAAGCAGTAAAGCATGGCATAAGTACAGAATAGTAATAAAGCCCCAAACTACTTTGTGGCCCCCAGTACAGTACTTGGAATCAGGTACTAAATCGATGGGGGTGCCCATACATACCACATGTAGTTAGCGCGCTCGATCTCGGAATAGGTGTCAAGAACTCGGTGTCCTACGGGACACCAGTGAGCAGTCGGAAACCAAATATTATCTATCACCCACCGGTGCCTCTACATTTACCTACTTCAATTTTAGTTATTAAACAACAATTAAAGTAAACGATAATTAAAGCCATGATCATCTCCAACATTAAACATACGGTAACACTCCAACAACTGTGGTACTTGACGACACGCAACAGCACTTGAGCAAGCGACTACGACGCGCAGGTCCAACTATCTACCAAACAACAGGTAATAGGAGGTGTCCAAGGCAATATAAGGCTGCAAGGGATATCACGGGTACGAAAACTAGAGCAACGCAACACAGATAGCAATAGATCAACAGGAGGGAATAAACACTATAAAAGTAAGATAGGTAGAAAGGGGGAGGTGCTCGCCTGAAAACATTGCCGAAGGTTCATCCGAAGATCGGGTCGACACTCGCATCAACTCATCGGCCTTATCCGCGAAGAAGCAAAACACTAGAATAAACACCGGATGCACTATTTAATACTACGGTAGAAAATCGGGCATGATGCATGTATGATGTATGACATGGCAAAGTGCGATGCAATTGGGCAATATTAAGTGGAACCAGGGTCCCTACAATTAATTAAACGGTTCAAGTTGTTTAGGTACCCTGCAATTTAAATGTTGTCTTAACATGGCAAAATAAGTTACCGGTGCGCTACACAAATTTAAATGAGGCCAATATAAGACTAGATTTGCCCGCATATGGATCCCATATTTAATTTAGGTGAATCGACTAAATGCCCCCGAACCACACAAATATGCATGCGAGATGAATGATTTAATGCATCAAGTTATATTATTTATAAAATATAGGTCACGGAAAAGAGGTCACACTTTGGGGTTCGGCGAACTTGGGCTCCGGGGGTTCAGGGTCGGTCTCAGGGTTCGACGGGGATCAGGTGCGGATCAGGGCTACTGGGTCCGAGATGAAGGGCTTGGCGTTCGGCGTCCTTCGGTTTCATGTCGACGTGCTCGGCGTCCATGATGGAGAACTCGGTGTTCCGGGGAGAAGACCTTGGCGTGTCAAGGGCTCGGCCTTCGGATCCATGTCGGTGCACTCGGTGTTCCGGGTTGGAGATCATGGTGTTCCGTGAGGTAGATCTTGTCGGTTCCACCCCCGAAGGCCTTGTGGTTTCGTGACGGACATCTCCGGGTTCGGACTCCGGGATCGGTCTTGGCGTGCCTAGAACTACGAGGTCAAACATTAGGTCCAGGCCGACCTTCGGGTACCAAAATTCCTCGGTGTGGTTTCCTCAGGTCGATGAAGATCTTGACGAGAGCCCTCTGTTATCGACGACAACGAAGAGGATGGAAACCGTCATCGTTAGGAGGTCAAACCCATGGGCCGGTTTCAAACATGGCAGAACGTGGTGTCCCTGAGTGGTGGCGGAGGCTCGGCACAGGCGACGCGCGGCCAGAGCGCAGAGAGAGACACGGCGCGCTCACACGCGGCTGCAGGCGACCGGGGAGGAGTGGCTTGGACGAAGAGGGGGGGCCAGGGCGAGGAGGCACTCTGCGGCAGGGGAGGTTGCTGCCGGTCATGGGGTCGCTGGCGAGGACACAAGGGAGGGCGCAGAGGAGGCGGTGTTGCCGACGCGCGGGCAGGCGGCGCCCTTAGGCGGTGGACAGAGGACGGCGGCTCAGGGGTACGGCCGACGGCGGGGTCGAAGCGGCTCTGCCCGCGGGAGGAAGAGGTGGGCGGCGGCGCTGCACATGGGCTCGAGTGGCGGCGTGGGGGCGCCGGAGCAGGGCTCGGCCGGGGTCGCAACAGCGGGAGGCGGTGAGGAAGGTGACGGCCGGGCGGGGTCCAGCGACGGAGGGAGGCAGCCGGCGGAGCTCGGGGCCGGCGGCGGAAGGCGGGGACCCGTGGCGGTGCGGCCGGCGAGCAGAGAGGGAGACGGCGAGCGGGGAGGGCGAGCTTGGGGCCGGGGCAGCGGACGGAGGTGAGGACGGGGGCGCGGGGCCGGGCTCTATCGGACCGGAGAGGAGGCGGAGAAGGGGGCGGGGTCGGGCGGTTGGCCAGAGGAAGAAGAGGGCCAGGGGAGAGCGAGTCGGGGAAGGTGGGGGAGGGGTGTGGCGTCGCGTGGGGTCGGGGTGGGGATCGCGCGGTGGGAGTGGGACGGGGCGAGCCAGGGTGAGTGGGTCCACGCGGGAGTTGAGGTGTGGCCGGCTGGCAGAGGGATGGGGCTTGCCGGGTGCGTGCGTGTTGTGTGTGGTGGGGTGGGGTAGCAGAGTGGGTAGGAGGGTTTGGTTAGGTGAGGTGGCAACGAGTGATTGGGTGGGGGAGAGATGAGAGATGAGGTGGCGAGAGGGGATTGGTCGGGGTGATGTGGAGGCAGGGTGGGTAGAATAGGATTGGTAGAAAAAGGTTTTAGGACAGGCTGGTTTGGTACTGGGGGTGGCCGACTGGGTCGGATCGGCCCGGTTTGGCTGCCCCCTAAAAATAATATAAATTTTTATGTATTGTTTAAAAGACTTGTGCAATTTATTTTTAGACAAACAAAATATCCGGAAGGGTCCGGGGATTATTTTGAAATAGAGAGGGATCTTTGTAGAAAGCAAAAGTAGGTTTGAACAAAATAGTTTTAGTCAATGAGATGCATGATGATGTTATGATGATGCAATGCACAAAAACAACGCGATTTTCTAGTAGTGGTTTTTGCGGGGCGCCACAATCCATGGGCCTCAACATAACACTTTAGTAGTTCTGAATCCATCGTTATAATCACCCAGTTACGGTGTGATGTTTGATGTCATCAAGAAACTCTTCCGGTGTTAGTGATTGGCATGATCTCGTGGTCTAAGGATTAGGATCACTTCATAAGTTGCTATAGCAATATAAACTCAATGACTTTGATCGTAATGCTATACTTTGGATGAATGTTCATCACATCATTACACTAATGTTGTGACCTCGTTATTAACAACATCCAATGTCTATGATCAGGAAACTTTGATCATCTTGTTAATCAACGAGCTAGTTTATGAGAGAGGCATAACTAGGAACTTTCTGTTTGTTTATTAAACACACATGTATTAACATTTCCGTATTAATACAATTATGGCATGCAAAATAAACATCTATCATATACTTGGAATACACATAATAAACACTTTATTATTGCCTCTCAGGGCATATTCCCTTCAGTCTCTCACTTGCACTAGAGACAATAATCTAGTTACATAGTGATGTATCTAACACCCATGGAGTTCTGGTGTTGATCATGTTTTCCTCTAGGGAGAGTTTTAGTCAACAGACCTGCTACATTGAGATCCGCATGTACTTTACAAATCTTTATATCTCCATCCTTGACATGTTCATGGATGGAGTGAAACAGGCGCTTAATATGCTTGGAATACTTGTGAGACCTTGGTTCTTTGGCATTGGCAATGGCACCATTGTTGTCACAATAGATCACCATTGGGTCCAACGCGCTTGCAACCACACCTAGTTCGGATATGAACTCCTTCATCCAAACTGCTTACTGAGCCGCTTCCGAAGCAGCAACATATTCGGCCTCCGTTGTTGATCCCGCCACCACAGGTTGTTTGGAGCTCCTCCAACTAACCGCTCTGCCATTCATGAGAAATACGTATCCGGATTGAGACTTAGAGTCATCCGGATCAGTGTCAAAGCTAGCGTTGACATAACACTTAGCGACGAGCTCTTCTTCACCTCCGTATACAAGAAACATATCCTTAGTTCTTCGCAAGTACTTAAGGATATCCTTGACCGCTTTCCAGTGTTCCGAACATGGATACGATTGGTACCTACTAGTCAAACTAATAGCATGTGCCACATCCGGTATTGTACATAGCATGGCGTACATTATAGAGCCTATGGCTGAAGCATAGGTGACTTTGTCCATTATCTCTCTTTCTTCCGCCGTAGCCGGAGTTTGAGTCTTACTCAATGTCGTGCCTTGCAACATAGGTAAGAACCCCTTCTTACTTTTTTCCATTTTAAACTTCTTTAAAATCTTATCAAGGTATGTACTTTGCAATAGCCCTATTAGGTGCCTAGATCTATCTCTATAGATCTTTATGCCTAATATGTATGACGCTTCACCTAGGTCCTTCATTGAAAATTTGCTGTTTAGATAACTTTTAACACTGTTTAAAAGATCTATATCATTTCCGATCAATAATATGTCATCCACATATAATATCAGAAATGCCACATTGCTCCCACTCACTTTATTGTAAATACAAGCTTCTCCATAAGTTTGGACAAATCCAAACTCTTTGATCACCTCATCAAAGCGAAGATTCCAACTTCATGATGCTTGCTTCAATCCATAGATGGATCGCTGAAGCTTGCACACCTTGTTAGCATCCTTAGGATCGACAAAACCCTTTGGTTGTATCATATACAACTCATCTTCAATATTACCATTGATAAACGCGATTTTGACATCCATCTGCCATATCTCATAATCGAAATATGCAGCAATTGCTAACATAATCCTAACTGATTTTAGCATCGCTATGGGAGAGAATGTCTCATCGTAGTCAACTCCTTGAATTTGTCGAAACCCCTTTGCGACAAGTCGAGCTTTATAGATGGTCACATTACCATCAGCATCAGTTTTTCTTTTGAAAATCCATTTATTCTCCATGGCCTTACAATCATGAGGTAAGTCTACCAAGTTCCAAACTTGATTTTCATGCATGGATTCCATCTCGAATTTCATGGCTTCTAACCATTTGTTGGAATCCGGGCTCATCATTTCTTCTTCAAACGTCGCAGGGTCATCATTTTCATCAACCATGAAATTCATGAAAGGATTTCTGTACAGCTCGGGAGCTGCACGCGTCCTGCTAGACCTGCGAGGTTTGGTATTACTCTCTTTCGGAGTTTCATGATCATTATCATTAGTTCCTTCTTCAACTGGTGAAGCCAACTCCGGAACAACTTTCTACGCTGTGCTACTCGCCATACTTTGAAGAGAAGGTTCAATAACCTCTTCGAGTTCTACCTTCCGACTACTCACACCTTTTGCGAGAAACTCTTTCTCTAGAAAGGATCCATTCTTGGCAACAAAAACCTTGCCCTCGGATCTATGATAGAAGGAATACCCAATATTTTCCTTAGGGTATCCTATGAAGACGCATTTTTCTGCTTTGGGTTCGAGTTTATCCGGTTGAAGTTTCTTCACATAAACATCGCATCCCCGAACTTTAAGAAATGACAGCTTAGGTTTGTTTCCAAACCACAATTCATACGGTGTCTTTTCAACGGATTTAGATGGTGCCCTATTTAAAGTGAATGCAGCATTTTCTAGTGCATAACCCCAAAATGACAACGGCAAGTCCGTCAGAGACATCATAGATCGAACCATATCCAATAAAGTACGATTACGACGTTCTGACACACCATTTCACTGTGGTGTTCCGGCAGGTGTGAGTTGTGAAACAATTCCACACTCTTTCATGTGAGTGCTAAACTCGTAACTTAGATACTCACCTCCACGGTCAGACCGTACAAATTTAATCTTTCTATTACGATGATTTTCCACTTCATTCTGAAATTCCTTGAACTTTTCAAAGGTTTCAGATTTGTATTTCATCAAGTAGATATAACTGTATCTACTCAAATCATCCGTGAAAGTAACAAAATAACGATATCCACCTCGCGCCGACACACTCATTGGACCACATACATCAGAATGTATGATTTCCAATAAATATGCCGCCCGTTCCATTGAAATGGAAAACGGTGTTCTAATCATCTTGCCCATAAGGCATGGCTCACATGTATAAAATAATTCAAAATCAAGTGATTCCAAAAGTCCATCCGAATGGATCTTCTTCATGCGTTTAACGCCAATATGACCTAGACGGTAGTGCCACATATATGCAGATATATCATCATTAAGTGTAATCCTTTTAGCATCAATATTATGAATATGTGTAACACTATTATCGAGATCTAATAGAAATAAACCATTCATCATCGGTGCGTGACCATAAAAAATTTCATTCATATAAATAGAACAACTATTGTTCTCGGATTTAAATGAATAACCACTTCGCATCAAACACGATCCAGATACAATGTTCATGCTCAGTGCTGGCACCAGATAACAATTATTTAAGTTTATTACTAATCCCGATGGCAAGTGGAGAGGCAGTGTTCTGACGGCGATCACATCAACGCTTGATCCATTGTCGACATGCATCTTGACCTCACCCCTTGCCAGCGGTCGCTTGTTCCGCAGCCCCTGATTCGAGTTACAAATATTAGCAACTAAACCGGTATCAAATACCCAGGTGCTACTGTGAGCACTAGTCAAGTACACATCAATAACATGTATATCATATATACCTTTGGTTGCCTTGCCGGCCTTCTTGTCTGCCAAATACTTGGGGCAGTTGCGCTTCTAGTGGCCAGTCCCCTTACAATATTATCACTCGGTATCAGACTTAGGTCCAACTCGGGGTTTCTTTTCAGGCATGGAAACCTGCTTGCCGCCCTTACTTCCCTTCCATTTTCCCTTCTCGTCTTTCTTGAAACCAGTGTTCTTATTGATCATCAACACTTGATGTTCTTTCCTTATCTCCACTTCTGCAATTTTAAGCATTGACAGAAGCTCGGGGAGAGACTTCTTCATGCCTTTCATATTATTGTTCATCATGAAGCTCTTATAACTAGGTGGCAGAGACTACAGAACACGATGGATGCCTAAGTCAATGGGAATCGATATTCCCAAGGACACAAGCTTATCGGTGTAACCCGACATCTTGAGTACATGCTCATTTATGGAGCTGTGCTCTTCCATCATGCAGCTAAAGAACTTTTCTAAAGCATTGTAGCTCTCTACACCAGCATGTGTGTCGAAAATCATTTTCAACTCACCCATTGTATCAAATGCATTGCCGTTTTCGAAACGCTTTCGAAGTTCCGGCTCTAGCCCATACAATATGTCGTAACGAACTAAGTTGTGGTCCTCCTGACGAGTCTGATAGACATTCTTCTCCTCATCAGGGGCATCATCGAAAGGTGCGGGGCCTAGTGGCGCTTCTAGCACATATTGCTTTTGTGCAGCAGATAGGAGAATCCTCAAATTCATGGCCCATTCAGTAAAGTTGCTACCGTTCGTTGCAAGTTTCTCTTTCTCCATGAACACATTGAAATTAAAAGAAGGTGATGCCATCTACAATAGAATTTGTAAAGTTTAGACTAAGTTTATGATACATTGAGTTCAACTAATCCACATTATTAATGAACTCCCACTCAAAAATGACATCCCTCGTGCCTTTTTGGTGATTATATGAACCAAATCCACTACACCAAGTCCTATCATCACGTGAGTCGGTGTAGCTTCAAAGGCGAGCATCAAATGGGCATCATATCTACTATATGACTCATGCTTAACCTTTCGGTCCGTGTTCCGAGGCCATGTCTTTACATGCTAGGCTCACCAAGTTAGAACCTTAGTATTCACGTGAGTAATTGTCTTACACCCGAAATATGGTCGTGGATCCAAGAACACCCGATCATCACGTGATGTCTTGGAGCGACGAAAACATAATCGGTGCATACTTAAGGAAGAACACATTCTTATCTTGATATTTAAATGGGGGATCATCTTATTATGCTAATAAAACGCCAAACAAGCAATATAAGATGCTATCAAACATCACATGTTTATAAGTGGAATGATATGGTTTCCGCATATGATCTCCATCATGTGCACCGTGATATGATCACTATCATACCTCTATGTGTAAGGCCAAGGTCTATGGATCTTACATGTTATGTGTGTTGTAAGAGTATCATCTCATACTTCTACTTACAACATCACCATATCATAACACTACCCCAGCAACAATCTAAACTATACGCCTCTAATTTATCCATTGCAAGTTTTACGTGGTTTAGGGCTTTCGAAGATAGAACCGTTCATACCTACGAACATGAACCACAACGAGGATAACCAAATTGTTGACAACTCGTTGCAAATTAGATAATGACTATAGTAGGAGAGACAGACACCCGCTAGCCACTTATGCAAACTAGTTGCATGTCAAGCGTGGAACAAGTCTCATGTGCGAGAACATGTAAAGTTTGTCTGGGCCGCTTCATCCCACTATGCCACCAATATCCAAAATACAACTAAGAAGCAATAACATGATCATCATCGCCCACATACTCATATGTGTACTACCCGTGTAAAGCATCTATACATAGATCCGGTTCTGATACCACTGTAGGGTTCGCAGCATAGAAAACAAAATTTTTCCTATGATGGGAACTATGTACCAAGATCTATCTACTAGATACAAACAACGGGCGAATGTATATCCGTAGAGAAAATACTCTTGAAGACCGCAAAGCTTAACGAGTTAAACTCGTGGTTGGTGTAGACGATCTCTTGTCGATCTCAAGATCGAGAGGAAGTCCTAGCGCCGCAAAACAGCAGCGCATCCGTGCTCGCACACACGTACAAGACACTGAGCAACCTACGCCTCCTCACTCCAGCGATGCAGCGGAAGCACAACCCTTTCTTGCCGAATAGACATCGGGAATATGTATCTCGCTAGTCCGAGACCATGGGGAATAAATTCTAGAGGGGAGAGAGATCCTTCACGAGGAGGTGTGAGTGAGAAGTGAGGAGGGGGTGCATTTTATAGGAGAGGGGGGAACCCCAAGGGGGTGGCCGGAGCATGGGGGATGCCCCCTTGCCCTTCCCTCATTCATGTGGGTGGACAGTCCACTCACAAAAATCTCTTCAATTCCCTCCACTCAAAATCCCACTCAAAATTGCAATTAAATTTCCACAAAATTCAATGCAAACTCTCATTAAATAAAACTCTTTTTATTTATTTAGAATTTTGTCAATTACTTTAATGACAAACATTCACATATAACCCCTTGCTAGTATTCCATTTCACATGCAAAAACACTTTCTGCAATTTCACCTGAAACTGTTTCGGTATCTAGTGAAATAAATTCCCGCGCTTGTTATTCTTTTCGGCATGAAACTTTTGCTCCAATTGGATGTAAGTGTCCCTTAAGTGTGCCACCCTACGGTTCGCGAATAATGCGGACATGATCGAGACCCTTCTCTGATCAATCAGAAGCGGGACCTAGAGATCCATACTGACTCCCACACATTCAACGATGACTTTCCTGTGATCGTCAGAACCTTTTACGCTAGTATATAATCCCTTTGTTTCACGATATATTACATGTCCAAGATTCGATCATCGGTATCTCCGTACCTAGTTTGATCTTGTTACTGACATGCACTCTTTTATTGTTCCCGTGATATAACATTTTAGTGATCAAATCACTTGCTTGCAAGCTAACCAATGTGATATCACCAAGAGGGCCCAGAGTATATCTATCCGTCATCGGGATGAAAAAATTCCACTCTCAATCCATGAGCCTCAACATAACACTTTAGTAGTTCTGAAGCCATCTTTATAATCACCCAGTTATGGTGTGATGTTTGATGTCATCAAGAAACTCTTCCGGTGTTAGTGATTGACATGATCTCATGGTCTAAGGATTAGGATCACTTCGTAAGTTGTTATAGCAATATAAACTCAATGACTTTGATCGTAATGCTATACTTCGGATGAATGTTCATCACATCATTACACTAATGTTGTGACCTCGTTATTAACAACATCCAATGTCTATGATCAGGAAACTTTGATCATCTTGTTAATCAACGAGCTAGTTTATGAGAGAGGCATAACTAGGAACTTTCTGTCTGTTTATTAAACACACATGTATTAACGTTTCCGTATTAATACAATTATAGCATGCAAAATAAACATCTATCATATACTTGGAATACACATAATAAAAACTTTATTATTGCCTTTCAGGGCATATTCCCTTCAGAAGAAGGCCAAGAATGACCACGAGGCGAGCGGATCTGGCTCGAGACGCCGGCGCGGGAAGGGGGCTCCTACCCCAGCTGGACTGTCGGTGTTCCTTCGCGGCAGTGTGTCGTCGCCGCCCTAGGACTACGCCCACCGCCCACCGTGCGCTAGGTGGAGGATCCCCGCCGTGAATGCCACTACTTCCACCTGACGGAGTGCGAGCATCGATGGAGGGAGGGATCAGGCATCGGCGCATCGCCCACCATGATTACCCCCACGGGCTGGCACTTCAACTAGGAGCTGGTTCGGATGCCGCCCGTGCCCAAGGAGGGCAAAGAGCTGGAGGAGGAGATCCGTCGCCGCATGTTGGGGGGATGACCCTAGGTAGGGTCAAGATAGCGGAAACAAGGAAGGAACCTTTCTTACCATAGGCCGAATTATATGCTAAGTCGGCCGAGTCTTCCAAGACTCGGACGAATGAGCCATGGTTTGGCAAGAATCGAGTGAGTAACACCTTACTCGGCCGACGTGTGAGCTAAGTTAGCCGAATAAGATTAATCAGTTCGTATGCAGGCGGAGGCCGAGCCGAGTTATGCAGTATGAGGACGAGTAAAGGGAGACTTGCAGGAGAAGGAGAAGGATCCCAGAGTCAAACTCTAGCTACTAGCTAGGAGGAATCTACACAAGGACAAGCACTAAGGACAAAGAGCAGAGCCACAAAGGGGCAGACAAGCGTCACGGAGGTGACAGTGGGGATTCCCGAGGATCACATGCGGGGGTCTCTGGATCTTTGCCGCCGATAGAGGGGGGAGACGGAAAGGAGTCCGCCGAGTTACCACTTTGGGACAAGCATATTCCAGGAATATGTTTGCCATGTCAGCCCTAGAAGGAACCAAGGGACCCCTTTATAAGGAGGGGCACAGGTTCCTGGAGGGGAGGGCGATTCATTTGAGACCGTAGGGTTCGCATAGTGGTTTGCTTCCTCCTCTCCATGATACAGCTCTAGGAGCACTTGTAACTCGATTGAGGAGAAATAAAGATCTAAGTTCTAGTCAGTTGTGTGTAGAAATCACTACATCTTCCCTTCCCAGATCCCACTAGCATCCATTGGCCCCATACTTTAGCCTACCCATGGCATCTGCCGTGCCACCACCACGATAGTTGGCTCCCACCATGGGGCCAGCAGCGGTGCTAACTGGAGTCAAGATCCGGACAGGAAACTTCATCCACACCGGCGAGCGGGTTGTTTCTAGCCTAGTCCAGAGATTTGATATCTGGGACTACGTTAGTGATAACGCTGGAAGTTTCAGGAGCAGAGCACCCCCGCGCAACGACATATTCATCAACCTGGGTGCTCACAAGATCTACGTTGGCATAGACACCTCCTGCATCTACCTGCACCGAGTCATCCATGCAGGAGATCCTCCCCTCAGCGCTGCCAGTGGTCAGCGTGGCGTTTGCCCCGCAGGCAGTGTTGAGGTGATGATGATGGCTCCAGCACCAGCAGCAGGAGCAAGCGCAGGAGCAAGCAAGGACCCGGCGGTAGGAGGACAGATAATGACGAAGCAAGCAGCTCCAAAGCCAGCCGCTGCAGATCCTCAGGTGACCAGGGCTGCCGAGGAACATGAGGTAACTTTGAAAGCGACAAGGGTAAGGTGGCCACCACAGGAGAGGCCGGAGAATATCCTCCATGCAACTATAGATAACTTGACTACCCCTATAGCGCCGATAGTTGACCCGGCAAACGCACAGGCGGAATTAGAAGAAACTAGACTAAACGTATTAGAAGATGCAAAAAAGGTGTCGGCTTTGCAGGAGTCCTTTAATAGGACATTGCGAGAATATGCTAGAGCAAACAAGTTAGATACGGCCACAGACCGAGTAGATGATCTGTTGAGAGGAAAGAACCTCATGAATGATATTAACAAAGAGCATGAAGCTCGACGAGATGATTCGGTTGACCCAGGTTTGCCGAGGTATAGTACCCCGGCAAAGAACCTCAGGGCGGCAAATGAAGCAGCCCTAGAATTGGAGGGGTTAAGCGGGGAAGCCCGTCAAAAGCAGCAAGAAAGAGTAAATGAGCTGGTACGCATTGCGAACCAGCAGAATGAAAAAATGCTCAGGGCTAACCCGGCGAAGCCAGGAGCTTCCCACATGGTTCATTTGGCAGGATCTTCCCCCGCATTATCTGCGGCAGCGGCATCCTCACTCGGAAACAATGCGCGGAAAGACAAAGCAGTAACTTCGGGAAAGAGAAACAAGCAAATTGTTCCGTATGACCAGGCGATGGCCGGGAAGATCAATGAGAATAGAGGCAATTGAAACCGAGGTAGCAGCGGTGATATAAACCCTGGCCGTGCAAATAGAGAGCACGGAAACCCCGGAAGGGAAACCATGAGAATAATAACTAGGCGGAAGTAAGGAGGTACCCTCCGCAGGATCATCAGTCGAGGCATGAACCTCGGCAAGAACGAGAAGCAAGACCAGCTCCACATAATCAGGCAAATGATAGATACAATGATGGTTACTTGGAGATGGAGTATGCAGAGCATGGTGGGAAAAACCACTATCGGATGAAGGAGAGAGCTATCTATAGAAACTTGTCGTCGACTGACACAAGATTAAAGCTAGACAGGCTGTATCGGTCCGAGATGTTGGAAGAACAGGGTCCGCCTGGCCCGGCGTGTTTCGGACCCTGGATTATGGGCGAATCGCCCGTGCCGAACTTTCAGCTGGCGAGGGGCACGAAAACGTACAATGGGAGTACGAAGCCACAAGATTGGCTAATTGATTATGCCACGGCCGTAAAAATAGCAGGAGGAAATTTAAGATGGGTTGTAAGATACGTGCCACAGATGTTGGAAGGACCGGCCAGAGTCTGGCTGAATAATTTGCCAACGGGAAGTATCAACTGTTGGCTAGATTTTGAGGAAATGTTTGTCAGTAATTTCACCAGCACATATAAGAGGCCAAACAGGCCACAACAGCTTGCTATGTGCAAGCAGAAGCCAAATGAGACGGATAGAGAGTTCCTGACTTGGTGGTGTAACCTCAGAAACTCATGCGATGGGGTTATCGAATCTCAAGCAATTGCCTGGTTCGCTCAGGGGTGCAAATATGGAAGTGTATTGTGCCAGAGGTTGCAGAGAGATATGCCAACTACATTGGCGGAAACAATCAGAGTAGCAGATTCATATGCCTTGGGTAATCCGACTCAACCAGAGCTAATGTCGGCAGACATCGCGAGCAACAGGATCATTATGCTCGGGATGGTGCCGGATCATCGCGACACAATGATTACATAGGAAGAAGAAGGGACGAGAGGCCGGATTACAGATATAGTTCTAATCAAGTGGCAGCCGTTGTGCAGGATCAGCCGAGTCATGAGAACATTCAACGGCATAAGAATGGTCCTCAGTAGTGGACGCCGAGGAACGAGGGGAAGAAGCAGTGGACACCCGAACAGAAGAAACAATGGCAAGAAAGGCCGAAGTACACGTTTGAATCCATGTTAGATCAGCCATGTAAATTCCACACGCCAAACCCAGCCAAGCCAGCCAATCACACAACTCGCCAATGCGCCTGGATGAAAAGTGCAATGGGAAACCCGACGGCCATGCAAGCACCACCGCATCCAGCGCATCACTAGCAGCAGCCACAGTTAACTGGGGGGAATGCGTAGTAGCTAATGTTACCACCACCTCCTCCGAGGTATGAGAACCCGGATCGGAGGGATACAGTGCACCAGGTGACAAATCAGAACCAAGATGGAAGGGGAAACCCCGGGAACAATGGACGCAATGACTACAGGGAGCATCACCAATCCTACCGTGTGTTCACAAAAGAATAGCAAGACAAACAGAGGGTACAACGCCAGCATATGGAAGTGAATGCAGTTATGCCAGCAGTGCCAAGATACGTGTCGTGGTCCGATCAAGAGATAACCTGGAGCATAAGGGATCATCCAAAGATAATACCGAATCCAGGATCATATGCCTTAGTACTGGACCCGACATTTGTTGGGCCGAGCATCAATGTGAAGTTCTCAAAAGTGCTCATAGATAATGGGAGTAGCATCAACATCATGTACAAAGATACAATGCACAAACTCGTAATAACTCCGAATACGCTACAGCCAACAAGGACTACATTCCATGGGATAGTTCCGGGGCTCTCGTGCGAACCCATTGGGGAAGTCCGAGTAGGTGTATTATTCGGCACAAGAGAGAATTGTAGAGCGGAGAATCGGGAGTTCGAAGTGGTGGATCTGGAAAGTTGCTATCATGCTTTACTCGGACATCCAGCATTGGCTAAATTTATGAGCAGCTGTCACATTAGTTACTTGAAAATGAAGATGCCAGGACTTCATGGTGTAATAACAGTGGCTGGAGATTGTAGAAAATCAATGGAATGTGCTTCAACTGGGTCAAATCTGGCCGAATCATTGGTAATTGCAAGATAGAAAAGAAGAATTCAGGAGGTGGCAGCTCTGGCTCAGTCGGCACAGCTTAATATGCCGGAACTAGCCAACCCGCATGGAAGTGTATCTTTCCAGCCGACTAAGGAGACGAAAAAGATCTAGATCGATGATCAATTCCCAGAGCGCACCATCACAATTGGTGCTGGCCTAGATGGAAAATAGGAAAGCGAGCTCACCAACTTCCTCCATGAGAATCGGGATATCTTTTCATGGTCAACATAGGACCTGCAAGGTGTACCGAGGGAGTTGGCTGAGCACTCTTTGCATGTAAGGCAAGGAGAAAGGCCGGTGAAGCAACCTCTCCGTCGCTTCGCTGAAGATAGGAGAAAGATAATAGGGGATGAGATAGCTCGGCTACTTGCAGCCGGGTTTATCATGGAAGTGCTTCATCCAGATTGGCTATCAAATCCGGTGTCGGTAGAAAAGAAAAAAGATGACCCAAATGCAGCCGTTGTATGGCGAATGTGCATCGATTACACGAACCTTAATAAGGCGTGTCCCAAAGATCCTTTTCCTTTACCTAGTATAGACCAAGTCATTGATTCGACCGCAGGCTGTGAGCTGTTATCATTTGTAGACGTGGATTCTGGTTTTCACTAGATACTGTTAAACCCGGCTGATCAAATAAAGACTGTGTTTATCACCCCATATGGGGATTATTTCTATCGCACCATGCCATTCGGCCTGCGTAATGCAGGAGCCACATACCAAAGATGCATGCAAAAATGTCTGCATGACCAAATTGGGAAAATGTACAAGTATATGCTGATGATGTGGTTATAAAAACCAATGAGAGCAACACGCTCCTAGAAGATATTCGGCAGACATTCGCGAACCTAAGAAGGTTCCGAATGAAACTTAACCTGGAAAAATGTACCTTTGGTGTGTCGGCTGGAAAATTACTCGGTTTCCTCGTATCTAGCCGAGGTATAGAGGCGAATCCGACTAAGATCAGAGCAGTTGAAAGAATGGAACTGCCAAAATGCCTAAATGATGTACAAAAGTTTACAGGGTGTCTTTCCTCCTTGAGTCGGTTCGTGAGTCGGCTAGGTGAAAAAGCATTACCTTTGTATCAATTGATGAAAAAATCCGACAAGTTCACCTGGACACCTCAGGACAACAATGTCTTTCATGAGTTAAAAAAGATGCTGGTCATGACACCAATCCTGGCTTCTCCATTGTCAAAAGAGCCTATGCTACTCTATGTGGCAGCCACAAACAGAGTCATAAGTGCGGTAGTTGTTGTGGAACGAGATGAAGATGGTAAGTCGGTACAAAGGCCGGTATATTACCTAAGTGAGGTGTTATCGGCCTCCACGCAGAACTACCCACACTACCAGAAAATGGCTTATGGAGTATACATGTCGGCCAAGAAACTCAAACATTATTTTGAAGAACACCCAATAAAGGTGATTTGTGAGGCGCCCATATCCGAAATAATAAGCAACAAAGATGCGAGTGGCCGAATAGCAAAATGGGCAATTGAGTTATCACCTTATGCTCCGCAGTTCGATAGGCGAGATGCAATTAAATCTCAGGCAGTAGCCGACTTCTTCGTAGACTGGGTCGAGGTACAATATGAGCCCCAATTGCCAGATCCGAACTATTGGACGATGCACTTTGACGGGTCCAAGTTAAGAAATGGACTAGGAGCAGGAATAGTGCTAATTTCACCAAAAAAGATCAGCTGAAATATGTGCTGCAAATACATTTCGCTGCATCAAACAATGTAGCTGAATATGAAGCGCTCGTTCATGGCCTAAAAATGGCAAAATAGATCGGCATACGTCAGATTTTGTGTTACGGGGATTTAGACCTCGTAGTACAACAATTATCGGGGAATTGGGATGTACTAGATGCGAATATGGCCCTGTATAGATTTCATGTGCAGAAAATCAGTGGCTACTTTGATGGGTGCGAATTCCATCACATACCTCGGGCAGAAAATGATGCTGCGGACACACTATCGAAGCTAGGATCGACCAGACAATCAATTCCCCCTGGTATAGCTCTGGAACACCTGAGGAAACTGTCAATTACGCCTTCGCCAGAATTCGAGTCAATTAGTATCTCGGCAGAACAGATAGAAGGATGAGTCCCAATGGAAATTGACAAAGAGCATGATCCGAATTACTCAGGGGTTAATTCGGTCGACCAACGGTTGGATCGGGAAAATCCCACAGATATTATGTCGGTGGAAATAATAGAAATTGACAACATAATTTTCCTAGAAAAAGTCGCACCAACATGGGCACAACCCATATTCTCATTCCTCAAAGAAGAGATCTTGCCGGACGATGAGGTTATGGCCAGGCAGAATCTGAGAAGAGCAAAAGCCTACACAATCATAAATAATGAGCTTTATAAGAGAAGTGTGACAAATGTACTGCAACGATGCGTTGACTCGGCAGAAGGGAAGGAAATCCTCTTGGATATACATCAAGGAGAATGTGGGAATCACGCCTCGTCCAGAGCCCTAGTGGACAAAGCATTTAGGCATGGATTTTATTGGCCAACTGCGCTAAAGGAAGAAAAGGAATTTTTAACAAAATGTAATGGTTGCCAGAGATATGCCAGCAAGATACATTTTCCTTCATCTAAGTTAAAAAAAATACCAATCACTTGGCCATTTTCTGTGTGGTGTTTAGATATGGTAGGTCCATTTAAGCTGGCTCGCGTCGGAATGACTCATATTCTGGTCATGGTGGACAAATTCACAAAGTCGATAGAAGTAAAGCCAATAAGAAAATGTAACGGGCCCACCATGGTGAAATTCCTCAAAGATATTATCTTGAGATATGGATACCCACATAGTATCATCACGGATAATGGCACAAACTTCGCTGAAGGAGCCTTTGCTAGATTCTGCCAAGAGAAACACATAAGACTCGATGTTGCCTCGGTGGCTCACCCGACATCGAACGGGCAAGTATAAAGATCAAATGGACTGGTATTGTCAGGGATAAAACCTCGGCTGATCGAACCGCTGCAGAGGTCGGCAGGACGCTGGATTGAGGAACTTCCAGCAGTGTTGTGGAGCCTCAGGACCACCCCAAATAGATCGACGGGGTATACCCCGTTCTTTCTCGTATATGGGGCAGAAGCTGTACTTCCAGCCGACATAATGCATGACTCGCCAAGAGTGGCCCAATACACAAGTGCCGAAGTAAACGAAATATCACGTCAAGATGATGTGGACTTGCTAGAAGAAGCAAGAGAATGGGCACTCTCAAGATCAGCTATTTATCAGCAAGAGCTCAAACGATATTATAGTAAGAAGGTCAGTCCAAGAGTTTTTAAAGAAGGAGATCTAGTTCTTCTGCTAGTGCAACACACAGCCGGCATGCATAAGCTCTCACCCCTATGGGAAGGCCCATTTATCGTGAGTAAAGCATTACACAACGATGCATACTACTTGATCGATGCTCAGACACCAGAAAAGAACAAGGCAAGCAAGTCCAGAGATGAATCAAAAAGACCATGGAACGTGGCCTTACTTTGTCTGTTTTACACTTAGAAGACATGTATTGCATCTAGTGACGTGATGTACCAAATTGATGTATTAGACATGTATCAACAGTAACTCGGGGACTGCCCCATGTTATTCGTCATTTTTAACTATGTATGAAACTTCGGCAACCCAAGCAGTGACTCGAGGACTGCCCCATGTTATTCGTCATTTTTAACTATGTATGAAACTTCGGCAACCCGAGCAGTGACTCGAGGACTGCCCCATGTTATTCGTCATTTTTAACTATGTATGAAACTTCGGCAACCCGAGCAATAACTCGGGGACTGCCTCATGATGTTTGTCATTTTTTGCGTATGTATGAAAATTTGGTGACTCAAGCAGTAACTCGGGGACTACCACGTACTGTTTGTCCACTTGGTTATAGATAGAACCTCGGGAGCCCAAGCAATAACTCGGGGAATGCCCCGACTAATTTATTATCAATCACAGATGCGATATAAAATTGCTTTGGCAACCGGAGAAATAACACGGAGGAAACGACCAACAATTCATACTATCATAGTCACACGAATGATAACATCATCAATTCGATATATAACGAGGAAAGTACCCTATTTATATCATTTTACCAACAGATAACTCGGAAAAGGTATTAATGAGGAAAGTACCCTATTTAACGAGTCCAAAGCTTAACGAGGAATTCAAGATATTGTTATATCTCGAATTTTGAACATACCCTTGAAGACCGACAAAGCTGAACGAGTCCAAACGCGTGGTTGATGTAGACGATCTCTTGCCGATCTCAAGATCGAGAGGAAGTCCTAGCGCCGCAAAACAGCAGCGCATTCGTGCTCGCACACACGCTCGAGGCACCGAGCAACCTTTGCCTCCTCGCTCCAATGATGCAGCGGAAGCACAACTCTTTCTTGCCGAATAGCCACCGGGAACATGTATCTCGCTAGTCCGAGACCATGGGGAATAAATTCTAGAGGGGGAGAGAGATCCTTCACGAGGAGGTGTGAGTGAGAGAGAGGGAGGGGGATCCTTTTATAGGGAGAGGGGGCACCCAAGGGGCCATGCGCCCAGCCATGGGGCTGCCCCCACCTCTTCCACATTCATGTGGGTGGACACTCCACTCACTCAAATGCCTTTCAATTCCCTCCACTCAAAAACCCCACTCAAATTCCCATTAAATTTCCACCAAATTTAATGCAAACTCTCATTAAATAAAACTCCTATTATTTATTCAGAATTTTGTCAATTACTTTAATGACAAACATTCACATATAACCCCTTGCTAGTATTTCATTTCACATGCAGAAACACTTTCTGCAATTTCACCCGAAAACCCGCTTCGGTATCTAGTGAAATAAATTCTTGCGCTTGTTATTTTTTTCGGCATGAAACTTGTGCTCCAAATGGATGTAGGTGTCTCTTAAGTGTGTCACCCTACGGTTCGCGAATAATGCGGACATGATCGAGACCCCTCTTGTGGCATCCCGCAAAACCACTACTAGAAAATCGCGTTGATTTTGTGCATTGCATCATCATGACCGCATGCTCATGTCATCATGCCACTTTGCATTTGAGCATCGTCATCATCTTGCATGTGCTGGCATAAAACTATTTTTGGCAAAACCTATTTTGTTTTCTAAAACGCCCCATCTTATTTTCAAATTCAAACCCGGGTCTCCGGATTATTTTATTTTGTCTGCTATCGGTTTGCAAAAGCCTTGTTTTAAACAAACAAAATATTTAATTATTTTTAGTGGGGCAGTCGAACGGGCCGATTCGACCCGAACGACCACCCCCAAAATAAAAATCGGTCCACCATACCAGCCACCCCAAAATCCCTTTTCTTACCCTGTCCTAGTCTACCCAGCCCCCTCCACCTCACCCCGACCACTCCCCTCGTGCCACCTCACTCCACCCCTCTCCCTTACCCAACCCCAGCCCGCCACCTCAGTAGCCCCTCTCTCTCCACTCAACCCTTGGACCTGGTCCGCCCCCACTCAACCCCCCACCCGCGCGCTGCAGCCCCACTCCCTCCCAAACCGACCACCCTAGGCCGGCCCCACCCCCTGGCCGCGGCCCCACCCTGCCGCCCGCGTCCCATCCGTGTTCCCCACCTCCCTCACGCGCCCTCTCCCTCCCGCACCGTCCTCTCCCCAACCTCCCCGCTCCACCGGCGTCCCCACACCCGCCTCTCCCCTCTCCGGCGCCGGACCATCCCGTCGCCTCCCCTCGGCTCGCCGCCGCCCACCTTCTCCCTTCCCCGCGACCCCCCACCACCTCGCCTCCCTTCGAGCTCCGCAGCACGGCGGCCACCAACCCGTCCTCCGGCCACCGCGGTGCTCCCCGCCGGCTCCGACCTCGCCCCTCCTCGCCTCGTCTGCGCCCTCTCCGGCGCGCCGCCGCGTCCGCCTCGCCAAGCCCGCCGGCTCGAGGACCCCGACGACCCCGCGCTGCCTCCCTGCCCCGCCATCTACCTTTGCCGCGCCACCGTTCTGCTGCTCCGCCGCCCTCCTCCGCTCTGCTCCGCCCGCCCCCGCTCGTCCTCGACCTCCCCAAGCTCCGCTCCGGTCCCCGTCGTTTTCCCCTCCGGCCGCCTCCCCTCCGGCGTCGACCGCTCCTCCCCCACTCCTCCTCTCGTTCCCCGTCAGCCGCCAGCGCCGCCGTCGGCCTCCCTCTCTCCTCGGCGCCCTCTGCCTCGCTCGCCTCCTCCCCGCCGCCGCCTCGCCTCACCCTCTTCCCCGCCGGCCGCCTCCCGTCTGCGCCGCCTCCCTCCTCGTCGGCGCCTTCCCCCCCGTCCTCTCCAGCGACCAGCGCCGCGTCGCCCTCTCTTGGTTCTCTGGCAGGCCATCCGCGTGCGCGCCTCCTTTTTCCACGTGTCCTGCCACCTCGCAGCACCCTGCCGGCCTTCCTTGCAGCGACGCCGGTAGCTGCCTCTCCTACTCTAGCACAGCTCTGTGAGCCTTGATCTCTACACCTCCTGTCACCTTCCTCCCCACTACGGCCTGGTGCTCGCTAGCCTCAGTGTGTGTGCTTCCAGGAAACGAGGCACTAGTGGTGTTTCCCTATGCCTCGACCCAGCCTTAGTCGTCTTGGATTATTTGCTAAAGACATGGCGGCTCTGCTAACCACCCTATGTTTTGGTGTGAGGATCCGCTGGTTTGACCAGTGGTGCTGGTGTGTGGTGATCTGGTCCAATGATAATGCGGAGGTGTGGTGGTATGGAGCAGATGATCCGGTGAAGATCGTGTGGTGTTGTTCAGATGGGGTTGTCCCAAAATCAAGTCGAGGAACCATGTGCCGATGCACAAGTCCAAGATCTGCATCATCTGTGTCATGACCAAGACCATCCGAGGATAGCTCTCACCGAAGACCGAACCCCGGCACGTCAAGCTCTCCTTCCCGGAACCAGGGACGCCAAGTACTTCCCCGGACGTCAAGTCTGACCCGAACCGCGGACCCGACAAGGTCTTCACGACGACAAGAACGACAGCAACCAGGGCGAGTCCGATGCCCCGACGCCAGACCAAGTACTTCCTTCCCGGACGCCGAGCTCGCCGAGAACCCGGATGCGACAAGATCTGCCCCGTTGTTCGAGAATGTTCCTGCCGAGACCGATCCCGTCGAACCCTGGACCCTGAGCCCAACCCCGAACCCCGGAACACCAAGGTCGTCGAACCCTAATGTGTGACCCCTTTTCTCGAACCCTATTTTTATAAATGTAATAACAACTTGTTGCATATTAATTGACATACTTGCATGCATATTTGTGTGGTTTGGGGGCCTTATGCCGATTCACCTAATAATTAAATATGGGGCCCATATGCGGGCAAATCTAGTCTCATATTGGCCTCATTTAAATTGGTGTAGCGAACCGGTAACTCATCTTGCCTTGTTAATACAACATTTAAATTGCAGGGTAGCTAAACAACATGAACCTATTACTTAATTGTCAGGACCCCGGTTCCACTTAATATGACCTAATTGCATCGCACCTTGCCATGCCATACATCATACATGCATCATGCCGATCTTTTGCCGTAGTATTAAATATTGCATCCGGTGTTTATTCTAGTGTTTTGCTTCTTCGCGGATAAGGCCGTTGAGTTGATGTGAGCTTCGCCCCGATCTTCGGATAAACCCTTCGGCAATGTTTTCAGGCGAGCATCTCCCCCTTTCTACCTATCTTACTTTTATAGTATTTATTTCCTCCTGTTGATCTATTGCTATCTGTGTTGCGATGCTCTAGTTTTTCGTACCCGTGATATCCCTTGCAGCCATATATTGCCTTGGACACCTCCTATTACCTGTTGTTTGGTAGATAGTTGGACCTGCGCGTCGTAGTCGCCTGCTCAAGTGCTGTTGCGTATCGTCAAGTGCCACAGTTGTTGGTGTATTGCCGCATGTTGTTGTTGGAGATGATCCTGGCTTTATTTATTGCTCACTTTAATTCCTGTTTAACAACTAAAATTGAAGTAAGTAAGCAGAGGCATCGGTGGGTGATAGATAATATTTGGTTTCCGACCGCCCACTTGTGTCCCGTAGGACCCCGAGTACTTGATACATGTTCCTTGATTTATCGCGCTATCCACATATGGGGAATTATGGGCCCCCCTTAGCCAGAGCTTGATTCCGTCTTATTTCTTGGGGCCACAAACTAGTTTGAGGTTTTATTTACGATCCTGTACTTATGCCATGCTTTACTGCTTTATTTACGATTGTGCGAGGAGCACACTGTACTGTTTAGGTAAGCGGAGTGTTTTCGCGGTATCGACAAGCCCAGTCACACTTTCGTGTTCCCAGTCGTTTACAGCCATTGTCGCAAACCTTGAGTCCGTCTCGGAGTCAGCTAGCTTCGTTGCGGATCTACTCAATGGGGTGGCCCCCTGAAATATTTCTGAATCTTGTGATTGCTTTGTCGTGAAGACCTCGTTGGGTTTTGATTTGGTTTTTCCGAGGTTGATCGTGTGTGTGTTGCTATTTGTGCAACCCGGCCGGGTTAAAACTTTCTGAAAGCCGTGTCCACGGTTATGGACGACTTGGAGCACAGTATCTCGATCATAGACAACTATAACTAAAGTTTACTGTTATAAATTGACTTGTATCTGATATGACTAGTAATCAGCTTCAACTACAACGGAATGGCTAAATAAAACTGCCAACAATTGCTTGCTAGAGTTGTCGCTTGCGACCATTGTACCTGACTAGTAAATATTGCAACTATAACGGAATGGCTAAATAAAAGTACCAACAACTGCTGGGTTTTGGGTTATCTCATGCTATTTGTATCTGACTAGTAAGTGTTGCAACTACAATGGAATGGTTAACTAAAACGGCCCACTGCTTATTTTATCAGGATGATTATCTATACCTGACTAGTAATTACTGCAACGATAACCGAATAAATAAACTGCCAACTGTGTGAGTTCCTCGGTTGACTTCCTCGTTTGGTCTCGAGGGGGAAACACCAGGATGGTTTGTTTGATAGTAGTAACAGGTTGGTTCCGAATAGGTCTTTCTTACCCCTCTCTGATATCCGCCAGTTGTATCGCGTCTCTATAGGTTGTTTAGTGCATGCTGCCGCTGCCGCTTCAGTCCACCATACCTATGTAGGCGAGGACCGCCGAATTCTAGCCTCGCCGTGTACTGGCCTCAGTACTGACGCTCCTCTTTTTCCTTTGCCCTTTGTCGGCACCCCTTTTGTTTAAGCAGGTTTTGAGATCGACGTCGTTAGCAGGGTTACCCTTCCGGCTTGGCCTGGGCAGGGTTATGGACGCCATTGGTTATACTTCAGGGCTCTTAGCCCCATTTGCATCTTGTCCGTAGCTGGACTCTATATCGTTTTCAAGGTGATTTGGATCTTTGTATATTATATCTGTATTCTTGACTCATTGAGTCGCCGTTATATATATATCTGTTCTGTGGGTCCCATCGAGGACTGTTGTGTAATGTTATTACTTCGTTTTCCACCCGCACGAAAGTGCCTGGTGGGCACCTTTGAATCGTTTCTATGCGGGTTTGGCGGGAATCGCTGAAACTTGCATAGGGTCGATTCTGAGGGTGTTACAGAGTGGTATCAGAGCTCAGCAGTTGCGATACCCCACAAGTCCAGCCTGTAGGATAACCTAGCTAACGGCCGAAGTAGAGTGTCAAAACTATTTTTGCAAAATCGGTTGGATAGTTCTGATTAGGTCTGATTTTATTCCTTACCCCTCTGCTATTCTCCTCTTACCTCTACGTGTTTTGAATCCGCTCTCTTCAATATCTTTGAGTCCAGGATTTCTCGTGGTTGGGTTCCGTCGTACCTTCAGGGTCTCGCTTCCTCCTTTGGTAACGGTGTTGCTACATCTGGTCTTCATGCTATCCGAGGAATCCTTCGTCTGGTGGACTTCTCTTTGTTCCTTCTCGTGCCTTCCGGTGTTTTCCGACGCGACGACATCATCTATGCCAGATCCGATGCAGAGTCTGCATCACCCCGTTGTTCCGAACCTCGATTGTCGAGATCTTCAGTCTGATTCCGAGAATGGTTGCACGCTTTTCCACTGATTGTGCAGAGTAATAGTTTGGGTGCGTGATGGATTGGCCCCCATGCCGACTACCCATTCTATTCGCTTTTGTACGTTGAAGTGGACGAGAATGCATCGGTTCCCTCTTTCCATCGAAGCTAGAGGTGACTTTATTGTTGATACCTCTACCTTCGACCTTTTGTTCCCGGAGTGTTCTCTCGACGATCACGGACAACGACCTCTTGTTAGTGGTGTCGCAAGGATCTACACGAAGCGCGAAGATGCAGATCGTCGACCTTCTTTCCGGTACCATGAGGCGGATCTCGAGGGCGAGATCCATTGTTAGTGGTGTCGAATTGTGGCATCCCGCAAAACCACTACTAGAAAATCGCGTTGATTTTGTGCATTGCATCATCATGACCGCATGCTCATGTCATCATGCCACTTTGCATTTGAGCATCGTCATCATCTTGCATGTGCTGGCATAAAACTATTTTCGGCAAAACCTATTTTGTTTTCTAAAACGCCCCGTCTTATTTTCAAATTCAAACCCGGGTCTCCGGATTATTTTATTTTGTCTGCTATCGGTTTGCAAAAGCCTTGTTTTAAACAAACAAAATATTTAATTATTTTTAGTGGGGCAGTCGAACGGGCCGATTCGACCCGAACGTCCACCCCCGAAATAAAAATCGGTCCACCATACCAGCCACCCCAAAATCCCTTTTCTTACCCTGTCCTAGTCTACCCAGCCCCCTCCACCTCACCCCGACCACTCCCCTCGTGCCACCTCACTCCACCCCTCTCCCTTACCCAACCCCAGCCCGCCACCTCAGTAGCCCCTCTCTCTCCACTCAACCCTTGGACCTGGTCCGCCCCCACTCAACCCCGCACCCGCGCGCTGCAGCCCCACTCCCTCCCAAACCGACCACCCCAGGCCGGCCCCACCCCCTGGCCGCGGCCCCACCCTGCCGCCCGCGTCCCATCCGCGTTCCCCACCTCCCTCACGCGCCCTCTCCCTCCCGCACCGTCCTCTCCCCAACCTCCTCGCTCCACCGGCGTCCCCACACCCGCCTCTCCCCTCTCCGGCGCCGGACCACCCCGTCGCCTCCCCTCGGCTCGCCGCCGCCCACCTTCTCCCTTCCCCGCGACCCCCCACCACCTCGCCTCCCTTCGAGCTCCGCAGCACGGCGGCCACCAACCCGTCCTCCGGCCACCGCGGTGCTCCCCGCCGGCTCCGACCTCGCCCCTCCTCGCCTCGTCTGCGCCCTCTCCGGCACGCCGCCGCGTCCGCCTCGCCAAGCCCGCCGGCTCGAGGACCCCGACGACCCCGCGCTTCCTCCCTGCCCCGCCATCTACCTCTGCCGCGCCACCGTTCTGCTGCTCCGCCGCCCTCCTCCGCTCTGCTCCGCCCGCCCCCGCTCGTCCTCGACCTCCCCAAGCTCCGCTCCGGTCCCCGTCGTTTTCCCCTCCGGCCGCCTCCCCTCCGGCGTCGACCGCTCCTCCCCCACTCCTCCTCCCGTTCCCCGTCAGCCGCCAGCGCTGCCGTCGGCCTCCCTCTCTCCTCGGCGCCCTCTGCCTCGCTCGCCTCCTCCCCGCCGCCGCCTCGCCTCACCCGCTTCCCCGCCGGCCGCCTCCCGTCTGCGCCGCCTCCCTCCTCGCCGGCGCCTTCCCCCCCGTCCTCTCCAGCGACCAGCGCCGCGTCGCCCTCTCTTGGTTCTCTGGCAGGCCATCCGCGTGCGCGCCTCCTTTTTCCACGTGTCCTGCCACCTCGCAGCACCCTGTCAGCCTTCCTTGCAGCGACGCCGGTAGCTGCCTCTCCTACTCTAGCACAGCTCTGTGAGCCTTGATCTCTACACCTCCTGTCACCTTCCTCCCCACTACGGCCTGGTGCTCGCTAGCCTCAGTGTGTGTGCTTCCAGGAAACGAGGCACTAGTGGTGTTTCCCTATGCCTCGACCCAGCCTTAGTCGTCTTGGATTATTTGCTAAAGACATGGCGGCTCTGCTAACCACCCTATGTTTTGCTGTGAGGATCCGCTGGTTTGACCAGTGGTGCTGGTGTGTGGTGATCTGGTCCGATGATAATGCGGAGGTGTGGTGGTATGGAGCAGATGATCCGGTGAAGATCGTGTGGTGTTGTTCAGATGGGGTTGTCCCAAAATCAAGTCGAGGAACCATGTGCCGATGCACAAGTCCAAGATCTGCATCATCTGTGTCATGACCAAGACCATCCGAGGATAGCTCTCACCGAAGACCGAACCCCCGCGCGTCAAGCTCTCCTTCCCGGAACCAGGGACGCCAAGTACTTCCCCGGACGTCAAGTCTGACCCGAACCGCGGACCCGACAAGGTCTTCACGACGACAAGAACGACAGCAACCAGGGCGAGTCCGATGCCCCGATGCCAGAACAAGTACTTCCTTCCCGGACGCCGAGCTCGCCGAGAACCCGGATGCGACAAGATCTGCCCCGTTGTTCGAGAATGTTCCTGCCGAGACCGATCCCGTCGAACCCTGGACCCTGAGCCCAACCCCGAACCCCGGAACACCAAGGTCGTCGAACCCTAATGTGTGACCCCTTTTCCCGAACCCTATTTTTATAAATGTAATAACAACTTGTTGCATATTAATTGCCATACTTGCATGCATATTTGTGTGGTTTGGGGGCCTTATGCCGATTCACCTAATAATTAAATATGGGGCCATATGCGGGCAAAGCTAGTCTCATATTGGCCTCATTTAAATTGGTGTAGCGAACCGGTAACTCATCTTGCCTTGTTAATACAACATTTAAATTGCGGGGTAGCTAAACAACATGAACCTATTAATTAATTGTCGGGACCCCGGTTCCACTTAATATGACCTAATTGCATCGCACCTTGCCATGCCATACATCATACATGCATCATGCCGATCTTTTGCCGTAGTATTAAATATTGCATCCGGTGTTTATTCTAGTGTTTTGCTTCTTCGCGGATAAGGCCGTTGAGTTGATGTGAGCTTCGCCCCGATCTTCGGATGAACCCTTCGGCAATGTTTTCAGGCGAGCATCTCCCCCTTTCTACCTATCTTACTTTTATAGTCTTTATTTCCTCCTGTTGATCTATTGCTATCTGTGTTGCGATGCTCTAGTTTTTCGTACCCGTGATATCCCTTGCAGCCATATATTTCCTTGGACACCTCCTATTACCTGTTGTTTGGTAGATAGTTGGACCTGCGCGTCGTAGTCGCATGCTCAAGTGCTGTTGCGTGTCGTCAAGTGCCACAGTTGTTGGTGTATTGCCGCATGTTGTTGTTGGAGATGATCCTGGCTTTATTTATTGCTCACTTTAATTCCTGTTTAACAACTAAAATTGAAGTAAGTAAGCAGAGGCATCGGTGGGTGATAGATAATATTTGGTTTCCGACCGCCCACTTGTGTCCCGTAGGACCCCGAGTACTTGATACCTGTTCCTTGATTTATCGCGCTATCCACATATGGGGAATTATGGGCCCCCTTAGCCAGAGCTTGATTCCGTCTTATTTCTTGGGGCCACAAACTAGTTTGAGGTTTTATTTACGATCCTGTACTTATGCCATGCTTTACTGCTTTATTTACGATTGTGCGAGGAGCACACTGTACTGTTTAGGTAAGCGGGGTGTTTTCGCGGTATCGACAAGCCCAGTCACACTTTCGGGTTCCTAGTCGTTTACAGCCATTGTCGCAAACCTTGAGTCCGTCTCGGAGTCAGCTAGCTTCGTTGCGGATCTACTCAATGGGGTGGCCCCCTGAAATATTTCTATATCTTGTGATTGCTCTGTCGTGAAGACCTCGTTGGGTTTTGATTTGGTTTTTCCGAGGTTGATCGTGTGTGTGTTGCTATTTGTGCACCCCGGCCGGGTTAAAACTTTCTGAAAGCCGTGTCCGCGGTTATGGACGACTTGGAGCACAGTATCTCGATCATAGACAACTATAACTAAAGTTTACTGTTATAAATTGACTTGTATCTGATATGACTAGTAATCAGCTTCAACTACAACGGAATGGCTAAATAAAACTGCCAACAATTGCTTGCTAGAGTTGTCGCTTGCGACCATTGTACCTGACTAGTAAATATTGCAACTATAACGGAATGGCTAAATAAAAGTACCAACAACTGCTGGGTTTTGGGTTATCTCATGCTATTTGTATCTGACTAGTAAGTGTTGCAACTACAACGGAATGGTTAACTAAAACGGCCCACTGCTTATTTTATCAGGATGATTATCTATACCTGACTAGTAATTACTGCAACGATAACCGAATAAATAAACTGCCAACTGTGTGAGTTCCTCGGTTGACTTCCTCGTTTGGTCTCGAGGGGGAAACACCAGGATGGTTTGTTTGATAGTAGTAACAGGTTGGTTCCGAATAGGTCTTTCTTACCCCTCTCTAATATCCGCCAGTTGTATCGCGTCTCTATAGGTTGTTTAGTGCATGCTGCCGCTGCCGCTTCAGTCCACCATACCTATGTAGGTGAGGACCGCCGAATTCTAGCCTCGTCGTGTACTGGCCTCAGTACTGACGCTCCTCTTTTTCCTTTGCCCTTTGTCGGCACCCCTTTTGTTTAAGCAGGTTTTGAGATCGACGTCGTTAGCAGGGTTACCCTTCCGGCTTGGCCTGGGCAGGGTTATGGACGCCATTGGTTATACTTCAGGGCTCTTAGCCCCATTTGCATCTTGTCCGTAGCTGGACGCTATATCGTTTTCAAGGTGATTTGGATCTTTGTATATTATATCTGTATTCTTGACTCATTGAGTCACTGTTATATATATCTGTTCTGTGGGTCCCATCGAGGACTGTTGTGTAATGTTATTACTTCGTTTTCCACCCGCACGAAAGTGCCTGGTGGGCACCTTTGAATCATTTCTATGCGGGTTTGGCGGGAATCGCTGAAACTTGCATAGGGTCGATTATGAGGGTGTTACACCTCTCAGATCAATAATCAGAACCGGGATCTAGAGACCCATACTTACTCCCACACATTCAACGATGACTTTCTTGTGATCGTCGGAACCTTTTACGCTAGTATCTTAATCCCTTTGTTTCGCGATATATTACATGTCCGAGATTCTATCAACGGTATCTCCATACCTAGTTTTATCTCGTTACTGACATGCACTCTTTTCTCGTTCCCGTGATATAACATTCTAGTGATCAAATCACTTGCTTGCAAGCTAATCAATGTGATATCACCGAGAGGGCCCAGATCATATCTATCCGTCATCGGGATGAACAAATTCCACTCTCGATCTATGGGCATCAACATAACACTTTAGTAGTTCTGAACCCATCGTTATAATCACCCTATTACGGTGTGACGTTTGATGTTATCAAGAAACTCTTTCGGTGTTAGTGATTGACATGATCTCATGGTCTAAGGATTTCGATCACTTCGTAAGTTGTTATAGCAATATAAACTCAATGACTTTGATCGTAATGCTATACCAAATGAATGTTCATCACACCATTACACTAATGTTGTGACCTCGTTATTAACAACATCCAATGTCCATGATCAGCAAACCTATGATCATTTTGTTAATCAACGAGCTAGTTTATAAGAGAGGCATAACTAGGAACTTCCTTTTTGTTTATTAAACACACATGTATTAACGTTTCCGTATTAATACAATCATAGCATGTAAAATAAACATTTATCATAAATAATGAATACGATAATAACCACTTTATTATTGTCTCTCGGGCATATTCCCTTCAGACTTAAACAAATAAGAGTTGTTGAACTTAAACATCGGCAATGGCCGAATCACCTGTGGGAGTAATAGTAGTAGCACCAGGGGTTTCTGACATGGGTATCTCGGACGCAGTCGGGACTACCTCGGTTTCCTTAAAAGGTGCATCCTTAGGAACTGGGGGCTCCGAGGTTGTTTGGGCCTCTGCGGAGGTTACCTCGGCATCGACGGAGGCCGCACTAACGTCTTGGGCAGGCTCTGGATGCTGGGAGACATCACCTTGGGCTCGAGAAGCTTCAGTTCCTTTGGAGGAGGATCGAGCCTCGTCATCCCCATCTGAACTATCGTTGGAATCATCGTCATTGTCGGAATCTTCCTCCGATCCTTCCTGATCAGCAGAATCACCACCAGATTCATCTTCAGCCTCAGCATCATCTTCGGTCGGGTTAGGAAGAAAACTCGGCCCCTCGATCCAATGATGCACATCAGCATACTTGATAAGCTGGAAGGCACGGGCTTGGCAACAAGCAAAGAAATACGGATTCTCAATCCAAGGAGAGCCAGTGCGCAAGTTCATCAGAATATCGAGGGAGGGATCCTTGTACCATGACAAAACAACTGTAAGCGCCATATCAACACCAGCCCGTCCAACATATTCCCTCCAAAGATTCAGTTGAGTCTGGGATTCCATCAACCTCGCCACAAGCACTTCTACTTCTTCAATCTCCGGCTCATTCAGCCAGAGGACATGGTAGGCTCGAATAGCTGCTCGCACCAGATCATTTCCCATAACTTTCATTGGCCCAATAGAAGCGGCAACGGCAATCAAGAAATCTTCCATGGAATATACTTGATTCGAAGAAACGGGAACACCTCGGCGCTCACGAGAAAAAATCACAGCCTTGGAGCTCACAGGTTTAGCTTCTGGAAAATGATCTAAAGGAAAGGAAGTCAGATAAGTTAAGACAAGCAAGGGGAAAAGAATAACTCGACAAGAACAGAAACTTACGATGGATGTAACTCACATTTTCTGGAGATCCTGGGACCAGTCGGCCTTACTCTTCTCAAAACGAGTCATTTCGTCGCTCATCTCCTGGTTCTATAGCTCGGCAGCATCAAGAAGTTCCTTGTCCTTCTGAAGCTGCAGACTTAGTCGGTTCTTTTCCTCAGAGAACTCCTGATCAACCTTCTCTAACTCAGACTTCTGGGAGAGCTCAAGAGATTCAACCTCGGCGCGTAACCGGGTTATCTCGTCATCCATTTCCTTAAGTTGTCCCGAGTGAGCGGCAGCTTGTTCTAAAAATGCAGCATCATAGTAGGCATAGATATGCATTCTTGATGTGACGCTGCATCGGCTATACCAAAGCCGGGAGGTTGTAAGATACCCAATATTTACCTCGAACAAAAGTCGACAAATTAAAAGGCAAAAGGAGTAACTTGTTGGGAATATGCCCTAGAGGAAATCATGTATGATGATATTTCCCATTGTATTCATAAAGATATTAAGTAGTCCTTGTATAAACATCTGATGTGTATCATTGAATATGTTATTCGGTTGTGGAACTATACATTCATGTTGTTTCTACTAAATATCCTTGGTCATTGAGGTTGTGCTGGACACACAACTTAGACCAATGTGAAAGTTGGATTGATGACTCCGTTCCACTTGTCATGGGCATGGAGATGCTATTCCAACTTACACAATTTCTTCTAAAGAGTTTAGCGAGTCGGATTGACCCAAATTGAGGTACAACGAACAAGTTGTCATTTGTATATCTCAATCAATGTAATCCTTAGAACTGAGGTTATTGCATAGTCCGAGTTGAGGGTCACCGACTTAGGTTCTGTCAAACGCTGATCATAACTGGGCAGTTATAAAGGCAGAGTTCGGGTCAACTGAGAATCAAGCTGCGTGATGTGAATAACCAAGATGGGATTTTGCCCCTCCACTTGGAGAGATATTCTCTGGGCCCTCTCGTGAGATATGATTCGGAAAGCATGGCCATGCACGACTTGGTTAAGTGTTAACCGAGGCGATCGACTAAGAGTTAGTCGGGTGAATCACTTATCTCGGATCGAGAAGAGAGTCGGACTATTTAAGGGATGACAAATATTCGCCTATAGTCTGACAAGGTATATCGTGAGGCAAAAGGGACTCGGACGTAAGTCGCATTGGAAAGGCAAGTCGTCATGATTCTTTGGTACTTGGGAGTCGGCACGTTCTGCTAGGAGCCGCTACCGACTGATCAATTGAGAGTCGGACTCCAATCGTGTCCAAGTAGCCATGAGCCTGCGGGGTCACACACTTAAGAGCGGGAGCAAGTTCGGATTGGATCTGAACTGGAAATCTGGTTGGGTTGGACCCGAGCCTAATTTGGACTGATTCAGTGAGTCGGACTCACAGGGACTAATATTATATGGGCTTTAGTGAATGGGCCGCACGAGCAGAGCCCACGTTCACTCCCTATATATAGTGGAGCACCGTAACCCAGAAAGGTTAATCGTTGTTCGATTAGGTCATTCCATGTGTTGGAAACCCTAGCTCCACAACAGTCCTGCCGTCGTATTGAACCTAGCAGTTCACCGTCAGTGCTCCTCCTTGCACGTGTGGATACCAGCAGAGGTGTTGTACGATCAGCACCAGGACGATCGGATCGCAAAAGACTGTACGTGGCCCAACAGTGGTATCAGAGCGATAGCTTCTAGTTTTAGGCTCGAGATCTCGCATATGTGATATGCGGTAGGCTGTAGATGAGATCTATATGCTGTTTTGGCGGTCGATCTATGAGATAGATCGGTTTTGTACGAGGTTGATTGGATCAACTGTACTCGGGGAATGGTAGATCTGATTTCCGTGATCATACTGCTGAGGTCGTGGAACGACATACCCCTACCGGTCGGCTTCCGCCATCGGGGTAGACTGTGACACGTAAATCCAGAGGCGGTGATCGAAGATCAAAAAGTTTGATCAAATCGGAACAATGGTCGGAATCCATGTCCGAATCGTAGATGAGATGTACGTTTTCAGAAAAATCATCGGGCGCTGTCCGCACCCGCGAGGGACCGCCGGCTTCGCCCTGTCGTAGCGCCTTAGATGTCGTTGCGAGTTTCACAACGCCGGTAGATATTGTATCTATGCATAACTTGTTTTGCAGGAAGTTGTGAATGGTATGGTTCATGTGCATGTGTTGTATGTGTGTAATCCATACGTGATCTGCGAATCACGGTAGGTGTTGTCATTTTATTATATAAAGACCTGCATGTCGGATTCTCTATGTAATTTACTTTACTAAGCTAGTGTAGCTGTTTGGAGAACCTGGAAGGCATGCAAGGCGTTGTACATGTCGGCGACATGGAGTAAGACGGCAAGTGACAAGAGTTGGCACGAGTCGGATTACATGCTTTGTGGAGATGGAGATCGCCATGAAGAGAGCCATACCATTTCACATTATAATTGCTTTATTTTGTGTTATTGTTATGTCTCTATTTTACCTCTGTTAGATAGTCGGTAAAATTTAATCCCTCAAAGAAGGTCTAGTCGGTTTTACCGCCAGTGTTTGCACCATCACAAGTCGGACATTTTTGGTAGTGGGCTCATAAAATTGAGGTGCTGCCAATTCTTGCCGACTAGGTGGGTTCGAGTTGGACTCTTACTGCGGAAACACTCGGTAAGCTAGACGGGTCTATCACAACGGTTGTGGGGCTCAGGGAAAAGTCGGACGGGAGCCGGGGCATGTAATGCCACCCGTCCAACAGGAGTCGTATGAGATGCGATTGACAAGGAGTTGTCTACCTAGATCACTTGGCGGCAAGCGGTGATGCTAAAGCTCACTAGCCGACTTGCTTATTTAGGGTCCTGGATCACTAAGCAACCATTGGAGGGGTGTTGGTTCTAGTGGGAGCATAAAATATTAAAATGTTTAATATGCTTGCTCTTTTATGAATACATGTCTTATGTGTTTTGCATATTTTCTGTTGTAGATCATGGAACCAAGTAGCAGTCACTCTCAGATATACGGTTTTGCGTTGAGAACCATTCTTGAGAAAGATAAACTGAACGACACTAATTTTACCAACTGGTATTGAAATCTGAGAATTGTTCTCAAACAAGAAAAGAAGGACCATGTCCTAGACAACCCACTTCTAGATGAGCCGAATGAGAATGCGACTGTCGCTGCCACCAATGCCTACCGTCGGGCTAAGGATGAGTCCACGTATATTAGCTGTCTTATGCTTGCTCACATGGAACCAGACTTGCAAAAGCAGTTCGAGCATGTTGAGGACTACGATATGATCAAAAGCCTCAAAAGTATGTTCCAGGCTCAGGCAAAGACTGAGAGGTATCAAGTCTCTCAGGCTTTGCTGAGTTGCAAGCTTAAGGATAGTGATCCACTGAGTCCGCATGTGATCAAAATGGTTGGTTACGTGCAGTCTTTGGAGAGGCTTGGCTACCCCATTAGCGAAGAGTTCGCTACGGATATAATTTTGAACTCTCTTCCTAATGCATATGGGTAGTTCATTTCGAACTACCACATGGATGGTATGGATAAGAAGCTCACTGAATTACATGGGATGCTCAAGCAGGCAGAGGAGGATCTCAAGAAGGACGCCAGTCAAGTGTTGATGGTGCAGAATAAGGCTAAGTTCAAGGAGAGTTCTTAGACTAAGAAGAAGGCTAAGTCAGGAGGAAAGCAGGCTCAGGACCCGGTCACAAGCGCTTCCTCAGGGACTAAGCCATCTCCTTCAGAAGGATCCACTTGCTTCTACTACAAGGCGGATGACCACTAGAAGAGGAACTGCAGCAAGTACTTGGCCGACAAAGCCAAGCGTGGAGGTATGACTTCTGACTCAGGTACACTTGTTTGGAATGTTATAGACATATATCTTGCTGATGCACCTAATAGTTCTTGGGTATATGATACGGGGTCAGTTATTCACATCTACAACTCGTTGCATGGACTGGTAAGAACTAGGAGCGTAACAAGAGGCGAGGTTGATATTCGAGTCGGCAACAAAGCAAGAGTTGCTGTGTTGGAAGTCGGCACGATGCAACTTCATTACCTTCTGGATTCATTATGGAACTGAATAATTGTTATTATGTTCCAGTGCTCAGTCGAAACATTATTTCTGCTTCATTTTTGATGAGGCAAGGCTATGAGTCGAATATCAAGAATAATGGTTGTTCTTTGTATTTGAATGATATGTTTCACGGCTTTGCACCCGTCCAGGACGGGTTATTTATTTTGAATCTTGATGGTGAGTCGGTTTATAACATAAATGTTAAAAGGTTGAAACCAAATGATCTGAATATGACTTACTTTTGGCACTGTCGGCTTGGTCATATAAGTTGGAAAGACATGACGTAGCTCCATGATGATGGACTCCTAACTTCGTTCGACTTGGAGTCGTTCGAGACATGCGAATCTTGCCTACTCGGCAAAATGACCAAGACACCTTTTGCAAAGAGTTGCAAAAGGGCGTTCGACTTGTTGGGACTAGTACATAGTGATGTATGTGGACCAATGAGCACGACAGCCAGAGGTGGTTATGAGTAGTTCATTACCTTCACTGATGGTTTGAGTATGTATGGATATATCTACTTGATGAAACATAAGTCGAAAGCCTTTGAAAAGTTCAAAGAATTCCAGAATGAAGCACAGAATCAACTCGGCAAGAAAATAAAGTTTCTTCGGTCGGACCGAGGAGGCAAGTACATGAGCCATGAGTTTGATGACCATCTGAAAAGTTGTGGAATAGTTCCTCAACTTACTCCGCCAGTAACGCCACAAAGGAATGGTGTTTCAGAAAGGCGGAATCGGACCTTGTTGGACATGGTACGTCCAATGATGAGTTGGACAGATCTGCCTTTATCATTTTGGGGTTATTATCTAGAAACAGCGGCATTCACACTAAACAGAGTACCATCAAAATCGGTAGAGAAGACACCGCATGAGATGTGGACAGGCAAAAAGCCGAGTTTGTATTTTCTTAAGATTTGGGGTTGTGAAGCATTTGTCAAGCGACTTCAGTCAGACAAGCTTACGACCAAGTCGGATAAGTGTATTTTCGTGGGGTATCTAAGGGAAACCTTGCGTTACTACTTCTACAACCGAGAAGAAGGCAAAGTGTTTGTCACTCGGAATGGTGTCTTCCTTGAGAAAGAGTTTCTCAGTCGGGGAGTAAGTGGGAGCACGGTGCAACTCGAAGAAATTCGAGAGGAACCGGCTAGTAGCGAGTCGGCAAAAACCTTGGAGGTTGAGCCGGTCGTGGAAACTGAGCTGGCAGCATCACCTGTACTACGAAGATTGGCAAGATTACGAAATGTTCGTGATGTGTTACTGTTAGACAGTGATGAGCCGGCAAATTATTCGGAAGCGATGGTGGCATCTGATTCCGAGTCATGGCTTGGAGCCATGAGATCAGAGTTGAAGTCCATGGATGAAAATCAAGTTTGGAACTTGGTTGATCTGCCAGACGGTGCAAGACCCGTCGAGTGCAAATGGGTCTTTAAGAAGAAAACTGATATGGATGGAAATGTTTCCTTCTATAAAGCACACCTTGTCGCGAAGGGGTTCCAACAAGTTCAAGGAGTTGATTACGACGAGACTTTCTCGCCTGTAGCGATGCTTAAATCAGTTCGGATCATGTTAGCGATAGAAGCCTATTTCGACTATAAGATATGGCAGATGGATGTCAAAATGGCTTTCCTTAACGGAAATTTAACTGAGGACGTGTATATGATATAGCCCGAGGGTTTTGTTGATCCGGCTAATGCTCACAAAGTATGCAAACTTCAGAAATCCATTTATGGGTTGAAGCAAGCATCTCGGAGTTGGAATATTCGCTTTGATGAGGTAATCAAATCGTTTGGCTTCTTGTTTATACAAGAAGTTTATTAGGAGCAAAGTAAACTTTCTAATCTTATATGTGGATGACATATTACTGATTGGAAATGATGTCCAGATGTTGCAAGAAACCAAGGAATCAATGGAAAGGAGTTTCTCAATGAAAGACTTGGGTGAGGCAACATACATCCTTGGAATCCGGATCTATAGAGATAGATCAAGGAGGCTCATTGGATTGAGTCAGAGTACTTATTTGGACAAAGTGTTGAAGAAGTTCAACATGGAATCGTCTAAGAAGGGGTTCTTACCGATGTCCCATGGTGTAAAACTTAGCAATACTTAGTGTCCTTCGACAACTGATGAGCGAAGTCGGATGAGTGCGATTCCGTATGCTTCTGCAGTCGGATCCATCATGTATGCCATGATTTGTACTAGACCGGATGTTTCATATGCTCTAATTGTTGTGAGCAGATACCAGGCTGATCCTGGAGAAATCCACTGGATAGCGGCTAAAAATATCCTAAAATACTTGAGAAGAACTAAGGATATGTTCTTGGTTTATGGTGGTGAAGATGAACTCAGTGTAAAGGGTTACACGGATGCGAGTTATCTTACCAACTCTGATGATTCTCGTTCGCAATCCGGATACGTGTTTATTATAAATGGAGGTGCTGTGAGCTGGAAGAGTTCCAAGCAAGAGACTGTGTCTGCATCTACAACAGAGGCTGAGTATATTGCCGCCTCAGAGGCAGCAAAGGAAGCTGTTTGGATGAGGAATTTCCTCATGGATCTTGGTGTGGTTCAGGGCTCGTCCAATCCGTTAGACGTGTATTGTGACAACAATGGTGCTATTGCTTAAGCCAAGGAACCTAGACAACACCAGAAGAACAAGCACATACTCATGCGGTACCACCTGATTCGCCAGTTCGTGGATCAGGGTGATATCAAGTTATGCAAGGTACACACGGATGCAAATATTGCGGATCCGCTGACAAAGCCGTTACCACGGCCGAAGCATGAGGCGCACCTGAGAGCCATGGGCATTAGATGCTTAGACATGTGATGTCGGAAGATTGACTCTAGTGCAAGTGGGAGACTGTTGGGAATATGCCCTAGAGGCAATCATGTATGATGATATTTCCCATTGTATTCATAAAGATATTAAGTAGTCCTTGTATAAACATCTGATGTGTATCATTGAATATGTGATTCGATTGTGGAACTATACATTCATGTTGTTTGTACTAAATATCCTTGGTCATTGAGGTTGTGCTGGACACACAACTTAGACCAATGTGAAAGTTGGATTGATGACTCAGTTCCACTTGTCATGGGCATGGAGATGCTATTCCAACTTACACAGATTCTTCTAAAGAGTTTAGCGAGTTGGATTGACCCAAATTGAGGTACAACAAACAAGTTGTCATTTGTATATCTCAATCAATGTAATCCTTAGACCTGAGGTTATTGCATAGTCCGAGTTGAGGATCACCGACTTAGGTTCTGTCAAACGTTGATCCGTAACTAGGCAGTTATAAAGACAGAGTTCGGGTCGACTAAGAATCAAGCTGCGTGATGTGAATAACCAAGATGGGATTTTGCCCCTCTACTTTGAGAGATATTCTCTGGGCCCTCTCGTGAGATATGATTCGGAAAGCATGGCCATGCACGACTCGGTTAAGTGTTAACCGAGGCGATCAACTAAGAGTTAGTCGGGTGAATCACTTATCTCGGATCAAGAAGAGAGTCGGACTATTTAAGGGATGACAAATATTCGCTTATAGTCTGACAAGGTATATCGTGAGGCAAAAGGGACTCGGACGTAAGTCGCATTGGAAAGGCAAGTCGTCATGACTCTTTGGTACTTGGGAGTCGGCACGTTCTGCTAGGAGCCGCTACCGACTGATCGATTGAGAGTCGTACTCCAATCGTGTCCAAGTAGCCATGAGCCTGCGGGGTCACACACTTAAGAGCGGGAGCAAGTTCGGATTGGATCTGAACTGTAAATATGGTTGGGTTGGGCCCAAGCCTGATTTGGACTGAGTTAGTGAGTCGTACTCACAGGGACTAATATTATATAGGCTTTAGTGAATAGGCCGCGCGAGCAGAGCCCACGTTCACTCCCTATATATAATGGAGCACCGTAACCCAGAAAGGTTAATCGTTGTTCGATTAGGTCATTCCATGTGTTGGAAACCCTAGCTCCACAGCAGTCCTGCCGTCGTATCAAACCTAGCAGTTCGCCGCTGGTGCTCCTCCTTGCACGTGTGGATACCAGCAGAGGTGTTGTACGATTAGCACCAGGACGATCGGGTCGCAAAGGACTGCACTGCATCAACTGACGCGCTTCATCAGTAATCCGCAACTGCGCGTCTAGTGGTAAACCTCGTGGCCTTCTACCTCGGCTAGATCTTGGGATCACCATGTTAGAGGGGAAATATTTGTTTTATCTCTACGTGGCCCAACATAACTAACCTTCGAGAGCGCCAACTTTCTTGATAAGACGGGTATTCAAATTGTTGACACTAGCTGCACAACAGCAAGATAGAAGTTGGTACATAAACTAATTTTTTTACAAGGGTAAAAAACTAACGAACCGAATAGAATAGTTTACCAGTTTTCTTCACAACAGGGACAATTTGCTCAAATTTATCTTGAAGTTTCTTGTGCGCAAAGAGCAACCTTTGAAATTCGGCCATCCGTCGATCATGAGCAACCTGAAGATAACAACAAGTTACACAAAGTAAAACAGATCCGAATCAAGTAAAACTTGACTCGAATCTAGATGACTGGATATTGGAAAGTAAAACAGATCCGAATCAACTAAAACTTGACTCGAATCTAGATGGCTGGATATTCAAATGTAAAATAGATCCGAATCAAATAAAACTTGACTCTAATCTAGATGGTTGGATATTCAAAAGTAAAACAGATCCAAATCAAGTAAAACTTGACTCGGATCTAGATGGCTAGATATTCAAAAGTAAAACAGATCCAAATCAAGTAAAACTTGACTCGAATCTAGATGGCTGGATATTCAAAAGTAAAACAGATCCAAATCAAGTAAAACTTGACTCGAATCTAGATGGCTGGATATTCAAAAGTAAAACAGATCCTAATCAAGTAAAACTTGACTCAAATCTAGAGGGATAGATATTTAAAGTAAAACAGATCCGAATCAACTAAAACTTGACTTGAATCTATATAACTGGATATTCAAAAGTAAAACAGATCCGAATCAAATGAAATTTGACTCGGATCTAGATGGCGGATATTAAAAACCACGGTTGATCTGAATCACGAAGAAATTTGACTCGGCAAGTAGGTATATTTGAAACAAGTAAAAGCTTCCAAACAAATAACAAATCATCTGGTTGCAAGCTTCAGGGACTAGTGTGTATATAGTATCATATGAATAACAGACGAACTATCAATTGAGGCGCTTACCTCGTTCATCTTATCACTTTCGAGGACAATCTTAGAAGCCATATGCAAGCGACTGCTGATGTCGGAAAGCTGGAACGGTTGGCTACTTGGATTGCCTTCAAGTTGATCGGTGGCATTCCAGTTATTGGCATACTCCACTGGCGAGCCGAGGCTATTCCCGCTCTTAGTGCGTGTCAACACTTTACCTCGGGCCTGTTGCGTAACTGCCACCGCCAGACTTTTATGAAGAATAAGTTGTGTGTCGGTGGCAAGGGTGACGACAGGTTTACTGTAGAAGCTCCCTTACAAAGTATATCAGCAATGCTGGGCTGAGAAGAGCTTGTTGGCCCCTTCTGAGATGGCAAGGATTTAGCGGCAACAACTTTCTTGCTCTTGGCAGGAACTTCGGCAGGGGCAACAACTTCAGCACTGGGGGCCACGTCCTTGGCGGCAGGAGGAACAACAGTCTCCAAAGGGGCGGAGTTAGTGGTAACCTCGGTGGAAATTGGAGCAGGAGCTGGAACAGCGGTGGTCGAAGGATCATTGGGGAAACCTTGGGAGTTTTGACAGGGACAACAGAGTCGGCCGGGTGATCTGGCATTGGGGCATCGTCAGAGACAACGAGGGGAGCAATGGGCTCATCTCGACGAGGATATGCGTTAGTCGGCACTAAAAGAGAATCAACACGAGGAGGACTAGGAACCCGAACATCCTCCAGAGGTGAGGAAGAAGGCGGCCGAGTAGTATGAGATGTCATACTCGGACCGCTTGACTTTGCGGAAAGTGGAGCTCTGCAAGAAAGTAGAAGTTGATTCAGAAATAGAAAGAGAGAAACAAGAAATACAAATGAAAATATAAAGGTAAACTTACCCAGTAACCCCAGGCATGGTCTTACGCCTCAGAATGTGCTGAGAAGATTTCTTGGTTCGCTTCTTGGGGGCAGCATCGGAAGGATCCGTCGAAGCGGTGCGCTTCTTCGAAGCAACAGGAGCTTCGGAAGCGAGAGGCTCGACCTCGTGCACCTGGATAGCTTGATTAGCTGGGAAAGAAGGAGCCGGAAATGCGTAAGACATAGGCACCGCGGCAACTACCTCGAGAATTTGGACGTCGTCCATATCACCTTCATCAGCATGGGCGGAGGTCTTGCTCCGGGCGTGAACAGGAGCAGCTTCCGGCTTAGGAATGAACTCCTCCGGATCAGGTTCTCCGTTGTCCCTGGTATTGCGGTCAGCGTTCCAAGGAAGAGCCAAAGCCTCGGCGTCTTCTATGGTCTGCTCCGCAAACCTCTACGAGAAAAGCGGACGAGAGTTAGCGAAAAAACAATGGAAGAATAACTCGGAAGAAGCCACCTAAGTTTAATTTACCTGAGGAGGAGGATTCCCGCGAGAAAATGGCCTCATTCCCCACGTCCATTCCTCGGGCATCTCAGTCTTGAAAATATCCCGAACACGTTTATAAATCTAGTAATCGTCAAGTTCAACCGTAGAAACTCGGTTGGGATCCAAAGGACCACTCATGTAGCAGAGCTTGTGGGAGCAAAGCTGGAAGGGGCAGATTCGGTTGCTAACAAACACAGTCATCAAATCTTCACCCCAGAGCCCAGCACGAGTCAACTCTTTAAGTCGGAGCTCGAATGCGTCGGCAAGAGTATGACTCTTCCTCGGATTATAGAGCCAGTTCTTCTTTGAAGGAGGACCGATAGAGAAAGCGGGGAGCCGAATTTTATCTTCTGCTCCGGTATTCTTGACATAGAAAAATGATCTATGCCACTTCTTACATGACTCGAGGCCCGCAACATGGGGGAACACGGAGTTTTTCCGAGGTGTAATGGAGGCGACCCCGCATTGGATGAGAGATTTCTCAGAAGGATGGATAGATTTATCCGGCACCACGTTAGCTCGGATTTGAAAGAATTTGGACCATACATCTATAGAAGGCCAAAGGCCGAAATACCCCTCCGAAGCCGAGATAAAGGCTGACAGAAAAGCTACGGCATTAGACGGCAGGTGATGCGGCTGAAGGCCGAAGTAATCTAAGAAGCTCCTGTCGAAATCACTAAGAGGGAGGCCGAATCCACGAGCAAAATGGGACATGAAAACTACGAGCTCAGCCTCATCAAGTACGGGGAAGGATTCTTTGCCGGGTAAGCGACAGCTTACCTCGACAGGAATTCGGCGAGTCTTGATCAGCCACTCAACCTCCCAGCGAGTAACCGTGGAACCTTGCCAGGAACCCCGTTCTAGACCCGCCGTAAGATCTTCTTCCCCGACAAGAGCGCCGCTGGCGGAGCTAGACATTGGCTCATCGGAGGAATCGACGGAAGAATAACTGGCGGCTGGGAGAGGCCTAGAAGTGCAGGGCCCCGTCGCGACGGCGACGGACGCAGCGGCGGAACAGAGAAAAACCCACCGCAGGAAATCGAAGAAAACTAGAAGAACACCTAACGCAGAAACCTAGCGGCAGCGCTGTATAAAAGCTCACCGACGAAAAAACGAAAGCGGGGGCGCAGCGGCGAGGTCGCGAGAGCCAGAGAGTTGTAGCGGGTTCGTCGAGGAGAAACTGCGGTGGTGCAGCTACTGGAGCACGAACGGTGGCGGCGGCGCGAGGAGGTAGACGAAGGGAGTGGGGAGGGGAAAAGTGAATCAACCCACCCCCATTCCCCTCCTTATAACCGCGTACGGTAAGCGGTAGTGGGATCGTGGTTGCGCCGCAGTAACCACATAATCGCGTGTATCGCCCAACCGCGTACGGAGAGTGGAGCCACAGCGAGGGCCACACGGTGCGAGAGGAGATCAGGCCATCTGACCGTTGAGTTTATCGAAGCGTCATTGCGCCGACGCGACGGGCGCAGTAATCACTGTAGCGTGTCATCAAGCACTGTAGCGGAACAAAAAACTAGGCAACAGTGATGATTGGCGCACGTAAGACGAGGCTTACTCTAGAAGCCAAGTAGATATCCCAGAAAAGAGAGAATAACTCAGAGCACAATTCATACCTCGGTAAAAGAGGATGAAGAGAAGGAGGACAGCTAAAAAAGAGCATCAACTAAGAAATACCGCGGATAAGAAATTAGAAGGAATGAATTTCTGGAAACTGATGTGGCTCGGCCGAAGTTTCCGGCAGGAACGCACCAGCTTCAGGGACTAATGTTGGGGGGATGACCCCAGGTAGGGTCAAGATAGCGGAAAGAAGGAAGGAACCTTTCTTACCATAGGCCGAATCAAGACTCGGCCGAATGAGCCATGGTTTGACAAGAATCGAGTGAGTAACACCTTACTCGACCGACGTGTGAGCTAAGTCAGCCGAATAAGATTAATCAGTTCGTATGCAGGTGGAGGCCGAGCCGAGTTATGCAAGACGAGGCCGGGTAAAGGGAGACTTGCAGGAGAAGGAGAAGGATCCCAGAGTCAAACCCTAGCTACTAGCTAGGAGGAATCTACACAAGGCCAAGCACTAAGGACAAAGAGCAGAGCCGCAGAGGGGCAGCCAAGCGTCACGGAGGTGATAGTGGGGATGCCCGAGGATCACATGCAGGGGTCTCTGGATCTTTGCTGCCGATAGAGGGGGACACGGAAAGGAGTCCGCCGAGTTACCACTTTGGGACAAGCATATTCCAGGAATATGCTTGCCACGTCAGCCCCAGAAGGAACCAAGGGACCCCTTTATAAGGAGGGGCACGGGTTCCTGGGGGGGAGGGCGATTCATTTGAGACCGTAGGGTTCGCCTAGTGGTTTTCTTGCTCCTCTTCATGATACAGCTGTAGGAGCACTTGTAACTCGATTGAGGAGAAATAAAGATCTAAGTTCTAGTCAGTTGTGTGTAGAAATCACTACATCTTCCCTCCCCAGATCCCACTAGCATCCATTGGCCCCATACTTTAGCCTACCCATGGCATCTGCCGTGCCACCACCACGACAGATTTCTACAAGTGCTCCCGCCGGCCGTCCCGTCGGCCGTCCGGTGGGAGAGCGGCTAGCAGAGCCATGACATATAGTAAGAATTCCTTGCGCGTCGCGAGAGAACCTTCCGCGTGAGTTCCAGTCGTGAAAGGTCTACGATGTCCCTGCCTTCAACCCCAACGACAACGACATTGTTAACCACACCGATGACGAGCTCGACATCGACAACGATGATGACATCATCTTTAAGGAGGATGGATGTTGTTGCGGCCGACGCCGCACACCTGCCACCGGAGTACCAGGAGCTCCTAACATGGGTACGACGAGGACGCCTTCATCGAATAGGCTATTGTGACCAGCGCACAAGACAAGAACGCCTTGTGTAGTGGCTTTCAAGAGGTCGTCTAGCTCACCGGCCTGGTGACACAGGCAAACGCGGAGCAACCTCTAGTGTCGCAGTTGTCGGGTGGGCGTCGCCGATCATGCCGGGGGAGGGGATGGAGCTGGTGCATCTCCACCTCCGGCATGGCGCGCCACCGGTAGCGTGGCCTGGGCAGGTGATCAACACGCCGACGCCCGCGCCTGCTCCGGCCCTGCCACCGACCAACCTCTGGACGTCGCCGGAGTACATCGACCTCGACCCCTAGATGGAAGCGACGGCGCCGACGGCGAAGATCAATAGCTAGGGCTAGTTTAAATTTCATATTTTCTATTTTGAATGTAATTACATATAAATATATATATGAACTTTGCCAGTTTTAGCGCGTTATTGTCTTTGTTTAAATTTCAAAAAAAAATTGGTATTATCCTGTTTTCTTTTGGAGAAATCAGTATCGTTCTGACTGGCCGGACAAGTCGAATCGCGATCCAAAATTGTGCACGATCCAATCAAACGGACAGAAACGAATGTTTTGAATCACGAGTTCAGCCTGATAGAGTTGCCCTAGGAAGTGTAGCGCAAGAAGAATTGAAGTTTTGGTTATGAAGATTGCCGCAGTCCATCATGTCCGTCCGCAAGGAACTACCGGGCCGCGATGACCTTGGGTGCCGACTTGTTCCTATTCCGTCTCATGCAAAATTACGGCCCAGCCGATACACGACCCGGCCTCCAGGCATGCCGGCCTCTCGCTTTTGGTTGCTTGGTACGGGCCAATTCTGGCTGGCCTTCGGCTCTCGGCGAACCACTTTAATCAACGCAGCTGTCTGCCGTACAATCTAATAAAATATTCCCGCGCGCCGCAGGCCATTCCAGATCTAGTCGCAGGCGCGCTCCGCCGCGAGCACCGGCGCCGGGGCCGGCCGACCGCCGCGCGAAAACTGCATCTACATGGACATGGATTCGGATTGGATCCACTGCATCTGCGGAGCTAGCCCTACGTTCGGCCGAAGGTTAGTTTCCGTTTCCGTCCGTTCGGCCGGAAGCGGGCGCGGGGACCCCTCGTATCATTCGTGCGCAGCATATATTAGTAGGGTAGAGTATATCGGCTTGGCGTAGACATAGCTAGGTCATGACAGACAAAAGAGGAAATCCGTGTAGTGAGAGTGGAGATGTGCTTCAGGAGTTCGCAACAAAGATCACATATGATATGCATATTCTTAGAGATCGATTTTGCATCTATATTCTGAAACCGACCAGCGAAAACATAGTATAGTTCAAGCACAACAGTGTTAGGGATGTAGCTAAACTAATTAAGCCTCAAGGCTGATCTGGTTGAGATTCTAATTAAAATTGTGTACGTTGATATTTCATGTCTAATTCTCTTACTGGCATATACTCCCTCCGTTTAGAAATATAAGATGTTTTAGGTTTGTGAAGGAGATGTATCTAGATACCTTTTAGTGTCTAGATTCATTGAACCTATACACTAAAAGGTGTCTAGATACATCTCATTCACAAACCTAAAACATCTTATATTTTCAAACGGAGGGAGTAGACAACAAATATATGTATAATTCTCCATTGTGAGCAAGCAATTTCGTTATCATGCAAACCAACAAAATAAATAAGTATGCCTCTTCTTACCGTAGGAACTTGACAATGTGGAAATAGAAGAAAAACATAAAATATATGCCATTTACTGCAAGAACTATTTATTGAGTCGATGCCGCATGGCAGTCCACATAGGAATCATACAGACGAAGATGAGTGTGGTTAGAGTGGAAGGAAGATAAACGTGTTGTGAGCAGAGAAGCGACAACTATGATCGTCACGCTAGCCGACCTCATCTAACGGAGAGAAAAATGTCGAAACACAATGATCCACCATGGGACACCAATGATCCACCATCGGCCATGGGACACCATCGGGAGAAAGTAGAGGACATGATTTCTGATGCATTAGAGGTCGGAGGGATTCCTACAAGATTTCGGAGCACAAAATTTCTGTAGGAAGTATTTTAGGGTGTGCATAGGAAATAGGGGTTTCTTTGGTTTTTACATGATTCTGTTGACTTAGAAATAGAAAAAGCGTAGGATTGAGATGACATAACATATCGAATCCTAGGGAAAAAAATGAAAATGCAAAATATAAATGGTTGCATGAAAAGAAAAACACAAGAACTCAAAAACAGAGAGTACTTTCTATGAGTTGGAGTCGGCGGAATATTTTTCCAGCAGATTATGCATAGGATAATTACTAAGAAATGGAACCTACGAAATTAATTTGAAGCAAAAGTCCATAAACGCATGTTTTTAGAGGATTGGAGAGAGATGGAGTACATGTGCATTGGAAGAAAAATTAGGCTTAAGCTCTCCTTCTATTTTCAAGGTCATTGAAAATAGAAGGAGGGGGATAGAATGGACTTTGTAGTAATTTCGTAACCTCAATCCTATAAGATATAAACCAAAGGGTCTTCATAGGTTTTCTTCAAAATTTAAGCAAAAATTCTACGATCCAAAGAATTCATGAGGGTAGATACGAAGCCATGTTCTAGTACTCAATCGGGAGTTTATCACCCAAACAAGAAATGTTTTCCAGCTAGCATGTGCATCGATCTCTTTTACACACCACCCAGATGGGAAAAGAAAAGCGATAAATTCAGTTTCAGAGTACAAATTTTCAGTTTGAACGTAATAAGGTAAATCACCAAGCACACACTTTGTTTAGCTAGGTTTTCCTATTTTTCTCTCTATGTATCAGAACACTCTCTATATATCCCGATCATCAGTACGCATAATCTCTAGTAGGAGTATGATTTACCCCCACAGTTCACGCGAGCCATAAAAACTATGCAAATACAGCCAACGCTTCGTGTTGAATGCAGTGGCAGCGTGCGGGACAAGTGGGGGCATGCATGAGACATTGAGACCCCAGTAGGAGAGATATAGATGCTTGCCTTGACCCGAGAAGGTGAACAGGCGATGGCTTGGCATCTCCGTCTTCAAGGACAAAAGTTGCAAAAGCTCTGAGAGCAAGTTCCAAAGCCAAGAACGCGCCTTCCCTACCTTCCTTCCCACGAATTATGCAAAAGCGAAAGCTGCTTCCTAGTCCGCTACTACCTTTCTTTTTTTTCTCCATTTAAAGGGTCTGAAAGACAGCAGAACCCCTGCCGCAGAGAAATTGTACTTGGGAGATTCGCAGTACAAAAAGCAGAAGGTGAGTAGTAGTAGTGTGAAATTTGGGCTTGGCATCTTGTGGTCTGCCGTTTACCCTCTCTACTGCAGGCTCAATAAATGGACAGATGATCGATACAGCGGCATCACTGACGCGCTGCCACTACCGTTTGTGTGCTAGCTAGCGACCCATATGCATGCATATATAGGCCTTCTGTGGCTCTACATGTAATCACGCAGAGCACAGCTAGCTGATAATTCAAAGCAATGGCGAGGCCAAACACTGAGCACACTGCAAGTGAAACAAATAGAGAGAGGGACAGAAGGCTTTTGGTGTAGTGTCTGTCATCCCTGATGAGCTATGGAGAGTGCAGCTAGCCAAAACTAGTATAGTATTAGTAGGAGTACCGTACCACAACCATCATGTGGCTCTTCATAGGGGAGTGAACTAATTCATTGACCGAGACAGCCTAGCTGCTTGATTGATTTCTTAATTCAAAGCACACTGTTCTAAACACATGCGTGCTTGCTTTAGACCCGGCTAGGGCCTGGAATTTTTTGACCATCCAGCAGGTTGAGAATAGTACTATACCATCAAGATGACAAGAATTGATAGTATGCATTACCAAGGAATGTGAAACTACGAAAGGTAGCCATGCATCATGGTTTTTGGTGTGTTGTATTGCACGCACAGGTACACAGCTAGCCATGGAAGAAAAGGGAAGCAAAAGTACCGTTCAAGAAACATCATTCTACAGCAAAGATACAGCCAGACCAGAATCGAAAATTACAAATGAAAAGGAAGAAGAGAAGAAGAAAAAAACACTCGCTGTTGTTACCGGAGAAAACAAAGAACATTGGATCTCAGTCTCACTGACCTTGTAATTATTGCCAATTTGATCTTGCATGGATCAATTCATCTCCAACTTGGTTCTTGCCCCTTAAATAATCAGCTTCCTCCTTGAACATAGTATAAACGGACCCTCCAATAGATCTTTCTCATGTATACCACCCAATCTTTGCAACGCATGCATGCAGGGTGCATACGTGTATATAGAAACAATATACCAAGCTGATCACAAGGTCAATCCAATGAACAATCCAGCATACATGCTGTAATTAAGCTCACTGTGGCAAGAACTTGTCCACCATTTGAAACTCTTGTGAAGTCTTCATCGTATGAGTGTGGAACTGTGGATTCCACTCCACAAGAGATGGATCAGAAAGGTGGCCTCACTCCGGCACCGCCGCCACCCCAGGCTCCGAAGTTGTCTCCGGGAAGCTGGTACCCACCCACATTCCCACCGGCAAGGTTGTAGAGGGACATGCCGCCGGCATCGCCTCCGGTCACCCCAGAGGACTGCGACGCCGCTGGCTGCTGCCCTTGTGGCCCAGCCGACTGTGCCACTTGATCTTGCGCTTCTGCTCCAGACGGGGGCGGGGCAACCTCCTCTTCCTCACCCTCCAGCGGGAGCCGTTCGTACACGGCGTTGGAGAAGGAAGCGGCCATGAGGACGACTGGCCCCGCGGCGATCAGAGACCCCACAACGCTCCCGCCGATCACCTGGCCCTGCCCGCCGGAGAGGAACACGGTGAGGCCGCTGGCGCCGGGTGGCGCGGGCGGGGGCAGCACCGTGCCGGTGAGGGACAGGATCTCGAACCGGCCCCGCAGAGTGGCCACGACGCTGCCCGGAGGCGAGGCGCCCGGCTGCCGGAGCGCCACGTTGACGACGGCGCCGCCGCCGCTGAGCACGCAGACGCCTCGGCCTCGGCGGCGCGCGTACTCGGACACGCAGTCGACGATGTCCGCGCCCGCGGAAACCTCGAGGACGTGGGAGTGCAGCGCGTTGGGGCTGTCACGCGTCACGATGATGGGCGGCTTGGGCTTGTTCTTGGACCCCGCGGGCCGGCCGCGCGGGCGACGCGTGGGCCCTCCCGAGCCGCCGCTGCCGCCATCTGCGAGGACCATGGCCGAGGACGTAGGCTGGTCACCGCTCCCGCCCGCGTCTGCCGGCTCGCCGACGGGGGTCTTGTCAGCCCCCCCGGGCGACGACATCTTGGAGTGCTCCATCTTGACGTGCGAGGTGGGCGAGAGCGGCGAGGGCTGCTGCTGCTGCTGCGGGCGGAGCAGGTGGTGGAAGTAGCGCGAGCCGCCGGCGCCGGGGCTGCCGCCGCCGCCAGGGTCCATCCCGGCCATGGCCGCTTCATCTGGCCGCTCCCACCACTTTCCGGCCGCCAGCTTCTCCGTCGGTGGGCTGCCCTCTTCCTCGCCTTCTTCTTCTTCTCTCCAGAGCTATAGCAAGCTCCACTCCACCGGCCCCCACTCGATTACCTGTACGTACACACACACCGATCTTATATAGCAGCTTAATTCGCAAGCGAAACAAGTGCCGGCCGGCAGCAGGAACAACTCAAAAAATGGGAAAGAAAATCTGCCTCCTCTTCTCTCTTGTACCCTGGCCTGGCGGCGTCGTCAACTTGAAGACTTAACTTGTACTCTAGCAAGTACAGTACTAGCTAGCAATGATGCACGCTATATATCCGGTAAAGCTCCCTAGCTGTTATACCTTACCTCCAGCACAAGCTTCCCCTCGACGACGTACGACGGCGCCTTTGCGGCAGGAACAAGCGCGCGCGCGTCTGTCTCTTCAGCTAGCGACCGACCGCGATGCACGAGGACGTACGCCGCTTTGCTTGATCGATCGACAAAGATGGACACCCCTGATGCCTGCGCGTGGCGCCGAACAAGCTGCTAGCTAGAGGAAGGTGCGGGATGGAGGAGGAGAAGAAGAGGCTGGACGTGGCGGTGGGGGAGGGAGCGGCGAATTAAAGGCAGGCGAGGCAAGGGGGAGCAGGAGGAGGAGGAGGAGGAGGGGGGACGACGAGGGATGGGGGTGGAGGTGCTGATAAGGTCCGTCCGGCCTTTCTCTCTGATCCCACTCTCTCTCTCTCTCTCTCGCTATCTCATCGCTCTGATTCCCACCAACTCCGTGTTTACTCGCTCGGGGAGCCGGAACAGCGACGACGTAGGCCAGCGCCAAGGAGAGCTATGAGGGAAGCGATGGCCCGCGCAATCCCAAAGCGACGCGCCCCGCCCCGCGTTGGCCGTAGACTAGTTTGTCGCGTTAGTTGAACCGGCCGGCCAGGACGGACGCGCGCGCGCGGGCAGCAGGCAGGAGCTGAGGCAGGCGCCGCGCCGGAGACCGCGCGCCCGCCGACACGTACGCTGCGTACGTGCCGCGATGCGCCGGTCGTGCAGGCCCTGCAGCGCGCCGATGTCGTTGAGCCGCGCCAGCGGAGTGCAGGATACTCGTGCAGGTCGGGTCAGGACTCGGGTCACTGGACAGTATATTTTTCGGAAAAGCAAAGGAGGTCACTCCTGGACTGGACAGTAGTATATTTTTGCAAAAACAAAAGAGAGGTCACAGTAGGCAGACAAGTTAGGCTAGCTATAGAGGTCACAGTAGTATCTAATATTGGAAAAAATCTAATATGGTATAATAATTAATAAAGAAAAAAAGATGATTAAAATATCATAGTTAGATACCATATCATAGCATATAAAATAAGAAATACTAATAATAAATAAATCTTATACATAAATTTTATATTAAAATCATATAAATTAATAAATATATTATTAATATAATATTACTATACGATACAATGCACTAGAGATATAGTAGTACTATCTATGATAGTCGGACTATGCCAAATAAAGGCTTCAGCGAAAATAGGAGCGTGTCCAAATAAAGAAGGGGTGTTTTACTCCGATCTGGCCACGCATATAGGACTCTAAAAAAGTACACATAGGACGCACGGCTTCGTACGATTTCATGGCCGGGTAATTTATTATCCTATCTTGACAGTCTATCATGATTACGCAATTTAACTAATTAAAATGGAGTCGCTGCAGCTGGATGGTGGATGCTACGTGTGAAACAGACTCCCGCGTGCAAACTGACCTTAGCTCTGGTTAGATTACTTGTGGTGGAACTAGCCAGTCCACCGAGCTTCAAGGCCTAAACTTTATTAGTACTATAAGTCTATAACTACGGCGGGTTTAATCTACACTAAACGTTTTTGGTAAACCAGACTACACTTTATACTCTCTTCGCTTCATATTAATGTTCTCAATTTTATCTAGGTTCGTATATATCTAGTTAAGCATTTAGACTAGATACGATATTCGTATTTAGATAAGTTTAAGGACACTAATATGGACCGGAGGTAGTAAGTTAAAGAGACCGAAGTACAGAATTACAAGGGAGAAAAAGAAAGAGATGGAGAAAATAGAAATAGTACAAGATGCGCACGCCAAGCTAAAACTTAGCATACAACAAAGACCGAGACGAGCAGGAAAGGGGTATAGATGGATTAGTTGAAAAGAACATGTGGCCGAGGTGATGAGGAGAAACAAACCTGCCTGCCGAGCGAAAACTCAACACATTGCAGAACTAGGAGAGTCAACAGCAATCTTCGAAGGGCATCCATCTGCAGAGGATCCATCTCAACTCTAAAAGCTGCCAACAACACCGAAGGGCAAAGTTCCACCGAGAAGACTATAGCGACTTGCAACTCTCGTCGAAGGGCAACACACTATCGAGGTCACATCACGACTCTGATAGTCGTCGATGCCACCGAAGGGTATACTTTCACCGAGAAGACTACGGCTCCTCCTCTTGTCCTTGAACACGAAAGCTAGGATACTCATAGCCTTCGTCAAAGGACATCCCATTGTCGAGGTCACATCACGATTCCGGTAGCCACAGATGCCACCGAAGGGCATACTTCCGCCGAGAAGACCATTGCGCCTCCTTCTGGACTTGAAAAACATCACCAAATGAGCAATCCTAAGCACTGAGCGAGGAAACGAGAACTTCAAACTCCAGAAAACAACGATCATCGAGACCTCACCGCTGGCACGAACATCCCACTGACCCATCTATCCTAAGGAAACTCGTAAAGAGGTGGCCCTCAAGAGGGGAGCAGCGCATCATCTTTGATCACCGAGGATCTGCGGGTTCCCCCTAGAGCTACCATGGTTAGAGGAGGAAGAGCACCACCCCATTGTCGCCTTTAGGAAGGTAAACAACGCCCACGGGAGTTGCCGGCAGCAGCTCCAGCCGTCGACTGGGAGAGGTTTTCACCTAGCTTGTATCACCTACCTCAAGCCCAAGCATGGACATACCACCACCATCCATCCCCGATGTCGTGGTGGTGGCACGGCAGATGCCATGGGTAGGCTAAAGTTTGGGGCCAATGGATGCTAGAGGGACCTGGGGAGGGAAGATGTAGTTAATTCTACACACAAATGACTAACATACAAATCTTTATTTCTCCTTTCTTGGACTACAAGTGCTCCTTGAGCTGTATGCAGGAAGAGAGGATGAATTTCTACCAGCCTAACGGTATAGAATGAGCCGATCCCCCCCTCAAGGGTCCAAGCTTCTCCTTATAAAGGGGTGCCTTGGCTCCTCTAGGGCTGACGTGGCAACCATATTCCTCGAATATGCTTGTCCCAATATAGTAACTCGACGCGCTCCTTTCCGTGTCCCCCTTCTAATGACGGCAAAGTTCCAAAGAGACCCACCTGCATGCCTCGGGTTCCAGGACTGTCACCTCCGTGACCTCCTTTTGCTCTTCTGCTGCTCTGCGCCTTGTCCTTTGCGCTTGGCTTTGTTCAGATTCTTCCTAGCCTGAGGCTAGGGTTTGACTTTAGGCTCTTCCTTCTCCTGCAAGCTTCATGTTATTCGGCCCTGTCTCGCTTAGCTCGGGTTGGCCTTCACCTGCATTTAGGTTATTCGGACTTACCCGGCCGACTTAAACCGTACGTCGGCCGGGTAACGTTCTGCCCTTCTCATATGTGTCATGCTCGTGCTCACCTCGGCCGACCTTTACATGATTCAGCCGATATAGGCATTAACTCGGAATATGACAGGGGAAACTCCTTTCGTCTTTCCCCGTCATGACCCTATCTGGGTTCATCTCCCCAACATTAGTCCCCGAAGCTGGTATGGTCCTGCCCGTAACCTCGGCCGGGCCATATCAGTTTCCCAATATTCGTTTCTCCTTGTTTCCGAGTTATTTTTCCCCTGTCCGAGGTATCCGCGCAGCTTCTCGTGCACGCCTCGTCCTATGTGTAACACTTATCATTGTTTCCCTTGTTTTTTGTTCCTCTATAGTGCCCACTGACAAGCTACAGTAATTACTGCGCCTATCGCGTCGGCGCTGCTACGCCTCGCGCACCGTATCTGTCAGGGGGCCTGATCGTCTCCTGCGTCATGTGGTCGTTGGTGTGGCTCCACTCAGCCGCGAGTGGTTACGCCGCATACACGATCTACACGGTTAGTGCCCGCACGCACGATCCCACTACCGACAAGTCCACGCGGTTATAAAGAGGGGCACGGGGCTAGAGGATTTACTTTCCTTCTTCGCTCACCGTTGCCCTTCTTCCTCCTCCTTTCGCCCTTGTGCCTGTTCGTGCTTCTGCGGCCGCGCGCTCGTCAGAATCTTCGACGGCGAGGCCCTTGTTCCTCTGCTCCATCGACCTCGTCCCCGTACGCTTGCTCCGGCGCCGTCGCCGATGAGTTTCTCTGTGGTCTCATTGCATATATTTTCCTCTAGACGCATCTGCCGCTCTCTAGGTTCCCCGCGGCGGTTCCTTTTCCGCTCCGCCGCCGTTTTCGCCTAGGACCACGACGGGGCCTTGCACCTCTAGGCTTTGCTCCGCCGCTAGTTCCTCTTCTGTGGACTCCTCCGGCGACCCTATGTCAAGCTCCGTTAGCTGCGCGCTCATCGAGGATGACGATGCAGCGTCTGGTCCATAGCGGGGCTCCTGGCAAGGTTCCACCGTTACCAGCCGAGAGGTTGAGTGGTTAATTAGAACTCGCCGGATTCCTGCCAAGGTAGCCTGTCGCTTACCCGGCAGCGAATCTTCTCCCGTTCTCAAAGAAGGTGAATACGTCGTTTTTATGTCCCATTTCGCTCGCGGGTTTGGTCTTCTCCTTAGCGATTTTGCTAGGGAATTCCTCGATTACTTCGGCCTGCAGCCGCATCATATTTCGGCTAACGCCATTGCTTCTCTATCCACTTTTATCTCGGCCTCGGAAGGATACTTCGGCCTCTGGCCGTCTGTGCATGTATGGTTCAAGTTCTTCCAGATCCGATCCAATGTCGTTTCAGACAAATCCCTTCAAACTTCTGAGAAATTGCTTACTCAGTGTGGAGCCGCGTCCATCACACCTCGGAGGAAATCCGAGTTTCCTCGCGTTGCTTGTCTCGAGTCATGCAAGAAATGGCATAGATCATTTTTCTATGTCAAGAATTCTGGGGATGAAGACAAGATTCGGCTCCCTGCTTTCTCCATCGGCCCCCTTCCAAGAAGAACTGGACTTATAATCCCAGGAAGAGCCATGCTCTGGCCGAGGCCTTTGAGATTCGGCTGAAGGAGCTGATCCGCGCCGGGTTACGTGGCGAGGATCTGATGACCACCTTCGTCAATAGCCGGATCTGCCCTTTTCAGCAACGCACGCACAAGCTCTGCTATATGAGCGGTCCCCTTGATCCCAACCGAGTCTCAACTGTTGAGCTCGATAATTATCTTATTTTCAAGCGTGTCCGAGCTATCTTTAAGACAGAGATGCCGGAGGATTGGATCTGGGGACTGAAGCCGTTCACCCACGGGAATCCCCCTCCCAAGGTAAGTTTACGCATTTATGTTTTGCCCCCCAATTGCGTTTGTGATTCCTTTTGCTTATTCCTTTTTGTCTCTCTTTTTGCAGAGATTTGCGGAGCAGAAGGTTGAGGATGCCGAGGTTCTGGCTCTCCCATGGACCGCAGATCAGAACACTCCGGATAGCGGGGAGCCTGACTCGGAGGAGTTCGTTCCCAAGTCGGACCTCGCTCCGGCTCGCGCCCGTGGCAAGACCTCGGCTCACGGGAGGGAAGGTGATTCGGACAACGTCCAAATTCTTGAGGTAGTCGCCGCAATGCCTATCTCTTATGCATTTCCAGCTTCTACTTCCTCAGCTAATCAGGCCGGTCAGGTGCACGACGCCGAGCCTCTCGCCGCCCAACCTCCTACTACCTCGTGGAAGCGTGCCGCTCCAACAGGTGCCTCCGAAGCTGCTCCCAAGAAGCGAACTAAAAAGTCATCCCAGCACCTTCCGAAGCATAAAACTATGCCCGGAGTTACCGGGTACGCTCATTTTCATTTGTATTTCTTGTTTCTCTTTTTCCGTCTTTTGACTTGACTTCTGTGCTTTTGCAGCGCTCCTCTTTATGTTAAGCCTAGTGGTCCAAGCATGACGAGTCATACTACTCGGCTGCCTTCTCCTCCGCCTCCTGAAGATACCAGTGTCCCTAGTCCCGCTTGCGTGGACTCTCCTCCTGCTCCGAGTCAAACACTACCTCGGCAAGATGCACCCGTGGTTTCCGTTGCTGATGCCAACGTAACTCGGACAATTGATCCTCCTACCGAACCCACTGCCCCCATCGTGAACCCCGGAGTTTCTCCCGAGACTCCTTTGTCCCCCACAGTTTCAACCGCAATTCCAACTCCAGCCGAGGATATCACCATCTCGGCGCCCTCAGAAACTATAGTTCCTCCTGTTTCCAAGGACGCCACCCCTAGTGCCGAAGTAACAGCTCCTGCCGACACCTCTTCTAAGGCTAAGAAGGTCATCCTCACCAAACCTCCCTCATCTCAGAAAGGACTTGCCAGCTCTTCTCAACCTACAATTTTTGATGCGCTCTGAAAGGGGGCTTCCTCTGCTAAGACCGTTGTTACCCCGGCCGCTGATACTCAACTCACTCTCCACAAGAGTCCCGCGGCGGTGGTGGTTACACAACGCGTCCGAGGTAAAGTCCCGACTCGTACTGAGAGTGGGAACAGCCTCGGCTCCTTGGTTGAGTATGTCAATAATTGGAACGCTGCTGATCAGCTCGAGGGCAATCCAAGCAGTCAGCCATTTCAACTCTCCGACATCAGCAGTCGCTTGCATCTGGCTGCCAAGATCGTGCTTGACAGCAATAAGATGAACGAGGTAATTGTTTTTATTTGACATTTGATTAATTATTCGAATGATATTATATATACTCTAGTCCCCGAAGCTTGCAACCAAATAACTTGTTATTCGTTTGGAAGCTTTATTAGCCTTTGCCTGATTCGGATCCGTCTTAGCGTTCGAATATCCAGTTACCTAGATCTGAGTTACGTTTTGCTTGATTCTGGTCTGTCTTAGTGTTCGAATATCCAGCCACCTAGATCCGAGTTAAGCTTTTGCTTGATTCGGATCTGCTTTAGCTTCGAATATCCAGCCACCTAGATCTGAGTTAAGCTTTGTTGATTCGGATCTGTCTTAGCTTCGAATATCCAGCCACCTAGATCCGAGTTAAAATTTTGCTTGATTCAGATCTGTTTTAGCTTCGAATATCCAGCCACCTAGATCCGAGTTAAGCTTTTGCTTGATTCGGATCTGTTTTAGCTTCGAATATACAACCACCTAGATCCGAGTTAAGCTTTTGCTTGATTCGGATCTGTTTTAGCTTCGAATATCCAGCCACCTAGAGCTGAATTAAGCTTTGCTTAATTCGGATCTGTTTTAGCTTCGAATATCCAGCCACCTAGATCCGAGTTAAGCTTTTGCTTGATTCGGATCTGTCTTAGCTTCGAATATCCAGCCACCTAGATCCGAGTTAAGCTTTTGCTTGATTCGGATTTGTCTTAGCTTCGAATATCCAGCCACCTAGATCCGAGTTAAGCTTTTGCTTGATTCGGATCTGTTTTAGCTTTGAATATCTCACTGCCATTTATTTTGTTGCTTAGGTTGCTCATGATCGGCGGACCGCCGAATTTCAAAGGCTGCTTTTCGCACACAAGAAATTGCAAGACAAGTATGAGAAAGTTGTTCCCGTGGTGAAGAAAGCTGGTAACTTAACAACCTTTTGTATTGTCCCTAAAGCTCTTAATATTTTCGACTTGAGGTGTTAGCTTATTTTGCTGGTAAACAGGTAATATCAACAATCTTAATATCCGTCTTGAGAAGATAGTCAAGGTCCTGGAAGGTTAGTTATCCTTTCTCTTTACTGTTACCCGTTCGAGATTTATCCCGGGTTTCTTATAACCTTCTGGCTTTGGTATAGCCGAGTTACAAACTCTTGAAGCGTCACATCAAGAATGCATACCCATGCCTGATATGATGCTGCATTTTTTAGAACAAGCCGCTACTCATTCGGCGCAGCTGAAAGAGAAAGACGATGAGATAATTCGCTTGTGCGCCGAGGTGGAGTCCCTCAAGCTTTCTCAGAAATCTGAGTTAGAGAAAGTTGATCAAGAGTTCTCCGAAGAGAAGAATCGTCTAAGTCTGCAATTGCAGAAGGATAAAGAACTCCTCGAGGCTACCGAACTTAAGACACAGACGATGAGCAAGGAAATCACTCGCTTTGAGAATACCAAGGGCAATTGGGCTCAAGATCTTCAGAGAATGCTGAGCTATATTCACTGTAAGTCTCTGACCGTGGCCGAGTTATCTTCTTCTCTTTCTTACTGTTGACCGATATACTTTTATTTTGCATAGACCATTTTCCAGAAGCTAAGCCCGTGAGCTCTAGAGCGCTGATTAATGCTCGCGTGCGCCGAGGTGTCCCCGCAGATGCGAGCCCAGAATACTCGATGGAAGACTTCTTGGTTGCCGTTGGCGCTGCCGTTGGTCCGATGAAGATTATGGGCAGGGATTTGGTGCAGGCAGCCATCCGAGCCTACCATGTTCTCTGGCCAAATACTTCTGGAACTCCTGATATTGATGAGATCAAGATACTGGTGGAAATATTAATGGCATCCCAGAACCAGTTAAATCTCTGGAGGGAATCCGCTGGACGGGCTGGTGCTGACATGACGCTCACAGTCATTATGTCTTGGTACGAGGATATTTCGCTCGATGCCTTGATAAACTTGTGCACTGGCTCCTGTTGGGTTGAGGATCCAGAATTCGTCGCTCGCCGACAAGCTCGTGCCTTCCAGCTTGTTGAGTATGCTGATGTGCATAACTGGATTGAAGGACCTAGTTTTCTTTCCAACCCAGCCGATGACATCGAAGTCGAAGATGCCTCTGATAATAGTTCGACTGACCAGGACGAAGGTGAGGGCGACTCGGACAACTCTGGTGATTCCAGCTCCATCTCGGATGGGAAGGGCGATGCACAATCATCTTCCAAAGGGACTGGGCACTCTCAAGCTCAACCTAACGTTTCTCAACAGCCCCGGGCTTCCCCCGAAGTCGCTATTGGTTCTATGGATGGCGAAGTAACTTCGGCCAAGGTGTCGTCTACCTCAGAGCTCCTAGTGCCTGACCAAGTCGCTGCCCATTAGGTTCAGAAAACTTTAACTTATTTCTTATCCCCGGTATGCCGGGCGTATGATGTGTGTGAAACAATTGTCCGACTTTATGTGTGGTATGAACCTCTTTTGCCTTTTGCTGCTGAGGCACGTATGATGGTGATCGTTATTAGTCTGTCTAAACAGATCTTGTTGGTTTAAATCTTTGCTTTGGCGACCTTCAATCTCATAAGTTCGGATTGTGTGTTTTTATTTGACCCACCTTAGTTCAGCGTTAATATTGCCTAGCCTTTATAAATTCGACGGCTCTACCATTGTGTTCTTGATCTTTATCCGAGCTATAAATCCCGACGCCCATATTTGAGGAAAGCGAAATAATGTCGTTTAAGGTAGCTTCTGCCCTATCGTTCGGGGTGCCGAAGTTTAATATCCATTTTTGTAACAGGGGACAATCATGGGGCAATTCCCTAGTCAGTGCTCTAGAAACCGAGGTTTTAGTGCCTAATTCGAGATATCGGATAATTTGTCATAGTCCCCGAGTTCCTTGCTCGAGGTCCTGAATCTTAACACATAATTCAGGAAAAAATGACGTTGGGCAATTCCCGTGTTACTGCTCAAAGTGCATAACTCAAAGTGCCGAGGTTTAGTACATAACCCAAAATGAGAAATAACATAGGGCAGTCCCCGAGTCACTGCTCAAGGTGTCGAGGTTTAGTACATAACCCAAAATGAGAGATAACATAGGGCAGTCCCCGAGTCACTGCTCAAGGTGCCGAGGTTTAATACATAACCCAAAATGAGAAATAACACAGGGCAGTCCCTGAGTCACTGCTCAAGGTGTCAAGTTTTAATACATATAAAAAATGAGAAATAATATAGGGCAGTCCCCGAGTCACTGCTCAAGGTGCCGAGGTTTAATACATAGTCGATACTTTGACCTGAAGCGTCACATTACAACGTATCATAGATGACTCCTGCGAGTAAAATGGACGAAGTAAACCTATGTTCCATGGTCTTTTCGATTCTTCGCCGACTTTGTTTGCCTTGTTCTTTTCTGGTGACTGAGCATCAATTAGGTAATATGCATCATTGTGCAATGCTTTGCTCACGATGAATGGTCCCTCACATGGGGGCGATAGTTTGTGCATGCCGGCTGTGCGTTGCACTAGCCGAAGAACCAGATCTCCTTATTTAAACACTCTTGGATTGACTTTCTTGCTGTGATATCGTCGTAAGTCTTGCTGATAGATCGCTGATCTTGATAATGCCAACTCCCTGGCTTCTTCTAGCAGATCGACATCATCTTGCCGAGCTACTTCATTTACCTCAGCAGTTGTATACTGGGTAACTCTTGACGAGTCATGTACTATGTCGGTTGAAAGCACGGCTTCTGCTCCATATACCAGAAAAAATGGGGTATACCCTGTTGACCTATTTGGGGTAGTTCTGAGGCTCCATAGTGCTGCTGGTAGTTCCTCGATCCAGCACCCTGCCGACCGTTGCAGTGGTTCGACGAGTCAGGGTTTTATTTCGGACAATACTAGTCCATTAGATCTTTCTACTTGCCCATTAGATGCTGGGTGAGCCACCGAGGCAACATCTAGTCTTATGTGTTATTCTTGACAGAATCTAGTAAAGGCCCCTTCAGCAAACTTTGTGCCATTGTCTGTAATAACACTGTGCGGGTAACCATATCTCAAGATAATATCTTTGAGGAATTTTACTGTTGTGGGTCCATCACATTTTTTATTGGTTTCACTTCAATCCACTTTGTGAATTTGTCGACCATGACTAAAATGTGGGTCGTCCCGCCACGGGCCGGCTTGAATGGTCCCACCATATCTAAGAACCATACAGAAAACGACCAAGTAATTGGTATTGTTTTTAACTCCGACGATGGCATATGTATCTTGCTGGCATATCTCTGGCAACCATTACATTTTCCACCAATTCTTTGGCCTCTTTCAACGCTGTTGGCCAATAAAATCCATGCCTGAATGCTTTGGCCACTAAAGCTCTAGACGAGGCATGATGTCCGCATTCTCCTTGATGTATATCTAGGAGAATCTCCTGGCCTTCCGCCGAATCCACACATTTTTGTAGCACGCTTGTGACGCTCCTTTTATACAGCTCATTGTTTATGATTGTATAAGCTTTAGCTCTTCTCACTGTCTGTCTAGCCAATACCTCGTTATTCGGCAAAGTCGCATTTTTAAGGAAGGAAAATATGGGCTGCGCCCATGTTGGCATGATTTTATCTAGGATAATCTCACTATCTATTTCCATATTTTCCACCTACATAACCACCTCGGATTTTTCCATATCCATCCGTGCATCGGCCGGGTTCACTTTCGGAAACTCTGGGTTACATTCTTTGTCAACTTCCATCGGCATACTATCTTCTCTTGATTTTGCCGGAATAAAGATGGATTCGGACTCTGGTGATGGTGTTATTGATGGTTTTCTTAGGTGCTCTAGGGTGATACCTGGGGGAATTGATTGCCTGGTTGATCCGAGTTTTTACAGCGTGTCTGCAGCGTCGTTTCTGCTCGAGGTATATGATGAAATTCACATCCGTCGAAGTATCCACTGAGTTTTTGCACATGGAATCTATCTAAGGCCATATTGGCATCTAGCGCATCCCAATTGCCTGATACTTGTTGTACTACGAGATCTGAATCTCCGTAGCATAAGATCCGGCGTATCCCAATCTCTTTTGCCACCTTCAATCCATGGACGAGTGCTTCGTACTCGGCTACATTGTTTGATGCGGCAAAATGTATTTGTAGCACATATTTTAGCTGATCTCTTTTTGGCGATGTTAACACTATCCCTGCCCCCAAGCCATTCCTCGGCTTGGAACCGTCGAAGTGCATTGTCCAATAATTCGGATCTGGTAATGGTGGCTCATATTGTACCTCGGCCCAATCCACAAAGAAGTCGGCCACAACCTGAGATTTGATTGCATCTCGCCTATCGAATTGCGGAGCATAAGGTGACAATTCAATTGCCCATTTTGCTATTCGGCTGCTTGCATCTTTGTTGCTCAATATGTCGGCTATGGGCGCTTCACAGATCACTTTGATCGGGTGTTCTTCGAAGTAATTTTTAAGTTTCTTTGCCGACATGTATACTCCATATGCCATCTTCTGATAATGTGGGTAATTTTGATTTGAGGCTGATAGCACCTCGCTTAGTTAATATACCGGCCTCTGTACTGATTTATCATCTTCAATTCGTTCCACCACGATCACAACACTAACAACTCTGTTTGTGGCGGCTATGTAAAGTAACATAGGCTCTTTTGACAATGGAGAGGCCAGGACTGGCGCTGTGACCAACATCTTCTTCAGTTCATGGAATGCATTATCTGCTTGTGGTGTCCAAATGAACTTATCAGATTTTTTCATCAGTTGGTAAAGTGGTAGTGCCTTCTCTCCCAGCCGACATACAAATCGGCTAAGCGAGGCCAGGCAACCCGTGAACTTCTGTACGTCATTTAAACATCTCGGCAATTCCATCCTTTCTACCGCTCTTATCTTAGTTGGGTTGGCCTCTATACCTCGGCTGGATACGAGAAAACCGAGTAGTTTTCCAGCCGGTACACCGAAGGTGCATTTTTCCGGGTTAAGCTTCATTCGGAACCTTCTCAAGTTCGCGAATGTCTGTCGAATATCATCCAATAGCGTTTTGCTCTCTTTGGTTTTGATAACCACATCATCTACATATACTTGTACATTTTTCCTATCTAGTCATGCAGAAATTTTTGCACACATCTCTGGTACGTTGCCCCTGCGTTACGCAGGACGAATGGCATGGTGCGATAGCAATAAGCCCCGTACGGGGTAATAAACGCAGTCTTTATTTGATCAGCCGAATTTAACGGTATCTGATGAAAACCAGAATACGCGTCTACAAATGATAACAGCTCACAACCAGCGGTCGAATCAATGAGTTGATCTATTCTAGGTAAAGGAAAAGGATCTTTGGGACACGCCTTGTTCAGGTTTGTGTAATCAATACACATTCGCCATACGACGGTTACATTTGGATCATCTTTTTTCTTTTCTACTAACACCGGGTTTGACAGCCAATCCGGATAAAGCGCTTCCATGATGAACCCGGCCGCAAGGAGCCGAGCTATCTCATCCCCTATTATTTTTCTCCTGTCTTCAGCGAAGCGGCGGAGAGGTTGCTTCACCGGCATTGCTCCTGGCCTTACATGCAGAGAGTGCTTAGCCAACTCCCTCTGTACACCTTGCAGGTATTGAGTTGACCATGCAAAGATGTCCCGATTCTCACGGAGGAAGTTGGTGAGCTCGCCTTCCTATTTGGCATCTAGGCCGGCACCAATGGTGATGGTGCGTTCTGGGAACTGCTCATCTATCTGGACCTTTTTCGTTTCTTTAGTCGGCTGGAAAGAAACGCTTCCATGCGGGTTGGCCAATGCCGGCATATTTAGTTGCGCCGACTGAGCGAGAGCCGCTACCTCTTGAATCCTTCTTTTTTCTCTTGCGATCACCAATGACTCGGCCAGGTTTGATCCGGCCGAGGCACATTCCATCGACTTCCTGTAATCTCCTGCTACCGTTATCACCCCTTGAGGTCCAAGTAGCTTCATTTTTAAGTAAGTTATGTGGCAGCTGCTCATGAATTTGGCCAATGCTGGCCGACCGAGTAAAGCATGATATCAACTTTCTAGGTCCAACACCTCAAACTCCAAATTTTCTGCTCTGCAGTTATCCCTTGTGCCGAATAAAACATCTACTCGAACCTTCCTAATGGGTTCGCATGAAAGTCCAGGCACTATTCCATGGAATGTGGTTCTTGTGGATTGCAGCATATTCTGCGATATTCCGAGTTTATGCATTGTATCTTTGTACATGATATTGATACTACTCTCATTGTTAATGAGTACTTTTGAAAATTTCACATTAATGCTGGGTCCGACAAACGTCGGATCTAGTACGAGTGCGTACGACCCCGGATTTGGCATTATTTTGGGATGATCCTTTATGCTCCAAGTTACTTCTTGATCTGACCAAGGCGCATATCTTGGTACTGCCAGCATAACTGCATTTACTTCCATATGCCGGCACTGTACACTTTTCCTGTCTTGCTGTTCTGTTGTGAACACGCAATATGATTGATGATGTTCCCTGTAATCATTGTGTCATTATTTCCGGGGTTTGTCCTTCCATCCTGACCCTGATTTATCACTTGATGCACTGCATCCCTCCGGTCTGAGTTATCATACCTCGGGGGAGGAGGGGGTAATATTAGTTGCTGTGCATTTGCCCTAGTCAACTGTGACTGTTGCTGCTGATGTGCCTGATGGGAAGGCGCTTGCATGCCCGCCGGGTTACCCATTGCATTTTTCATCCAGGCGCATTGCCGAGTTGTATGATTGGCTGGCTTGGCCGGGTTTGGAGTGTGAAACTTACACGGTTGATCCAACATGGACTCAAACGTGTACTTTGGCCTTTCTTGCCATTGCTTCTTCTGTTCTGGTGTCCACTGTCTCTTCCCTTCATTCCTTGGTGTCCATTGCTGAGGACTATTCTTCTGCCGCTAACTATTTCCGTGACTCGACTGATCTTGCACTACCGCTGCCACCTGATTGGAGGCATATCTGTAATCCGGTCTTTCCTCTCTTCTTCTTCCTCTGAACTCATTGCGCCTCGATGATCCGGCTGCATCTCTTGCATATTGATCTTGATGCTCCTGATGGTCTGCCGACATCAGCTCTGGTTGCGTCGGATCTCCCAATGCATATGAATCCGCTATCCTGATGGTTTCCGCCAAAGTGGTTGGCATATATCTTTGCAGTCGCTGCCACAAGACACTGGCATAACGGCATCCTTGAGCGAACCAAGCTATCGCTTGCGATTCTATAACTCCCTCGCATGAATTCCTGAGGTTACACCATCGAGTCAAGAACTCTCTGTCTGTCCCATTCGGCATTTGCTTGCACATCGCAAGCTGCTGTGGCCTGTTTGGTCTCTTGTAAGTGTTGGTAAAGTTGCTGACAAACATCTCCTCAAAATCTAGCCAGCAGTTGATACTGCCCGCTCGCAGATTATTCAGCCATACTCTGGTCGGTCCTTCCAGCATTTGCGGAACATATCTTACTGCCCATCGCAAGTTTCTGCCAGCTATTTTTACTGCAGTGGCATAGTCAATTAACCAGTCTTGTGGTTTGGTGCTCCCATTGTATGTTTTCGTGCCCCTCGCCAGCTGAAAATCCAGCACAGGCGGCTCGCCCATGATCCGGGGTCCGAAACATGCCGGACCCGGGGGACCTTGCTCCTCTAACAACTCGGATCGGTACAACCTGTCCAATTTTGATCTTGCGTCATTCGACGGCAAGTTTCTGTAAATGATTCTTTCCTGTATTCCATAATGGTCATTTCCAGCATGCCCTGCATACTCCATATCCGAATAGCCATCATTGTACCTCTCATTCACCTGCTTGTGGCGAGCTGGTCTCACTTCTCTTTCCTGCTGAGGTTCATATCTCGGCTGAGGATTGGGCGGCGGATCCCTCCTTCCTTCTGCCGGGATATTATTCTCATGATTTCCTCTTCCGAGATCCCCATTACCTCGGCTTCCGTTGCCTTTGTCGGCACGGCCGGGGTTTCTTTCGCCACTGTTACCTCGGCTCCCATTGCCTCTGTTTTCATTTGCTTTTCCGGCTACTGCCGGATCATACGGAACAATTTGCTTATTTCTTTTTCCCGAAGTTACTGCTCTGTCTTTTCGCGCATTGTTTCCGGGTGAGGATGCTACTGCCACAGATAGGGCGGGTGCTGCACCAGCCGAATGAACCATACGCGAGGCACCAGGCCTTGCCGGGTCTGCCCTGAGCATTTCTTCATTCTGCTGGTTCGCAATGCGCACCAGCTCATTCACTCTTTCTTGCTGTTTCTGCCGGGCTTCGCCGGTCAGTCCTTCTAACTCTAGTGCAGCGGCATTTGCCGCCCTTAGGTTCTTTGCCGGGGTGTTATACCTCGGCAAGCCTAGATCGACAGAATCTTCTTTATGAGTCTCATGCTCTTTATTAATATCATCCATGAGGTTCTTCCCTCTCAATCTTAATTCATCAACCCGCTCAGGGGCGACATCAAGCTTGTTTGCCTTAGCATATTCTCGCAGGGTCCTGTTTAAGGACTCCCGCAATGCCGACACCTTTTTTGCCTCCACCAGTACTTTTTGCCTGGTTTCTTCTAATTCTGCCTGAGCATTAGCCGGATCAAGTATCGGCGCTACAGGCGTGGTCAGATTATCTATAGTCGCCTGGAGAATATTTTCTGGTCTTTCTAGAGGTTGCCATATTACCCTTGGGCCTTCGGGGTTGTCTCCTGCACCTCGGCTGGGTTGACTGCCGAAGGACCCACCTCGGTGGGCGGGGGAGCTGCCTGCTTTGTGGTTCTGCACTCCCGTCGTCGGATCCTTGCTTGATCCGGCGCCTGCTGCTCCCGCCTGCACCCCAGCTGCGACCATCACCTCGACGCTGCTGACGGGGCGTTCTCCACGCGGACCGTTTGCGGCGCTAAGGGGGGGGCTCTCCTACAACAATAACTTGGTGAGGATAAACGCCGGAGATGTCGACGCCGACGTAGATCTGGTGCATGCCCAAGTTGATGAAAACGCCATTGCGCGGAGGAGTTTTTCCCCTGAAGCTGCCTGCGTTATCGCTGACATAGTCACAGAGATCAAATCTCCGAACTAAGCCAGAGACAACGCGCTCGCCAGTGTGGATGAAGTTTTCCGTCCGGATCATGACTCCAGCTAGCACCGCTGCTGGCCCCACGGTGGGCGCCAACTGTCATGGTGGTGGCACGGCAGATGCCATGGGTAGGCTAAAGTTTGGGGCCAATGGATGCTAGAGGGACCTGGGGAGGGAAGATGTAGTTAATTCTACACACAAATGACTAACATACAAATCTTTATTTCTCCTTTCTTGGACTACAAGTGCTCCTTGAGCTGTATGCAGGAAGAGAGGATGAATTTCTACCAGCCTAACGGTATAGAATGAGCCGATCCCCCCTCAAGGGTCCAAGCTTCTCCTTATAAAGGGGTGCCTTGGCTCCTCTAGGGCTGACGTGGCAAGCATATTCCTCGAATATGCTTGTCCCAATATAGTAACTCGGCGCGCTCCTTTCGGTGTCCCCCTTTTAATGACGACAAAGTTGCAGAGAGCCCCACCTGCATGCCTCGGGTTCCAGGACTGTCACCTCCGTGACCTCCTTCTGCTCTTCTGCTGCTCTGCGCCTTGTCCTTTGTGCTTGGCTCTGTTCAGATTCTTCCTAGCCCGAGGCTAGGGTTTGACTTTAGGCTCTTCCTTCTCCTGCAAGCTTCATGTTATTCGGCCCTGTCTCGTTTAGCTCGGCTTGGCCTTCACCTGCATTTAGGTTATTCGGACTTACCCGGCCAACTTAAACCGTACGTCGTCCGGGTAACGTTCTTCCCTTCTCATATGTGTCATGCTCGTGCTTACCTCGGCCGACCTTTATATGATTCGGCCGATATAGCAATTAACTCGGAATATGACAGGGGAAACTCCTTTCGTCTTTCCCCGTCATGAACCTATCTGGGGTCATCTCCCCAACACCCGACAAGGCTGTCGGAACCGTCGGACCTTGGCACACCTGCCAAGTATAGGCTCCTTGCCGCCCACCATACGGCTAGCTCCAACACGCCTATCACATGGCATGAGCATTGAGCACGTAGATGCTGTGACCCTCAAAGCCTAGATCGGGCCCAGACGGGCTCGCCTAGTTGTCGCCTGCCCTGCCGCAAGCTGACGCGCCAGACCGACACCTTGCCGCTCCGAACTCCACTACACGGAAACCAGCCAGCGGTGCTCACCGATGCCACACGCGGACGCGCCACCACAACGTGTAGACCCATGCCAGAGGACGCCGCATCAACCGCGCATCTCCTGCGACCTTTGGAGGCGGGGGCGCCACCACCGTGGTGAGGTCAGCAGCAGCACCGACCAGGGGAAGGCTGGAGAGATGGTGGTTTGCGGCGGCGGCCTAGGGTTCCCCCGGGTCGCCTGCGAGAGGGAAGACACGAGGAACGGGAGACAAGCTATTTTCCCCTACCATAGCTCTTATATTGTCCAAGTCCCAAACTGGACATGGATGTTTGACTTATCTCGATTTATTCCATGATTTAACCTGCGGTGCTCTTTCAGTGGTAAGTGGTAAGTGGCGGCCCATCAACAGCGATGGAACTATGAGGGCTTCGACAATCTCAAGATCTGACGGCATAGTCCATCGGAGGTGCTGTGCGTGCATGGGGTGAGGGTAAGGAAGAGGGCGAGGAAGATCATTATGCTTCAAATTATCATCCTAACAGATGCATGTACAAGTATTATTGCACTGAGCATGCATATCATCGTCGTATTATTAGTTGTGTGTCCTACCCCTACATGGATGCGCCGGTGCGCGGTACGGTGTCGTGACCTAAGGGTCCCGTCGGAGACATGAACAATTATCAAGTTAGATGATTTTCTTTAGTCCCGAGACCCCATAAGCTAGAGACAAAAATAATAGTAATTAACTAGAGCGTGTTGTGGTCAAGCTTTTCTCTGAGGACCTTGGCGCTTTGCTCAAGTGCTCCATTTTCTGATTACATGTCATTTTCATGTGACGCACGCCAGGGAGAAACAAATTTGAATGACCACGCCCTGATTGGTTGGGTCTCGAGAACGCGGCAGTACAATATACTCCTACTGATTGATTGATCTCGAGATGGCGACAGATCAGAGCCAGGGTATGAAAATGGAGTAGTATAGTACGTACGTCAATGCGAGCTCCACACATGTGCATAAAAAAGAATCACGAGTGTTCTGTGTGCAGTGTGCACAGCAAGTTGATTACGAGGGCCGGGGTTTCTTCACGATCCTAGTTTACTACCGGCGGCTGGTACTTGTTTCTTCAAAAGGTGATTACGACACCCACCAGCTTTTCAACAGTGGTAGTCTATGTTTAATTGAGAACTGGTGCTGCAATCTATTCGATTCAAATGGCTTCCACTAAAAATCGGTGAGATGCATTGTGACTTTTTCTAAAAAAAACAATGCTGAAGGCCTCCCTAATTAAGTCCGTGAGATGCATTTTCTGAAAAAGTAGGAACAGGAAAAATGTAGAATCCAAATGTCACTCCAGTTGTAATCCTATGGGATTTTATCTCTACCAAAATCTGTTGGATTCCTTTTCGCAAAAAAAAAAATCTGTTGAATTCCACCGCAGGATAATCAAAGGATTCTTACAAAGAGATTGGACTAGACGTTAGATTTTCCATGGGATGTAATGCAAAGGATTTCTTAGGAAAAATCTTAAAAGATTCCAACAACCATAGGAAAACATATACACCAAAATTCCTATGGGAATCTATTGAATCAAAGAGGCCCTTAGTTTGTAACTTTGTGACATTCTACTTCAAAAAAATAGTAACTTTGTGACATTCTTTACTAATTTCCTGAAGGCCTAATTCTTTAGACATATTTCATGGAATTTAAGAACTCTACTCCATAGCACTTATACATATGTATTTCTGTTTGGTTTGTCGGATTAGGACCCGTGGGATTTTCCGGTTGTCTACTTTGTATGCAGTACCCAAAGAATTAGAACATTGATTTGTCATCTCCGGTAATTCCTCACTTGTTTTTACTCTAAGTTGCAACCCTATGGGCCCATATAGGTGAAGTAAAATACAGCCGGTGTTTCTACATTTCCATCATCGAAGTACAACAACTATACAACTTGACCAAATCCTCATAGCATGCTATATAAATCATAGCTCATTCATCGTATGCTCTCAAGACATATGGAAAAGTACCCACACTCGTGAAACATGGCAATGGTCAGTGGCATATAAGATACAACACAATCTGAATATAGAATTTCACTAACAAAGAATAGCACAATACATAATACTATCATGCGATCAACACTAGGGGACTACTCAAGGTTCTGATCTGCACAAATTAGGAGGAGGATGTTGATCTCAAGATGGAAGCAGTGTTGTTAATTGTGATGGTGACGATAATGATGAAGACAGTCATCCCTACGCCAAGGCCCTTAACGAGGGAATTAGGATAACATGATCTGCCCTATTTCGTAGAAGTAGAAGACTTGCGAGTCCATCGATGCCTTAGAAAATTCTCCTAAATTATGGAAGAAACAAATGGAGTGTCGTGGCCTTGTTGGACACGCAATGGGTCAACTATCGGTCCTCGTAGATCCTCCGAAGGACCTCCAAAGTTGTCTAATTTTGTCTTCCGACAAAATTCTATGTTTTTTCTTGATTTATTTGAGTCCAGAAGGCCGTTAAAAATAATAAACTAAGAAAAATGGAGATTTATGCTCCTAGGATTAAATAACAAGACAAAAGGATTTTCAATAAAATCCCATATATTCTCTAAAAAATGATAAATAACGAAGGGTAACTAATAATAACAACTAAACCTATATGATATAAAAAATGATGCAAAATGCATGTATAAATTCTCACAAGCTTAAAATATTGCCTGCCCTCGAGTAAATAAGTTTAGGAAAGATGCAATGTGCAATAAAAGGATGGTTAAAAAAGATAATTGTATCATCTCAAGTTTCCATTACTCAAATACTTCTAAAACATCACCCATGCAGATTTCATAATGAGAACTCTAGCAAACACCTCTTCCTTGAAATTAAATAATCATTGCATGTTGGAAGTTGAATCATACTCTAATTACCATGTTTTTGCATGTTATCTACTGTTATATCCATGTTATTTAGAATAGAAGGGGTATTCACTTTCTTTCTTAGCATAGGGATGACCCCCTTTCATGTATTCACATGTTACTTGACATACTCCAATATATTCTCATGTTATCTACTATTTTACCTATGTGTAGGTTTTTGGCGATTTACCAATGATCCCCTTTATTTGGATTATAACTCCGCAGAACAGAAAAACTCTGTTTTGTTAATTTTTAAGTTTCAAGGATCTTAACTAAGTCAAACGATCTAGGATTTTTGTGGGTAATTGTAACATCCCAGCATTTAGGAACTAACGAAGGGTAGATTTAGGAATATGTAATGTTGCGTGCATCTATTTGTGAAAATGTGGGTAATTTTTTTGCTAAATAAAAACCCTAAGTGATCAATGTTTCTTTCATACTTTGAGATTAGGTTTAGTCTTAAAGGATGATTGTTATAAACTTTGAAATGATCTCTAAGAAGTTATGTGTTTTAAAATGAATTTGAATTTTAAACTTGAGTGTTTGAATTACAATTCAAATGAATTAGATATAAGTTTTGAATCTTAATTTAATAAAGAGATAAATATTACAACTTAAATTCTATCCGAAGAAACACAATAATGAATATGAAACTTATTTCTTATCATCAATATATATAATCAAGTTATAAAATTATAACTTATTGAAATCATCCACAACATTTCACAAAAGAAAATATACAAAGAATAAGAATATTATTTATTAGTAATAATGTAATCTTTATTACAATTGAATAAATGAAAATTACAAAAATAATAAAAAGAAAATTACAAAAGAATAAGAAAATTACATTGGACTATTTACCAACTATTCTTTAACTAAACCTAAACTAAATCTTCATCCATATATCTGTACCTGCAAGACAAAGACTAAATAAAAACAAAAAAAGGTTAGTGTTAGTATTATTTCTCTCAGACATGTCAGTGAAGTGCACTTGACAAATTCATCATTGAGAAATTTATAAAAGGGGCAAGTTTCACCAATATGAAAGAATCCATCTTTCACAAATTTAAATCCAGAAGTCAAATGACAGCCAAGAGGGACAAATCCACCAGCCAGGTGAAAGTAACCAGGTAATAGTAAGTTTCAAAATTCTGAACATGTCCATAAGTGCATAGCAAGCACACAGGCAGGACACACACCAACATGCATGTGGTGTGTTGTCAAATCCACAACACAGTCCCAATCTCACAAAACCACAAGTACAGACGTGGAGAGGCACTAGTGCATCTCTGCACTGCACAACACACAAGAACAGCCAGTGTAGATAGCAGCTAAACCAAGCACCACAGCCAGCAACAAATCCAACCAAAGCAAGATCACATCACCAAGATGGTGACATAAGGAGGGGGAGAATCAGGTGAACAACAAGGCCAAGTCTAGGAGCTAGGAGGAGCAGGCTTGCTCAAGGACAAATACAGGAGCTAGGAGGAGCAGTCTAGCTCAAGATCAAGCACAGGAGTCCAGCAAAACCAGATCAAGATCATCACCAACTTACTCCACAATCATCAGATTTTGTGGTGAGTTTCATAAAACGTTCACATGATCTAATCATCTTATTTAGAGAAAAGCATGTGTTGTTTTATAAAACAAAACCTCAGAAAGCACCCAAGTGGGGTGAATCCATCATAGGGATTTCTGAAACTCTAAAGCCAAACAACAATGTACCAGGATCCAACCAGAGCTCAGAGCAACATCCTTGCTCTGGTTGTCAAACTATATTTTACAATTCAATCATACATATACCTATGATCTATTCCTAGGCACATCCCTAAAGGAAGGGTAGCACCTTAGAAACAAATCTTTGGATCCATAGAATGATCAAGCTCACTATCATTTTTTCCAAGCTTTAATTCAATAAAGAATAGCTGGTACCATTACCAGTACTATCTAGATGAACTAATTAGATAAGATCTGAATCCCTAAGCCTCAGACCAACATCATTGGTCTTAGGGAATTCAGAGAAGGGTGTCTCTATTCATCTTATAAAGCCAAGTTTGTCTTAAGCCTAGAACAACCCAATCAGTGGGTTAGAATCAAACTTGTGTACCATACTATGATGGTGTCACAAGAACAATCCATTATGAATCAGGATAGACATTAAATCATCATAAATTCAGACAATCAACTCATTAATCATTTTCCTGTTAACACAGGAATCATAACTAGGATATTCCTATATTAAACTTCACTGTTTGAGATCATGATTATATCAAACGATACACTAGTTCTAAGCCAACAACACTAGTACAATGATTTCCTCATGTCATAATCATGATCATAAACCCAGAGATGATAGTGAAAACTTATCAAGTCACTGACTTAATTAAGCATGATTCCCAAGCAACTATATCATCTGAATTTGATGCAATCCAAGCATCAAATCATCTAGTAAGCCACCAAAAATATCATAGATCATTTCAAGCAACAAGCCTCGGGCCAATAATCATTTAGCATGTGTACAGACCATCCAAACATGATTCAATTCATCCAGTACATGATCAATCACATAGCAGGAACCCTAAATGGATAATCATCCTAATCTGAATCAGACAATAGCAAGAGAGGACACTGCCAGCATCTATCATCAAACCAGCAAGCAGAGAGCACTAGGGGAGAGGAATCAAACTTACCGTAGGTCCTCGCTGAAGAATAGAAGAGGAAGTAGAGGGGCCGACGACCAATGCGGCACGGGGAGCACCCCAGAAAGGGCGCTGCAACCTGCACGGCGCCACGACAGCGACCCTGATCACGCCTGGAGGTGTAGAGCATCACCTCGACGCACGACGACCACGACAGCACCTGAATCCGTACCAATCCCCAAACCCTAGGGTTCGGGACGACATCGATTCATGGCAGGAGAGCCCCAGGCTCGAATCCAATTGGATAGAATGAACTGGCATCGCCGACAACCCCCTGTTGCACCATGGAGGCGACCAGAACGGCCTACGGCAGCAGGAATCGCCGGTGGCATCATCGTCGGCCACGTGGTCGGGGTCAGAGGAGGAGAGGATGAACTCGAGGGAGAGAGATGCAGTGAGGAGTGGGCTGAGCTGGGCCAGACCCTTCGGGGTGGTCCTTTTGTCCAGGACTAATGGGCCACTAGGGCCCAATAAGAATAACCAGCCCAGGAATCCTTCCAGGCCTGTTTTAATAAAAATAAAAAGACCAAATTTCCCCTGACCTCAATAAAATTCTAGAAAATAAATAAAAGTCCAAAAACTATAAATAAAATATTTTTGGGTTCACAATAATCCATACTATTCAAATAAATAAAATATAAAATATTAGACATTTAAAATTTTTATAAGAATTTTGTAATTTTTATATATCTTATGGAATTTTACAAAATTATTGATAGGTGATAAAAATAAATAAAAATCATTTTCATTATACATTAATATTATAGTATTTTTGAAAAATACTAAATAAATATTTAATAACAATTTTAATGTATAATTGATAATTCCTAAAAGAATTATTAAATCAATAAAAGTCAAATAAAAAGGAAATAAATAAAATAATTCAATATATGCTATAAATATTTAAAAGTAATATTTATAAATCCTTTATTATTAAAAAGAACTTTTTATAATATTGGGGTGAATGCATATCAAGTTAAATGATGCATTACATTATTGCATAATCATTTTGCTTCTTTAAATATTGTCCTTACCGGGCAATAATGATGTTTTTGTAGACTTAGAACCTCAAGGTCTAGTGCAAGCATCAGACTTCACTACCTTGCCATCACAAGGCAAGTTCATCACTTTCTCATGTCCTTTGAAGAGTCTTTATCAAAGTATTTGCAAATTGTGTGTTATCATATATGCTATAAAAGAAAGAAAATATTATTTTCACAAATAAAGAAATTTTAGATATCATCCTAAGTGGTGATATGATGGAGCAATATAACTTAGAGTTCTAATTGCAACAATGATGATCAAGTAGGGACTTAATAACCCCTGACATGAGTGATTCTAGCGTCGTTTATTACGCGTTAGCCATGAGATTTGGAATGGGACAGAGAAGTTAGCTGTATCTTCTTCCTCTCGCTGAGTGTAAGAACTGTAACTTGGACGGGAAAGTACGCCGGGTTGTGCAACAAGGAGTTGATCTCTTATGGGTAAAGTAACGCACCTCTGCAGAGTGTAAGAACTGTAACTTGTTACTCCCTATTCCGAGAAGGAGCTACGAACGCGGCAGGAAAGTAACTCCATGAAAGTTCTGGTCAACCTGTGAAAGCTGATTGTCATAGTTTTTCAGAATAAAATCAATCTTTGAAGAAAGATTTACAAAAATTGCATAGTGCCAAGGATTTATAATCCGAGGTGGTAGTTAGAGGATCAAACTTCCCACCTTGCATATAATGAACTTGTTGGGTAACGCTGTTACTCATTCTTTCCTTTGATCCCTTGCTTAGACTCTGAGGATTCCGAAGACGTGCCAATGTATGCAGCCGAATGTCAAGAAGATGTGTTCTATGAGGAACCTGATCTATCCGAAGGTGTTGAAGGAGTGGATTACGAGATCCGCTACGGTGTCGATGATAACGAGTCCAACTAAGTACTCCTAGTTAGTAGTGACCAATGGAGCCGAGCAGCATGAACTCTATAGAATAAGCCGCTGAGCTCAACTCCTAGTCAGAGTTGTTACTTTTAAATTTTGCTGAAACACTTTATATTTTGGTTTGTAAGTTGGATCTTTTGGAAGTCTTGAACTTCCGGTATTGTAATAATAATGTGTGTACTTTTGTAATATGGACCCGCAATGTTTCTGTTGTACCACTCTGAGGGATGTGATATTTATGGAATGGTGTTCTGTGGATGTCATGTCAACGACTATAGTGTACAACACATGCAGTGGTATGCTGGGTGAAAGAACATGTTGGGCCCCCATGTGTGGTTTTGGTAATTAATGACAATCTTTATGGACTAATGTGTGTATTAAGTTATACTTGTAGGATTTGTCCATTGGCATCGCTTGGAGAATGTGTTGGCTTCAAGGTCGATGAAATGCAAAGAAGATATGTTGTGCAAGCTCAATATGCAAGGTCGATGACGAGGAATTAAGAAAGGCGTTCCATCTTGAGAAGGGCAAGATCGTCTACATCGAGCTCAAGTGGAATGCTCAAGGCAAAGGTATAATCTTGATAGGTTTTCCCTTTTCCTGGTCTCTTGTTGTGTGTAGGAGACCGGGGCTCTCGAATGAGTAATTCGGTCACATCGTTCAGAGAGAGCTCAAACCTTTGCATACTTGCATCATCATATTTGGTTGTTATTTGGTCTTATCCATGTGAGGATATAGAGCTTGTGGTAATCTCCATAACAAGTTCTTGTTCATCAAAATCGGATCTCCCATATGTATCTTGTTGCGATTTTGATTTATGCGGCTTTTCGGTTTCTCACCAAGTGAGGTATCTCACATTATTCTACGTGATACTTTCTCACTTGGTGATAACCAATATTTCCACTTTTTTATTGGGAAGTCCTTGTCGTCCTGTATCCAACGCAATTGGAATCGGGTTAATTGAAGCTTCCAGTAAAAGTTATTGGCGTTTGAATATTTGCTATTATTCGGTTTGAAAAAGAAAAAGGAAAAAATATTTTCTGGGCCGTCCGGTACTACCGGGCCCAGTACAGGACAAGCCTGATTCAGCCCACTCGCCCACTGCCTGGCCCGGTACCCGCGGCCGGCACTACCGGACCAGCCCGATAGTACCGCCCGGGTGGGCCGATACTACCGGTCGACCCAGGTAGGTCTGCCCTGCCTCCTAGCCCACTCCCTTGCCAAATCTGCCAGCCGCCGCTCGTCCTGCGCTTGCCCAGCGCCCAGCCCAGCTGGCCCCGCTCGCCGCCGCCTCGCCTCACGCTTGCTCGCTGCAACTCGCGCGCCTCGCCGCGGGCCCTGCTGCCTGCACGCCTGCCGCGATTCCCGCGCGTCCCACTACTGCCGCTCGCGCGCTGTGCTGGCGTTGACCCGCACTGGCCCCGCGTGCGCGCTCGCCCGCTCCTGACCGTTGTCCCCGCGCGCATGTTGCTGCTGCTGCACCTGCTGGGCCCGCGCCGCCATCGACCGCCTCGATGCGCGCGCCCGTACGCCGCCTAATGCGCTGCTGCCTCGCTGTTTTTCCTGGGGCATACGGTACTACCGGTTAAATCCGGTAGTACCGGACCATTCTGAAAAACGCCCCAACGGGCAGATTTTGTCCAGCCTCTATTTAAGCTTTGCTCGTTTTTAGTTTAAGTAGCTTCTTCCTCTTCTATTAGGCTAAGCTTTGTCCACACTTGCTCTAGATCTTGAAGCTTGCCTAATCTTTTTCCTCCGATGATTCTTGCCCATATTTGAGTGGAAGAGAGAGGAGATCTAGATCCGCGTTTTGACCTAACCGATTCATCTCTTTGTGAGTGCATCTTTGGGGATCTAGATTTTGGGGGATTTTGTGTCTCTCTTTGATTCCTCCTCTCTTGTTCCCCCAATAGCTTTAGTAGCTTTGTTGGAACTTGAGAGTGAGGGATTTGAGCACCTTTGTGGTGTTCTTGCCATTTGCATTTGGTGCATCGGTTTGAGTTCTCCTCGGAGGATTTGGTTTGAGTTGCTCATTGGAGCTTGTGCCTCTTGGGTTCTTGGAACCCTAGACGGTTTTGTGGCCTTGGTGGCATTGTGGTCTTGGTGGCATTTGTTGAGGCCTTTTGTGGCGTTTGTTGGGAGACTCCAATTAAGTTGTGGAGAAGTGCCCCAACCTTGTGAGAGGTTCCGGTTGCCACCGACAAGTGCACCGATAGTGGAAGCGTGGATCGATCCCGTTGGGGTGAGATTCACTAGAGAATAAGGGAGGCCTTTTGTGGCGTTGGTGGTTTGATACCATCCCCTCTCCAAACGATACGTACTCCATGTTGGGAGGAACTCGGTAAAATATCGGTGTCCCCGCGTGCCTCGGTTATCTCTATACCCGAGCTCTTTACTTATGCACTTTACATTATGATAGCCTTCATGCTTGAAGTAATATATATCTTGCTATCACTTTGTTCCTTGTATTGCTTAGCATAAGTTGTTGGTGCACATAGGTGAACCTTAGTTGTTCTAGGTTGTGCTTAACAAAGTAAACACTAGTTTTATTCCTCCTTTGTTGAGCCACTCTAGGAAAAGTTTTAATCGCCTATTCACCCCCCCCTCTAGGCGACATCCGTATCCTTTCACTGGGTCACCGCAATAATTTTTTATAGAAGATGAAGACCTGGAGCTTTTGGACCAAAAGAGAGGAGTCACGAGGGCCGAGAGAGGCCTTAACCATGCCACCTGGGGGTTATCCCCCATGGAGCATCTGAAAACCATCTGCCTTGATCTAAAAGTCCGTGTTTTTACCTAAAAACGCCTATAAATAAAGCCCCGTTACGATCTCAGAGGAGCCAGTGTGGAAACATAGAAACACCAAAAGAGAGGCAGAACTAGCGAAGATTGGACGGGGAAACACCGTGGCGCCATCTCTGGTTGCATGTCCACCCTCTCCAAAATCAACATCACCATCTTAATGATGAAGAGGAAGTAGTCCACCTCTGAACTATGGGTTTGTGACAGTAGCTTGATCACTCTCTCTCTTGTGCTACTATTGTTTAGAACCATATGAGATTCCTTACAATATTATGATCATATATGTAATTATAGTGGACACTACAAAAATACCCCCATAGTCGACGGATTTTTGTGGCAGCATGATAAAAAATAACAGGCAAAAGTTGGTTACGCGGCGAATGGGCTATTCGGGACAAGTAACATGGCGGTCGATTTTTTGCCGTAGGAAATTTATGTATGTCGTAAAATTACGCCGCGCTAGCTGTCCATCGGCACCAGTATTCTGAGATACCTCAATAATGCAAACTGAGGCAATAATGACTCTTCCTTGGAAAAGAAACGTTGACTATGGGTCCCGCATGTGTGACTTGTCATGTTTGTCTCGCTGACGGGTGAGTCCCACAGAAGTCCAGTCATTTTCATCTGAATATTATAAGGAAAGAACACTCCTCCCATGAGCATACTTTCTCTCCCACGTCGTGTACTTCGTCATTTGTTCAATCTCTGCCTTTCTCTCTCCATGAAGCTTCGAGTGGTAGTGGCAGCGAGATTCGGCAGCATCAGGCGTACCGTTAGACAAGCGCGATGCTGCAGTTGTTATTTTCGTTTTCATTGCCATTGAACTTCACATTTGGGGTTTTTTGTTCCTGTGTTCTATCACCAAAATTTCTCGATTTCTCGACCTCACCAATGTGCATTGTTTTTTTCTTCAAGTTCGACGTTCCTAGAGTATCGGAGGACATCCGTGACCTGCAATGGCATGGGGAACACGATGCGAATATGTTATGTTAATGCCCTGACCATGTAATCGTGTGGAGATACGTGACCCACGACAAGAACTTCGCAGAGTACACCGGCCACAAGTTCCTATTGTATCGTCATTGGGGTGCAGCTTCATGTTTTTGGGTGCAATGGGTTGATCCAGATCGCCCAACCCACCTCCAACAATCGTTGTGCACCGGTGGGGAGAGATAGAAGACAAGGAACAAAGAAGACAGGTCATGTACGACAAACATGTGGAACCTACAGTCAGGGAATTGCAAAATTAGGAGAATGATCGCATTGCAACACTGAGGAAGCGGTGCACTAGATTGGCTAGCAGGGTGCAAGCCACTATAAATAGGTTGGACAACCTTGCTGATAGATATAATTAGAGTTAGAGTTGATTATGTTGCTAGTATCAGTTCTTAGTACTAATTAATCTTATAGTAGATCGAGTAATTGGTAGTGTCTTTTTGGTGACTTCTTCATTTTGTACAGTGCAATGCCATGACTCATGCACAAGTGCATGTGTAATGATATCTCCCCATAAATGTATAATACTATTCCCCCCTTTTTGGTGCGTTTTTTGGTTTGTTAATCAGTACAAATGTTAATCAAAGAGAATGTTGGAGAATATTCGACATGTTTGACCTGCCAAAAAATCAATAAGGCAAAGGTTGGCGTAGTTAAGAATCATACGAGTTCTTTCCCCTTTGGCCCACACAGGTCGCTCTCATCCTTATCCGAAAATATCACCCACCCCACCAACCCTGACCCTAGCCCCACCTCCGCGGTAGCGCTAACCTCCGCAGCATGTCGGACCGCACCATCCTCCGCGGTGGCGCTAACCCCGCCATGTTGACCTCTGCGCCACGCCGGATCGCACCGTCCTCCGTGGTGGCGCTGACCCCAGCCGAGCTCACCTCTTGTGTCATGCTAGACCGCACTGTCCTCCACAGCGGTGTTGACCCTGGCCGTGCTCACCTCACGCGCCACGTCGGACCGCATCGTCCTCCACGCCGACACTGACCTTGACCGCATATCTATATGTCCCCGATCCATCGAACCATCATTGTTTATATTCAGGCATTGGGATTTGTTAGTATATCATTTTTATGGTGCGCTATTCCTTGGAATCTAAATCTAACATTGCTAGGTAGTAAGCAGTGATGTCAATCTGTCTTAATTTCCATGGTGAACAACAACAGTAACAATGTTCCAAGGTCTCAACAGCCCGTGGCCTCTAATATGCGAGGTAACCTTGCTCTCAGTATACAACTCTATCAATACAAGACACATATAACTGTGAAATTGTACACTCTTTGATACAGATTTGGAAATGAAGTTAATATGACCAATATTCTTTCACTTGGTGTTTCATGTCCCAATATTCTATCACTAGATAAGTACTCCTTTCGATATAGGTTTTGAAATGAAGTGGATATGACCAACTCAAGAAGGAAGAATCTGGAGTGAATTGTTCGAAGTTATAGGCCAGAAATTCCTTACTATGTTTGCACCCTTAAGAAAATCACAGGTTGGAAAAGAAATATGGCGATTCTCTTCCTAAAGGGCTATGGAACAGAGGAGGTCATGTGTTGACTTTCTTCCTGACCTTAAGCCGATTGGTGTTCCTGAATCTCGGTATGAGGGGAGGCTGACTGAAAAAGGCACACTAGGAAGGAAAGCAATGATATGTATGGACGGAGATTCTTTCAGTAAAGCACACTACATATTTCTACACAATTCCACCTTGGTGGCTCCGTATATCGAGAAACACAAGATTATTCTACGCTCGGAAAACCCGGGGAAGCCTGACTCCTGGATTAAAGTGGAACACGAGGCCACTTTTGGCAATTGGTTGCAGACACATCTCATGAATAACAACATTGTTGAAGATCGGCTATACTTTTTGGCACGGTTACCATCTTCGACTATATGTACTTTCCAAGGGTACGAGATAAATGATAATACATTTTACACTATCTCCCAAGATAAAAAGAGCACCAATCAAAACAGTGGTGTCCGCTTTGATGCAACAGATGACAATGGGTAGAAGGACACATATTATGGGTACATAGAGGAGATATGGGAACTTGAGTATGGACTTACTTTTAAGGTCCCTTTGTTTCGGTGCAAATGGGTCAAGATGACAGGAGGCGGGATACATGTAGACGAAAAGTATGGCATGACAATAGTGGATCTCAACAATCTTCCGTACATGGAAAAACCATTCGTCCTAGCCAACGATGTGTCTCAGGTTTTGTATGTGAAGGACATTGTCTACGAAACTGAGAAAAAGAAATTAGCAAAAGAATACATCGTTCGATGAGTCAAAGCACCACATAGTTCTTTCAGGGAAAAGAAACATCGTGGGAGTGGATGACAAGACAGATATGTCAGAAGATTATAATAAGTTTCATGAAATCCGCCCTTCAAAATGAAAACCGACCCACGCGTCCTGTTAAATGATGAAGATTCTCCATGGCTACGGCATAGAAGAAAACCACAACAGTAGATAGGGATGTTGGTGATCTATGTAACATATTAAACCTTTTATGTAATATCATATTGTGAGTCAAGCATTTTACCTAGATCCACATGCATGCAGCATTGGTCATTTTGAAACTAATACATGCATGGCAGAGCCTAGTCCATAAATAGAGGGAAAGGGCGGGCAGGTTGGATCGGGCAGCCTATAAATAGAGGGAAAGGCCTATAAATAGAGGGAAAGGGTTCATCTTTAGTCCCGGTTGGAGAAACCAACCGCGACTGAAGGGATTGCGGCAGGCTAGGCCAAGCAACACTAATGATAGGGGCGAGTGTCGATATTATGTCGTGCGGCTTGTACCTTGTCCCAGATGGTGTCGCCAACCGGGACTAAAGATGAACCTTTAGTCCCGGTTGGAGACACCAACCGGGAAAAAACACGAGGCATCACTAATAATAGGGGTGAGTGTCGACATTATGTTGTGAGTGCCGACACTATGCCGAGCTTCTTGTACTATAAATAGGCATCCTTGTGAGTCCAGTCCTCCAGCCAGTTTGAGGCATATCCAAGATGGTTTTCGAGAGAAGGGACACCACTACGGCCAGTTTCAGGGAGATGCCGTCGGAGCCCAGTCCTCCGGCATCTCCAAGAAACTGGTCATAGAGGCACTCCCTAATATGTGAAATAAGTTAGCTCGCAAGATCTAGTTAGAGAAGTTACAAGCTGCAAGGTGGTGTGCGAGAGTAGGGACACCACTACGGCCAGCTTTAGGGATATGCCGCCAGAGCCCGGTCCTCCGGCATGTCCCTAAAGTTGGTCATAGAGGCACTCCCTAATATGTGACCACACGCGTTTGTAGATCAGATCTTAATGGTATGTATGAATCAGGACAACATCTTCATAGTTCAGGAAATTCGTTCTACGAATCGGGACTAGAGGCCCCCTTTTAGTCCCGGTCCAGCCACAAAACGGGACTAGCACACTCAAGATGGTTTGCAGAAAACACTATGTAGTCCCGGTCTAGCCACAAACCGGGACTAACACTCAATACATTTATTTATATTAAAAAACCGAGACTACGGAATTGGGACTAAATACCCCCATTTAGTCATTATCATATCTAGCCCTATAGTACTCAGCATCAGGGTCGTCTTTGTCTTCGTCATCGTCGTCATCAGCATGGTCGTTGCTAGGTGCACGCGGCTGGATCCTCAGCCCAACCATGGCATATTGTGGGGGCACCTGCCACTCCGGCCCGGGATTCACGACGCGTGGGGGAGGGGCTCCCGGATGACGACGCCACTACACTTGTGACCTTCACCACCGCCACCCATCTTATGGCTCTGTGGTGGCTGTGGGTACCGCATGCGAGGATTGTCTCCCCGGCGATGTAGCACATCACGCCGATGATTGTCCGGTTTGCCCACCACAGGCGGAGACCGGCTTCGTTGTGGTTCACCGGTGGAGGGCCGTCACCCTCGTACCTGGCGAGCTCCCTTACCCGCCGGTTAGCAAAGAAGGCATTTCAGATGTCATAGTTTTCGGGATCCCACTGAGGATCCATCCGCTGTTCTGGCATGAGCTCGTGGTAGAAGTGGTTCGTGATTGACGCCTGGCGTGCAGAACCTTGAGGGACAGGAGGGACAGGAACCCCTCCAGCGCTCAGCATCCAGCCGGTGGGCGGCCGGTAGCCCGGTGGGCAAGGGTAGGTGGAGGCGCACAGCGCCTCGGTCTCCTCGAGGGTGAGAATGGCCCAGTAGGTGCTGTCCATTGTTCTGAGAGAGGAAGGTGTGGATGTGTGCATAACCATGGCGCAGTCGGCCTATATATATATGGAAAGGGCGGAAAAACATGGCGGGAAGCAGTGGGCAATGGCGGGAAATATCTTTACTCCCGGTTAGTGGCTACAACCGGGACTAAAAGCTCGGTTCAGAGGGAAAGGGCGGGAAAACTTGGCGGGAAGCGGTGGGAAATGGCGGGAAATATCTTTAGTCCCTGTTAGTGGATACAATCGGGACTAAAGCTTATTCAGAAAATGGATTTGGATTACTTATTCAAATTTAAGCACTTATCATTTTTAAAGTTTAGTGAGATTCGAAATATGCAAAATATAATTAATGCATTTTTAAATTGATAATGGCAAAATGGTTAATACTGGACTAGTTAAAATAATTATTTTATAAAACAGAACATGGATTTGGATTACTTATTCAAATTTGAGCACTTTTCATTTTAAAAGTTTAATGAGATTCAAAAATATGCAAAATATAATTAATGTATTTTTAAATTGATAATGAAAAAATGGTTAATATTGGACTAGTTAAAATAATTATTTTTTAAAACTGAACATGGATTTGGATTACTTATTCAAATTTAAGCACTTTTCATTTTGAAAGTTTAGTGAGATTCAAAAGTATGCAAAATATAATAGTTAATGCATTTTTAAATTGATAATGGCAAAATGGTTAATAATTTGACTATTTAAAATAATTATTTATAAAACAGGAAATGGATATGTATTACTTATTCAAATTCAAGCACTTTTCATGTTGAAAGTTTTCTCAAATTCATAAGTATGCAAAAAAATGTATAATTTAAATGTTTTAAATAATATATTCATTTTTTTTAAAAAAAGCACATCACGAGCTGGTTTTGGCCCAACGCGCGCAAATTTGGGCCTTTAGTCCCGGACGAAATAACCACCCGGGACTAAAGGTTTTGGCCCAGGGCGCGTAGCCGAAAAGCCCCCCTGTAGTCCCGATGCCTGGGACCAACCGAGACTAGAGGCCCCCTTTAGTCCCGGCTGGTGCCACGCACCTGGACTAGAGGGGGTGGGTATAAAAATAGGCCTCCTCCCCCGGTGTGTTCCATCGCACCAGGAGACTTGGAGTCCAGATGACGAACACATCGCTGCCAGGCTGCCCGTTTCTCCGAGGAGCAGCACCGCCGCGTCCGCGCCTCCCTCCGCGCCGGCCTGCCGCCATCGCCACGCCCGCGCCTGCGCCACCGCTAAGCCCGCCGCGCCCCACGCCCGCGCCGATCCGCAGGCCCTCCGCCGATGCACCTTCGTGCCCCCGCACTCCTCCACTGGCCCACCTCTGGCCACTGCCTGCCGCCGGTAGGATTTTATTAGTGTATAGTTTAGGATTTTGGTAGTGTAGGATTTTGTTAGTGTTGGATTAGTGTAGTATGATTATGATATAGTGTAGGATTAGTGTAGGATTTTGTTTTAGTGTAGGATTATGATATAGTGTAGGATTTTGTTATATAGTGTAGGATTATGATATAGTGTAGGATTATTATTACTGTATTAGTGTAAGATTTTTTATATAATGTAGGATTATTATTAGTTTAGTGTAGGATTATTATATAGTGTAGGATTATGATATAGTGTAGGATTATTTATATAGTGTAGGATTATTTTTTGTATAGTGTAGGATTATTATTAGTGTATTAGTGTAGGATTTTTTTAGTGTGGAATTTTTTATATAGTGTAGGATTATTATATAGTGTAGGATTATGATATAGTGCACGATTTTTTATATAGTGTAGTATTTTTATTGAAATATTGTAAGACCCTCTTTGTAACCGCAGTTAGGGTTAGGGTGTTGGTGCTCGGTGGTGACCGATGTTAGGGTTAGGGTGGTGGTTCTCGTGGGAAGCCGTAGTCGCCCGCCTCTCCCGCGGCCACGATCACCGGCACCGCACCTCCGGGTTTAGGGTTTATTTCTATTATTTTGTATAGAAATATCTGTGTATAGTAATATTTTGTGTGAGAATATTTTTTGTTATGTTCAAATAAATATTGTGTGCATCTCGCATTTTGCGGAAACTATGGATCCACCTAGTCCAATCCGCTGAGACCTAGATTCATAACACTTTCTCAAGGATATGATTCACGATGCCGATACACCCGGTGAGGGATCTCCCTCGAGGTATCTGAACTCATATGGTAGGGAGAGGAGATCAACCAACGAGAGGAAGAAGCCGACAACTCCAATGATGGAGAAGCCCATGTGAAATGGATCGTATGGGCACCTAGAGGGGGGAGTGAATAGGTGCTAACCAATTTTTAGTACTTTTTCAATTTTAGGCTTGACACAAAGTAAATTATCTAGATATGTAACTACGAGAATTCCCTTATATGCAATCCTAGCTACTAAGCACATAAAGAGAGGAGCGAGGGAACCGTAGTGGAGCACGCAGAGACACAGGGATTTGTTTTATCGCAGTTCTTTCCTTGTTAAGGGAAGTACATCTGTGTTGGAGGGGTGGGCGGTTCTAAGACCACCAAGCCACAATAGGCCTCACCCTATTCTCCAATGGATCTTTCCACGAAATGCCTGATCCACCTTCTCCACTATTGCTACCCTTCGAGGCGAGAACCAGTGCCTTTTACAACGCTACCGGGGCACACACCCACAACTGAATTGGGGGCTCCAGAGATGACAACAAGCTGTCACAAGAACAAGGTTTATCAATATAAACAAAACAAGGATCTAGGTATTTGCAAGAAATACTAGATCGGTGATTCTCCAAATGAATGGAGAGGATATGAAGCGCTTGATTGCTGATGATGAAGATCGAGTTCTCCTCCTTCGATTCCCCAATGGATGGGGCCTTTGGGTGGATCTAGGTGGAGCTCTCTTGGATGAAGGCTGCAGATCAGATCTTGACTTTTTCGAATGAACCAAGAGATCTGGCAGGAGGGGGAAGGCTGGCTTAAATACCCCCAGCCCAGATCTGGCCGTTGAGCAACTTTGGGGGCGGATTATCCGCCCCCTGGGAATACTCCGCCCCAAGGGCGGATATTCCGAGGAGAAAATCCGCCCCCTCTCTAGGGCTGGCGCCTGTGGAACTTGAAGAAGATCTTGGGGGGGGGGGGGATAATCCGGCCCCTCCTGGGGCGGATTATCCGGCCTAGCCAGAAAGTCCAGCCAAAACTCCGCCCCCTCTCTTGGCTTGCGCCTAGGTCGTGAGCAAGAGGTGCAGACTATCCGCCCCCCCTGAGGGGCGGATTATCCGGCGGGGCCGAAAAATCCGGCCGAAACTCCGCCCCCCTTCTGGGGTTGCGCCTATTTGGGAAGAGGGAGGTGCGGATTATCCGCCCCCCAAATGCAAAATCCTTTTCCTTTGATCCCTAGAGAGAGCTGTAACACTTCAACATACATTAAATAATCCTTGATATTGTTATCTAACACACAAAACACTAGGGGTTATAAAATGTTCTTTTAGTCTCCCCCTTTTTGGTGTTAGATGACAATGCTAGGATTTGCAACAAAACCGGCTAACGCCACCTTAAAACTGAAAGACGCTCCCCCTAGATGTGTGCATATTTACAATTTGAATTTGAATACAAATACACACACTAGAGAGAACACAACTTTCATAGCAAAGATAATTGAAACAAGGTGGGTTGGGAAACAAGGTCATACCACCGGGATGTGATTATAGCCAAAGGAAATAATGATATTGATAGCCTCAAATCACATCCCAACAATATTGATGCATACATTAGATAATCCCATGATTCCATATGCCATCAAATAGGCTCCATAGATAAATCCAGAATTCCATGAGATCCACAATATAAATCCGGACTTCCAGAATACCAAACACGCAGAGTAAAGCACAACATAGTCTTACATAACCAAGCACAAATAACAAATAAGTTCACGCTCAAAAGGCATAAGCAAGCAAATAAAACAACTGAAAGACAGGTGCTTGCGCCCGACCCTTGCAAATCCACGAAACCTAATAGAACTACTTCTACCCCTTTGGCATTCAAATGCCAGAAAGGAAGAAGAGTGATGCTAACGCCCCTGAAGATCACTCCCTCCTCATCCTCGTCGTAGTCATTCCCGTCCCCTTCCTCTTCATCATACTCATCATCATCGTCATCAGCTGGAGGAGTGGGTGCCCTCAGAGGTGGAGGGAATAGGCAACTCTCGAGCTCGCCGTAGTTGATCCCTGAAGTGTTCCACTGAGCATACGGTTCCGGATCAGTGGGAGGAGGTGGATGGCCAGTGGCACCTGAGACATGGTGAAGAATAAGATGCTGAGTGTGATCCCTCTCATGATCCCTGCGGTACGCCTATATTGGCCCTTATGCGTGTCAATGCCCATGCAAAGGATGTGTCGCTGGAACCAAGTGAGCTGCTTAACCTCGCGTGCCATTGGGGACACCGCGGAACGACGACCACTAGCCCGTGCATCACGCATGAAGGACTCAGGGGCAGTGGAAGGGTGATGGGTCTTCTGAGCCTTGTTGTAGATTTTCTTGGGCTTGTGAACTCCATCCAAAGCAGTGCCAAAGTCCTCATGGGCCAACATGTGCTTGATGAGCATCATAATTAACGGAGCATAAGGAATAGAGAGCCTGTTGATCATAGCATCCGTCATCTCATGATAAATGTAGTCCATAACGTCCAGTTTGTAGCCTGTAGCTGAACCAGAGTTGGTGGCACACTCGTGAGCAAAAGCAAGGAGAGGAACCAGATGGCCACGGATCTTGTCATTGTTGCCACCACTCGGAGAAATGCAATCCCTAAATATGCCAACAAGGGAGGCATACAAGGGAGAGAGACATGCGAAAGTACCAGCAACACCATCAGGAATAAGGCAAGGAGCAAGCACAGTATCCTTGGATGGCTTCAGTGGAAAAATGATATGGTGGCCAGAAGGGGCGTCACGGCCATGGAAGGCATAACCAAGAACCTGCCAAAAAATGCGGAAGTCCGACTGAATCATTGTGGTCCCGGTCATCCACTTCATAGTACGGCGCTCACAAGTGTCGAGAAAAACTGCCACACCACAGAGAAATCATAATTTCATTGGATACTCATGAGGTGGTGAAGCCCCATCTTGTTGGTCACATCTAATGCCTCAAGGAGCCTTGCCTTGGATTGAGCCTCAGTAAAATTGATAGGGTGCATAGGGCGAAGCTTGAGGGTAGCATATACATCATCATGAATAGCCCGAAAGTGGGCATTCCAAAACATAGAGTCCTTAGGGGGACCATCACTGTCAGCCTCATCATAGTAATCAGTCTGGCAAATGGAGGCATACGAAAGACTGTCCATAGACTTGTAGTTGGTCTGCGACTGTTTTCCCTTGCGATATGCGGTCCTCTTTGTTTCTTTCCTGCCTCTGCCATCCGTTCAGTCTCTATTGCCACTCTGCTGACTTCGGTTTCGTCAATGAACTTACCTTCTGTAGTGGGCTTGAGATAACAGGCATGGGAACGACGAGAGAAGGTCTTGGTCGGCTTGGAACCACCTGTGAAAAGCATGTGATGGATAGCATGGAGATAAGCACACACACAAGTCCAGGAGAAACAATAGAAAGAGTAGAAAAACAATCCATAAGTGAATGATGTGCATTGTAGGAGTCAGGACCAGACCAGAAGTGAATCTCCAGGCCGGATTATACGGCCTTGGAAGGGGCGGATAATCCCCCCCCCCCCCCCCCCCCCGCAGAAAATTTCTGGAATGGACCAGATCTACCATGGCAAAACAGATCGGTCACTAGGGTTGCAATACTACTGATTCTAGCAAGTAAGGAAGAACACCAAGAATCTTCTACAACGAGATTTCCACCAAACAAAATGCATCCCATACAAAAGGAGAGAGATGATGGAGTTACCCTCACTCATTGGAGGAAAATTGCGGAGGAGAAGATACCCGGAGGCGAGGTGAAGAAGATCCGGGGAGGGCCCGGAGAATCCGGTGGTCAAATTGACTCTGGGAGGGAAGGATGCTCCGACGGCGGCTGGGGGCTGAGGTAGGGTTGGGGGAGGGCTTGTGCTCTGTTTGAGCCTGGCCTCCCTGACCCAGCCTTTAAAAGGAAAATTTTGCCCGGGGCGGATAATCTGCCCCCCACTTAGGGCGGATAGTCCGCCCCCTCTGAAATTTCTGTTAAGTACAGATTCAGGCCGGAGCAACCTTGCAAAACCCCTCGCTGGTGTATAGAGGACTTGTGTGCAATAATAGATTGTTTAAGGAGGGAAAGAAGGCTTGGGTTTAGAGCAACAAACTGAGATGGTACTACACACCCAAATTTGCAAGAATCAAATCAAACAAAAACCAAAGTTGAGTGTGTTTTCCATAATAACAAGAAATATGCAAGAAAATCCAAAGAGAGCCATTAGAAACCAACTCTTCTCAAGGAAGAGGGCGGTGGCCGAAGCCATCATGTTGGAGCGCATGGCATGACACCGCGAAGATGTATCTTGAGTTCAATACCAATGCTCATCGATGACCCACATATCACAAAATGATATTAACAGAAATGATTTTTCTTGCTTTCAATATTATGGGGGGAGGGTTAGCCCAATCAATTAGGACCACACTCCCCCTATGTCTATGCCCGCATCTAAACCAAATACATGAATAAGAGAAAGTGAGTGTGCAAGGGTAGTCAAGCCAAGCTCCTTGAATCTATGATATTTAGCTCATTCCTCAAATAACAAAATCTTGCTTCATCAATGGGGCTTCGTGAAAATATCAGCAAGTTGGTTCTTAGTGCTAACAAAGGATAGGGCAATATCGCCACGAGCAACATGATCCCTAATGAAATGGTTGCGAATCTCAATATGCTTTGTTCTTGTATGCTGCATGGGATTGTAAGAAATTTTGATAGCACTCTCATTGTCACATAATAGAGGCACTTTGTCACAATTGACATCGTATTCCTTTAAAGTTTGCCTCATCCATAATAACTGTGTACAAGCACTTGCAGCAGCAACATATTTAGCTTCGGCGGTTGAGAGTGAAATACAATTCTGTTTCTTTGAAGACCAACACACTAGAGACCTGCCCAAGAATTAACATGCACCAGAAGTTGATTTTCTATCATCTTTGTCACCAGCCCAATCTGAATCAGTGTAACCACATAGAGAGAAACTTGAACCCTTGGGATACCATAACCCAAAATTCAGGGAATGAACCGAATATCTGAAGATTCGTTTGACCACCACTAAGTGGCTTTCTTTAGGAGCGGCTTGGTGCCTTGAACACACTCCTACACTTAACACGATATCGGGCCTAGATGCACAAAGGTAAAGGAGAGAGCCGATCATGGATCGGTATACCTTTTGGTCCACGTCTTTACCCTTGGGATTGAGCTCAAGATGACACTTTGTTTGCATTGGAGTAGCAACGCCATTGAGATCCGTCATCTTGAACCTTTTGAGCATGTCTTGGATGTACTTAGCTTGATTAATAAAGGTTCCCTCTCTTAAGTTGTTTGATCTCGAATCCAAGAAAGAACCTCAACTCACCCATCATTGACATCTCAAACCTATCAGTCATAAGCTTTGAAAATTCATCGTTAAAAGCTTGGTTAGTAGAGCCAAAAATAATGTCATCTACATAAAGTTGGCATACAAAAATCTCCCCATTAACCTTCTTAGTAAAAAGAGTGGGATCGATTTGCCCAACTTCAAAACCACGGTCTAACAAAAGCTCTTTAAGGTGCTCATACCACGCATGTGGGGCTTGTTTAAGGCCATAGAGCGCCTTATCGAGTTTGTAGACATGGTTCAGAAATTTGGGGTCCTCAAAACCCGGGGGCTGCTTGACGTATACTAACTCATGTATAGGACCATTAAGAAACGCACTCTTAACATCCATTTGCTGTAATTTAAAATTATGATGGGCTACGTAGGCAAGAAGGATACAGATGGACTCAAGACGAGCCACGAGAGCATAAGTCTCGCCAAAATCAATTCCTTCTACTTGAGAGAATTCTTGAGCCACGAGTCTTGCTTTATTCCTCACAACAATGCCATTTTCATCTTGTTTATTCTTGAAGATCCACTTGGTACCGATAACATTGCGGCAATCCTTGGGTTTCTCTACGAGCTTCCAAACTTTGTTGCGCTCGAAGTTGTTTAATTCTTTATGCATTGCAACAACCCAATCGGGACTTCAAGAGAATCAAAGACCTTCTTCGGTTCAACCATGGAAATGTGAGCTTGATGATCACATAATCTTGCAAGTTCTCTTCTAGTAGACACCCTTCTTCGTAGATCACCAACAACCTTGTCAAGAGTGTGACCCCTTAGTTCAAGGTTCCGATCAGCACGAGCCTTGCGACGAGCCTCAATGTCTTTATTGTTTCTAGAAGGAGTTGATTCGATATTTGTATCCTCGTCTTGCCCTTTATCTTGATCTGAGTTGACAACAGGAGATTACTGCTGAACATGTTCTTCAGGACCGGATAATCCGCCCCTTGGTGGGGCTGGACTATCCGGCCTGGGAGATGAAGCACCAGTTTCTTCTTCCTGAGAACGCCTGACAGACCTGGGATATCCAGAGCCGGATAATCCGCCCTCGGGGGCCGGAGAATCCGCCCTGGGAACTTCTTGGTTGTTGTCTTCTTCTTCGGATCCCCTGGGACAAGTTGGAGTGTCAGGGGCGGATTATCCGCCCCTTGGAGAGGGCAGATAGTCTGGCCTAGGACTACCATTTTGTCCAGGAGACTGATGATCTAAAGTTGGTTGTGGTGTCGGTGTAGAGTTTTCTCCAACAGTAGGAGCTTGTTGATCTTGTGTAGATGAGGGCTCCACTTGAGTGGAACATTGTCCTTCCCGATCTGCCACAAGGGGTTCCTCAATGGGGCGGAAAAATCCCACGCCCATTCTTCTTATGGAATCTTGGGGTATTTCAACATCTGCATCACAAACATCAACTTTCCCTACAAAGGAGCCATTATTTTCATCGAACTCCACACTCCAAGATTCTACAACAATCCCAGTGAGCTTGCTGTAGACTCTATAAGTGTGGGATTCGGCACCGTAACCAACAAAAATACCTTCTAAAGCCTTGGATTCAAATTTAGACAGGTGGACACCTTTAATAAGAAAGAAACACTTACACCCGAATACCCTGAAGTATGAGACGTTGGGCTTGTTACCGGTAAGTATTTCATATGGAGTCTTGTCCAAAATCTTTTGGAGGTAGAGCCGGTTCGATGAGTGACAAGCAGTGGATATGGCTTCAGCCCAAAAATTGTAAGGAGACTTGAATTCAGCCAACATTGATCTTGCCATATCCATCAAAGTCCGGTTCTTCCTCTCAGCTACACCATTTTGTTGAGGGGTGTACGCAGCGGAATATTGATGTCTAATCCCCTCTTCGCTTAGAAACTCATTCAAAGTGTAGTTCCTGAATTCGGAGCCGTTGTCACTTATTATTGCCAAGATAGGAACATTGTGTTGACGTTGAACTTCATTGGCAAAGTCAATGACTGTTTGTTGAGTATCACTCTTTAGCTTGAAGAAATAGACCCATGTATATCTTGAGTAATCATCGACAATGACCAAGCAATATTTCTTCCCACCAAGACTTGCATGAGAAGGAGGACCAAATAAATCCACATGAAGTAATTCCAAGATCCTATTTGAAGACACAATAGTCTTCCTCTTGTGGGGAGAGTCATGCATTTTTCCTTCAACACAAGCCCTGCAAACACGATCTTTGGCAAAGGAGACATTGTATTTTAGTCCAAGGATGTGGCCACCCTTGTGGAGACTTTGCAAAGTTCTCATTTTGACATGGGCTAAACGGCGATTCCATAACCAGCCCATGTCGGCCTTTCCGAATAGACACATCGGACCCGAAGTGGTTTTCCCCGAAAAGTCCACCACATACAGGTCATTTTCGACGTACCCAACGAAAGCGACCTTTAGAGACTTGCTCCACAAGAGTACCACCAAATCATCATCGATAAAAATAGCAAAACCCATCTTGCCAAGGGCACGAACAGAGAGAAGGTTGTAACCGAGGGTCTCAATAAGCATGACGTCCACGAGAGAGATATCGTGGGCAACCACAACCTTGCCAAGACCCAATACCAGAGATTTAGACTTATCACCGTAGGAGACTGTAATATTATCATGATTTGGACGCATATCTGTGATGATCTCCTTGCTTCCAGTCATATGACTAGTGCATCCACTATCCAGCACCCATTTCGACCCACCGGAAGCATAGCCCAACAAGAGAATTACTTCTTGGTTTTAGGTACCCATTTTTCAATGGGTCCTTTCATGTTAGTAACAAGGGTCTTTGGAACCCAAATAGACCAAGAAATATATTCATCAAAGGGACCGACATAATAAGCATAAACATAGCCATAATCATCACAAAAGAGTTCATAATTTGGATTGTGAGACCCTGCAAAACCAATATTGTTACTTTTGTCTTTTGTGACATTCTTCTCAGCCATGCTTGTCTTTGATTGCACATTCTTGGTCTTGTTCTTATTGTTTTTCTTTTTCTTGGACTTGGTGACATACCCAAGTCCCTCTGTACCATGATTTGACCTTTGTTTGCCAAGAACTTCATCAAGAACACCCTTATCCTTGGGAGTGATGTCCTTGCCCACTTCTTTTTCCACACTAGCATTTTCCTTGTGACTATATGTTGAATTGGATGTGCTAGGAACATCATACTTGGCCAATCGAATTTGGAGCTGATCATGTGACTCACTGAGAATGGAGAAATTTCTTTTCAACGCCTTGTGAGCGTTGTCAAGTTTCTCCAATTCCTCGGAGAGTCTATCATGAGTAGCCCCAAAGTCAATCTTTTCCTTCTTTAACTTCTTTGCTTTGGTAACTGCATTGTCACATTCCTTAGCAAGTTTAGCCACAATTTCTTCATGTCACTCCTCAATCGACTCAAGCCTCTCTTCAAGAGAGACTGGAGCTTCTTCTTCTTCTTCAAGATCATTTTTAAGGATGCAATTTCCATTGCATCCTCCCTTTCAATTATGCCCTTTTCTTCGAGGAGAGCTTCATTTTGGGCCAGCTGATCCATAAGAGCTTATTGCAAGTTAGTGTAGAAATAATCCAAAGCAATAATCTCTTCTTTAACCTTAAGACTAGTAGGATCATCCATGTCAATCATAGCCTTAGGAAAAGAAGAGTTAGAAGTAGTTACCTCGGAGCTTCTTGCCATGAGACAAGTAGCATTCTTGTTGATGATGTTTTCGTTTAGAGATTTGAAGAGAGATGTTGATGTAGATGTGGTGGCTATAGCAACCACCTCTTGAGAGCTATCGTCCTCATCCTCATCTTCACTTCCCGAAGAATATTCTTCTTGAGCCACTAGAACAATCTTTGGTTGCTTCTTGAAGGGAGCATTCTTCTTTACAAATTGTTTCTTGCATGGAGCCTTTGACTTGTCTTTGACAATAAGTCTTCCTCCATTATCTTCCCTACTTTGATATGGACACTCATCTACAAAGTGCAGCCGGTCACCATAGTTGAAACATGTTCTCAGCTTGGGACCATTTTCCTTTCTTCCATAGGCTCTACTCTTGTGTTCTAGTTCAGCTTTAGCCTTGGATGGATCTTTCCAAAAGTTTCTAGCATAAAGAGCCAAGTACCAGTGGATCCTTTTTATATCCTCGGGACAGTCCAGACCTTCTATGGCATATTCATCATGATCAATCACACTAGTCTTCAAGGCCATGTTGACCCCTTTTTGCATCCCCATAGCTCGTGCACGAGCATCTTCGACATTCTTGGCAGCCACTTTGAAAGCGGGCATTTCTTGCATTACCTCATTGGATGTCATGAGGTGGTAGTTATGCCTACCTTGGAGACTTTTTAAATCTGTGGGCTCAAATGGCATAAGAGCACTGACATACTTGCGCTTGATCCATGCATAATCAACATGAGCGGCACCGTGGTTTCTGAAAGTAGTGGCTATTTCCTTGAGCCTCCTATACATGTCCTCGTGGTCTTCTCCATCCAATATATAGAATCCTTCAGCTTCGTTGCTCAAAGCATCATATCTATTCCTTCTCATACTTTCATTTCCGATGAAGATCTCTGTGAGGGCATCCCAAGCTTCCTTAGCTGTACTAAGATGCTGAATGTGTGGCATATCTTTGTCACCCACACCAAGCTGTATGATGTGTAGAGCTGTAGAGTTGAGTTGGCTATCGACAACTTCTCTTCTTGTGAGATTTTTTGGGTTTCCAACATGAAGACCATTTTCGATGATTTTCCACAACTCAATGGAGGAACTGCACACATGAGACTTCATAAAAAATTTCCATTGAGTAAAAGTAGATGCTGAAAGTTTGGGCGGATCACCCCTATTATGTATATGTGGGTGAGGGATAGGTGGATCAGGAGAATACACATGAGAAACCTCATTGTATCCATCCTTACCACTATCCTTTTTCGAGGAGGAGCCCTTGCTAGTGTCATCACCAACTACTTCGTTCTCTTTGGAATCGGTTTTACGTGTTTCCTTGGATTGAGGAGTGGTAGCCTCAGAGTTAGATGGAGGTGATGCTGTGGATGTGGAGAGACGCATTATCAATTGACGCATCTCTTCCATCTTAGCCTCCATTGAACTCACCAAGGTTGTTTCCAACATCTTGAGATCGTTCATAGTGACTACATCCAGAGCATCACTCCCATCTACCTTGGAATCCATACTTCTCTTAGGCGGTTAAGCCCGAATTAAGAGTCGGGGATCCGATACCAATTGAAATGGATCGCATGGGCACCTAGAGGGGGGGTGAATAGGTGCTAACCAATTTTTAGTACTTTTTCAATTTTAGGCTTGACACAAAGTAAATTCTCTAGATATGTAACTACGAGAATTTCCCTATATGCAATCCTAGCTACTAAGCACGTAAAGAGATTAGCGAGGGAACCGTAGTGGAGCATGCGGAGACACAGGGATTTGTTTTACCATAGTCCCTTCCTTGTTAAGGGAAGTACATCTGCGTTGGAGGGGTGGGCGGTTCTAAGACCACCACGCCACAATAGGCCTCACCCTATTCTCCGATGGATCTCGCCACGAAAGGCCTGATCCACCTTCTCCACTATTGGTACCCTTCGAGGCGGGAACCAGTGCCTTTTACAATGCTACCGGGGCACACACCCACAACTGAATTGGGGGCTCACGAGATGACAACAAAACTGTCACAAGAACAAGGTTTATCAATATAAACAAAACAAGGATCTAGGTATTTGCAAGAAATAATAGATCGATGATTATCCAAATGAATGGAGAGGAGATGAAGCGCTTGATTGCTGATGATGAAGATCGAGTTCTCCTCCTTAGATTCCCCAATGGACGGGGCCTTTGGGTGGATCTAGGTGGAGCTCTCTTGGATGAAGGCTGCAGATCATATCTTGACTTTTTCGAATGAACCAAGAGATCTGGCAGGAGGGGGAAGGCTGGCTTAAATACCCCCTGCCCAGATCTGGCCGTTGAGCAACTTTGGGGGCGGATTATCCGCCCCCTGGGAAAAATCCGCCCCAAGGGCGGATATTCCGGGGAGAAAATCCGCCCCCTCTCTGGGGCTGGCGCCTGTGGAACTTGAAGAAGATCTTGGGGGGCGGATAATCCGGCCCCCTCCTGGGGCGGATTATCCGGCCTAGCCGGAAAGTCCGGCCGAAACTCTGCCCCCTCTCTGGGGCCTGCGCCTTGGTCGTGAGCAAGAGGTGCAGACTATCCGGCCCCCCTGAGGGGCGGACTATCCGGCGAGGCCGAAAAATCCGGCCGAAACTCCGCCCCCCTTCTGGGAAGAGGGAGGGGCGGATTATCCGCCCCCCAAATGCAGAATCATTTTCCTTTGATCCCTAGAGAGAGCTGCAACACTTCAACATACATTAAATAATCCTTGATATTGTTATCTAACACACAAAACACTAGGGGTTATAAAATGTTATTTCAATCCCATGGACGCGTAACGAAGACCGACGAGGTATATATATATATATGATGTCCGATGATCACTAGATGTCCGGGAGTATCTGTATGTACCGAGTTGTATATACATTATATTGACGAATGTTTCTTCTCTTAGGCCTCCACATCGAGCAAAAAAACCAAGCGCCGCCCAGCCAAAAAGTTGGATGCCCGTACTGTTTTTGAAATTACGGAGGTATCAGCATAGGGTGAACCATTGGAACCGAAAAATCAAAACAATTATTTATACAACAATACAGAGTTGTTGCTAGAGATCGCGTCCCGATCACCATTCGAGAGTGGAATAAGCCCAAAGAGGCGGAATGGAGGAGTGATCTGTATATCGACAATAGGTACAAAGAGGAACTTTTTAATGACCTCATGGCACATTTCAAGCTGCCAGAATGTGAGACTGATACCGAGACAGATGCATTGAGGAAGGTAGTCAAGCAGTTTGCTCTTAAGAAGATGGTCGAACTATTCAAGAACTGGAAGAAATCATTATGGCTAAAGTATCAGAAGGACAAGAAAACTCCAAAATTCGCAGTCTATCTAGCGAAGCAGCAGCATTACTGGGATGCATTTGTGGAGTATAGGAAGTCAGGAGTTGCAGAGGAAAAGTCAGAAAAAAAACAAGATAAATTCTGCGAAGAAAAAATATCACCATAACATGGGGCTAGGAGGCTACGCGGATGCCATGCCTAAGTGAGATGCAAAAGAGAAAGAGATTAATGCTAAAGGGATCATTCCAGAACCAATTCGCGAAGAATGAGATTTGAGGGCAAGAAATTGGTTCCTTGGGCATGGGAGTAAGTATGACAAACTTACAGGAGACCTTGTTTGCAATGACGGGATAAAGGTACCCATGAGTGCATGGCTAACAGTGGTGCAAGAGATTAAAGATGGGATAAAAAAGTTCCATCCCAATAGAGAGAAAGACTTCTTGACCTTCGTCCTGGGGAATCCCGAACACGGAGGACGAGTCCGAGGCCTTGACTCTAGTTTCACATGGGAGACTGGGTTTCCTAAGGAACAAGGTACTTATAGAATCCGAGCAAGAGCAAAGAAGCAATGGGAGGAGGAGGAGGTAGACAAGCTCAACCAGCTGCTAGCAAGACTTGACAAGCAGCAGCAGTAGCAGATCGACGAACTTAGAGGAGTAGCACGCTTGCAAGATCCTCCAATCGATATTACCGCTAACCCATCTCAGTGGAGAAGCAGCGTGGCTGAATCAGAGGCCCCGTCTAATGATGCACTCTATACATATGGCGGTCCCGGCTACCCCATGGATGGAATCAAGGAGCAGATATCTTGTGAGCTCCATCATAAGTTGAAGAACATATCCGTGAAGGTGGCGGTCGGATCTACTTTACCTTGTCCACCTGACGCACGTTGGCATGGACGTGAGGTTCCACCTGGCTATGCTAAAGTCGGGGTGGATCAAATCGTAAAGGAGTGAGATTCAATGGAGCTTGACATCCCTGGACCTGAAGGTGAGAGCACACTCAGAGAAGTACTGGATGGTATCATTCTACGGGACAAGAACAACATCAAGTTTCCAGGCTCGGCCCCAAGGCCAACACTGCCTCCGAGTCGTCGTAGGTCACCTTCACCTCCATCACCTCCAAGAAGCCCACACCATGATGACTACGACCACCACATCGCTAGTCCATCTCGATCTCTGCCGCAGGTTTAGCACGCTTCGCCTCCCGCTAACGATAATAAGCGGAAGCGTGCTCCGTCAGTGAGTACTAAACGACGCGGCAGCCCAAAGCGAAAAATGTCGCCCCTCCCAACACTGCCTCATAAGAATCTTCCCATCAGACCTTACGATCGTACTGATGCGGAAACTGCAGCGATAGCAAAGGCCAAAGTTGCGGCGCATTTTGAGAAGAAGAAACCCGAGCCTGCTCCGGTATACACCGAGAAGCAAAAGGCGTATGCAACTGAGTTTCTGAACACAAAATCGCAATATGATTTGCACCATAAGCCAGATGTCTAGTCACACTTCAGAAAGAAGTGTCGAAGAGCAAATCAAGCAAATCAAGTGCAAGCGGTAAAAAATCAGCAAGTACAGGTGCAAGCGGGAGCAAACATCAATCGGTAAAAAATCAGACGTTCCCCTTCTCGGACAACAGGCCAAACAAACGATCGCACCCCTCAAGGAGTTTTCATAAAATGTTCCCCTTCTCGGACAACAGCCACTAGATATGGAAGCAGCTGCGGAGTTGGTCGCCAGTATGGAAGTTAGTATTGCTGAATTATTAGGCTCCCAAGACGACCTTCTACCCAAGGCCGTTGTAGTCCGTAGATATGTCAAAGATGAGGATTTGGTCAGCAAAGAGAGGCCGAAAGAACTGCCAACACAAATGCGGAATCTCCATCAATGGTACTCGGCGGTCATAAAGCAGGGGAGAACAATGACCATAGCCAAAGTCCCACGTGAGTACTACTTCAGACCCAAAGAGGTCCATATTGAGTTTCCAGAACTGTTCCAGTTATACCATCTCGACGCCCTGGACAAATCCATCCTCAGCTGCTATTATCTGTAAGTTATTGAATTCATTGTCTACATCTTCAGTTTTTCAGTTGTTCAGTTCAGTACATGTAATTATCCTTATTATGCAGAATAAAGATCTTGGAATGTAAAAGAAGAAGAATCTATAATTTTGGGTTCATTGACCCAGATAAAGTGCATATAACCACGCTAATGTCAAAACCCAAGGAGACGGAGGAAAACATTCTAAGGTTTCTAATGGAGCAAAATTTCTGTGACCACATACGGTTTCCTTACAATTTCAAGTGAGGGTCTTATTTTGTTGTACACATTCACTTTTGATTAGTCGATGCTAAGTGTAATTGATGATCTACTGATGTATATATAAATGTTTGCAGCTTCCACTGGGTTCTTCTAGACATTCAACTTGATAAGGGAAGAGTTGATGTCATGGACCCATCAGAGAGAAACCTGAAAGATTTCCACAGCATGCAGGACATGCTCCAGAAGTAAGTTTCGCGTTATATCGGTCTCTTTCGTTGATTTTCTAAGATATCAGGTAATGAATAACTCATTCATTCATTTTCTTCGCCGGGCAGGTTTTGGATCCGATTCAAGCGCGAGGTTACGGGTGTATTTAGTCAGAAGCTGACGTTTAAGACGGTCTCGGTAAGTAGCACATGATATGTCCGTGCATCTCTTTACTTCTAGTTTCAATACAATAATGATGCTAGATTATTATTTTGATTGAATTCTATTCTCGTAAAGTGCGCGAGGCAGCCACAGGGGTCGAATCTATGTGGATTCTACGTTTGCGAGTTCATCCGCACGTTTACCACCGAGCACAAAGATTATAGAGTCGACATAAGCAATACATTCACACCATCATTTTATTACCGTTAAATTTTGTTATCATGATTGATATTCATATTGATCTCCTTTTTCTTATATAGTTCGAGAGAATGCAGGATCAACTCCTACCAGAGCAACGCATACTAGAAATTGCGGAGGGAGATGGCGGGATTTATTTTCAAAGGGATCATAGGCGATGCCGGAGAATTTAGTGTGAATAGGCGCTTCTAATCTCCATGTAATCGAACAGGCGGGCTCTAGTCCCGGTAATTGTGATCTCCATGTAACTATCAAAATTATATATATTTGTATGCTCGATATCGTAATACAAGTTATCTATATATGCACGAACGTGTACAATATGTTGTGGCATAGAAATATTTAAAAACATGTTGAAATGAAAAATAAATAAATAAAACAATACAAAATGATGCTCTGCCATGGCAGAGAAAGGGCACAAAATGCTGCCACGGCAAAGAACCACTAGTCCGAGATAATGCTCTGCCGCTGCGGAGAAAAGACGCAAAATGCTGCCGCGGCAGAGACCCATTAGTCCCGGTCCTTAACACCAACCGGGACTAGTGGGGGTGCACCACGAGCGTGTCGCGGAGTCCACGTGGACAGCCATTAGTCTCGGCTGGTGACTGGGCCGGGACTAGTGGTTGGGCCTCTAGTCTCGCTTGGTTAGTCCCGGTTCTGAAACCGGGACTAGAGGCCCTTACGGCCCGGGACTGGAGGCCCTGTTTTCACTAGTGGTTGAACTGGGTCTGGATAACTTCTACGCGCTCGATGCACGAAACTAGCCTTCTCCTTGTACAATCTGTGCCATGTCGACAATTCATGTTAGGTAACCATCCTAGGGTTTAAATTAGACAGAATCATATAGTTTAGTGTGTTGATTTCGGGAATTGAGAGTGCAGGGTTCCAACCTTTATTGGTTCAAGGTTTCTTTTGGACTTTTCTCTTATCTAGGGATCCGCTAGAGGCACTATTATCTTCTTTTTTCAATAGGGTAGAGGCCTGAAGGCGCCAGAAGTTGTATTAAGCAATAAGAACATTTACATAGAGGACCATGTTCTAAATAGGAATTATAAAGGAGTCCTCGCATTTTACAAGAAAGACCTGAAATACAAAACGGAAAACATAGTAGGGTCCTACTTCTCCACCACCAATGATGCAAAGATCTGAAGTAATGGTCGCCGTCGATGACGCCGAGGACTATGCCACTTGGGTACCTTTAGCGTGGAGCGTCGCGCTGAGATCGAAAATCCTTCGAATCAGCTCGTCAAACTAGAGGAAGAACAAGCCCTAGTGTCATCTGCACGACATGCCGCAGAGTGGTCTCCGTTGGCCCTGGATCACATTGGAAAACCTGGCCTTCGTGGATGAACTCCGTAGAACATGAAAACCTTCCGACCTTCTCATCAGCACGTGCAAGTCTCGTCTTTCCCTTCTTCCAGCTTCAATGGCATCAAGGTAAAGCACCTCCTCTCCCTCGCATCCACGACCGGCCAAGAGAAAGGGCCTAGCCTCAAGCACACCATGCTGAAGAATCCTGCACTTATTGCCTGAGCTTACCCAGTCTCCTCTCTCGTCTTGTTCACTAGTGGAAAAAGGGCTATCCGTTCACGACCCCTCAGAGCATTTGTCCCGGTTGCGCCACCAACCGGGACTAATGCTGGCACGCGTCCCGGTTGGAGCGGGCACGGGGCCAGGGGGCATGCGTCCCGGTTGGTAAGGGGGAATACGTCTCGGTTGGAGCCACCAACCGGGACTAAAGGTTTGGCCACAGCCACGTGGCGTGGCACGCACCTTTAGTCCCGGTTGCTGGCTCCAACCGGGACTAAAGACCACCTGCCCTCTATAAATGCAACGCCCCAGCCCCCTCTGCCTCCACTCTGTTTTTTCGAATGGTGGAAGGGTGAGGGGGTGTGCTAGTTTTTTCTCATGCATGCATTGAAGGTGTTTGTTGAAATGTTTGAGTGAATAATCCCGTTGAATTTCTCATAGAACAAAAATATAGAAGGTGTCCGAGACGCACTTGAGCTTTCTCCTCTTTATTTCCCTCGATCGAGGTTAGCAATCTTATCTTTTCTAGGTCATTGATACAATTCATGTGTCGGTGTGAATTGGTTATTTCACTATTTATGATGTCCTATTTTTTGGAAAACTTACTTATATGATGAAGATGAACGGTCGGGAATGGATGTACGGTGACCGGCGCGTAGCCGGGTATATCAAAGGCGTGGATAAATTTATCGATGTGGCTACGACAAACAAAGAGAATGGATTTATACGTTGTCCATGTGTTCAATGTCGGAACAACAAGGAGTACTCTTCCTCGAAAATCATTCGCGGCCACCTGATTATGAAAGGTTTCATGCCCAACTATAATTGCTGGACCAAGCACGGGGAAAGAGGGGTTATGATGGAAGATGGTGAAGAAGAAGATGATGATAACAACTATCATCATATGTTTCCTGAATACAGTGATACTGCAATGGAAGACAATGGAGAGGAAAGAGGTGAAGAACGGGCATCAGATGAGCCGGCTGATGAACTTGGTAGGGTCATTTCTAATGCAAAGCGAGACTGTGAAATAGAAAATGAGAATTTGAAGTTAGAGGGCATGTTAGAAGATCACAAGAAATTGTTGTACCGAAATTGTGAAGATGGCGACACAAAGCTCGGTACCACACTGGAATTGTTGCGATGGAAGGCAGAGTGTGGTCTAACTGACTCCTCATTTGAAAAGATGCTGAAAATAATGAAGCCGAAGTTTCCAAAACATAACGAACTTCCCGAGAGTACCTACGAAGCAAAGAAGACTCTCTGTCCTCTCTGATTAGATGTGCAAAAGATACATGCATGCATTAATGACTGCATCCTCTACCGCGGTAAGGAGTATGAGAATTTAGATAAATGCCCGGTATGCAATGCATTGCGGTATAAGATCAGACGAGATGACCCTGGTGATGTTGAGGGAGAGCCCCTCCGGAAGAGGGTTCCTGCTAAGGTTATGTGGTATGCTCCTATAATACCAAGGTTGAAACGCATGTTCAGAAACAAAGAGCATGCCAGGTTGTTGCGATGGCACAAAGAAGACCGTAAGAAAGATGGGAAGTTGAGACACCCTGCTAATGGGTCACCGTGGAGAAAAATCGAGAGAGACTTCCCAGATTTTGCAGGTGACGCAAGAAACTTATGGTTTGGTCTAAGTACGGATGGCATGAATCCTTTTGGGGAGCAGAGCTGCAGTCACAGCACCTGGCCCGTGACTCTATGTATCTACAACCTGCCTCCTTGGTTGTGCATGAAGCGTAAGTTCATTATGATGCCAGTGCTCATCCAAGGCCCGAAGCAACCGGGCAACGACTTGCGCCCCTCTCAAGGTGATTTCTCAAACCAATGTGGGGTCGAGCAAATATGGGGCCAAAGAGCAGTATGATCCAGAGGTAGTTGCACAATACGGAGAAGCTGCCGCTGCTCAAGGTATGAGTATTGCCCAGTACTTATCCCAGTTAGAGTTCTTCCCCGTGAGTGAAGTAGCATACAGATACCAGTACGGCAAACCTCTCGTCAAACCTGAGGAGGTAAACAATCTTCCAACAAAAATGCGAAGATTGCATAACTGGTACATGCATGCCACAAGGGCTGGGGCTAACTAGATAGTGCTGAGGGTTACAAAAAAGCATCATGGGAAAGAAAATGATGACATGATATCCATTGAATTTGATGAACTATTTCAATTATTCAATCAAGACGCCTTGGACAAATCGATCATCAGTGCCTATTGTCTGTAAGTACTAATTCTATAATTAATTTAGTCTCCAGCTATATTATTTTGTTTATTGCATGTATATAATCATACTGTAATATGCAGAATGAAGATTCTCGAATGCAGCAGAGGACAAATCTATGACATTGGCTTCATTGACCCATATTGGGTTCATGAAGCTAATCTCAAAATAAGCCCCCAGAATACGGAGGATAATATAGTACACGCGTTAAGGTTTCAAGAAACCAAAAGGGAAATACTATTTCCTTACAACTTCGAGTGAGTGTTATTGTCTTGTATACACTTTCTATTTCGCTTACTCGATGTTAAGTATATAATTGATTAGTTATGCATTTGCAGCTTCCACTATATTCTGTTAATCATTCAACTTGACAAAGGGCGTGTACTAGTCATGGACTCGAAACATAAACCCCTTGAGACGTGGAAGGACATGCAGATACTTCTCCAGCGGTAATTCTAATCATTACGACACTATATCGGCAACGTTCGTGAATTTTATGATATCAAGTACTTAATAACTTATTTATTCGTTTTCTACGCCGGGCAGCGCTTGGAAACGGTTCACCAACAAGGCTAGGGGTGTTTGGAAAGAGGAGCTTACATTTCAACCACTAGATGTAAGCACCACTAGCTATATCCGCGCATCTCTTTGATTCTAGTTTTGATACAGTTATTATCATGCTTAATTATTATTTTGATTGAACTCTGTTCTCGTAAAGTGCCTGACGCAGGGACCAGGTAACAATCTATGTGGATACTATGTTTGCGAGTTCATCCGGCAGACGTGCGATGAGAAGGGCAGAAATTTAGAGCAACTCCACGTACGTAAACAATTTCTATAGTTTTTAATTACAATCAAATTGTATTTAGTTTCATTTATATAGGCTGACTCCTTTTTTAAATCAGATCGAACGTCTACGGGACGGTCTTCTGCCAAAGGATCGCGTACGAGCAATTCAGGAGGAATTGGCGGGATTCTTAGATGCAGAAGTCCTAGACCCAAAAGGGGAATACTATTCGGCTGTGTATAGACAATAGGGATTGTAAAAATAGCAACTTTGAAGGAATTGGCCGGTAGCATCGAATAACAACTTTTGTATGTAGTGCATGAACTCGATCCGTGTATTCAATGTAATACTGTCATGATATTCATGATGTAATATAAGATTCCTTCATTGATAAGTGCAAATCACTAAATAAACAATAAAATAACCTAAATGAATTCTCTGCCGCGGCACAAAAAGTGGCGAAAATGCTGCAGCGGCAACAAAGTGTACCAAAATGAATTCTCTGCCGCGGCAGAGAAATGAGCCAAATCTCTGTCGCGGCAGAAGGTTATTAGTCCCGGTTCATGTTACGAACCGGGACTAATGCTCCACCCCCCTCACCCTCTGCCGCTGCCACGTGTGCACCCTTTAGTCCGGTTGGTGGGGCAACCGAAGGTTAGAGCTTTAATCTCGATTGCCCCGTCTCGGTTGGGCAACCGGGACTAAAGCCCCGTACCAACCGGGACCTATAGCCTGATTTTCACCAATGGTTCCATGGAAGATGGACAAAGCAGAGCAGAGAAATCTGCCCGACAACATGCGCGACCGACAGAGCAACAGAGCCCTAGATCCCGACTTTATTGATGGACATACCTAAGCTATGGGCGCTCACTTACGAGCACTCCTGCCACCCGAGCACCACAACAAGCACCAGCGAGCATAGGCCACGCCGGAGCCGGCCGAGATGCTGAGACGACCTACTCCCAAACTCGGGAAACACACAAACTAAACCTAAGCCCTAAACTAGTAACACCGAACCTTGCCCCGGCCACTACCGCATGGCATCGTCGCCAGAGAAGACACGAGAAGACTCTCAAGCAGACAATAAAAGAGAGAGGGCCGGGAAAAAAGAGAGAGGCACTTCATCAGAATTCAAAAAAAGAAGGCACCGTTTCCCTGATGGATCCGGAATTCCAGATGGCACATGGACGAATAATATAGGCTCGGAAGCGCCGACGCTAATTAAACAGCACACATGCACGTACGTAGGCCGTGCTCTGTTGGTACGCCTGGATGGATCCATCCGTCGATCTCACAGCCACGTGCGGTCAAGGGGCCCGGCAGGTCAAAGCACGGATGGGCGGCTACCCCGCCGTACTGCTGTCAGACACGTGGTGGTGGGCGCGGCGCGCGGGACGCCGGCGGCCCTCGATCTCTCCCATCTCTCTCTCCCGCCGCGCGCACTCATCGATCACGACCAGCTAGCTAGGTACACGCGGCGGCCGGCACAGTAGTCGTGTTAAGCCCATCTCGAGTCTCGACGTAATGCCTCGCCTCGTGCCCTCTCTCTCCCCTCCTGCCCTCCATCATCGTCGTCGATCGCCATCGGTTTCGGTCCAGACGTCTCGCGACGCCTGGAGTCCGGAACGACCGGGGCTGGACGTGCATGCATATGCCGATATGCGCTGTCAGTTGTCAAATCAAGCGTGATCCGATCCCGCTAGCGGCTCGCGCGCGTGCGTGCGCCTGCGTCGTCGTCCTCGCCATGGCTTATCCGCTGCGTCCTCCCATTCCTCCTGCCATCGATGCGAGCTAGCTGTAACGCTCTAGTATCAACCTAGACCTTAGCTAGCAACAGCGAGCATCGGCATGATACCGGCCGGCCGGCCGGCCACCACTTGGTCTTTTCTGTCTCTCTGCGGTGCAGCGCATGCGTGCATCGGCGCATGCATGGCGTCTCCACCTCTCTCTCTCGTCCCTCCCATGCCCCCGTGTTCCATCCATTCTATCGCTGCGCGCATGGCCGGCCCCTGTTGCGACGCAGTTGACGCCACGCGCAATGTACCGTTCGTCGATCGTCGGCGCCATGCATGGCTGATGGCTAGCTTGGCTTGGCCTGGCATCGATGAGCTTCTGTGCGACCGCGCACGCGCGTCTCCTTTCCGTTTCCATTTCATTTCCTCGCGCACCAGCACTGTACGCACACAGGGCTAGCCAGCTAGCTGCACGCCGTAGCGAGCCAGCCATCGAAGACAACGGCGCCGGCCGGGACGTCTATCCAGGGGTGGAGTTAATCAATGCGAAGTCAAAATGCATAGCTACGATCTCCCCTTTGTCTTTGGTCAAGCTAGATCGAACTCACCTTGTGCATTTAGTCGACCGCATCGTAGTAGAAGGTCCTTTCACAAAGGGTGTTTGCTTGTTTGCATACCAGGACGAACGACTCTCACGATGCCATGTTTATCTGCTTGCAACCAATATTTTAAGTTTGCCACTGGTGGCTTTAACAAACTACGTACACCACCACACATTCGTTTAAAAAAGAACAACACTACACACAGATTTAGTACCGACACACGAGCAAACAAATCATATTGATGGTATTACGAATTAAATCCAAGTCTAACTACTCACTCCGACCCAAATTGGTTGACTTAAATTTGTCAAGATACGGATGAATCTAATATTAAATTATGTCTAGATACAATCGAAAGTCAACTAATTTGGGTCAAGTGATTACTACAAATGGCAGCTCGACAATATAATACTAACATACAGGCAATTCATCATTAAGCTTAGTGGTAAAATGGGGGAATTTATTAATGACGATCAAGGGCGAGAATAATTCATCGACATAAGACCGGCATCATCTTTTTTTTTTCTTCTTTTCAAATCCTTATGATACCTAGGTCTTCCCGCATTATTCCATCGCACCCCATCCCTCTTGTTCTTCCAAGCATCAATAGCATGTGCATAAACACCACGGCCTTCGTCGATGTTATGATCTCTTGCACCAGTCTCATCCGACACATCCACATCAAGAGCGAACCCATATCCAGATGTAAAAATGCAACATGCAAGAACTACTTTAACTTGGGTGGGGAAAGGGTTGAATGACTTACGCCCAAGAAACTTAAATATATTTGCGGTGGAGCAAATGCCCTATGAATCGTAACTCTAAGGCTAGAGTGTCTGAGATTGAACTGTTATTTTGATGTCTTCCGATGGTTTCTTGAGGAGAACCCATTAAGATGGTACCAGGTTTCTGGAGGGTGGAAGAATCTAAGGTCCACATGTATATCCTACAACTAATATAGACCTTATCTTTAGAGATATTTATCTCGCCAGGTCGACAAATGCTGTATGTATGAATTCTTGCATCATGATATGATCCTTCCCAACCAGCTAATACACATGTGAACTTGAGATCGAAATCGACAACAACAAGCACACTGACTGGTGTTGTGCTTTCTACCCCTGAATGTTACAACCAAAGATAACAACACTATATCACTCACATGAGTACGATCAAACGTGCCAATACAATCCTATGGTGACATGAACAAACAGTGATGTTCACAACAATGCCACCAATAAAATCTTGTGGTGACACGAACAAACAATATTGCTCGCTTGAAGTATAATTACCATCTTGGGCTCGTTTGTATCTTGAATGGTGTTTGAACAATTGGTGTCTTGATCATCTCTCCAACTGCAAACAAGATTTCTTGAAATATAGCAGGATATTGTCTCTATGGGTCTACTAAATGTATTATGGATCACTCTAAACATTTTCTTGTTACTTTCTCTTCTAGAGAGGTATGCATGCTCCCTTGTAGAAAAACATGAGGGAACATTGTTACTTTCTCTTCTAGAGAGGTATGCATGCTCCCTTGTAGAAAAAACTCCCCCTTGTGTCTTGACACGATGGTAAAAAGGGGATTTTTCTTATCTAAATCATGTTGACAACCTCTAGATCATTGCAATTGTAGATGCACATCAGATTTGCATGCCTCTTTAGATCCCAGGCCAACATTGAACCATATATGATCATATGATTGGCATTGCATGGAACAATTCTCTTGTGGATCAAACGAACACTTGCTTGAATCACAACTAAGAGTGGTTATGCATGTAAGATAAGCTTTTTGTCTTTGTGTAGTAAAGAAATCGATCTTGCATGCGTCTTGGCTAATCGACCCCACACCTTTTCTAACGGTGCGGTGATGGGGTGGGGGTTTATCCACGCCATGCGAGACAAGTGGATGAGCCGGTGTCAGAGACAAGGGCGAGGATCCGATGTAAAAAACAAAGGGGACGACCCGGTGCCAAATATTTGTGTCTGCTGTGCCGGCGGTGCTGAAAGAAGATGTGGTGATTTTCGAATAAATAGGGAGGTGAGATTAGCTTTGCCTAAAAACCAAGCCAAAAATCTTTGCCTCCTTTCATCTCTAGTTGTGAAATCCGGGGTGCGTCGTCGCCCCACTTGCATCCGTGTAGGCCTAGTTCCACAGAAAGTCATTTCGAGTGTTTTTTATGGGCCCTTATGTGTTGTGATTTGAATATAGTGCTAACAAGATTTAGGCCCCTCATGCTGATGTCCAAACGTCTGATTTCTTTTATTCCGCATACATTTTTAGGGTGGATGCAGAAAACCAAACACACACTTGATTCATTGCTTCGGGTTGGTGTGGGATACATGTCTTGAGCTGATTTCCATTAACTATTTGGAGTGATCTCTAGTACTTCCCATGATAAGTGTCTGTGATTTAGTACAACAATTTTTATGGAGCATGACCTCAAGATTTTGATTTCTAATACTATTTGCAATTTTGCACCCTGGCAGTGCATATTAGTTATCCATATTTATGTCAGATTTTGCGACTAGCTAGCTAGTTCAACATGGTTTGAACGCTACCCCGTCCTCATTAGCTTGTAGAGCAATATACAGGACAAAGCATAGATCGATAACTTGGAGGGGCAATGCAATTCCCCCCGTAGGAGGGGCCCCCGGCACCATCTTTGCCCTCTATTTCTTGGAGATTCGTGCTACAATTTTTACAGAACAACCTTCCACCTTACTTCTCAAGTTTATTGCTGTTTTGCTTATTAGCCCCTAGTTTTTTCATGTTTTATACATTTTCGTCACTATCTTCAACGAAAGAACATGATTCACAGATACATTTTTGTTTAATTTAATTAGCCAGTTTTAATCAGCCAATCTAATTAATATAATTTAATTAACAATTTCTTACATAATTATTTTTTCAATAATATTTAACAATATTTCATATAATTTTTTTTAAGAATTTTTCTAGAAATATCCGTACAAGTTTTATATTTTTTCAAAAATTAATATAATTTGTTTTTTCAACAATCTCTTTTGATAATTTTGATTTTTCTATTTTTTTATTTAACAATATTTAGACACTCTTACTTTGTTTCATCTTAGATTCAGAAGTTTCATACAAGATTCACACATTTTATAAACTTGTCGTACAAGTTTTATATTTTTTTCAACAATTAATATAATTTGTTTTTTCAATAATCTCTTTTGATAATTTTTATTTTTCTACTTTTTATTTAACAATATTTAGAAACTCTTACTTTGTTTCATCTTAGATTCAGAAGTTTCATACAAGATTCACATGTTTTACAAACTTGTTTCTGGCAAGAGATATTCATATAATGTAATCAACAATTTCTTACATAATTATTTTTTCAATAATACTCAACAATATTTCATAGAATATTTTTTTAAGAACTTTTCTAGAAATATTGTATGAGTTTCATACTTTTTCCAAGATAATTTTTTAAAGATACATGGGCAACACCGAAACTCAAATGACTCTTCAATAGAACTTTTTTGAAACTACTAACAACAATCAAACTTGATTATTATTTTTTGTAAGAACGTTTGTCATCACTAATAACAACAATCTGCATCAACCAAGATTAATACCAAGAACGTTTCATACAAGATTCACACAAGATTCACGAGATTTCACACATTATATAATCTGATTTCATAACAAGTTTTTAACACTATCTCACTGTCACTCCTCTCATTAACAGATCTACCATGATTTTTATTTGCAACCAAAGTATTTTTTACGTTTATTTTCTTAAATCCACATTAATAAGATTAATACCAAAAAATATATTACACATTCACCGCGGATTTTCAAGTGTGTCAAGATTCATAAAAGATACATACAAGAATCCCAGAATATTCGTACTTCCAGATTTGGGGAAAGCAATTTGGATAAAACTATGTTTCATCTTGACTGATTCACACAAGATAATTTAGGTACCAATATTTTTGGTAGCAATATTCAACCAATATTTTTACTAACAAACAAACATTTATTTCATACATGATAAAATATTTTAACAAAAAAAGTCATGGAGTTTTTCTTACATATTATTTTTCACAGAATTTTCATGTAATATTTTTTCACACAAGATGTGAAATGGGAGGAGACCCTTGAACAGTTTCACACAAGATTCATGAGATATTCGTATAATTTTTTCAAGAGATATTCATATATTTTATTGACAGAATATTGTTAGAATGTCTACATATGTTTCTGCCAAGAATCATACATGATTCATATAGTTTTTTCAAAGATTATCAAATCTGGTAGCTTTTATAGGATTTATACATAGGGGAAAAATTCATATCTGGTAGGTTTTATAGGTTTTATAGGATTTATATCTGCCAAGTTCCAAATACCTGAAGTTTTATACAAGTTCCATACACCTGAAGATTCATACAAGTTCCATACATTCATGTAAGAATCATTAACGATCCTTCCAACATAGGGGAAAAATTCATATACATGACATATAAATTCGATTCAGAACAAAATTCATAGAAGATTCATACAAGAATCACTCATGATTCAGAACAAAATCAGACGAACTGGATATGGATTTTTTTTTCATGCACGCTTCCAACAACAAATTTTTTAAAATCTATAAAAAATTCATCCAAACAAAAACGAGATTCACACAAGATTCGTGTTTTCATACATATTTCTGCAAGATCCAATCGAGTATCATACAAAGAACTTGATAAAAAAACAAAAGTTTGAATTATTTTCTCTGAGTTTTGATAGAACTACAAAGTTCTTCAGAATTTTTTACAAGAATCGGGCCATGTGATCCTTAGATGGATTTCCAGACCAAATTGAAGAAACACACGTAAACAACATTTCATCCGTGAGCCAGATTTGGGAAAAAATCAATAAAATCAAGGAAAAAGAGAGGAAAAGAAAGGGGATCCAAATCTGGCCACCGCGAGGCCCGACCGGTGGATCTCCTCGAGGTGGTGTCCACGCACGCCAGGAGACCGGGCTCGCCAGCCACTGCCGAGCGCATGTGGATCTCCGTCGATCTAGAGCTGGAGCTCGCCAGGGATCTGGAGCTCCTCGCGCATGACTGCGTGTTGTTGTTTTTTGTTTTTTCGTTGGGAAGTGGGGAGTGTAATGAATAGGTATATTTCTAAGGACTAAAATACAAAATACTTGGAAGTTTTGACTAGTAGACTTTTAACCTATGGCTATGATGGTGCCGGGATCCAACCTAGAAGGGGGAAATCCACACTCAGCTTGGAGGGACAAGAGATTGGACCAGATCATAGGCGTAGGGATCACGATGTCGTTATCAGTCTCCAGTACGTGGCCTTTAAAATGCTGAGCAGCAGTTGTGCCAAAGTATTAAAGCATCCTATAGCTGACGGCTGACGGCGGTGTTGGTTTAACCCATTGTTTTATGAGTTCAAGCTTATGATTAACTTATCTTGGGGAGTATTGTATTGTATCGGGAGTTGAGCTAGATGCCCAGCCGCGCCAAAACTCGGCTACACTTCTATACGCGCTTCGATGTGACGCCTTGCCTCGATGACGACAAAACCTTGTGCCCGATAACCTTACTCTTCTCACTGTTGTGATTACATGTTTTGATTAACTAATCGTTATTAGTACTCCCTCCATCCTGGTTTCGGCTATGGGAGGGTGGCGCCAGTTACCAGCAGCACCCGCATAAGATATTTCACACATTTGAGGAGTTTGCAAGAATTTGAACTTAGAAAGGCAATTTTTTATGCAAACACGACAAGTTTTTTCAAAAACGGAGAATATACGGTAAAACATTAATCTAAACTACATGTCGAAGTAGCAGTATAAGGCGGTGTCGTCACTGTCGCTCGGCGCCTCGTTCTTTGGCTACTTGCGGCTGCTGCCCAGACCGTCATCGTCGTGTTGACGCCATCGCTCTGCCTCCTCCCTCTCCGCTTCGGAGAAGAGCTCGGCCATCCTCTAGCCGAAGAACTCCACACGGTCCTGGAGGGCCTAGAACTGCAGCTGGATGACGGCCCACGCTGACGTCCTCGTTCTTCGAGGGGAAGAGGTGGCGGCGGAGGGTACCGCATGAGCGGTTGGCCATGTAGTCCATCACAGAGGCCAGCGTGCGGCCTGACACGCCCCACAAGAGCCTTCGCCCGGTCTAGTTGTTGTCTTCGACGACATGCCATCATCGTAGAACCAAGCGAGCTCCATGTCCCGACGATGGCGGAAGAACTCGGTCCATGTGTTGTGGTTGTTGGGGTCCCACTACGGATCTGAGTGCTACTCCGCCGTGAACCACTCGTAGTAGTGGTGGCGTATCGCTGCCACCTGCTCCACACCTTGCTACACCGATTGGACTAGGATACCACCTGTGCTCAGACTTTAGCTGTCGGGATAGCGGAAGTCCGGCGGAGCTGGATAGTTCGCCTCGTATAGGCCGCGCTCCTCCCAATCGTGAAGCCACTGATGGGAGTCCGCCGTTGCATCTCCGATGGCCATGGTGGTTAGGCGTGTGGAGGTTTCCCGGGAGTGCTTGGAGGCGAGGAGGGAAGTGACAATAGAGGAGGACGAGCCAAGGCGGGGCAAGATATAGAGGGGAAAAGGGTAGGAACGAGCGACGGGAAAGCGTGGGAAAGGGCGTTGTGTCGCGCAAATAATGCAGCCGCGTGCCCCTAGATGGGACGCGTCGTCTGCTCTTCTGCCGATCGCCTGACCGAGGACAACACCTTAACACGGCATAGCAGACGAGACATGGTTGATGACTCTTTTGTCTTGTTGCCAAGGCGCGACCATAGGCTGGCGACCGTTTCACGCGTGGATCTTGGCCATCACTACAGGAACAAATCAGGATGCCGACGGTCAAACTCTACACCGATGGCTATACGTCGGGCCGTCAGTGTAGCCCTCAAGGGACACGACCGAGTAAACCGGCTGTCGGCCTAGTTTGGCCGTCAGCGTAGAATGAGATAGGCCGACGACAGTCGTTGGTGTAGTGGATAGGCTGTAACGCGATGCGACGACGTCAAGGCTAAGCTTAGCTATGGGACTAGATTTCACACATGCCAACGACAGAGCTATTTTCTCCTTTTGCCACGATTAATACTAGAAAAATCATAACTAAAATTCTAATTCAGAAAAATACATATAATATATTAAAATTGCAAAAAATGAGATCTATCTAACTAATCTCAAATATTACATATTTTTGTTGAATAAAATATAAAACTATTACATATACTTTCGTATAATATATTTTTCATTTTCCGAGTGACAAAAAGAGAGCGTTGTGAAGCAACCACCAAAGGCATAATTCAAAATGCTACCGTCTCATTTTTAAAAATATTAGACCACCTTATATGGACAATGTCCTAACCGGGATATCTCAAACCTTTACGTCTACCCCTGGTGAAAAAGACAAATGTCTACGGAAACGGAAGAAAGTGGGTCCGGTTTGAACTACGGGTACATGAACTAATACTCATGATTTTTTGTAAAAAATAATTTTTAGACTCAAAATATGATGTTTTTTAGAGATCCGATGAAAGTTTAGCGAGGCTCATAATTTTCATGCTCGCTGTTTTGATCATAGTTTAAAACGGGCATAAGACATTCAAAAACGGTGCGAACAATGTAAAACATTCACGTCGTGTTATATTATGTGACATAGTTGCAAGAAAAAAATACTAAAATTGGTATATTGATTGCATCTCAAAAAAACATTCTCAAAATGTATCATGTTCGAGGTTTCGTGACTTTTGGGCCAAACGATCAATATTATAGCCATAATCGTGGCATAGTTTGTGATACTGTAACCATATTGTGCATGCATATGCATATTGGGATGGCGAATAATGTTGCAGGGGAAGTTTTTCTTTTCGTCGTACGAAAAAGCCATTTTCCATTTTTCGTGTGGCAAAAACAGAGCGTTTTGTGAAGCCACCAAAGGAATAATTTAAAATGCTAGCACCCTATTTTTTTAAAATACTAGACCACCTTACATAGACAATGTCCTAACCGGGATATCTCAAACCTTTACGTCCATACATGGCGAAAAAGACAAATGTATGCCGAATTGATAGGAAGTGGGTCCGGTTTGAGCTACAGGTAGAGGATCTAATGCTCATGATTTTTTGTAAAAATCTTTTTTAGACTCACAATATGATATTTCTTCAGAGATCTAATGCAAGTTTAGCGAGGTTCATCCCCTAGGTAAAAATCTTCATGCCCGCCGTCTGACCATAATTTGAAACGGACATAAGAAATTTAAAAACGGAAATAAGAAATTTAAAAACGGACCATAGTTTCGGGTGCCCAAGCCCATGACGCTTTCGAATCCTTGGAGAACAAGACTAGAGCAGATAGAATTTCAAAGGGGCAAACCCTAATCTGTAACCGACTCGACCTACGCCCGGGACCTGCCTATCTATATAAAGGCTAGGAGGACACGGCGAGGAAGACAACCAACTCACCTCATACGCACCTCATGCCGGATTCCATCTGCGCACCCCCTATAACCTTCGGTTCCGCCGTAATCAAGAGCAGTCAAGAAGGAGTAGGGTTTTCCCTCCGGGGGCCTAAACCTGGGTAAACTTCGTGTCCTCGCGTTGCTTGTTTGCTAACCGTTCTGCGATCTCCAGCATACACATCTTCTTCAAAACCCAAGTCCATAACAATGGGCATTGACGAGTCGAAACCTCGTCAATTTGTGCCATCTGTGGGAACTGGGGGCGCTGATTGTGCGATCGTGACGGTACCATCCGGAGCGACCTACAACTCATCAGCGAAGGATACCCATCTCCTCTTCAGCACCTTCGAATTCACTGCCCACTCGCCAGCCACCATGAGGAATTTCGAGCCCGTAGGCGACGGGCTCGAGATTATGTTCAGGAGCTTCTGCTTCCGGGTGGGGAAGACCGGCACCCTCCGCCCACCCATCGGCGTGTTACGCACGTCGACGCTGACAGATGAGTCATATGACAGCAGCAGCAGCTGCAACTTAGATCTGTGCGGCCCTCCCTCAGACGAAGGAACCTACGGTTCCAGATCCGAAAGCTATGGCAGTAGCGACCCAATCCGCGGGCGCTACCAATGCGCCGTGGTTATCCAGGGTGAATCGGAACTGCCACCAGGTTCGACCGTGCCCAACCCACCACCCAATCCACCGCCCAACCCGCGGGCTGGGAAAGGAGGAAAGGGAGGAAACCCTCCCCTCCAGCCCAATGAAGGCGATGCCAACACCTACCAGAAGATCAACCTCAACGAGGACGGATGCCGCCAGGCACGCGAAGCCGTGGAGGGCAACATCATCATACCTGTGAATGCTTCATGGGATCTGCTGATGGCATACCATCTACTCCTCATCGGCGAGCATAACCGACAGGTGAAGCTGATGGAGGACCTCGACAAATGCAAGAAGGCAGCTTCGGAGTCTAGCGCGCGGCGAGCTGCGCTCTCCGCCGCTGGTGGCTCCAACTCGCATGGAAATAACACCAACAAGCATCGCTCGGGCATGGAGCACCTGGACCCTGCCGCATGCCACGATATCACGAGGACCCTCAACACGTCATTCATGTCCATGGACGTCAACGACAACATCATACCGAAGATGCTGCAGGCTGCGATCATGGCAGCCACCATGTACCTCGCATCCCATCCACCTCCGGTGGGTGACCCAAAGAGTGCCATGCACAAGTCCGCGCTAGCCGGACTCGGACTCGTCGGAGCTGCGCTCCACGAAGAAGCTCCCGCGGAGCCGAAGAAAAAGGTTGCGGTCAGATTCAACCGCAGCCCCACACCCTCATCCGACGAGGATGAGCACGATCTACCTCGACGCCGCAAGAGCCCAAGGCGTCTCATCAACGACTATGACGCTCGAAACGACCTTGCCCAATGCAAGGTCGACAAGGCACGCGCCAAATGAGTGTGTTCAACAGAATCCGATGAGGATGACGACGGAGAGCTATGCGGAGCCCGATGCTTCAGCAAATCTATTTGGCGCACATGGATGCCGAAAAATTTCAAGCTACCTTAGGACACTCCGAAGTTCGACGGCACGCAGGACCCGAAGGCCTGGCTCAGCGATCACCTCTCGTCCGTCAAGCTGCACGGTGGTAACAGGAACACCACCCTACAATGTATTCAGTTGCAGCTGATAGGCGCAGCCCGGATCTGGCTCAGCAGCCTGTCCTCAGGATCCATCCGAAGCTGGGAGGAGCTAGCGTACAGCTTCATCCGCGATTTCAAGGGTACCAGCAAAAGGCCAGCGTCCATTGAGGAACTACGGGCCCGCAGTCAACATACTAGCGAATCCATTCGCTCGTACATCCTACTCTGGTCGCACATCAAGAACTCTGTCACGCACATCTCCGAGGAAAGGACGATCGATGCCTTCAAGGATGGTGTCAAGCGCACGTACTTCAAGGAAGAACTTGGGCGCATCAAACCCAAGACGATCGACCATCTCATGGACATCGCCAACAGGTGGGCAAATGGCGAAGATTCCCTCCACCGAATGCATTCGGATGACGAGGACGACTATGGCCACAGGCATGAACGCCGCAGTAAGCGAAGATCGCGCGTCTATGATGATTGCGATGGAGTCGACATGGTTGCAGCTGGGTACGCCGACCGACGCAACGACGGCAACAGCAACAGTAGATACCGCGGAGGCAACTCCCGTGATGGAGGGCGCCCTACACAAACATGGCAGCGTCGTAGCTGTGACGACGAACCCTCAGCATACGACAAGTTGTCTGCTCCCTGCATCATCCACTTCTACATCGACAAGCAGGATGGCAAAAAGAAGGCCAGCCACATGCTCAAGGACTGCCGCGAGTTCTAGAAACTCAGCGAGGGTCTTACCCAAATACGATGCCAGATCGTAAACCCTGGGTTCGGGCCCGCACCTGCACCAGGTGATATCGCCCACGGATCTCCTCCACCACCACTCGTGGGACCGTCGAATCCAGCAATCGCACCTGCACCAAACAATGGTACAGGAGGATACCCACCGCCAAAAGGATCCCCGATGATCCAGAAGAGACGCCCTACCAACAGGGTGCAAAAAAATATCACCCGATAGGTCAGCCTGGCTGTGACCGCTCCACCTGCCATCCCTGAGTACCTTAGTGGCTCGGAGTCCTGCATCCCGTTTGATCGTTCGGATCACCCTCGCCAGATCCCTCGCCTAGGTCATGCTGCGCTGGTGCTCGAGGCCAGATCGGAGGATTCGAGATGAGACGCGTATTCATGGACGGCGGCAGCGGCATCAACCTGATGTTCGCCAGCACCCTCGCAGCGATGCAGATCCCGTGATACGTCGGAAACGTATCTATAATTTTTGATGCTCCATGCTTGTTTAGTATCTACTTTGCTTTGCTTGTCTACACTTTGAGGTGCTTTTTACATGTTTTCTGGTACAAACCTATTAACAAGTTGCCACAGTTCCAGTTGCATGTTTTCTGCTGTTTTTGGTTTCAGAAAAGTTAGTAAAGAAATATTCTCGGAATTTGGACGGGACAAACGTCAAAGTCAATTACTTTCCGTGGGGAACAAGAAGTACAGAGGGGAGCCAGAGAGGTGGGTTAGGGCGCCCAAACCCCCCTAGGCGCGGGCGAACCCTGCCCCACGCCTAGGCAGGGTGTGGGGCCCCTGGCCACTGCCTCTGTCTCCCCCTTCGCCTATAAGAAGCCCCCAATGCAGAAACCCTAAGTACCCGATCAAATCTCCACGAAACCTTCTATAGCCGCCGCCACCATCGTCCCTAGATCGGGGGATCTGAAGTTCTTCCCGGCACCCTGCCGAAGGGGAGATCATCCCGGAGGCCTTCTCTCCGGTATGATGCACGGGTAGTTCCACCTTCGACTATGGGTCCATGTAGTAGCTAGATGGTTGTATCTCCTCCTTTGTGCTTTCATGTATAGATCTTGTGAGCTCCGTTCATGATCAAGATCTAATCTATTTGTAATCATGCATGCTATGTTTGCGGGGATCCGATGGATATTGAGATTACTATGTCAGATTGATTAATGATTTTGTCTATTTGATACTATCATGTCTGTGTTGTTTGTGATCTTGCATGCTCTTCGTTGTTAGTAGCTATCTTGGCCAAGTAGTTGCTAGTGACTCCAAGAGGTGGTATTTATGCTCGATAGTGGGTTAATGCCTCTAGTTTCCAAGGGAAGTGAAAATAATCTCTTCGGTTGTAGATGTGTTGTTGTTACTAGGGAGAAAACAACGATCTCTTGTTCATGGAACATGTGGACTGTTTACCTTACACACTTTGCTTAAAGCAGTTGTCTGTTGCTTGCAACTTAATACCGGAGGGGGTTCGGATGATAACCTGAAGGTGGACTTCTAGTCATAGATGTAGTTGGATGGCGGTCTATGTATCTTGTTGTATTGCCCAGTCGAATCTCATAGGATCTTTCTTACTAGTAATTGCATTGTTATGCCTTGCTCAGTTCCTGTCAATTGCCCTGCTGTAATTTTTTTACCCTTCATGCCATGTTGTTTATCTAAGGAGAGCACCTCTAGTGAACTATGGACCCCGGTCCAATCTTTACCATTGATACATCTTCCACTGTTACTTGTTTACTTGCTGCAAACCATTACCTTCCACACCATACGTTTAATTCTTTGTTATAGCAAACCGGTGAGCTTGACAACCTCACTGATTCGTTGGGGAAAAGTCTTGATTTTGTGTTGTGCAGGTCTCCACATTGCTTGCAACACCCGTGTGACGTTTCCTTCCTCCTTCTGGTTCGATAACCTCGGTCTCTACTGAGGGAAGACTTGTTGATGTGCTCATCACACCTTGCTCTTGGGGTTTCCAACGAAGTGCTCCACGTCAGCACCATCAACAAGTTTTCTGGCGCTGTTGCTAGGGAGGCTAAGGACGTCTTCACTAGGGGAGTCCTCCACTTCCTTTCTCTTTACTTTGTTTTTAGTTTGCTTTGTTTATTTTGATAAGTTTTGTTTGCCTCTTTTCAAACAACCCAAAAAAATAGTCTAGTTTGGTTTGCTTGCTTTATTCAAAAACACAAAAAATTAGTTCCTACTCTAGTTGCCACCCCGTTCTAGCTCACCACGTTTCTCCCCAAGTTCGCCCTGAAGGATCTTGCAATAGGTAGTGGCTCCATAATTGGGAAACATAATATTGAAGAATTTTTTAATCATGTTAGCAAGCATGAGGACATTGAGGATAAATCTATAGCAGAACTTGCCCCTAATTATGAGATTGCTGCAGCTTCTTTAGTTCATATGTTGGAGGCTAGGTTTGTCAACCTTAACCCCTTCAAACAATTCTTGTTCCTAAAACTAAAAGAAGAAAAGAATGCTGAAAAGAGAGAATTTATTCTTGAAACTTTATCAAAAGAATTTCCTGACGTTGCTAGGGAAGCCAAAAAGGTCTTTGAGCATTTCAATATGCTAGGATCAAGTGTAGATGTTGTGGGTATTTCTGATATAATTAAGCCTAGAGAATAATTTAAGATACCCATACCCTTTAAGCTTGTTGGAATGCATGAAGCCTTTGAAAATAATTTTGATTGGATTGCTCCTGAAAATCTTTTTGATGAAAGTAGTAGACCAAAGAGAGATGAGAAGGGATCCTACAAAACCCATTTGGATGAGATACCTTTCATAGTTGAAGACTTTGCAAGTATTGATGTTTATGCTTCCTCATTTGAAAATACTTGATTCTTCTTGCTTCTTGTGCCTCACTTAAAAGTGTTAAAGAAAAGTACTTGTTGAGAGATAACCCAAGAGTTTCCTTGAGTCTTGGAAGTTATTAATTCTGTAATGACCTCTCCTTATCCTTTTTTGTTTGTTTTTGTGCCAATAATGACCTCTAATGAGAGGGAAGTAAGATTTGGGGAGTTGCTGTCCCGAAACAGATTTCTGTCCTCGACCAAAACAATTCTTGAGGAGTATATGTAACTTAGATTGAGCTCACAATTTATGAATAAATCCCCCAGTATGTTAGCTAAATTTCGTTAGTTCAACACTTTTTTATTTGAGCAACAGAAGATGTTCAAAAAAACCGGTTTTTACCTGCTGGTCTGTTTTGACAGATTTCTGCCATTATTTGCATTTGCTTCTTATTATTCCTTTTTGGGTTCTTTTTGGGAAATTGAGCTTTTTGAAGGAGTTACTACAATAGCTTGTGTTTTTAGTGAAAAGCCTTGCTGTTTCAAAGCTTTTCCAAAGGTCTAATATCTTTTGAATACACTAATGTTGCTAATGAAGATTGTGTGAAGTTTTGTATGAAGGAAAAATTTCAGGTGTAGAGAGAGAATGATGTAATGAGATGAAGAATGGACAAAAGCTCAAGCTTGGGGATGCCACCATGGTGTCACCCCAAGAAATATCCAAGAGGTACAAGCGTCAAAGCTTGGGGATGCCCAAGGCATCCCTTTCTTCATCAATAAAAAGCTTAGGTCTGTCTAGACACTTCGTTTTTATTGTTTCATGCACAGTTGTGTTGTTCTTGGAGCGTCTTAGTTTTCGTTTGATTTGCTTAGGTTGTTTAGTTTGCTTGAGTAGTTTGGACCCCCGTTCTCGATGTGTTGTTTTGCAAATAAGTTGCTTGGTGTTGGAAAGGAGTAGTAAGTTCTTGCTTGTAAGTGCAAGAGGAGCTTGCATTGACTATGACTTAGACTTTAGCATGACATGCTAGGTGTTGTTTTGACATTATGCTTAGTGATTATTGTTGTAGCATGTCTTGTTCCAAACAATTGGGATTGCTTAGTGTGCCTTGAAGAAATTATGCGTTGTTTTAGCATGCAAAAGCATAGTATTGTGGTATTCTCATTTGATGCTTTGCTTGGGTTGACTTGGCACAGGATCACACCATGTTATGACTCTCAAAAGTCACCATTAGCCTCTATGATCATTTTGTCCTTGACATTTAGTACCACTCTATGCTTTGATTAGTAATGCTTTGTTGCATTGCATGATTATGGCCATTATTGCTCTCTTAGTTGGTTGCTCCTAGTCTTTTGATAGCCTCCACTCGTATGAGTAAGATTTAATCATGCTTCCAACTCCCAAGAAAACAAGTTTTTCCAAAGTGTCCACTATAAACTCCTATGATGGTGTGTTACACCATTCCAAGTATATTCTTGTTGTCAGCTATCTTCCAATTAAAAACTATTTTGTTATGTGAAAACTTAGTGATGAAAGCCCTCACAAACTTGATGGCACACTTTATATTCTTTGCCCCTAATAAACTTGAACCATTGTGTCATATATGTTGTATATGCTTGCACTTATACGTTGGAATTAGCAGAACCGTGTTGTCACGGGGAACGTTTTCAACATTGCACTTGTACTTTGTACTCAGTTGATATCATGCTCTTTTGTCTATGGATGTCACCGGTGTGAAATAAAGAGGAAACTTGTAAGTCCATGGAGTTTGTATCCTGTGTTAGAGAAACGCCTGGGCCGCTAGCCTAAGCCATGCCTAATCATGGTGGAAACTTACAGAATCACCATAGTGACATCTATGAAGCATTCTTCTTATAAAAAAAGAGACACACTGAGAAAAGAGGAAAGATAGAAAAAAGCACCATATTCCCATGGTACATAAGAAGATTGCTGAGATGCTCATTGTCTGCTTGCCTTGTCATTTTGGTTATGGGATAGCTCCTGTACCATGTGCAAGGGGTACCCCGTTGGCGGTTCTCAATGATATGCAAATACTTAGAATGATAAGAACTTACAGGTGACTAAAGTTGAGTAGCATGAGGTGTGACCCTCGCATTCAAAGGACTTGAGATTGCCAACTTATAATTCGTCAAGCATATACTCCATCTTTGTTCACTTTAACCTTAATCACTTGAAAATTCTTATGTTAGGGGCAATGAGGGATGAAAGCTAACAAGTACCATAATTTTTAGAAGCTCTTTTTGAAACTTGAAATCCCTGCTTCCTTTATAAAAGGCCTTTCTTCCACCACTATTGGGTCTCCACCTTCTACCTTTAGGCACCATTAAGAGAGCATAGTTGTCATTCTATGTGCAGTGTTCCAAAGCTTATTGATTGATGCATATTGTGATATTACTTGTTTTTGTGCTATTTGTTTGTAGTCACCCTTGTGAACTTTGAAGGTGTCCTATGCATCTATTTGCTACTCTATGAGGGACAAGCTGGTTACCACTATACTATATTTTCTATATGTGAAACAAACAAACGTTTTTCAATGCATGTTATTCATGATCTTTGTTTGTAGCCTTTCATGTTGAATGCATAGTTACTATGTCCTATTGTTAGAAATCCGTCCTTCATGCACATGTTTAGAGTTCTTTGATCCCAGCTTTCAATGCTTGCAAATTGTTAGATCTTTATTGTGAGGGCACATGTCTGACATGGTTATACCCCGCGGGTGCATGATCTCAGCATACCTAGTCTAGCCCAAGGAAGGCCCACGGCAAATGTATGTTGGCCCATGAAGACTTTCGGGTGGCCCAGGCCCATGATGCCTTCGGATCCTTGGAGAGCAAGACTAGAGTAGATAGGAAATTCAAAGGGGTAAAACCCTAGAACCTGTAACCGACTAGGTCTATGCCCGGGACCTGCCTAAGTCTATATAAAGGCCAGGAGGGCACGACATGGATCTCTCGACTCATACTTTCGCATACACACCTCCACGCCAGATTGCATCTGCGCACCCCTGTAACCTTCGGTTCCGCCGTAATCAAGAGCAGACAAGCAGGAGTAGGGTTTTCCCTCCGGGGGCCTGAACCTAGGTAAACTTTGTGTCCCCGTGTTGCTTGTTTGCTAACTGTTCCACGATCTACAACATCCCCATCTTCTCCAAAACCCAAGTCCATAACAATGGGCATTAACGAGATCAAACCTCATCAATTGGCGCCGTCTGTGGGAATTGGGGGCGCTGATTATGCGACCGTGACGGTCCCAACCCGATCGATCTACAACTCTGCAGCAACGGAGAGTCATCTCCTCTTCGGTGCTTTCGACTTCACCGCCCACTCGCCGGCCACCATGAAGGACTTCGAGCCCGTAGGCGACGGACTCGAAATCCTGTTCGGGAGCTTATGCTTCCAGGTGGGGCAAACTGGCACCCTCCGCCTCCCTGAGCGGGTGCCCCTACCATCAATCAGGCCCGCTTCGTGGGCCCCACACCCCGTGCTACGCACAACATCATCACCAGATGATTCCTACGACAGCTGCAACTCCGATCTGTGCGATCCGCCATCGGATGCAGGGACCTACGGTTCTGGATCTGAAAGCTGCGGCAGCAGCGAGCCAATCTACGAGCGCTACCAATGCGCTGGAGTCATCCAAAGCGACGTGGATCAGCAAACATCCAACCCGCCGCCTAACCCGCCAGAACGAAACGGTGGGAACAGAAGAAGCCAATCTCCCCCACCCGAAGGGGAAAACAACGGCGGCCACGTCATCCGCCTTAGCAAAGAAGGATGGACCCAGGTCCGCGAAGCTGTGGCAGGCAACATAGTACTGCCTGCAGACGCCTCGCGGGATATGCTGATGGCCTACCACCTGCTCCTGATCAAGGAGCACAAGAAGCAGGTCAAGATGCAGGAGGTGCTTGACAAACGCAAGCAAGCAGCCTCAGAGTCCAGCGCGCGATGAGCCGCGCTCTCCGCCATGGGCATTGGCTCCAGCACGAACGCCAACCCAGGCAACAAGCACCGCTCTTGGATGGAGAACATGGATCCCAAGGAGCGCCGCGAGTTGACACGAACTCTCCACACATCCTTCATGGAGATGGACGCCGACGGCAACGTCATCCCGAAAACGCCGCAGGCTACGATCATGGCAGCCACTGCGTACCTCGCGGCCCACCCACCTCCCGAGGGGGACCCGAAGAGGGCCATGCACAAGTCCACACTTACCGGACTCGGACTCGTCGGAGCCGCGCTCCACCAGGAAGCTCCCAAGGAGCCGAAGAAGAAAGCTCCGGTCAGGTTCGACCGCAGCCCCACCTCTTCATCCGAAGAGGAGGAACATGACCTTCCCCGAAGGAAGAAGAGTTCGCGACAACGCGACCGCGACTACGATGCCAGAGATGCGCTCACACAGCGCAAAATCGACAAAGCGCGAGCTAAGCGCGCATGCTCGTCTGAATCCGAGATGGACGAACACGAAGGAGAACTTTGCGGAGCCCGATGCTTCAGCAGATCCGTCCGACGGACACGAATGCCGCGAAATTTCAAGCTTCCTTCGGATACTCCGAAGTTCGACGGCACTCAAGACCCAAAGGCTTGGCTCAGCGATCACTTATCATCCGTCAAACTGCACGGTGGAAACAAGTAGACCGCCATGCAATGCCTTCAGTTGCAGCTGACAGGCGCAACCCATATCTGGCTCAGCAGCCTATCCTCAGGGTCCATCCGAAGCTGGGATGAGCTAGCTTACAGCTTCATCCGAAACTTCAAGGGTACCAGCAAAAGGCCCGCCTCAATCGAAGAATTGCGAGTCTGCACTCAGCGAACTGGCGAATCCATTCGCTCGTACATACTACGCTGGTCCAACACAAAGAACTCCACAGCCCACATCTCCGAAGAGAGGGCCATCGACGCCTTCAGGGACGGCGTCAAGCGCCAAGACTTCAAGGAGGAACTTGGGCGCGTCAAACCCAAAACGCTCGATCACCTCATGGACATCGCCAACAGGTGGGCTGACGGAGAAGACTCCATTCACCGAGCACAATCGGAAAAAGAGGACGACTATGGTCGATGGCGAGAGCGCCGTAGCAAGAGAAGATCGCGCGTCTACGACGATCGCGACGGACCCGACATGGTCGCGGCTGGCTACGCCGATCGCTGCAACGACGCCAACCGCAACAGCGGAGGATACCGAGGAGGAAACTTCCGCGATGGAGGATGCCCAGCGCAGTCGTGGAAACGCCGCGACCGCGATAACGGTCCCTCAGCATACGAAAAGCTTTCGGGTCCATGCACCATCCACTTCATCGACAAGCAGGATGGCAAAAAGAAAGCGAGCCACATGCTCAAGGATTGCCGCGAGTTCCAGAAGCTCAGCGAAAGCATGGTGCAGATGAGGCAGCAAGCTCCAATCCCTGCGTTCGGAAACGCACCTGCGCCAGGTGAGATAGCGCATGGAGCTCCTCCACCGCCACCTGTAGGAGGCCCGAACCAACCGGTCGCACCAGCACAAAAAAACGCTGGGAACGGGTATCCCCCGCCGAAATGAGCACTGATGATCCAGAAGGGGCGCCCTACGAATAGGGTGCAGAAGAAAATCACCCGACAGATCAACCTGGCAGTGGCAACTCCACCCGCCATCCCTGAGTACCTCAGTGGATCGGAGTCCTGCATCACGTTCACTCGTTCGGATCACCCTTGCCAGATCCCTCGCCCAGGTCATGCTGCCCTGGTGCTGGAGGCGCAGATCGGAGGTTTCGAGATGAGTCACGTCTTCATGGACGGCGGCAGCGGCATCAAGCTGATGTTCGCAAGCACTCTGGCAGCAATGCGGATCCCGCAGTGCATCCTGGAACAGTCAGACACAACGTTCCAAGACATCGTTCCAGGGAAGGGCATATTCCCCCTGGGCAAAATATGGCTCGACGTCATCTTCGGCAAGCCGGACAACTTCCGACTAGAACGGCTCGAATTCGAAGTGGTGGACTGGCCATCACAGTACCACGCCATCCTCGGACGTGTAGCATTCGCAAGGTTCCTGGCTGTCCCACACTATGCATACCTGCTACTCAAGATGCCAGGACCGAAGGGCGTCATCACAGTCCACGGGAGCTTCACCCGATCGGACCAATGCGACAGAGATTTCAACAGAATCTCCCAATCATTCGGTATGCAGGAAGAGCTCCTTAGGCTCCGCGAGGTGACGGACAATGGGGCACCCCCAGTCGCACGACAAAACGCACCTGACATGTCTTTCGACTCCAAGGTCAACACAAAGAAGGGGCAGGTCCACCCGACGGATGCCTCCAAGACGGCGCTGATCGCCAACGACCTCAGCCCCGCATAGGAAGGCGCGCTCGTCGAATTCCTCCGTGAGCACTGGGAAATCTTCGCCTGGTGTCCTGCGGACATGCCAGGAGTTCCCAGGGAATTCGCCGAGCACGCACTCAACGTCTTTCCAGACACCAAGCCCGTCAAGCAGTCCATCCGAAGACTGTCCGAGCCACGAGCCGAAGCTATCGACAAGGAAATCAATAGACTACTCGCTGCAGACTTCATCAGGGAAATTAAAGAGAGCGAGTGGCTTGCAAACACAGTCATGGTCCCAAAGAAGGACACCTACATCCTGCGGATGTGCGTGGATTTCACGTCGCTAAACAAGCACTGCCCAAAGGACCACTTCCCCCTTCCTCGGATCGATCAGATCATCGATTCGACTGCAGGCTGCGAGAAACTCTCCTTCCTCGACGCCTACTCAGGCTACAACCAGATTCGACTCAAGGTTAAAGATCAGGAGAAAACGACGTTTATCACACCGTTCGGAATATTCTGCTACAACACAATGCCCTTCGGGCTAAAGAACGCAGGTTCCACATACCAGCGATGCATGCAGGCCTGCCTCAAGGACCAGATCGGTCGCAACGTTCAAGTCTATGTTGACGACATAGTCATAAAAAACAGGGAGGCAAGAACACTTATCGACGATCTCCGCAAGACGTTCGAGAACCTTGATCGCTACAGGATCAAGCTCAACCCCGAAAAGTGCGCCTTCGGTGTCCCATCGGGTCAGCTTCTTGGGTACTTCATCTCCCAGCGAGGGATCGAGGCGAACCCGAAGAAAATACGAGCCATCATGGCCATGGAGAAGCCAAAAAACATCAAGGGTGTCCAGCAGCTCGCGGGACGAATAGCGGCATTGAGCAGATTCATTAGCCGCATGGGAGAGAAGGCCTTGTCATTCTACCAGCTGCTACGCAAGGCAGATAAATTCGAGTGGACGCCCGAAGCCAACGATGCATTCGAAAGCCTCAAGCGGCTCCTCTCCACCTCGCCCGTCTTGGTCACGCCAAAGGAGCGCGAGCCTCTGCTGCTGTACATAGCAGCCACACACTAGGTGGTCAGCACCGTACTAGAGGTCGAACGACCCGAAGAAGGCAAGACCCACGGGGTCCAGCACCCAATCTACTACCTCAACGAGGTACTGACACCAACAAAGCAGAGGTACCCTCACTACCAGAAGCTCGCCTAGCGTGTTCATGACGGCTCGACGGCTGAGCCATTACTTCCAGGAGCACCAGGTGATGGTCATCAACGAGGCACCCCTGAACAGCATCCTGAATAACCTAGAAGCCATAGGACGCGTGGCCCTATGGGGCATCGAGCTGTCACCCCTAGACATCATCTACGAGAAGCGACTCGCAATCAAGTCTCAAGTCCTCCCGGACTTCCTCGTACATTGGATGGAGCTGCAGCTGCCAGACACCCCAGACATTTCGCAGTCATGGACCATGCACTTCGACGGCTCCAAGCGCGAAGCTGGAGCAGGAGCCGGGGTCATACTGACCTCCCCGCAGGGCGACCAGATGAAGTACGTCCTCCGTATGAAATTCTGAGCCTCCAACAATGAGGCCGAATACGAAGCCCTCATCCACGGCATGAGAATGGCAAAGATCTGCGGCGCAACACGCCTGGTCATCTACGGTGACTCCAACCTCGTCGTCCAGCAGACGATGAACGAGTGCGACACACACGCCGAAAACATGATCGCGTACCGCGCACTCTACAACGCACTCGAAGGAGAATTCGATGGCTGCGAGCTTCAGCACGTTGGAAGAGAAATCAACGAGGAGGCCGACAGACTCGCCAACATCGGCTCCACCTGCGCAAAGGTGCCACCGGGTGTGTTCCTCAAACAGATCTGCGTGCCATCCATCAAGCGGAAATTCCCCAAGGGATCACCTGAAGAAGCAGAACACTCGGGGGCTAGGCTGCCCGAAGGACATGAAGGACCCGAGAAACTAGACACAGATGTCTCCATGGTCAACCTAATGCAGGTCATGGTAGTCGAAGAAACTTGGACGCGACCATACCTCCAATTCTTGATAAACGGAGAACTGCCTGACAGCCCGACAGATGCCCGGCGCATATCTCGTCGGTCAAAAGCCTTCACCATCATCAATGGCGAGCTGTACAAGCGCAGTATTACGGGTGTACTACAAAGGTGCGTCACCATCGGTGACGGGAAAGCCATCCTCCAAGACATCCACGAGGGCATCTACGGCCATCACGCAGGCAGCCGCTCCCTTGTCGCCAAAGCTCTACGATCCGGATTCTACTGGACAAGGGCCATGAGCGACGCAAAGGACATCGTCCGAAGATGCAACGGGTGCCAACGGTTCACCGACAAACCGCACGCACCCGGGTCAGAGCTCAGACCCATACCTATAGCTTGGCCCTTTGCTCAATGGGGCCTTGACATGATCAGCAAACTGCCAAAGTCCTCGAAAGGGGGACACGTTTACCTCCTGGTCGCAGTCGACAAATTCACCAAGTGGGTCGAGGCCACGCCCGTCACCAACCAAAAAGGCAAAACCGCCGTCAAGTTCTTCGAGTCCATTGTCTACAGGTTCGGCGCACCGCACAGCATCATCACCGACAATGGATCGAACTTTATCTCCAAGGAGTTCCAGGACTTCTGCGAAGGCCTCGGTATCAACATCACGTACGCCTCAGTGGCAAACCCGCAAACAAACGGGCAAGTGGAAAAGGCCAACGGCCTAATCGGCGCTGGTCTCAAGAAGCGCCTCATGAGTCCACTCGAACGGAAAGCTGGAGCCTGGACGAAAGAGCTACCATACGTACTGTGGAGCTTACGGACTACGCCAAACAGCTCCACCGGCTACGCGCCGTTCTTCATGGTACATGGAGCCGAGGCCGTGCTACCAGCCGAAGTACGCCACCAGGCCCCCTGGGTCGTCGCTTACAGCGAAGCCGAATCCACGGCTGCACTCGAAGATGCCGTCGACACACTCGACGAAGCAAGAGACGTAGCAGCAGCTTGATCGGCGGTGTACCAGTAGAGTCTCCGCAACTACCACAGCCGCTGGCTACGCCCAAGGTCCTTCGTCGAAGGAGACCTCGTCTTGCGACTTAAGCAAGAGCGACCGAAGAAATTCGAGTCGCCATGGGAAGGACCCTACATCATCACCGAAGTCATCCCAGGTGGCGCCTATCGCCTCAAGCACGTGGAGTCTGGAGTCGCATACTCCAACCCATGGAGCATCGCACACTTACGGCGATTCTACCCATAGTTACCTACCCCTTTACTTTCAATAAGGCTTTTCAGCCAAGGCTATTCAGCCGAACAATGTACTTCCTCCATTACGATATAAATAAAGCTAAGTGCCTTGCCCCAAAATTTCATTTCGTTATTTGCAACTTTACTTTATGCTACAAACGCACTCGGGGGCTCCCCCCCACCTCACGATTTCATCGACTGAGAATCACACGTGTACACCCTGAGTAGCTGACAACGTCAGGCAAACGAAAAGGACACGTACTCAAACAAAGCACTGTGTGCTCACAATAAACATAAACCTTTATAACACAGGGCACAACACGCCTAGTCGAAATATACAAATTTTATATCTACCTCTTTTACAGGTACTACCTATTCTGAAGAATCACTTGAGCACGCTGCTCAAACAAATCTACTACCTGTTTGGCATACTGCCTTATAGCCGCGTAATGCGGACGCATATCCCACTCTCCACCATCCGGCCGAAGAGGTGGCCCAGCTGCTACAACAGACAAATCTACATCAGGCCGGTGCAGCCTCACAAGGGACAAAGCAGCCTTCACGCCTGCGAGGAGCTGTTGCCGCACCAACTACTTGACATTGCTCACGCTTCGAAACTTCGACAGAAGACCCGCAAGGCTTGTTGGCACAGCATCCAATGTAAACATGACATGCAACACCGAGGCAAGCGACGTCTGCACCTGAGGAAGCACCCGCGAAACCTGGTGCACACGATCCTGCACCGTCGCCAGAGCCATGGCGCGGTCACGATCCATCCAGAAGAAGCCGCCAGCCTCCATGTCCTGTTGAGTCAAGCAATTGACCCGAACAGCGGCACGCTCCTTCTCTTCCCTCGGAGCAAGGTTAGCACCTGCGACAATTGCACAAAATAAGAGGCAAGGCCAGCAGGCTCATTCGAAGAACTGAGTTGCAGCTCGAAACAAAGAACAACTTACATTGAAGCTGCTCAGACAGCCGAAGCAGTTCCGCCATCAAGTACTCCTCTCTGGCTGCACCGCGATCCGCCTTGGACTTCCAAACATCGGCGTGACCTCGCAACCCGAGCAACTCCCTCTCAAGACTACGAACATTGTCCCGAAGAAATGCGAGTTGCGAGGAATCATCCAAAGATGGACGCAGTTGCGCTACAGGCGAGGTGTCAACGGGGTCAGCACCCGAAGGAACCTAGCATAGCAAAAAAGCAAAGGACATAAACATTCAGACAGAGAAGAGCACAACTCAGAAGAGTTCATTAAGCATATAAAGGCCACTACATGGCACAATGATTGCGTTCCTCACAAATATTTACAACAAAAGAAGACTACAAACTATCCTGCATCTACAACGCCTAAGACGCGGCACCCTGAGTAGCCTCGAAGCCGGATTGCCTCGTCTTGCCCTCCCCCTGTTGCCGCAGCGCATACTCAGACAGCAGATCAATGAGCTTTGGCCCATATCGCTTGCAGCGAGCATAATAGGCAGCAAAAGCTACCTCGGATCCATCCGCGGTCGTCGGCATCCGGGAGGTGATCTGAGGAAGGTCCAGCTCCGCTCCAGCCGCCAAAGCCATCGCCAGCCCGACGGACGCGCTGATGCCCTTCTGCTTGCGCTTGTACGCCGCAGGCGCTTCGGCTGACAAGGCCTCCGCCAGGGCGTCAACATCATCAAGGGCCGTGCCCTTAGGGACAAGCTCCTTGTAGAAGCGGCCAAGGACTTCCTTCACCTTGGCAAGGGAGCCAACGACGGTGCTGCAGCAATCTTCGACCGCTGCAGTAGCATCATCTAGAGCACTCCCGTGCTCCAGAGCGCCGCGGTCAAACTCGATGCCTGCGGCATCTGAGGCGAAACAAAAAGAGAAGACTGAGGACAGTAACACAGAAGAAAGACAAGAAAACGAAAATACAGAAGCAAAAATAAGGTACTCAACCGAAACAGCCTTGCCAGCAGCCATGAGCTTGTCGGCCACCTCTCTTTCACGCGCAGTCGCAGCCATGGTAAGCTGCTCCTCGCGGTCCGTAGCTTCCTGTTGCAGATGCTCCTTAGCTTCGGCTGCCTTGGCCAGCTCCAGCTCAAGGCGCTCCTTCGCATCAGCGGCGTCCTCAGCCTTCTTCTCCGATTGATCAAGGCTCTTCTTGAGAGCGTCGATCTCACGGAGAGAATATTATGCTCCTCTGCATTCAAAACAATCAAACATCAGAAAGCAGGATAGAAATAAAGGAAAGAAGCACCCAAAGTATACGGGTACCTTGAAGCTGTCGGAGGTTGGCCTCCAGCACCAGGCGCTCCTGCACCAGCCGCTTGGCTTCCTGCACAAAAGGCTGCAGGAAGAAGAACCACCATTCAGGAAAAGGACTCGGGGGCTACGCCCAATAGGAGAAAGCAGAAGAAAACGACTCACATGAAAACACTTGGGGGCTCCCCCCGAGACTCGAAGAACAAACTAAGAGAACTCTTTTACACACGCTTGGGGGCTCCCCTAGTGATAGACAACTTACATGACCCAACGGTGATGCTGAAGGCCCGCTGGCGAAATTCTGAGGCGCAACCACCTGCACCTCCTGCAGAGGAGGGTTCGGAGCAGCGCCCCCCGAAGTTGCCACCGTCTGAGGAGGAGGAGACGCAACCTTCGACTCTCCCATCATCTCCCGAGCACCATCGCTGGAGGAGTCGTGGGAGGAGTGCCTGCACATGAAATATTTAGCACAAGAACAAAAAGTCAACAGCAGAAAGACAACAGTATAAAGGAAACTTACGACTCCAGCGAGCTCAGGTCAAAGACAGGAGGAGTCCTTCGGGCTCTCTTCTACCCCTTCTTCTCTTCCTTCTTCTCTTCATTCTTTTCTTCCTTCTTCCGCTTCGCTGGCGGGTGCGGCGCTACAGCCCGCACAGGAATGGCAGGAATGGGAGAGGAAGAGCCTACATGCCCGTCACTGTGACGCTCAAGGCGTAGAGGGTTTCTGGGAGTCGGAGGAGTCGAGGCATCTGAAGACTCGCTGGAGCTCCGTGATCGTTTGCGCGTATGGTCCTCGCTCGACTCGTCGGCATCTTCCGCCGGAGATCGCGCCGACGGCAGCTCGGACACGGAATCCACCACGTCATTATTCGGGGCATTCGGATATTTTTCAGGCAATGGCGGTACCATGCCTGGCACCTTGAAGCTCTGCAAAACCAGAAGGGACTTTGTTAGAAAACAAAGGAAAATACATACGCAGTCGACGAAAAGCGCTACGCGCACAAATCTACACCTGTGGAACAGCCAACACCGAAGAAAATGGCGGAGTCAGCGACTTCCCCGGGATTTTCTCTCCGGCCTTGAACTTCAGCAGCGAGCGAAGGGTCCTGTCAAGATCCCCCTCGGAGATTTTCTCAGTCGAAACCCCCGTCGGATCACGGCCCCCAGAATAAAGAAACATCGGGTGCGCCCTAGCCTGGAGAGGCTGCACCCGACGCTCGAGAAACGTGCGGATGATATCCACGCCGTTCACTTCCTTCTCCGGAATCAACTGGAGATCCTCCACCCGACGGTAAAGGGCCTCTATCTCCGCCTCCTCGCCATCCAGGATCTTGTTTTTCCAAGACCTTTTTGGCTCAATATTTTGGGAGGGGTCAAAAGGAACAAGACCAAAATCTTGCCAGAACTACGGAGTCGTGGATATAAAACCATCGCCTCCGCCAGTACTGGCCAGATTCGGACATGGAAAAGGAAAAGAAAAGCAGATTGGGACTGAGGGAGATGATGCAATCCCCAATGGGATAAACACCATCCGAACCAGACTGCCTCTTCACGGAATAAAGTTTCCGAAAGAGGCCAAAGTGCGGCTCAATGCCGAGCCAGCACTCGCAGATAGTGATGAAACAAGCAATGTGAAGAAGAGAATTGGGCGAAAGATGATGCAGCTGGATACCATAGAGAAAGAGCAGTCCACGGAGGAAGTTGTGGACTGGAAAGGAAAACCCACGCATAACGAAGGAGAGAAACATAACCCGATACCCAGCTGGGGGACGGGGGATTACCTCATTGCCGCGGAGTCTGACGGCCTCCCTATCTTGCGGGATCAAGCCCCGCTCGCGAAGTTTGCGGAGATCACTCTCCCGCGTCTCTGATCGCCGCCAACCACCGTCGGTGACACGGGTAGCGGTGGCGTTTTTCTTTCCTCCGGCGGCGCTGGTACCAACCGCAGATGACGACTTCTTTGATTTCCCCATCGCGCTACGGCGACGCCGGCGGTGAGAGCGCAGAAGGGAAGATGGAAATGTGGAAGGAAACTCCAGTGCACAGCAAGAATCGATGGAGCACAAGGACGCAGTGAAAACAAGAACTATGCGGTGAAAACAAACTACAACTTTCCCCAATGATTATAACGGCACGGACGATGCACGTTAGCCGTCCATCCAGAAGACCTAACGCCAACGGCAGATCTGGCCATACACGTGTCAGCATCACAACGAACTGTCGTTACCACGCCGTCCACTATGCACAGAAATCGAGGAGACGCCGTAATTATCTCCACACCGTGCGTGACCGGTCAATTCAAGGTCAGCAAGTGGGACCCACGTTCGTCCAGTCAAGTCATCTCTGGCGGAGCAGACGCTTGAGGTCATTGATCGTCAGCACTGATGTCATCAAAAGCTATACTAGCAACAACTACAAGTTCTTCGGCTTCAAAGCTAAGAGTACTCACTCGAATCTACGATTCGACTAAATACTCGGGGGCTACTCCTATTAGGAGCGCTGGCCGCGCACCCGAAGGATGAATACGAACTATTTCTTCGAGTCCTACGTCGAGTCTGCGACTCCACTACGGACTCGGGGGCTACTCCCATTGGGAGGACGGATTTAAGCATCCGAAAATTTTTGTGTCCTACGGACTTAACAACTGAACAATGTTTGAACTAAAGTCTCTGCTCGAGTCTACGACTCGAACAGACACTCGGGGGCTACTCCCATAGGGAGCGCTGGTCGCGCACCCTATGAATTCTTCGACTGTGATCTTTCGGATCAGCATGCAAAAAATTTTCGGCCATTCTGCCCCAACAAAACGCTGAGTGAGCAACGATCTCCTTAGCCACCCGAAACACCTCCGCGGTGACAAACATTCGGATGTTGTGTCTGCGACACAAAGATAAGACCTACAGATATCATCTGATGGCCTGACAACGCACACGACTGCGCTCTGCTAAGTATGAACCCATGCCAATAGGCGCGATGAAAAATCCCGACGGACACATTGGGTACATCAATTAAATTCACTGGAATGCCACTCGTGTAAGTCCTCCGCGGCCTGAGTCGAATTACGCCAGCATATGTTCCAGTTTCGAGTTGAGGGACTCGAACCTGAGGAAGATCGTGTTGTTTCGTCCTAAGACAGTTAACTGACCCTGATCCGTTGGGTGAGTCAGGCACACGCATCAACAATCCCTACACATGAACTATTGAAATACATAGTTGCACCCGAAAGATTGAAGAATCCTCAGCCGAACCTACGATTCGACTGATCACTCGGGGGCTACTGACATGGTTATACCCCGCGGGTGCATGATCTCATCATACCTAGTCCATCCCAAGGAAGGCCCACGGCAAATGTACGTTGGCCCATAAAGACTTTCGGGTGGCCCAGGCCCATGATGCCTTCGGATCCTTGGAGAGCAAGACTAGAGTAGATAGGAAATTCAAAGGGGTAAAACCCTAGAACCTGTAACCGACTAGGTCTATGCCTGGGACCTGCCTAAGTCTATATAAAGGCCAGGAGGGCACGACCTGGATCTCTCGACTCATACTTTCGCATACACACCTCCACGCCAGATTGCATCTACGCACCCCTGTAACCTTCGGTTCCGCCGTAATCAAGAGCAGACAAGCAGGAGTAGGGTTTTCCCTCTGGGGGCCTGAACCTGGGTAAACTTTGTGTCCCCGTGTTGCTTGTTTGATAACCGTTCCACGATCTCCAGCATCCCCATCTTCTCCAAAACCCAAGTCCATAACGATGGGCATTGACGAGATCAAACCTCGTCAATGTCACCTCAAAAATTATTCTTTTTATCACTTACCTACTCGAGGACGAGCAGGAGTTAAGCTTGGGGATGCTTGATACGTCGGAAACGTATCTATAATTTTTTATGCTCCATGCTTGTTCAGTATCTACTTTGCTTTGCATGTCTACACTTTGAGGTGCTTTTTACAAGTTTTCTGGTACTAACCTATTAACAAGTTGCCACAGTGCCAATTTCCTGTTTCATGCTGTTTTTTGGTTTCACAAAAGTTAGTATATAACTATTCTCGGAATTGGACGGGACAAACGTCAAAGTCAATTACTTTCCGGGGAACAAGAAGTCCAGAGGGGAGCCGGAGAGGCGGGCTAGGGCGCCCAGACCCCCCTAGGCACAGGTGGGCCCTGCCCCGTGCCTAGGCAGGCTGTGGGGCCCCTAGCCACCGCCTCTACCTCCCCCTTCGCCTATAAGAAGCCTCCGATGCAGAAACCCTAAGTACCTGATCAAGTCTCTATGAAACCTTATGTAGCCACCACCACCGTCGTCCCTAGATCGGGGGGGATCTGAAGTTCTTCCCGGCACCCTGTTGGAGGGGAGATCATCCCGGAGGCCTTCTCTCTGGTATTATGGTGTTGGAGATATGCCCTAGAGGCAATAATAAAAGTGGTTATTATTATATCTTTGTGTTTATGATAAATGTTTACATTCATGCTATAATAGTATTAACATGAAACATTAATACTTGTGTGATTTGTAAACTAAATTAGAGTCCCAGGTAAAGCCTCTTTATAATACTAGCTTGTTGATTAATAGATGATCGTGGTTTCTCGATCATGAACATTGAGATGTAATTAATAACAATATCATATCATTAGGAGAATGGTATGATGGACATACTCCTATAGATAAGCGTAGCATTAAGATCAAGTCATTTCAATAGTTCGTTTGCTATAAGCTTTTTGATACATAGTAACCTAATTCCTTCGACCATGAGATCATGTTAATCACCATCACCGGAAGGATGCTTTGATGACATCAAACACCACACCGTAACTGGGTGGCTATAAAGGTGGCATTGAGTGTTCGGGAAGTATGGGTTGAGGCACATGGATCAAGAGTGGGATTTGTCCATCCATATGACGGATAGATATACTTTGGGCCCTCTCGGTGGAATGTCATCCAGTTAGCTTGTAAGCATGTGACTGGCTCACAAGGGATCACATATCACGAGAACGATAAAAGAGTACTTATCGGTAACGAGGTTGAACTAGGTATGCAGAGATACCGACGATTAAAACCTCGGATAAGTAAACTATCGTGAGACAAAGGGAAATTGGTATCGAATGTTAGTGGTTCATTCGGTCGCAAAGTAATCGTAGAAATATGTGGGAGCCATATGAATTTCCAGATTCCTCTATTGGTTATTTATCGGAGAAGTTTCTTGGTCATGTCCGCATAATTCACGAACCGTAGGGAGACACACTTAAGGATTCGATGTTGTTTAGTAGATATGGAATGTTAGTAGGGATACCGAATGTTGTTCGGAGTCTCGGATGGGATCCGGGATATCACGAGGATATCCGGAATGGTCCGGAGAATAAGATTCATATAAGGAAAGTCCGATTCCGGAGTTCGGGAAAGTTTCCGATGTTTTCATCGAAGAGGTTCTAGAAGGGTCTAGAAGGTTCACCAGTCCGGGAGGGGAATGGTCCATGAATGTGTCATGGATATGTGGAATGATTGGATCATATCCTAGGTCACTTGGTGTTGACATTTGCAAGAGAGAAATAAAGCTCTAAATTAAAAGTCAAACATGAAGTTTGAAAAGTCAAACTGGAACAATGGTTTCCTAGTGGGAGAAGAAACAAGTCCTTCTCTCAATCCAACTTGGGTTTGGGTTTGGATTCAAACCCACCCCTCCCAAGGCTTCCCCTCCCTCTCATAAATAGAGGGGGAGGGCTGCCCCAACACCACAAGAGCCAAGCCCTCCCCACACACCCGCGTCGCCGCCGGTTCGTCGCCGCCGCCCTAGCCACCGCCGACACCTCTTCCTCCTCCCGGTTATATAAACCCTAGATCTTTGGGAAACCCTAATCCACCATAACTCGCATCCGGCTTAGGAGAAGCCCTGCAGGATCTTCCCTCTACTTCCGACACCACGCCGTCGTGCTGCCGGAATCACGAGGGGAGAACTACAACCTCCGCTGCCTGCTGGAACAAGGGAGAGGAAGGTCTTCATCGAGTACCGAACGTGTGACTGACTGCGGAAGTGCTGCCGGAACGCAGCGCCGGAAGGATCGTATACACGATCTTGAGATCCGCAAGTGTACGACTACATCACCCACGAGAATCTGCTCTCGTTAACCGCTTTGGAATCTTCGAGGGTGAGTGCTTCTATCGACTCGTTGCTGCAATCTAGTAGATAGATCTTGGCTTGTTTGTGTGCATGCGGTAGAATATTTTGTTTTCCATGATACGAACCCCTAAAGTGGTATCAGAGCCGTGTATATATGTAGATATGTTGCACGAGTAGAACACAATGGTCATTGTGGGCGGTGGTGCTTTTATTATCAATTGCCTTTTGTGTACTTTGCATCTTGCGGTATGATGGGATGAAGCGGCCCGGGCTAACCTTACATGACATCGTTCATGAGACTTGCTCCACGCTCAACATGCAACTTGTATTGCATAAGTGGCTTTGCGGGTGTCTGTCTCTCCCATCATAGTATAGATTCAATTTACAACAGGCACTTGATAGTTGAAACATCAACGTTGTGGTTCTTATTTGTAAGTTAGAACGACACTTATTGAAAGCCCCAAACCACGTAAAATATGCAAAAAAAATAGAGGCGTCTAACTTTGTTTTGCAGGGGTGTGTTGTGATGTGATATGGCCATGATTGTGATTATATATGATGTATGCAATGTTCCTTATTGTAAGTTAGTAACCGGAAGCAGCCATATGGTTGTCTTTTAAATTCTGTTGAGACCTGCGTGTCTATTCAAAGTAGTTGTAATAGTTGAAGCTGGTGGACGACAACCATGAAACGGCGCCATTGACCTTGACGCCATACCGGTGATGATGGAGATCATATTCATGCTTGAAGATGGAGATCGGAATCACAATAAGAAAGGTCATATCATATCACATATTATGAATTGCATGTGATGTTAATCCTTTATGCATCTTGTATTGCTTAGTTTGCGACGGTAGCATTATATGATGATACCTCAAGCACACAATTTCAAGTTTTAAAGTGTTCATCCTTAGTAAGCACCGTTGCTAAAGCTCGTTGTTTCGAAGCACCACATGATGATCGGGTGTGTTAGATTCTGCGAGTGTAAACAATGTGAGCAAGCCAGATTTGCTCATGCGGAAGCTAAGGTTAGATCTTGACGATTCTAGCATGTACAAACATGGTCTCGGAACACGGATCACCGAAAGGTAAAGCATGAGTCATATAGTAGATATGATGAACATGTTGATTTTTCGCCATTGAAGCTACATCAACTCTCGTGATGATCGGTTTTGATGTGGTGGATTTGGTTCGTGTGATCGCTAAAACAATTTGAGGGATATTGTTTTGAGTGGGAGTTCACCTAGATTAATTTAACTATTAATGATAACTCAATTTGTCATAAACTTAGTCTAAACTATTGCAAATATGTTGTAGATCAATGGCAGCCCCTACCATCAATTTTAATGCGTTCCTAGAGAAAGAAAAGTTGAAAAACAATGGAAGAAACTTTGCGGATTGGTTCTGCAATTTGAGGATTGTCCTCAATGCTGGTAATTTGACCTATGTGCTGGATGCACCGCTGGGTGACCCGCCTGCAGCTACTGCTACCGATGAGGTAAAGAATGTTTTCCTCACTCGGAAGAATTAGTACTCCACAGTTCAGTGTGCTATCTTGTATGGTTTGGAATCGGAGCTTCAGAAAAGGTTTGAGAACCATGACCCACATGATATTGTTCGTGAACTCAAAATGATATTTGAGGCTCACACGGTAGTTGAGAGTTACGAGGCTTCTGAAAAATTCTTTAACTGCAAGATGGAAGTGGGCAGCTCCGTCAGTGAGCACATGCTTAAGATGTCTGGGCACGCAAGCAAGCTTCAAAGCTTGGGAATAGTGATTCCTAATGCTTTGGGGATTCACCGTGTCCTCCAATCACTACCACCAAGTTACAGGAACTTTGTGATGAACTACAATATGCAAAACATGGACAAGTCGTTGCCAGAACTCTTCTCCATGTTGAAATCTGCAGAAGTGGAGATCAAGAAAGAGCACCAAGTGTTGTTGGTCAATAAGACCACAAAATTCAAGAAGCAAGGCAAGTCTAAGAAAAAGGTAAACTTCAAGGGCGGTAAGAAAGTTACCGCGCCGGCGAAGAAGACCAAGGCTGGGCCTAAGCCTGATACTAAGTGCTTTTACTGCAAGGGAGAAGGTCACTGGAAGCGGAAATGCCCAAAGTACTTGGCGGATTTGAATAACGACAACATAAAGAAGAAAGGTATATCTGATATACATGTTATTGATGTGTATCTCACTAGTACTCGTAGTAGTGCCTGGGTATTTGATAGTGGTTTGGTTGCTCATATTTGTAACTCGAAACAGGTACTACAGAATAAACGGAAGCTAGCGAAGAACGAGGTGGCGATGCGCGTTGGAAATGGATCAAAGGTTGATGTGATCGCGGTCAGCACGCTAATTCTTCATCTACCATCGGGATTAGTTTTATACTTAAATAATTGTTATTTGGTGCCTGTGTTGAGCATGAACATTATATCTGGATCATGTTTATTGCAAGACGGTTACTTGTTTAAGTCCGAGAATAATGGTTGTTCGATTTATATGAGTAATATGTTTTATGCACATGCACCTTTAATAGATGGTCTATTCTTATTGAATCTCGATTGTGGAAATACACATATTAATAACATTGAAGCTAAACGTTTGAAATTGAGCGATAACTCGACCTATATGTGGCACTGTCGTCTTGGTCATATTGGAGTGAAGCATATGAAGAAACTCCATTCCGATGGACTTCTTGAATCACTTGATTTCGAATCACTTGAAAGATGCGAAGCATGTCTGATGGGTAAAATGACTAAGACTCCATTTTCTGGCATGATGGAGCAAGCTACGGACTTGTTGGAAATCATACATACCGATGTGTGTGGCCCAATGAGTGTAGCATCGCGCGGTGGTTATCGTTATGTTCTGACCTTCACGGATGACTTGAGTAGATATGTGTATATCTATTTCATGAAACATAAGTCTGAAACTTTCGAGAAGTTTATGGAATTTCAAAGTGAGGTAGAGAATCAACATAACAAGAAGATTAAATTTCTATGATCTGATCGTGGAGGTGAATATCTAAGTTACGAGTTTGGTGAGCATTTGAAGAAATGTGGAATACTTTCACAATTGACACCGCCGGGAACACCATAGCGTAAGGGTGTGTCCGAACGTCGTAATCGTACTCTCTTAGATATGGTTCGTTCTATGATGTCACTTACAGATTTACCGCTATCGTTTTGGGGTTATGCATTAGAAACAGCCGCATTCACTTTAAATAGGGCACCATCTAAATCCGTTGAAACGACACCGTATGCATTATGGTTTGGGAAGAAACCTAAATTGTCGTTCCTTAAAGTTTGGGGTTGCGAAGCTTATGTAAAGAAGTTACATCCGGATAAGCTTGAACCCAAAGCGGAAAAATGCGTCTTCATAGGATACCCGAAGGAAACTATTGGGTATACCTTCTATCATAGATCCGAGGGCAAAATCTTCATTGCCAAGAATGGATCCTTTATAGAGAAGGAGTTTCTCTCGAAAGAAGTGACTGGAAGGAAAGTAGAACTCGATGAGGTTGTTGAACCTTCTCTCAAACTTGCGAGTAGCGCAACACCGGAAGTAGTTCCTGTGGCGCCTGCACCAATAAGAGAGGAAGCTAATGATGTTGATAATGAAACTTCGGTTAAAGTTACTACGGAACCTCACAGGTCAACGAGAACTCGTACCACTTCTGATTGTATGATCCCGTTATGAGTGTAATGTTGGTGTACAACACCGATGACCCTGCGACATATGAGGAAGCGATGATGAGCCTAGATTCCAATAAAAATGGCAAGAAGCCATGAAATCCGAGATTGGATCCATGTACCAAAACCAAGTATGGACTTTGGTGGACTTAACGGATGGCCGGAAGGCTGTCGAGAACAAATGGATTTTCAAGAAGAAAACAGATGCTGATGGTAATGTTACTGTCTATAAAGCTCGACTTGTCGCAAAAGGGTTTCGACAAATTCAAGGTGTTAACTACGATGAGACTTTCTCACCAATAGCGAAGCTAGCCTCACGGACGTCAAGTCAGGAGTCAAATACTCCAACCCATGGAATGTCGCACAGCTGCGACGCTTCTACCCCTAGTCACCTCTTTACTTTCAATAAGGCTACTCAGCCAAAGCTACTCAGCCGAACAATGTACTTCCGTATTACGATATGAATAAAAGCTAAGTCCCTCATCCGAAATTTCTTTCCCTTACTTTTCTCTATAACATGCTCGGGGCTACGCCTCACCTCACGACTTCGTCGATTGAGAACAAAGCATACAACCTGAGTAGCTGACCACGTCAGGCTAACAAAAAGGACATGCATAAAACAAGGCACAACGTGCTAATACAAATAAACTTTACAAAGGGCACAACAAGCCCACTCGAATACATACAAATCTTACATCAATCTGTTTTCTTTGCATGACCTACCTATTCTGGAGTATCACACTCTCTCGTTGCTCGAACATTTCAACGATCTCTTCGGCATATTGCCGCACAGCCGCATAATGCGGGCGCATATCCCAAAGACTACCATCTGGTCGAAGGGGTGGACCAGTCGCCAGCGCTGCAAGATCAACATCACAGCGATGCAGCCGAACAAGTGAAAGAGCGGCCTTCACCCCAGCGACTAGCTGACTCCGCACCAACTCCTTGACGTGGCTCACGTCCCGAAACTTTGCAAGCAGTCCCCAAAAATTGGAAGGTGCCTCATCCAGGGGAAACATGGCGGCCCAGGTGGACGCCAGGGAAATCCTCGCATGCCTCGGCACCCGAGAAACCTGGTGCACGCGATCTTGCACCGTCGCAAGGACGATGGCCCGATCGCGGTCCATCCAGAAGAAGCCGCCAGCCTCCAAGTCCAGTTGGGTCAGGCAATTTATCCGAATAGCAACGCGCTCCTTCTCCTCCTTCGGAACGATATTGACGCCTGCACCAAACCCAAGAAAAAGATGACACATAAGAAAAGTGCATCCGAAAAGAACAACAGTTCACGAAGACTCACATTGAAGATGCTCGCTCATCTGTCGTGTCTCCCCCATCAAAAATTCCTCCCTGGCAGTAACTCGCTCAGCTTTCGACTTCCACACATCCGCGTGGCCTTGAATGCCAAGAATATCCTTCTCCAGGCTACGGACGCGGTGACAGAGGAAAAAAAGTTGCAACACATCATCTAGAGATGGTCGCGGCTCACGGACAGTCGAAGTATCAATGGGAATCCTACCTGAAGGACCCTAAAGGCAAACAAGCAAGGACAAGAACATCACAAACACTTCCGGTGCTAGCTCGAAATATAACTTATATACACCATAAAGACCACCTCGTGGCATAAGGCGATATTGTTCGTCAGCAAAAGCGTACATCACAAAAGGAAGAGGATAAACTATCCTAAACTACAACACCAGAGCCTAGGCACCCGCATCCGGAGTGGCCTCAGAGCCAGACTGCCTGCTCTTGACCTCCTCCTTCTGCTTCGCCATGTACTCCGCCAGCAGGTCAATGAGCTTCGGCCCATAACGCTTACAGTGGGAGGCAAAGAGAGCGAATGCTACCTCTGAGCCATCGGTAGCTGTTGGCATCTGGGAGGTGATGTGAGGCAGGTCCAGCTCCGCTCCGGATGCCATGGCCATGGCCAACCCCATGGAGGCGCTGATGCCCTTCTTCTTGCGCTTGCAGGCCACCGGAGCATCCTCCAACAAAGCATCCGCCAAAGCGTCGACATCCTCAAGAGTAGCTCCCTTGGGGACGACCTCCTTGTAGAAGCGTCGGAGCACTCCCTTGGCCTTCGCCAAGGAGCCAGCAGCAGTACCGCAGCGATCTTCGACCGTTGCAGTGGCATCATCCAGAGCATTTCCATGCTCTAGCACACCAAGATCAAACGCGATGCCTGGTGCATCTACGACAAAGAAGAAAGGACCCGAATAATAATAGGGCAAAGAATAGTCGAAAAAATAGAAGACCAAAACAAGTAGTGGACACTCACCAGAGAAAGCCTTGGCCGCAGCCTATCGGCCATCTCCTTCTCGCGAGTAGAAGCCACAGTAGCAAGATGCTCCTCACGATCAGCAGACTCCTTCCGCAGGCGCTCCTGAGCTTTGGCAGCATCAGTTACCTCCTTCTGCAGGCGCTCCTTCGCCTCTGCGGCATCTGCAGCTTTCTTCTCTACTCTACCAAGGCTATTTTCAAGAGCGTCCAGCCTACGGAGAGCCGCATTATTTTCATCTACAAACATCAAAGAAAAAAAGGGATCAACAGAAGCACAGAAAAAAGAGGCAGCCGAAGCAAGAAAAGGATGATCAAAACACGCACCCTGTAGCTGCCACATGTTGGCCTCCAGCGCCAGGTGCTGCTGGATAAGGAGATTAGCACTATGCACGAAGGGCTGCAAAACAAAATAAAAACAACCATCCGAAAGGGCTCGGGGGCTACGCCCCACAAGAGCAGAAAACAACCAACAGGTCATCCGAAAAAGAGCCCGGGGGCTCCCCCTATAAGATAAAGATGCAAATCACTTACGTGCTCAGGAAGAGACTCTGAAGTTCCATGTGCAGTCTTCTGAGTCACAACTACCCGAGCCTCTCGCTTGGAGAGATTCGGCTCGTCATCCTCAGAGTTGGCCACCACCTGAGAGGGAGGAGTCGTCGGCTTTGACTCCCCTACGACCTCCTGAGTTCGCTCACTAAGAGAACCCTTCGAGGAGTGTCTGCAAAGGAAATATTGATCAAGACACGAAGAAACATTGCACATGACAGAACAAAACGTAGCCGAAACTACTTACGAGTCAATGTCTGACAAGTTGAAGACCGGTGTTGCCTTCTCCTTCTTCTTCTTCTTCTTGGCCGGCGGCTGTGGATCCATCGCTCTAAGGGGCACAGCCGGAAACGGTGCGGAAGAAGCACCATCATCCTCGCCATGCCGCTCAAGGAAGGACGGGCCCCTCGGAGTTGGCGAGGTAGACGCGTCCGAAATTCGCTCTGCGAGCACTTTCGGGTCTGCTCCTCACTCGCCTCAAGAGCATTCGCAGTCGGCGACTGAGCCGAAGGAAGCTCATACTCGGAGTCCACCTCCTCATTATCTGGTGCCTCCCTAAATTTCTCAGGCAGAGGAAGCATAGACCCCGTAACCTGGAGGCTTTGCAAGCAAAAAATGACAATAAGATGAGAAACTGCAACAAACAAAAAATACACGGAAAGGCGCAACGCGCATGAACAAACTTCACCTTCGAAGCCCCTTTACTGGCACTGAGAGGGGGAGTCAACGACTCCCCTGGAAGGTCCTCACCAGCCTTGAACTTCAGCAGAGGGCGGAGGACCCTATCAAGATCACCCGAAGACAACTCTTCGGATGACACCCGGAGGAGTTAGCTTCCGTGATCTCAGGATGTTTAATCAAGCTTTGCTAGCTCGCCAAGGCTGCCGCCTCCTGTAATTTCCTAACATCCTTTGTGCCCGCCTCCTTAAAGCTAAGTACTATCCCTCGGGAGATCTTCTTGACACGGTCTTCATCCAGCAACAATCTCAATCGTGGCAATGAGTTGTACATGTCCTTGAACTATTGAAAAAGGGTATTATCTAGAGCATTAGTGATGGAACCAAGGTTAAAATCTTCCGAGACAATTGGCTCCCAAGGCTAGATGCTCTGAAAGTTTGGCAAAATGGAAAAAAATAACCCTTTCTGAAAAGGATTTCACAAAATGACCCCTCTGGATAACTATTTCACTGGACTAACCCTTTGGGTAACGCCCAACAGCAAGGCGCTACACTCTACATGCTAGCACCTTGCTGCTAGGCTCTATGCCTCCTGCCAGCATGGCACCGCCTGGCCCCTCCCTGGCCCCACCCAGAGGCATAACGCCCAGGCGCTATGCTTGTGTCGAGTAACGTCCAGGCGCTATGCCCAAGGTGTAGCGCTTAGCAGATAGGCGCTATACTTTAATGTGTAGCGCCTAGCAGATAGGCACTACACTTTGGGACTTAACCTGTCGCGCCCAAGCCCCCTCCCTACACCTCCCCATTCACTCTCAGGCGCCAGGAAGAACAGCAAGGAGGTTCCCTGCTGCCCCCTTCTACCCTCCCACTCAAATCCCTAGCAAAAACCAATAGATCTAAGGGATTTCACCGTGTATTTGCTCCCCCATCCTTCCTCAAGGTAATCCACTCCTTTTCTCTCTCTTTCATCCAATGAATCTTGCACAATATCCTCAAACTCTGGGTCTAGTTGGATTCATAATATGGCCTATTTGTGCATGTTTTTAGTTGTATTTGATGGGGAATGAAAGTGTGTTGTTGATTTGCATTGTATATGATGGTCGTATATGGATTTTTATGGATGTTTGAATAATATGCTCCCATATTCTTTGGAGTTTATTGTATCAATTGAAACAATGGCCACATACCACACACATTTTATTGATGTTTGGAATATATATGTAGGATGGTGTGGCTACTTGAGGATTACTATGATCATGAACACCGGGCATACTTGATGGCGGATAAGCATATGTTAATAAAACCATGGTTGAACTTCTTTGTTTTTATTTTTATATTGATTCAATTGTGTTGGAAAAAGCATAATGTTCGATCTTGTATGTATGCAGAGGCTTCGTCCCCTCAAGCTTCGGTCTCATGGCGCGTCTTCGAATGACATGCCATACGACGAGCAGTACACCGAGTACATCAAGCGTCTAGGCCTCCTCCCTTTCATCACGCTTGTGAGACGGTCGACGCTGAACCTCAACACGGCTGCTATCACCGTACTTTTCGACCGGTGGAGGCCGGAGACGCACTCTTTCCACCTCCGGACCGGCGAGATCACCCCTACTCTTCAGTATGTTTCCATGATCTTTGGACTTCCTATCGCGGGGGAGCTTCTCTGTATGATCACAGATTCCGATGGGTGGTGCAATGAGATGCATCTACTTATTGTCATGGCTCCTGAAGAACTTGAAGATAGGAGCAAAGATAGAGTCCCAGCAGGCGCGACATATGCGTGGATTGTGGAGAAACTTTGCGAAATGTCCGAACCCCGCCGAGGTTGAGGTGATCGAGACACATGCTCATGTGTACGTGTGGTATGTCCTTTCTAGGACTTTGTTTGATGACAACGGAGGTAGGACCGCTCAGTGGATGTGGCTGAAGGCACTAGAAAACTGGGATAGCAATATCAGCTGGGGTTCGGCGGCTCTTGCCTACTTGTACCGGCAGGTAATCACCTGTGCACTCCACATTCATGTGTATATGTCGAGTCCACACATATGCTATCATCACCTCTTTTTTGTTCACTTGTAGTTGGACGATGCCTGTCATAGGACAGGACAAAATGCCGGAATAGGTGGTGTTATGGTTCTTCTCTCGATATGGAGCTGGGAACGCTTACCAGTTGGGCGTCCCAAAGAGGTGGACCAACATCCTTGGCCAGAGTATAATAGAAACCCTCTATTCCTCCCGACTTGGGCTTACAAGTGGGACGTGGTATCGGAGATGACAAGCGATGTCGATGCCATGTACCTCAAGTACACGAACGAGTTCGATGCGATTACGTCCGAGCAGGTAGATATTTGTCTGTACGTCACTACCCATAATATTTACTTCACGAGTCAAAATCGATACCAAACATGTTCTTGTGATATGTTGCAGGTGGAGTGGGAGCCTTATGGTTGTGGGGACGAGTTTGGTATTGCTCCTGGGTTTGATATTAACCCGAAGTGCTTGGAGGAACAATGTCTCTAGCTCATGTGCTGCCCATTGATTTGCAATTGGGCGGTTGAGTTTCATATGCCACAACGGGTGATGAGGCAGTTCAGGTTGTTTCAGTGCAACCCTCCCGTGTGGAAGGCCACCGACAAGGAGCTTCATCGGTTAGTTAGCATGAGAACTTGTGCTCAATTGCTGTGGATGGTACTAACATGGTTCTTTGTTGTTATTCAGGTTGGGTAGAAAGAGGAAGAGGAAGATCAAGAATTGGGATCACCATCATAGGAGGCACGTCATGGACTTCCTCATTTGTGTGGAGAATGCTCGATGAACGGAATGGAATAGTAGAAGAGCTCATTTCCTAGTTGCATTTAACAACTACATCCATTGGTTTCTTTCTAGTACCCGTGTCTCCATTTGTCTGCCGTCCTATGAGGAATAAATATTGGACGAGCCAGTCCATTTCGATGACCTTGCCTACACTTAGTACAACCGGCAGGTCAGGGAGGGGACCGACATCCCGATTTCTTCCTTACTCAACTTTGAGGTAAAGTTATCGTTTCCCTTGCATTACTTTCCTTGCACTCTCATCTCTTTCTTGCCTAACATGTTCTTGTTCTTGACTCTGTAACGAACTGAGGTAAAGAAATACGCCGACGATGTCGAGGCGATTATTTATGCTTCCCCTAAGGGGAAAAAGGGAGAAGGCATGACACGAGACTTCCTTAAGGTATGGATGCGAGACTTCCTCAAGATAGGCATGTTCTTGTTCTGACTTATGTTGTTATTTGTTACAGCGCTCGGCCCAAAAGATGCGTCGGTTATCTAACCTGCTAGGTTGCCGCGATCCCGAGTACACAACCCCATCCGGTTCTAGGTCCAAGTCGACTACTGATCCGTCGACCCATCTTCAGGATGATGTTGAGGATGAGACCACTTCGGCGATTCATTCGAAATATGAGGTATGAAACAACCTTACATGCATTTAGTGCTTTCTGTTTCCCATGCATTTTCATAGCCATACCATCTTACATGTAGATGCCTCATATGGAGAATGAGACGGAGAAGGAGTACCGGATTCGTTCCGCATACCTGCTAAAGCCAAGGAAACAGTTCAATCGCTAGACGCCGGACGACTTCCGTAACAAAGGAAAGGCCAATGTTGACGAGCCGCCACGGAGGTCAAGAGCGACTAGGAGGACGAGAGGCCTACGGTATGATGATGACGACGAGTCGCAAGAAGAAGAGGAGGTGACAAATAATATACCTCTGAGGAGGGGTCGAGGCCCAAGGAAGCGTGGAAAGAAGTAGGTCATGTATGGCACAATGTTGATGACGATGCACTATGTTTGAGACTATGTATGGGTTGATGTATGGCACTATGTATGGGTTGATGTATGGCACTATGTTGATGTTGTTTAAGACTATGTTGATCTTGTTTGATACAATGATGTTGTTTGATACTATGTTGATGTTGTTTGAGTATATGTTGATGTTGTTTGAGTATATGTTAATGTTGTTTGAGACATATGTGCACTTGTGCTGTCAAACAGCTGAAACCAGTGCAGTTCAGCAGTGTAGCGCCTAGCAGACATGCGCTACACACTGCTAGGCGCTACACTAGCATATTTTGATTGCTCCAGAAATAACAGGAGCATACAGATATCAAACCGAGGCTAGCCTAGCGAGAAAAAACTCTAAGTCAGGGTGTAGCGCTTGTCTGTTATGCTCTATGCCCCTGTGTGTAGTGCCTAGCAGACAGGCGCTATGGTAGCAGATTTCGATTGGCCCAAAATTAACAGGAGCATACAGAGAGCAAACCGAGAGATCGCTGGCGTGGGAAAACTCTAAGTCAGAGTGTAGCTTCTATCTGCTAGGCGCTACACATTATATCATAGCGCCTAGCAGACAGGCGCTATGCCTTGAAATTGTGTTTAGCTCAGACATTTCCCTGTTTTGAGACTGACATAAGATAAATATGACACAAGACAAATAAAAGACGAGGGATAGCAGTTCATGACATACTCGAATAGAAGCACGTCAAACATGGTGTTCATGCCCTTAGGGGGCTTTACATACTAATAGTTCGACAGTGCTCAAAGTTCACAACATTGTCAACATGCTCAATGGGCCACGAGGCTCCGGCTACAAGTCTAATGCATAAGCCATTTTCCCTTCCTCTTCTTCTCTTCCTCTTCCTCCATGGAATGCCACGCCGCTCGACACACCATTTCCCTCTCCACATCACGAGCCTCCTTAGCGAGGCGCTTCTCTTCCTCCTCTTTCTTGCGGAGCTCGTCATTACGTTCCTTGCGCTTCTTCGCCATCTCCTCGTCACGCAGCGCTTCGAAGTAGCGCCTTCTTTTTATGGCAAAATCGATCTCTTGGATAGCCTTGTTGGATTCAGGTTGCTCAAGATCTATCCAAGTGTAGTACCTACATACCGGAGGGGGAGACTACAAGAAAATAGTGCATGTTAGAGGCTATGATATGGAATAGTTGGGACACATGAAGAACTGAAAGCTTTGAGCATACCGGTGGAGTGTCGTATGGGTTGCGTCTACGCTCGGGAGAGCGATTGTAGTTGGCACACATGAAGAACTCATTTCCCCAACTATCAGAATAGTAGTCTTGGGATTGCTTAACAGTGCAATCGGTTCCACACCAACAAATAGGAACCTCCTTCCCATGGGCCTCAGAAGTACGAAACGCCTTCCATGGCCTTTCCTCTTGGTCGGCGCAAGGTGGCCTAGCATTGACCCTCTATTCTTCTCTTCCTCTTCCTCTTCCTTCTCCTTTTTCCTCTTCCTCTCTTCCTCTTCCTTCTCCTTTTTCCTCTTCCTCTTCCTTTTTCTTCTTCACATCTTCCTCTCCGTCCTTCTTTTTCGCCAAGTCTCGAGCAAGTTGAACTACCTCTTCGAATGCCTTCCTCTTGTTCTCTTCCTCAGCTTCCTTCCTCTTCCTCTCTTCCTCAGCTTCCTTCATCTTCTCCACCACCTCCATAGCATTCGCCCAGAACTTCGATTAGTTCACACCTTCCCCATCATTGCCCTTGTTGGGTTGAGTCACCATACCTATGATAATAATAAAAGGTACAAGTTAGTAAAGGATGCATGAATGTGAACAATAATTGATTCAATGAAATAAGCATAGTATGTAGTAACATAAGCATGCAAGTATGAATATTTCAGCCGTACCTATTAACATAAGGATTTGGTCCTGCCAAGTAACCTAACATACTAGCCGGGTTAAAACCGCCACGCCCTCTTCCTCTTCTAAGCCCAAGTGATCGACCTCTTTGTTGTCTAGGAGCTTGTTGTCTAGGGACTTGTTGGCTAGTTCTTGGTTGGCTTGGGACTTGTTGGCTAGTTCTTGGTTGTCTTGGGACTTGTTAGCTAGTTCTTGGTTGGCTTGGGACTTGTTGGCTAGTTCTTGGTTGGCTTGGTACTTGTTGGCTAGTTCTTGGTTGGCTTGGGTCTTGTTGGCTACCACTTGGTTGGCTAGTACTTGCTTCATTTCCTTTTGCTCTTTTCCTTTAAAAACACTTTCTTGCATTGTGCCCTTCACCATTGCATGTTCCACACCGGGATCTCTCATGAGGCTCTTGGAATTGGTCATTGCCCGTTTCTCGAGCACCACCACGGCCCCATCCATCCATGTCGCTCCTAAAGCGTTTTGTCTTGCATCTTCCACGTTTAATCACTTTCCATTTCGGATCGGGCCATAGTTGAATCCCATGGTACTCCGGCCATTGTGATTGGTCCAAATATGGATGAAATCTAGGAGCCCATGTCTTCTTAGTAGTCTCAATAGAGAACTCACCCTCTCTCACCGTGAGCAGATTATTATAATCCAAATGTCGCCGGCGAGACACCACGAGCAAGTGCGAGCAAGCAAGATGAAGCAATGATGGCCTTCCGCATGTGCACTCACAAGTCTTGAGCGAGACCTTGAAATCTCGGCCTCCGTGTTGGACACCATGAGCCGTTGTACCTCCAGGCTCCGTAATTTGGTAAATTAGATCGTCATTATAATATTCCATGACAACTTGGGCATCCGATTTCTTTGACTGAAATTGCATCCAATCATCAACCTTAGGTGGGTACTTGCATTTGTACTTGTTCTTGTAGTCCCCCGCAATCTGTCGGTCCGTTTCCTCTGAGTATTTAAGAAAATACCCATTCATCATGTCGAATGTATATCGGACTATTGCCGTGACGGGAAATGCACGGACACCTTTGAGCAACTTGTTGAAGGCCTCTGCCATGTTGCTTGTCATTTGTCTGTTCCTCCGGCCACCGTCATCAAAAGCTCGTGCCCACTTTGTCCTTTCTTCAATGCTCCTATCGAGAAACTCTCGACCACCTGCATTGAGCTCTTTGTTGAAGAGCAATTTGTTGTACAAGTTTGAGAAACGACGTTCCGTGAAAGCGAGGCAACAATCTTGTAGATCATTGGCCAAATCCTTGCTCTTGCATGCCCTATAGAAGTTTGAACAAAAGTGTCTCATGCACCAACGATGGTGCAACGGAGCATGCCCGGGAATATCTTGGTCCACCGCATTAAGAATTCCTTGATGACGGTCCAAGATGACACATATTTCCCTATGAGGGGTTAATATCTTGGTTCTTAAAAGATGGAAGAACCAATCCCAATCATCATTGTTTTCCACCTCTACCAAAGCAAAGGCCAAAGGAATCAACCGGTTGTTGGTATCATTGGCTATTGCAATCAAGATAGTGCCCTTGAATTGACCGGTCATAAAGGTGCCATCAACGGAGATGACCGGCCTACAATGTTCAAATGCCTGAACACATTGCTCGAAAGCCCAAAATGCATGGCCAAAAACTCAAACGGTTCTTCCATTTATAATCCTTGTCTTGTTCCCCAAAGGTTCAACCACATGAACCATGCCCGGGTTAGCATCGGCCATCGCTCCCAACAACCTTGGGATTCGGTTATAAGATTCCTCCCAATCACCATACAACATCTTGAATGCGGCTTGCTTAGCCTTCCATGCCTTCCCGTACTTCACCTCATAGTGAAAGAGGGCTTTCACAAGCTCCATGACCATCTTGATGCTCATTATTGGAAACGACGCGATGTCATTGGAAAGCCTATAAGCGAGGAACTTGGTGGTGAGGTGCCGGTGTTCGTGCTTTGCATCCTTTCCATCCACCACCGGGCCTCGGCACATGTGAGTTGATACGCAACTAGATATGTGCCAATCGGGACCTCCCTTGAATGGTCTAGCACGCACAATCCAAGGACAACCTTCCTCCTCGCACTTCACCGTGTAACTCTTCTTGATGTCCGAGTGCACGATCGTGTAAGGACGATGATGCTTCACCGAGAATTCCTTTATCCATTGCTTAAATTCCAACAAGGTCTTAAACCTTGATCCTTTGCAAAAGCCATTATTCACGTGATTGTCATCTCGGTAAGAACTTGTCCTTGGTCTAAGCACTATGCCTTTGCCACCATCAACCGTGGCTTCATCCGCGAGACTAAGATCACGAAACAAAGGCACTCGATGGTCCCGCCCCAATACGGTATGGTGGATTTCGTCCTCTCTAGCCGTGAACCCCTCCTTGTCAACTTCTTCTTCGGGACCATCATCATCCGAGTCCGAAGCATAGCCTCGAGAATACGGTAGGTCATGGTCCATGTCATGTTGAGTGATATATTTCTCCAAATCACCAACATTGTTGTCGTGGAGTTCAACATCATCATCATCATCTTCTTCACCCTCACAATCATCATTGTCCTCTTCCAACACTTCGTCTTGGTGTCTTGAAATCGGGCTCAATGTTTGTCTCAAAGGAGGTTCAATCCATAGCTCTTGCTCTACGGGTGGAGGACTCCTACTATCCAATGGAGAGGCACGACAGTTCAAGTCCAAAGGCAATGAACTATCAACCTTCTTGGTGGCAAATAGCTCAAGAGCCTTGTCTAGTGATTCGGCCACCACCTCCTTGTATGCAAGCCAACGAGCCTTGGAGAAGATACGCATGGTCTTCCAATGGATATGCATTCCAAAACCCACATTATGTCTTCCCTCCAACTCAACATCACATGGTTCCATCCATTTCAATTCAATCTTCACTTGCTCCAAGACCTTGGCATAGGTGGTACTACGCTCAAACACAATATCTAACTCATCCAGGTCCGGTTCTATGTTGCCTTTCAAAAAGGCATCCTTGTCCACATGATGAACATGAACAATTCTTGACATCCCTAACACATAGGAGAATATGTTCATTAACTAACCATGACAAGATAAACAAAAATATACTAGACACATTACCAAACCATAAAGCTAACAAGAACACCCTCTCTTACATAAGCAAACCCTAACCCTACCAATAAAATTCCAATAAACCAAACAATGACATTTCAACAAACCTAAACCTAACTAAATGCTTCATACACATCTTTATATATACCCAACATTGGCCAATGAATCTAACAAATTTCCAAACATTTATCTCCAAATAAAATTTCTAGGGTTTCAAGCCAAGTCCAACCAAAATGAAAGATTTCAAGAGGTCAAAATGGAGGGGAATGAGGGAGGGTACCTCTAGCAGCTGGAGAGAGGCACAAATCCACCAAATGAAGCTTCCAATGTGAGAGATTTGAGGGAGGGAGAAGAGAGGGGAGAAGGGGGCACTTCCTTGCCATTCTTCCTGGCTGGGTCGAGCTGGGAGTGAATGGGGAGGGGTGGGGAGGGGGCTTGGGCGCGACAGGTTAAGTCCCAGAGTGTAGTGCCTATCTTCTAGGCGCTACACATTAAAGTATAGCCCCTACCAGATAGGCGCTACACCTTGGGCATAGCGCCTGGACGTTACTCGGCACAGGCATAGCGCTTGGGCGTAATGCCTCCGGGTAGGGCCAGGGAGGGGCCAGGCGGTGCCACGCTGGCAGGGGCATAGCACCTAGCGGCAAGGCGCTACCCTGTAGAGTGTAGAGCCTTGCTGTTGGGCGTTACCCAAAGGGTTAGTGCCAGTGAAATAGTTATCCAGAGGGGTCATTTCGTAAAATCCTTTTCAAAAAGGGTTATTTTTGTCCATTCTGCCCTGAAAGTTCAGGAGAGAAAAGGAAATTCCCGCAAACGTTGGGTATCTGAACTTATATCACAGGACTCCCGATCATGGAATAAAGAGGCTGTCCGTGACTGTTGTTTCCCAATTGATGCTGTAGACATCTTGAGTATAAAACTTTCATCTCGGATCACAGATGATTTCTTAGCCTGGAGTGGTGAGAGCAATGGTATATTCAGTGTGCGTTCAGCATATCGGATTGGTATGACAGCGAAATGGCAAGAGACTAACCAAGGACAGTCCAGCTCGGAACTCACTGGGGATAGGCGTGTTTGGGATCTTATCTGGAAAGCTGGCGCCACAGAAGGTTCGTATTTTTGCTTGGTGTGCTGCCACGGGCTCCCTAGATGTTCGTCTAGGGCTACACCGGCGTATTTATACTTTAGACCATGTCTGCGTCATCTGTGGTACGTGTGTGGAGGACGATCATCATGCCCTTATAGGATGCACATTGGCTAAAACGTTGCGGCATGAGATGAGAAATCTATGGTCTCTGCCTGATGAGGAGATTTTTAACATAAAGGGGAAAGAGTGGCTGCTCCATCTTCTAGGCAATATCACAAAGGAAATGCAACCGAAAGTTCTGTTCCTCCTATGGCGTGTCTGGCACCACAGAAATAACATTGTGCATGGTGATGGTAAAGCATCAATCTCGGCATCCGCCAATTTACTTGCAAATTATTTGTCCTCGTTTGCTGCTATACACTCCCCCTCTCCAAGCACTACATGCGATAACGGTGCCTCCTGGAGTGCTCCTGCAGTGGGCTCCTTAAAGGCCAATGTCGATGTTGGGTGGGATGCGTATTCAAGAGACACTGGGCTAGGTATTATTGTGCGCAGCAATGGAGGAAACACGGTGCTATCGGCGTGGAAGTATGTCCCAAACTACGACAGTGTGGAAGAGGCTGAGATTCTGGCTTGTCTTGAGGGGTTAAAACATCTGATTGACCTGCGACAATGGCCAGCAATAGTTGAGAGCGACTGTCTTAGAGCAGTGCAGGCACTTTCGTATGATACCCCTGAGAACTCTCGGAGTTGGGCTTTAGTCCTTGAGGGACGTGAACTTCTGAAGATTTACAGTGAAGTATCTCCAAAGTAGATCGTCTGAGTAATGGTACTGCGCATGTGTTAGCACAATTAGGCAAAGCTAGGTTTAGTGGTTATATGAGCTATGACATCCTGATTGTATAAAGGAGATGGTCATTAGCGAAATGGTGTAATCGTTCATGTAAACTTGGGGCAACAGGTTTTAGACGCACTTTTTCCTTACCAGAGTACCTAAGGGGACTGGAAGGTTTTTAATGAGACGACCTGCTGTTTGATTATTTAAAAAAAAATGTTAATTATCATATACTTCATCCATTCTAAAATATAAGATGTTTTAGCTTTGTGAAGATAATGTATTTAGACTTGTTTTAGTATATAGGTTCACTAGATTTAGAGTAAATCTACACACTAAAAAGTCTAAATGCATTTTCTTCATAAATCTAAAATATCTTATATTTTAAAACAGAGAAAGTATATATGCTGGACAGCTAGCTTAAGCAGCACGCATGTGTCAAGGGGCCGGAACCTTTCCTAACTACTTCAAAATATGATGATAGACATGCAGTCGTGCAGCTGGTTAATCAGAATATGTATAGAGAGTTGTCCTTTTTGCCTCGATCCAACCCACCGCTTGATTGTATTATTGATCGATTATATTATTGATACTTATATCCACCGTCGGTTGAACGAATGATCAATTATTCAACTGACTGATTGCCAGGTTTCTCAAGGTCAAATACATATATAAAGCGTGACATGATCGGCAAAGCATATCTGAGGTAATATATACATACTCGGTCAAGTTATATTTAACAAATTACAACATGTAAAGGTTTGAGCAGTCGTGATATTAAACTTGAGATATTAAACTCGACTAACTAATCAGTTCAGGTACTCTGTAATTAGTAGTATAAGGGATTCTGGTTTGCACAAGAAATAGCAATGTACAATGCTGCGGGGCCCTGTGGCTGCATAGATCATATATAGATCATGTTCCAAATAGTCCAAATCTGCATCCCAACTTGAACATATTTCTCTCCTCACCGGCTTGGATACTGCTTTTAATTATCGAGTCTAGCTTTTGCGACCAAGATCTAGGCTGATCGAGGACACTATTCTTTCTTTACAGCCAGTGTTGCAGTGTTGGTGCACTGTTCTTAAAGCACTCGATCGTTAGCCAGTAGTGACATGTCGCATGCCTAGCCATTAATTACTACCACAGCACCAAATTTAAATGACCAAATAAAGCATCGAGAAAGCCTGTCAGGGCGCTGGTAATTAATATATATATTATTACCCCTGCTTTAATTAAAAAGCTGAACCCGTAGCTTTCATTCATCTTTTCTTAGCAACCGATCCCTTCCCCTTCCGTACTTGTGTGCAACAAGATGGGTGAACTTGTACTGCATATCAGAGTATACTGAAATTTTAGCAACAAAATAGTAGTACCATGACTGACAACATGGGCTCGACCATTTTTTGGGGGAAAGCTAAGCATCTATTCTGGGAATTACTCCGTACGTGCTGCTAGAAGGACATGCATGCATGGCATACCATAATAAGTTAATTAACACCATGCTCGCGAAATTCCCAATGCTTTATTAGCTAGCTACTAATAAGAATTTTCGCATATCGGATGCACTGAAATGAGATTAGACCGGTCGACTTGACAGGGGCACAGGGCCACGACGTACGTAATTAAATACAGCTTGATCTAATCATGCTAGTAGCTCGATCGTGAAGCTCTAACTAGCTAGCCAGCGAGCATCCAGTGACATGCCGGCCGATTAATTTTCAAATAAAAACTGACGGCGGGCGAAAAGATCTACTACTAAAGTGGCGCGCGTACAAGTGGGTTAGGGGATTAGATTAACTATAGTTTAGATCAGATTAGCAGATCAGATCATCATCAGAGCTCGCATTAAGATAGTCCCTCGCGCGGCGCTCTGTCTCGTCCCCGGGCATGCATGTGCCCCTCCTCCTCCCGTGCTTGTCGCGTTGCGTCGACGTCGATCGATGGCCTCTCCCTGTCCGGCCGATTGGTAGACTATTATTAATTAGCTGGCTAATAATCAGATGACATTTTTTTGTTAAGGGCGCTTAAGGCGTCTCTGACTTTGGCTAGCGCTGGATCGGCTGTCAAGGACCCTCCCCTTACCCTTAAGCAGCCTAGCTAGCTAGTAGTCTGTGCGCATTACTGCTTTACTGACTGATTGATTGGACTGGGAATGAATTGACGCGCCAAGTTGCCAACTAACCGGGCGCCGGCCGGCCGGTCTTAATCTGGCCATCACCTAATCCGGGCTAGATACATGCACGGACGCACGCCGTTTAGACTCAATGGCCGGCCAGCTCCCGTGCGCTTTGCATCTCTCCCTTGTCATTTCATGGAATTTTGTGTCCCTCCATTTCGAGACGTCCTGGTCGATCGAGATCAGCTATAGTAGGAGTAGTAATCCAACCCCATCGGTCGACCTTTGGGTCTATCAGTGGGCCGGTCTGGTTTCGGCAAGTCAGGTTTTTTCCTCTTCTCCGCAATGCGTACGCGTACCTTTTCCTTCAAATATATTTCCGGATGTGATCCCGACCCAATGTCGTTGATCCATTATTGTCATTGGGGAGTCCTGAGCAAAACTGACATCGGAATAAACCAGACCGCGTCGGAGGGAGGAGTACAAAATTGGCTGTTCAGTAGTATCAGTACTACTACCTGTGATCGGTGATCCTCCTGCGCTTTGATTGATACGTACTCCCTCCGTTTGGAAATATAAGATGTTTTAGGTTTGTGAATAAGATGTATCTGGACATCTTTTAGTGTCTAGATTCATTTGAACCTATACACTAAAACATGTCTAGATACATCTCCTTCACAAACCTAATATTTCTAAACGGAGGGAGTATATTGTATAGTCTGACGATCAAATCGCCAAGGATATGCTAGATTAGTACTAGTACTATTACAGTTGAAGCATGCAATAAGGCAAGGGCAGGAGGACACTTGTCGACCAATGGACGAACGACACCCTCTTCTCTCTCTTCCAACCTCACACGCAGAATACTACAGAAACCTGGACTCTCCTCTTTTCGTTGGTGCTGCATGCGGTAGGGCAGCGAGGGGAGCACTGGTTGCACCGGAAGCGGGGCGCGGCGGCACGTGGGAGGAGGAGCCACCGCTGGGCCCGCGCGTACACGTGGGAAGGCGGCCCCCTCGGCGACTGGACTGGAACAGAGAAGGAGAACCGGAGATGTCACGTCAAATCTTTGACGCCCGCGAGATGGGCCGGGGGCTCCCCGGCGAAGCGAAAGGGGGCGGGGCGGCGGGCCGCGCGCCCACGTGACCGTGCCTGCCGGCGACCATCGAGGCGCCGATCGATCATTGCGCGCGCCACGTCTGCGGTCTCCTGCCATGTCAGCGGGGTTGCCGGGAAAATTCCTGCTAGAACTTGCGACAACTCGCGGCCGAGTTGTCCCTCTGGGAATCATGGGCTCCGATATTCGCCGAGCGTAGGGGTGGCGTGGGCGGTGGTGGAGAATTTGGAGATCACTCGGCCCATGGTAGCCCTGGCAGGGACCATCGGCGACTTTAACTGGAAGAAAAAATAGTGATTACATTTCTTTCTTATTGAAACATGCTTTTCGTCCATTAATATAGCAACTGATTGAAAAAGTTATTAGATCAGACAACAACGTCTAAAAGAAAAGATAAAAATACGAAGAAGAAAAAGAAGAGAAAACAAAGCCAACAACAGTGGCTCAATGAAAAAGAGGATACCTGCCACTATTGCGTCCTCCGGAGAATTCCACCACACTCCTGGCGCTTCGAATCATCGTGTACCAAGTAGCACCCCCTAAGAGGGAAAGCGATGATAACGACGCTGCTGCTAGAATAGTCCTAGGGTTTTTCCTGATACGCTACGAGAGGTAGGGAAGAGATACACCTGACGCCCTCAAGAGGGACGATGACAACCACAGGCGTCACCTTGTCGATGTCTAGACGACAAGGATTTCTCCCGACCCCTCAAAAAATCACACACCCCGTCGCTTCGTATTGCTCCTCCAAGCTAGCTGCCCACCACCACATGCCACCAAGGTCTTGCAGTCACCACCGTCGTCTCACCGTGACCCACGATGTGAGGCTCGTATGACCGAAAAAAGGAAACTTCGGCGGGTTTGGCGGTATAGTAACAAGCGAAAGGAAACTACCTCCACCGCCGGATGGCGATAGCCGACTGGATGTAGCAGTAAGGGAAAACCAGGCGCTCTCTGGCCTGGCCGAGCCCAAATGGACTCATGAAGCCCCGCGGCCACACTGCAACATGGGTGTCACTGTCATCGTCAACCCTAGCCCTTGTCCCTACTCCTCCGTCCACCAGTGGATCCGCCGCCACTGTAGATCCCCGTCTCCAAGTAGCAGTGCCATCGCCACCATGGTCACCCAGGGCCTACCGGACCACCGCCGGTATGAGGAGAGGCCAGAGCCCTGCAGAGCAGAGCATGATTTGTCCATCTCAGGCTCACCTGAGAAGAAAGAGGCCTCCAGTGTCGAATCCAAGCCCACCTGGCTCAGGTCTAGGCCACACGGACAAGACAGAGGGTCTGGCCTTTCAGCAGTAGCAAACAACCACTACATTCGACCTGTAGACCTACATGGCATGTAGGGCACAATCCTGACCTAGGCCCGCCTGGCCCGGGTCAAGCAACAACTGCCGCATCTCACCAGGAAAGGGGCATCTCCCGCTTCGTGGCCACGCGCCGACGGCCGACTGAGGCCCGTACCAAATCCCATCCAACAAGATCTAGCTCGCGCATGCCCAGATTGGTCCAGCACCCCTCGCCTTCGTGCCGTCCTGGGTCGCCACCACCGACCCCACAGACCACCGTCGTCCCCGTCACCAGCCGCAGCTCTCCATGGCCGCCTCCCGCCACCCCTACCATGACGAGACTCAGGAGCAAGGTCCAAGAGCTGCCATGGGCAACCGCCCTGGCCCCAACACCACCTCCACCGCCCACCGCCTCCCGGGGCACAGCCGCCGCCGGACCCTCCTGTTCTCGCCGCCAGAGACCAAACCGGGACCTACTCCCCACCGTGAAGAGTCGCCCCGTGCCACCTAGAAGTCCACGCGAAGGAGGGAGGAGAGGCCCTGCCGCCGCTGCCTACGCTGCATGGGCTTTGCCCGGCTGCGCCCGCCAGTGGCAGCGAGGGAAGGAGGGGGAGGCTGACGGCGGCGGGTTAGGGTTCCTCCCCCAATGGGGAGCATCACGGGAGCTGCCATTATCTTTTTTCCTGGAATGGGAAGGAACTGGATGAGAATTCGTACTTGTTGTACGGAGACTTTGCACAGCATGATATACTCGCACTCCACTCGTGTGAGAAATCGAGGTGCACCCATTCTATTTTTCTATTGGACGACGCTAGCCGACATCCGGATGCCCGCCGTACTTGGCAGCACTCGCCCAGAAATCCTCACACACCCCGTGCTCCCCCCGTCCCAGCCAGCCCCGTCACACCCAGGTGAACGACAAAACACCACAACACCCCCCGTCACACCCAGGTTACCCATCGTCTCCATCTTCTTTTCCTGCAAGTAAAAGAACCCAGATATCCTTCCCACCCCCACCCCCACCCCCTGTTCTTTCTTCCTCCTCCAGTTATCCATGGCTTCTAGATCTCCTCCCAGCTGTCCATCCCCCCAGATGCAACTCCTCTAGCTCTGAAAAAAGAGGACAGAGAGACAAAAGAAACCCCCCCAGATGCAACTCCTCTAGCTCTAAAAAAGGTAAAAATCTCCCCCTCCCATTCTCTCAGAAAGTATCCAACAAAATCCTGCACACAAATTAAACACAAATTCAAAACACATCCACAAACAAAAGCACAGCCATCCCCCAGATCCTGCCTGGGTAGAAAAAGGACACCAAAAGTGAACAGCAGAAAGGAAGCTTTCTAAAAGTGTGCAACAAAAAAAGTTCTTTTTTGTGGGTTCCTGTGAATTTTTCAACTTGATGATTAGGTTTTGTCATTTTTGACTTTTTTTCATCCTTTTGGTAGCTCCCTCTGGATTTTTGCATCTTTGATTTGCTTTGCCTCCCACACTATCCTCTCTCATGTGCATTAATCTGGTAAGAAAAAAGGAACCATGTTAGTTATGTAGAAGGGACCAACTTAGTTATAAAAAAGAACCAAGTTAGTTATGAAACAAGAACCAAATCAGAAAAGTATCCAGAAAAATAAATAGCATGGATGTGCATGTAGAAAAAAGAACAGATTACAGAGGCAACAAAGAAAAGTCCTAACCGTCACGTTTTATTTGTATCAGATGTCAACTTTGTATCTTAATGCCCCCCTACGGAAGATGGTGATGTTCCTGACATGGAGCCGTTATACTACACTCAGGCAGGTCCGGCAGAGTTTGTTGGAGAATCTCCGGATCCAGTGGTTGATGAGAGGACAGCGACTCTTGGCGGTCAGTCTGATGAACAAAGTGGTAGGGGCCCGCAATATAACAGAGAGTTGCCCCCTGCTGGTGACCATGGTATTCCCGCGTCTACTATTCTACGGATTCGACCACCTACCCTGACTTGGGGGAAGGTGATGTTGATGGAGCTGGCATGAACGTGGAGCCTTTCCTAGGGATGAGGTTTGACACAATTTCGAGTGCAAAAGCACATTATAATGCTTATGCTCTCAAGCTGGGTTTTTCTATCAAAGCTCACACACCTCAGAAAGGAAGAAACACAGATCAGATCGTTAAGCAACAGTTTGTGTGCAACAAGTTTCGTAGGCCTAAAACAGAGGAGGAGGAGCAATAGGAGAGAATGACTATTGTAGAAGATACCAGCCCTGTTCAGCTTGATGATGGCAATGTTGAAGCTCGGAAGAGTGATTCATCAAAAAAAAGTAGCAGCAAATTTGGGGTTAAGCGCAAGAGGGAAAGTATCAAACAAACAAATTGCCCAGCTAGAATGTTTGTCAAACTCATTGATAACAAGTGGCAGGTGACCTACTTCATCGCTGAACACAATCATCCTTTGATATAAAGGCCATCACTTGCGAAGTACTTGAGATCGCATAGGGGTATCCCCCGTGATGAGAAAGAGTTCCTGAAGTGTCTGCATAATTGCAACTTGGAAATAGGTTTATAACGTCTGACTGTTACTAAGTTGGATTTTCTGAATGTTAGCTAACTTGCTGCTGCTATTATGTTAAGTTGTTTCAGGGCATCCTCCTAAGTTGTTTTTCTAATGTGCATGTCGCATGATGGAGGTCATGTCTGAATTTTATGGCGAGGATGATTTTGTACCGTATGGCCCCAAGACAATATCAAACTTGCGGTCTGAATTCAGGAGTGAAAACAAAGAGTTCGACATTGGTGAAACACTTGAGAACTTCAAAGAGCTGCAGGCAAAAGACCCCGAATTCTACTACAAATTTTCCTTTGATTCAGAGAACAGAGTTGAAAATATATTCTGGGTTGATGGTTTGGCAAGAAAAGCTTATGTGTAAGCATATCACGATTGTGTGTCGTTTGACACAACTTTCTGTACAAATCGTTTCAACATGCCTTTTGCGCCGTTTATTGGCATAAATAGGCATGGGCAGTCTTTTTTGCTGGGTTGTGGTTTTCTCAGAGATGAGAAAGAGGACAACTTTAAGTGGATTTTTAGACAGTTCCTCGAAGCAATGCATGGGAAGCATCCCACCAACATAATCACAGACCAGGGCTGGACTATCAAGAATGCAATTAAAGCTATTTTCCCCGATAGTGTGCACAGAAATTGCCGTTGGCACGTGATTAAAAAAGCCAATGAGAAGCTAGGGTCCTTCCTTGGGCATCATCCTGGTCTAGCTGAGGAGTTCAATGAGTGCATTGATGAGAGCATGACTGTTGAAGAGTTCGAAGCAACTTGGGCAGCAATGGTTGTGAAGTGGGGATTGTCCGGGAATGAAACTTTTGTTTGGTTAAAAGTATACTCATACATGGGTTCCATGTTATTTTAGGGAATGCTTCTTCCCTTTCTTGTAGTCAACTCAAAGGAGTGAGGGATTCAATGCTGTCCTAAAAAGGTACATCAATCCCCAGAACTCTATCAAGCACTTTGTAAGGCAGTATGAGAAGATTCAGGCCAAGATTTTGGGCAGAGAGGGCTGCAATGATTACCGGACGGATGAGATTGAGGTGAGGCCATGGTCCCCATTCCCAATAGAGAAGCATGCACTGGCTGTTTACACAAGGGACATCTACTTGAGGTTCAGGGTGGAATCCGAGCTTATTGGGCGCTACAATGTGCAAGCACAAGGCCAGAACATGTACTTGTTGGTTCCTAACAATGTCAAGTGCTACCCTTATGGCTCTAGGACCTACATGGTTAATGCAAATGCTGGACAATTCAATTGCGATTGTTGCAAGTACCAGCGTGATGGTATCCTTTGCTGCCATGTGTTGAAAGTGTTCACACATGTAGGTATTGATGCACTACCGGAAAGGTTCATTCTTAAACGGTGGACTCAGCAAGCAGTTGAGGATGTGGTGCTGCCTGCTGAGCAGGTACAAGATGATGTGATGCCTGAACAGTCTCGGCAGAAGCTAAGGTTTGCAAACTTGTCTAGATCATTTGTGCAAATGGCTAAAATTCTTAGTGAATCAGATTAGGTAGAAGCTATTGCTCGTAGGCACATTCGGGAGATGAAATCTGAGTTTGCGCAATTGAACAAAGTTCACAAAAAGAAGAAACCAGCCCGCACAAACAGCGCCCCTAATGTGCCGCATGACACTGCAACTCCCAGCACATCGCAACAAACAACAACTCCTAATGCACCGCAACAAACATCAACCCCTAATGTGCATCGCCCCGTTTCTTCAGCTCCTAACATGAAACAATCAACGACAGCACGGCCCTTGCCAACAGGGCCGCGGCCGAAACCTCCCGGCAGTCACCGTGGCAATTCAGGCCCTATGCCAGCCCCACCACCACCTATGTTTACAGCACAGCAAACATCATCAAGTGTGCGGGGGGTGATGCACGAAACACCTCCTCCAGCAACTGCAACGCAAACTGGCCCCGCTGCTGCTCGACAACTAGACCATGCTAGACAAACAACATCGGGGGGTGCGTCTCCTGTTCAGCACTCGGGTGGTGTGGTTGAGCCGAATAGAGAACATTTTGTAACACTAAACCCTCCCAGTTATAACACTAAAGGGCGGAAGAAAGGAAGGATACCATCTGGCATTGAGTTGCAAGCTAAAAAAATCAACCTATGTGGTTTGTGTTCTAAGCCTAGACATAACGCTGCTACGTGTACTTCTAGGTTGGGCCATAAGTAGAGGATTTTTATATAGGGGGGGGGGTCGTTGCTCTCTTATGTGGTTTGAGTCTTGACCAAAAGGTTGTAAGTTTGTTATATGTAAGCTGGGTTCCTTGTTTAGAACAAAGTTGAGTTCATATTTATATAACCAAGTTTGTTCCTGTTTATAACCCATTTGTATGTAACCCAGTTTTGCATAAATATATTAGAAGACATATATATCTAAGTTGGTTCCTGGAAGTAACCAACTTGGTTCCTGAACATAACCAAGTTGGTTCCCTGGAGGTGACCAAGTTTGTTCCTAAAAAACATATAACCAGATTTCACTACAAGAAGAACCCCCATACACCAATATATACTTAACAACGAAATAAAGGTGCGTTGCAAAATTTTATCTTAAATACACATGCATCTGTTGTAAGCTGCATCCGTTTTCCAATATAAAGAGATCAACCCGATAAAACATTAGAGGCCTGGCCCATAATTATTCACTACTCCGTATATTCTTTTAACCCCAGGATCCCACACAATGTTCCCACGAACACGCACGCCTCGCCTCCCCAAACCTAGCCGCCTCCCTCTTCTCTACCAGAGTGCCGCTCGGCCATGGACGAGCTTGACCTTCCTCGCCGGTGAAGTACCTCAGGCTGATACCTCCTCAGACAGCTTTGTGTCCATGTACCACGAGATCCCATAGCAGCCAAGATAGATTTGGTACAGCTCCGATCCGAAATTCCCTTTCTATGATCCTCAGCTCCATCCTCATAACCCATGTTTTCCATTGTCCGACATAGACAGGGAGTACGTACGGTGGTGCCTGCATGACACAACTGGGTAAGGCACCGTGCAGTCACAAAATTCACCACCCACCTATGAGCCTCCGCTCTCTCTCCTATAGATGAATAATTTTGTTCTTTTGCATCTTTCCTAGTATTTCATGATTAGACCCAATTAGCCTGTCCTAATTGCTTTGTCTTATTCCCTCCGACTCATATTAGTTGACTCAAGTTTGTCTAAATTTAGATGAATCTAGACACTATTTAATATATAGGTTCATCCAAATTTTGAAAAATCCAAGTCAACTAATATGGGTCGGAGGAAGTACTAATTTTGTGAGTATGTAAATGTATTCTTATTGGCCGTTCATTCATTTTCTCTCAAATTTGTGAGGACTGATTATGTGTTCAATTTCAGTTAAAACAACAGGGATTTCTTGAATAATATGAGGGCGAGTTGGACAGACAGGGGTTCGGCAAGCAAGGGCATGGCAGAGGTTCGAATTATACAACTTATCTTTCCCCCGTCAGGCCTCTTTCATCCATAATATTTTACAGAAAAATGCAAGATTCTTAATCATATGGGACTTTATCCTGTAGCAGCATTTCATCCGCAAGAATACAACAAATGAAGATTCAATGGCATAAATTGGTAGCTACAAGAGGTGGTGATACAGCTGTCAGCCGAGAGAGCCAGAGCACACGGGGGTGATGAGGCGAATTGAATGAGAGAACGGACATGAATTATCAGCATATACAGTACTAACCAGGTTCTAGTGGCACGGGTTAGAAATCTTGGTATTTGATTAGAGAAAAGAAGTTAGTAAAAAGTGAGATTTGATACGTCTGCCGATCTCTTATTAAGTATACTAGAAAAAATTATTAGTTGTGCTTATCAAGTTGCATTAGAAAGCATATTGGATTCCTCTAGTTTTACTCCCCTATATAAGTACTTCAGATAGCCACTAAAAAAATTCTACTTGTGTCTTTTACATTCAATATTTAGCTTTTGTGATTCTCTGATTGAACATTCTATTCGTTAGTTATTTAGAATTGTGATCTATTGACAATATAGTTAATTAAAGGAGTTTAATCTTTTGGTTGATGGATCCGCTCAAATCTTGTTGTGGCTATTTATTTATCTAGATTTCAGTTTGTGTATCAATCTATGTGATAACCATAATGATTTATAGGTCTGATGATCTATTTCGAATGTGCAAGATAACAAAAGATGTCTTGCGTGCTCACTTACCTTTCGCATGCCACCATGGTGAGTATACCCAAGTTACATATTATTATGCATACTAGTAAAGTTCACTATATGCTTCGCACTACCTTTTACCACTCTTATACTAAAAACAAAAAAATTGTTTTGCAGGTTCCATAGATCAGCACGGGATCTTATTGAATATGAGATCTGAACATGCTAGGAAAAATGTTAGAAGGAATATATATATATATATATATATATATATATATATATATATATAGGAATAGGTAGAATATCAAATGTTGATGCAAGATGTAAATTGTCTATCTTCAAACAACTTTCATGTACAAGATGGTAGTTCAAATAATAAATATTGAATTCTTTGTCATGCAATATATTCATATTTTACAAGTTTCATGTGTTATGTACGTCTATGAACTATTTCCTTATGCTGAGAAAATAATTTACCATCTTCAAGAGAGACCAAACTATCAAGGCCACAATAAAATAATAAAGTAAAATTCCATTTTGTCTAAAATTCCTCTACCAACGCATACAGTTGTTGCTCGAACTCTGTAGCTATTTTGCAAAGTTTGTCCTATTGGTTACCAACGGACCTATATGTGTTGGATTGTACCCTTGCAACGCCCGAAAACGCAACACATTCTAATTCGTTGGTAAAAGAGCTAGCAACGCCTATATGAGTATTTAGATACAGATAAATGCATTGTTGTAGGCTGGGTCCTCTAGTAGTGTTTGGGCTACTGTTTTCATATAACCAGATTTTTTTTCCTGGAGTGTGTAGTCATATATGTCATCTGTCCACGATACAAAAAAGTGCATCCATCTATATAACCCCTAGTTTTGCATAGTGCTTTACCTTATTTCTTGAGTATGGTTTTCCAGTTGCTGTTGTTTTTTGGCGAGGTAACCCATGTGTGGGTCTGCACTTTTCTTATATTTGGCAAATTCCCTGGTCCATACACCGGTAAGCTCTTCCCGTTCCAATGTTCAGCATTGAACAAAGTGTATACACCGCAATCATAGCTGCATGATTTAGTAGTAAAAAATGACAGTGATTAGATATTACATGAAAAAGAGCAACTTGTCGTCCTGGAAAACATCATGTGTTTTGGATATACTCACGTTGTCGACTTATTTGGAGGGTTGATGTCTTCAACTTTGTAATCTTTGATCTGCACTGCTGAATTTGCATAGTTTTCTTCCCATAAGGTCTTGATGGGAGCAACTAATTCGTCGACAATATCATTGAACTTCTTGTCCGATAATGACCTGATCGAATCAAGAACTTCGAACCTTTTATCCCTTATGTTGATGACAAACAACTAGTAATGATTGACGGGGTCGCGCTCGCCCGGTGCCAAGTTCTCGAGCATGGGCATCATAACCTGTGTTTTCAAAAAACAAACCAAAAAGTTTATGGTGTGTTTTTTGGAGGGAAGATGTTAGGGTGTGAAAAACGGATAAACAAAGTGAGTAGAAAAAAGGAACAAAACCATTAGGAAAAAGCAACTTAGTCTTATTTTGGAATCAACTTAGTTACATGGGTGGGACCAACTTAGTCTAATTTGGAACCAACTTGGTTACAGGGGTGGGACCAACTTAGTCTTATTTTTGGAACCAACTTGGTTATGGGGGGGTGGTCGAAACTTAGTCTTATTTTGGAATCAACTTAGTTATATTTGTGAGACCAACTTAGTCTTATTTGGAATCAACTTAGTTATATAGGGGGTGGGACCAACTTAGACTAAGTTGGGGTCAAACTAGTTATATGGGTGAGACCAACTTAGTCTTAGTTTGAATCAACTTAGTTATAGGGTGTGGCCAAATTGGAAGTTTGAAAAAATAACTTACACTATCTTTCCTGTCGAGATGGGCAGTGACTTTGCCGAAGTGCTTTTTTAGCTCTCTCTTATTGTATTCCAGATTTTTAAGTAGTCTCTAAAAAACACAGGAGAGAGGCATTAGATGCAACATGCAAAAAAATAGAAACCAAAAAATGGTGAATGATACCATGCTAGGAAAATGTGCTGTTTGTAAAGTGGGTCATTACCGTAAGCCTCAGAGGCATGACAATCTTCTTAATCTTCTTAAGTTTCCGTAACATTATGGAATCTATTCCGAGTTCCATTATAGTATTCGACAACTGTCCGCAGGGCATCATGGAGTTTGCAAGATTTCTGAGTGTAACGAAATACTTTTCATATGATACAACTATTGGTGTATTGTCGATGTCTTGGCCCCTTTTGGTTCTTTTTCCATGTGCAGTAACTGTGGTGTACAGCTCTTTCACATCAGCTGAACATGTTTACACCCTTTGATCGACATATGCAAAGTAGGGTGACTTCACTGCAGGAGCCTGCCTAATGATTCTTATTTCCTGTACATGTGGGCGATCTCATGCAGTTGTGCTTCCAGAAGAATCAGGGTCCAATACAATGACACTTCCCACCCTTGCTGGCGTCTGGAAACCGCTCTGTATTTGCTCAACAACTGCAGCCTTAGGGGCATCCTTCGTAGAAGCCCTTTCTTTTTCCACCTTGTCAGCTGCGGCACATGCTTCTCTCATTGTTTCCTCATCCCACGCCCAATCATCGTTTATCCTTTCATCGTTCAGGTTGACCGGTGTTATGCTTGCTAAAGTTGAATGGCCTGGAATTATGCACTTGTTTTCTTCCTCCTCTGGGCTATCAAAACCCAGGTCGAAATATGGTTAATCACAGGCTTGATCCACTCTATCTTGCCAAGATGTTTTTTTTATCTGGTGGTGCAAACTTTGGCACTGGTGGTAGTGGACATGCATCACTCATTTTTGTGTTGTGTGTGCTGCATATTCTTGTAGTTTCAGTACTTGCGCGACGCAGCGGTGTAGTTGCGGTCACCTTCAGTTGTGTGCTGCCAGTTTTTGGAGGGGGCGAGGGCATTTTGGTATGACCGTAGGTGCTCCCTGCTGAAGTGGCAATCCCTTCACTGGCTGCTGCAGTATCTGTGGGCTAGGCGTACTCGGCTAGGTGGCTTGGACCGCGGCAACAGCAGTAACAACTGTTTTGGGCTTTGCCTTTAGTGTTTTAGTTACTGCCACTGCGTTTATTGGATCCCCTTCTGGGCGGCCACATTGTGCTGCCATCTTCTGTCTCCTAGTCCCTTGTGCCTGCCGGTCATCTCTTATATCCAGTTTCTGAAGGTTGAAGCACTCTACTGTTAGCTTGTGTATTGCGTCTTCACTTCCAATCATATCTACCACAGGGACATTTGCAGTGCGTGCCCTCAGATCCCTGTCTACCACCAAATGGAAGACAGCATTGGCATCACTCTTGCCATCATCATCATCAAACACAGGAGCTTCAATGTGCAGGTGTCCAACTTTTTTCCTTGTTTCTGCTACAACCATTCCTATTAACTCTGAAAATAAGTTTTGGTCTTCTGTCTGATGGCCTTGACCTGCATGTAAACTTTCTGCCCGTTCTTCCTCCGCTTTCCTTCTTGTTCTTTGAATCAAGCCCTACACTGAGAAGTCATCGAGCTTGCTCCCACAATCACCATCCCGATTTTCTATGTCAGTGCCCCTTTCCCTGAGGTTGCTGGATGGGCAATCTTGGTTTTCCTTTGGTGTCAGTCTAGCTGATCTTCTTGGCATCTTGGTCAAATTGCACCCAGGATCTTCCTCTTGTTCATCTTCTCCCCCTCCTCCATTCCCATTGTTCTGTTAGCTCCATCTTCTTCATCTTCCTTGCTATTGCCATCTTCCTCATCATCATCGTCACTATCGTCATCACCATCAGAACCATCATCAGGGCCGCTGTCATCTTCTTCATTGTCGAATTCTCCATCAGTCCTTTGCTTCTTTCTTCTCCCCTCAACATAGCTAGACCTTTCTTCATTGTATATATTCCCAATAGCCTCGACAAATGTCATGATCCTGTTGGATATGTCTGTGCATAGCTCGCCCAGGCAGATAGCAAATTTCCTTTTTCTCTGCATAAATCAAAAAAAGGTATAGAGAGAAATTAGTAGAACTCTAGTAGCCAACTTAGTTAACTTCATTTGCCAACTTAGTAACTTCATCAGCCAAAATTTAATAACTTCCAGCAGCCAACTTTTCAAAGAAAAAAAGTTGGTCCCAAAACAAAGATCAAGTTGGCCACACCCATATAACTAAGTTGATTCAAACTAAGACTAAGTTGGTCCCACCCATATAGCTAAGTTGATTCAAACTAAGACTTCCCACCCCCTATAACTAAGTTGATTCCAAAATAATACTAAGTTGGTCCCACAAATATAACTAAGTTGGTCCCACAACTTAGCTATAGTAAGAAGTCAAATTATTTTCATAGTATAATGAGCCAACTTAGCTGCAATATAAAGTCAACTTAGCTTTAAATATGAAATCAACTTAGCTGCAATATAAACTCAACTTAGCTATAAAAATGACCTCAAGTTATTTCATATTATAATGAGCCACCCCCTATAACTAAGTTGATTCCAAATAAGACTAAGTTGGTCCCACAAATATAACTAAGTTGATTCCAAATAAGACTAAGTCGGTCCCACCCCCTATAACTAAGTTGATTCTAAAATAAGACTAAGTTTTAGCCCCACCCCCCTGTAACTAAGTTGGTTCCAAAAAATAAAACTAAGTTTGTCCAACCCATGTAACTAAGTTGATTCCAAAAATAAGCTAAGTTGCTTTTTTCTAATGGTTTTGTTCCTTTTCTACTCACTTTTACGAAGTAGGAAAATCAACTTAGCATGTGATATGAAAAATCAACTTAGCTAACTAATTAGTTTCATATTAGTTCATATTATTGAACCAACTTAGCTATATTATGAAATCAACTTAGCTCTAATATGAACTCAACTTAGCTATAGTATAAAATCAAGTTATAACCTCAAATTATTTCATATTATAATGAGCCAACTTAGGTGCAATATGAAGTCAACTTAGCTTTAATTATGAAGTCAACTTAGCCTGGATAATGAACAAACTTAATGAGACAGACTTAACTGAAGCAAAGTTGGCTGGCCAAAATTTACTGAGTTGACTACTGTAGATGACTAAGTTGGCTTCAAAACTTAAAAGTGTTTTTTTAAAGTATACTTAAAGTATACATAGGTAACAACTTAGTAACATCCAGCAGCCACCTAGAAAAACGAATTATTACCTCGTTTGAAAAGCTCTGTGGCAGCTTCGCAGACACGAATTCTTCGGTTCTTGCCATGCCCATAAAAAGACTGTCTCTTATATAAGCCGTGACAAATTCTTTGAGTTATATGTTGTTAAAAACAGAAAAAGGATACAGATGGAGTAAATTCAAAAACACATTGGGCTTTTTAGGTTTTTTTTATGGGCAGAAAGTGCTTACTTTCAACTTTCCAAACTCCTCATCCCCTTTTGCATCCTTCCGCATGACAACCTGTATGAGTTTGTCGTTCCATGTTGTAGTCTGTATTGGACAGACTTCTTGGGACTCCACAACCTCGTCAATATCCAGGGAATCAAGATAAAGGATCTGCATTGGAAAAAAGGACAAAAAAAGTAAGTTAAAAAAATGATATTACATGCTGCTGAATAGTGTTAGTTTTAGTGTTAAAAAAAGATGGTGTCTCCACGCAAAATTACCACGAGATGGTGAAGACAACAACATACAGATTTCTTATTTACTCCCATTTTCTTTACTTCTGTGATTATTTGATCAATGGCGAATTGAGCGAAGTTTGTCCTCCGGAACTGGTTAAGGTCTACTAATGCTTGGTAACAAATGGGGCTGATGCTTGATGCTGTTGTAGGGCTCACAAAGCAATCGATTACGCCAGTAAAATATGCGCGCAGAAACTTCATGTCCGCATCCCCTTTCATTCCTTTTATCATCGTGCACCAATCGGCCCACTCGGGTGCTGTGTCACTCTCTATGTTGTACTCTTTATTAAAGAACTCAATTGCCTCTGTTTCCATTTCATATCTAATAGGGCTCCTCTCGTTCTTTATCCCGAACACTTTGATGTAGCTGTCTGTATTGACCGGAATACTCTCCCTTTCTAGTATAACAATATCGCTCCGTATGGAGTAAACATGATAAGACCCACATACTGAGGTCTACGGGCATCTCTTTTGCCTGCACCTTAAGCATGCCTCCCCATCCCCAATCTTCTATCAGATCTTTCTGATATTGAACTAGCAGTTGGTTTAGTTTGAACAACCTGGTCGAAGAAGCGCGATTCCTTCCTATCTGTAATTAAAAAAAGTGATCATGTGCATAAGATAACTAAGTTGGTCCTGTTTTATTGCGTGAAAAAAAAAACATAAAATGGAAAAAAGAAAGGGCGCACCGTGGTTCGTCGTACGCGGACAGGTCTTGCTGCTGGCGGCGCATGTTGCGCAGCAGTTGTATCCGCAATTGTAGAATTTATTCCTGAAGATGACTGCATAAAGTTACCCCACAAAAAAAAGTTAGCACTGGAACAAAAAAAACAGTTGTATCTTGGAAAAAAAAAGAAGACGTTTACCTGATGTCCAGTTTGTGCAGCTGGTAAACGCAGGCGGGCGCGCTTGACATTATCTTTCTTCATTTTATGACTTCGAATTTTCTGTAGGAGAAAAGCAAAAAATATGTTATATCCATCAAATATCAACTTAGTTATTTTCTAGGAACACAACTAAGTATTTTGCAGCAAGCAACTAAGTTAACTTAGTTAGATTCGAGAAAGAAAAACAACCAACTTAGTGTTCCAAACTAAGTTAACTTAGTTAGATTCCAGAAAACCAACTTAGTTATTTCTAGGACCCAGATTACTTATTTATATGAACTAACTTTTAGTTATTTCTAGGATCCAACTTAGTTGGATTTCAACTTGGTTAATTAGATTCCAAAAAGAAACAACTTAGTTCTCTCTAGAAAACAACTTAGTTCTCTCCAGAAAAACAATTTAGTTCTCTTTTCAAGAAATCAACTTAGTTCTCTACAGAAACCAACTTAGTTATTTCTAGGATCCAACTTACTTATTTATATGAACCAACTTAGTTATTCCTAGAACCCAACTAAGTTGAATTTCAACTTGGTTAATTAGATTCCAAAAAGAAGAAATAATGAACTATGGTATAAAAACTTGATCATATTGCAAACAGCAAAAAACATAAAGCACTTGAAATCTGGTTGTGTAAAAGTTAAGTAATATTCAGAAAATCCAAAAAAAACCTGGAATCTTGTGATAAACACTAGTTTTTCAGTCTCTAGAAACAACCTGCTGGTACTCTACTGTCGTCTATCGACACCTATTTTGTCTACAGGTGCAGGTAGACAATGATCGCTTCTTCGGCTATACTATACTGTGTGCTACTGCTGCTAGCTACCTCGCGAGAGCGAGGAAAACACAGGAAAGAACCCAGGAAAAATTACCATGCCCTTGCTAATTCCCCCTACTGCAAAAACACAGGAAAAAACCCGACACTCGTCATACATGCAGTGAGTGATAAAGTTTTCACTGGACTTGCTAATTCCCCTACACGAGTTTGAATCCATGCAGTGAGCTTTCTAATTTCCCTACACGAGTTTGAATCCATCATCATCATACGGATCGAGTGTTGGTTTACTTATGAGACATGAATCGATAGGATAACATGACATGGGTTCGTGCAAATCAAAATCGGGGGAAATTTTTGCATGGATTACCTCGAGGCGGAACCTCCTAGACTCGATGTAGGTGCTTGATACGAAGTACTCGACGCGAGGCCCTCCCCCAGATTCGCCGACGAGCTCCACCGACTCCTCCACCCCCGACGCCTCTACCGACGAGCTCGTCTCTCTCACCGTGCTCGATGCGCGGTGCACGATGCGAGTCCCTTCCGATCCGCCGACGACCACCACGATTCCTCCCCCGCCGATGAGCTCCACCCGACGAGATCGTCTATCTCACCGTGCTAGATGCACGGTGCTTCGATGCGCTGGTGCTCCGATGCGCGGTGCTCGATGCGCCGACGAGCTCCACTGGATCCTCCCTTCGCCGACGCCTCCACCGACGAGATGGTCGCCCCTTCGCAGATCTCGTCGAGCCGCTCCTCTCGTCGGAGCACCTCGCCGCCCCCTCCCTCCTCCAGCTGCAGATGCGGGTGCAACCTCTCTCTCCCCGTTGTCGTTGTCGAATCGCTCGCCGAAAAATGGGGAACGACGGAAATGACGCCCCGCACGCAACGGCTCCCCGGGGTGGCTTCGGTCGGCGATGCTTTCAGATTCGTGCGCGATGGATGGTCCAAAAACGAGTGCTCGGTCCACCCGCCAGCATCCGGATGTTTTTTAGCATCTGTGTTTTCTATTTTACTACGGTACAAAGGAGAAGGAAAATTGGAAAAATGATTCAGGTTGTTCCTAGTGCCGCGCAAGAACCAGTATGGTTGACGAGGATATTCGTTTGACAAACACAGAAAGCGGCCAGCGATTTGGATTGCCAAGAGATCTCTCCTAACCGAAATCTGCGAGCTCAAGGAACCCAAGCATATTTAACCTTTTGAAATCCGTGTGCAGCCAATTGCCCAGGGAATTGGTGCTTTTTTCTTTTGCTCATCGCAGAAAGCGACTGACAACAATCACCGTTGCATTGCCAAATGAAGAAGAAACGAAGAAGGAAACTACAGGCTTGTGATTTTAGTCTTGTATAAACGTCAACGTGCAACACCACACTGAACTCTTCATGCTGTAGACAAAATACACTGTACCGCATAAAAAAGAATAGTACTAGTAGTAATAACAACAATCACAAGTTAATCTGATATATTCTGATCTGCTGTTATCTAAATCAAAAAACTGAAAAAAAAAGTCTAACTGGTTAAAAACAAAAGCATCTGCAAGGTCACACAAACAAAATTACGATCAGAAGCTGCACAATAAGATAGGTGTTTTCTTCACAAATTTATACGATAAACACAGGTTGTATCTGACACCTGCAAAGCTGAAGGGAATCTAAACAAGACTCGCTATCTTAATCAGCAGTATGTGCAGACAAGCCTCTCTACTCTGCTGATTTGCTTGCTTGTCGACAAGCTCGCTGTCTGGTGATTTTTCTGTCTAAATATGGTCAGCACTTGATGGATCCTAGGGGGGCTGCTCAAGAAGCGGCCTTGGCAACATCTTTACTAGATCGGTTGTACTTCATGTGGCTCTTCACAAGCTGTCCAGCGGCTAGGGCAGCCAGGAGAGAGAGCTCGCCGGCAAGTACACTGCCGGCTACAATGGTGGCCAAAAGTCTAGCATTTGCGCCAGGTGAGCCATGGTTGGAACCTTTCACACCAAGGAGATTCAAACAGGCGGCCTGTGAGGCAAGACAAGTGCCACCACCGATTGTGCCCACCTGAAAAAACAAACATTGAACCCATTTAACATGAACAAATTAATATGCAGGATTGCAGTGCCCTCATGATTGAGTTATGAATTATAAAGCATAAAGCAAAAAAAAAAACCGAATGATCCAATAAGACATCTTGACTATAAAATTCATCATTTCAATGACAACTGGTGATGGCAAACTGCGCTGCAATCTACAAAGAGTGGGAACATGATTCCAGTTACCACGAACTGGAGGGAAAAAGGGATCACCTCAATGGACGGCATGGTCACAGAGATGTGGAGATCCTTCCCGTCATTCACTGCCTCCAACATGGTGATGCACTGTGAGCTTTCAACATTTTGCGCAGGGTCCTGGCCAGTAGCAATGAATAGGGCAGTGACAATATTGCTTGCATGGGCATTGAAACCTCCAAGAGCTCCAGCTACAGCTGATCCAGCAAGATTTTTGATAATGTTAAGCTCAACAAGTTTTTCCACAGTGGTCTTTAGAACACTCTGTACGACTCTCCCTTTAATTGTAGCCTCACAAACAACAGATTTCCCGCGACCTTCTATCCAATTTACAGCAGTAGGTTTCTTGTCTGAACAGTAGTTACCTGATATACCCAAAGTTAATTCATTTTGCAAATGCTGGGCAGAGAACAATGGTGATAATAGGCACGATACATCCTACACTAGTCCATCCACTATAAATACAATGTCATAAATAAGACTATGATAAGTTTGCTCCAAGACAAACAAAATTTAGCAGATTCATTGTTTCCTTTCATCACTGCAGCTTCTATTTTACACTTGAGGTATTGAAGCTAACAGGAAATGAGTACATAGATATATTAGAGTCCACCTAATAACATATACTACTGGAACAATTTTCTAACATTACAGCTTCACCAGATGAGGATAAAATGTCTTGGGTGCATTGATCAAATAGTTCTTTCAGTACGCCATGCCTGTTACCCAGCATTTTACTACGAATTCCAGAACAACAATGTTTTAGTTATCTCCTAAAAGGATGCATTGGTTTTCTGAGAAAGAATGCAAAATTGGCTGCAGTTTGCCATAACAGAGGAAAGAGTTGAAACCAGATATGCTGATGACATCCATGTCGGGGAAGTTGTTCAGCAGATATCCCAAGACATTCTCGACACCTTTGGATACCATATTCATCCCCATAGCATCTCCAGTACTGCATGTAAACCTCATGTAAAGGTTTCTTCCAGCTAGTGCACACTTAATGCCTTGAAGCCTACCAAATCTGCTTGATCTGCGGATACAGAGAAATTGAACTTGGTTGTTAAACTTCTACAGAAGTTTATCATTACATGCACAGAATTATTAATTCAGCTGAGAAAGAAGATCAATGAAACTTTCAAAATATTGGAGGATGTATAGTATACATATGCCTGATTCATGATTAATTTTCTGGTACTCCCTCCGTTCCAAATTATTTGACACAGGTTCACTGGATTTAGGCAACATTTTGCCTAAATCTGCCTCAATTAATTTGGAACGGAGGGAGTATGTAATAGGATAAGCAGCTTCGGCACTTGATGACAGAAATCACACAAAGAGTATGAGACGCTGGCAAAACTGCAACCAGTGTTCAAACATTTGCATCAAAGCAGAAAACACTGTGTAAGAACCAAAGTGCCATATTTTTGGTACAAACAACAGCCCATATCTCTTAACTGTGAATGACTTGACAGATAAAAACCCAAAGGAGGAAAGTGGGGGAAAGCTTAGATAGGTTCATAGGGGTTATATATGGTATAGTGAACTAATATGTGTTTGAGAAATCAGAGTAAATACAGAATTAGGAAAATATACACTGGACCATTAATCTGAAATGCAAGAACCAAATGCTAAAACACAAGCTAATAAAGAGGCCATTTGTCAAACTTATTAGTAGTACCAAATGCTAAAACACAAGCTAAGGAAGTTCCCATGGATGCTCACAAATGCAACAGTTGGTAAGGAGTGGCCTAAGCTAACATCTACTGATGGCAACAAATATTTCCATGATTTCTCAAGACTTTGAAATGACAGAAAATAGTAACATAAAGAACGCTTTATGAAACAGTGTGAACTAACAATACCCTAATTCTGTAGAGTACTAAATGACAACACTTAAAACTTCTGCACATGGACCGGCAGTTATCTAGAGGTTCCAAACAAGGGAGAGAATAACAGTCTAAGCTTCTACACAACATAAACTGGAACATAGCTACACTTACTAGGCCAACAATAAGACCCAAACAGCAAGTAATACTAAGCTGAATATCCTACACACCCCAGACGGGGAAAACATATGTAATGTGCATCCTGAAAGAGGATACAGTGCACTAGCTAAAGGTTAAAAGTGCACAGATGCTCCAAAGTTTGAGAAGCGCAAAACGACACTTTGTTGCCCCCTGAAGTTTTAGGAAACACAAAGCGACAGTTTGGGGGCAATAATACTGCAGAAAAGGTATAAAGTGGCATTTATCACGGTTAGCTAGTACCAAAGGAATGAATCAGGCAATATAATCCTAATGATGCTTTAATAGGCTGGTAAGGCCGTTGTAGTATGATCGATTATTCTATGCACCATAAATCGACAGAACATATGCATCCTGAACCAGTAGCTGAGCCAGATTTCGGAAAATGGTTGTACATGGATCCAAAAAAAAGTAATACATTCCGATTTTTAATAGGTATGTTGTCTAGTATATACGTACTGTATAGAGGTAAAGTTTTTCCTCCCCAAAATAATGGACGTACACATGTACACCCATGTATATAGCTGGCTCCGCCCATGTCCTGAATCTCTGAGGCTTTGTTCGGTTAATCCACCCAGGTGGATTAGAGTGGACTGGAGTGGATTTTGACTTGCAAAGGATTTAATCGACCTCAATACCCTTCAAATTCCCCCAAACCGAACAAGTCCTGAGGTAAGAATACACGTGCACCCGCTTAAATTTCAAAGTGCACAAGATGACATCAATTTCACATGCTCTGAAGTTCGAGAAGCGCAAAACGACACTTTGTTGCCGTTCCCCGAGGTATTAGGAAACGCAAAGCGACAATTTGGGGTCAATAATACTGCAGAAAAGGTATAAACTGGCATTTATTGGGGCTAGCTAGTAAGAAAGGGATAGATCGGGCAATATAATGCTACTGATGCCTCAATAGGCCAGTAAAGCCGTAACAAGTGCATGTGCAATACGCCCATCATCAACCATATGAGATGATCAATTATTCTACACACCATAAGTCGACAAAACATATGCATCCTGAACCTCTGAAGGAGGAATACACGTCACCTCTGAAGGAGGAATATGCATGCACCCGCTAAAGGTTCAAAGTGCACAAGATGACATCATGCTCTGAAGTTTGAGAAGCGCAAACCGACACTTTGTTGCTGTTCCCCGAGGTTTGAGGAAACACAAAGCTACAATTTGGGGTCGATACTGTCGAAAAGGTATAAACTGGCATTTATTGCAGATAGCTACTACCAAAAGGATGGATCAGGCAATATATGCTACTGCTACCTCAATAGGCCGATAAATCTGTTCTCGTTGCGTTAACCAAATGCATGTGCAATAAGGCAATAATATGTTGTGGCATCTACCCCATCATCAACCAAATGAGAAAGGGACTTGCTTCGGTGCGCAGTTCTACTTCGAGATATCAGCATCACACCAATACTGAGAACATCACATCACAACCAAAGAATGCATTTATGATCACTCACACTATACTAATCCATTGTCAAGATTGACTGAGAGTGAGAGACCTACTTATTGAATACGGCAGCCAGCGCCTCAAAATTGGAAGGTGCCGAGGTTTTATGAAATGCAAAGCGACAATTTGGGGTTAATAATACGGCAGAAAAGGTATAAACCGGCATTTATCGCGGCTCCCTAGTACCAGAAGGATGGATCAGGCAATATAATGCTATTGATAGCTCAATAGGCCGGTAAAGCTGTTTTAGTTGCCTGAACAACTGCATGTGCAATAAGCCCGTCAACAACCAAATGAGATGATCGATTTTTCTACACACAATAAATCGACAGGACATATGCATCCTGAACCTTTGAAAGAGGATACACATCCACCCGCTAAAGGTTAAAAGTGCACAAGATGACATCAATTTCACATGCTCTGAAGTTTTGAGAAGCGCAAACCAAGAATTTCTTGCTGTTCTCCGAGGTTTGAGGAAACACAAAACAACTCAGGGTCGATACTGTCAAAAAGGTATATACTGGCATTTATCGCAGATAGCTACTACCTTAAGGATGGATCGGGAATATATGCTATTGATACCTCAATAGGCAGGTAAACCTGTCGTAGTTGCCTTAACCAAATGCACTTGCAATAAGCCCATCATCAACCAAATAAGATGATAGATTATTCTACACACCATAAATCGACTAGACATATGCACCCTGAACCTTTGAAAGAGGATACACGTGCAGTTGCTAAAGGTTCAAAGTGCACAATATGACTCAATTTCACATGCTCTAAAGTTTGAGAAGCGCAAACCAACACTTTGTTGCTGTTCCCAGGTTCAAGGAAATGCAAAGCTACAATTTGGGGTCGATACTGTCGAAAAGGTACAAACTGGCATTTATCACAGATAGCTACTACTAAAAGGATGGATCGGGAAATGTATGCTACTGATACCTCAATAGGCCAGTAAAGCTGTTTTAGTTGCCTTAACAAGTGCATGTGCACTAAGCCCACCATCATGAACCAAGTGAGATGATCGATTTTTCTAGACACAATAAATCGTCAGGACACAATAAGCCTTTAAAAGAGGATACTCCATGTGCGCCCACTAAAGGTTCAAAATGCACAAGAGACATCAATTTCACATGCTCTGGAGTTTGAGAAGCGGAAACCAAGACTTTTTTGCTGTTTCCCAAGGTTTGAGGAAACGCAAAGCGACAATTCGGGGTAGATACTATCGAAAAGGTATAAACTGGCATTTATCCCAGATAGCTACTACCAAAAGGATGAATCGGGCAATATATGCTACTGATAAATTAGTAGGCAGGTAAGGCTGTTATCCTTGCTTTAACCAAATGCATGTGCAGTAAGGCAATAATACGTTGTGACATCTGCCCCATCATCAACCAAATGAGAAAGGGACTTGCTCCGGTGCGCAATCACCTGACCTTTTAAATATATACATGCAGTTCTACTTGTAGCTACCAGCATCACACAAGCAGGGTACTGAGAACATCACATGACAACCAAAGAATGCAATTTTTTATCATCAGTCACACTATACTAATCCATTGTCAAGATTGACTGAGAGTGAGAGACCTACTTATTGAAGACGGCAGCCAGCGCCTCAAAATTGGAAGGTGCCTCAACAAACATCTTGAGCTCTGCTGCCCGCTTGGCACTAGGCAACTTGAGGGCGGGTGCCCGGGACATGGCGTCCCGGAGCAGCACGCTGACGGCACCCCCGGACGCTGCAATAGCCCTGCATCCGCGGTTGACGCTGGCGACGAGGCATCCCTCGGTGGTGGCCATGGGGACATGGTACTGGCGCCCGTCCAGGAGCAGCGGGCCGGCGACCCCGACTGGCAGCTGCACGTATCCGACGGGCATCTCGCAGCATTGCCCCAGGATTGCCTGGTAGTCCATCCCCTCGAACGGGAGCCCCTCCACGCCCCGCCCAGTGATCCGCCGCAGCGCCTCCCTCCTCAGCCTGGCGGCGCGGCGGCAGTCCCCGAGCCGCGACTCGAGGCGGTGCGACGGGAGCGCCCCGGACACCACGGCCGCGACGATCTCCTCGTCCCCATCATCCGGCCCGTCAGGCATTGGCGCGGGCGCGACCGCCGCCGGCGAGCGGCGGGAGTCGCCGTCTCCGTCGCCGCTGGCAGGGGGCTCGGACTGCGCGAAGGACACGCCGAAGAGGCTAAGGAGGTAAAGGACGGAGCCGAGCTGGCAGACGACGGTGGCGAACTCGCGGCCGCCGAGGGGGAACCTGAGGTGCCGGTCCCGGTCGCTGCAGAGGCGGAGGAGGTCGCAAGAGGAGAGTACGAGCGAGACCATTGCGAGGCCGTTGGTGATCCGCATCGGGAGGGGCGCGGTAAGGGCCCGCCGCGCCGCCGCGATGCGTCCGCCGATCCGCCGCGCGTCCATCCGTCTAACCGCCGGGCCGCTCGCCGCGTGCGGGGAATGGGGCGAGGACCCTGGCAGTTACGAGCGAGCCGGAGTCGGAGTCGGAGCCGGAGCCGCCTATGTGACCGTGCTGCGATGTGTGCCGTGTGTGCTGCCGCTGCTGGTTCGGGAGGCGCGTGTCCCGTGTGCGGCCGGGCCCAGGTCCGCCGCGGGGGAGATGGTCGGTTGGTCGATGGACGGCTGGGGAGAGGTCGGAGAGGGGATCGGACGGTGCAGAGTGGGGCGCGGGGTTCTTGGTGTGCACGGAAAATGCAGGTCAGATGTTCGGCGTGACACGGATCAAAGGGACAAAGCTGGGCACGGTGCCCCCGCGGCCGACGTATGTTCTTTCTTTTCTTGCAAGCAGAGGAGGAAGAGGTTTGGTCGTATCTAGTAGTGACGAGAGAGAGCAAATATAACTGGTCCAGGGCCTCCTCCGGAAGAAATAGAGATCGGCCAAATATTTGTCGAGTATAATCCTGTCACGTCTTAGTTTTAGTAGTCTGAATAATGTGTCGAGCAGCGTGCACCTGTCCAGGCCTCCAGCACTATTTTCAGTTACCGTTTAAAATATAAGATGTTTTAGGTTTCTGAAGCAAATGTATCTAGACTTGTTTGACTTGTTTCTCTACATACTAAAATAAATTTAGATATATTTGCTTCACAAATCTAAAACATCATATATTTTAAAACGAGTAGATTAGATTGCCTCGACCAAGTCTCTTGAGATGGCATGATGACCGATTGGACGCAGTGATAATAGTGGATCACACATACAAACTCCGAGGAAGAATAGAAAAGGTCATGTTGCGTCAGTTGTGCGCGACGCAAAACCCTTGTCTCGATTTCCATTGCTCTCGAGTCCTTCTTGCTGTCATTTTTACCATTGTTCACGATCCGACAACTGCAAGTGGTATCAGAGCGCTCGGCTTGGTGATCATGGTAGGGACTCCACCGGCGGAGGGAGCAGCTACAGCGGCGGGAGCAGCGAGCCGCTCACACGCGAGGTCAGTGACCCTGGTGTGCGTGTGCTCCCAAAGCCGTAGCAGGAGCATGAACAGGCAATGCGGCAAGATCGTCGTTAGGGAGATAGTGAGAGAAGGAGGAGGAGACGGTGCTGTGACGTTTTCGACTCTCAAGCACACAAACTACTCTGAGTGGGATATCCTGATGTGCGTGCAGATGCAAGGGCACGGGGCTTTGGGAGGTCATCGACTCATGCATGGTCGGCGGGCGGCAAGAGCGGCAGGCGCTCGACGCTATCTTGTGCTCGGTGCCGTTGGAGATGGTGTCGCCGCGAAGGACAACGCCAAAGATGCCTAGGATGCCATTAGAGTCATGCGCGTCGGCGTGGGTCGTGTCTGCGAGGCGCGACTGAAAGTACCGACTTTGATACGACTAGAGGGGGGGGTGAATAGGCGACTACCAATTTTAATTTGTTTCACACTTTTAGGCTTAACGAGAAGGAAAGTTATCTAGATGTGAAACTAGGTGGACAATCTATATGCAAGATAACTTACAACAACCATAAGAACGGTAAAGGACAAGAAGTAAAGGAAGAGAACGAAGTAACCGGAGCGGGGATGCGGAGATATAATTCCCGTAGTTCACTCCCAAGGAGCTACGTCTATGTTGGAGAGATGTCAGGGCCACACAAGGTCACCCGAGCGCCACAAAGGCCTCACCTTCTTCTCCGGTGAGCTCCCCCACAAAGGAGGCCTCACAATCCACTAACCGGTGACCTTGAAGGCGCCAACCGAAACCTTTACACCAAGGTTGAGGGGGAAGCTCCACAACTCAATTGGAGGCCCTCAACGACACCTCGAAGCTTTACAACACAAGCCTTAACTCCGAGGATTCCCTACACCGTCTAGGGTTTCAAGAAACCCAAGAGCAACAAGATCCACAAAGGATGGGTGGGGAAAATCAAATCTTCTTTGGTGGAAGTGTAGATCTAGGTCACCTCCCTCACCTCTCAAAAGATCAAGTCATTTGAGTGGCTAGAGAGAGAGATCTAGTGAGGTGAAGCTCAAGCATTAATGGAGGAGAGAGAAAATATTCAAGATAGATGGGAGGAAGAAGGAGGGCGCCTTAAATAGGCCCCCTCCGCACTGAACCGTTACAGCCCACGTGACTTCACCGGAACTTCCGGTGAGGGGCCGGAAGTTCTGCCCAACACGGCTCCAACGGTCATCAACCCGTTGACGCCCGCTCCAAAAGATCGACCGAAAGTTCCGGTCTTCTGATGCAAGTTCTGGCCCAAGTTCCGGCAAATAGACCACTTCATATAGAAGGGTACCGACCCTTCAGCGGAACTTGGAGCGGAACTAGGGGCGGAACTTCTGGGTCGCGAAGCAAGTCTGACCATAAGTTCCGGTGCCTGGGCGGAATTTCCGCTCAGAACCTTTCTGGCAGGAGAACTTCCGGTGCAACTTCTGGCAAATAGAGCATACCAAAACAGAAAGTTCTGGGAGCTCACCGGAAGTTCCAGCGGAACTTGGATCGGAACAAAGGCCAGATCTTCCCGTAGAAAAATCCTGGGCGGAACTTCCGGCGCCTGGCCGGAAGTTCCGATCAGAGAAAAAGGGCTCCAACAGAACAGAAACTCGCTCTCTCAAGGAAGAGTAGGATGGTTGTGGCGGTGCATATGGGGTTTGTGCAAGAACAAGAGATTTCCCACAGCCTTCCGAGATGGACCCCCTCTTAATAGTACGACGACCTAAAACAATAAAAAGAGAGAAACTAGAAGAAAACTACATGTCGCCTTCTTCATGAGATCCTAAAGAGAGCATCCACACAGTTTAAGGAAACATCAACAATATTTTTCCTGAAACTCAAGCACACGGTTAGATCACAAATGGGATTGTCATTATCACCAAAAAAGCATTGGAAAATATAGTCCTTTCAATCTCCCCCTTTTTGGTGTTTGATGACAATCCCAAAGATTTGCATAAGATAGAAGCAATCTTTGCAATGGATGGAACGAGCTCCCCCTATATGTGTGCAAGGTAGAGAAAAAGCTCTAAGGACAAGACTGACACACATACAAGGAGGCTCCCCCTTCCAATTGCAAAGGTAGCACAAGTGCAAGGTACAAGAAAGGATAGAGATCATACCAGGCACCAACCAAATGTGGTGGAGATAATAAGAGTAATAATAACAATAAGATCTATAAGGCTCCACCACCATATGCATATGCCCATAAGATGACAACAAGAATACCACACACTCGGCATTGCATAAGATACCACATAGTCTCATACATAACAAGGTCCACAAGCACACATAAGTTCACAGACATAAAGAGGTCCACAATCACACAAATAAACTAGAGAGTTCGCGAGCTAGAAAAGATCAAAGGCAAGAACAAGCTCGCGACTCAACCCATGCAAATCCCCGTAGATAACCTAATAGACATCTTTCTCCCCCTTTGGCATCAAGACACCAAAAAGGAAGAGAATATCACTCTAATCGCCCCAACCATGAAAGGGAGGAGGAGCGGGCTCAGGGACCCAAGAATGACCAGTGACTTCCTCCTCAGACTCATCCTCAGACCAACGACAGTTGTCGCGAATCCAATCATCCCTGGGAGCAGTGACAGAGCTAGTGACCGAAGAGCAAGGTATGTTGAGAGCAGTCATGATGGCCTTTTGGCGTTGAACACTGTGTCGCTGGTCGACATACGCCTGATACTCGCGGTTCTAGAGAAAGCAGAAAGTCTTCTTCACCTTCCCAAGCAGCTTCTTTGCCCAAGATGGCTGCCTCTGGAGAGAAGGACCACCAGCACTAGAGCCACCAGGAGCAGAGGAGGGACCACTAGCTTCATCTCGAGCCTTCTAGAGAGCTTCTTCCCTTTCTTCTTGAGAACGAGGCTTTTGGTGTTTACTCACACGCAGCTTCTTATCCTCATGAATGGTGATGTGGGCTTCAGAGAAACGAGTACCAGTCAGCTCAAGCCACTTGTGATTGATGAGAGTCTGAATATAGGGAGCGTAGGGGCAAGATCGCTTGTCAACAATAGCCTGCCACATCTCTGTGTAGATAAAGTGCATGACATCCATTGGCCTGTCAGTGTCACGGCGAAGATAAGTTTGATGCATGAGATCAACCGGATAGGCATGAAACTGATCAAAGTTGCCAGCCTTGGGAGAGATGGTGTTCAAGTACACCCTGCGCATGATGTCATAAACTGGCTGCAGATGATTCACAAAACCAACAGTGCCCCACCCTTCAATGTAGAGAGGCTCTAGGACCTCAGGATCAGCAGCTTGGGCGGTATGAACACGCCAACCATTTGCTCCTTTGCCAGGCTGAATGGGATAGCCAAGGAGCTTAGCAAACTCGGACCAATTAGCGGTAAGCAACACGCCATTAGTCATCCACTTCATCACACCTTTAGTAGAGGAGCTCATGTTCAAGTGAAGGGTTGTATAAAACTGAGCAATAGCAGTCTCATCGAAGTTCTGACGGTGCTCCATGAGGGGAATCAGCCCAAACCTCCTGCAAATATCGAGAGCCTCGCCAAAATATGCATGTTCTCTTCCATGTGAGCCACATTGATGTACTTAGGAGGAGCAACCACAAACCTTGTCTTTGTAGCATAGATCTCAGCAAAGATTTGTTCCTGATGACAGTTGTGGAAAAGAGGATCCAAGCAGAGACGGTCATGAGGAATGAGGTAGGGATCCTTACGCCTGAATTCAGAGTAGGCCTTCTGAGACCATTTGGAGATCTTGGACTTGGATTTGTCAGGCCCAGCGGCAATGGTCTTCTGAGAGGCAAGAACATGCCTCTTCCCTTCAGCATCAGCAGCACGACGAGCAGCAGCAGCCTTCTGACGGATAGTCTGAGTGGATGGACGCACCACCTCAACGTCTTCTTCATCGATATCAGGAGGAATATCAGAGGATGGTCGACGAAGACGCTTGCCTTTGCGGGAACCACCTTGCCCTGAGAAGAAAGCAAAAGAATAGGGAGGTAAGGTGGGGTAAGTGCACAAGTTCGGAAGAAGGAACAAAAAGGAGATTGGAAAAATACAATCGGGAAGAAATTGCACTGTCGCCGGAACTTCCACTGAAGCGCCGGAACTTCCGGTGAAAACGATCCACCGGAAGTTCCGGTCGTGGCTCACCGGAAGTTCCGGTGAGACCACGAACTGGCGGTTCAAAGGAGGAAGTTCACTAGATCTAGATCTACAAGCCACAAATTCAAAAATTTCCAAGAATATATTGGACCAATCTACCCTAGCATGATTCCCTAGGCCTACCAAGATCTCCCAACAAGTTCTAGCCAAAGAACTAGCCTAGACAAGGTGAGCCCTAACTCAAGCAATGGTAAGAGAGCTAGATCTCCATTAATGGAGGGAGTTGAGGGCAAATACCAGAGTCCATGGTGGGAGATCTAGGTGAGGAAGGTTCCCACGGAGCAGATCTGAGGAGGGGTGGCCGGAGGCGAAGGGGCCGGAGCTCCTTCGCGGAGAAGTCCTTGTCGGCGGCTGCTCCAAATAGAAGATGGGTCTTGGGGAAAAAAGGAAGAAGATCCTGTTTTCCCCTAGGGACCACCTTATATAGGACAGAGAACACCACCGGAAGTTCCGGTCAGGGACCGGAAGTTCCGGGTCAGGCTGAAAAATTCCAGGTCAGCAGGTGGTTCAGACGAACAACGAGCTGACCGGAAGTTCTAGCAGCTGATCGGAAGTTCCGGTGACGCCAGAAAAACTTTCTCAGGTTTGGAAGAAAACAAGGAAGAACTTGTGTAGGGAACAGAGAGGGCTTGATGAAAGGAAAGGCTTGGGATAGAGAGCTCAAACTGTGAAGAACCAACAACAAACCAAATCAAAAGGAAAACACAATAATAACCAAGCACAAGAAGAAGCAATAGACACAAAAGGGTCGGTGGCCGAGGCCACCTTATATAAGAGTAAATGGCTTGACACCGCGAGGATATATCTTGGGTTCATTACCAACACTCATCAAGAAGCTCAAATGGTCTCCTTTAGAGACTATAGAGTATGAAAACTTTAATGTGCGCATAATAGGGATAGTGTTTGTTCATAAGAGGAACTACACTCCCCCTAAATCCATGCCTACATCCAAACAAGATACACATTGAGACATGGGTAGGTGTGCAAGATACTCAAGCAACATTGCTCGAATCAATGATATTTAGCTCATGCCTTAACTCTCGGAACCTTGCTTCATCAAGAGGCTTCGTGAAAAGATCCGCAAGATTTTCCTTGGTGGGAACATACTCCAAAGAAATGTCTCCTCTAGCAACATGGTCCCGAATGAAATGATGACGAATCTCAATGTGCTTAGTCCGGTTGTGTTGCACGGGGTTGTGAGCAATAGCAATGGCACTCTCATTGTGACAAAGAAGAGGCACCTTGTCAAAAGATAGTCCGAGATCCTTCAAAGTTTGCTTCATCCATAGCAATTGAGCACAACAACTTGCGGCGGAGATGTACTCAGCTTCGGCAGTGGACATAGACACACAGTTTTGCTTCTTCGAGGACCAACAAACCAACGATATTCCAAGAAACTGAAAAGCTCCGGAGGTTGAATTTCTTCCCAATTTGTCACCAGCCCAATCCGAGTCCGTGTATCCAATAAGGTCAAAGCTGGCTCTCTTGGGGTACCACAACCCAAAGTTTGGGGTATGAACTAAATATCGAAAGATTCTCTTGACCGCCACCATGTGGCTTTCTTTTGGTGCGACTTGGAATCTTTCACACATACCCACACTCAACATAATATCCGGTCGGGATGCACAAAGATAGAGCAAAGAACCAATCATAGAGCGATAGAGTTTTTGATCCACATCCTTACCCTTGGGATCGAGATCAAGATTAACCTTAGTTGGCATGGGAGTCTTGGCACCTTTGACTTGATCAAACTTGAACTTATTGAGCATGTCTGGATGTATTTGGCTTGGTTGATGAAAGTCCCTTTCCTCAATTGCTTGACTTCAAACCCAAGGAAAAACTTCAACTCCCCCATCATGGACATCTCGAAGCGATCGGTCATGATCTTGGCAAAATCCTCATTAAAAGTTTTGTTAATAGACCCAAAGATAATATCATCAACATAGATTTGGCATACGAACAAGTGGCCTCCAACTTTCTTAGTAAAAAGAGTGGGATCAATAAGGCCCACTTCGAAGCCACAGTCTAACAAGAGCTCCCTAAGGCAATCATACCACGCACGTGGGGCTTGTTTGAGGCCATAGAGTGCCTTATTGAGCTTGTAGACATGGTTCGGGAAAAGTGGATCCTCAAAGCCCGAAGGTTGCTTGACGTATACCAACTCTTTCAAAGGACCATTAAGAAAGGCACTCTTAACATCCATTTTATGGAACTTGAAGTTATGATGAGTAGCAAAAGCAAGAAGCATACGAATGGATTCAAGGCGAGCAACGGGAGAATAAGTTTCACCATAGTCGATGCCCTCAACTTGTGAGTATCCTTGGGCAACTAACCTTGCCTTGTTGCGCACGGCAATTCCATTCACATCACACTTGTTCTTGAAAACCCAGTTGGTTCCAATGACGTTTTAACAATCTTTGGGCTGCTCAACCAATGTCCAAACATTGTTCCTCCTGAATTTGTGAAGTTCTTCGTTCATAGCATCAAGCTAATCATCATCTTCAAGAGCCTCGAAAACTTTCTGTGGTTCCACAAGAGAGATAAAAGCATGGTGAGAGCTAAAGGAGGCTAGTTGCCTCCTAGTAGTGTAACCTTTATTGAAATCTCCATAAACATTATCAAGGATATGTCCATCTCGAACGAGCTTGGCGAGACGATAGGCTTGACGGCGGGCTTGTGCTTCAACACGAGATTCTTGAGCAACCACTTGGTCATTGCCACCAATGGAGCCCCCGCCTTGACTATAAGCACGAACACGAGGATCATCTTCATCAATCTCCATGTCGGGGGAGTCATCATTTGGAGTAGATCCTTGAGTATCATTGGCTTGCCCTTGATCTTGACGATCTTGACCTTGAGGAGAGCCGTGACCTTGAGGAGGAGCCCCATCTTGGGGAGTTTGATGTAGTTGATGAAGAGCTTGACCTTGGGAGGTGCCTTGAGAAGGAGCCCCATCTTGGGGAGGTTGATGTTTTTGATGAAGAGCTTGATCTTTGGAGCTTTGAGAGTCATGAGCATGGGAAGCTTCGGAAGAGCTTGAGCCAAAATAGTAGGTCCTTGAGAGGCAAGATGATCTTGTGAGAGTGAGGGCTCCACTTGAGTAGAGCTTGGTCCTTCTCCTTCGTCCACAAGGGGATCCTCAATGGGGAGGTGGAAACCCACACCCATTCTTCTTATGGCCTTAGGAGGAATTTCATCACTTGGACCACAAACACCGTCTTGCCTAACAAGGGACTCATGATTTTCATCAAACTTCACATTGCTTGTCTCTTCAACTCTTCCATTGGCTTTGTTGTAGACTCTATAAGCATGGGACTGATTTGAGTAACCAACGAAAATTCCTTCTTGAGCCTTGAATTCAAACTTGGACAAATGAACTCCTTTCTTGAGAATGTAGAACCTGCAACCAAACACCCGAAAGTAGCTAACATTTGCCTTTTTCCCAGTGAGGAGCTCATAGGGGGTCTTGTTCTTCTTCTTGCGGAGATGGAGCCGGTTGGTTGCATGGCAAGCGGTGGAGATGGCCTCGGCCCAAAAGTTGTATGGAGACTTGAATTCAGCTAGCATAGACCGAGCCGCATCCATCAAAGTGCGATTCTTCCTTTTGGCAACTCCATTTTGTTGAGGGGTATAGGGACTGGAGTATTGATGCTTGATTCCTTCATCACTAAGAAACTCATCCAAGGTATAGTTCTTGAACTCGGTGCCATTGTCACTTCTAATTGAGAGAATGGTTGCATGTTGTTTCCGTTGAACCTCATTAGTAAAATCGATGAAGGTTTGTTGAGTCTCACTCTTGTACTTGAAAAATAACACCCAAGTGTATCTTGAGAAATCATCCACAATAACCAAGCAATAATTCTTGCCTCCAAGACTATCATGAGAGGGTGGAACAAAAAGGTCCATATGCAAGAGCTCCAAACATCTCTCCGTGGTGATTTGATTGAGCGCTTTATGAGGAGTTTCATGCATATTCCCTTTAATACAAGCCCTGCAAACATGATCTTTGGCAAAAGAAACATCGTTAAGCCCAAGGATGTGGCCCTCAGAGTGAAGTCTTTGCAAAGTTCTCATGTTAACATGGGAGAGACGGTGATGCCACAACCAGCCCTTGTCGGCTTTAGCATAGAGACATAGAGCATGAGGAGTAGTGGTCCCTGAATAGTCCACCACGTACAACTCATGCTCTACATATCCTACGAAAGCCACCTTGAGAGACTTGCTCCACATGAGGACCACAAAATGCACATTAAAGAAAGAAGAAAGACCCATAAGAGCAAGTGCACGAACTGAGAGTAAATTGTAACCAAGAGTTTTGACAAGCATGATGTCAACCAAGTATACATCCGGGGTTACCACCACTTTGCCAAAGCCCAAAACCTGAGAACTTGTTTTATCACTGAAGGAGACCATGGTGTTGGCAATATTTGGCCTCATCTCTGTGGTGACCCAGTATACCACTGCATGTGTAGTACACTATAGTCGTTGACATGACATATACAGAACACCGTTCCGTAAATATCACATCCCTCAGAGTGGTACAACAGAAACATTGCGGGTCCATATTACAAAAGTACACACATTATTATTATTACAATACCGGAAGTTCAAGACTTCCGAAAGATCCAACTTACAAACCAAAATATAAAGTGTTCAGCGGAAATTTAAAAGTAACAACTCCGACTAGGAGTGGGGATCAACAGCTTATTCTATAGATTTCATGCTGCTCGGCTCCGTTAGTTACTACTAATTTAGACACTTAAGTGGACTCATTCCCATCGACACCGTAGCGGATCCCGTAATCCATGCCTTTAACTCCTCCGGATAGATCAGGTTCCTCGTAGAACACGTCTTCTTGGCATTCGGCTGCATACATTGGCACGTCTTCGGATCCTCAGAGTCTAAGAAAGGGATCAAAGGAAAGAATGAGTAACAGCGTTACCCAACAAGTTCATTATATGCAAGGTGGGAAGTTTGATGCTCTAACTACCACCTCGGATGATAAATCCTTGACACTAAGAAAGATTTTATTCCGAAAAACTATGACAATCAGCCTTCACAGGTTGACCAGAACTTTCATGGAGTTCCTTTCCTGCCGCGTTCATAGCTCCTTCCGGAACAAGGAGTAACAAGTTACAATTCTTACACTCTGTAGAGGTGCGTTACTTTACCCATGAGAGATCAACTCCTTGTTGCACAACCGGGCATACTTTCCCGTCCACAATTCCATGATGTGGGGCCCAGTAGTTGGTCCAAGCCAATCACTGCCCTCTTCGCGACCCCGCATGCCTCCTTGGTGTACACCATGCCCACATAATGAATTACGGCAATGGTTTGTACAAACCGTTAGATGCTAGAATTATCGTGGGACGATGAGGGTTCCTACCCATATGCTACATATCCTCTATGAATTACCAATTAATATGCATGCTACGAGGATAACATCCACGACCTGCACATCCGGATTCATGCGAGAGGATGAAGATACAGCTGACTTCTCTGTCCCATTCCAAATCTCATGGCTAATGCGTAATATACGGTGCTAGAATCACTGATGTCAGGGGTTATTAAGTCCCTACTTGATCATCATTGTTGCAATTAGAACTCTAAGTTCTATTGTTCCATTATATCATCACTTAGGATGATATCTATGATTTCTTTATTTATGCAAATAATATTTTCTTTCTCTTATAGCATATATGATAACACACAATTTGCAAATACTTTGATAAAGACTCTTCAAAGGACATGATCAAGTGATGAACTTGCCTTGTGATGGCAAGGTAGTGAAGTCTGATGCTTGCACTGGACCTTGAGCTTCTAGTTCTACAAAAACATCATTACTGCCCGGTAAGGACAATATTTAAAGAATCAAAATGATTATGCAAGTAATGTAATGCATTATTTAATTCTATATGCATTTTCCCTATATAAGGTGCCTTCTAATAAAGCATTTATAAATATTAATAATTTTTTATATTTATTGCATATATTGAATTATTTTATTTTATTTCCCTTTTTATTTGGCTTCTATTGATTTAATAATTCTTTTAGGAATTATTAATTATACATTAATTTTTTTACTAGATATTTATTTAGTATTTTAAAAAATACTATAATATTAATAAATAATGAAAGTGATTTTTATTTATTTTTATCATCTTTCAATAATTTTGTAAAATTCCATAAAGAATATACAGATTACAAAATTCCTATAAAAATTTAAATGTCCAAAATTTGATATCTTATTTTATTTGGACAGAGTGGATTATTGTGAATCCAAAAATATTTTATTTATAATTTTTGGACTTTTATTTTATTTTCTATAATTTTATTGAGGTTAGGGGCATTTTGGTCTTTCAAATTGTTCAAAATAGTTTATTAAACAACTTGGGCTGACCCCTTGGGCTTATTGGGCCAGGGTGGCCCAATAGGGTAGGGTCAAAATATCACCCCAAAGGGTTTTGGCCCACCCAGCCCACTCTGCCTCCCTCTCTCCCTCGACCTTATCCCCTCCTCCACTGACTCGACCCCGTGGCCGGCGATGCCACCACCATCGATTCCCGCCGCCGTCGGCCGTTCTGGCCGCCGCCATGGTGCGAGTTGGGGTTGTCGACGACGCTCGTTTGTTCTACCCAATTGGATTTGACTCCGGGGCTTCCCCGTGGCCAGGTCCACCCCGTTCCCGAACCCTAGGGGTTTGGAAAAGGTGTTGTCGCCGCCGCCGCGATCCCGCCCGTGGTGGTGTGCTGGGCTAGTGCGCTGCTGCGGCCGCCGCCGTGGCAGGTGCAGGTTGCAGCGCCCCTCTAGGTGCTCCCTGGGCCGCCGCGGTTCGTCGGCCACTCTGCTTCCTCTTCGATTCGTCAGCGAGGACCTCGGGTAAGTTGTCTCTGTGGTGTTTGTCCATGCTACTGCCATGATTCTCTATGTGTGTATCTAGTGGCTTCCCATGCCGAGTGACTATGTGCTGATTGGGTTCTTCTCTGGATTAGGGTTCTTGCTCTGATTAGGGTTCATAACCCCCTGTTGATCATATCTTATATCTAGTGTTGATCATATCTGATCATGGGAAATGATTGTCTGCTGTGGTTAATGATTAGTAGTGGCTTTGATGATGCTAGTTGCCTGTCAGATTTATTCTAGTGGTAATCCACCATGATCCATGCTAGTGTTTCAATGAAATCCTTGATTGGATTATGTTGTTGATCTGAGAGTTTACTCTACTGTTAGAATGCTTATACTGATAGTAGTTCCTCTCAGTAGTTGCTTACTGTAATATAATATTGGCTTGTATGAGATTATACTCACTGAATCAAATCATTACCTGTAATGATTTATGTGGATGTATAGATGAATTTAAGGTTGATTCCTGGCACTTGGCTTTAGGAAAATGATATTCATTGGTTGTCCTTTTTATATGTGGAATCTAAGCAAAGATTGGTTTTAGTTCATATAAAACTTGTCCTTGTGATACCATATGATCTGGCACACAAGTGATTGAGTTTTATTTCTGGGCTTAGCTTGATAATGCTTGTGATTAATACTAACAAGCTGACATGAAAGCTTGTATTAATTTTCCTGCCTATGATGTTGGTCTGAGGCTCTAGGATTTAATTCCTAGTTAGTTGAGTATTAGTTTGTTTGAAACTTGTAAGATTAGAGGTGCTACTCTCTCTGAGATATGTGCCCTGATCTGATAAGATCAAATGAAAATGATCTAAGTTGCAAAAATTAACACTGAACTCAGTGATGTTGGTATGAGAGTTTAGTGCTTGTGGTTGAGCTTAATTTCTTATCCTTATACTTGAAATCTCTAGGATAGATTCACCCCTCTTGGGTGATTATTGAGAGATCATTTCATAAAGCAACACATGCTTTTGTTTAGATAATCTGATGAAATCATGTGATGGTTTTATGAGACTCACCACAAAATTTGATGTTGGTGTAGTAGATTGATGATGATCTTGATCTTGATCTACTTTTGCTGGGCTCCTGAGCTTGCCTGCTCCTCCTAGCTTCTGGGCTTGACCTTCCTATCCACCAGATTCATCCCCCTCCTTATGTCACCATCCTGGTGATGTTTGGGTTGATCTGGGTGGTTGGGTTTGGCTGCTGTTCTTGGTTTAGCTGCTGTCTACACTTGCTGTTCTTGTGTGATGTATAGTGGAGTGATGCACTAGTGCTTTCCCCACGGCTGTGCTGTGGTTTTGTGATATTTGGCTGTGCTTGTGAGGTCGACATCACACCCTTTGCATGCTGGTGTGTGTCCAGCTTGTGTGCCTGCTATGCACTTGTGGATAGGTTCAGGATTTTTGAACTTACCATTACCAGCTTACTTTCACCTGGCTGGTGAATTGGTCCCTCTTGGCTATCATTTGAATTCTGGCTTTGAATTTATGAAAGATGAAATCTTTCATATTGGTGAAACTTGCCCCTTTTTAACATTTCTCAATGATGAGTTTGTCAAGTGCACCTCACTGACATATCTGAGAGAAATATACTAACACTAATCTTATTTTGTTTTCTATTTAATCTTTGTTTTGCAGGTACAAAGATAAAGATGAAGATTTAATGTAGATTTAAATGTAGGCTAGTTAGTAGATATACAAATGTAATTTTCTTATTCTTTTGTAATTTTTCTTTTATCCTTCTTGTAATCTTTATTTGACTTATTATAATAAAGATTATATTATTAATAAAGAATATTCTTATTCTTTACTCTTTGTAATTTGTGAATTTTTGGAATAACTTCAGTAAGTTCATTCTTTGTAACTTGTTTATGTATATGAAATGAATTTCATATTCAATATTGTTTTTGGGTAAGATTTAAGTTATAATACTTATCTCTTGATTAATTTAAGATTCAAATCTTATATCTAAATCATTAAAATTATTATTCAAACACTCAAGTTTAAAATTCAAATTCATATTTAAAACACACATAATTCCTTTAATATCATATCAAAGTTTATAGCAATCCTCCTTTAAGACTAACCCTAATCTCAAAGTAAGAAAGAAACATTGATCACTCAAGGTTTTATTTGGCAAAAAATTTACCCACATTTTCACAAATGAATGCATGCAACAATTCATATTCCTAAATCTACCCTTCGTTAGGTCCTAAATACTGGGATGTTACAATCTCCGTCATGATAGACTTGCTTCCGGGCATATGACTTGTGGCACCACTATCAAGCACCCATTTTGATCCACCGGAAGCATAGTCCTACAAGAAAATCAAGCTTTGGTTTTAGGTACCCATTTTGCAATGGGTCCCCTTTTGTTAGTAACAAGAGCCTTTGGCACCCAAATAGCCCAATGATAATCATGCGTGTAAGAAGTGCCCACATATCTAGCATATAAATGACCATCATATGATTTGCAAAGAATATAAGAGGGATTGTTCTTTCCGGCAAAGTTGTCACTTTGCAAGATGGTTGGGCCATTAGAAGGCCCTTGAGCCATGCCCTTGTTCTTTTTATTCTTCTTGTTCTTCCTCTTCTTCTTCTTAGTCTTGGCAAGTTGATCCTTCAACACCTTGACCTCCTCAATGAGATGCTCATTCTTGCAACAAGGGTTAGGAGTGCTAGACAAGTCTACAATTTGCATAGCGGAAGACTTAGCATGTTCACAAGTTAGTTGAGTTTGAAGTTGTTCATGGGCTTCGAAGAGATTTGAGAATTTTCTCTCCAAGGCTTTGTGTTCCTCTTTGAGTTTCTCAAAATCTTCTTGAGTCCTATCATGACGAACCACAAACTCAACTTTTTCTTTCTTAAGCACCTTAACCAAAGCAAGAGCATGATCATGTTCTTTAATTAGAGAGCACATGGTGTTGTTATGATCATCTACAAGCTTAGACACACTTTCTTCAAGATTAATTCTCATATTTTGTTCATCCTCAAGACTTTGAGTGAGAGAAGCAATTTCATCGGCGGCATCTCTTTCATTTTTACTTAGCAAGTCAATAAGTTCTTCCTTTCCGTCTAAAGCATCCCTAACATTGTCAAGTTGTGCAAGCAAGGACTCGAAGCAAGTTTTAGTTTCTTCATCCAAGGTATCAACAAATTCACACATGTCAATCATCTCTTTCTTCACCTCTAGACCAACAAGATCAAGAGAAGAAGGCTCACTAGAGATCGGTTGAGGAGTGGGTTTAGATGTTACCTCGGTGGCCTTGGCCATGAGACACTTTTGGTTGGAGGAGATGACGTTTTCATTTGGTGTCGAAGAGGGATAGACGTGGAGTAGAGGTAGGGGCAATAGTAGCAACTCCCACAATCTCTCCACCATGGACTTCATCATCATCATCATCATCATCTTCATCCGTGCCCGAAAGGTATTCTTCATGGACCACTATTGCTCGTTCCTTGTTGGTGACGTTCTTGACGACGTAGTTCTTGTTCAAAGGATGAGGAGGTCTTGACTTGATCTTGCGAATGAGACGACCACCATTGTCTTCACGGTTCTCAAAGGGACACTTGTCCATGAAGTGACTCTTGTCGTTGCAATTGTAGCATGACCTTCCCTTGGGATACTTGTTGGGTGAGTTGAATCTTGAGTTGTCCCTTGACCTTGACTTGAGCCCGGACTTGTTCCAAAAGTCCCTCGAAGCGAGAGCAAGATGTTCGTTGAAGGCACACTTGAAATCCTCTTGAGACCACTCACTTGATGTATCATCATCATCAACTTCAATAGCCTTGGCCTTCAAAGCAAGATTCACTTTGGTTGACCCAATGGCCCTCGGTCATGTCCTAGATCTTCTTGTTCCTGTCCTAGACGCGTTTCTCCTGACTCTTGAACTTGCGATCCTGAGCCTCGAACTTCGTCTCCATTTCCTTGATCATCTCATCCTGCTGTGCGAAAAGCTTGTCCTTCTCGCGAAGCTGCACCTGGAGCTCGTCATTGCTGAGCATGACGTTCGTCCTGTCCGTGTCCACGTGCCTGAGGAGAGTCTCTAAGTCCTGGAGATAGAGACGTATCGGCTCTGCCGTGTCCCTCGAGTCGTCCTCAAAGTCGATGGACTCTCCATCAACATCACGTCTTCCGAAGACGTGAAAGTGGGTGCCCCTAACCTGTCGGGAGTGACGGCCTAACAGACGTCCTATCAGGTCCTGCATGACTACCTCCATGCCTCTCTCCCTGTCGTCGTGCATCAGCTTGAAGACGATGGCCTCTGTAGTGGGCTCTGTCTGGCGTCCGGGCTGGTTCACCTTGAAGCCCCAGAGGTCCTTCCTCTCGAACTTGGTGAGTGGGTACACCGTGATGGTGGGAAGAGGGAGATCGAGCAAAGTGGTAAGCTCAACGATAGGGGGACCAAAACGGGTAACCTGGAACTCCTCAATGGTGCTGATGGTAATAGGCATCTATTTATAAGAATGAAAAAAAAATTAGAACAACACAATTTAAGATAAATAAAGACAACATCACATGCACATCCTTGGAATCACAAAATCACACAAGTCATGCATACATGAAACCATTACATCAATCAAGGTCCAACTTATTTAAGGTATCATCTTTGGAAAATAAGGTGATAAGTGGTGGTCCAACTAACGAAGTGCCCTTACAATCCTATCTCATTGGATCTATTAGCAAACACAATGTTCCTAGAGGCAATCCACCAATCTTGTTCTCTTGATTCCATCACTAAGTCTATAACATCTCCCCTTAACTCTTGGTTGGTGGCTTCCAACTCTTGAGTAAGTTCTTTCTCTTTCTCTAAGTCTTTTTGGAGGTTGAGCATTCTGCACTTGACTCTAGCACTTAGTTCTTTGATAGTCCTCCAAGCTGCATCTCTGGCTGACTCAAAGAATGTGGGGTGCATTATAGTGTTGGTGTACATGCAGAATCCCCTTTCTTTGTGGTTGTCTTCCTTGTTCTTGTACAAGTGAAGTTGCACCCACCAATATTCCACTCCTTCATCCATCACTGGAAAGCCCTTGTACACAGCTGCACCATGTGCTTCCATTGCCACCATGAGGTCCTTGAGAATATTGGGAAACTCAGTTTCACACTCCAAGGTCATGGTCATGAGTGGTCCTTTCTTCACGGCTTCGTTGATGGAGTTCATCTACAAATGGAGTTGAGAATGAAAAGATTAGAAAAGTTTTACGAGAAGAATAGACAAGTGTAGAAGTAGTTGAAAACTTTTCCTTAGTGGTTTTCCAATCCTAGGGTCATAATCCTACAGGCAACACAGTGCTCTGATACCATCTGTTAGGCCCCTCCTTTATAAAGGAAAGGATCCCTGTGATTGCAATGCTAGTCCCTGGATCAATGCTAGCATCCACAGTTTAAGATGAAGTACACAGATACAAAGGTCGTTTATTACATTCATTCCAGAGATAAAACATAGTCTTTTACAACTCAGGGCCAAAGGCCTAATACAAGAGTTTATGGAATAAGTAAATAAACATAAGTCTTCATCTTCATGTGCCACAGGCAAACATGTTGAGTGTAGACTCATGACTCCTATTCATCATCGGAGTAACCTGCAACATCACAAGTTACAGCCACAGAGGGTCAATACTTTGGAATAGTATTGGCAAGTGATACCTTAGTATATTTTAAGTGGACTATATTACTATATGCATTTTGGCTAAGTGTAGCTTGGCTTGCTTTGCTTGAAAATAGGTTTTACCTATTAGTTGAAATCACTAAGTTTTTCTTTATCAAAAACTTCCCAAGAAACCACCAATAGACATTGGGGTCCTTAACCCTTGTTCACCCACAAATTTTACTTAGAAGTTGGAGTGATGAGATTCTTGTAGCTTCCATGTCTTGATGCTCAAATTGTCCATTGTCTTGGACTAGGCTAAGTACTTAGGTTTTCCATCTACAGAGGTTGTGCACTTTCCCCACCAGACTTGGTTTCCCAAGGCAGGACCTTTCAGAAGCCTTTCCTTAGTCAAATGGACGCGCTCCAACCTATCATCCCAACTACCACCAACTGTCCAAATGACTAAGTTCTAGCAACCTATATGATCAAGGCAGAGCCCATATTGCCAAGTGGTTGCACTGTAAGCTTTCTCAACACTTGGCCTCCAAATCCCTTTATGCCTGGGTGGCATACCACAAGTGAGATACACAACCCAAGTCCATGGCCTTGTGTAACCACTCAACATAACCCAATCCTTCCATTCCACCCAGGAGGTTCATTTGACTTAGTTGTTTTATTATGAAAGCATAAGTCTCATGACTTAGAAATATTTTCATCATAGTGAGTATAGATTTTCACCAACCCTTGTTTGCTAAATAGCTAGGATAAGCATGGTATGATAACTTAACTTAGGAAAATTCCCTAGCAATTCTACCATTCCACACTACTTAGGATTTCCCATCTTAGCTTTAGGCAAAATAGCATGCATGACTTAGCAAAATATCTAATGCTATTACAAAACATAGGATAGAAATATTCATGAAAATATCACTTGCCTTGGTAGTGGGGAGAGTAGCACTCTTCACAATCACAATCACTAGCAAAATCTACACAAAATTGTAGCATACAATTACACACAATTATATACAACCAAAAATAATATGAATGCATGCATGCAAGAATTTACTAAGTGGTGATTTTGAAAACTCTACCAAGCATGCACATGTTTACAGAAACTTAACAAGTCACAAGTTTACCAACTAAACTTATTTGGCATTTAATACAATTTACAAAATAAATCCATATTTAAATTGGCCTTAAACATGTTTCTACAAATAAAGTCATTTTAACTGTTACTATTTGTTAAACACTTTGCATAAACATAAAGGCCTTGATTCACTGAATCCAACGGTATAAAGTTTGTAAAATTCTAACGTGGCATTCAAAAGTTATAGCAGTTTGAAGTTTGGATCTAAATCTGATTCGAATTTCTGTTTTTGAATTCACCCTAGACACGTGTCGCAACCCTACTAGCGCATACCGATTCGGTTGGATCGCGCTCTGCGGACCACATGATCTAAGTGGGATCTGGCGGCTCAGATGCGCGCTTACCCCTTCGTTTAAAATTCTATCCTAGCCCTACGATACAGATCCAACGTCTAAATCACCAAGCCAAAGTCTGGCGGCGCTTAGCGGCTGCGCGCGGCAGCGACGGCCAGACGGTGGCGGTGCCAGCGATACCGGTCGCTAGGAGGATAGGGAAGGTACTCACCAAGACCGTAAGGACGTGGGGATGCTCAACTTGTGGACAGCTCGGCAAGGGGCGCTCAGGGTTGCGGTGGATTCCTCGCCGGAGTTGGATCTGGCAACGGTGGCTCTGCTCGAGGTCGAAGGCGACGTTGTAGATCACTAGGAGGCAAACGGAGGATGTGGTCAGATGCAGAAGACCTCGGCGAAGATGCGTGCGTGAAAGACAAGGTTCGGGGCGGTCTGGACTTACCGCTGGAGCTCGCCGGAGATGAAGCTGGAGACAGTGGCGGTCAGACGTTTGCGTAGCCGGCGTTCTGGGTCACCCGCGGGCAAACCAGAAGTGCTAGGAGATGCGTGAGATCAAGCGGAGTCTGTTTGTGTGAAGCAGAGGCAGAGGGGTTGTCGGAGGTGGCCGGAATTGCTGCGGCAGCTCATCGGAGACGGTGGGGTTGCAGAGAGTAATTTGTGCAGCCTGTGGGCGCTCCGGGCTTGGGGTTGGGGGGAGAAGAGAGAGGGGACAGAGGGGGTTTAAATAGCCTGGTCGTGAGCGAGAATTACTCGGGCATTGATACGAATTGAAGCCACGAATCAAACAGGAAACGACCGCGCTGATTTGGGGATGAACTGGTCGTGGGGGGGTGGAGACGATGATGCTCGAGTGGGCCGCGGTTGTCAGCGATAGAGGGAAAAGGGAGTGGGTCCCTTCTGTCAGTGAGCTGGTGGGTGCGAGAGTGGGTAAAGAAAACGATTCGCGGGGGTGTGCTACTGGGCTAGTCTGGGCCGAATTGGGCTGGGTCGGCCTGATTAGCTGGTTGTATTATTTTTTTCCTTTTTATTCCTTTTCTTTTTCTGATTGCTTTTCTAAATATGGTTTTCAAACCCAAATTCAAATATGTTTGAAACCAAAGTTTTACAAGACTTTTGTACAATAAATCTTGCTCTTAAATAAGTGTTAAACACATCTGAACACTTCTGAACACTTGGGTCTTTTGAAAAATAAATTAAAATCATGCCTCTATGAGGTGTGATAATAGGCATAGAATTTGTTTTAATTCATAATTTGCTTTGAGACTTTGCTTAAGTTTTTGAGACCACTTAAGTTTGAATTCAAATCATCCTGAATGAATAACAACATCTTTCTCAATAGCATGTAGCACAAAGTCTAGGGTTTTCATACATAAAATAATGAGCCACAATTGCTCCTGTTTCTGAAATGATTTTGAGAAAAGCCCTAAATGATGATGAATCCAAGGATGATATGAATGAGTTTTGGAATATGAATTTAGGGATGTTACAAATCTAACCCCTTAAGATGAATATCGCCCTCGAGATTCGGATTGGCTAGCAAAAAGGTGAGGGTGGTCTTTCCGAAGATCATCTTCTCTTTCCCATGTTGCTTCCTCTTCGGAATGATGATTCCATTGCACCTTGCAAAACTTGATAGTTTTAGTCCTTGTGACTCTTTCTGCGGTCTCAAGAATCTTGACAGGCTTTTCCTCATAGGTGAGATCACTTTCTAGCTGGACTTCTTCCAAGGGTATGGTATCCTTCAAAGATGATTCTTCCATTTCTGGGTGACATTTCTTAAGCTGACTCACATGGAACACATTATGGACAGCTGACAGAGACTCTGGCAATTCAACTTCATATGCAACTTCTCCCTTGCGACTTAGAATCTTGAAAGGCCCAACATATCTTGGTGCCAACTTTCCTTTGACTCCAAATCTTTTCACTCCACGAAGTGGTGATACTCTAAGATAAGCTCTATCCCCAACTTCGTAGGTGACTTCTCTACGCTTAGAATCCGCGTAGCTTTTCTGTCGGGACTGTGCTATCTTCAACCTGTCCTTAACCAATTTGACTTTCTCTTCGGCGTCCTTGATAAGATCAGGTCCAAACAAACTCCTTTCTCCCACTCCATTCCATAGCAATGGGGTGGTACACTTCCTTCCGTAGAGAAACTCAAATGGTGCCATCCCAATACTAGATTGATAGCTGTTGTTATAAGAAAATTCTACGTAAGGCAGACTTTCATCCCAACTTGCTCCATAATCTAGGGCGCATGCCCTCAACATGTCTTCAAGGATTTGGTTAGTCCTTTCTGTTTGTCCATCAGTTTGAGGATGAAAAGCAGTACTAAATTCCAACCTCGTTCCCAATGATTCATGTAGCTGTCTCCAAAAGTGAGAAGTGAACTGAGTTCCTCTATCTGACACAATACTCTTAGGCACACCGTGAAGGCATACAATTCTGCTCATGTAATTTTTAGCTAACTTGGAACTTGTATAAGTTGTCTTCACGGGTATAAAATGAGCCACTTTAGTTAGGCGATCCACTACTACCCATATGGAATCATACCCTGACCTGGTCCTTGGTAATCCGGTAATGAAATCCATACCAATATTTTCCCACTTCCACTCAGGAATAGGCAGTGGTTGAAGCAAACCTGCTGGTTTCTGATGCTCCGCTTTCACTCTGCTACACACATCACACAAAGCAATATGTTCGGCGATGTCCCTTTTGAGATTGTTCCACCAAAATCTTTCTTTCATGTCCATGTACATTTTGGTGTTACCCGGGTGAATAGAATACGGAGAGTTGTAGTTTCCGCAACTCCGTGTCTTGTGGAACACAAATACGTTTCCCGTGCCATAAAGTACCTTGTTCGTCAATATGGAAACTTTTAGCTTTCCCTTGGCTAATTCTTTCCTTAATCTCTTCGATTTCTTTATCCGTCTTCTGGGCTTCTTTAATCTTATCCAACAGAGTGGGTTGAACATCCAAAGTCATAAGATGTCCTTCTGGTACAATCTCCAATCTGAGTTCTTTGAATTGCTTACACAAGTCTTCTGGCAATTCACCATCGGTAAGGCCATTTACGAATGCCTTACGGCTTAGAGCATCTGCTACTACATTTGCTTTACCGGGGTGGTATTGCAAACTCAAGTCGTAATCCTTGATAAGCTCTAGCCATCTCCTTTGTCTCATGTTGATTTCCTTCTGGGTGAAGATATACTTCAAACTCTTATGATCGGTGAACACTTCACATCGCTTTCCCAAAAGGTAATGTCTCCATGTTTTGAGTGCATGGACGACAGAGGCTAACTCCAAATCATGAGTAGGATAGTTTACTTCATGAGTTTTGAGTTGTCTCGAGGCATAGGCCACAACTTTACCGTCTTGCATAAGTACGGCACCCAAACCTTGATGAGACGCATCACAATATACTTGGAAATCCTTTTCCAAATCTGGCAGACATAGAACTGGTGCTGTCACAAGTCTCTTCTTTAATTCCTGGAAACTGACTTCACAACCTTCAGACCATGCAAATTTCTTGTCCTTCTTTAACAATTCAGTCATTGGCTTAGCAACTTTTGAGAATTTTTCAATGAACCTTCTGTAGTAACCTGCTAAGCCGAGGAAACTACGAACTTCTTTCACATTCTTGGGAGATTCCCATTCTGTCACAGCTGAAACCTTAGCAGGATCAACTGCTACACCATCCTTTGTCATAACATGACCAAGAAAACCAACTTCCTCTAACCAGAACTCACACTTGCTAAATTTGGCATAAAGTTTATGTTCCCTCAGTTTCTCAAGTATCAAGCGTAAGTGTCTTTCATGTTCTTCCTTGCTCTTGGAGTAGACCAAGATGTCATCGATGAAAACGACAACAAACTTGTCGAGAAATTCCATGAATACCTTGTTCATCATATTCATGAAGTATGCTGGAGCGTTGGTTAAGCCAAAAGGCATCACAGTGTACTCATACAATCCATACCTTGTGGTGAAAGCTGTTTTAGGTATGTCTTGCTCTCTTATCTTGAGTTGAAAATAACCTGACCGGAGATCAATCTTCGAGAACACACATGCTCCTTCTAGCTGATCAAACAAGTCGTTGATTCTTGGCAAAGGATATTTGTTCTTGATGGTTACCTCGTTGAGTGAACGGTAGTCAATGCATAATCTTTGTGTTCTATCCTTCTTTTCCACGAACAAAACTGGAGCTCCCCAAGATGAAGAACTTGGTTGGATAAATCCTTTCTGCAACTGTTCTCCTAGTTGCTTCTTGAGCTCTTTTAGTTCATCAACTGACATTTTGTATGGTCTTTTTGCTATTGGTCCAGAACCTGGTACCAAATCTATCAGAAACTCCACATCTCTATCTGGTGGCATTCCTGGCAACTCTTCCGGAAACACATCCGGATACTCACATACAATTGGCACACTGTCCATGCTAACCCCCTTAAGAGAATTTAGCTTACTTCCTTTGGATTTAAAGTTTGACTTGAATTTTATTCTTTTTCCTTCTGGGGTTGTGAGTGCAACAGTACGATTAGCACAATCTAGTACTCCTTCATACTTAGCCATCCAATCCATTCCCAAAATTACATCTAGTCCTTGGGAATCCAGGATTATCAGGCTTACTGGAAACTTATGCTTTCCAAACTCTATGACGAGATCCCGGCATCCAAGGCTTACTATCATATCTCCCCCCGGAGAACTAACTTTTATTGGACACCCAATGTTTTCAGATGCAAACCCATTTCTATCAACAAATGCTTTTGATATGAATGAATGAGATGCACCACTGTCAAAGAGTACAAATGCTGGAATGGAATTGAGTCTGAACTTACCAGCAACAGCGTCAGGCTCCTCATAGACCTCCCCCACATTGATGTGGTTAACCTGTCCTTTCTGGAAAGGATTGGGCTTGTTAGGTCCTTCAACTTTCTTCTCAGGGCACTCATTAGCATAATGCCCCAGCTTCTTGCATTTGTAGCACTCAACCTGACTGATGTCCTTTTTTGCAGGCTGACCTCCACTTCCACTACCATTCCCACTATGGTGGCTCTTATGTCCACTCTTGTGGTTCTTGTACTTATCATTGTCATGACTGCAATGATGCTTATTGTCATGACGGTTGTGGTTGTGGTGCTTGTTGAATTTCCCATGCTTATGGGATCCCGAGCTGCCACTGTCATCATAGTGAGATCGTTTGTGAGACGATCCCGAGCTGTGCTTGTCGGAGTGTTTCCTCTTCCTACTCTCGACTTGCTTCATTTTACTCTCCAAAATAGCAGCCTTATCACATAGAGACTGGTAAGTTGGAACATATGCCACAGACAGCTGCAGATTCAGCTCATCATTCAAGCCTTCCAGAAACTTTTCCTTTCTTTTGGCATCTGTGTCAACCTCATCCGGTGCATAGCGCGCCAGATTGTTGAACTCTTCTATGTATTCAGCCACGCTGCGGTGGCGCTGCTTCAGGTTGTGAAACTCCTTCTTTTTCAGGCTCATCATTCCTGATGAGATATGAGCAGTGCGAAAGCCATCTTCAAAGATAGCCCAAGTCACCTCATCAATAGGAGTGGTGATTTGGAAGTTGTCCCACCATGTGGCGGCTGGTCCTTCCAACAGATGCGCTGCGAACCTGACCTTTTCAGCATCCGTGCAGCCCACGGTCACTAAGTCCTTGTTCATAGAATGTAGCCAGTCATTGGCCACCATGGGATCAGTTGTCCCAGAAAACTTTGCTGGCCTCAATCGCAGAAATCTGGTGAGCATATCAAAACCCGGAGGGTTGTTGTTGTTGTTGTTATTGTTATTGTTGTTGTTATTGGGGTTGTTGTTGTTGTTATTCTGGTTTTGGATGAATGTTGTCATCATCTGCATAAGCTGTGTTTGAGCATTCATCATCTGTTGCATTTCTGGAGTGATGTTGTTGGGGTTGGGGTTTGCGCGACGGGGAGGCATCTGTGGTTTGTTCAAATAGAGATAAGAATGAGATACCCATAGATGTTTTATGCACATTACATCACAAACAAACACATAGCAAGCAACATAAGAATAAAAGTTCAACAACCACATAATAAGTTCATGAAGTAAAACACACAAGTGGCATGCCATCCACATGTCGGATGGTCCAATAACAAGTTCACAATAACAAGTACGAATATGAAAGATAAACGAGTAGTCAAGTCTACTCATCAGCATCAATCTCCTCCTCGACGAAGGTAAGACCTGCGTTCTCCATCGCGGTCTTGTTCTCCTCAATCGTAGTGGTCAAGGAATCGACCTTGGCCTTGAGAGCCCTCTTCTGGGAGCAAAGCCTATCAATAACCATCTGCTGCTGCTCTAGCTCGAAATCCTTGGACTTCAGTTCCTCGGTCATGTCCCGGATCTTCTTGTTCCTGTCCTGGACGCGTTTCTCCTGACTCTTGAACTTGCGATCCTGAGCCTCGAACTTCGTCTCCATTTCCTTGATCATCTCATCCTGCTGTGCGAAAAGCTTGTCCTTCTCGCGAAGCTGCACCTGGAGCTCATCATTGCTGAGCATGACGTTCGTCCTGTCCGTGTCCACGTGCCTGAGGAGAGTCTCTAAGTCCTGGAGATAGAGACGTATCGGCTCTGCCGTGTCCCTCGAGTCGTCCTCAAAGTCGATGGACTCTCCATCAACATCACGTCTTCCGAAGACGTGAAAGTGGGTGCCCCTAACCTGTCGGGAGTGACGGCCTAACAGACGTCCTATCAGGTCCTGCATGACTACCTCCATGCCTCTCTCCCTGTCGTCGTGCATCAGCTTGAAGACGATGGCCTCTGTAGTGGGCTCTGTCTGGCGTCCGGGCTGGTTCACCTTGAAGCCCCAGAGGTCCTTCCTCTCGAACTTGGTGAGTGGGTACACCGTGATGGTGGGAAGAGGGAGATCGAGCAAAGTGGTAAGCTCAACGATACGGGGACCAAAACGGGTAACCTGGAACTCCTCAATGGTGCTGATGGTAATAGGCATCTATTTATAAGAATGAAAAAAAAATTAGAACAACACAATTTAAGATAAATAAAGACAACATCACATGCACATCCTTGGAATCACAAAATCACACAAGTCATGCATACATGAAACCATTACATCAATCAAGGTCCAACTTATTTAAGGTATCATCTTTGGAAAATAAGGTGATAAGTGGTGGTCCAACTAACGAAGTGCCCTTACAATCCTATCTCATTGGATCTATTAGCAAACACAATGTTCCTAGAGGCAATCCACCAATCTTGTTCTCTTGATTCCATCACTAAGTCTATAACATCTCCCCTTAACTCTTGGTTGGTGGCTTCCAACTCTTGAGTAAGTTCTTTCTCTTTCTCTAAGTCTTTTTGGAGGTTGAGCATTCTGCACTTGACTCTAGCACTTAGTTCTTTGATAGTCCTCCAAGCTGCATCTCTGGCTGACTCAAAGAATGTGGGGTGCATTATAGTGTTGGTGTACATGCAGAATCCCCTTTCTTTGTGGTTGTCTTCCTTGTTCTTGTACAAGTGAAGTTGCACCCACCAATATTCCACTCCTTCATCCATCACTGGAAAGCCCTTGTACACAGCTGCACCATGTGCTTCCATTGCCACCATGAGGTCCTTGAGAATATTGGGAAACTCAGTTTCACACTCCAAGGTCATGGTCATGAGTGGTCCTTTCTTCACGGCTTCGTTGATGGAGTTCATCTACAAATGGAGTTGAGAATGAAAAGATTAGAAAAGTTTTACGAGAAGAATAAACAAGTGTAGAAGTAGTTGAAAACTTTTCCTTAGTGGTTTTCCAATCCTAGGGTCATAATCCTACAGGCAACACAGTGCTCTGATACCATCTGTTAGACCCCTCCTTTATAAAGGAAAGGATCCCTGTGATTGCAATGCTAGTCCTTGGATCAATGCTAGCATCCACAGTTTAAGATGAAGTACACAGATACAAAGGTCATTTATTACATTCATTTCAGAGATAAAACATAGTCTTTTACAACTCAGGGCCAAAGGCCTAATACAAGAGTTTATGGAATAAGTAAATAAACATAAGTCTTCATCTTCATGTGCCACAGGCAAACATGTTGAGTGTAGACTCATGACTCCTATATATCATCGGAGTAACCTGCAACATCACAAGTTACAGCCACAGAGGGTCAATACTTTGGAATAGTATTGGCAAGTGATACCTTAGTATATTTTAAGTGGACTATATTACTATATGCATTTTGGCTAAGTGTAGCTTGGCTTGCTTTGCTTGAAAATAGGTTTTACCTATTAGTTGAAATCACTAAGTTTTTCTTTATCAAAAACTTCCCAAGAAACCACCAATAGACATTGGGGTCCTTAACCCTTGTTCACCCACAAATTTTACTTAGAAGTTGGAGTGATGAGATTCTTGTAGCTTCCATGTCTTGATGCTCAAATTGTCCATTGCCTTGGACTAGGCTAAGTACTTAGGTTTTCCATCTACAGAGGTTGTGCACTTTCCCCACCAGACTTGGTTTCCCAAGGCAGGACCTTTCAGAAGCCTTTCCTTAGTCAAATGGACGCGCTCCAACCTATCATCCCAACTACCACCAACTGTCCAAATGACTAAGTTCTAGCAACCTATATGATCAAGGCAGAGCCCATATTGCCAAGTGGTTGCACTGTAAGCTTTCTCAACACTTGGCCTCCAAATCCCTTTGTGCCTGGGTGGCATACCACAATTGAGATACACAACCCAAGTCCATGGCCTTGTGTAACCACTCAACATAACCCAATCCTTCCATTCCACCCAGGAGGTTCATTTGACTTAGTTGTTTTATTATGAAAGCATAAGTCTCATGACTTAGAAATATTTTCATCATAGTGAGTATAGATTTTCACCAACCCTTGTTTGCTAAATAGCTAGGCTAAGCATGGTATGATAACTTAACTTAGGAAAATTCCCTAGCAATTCTACCATTCCACACTACTTAGGATTTCCCATCTTAGCTTTAGGCAAAATAGCATGCATGACTTAGCAAAATATCTAATGCTAGTACAAAACATAGGATAGAAATATTCATGAAAATATCACTTGCCTTGGTAGTGGGGAGAGTAGCACTCTTCACAATCACAATCACTAGCAAAATCTACACAAAATTGTAGCATACAATTACACACAATTATATACAACCAAAAATAATATGAATGCATGCATGCAAGAATTTACTAAGTGGTGATTTTGAAAACTCTACCAAGCATGCACATGTTTACAGAAACTTAACAAGTCACAAGTTTACCAACTAAACTTATTTGGCACTTAATACAATTTACAAAATAAATCCATATTTAAATTGGCCTTAAACATGTTTCTACAAATAAAGTCATTTTAAATGTTACTATTTGTTAAACACTTTGCATAAACATAAAGGCCTTGATTCACTGAATCCAACGGTATAAAGTTTGTAAAATTCTAACGTGGCATTCAAAAGTTATAGCAGTTTGAAGTTTGGATCTAAATCTGATTCGAATTTCTGTTTTTGAATTCACCCTAGACACGTGTCGCAACCCTACTGGCGCATACCGATTCGGTTGGATCGCGCTCTGCGAACCGCAGGATCTAAGTGGGATCTGGCGGCTCAGATGCGCGCTTACCCCTTCGTTTAAAATTCTATCCTAGCCCTACGATACAGATCCAACGTCTAAATCACCAAGCCAAAGTCTGGCGGCGCTTAGCGGCTGCGCGCGGCGGCGACGGCCAGACGGTGGCGGCGCCAGCGATACCGGTCGCTAGGAGGATAGGGAAGGTACTCACCGAGACCGTAAGGACGTGGGGATGCTCAACTTGTGGATAGCTCGGCAAGGGGCGCTCAGGGTTGCGGTGAATTCCTCGCCGGAGTTGGATCTGGCAACGGTGGCTCTGCTCGAGGTCGAAGGCGACGTTGTAGATCACTAGGAGGCAAACGGAGGATGTGGTCAGATGCAGAAGACCTCGGCGAAGATGCGTGCGTGAAAGACAAGGTTCGGGGCGGTCTGGACTTACCGCTGGAGCTCGCCGGAGATGAAGCTGGAGACAGTGGCGGTCAGACGTTTGCGTAGCCGGCGTTCTGGGTCACCCGCGGGCAAACCAGAAGTGCTAGGAGATGCGTGAGATCAAGCGAAGTCTATTTGTGTGAAGCAGAGGCAGAGGGGTGGTCGGAGGTGGCCGGAATTGCTGCGACAGCTCGTCGGAGACGGCGGGGTTGCAGAGAGTAATTTGTGCAGCCTGGGGGCGCTCCGGGCTTGGGGTTTGGGGGAGAAGAGAGAGGGGACAGAGGGGGTTTAAATAGCCTGGTCGTGAGCGAGAATTACTCGGGCATTGATACGAATTGAAGCCGCGAATCAAACAGGAAACAGCCGAGCTGATTTGGGGATGAACTGGTCGTGGGGGGGGGGGGGTGGAGACGACGATGCTCGAGTGGGCCGCCGTTGTCAGCGATAGAGGGAAAAGGGAGTGGGTCCCTTCTGTCAGTGAGCTGGTGGGTGCGAGAGTGGGTAAAAAAAATGATTCGCGGGGGTGTGCTACTGGGCTAGTCTGGGCCGAATTGGGCTGGGTCGGCCTGATTAGCTGGTTGTATTATTTTTTCCTCTTTATTCCTTTTCTTTTTCTGATTGCTTTTCTAAATATGGTTTTCAAACCCAAATTCAAATCTGTTTGAAACCAAAGTTTTACAAGACTTTTGTACAATAAATCTTGCTCTTAAATAAGTGTTAAACACATCTGAACACTTCTGAACACTTGGGTCTTTTGAAAAATAAATTAAAATCATGCCTCTATGAGGTGTGATAATAGGCATAGAATTTGTTTTAATTCATAATTTGCTTTGAGACTTTGCTTAAGTTTTTGAGACCACTTAAGTTTGAATTCAAATCATCCTGAATGAATAACAACATCTTTCTCAATAGCATGTAGCACAAAGGCTAGGGTTTTCATACATAAAATAATGAGCCATAATTGCTCCTGTTTCTGAAATGATTTTGAGAAAAGCCCTAAATGATGATGAATGCAAGGATGATATGAATGAGTTTTGCAATATGAATTTAGGGATGTTACAATAGGTGGCCCCAAGATCCCTCATAGTGCAACAAAGGACCTTGAGCCGCATATACATGTCTTCGGGGGTCTCATCATCTTGCATAGCAAAACTATTGCACTCGTTGTTGACTTCATCAAACTTTGAGCTTTGGATGCTTGCATTCCCAACAAAGAGCTTGGTGAGTTGATCCCATGCTCCCTTGGCGGTGTCGAATTGGCGAATGTGAGCAAAGTCCTTTGGAGTCAAAGACTTTTGGATCATCCCCAAAGCTGTGGCATTGAGTTGCTTGTCCACCACTTCACCTCGTGTCAACTTCTTTGGGTCATATGGAGAGAACCCATCCTCCACAATCCTCATTAACTCAATAGAAGAGTTGGAAATATGTGAGCGCATTAGATATTGCCAATTGGCGAAATTTGAAGTGTCTAGCATAGGTGGTGCTCCTTGAGGAATGATGTGTGGATGGGAATGGGTGGATCCGGAGTGAACTTTGGTGGTGGGGGTACCGCCGAGTAGTCCTTTCCTCCATTTTCCTCTTTGGAAGTTGAGTTCTCGGGCTCCTCGGCGTTCTCACTTGGAACCTTGGTATATGTTTGAGAAACAAAACCAAGTCCCAAGTGAGTGGTGACGACCGCGGATTCACCCCGGGGGCGGTCACCGTAACGGTGGGAGGAAGCTCGGTGGTTTGGGGTGTGTCAAGAGCAACCATGGGGTTTGGATTGAGAGACTGCAAGATAGTCATCATTTCCTCGAACTTGGACATCATGGATGACTCCAATTGCTTGAGGTCATACATAGTGGCCAAGCTCTTAGGGTTTTCGGTTTCACTACCCCCTTCGTCGGCCATTGTCTCTTAGGCGGTAAAGCCTTGGCTCTGATACCAATTGAAAGTACCAACTTTGATAGGACTAGAGGGGGGTGAATAGGCGACTACCAATTTTAATTTGTTTCAAACTTTTAGGCTTAACGAGAAGGAAAGTTATCTAGATGTGCAACTAGGTGGACAATCTATATGCAAGATAAATTACAACAACCACAAGAACAATAAAGGACAAGAAGTAAAGGAAGGGAACGAAGTAACCGGAGCGGGGACACAGAGATATAATTCCCTTAGTTCACTCCCAAGGAGCTACGTCTATGTTGGAGAGGTGTCGGGGCCACACAAGGTCACCCGAGCGCCACAAAGGCCTCGCCTTCTTCTCCGGTGAGCTCCCCCACAAAGGAGGCCTCACAATCCACTAACCGGTGACCTTGAAGGCACCAACCAAAACCTTTACACCAAGGTTGAGGGGGAAGCTCCACAACTCAATTGGAGGCCCTCAACGACACCTCGAAGCTTTACAACATAAGCCTTAACTCCGAGGATGCCCTACACCGTCTAGGGTTTCAAGAAACCCAAGAGCAACAAGATCCACAAAGGATGGGTGGGGAAAATCAAATCTTCTTTGGTGGAAGTGTAGATCTAGGTCACCTCCCTCACCTCTCAAAAGATCAAGTCATTTGAGTGGCTAGAGAGAGAGATCTAGTGAGGTGAAGCTCAAGCATTAATGGATGAGAGAGAAAATATTCAAGATAGATGGGAGGAAGAAGGAGGGCGCCTTAAATAGGCCCCCTCCACACTGAACCGTTACAGCCCACGCAACTTCACCGAAACTTCCGGTGAGGGGCCGGAAGTTCGGCCCAGCACGGCTCCAACGGTCATCAGCCCGTTGACCCCCGCTCCAAATGATCGACCAGAAGTTCCGGTCAAACTGACCGTAAGTTCTGACCGAACTTCCGATGCAAGTTCCGGCCCAAGTTCTGGCAAATAGACCACTTCATACATAAGGGTACTGACCCTTCAGCGGAACTTGGAGAAGAACTAGGGGCAGAACTTCTGGGTCGCGAAGCAAGTCTGACCGGAAGTTCTGGTGCCTGGGCGGAAGTTCCGCCTAGAACCTTTCTGGCAGGAGAACTTCCGGTGGAACTTCTGGCAAATAGAGCATACCAAAACAGAGAGTTCTGGGAGCTCACCAGAAGTTCCAGCAGAACTTGGATCAGAACAAAGTCCAGATCTTCCCGTAGAAAAATCCTGAGCAGAACTTCCGGCGCCTGGCTGGAAGTTCCGATCAGACAAAAAGGTCTCCAACAGAACAGAAACTCGCTCTCTCACAGAAGAGTATGATGGATGTGGCGGTGCATATGGGGTTTGTGCAAGAACAAGAGATTTCCCACAGCCTTCCGAGATGGACCCCCTCTTAATAGTACGACGACCTAAAACAATAAAAAGAGAGAAACTAGAAGAAAACTACAGGACATCGTCTTCATGAGATCTCAAAGAGAGCATCCACACAGTTTAAGGAAACATCAACAAAAAATTTCCTGAAACTCAAGCACACGGTTAGATCACAAATGGGATTGTCATTATCACCAAAAAAGCATGGGAAAATATAGTCCTTTCAGCGACAACAAAGGATGCGCAAGAAGTTCAAAAATCTTGCATGTAAGAGCAGGGAGTCAATCGAGGACTTCACTCTCCACATCGTCGGGATCGTCAACGAGCTTTAGTTGCTCAGCGGCAACACGGCGGAGATCATGGTGGTTGAAAGGGCATATGTGCTCACAAGTGTGGTTTTGGTAATTAAAGACAATCTCTATGGACTAATGTTTTCATTGAGTTACACTTGTAGGAATTGTATATTGACATCACTTGGACCATGTGTTGGCTTCAAGGTAGAAGAAATGAAGAAGAGGAAGCAATGTCCAAAGGCTTTGGGCCTATTAGAATCATGTTGAAGAAGAAGAAAGAAAATAAGATCAAGAGTGTCTTGAAGAAGAAGATGGAGTTCCTCATGTGTATTGATGAGTTCATTTTTAAGCATATTTATCTTATGTTTTTGCATAAGTAGATTAGGATTTTGGTATTTTACTATGCTCATGCGCACCTTTTACCCTTATTTCAGCAGGATCCCGATTTATCAAGTTTTTATGAATATATTAATTAGGACTATCATGTTATGCAATAATATGATATTTTTAAGTGATAAATATCATTTAAATGATTTTCCATGCAAGGAGAAGAGAGGACGAAAGGAGAAGTTAATGAAGGTTTAATGACTTGTGGTACAGGCGAAGCCCGCCCGTACCGTCTGCCTGTTCCACCTTTCAGGATGTCCTCTTCATCACATACTCTCACCACACAAAGACGGATCTGAGATCCGACATTTACAGAAATCTCCGGCCTTGAAATACCACACCAGAAAGGGATCAAGAGGAAGAACTTGGAAAAGGGCAAAACCTTGCCGCTTCACGGATCATCGGACGACATCACATCATCCCCCTCACCATCAACCGATGCATCTCCATCAACACCATTCTCCTCAACTCTCGTACATAGATCTTGTTGTAATTACAATACAATTGTGGTTTGCATCAGATTTACCTTTGCACTTTCAATCCATCCATATGAATATGATGATGTTGTTGATTGCTTCCATGTGTGAGTAGTTTTCCTTGTTCTTGGGGAGATGGAGAAACCCTAGCATTATTATGAAATGAAATAAATATGTTATATAACTTTGGTCTTTGATCTATTAATTTATGATATTGTGTTAGATATCTCTCTCTAGATGGTATGTGAAGTCGGCCACATAGCATTTGCCTTTGGAACTAGAGAGAGGGAAATACCCTTTTGACTTGTATGGGAGTATGTCCAGTGCTATTTTGTGACTACAAGCATTGGCTTATAACCTACACGGTCAAAGGGTGAATTAAGGAAGATTCACTAAGCTCATAATGATATCCATGGGGAAACCCTTAATTTTGGTGTGTAGAAGTAATTTGCTCACATGCATCGAAGTGGTTATTTAGAGATGACCTCATTACATGACTCATAGAAGTGGCTTGCTCACGAGCATGTTAGTGAACATCTTAATACAGAGATCCCTCCACACATATCATGACAAAATACATGGATTATCCTAATCATGACTAATTATCATATGATAGTCGTGTATCCTACATCCATCCCTAAGAACATTTTAGCCTTATTGAGTTACAACACCATTTCTAACGGTTTTGTTACTTGTTTACTTTACTTTCTTTTATTACTTTATTGCACACAAACACAAAACCTTCAAAACACCCTTTACTTGAGATCAAAGGCAGCTTACAAGTATCCTTTGGTAGATAGTGACGAGGGGCATAAATATCTTAACCAAATAGCTCTCTATGGGTTCGATACTCTTATTTCAAAACTAGATACCTGTGCACTTGCAGTCAACAAGCTATTTTATGGCGTTGTTGCTGGGGACCTAAGCACTTTTGGTCTTTGTTCTTAGTCGTTGATTCTATCAATTGTTTTACTAAAGTTGTTTACTAGTTTCAGGTAGACACCATGGCTGCACTCGGGCTGATGAATCACCTTTATGCAACTAAATATCTTGGGAAGTTTAATAGAGGATCCGTTAAGGAATTCCCGAGTGGAAGCGAACCAGAATACAAGGTTCACCCTCATTTCATCGCTATTATTCATAAGAAAACTTTTGCAGGAAATGATCCAGATGAGGATCCATATGCTCACCTAGTGCATTTTACCGAGTTATGTTGGTCACTTAAATTGAAAGGATATTCTGATGATAAATTAAAACTTAAATTGTTTATCTAATCTCTAACCAAGACTTCTGTAGCTTGATATAGAATTTTCCTGCAGAAAAAATTTGATACTTGGTAAAAGCTTAAAGGAGAATTTGTATTTTGATTCTTTCCCAAAGTAAAGACAACTGAAGTAAGAAGGTTGATCACAAATTTTAAGAAACACCCAAGTAGAAGGTTTGGTAAGAGACTTCAAAAGGTATAAATCTATTCTTAATAAATGTCCCGATCATGATTTACCTGAATGATATGTTTACATATTTTCTATGGGGGACTTAATCAAGAAACAAAGCATGAACTTGACTCAAATTCTGGAGGTTCCTTTATGGACCTAACTATAACTAAAGCTTGGGAACTTATATAACGAATTTGTCGCAATAGAGAATTTTGGGGATTTGATTTAGGCGGCGAAGGAGGAATATAAATTGAATATGATTGTCTCAATGCTTACAAGGAATCCGGTAAGGTTAAGAAAACTGCTAATGAACTTCAACTAGATGATGGTATTATCTTTCAAATCCTTCAGTATTTTACAGAACACATTGAAGCTCCGAAGAAAGAATGGATTCAATATACTCCGCCACCCAAGAAATTTGAAGATCTGGAGATGAAAATTCTATCCCATGTAGAGCCATTAAATAAAAGAGCACTGTATGTTGAAGAACTTGAAGAACAACTAGAAGATATATGGTATCCCAACAACTTGAAGAGCCATTTAGAGCCATTAAATATACTCCGCCACCCAAGCAAGTTAAGAAAATATATGGTAGCCCAATAACTTGAAGAACAACTAGAAGATGAAAGAATGATCCTCAAGAATCTAGAGGAAGAGGCAAAAATATAAGAAATTATTAAAGGGGGCATGTAAATCATGGGTGAGACAACTAGAGAAGATATATTCACCATGTTTGCGCATTGCAATGTAATCGAGCTAGACATTGAAGCTTCTCAATTTTTTGAATGGAAGGTAAACACTAAAAATGTTGGTAAACATATTATTCCTTGCACTTTTGTTGGATCTTATTATTATGGCCTTTGTGATATTGGAACAGTTGTTAACGTAATCTGATATGTCGTAAATGTATCTATAATTTTTGATGCCCCATGCTTGTTTTATATCATTTGTCTTATGTTTTGTCTACACTTTGAGGCATTTTTATACATTTTCTGGAACTAACCTATTGACAAAATGCCATAGTGCCAGTTGCCTGTTTTTTGCTGTTTTTGGTTTCAGAAAAGCTAGTAAGGAAATATTCTCGGAATTGGACGAAACAAAAGAAAAAGTTACTATTTTCCCGATACGATACGGAGCCCGAAGGAGAGACGGATGAGGGCACCAAGGCGGCCACACCATATGGTGGCACGGCCCCCCTGGCCATGCGACCACATGGTGTGCCCCCCTGTCCCTCCACCGACCTTGCCCTTTCGCCTACATATATGTCTCCCCGAGACGTAAACCCTACATGGATCAGATCTCCACGAAAAGTTCCGTAGCGCATCCGCTACCGAAAAGGAGATTCGGGGGACATAAGTCTCTGTTCTGGTACCCTGTCAGGATGAGGAATTGCCCCCGGGAGGCATCTCCATCGACTCCACCACCATCTCCATCACTGTTGCTGACTCCCATGAGGAGGAGGGAGTAGTTCTCCCTCTAGGCTAAGGGCTCTACCGGTAGCTATGTGTTCATTTCTCTCTCTCTCTATATATGCGTGATCTTATTGTGGTCATGAGCTGTGTAATCAAGTAGATCTACTCTGCTACTCAAGTGGTTTAATTGTAATCTTCGGTTATCCCCACGTGTGTGAAGTTGACAGTGTGCACACCGTGTGGCACTTAGGCTAAAGATTACAGAAATACTTATCATGAGTATATTTTGAGTTGGTTGTCTATATGAAATTGTGGTGTTTGTTGGAACCATCTAGCGCTCAAAATGATAGGGTTGGGGTTACCTAGATGGGGAATGCGAACTTTAAGGAGAGCTTTTGTAGCCCTACCGTGGATTGGAGTTATCCAACTGGAGAGTAGTTCAGAGTAGCATCATGAAGAGAAGATATTTATATGAGAGTGTCCACTAGTGAAAGTATGATCCCTAGGCCTTGTTTATAAGCATTGAAACACTAATTACAACTAGACCTATTACATGTTTGCATGCTGCCATCTTTATTTCAGATTGCAATTACCACTTATAATCATCCATATTACTTGTATTTCACTATATCTTCACCGAACTAGTGCACCTATACATCTGACAAGTGTATTGGGTGTGTTGGGGACATAAGATACTTCTTGTATCTTGGTTGCAAGGTTGCTTGAGAGGGATACCTTTTACCACTTCCTCCCTAAGTTTGATAAACCTTGGGTGATCCACTTAAGGTAAACTTGCTGCTATTCTACAAACCTCTGCACTTGGAGGCCCAACACTAACTACAAGAATAGAAGCGTGCGTAGACATCAAGCTCTTTTCTGGTGCCGTTGCCGGGGAGGTAAGATAAAAGGTACTCACATCCTCTAGCTACTAAGCTATCTTCTAGTATTGTTGCTGGTGTGTGAGTGCTCGAAGTTATTCCCTTTAGATTCTGAAATTATATCTTTTTGTTTCTTGTTTTTATTTTCACTAGTTAGGCTTAATGGAAAACAACAAAAAAAATTAGAGAGCTTTATAGTATTTATCTTGAGGTAGGACATGAAGTGTTTGAAGAGAAAATTAAAAAACCTATGGAACTTTATGTGCATGCTAATAGCAATGTTGTTAGTATGAATTCTTTGAACACCATTATTGCTAATGCTATGGAAACGTCTAAGCTTGGGGAAGCTAGTTTTTATGAAATTGATCTTTTTAGTTCCCTAGCTTTAGAGGAGAAAATTTGTTATGATGATACTATACCTCCAATATATGATGATTACAATGATGAATATGATATTTTTAGTCCACCGGCTTTAGAGGAGAAAATTTGTTATAATGATACTATACCTCCAATATATGATTATTACCATGATGAATATGCTATTTTTAGTCCATCTACTGTTGAGGAGAAAATTAATTATGATTACAATATGCCTCCTATATTTGATGATTATGGTGATGAGAATAATAATGATAGCTATTTTGCTGAATTAGCTCCCACTACAATTAATAAGAATGACTATGCTTATGTGGAGAGTAATAATTATTATATGCATGTGGCTCATAATAAGAATGTTTTATGTGATAGTTATATTGTTAATTTTATTCATGATGCTAATGAAAGTTATTATGAGAGAGTGAAACATGGTTTTATGCATCTCAATAATATTAAGTTTCCCCTCTTTATGTTGATTTTTTTGAAGTTGCACTTGTTTTGCTTTCCTATGCTAGTAGCCTCTTATTTCAATAATTTGTTTTTCTTACAAAACTCCTTTGCATAGGAAGTGGGTTAGACTTAATTTTTTTTATAATTGCTTCTTGATGCTCTCTTTTACTTCAATTCATATTTCTTATGTGAGCATATTTTCAAACTATCATGGTGCCTAACTTAAAGGAGTTAAAGAAAAGTACTAATTGGGAGATAACCCAAATTTTAGTAGGTTTTTCTTTTGTTGACTCTTGGAAGTTATTACTTCTGTAATAACCTCTCCTTATCATTTTTGTGTGGTTTTTGTGCCAAGAATAACCTCTAATGAGAGAGAAGTAAGATTTGTGGAAGTTACTGTCCCGAAAAAGATTTCTATGCTTCACTGTAAACATTCGTGAAAAATCCCAGTATGTCGGATTGAGCTGTAATTTTTTTAGTTTATGCCCCAGGTTGTTATCTAACTTTCGTTAGTTCAACACTTTTCTATTTTAGCAATAGAAGGTCTTCGAAAAAATCGGTGTTTACCTGCTGGTCTGTTTTGACATATTTGTGCCATTATTTACATTTGCCTCTTAATCGGTTTATTTTTTAGTTCTCTTTGATCACTTGAGCTTTTAAAAGGAATTGCTACAGTATCTTGTGTTTTAATGGAAGTTTTACTTGTGTTTAAACTAAACCCAAAGGATTATTATCTTGAATACACTAATGTTGTTAATGAAGAATTGTGTGAAGTTTTGTATGAAGGAAATTTTCAAGTGTAGGGAAAGAACTATGTGATGAGATGAAGAATGGACAAAAGTTCAAGCTTGGGGATGCCACCCCGTGTCACCCCAAGAAATATTCAAGAGGTACAAGTGTCAAAGCTTGGGGATGCCCAAGACATCCCCTTCTTCATCAATAAAATCTCAGGTCTTCTTTCAAGACACTTCGTTTTTATTTGCTTCATGCAGTATATGTTGTTCTTGGAGAGTCTTTGTTTTTGTTTTTAGTTTTTTCTGCTTTGCTTGCTGCAATAAGTTGGTTGGATCCCAGCACACTTCTTTTGGAGAGAGACACGCTCCGTTTTCATTGCTAGAACACTCTAGTTTTCATTCTTATTGTTCTGTGAGTGTTCTCTTTTGCTAGCACTGCGTTTAGCTTTAGTTTTCTTCATTACTTAGTTAGGGGAGACAAGCTCTCTGGTCTTTATTGATATTATATTTGTGAGTTGTTTCAAAAAAGTTGATTGGTGTTGGAGAAGAGTAAAAGTTTCATGCTATTAGCGGTACAAAAGGGAGCTTGTTTTGACTGTGGCTTAGACTTTATCATGTCATGCTAGATGTTGATTTAACCTTATGCTTAGTGATTATTGTTGTAGCATGAATTGTTCCAAACAATTGAGATTGCTTAATGTGCCTTGAAAGAATCATGCGTTGTTTTAGCATACAAAAGCATAATATTGTGGTATTCTCCTTTGATGCTTTGTTTGGGTTGACTTGGAACATGCTTACACCATGTTAAGACTATGAACCAGTCACCTTAGCCTCTATGATCATTTAGTTTTTTGACTTGTGATATCACTTTATGCTTTAATTGATAATGTTTTGTCTCTCTACATGATTATGGCCATTATTGCTCTCTTAGTTGGTCGCTCCCAGTCTTTTGCTAGCCTCCACTTGTACTGAGTAAGCTCTACTCATGCATCCAACTCCCAAGAAACCAAGTTATTCCAAAGAGTCCACTATAAATTCCTATTCATGGTGTGTTACATCATTCCAGGTATATTCATGTTTTTATCTATCTTCCAAATTAAACTTGTTATGAGAAAATTAGTGATTAAAGCTCTCACAACTTGATGGCACACTTTACTTCTTGCACCTAATAAACATGAACCATTGTGTCATCTATGTTGTCTATATGCTTGCACTCATAAGTTGAGAATTAGCAGAACCATGCTATCATGGGGAACGCTTTCAACACTTGTACATATTACCTAGTTGATATCATGATGTTTTGTTTACGGATGTCGGCGGTGTGAAATAAAAGGGGAGCTTGTAAGTCCATGGAGTATTGTATATGTGTTAGAGAAACGCCTGGGCGGCTAGCCTAAGCCATGCCTAATCATGGTGGGAACTTGCAGCATAACCATAGTGAGCAATATATGAAGCATCCTCAATAAAAACCTATGAAAATAGCAAATAAAAATATCGCTGAGATGCTCATTGTATGTTGCCTTGTCATTTTGATATGGGATAGCTCCCGTGTCATGGGGCAAGGGGTACCCTTGTTGGCGGTTCTCTATGATACACATATACTTACAATGACAAGAACTTGCTTGTGACTAAAGTTGAGTAGCATGAGGAATGGCCCTCGTACTCAAGGGACACGAGATTGCCAACTTATGATTTGTCAAGTATATACTCCATATTTGTTTCACTTTAACCTTAATCACTTCAAGATTCTTATGATAGGGGCAACGAGAGCTAAAAGCTAATAAGTACCATAATTTTTGGAAGCTCTTTATGAAACTTGAAATCCCTGCTTCCCTCTGTGAAGGGCCTTTCTTACCACTTTTATATTGAGTCTCCACCTTCTATCTTTATGCACCAATTAAGAGAGCATAGTTGTCATTCTTAGTTTTATGTGCATTTTCCCAAAACTTATTGATTGATTCATAATGTTGATATTTCTTGTTCTTGAACTATTTGCATCTAGTCACCCTTATGAACTTTGAAGGTGTCCTATGCATTTATGTTTTGCTACTCCATGAGGGACAAGCTGAATACCACTTTTGCTATGTTTTCTATATGTGAAACAAATAAACGTCTTTGAATGCATTGTTATTCATGATACTTTTTTTGTACCTTTTCATGTTGCAACATAGTTGCTATGTCTTATTGTTAGAACTACATCTTTCATGCTCATGTTTAGAGTACTTTGATCCCAGCTTTCAATGCTTTGCAAATGGTTTGATTAAGATTGTGATGGTGCATGTCACCTCAAAAATTATTCTTTTTATCACTTACCTACTCGAGGACGAGAAGGATTTAAGCTTGGGGATGTTTGATACGTCGTAAACGTATCTATAATTTTTGATGCTCCATGCTTGTTTTTGTAGAGGGAGTGTCCCAACCTTTAAACAATATAAGGTGGAGTCCCCTGTGTTTACAATGCTAGTCCCTGGATCAATAGCTAGCATCCACAGTTGAGATGTAATATCAAGAAACAAAGGTCATAATATAACTTTATAACCAGGAATAACATAATTTTATTACATCATACATACCTCTTTTGGCTATTACATTACATTGCAGCGGAAAAACTATAGTCATGGGGTCCTTCATCTTCAAAGTGCCACAGGTAGATGTTGGTTGCAGACTTTGTAATCCTAATCAAACAATCTTCACTAAAATCAATCAAAACCTGCAACATTACAAGTTACAGCCACAAGGGTCAATACATTTGAATTGTATTGGCAAGTTTCACTACTATGTAGAATATAAGTGGATCCTATCATTACATGCATATTTGGCTAAGTAGAGTTTTAGGCTCATTTGCATAAAGCAATAATTTATCCTATCTTTTCAAAATGGTTTTGGTCCTTTGTCAAATCTCCTTTTCCAAGTTCCTTGAACTCCTTGGTAGAAACTCAAGTGTTCAAGTCCTTGTCAAAAATCCCTTGAGCTCCTTGGTAACCCTAAGTGCATCAAGTCTTACAAAAATCTCATGAGTTCCTTGGTAAACCCAAGTGTTCATGTTTTCAACAAAATCTCTTGAGTTCCTTGGTAACCCCAAGTACATCAAGTTTTGTTAAAGTCTCTTGAGCCCCTTGGTAACCCCAAGTGCATCAAGTTTTTAAAAATTTTCTTTTAGAAATTAGAATGTCGAGATCTCCCATAGCTTCAAACTTTAGTTGCTCAGTATTGTCCATAACCGGGGACACGGCTAAGTACTTAGATTTTATTATCTTCTGCAGAAGTTGCACACTACTTGGCCAATCTCTTTATTCTTCAGGTTCTCTGGGCATTCACCGGAATAGTGTCCCATTTCTTTACATTTATAACATTGCACATGGCTCTTTTATATCTTTTGCTTCTTGGGTTTCTTTGATCCTTTGAATTGGGTTGTCTTGTTTGCAAGTATAAGTGGTCCTTTCCTTTGCCATCATCATTCTTGGTAGACTTGGATCCTTCTTGTTTCCTTTGTTCCACAATGGAATAGATGGGGCATTGGATAGGAACATGGTTGTTTCCTTCACATAGGTAGCAAGTAGCTTGAGAGGTGGGACATTGTCCAACAGGATGTTTCTCTTCACAGTTGGGGCATTGATCTCCATGCTCCTTGGAAGTATGATCCTTGTCTCCACAAATAATGCAAGCTGGGGCTCCATCTAAAATAATATTTCTGTCATCCTTGTTGTCAAAAACTCTTTTGGGATAGCTTTCTTCCATTTTGATCATTTGATCAGTCACCTTAAGCATCAGTTGGCCTTGAGTTTCCAAAAATCCTTGCAGTGTTGGATCTTCTCCACTAGAGTTGGCTATGAATTGAGATGTCACTTGGTTCAACTGATTCTGGGTTGCTATGAGCTCTTTCAGGCTGTCCTCTTGGTTGGTGTTGGTGTCATCAACCTTGATGTTGGAGTCTTTTGGAGTAGTCATCTGTTTGGGTTGGATGAGGATTAGAATAGGCAAGATATTTCTAAGGAAATATTTCTAATCACACACATCACAATTCACACAAACAATGTGCATGCAATCATAAGTCAAACATTTCACTCAAACAACAAAGTTCAAGCACATACTTAGGCAGCAAAATATTTTTGTTATACCACATAAGTTGGTGGTTTTGTCTTAACTAAAATATGGTGGTCCATCTATAGGGTTCACTTGTGATCTTTTCTTCCTTTATGATTCTTATTGCATAAGATCATGGTTTCCTTGAGAAAACCTCTTGGTTTCAATACTTCAAGTGTAGTGAACTCCTTCTTATTTTGCATTCCCTTAGTCTCTAAATCTTGAGCAAGATTTCCTTGTCTCACTTCTAGTTCTTAGTGATATCCAAGTTGGAAGTCCTTGGTGAATATACTGAAGATGTTGAAGTCATTAGAGTTGAAGAAGTTGAAGAAGTCCTTTGCACATGGTGTAGTCTTTGGCCATGGGGTAGGTTTTTCCATTATCTTGAAGTAGAGGAGATATAGAGTTGAAACCAAAATGGTTGAGGAAAGAGTTTACAAGTGTTTTTGCAAATAAGTTTTTGGAACAAGTACAACTCCTATTTTCTAAGGGTTTTTGTCCAATCCTAGGGTTTACAAATCCTACAGGCAACACAATGCTCTGATACCATCTGTAGAGGGAGTGTCCCAACCTTTAAACAATATAAGGTGGAGTCCCCTGTGTTTACAATGCTAGTCCCTGGATCAATAGCTAGCATCCACAGTTGAGATGTAATATCAAGAAACAAAGGTCATAATATAACTTTATAACCAGGAATAACATAATTTTATTACATCATACATAGCTCTTTTGGCTATTACATTACATTGCAGCAGAAAAACTATAGTCATGGGGTCCTTCATCTTCAAAGTGCCACATGCAGATGTTGGTTGCAGACTTTGTAATCCTAATCAAACAATCTTCACTAAAACCAATCAAAACCTGCAACATTACAAGTTACAGCCACAAGGGTCAATACATTTGAATTGTATTGGCAAGTTTCACTACTATGTAGAATATAAGTGGATCCTATCATTACATGCATATTTGGCTAAGTAGAGTTTTAGGCTCATTTGCATAAAGCAATAATTTATCCTATCTTTTCAAAATGGTTTTGGTCCTTTGTCAAATCTCTTTTTCCAAGTTCCTTGAACTCCTTGGTAGAAACTCAAGTGTTCAAGTCCTTGTCAAAAATCCCTTGAGCTCCTTGGTAACCCCAAGTGCATCAAGTCTTACAAAAATCTCATGAGTTCCTTGGTAACCCCAAGCACATCAAGTTTTGTCAAAGTCTCTTGAGCCCCTTGGTAACCCCAAGTGCATCAAGTTTTTAAAAATTTTCTTTTAGAAATTAGAATGTCGAGATCTCCCATAGCTTCAAACTTTAGTTGCTCAGTATTGTCCATAACCGGGGACACGGCTAAGTACTTAGATTTTATTATCTTCTGCAGAAGTTGCACACTTTACCCACATGTCACAATCCCATCTTGTTGCCACCAGTGGCCGCTGGATTAGTGCTCACCAAGATGGAGTACTGGCAGATTGAGAATGTGACGAAGTCTTTCCAGAGGGTCCTCCCATACATCATTGCTAGCTTTGTCAACAGCACCCTTGTAGGATTCCAGGTCGCCATGTCCAGTAAACTGAAGACAATGTATGGGTCTTCCAAATGTAGTTGACTAAGCCAGAGCCATAATAGCATGTGGTTGCACACGAAAGCCACAATTGGAGAAACATGTTCAATCTCTAAGTTTCCTGGGTGGTTTCCTTTGGAGCACAACTCAAAGGGATTGCCATAGACATGGTTCCTTTTGTTGCCACCTTCTCCAAAACTCAAAGTATCCTTGGCCACCCAGGTGGTTCATTGAGTCCTTGTTTTATTATATAAAAACACAAGTCCTTTTCTCAACTTCATAAAATCTCAACATGTATCTCTTTTCAAAATATAGCATGGCTAAGCATGTAACAACTACATTGTTTTTACTAAGGAATGTATAGGGAATCCTATTAGGATTAGCATAGCATAAGTATAGAAATTCTTTTCATGCATGTTTCAAAATCCACTAAGTATAATGAAAATAGTAGGACTTTTAGATGATAGTGTAACTTGCCTTTTTGGTAGGGAATATTGGTTCACTTCCTTGATCTTGCTAGTCTCACACTTTTCTAACTTCACTACAATCAATCAAGCAAACACAATATCAACAAGCATTCCAAACCAATAATCAATCAAACATTTCACACACATAAAACAATGGGATCTAAGTCATGCATGTAAGCACGCAAGAGGTGGTTCTATTTGCCAAGGATGGTCTCCACTAGGCTTCTAAATTTTTTAAGGTCCAAGGTGGTCATTTTCCTAAGTGGCAAAGTCATTTGCAAAAGGGTTTTGTTCAAAAACCATTTTTAAATCCATTCATCATTTTATGTGGTGGAAAATATTTTTATCAAAGCAACAACTTTATGTTGTTCACCAAATAAGTTGTTGTTTTCTCAAAACTTGGTGTTTATGGTCAGTAGGTTTGGTCCAAAACATTTTCCCAAAGTTTTTACTCCAAAAACATTTTCATAACCAAAATATTTATTTTCATTTGGCTAGAAATGGGCTAAATCAATTAGTCCATCCTAAACTTCACCAAATTCATTTTCAAAACCATGGGTTGGTTCCTAGGGTCAGTAGGTTCACAACAAACTAATTTGCAAAGGTTTTAACCTCAAAAACATTTTTGAATCATTTTTCTAATCTAAACAAGCATACAAAAGTTTCTGCAAAAACAAACAATCTAACAGATACTATTTGCTAGTAGTTGGCTAGGGTTTGTTCCCCTGATTCCAACGATATAAAGTTTACAATTTTTGGACGTGTGGATCAAAATTTACAAAGGTTTGAAATTGCAACTCAAATCAGTTTTTCAAATTCTGTTTTAAACAGAACTGGCCACGCGTCAGTTTCTCATTGGACGATACCGGTTCAGCCGGATCGGCTCTGCGGCGCGTTGGATCTGAATAGATCGTGCGGCACAGGACGCGTACCCTTTCGAAGTAAAGTGATCTAATCGTGAGCGTCAGATCTCGATCCTACGGTGCTGGTCTGCTTGACCATATGCGAGCGGAGCCGGTGGTGGCTAGCGGCGGCGCACGGCCAGGCGGTGGCGGTGCTGGCAAAACATGAAGCGAGGGAGGTTGGGAAGGTGCTCACCGAGGTCGCAGATGGCTGGGGAAGCTCAACGTGTTGGTTGTAGACGGAGGGGCGCACTGGACTGGGCTTAATCTCTCGCCGGAGTGGAGCTGTGCCTCGGCCACGTTCAGTCGTCGTCGAGGACGGCGCTAGGGATCACAAGGAGTCAAACAAAACGTATGGTCAGACTCGCAAGAACACGGTGAAGGTGTGTGCGTGAACGAGAGGGCTCGGGGCGGTCTGGACTTACCAGGAGACATCGTCGGAGAAGTTGCAGACACGGCGGCGCTCAGAACTTGGTCGAAGACGGTATTCTGGGGCGCCCGCGGTTGAACGGAGGGTACGGGGAGATGCGCCAGGGAGTGGGGAGTCTGCTAGTGTGCTCAGGTAGGCAAGGGGTGATGAAGCTCGGCCGGAATCGACAAGGAAGGTCGTCGGAGACAGAGGTGCTCGGGGAAGAATTGGGGCGGCCTGGGGGCGTGTCGAGGTGGGGCTACAGAGGGAAAAGGAGGAGAAGACGCAGGCATTTTATCGTGCGTGGTCGCAGCGTGGTTTAAGGCACGGTATTAAGGTGAATTGAACGCGGATTTCAATGGCAGCAACGGCAGCGAGGTTTGGGGGGAGGGGGTCGCGGCGAAGAAGATGACTACGTGGCTGTGGGGTCTATCTGGCAGTGAGGGAGTGAGAGGGAGAAGAGGGGCCACCGGTCATTGGTTCTGCGGGTCAGTTTAACAGGTAAAAAACGATTCGCCGAGGGAGAGGGGAACTGGGCTGTTTTGCTGGGCTTGTGGGCTTGGCTGGCTGGGCTGGGTCTAAAACCATTTTTTTCTATTCTGAAATCTTTTTCTTTTTCCAATTTCAATTTCTGTTTTGAAATTCAAACAACCAAACAATACTCAAATCAATTCAAACAATCACCAAACTTTGTAACTTTGAATTTGGTTCTGTTTAACACATAAAACAAATTCTAAAACCATAATAATAATTTTATTTTAGGGTCCATTATTAATTAAATAAATAGACCTTTAAATCAAAATAGGATTTAATTTATTTAAAATCCCCATTTGAAAACTAAATATTATCAAAACCAAAACAGTAGGTTTTATTTGAAAATATAAAATACTTGGAAAACTTATTTTAAATAAATAAATAAGTTTTAGTGTTTCTTTAAAATAGTAAAAACCTTTATTAATAAAAACTTGGATATTAAATCCTTATTATTTTATTTAAATAAACCTTTACTATTTTTATTCAAAACAAAATGTTTTAATTCAAAAGCTTGGCCAAGGTTTAATTTGGCTGTATAAAATAATCTTTATGTATAAATCTTCTATTTTATTTGAAATCCAAATCTTTTATTTTAAAGATCCAAAATAGCAATTCCAAAATATTTTTATTTTCCTTTAATAAATGTTTATCTTTTTAAATCCCTTTAGGATGTTATTTAATCCAAATTGGTTTGAAGATTTCCAATTGGATTCAAAAAGTTTCTTTTGGCCCTGAAAATCAAACAAAGTTTTATTTTATTCATTTATTTTTCACATTACAAGATTTGGAAAATCTTGGGATGTGACAGTTTTATATCATATGTCTTATGTTTTGTCTACACTTTGAGGCATTTTTATACATTTTCTGGAACTAACCTATTGACAAGCTGCCATAGTGCCAGTTGCCTGCTTTTTGCTGTTTTTGGTTTCAGAAAAGCTAGTAAGGAAATATTCTCGGAATTGGACGAAACAAAAGCCAAAGTTACTATTTTCCCGACACGATACGGAGCCCGAAGGAGAGACGGAGGAGGGCACCAGGGCATCCACATCATACGGTGGCGCGGACCCCCTGGCCACGCGGCCACATGGTGTGGGCCCCTGGCCCTCCATCGACCTTGCCCTTTCGCCTACATATACGTCTCCCCGAGACGTAAACCCTACATGGATCAGATCTCCACGAAAAGTTCCACAGCGCTGCTGCCACCAAAAAGGAGATTGGGGGGACAGAAGTCTCTGTTCCGGCACCCTGCTGGGACGAGGAATTGCCCCCGAAGCCATCTCCATCGACTCCACCACCATATCCATCGCCGTTGCTGACTTCCATGATGAGGAGGGAGTAATTCTCCCTCGAGGCTAAGGGTTCTACCGGTAGCTATGTGTTCATCTCGCTCTCTATGCGTGATCTTATTGTGATCATGAGCTTTGTAATCAAGTAGATCTACTCTGCTACTCAAGTGTTTTAATTGTAATCTCCGGTTATCCCCACGTGTGTGAAGTTGACAGTGTGCACACTGTGTGGCACTTAGGCTAAAGATTATAGAAATACTTATCATGAGTGTATTTTGAGTTGGTTGTCTATTTGAAATTGTGGTGTTTGTTGGAACCATCTGGCGCTCAAAGTTACAGTGTTGGTGTTACCTAGATGGGGAATGCGAACTTTAAGGAGGGCTTTTATAGCCCTACCGTGGATTGGAGTTATCCAACCGAAGAGTAGTTCAGAGTAGCATCATGAAGAGAAGATATTTATATGAGAGTGTGCACTAGTGAAATTATGATCCCTAGGACTTGTTTATAAGCATTGAAACACCGTTTACAACTAGACTTGTTACATGTTTGCTTGCTTCCATCTTTATTTCAGATTGCAATTACCACTTATAATCATCCATATTACTTGTATTTCACTATCTCTTCGCCGAACTAGTGCACCTATACACCTGACAAGTGTATTGGGAGTGTTGGGGACACAAGAGACTTCTTGTATGTTGATTGCAGGGTTTCTTGAGAGGGATACCTTTGACCACTTCCTCCCTGAGTTCGCTAAACCTTGGGTGATCCACTTACAGGAAACTTGCTGCTATTCTACAAACCTCTGCACTTGGAGGCCCAACACTATCTACAAGAATAGAAGCGTGCATAGACATCATAATCCCTTATAACTTCTATTTAAAAATTCAGGATGAACTCAAACTAGCTGAATTAGAAGATATTGATATGACAATTATGCTAGCGGATAAAATACTCAAAATTCCTATGGGAATAATTATAGATGTTCCAATTTGTATTGGACCTTACAAGTACCCTATTGATTTTGTACTTGTTGATATGCCTACTGACGCTTATTGTCCAATTATTTTTGGAAAAACTTTTGTGAATACCATAGGAGAAAACATTGACTTCAAGAAGGAGACAGTGTCTCTTAAGTTTGGCGAGAATAAAATGAATTTCCATTTTTCCAAATTTCAACGTAGGCTAACTATTGAGGAATTTGAAGAATATGAGCAAGAGCAAGGAGAGGAAGGTAACATTACTAGTCTTTCTGCTGTGTTTTATGAGACTCTTAATGATAAGCTAGAAAGAAGCTTAGTTGAAAATGACAATCTTGAAGGGAATATGCCCGAGAGGCAATAATGTGGTTATTATATTACTCCATGTTGACGATAAATGTTTATTTCACATGATATTATTGTGTCAACCGGAAATGTTAATACATGTATGTTTAATTAACAAAGAAAATGGTTTCTAGTAATTCCTCTCATTACACTAGCGTGTTGCTTAACAGATGATCAAGGTTTCCTGATCATGAACATGTGATGTTGTTAATAACAAGGTCATGTCACTGGAGAATGATATGATGAACACTTTGTTGGGGGGATGACCCCGGGTAGGGTCAAGCTAAGGTAAAAGGGCAAAACCCTCGAGGATGTTGATCGGGTCAAAGAATGACCCAGCTGAGTTACATCAGTGCTGACCGAATAAGGACCGGGTTATCCGGAGTCAGGTAACTAAGGCCTGACTCTACAGACATGTGGATATGTTGGCATACCATCTACTATGCTTTATATCTACAGGTTAGGGCTTGGCCGAGTCATACAAGGCGATGCCGAGTCATGGGGAAGCTTACTCGAGAAGGAGAGGGCGAACCCCGAAGTCAACACTACACACACACACTCTCTCTCTCTCAGGAATCTGTACAATGTCAAGCGCTACAGACAAGAGCCAGAGAGACGGAGGAGCAGAAGAGCATCACGAAGGTGACAGTCCCGGAACCCGACGCTCACATGTCGTGGACTATGGGTTATTGCCGTTGATAGAAGGGAGGCACGGAAAGGCTCCCAATAAATGACTATTTTGGGACAAGCATATTCCAAGAATATGATGTCCACGTTAGCCCTAGTTGTAACAGGGCCACCCCTTTATAAGGTGAGCCAGGGCCTCCTAGTAGGGGGATCGATTCATTTTTTAATTAGAGCTTACAGAGATCCTCTCGCTTATACAACTCGAGGAGCAAGTGTAGCTACTATTGAGCTGAGTAAAGATCTAGTTCATGTATTCTGTGTGTAGAAACTACTACATCATCCCTCCCTGGATCCCACTAGTGCACATTGGCCCCAACTTATGCATACCCATGGCATCTGCCGTGCCACCACCATGATAGTTGGCCCCCACCGTGGGGCCAATAACAGTGCTAACTGGAGTCAAGATCCAGACGGGAAACTTCATCAACACTGGCGAGCGCATCGTCTCCAGCTTAGTCCAGATATTCGACTTTTGGGACTACGCCAGCGACAACGCATGCAGCTTAGGAGCGCGGACACCCCCGCGCAATAGCATCTTCATCAACCTAGGCGCCCACAAGAACTATGTCGGCATTGACACTTCGCGCGTCTACCCGCAGCAAGTCATCCTCGCGGGAGAATGATGCTGCTCAGATCACTGTAGAGCTTCTTTGGGAGACCCCAAGAGGAAGGTATGATGAGTACAACAACAAGTTTTTCCCTTAGTAAGAAACCAAGGTTATCAAACCAGTAGGAGGAAGGAAATGACTCAAAGGTGTTGCTAGCAACTGGAACCTGCACAACACAAACTCAAGACTTTGCGCCAACGAACAATGCGGTTGTCAATCTCACCGGTTTGCTGGAAACAAAGGATTCACCGTATGGTGTGGAAGGTAATGGTGGCTTGCAGAAAGTAAACAGTAATAGTGGAAGATGTATCAACGGTAAAGATTGGACCGGGGTCCATAGTTCACTAGAGGTGTTCTCCTTAAGATAAATAACATGGCATGCTGGGTAAACAAATTATAGCAGGGCAATTGACAGGACAGAGCAAGGCATAACAATGCAATACTAGACATTCATGATCCTATGAGATTTGATTGGGCAATACAACAAGATACATAGACCGCCCTCCAACTGCATCTATGACTAGTAATCCACCTTCAGGTTATCATCCGAACCCCCTCCAGTATTAAGTTGCAAGCAACGGATAACTGCTTCAAGCAAAGTGTGTAAGGTAAACAATCTACTTGTTCCATGAACAAGAGATCGTTGTTTTCTCCCTAGTAGCAACAACACATGTACAACCTTAGCGATTTCTGTCACTTCCCTAGATTAAATAGAGGCATGAACCCAATATCGAGCATAAATACTCCCTCTTGGAGTCACTAGCATCTACTTGGCCAAGATAGCTACTAGAAACGGAGAGCATGCAAGATCACAAACAACACAGACATGATAGAATCATTAACCAATCTGATATAGTAATCTCAATATCCATCGGATCCCCGAAAACACAACATGCATGATTACAAATAGATGATCTTGATCATGAATGGAGCTCACAAGATCTAAACATGGTAGCACAAAGGAGGAGAAACAACCATCTAGCTACTACATGGACCCGTAGTCCAAGGTGGAACTACTCACGCTTCATACCGGAGGCTGGCATGATGATGAAGAAGGCCTCCGGGATGATCTCCCCTCTGTCAGGGTACCGGGGAGAGCTTTAGATGACCCGATCTAGGGATGATGGTGGTGGCTACAGACTGTTTCGTGGAAGATTGATCAGGTACTTAGGGTTTTGGTATGGGGGGCTTCTTATAGGAGAAGAGGCGAGGCAGGGGCACCCAGGGTGGAGGCACCCCCACCCCCAGGCGCGGGCCAGGCCTCACCGTGCGGCCAGGGGTGTGGCCCCCTGGTGGCTCTTGTCCGTCTCGTCTTGTGGCTCCGTGTTCCCCACAGTAAATATTGGCTTTGGCTTTTGTCCCGAACAATTCCGAGAATATTTATTTTCTGCCTTTTCTAGAACCAAAAACAGAAGAAAACATGCAACTAGAACTGTGGTATCTTGTTAATAGGTTATTCCCATAAAACATATAAAAAATACCTCAAAGTGAAGACAAAGCAAAGAAAAGTAGATACTAAACAAGCATGGAACATCAAAATTATAGATACGTTTTCGATGTATCAAGCATCCCCAAGCTTAACTCCTGCTCGTCCTCGAGTAGGTACGTGATAAAAAGAATAATTTTTGAGGTGACATGCACCATCAAAATCAAGATAAAACCATTTGCAATCATTGAAAGCTGGGATCAAAGAACTCTAAACATGAGCATGAAAGAAGAAGTTCTAATAGTAAGACAAAGTAACTATGCATGCAACATGAAAGGTTACAAACAAATATCATGAATAACAATGCATTGCAAGACGTTTGTTTGTTTCACATATAGAAAACATAGCATAGTGGCATTCAACTTGTCCCTCATGGAGTAGCAAATAAATGCATAGGACACCTTCAAAGTTCATAAGAGTGACTAGATACAAATAGTTCATGAGCAAGAAATATCAACAATATGCATCATTCAATAAGTTTTGGGACAATGCACATAGAACTAAGAATGGCAACTATGCTCTCTTAATTGGTGCCTAAGGATAGAAGGTGGAGACTCAATATAATGGTGGAAGATATACCCTTCATAAAGGGAAGCAGGGATTTCAAGTCTCATAAAGAGCTTCCAAAAATTATGGTACTTGTTAGCTTTCAGCTCTCATTGCCCCTATCATAAGCATATTAAAGTGATTAAGGTTAAAGTGAACAAACTATGGAGTATATGCTTGACAAAGTATAACTTGGCAATATCATGTCCCTTGAATACAAGGGCCGCTCCTCATGCTACTCAACTTTATTCACCGGTAAGTTCTTGTTATAGTAAGCACATGTGTATCATAGAGAACAGCCAACGGGGTACCCCTTGCACATGATACAGGACCTATCCCATAATCAAAATGACAAGGCAAGCAGACAATAAGCATCTCAGCAATCTTCTAATTTACCATGGGAAATTGGTGCCTTTTTCTCTCTTTCCTCTTTTCAATATGTCTCTTTTTTTATAAGAAGAAACTTCATAGATTGCTCACTATGGTGATTCTGCAAGTTTCCACCATGATTAGGCATGGCTTAGGCTAGCGGCCCAGACGTTTCTCTTACACACATACATAACTCCATGGACTTACAAGCTCCCCTTTTATTTCACACCGACAACATCCATAGACAAAAGAGCATGATATCAACTGTGTACAAAGTACAAGTGCAATGTTGAAAGCGTTCCCCATGACAACATGGTTATGCTAATTCCAACATATAAGTGCAAATATATACAACATTTAGGGGCAAGAAAAATAAAGTGTGCCATCAAGTTTTTGAGAGCTTTAATCACTAAGTTTTCACATAACTAAATACTTTTTAATTCGAAGATAGATGAAAACAAGAATATACTTGGAATGATGTAACACACCATGCATAGGAATTTATAGTGGAAACTTTGGAATAACTTGGTTTCTTGGGAGTTGGAAGCATGAGTAGAGCTTACTCATACAAGTGGAGGCTAGCAAAAGACTGGAGCAACCAACTAAGAGAGTAATAATGGCCATAATCATGCAGAGCGACAAAACATTACTAATCAAAGCATAAAGTGGTACTATAAGTCAAAAACTTAATGATCATAGAGGCTAAGGTGACTTGTTCATAGTCATAACATGGTGAGAGCATGTGCCAAGTCAACCCAAACAAAGCATCAAAGGAGAATACCACAATACTATGCTTTTGTATGCTAAAACAACGCATGATTATTTCAAGGCACATTAAGCAATCTCAATTGTTTGGAACAAGTCATGCTACAAAAATAATCACTAAGCATAAGGTCAAAACAACATCTAGCATTATATGATAAAGTCTAAGCCATAGTCAAAGCAAGCTCCTCTTGTACTACTAAAGCAAGAACTTCCTACTCCTTTCCAACACCAATCAACTTATTTGAAACAACACATCGAGAAAGGGGGTCCAAACTACTTTATTCAAGCAAACAAAAACCAAAAACGAAAACTAAGACGCTCCAAGAATAACACAACTGTGCATGAAACAAATAAAAATGAAGTGTCTAGAAAGACCTGAGATTTTATTGATGAAGAAGGGGATTCCTTGGGCATCCCAAAGCTTTGATGCTTGTACCTCTTATATATTTCTTGGGGTGACACAGGGTGGCATCTACAAGCTTGAGCTTTTGTCCATTCTTCATCTCATTACATCATTCTTTCTCTACACCTGAAATTTTTTCCTTCATACAAAACTTCACACAATTTTCATTAGCAACATTAGTGCATTCAAAAGATAATATAACCTTGGGGTTTTATTTTTAAAACAGAAAAAAACTTTCAGTAAAGACACAAGCTTCTATAGAAATTCCCTCAAAAAGCTCAATTTACCAAAAAGGAATCAATAAGAAGCAAATGCAAATAATGGCAGAAAGCTGTCAAAACAGACCAGCAGGTAGAAACCGATTTTTTCGAAGACCTTCTGTTGCTCAAGTCAAAAAGTGTTGAACCAACGAAAGTTAGATAACAACCTGGGGGATTTATTCAGAAAATGAAAGCTCAATCTGACTTACAGAGATTTTACACGAATTTTTACAGTGGAGCACAAAAATATGTTTCAGGACAACAACTCCCCAAATCTTACTTCCCTCTCATTAGAGGTTATTATTGGAACAAAAATAAAATAAAAAGGATAAGGAGAGGTCCTTACAGAAGTAATAACTTCCAAGACTCAAGAAAACTATTGGGTTATCTCCCAAGAAGTACTTTTCTTTAATGCCTTTAAGTTAGGCACAACAAGATGCTCACATAAGAAATATGAATTGAAGTAAAAGAGAGCATCAAAAATAAAATTCAAAACACATTTAAGTCTAACCCACTTCCTATGCATAGGAGCCTTGTAAGAAAATAAATCAAAGAAGCACATAGTAACAATAATGGGTAGATAAAACATGAGAAACTTCAAAACTTTCAGCACATAGAGAGGTGTTTCAGTACCATCAAAACTTCTACAACCATATTTTCCTCTCTCATATTAATTTTCAGTAGCCTCATGAATAAACTAAACAATATAACTATCACATAAAGTATGCTTTTCATATCTACAAACACATAATTTTTCTCAAGCTGAAAAATAGTTGGATTAAAACCTTCAAACCCAATTTTAACAATTTTTTATAACAAGAAGACTGATCATTCAATATAGGACCATCATCTAGAGCTTTATCATAAACATTATGTAAGCAAAACTCTTTAGTACCATGCATTTCGAAGTTAGGCACAAATATAGGATTATCATAGATAACAAGAGCATAACTATTATCACAAGTTTTACCCATAGTAGATATTTCAAAAGAATCCACATGAACATAACATTCATCCTCCTTTGGTAAGCATGGGGAACAATCAAATAATGTAAGAGGTAAAGAGTTACTCTCATTATGAGGTAGGCATGGGTAGATCCATTCTTCCTCCTCTTGACCATCACTCTCCTCCTCTTTTTTATCTAATGATGTTTCAGGTTCAGCAATTTCTTCTTCCATAGGCTCCTGCAAATTGTGGACACATTCTTGTGCATGACAGAGTCTCTCTTTATAATCAATGATATAACAATTATTGCTGAAATTTTCTATGCAATGATCAGGATAAAAGAGACCATATTTTTAAGGTCTTTACAAGCAACACATGTTTCATAGTTTTTAGACATGAAGGATTCTATTTCAGAAGCTCCCATAAAAAAACAAATTGTTCTACTTCTTCAAATCCAAGATGAATATAGTTATTCCAATGATAGTTCGTAATTACAAATTACTAAAGCCACGTTGGAATTTAAGATGTTTAGTATCCTGTTCAGAGCAACAATTTATATCATGGCGTTTAAGCAAAATTTTAGAAATTAGATCCAACCTTTTTAACACAGCTCTCATGACTTTACCCTTATAAGATTATCTATACCTTATAAAATCTTCCATGGAGGTTCTAGTAGGCGGTGGTTCATCTACTACCTTAGCAGTGATAGTATTTTTCCCAAATAGGAAACCGAGTGGGTTATCCTTAATGAAATAGTGACTGGAGCAGAACTAGACATAAAAACAACTTGAAGTAGGAACTAATTTTTTTGTGTTTTTGATAAGAGAAAGCAAACCAAATGAATCTAAAATTTTGGAGCTTTTGATAAAAAGAGGCAAACAAAACAAGGCAAAAGAAACTAAGCAAAACAAAAACAAAGTAAAGAGAAAGGTCGTGAAGGACTCCCCTTGTGAAGCCGTCCTTAGCCTCCCCGGCAACGGCGCCAGGAAAAGGCTTGATGCGGCTCAGATCACTCTTGAGCTTCATTGGGAGACCCCAAGATGAAGGTATGATGAGTAAAACATCAAGTTTTTCCCTCAGTAAGAAACCAAGTTTATCAAACCAGTAGGAGGAAGGAAACGACTCAAAGGTGTTGCTAGCAACTAGAAACCTGCACAACACAAACTCAAGACTTTGCCCCAATAAACAGTGAGGTTGTCAATCTCACCAGTTTGCTGAAAACAAAGGATTACGTATGGTGTGGAAGGTAATGGTGGCTTGCAAAAAGTAAACAGTAACAGTAGAAGATGTATAAATGGTAAAGATTGGACCAGGGTCCATAGTTCACTAGAGGTGTTCTCCTTAAGATAAACAACATGGCATGCTGGGTAAACAAATTACAACAGGGCAATTGACAGGAGAGAGCAAGGCATAACAATGCAATACTAGACATTCATGATCCTATGAGATTTGATTGGGCAATACACCAAGATACATAGACCACCATCCAACTACATCCATGACTAATAATCCACCTTCAGGTTATCATTCGACCCCCATCCAGTATTAAGTTGCAAGCAATGGATAACTGTTTTAAGCAAAGTGTGTAAGATAAACAATCCACTTGTTCCATGAACAAGAGATCGTTGTTTTCTCCCTAGTAGCAACAACACATCTACAACTTTAGAGATTTCTGTCACTTCCCCAGATTAAATAGAGGCATGATCCCACTATCGAGCATAAATACTCCCTCTTGGAGTCACTAGCATCTACTTGGCCAAGATCATGCAAGATCACAAACAACACAGACATGATAGAATCATTAACCAATATGACATAGTAATCTCAATATCCATCGGATCCCCGCAAACACAACATGTATGATTACAAATAGATGATCTTGATCATGAACAGAGCTCACAAGATCTAAACATGGTAGAACAAAGGAGGAGAAGCAACCATCTAGCTACTACTTGGACCCGTAGTCCAAGGTGGAACTAGTCACGCTTCATACCGGAGGCTGGCATGATGATGAAGAAGGCCTCTGGGATGATCTCCCCTCCGGTAGGGTGCCGAGAAGAGCTTTAGATCCCCCTGATATAAGGACGATGGCGGTGGTGGCTACAGACTGTTTCGTGGAAGATTGATCGGATACTTAGGGTTTTGGTATCGGGGGCTTCTTATAGGCGAAGAGGCGAGGCAAGGGAGCACCCGGGGTGGCCGCACCCCTAGGCACAGGCCAGGCCTGGACGCATGGCCAAGGGTGTGGAACCCTGGTGTCTCTTCTCCATCTCGTCTTCTGGCTCCGTGTTCCCCACGGAGCCATATTGACTTTGGCTTTTTCTCGTCCAATTCCAAGAATATTGATTTTCTGTCTTTTCTAGAACCAAAAACAGAAGAAAACATGCAACTGGCACTGTGGCATCTTGTTAATAGGTTAGTCCCAGAAAACATATAAAAATACCTGAAAGTGAAGACAAAGCAAAGCAAAGTAGATACTAAACAAGCATGGAGCATCAAAAATTATAGATACGTTTTCGACGTATCAAAGAGCCTCCCCTCAGCTCTGCTAGCGGCACGCGTACCACTCGCTCTGCAAGCAGCGTCGGGGTGATGATGACCGTGCCTACACCTGTAGCAGGCGCAAGAGCCAGTCCAAGCAAGAACCCGGCGGCACCAGATCCGGCGATAGAAAAGCTGGAAGTAGTAGATCCGGCACCTGCAGATGCGCCCGAGGTTCATGATGTAACATGTAAGGATACCTGAATCAGAGAGCCACCCTTAAAAAGGCCAGAGAATATCTTGCAGGAAGCTATAGATAACTTAACCACCCTTGTAGCTCCTATTGTAAACCTAGCTCGTGCACAGACCGAGTTAGAGGAAACACGGTTGAAAATGTTAGAGGAGGCTAAGAGGGTAGCAACACTGCAGTATTCACTTAACCGAACCCTGCTTGAGTATGCTAGAGAAAATAAACTAGACACTAGCCCAACTCGGCTAGATGATGTAAGGATAAGGGGAAAGAACCTATTTAGTGATATCAACAAAGAACATGAGTCTAGGCAAGGTGATTCGACTAATGTAGGGCTGCCGAGGTACAATAGTCTGGAAAAGAACCTTAGGGCAGCAAATGCTACAACATCCGAGTTGGATGGCCTGACCGGTGAAGCCCGGCAAAGGCAACATGAAAGAGTCATCGAACTAGTATGCGTAGCGAACCAGCAAAATAAAGAAATACTCAGGAACAACCCGACAAGACCCGGAGGTTCACATGTGGTTCATTCGGCCGGAGCTGCCCCAACACTATCAGCTGTCGCGGCATCTTCACCCGGCGGAGGATCAAGGAAATATAAGGCAGTAACTTCTGGAAGAAGGGATAAACAGATGGTCCCATATGATCCGGCAGTGGCTGGGAAAGCAACTGAAAACCGAGGCAATGGTAGCCGAGGTAACAGTGGGAATAGAAACCCATATCATGACCATGGTCGTTAGGGAAACCACGGGAGTGAAAACGCCAGTCAGAATAACCCGGCGGGAGGGAGGCAATATCCTCCGCAAGATCGCCAGCCGAGGTGTGAACCTCGGCAAGGAAGGGATGCAGGACCAGCTCCACATAACCCGACACAGAACATATATAATGATGGTTATTCGAAAATGGAAAATGCCAGATTTGGCAGGCCTAACCATGATGGGATGGAAGAAAGATAAGCAAACAGAAACTTGCAGCCGGATTATGCAAGGCTGAAGTTTGATAGGACATACATGTCTGAGATATTGGAGGAGCAAGGTCCTCCGGGTTCTGCGTGTTTTGGACCCCGAATCATGAGGGAACCGCCCGTTCTGGACTATGCCACTGCGGTAAAAATTGTTGAGGTTAACCTCAGATGGGTAGTAATATATGTACCCCAGATGTTGGAGGGGCCGACGATAAGGTGGCTGGAAAGTTGAAGCTAAATCGCAAGATACGGACCAAGTAAAACTTGACTCGGATCTAGGTGGTTGGATAATTGAAGCTAAACCGCAAGATCCGAACCAAGTAAAACTGGATCACCGCCGCTATTAGCCACCCGAGCATCACCGGCGAGATGACGTCATGGTGACGTCATGCTTGCGTCGAGTCTGCAAGTTTGACTAGTCTTTGCTGAAGTGGCGTATGACGTGGTACTGACCCCACTAGTCAGTGACCTTGGGTAGGTTTAGCCTTTGTAAGAAAAGTATTCCCTGTTTAGTAAATTGATAAAACAATATAAATTCAAATATCAATATTCCAGAAATGAAATAAAATGATTAAATCTTGTTAAATCAATAACTTTTATTATATAGTTTAGAAAAATAAGTGTAATATATGAAAATGTTTATAAAAATAAAATCTATAATTGAAATTTATTACCAAACATTATTATGGTAATTATTTAAATAATTATTATTTAATAAAGATTTTATAGGTAATAATACTTTGATAATTAATATTTTAATATTGGTGAATGTTAAAAATATAAATAATATAACAAAAATCTTAGAAAAATGAGTACTATAATTTAAAACTATAAACATGTATTATTATTTCACTTAATTAAATATTTATTATTTATTAAGTATTTATAAAGTAATAAATATTATAAAAAATCATATCTTATTATTTATAAATCACAAAAATAAATGTAATATACCAAAATGATCACAAAAATAATACCTACATGTTAAAAATATAATATTCCACTTTTGAAGTAAATATACTCTAGTAACTTGAATTTAAACCTATTTCCTTAGTTAATAATTCATATAAGGGTAATAAAATTTGCTAATATTCTAAAATTAACCAATTAAAGTCTAATAAATAGTATTAGTCTTAAATATTGATAATATGAAGTTGAAATGGTTCAACACATTTTAATAACAAACTTATTAAATTATCATTCAACCATATGTGTAGTTTATTTTCTAAAAAGATCTTTATGAATTGTAAAATCTTCAAGAATACTTCGGGATTAAATAAAACCTTTTCCCTTACCTCAACCACAAGTTTATAAACATACCAAAAAACTATATTGAATCCGTAAGTAATTAAATAATTGTATTTCCTTGTCCACAAACCATAACTACTCATTTATAAAAAGATAAATGATTCTAATCCATTATAAAATTAAGAAACCACTACTCAAATAGAGGTAATGCCATTCTTAAGTAACTTTAAGGAAACAATATATTGTGAACAAAGTACAATACCATAAGCATTACACCTTAAATCCATCTATGTCTTTAAAGTTAAATTTAGTCTGCAATACTTTAAATACTACGCTAAAGACCTTATTATATGCTTTATAGTTAACCTTGGTCTGTTATAGTTAAGTCATAAAGCATATTAAGTCCAAACTATTCAAGCAAGCACAAACAACATCGACCACATTTGATTAACAACAAAGATTGTGTAGACCTTAGAAAAAAGGAATCTTTTCTTCAAAAGTTATTCATTTTGCCACTTCAATCAACAAACCTTATAATAATATTTCCAACTCTTAACAAATTAAATTCAAGGACTCTCATCATAATCAACAGATGACAATTAATCACAATCACATTGTTTCAAACTTTACTTGTATACTTAGGATTGTAAACACTTAAGTTCCTTATTAATGCCATTACTTGTAAAATAAAATTTGAAGATAAACAATTATAATGTAAGCAATCTTGAGTAACATTTCACATTGGTGTGTATCTCATTATTTTATGTTATTATAATTACATGTTGTTTCACACATGCTCACAAACCTTGACAAGAAGCACAAGTGTGAAACTTATCTAAAAAGTACAACACATTTCAAAGACATCATTTCCAGTATCCAAACCCTAGAACAACGCTTATTCGAGGGATTCACATTTATCAATTGCATTACATTACTTATGCATAATAGCATCTTGCTTCTTTAAACATTAGTCCTTACCGGACCAATGATGCTGATTTCAGATATTGGATCTTATATTGTCTTGAAGACCGTGCGTGCATAATCTTGCAATCACAAAAGGCAAGTTCACACTTGATCATGTCCTTTTATTATTTTCAGTAAAGTATTTTGCAAATCCAGTGTTGTCATCACCCGCATTTGAAAAAGGTCAGAAAACACAATCTTCATAATAATGTGATTATAGGTTATTTACCATGAGGTAATAACCTACTATGAAAGTTCCGGTGGTAAATGAACATATTATCTAGGACTTAACAACCAATGTCGCCAGTGATTCTTGCGCAGTATATTACGCGTTGACCATGAGATTTGGAATGGGACGGAGAAGTCAGTTCTATCTTTTCCCTCTCGCATGGAGCCGGATGTGCGGGTCGTGGCTGTTATCACTCGTAGCATGCATATTAATTGGTAATTTGTAGAGGATATGCAGCATATGGGTGGGAACCCTCAACGTCCCACGATAGTTTCGGCATATGAACGATCTGTACTGCCAATTGTCGTAATTCAATATGTGGTCTGGCGTACACCAAGGGGACACGCGGGGTCGCGGAGAAGGCAGTGATTGGCTTGGATCTTAGGTTGGGCCTCAAACCAAGGAAGTTTGAATGGGGACATACTCCCGGCCGTGCAACAAAACCTAAGGTCTCTCATGGGTAAAGTGACGCACCTCTGCAGAGTGTAAGAACTGTAACTTGTTACTCCCTGTTCCAGGAAGGAGCTACGAACGCGGCGGGAAAGGAACTCCATGAAAGTTCTGGTAAACCCGTGAAGGCTGACGGACATAGCTTTTCAGAATAAAAGCAACCTTTAAAGAAATGTTTACAAAAACTTGCATTGCCTACGACCTATGGTCTGTGGCTGTAGTTATAGTGCATCAAACACTCCTTTTCTAGTGAACTTGCTGAGTACGCTCATACTCAATGTATCTTCTTAACCCTTGCTAGATTCTGAAGCTAGTACAAACAACATCTTCATCAAGTTATGCTCCAGGAATCATCATCAAAAGCTAAAGCTCTTCAACAAAGACAAGGAAGTCAACATATACATCAACTCAAGTGAAGACGAAGTTACCGATTAGATAGGAATATAATCTCTAGCCATAGAACCTATTTTTGTAGTGTATTGCAATAGCAGCAATTCCAGATCATTAGTTAAAATACTAGTCTTAATAGTATAATAGTTTTGAGTTGTTTATCTCTGATTCTTCTTTGTAAGAAGTTCTTTCTCTCTCTTTAACCTAGAGTGTTCTCTGGATCTTATGTAAAGAGTTGAGTTATAACCTATAGTCATGTCTTGGACCTGCTGTGTTTCTGTTGTACCACTCTGAGGGATGTAATACTAGTGAACGGTGTTTCATTGGTGTTACTATAGTGTGCTACATCATGCAGTGGTATGTTGGGTCACCGCACCAGGGAAGCCCAGCAAAAGCAGCAAGAAAGGGTAAACGAGCTGGTACGCATCACGAACCAGCAGAATGAGGAGATTCTTACGGCTAACCCGGCAAAACCGGGAGCTTCCCGCATGGTTCATTCGGCAGGGGATGCCCCCGCATTATCCGCGGTGGCGGCATCCTCCCCCGGATACAATGCACGGAAAGACAAAGCAGTAACTTTGGGAAAGAGAAACAAGCAGATTGTCCCATATGACCCGGCGGTGGCCGGGAAGATCAATGAAAATAGGGGCAATGGAAGCCGAGGTAACAGCGGTGATAGAAACCCCAGCCGCGTGAACAGAGAGCATGTGAATCTCGGAAGGGGAAACCCTGAGAACAATAACCCAGCGGAAGGAAGGAGGTACCTTCCGCAAGATCATCAGCCAAGGCACGCACCTCGGCAAGAGCAAGAAGCAAGACAAGCTCCACATAATCAAGCAAATGGAAGATATAATGATGGTTACTCGGAAATGGAAAATGCAGAGCATGGTGGGAAAAACCGTTATGGAATGCAGGAAAGGATTATCTATAGAAACTTGCCGTCAACTGATGCAAGATTGAAGCTGGACAAACTGTATCGGTCTGAGCTGTTGGAAGAACAGGGTCCGCCCGACCCGACATGTTTTGGACCTCGGATTATGGGCGAACCGCCCGTGCCGAACTTCCAGTTAGCAAGAGGCACGAAAATGTACAATGGAAGTACGAAGCCGCAAGATTGGCTAATTTATTATGCCACAGCCATAAAAATAGCCGGGGGAAATTTGAGATGGGCTGTGAGATATGTGCCCTAGATGTTGGAAGGGCCGGCCAGAGTTTGGCTGAATAATTTGCCAACGGGCAGTATCAACTATTGGTTGGATTTTGAGGAAATGTTTGTCAGTAATTTCACCAGTACATATAAGAGGCCAAACAGGCCACAACAGCTCGCAATGTGCAAGCAGAAACCAAACGAAACAGATAGAGAATTCTTTTCTCGGTGGTGCAACCTCAGGAATTCATGTGAAGGAGTTATAGAATCTCAAGCAATTGCCTAGTTCGCTCAGGGGTGCAGGTATGGAAGTGTATTGTGGCAGAGGTTTGCCAACCACATTGGCAGAAATGATCAGAGTAGCAGATTCATATGCCTTAGGTGATCCAACTCAACCAGAGCTTATGTCGGCTGAACATCGTGAGCAACAAGATCATTATGCCCGAGATGGTGCCGGATCATCACGTCGCACTGAATACCAAGGTAGAAGAAGGGATGAGAGGCCGGATTATAGATATAGTTCAAATCAAGTGGTAGCGGTTGTGCAGGATTTCAGCCAAGTCTTGGGAGCAATCAACGATAGAAGAATGGTCCTCAGCAGTGGGCGCTGAGGAACGAAGGGAAAAAACAATGGACACCTAAATAGAAGAAACAATGGCAAGAGAGGCCGAAGTACATGTTTGAGTCCATGCTGGATCAGCCATGTAAATTTCACACACCTAACTCGGCCAAGCCAGCCAACCACACCACTCGCCAATGCGCCTGGATGAAGAGTGCAATGGGAAACCCGCCAGCCATACAAGCACCACAGCATCAAACGCATCACCAGCAGCAGCCACAGCTGACATGGGGAAATGTGCAACAACTGATGTTACCTCCACCACCTCCAAGGTATGAGAATTAGGATCAGAGGGATACGGTTCTTCAAGTAATAAATCAGAATCAAGATGGAAGGGGAAACCTCGAAAATAATGGACGCAATGATTACAGGGAATGTCACCAATCATACTGTGTGTTCACAACAGAACAACAAGATAGATAGAGCGTACAACGCCGACACATGGAAGTGAATGCAGTTATGCCAACATTTCCGAGATACGTGCCATGGTCGGACCAGGAGATAAACTGGAGCATAAGGGATCACCCGAAGATCATGCCAAACCCAGGATCGTATGCTTTAGTGCTGGACCCGGCATTTTTCAGGCCTAGCATCAATGTTAAATTCTCAAAAGTACTGATAGACAATGGGAGCAGCATCAATATCATGTAAAAAGACACAATGCACAAACTCTGAATAACTCCGAATATGCTGCAGTCAACAAGGACAACGTTCCATGGGATAGTGTCGGGACTCTCATGCGAACCCATCGGGAAGGTCTGAGTAGATGTATTATTCGGCACAAGAGAGAATTGTAGAGCTGAGAATCTGGAGTTTGAAGTGGTGGATCTGGAAAGTTGCTATCATGCTTTACTCGGATGGCCGTCATTGGCTAAATTTATGAGCAGCTGTCACATTAGTTACTTGAAAATGAAAATGCCAGGACATCAGGGGGTGATAACAATAGTAGGAGACTATAGGAAATCAATGGAATGTGCTTCAGCCGGATCAAACCTGGTCGAGTCTTTGGTGATCGCAAGAGAGAAGAGAAGAATTCAGGAAGTGGCAGCTTTAGCTCAGTCGGCACAGCTTAACATGCCGACACTTGCCAACCCGCACGGAAGTGTGTCATTCCAGCCGACTAAGGAAACAAAGAAGATTCAGATTGATGATCAATTCCCAGAGCGCACCATCACTATTGGTGCCGTCCTGGATGACAAATAGGAAAGCGAGCTCACCAACTTCCTCCGTGAGAATCAGGATATCTTTGCGTGGTCAACACAGGATCTGCAAGGAGTTCCGACGGAGTTGGCTGAGCACTCTTTGCATGTAAGGCCAGGAGCAAGGCCGGTGAAGCAACCTCTCTGCCGCTTCGCCAAAGACAGGAGAAAGATAATAGGGAATGAGATAGCTCGGCTCCTTGCGGTCGGGTTTATCATGGAAGTACTTCATCCGGATTGGTTATCAAACCCGGTGTTGGTAGAAAAGAAAAAGGATGACCCAAATGTAGCTTTCATTTGGCGAATGTGCATCGATTACACGAACCTTAACAAGGCGTGTCCCAAAGATCCTTTTCCTTTACCTAGGATAGACCAAGTCATTGATTAAACCGCAGGTTGCGAGCTGTTATCATTTGTAGATGTGTACTCTGGTTTCCACCAGATACCGTAAACCCGGCTGATCAAATAAAGACTGCGTTCATCACCCCGCATGGGGCTTATTGCTATCGTACCAGGCCATTCGGCCTGCATAATGCAGGAGCCACGTACCAAAGATGCATGCAAAAATGTCTGCACGACCAGATCAGAAAAAATGTGCAATTGTATGTTGATGATGTGGTTATAAAAACCAAAGAGAGCAACATGCTCCTAGAAGATATTCGGCAGACATTCGCAAACTTAAGAAGGTTCCGAATGAAGCTTAACCCGGAAAAATGTACCTTTGGAGTACCGGCCGGAAAGTTACTCGGTTTCCTTGTGTCCAACAAGGAAATAGAGGCAAATCCGACTAAGATCCGTGCGGTTGAAAGAATGGAACTACCAAAATGCCTAAATGATGTACAAAAATTTAAAGGGTGTCTTGCATCCCTGAGTCGGTTCGTGATTCGGCTAGGTGAAAAAGCATTGCCTTTGTATCAATTAATGAAAAAATCCGACAAGTTCACCTGGACACCTCAGGACAATAGCGCTTTTCATGAGTTAAAAAAGATGCTGGCTACGGCGCCTATCTTGGCTTCCCCATTGTCAAAAGAGCCTATGCTACTCTATGTGGCAGCAACAAACAGGGTGGTGAGTGCAGTAGTTGTTGTGGAACAAAACAAAGAAGGTAAGTTGGTGCATAGACCGGTATATTACCTAAGTGAGGTATTATCAGCCTCAAAGCAGAACTACCCACACTACCAGAAAATGGCTTACGGAGTGTACATGTCGGCAAAGAAGCTCAAACATTATTTTGAAGTACACCCAATAAAGGTGATTTGTGAGGCACCAATAGCCGAGATACTAAGCAACAAATATGCAAGTGGCCGAATAGAAAAATGGGCTATTGAGTTATCACCTTATGCTCCGCAATTTTATAGGCGAGATGCAATTAAATCTCAGGCAGTGGCCAACTTTTTCGTAGACTGGGCCAAGGTGCAGTACGAACCCCCATTGCCAGATCCGAATTATTGGACGATGAACTTTGACGGGTCAAATTTAAGAAATGGGCTAGGAGCAGGGATAATGTTAACCTCTCCAAAAAAGGATCAGCTGAAATATGTGTTGCAAATACATTTCGCTACGTCGAACAATGTAGCCGAGTATGAGGCACTTGTCCATGGCCTAAAAATGGCAAAAGAGATCGACATACGTCGGATTCTTTGTTATGGAGATTCGGACCTCGTAGTCCAGCAAGTGTCGGGGAAGTGGGACACACTAGATGCAAATATGGCCCTATATATGTTTCATGTGTAGAAAATTAGTGGTTATTTTGATGGATGTGAATTCCATCACGTACCTCGGGCAGAAAATGATGATGTAGATACGCTGTCAAAGCTCGGATCTACAAGACAATCAATTCCGCCTGGTATAGCCCTGGAACACCTAAGAAAGCCATCAATTACACCTTTGCCAGAATCCGAGTCAATTCGTGTCTCGTAAGATCAGATAGAAGGGCGCGTCCCAATGGAAATTGACAAAGAACATGAACCGAACTATTCGGAGATTGATTCGGTTGACCCACAAATGGATTGGGAAAAGCCGGCAGAGGTTATGTTGGTAGAGATGATGGAAATTGACAACACGATTTTCTCGGAAAAAGTTGTGCCGCAATGGGCACATCCCATATTCTCATTCCTCAAAGAATAGATCTTGCCGGATGATGAGGTTATAGCCAGGCAGATAGCAAGAAGAGCAAAAGCTTACACGATCATAAATAATGAGCTTTATAAGAGAAGCGTGACAAATGTGCTGCAACGATGCGTTGACTCGGCGGAGGGACAAGAGATCCTCTTGGATATACATCACAGAGAGTGTGGGCATCATGCCTCGTCTAGAGCCCTCGTGGCCAAAGCATTCACGCATGGGTTTTACTGGCCAACTGCGCTGAAGGAAGCAAAGGAAATGATAACAATGTGTAACGGCTGCCAAAGATACGCCAACAAAATACATATGCCTTTGTCCAAGTTAAAAGCAATACCAATCACTTGGCCATTCTCTGTGTGGTGTTTAGATATGGTAGGTCCATTTAAGCCAGCTCGCGGTGGCATGACTCACATTTTGGTCATGGTGGACAAATTCACAAAGTGGATAGAAGTAAAGCCAATAAGAAAATTTGACGGCCCCACGGCGGTGAAATTCCTCAAAGATGTCATCATGAGATATGGTTACCCACACAGTATCATCACTGATAATGGCACAAACTTCCCTGAAGGAGCTTTTGCTCGATTCTGCCAAGAGAAGCACATAAGACTCAATGTTGCTTTGGTGGCTCACCCAGCATCAAATGGACAAGTAGAAAGATCAAATGGACTAGTACTATCTGGAATAAAACCTAGGATGATAGAACCTCTACAAAGGTCGGCAGGATGCTGGATTGAGGAACTCCTAGAAGTTCTGTGGAGCCTCAGGACCACCTCAAATAGATCGACGGGATATACCCTGTTCTTTCTCGTATATGGGGCAAAAGTTGTACTTCCAGCCGACATAATGCATGACTCGCCAAGAGTAACCCAATACACAAGCGCCAAAGTAATTGAAATATCACGGCAAGATGACGTGGACTTACTAGAAGAAGCAAGAAAATTGACACTATCAAGATCAGCTATTTATCAACAAGACCTCAGACGATATCATAGCAAGAAAGCGAGTCCAAAAGTTTTCAAGGAAGGAGATCTAGTTCTTCGGCTAGTGCAACGCATAGCCGACATGCATAAACTCTCACCTCCATGGGAAGGCCCATTTATCGTAAGCACAACATTACACAACGATGCATACTACCTGATCGATGCTCAAGCACCAGAAAAGAACAAGGCGGATAAGTCCGGAGACGAATCAAAAAGACCGTGGAATGTGGCTTTACTTCGTCTGTTTTACACTTAGAGGAAGTGTGTTGTATCCAGCAATATTACGTATCAAATTGATATATTAGACATGAGTTAACGAGATTTCAGTAGCCCGAGCAATGACTCGGGGACTACCCCATGTTATTTGTCGTTTTTTAATGAAACTTCGATAGCTCGAGCAGTGACTCGGGGACTACCCCATGTTATTTGTCGTTTTTAATGAAACTTCGGTAGCTCGAGCAGTGACTCGGGGACTACCCCATGTTATTTGTCATTTTTAATGAAACTTCGGTAGCTCGAGTAGTGACTCGGGGACTACCCCATGTTATTTGTCGTTTTTAATGAAACTTCGGTAACTTGAGTAGTAACTCGGGGGCTACCCAGTACTGTTCGTAGATTTGATTATGTATGGAACCTCGGTGGCCCAATCAGTGACTCGGGGACTGCCCCGTCTTGTCTATCATCAATCACATGTGTAATATGAATGATCACTTTGGCAACCCGAGCAATAACTCGGGGAGTTCCCCATGAATTTGTACTATCATAATCATACGAGTAACAACCTCAGCAGTTCGAGGTATAATTTGGAAAGTACCCTACTTATCTTATCTTACCAATAGATAACTCGGAGTGGTAGTAGTTCTATTAGACTAAATGATGTATAGACATAATGCTCAAAGTCCTTGAGAAAAAATTGTAAAATCAAGAGTTTTGTGACTAAGAATAGATGAAAGATACAAAATGGACGCTGAACAGGAATCAGACATGTGGAAATATGATTCAAACTTACGAAGTTGAAATTTTGCAAACAAAGATATGGATCACACAAATTCAACTAGAAAAGTAACAACATTACTACATCATATGATGCCAAAGTTAAACAGATCACATAGTACCAAAAGGGGAGATTGTTTTAGGACAGCATACACCCGGCATACCGGGGACTTGAACAAGTAAGAGTTTTTAAGCTCAAGCATCGGCAGTTGCCGAATCACCCATGGAAGGAACAATAGCAGCAGCAGGAGTTTCCGATGTTGGTATCTCGGACGCAGCCGAGGCTACCCCGGCCTCGCTAGAAGGAACGACTTTAGGAGCAGGGGCCTTAGAGGTTGCTTGAGCCTCTGCAGAGGTTACTTCGGCATCGACGGAGGTCGCAGGAACATCTTGGGCAGGCTTTTTCTGCTGAGAGACTCCACCTTGGGCTTGAGAAGCTTCAGTTCCCTTGGAGGAGGATCGGGCCTCGACATGCCCTCCTGAGCTATCACTGGACTCATCAGCATTATCAGAATCTTCATCCGATCCACCCTCATCACCGGAATCTCCATCAGATTCATCTTCATCCATAGCCTCAGCGTTATCTTCGGCATCGTTAGGAAGGAAACTCGGCCCGTCAATCCAGTGATGAACATCAGCATACTCAATGAGCTAGAAATCACGGGCTTGGCGACGAGCAACATAATCCGGATCTTCAACCCAAGGAGAGCCAGTGTGCAAGTTCATCAGGGTATCGAGGGAAATATCCTCGTACCATGAAAAAACAGAAGTACGCGCCATATCAGCTCCAGCTCATCCAACGGATTCTCTCCAAAGATTTAATCGACCTTGGGACTCCATCAACCTCGCCACGAGCACTTCAACTTTCTTAATCTTTGGCTCATTCGGCCAGAGCACATGGTAGGCCCGGATAGCCGCTTGCACCAAATCTTTCCCCATGACTTTCATTGGCTCGATAGCAGCTGCAAAGGCAACCAGGAAATCCTCAATGGAATATTCTTGATTCGGAACAATAGGAACACCTCGGCGGCCGCGAGCAGCGATCACAGCTTTTGAACTCACAGATTCGGCTTCTGGAAAATGGTTTGTAAGCAAAAACGTCACTTAAGTCAAGAAAAGCTACAAGCAAAGAATGACTCGGTTAGAAATAAAAACTTACGATGGATGTAACACAACATTTTCTGGAGATCTAGGGCCCAGTTAGCTCTATTCTTCTCAAAATGAGTCATTTCTTCGGTCATCGCCTGGTTCTTTAGCTCGGCGACATCAAGAAGCTCCTTGTCCTTCTGAAGTTGCAGGCTTAGTCGGTTCTTCTCCTCGGAAAACTCCTGATCAACTTTCTCTAACTCCGACTTCTGGGAAAGTTTAAGAGATTCAACCTTGGCACGGAGCCGGGCTATCTCGTCATCCTTTTCCTTAAGTTGCACCGAGTGAGTGCCATCTTGCTCTAAAAAATGCAGCATCATATCAAGCATAGGTATGCATTCTTGATGCGACACTGCAAATGTTTGTAACTCGGCTACGCCGAAGCCGGAATACCGTAAGATACTCAAGGTTTACTTCGAACAAAAAAGGATAAATAAAAGGGCAAAGGGGTAACTAACCTTCAAGGGTAGTGACCTTCTTCGTAAGCTGGGTATTCAGATTGTTGACATTAACTGCACAACAACACATCAGAAATTAATAAAAATATGGAGTTTTCCAACAAAGATAGAGGTCAAAGCCGAGTAATTTACCAGTCTTCTTCACAACAGGGACCATTTTGTCGAATTTATCTTGAAGATTCTTATGCAAGAAGAGTAACCTTTGGAATTCGGCCGTTCGCCGATCATGAGCAACCTAAAAATAATAACAAGTTATGCAAGCAAAATCACAAAAAGATCCGAATCGAGAAAAAACTTGACTCGGATCTAGATGGCTGGATATTTAGAACTAAAGCAGATCCGAATCAAGAAAAACTTGACTTAGATCTAGATGGCTGGATATTTAAAACTAAAGCAGATCCGAATCAAGAAAAAACTTGACTCGAATCTAGATGGCTGGATATTTAAAACTAAAGCAGATCCGAATAACAAAGAAACTTGACTAGGCTCTAGGTGGCTAGAGGTATTTTAATATACACAGCAAACACTATCTATTACACATGCAAGTTGCTATATTTGGAACAAGGAAAACCTTCCAAATGAATAACAAGTCGTTCGGTTGCAAGCTCAGGGACTAGTGCGTATATAATATTGTATAAAAGACAGTGTAAATGGGGCACCTACCTCGTTCATCTTGTCACTTTCACGAACAATTTTGGCAGCCATGTGCAAATGGCTGCTGATGTCGGACAGCTAGATCGATTGGTTACTCGGATTGCCTTCGAGTTGATCAGCAGCGTTTCAATTATTGGCATACTATACCAATGATCCGAGGCTATTCCCACTCTTAGTGTGTGTCAACACTTTTCCTCTGACCTATTGCGTGACTGTTGCAGTCGCCGGACTCTTGTGAAGCACGAGTCGTGTGTCGGCAACAATGGTAACCACAGGCTTAGCTGTAGGGGCACCCTTGCGGAGCATATCGGCGACGCTAGGATGAGAGGAACTTGATTGCCCCTTTTGAGATGCCAAGGGTTTAGCGGCGACAACATTCTTGCTTTTGGTAGGAACTTCGGCAGGAGCAACAACCTCGGAACTGGGAGCAACGTCCTTTGCAGCAGAAGGGGTGACCGTCTCCAAAGGGGCCGAGGTAGCGGTAACCTCGGCGGATGTCTGAGCAGAAGATGGAATTGCGGTACACGGAAGATCAGTGGGAGCGACTTCGGGAATCTTGGGAGAAACTGCTGAATCAGCTAGGCGATCCTGCATTGGGACATCATCAGAAACAACGGGGGAGCAATGGGATCATCTCGTCGAGGAGAGCCGTTAGTCGTCCCACGAGGAGAATCATCGCGAGGAGGACTAGGGACCCGGACATCTTTCAGAGGCGATGGTGAAGGCGGCCAAGTAACATGAGATGTCATACTCGGACCGCTAGGCTTATCGGAAAGAGGAGCACTGCAAAGAAGTGAAAGTTAATTCGGAAATAGAAAGAGAAAAACAAGAAATACGAATGAAAATATAAAGGTAAACGTACCTAGTAACTCCAGGCATAGCTTTGCGCCTCAGAATATGCTGGGAGGATTTCTTAGTTCATTTCTTGGGAGCGCTGTCCAAAGGATCCCTCGAAGCAGCTCGCAAGAAACGAGAGGTTCGACCTCGTGCACCTGGCCAGCCGAAGGATCCCTCGAAGCAGTTCTTAGAAGCAGCAGGGGCCTCCGAAGTGAGAGGTTCGACCTTGTACACCTGGCCAGCCGGATTAGCTGGGAAAGAAGGAGCCGAAAATGCGTAAGAGATAGGAACCGTGGCAACTACCTCGAGAATTTGGACATCGTCTGAATCACCTTCATCAGCATGGGCCGAGGTTTTACTCCGGGGGCGAGCAGGAGCAGCCTCTGGCTTAGGAATGAATTCCTCTAGGCCAGGTTCTCCGTTGTCCGAGGTATTGCGGTCGACGGTCCAGGGAAGAGCTAAAACCCACATCTTTCGTGGTCTGCTCTACAAATCTCTGCAAGAAAAGCAAACAAGAGTTAGCGAAACAATGAAGGAAAAATAACTCGGATAGGACTACTCATGTTCAATTTACCTGAGGAGGAGGATTCTTGCGAGATAATGGCTTCATTCCCCACTTCCATTCCTCAGGCATCTCGGTCTTGAAGATAGACCGGACACGTTTATAAATTTGGAAATCATCAAGCTCAACTATAGAAACTCGGTTGGATCCAAAGGACCACTCATATAGCAAAGCTTGTGGGAGCGGAGTTGGAAGGGGCAGATTCGGCTGCTGATAAACGCGGTCATTAGATCTTCGCCCCGAAGCCCACCCCGAGTTAACTCTTTAAGCCAGAGCTCGAACGCCTCAGCAAGAGCATAGGATTTCTTTGGATTATAGAGCCAGTTCTTCTTTGAAGGAGGACCGATGGAGAAGGCAGGAAGCCAAATCTTATCCTCTGCTCCGGTATTCTTAACACTGTGCCATTTCTTACAAGAATCTAGACCCGCAACTCGGGGGAACACGGAGTTTTTCGGAGGTGTAATGGAGGTGGCCCCACACTAGGTCAAAGATTTCTCGGAAGGATGAAGAGATTTATCCGGCACCACGTTGGCTCGGATTTGGAAGAACTTCAACCATACATCTACTGAAGGCCAAAGGCCGTAGTATCCTTCAGAAGCCGAGATAAAGGCTGAGAGAGAGGCTACAACATTAGTCGGCAGATGATGCGGCTGAAGGCTGAAGTAATCTAAAAAGCTCCTAGAAAAATCGCTAAGAGGGAGGCCAAATCCTCTGGCAAAGTGCGACATGAAAACTACATACTCGCCATCATCAAGTACAAAGGAAGATTCTTTGCCGGGTAAGCGACAGTTTACCTCGGCAGGAATTCGGTGGGTCTTGCGCAGCCACTCGACCTCTCGGCGAGTGACCATAGAACCTTGCCATGAGCCCCGTTCTGGGCCCGCCATGGGCTCTTCTTCCCCAACGAGGGCGCCGCTGACGGAGCTAGACATAGGCTCGTCGGAGGAATCGACAGAAGAAAAACTGGTGGCAGGGAGAGGCCTAGACACCCAAGGCCCCATCGCGGCGGCGTTAAGCATGACGGCGGAGCAGGAAAAGAACCGCCGCAGGAGATTGAGGAAGACAAGAATAACACCTAAGGCAGGGACCTAGCGGCCGCGGCGTGAAGAGCTGTGAAGAAGCACAACGACAAGGACCCAAGAACGGGGACGCGGCAACGAGCTCGCAAGAGCAGAAGAGCGGCAACATGGCTGTCAAGGAGGAGGTGCGGCAACGTAGTCACTGCAACAACTTCGGCGGTGCTAGGAGGAAGACGAAGGGAGTGGGGAGGGGGAAAGTGAATTGACCCACCCCACTCCCCTACTTATAACCACATAGGGTGAGCGGTAGTGGGATCGTGGGTGTGCCACGGTAATCACATGAACACGTGTATCGCGCATCCGCGAACGAAGAGTGGAGCCACAACAAGGGCCACACGGAGTGAGAGGAGATCAGGCTGTGTGACCGTTGCGTTTATCGAAGCGTCACTGCGCCGACGCGTCGGGCGCAGTAATTATTGTATCGTGTAAGCATACACTGTAGAAGTACATAAAACGAGACAATAGTAATGATTGGTACACGTAGGATGAGGCTTACTCAAGAAGCCAAGTGGATACCCCGGAAGAAAGAGAATGACTCGAAAAACGGCTCGGACCTCGGAAGGAGAGGATAAACAAAAGAAAGAAAGCTAAAGAGGAGCATCGGCTAAAAAATATGTCGGACAGGAAATGAGAAAGAATAAATGTATGGAAACTGATGTGGCCCGGCCGAAGTATCCGGCAGGACCGCACCAGCTTCGGGGACTAATGTTGGGGGGATGAGCCCAGGTAGGGTCAAGATAGTGGAAAGAAGGAAGGAACCTTTCTTACCATATGCCGAGTTATAAGCTGATTCGGCCGAGTTATACAAAGGTCGGACGAATAAGGCATGGCTTAGCCATTGTCGAGCGATTAATACCTTACTCGGCCGAGTAAGTTTGATCAGTTCATACGCAGGTAAGGGTCGAGGCGAGTTATGCAAGGCGAGGCCGAGTAACGGGAAGCTTGCAGAAGAAGGATACGGATCCCAAAGTCAAACCCTAGTTACTAACTAGGAGGAATCTGCACAGAGCCAAGCGCTAGAGACAAAGACCAGAGCCACAGAGGGGCAAACAGGCGTCACGGAGGTGACAGTGGGCAAGCCCGAGGCTCACATGTGGGGGTTCTGGGTCTTTTCCATAGATAGAACAGGGACACGGAAAGAGGTCCACCGAGTTACCACTTTGGGACAAGCATATTCCAAGAATATGCTTGTCTACGTCAGCCCTAGAAGGAACCAAAGGAGAAACAAAGATCTGTGTTCTAGCTAGTTGTGTGTACAAATCACTACATCTTCCCTCCCCAGATCCCACTAGCATCTATTATCCCCATACTTTAGCCTACCCATGGCATATGTCGTGCCACATCCACGACAATAGTGGGTTCATGCCTCTAGTTTCCAAGGGAAGTGACATAAATCTCTTCGGTTGTAGATGTGTTGTTGCCACTAGGGAGAAAACAACGGTCTCTTGTTCATAGAACAAGTGGATTGTTTACCTTACACACTTTGCTTAAAGCAGTTGTCTGTTGCTTGCAACTTAATACCGGAGGGGGTTCGGATGATAACCTGAAGGTGGACTTCTAGTCATAGATGCAGTTGGATGGCGGTCTATATATATTGTTGTATTTCCCAATCGAATCTCATAGGATCTTTTTGTCTGGTATTGCATTGTTATGCCTTTCTCAGTTCCTGTCAATTGCCCTGCTGTAATTTGTTTACCCTTCATTCCATGTTGTTTATCTAAGGAGAGCACCTCTAGTGAACTATGGACCTCGGTCCAATCTTTACCATTGATACATCTTCCACTGTTACTTGTTTACTTGCTGCAAACCACCATTACCTTCCACACCATACGTTTAATCCTTTGTTACAGCAACCGGTGAGATTGACAACCTCACTGTTAGTTGGGGCAAAGTCTTGAGTTTGTGTTGTGCAGGTCTTCGCGTTGCTTGCAACACCTGTGTGACGTTTCCTTCCTCCTACTGGTACGATAACCTCATTTTCTTACTGAGGGAAGACTTACAGCTGTGCTGCTTCACACCTTGCTCTTGGGGTTCCCAACAGGCTCCACATCAACTGAGCCATCAACATCAACTGAGCCCTCACAAGATTTTCTAGCGTTGTTGCCGGGGAGAAAGAAGATTTCTGCAAGGGGAGTCTCTCACTACCAATATCTTTACTTTGTTTTGTTTTGCTTTGTTTCTTTTGCTTTGTTTGGCTAGCTTCTTTTTATCAAAAACACAAAAAATAGTTCCTACTTCAAGTTGCTTTTATGTCTAGTTCTGCACCAATCACTATGTCACCTGAGGAAATGATCTTCACTTTCAAACAAGGGAGTGAAGAGAGTTTCAAAGAAGCTTGGTCTAGAATTTCTGATTCTTATGAAAAACTGAGCCTAAAATGACTCTAGGCTTGCTTCTTAGCAGTTTCTACTTTGGTCTTGTTCTTTGTTTTAGATATGCTTTGGATCCTGTAGTAGGAGGAGATTTCCTTCATTGTGATGGAGATGAATCTTTTAATGCTATAAAAAAATTGGTTGCAACATATAACTTGCCTAGTAAACTTGATTCATCCTTAATAAGCATTTATGCTAGATTAAACACTCTTGAGACAAGTACATCTAGTTTAAAAGGATGCTATAATATGCTTCGAGAGCATCATGATCATGTTCCAATAAATTCTGAACATTTAAAATGGCTCCCTACAGTAAAAGTTGCTATAAATGGTGAAACTTATTATGCTCTTTGTGATATTATGTCTGAATTATGTCTTATGCCTAAATATATTTATGAATCTTTGAATCTTTGGGGACTTTCTGAGGTTGGAGAAGAAATATCTCTTACCAATAATGCCACTATATTACCCATTGGAATAGATGAAGGAGTGTTTACAAAAATCCTAGGGAAAGTGGTGTCTACTAATTATCTTGTTATTGAATGTGTAGGAAAAGGACAAATTACACTTGGAAGATCCCTGCTAAAACTCCTTGGAGCAATAATAGATGTGCGAAAAGGCACCATAAATGTCACATCCCAAGATTTTCCAAATCTTGTAATGTGAAAAATAAATGAATTAAATAAAACTTTGTTGATTTTCAGGTTGAGAAGAAACTTTTGATTCCAATTGGAAACTTTCAAAACCTATTTGGATCAAATAAAATCCTAAAGGGATTTAAAAAGATAAAATAAATAATGAAGTTTTAAATATTTGGAATTACTATCTTTTAATAAAAAGATTTGGTTTTCAAATGAAAAGGAAGAAATTTAAATAAGGTTTATTTTATAAGCCAAATTAAAACTTGGCCAAGCTTTTGAAATAAAAATATTTATATTTGATAAAAATAGTAAAGGTTTATTTAAATAAAATAATAAGGATTTAATATCCATGTTTATTAAAAATAAAGGTTTTTACTATTTTAATTAAAACATCAAAACTTATTTATTTATTTTAAACAAGTTTTCCAAGTATTCTTTTTCCAAATAAAACCTACTGATTGGTTTTGAAAATATTTAAATTTCAAATGGAATTTTAAATAAATCAAACCCTATTTTGATTTAATAAACAAGGTCTATTTATTTAATTAATAATGGACCCTAAAGTAAAAATATTATTTTGTATTTGGGATTTGGTTTATGTTGTTAAACAGAACCAAAACTCATTACAAGTTTGGTGAAAGTTTTATTTGATTTGAATGCTTGATTGGTTGTTTGAATTTCAAAACAGAAAATAAAATTAGAAAAAGAAAATCATTTGGAAAGAAAAAAAATGGAACCAGACACAGCCCAGCCGGCCAACCCAATAAGCCCAACAACCAGTCCACTCTTTCCCTCCCGAAGAAAATGTTTCGCACTCAGTTTTTAACCCGCGCAGACACTGACTGGTGGACCCTCTCCCTGTCTCTCTCCTTCGCTGACGAAGCGGATCCACGCAGCCAGCTCACCCCTTCTTCCTCGCGCAGACGTCGCCCTGCCGTTGCAGCCAGTAACGCCGGCGATCAATTCGCGTTAACCACGGCTTTAACTCCCCCTACAACGACGCCTACTAAAGCACCAGCACCTCCTCTCTCATTCCCCTCACACGCCTCCCTCTCTCTGCCCCCAGGCCGTCGTAATTTCGAGCCGCACCCCCACTGCTCCGACGAGCATCTCCAGTCAATTCCGGCGAACCACTGCCGCCCCTCACCTCCCCAACCACACGGACACCTTCCCCAGATCCTTGCGCACCTGCCCGTGTCATCCGTTCACTCGCGGGCGCCCCAGAGCGTCGAATTCGACAACTTCTGAACGCCGCCGCGTCTGCCTCCTTCTCCGACGACCTTCCCTGGTAAGAACCGACCACCCCGCGCCCTCTCGATCACGCACGCGTCATCGCCTTGACATTACGCGTCTAACCATGCCCTCTGTTTTCCTCCTCGTGATCCGTAGCGTCGACCTCGACGAGCACCAGACGAACCCGACGCCAGGAGCAACTCTGGCGAGCCATTACCCTCACCCCTGTGCGCCCCTCGTCGAACCAACAACACGTTGAGCTTCCCCACGCTACTGCGAACACGGTGAGCACCTCCCCTTCCCTCCTTGCTTCCTAGAACCGCTGCTAGCCCACCGTCTGAGCGTGCGCCGCCGTCTGCCACCGCCAGCGCCGCCACTAGTTGGCAAGCGTGCTGTGCATCGTTAGATCTATATCGTGTGGTTGTGATTAGAACGGAGCGAAGCGGTATGAGTCAACCCGCGCCATGCGATCAGTTTAGATCCAACGCCCCGCAGAGCACGATCCGACCGAAGCGGTACTAGCCAGTAACATCATGACGCGCGACACCAGTTTGTTTAAAACAGAAATTTGAAATCTGATTTACATGCAGATTTGAAACCCTTGTAACTTTTGATCCACATGTCCAAAATTTGCAAACTTTATATCAATGGAATCAGTGGAACAAGCCCTAGCAAACCATGCAATGTGTCACCACTCGGATTTTTCAATCCTAGATGCCTGTTATGCCATACATCGCAATCCCAGGATTACCATTTTTGCGAGACATAATAGAATTGGATACCATAGTACTTCATCCATTACAAACGATACATAAGTTCTTATACAAATAGGGATCTCATGATCCAGTTCTTAATACAACATCAAGCAGCGGAATACATAATAATAACGGTAGCGTAGGCGAAGCTCCATCTTCGGGGTCACAGGCAATGCTGACGATGGGAGATGATCCTAGTTGTCGTAACCTTCCGGGGGTCCATCTTCCAGGTACTCCTCTTCATAGTCTGGCCATGGGAATAGCCAGGGACAAAGCCATGAGTACTCTTTAAGTACTCGCAAACTAATACTAACAGGTAAGGGGTTTTTGGATAATAGGACACTAGGCTCTAGGGTTGTTTTGCAAAAAGCCAGGTTTATCTATACTAAGTTCCGAAGCTAGTCACAATTTTATAACTCCTAAATGGGATCTTGTAATCCAGGTCACAACTCTGCTGTGTTCAAGTCAAAGTCTCAATTCATTTCACATGTCATTTTGAAAAGTCTGACGGGGGAACAGTATGGCCACTCCAACTGTCCATAACCGCGGACGCGGCTATTCGAATAGTTTGACACTCTACAGAGATTGTACACTTTCACCACAACATTTTTATCACCAGAATCATCAAGTGTTTGGAAACACATGTCCAAAACATTTCAATAGAATGATCCATCATTCCAAGGTTTTCATAACCATTTTTCCACCAAGTATTCCCATCTAAAAGTTGATCAAGTTTTAAGCTTAGCACTAGCATCTATAGGTGGGGGTAGTGATGATGAGGGGTGGTAACTAGTGGAGTTTCACTAAGTCCAACCTTATATCTTAGGCTGATATCAAGGTTTCTAGCTTCGGCCAAATTTTATGCTCTTTATGCAACCTTCAGCACAACTGTCTGGTATCTACCAAAATCTTAGGTAGACTCTAAGTAAGCTTTGATAAAAAATAAAGTAAGAAGCTTGCCATAAAACTAGGATTGGTTTAACAAGTAGGTAGGATCGCAAGTATGGGTTTGTGGTATCAGTAGGGTATCTTGCAAGGGTTAGCTTGCATCAATATCAGTATAAGCTTGCTTAGTTACTAGCTTGCATAGGTATAGTATCTTGCAATTGTTAGCTTGCACATTCACTAGTAGTATTAGGCTTGCCTTGTGCAGAGCAGTGGTTGAAGTTCTCCTCGGCTTCCTCTTCGTAGTATCCTCCTTCCTCCTCGTAGTATCCTTGGTCGGTACTAGCGTCTATGAATAAATACGGGGTACACAATCACCAAACAATACTTAACTACTTGCAATCACCACACACAAGGGTCCTATGGATGATCTAGCATCATCCCTAACATTACAAGGTTAAGGCTTGATTTAATTCCTTTTATTTTTAGAAAAGTAATTTCTACTCATTGAAAAACTACTTAAGATTTAATATTCTCCAAACCAAATATGGGATCATGTTGACACATGTCATCACCACATATTGTAGTCCATGGGAATGTGATTTAAAGTGGTGTCACAATTTAATAAGGTTTTACCCTTTTATTTTAATTAATTAAAGTGGCTAGAAATGCTTATGTAGCATTCTTTTATTCCTTGAACAATATTTCTGCAAGTAAACCTATATATTTTTATATATTCTGAAAGGTATGGTGAAATGTGATTTTTGAGAGTTGGAATAAACTCAAAAGCCTTTATGGTTTAAATTTGAAAAATGTTTGAATGCAGAAAAGCTTCTGCCTTGTTATTTTTACTATGGGTGATCTACAGATCCAAATGACTTGAATCCAACGGGCTTGGATTAAGCACTCACAGATCTTTCCAACAAAATTGGTTTCATCCAATTTGGTGCATTGAATCGATCTGGGTTGATTTTTGAAGTTGGGTGCTGAAGTGTGTTTGAAATGAAATAGAAAAAGTTTTAATTTGAATTGCTGGGCTGCGCGGGAAATTCTAACGGGCCGGCCTGCTAAGCGCAGTGCTCCCGCGGGCTTCTTAAGTGGGTGTCCCCAGTCGTCAGTGACACGGGGCTGGGCGAAGCGGTATGGGGCAACATGGATCGTTCGATCTAGTTCTAATCCAACGGCTGAGGGTCATCGTCGACGCGAGACAACTCCGGCGAGAACGAAACCTAGCGCGGCCAGTGAGGGGTGTTGGGGGCTCACCGGGGTACGGGCGAGGGTTAGCGAGGCGGGCGAACGACTAAGTCGACGACGGCGAACCTCCTGGTACCGGTGGCTTCTCCTAGGGCGGCTCCAATCGCTGGCTCCCTTCTTCTCCGGCAGCGGCAGGCTCCAGTGAAATTCCGGCGAGGTGGTGCTCGCCTTGCTCTGAGAATGGTGTGGCACGATCAGCGAGGAGAGGGGAGTGAGATGGTGTGAAGAAATCGTGCGGGGGTGGCCTCTATTTATAGTCGAGCGAGGGGACCGTCGGGGCGCACGGTGAGCTCGTCAGGGGCGACGTTACAGGCGGCTAAAGGCATGGGCAAAGGTAGGGGACGGTGATGTGTCTCCTGGCGATGCTCAACGACATGGTCGCGAGGCATGGGGCAGTGTGGTTTGGTCTGGAACGGCCGGTGCTCTGCGCGGCAGAGGCGGCGTCTTCGACGGCGGGCGGTGGCTGTATGGCACAGGACGACAAACAGGGATGTATGGCGGTCTCCTGGGTCGGTGGTGATCGTGTGTGCACGCGGTGAGGGCGGCGCGCGGTCTGTGGATGCTGGTCGAGGGTGGCACTCTGGCGCACGCTCGGCATGGTCTGGGCGTGTCTTGTGCGCGTGGTCCAGGGCTTGGCAACGCTCGCGGCTGGGACAGGGAGTGGCGGTGGACGGTGGGCTGCCTCCCAGACATGCTGGCTAGGCTTGCTGCTGCTCCTAGCTTGCTGTCCACAATGGGGTGGCATTGAGGTGCTCGGCTGTTCTCCATTAATGGCAATGGCAAGCTCACAGGGGTGCTAGTGTTGGGCTAATCTTTCTAGATGATCTACTGAGGTGTGTGTGAGCTAACTAGGGAACAAGTTAGACAAGAATCACTGCACACTATAGTGTTTGATGTTTTGTTTGATTTGTGTCTGCAACCTGTTTGATGAAATGGCCGCATCAAATCAAGTTTTGAATTTTGAAATGATTTTTGGTGGGTTTGCTAGATTGGTGTTGGTGAGTCTGCAGATGCTTGGGTTTTGAAAGTTGAGCTTGTTTGAGTGGGTTTTGGAAAAGTGGGATCTTCCCATATGAAGAAGATTCAATTTTGAATTTTCATTTAAACTATGCATTTGAAAGTTTCTGGATGATCACAAAGTGGTCCTTGATACTCTGTTATGAGTACATTCAAGGGGTGCAAAGATCCAGAAAAGTTTCTGTTAGGTTTTGAAAGTTTGAGACAACCAAAGTAGGCATGGGAGTTAAATTGGTCAAAATGACCATTCACTTCATATATTTGTTTTGATTTACTTGTCTTTAGGAAAAGTGTGGGAAATGTTTTAGATGATGTTCTTTTCACCTAAGAAACATTTTACAAGCAATGGATCACACAAACAAGGTGGTTTTTAAAGAAATTAAAAATCCATGCATACACATATACATGCATTCATGGGTTTACTTAGAAAAGTTTTTGTTAACCCTAATCTTGATGATTAGTGTTTGATGATCTAAGTTTGGTATTTTTGGGATGTTACACAATGTGTTTAGTAACAAGTTTCTGTTAGATTGTTTGTTTTTGCAGAATCTTTTGTATGCTTGTTTAGGTTAGAAAAATTATTCCAAAATGTTTTTAAGGATGAAAACTTTGCAAATTGGTTTGTTGTGAACCTACTGACCCTAGGAACCAACCCATGGATTTAAAAATGTATTTGTTGAAGAATAGGATTGAATAATTGAAATAGCCCATTTCTTGCCAAATAAAAATATTGATTTTATTATGGAAATGGTTTTTGAGCAAAATCTTTAGAAAATGTTTTGATTCAAACCTACTGACCCAAAACACCAAGTTTTGAGATTAACAACTTATTTGGTGAACAACATAAAGTTTTTGCTTTGATAAAAACATTTTGCATCACATAAAATAATGATTGGATTTAAAAAAAATGGTTTATGGATAAAACCCTTTTGCAAATGACTTTGCCACTTGGAAAATGACCACTTTGAACCTTACAAAGTTTAGAAGCCTAGTGGAGACCACCTTTGCAAATAAAACTATCTTTTGCATGCTTGCATGCATGACTTAGTTTCTATGATTTTATGTGTGATGTTTTGTTTGTTTGATTATGGTGTGGAATGCTAGTTGATTTTGTGTTGCTTGATTGACTTATAGTGAAGTTAGAAGAGTGTGAGATTAGCAAGATAAAGAAGTGAACCATCATTCCCTACCAAAAAGGCAAGTTACACTATCATCTAAAGTCCTACTACTTTCATTATACTTAGTGGATTTTGAAACATGCATGAAAAGAATTTCTATACTTATGCTATGCTAAATCCTAATAGGATACCTTATATATTCCTTAGTGAAAACAATGTAGTTGTAAAATGCTTAGCCATGCAACATATTTTGAGAAGAGATACATGTTGAGATTTTATGAAGTTGAGAAAAGGACTTATGTTTTATATAATAAAACAAGTACTCAATGAACCACCTGGGTGGACAAGGATACTCAAGTTTTGGAGAAGGTGGCAACAAAAGGAACCATGTCTATGGCAATCTCTTTGTGTTGTGCTCCAAAAGAAAACCACCCATGGACTTAGAGATTGAACATGTTTCACCAATTGTGGCTTTCGTGTACAGCCACATGCTACTTATGGCTCTGGCTTAGTCAACTACATTGGGAAGACACATGCACTGTCCCAGGTACTGAAAATGAGGGAACTCGAAACCCTACATGGGTGCCTGAAGACAAGCTAGCAATGGTGTATGGGAGGACCCTCTGGAAAGACTTCGTCACATTCTCAATCTGCCAGTACTCCATCTTGGTGAGTACCAATCCAGCAGCCACTGGTGGCAACAAGATGAGGGTGTGTCGTGTGGGTAAAGTGTACAACTTCTGCAGAAGATAATAAAATCTAAGTACTTAGCCGTGTCCCTGGTTATGGACAATACTGAGCAACTAAAGCTTGAAGCTATGGGAAATCTCGACATTCCAATTTCTAAAAGAAAAACTTTAAAGTGATAACAAAAAACTTGCAGCACTTGGGGATTTACCAAGGAGCTCAAGAGATTTGGATAAAAACTTGCAGCACTTGGGGATTTACCAAGGAGCTCAAGAGATTTGGATAAAAACTTGCAGCACTTGGGGATTTACCAAGGAGCTCAAGAGATTTGGATAAAAACTTGCAGCACTTGGGGATTTACCAAGGAGCTCAAGAGAATTTGATAAACACTTGAAGTACTTGGGGATTTACCAAGGAGCTCAAGAGAATTTGATAAAAACTTGAAGTACTTGGGTGTACCAAGGATCTCAAGAGATTCTGACAAAGACACTTGGGGATTTACCAAGGAGTTCAGAAAGATTTGACAAAGATTAAAACCATTTTGAAAAGTTAGGATAAATTATTGCTTTCTGCAAATGAGCTTAAAACCCTACTTAGCCAAATATGCATGTAATGATAGGATCCACTTATATTCTACATAGTAGTGAAACTTGCCAATACAATTCAAATGTATTGACCCTTCTGGCTGTAACTTGTAATGTTGCAGGTTTGATTTGATTTTAGTGAAGATTGATTGATTAGGATTACAAAGTCTACAACCAACATGTTTGCCTGTGGCACTTTGAAGATGAAGGACCCCATGCTTTTAGATATTCTGCTGCAATGTAATTGAAATAGCCAAATGAGCTATGTAAGATGTAATAAAATTATGTTATTCCTGGTTATAAAGTTATATTATGACCTTTGTTTCTTGATATTACATCTTAACTGTGGATGCTAGCTATTGATCCAGGGACTAGCATTGTAAACACAGGGATCTCTACCTTATTGACGGTTAGGACCTCTACAATAAATTTCACTTCCCCACCAAGAAATCATGTGTTCCCTAAAGGTAAGAGTAAAGGTAAGAAAGGTAGAGGCAAGAAAGTTGATATTGATGCTTCTTCATTCAAAAATACTTGATTCTTGCTTTTTGTGCCTAGCTGAAAGGCGTTAAAGAAAAGTACTCTTGGGAGATAACCCAAATTTTTATTTTTGTAAGTTTTTATTTTGTTGAGTCTTGGAAGTTATTGCCTCCGTAATAGCCTCTCCTTATCCTTTTTGTATGGTTTTTGTGCCAAGAATAGCCTCTAATGAGAGGGAAGTAAGATTTGGGGAAGTTGCTGTCCCGAAACAGATTTCTGTGCTTCGCTGTAAAAAATCGTGAACAATCAATGAACGTCATATTGATCTGCAATTTTTTGTGCGCATGACCCTGGTATTTACCTAACTTTCGTTAGTTTTACACTTTCCGATTTGAGCAACAGAAGATTTTCTAAAGAACCAGTCTTTACGTGCAGGTCTGTTTTGACAGATTTCTGCCATTATTTGCATTTGCCTCTTAAATCGATTTTTTTGAGTTCTTTTGATCATGTGAGATTTTAAAAGGAATTCCTATAGTAGCTTATGTTTTAATGGATCATTTACTTGAGTTGAAACTGAACCCAAAGGCTTATTATCTTGAATAGACTAATGTTGCTAATGAAGATTGCGTGAAGTTTTGTATGAAGGAAATTTTCATGTGTAGGGAAAGGATGATGTGATGAAATGAAGTATGGACAAAATCTCAAACTTGGGGATGCCACCCGTGTCACCCCAAGAAATATTCAAGAGGTACAAGCGTCAAAGCTTGGGGATGACCAAGGCATCCCCTTCTTCATCAACAAAAATCTCAGGTTTCTTTCGTGATACTATATTTTTTGCTTGATGCACTATGTGTTGTTCTTGGAGCGACTTTTTTTTGGTTTTATTTTGTTTTGTTTGCTGCAATAATATGGTTGGACCCCAGCACACTTTTTTTGGAGAAGTCACACCCCGTTATTCATTGCCTAGAACACTCTAGTTTTCACTCTTATTATTCTGTGAGTGTTCTCTTTTGCTAGCACTGCGTTTAGCTTTATTTTTCTTCTTTTTTTGCTTAGAACTTTTTAGTTCTTCTTTATAGTTAGGATATACATGCTCGATGGTCTTTATTGATTATTATATCTGTGAGTTGTTTCAAATAAGTTGATTGGTGTTGGAAAAGAGTAGAATATTTCATGCTTATGGAGGTACAAAAAGGAGCTTGTTTTGAATCTGACTTAGAATTTATCATGTCATGTTAGATGTTGCTTTGACCATATGCTTAGTGATTATTTTTGTAGCATGACTTGTTTCAAACAATTGAGATTTCTTAATGTGCCATGAAAGAATCATGCATTGTTTTAGCATACAAAAGCATAATATTGTGGTATTCTCCTTTGATGCTTTATTTGGGTTGACTTGGCACATGCTTACACCATATTATGACTATGAACCAATCACCTTAGCCTCTAATATCATTTATTTTTTGACTTATGATATCACTTTATGCTTTGATTAATAATATTTTGTCGCTCTGCATGATTATGGCCATGATTGCTCTCTTACTTGGTCACTCCCAGTCTTTTGCTAGCCTCCACATGTACTGAGTATGAGCTCTACTCGTACATCCAACTCCCAAGAAACCAAGTTATTCCAAAGAGTCCACTATAAATTCCTATGCATGGCGTATTACACCATTCCAAGTATATTCATGTTTTTATATATCTTCCAAATTAAATTTTTGTTATGTGAAAATTAGTGATTAAATCTCTCACAAACTTGAAGGCACATTTTTGCACTTAATAATTTTGAACCATTGTGACTGTCTTATATGCTTTTATGCTTGCAATTTGTAAGTTGGGAATTAGCAAAACCATGCTTTCATGGGGCACATTTCAACATTGTAGTACTTATTCAGTTGATATCATGTTCTTTTGTTTATGGATGCCGATGGTGTGAAATAAGATGGGAGCTTGTAAGTCCATGGAGTTTGTATATGTGTTAGAGAAACGCCTGGGTGGCTAGCCTAAGCCATGCCTAATCATGGTGGAAACTTCAAGCGAAACCATAGTGGCATTCTATGAAGCATCCTTAATAAAAAACTATGCAAATAGCAAATAAAAAGATCGCCGAGATGCTCACTGTCTGTTGCCTTGTCATTTTGATATGGGATTTCTCCTGTGTCATGGGGCAAGGGGTACCCCCTTGGCAGTTCTCTATGATACACATATACTTACAATGAAAAGAACTTGCTTGGGGACCAAAGTTGAGTAGCATGAGGCTCGGTACTCGTACTCAAGGGGCGTGAGATTTTCAACTTATAAATTTGTCAAGCATATAACTCATATTTGCCCTCACTTTATCCTTAATCACTTCAAGATGCTTATGATAGGGTAAATTAGAGCTCAAAGTTAATAAGTACCATATTTTTTGGAAGCTTTATAACACCATTTAATCCCTACTTCCCTCTACGAAGGGCCTTTATTTTTTACTTTTTGTTGAGTCTCCATCTTCTATCTTTATGCACCAGTTAAGAGAGCATAGTTGTCATTCTGTGTTCAATGTGCACCGTCCCAAAACTTGTTGATTGATTCATAATTATGGTATTGCTTGTTCTTAAATTATTTCTATCTAGTAACCCTTATGAACTTTGAAGGTGTCCTATGCATTTATGTTTTGCTATTCCATGAAGGACAACCTGAATATCACTCTTGCTATGTTTTCTATATGTGAAACAAACAAATGCCTTTTAAAGCATTATTCATGATCTTTTGTTTGTGTTTACTTTTGATGTGGATCGGTTGACGTAGAGCCTGTTGGGAGACCCCAAGAGCAAGGTGTGATGAGCACAACAACAAGTTTTCCCTCAGTTATGAATCCAAGGTTATCGAACCAGTAGGAATAAGGAAACAACTCCAAGGTGTTGCTAACAACTTGGAACCTGCACAACACAAACTCAAAACTTTGCCCCAACTTACAGTGAGGTTGTAAATCTCACTGATTTGCTGAAAGCAAAGGATTAAACGTATAATGTGGAAGATAGTGATTTGCTTGTAGAAAGTAAACAGTAATAGTAGATGGTGTATCAATGATAAAGGAATGGAATGGGATCCACAGTTCACTAGAGGTGTTCTCCTTAAGATAGATAGCATGTTGGGTAAACAAATTACAGCGGGGCAATTGACAGATTGAGAAAGCATAACCATGCATATACTAGACATCTTGACTCCTATGAGATTTGATTGGGCATTACAACATAATACATAACTGTAATCCAACTGCATCTATGATTAATAATCCACCTTCAGGTTATCATCCGAACCCCTTCCAGTATTAAGTTGCAAGCTACAGATAATTGCATTAAGCAATGTGTGTAAAGTAAACAATACAATTGCTCCATGAACAAAAGATTGTTGTTTTCTCCCTAGTAGCTGATACGTCCATTTTGCATCACTATTCTTTATCATAATTCGTTGTTATTCATTGATATATTTCTTATTAAGAGGTGATACTTATGTTATTTCATCTATTTTTGCATGTTGGATGATTCTTGGAGGATGAACTGCCGGAGTCAGGATTCTGATGGAAAAAGCGGTGTTTGGATGCAATTTTTGCAAAGATCAGAAAATACCAGAAAATACATGGAAAATCCTATTTTTCCAGAAGACGAAGGAATCCAGAAGGGGATGCTGAGATGGGCCACATGGGGCCCACACCCCCCCATGCGCGGGCCACCCTAGGCCGCGCCACCAGGGGGTGTGGCCACCCTGGCCCACCTCCTGCTCCGCCCTTTCGCCTATACCTTCTCCTTGAAACCCTAATACATGGGGAGCGACCATAAAAATATCCCGCCGCCTCTGCGGGGTGGAAACTACAGAGAGAGAAAGAGCTCTCCGGCAGACATATTTTTTCACATCCCAACATTTTCCAAATTTTCAAATGTGAAAAATAAATAAACAAAATAAATAATTGTTGAAACTTAGGGTGAAAATAAACTTTTTGATTCCAAATGGAAACATCAAAACCCATCTTGAACAAACTTTGACTAAAATGGAATCAAACAAAATTTCAATCAAGTGAAATGCATTCATCAATGAATATATCTTGAAATTTAAACTTGGGAAAAGTTAAACCAAAACCTTAAAACCCTAATGGAATAAATCATTTCCAAGATCTCCCTAAGACTATGGATTTTATCCATATAAAATTTAGCAACAAACATTTTAAAATGATCAATAATGACAAATAAAAATATTATAAATCCATAGAAATTGGTTTCATTCAATTTGTAACCATGGATAAAAACTTATGAATATAATAATATAAGGAATTAATTTCCAAAGCTAATAAAACTCCTAACTAAATTCCATACCAAATTGTGAGAAAAATAATCCTAAAGAGATATAAAAGGATAAACAAATATTAAATAAAATTTTACAAATTGGAATCACGAATTTTGGATCTATAAATAAAAAGATATGGATTTTATAAGACAAAGAAAGAAATAATAAATAGGGAATATTTAAAAGCCAAATTAATATTGGATAATCCATAAACAAATAAAAGTTTATTGAATAATAGAAAGAATAAAAGATTATTTAAATAAAATCATAAGGATTGAATATTATCCAATTTTATTTAAATAAAGACAAATTTCCTAAACTAAACAATAAATTCCAAGAAAATTATTTAGAATACAATTTAAACCTTGAATTAAATCCATAAGAAAATGGAACAAAGATAATTCAAATCCAAAAAAAGAATGGATAAAGAATAATCAAATAAAAACATATGGGACTAAAAAAACCATATTCCAAATTATTTAAATGGAGATAAATCCCGAATGAAAATGATTAATTAAATTATGAGAAAATAATAAATTGGAATTTCCCAAGTGGAATAAAAGTTATTTAATTAACTTAAATGGGATCAAAGAATTATTTGAACAAAATTTAAATGGGATTAAAACCATATTTGATTTAAATAATGACAAGTGGCTAAATTAATTAATTAATAAACCATAAAAGAATAAGGGAAAATTATTTTAAAATGGACATTAAATACATGTTTAAAACAATATTAAAACATACTGAATATTTGGCAAAGATTTGAAAATGAAATCTGAATTCAAGTGATAGTTTGAATTCAAAACAGAAAAAGAAACCAGAAAAAGAAAAAGGAAACAGAAAAGAAAAAAATGAAATAGAGCCAGCCAACCCAAGAAGCCCAGCAAACCCACCAGAGGCCTATTTCTTTCTCCCCCGCAGAAAACGTTTTGCACCAGAATTTTAACCCACGCAGACGCTGACCAGCGGACCCCACCGCATAACTCGCTCCGTCGCTGACAACGCAACCCCACCTGTCAGTCGTCGTCTTCACCCACCGCGACCAGTTCCTCCCCCTCTCTTGCCTGTTTCGACTTTGATTTCGAGGCATAAATTCGTCTTACTGCCGCAATAATCTCGCCCAGTGATCACGCTCGTTAAACTCGCCTCGTTCCCCTCTCCCTTTCCCCTCAGTCCTCATTCCACCGGAGCCCCAGGGCTTCTCGAATTGCTCGCTCAAACGCCACTGCCTCCGACGAGGTCCAGCACGAAATCCAGCGATGCTTGACCATCTCCGTGCCCCTAGCTTCCACGAGCTTGACCCCCATCGCCTCGCGCACCTGCCTGTACCCTCTACTTGGCCACGCATGCCCCAGAAGCTCGCCTCGGTCTATCATCTGAGCGCGCTGTCGTCTGCGTCCACTCTGGCGATCTCTACCGGTAACCTCTGACCGCGCCTCCACCTCTCGTTGACACTCACATACTCTCCTCTCTCGCGCACTTCTAACGCACCCTTCGTTTGTCCTTGGCGTGCCTTGTAGATTCGCCCCCGTCAACGACAGAGCATGCTCGACGGAAGCAGGAACTCTAGCGAGTAATTGTCGTTAACCCCGTGCGCCCCCTGCCCTTCGACGACCACCTCGAGCATCCCCACGCCACGGCGAACGAGCCCCTCCCCCTTCTCCCTTTCTTCCTAGAACTGCCGTACCATAGTCGCCTGAACGCCGCCGCGCATCCGTCATCAGCGCCACCAGTTCATGGTCAGTGCAATGATGACTGTTAGATCCCGATCCAGCGGTTAGGATAGATGACTTAACGAACCGTTTTTGATCGATCTATGACATACGATTTTATTTAGATCCAACGCACCGCGTATCTCGATCCAGACAAACCGATATGCGCCAATATGAAACCGAGACATGTCTAGGCTTCTGTTTTAAAAACAGAAAAGGTTCTATTAGATGTTTGAATTTGCAAAAATCATAACTTTTTATCTACACGTCCAAAATTTTCATACTTTATATCAATGTAATCAGAAAAAATACTAACCAACCATGCCCTTTATTTAATGATTTGCGTCTGTAAAATTGGTTGTTTTTGCAGAAACATGTGTAGGCATAATTTGAGTATAAAAATTATTCTAAAAATGATTTAGGGTAAAATATTTTGTAAATGGATTGTTTTGAACCTAATGACCATAAAAACCAACTTGTGGACTTAAAAGTATATTTTTGTGACACTAAGGAATTAATCCTTCAATAAAAGCATTTCTAGTTAAATAAAAATATGGATTATGTTTTAAAAATGCTTTTTGAGTAAAACCTTTTGAAAATGGTTTGATTTAAACTCTCTGACCCTAAACACCAAGTTTTGGGATTTAAAAATATATTTGGTGAACCCTATAAAACTATTACTTTGCTTAAAGGCATTTCCACCAAAATAAAATATTGCTTTGATTTAAAAATGGTTTTTAGATGAAACCTTTTGCAAATGGTTTAATATTAAACACTTGACCTTAAAACACTAACATTTGTGTTTAAAAATATATTCGTCAAACAATAGAAATTATTACTTTGATTTAAATCATTTCTAGCAAAACAAAAATGATTTAAATGGCCATTTTCACTAACTTGATTTTAAATGGTTATTGCCACTTTTATAAATGACCAATAGGTGTTTTAAAATGTTTACAGCCTATTATAAACCAACTTTCGAAATAAAACAATCTTTTGCATGCTTGCATGCATTGTTTTGTTTTCTTTGTTTTATGTAGTGAATTGATTGAATGCTAGTTTGAATTTGTGCCTTGATTGAATTGTAGTGAAATTTGAAGAGTTTGACATTTGCAAGATCAAGGAGTGAACATATATTCTCTACCAAAAAGGCAGGTTGTGCTTCATACTTTTGTCCCATTATTTTCACTATGCATTAGTGATATTTCTAAGTAGGACTTGCATGGAATTTTACTAAGTATGCTATGCCTTGGGAAATCCTAGTAGATGATGCCTTAGTAGAATTTTCTCTAAGTTAAGATTACTACTAATATCATGCTTAGCCTAGCTAGTAGAAAACAAGGGTGGATTATATTCATGCTATGAAATATTTCTAAGTCAAGGACTTGTGTTTTGTTTAATAAAACAACTATGTGAATGAATCACCTGGGTGGAATGGAAGGAATGGGTTATGTTGAGTGGTTACACAGGGCCCATATTTATGGACTACCCTAGTGTATCTCACTTGTGGAAAGCCACCCAGGAACAAAGAGATTTGAGATGTCAAATTTTGAGAAGCTTCAAGTGCAGCCACTTGGCATTATGGGCTCTGCCTGGATCATATAGGTTGCAATAACTTAGCCAGATGGACAGTTGGTGGTAGGGGGTGATAGGTTTGGGAACGCGTCCATTTTGGTCTAAGGGAAGGCTTCTGAAAGATCTTGTCTCGATGCATGTCGAGTCTTGTGGGGAAAGTGCACCACCTCTCGAGAGAGTAAAATATAAGTACTTAGCCGTGTCCCCGACAATGGACAATTTGAGCATCAAGACATGGAAGCTATCAAGGATCTCCTCATCCCAATTTCTAAGTTAAAAACTTGTGGTTGAACAAGGGTTAAAGGATCACCAATTTCTATTGGTAGATGCCTTGGGTGATCTTGACAAATAAAAACTTAGTGTTTTCAAATGATAAGGAAAATCTATTTAGAGCAAAGCAAGCCTAAGCTCCACTTAGCCAAATGTATATAGATGATAGAATCCACTATACTACCATAGTATCACTTCCCAATACAATTCAAATGTGTTGACCCTTGTGGCTGTAACTTATTATGTTGCAGGTTTGTTTGATGTTAGTGAAGTGTGTTGAATAGGATTACAAGTCTATAACCAACATGATTGCCTGTGGCACTTTGAAGATGAAGGACTCCCTGTTATAGTTATTTCTGCTGCATTGTAATAAGATAGCCAAATGAGCTATGTAAGATGTAATGTATTATTTTATTCCTGGTTATAAAGTTGTATTATGACCTTTGTTTCTTGATATTACATCTTAACTGTGGATGCTATCTATTGATCCAGGAACTAGCATTGTAAACACAGGGATCTCTACCTTATTAAAGGTTGGGACCTCTACAGATTTCTGCCAGGGAAATTCCTTCACAGAGAGGGGAGATCATCGCCATCAACACCGTCATCAAGCTAGACTTCATTGGTATCATCATCATCATCCACATCATCATCTCCACCAGCACCATCATCACCACTACATCCCGCTGTAACAATTGTGTTGAATCTTGCATAGTTCTTAGGGGAAATTCCCGGTGTTGATTACTTTTGTAGTTGATGCTTGTGAGTGGAACCATTGAATTATTGTTTATGTTTAGATTGTTATTCATCATCATATCATCTCTGATCTTGATCCATATGATGTCTCGTGAGTAGTTCGTTTAGTTCTTGAGGACATGGGAGAATTCATGTTGTTAGTAGTGGAATTGTGTTGAGGTATTATTCAATGGTTAATACTTAAGTTGTGGTGCTATTCTTCTAGTGGTGTCATGTGAACGTCGACCATATGATACTTCACCATTTATGGGCCTAGGGGAATGCATTGTGTATTTGGATACTAATCGTGGGGTTGCCGGAGTGACAGAAACCTGAACCCCCATTAGGAAACCTTTGCACAAGGGAGTGTAGGATCTCAGAGTTTAAGGTTGTCGTTAGGTTTTTTATCTTAATTACTTTCTTGTAGTTGCGGATGCTTGCAAGGGGTTTAATCACAAGTATGTATTAATCCAAGTAAGGTCGGTACATTAGCACAGGTTCACCCACACAAAACTTATCAAACCAAAGAAGATTAATCAACTATATGAAGCGAAAGCACTTGACAGTATTCCCATGTGTCCTCGAGAACATTTGGTCCTCATAAGTATTACAACCGACTTGTCCTTTGCTAAGAAAGGATTGGGACACTTGCTCCAATTATTTGCTGTCTTTATTTACTTGCACTTTATTTCTTTTCTTTATCAAAAAACCCTAAAAATCCGTTTGCTAAGTATTTACAGAGATTTCCTGCTCCAAACCACTAGTCAACACCTTCTGCTCCTCGTTGGGATTGACACTCCTATTTATAGAAAGTACTACGATACACCCCCTATACTTGTGGGTCATCAAGACTATTTTCTGGTGCCGTTGCCGGGGAGTAAAGTGATGACTCCTTGATGGCGCCAGAGAACTTGGTGCTTGATGTGGAGTCAGTTGGGAACCCCAAGAGCAAGGTGTGAAGCGGCACAACAGCAAGTCTTCCCTTAGTAAGAAACCGAGGTTATTGAACCAGTAGGAGGAAGGAAACATCACACAGGTGTGGCAAGCAACGCGGAGACCTGCACAACACAAACTTAAGACTTTGCCCCAACGAAGCAGTGAGGTTTTCAAGCTCACCGGTTTGCTATAACAAAGGATTAAACATATGGTGTGGAAGGTAATAGTTTGTAGCAAGTAAACAAGTAACAGTGGAAGATGTATCAATGGTAAAGATTGGACCGGGGTCCATAGTTCACTAGAGGTGTTCTCCTTAGATAAACAATATGGCATGAAGGGTAAACAAATTACAACAGGGCAATTGACAGGAACTGAGCAAGGAATAACAATGCAATTACTAGTCAGAAAGATCCTATGAGATTCGATTGGGCAATACAATAAGATACATAGACCACCATCCAACTACATCTATGACTATAGGTCCACCTTCAGGTTATCATCCGAACCCCCTCCAGTATTAAGTTGCAAGCAACAGACAACTGCTTTAAGCAAAGTGTGTAAGGTAAACAGTCCACATGTTCCATGAACAAGAGACCGTTGTTTTCTCCCTAGTAGCAACAACACATCTACAACCGAAGAGATTATTGTCACTTCCCTTGGAAACTAGAGGCATGAAACCACTATCGAGCATAAATACCCCCTCTTGGAGTCACTAGCAACTACTTGGCCAAGATAGCTACTAGCAACGGAGAGCATGTGTAAGATCCCTCCTTTGTAAAGGAAAGGATCCCTGTGATTGCAATGCTAGTCCCTGGATCATTGCTAGCATCCACAGTTTAAGATGAAGTACACAAATACAAAGGTCATTTATTACATCCATTCCAGAGATAAAACATAGTCTTTTACAACTCATGGCCATAGGCCTAATACAAGAGTTTTTGGAATAAGTAAATAAACATAAGTCTTCATCTTCATGTGCCACAGGCAAGCATGTTGAGTGTAGACTCATGACACCTAATAATCATCGGAGTAACCTGCAACAACACAAGTTACAGCCACAGTGGGTTAATACTTTGGAATAGTATTGGCAAGTGATACCTTAGTAAATTTTAAGTGGACTATATTACTATATGCATTTTGGCTAAGTGTAGCTTGGCTTTCTTTGCTTGAAAATAGGTTTTTCCTATTAGTTGAAATCACTAAGTTTTTCTTTGTCAAAACTTTCCCAAGAATCCACCAATAGACATCGGGGTCCATCACCCTTGTTCACCCACAAGTTTTACTTAGAAGTTGGAGTGATGAGATTCTTGTAGCTTCCATGTCTTGATGCTCAAGTTGTCCATTGCCATGGACTTGGCTAAGTACTTAGATTTTCCATCTGCAGAGGTTGTGCACTTTCCCCACCAGACTTGGTTTCCCAAGACAGGACCTTTCAGAAGCCTTTCCTTAGTCAAATGGACGCGCTCCAACCTATCATTCCCACTACCACCAACTGTCCAAGTGACTAAGTTCTAGCAACCTATATGATCATGGCAGAGCCCATATTGCCAAGTGGTTGCACTGTAAGCTTTCTCAACACTTGGCCTCCAAATCCCTTTGTGCCTGGGTGGCATACCACAAGTGAGATACACAAGCCATATCCATGGCCTTGTGTAACCACTCAACCAAAAACCACCAATTCAAGTCCCATTCCACCCAGGGGGTTCATTGACTTAGTTGTTTTATTAAGAAAAGCATAAGTCCAAAAGACTTAGAATTATTTTCATCATAGCATGTACATACTTTACCAACCCTTGGTTTGCTACTAGCTAGGCTAAGCATGGCATGGTAACTTAACTTAGTAAATTCCCTAGCAATTCTACAATACTACAACTACTTAGGATTTCCCAACATAGCATTTGGCAAAAGTAGCATGCAAGACTTAGCAAAAAAATAATTCTAATGCTTATTCAAAATAAAGGGGTGGAAATATCATGAAGTATCACTTGCCTTGGTAATGGGGAGAGCATCACTCTTCACAATCACAGTCACTAGCAAAATCTACACAAAGTTTGTAGCACAAAATTACACATAAATCATATACAAACAAAAATATGAATGCATGCATGCAAGAAAGTGCTAAGTGATGATTTTTGAAAACTCCACCAAGCAAGTGCATGATACAGAAACATAACCAAGTCAAATACTTGCTAACTAAGCTTATTTAGCACTAAAACCATTTGCTAAACAAAATCTATACTCAAAATGGACCTAAATATGTTTCTGCATACAAAGTCATTTTAACAGAAACTTTTTGTTAAACACATTGCAGATTCAGAAAGGGCTTGACTCACTGATTCCAACGGTATAAAATTTGCAAAAATCTAACGTGGGAATCTCAAGTTATAGACATTTGAAAATTGGATCTAAATCTGATTTGAATTCTAATTTTGAATCCAATCCTAGACACGCGTCACGATTTTACTGGTGCGTACCGGTTCGCACCGGATCACCCTTCCGCGCCGTTGGATCTAACTATCGCTGCACGGCTCAGATCTATCCATACCCCTTCGTTAAGTGAACTATTTCTACGCGCTGGATCTGGATCTGACGGCTAAGAATCTTCTAACCAGAAACGAGCGGCGCTAGCGGCGGCGGCGCGTCAGTTAGCGGCAGTGCTGGCGCTCTAGGTCGCTCGGGAAAGAAAGAAGGCGCTTACCAGAATCGCAGGGTGCTGCCGATGCTCAAGGTGGCGATGGTTCGTTGAGGGGCGCGCGGACACGGCGAGGATTTCTCGTCGGAGTTGAGACAGACGTCGGGCACGGTCATTCGTCGACGTTGGCGAGGTTTCTCGTCGCGCTAAGCCAAAATAGGGGTACTGTTAGATGCGCACAACGATGTAGATTCTAGGTGTACCAGTCAGAGGGCAAGGGGCGGTGGCTACTTACGGAGGGAGGTCGCCGGAGTTCGTGCAGAGGATGGTGGCGGCCAGTCGTCGACGTTGCTGGAGCTACGGATCATGCGAGGGCAAATGGGGAGTGTCAGTAGGTGCGCAAAGACTCGCTGAACTTGATAGAATGAACTAGAGACAGAGGGGAACACGGAGCTCACCGGAATTCGCCGGCGCAGTCGTCGGAATAGCGGCGGCGTCGTGCGAGTTGTGGGCAGCCTGGTGGCGTGAAGGCGAAATTGTTTGGGGGGAAATGGTCGCTAGGATGTGGGGATTTGATAGCCAGAGGCTCGACAAGAAACGCTTGCTGGATCAATGCCAATTAAGCTCGCGAAATCAGTGCAGCAACGGGCAGCGGCGGAGGTCGTGCGCGGAATCAGGGGAAGACGAAGCTGACGTGGAGAGGGGCCCGCTCGTCGGTGAAGCGTGCGAAGGGGAGGTGGGGGTCTGGCTGTCAGCGGCTATGTGGTTTGCAAGATTTGAAAAATGGTTTTTGAAACCATTTCCAATTTGAAAATTTTTGGTTCAAAACCACAATCAATCCCTTCTATGAGGAAGACAAACAAGTTAGGTTTAAAATCACTCAAACTTTCAAATGGTGATGGCCATTTGATTTAAATCTGCTCACATAAAATCATAGCACTTTGTGCTTCTGTTTTTCTAAAATGAGTTTAAAATTGTTCTCAAATCTATATGCATGCATGAATGATATGCAAAATTTGAAATAATGATTTTAGGGATGTTACAATCTAACCCCCTTAAGGTGAATCTCGCCCTCGAGATTCGGATTGGCTAGCAAATAGGTGAGGGTGGTCTTTCCGAAGATCATCTTCTCTTTCCCATGTTGCTTCCTCTTCGGTATGATGGTTCCATTGCACTTTGCAAAACTTGATAGTCTTTGTTCTCGTGACTCTTTCTGCAGTCTCTAGTATTTTGATAGGTTTTTCTTCATAAGTGAGATCACTCTCTAGTTGAACTTCTTCCAATGGTATGGTATCCTTCAAAGAAGTTTCTTCCATTTCTGGGTGACATTTCTTAAGCTGACTCACATGAAACACATTATGGACTGCTGATAGAGATGCTGGTAGTTCAATTTCATAAGCAACTTCTCCTTTGCGACTCAGAATCTTGAATGGACCAAAATATCTTGGTGCCAACTTTCCTTTGACTCCGAATCTTTTCACTCCACGGAGTGGTGATACTCTAAGATAGGCTCTATCACCAACTTCGTAGGTGACTTCTCTACACTTAGGATCTGCGTAGCTTTTCTGTCGGGACTGTGCTATCTTCAATCTGTCCTTAACAAATTTGACCTTCTCTTCGGCTTCTTTGATAAGATCTGGCCCGAATAAACTTCTTTCTCCCACACCATTCCATAACAATGGGGTGGTGTCGTGGTGGTATCACGGCATATGCCATGGGTAGGCTAAAGTTGGGGCCGATGGACGTGGAGGAATCCGGGGAGGGATGATGCTGTGAAGAACGCACTCGTATGTACAAAGAGAAATACAATGTATATTGGATTGAAGCTATCAAGTGGGGATAACACCTCCTTCTATACATCTAATCTCTTATAATCTTGACATGCTTGTGGCTACAATCATGCTCCTGGAGCTGTATCTCCTATCCTTCTATCTAGATCTCTCTATGAGAGTGGAGGAAGAGGAAGAAGGGGAGCTCCTAGTGAGCAGAGAGGGGAGGAGCCCTCCGGGGGCCTCCTTTAGAACGATCCCCTGGTGCTCCTTATAAAGGGGAGCCCAGGGGACTAATCTTGCTCTCTACGATTGGCATCTTCTCAGCATATTCCGGGCATCTTCTGGAGATGCTCAGCATATGCCTTGGCATCTTTGGAGATGCTAAGGCATATTCCTTAGAATATTCTTGGATGCCGATGGCATATTCCTTATGCCATGTGCCAGTCTGAGCCAGAGGCATCCCAAGACTGGCACGACGCTTGTGGAGTTGTCCTGGATAGATGGCGTGTAGCTGTGAAGGTTAGGAGCACATCTGGAAATAAATAAGAGGGCGTACGGGGTGAAATAACTCGGCCCAGACGCCCCAGACGAAGCGGTGATTCGGCCTGCTTCCTAGTTGACTCGGCCTGGTCTTGGTTGCAGGAAACAAGGGCCCAGCCGGATTGTTTGGTGGCCCGGCCGGGTTAGTGGCTATTCGGCCTAGAGGGGAGCCGGCCTGGGGCCTAGTTCGGCCCAGGCGGGGAGATGGCGACCCAGCCGAGGTCTTCTTCTTTTGGCCCATGCGGGACAGCGAGGTAAGGAGCCCAGCCGGGTCAGATCTGATCTGTCCCTTGATGCAGGTTGTAGCACAGGGGGAGCGGCCGGCCTGGCCGGATGCTGGAGCCCCGCGGTGGGCCGACTTAGCCGACGTCGGCCCACCCGGGATGACTCGGCGGTCTGCTGGGGGGAGCCTGGCTCGAGGCTGTTCGTCGAACGAGGCCACGCGGTGGGCCGAGCTGTCCGTGCCGGCCCACCCGGGGAGGAGGACGGGGACGACCGGGGTTTGCAGGCCCGCGACGGCAGGTTCCGGCCCGCCCGGGCGATTTGGTGAGGACTGGTTCGGCTGGAGGAGGCGGTGGTGTTGTGGGCCGAGGTGATTAGTTCGGCCCACCCGGCATGGATGGTCTGGTTTTGGCTGATTCGGCTCCTATAGCTTTAATTCGGCCCGTTGCGTGTAGAGGAGATCCTGGGGGCTTCTCACTTGGGCCGAATTAATGCTGAGTCGGCCCAAGTGTACTTTTCTTCTCTTTTTCTCTATTCTATTTATATTTCATGTCTCTTAATTGACTAGCTTAGCACTCTATCGAATAACTTGATGCACCAACTCTGGGGTACCCGGGGGTACACCACCGACATTAGTCCCCGAGGCCATGTGGGATTCGTAGAATCGCTCATGGGCTTTATATTTAAATATTCCCAGAGTTGTTTTTCGACTTATTGCACCTTGGTGGTATGCCTCTATGTCTTATAATCTTTTTGAGCAAGTTTTTGACTACTGGCGTTCTCGGGTATTTGCCATAATCCCTTTGGGTAAGTTTTTGGACTTATGGCCTTCATGGTACTGGTCATAGCCCCTTGGGTGGGTTTCTGGACCTATGGCCTTCGTGGGCACTGGTCATAACCCCTTGGGTAAGTTTCTGGACTTCTGGCCTTCATGGACACTGGTCATAACCCCTTTGGGTAAGTTACGAGTTCTGACCTTATTGGGCATTGCTCTTTTAACCCCATTGGGTAAATCATGAGTTCCTGCCTTCTTGGGCATTGCTCTCTTAACCCCATTGGGTAAGTTATGAGTTCCTACCTTCTTGGGCATTGCTCTTTTAACCACATTGGGTAAGTTATGAGTTCCTGCCTTCTTGGGCATTGCTCTTTTAACCTCATTGGATAAGTTATGAGTCTTGGCCTTCTTTGGCACTGCTATTTTAACCCCTTTGGGTAGTTTATGAGTCTCGGCCTTCTTTGGCACTGCTCTTTTAACCTCTTTGGGTAAGTTATGAGTCTTGGCCTTCTTTGGCACTGCTCTTTTAACCCCTTTGGGTAGGTTATGAGTCTCGGCCTTCTTTGGCACTGCTCTTTTAACCCCTTTGGGTAGGTTATGAGTCTCGGCCTTCTTTGGCACTGCTCTTTTAACCTCTTTGGGTAAGTTATGAGTCTTGGCCTTCTTTGGCACTGCTCTTTTAACCCCATTGGGTAAGTTATGGGTACTTGCCTTCTTGGGCATTGCTCTTTTGACCCCATCGGGTAAGTTTTGAGTTCTTGCCTTCTTGGGCATTGCTCTTTTAACCCCATTGGGTAATTTGTGAGTTCTGGCCTTATTGGGAACTGCTCCTTTAACCTCTTTGGGTAATTTGTGAGTTCTGGCCTTATTGGGCACTGCTCCTTTAACCTCTTTGGGTAATTTGTGAGTTTTGGCCTTATTGGGCACTGCTCCTTTAACCTCTTTGGGTAATTTGTGAGTTCTTGCCTTATTGGGCACTGCTCCTTTAACTTCTTTGGGTAATTGGTGAGTTCTGGCCTTATTGGGCACTGCTCCTTTAACCTCTTTGGGTAATTGGTGAGTTCTGGCCTTATTGGGCACTGCTCCTTTAACCTCTTTGGGTAATTGGTGAGTTCTGGCCTTATTGGGCACTGCTCTTTTAACCTCTTTGGGTAATTTGTGAGTTCTTGCTTTATTGGGCACTGCTCCTTTAACCTCTTTGGGTAATTTGTGAGTTCTTGCCTTATTGGGCACTGCTCCTTTAACCTCTTTGGTGGGTTTCTATCCGAGTCATCTGATTCCAAATCCGAGTTTCCTTACTCAAAATTGACTTTATGCCTAAGTCTGAGTCATTTGACTCAAATCCGAGTTACATGATTAAATCCGGGTTAACTTATCCCAAATCCGAGTTACTTTACTCGATTCTGACTTTATGTCTTGAGTCATCTGACTCAAATCTGAGTTATATGACTCAAATCCGAGTTAACTCATCCCAAATCTGAGTTACTTTACTCAAAATTGACTCATATATAAGTCTGAGTCATCTGGCTCAAATCTGAGTGACATTACTCAAATCCGAGTTAACTCATCCTAAATCCGAGTTAACTCATCCTAAATCCGAGTTACTTTACTCAATTTCGACTTGCATCCCGAATCTGAGTCATCTGACTCAAATCCGAGTTAACTCATCCTAAATCCGAGTTACTTTACTCAATTTTGACTTGCATCCCGAATCTGAGTCATCTGACTCAAATCCGAGTTAACTCATCCTAAATCCGAGTTACTTTACTCAATTTTGACTTGCATCCCGAATCTGAGTCATCTGACTCAAATCCGAGTTAACTCATCCTAAATCCGAGTTACTTTACTTAATTTTGACTTGCATCCCGAATCTGAGTCATCTGACTCAAATCCGAGTTAACTCATCCTAAATCCGAGTTACTTTACTCAATTTTGACTTGCATCCCGAATCTGAGTCATCTGACTCAAATCCGAGTTAACTCATCCTAAATCCGAGTTACTTTACTCGCCATGATATAGCTTGATTTGGCGTGATGACGATAATTTGCCTTTGATATGGATCCGAGATATAGATCCGAGATTAAGCTTTTGGATATGATAATAGGGCTAACCGCTGAGAGATCTGATTCGAGATGTAGATATGAGATATAGATTCGAGATATGATAAGCTGGCCAATAGTCATCCGAGATACGAGATAATATGGCAAGATGGTGAGATATCAATCCGAGTCATAACATAACCTGGCAATCTGGTGAACTAAATAAAGCTTCGGCCTGAATCAGAGATATGATTAGTACGCCGAGTCTGAATACCAATCCGAATTATAATATACCCTGGCAAGCTGAATCAAATGTTAGTCTGAATCAGAGACAATCTACTGAGCTGAGTTAAAGGTCAATTCAAAGCATAACCAAATTAACCTCAAGTTATATCCGAATTACAATAAACCGGCTGGTAAGCTGAGTTAAAGGACAACCCAAAGCATAAATAAACTGACTCAAACTCTATCCGACTCATAAGTAATCTGACCCAAATTCTACCTGGATCATAAACGAGCTGATTCAACTTCTATCCGAGTTAATAATAAGCTGGCTGGTGAGCTGAGTTAATGGATAATCCAAAACATAAACTAACTGACTCAAAACCTATCTGAATCACAAATAAGCTGATTCAACTTATGGCCGAGTTAACAGATAAGCTGGCTGGAGAGATGAGTTAATGGATAATCCAAAACATAAACTAACTGACTCAAAACCTATCTGAATCACAAATAAGCTGATTCAACTTATGGCCGAGTTAACAGATAAGCTAGCTGGAGTACAGATCTAAATCAACATAGCGCTCTCTTAATCTAAAGATGACTCTACGGATAAGTAGACTAGTCCCCGGGTTGAGTTATTTTCTCCCCGGGGTGAAGGATTGAGTGTAGGTGGCTGAGTTATCTGGCACTTACAGTATACTTGGAGAAGTGGTTGGGTGAGTCTTGGTAGGTCGTACCTGTCCTGCTGAGTTACTTGGTACTTACAATAAGCTTGGAGTAGTGCTTGAGTCCTTCTTGCTGAGTCTTACCTGCTTTGATGAATTAGACTTGGAGAGTCTCTGCGCTTACTCTTTGTTCTCTGTTGACTTGGTGAAGCTGAATGAGCCCTGTGAGGAAGAAGTTGATGAAGATGTTCCCGTCCGGATGGAAACCCAACCAACGCCACTAGAAGGCCCCACGGTGGGCGCCAAATGTCGTGGTGGTATCACGGCATATGCCATGGGTAGGCTAAAGTTGGGGCCGATGGACGTGGAGGAATCCGGGGAGGGATGATGCTGTGAAGACCGCACTCGTATGTACAAAGAGAAATACAATGTATATTGGATTGAAGCTATCAAGTGGGGATAACACCTCCTTCTATACATCTAATCTCTTATAATCTTGCCATGCTTGTGGCTACAATCATGCTCCTGGAGCTGTATCTCCTATCCTTCTATCTAGATCTCTCTATGAGAGTGGAGGAAGAGGAAGAAGGGGAGCTCCTAGTGAGCAGAGAGGGGAGGAGCCCTCCGGGGGCCTCCTTTAGAACGATCCCCCTGGTGCTCCTTATAAAGGGGAGCCCAGGGGACTAATCTTGCTCTCTACGATTGGCATCTTCTCAGCATATTCCGGGCATCTTCTGGAGATGCTCAGCATATGCCTTGGCATCTTTGGAGATGCTAAGGCATATTCCTTAGAATATTCTTGGATGCCGATGGCATATTCCTTATGCCATGTGCCAGTCTGAGCCAGAGGCATCCCAAGACTGGCACGACGCTTGTGGAGTTGTCCTGGATAGATGGCGTGTAGCTGTGAAGGTTAGGAGCACATCTGGAAATAAATAAGAGGGCGTACGGGGTGAAATAACTCGGCCCAGACGCCCCAGACGAAGCGGTGATTCGGCCTGCTTCCTAGTTGACTCGGCCTGGTCTTGGTTGCAGGAAACAAGGGCCTAGCCGGATTGTTTGGTGGCCCGGCCGGGTTAGTGGCTATTCGGCCTGGAGGGGAGCCGGCCTGGGGCCTAGTTCGGCCCAGGCGGGGAGATGGCGACCCAGCCGAGGTCTTCTTCTTTTGGCCCATGCGGGACAGCGAGGTAAGGAGCCCAGCCGGGTCAGATCTGATCTGTCCCTTGATGCAGGTTGTAGCCCAGGGGGAGCGGCCGGCCTGGCCGGATGCTGGAGCCCCGCGGTGGGCCGACTTAGCCGACGTCGGCCCACCCGGGATGACTCGGCGGTCTGCTGGGGGGAGCCTGGCTCGAGGCTGTTCGTCGAACGAGGCCACGCGGTGGGCCGAGCTGTCCGTGCCGGCCCACCCGGGGGAGGAGGACGGGGACGACCGGGGTTTGCAGGCCCGCGACGGCAGGTTCCGGCCCGCCCGGGCGATTTGGTGAGGACTGGTTCGGCTGGAGGAGGCGGTGGTGTTGTGGGCCGAGGTGATTAGTTCGGCCCACCCGGCATGGATGGTCTGGTTTTGGCTGATTCGGCTCCTATAGCTTTAATTCGGCCCGTTGCGTGTAGAGGAGATCTTGGGGGCTTCTCACTTGGGCCGAATTAATGCTGAGTCGGCCCAAGTGTACTTTTCTTCTCTTTTTCTCTATTATATTTATATTTCATGTCTCTTAATTGACTAGCTTAGCACTCTATCGAATAACTTGATGCACCAACTCTGGGGTACCCGGGGGTACACCCCCGACAGGTGGTACATTTTCTTCCGTAGAGAAACTCAAACGGTGCCATTTCAATGCTGGCTTGATAGCTGTTGTTATAAGAAAATTCTGCGTAAGGCAGACTTTCATCCCAACTTGCTCCATAATCTAGGGCACATGCCCTCAACATGTCTTCCAGAATTTTATTAGTCCTTTCTGTTTGTCCATCGGTTTGAGGGTGAAAAGCAGTACTGAATTCCAACCTCGTTCCCAATGACTCATGTAGCTCTCTCCAAAAATGGGAAGTGAATTGGGTTCCCCTATCAGACACAATACTCTTAGGCAAACCATGAAGACACACAATTCTACTCATGTAGATTTTAGCTAACTTGGCACTAGTATAAGTTGTCTTCACGGGTATGAAATGAGCCACTTTAGTTAGGCGATCCACTACTACCCATATAGAATCATATCCCGATCTGGTCCTTGGTAATCCGGTAATGAAATCCATACCAATCTTGTCCCATTTCCAATCAGGAATTGGTAGTGGTTGAAGCAAACCCGCTGGTTTCTGATGCTCCGCCTTTACTCTACTACATACATCACACAAAGCAATATGTTCGGCAATGTCTCTCTTGAGATTGTTCCACCAAAACCTTTCTTTCATGTCCATGTTTATTTTGGTGTTACCCGGATGAATAGAATACGGGGAGTTGTGCGCTTCTTGTAAAATCAGTTTCCGCAACTCCGGATCTTGTGGAACACAGATACGTTTCCCATGCCATAATGTACCCTGTTCGTCTTCATGGAAATTTTTGCTCTCCCTTGGCCAATATTTTCCTTAATCCTTTCAATTTCCTTATCGGTCTTCTGAGCTTCTCGGATCTTGTCCAACAAAGTGGGTTGAACATCCAAAGACATAAGATGTCCTTCAGGCACAATCTCCAATCTAAGTTCTTTGAATTGGGTACACAAATCATCTGGCAATTCTCCTTTGGTAAGGCCATTTACAAATACCTTACGACTTAGAGCATCTGCTACAACGTTTGCTTTACCGGGGTGGTATTGCAAACTTAAGTCATAATCCTTGATAAGCTCTAACCATCTTCTTTGTCTCATATTGATTTCCTTTTGGGTGAAGATATACTTCAAACTTTTGTGGTCCGTGAACACTTCACAACGCTTTCCCAAAAGGTAATGCCTCCATGTCTTGAGTGCATGGACGACAGAGGCTAACTCTAAATCATGAGTAGGATAGTTCACCTCATGAGTTTTGAGTTGTCTCGAGGCATAGGCCACAACTTTACCGGCTTGCATAAGTACGGCACCCAAACCTTGATGAGACGCATCACAATACACTTGGAAATCTTTTTCCAAATCTGGCAGACATAGAACTGGTGCTGTCACAAGTCTCTTCTTCAATTCTTGAAAGCTGACTTCACAACCTTCAGACCAAGCAAACTTCTTGTCTTTCTTTAACAATTCAGTCATGGGCTTAGCAACCTTTGAGAAATTGTGGCATCCCGCTAAAACCACTACTAGAAAATCGCGATGTTTTATCTATGAGCATTATCCTGACATTAGCATGCATCTTTTTTTGTTTGAAAGTATTTTAGCTAAAAGCCTATCCCTGTCTTCCAAATATCTCCGTCTTAATTTCAAATCAGAACTCCGGTCTTTTCCGGGTCTTTTATTTGTCTAAAAACTATTTACAAAAGTCTTTAAAATTAAAATAGATAAAATAAATATTTAATCAGGGAAGGCCGCCGCCAGCCAGGCCCAAAAGCCCAGCTAGTAGCAGCCTACCACCCCGTTACCAAACCCTAGCCGCCTAACCCCTCCTCCCTCTTTTTCCTCCTAGCCGCAGCCACCCTGGCACCCCGCCACCTCATCCCGACCAACCCTGTCTTGCCACCTCACTAGCCCACACCCCCTTCCCACACCCCAACGCCACCTGCACACCACACACGCACTCACACACAGCCCCCCACCTGCCCTCCACTCCTTCCCGCCCACCAACCACTCCCCATCCCCCACGCACCGACCAGCCCGGCCCCACCCCGCCAGCCTCTCTCCCGTGCCCCGACCCGCACCTGGCCCGCACGCACGCCTCCCCACACAGGATCCCCTCGTCCCCCTCGATCCCCACCTCGCTTGCCTTCCTTCCTCCTCACCGTCGGCGCGCCGCCATCAGCTGCCGCTGCGTCCCCCTCTGACTGGAGTCGTCCTTCCTCCCCGCGTGGTTCCGCCATGTCATCGTCGCCCGTGCGGACCGCCTCCGTCGCCAGGGGCCTGCCGCCCGAGCCGGCCGCCGTCCTCCTCTTCACCTGGGCCTTGCGGTCACGCCAACAAGAGCAGCGGCCGGCCGCCCTCAGCAGTTGCGCCTGGAGCAGAGCCCCGCCGCCAGGAGCTCTGCGAGTCGCCGGCCTTCCTCTTCGGCCACTCCATCCCCCTGATCCGCGCCGCCCCCGTTGAGCAGAGCCGCCTGGCCCCCGTGCGCCCCGACGCCGCCGTCCTCTGCTTCCCCCGGTAGCCGCCGAGCCCGGCCTCGCCTGGTCCACGCGCGCCTCCGCGGCCACCTGAAGCCCTGCCTTCCTCCGGCCCTCGCCGTCCTGGCCTCCCTCTGCCTCCTCGCCGGACGAGCTCCCCTCTGGCAGCCCTGTTCCCCCGTCGAGCTTCGTCGCCGCCAGACCTCGCTGCGATCGTCGTCGTCCTCGACCAGCCCTCCCCCTCGCCAGCGAGCGTTGTCGCTCGAGCGCCGCCAACCTGGTCCCCGTGGCTCCCTGTCGCCATGGTGCCGCCCTCCTCCGAGAGCCACCTCCTGTCGCCAGCGTCTTCGGACGCTCGAGCCCGTTCCCGAGCCTTGCGCGCCGTGGGCCCCTGTAGCTCCGGCCGCCCTCTGTTCTGTATGTGCGCGTCACCGTGGCCGTTGTGCTGGCCCACACAGTTGCAAACACCCTTGCCACATTATCTCTTTGTGCCTCCACGACAAGTCCAAGCACTAATCGGAAGACCCGGAAACCAAGTTCTTGGAATTGTTGGTTTTGTTCCGCCAAGGATCCCCGGAGCCATAGTGTGTCGCCGTTATACAAGATCGTCACCAACGAAATTCAGCACCAACAACGTAACCGCGAGGCCCCAAGGTCACCTTCACGGAACGTCAAGACCCTGTTCCCTGAGACCCCGGACCCGAAGACCACATGTGCGACAAGTACTCCTTCCCGGACTTTAAGGACACCGACGCAGAACGCCAAGTTCTTCACCCCGAACGCCAAGACCGACCTGGTACGCGGACCCGACAAGACCTTCGTGACGACAAGAACGACACCGACCCGGAAGAATCCGATGCACCCCGACGCCAACCAAGTTCTTCTTCTCGGATGCGACAAGATCGACTTCTGTTGTCCGAGACCGATCTCGTCGAGCCGTTCTCCCGTCGAACCCTGAGACCGACCCCGAACCCCTCGGAGCCCAAGTTCGCCGAACCCTAATGTGATCCCCTATCCAAGACCCCATTATTTTATAATATGACATTATGACTTGTTGCATTTTATAAATTGTTCATGTCGCATATCATGTGGTTTGGGGGCCTTATGCCGATTCACCTCATAATAAATATGGATGCCATATGCGGACAAATCTAGTCTTATATTGGTCCCATTTAAAATTTGTGTAGCGAACCGGTGCTATCTTTTGCCATGTTAAGACAACATTTAAATTGCAGGGTATATAAATAACATGAACCTATTAATTAGTTGTCGGGACCCCGGTTCCGCTTAATATGGCCTAAATGCATCGCATCTTTGCCATGTCATACATCATACATGCATCATGCCCGATCTTTTGCCGTAGTATTAAATAGTGCCTCCGGTGTTTCTTCTACTGCTTTGCTTCTTCACGGATTAGGCCGATGAGTTGATGCGAGTGTCGACCCGATCTTCGGATGAATCTTCGGCAATGTTTTCAGGCGAGCACCTCCCCCTTTCTACCTATCTTACTTTTATAGTATTTATTCCCTCCTGTTGATCTATTGCTATCTGTGTTGCGTTGCTCTAGCTCTCGTACCCGGAACATCCCTTGCAGCCTTATATTGCCTTGGACACATCCTATTACCTGTTTTTTGGTAGATAGTTGTACCTGCGCGTCGTAGTCGCTTGCTCAAGTGCTGTTGCGTATCGTCAAGTACCACAGTTGTTGGAGTATTGCCGCATGTTTAATGTTGGAGATGATCATGGCTTTAATTATTGTTTAATAACTAAAATTGAAAGTAGGTAAATGCAGAGGCACAGGTGGGCAATAGAAGTTATTTGGTTGTTAACCGTCCACTTGTGTCCCGTAGGACCCCGAGTTCTTGACACCTGTTCCGAGATCGAGCGCGCTAACCACAGGTGGGGTGTATGGGCACCCCCATCGATTAGTACCTGATTTCAAAGTATTGTACCGGGGGCCACAAGTAGTTTGGGGCTTTATTACTATCCTGTACTTATGCCATGCTTTACTGCTTAATTTAAATTGTGCGAGGTAATGCTCTTATACTGTTTAGGTAAGCGGAGTGTTTTCGCGGTATCGACAAGCCCAGTCTCATTTTCGGGTTCCCAGTCGTTTACAGCCATTGACGCAAACCCTGAGTCTGTCTCAGAGACCGGCCGACTTCGTTGCGGGTAGCTTAGTGGGCTGGCCCCCATGTACTTGCTTTGGGTCTGGGAAACGTCATGACTTAGGCCCCGCCGAAATACCGATGGGTGTATGTTAACTGATCTGGCAAAAAGGGTCGAAGTGCGTGTGGATACTTGGGTGCACCCCTGCAGGGTTAAATCTTTTCGAAAAGCCGTGTCCGCGGTTATGGACGACTTGGAGCACAGTTCTCGATCATAGACAACTATAACTAAAGTTTATTGTTATAATTTGACTTGTATCCGATATGACTAGTAATCAGCTTCACTACAACGGAATGGCGAAATAAAAGTACCAACAACTGCTGGGTCTGGGATATCTCATGCTAATTGTATCTGACTAGTAAGTGTTGCAACTACAATGGAATGCTTAACTAAAAGTGCCCACTGCTTATTATATCAGGATGACTATCTATACCGGACTAGTAATTGGTGCAACGATAACTGAATAAATAAAACTGCCAACTGTGTGAGTTCCTCGGTTGACTTCCTCGTTTGGTCTCGAGGGGGAAATACCAGGATGGGTATGTTTGGTGGTAGCATCAGGTTGGTTCCGAATAGGTATTTCTTATCCCTCTCTGATAGCCGCCAGTTGTATCGAGTCTCTATAGGTTGTTTAGTGCATGCTGCGCTGTCGCTTCAGTCCACCATACCTATGTAGGCGAGGACCGCCGAATTCTAGCCTCGCCGTGTACTGGCCTCAGTACCGACCGCTCTCTCTTTTTCCTTTGCCCTTTGTCGGCACCTCTTTTGTTTAAGAAGGTTTTGAGATCGACGTCGTTAGCAGGGTTACCCTTCCGGCTTGGCCTGGGCAGGGTTATGGACGCTATTGGTTATTCTTCAGGGCTCTTAGCTCAATTTGCATCTTGTCCGTACTCGGACGCTATATCGTTTTAAAGGTGATTTGGATCTTTGTATTGTATATCTGTATTCTTGACTCTTTGAGTCGCTGTTGTATATATATGTTTTGTGGGTTCCATCGAGGACTATTGTGTAATGATATTACTTCGTTTTCCACCCGCACGCAAGTGCCTGGTGGGCACCTTCGAATCGTTTCTATGCGGGTTTGGCGGGAAGCGCTGAAACTTGCATAGGGCCGATTCTGAGGGTGTTACAGAGTGGTATCAGAGCGCAGCAGTTGCGATACCCCACAAGTCCAGCCTGTAGGATAACCTAGCTAACGGCCGAAGTAGAGTGTCAAAACTATTTTTGCAAAATCGGTTGGATAGTTCTGATTAGGTCTGATTTTACTCCTTACCCCTCTGCTGCTCTCCTCTCACCTCTGCGTGTTTTGAATCCGCTCTCTTCTCTCTCTTCGAGTCCAGGATTTCTCGTGGTTGGGTTCCATCGTACCTTCAGGGTTTCGCTTCCTCCTTTGGTAACGGTGTTGCTACATCTGGTCTTCATGCTATCCGAGGAACTCTTCGTCTGGTGGACTTCTCTTTGTTCCTTCTCGTGCCTTCCGGTGTTTTCCGACGCGACGACATCATCTACGCTAGATCCGATGCAGAGACTGCATCACTCCTTTGTTTATGAACCTCGATTGTCGAGATCTTCAGTCTGATTCCGAGAATGGTTGCACGCTTTTCCAATGATTGTGCGGAGTAATAGTTTGGGTGCGTGATGGATTGGCCCCCATACCGACTACTCACTCTATTCGCTTGTGTACATTGAAGTGGATGAGAATGCATCGGTTCTCTCTTTCTATCGAAGTTAGACGTGGATTGATTGATTGATACCTCTGCCTTCGCCTTTTGTTCCCGGAGTGTTCTCTCAGCGATCACGGACAACGACCTCTTGTTAGTGGTGTCGCGAGGATCTACACGATGCGAGAAGATTCAGATCGCCGCCCTTCTTCCCGGTACCATGAGGCGGATCTCGAGGGCGAGATCCATTGTTAGTGGTGTCGAATTGTGGCATCCCGCTAAAACCACTACTAGAAAATCGCGATGTTTTATCTATGAGCATCATCCTGACATTAGCATGCATCTTTTTTTGTTTGAAAGTATTTTTGCTAAAAGCCTATCCCTGTCTTCCAAATATCTCCGTCTTAATTTCAAATCAGAACTCCGGTATTTTCCGGGTCTTTTATTTGTCTAAAAACTATTTACAAAAGTCTTTAAAATTAAAACAGATAAAATAAATATTTAATCAGGGAAGGCCGCCGCCAGCCAGGCCCAAAAGCGCAGCTAGTAGCAGCCTACCACCCCGTTACCAAACCCTAGCCGCCTAACCCCTCCTCCCTCTTTTTCCTCCCAGCCGTCGCTACCCTGGCACCCCGCCACCTCATCCCGACCAACCCTGTCTTGCCACCTCACCAGCCCACACCCCCTGCCCACACCCCAACGCCACCTGCACACCACACACACACTCACACACAGCCCCCCACCTGCCCTCCACTCCTTCCCGCCCACCAACCACTCCCCATCCCCCACGCACCGACCAGCCTGGCCCCACCCCGCCAGCCTCTCTCCCGTGCCCCGACCCGCACCTGGCCCGGACGCACGCCTCCCCACATGGGATCCCCTCGTCCCCCTCGATCCCCACCTCGCTTGCCTTCCTTCCTCCTCACCGTCGGCGCGCCGCCATCAGCTGCCGCTGCGTCCCCCTCTGACCGGAGTCGTCCTTCCTCCCCGCGTGGTTCCGCCATGTCGTCGTCGCCCGTGCGGACCGCCTCCGTCGCCAGGGGCCTGCCGCCCGAGCCGGCCGCCGTCCTCCGCTTCACCTGGGCCTTGTGGTCACGCCAACAAGAGCAGCGGTCGGCCGCCCTCAGCAGTTGCGCCTGGAGCAGAGCCCCGCCGCCAGGAGCTCTGCGAGTCGCCGGCCTTCCTCTTCGGCCACTCCACCCCCCTGAGCCGCGCCGCCCCCGTTGAGCAGAGCCGCCTGGCCCCCGTGCGCCCCGACGCCGCCGTCCTCTGCTTCCCCCGGTCGCCGCCGAGCCCGGCCTCGCCTGGGCCACGCGCGCCTCCGCGGCCACCTGAAGCCCTGCCTCCCTCCGGCCCTCGCCGTCCTGGCCTCCCTCCGCCTCCTCGCCGGACGAGCTCCCCTCTGGCAGCCCTGCTCCCCCGTCGAGCTTCTTTGCCGCTAGACCTCGCTGCGATCGCCGTCGTCCTCGACCAGCCCTCCCCCTCGCTAGCGAGCGTTGTCGCTCGAGCGCCGCCAACCTGGTCCCCGCGGCTCCCTGTCGCCATGGTGCCGCCCTCCTCCGAGAGCCACCTCCTGTCGCCAGCGTCTTCGGACGCTCGAGCCCGTTCCCGAGCCTTGCGCGTCGTGGGCCCCTGTAGCTCCGTCCACCCTCTGTTCTGTATGTGTGCGTCACCGTGGCCGTTGTGCTGGCCCACGCAGTTGCAAACACCCTTGCCACATTATCTCTTTGTGCCTCCACGACAAGTCCAAGCACTAATCGGAAGACCCGGAAACCAAGTTCTTGGCATTGTTGGTTTTGTTCCGCCAAGGATCCCCGGAGCCATAGTGTGTCGCCGTTATACAAGATCGTCACCAACGAAATTCGGCACCAACAACGTAACCGCGATGCCCCAAGGTCACCTTCACGAAACGTCAAGACCCTGTTCCCTGAGACCCCGGACCCGAAGACCACATGTGCGACAAGTACTCCTTCCCGGACGGTAAGGACACCGACGCAGAACGCCAAGTTCTTCACCCCGGACACCAAGACCGACCCGGTACGCGGACCCGACAAGACCTTCGCGACGACAAGAACGACACCGACCCGGAAGAATCCGATGCACCCTGACGCCAACCAAGTTCTTCTTCTCGGATGCGACAAGATCGACTTCCATTGTCCGAGACCGATCTCGTCGAGACGTTCTCCCGTCGAACCCTGAGACCGACCCCGAACCCCTCGGAGCCCAAGTTCGCCGAACCCTAATGTGATCCCCTATCCAAGACCCCATTATTTTATAATATGACATTATGACTTGTTGCATTTTATAAATTGTTCATGTCGCATATCATGTGGTTTGGGGGCCTTATGCCGATTAACCTCATAATAAATATGGATGCCATATGCGGACAAATCTAGTCTTATATTGGTCCCATTTAAAATTTGTGTAGCGAACCGGTGCTATCTTTTGCCATGTTAAGACAACATTTAAATTGCAGGGTATCTAAATAACATGAACCTATTAATTAGTTGTCGGGACCCCGGTTCCGCTTAATATGGCCTAAATGCATCGCATCTTTGCCATGTCATACATCATACATGCATCATGCCCGACCTTTTGCCGTAGTACTAAATAGTGCCTCCGGTGTTTCTTCTAGTGCTTTGCTTCTTCACGGATTAGGCCGATGAGTTGATGCGAGTGTCGACCCAATCTTCGGATGAATCTTCGGCATGTTTTCAGGCGAGCACCTCCCCCTTTCTACCTATCTTACTTTTATAGTATTTATTCCCTCCTGTTGATCTATTGCTATCTGTGTTGCGTTGCTCTAGCTCTCGTACCCGGAACATCCCTTGCAGCCTTATATTGCCTTGGACACATCCTATTACCTGTTGTTTGGTAGATAGTTGTACCTGCGCGTCGTAGTCGCTTTCTCAAGTGCTGTTGCGTATCGTCAAGTACCACAGTTGTTGGAGTATTGCCGCATGTTTAATGTTGGAGATGATCATGGCTTTAATTATTGTTTAATAACTAAAATTGAAAGTAGGTAAATGCAGAGGCACAGGTGGGCAATAGAAGTTATTTGGTTGTTAACCATCCACTTGTGTCCCGTAGGACCCCGAGTTCTTGACACCTGTTCCGAGATCGAGCGCGCTAACCACAGGTGGGGTGTATGGGCACCCCCATCGATTAGTACCTGATTTCAAAGTATTGTACCGGGGGCCACAAGTAGTTTGGGGCTTTATTACTATCCTGTACTTATGCCATGCTTTACTGCTTAATTTAAATTGTGCGAGGTACTGCACTTGTACTGTTTAGGTAAGCGGAGTGTTTTCGCGGTATCGACAAGCCTAGTCTCATTTTCGGGTTCCCAGTCGTTTACAGCCATTGACGCAAACCCTGAGTCCATCTCGGAGACCGGCCGACTTCATTGCGGGTAGCTTAGTGGGGTGGCCCCCATGTACTTGCTTTGGGTCTGGGAAACGTCATGACTTAGGCCCCGCCGACATACCGATGGGTGTATGTTAACTGATCTGGCAAAAAGGGTCGAAGTGCCTGTGGATACTTTGGTGCACCCCTGCAGGGTTAAATCTTTTCGAAAAGCCGTGTCCGCGGTTATGGACGACTTGGAGCACAGTTCTCGATCATAGACAACTATAACTAAAGTTTATTGTTATAATTTGACTTGTATCCGATATGACTAGTAATCAGCTTCACTACAACGGAATGGCGAAATAAAAGTACCAACAACTGCTGGGTCTGGGATATCTCATGCTAATTGTATCTGACTAGTAAGTGTTGCAACTACAATGGAATGGTTAACTAAAAGTGCCCACTGCTTATTATATCAGGATGACTATCTATACCTGACTAGTAATTGGTGCAACGATAACTGAATAAATAAAACTGCCAACTGTGTGAGTTCCTCGGTTGACTTCCTCGTTTGGTCTCGAGGGGGAAATACCAGGATGGGTATGTTTGGTGGTAGCATCAGGTTGGTTCCGAATAGGTCTTTCTTATCCCTCTCTGATAGCCGCCAGTTGTATCGAGTCTCTATAGGTTGTTTAGTTCATGATGCGCTGCCGCTTCAGTCCACCATACCTATGTAGGCGAGGACCGCCGAATTCTAGCCTCGCCATGTACTGGCCTCAGTACTGACCGCTCTCTCTTTTTCCTTTGCCCTTTGTCGGCACCTCTTTTGTTTAAGCAGGTTTTGAGATCGACGTCGTTAGCAGGGTTACCCTTCCGGCTTGGCCTGGGCAGGGTTATGGACGCCATTGGTTATTCTTCAGGGCTCTTAGCTCAATTTGCATCTTGTCCATACTCGGACGCTATATCGTTTTAAAGGTGATTTGGATCTTTGTATTGTATATCTGTATTCTTGACTCTTTGAGTCGCTGTTGTATATATATGTTTTGTGGGTTCCATCGAGGACTATTGTGTAATGATATTACTTTGTTTTCCACCTGCACGCAAGTGCCTGGTGGGCACCTTCGAATCGTTTCTATGCGGGTTTGGCGGGAAGCGCTGAAACTTGCATAGGGCCGATTCTGAGGGTGTTACAGAAATTCTCAATGAATCTTCTGTAGTAACCTGCTAAGCCAAGGAAACTACGAACTTCTTTTACATTCTTGGGAGATTCCCATTCCGTCACAGCTGAAACTTTAGCAGGATCAACTGCCACACCATCCTTTGTCATAACATGACCAAGAAAACCAACTTCCTCTAACCAGAACTCACACTTGCTGAATTTGGAATAAAGCTTATGCTCTCTCAACTTCTCAAGTATCAAACGCAAGTGTCCTTCATGCTCTTCTTTGCTCTTGGAGTAGACTAAGATGTCATCGATGAAAACGACAACGAACTTGTCAAGGAATTCCATGAACACCTTGTTCATCATATTCATGAAGTATGCTGGAGCATTTGTCAAGCCAAAAGGCATTACGGTATACTCATACAATCCATACCTTGTGGTGAATGCTGTTTTTGGTATGTCTTGTTCTCGTATCTTGAGTTGAAAATAGCCTGACCGGAGATCAATCTTCGAGAACACACATGCTCCTTCTAGCTGATCAAACAAGTCATTGATTCTAGGCAAAGGATATATGTTCTTGATAGTTACCTCGTTGAGTGAACGGTAATCTATGCATAATCTTTGACGTCTATCCTTCTTCTCCACAAACAAGACTGGGGCTCCCCAAGAGGAAGAACTTGGTTGAATGAATCCTTTCTGCAACTGTTCTCCTAGTTGCTTCTTGAGCTCCTTCAGTTCATCAACTGACATTTTGTATGGTCTCTTTGATATTGGTCCAGCACCTGGTACCAAATCTATCAGAAATTCCACATCTCTATCTGGTGGCATTCCTGGCAACTCTTCCGGAAACACATCCGGATATTCACATACAATTGGCACACTGTCCATGCTAACCCCCTTAAGAGAATTAAGCTTACTTCCTTTGGATTCAAAGTTTGACTTGAATTTTATTCTTTTTCTTTCTGGGGTTGTGAGTGCAACAGTACGATTAGCACAATCTAGCACTCCTTCATACTTAGCCATCCTATCCATTCTTTAAATTACATCCAATCCTTGGGAATCTAGGATTATCAGGCTCACTGGAAACTTATGCTTTCCAAACTCTATGACAAGGTCCCGGCATCCAAGACTTACTATCATATCTCCACCCGGAGAGCTAACTTTTATTGGAAACCCAATGTTTTCAGATGCAAACCCATTTCTATCAACAAATGCTTTTGATATGAATGAATGAGATGCACCAGTGTCAAAGAGTACAAATGCTGGAATGGAATTGAGTCTGAACTTACCAGCAACAGCGTCAGGTTCCTCATAGACCTCCTCCACATTAATGTGGTTCGACTGACCTTTCTGGAAAGGATTGGGCTTGACAGGTCCTTCAACTTTCTTTTCGGGGCACTCATTTGCATAGTGTCCCATCTTCTTGCATTTTAAGCACTCAACCTGACTGATGTCCCTCTTAGCAGGCTGACTTCCACTTCCACTACCATTTCCACCATGGTGGCTCTTATGTCCACTCTTGTGGTTTTTGTACTTGTCATTGTCATGACTGCGGTGATGCTTGTTGTCATGACGATTGTGGTTGTGGTGCTTGTTGAATTTCCCATGCTTATGGGATCCTGAGCTTCCACTATCATCATAGTGAGATCGTTTGTGAGACGATCCCGAGCTGTGCTTGTCGGAGTGTTTCCTCTTCCTACTCTCGACTTGCTTCATTTTGTTCTCCAATATAGCAGCCTTGTCACAGAGCGACTGATAAGTGGGAACATATGCCACAGCCAGCTGCAGATTCAGCTCATCATTTAAGCCTTCCAGAAAATTTTCCTTCCTTTTGGCATCTGTGTCAACCTCATCCGGTGCATAACGCGCCAGATTGTTGAACTCTTCAATGTACTCAGCCATGCTGCGGTGGCGCTGCTTCAGGTTGTGGAACTCCTTCTTTTTCAGGCTCATTATTCCCGATGAGATATGAGCCGTGCGAAAGCCTTCCTCAAAGATAGCCCAAGTCACCTCATTTATAGGAGTGGTGATTTGGAAGTTGTCCCACCATGTGGCGGCTGGCCCTTCCAGCAGATGTGCTGCGAACCTGACCTTTTCAGCATCCGTGCAGCCCACGGTGACTAAGTCCTTGTTCACAGAACGTAGCCAATCATTGGCCACCATGGGATCAGTTGTTCCCGAGAACTTAGCTGGCCTTAAACGCAGAAATCTGGTGAGCATATCAAAGCCCGGAGGGTTGTTGTTGTTGTTATTGGGGTTGTTGTTGTTGTTATTCTGGTTTTGGATGAATGTTGTCATCATCTGCATAGGCTGTGTTTGAGCATTCATCATTTTCTGCATTTCCGGGGTGATGTTGTTGGGGTTGGGGTTTGCGCGACGGGGAGGCATCTGTGGTTTGTTCAAATAGAGATAAGAATGAGATACCCATAGATGTTTTTATGCACATTACATCACAAGCAAACATATAGCATGCAACACAGGATAAAAGTTCAACAACAAGATAACAAGTTCTCAAAATAAAACACACAAGTGGCAAGCCATCCACATGTCGGATGGTCCAATAATAAGTTCACAAATGACAAGTACGATAATGAAAGATAAACGAGTAATCAAGTCTACTCGTCAGCATCAATCTCCTCCTCGACAAAGGTAAGACCTGTGTTCTCCATCGCGGTCTTGTTCTCCTCAATAGTAGTGGTCAAGGAATCGATCTTGGCCTTGAGAGCCCTCTTCTGGGAGCGAAGCCTCTCGATCACCATCTGCTGCCGCTCTAGCTCGAAATCCTTGGACTTCAGTTCTTCAGTCATGTCCCGGATCTTCTTGTTCCTATCCTGGACGCGTTTCTCCTGACTCTTGAACTTCCGGTCCTGGGTCTCGAACTTCGCCTCCATTTCCTTGATTATCTCGTCCTGCTATGCGAAAAGCTTGTCCTTCTCGCGAAGCTGCACCTGGAGCTCGTCATTACTGAGCATGACATTGGTCATGTCCGTGTCCACGTGCCTAATGAGAGACTCTAAGTCCTGGAGATAGAGACGTATCGGCTCTGCTGCGTCCCTCGAGTCGTCCTCGAAGTCAATGGACTCTCCGTCATCATCACGTCTTCTGAAGACGTGGAAGTGGGTGCCCCTAACCTGTCGGGAGTGACGGCCTAGCAGATGTCCTATCAGGTCCTGCACGACTACCTCCATGCCTCTCTCCCTGTCATCGTGCATAAGCTTGAAGACGATGGCCTCCGTAGTAGGCTCTGTCTGGCGTCCTGGCTGGTTCACCTTGAAGCCCCAGAGGTCCTTCCTCTCGAACTTGGTGAGTGGATGCACCATGATGGTGGGAAGAGGGAGATCGAGCAAAGTGGTAAGCTCAACGATACGAGGACCAAAGCGGGTAACCTGGAACTCCTCAACAGTGCTGATGGTAATAGGCATCTATTTATAAGATAGAAAAGTTAGGACAACACAATTTAAGATAAAACAAAGACAAACAACACATACACATCCTTGGAACACAAAATCACACAAGTCATGCATACATGAATCCATTACATCATTCAAGGTCCAAACTTATTTAAGGTATCATTTTGGAAAATAAGGTGATAGGTGGTGGTCCAACTAACGAAGTACGTTTACAATCCTATCTCACTGGATCTGTTGGCTAACACAATGTTCCTAGAGGCAACCAGCCTATCTTGCTCAGATGATTCCATCACTAAGTCTATAATATCTCCCCTTAAGGTTTGGTTGGTGGCTTCCAACTCTTGGGTATGTTCCTTCTCTTTCTCTAAGTCTTTTTGGAGGTTGAGCATTCTGCACTTGACTCTAGCACTTAGTTCTTTGATAGTCCTCCAAGCTGCTTCTCTTGCTGACTCAAAGAATGTGGTGTGCATCACAGTGTTGGTGTACATGCAGAATCCTCTTTCTTTGTGGTTGTCTTCCTTGTTTTTGTACAAGTGAAGTTGCACCCACCAATACTCCACTCCTTCATCCATCACTGGAAAGCCTTTGTACACAGCTGCACCATGTGCTTCCATTGTCACCATGAGGTCCTTGAGAATTTTGGGAAACTCAGTTTCACACTCCAAGGTCATGGTCATGAGTGGTCCCTTCTTCACGGCTTCGTTGATGGAGTTCATCTACAAATAGAGATGAGAATGAGAAGATTAGAAAAGTTTACAAGAGGAATAGACAAGTGTAGAAGTAGTTGAAATTTTTTCCTTAGTGGTTTTCCAATCCTAGGGTCATAATCCTACAGGCAACACAGTGCTCTGATACCATCTGTAAGATCCCTCCTTTGTAAAGGAAAGGATCCCTGTGATTGCAATGCTAGTCCCTGTATCATTGCTATCACCCACAGTTTAAGATGAAGTACACAGATACAAAGGTCATTTATTACATCCATTCCATAGATAAAACATAGTCTTTTACAACTCATGGCCATAGGCCTAATACAAGAGTTTTTGGAATAAGTAAATAAACATAAGTCTTCATCTTCATGTGCCACAGGCAAGCATGTTGAGTGTAGACTCATGACACCTAATCATCATCGGAGTAACCTGCAACAACACAAGTTACAGCCACAGTGGGTCAATACTTTGGAATAGTATTGGCAAGTGATACCTTAGTAATTAAGTGGACTATATTACTATATGCATTTTGGCTAAGTGTAGCTTGGCTTGCTTTGCTTGAAAATAGGTTTTTCCTATTAGTTGAAATCACTAAGTTTTTCTTTGTCAAAACTTTCCCAAGAATCCACCAATAGACATTGGGGTCCTTCACCCTTGTTCACCCACAAGTTTTACTTAGAAGTTGGAGTGATGAGATTCTTGTAGCTTCCATGTCTTGATGTTCAAGTTGTCCATTGCCATGGACTTGGCTAAGTACTTAGATTTTCCATCTGCAGAGGTTGTGCACTTTCCCCACCAGACTTGGTTTCCCAAGACAGGACCTTTCAGAAGCCTTTCCTTAGTCAAATGGACGCGCTCCAACCTATCATTCCCACTACCACCAACTGTCCAAGTGACTAAGTTCTAGCAACCTATATGATCATGGCAGAGCCCATATTGCCAAGTGGTTGCACTGTAAGCTTTCTCAACACTTGGCCTCCAAATCCCTTTGTGCCTGGGTGGCATACCACAAGTGAGATACACAAGCCATATCCATGGCCTTGTGTAACCACTGAACCAAAAACCACCAATTCAAGTCCCATTCCACCCAGGGGGTTCATTGACTTAGTTGTTTTATTAAGAAAAGCATAAGTCCAAAAGACTTAGAATTATTTTCATCATAGCATGTACATACTTTACCAACCCTTGGTTTGCTACTAGCTAGGCTAAGCATGGCATGGTAACTTAACTTAGGAAATTCCCTAGAAATTCTACAATACTACAACTACTTAGGATTTACCAACATAGCATTTGGCAAAAGTAGCATGCAAGACTTAGCAAAAAATAATTCTAATGCTTATTCAAAATAAAGGGGTGGAAATATCATGAAATATCACTTACCTTGGTAATGGGGAGAGCAGCACTCTTCACAATCACAGTCACTAGCAAAATCTACACAAAGTTTGTAGCACAAAATTACACACAAATCATATACAAACAAAAATATGAATGCATGCATGCAAGAAAATGCTAAGTGATGATTTTTGAAAACTCCACCAAGCAAGTGCATGATACAGAAACATAACCAAGTCAAATACTTGCTAACTAAACTTATTTAGCACTAAAACCATTTGCTAAACAAAATCTATACTCAAAATGGACCTAAATATGTTTCTGCATACAAAGTCATTTTAACAGAAACTTTTTGTTAAACACATTGCAGATTCAGAAAGGGCTTGACTCACTGATTCCAACGGTATAAAATTTGCAAAAATCTAACGTGGGAATCTCAAGTTATAGCCATTTGAAAATTGGATCTAAATCTGATTCGAATTCTAAATTTTGAATCCAATCCTAGACACGCGTCACGATTTTACTGGTGCGTACCGGTTCACACCGGATCACCCTTCCGCGCCGTTGGATCTAACTATCGCTGCACGGCTCAGATCTATCCATACCCCTTCGTTAAGTGAACTATTTCTACGCGCTGGATCTGGATCTGACGGCTAAGAATCTTCTAACCAGAAACGAGCGGCGCTAGCGGCGGCGGCTAGCGGCGGCGCGTCAGTTAGCGGAAGCGCTGGCGCTCTAGGTCGCCCGGGAAAGAAAGAAGGCGCTTACCAGAATCGCAGGGTGCTGCCGATGCTCAAGGTGGCGATGGTTCGTCGAGGGGCGCGCGGACACGGCGAGGATTTCTCGTCGGAGTTGAGACAGACGTCGGGCACGGTCATTCGTCGACGTTGGCGAGGTTTCTCGTCGCGCTAAGCCAAAATAGGGGTACTGTTAGATGCGCACAACGATGTAGATTCTAGGTGTACCAGTCAGAGGGCAAGGGGCGGTGGCTACTTACGGAGGGAGGTCGCCGGAGTTCGTGCAGAGGACGGTGGCGGCCGGTCGTCGACGTTGCTAGAGCTACGGATCATGCGAGGGCAAATGGGGAGTGTCAGTAGGTGAGCAAAGACTCGCTGAACTTGATAGCATGAACTAGAGACAGAGGGGAACACGGAGCTCACCGGAATTCGCCGGCGCAGTCGTCGGAACAGCGGCGGCGTCGTGCGAGTTGTGGGCAGCCTGGTGGCGTGAAGGCGAAATTGTTTGGGGGGAAATGGTCGCTAGGATGTGGGGATTTTATAGCCAGAGGCTCGACAAGAAATGCTTGCTGCATCAATGCCAATTAAGCTCGCGAAATCAGTGCAGCAACGGGCAGCGGCGGAGGTCGTGCGCGGAATCAGGGGAAGACGAAGCTGACATGGAGAGGGGCCCGCTCGTCAGCGAAGCGTGCGAAGGGGAGGTGGGGTCTGGCTGTCAGCATCTGTCTGGGTGCGCGGGCGCGTTCGAGAGAGAAAAAGATGGCCCGGGTGGGCTAGCTGGGCCTGTTCCGATGCTGGGCTAGATTCCTGGCGCTCAGACCTTTTCTTTTGTTTACTCCTTTTCTTTTTTCTATTTCGATTTTCAGGAATGGTTTTGAAATGAATTCAAAATCTCTTTGAATTCAAATCTTTCTGGGGTTTTTGTAGGGTACAGTAGTCTCCAATATAGGCATAAAAACAAGTGGTTGCTTTGCAAAGGCTTGGTCAAGATTGGAGATCAAAATAACAGAGACTTGGCACTTGGTTTGCAAGATTTGAAAAATGGTTTTTGAAACCATTTCCAATTTGAAAATTTTTGGTTCAAAACCACAATCAATCCCTTCTATGAGGAAGACAAACAAGTTAGGTTTAAAATAACTCAAACTTTCAAATGGTGATGACCATTTGATTTAAATCTGCTCACATAAAATCATAGCACTTTGTGCTTCTTTTTTCTAAAATGAGTTTAAATTGTTCTCAAATCTATATGCATGCATGAATGATATGCAAACTTTGAAATTATGATTTTAGGGATGTTACAGCATGCAAGATCACAAACAACACAGACATGATAGAATCATAAAGACAAAACCATTAATTAAACCAACATAATAATCTCAATATCCATCGGATTCCCGCAAACACAACATGCATGATTACAAATAGATTATATCTTGATCATGAACGGAGCTCACAAGATCTATACATGAAAGGACAAGGAGAAGATACAACCATCTAGCAACTACATGGACCCATAGTCCAAGGTGGAACTACTCACGCATCATACCAGAAAGAAGGCCTCCGAGATGATTTCACCTCCGACAGAGTGCCGGGAAGAACTTCAGACCCCCCCGATCTAGGGACGATGGTGGCGGCGTCTACAGATGGTTTCATGGAGATTTGATCGGGTGCCTAGGGTTTCTGCATCGGGGTCTTCTTATAGGCGAAGGGGGAGGCCGAGGAGGCGTCTAGAGGGGCCACACCCCTCCCAGGCATGGGCCCACCCCTGGCCGCGCCTAGGGGGGGGTCTGGCCTCCCTGGCCTGCTTCTCCGTCTCCCCTCTGGACTTCTTGGTCCCCACGGAAAGTAATTTACTTTTACGTTTGTCCCGTCCAATTTCGAGAATATTTCCTTACTAGTTTTTCTGGAACCAAAAACAACAAAAAACAGGCAACTGGCAGTGTGGCAACTTGTTAATAGGTTAGTACTAGAAAACATGTAAAAAGCACCTCAAAGTGTAGACTAGCAAAGCAAAGTAGATACTAAACAAGCATGGAACATCAAAAATTCTAGATATGTTTTTGACGTATCAAGCATCACCAAGCTTAACTCTTGCTCGTCCTCGAGTAGGTAAGTGATAAAAAGAATAATTATTTGAGGCGACATGCACCCTCACAATAAAGATCCAACCATTTGCAAGCATTGAAAGCTAGAATTAGATAACTCTAACAATGTGCATGAAAGATGGAGTTCTAACAATAGGACATAGTAACTATGCATGCAACATGACAAGCTACAAAAAAAGATCATGAATAATATGCATTGAAAACCGTTTGTTTGTTTCACATACAGAAAACATAGCATAGTGGCAATCATCTTGTCTCTCATAGAGTAGTAAATAGATGCATAGGACACCTTAAAAGTTCACAAGGGTGACTAGAAACAAATCGCACAAGAACAAGTAATGTCACAATATGCATCAATCAATAAGCTTTGGAACAGTGCACGCAGAATGAAAACTATGCTCTCTTAATGGTGCCTAAAGGTAGAAGGTGGAGACTCAATAGTGGTGGAAGAAAGGCCTTTTAAGGAAGCAGGGATTTCGAGTTTCAAAAGGAGCTTCCAAAAATTATGGTACTTGTTAGCTTTCAGCCCTCATTGCCCCTATCATAAGCATCTTGAAGTGATTAAGGTTAAAGTGTCAAAGATGGAGTATATGCTTGACGAAGTATAAGTTGGCAATCTCAAGTCCCTTGAATACGAGGGTCACACCTCATGCTACTCAACTTTAGTCACCTATAAATTCTTGTCACTGTAAGTATTTGCATATCATTGAGAACCGCCAACGGGGTACCCCTTGCACATGGTACAGGAGCTATCCCATGACCAAAATGACAAGGCAAGCAGACAATGAGCATATCAGCAATCTTCTTATTTACCATGGGAATTCGGTGCTTTTTTGTCTCTTTCCTCTTTTCTTAATGTGTCTCTCTTTTTTTATAAGAAGAATGCTTCATAGATGTCACTATGGTGATGCTGCAAGTTTCCACCATGATTAGGCATGGCTTAGGCTAGCGGCCCAGGCGTTTATCTAACAGATGATACAAACTCCATGGACTTACAAGTTCCCTCTTTATTTCACACCGGTGACATCCATAGACAAAAGAGCATGATATCAACTGAGTACAAAGTACAAGTGCAATGTTGAAAACGTTCCTCGTGACAGCACGGTTCTGCTAATTCCAACGTATAAGTGCAAGCATATACAACATAGATGACACAATGGTTCAAGTTTATTAGGGGCAAAGAATATAAAGTGTGCCATCAAGTTCGTGAGAGCTTTAATCACTAAGTTTTCACATAACAAAATAGTTTTTAATTGGAAGATAGCTGAAAACAAGAATATACTTGGAATGGTGTAACACACCATGCATAGGAGTTTATAGTGGACACTTTGGAATAACTTGGTTTCTTGGGAGTTGTAAGCATGAGTGGAACTTACTCACACAAGTGGAGGCTAGCAAAAGACTGGGAGCAACCAACTAAGAGAGCAATAATGGCCATAATCATGCAGAGAAACAAAGCATTACTAATCAAAGCAAAGAGTGGTACTACAAGTCAAGGACTAAATGATCATAGAGGCTACGGTGACTTGTCATAGTCATAACATGGTGTGAGCATGTGCCAATTCAACCCAAGCAAAGCATCAAAGGAGAATGCCACAATACTATGCTTTTGCATGCTAAAACAACGCGTGATTTCTTCAAGGCACACTAAGCAATCCCAATTGTTTGGAACAAGACATGCTACAACAATAATCACTAAGCATAAGGTCAAAACAACACCTAGCATGTCATGCTAAAGTCTAAGTCACAGTTAATGCAAGCTCCTCTTGCACTTTCAAGCAGGAACTTACTACTCCTTTCCAACACCAAGAAACTTATTTGCAAAACAACACAGCGATAATGGGGGTCCAAACTACTTAAGAAAACTAAACAAACTAAACAAAGCAAACAAAAACTAAGACGCTCCAAGAACAACACAACTATGCATGAAACAATAAAAACGAAGTGTCTAAATAGACCTGAGCTTTTTATTGATGAAGAAGGGGATGCCTTGGGCATCCCCAAGCTTTGATGCCTGTACCTCTTGGATATTTCTTGGGGTGACACCATGGTGGCATCCCCAAGCTTGATATTTTGTCCATTCTTCATCTCATTGCATCATTCTCTCTCTACACGTGAAATTTTTCCTTCATACAAAAATCTTCATTAGCAACATTAGTTTATTCAAAAGATATTAGACCTTTGGCAAAGCTTGGGAATAGAAAGTATTTTCACTAAAAACACAAGCTACTGTAGTAACTCCTTCAAAAAGCTCAATTCACCTAAAGAGAACTCAAAAAGGAATCAATAAGAAGCAAATGCAAATAATGGCAGAAATCTGTCAAAACAGACCAGCAGGTAGAAACCGATTTTTTCGAACATCTTATGTTGCTCAAATCAAAAAGTGTTGAAATAACTAAAGTTATCTAACATACTGGAAGATTTATTCGTAAATTTTGAGCTCAATCCGAGTTAGAGAAACTCCTCACGAATTTGTATGGTGGAGGACAGAAATCTGTTTCGGGACAGCAACTTCCCAAATCTTACTTCCCTCTCATTAGAGGTCATTCTTGGCACAAAAAGCAAACAAAAAGGATAAGGAGAGGTCATTCTGGAAGTAATAACTTCCAAGAATCAAGGAAAATCTTGGGTTATCTCCCAACAAGTACTTTTCTTTAATGCCTTTAAGTTAGGCTTGATAGCTTGAGAAGATGCTCTCATAAGAATTATGAATTGAAGTCAAAGAGAGCATCAACAATAAAATTCAAAACACATTTAAGTCTAACCCACTTCCTATGCATAGGAATCTTGTATGCAAATAAATTCACAAAGAACAAAGTGACATGCATAGGAAGATGAAACAAGAGCAACTTCAAAACTTTCAACACATAGAGATGTGTTTTAGTACCATGAAAACTCCCACAACCATACTTTCCTCTCTCATAATAATTTTCAGTAGCATCATGAATAAACTCAACAATATAGCTATCACATAAAGCATACTTTTCATGATCTACAAGCACATAATTTCTATCAAGCTCAAAGATAGTGGGATTAAAACCTTCATAGGTTTTACCCAAAGTAGATATTTCAAAAGGATCCACAGGAACATAACATTCATCCTCTTTTGGTAAGCATGGGGGGCAATCAAATAATGTAAGAGATAAAGAGTTATTCTCATTAGAAGGTAGGCATGGGTAGATAATCCATTCTTCCTCCTTTTGTTCTTCACTCTCCCCTTCTTTTTCATCTAATGAGCTTCCAGTTTCAACAATTTCTTCTTCCATAGGCTCCTGCAAGGCATTAGTCTCTTCCATTTGTGGAAAGCGCCTATTAAAATATTCAAGAATATAGCTATTTTCTTCCTTGTAATTATCAAAGCAGAACTTAAGTATCTCAAAAACCTCATGTTTTTAAGGTGCATCATCAGTATTTTCAAGCAAACTGGAAAGTTCAAATGCACCCTTGAAAGCAATAAATTCTTCAATTTGTTCCACATCATCAAAATCATAATTTCCCTTAACATAAGAAGATATGGTAACATTATCATTATACTCACATTGAAAGGGTAGGTGTTTATACCTCCTGCAACAACAAGCTTTATCAAAGTAATAAGTAACATTATAAGTAGAGCGCACATCTCTAGCAATAGTATTCAACTTATCAATTTGTTCCCATAAGTGTTTCCCTTTTGTGACAAATGGTGTTCCTTATAATAATACTTTTGTTCTTCCGTGAACCCACCTTGCCAATAGGAACTAGTTTGAAAGAAACCATCCATTGATAGAGAGCATGAACAAGCAAGGCAATAACAGACCAGCAACCAGAGTGGGAACTAATTTTTTTGTGTTTTTGAATAAAGCAAGCAAACCAAACTAGACTAATTTTTTTGTTTTTTTTAAAAGAGGCAAACAAAACCAAGGAAAAGAAACAAAGCAAACTAAAAACAAAGTAAGGAGAAAGGAAGTGGAGGACTCCCATAGTGAAGACGTCCTTAGCCTCCCCAGCAACGGCGCCAGAAAACTTGTTGATGACTCCTTGATGGTGCCAGAGAACTTGGTGCTTAATCTGGAGTCTGTTGGGAACCCCAAGAGCAAGGTGTGAAGGAGCACAACAGCAAGTCTTCCCTCAGTAAAAACCGAGGTTATCGAACCAGTAGGAGGAATGAAACATCACACAGGTGTTGCAAGCAACGCAGAGGCCTGCACAACACAAACTCAAGACTTTGCCCCAATGAATCAGTGAGGTTGTCAAGCTCACCGGTTTGTTGTAAGAAAGGATTAAATGTATGGTTTGGAAGGTAATAGTTTGCAGCAAGTAAACAAGTAACAGTGGAAGATGTATCAATGGTAAAGATTGGACCGGGGTCCATAGTTCACTATAGGTGCTCTCCTTAGATAAACAACATGGCATGAAGGGTAAACAAATTACAGTAGGGCAGTTGACAGGAACTGAGCAAGTCATAACAATGCAATTACTAGTCAGTAAGATCCTATGAGATTCGATTGGGAAATACAACAAGATACATAGACCGCCATCCAACCGCATCGATGACTAGAAGTCCACCTTCAGGTTATCATCTGAACCCCCTCCAGTATTAAGTTGCAAGCATCAGACAACTGCTTTAAGCAAAGTGTGTAAGGTAAACAGTCCACATGTTCCATGAACAAGAGACCCTTGTTTTCTCCCTATTAGCAATAGCACATCTACAACCGAAGAGATTATTGTCACTTCCCTTGGAAACTAGAGGCATGAACCCACTATCGAGCATAAATACCCCCTCTTGGAGTCACTAGCAACTACTTGGCCAAGATAGATACTAGCAACAGAGAGCATGCAATATCATAAACAACACAGACATGATAGAATCATAAAGACAAAACCATTAATGAAACCAACATAATAATCTCAATATCCATCGGATCCCTGCAAACACAACATGCATGATTACAAATAGATTATATCTTGATCATGAACGGAGCTCACAAGATCTATACATGAAAGCACAAGGAGGAGATACAACCATCTAGATACTACATGGACCCATAGTCCAAGGTGGAACTACTAACGCATCATAACGGAGAGAAGGCTTCCAGGATGATTTCCCCTCCGGCAGGGTGCCGGGAAGAAATTCAGATCCCCCCGATCTAGGGACGATGGTGGCAGCGGCTACAGACGGTTTCGTGGAGATTTGATCGGGTGCCTAGGGTTTTTGCATCGGGGGCTTCTTATAGGCGAAGGGGGAGGCCGAGGAGGCGGCTAGAGGGGCCACACCCCTCCCAGGTGCGGGCCCACCCCTGGTCGTGCCTAGGGGGGTCTGGCCTCCCTGGCCTGCTTCTCCGTCTCCCCTCTGGACTTCTTGATCCCCACGGAAAGTAATTGACTTTGACGTTTGTCCCTTCCAATTCCGAGAATATTTCCTTACTAGCTTTTTTGGAACCAAAACAACAGAAAACAGGCAACTGGCACCGTGGCAACTTGTTAATAGGTTAGTACCAGAAAACATGTAAAAATCACCTCAAAGTGTAGACAAGCAAAGCAAAGTAGATACTAAACAAGCATGGAGCATAAAAAATTATAGATACATTTCCGACGTATCATAAAGCGCTATTGAAGAGTGGAACTGGTAAAGGAAACTTCTATTGTGAGTATTGCTTTTTATTTCTGTTTGCTACTTTGTTTCCAATATGGATAACCCACTTGGTTTCCTGTTTGGGAAAGCTACTACCACTGCTAGGGTAGTAGATGAACCACCACTTGTTGATATAGATCATTTTAAGATACCTACAAGAATTTTCGATCGTGCTATGGATAATTATTATTTTGGAGATGAACTGTCCATCCCGGTGATCACTTGCTTTTTATCCATGAATTATGCGAGTTGTTTAAGTGTGTAGGTATCACAACAGAACAAGTTAAGAAGAAGTTACTCTCTATATCATTGAAAGTAAGAACTGAAGAATGGTATAACTGCTGAAGAATGTACAATCTATGGAATGAGAGGAAATAGTACCTCTCTTTTATTCAAAATTCTATCCTCCTAGTGAGATTCATAAGGATAGGAACCAAATATATAGCTTTTGTCCTCGTGATGGAGAGAGTACATCCCAAGCTTGGGGGATATTGAAGTTACTAATGCTTAAATGTCCTATTGATGAACTCCCTAATAATATTATTATCAATAACTTTTATACAAGACTTTCTCTTCATGATAAAGATTTATTAGATGCTTCTTATGTTGGATCATTTACACGTATGAATGAAGAAGCTAAATGGGATCTCCTAGACCATATTCAAGAGAACACAGAAGCATGGGAGAATGACAAAGGAAGACAGTCATGTATAAATTATGATTATGAATGCATTAAATCTTTTATGGGAACTGATGACTTCCATAATATTAGTACTGAGTATGGTCTTGATTCTCAAAGTATTGCCAATTGTTTTAAGGCCTTTGCCTCTTATATTGACATTCCCCAAAAGGAGTGGAACAAGTACCATGCACCTTATAAAGATTTTGTTAATCATGTTCCTGTTAGAAACACTAAAGTTTGTACTATTGATCCTATTCTGCCTGAACCTTATATTGAGAAAATACCTTTACCTGCTAGGGTAAAGGAACACTCTATTATAGATAATATGGTTAGCAAAAGTACAAAGAAAGCTGTTGAACCTGATGAACAAATAAATATTGTGTCTGTAGTAGCCATTGTGAAAGATCTTGTCACTAATTATGTAGAAGATGGGCACATTATCTTTTGTGAAGATGCTTCTAATATTGTCTCTCATCCTAGTAAATCTAGGAAATCTAGTGTCCATGTGCTTTCTGTTAGAATTGGTGATCATTTCTATTATGGTTTATGTGATATTGGTGCTAGTTCTAGTGCTATTCCTTATAAGCTTTACAGAGAAATTATGCATGAAATTGGTCCTTGTGAACTTTAGGACATTGATGTGGTTATTAACCTTGCTAATAAGGAAACCATTTGCCCTATTGGTATTGTAAGAGATGATTAAGTTCTTTGTAGTAAGATTAAATATCCTGTGTATTTTCTAGTGCTTGGTTCAGCAGCTAGTAAAACTTGTCCTATCATTTTTGGTAGACCCTTCTTGAATACCTGTGGAGCTATTATAGATTGTAAGAAGGAGAAAGATGTAACTAAATTTGATGGAGAATCTTATGAGTTTAACTTTTCCAAATTTGCTAAAGCTCCTTATGAAAATAATTTGCCTAATGAGGATTTTAGAGTTGAACAACTTGCTTCTATTGATCCAGTTTATGACCTTAGACCTTTTTTTGATGATTCTAAGTATGCTCATTCTGATGATAAAGTTGTTTCTTTTGACAGTTATATAGTCAACTTTATTCAAAGTGCTACTTAAAGTTATTATGAGAGAGGGAAACGTGGTTTTATCCATCTCAATAATATTAAGTTTCCCCATTTTATGTTGAAAGCTTTGAAGTTGCACTTGTTTTGTCTTCCTATGCTGGTAGCCTTTTGTTTCAATAATCTATTTTCTCATGAAACTCCCTTGCATAGGAAGTGGGTTAGACTCAAATGTGTTGGATATTTGCTTCTTGATGCTCTCTTTCACTTCAAATCTATATCTCCTATGTGAGCATCATTGAAATTATCATGACCATCTTAATGGCTATAAAGAAAGAGATTTTGGAAGAAAACCCATTTTAGTTTGCTTTGTTGTTTCTTTAAGTCTCGGAAGTTATTACCTCTGCAATAACCGCTCCTTATCATTTTTGTTTGGTTTTTGTGTCAAGGTCAACCTCTTTTGAGAAGTAGGTGAGTTGTGAGAAGTTGCTGTCCTAGGACAGATTTATGTGCTGCATTATAAAAACTCGTGAAAAATCTCAGTACGTCATATGGAGTTGTAATTTTACGTTCTTGTGCCCCAAGTTGTTATCCAACTTTCCTTAGTTTTGAACTTTTTGATTTTAGCAACAAAATATTTTCGGAAAAATCAATCTTTACCTGCTAGTCTATTTTGACAGATTTCTGCCATCATTTGCATTTGCCTCTTAAATCGATTTCCTTCCATATTCTTTTTGGGCTTTTGAAAGGAGTTTCTACAACAGCTTTTGTTTTGATGGATTTAAGTTGAAGTTTGAACCCAAAGGTTTATTGTTTTTGCATACACTAATATTGCTAATGCAGATTGTGTGAGGCTTTGTATGAAAGGAACTTTCAAGTGTTGGAGAGAAGGAATCTGCAGAGTCCATTCCCGAATAGGTAAAAGTGCTAAAAATAGAAGGTTCGTGAAAACTATTCGTTTTATATTTTATATTTTTGCAGTTTTTATTCCATACGGAAGGTAATGAGTCAAAAAAGAGGAGGAAACGGAGCCCAGGTGGGCCACACCCACCAGTGGCGCGGGCCCTCCCTGGTCGCGCCACCAGGGGTGTGATCACCCCGGAGTCTGTTTCCGTCCCGTTTTTGCACAGTACCTTCCTTATGTCGTAAAAATTTATAATATATAACCCCCCAGATCCCCCGAGGTTCGTATATCGTGTTCTCATCATATTTTTGTTTCGATCTGTCTGTCAGGAAATATTCTCAAGTTTAGAGGCATCATGGTCTCCACCAACGACAAGGGCAAGAAGCCCGTGGAAGATGATCTTCAAGACCCCAAGAAGGAGGATGCGATCTTGGTTGAGGATGAAGAATAAGTGAAGGAAGACAAGCATCCGGACACCCACACTACCATTGCGAGCATTGGAGTGGTGGCAAACCCTATCAAGCTCAGGAAGATAGCACGGATGTCTACAGGAGGGAAACCTCCGCGTCATTGCCTCGCTCCACGGTTACTTCCTCCACGCGCCAAGAACCCATTCCATTCTCTTATACATGAGCAGCAGTTCCAAAAGTTGCCCAAAGGGAATTTGCCCTCTAGTTGGGATATGCCTCGTTCTAACCATGCAGGGAAAGAACACTCTAAGGAGGAAGAGTGGGGAAAGAATAACAAGGACTGAGATTCTCGGTTCGACATGATCATGAACTACATTGAGCATAATTCGGAGCTAATTCATACTCTAACATTTGAGATTGAGGATTTGAGAAAGCTGATTAAAAGGCTCATCAAGGGAACACCACCACCACCGAAGGAGTGATTCATCATCGGGTTTTGGCATCCCCTTGGTTTGTTCTAAGCTTGGGGGAGTGCCACGGTATCACATCATTATCTTTCATCTTTTTAGTAGATTCATATCTTGAATAGAGAAGTTATCATATAGTATGGTTTGCATTGTGGAAGTATCTCTCCTTTAGTTGGTTATCTATGTATCCCTTGGTGTGAGTGCCTTTATGGAATATTAATGAGAAGTTTCATCTTTTAATTTTTGCACTTCTTATTTTAGTTTGCAATCTCTCTTATATGATTGATCTTCTTGATTAGTATTGGCTTCACTGTGGGAGCATCAAGTAAATCTAAATTGGTTTTGGCAAATTGAGCTATGGTTAGTAGCAACACTTTTTGAGGTTTGAAAGGAAAAGAGAAAAGAACTTACAGGTATTTTATATCATTTTATTTCTTTCTTGATTGGCTCATAAGCTTATTATTCTTTAGTTAAGATCTTTTGTGCTTTCAAGGAAGATTGCATTTTTGACTTTATCACTTGTATGTTTTCTTGTTTCCTTCAACTCTTCTGCTTGCTACCCAGCCTTGCTAGCCAAAAACCTGTACTGAGAGGTAATACTTCTTGTGCATCCAAACCTTTAAGCTTAAACCTATGCCATTTGTGTCCACCATATCTACCTATTAGCACTATTGGTATTCCAAGTAAATTCTCAAGCTTCATCTATCTTTCAAATTAAAAAGAATCTTTTGTTATGTGAAAACTGGTTAGTAAAGCTCTCGCGAACTTGATGGCACACCTTATTTTCTTGCCCCTAATAAACTTGAACCATTGTGTCATATATGTTGTATATGCTTGCACCTATAAGTTGGGAATTAGCAGAACCGTGCTGTCACAAGGAACGCTTTCAATGCCTGTAAATATCTACCCAGTTGATATCATGCTCTTTTGTTTATGGATGTTGTCGGTGTGAAATAAAAGGGGAGCTTGTAAGTCCATGGAGTTATGTATATGTGTTAGAGAAACACTTGGGCCGCTAGCCTAAGCCATGCCTAATCATGGTGGAAACTTGCAGCATCACCATAGTGAGCAATCTATGAAGCATTATTCTTATATAAAAAGAGAGATAAAAAGGAGGAATAAGATAAAAAACACCATTTTCCCATGGTAAATAAGAATTTTTCTGAGATGCTCATTGTCTGCTTGCCTTGTCATTTTGATATGGGATAGCTCCTGTATCATGGGGCAAGGGGTACCCCGTTGGCGGTTCTCTATGATACACATGTACTTACTATGACAAGAACTTACCGGTAACTAAAGTTACGTAGCATGAGGAGCGGCCCTCATACTCAAGGGACATGAGATTGCCAACTTATTTTTCGTGAAGCATATATTCCATCTTTGTTCACTTTAATCTTAATCACCTCAAGATGCTTATGATAGGGGCAATGAGAGCTCAAAGCCAGTAAGTACCATAATCTTTTGAAAGCTCTTTATGAAACTTGAAATCCCTGCTTCCCTCGACGAAGGGCCTTTCTTTTACTTCTTAGTTGAGTCAGTAAAACCTATTCTTTTCTATCTCCAGCAAGAAATTGATTTTTTGTGTTTCAATCATTCATATGATGATTTATTCAATCATGTTTCTTATCTTCCTTGTTTTGCACATTGTTCTTATCTGAATGAGTATTACTTTGAAAGACATCATTGTGAAAAGCCTTTTATGTTTGAGAAAAAGGAATCCTGTTATAAACTTCTTTACAAAAGCTTTGCTTGAAAATATATGATTTTTCAACTGTTCTCTGACCAAGAACAAAGTTTGCCATTACCAATTAAGATTTGTCTTTATGCATCTTTATTGTGACTCCCATACTCGTTACAAGTTAAGTTATACAATGGTGAGTTGTTTTCTATTATGAGTTGTGTATTGGTAAGTGTGATTCTTCTTGTCCGTATTCTTTTTATCGACACTTCACTCCATAAACCTGTGGGCATTTTTACTGAGCTCTGTTTTCGCTTGGGGACAAGCGAGGTCTAAGCTTGGGGCGAGTTGATACGTCCATTTTGTATCACTATTCTTTATCATAATTCGATGTTATTCATTGATATATTTATTTTTAAGAGGTGATACTTATGTTATTCCATCTATTTTTGCATGTTGGATGATTCTTGGAGGATGAACTGCCGAAGTCAGGATTCTGATGGAAAAAGCGGTGTTTGGATGCAATACATAGAGAATCCTTTTCCAGAAGACGAAGGAAGCCAGAAGGGGAGGCTAAGATGGGCCAAAGGGGGCCCACACCCCCATGCGCGGGCCACCCTGGGCCGCTCCACCAGGGGGTGTGGCCACCCTGGCCCACCTCCTGCTCCGCCCTTTCGCCTATATCTTCTCCTAGAAACCCTAATACACGGGGAGTGACCACAGAAAGATTCCGCCGCCTCTGCGGGCTGAAAACTACAGAGAGAGAAAGAGCTCTCCGTAGACAGATTTCTGCCAAGGAAATTCCTTCTCGGAGAGGGGAGATCGTCGCCATCAACACCATCATCAAGCTAGACTTCATCGGTATCATCATCATCCACACCACCATCTCCACCAGCACCGTCATCACAACTCCATCCCGCTATAACAATTGTGTTGAATCTTGCATAGTTCTTAGGGGAAACTTTCCCGGTGTTGATTACTTTTGTAGTTGATGCTTGTGAGTGGAACCATTGAATTATTGTTTATGTTCAGATTGTTATTCATCATCATATCATCTCTGACCTTAATCCATATGATGTCTCGTGAGTAGTTCGTTTAGTTCTTGAGGACATGGGAGAATTCATGTTGTTAGTAGTGGAATTGTGTTGAGGTATTATTCAATGGTTAATATTTAAGTTGTGGTGCTATTCTTCTAGTGGTGTCATGTGAATGTCGACTATATGATACTTCACCATTTATGGGCCTAGGGGAATGCAGTGTGTATTTGGCTACTAATCGTGGGGTTGCCGGAGTGACAGAAACCTGAACCCCCATTAGGAAACCTTTACACAAGGGAGTGTAGGATCTCAGAGTTTAAGGCTGTCGTTAGGTTTTTATCTTAATTAATTTCTTGTAGTTGCGGAATGCGTGCGAGGGTTTAATCACAAGTATGTATTAGTCCAAGTAAGGTCGGTACATTAGCAGAGGTTCACCCACACAAAACTTATCAAACCAAAGAAGATTAATCAACTATATGAAGTGAAAGAACTTGACAGTATCCCCATGTGTCCTCGAGAACGTTTGGTCCTCATAAGTATTACAACCGACTTGTCCTTTGATAAGAAAGGATTGGACCACTTGCTCCAATTATTTGTTGTCTTTATTTACTTGCACTTTATTTCTTTGTTTTATTAAAATACCCTAAAAATCCGTTTGCTAAGTATTTACAGAGATTTCCTTCTCCAAACCACTAGTCAACACCTTCTGCTCCTAGTTGGGATCGACACTCCTGTTTATCGAAAGTACTATGATACACCCCCTATACTTGTGGGTCATCAGTAGCAACAACACATCCAAAACCTTAGAGATTTCTATCACTTCCCCAGATTACTAGAGGCATGAACCTACTATCGAGCATAAATACTCCCTCTTGGCGTTGCAAGCATCTACTTGGCCAAGATAGCTACTAACAACGGAGAGCATGCAAGATCTCAAATAACCTAGACATGATAGAATCAATAATCAATCTGACATAGTATCTAAATATCCATCGGATCCCCACAAACACAACATGTATGATTACAAATAGATGATCTTGATCATGAATGGAGCTCACAAGATCTAAACATGATAGAACAAAGGAGGAGAAACAACCATATAGATACTTTATGGACCCATAGTCCAAGGGTGAACTACTCACGCATCATACCGGAGGCTGGCATGGTGATGAAGAAGGCCTCCGGGATGATCTATCCCCTTCGGCAGGGTGTCAGGAAGAGCTTAAGATCCTCCCGATCTATGGACAATGGTGGCGGCTATGGACAATTTTGTGGATATCTGATCGGGTGCTTAGGGTTTCTGCATCAGGTGACTTTATAGGCTAAGAGGCGAGGCAGGGGGCCGCCCTAGGGGCCCACACCATTGGGTGTCGCGCCCTAGGGTGGACCCGCGCGACCCTAGGGTGTGGCCGCCTCGTGGCTCCCCATCGGCTGCCCTTTGGTCTTTGTGTTCTCACCAGAAAATATTGACTTTGGCTTTTGTCCCTTCCAATTCCGAGAATATTTCCTTACTAGATTTTCTAAAACCAAAAATAACATAAAATAGGCAACTGGCACCGCAACATCTTGTTAATAGGTTAGTCCCAGAAAATGTATAAAAATACCTCAAAGTGTAGACAAAGCATAGCAAAGTTGATACTAAACAAGCATGGAACATCAAAAATTATAGATATGTTTACGACGTATGACCTTTCATGCTGCAACATAGTTGCTATGTCTTATTGTTAGAAATATATCTTTCATGCTTATGTTTAGAGTTCTTTGATTCCATCTATCAATGCTTTTCAATACCTTGATCAAGATTGTGATGGTGCATGTCACCTCAAAAGTTATTCTTTTTATCACTTACCTACTCGAGGACGAGCAGGAGTTAAGCTTGGGGATGCTGATACATTGCAAATGTATCTATATTTTTTGATGCTCCATGCTTGTTTTGCACCAACTATCTTATGTTTTGTCTACACTTTGTGGCATTTTTATGAATTTTCTGGAACTAACCTATTAACAAGATGCCACAATGCTAGTTCATGTTTTCTGTTGTTTTTAGTTTCAGAAAAACTAGTAAATAAATATTATCGGAATTGGATGAAACAAAAGCCGAAGTTCCAATTTTTCCCAACATGACACGGAGTCCGGAGGAGAGGGGGAGGCGCACCCCAGGGCGGCCACACCTGGTCTAGGTGCGGCTAGGGGGCGCCACCCTAGGGTGTGGCCCCCTCGAGGCTCCACCGACCTTGCCCCTTCTCCTATATAATCCCCTCGAGGCAAAAACCCTAAGTACCTGATCAGAATTCCACGAAAAAGTCCATAGCCACCGTCGTCCCTAGATCGAGAGGGATCTAAAGCTCTTCCCGGCACCCTGCCGGAGAGGGGAGATCATCCTGGAGGCCTTGTTAATCACCATTCCAGCCTTTGGAGTGATGTGTGAGTAGTTCATCCTTGGACTATGGGTCTATAGCAATAGTTAGATGGTTGTTTCTCCTATTTGTGCCACCATATTTAGATCTTGTGAGCTGCCTATCATGATCAAGATCATCTTATTGTAATTCTACATGTTGTGTTTGTGGGGATCCAATGGATATTGAGTATTATGTCAGATTGATTATTGTTCTATCATGTATATGTTATTTGTGATCTTGCATGCTCTCCGTTGCTAGTAGTTACTTGGCCAAGTATTTGCTTGTGACTCCAAGAGGGGGTATTTATGCTCGATAGTAGGTTCATGCCTCTAGTAATCTGGGAGAGTGACTGAAACTTCTAAAATTGTAGATGTGTTGTTGCTATTAGGGAGAAAACAACAATCCTTTGCCCAAGGGCAATTGTATTGTTTACATTACACACTTTGCTTAATGCAATTATCTGTTGCTTGCAACATAATACCCGAGGGTTGTTCGGATGATATCCCGAAGGTGGATTATTAGTCATAGATGCAGTTGGATTACGGTATATGTATCATGTTGTAATGTACAAATGAATCTCATAGTGATCATCATGTCATGTACATGCATTGTTATGCATTCTATATTTTTCAATTACCCCGATGTAGTTTGTTCACCCAGCATGTTATTTGTCTTATGGAGAAAACACCTCTAGTGAACTGTGGACCCTGGTCCAGTCCTTCCCATTGATATTTCATCTACTGTTTATTTTCTGCAATTACTACAAGAAATTACTTCCTTCTACACTATACGTTTAATCCTTTCTTTTCAGCAAAACCAGTGAGCTTGACAACCTCACTGATAAGTTGGGGCAAAGTATTTTGGTTGTGTTGTGTGCAGGTTCCACGTTGATAGCAACACCTTCAGAAGTGGTTTCTTTCTCCTACTGGTTCGATAACCTTGGTTCCATAACTGAGGGAAAACTTGCTGATGTGCTCATCATACCTTGCTCTTGGGGTTCCCAACAGGCTCTACATCAATTGAGCCATCACATTCCAATTGTTAGCATACTCCTGATGGGGTTCGTAGCATGGAAAACAAAAAATTTCTACCGCATACAAACAAACAAGCCAAGATCTATCTACTAGATTGTAGAAACGAGTTGATAGAATAACTCACCCTCGAAGATTCCAAAGTGTTTAACGAGAGCGGATTCTCGTGGGTGATGTAGTCATACTCTCCCCGATCTCAAGATCGTGTAGACGATCCTTCCGGCGCTGCGTTCCGGCAGCTCTTCCGCAGTCGGTCACACGTTCGGTACTCGACGAAGACCTTCCTCTCCCTTGTTCCAGCAGGCAGCGGAGGTTGTAGCACTCTCCTCGCGATTCCGGCAGCACGACGTCGTGGTACCGGAAGTAGAGGGGAGATCTCGCAGGGCTTCGCCTTAAGACGGAGCGAGTATGGTGGACTATGAGAGAGCCCTCGGTGATCTAGGGTTTAGACGCACCAAGGAGAAGAGGCTAGGTCAGCGGCTAGGGAAAGGGGGTGCCCCAACTCGGCGGCTAGGGTTTAGCCCTAGGCGGCGGCAGCAGGAGGTGGCGGCGCCGGTGGCTTGGAGCTAGGGTTTGCGGGGTGCAAGTTGTGTGCTTGGAGGGGCAGCCCTGCCCCTCCTTATATAGGTGGAGGGGGCCGGCCAAGGGGAGGGGAGTCCCTCCCCAACTTGGCTTCCAAGGCCGGCAGTGGAGGGAGAGGGACTTCCTCCCCAAGTAGGTTGTTGGGCCACGCGGAGATAAAATAAAATTTTCCTCTAACGTGGTGATCCCAAGATCTAGCTGAGGTAGAAGGCCACGAGGTTTACCACTAGACGCGCGGTTGCGGATTACTGATGAAGCGCGTTAGTTGATGCAGTGCAGTCCTCACGATCTGATCGTCCTGGTGCTGATCGCACAACACCTATCACATCCCAAGATTTTCCAAATCTTGTAATGTGAAAAATAAATGAATAAAATAAAATTTTGTTTGATTTTCAGGGCCAGAAGAAACTTTTTGAATCCAATTGGAAATCTTCAAACCAATTTGGATCAAATAAATCCTAAAGGGATTTAAAAAGATAAACATTTAATAAAGGAAAATAAAAATATTTTGGAGTTACTATTTTAGATCTTTTAAATAAAGGTTTTGGTTTTCAAATGAAAAAGAATAGATTTATAAATAAAGGTTATTTTAAAGAGCCAAACTAAAACTTGGCCAAGCTTTTGAAATAAATGTTTTGTTTTGATAAAAATAGTAAAGGTTTATTTAAATAAAATAATAAGGATTTAATATCCAATTTTATTTAAAGTAAAGGCTTTTCCCATTTTAAATAAAACACTAAAACTTATTTATTTATTTTAAATAAGTTTTCTAAAGTATTTTCTTTTCTCCAATAAAACCTACTGAAGTGTTTTGGTTTTATTTGGATTTCAAAATAAAGATTCTAATAAAACAAATCCTATTTGATTTAAAAACTAAGGTCCATTGTATTTAATTATTAAATGGACCCTAAAATAAAAGGTTATTTTGTTTTAAACAAATTTCCAAGTATTCTTTATTTCCAAATAAAACCTACTGATTTGGTTTTGAAAATATTTGGATTTCAAATGGAAATTTTATTAATTAAATCAAACCCTATTTTATTAAATAACTAAAGATCCATTTTTAATGAATGGATCCTAAAAAGAATAAAAATATTATTTTATTTTGGGATTTGGTTTATGTTGATAAACAGAACCAAAAACTTAATTGCAAGTATGGTGATTGTTTGAATGTTTGAATGTTGTTTGATTGTTTGAATTTCAAAAACAGAAAAAGAATTAGAAAAGGAAAAAGATTCTGAACAAAAAAAATGAAACAACAGCCAGCCCAGCCGGCCAAGCCCACTAAGGCCCAACCAGCCCAGTTTTCCTCCCTCCCGAAGAAAACGTTCGGCACCAACTTACTGACCCACGCAGACAATGGCAACTGGACCCCACACTCACGCACTCTCTCTCACAGATAGCCAGGACCCACCTAGCCACCACGTCGTCATCAAAGCTCGCGCGCCCGTTGCCAGAGATTGATTCTCGGCTTAAATTCGCTCTAATGCGATCTTAATCACCAAAACCATCAAGATCCTCTTAAGCCCCTCTGACTCCTTCTCATTTCCCCTCAACAACCACCGCTAATGAGACACTGAGTACCTCGAATTCAAGCTCAACGTCTCGCCGACTCCGACGAGGTTCTCGACCGATTCCCGCAAGCACGAATGGCCCCACTGCCCCTCGACCACCCGAGCGTGACCCCCATCTCCCTACGCATCTCCCAGCACCAACCACTCATCCGCGCCTGCTCTAGAACGCCAACTACAAACACGACAGAGCGCCGCCGTCTTCTGTCGTTCTCCGACGAGCCCCACAGGTAGATTCCGACCACGCCTCTCCTCCTCCTTCATGCTCGCATCACCGTTGTACCTTTGCGCGTATTACAGTGCTTTCCGTTTGTCTCCTCGAGGACCACAACCTCGCCTCCAACAACGTCCGTGCGTACCCGTGCCAGACAGCAACTCCGGCGAGAAACTAACGCCACCCTCGAACGCCCCCTGCTTCCCCGAGAGCACGTTGAGCATCAGCATCATTCAACGAACCAGGTGAGCACTCTCTCCCTCCTTCTCGCTTCCTGTAACACCGGCGACGCCACTGACAAGCCGCCGCCGCCGCGCGTCAGAGTCCAGCGCCGCCAGTTTCTGGTCGGGGCACTGAGAGCCGTTAGATCTAGATCGGAGCGATAGGATAGTTCACTTAAACGAAAGGGTAAGCATTGATCTGATCCCCATAGATCCCTTTTAATCCAACGGTCTGCAGCACTCGATCCACACGAACCGTTTTCGTCCAATCAGAGACAGACACGTGGCCAGGTTTAGTTTTAAAAACAGATTTGAATCTGTTATAGATTCAATTTTCAAACCTTTGTAACTTTGGATCCACACGTCCAAAAATTACAAACTTTATATTGTTGGAATTAGTAGAACAAACCCTATCCAACCATGCCCTTGGTTTAGCAAATAGTATCTGTTAGAGTGTTTGTTTTTGCAGAAACATTTGTATGCTTGTTAAGGATGTAAAAATTGTTTAAAAATGAATTTGGGGTTAAAATCTTTTGTAATTGGATTGCTTTGAACCTACTGACCATAGAAAACACTTTGTGGACTCAAAAAGGTATTTGGTGAAACAAAATAATGATTCTTTGATTTAAAACCATTTCTAGTCAAATAGAAATGTGGTTTATTTATTAAAAATGGTTTTGGAAGAAAACCTTTGGAAAATGTTTTGTTTTAAACTCTCTGACCCTAAAAACAAGATTTTGTGGTTTGAAAATATATTTGGTGAACCCTATAAATTAATGCCTTAGTAAAAATATTTTTTTACACCACATAAAATGATACTTTGTTTTGAAAACGGTTTAGGAAGTGAAACTTCTTGCAAATGACTTTGCCACTTTACAAAATGACCATTAGGTGTCTTCAAATGTTTATGACCCATTAGGAACCACCTTTCCAAACAAAACAAAGCTTGGCATGCTTGCATGCATTACTTTGACTTTGTTATTTTTATGTGTTGATTTGCTTGATTGGTAGATTGAGTATGTGCCTTGCTTGGTTGATTTGTAGTGACTTGAAGAGTGTGATTGTTGCAAGGACAAGGAGTGAACCCATACTCTACCAAAAAGGCAAGTGATGCTTCATACTTTCTATCCCATTACTTTCACTATGCATTAGTGATTTTGCTAAGTAAAACTTGCATGGATTTTGCTAAGTATAAACCTTGCTATAGGAAAACCTAGTAGATTAATCCTTGGTAGGATTTTCCTAAGTTAAGATTCCTACTACTATCAAGCTTAGGCTAGCTAATAGAAAACATGGGTGGAATATATATTCACACTATGGAAAAATATACTAAGTCTGAGGACTTGTGTTTTTGTTTAATAAAACAACTAAGTTAATGAATCACCTGGGTGGAATGGTAATTGCTTGGTGGTTTTTGGTTGAGTGGTTACACAAGGCCAGGGGACTGGTGAACCTTGTGTATCTCACTTGTGGATGGCCACCCAGGAACAAAGAGATTTGAGATGTCAAATGTTGAGAAGCTTCAAGTGCAACCACTTGGCAATATGGGCTCTGCCATGATCATATAGGTTGCAAGAACTTAGCCATATGGACAGAGGGTGGTAGTGTTTGATAGGTTGGAACGCGTCCATTTTGGTCTAAGGGAAGGCTTTTGAAAGATCTTGTCTTGGGAAACCAAGTCTTGTGGGGAAAGTACACCACCTCTGCAGAGTGTAAAATCTAAGTACTTAGCCATGTCCCTGGTAAAGGACAATTTGAGCATCAAGACATGGAAGCAATCAAGAATCTCATCATTCAAATTTCTAAGTTAAAATCTTGTGGTTTGAACAAGGGTTGCTTGAAATCTTCAATCTTTGATTGAGAGAAGCTTTGGAAAAGATTTTGTCAAAACAAAAACTTAGTATTTTCAAAATGATAAGGAAAATCTATTTTGAGCAATGCAAGCCTCAACTCCACGTACCCAAATGCATATAGATAATAGACTCCACTATACTACCATAGTATCACTTGCCAATACAATTCAAATGTATTGACCCTTGTGGCTGTAACTTGTAATGTTGCAGGTTTGATTGTTTAGAGAAAATTGATTGATTGATTAGGATTACAAAGTCTACAACCAACATCTGCCTGTGGCACTTTGAAGATGAAGGACCCCATGACTATAGTTATTCCGCTGCAATGTATTGTAATAGCCAAATGAGCTATGTAAGATGTAATAAAATTATGTTATTCCTGGTCATAGAGTTATATTATGACCTTTGTTTCTTGATATTACATCTTAACTGTGGATGCTAGCTATTGATCCAGGGAATAGCATTGTAAACACAGGGGACTCCACCTTATATTGTTGTAAGGTTGGGACACTCCCACTACAACACCTCTGTTGGTATCCACACGTACAAGGAGGAGCGCCGGCGGCGAACTGCTAGGTTCGTTACGACGGCTGGACTGCTGTGGAGCTAGGGTTTCCAACACATGGAATGACCTAACCGAACAACGATTAACCTTTTTGGGTTAAGGTGCTCCACTATATATATGGTGGGCTCTGCTCGCGCGACCCATTCACTAAAGCCCATATAACACTAGTCACCGTGAGTCCAACTCACTAACTCAGTCCTAATCAGGTTAAGGTCCAACCCAACCAGATTACATGTTCAGATCCAATCCGAACTTGCTCCCGCTCTTAAGTGTGTGACCCCGCAGGCTCATGGCTACTTGGACACGATTAGAGTCTGACTCACAATCGATCAGTCGGTAGCGGCTCCTAGCAGAACGTGCCGACTCCCAAGTACCAAAGAATCATGACGACTTGCCTTTCCAATGCGACTTACGTCCGAGTCCCTTTTGCCTCACGATATACCTTGTCAGACTATAGGCGAATATATGTCATCCCTTAAATAGTCCGACTCTCTTCTCGATCCGAGATAAGTGATTCACCCGACTAACTCTTAGTCGATCGCCTCGGTTAACACTTAACCGAGTCGTGCATGGCCATGCTTTCCGAATCATATCTCACGAGAGGGCCCAGAGAATATATCTCCGAGTAGAGGGGCAAAATCCCATCTTGGTTATTCACATCACGCAACTTGATTCTCAGTCGACCGGAACCCTGCCTTTATAACTGCCCAGTTATGGATCAACGTTTGACAGAACCTAAGTCGGTGATCCTCAACTCGGACTATGCAACAACCTCAGGTCTAAGGATTACATTGATTGAGATATACAAATGACAGCTAGTTCGTTGTACCTCAATATGGGTCAATCCGACTCGCTAAACTCTTTAGCCGAGTCTGTGTAAGTTGGAATAGCATCTCCATGTCCATGACAAGTGGAACCGAGTCATCAAGCCAACTTTCACATTGGTCTAAGTTGTGTGTCCAGCATAACCTCAATGACCAAGGATATTTAGTACAAACAACATGAATGCATAGTTCCACAACCGAATCACATATTCAATGATACACATCAGATGTTTATACAAGGACTACTTAATATCTTTATGAATACAATGGGAAATCTCATCATACATGATTGCCTCTAGGGCATATTCCCAACAGTCTCCCACTTGCACTAGAGTCAATCTTCCGACATCACATGTCTAAGCATCTAATGCCCATGGCTCTCAGGTGCGCCTCATGCTTCGGCTGTGGTAACGACTTTGTCAACGGATCCGCAAGATTTGCATCCGTGTGTACCTTGCATAACTTGATATCACCCTGATCCACGAACTGGCGAATCAGGTGGTACCGCATGAGTATGTGCTTGTTCTTCTGGTGCTGTCTAGGTTCCTTGGCTTGTGCAATAGCACCATTGTTGTCACAATACACGTCCAACGGATTGGACGAGCCCTGAACCACACCAAGATCCATGAGGAAATTCCTCATCCAAACAGCTTCCTTTGCTGCCTCCGAGGCGGCAATATACTCAGCCTCTGTTGTAGACGCTGACACAGTCTCTTGCTTTGAAATCTTCAGTTGACAGCACCTCCGTTTAAAATAAACACGTATCCGGATTGCGAACGAGAATCATCAGAGTCGGTAAGATAACTCGCATCCGCGTAACCCTTTACACTGAGTTCATCTTCACCACCATAAACCAAGAACATATCCTTAGTCCTTCTTAAGTACTTAAGGATATTTTTAGCCGCTGTCCAGTGGATCTCTCCAGGATCAGCCTGGTATCTGCTCACAACACTTAGAGCATAGGAAACATCCGGCCTAGTACAAATCATGGCGTACATGATGGATCCGACTGCAGAAGCATATGGAATCGCACTCATCCGACTTCCCTCATCAGTTGTCGAAGGACACTGAGTCTTGCTAAGTTTTACACCATGGGACATCGGTAAGAACCCCTTCTTAGACGATTCCATGTTGAACTTCTTCAACACTTTGTCCAAATAAGTACTCTGACTCAATCCAATGAGCCTCCTTGATGTATCTCTATAGATCCGGATTCCAAGGATGTATGTTGCCTCACCCAAGTCTTTCATTGAGAAACTCCTTTCCAATGATACCTTGGTTTCTTGCAACATCTGGACATCATTTCCAATCAGTAATATGTCATCCACATATAAGATTAGAAAATTTACTTTGTTCCCACTAAAATTCTTGTACAAACAAGAATCATGATCACTCTTGATGAAGCCAAATGATTTGACTACCTCATCAAAGCGAATATTCCAACTCCGAGATGCTTGCTTCAACCCATAAATGGATTTATGAAGTTTGCACACCTTGTCAGCATTAGCCGGATCGACAAAACCCTTGGGCTGTAACATATACACGTCCTCGGTTAAATTTCCGTTAAGGAAAGCCGTTTTGACATCCATCTGCCATATCTCGTAGTCGAAGTAGGCCGCTATAGCTAACATGAGCCGAACTGATTTAAGCATCGCTACGGGCGAGAAAGTCTCGTCGTAATCAACTCATTGAACTTGTCGGAACCCCTTCGCGACAAGGCGTGCTTTATAGATTGAAACATTTCCATACATATCAGTTTTCTTCTTAAAGACCCATTTGCACTCGACGAGTCTTGCACCGTCTGGCAGATCAACCAAGTTCCAAACTTGATTTTCATCCATGGACTTTATCTCGGATCTCATGGCTCCAAGCCATGACTCGGAATCAGATCCCACCATCGCTTCCGAATAATTTGCCGGATCATCACTGTCTAACAGTAACACATCGCGAACACTTCGTAATCTTGCCGATCTTCGTAGTACAGGTGCTGCTGCCGGCTCAGCTTCCACGACCGGCTCAACCTCCAAGGTTTTTGCCGACTCGCTACTAGCCGGTTCCTCTCAAATTTCTTCGAGTTGCACCGTGCTCCCACTTACTCCTCGACTGAGAAACTCTTTCTCAAGGAAGATATCGTTCCAAGCGACAAACACTTTGCCCTCTTCTCGATTGTAGAAGTAGTAACCCAAGGTTTCCCTCGGATACCCCACGAAAATACATTTATCCGACTTGGTCGTAAGCTTGTCCGACTGAAGTCGCTTGACAAATGCTTCACAACCCCAAATCTTAAGAAAAGACAAACTTGGCTTTTTGCCTGTCCACATCTCATGCGGTGTCTTCTCTACCGATTTTGATGGTACTCTGTTTAGTGTGAACGCCGCTGTTTCTAGACAATAACCCCAAAATGATAAAGGCAGATCTGTCCGACTCATCATTGATCGTACCATGTCCAACAAGGTCCGATTCCGCCTTTCCGAAACACCATTCCTTTGTGGTGTTCCTGGCGGAGTAAGTTGAGGAACTATTCCACAACTTTTCAGATGGTCATCAAACTCATGGCTCATGTACTCGCCTCCTCGGTCCGACCGAAGAAACTTTATTTTCTTGCCGAGTTGATTCTGTGCTTCATTCTGGAATTCTTTGAACTTTTCAAAGGCTTCCGACTTATGTTTCATCAAGTAGATATATCCATACCTACTCAAATCATCAGTGAAGGTAATGAAGTACTCATAACCACCCCTGGCTGTCGTGCTCATTGGTCCACATACATCACTATGTACTAGTCCCAACAAGTCGGACGCCCTTTCGCAACTCTTTGCAAAAGGTGTCTTGGTCATTTTGCCGAGTAGGCAAGATTCACATGTCTCGAACGACTCCAAGTCGAACGAAGTTAGGAGTCCATCATCATGGAGCTTGTTCATGCGTTTCCAACTTATATGACCAAGCCGACAGTGCCAAAAGTAAGTCATATTCAGATCATTTGGTTTAAACCTTTTAACATTTATGTTATAAACCGACTCACCATCAGGATTCAAGATAAATAACCCGTCCTGGACGGGTGCAAAGCCATGAAACATATCATTCAAATACAAAGAACAACCATTATTCTTGATATTCGACTCATAGCCTTGCCTCATCAAACATGAAGCAGAAATAATGTTTTGACTGAGCACTGGAACATAATAACAATTATTTAGTTCCATAATGAATCCAGAAGGTAAATGAAGTTGCATCGTGCCGACTTCCAACGCAGCAACTTTTGCTTTGTTGCCGACTCGAATATCAACCTCGCCTCTTGCTATGCTCCTAGTTCTTACCAGTCCCTGCAACGAGTTGCAGATGTGAATAACTGATCCGGTATCATATACCCAAGAACTATTAGGTGCATCAGCAAGATATATGTCTATAACATTGCAAACAAGTGTACCTGAGTCGGAAGTCATACCTCCACTCTTGGCTTTGTCGGCCAAGTACTTGCTGCAGTTCCTCTTCCAGTGGCCATCCGCCTTGCAGTAGAAGCAAGTGGGTCCGGCTGAAGGAGATGGCTTAGTCCCTGAGGAAGCGCTTGGGACCGGGTCCTGAGCCTGCTTTCCTCCTGACTTAGCCTTCTTCTTAGTCCAAGAACTCTTCTTGAACTTAGCCTTATTCTGCACTATCAACACTTGACTGGTGCCCTTCTTGAGATCCGCCTCTGCCTGCTTGAGCATCCCATGCAATTCAGTGAGATTCTTATCCATACCATGCATGTGGTAGTTGGAAATGAACTGCCCATATGCACTAGGAAGAGAGTTCAGAATTATATCCGTAGCAAACTCTTCGCTAATGGGGTAGCCAAGCCTCTCCAAAGACTGCACGTAACCAACCATTTTGATCACATGCGGACTCAGTGGATCACCATCCTTAAGCTTGCAACTCAGCAAAGATTGAGAGACTTGATACCTCTCAGTCTTCGCCTGATCCTGGAACATACTTTTGAGGCTTTCAATCATATCGTAGGCCTCAACATGCTCGAACTGCTTCTGCAAGTCCGGTTCCATGTGAGCAAGCATAAGACAGCTAATATCCGTGGACTCATCCTTAGCCCGACGGTAGGCATTGGTGGCTGCGACAGTCGCATTCTCATTCGGCTCATCTGGAAGTGGGTTGTCTAGGACATGGTCCTTCTTTTCTTGTTTGAGAACAATTCTCAGATTTCGATACCAGTTGGTAAAATTAGTGTCGTTCAGTTTATCTTTCTCAAGAATGGTTCTCAACGCAAAACCGGATATCTGAGAGTGACTGCTACTTGGTGCCATGATCTACAACAGAAAATATGCAAAACACTTAAGACATGTATTCATAAAAGAGCAAGCATATTAAACATTTTAATATTTTATGCTCCCACTAGAACCAACACCCCTCCGATGGTTACTTAGTGATTCAGGATCCTAAATAATCAAGTCGGCTAGTGAGCTTTAGCATCACCGCTAGCCGCCAAGTGATCTAGGTAGACAACTCCTTGTCAATCGCATCTCATGCGACTCCTGTTGGATGGGTGGCATCACATGCCCCGGCTCCCATCCTACTTTTCCCTGAGTCCCACAACCGTTGTGATAGACCCGTCTAGCTTACCGAGTGTTTCTGCAGTAAGAGTCCGACTCGAACCCACCTAGTCGGAAAGAATTGGCAGCACCTCAATTTTATGAGCCCACTACCAAAAATGTCCGACTTGTGATGGTGCAAACACTGGCGGGAAAACCGACTAGACCTTCTTTGAGGGATTAAATTTTACCGACTATCTAATAGAGGTAAAACAGAGACATAACAATAACACAAAATAAAGCAATTATAATGTGAAATGGTATGGCTCTCTTCATGGCGATCTCCATCTCCACAAAGCCTGTAATCCGACCCGTGCCAACTCTTGTCACTTGCCGTCTTACTCCATGTCGCCGACATGTACAATGCCTTGCATGCCTTCCGGGTTCTCCAAACAGCTACACTAACTTAGTAAAGTAAATTACACAGAGAATCCGACATGCAGGTCCTTATACAATAAAATGACAGCACCTAGGCTCCAGCCGGCTGACAAAAACCGTGATTTGCAGATCACGTATGGATTACACACATACATCACATGCACATGAACCATACCATTCGCAACTTCCTGCAAAAACAAGTTATGCATAGATACAATATCTACCGGCGTTGTGAAACTCGCGACGGCATCTAAGGCGCTACGACAGGGCGAAGCCGGTGGTCCGAACATGGATTCCGACCATCGTTCCGATTCGATCAAACTCTTTGATCTTTGATCACCGCTTCTGGATTTACGTGTCACAGCCCCGATGGCGGAAGCCGACCGGTAGGGGTATGTCGTTTCACGACCTCAGCAGTATGATCACGGAAATCAGATCTACCATTCTCCGAGTACAGTTGATCCAATCAACCTCGTAAAAAACTGATCTATCTCATAGATTGACCACCAAACAGCACATAGATCTCATCTACATCCTACCGCATATCACATATGCGAGATCTCGAGACTAAAACCAGAAGCTATCGCTCTGATACCACTGTTGGGCCACGCGGAGATAAAATAAAATTTTCCTCTAACGTGGTGATCCCAAGATCTAACTGAGTTAGAAGGCCACGAGGTTTACCACTAGACGCGCGGTTGCGGATTACGGATGAAGTGCGTCAGTTGATGCAGTGCAGTCCTCACGATCTGATCGTCCTGGTGCTGATCGCACAACACCTCTGCTGGTATCCACACGTACAAGGAGGAGCGCCGGCGGCGAACTGCTAGGTTCATTACGGCGGCTGGACTGCTGTGGAGCTAGGGTTTCCAACACATGGAATGACCTAACCGAACACCGATTAACCTTTTTAGGTTAAGGTGCTCCACTATATATAGGGAGTGAACGTGGGCTCTACTCGCGCGACCCATTTACTAAAGCCCATATAACACTAGTCACCGTGAGTCCAACTCACTAACTCAGTCCTAATCAGGTTAAGGTCCAACCTAACCAGATTACATGTTCAGATCCAATCCGAACTTGCTCCCGCTCTTAAGTGTGTGACCCCGTAGGCTCATGGCTACTTGGACACGATTAGAGTCCGACTCACAATCGATCAGTCGGTAGCGGCTCCTAGCAGAACGTGTCGACTCCCAAGTACCAAAGAATCATGACGACTTGCCTTTCCAATGCGACTTATGTCCGAGTCCCTTTTGCCTCACGATATACCTTGTCAGACTATAGGCGAATATATGTCATCCCTTAAATAGTCCGAATCTTTTCTCGATCCGAGATAAGTGATTCACCCGACTAACTCTTAGTCGATCGCCTCGGTTAACACTTAACCGAGTCGTGCATGGCCATGCTTTCCGAATCATATCTCACGAGAGGGCCTAGAGAATATCTCTCCGAGTGGAGGGGCAAAATCACATCTTGGTTATTCACATCACGCAACTTGATTCTCAGTCGACCCGAAACCTGCCTTTATAACTGCCCAGTTACGGATCAGCGTTTGACAGAACCTAAGTCGGTGATCCTCAAATCGGACTATGCAACAACCTCAGGTCTAAGGATTACATTGATTGAGATATACAAATGACAGCTAGTTCGTTGTACCTCAATATGGGTCAATCCGACTCGCTAAACTCTTTAGCCGATTCTGTGTAAGTTGGAATAGCATCTCCATGCCCATGACAAGTGGAACCGAGTCATCAAGCCAACTTTCACATTGGTCTAAGTTGTGTGTCCGGCACAACCTCAATGACCAAGGGTATTTAGTACAAACAACATGAATGCATAGTTCCACAACCGAATCACATATTCAATGATACACATCAGATGTTTATACAAGGACTACTTAATATATTTATGAATACAATGGGAAATCTCATCATACATGATTGCCTCTAGGGCTTATTCCCAACATAGGTTTCCTACTCTCCCTCCACCAAGCAAAATAGCCGTTTGATTTTTCAAATTGGCGTTTGACTTTTCAAACTAGGATTTGATTTATCCCTTTATTTTGCTCAGCGATGACACCTAGTACATGATGCAACCATTCCAACTTGTTATGACACATTCATGTACCCTTCCCCTCCGGAGTGCCGGACATTCCGGAACCTTCTAGAACATTTCCGATGAAAACACCGGAACCATTCTCCAACCCCGAAACAGGACTTTCCTTATATGAATCTTATTCTCCGGACCATTCCGGATCTCCTCGTGATATCCCGGATCCCATCCGAGACTCCAAACAACATTCGGTCTCTTACTCATCGTTCCATAACTACTCAACAACGTCGAATCCTTAAGTGTGTCTCCCTACGGTTCATGAATTATGCGGACATGATCGAGAAACTTCTCCGAACAATAACCAATAGAGGAATCTGGAAATTCATATGGCTCCCACATATTTCTATGATTACTTTGCGATCGAATGAACCAATTACATACGATACCAATTTCCCTTTGTCTCACGATAGTTTACTTATCCGAGGTTTTGATCGTCGGTATCTCTGCATACCTAGTTCAACCTCGTTACTGATAAGTACTCTTTTCTCGTTCCCGTGATATGTGATCCCTTGTGAGCCAGTCACATGCTTGCAAGCTAATTGGATGACATTCCACCGAGAGGGCCCAGAGTATATCTATCCGTCATATGGATGGACAAATCCCACTCTTGATCCATGTGTCTCAACCAATACTTTCCGAACACTCAATGCCACCTTTATAGCCACCCAGTTACGGTGTGTTGTTTGATGTCATCAAAGCATCCTTCCGGTGATGGTGATAAGCATGATCTCATGGTCGAAGGAATTAGGTTACTATGTATCAGAAAGCATATAGCAATTGAACTATTAAAATGACTTGATCTTTATGCTACGCTTATCTATAGGAGTATGTCCATCATATCATGCTCCTAACGATATGATCTTGTTGTTAATAACATCTCAATGTTCATGATAGGGAAACCACAATCATTTATTAACCAACAAGCTAGTATTATGAAGAGGCTTTACTAGGGACTTCAATTTAAATTTACAAATCACACAAGTATTAATGTTTCCTTGTTAACACTATTATAGCATGAATGTAAACATTTATCATAAACACAAAGATATAATAATAACTACATTTATTATTGCCTCTAGGGCATATCTCCAACAGTCTCCCACTTGCACTAGAGTCATCTAATCTAGATTACATGGTAATATACCGAACACCCATGGCAGTTTGGTGTTGGTCATGTTTTGCCCTCGGGAGAGGTTTAGTCAACGGATCCGCCACATTCAGATCTGTGTGTACTTTGCAAATCTTTATATCACCATCTTGGACATGTTCTCGAATAGCGTGAAAACGTAGCTTGATGTGCTTCAGCTTCTTGTGTGACCTTGTCTCTTGCGCATTGGCTATGGCGCCCATGTTATCACAGTAGATAGACATTGGTCCAGTGCACTTGGAACCACACCGAGCTCTGTAATGAACTCTTTCATCCATATTGCTTCTTGTGAAGCCTCCGAAGCAGCCATGTATTCCGATTCAGTTGAAGATCTCGCCACAACGCTTTGCTTTGCACTCCTCCAGCTAACTGCTGCACCATTCAAAGTAAATACGCATCCAGATTGTGATTTAGAATCATCTGGATCGGTTTCCAACTAGCATCGGTGTAACCATTAACAACGAGCTGTTCATCACCTCCATAAGAAAGAACCATATCCTTAGTTCTTCTCAAGTACTTAAGGATGTTTTTGACCGCTGTCCAATGATCCACTCCTGGATCACTTTGATATCTGCTAGTCAAACTAACAGCATATGCAATGTCGGGTCTAGTACATAGCATGGCATACATTAGAGATCCTATAGCTGAGGCATAGGGAGTCTTACTCATCCTTTCTCTATCTTCTGCCGTTGTTGGACTTTGAGTTTTACTCAAGGTCGTATTGGGCAACATGGGCAAGAACCCTTTCTTGCTATCTTCCATTCCAAACCTCTTTAGAACTTTGTCCAAATATGTACTTTGTGACAATGATATTAGGCGTCTCGATCTATCTCTATAAATCTTTATGCCTAATATATAAGCTGCTTCGCCAAGATCTTTCATTGAAAAACTATTATTCAAATATTCCTTAACACTATTAAGAAGGTCTACATCATTCCCAATCAACAATATGTCATCTACATATAGTATTAAGAATGCTACAGAGCTCCCACCCACTTTCTTGTAAATACAAGCTTCTCCATAAGTTTGTATAAAACCAAAACTTTTGATCACCTTATCAAAACGTTGATTCCAACTTCGGGATGCTTGCTTCAATCCATATATGGACCGTTGAAGTTTGCATACCTTGTTAGCATCCTTAGAATCGAAAAAACCTTCGGGTTGCATCATATACAACTCTTCATCAATGTCTCCATTGAGGAAAGTTGTTTTGACATCCATCTATGCAGCGATTGCTAACATAATCCTCACAGACTTTAGCTTCGCTACAGGTGAGAAAGTATCATCATAGTGAACTCCTTGAATTTGTCGAAACCCTTTTGCGACAAGTCAAGCTTTATAGACAGTAACATTACCATCAGCATCTGTTTTCTTCTTGAAAATCCATTTGTTCTCGACAGCCTTCCGGCCATCCGGTAAGTCCACCAAAAGTCCATACTTGGTTTTCGTACATGGATCCAATCTCGGATTTCATGGCTTCCTGCCATTTATTGGAATCTAGGATCATCATCGCTTCCTCATATGTCGCAGGGTCATCGGTGTTATCCACCAACATGACACTCATAACAGGATCATACCAATCAGGAGTGGTGCGAGTTCTCGTTGACCTGTGAGGCTCTGTAGCAACCTCAACCGAAGTTTCATGATCATCATCATTAGCTTCATCTCTTATTGGTGCAGGCACCATCGGAACTTCTTCCGGTGCTTCGCTACTCACAAGTTCAAGAGAAGGTTTGACAACCTCGTCGAGTTCTACTTTCCTTCATGTCACTTCTTTCGAGAGAAATTCCTTCTCTAGAAAGGATCCATTCTTGGCAACGAAGATTTTGCCTTCGGATCTATGATAGAAGGTACACCCAATAGTTTCCTTTGGGTATCCTATGAAGACGCATTTTTCCACTTTGGGTTCAATCTTGTCCGGCTGTAACTTCTTTACATAGGCTTCGCAACCCCAAACTTTAAGGAACGACAATTTAGGTTTCTTCCCAAACCATAATTCATACGGTGTCGTTTCAACGGATTTAGATGGTGCCCTATTTAAGGTGAATGCGGCTGTTTCTAATGCATAACCCCAAAAGATAGCGGTAAATCTGTAAGTGACATCATAGAACGAATCATATCTAAGAGAGTTCGATTACGATGTTCGGACACACCATTATGCTGTGGTGTTCCCGGCGGTGTCAATTGTGAAAGTATTCCGCATTTCTTCAAATGCTCGCCAAACTCGTAACTTAGATATTCACCTCCACGATCAGAACGTAGAAATTTAATCTTCTTGTTACGTTGATTCTCCACCTTACTTTGAAATTCCTTATGAGGAATGCATTTCTCTTGATTTGGATTTTGTTGAGATAAAACTTTAATTAAAGTTTGTTCAATATGGTATTTTAATTTCCATTTAGAAACAAAAGTTTCTTTTCACCCAAAAATTCAACAATAATTTATTTTGTTTATTTATTTTTCACATTACAAGATTTGGAAAATCATGGGATGTGACAAAATTCCTTAAACTTCTCGAAAGTTTCGGACTTATGTTTCATGAAATAGATATACCCATATCTACTCAAGTCATCCGTGACGGTAAGAACATAACGATAACCACCGCGTGATGCTACACTCATTGGACCACACACATCAGTATGTATGATTTCCAATAAGTCCGTAGCTCGCTCCATCATACCAGAAAATGGAGTCTTAGTCATTTTACCCATCAGACATGCTTCGCATCTTTCAAGTGATTCGAAATCAAGTGATTCAAGAAGTCCATCAGAATGGAGTTTCTTCATACGCTTCACTCCAATGTGACCAAGACGACAGTGCCACATATAGGTCGAGTTATCGCTCGATTTCAAACGTTTAGCCTCAATGTTATTAATATGTGTATTTCCACTATCGAGATTCAATAAGAATAAACCATCTATCAAAGGTGCATGTGCATAAAACATATTACTCATATAAATCGAACAACCATTATTCTTGGACTTACACAAGTAACCATCTCGCAATAAACAAGATCCCGATATAATGTTCATGCTTAACGCAGACACCAAATAACAATTATTTAAGTATAAAACTAATCCCGATGGTAGATGAAGAGGTAGCGTGCCGACCGCGATCACATCAACCTTTGATCCGTTTCCCACGCGCATCGTCACCTCGTTCTTCGCTAGCTTCCGTTTATTCTGCAGTACCTGTTTCGAGTTACAAGTATGAGCAATCGAACCAGTATCAAATACTCAGGCACTACTACGAGTACTAATGAGATACACATAAATAACATGTATATCGAATATACCTTTCTTCTTGATGTTGTCGTTCTTCAAATCCGCCAAGTACTTTGGGCAATTCCTCTTCCAGTGACCTTCTCCCTTGCAGTAAAAGCATTCAGTATCAGGCTTAGGTCCAGCCTTGGTCTTCTTCGTCGGTGCGGTAACTTTCTTACCACCCTTCTTGAAGTGTCCCTTTTGCTTAGACTTGCCTTTCTTGAATTTGGTGGTCTTATTGACCATCAACACTTGGTGCTCTTTCTTGATCTCCACTTCTGCAGATTTTAACATGGAGAAGAGTTCTGGCAACTGCTTGTTCATGCTTTGCATATTGTAGTTCATCACAAAGTTCTTGTAACTTGGTGGTAGTGATTGGAGGACACGGTAAATCCCCAAAGCATTAGGAATCACTATACCCAAGCTTTGAAGTTTGTTGGCGTGCCTAGACATCGTAAGCACATGCTCACTGACGGAGCTGCCCTCTTCCATCTTGCAGTTAAAGAACTTTCCAGAAGCCTCATAGCTCTCAACTTCCGCGTGAGTCTCAAAAATCAATTTGAGTTCACGGACAATATCATGTGGGTCTAAATTCTCAAACCTTTTCTGAAGCTCCGATTCTAAACCATACAAGATGGCACACTGAACTGTGGAGTACTGATTCTTCCGAGCGAAGTAAACGTTCTTTACTTCATCGGTAGCATCAGCTACAGGCGGGTCACCCAGCGGTGCATCCAGCACATAGGTCAAATTACCAGCATTGAGGACAATCCTCAAATTGCGGAACCAATCCGCGAAGTTGCTTCCATTGTTTTTCAACTTTTCTTTCTGTAGGAACGCATTAAAAATGATGGTAGGGGCCGCCATTGATCTGTTGGAGATATGCCCTAGAGGCAATAATAAATGTAGTTATTATTATATCTTTCTGTTTATGATAAATGTTTACATTCATGCTATAATAGTATTAACAAGGAAACATTAATACTTGTGTGATTTGTAAACTTAAATTGAAGTCCCTAGTAAAGCCTCTTCATAATACTAGCTTGTTGGTTAATAAATGATTGTGGTTTCCCTATCATGAACATTGAGATGTTATTAACAACAAGATCATATCGTTAGGAGAATGATATGGTGGACATACTCCTATAGATAAGCGTAGCATAAAGATCAAGTCATTTTAATAGTTCAATTGCTATATGCTTTCTGATACATAGTAACCTAATTCCTTCGACCATGAGATCATGCATATAACCTTCACCGGAAGGATGCTTTGATGAAATCAAACACCACACCGTAACTGGGTGGCTATAAAGGTGGCATTGAGTGTTCGGAAAGTATTGGTTGAGACACATGGATCAAGAGTGGGATTTGTCCATCCATATGACAGATAGATATACTCTGGGCCCTCTCGATGAAATGTCATCCAATTAGCTTGTAAGCATGTGACTGGCTCACAAGGGATCACATATCACGGGAACGAGAAAAGAGTACTTATCAGTAACGAGGCTGAACTAGGTATGCAGAGATACCGACGATCATAACCTCGGATAAGTAAACTATCGTGAGACAAAGGGAAATTGTTATCGTATGTAAATGGTTCATTCAATCGCAAAGTAATCGTAGAAATATGTGGGAGGCATATGCATTTCTAGATTCCTCTATTGGTTATTGTTCAGAGAAGTGTCTCGATCATGTCCGCATAATTCACGAACCGTAGGGAGACACACTTAAGGATTCGACGTTGTTTGAGTAGTTATGGAATGATGAGAAAGAGACTGAATGTTGTTCGGAGTCTCTGATGGGATCCGGGATATCACGAGGAGATCCGAAATGGTCCGGAGAATAAGATTCATATAAGGAAAGTCATGTTTCGGAGTTGGAGAATGGTTCCGGTGTTTTCATCAGGAATGTTCTAGAAGGTTTCGGAAGGTCCGGCACTCCGAAGGGGAAGGGTACATGAATGTGTCATACCAAGTTGGAATGATTGCATCATGTACTAGGTGTCATCGCTGAACAAAATAAAGGGTTTAATTAAATCCTAGTTTGAAAAGTCAAACGACAATTTGAAAAGTCAAACGGCTATTTTGGAAAGTGGAGGGAAGTGGGAAACCGAGTTGGGGAGGAGTTCCTCCTCCACCGCCGGCCCACTAGGGATCCGAGTTGGGGAGGGACTCCCTCCCCTTGTCCGGCACCTCCCACCTATAAAGGGAGGGGCAGGGCTGTCCCTTCTAGCACACAAGTTCTCCACCGCAAAACCCTAGCCCGGCGCCGCCACCTCCTGTTGCCGCCGCCTAGGGCTCCCCTAGCCGCCGACTTGGGCAAGCCCCAAACCTTAGCCGTCGGCCCTAGCACCTCCTCCTTGGTTTGTCTAAACCCTAGATCGTCGAGGAGCTCTCTCATAGTCCACCATACTCGCTCCGGCTTAAGGCGAAGCCCTGCGAGATCTCCCCTCTACTTTCGGTACCACGCCGTTGTGCTGCCGGAATCGCGAGGAGAGTGCTACAACCTCCGCTTCCTGCTGGAACAGGGGAGAGGAAGGTCTTCGTCGAGTACCGAACGTGTGACCGACTGCGGAGCGCTGCCGAAACGCAGCGCCGGAAGGATCGTCTACGCGATCTTGAGATCGGGAAGAGTACGACTACATCACCCACGAGAATCCGCTCTCGTTAAACACTTTGGAATCTTCGAGGGTGAGTTATTCCGTCGACTCGTTGCTACAATCTAGCAGATAGATCTTGGCTTGTTTGTTTGTATGCGATAGAAATTTTTTGTTTTCCATGCTACGAAACCCTAAAGTGGTATCAGAGCCGTGTCTATATGTAGATCTGTTGCACGAGTAGAACACAATGGTCATTGTGGGTGTTGATGCTTTTATTGTCGATTGCTTCTTGTGTACTTTGCATCTTGCGGGATGTTGGGATGAAGCGGCCCGAGCTAACCTTACATGACATCGTTCATGAGACTTGCTCCATGCTTGACATCCAACTTGTATTGCATAAGTGGCTTTGCGGGTGCCTGTTTCTCCCAGCATAGTTAAGATTCAATTTACAACGGGTGATTGTCAATACTAGTATCAATGTTGTGGTTCTTGTTCGTAAGTTAGAACGACACTTATTGAAAGCCCCAAACCACGTAAAACATGCAAAGAAAGTAGAGGCGTCTAACTTTGTTTTGCAGGGGTGTGCTGTGATGTGATATGGCCATGATTGTGATTATATTTGATGTATGCAATGTTCCTTATTGTAAGTTGGCAACCGGCAGGAGCCATATGGTTGTCTTTAATTTTGTTAAGACCCGCGTGTCTATTCAAAGTAGTTGTAATAGTTGTAGCCGGTGGACGGCAACCATGGTGAAGCGTTATTGACCTTGATGCAATGCCGGTGATGATGGAGATCATGTTCGTGCTTGAAGATGGAGATCGGAAGCACAAAGAAGAAAGGCCATATCATATCACATATTATGAATTGCATGTGATGTTAATCCTTTATGCATCTTGTATTGCTTAGTTAACAACGGTGGCATTATAAGATGATCCCTCATGCACATGAATTTCAAGTCATAAAGTGTTCACCCTTAGTTAGCACCGTTGCTAAAGCTTGTTGTTTCGAAGCACCACGTGATGATCGGGTGTGTTAGATTCCGCAAGTGTATACAACGTGAGCAAGCCAGATTTCATCATGCGGAAGCCAAGGTTTGATCTTGACGAGCCTAGCATGTACAGACATGGTCTCGGAACACGGATCACCGAAAGGTAAAGCATGAATCATATAGTAGATATGATGAACATGTCGACTGTTCGCCATTGAAGCTATATCAACTCTCATGATGATCGGTGTTGATGTGGTGTATTTGGTTCGTGTGATCACTAAAACAATGTGAGGGATATTGTTTTGAGTGGGAGTTCACCTTGGTTAATTTAACTATTAATTAGAACTCAATTTGTCATAAACTTAGTCTAAACTATTGCAAATATGTTGTAGATCAATGGCGGCCCCTACCATCAATTTTAATGCGTTCCTAGAGAAAGAAAAGTTGAAAAACAATGGAAGCAACTTCGCGGATAGGTTCCGAAATTTGAGGATTGTCCTCACAGTTGGTAATTTGACCTATGTGCTGGATGCACCGCTGGGTGACCCACCTGCGGCTACTGCTACCGATGAAGTAAAGAATGTTTACCTCGCTCGGAAGACTCAGTACTCCACAATTCAGTGTGCTATCTTGTATGGTTTAGAATCGGAGCTTTAGAAAAGGTTTGAGAATTCAGACCCACATGATATTGTCCGTGATCTCAAATTGATCTTTGAGACTCACGCGGCAATTGATATCTATGAGGCTTCTGAAAAGTTCTTTAACTGCAAGATGGAAGAGGGCAGCTCCGTCAGTGAGCATGTGCTTAAGATGTCTAGGCACGCAAACAAACTTCAAATCTTGGGTATAGTGATTCCTAATGCTTTGGGGATTTACCGTGTCCTCCAATCACTACCACCAAGTTACAAGAACTTTGTGATGAACTACAATATGCAAAACATGAACAAGCAGTTCCAGAACTCTTTGCCATGTTGAAATATGCAGAAGTGGAGATCAAGAAAGAGCACCAAGTGTTGATGGTCAATAAGACCACCAAATTCAAGAAAGGCAAGTCTAAGCAAAAGGGACACTTCAAGAAGGGTGGTAAGAAAGTTACCGCGCCGACGAAGAAGACCAAGGCTGGACCTAAGCCTGATACTGAGTGCTTTTACTGCAAGGGAGAAGGTCACTGGAAGCGGAATTGCCCAAAGTACTTGGCGGATTTGAAGAACGGCAACATCAAGAAGAAAGGTATATCCGATATACATATTATTGATGTGTATCTCACTAGTACTCGTAGTAGTGCCTGGGTATTTGATACTGGTTCGGTTGCTCATATTTGTAACTCAAAACAGGTTCTGCAGAATAAACGGAAGCTAGCGAAGAACGAGGTGACGATGCGCGTGGGAAACAGATCAAAGGTTGATGTGATCGCGGTCGGCACGCTACCCCTTCATCTACCATCGGGATTAGTTTTATACTTAAATAATTGTTATTTGGTGCCTGCGTTAAGCATGAACATTATATCGGGATCTTGTTTATTGCGAGACGGTTACTTGTTTATGTCCGAGAATAATGGTTGTTTGATTTATATGAGTAATATGTTTTATGCACATGCACCTTTGATAGATGGTCTATTCTTATTGAATCTCGATAGTGGAAATACACATATTAATAACATTGAGGTAAACGTTTGAAATCGAGCGATAACTCGACCTATATGTGGCACTGTCGTCTTGGTCACATTGGAGTGAAGCGTATGAAGAAACTCCATTCCGATGGACTTCTTGAATCACTTGATTTTGAATCACTTGAAAGATGCGAAGCATGTCTGATGGGTAAAATGACTAAGACTCCATTTTCTGGTATGATGGAGCGAGCTACGGACTTATTGGAAATCATACATACCGATGTGTGTGGTACAATGAGTGTAGCATCGCGTGGTGGTTATCGTTATGTTCTTACCTTCACGGATGACTTGAGTAGATATGGGTATATCTATTTCATGAAACATAAGTCTGAAACTTTCGAGAAGTTTAAGGAATTTTGTCACATCCCAAGATTTTCCAAATCTTGTAATGTGAAAAATAAATAAACAAAATAAATTATTGTTGAATTTTTGGGTGAAAAGAAACTTTTGTTTCTAAATGGAAATTAAAATACCATATTGAACAAACTTTAATTAAAGTTTTATCTCAACAAAATCCAAATCAAGAGAAATGCATTCCTCATAAAATGCATCTGGAAATTTAAACACTTGGAAAATAAATCCAAACCCTAAACCCTAATGGAATAAAAATCATTTCCAAGTTATCTCCAAACCTATGGATTTGATCCATATAAATTTTTTCAACAAACATTTTCAAATGATCAAGAAAGACAAATGGAAATGATATAAAGCCATAGAAATTGGTTTCACTTAATTTGGAGCCATAGATAAAATCTTATGAATTTAAATAAAATAAGGAAAATTAATTTCCAAAGCTAATAAAGAACTTATTTAAAAACCATACCAAATGGTGAGCAAATAATCCTAAAGGGATTTAAAAAGATAAACAAATATTAAACAAGATTTTACAAATTGGAATCACCAAGTTTGGATCTCTAAATAAAAAGATATGGATTTTGTAAGGTGAAGAAAGAAATATTAATTAAAGAATATTTAAAGACCAAATTAAATCTTGGCAAAGACCATAAGCAAATGGAATGAATATAATCCAAATACTAATAAAATAAAAGAATAAAGAATTTTCCAAATAAAATAAAATGGCATGAACCAAATTCTTTTTGAATAAAGACAAATATCTAATAAGAATAATTATATAATGCATGAGAAAATAGTATTTTGGAATTTACCCAAGTGAAATAAAAGTTGCTTAATTCAACCTAATTAAGATTAAAGAAAACTTCCAAATAAAAATTAGGGAATTAAAACTATATCAAATTCCATTGGAATTAAAACAAATACCCAATTCAAATGATTTATGAATCATATTAAATACTTTCCAAATAATTCAAGATGAATTATTTGACACCCTATTAAACAAATAAGAACCTACTGAAAAGATTTGGAAAGTTTTGGAAAATCAAATGGTGTTTGGAAATATTATTAAATCTTAATTGATTTAAAACAAGGGCCTTTGTGAATAATTAAAAAGACCCCAAAAAGAATAAAATTTTATTCCAAAAATTTACTTCAGATTATACTAATAATCAGTATTTGAGTCTGCACAAAATTTGGCAAAGATTTGAATTCAAATGAGTGTTTGAATTAATTAAACAAAACCAAAACAGAAATTAGAAATAGAAAAAGAAAAAACAAAGAAGTATATAAAAAAAAGAGAACAAGTCGACCCAGCCAGCATGCCCAGTCCAGCCCATCAGTAGCCCATCTTCCCCCTCCCGTAGTGAAACATTTTCCACTCGCAAACTTACCCCCAGCGCCGCTGACTACTGGCCCCCACCTAACCTCTCTCTCTCTCACTGCCAACGGACCCCAGCACCACGTCATCGTCTTCCTCCCCGCGATGAACTCGCCTGACCGTTTCTGCCGTTGATTGCTCGAATCAATACGCGTAAATGGCCCAGTGAATTCCCCCTGCGACCATGCCTTCTTAATCGCCAGCATCTCCTCTCCATTTCCCCCCAGTCGCCTCACCCTAGCGCGCCCCCAGGCTGCTGAATTTCGCCCTTCACAGCCACTGCCTCCGACGACTTCCCCGGCCGATTCCGGCAGCCCCTCGCCGCACCTCGCCTCCTCGACCACGCTCACATGCTCCCCACCTCCTGGCGAACCTTCCCGTAGCATCAGCTCGGTCGCGCTCGCCCCAGAGCGTCGGCAAGGACAACCACTGACCGCCACCGTCGTCTGCACCAGCTCCGGCGAGCTACTGACGCCCAACCCATGTGCCCCTCGCGTTCTGGTGAGTACCTCTACAACCCCCGAAACCGTGCGCATCCTCCTGATGTTTTTCCTCGTTTGGTTGCATCCCAGGCGCTCGTCTTCAACCACGACCGCACGCACCCGAGGCGCAGCTCAACTCCGGTGAGCGATTGAGGTCATCCTCGTGCGCCCCTTCGCCAACAAGGACCGCCTTGAGCTTCCCCACGCCACGAAGATCACGGTGAGCCATCCCTCTGTCCTTTTAGCTTCTTGCATCGCCAGCTTCGCTGCCGTCTGACCGCGCGCCGCCAGTCGCCGCCGCCAGCACCGCTGGTTATTGGTCAAAACGTTGAGAGCCGTTAGATGCTAATACCGTGGCTGTGTTAGATTAACTTAACGAACCGTTTTTGATTGATCTGTGCCGCACGATCATCATTATATCCAACGCCTCACACTGTTGATCCACGCGAAACGGTACCGATGAATTAAAACACGCCACGTGCCCCTGTCCATTTGATTTAAAACAGATTTGATCTATTAGATGCTAGATTTTGTAAAATCTATAACTTTTAATCTACACGTCCAAATTTTGCAAATTTTATATCAATGGATTCAACAATACAAGCCCTAGCCAACCATGCACTCTGTTTAGTAAAAAGCTTCTGTTAAATTGTTTGTTTTTACAGAAACTTGTGTATGCATGTTTAGGATATAAAATTTGTTCTAAAATGATTTTTGAGATAAAAACTTTGGCAAATGGTTTGTTTTGAACCTAATGATCATAGGAATCACTTTGTGGTGTCAAAAATGTATTTGGTGAAGCAAAAGAATGAATCTTGGATTTAAACCATTTCTAGTCATATAAAAATATAGTTTAATTATTAAAAATGGTTTTGGAAGAAAACCTTTGAGAAATGTTTTGGAAATAAACTCTCTGACCCTAAACACAAGGTTTTAAGGTTTGAAAACATATTTTGTGAAACCTATGGAATGTTGCCTTATTAAAAGCATTTCTTCACCACATAAAACAATGATTTGGTTTAAAAATGGTTTATGAAGTAAAACCTTTTGCAAATGGTTTTGCCACTTTATAAAATGACCCTTAGGTGTTTTCAAATGTTTATGACCCATTAGAAACCACTTTTACAAGTAAAACAATCTTTTGCATGTCTACATGCATTGTTTTGTTTCTATCATTTTATGTGATGAATTGCTTGAATGGTAGATTGAAATATTGTTTGCTTGATTGAATTGTAGTAATTTGAAGTGAGTGAACATTGCAAAGATCAAGGAGTGAAATTATACTCTCTACCAAAAAGGCAAGTGATGCTTCATACTTTTGTCCCATTATTTTCACTGTGCACTAGTGATGTTTCTAAGTAGGACTTGCATGGAATTTTTGCTAAGTATAAACTATGCCATGGGAAATCCTAGTAGATGTAACCTTAGTAGAAAATTTCCTAAGTTAAGATTCCTACTAGTATCATGCTTAGCTTATCTAGTAGAAAACAAGGGTGGAATATATATTCATGCTATGGAAAATTTCTAAGTCTGAGGACTTGTGTTTTGTTTAATAAAACAACTAAGTGAATGAATCACCTGGGTGGAATGGAAGGAATGGTTTGTGTTGAGTGGTTCACAAGGCCCATTTCTATGGTTTACCTTGTGTATCTCACTTGTGGATGGCCACCCAGGAACAAAGAGATTTGAGATGTCAAATGTTGAGAAGCTTCAAGTGCAGCCACTTGGCATTATGGGCTCTGCCTGGATCATATAGGTTGTAATAACTTAGCCAAATGGACAGTTGGTGGTAGGGGATTGATAGGTTGGAGCGCGTCCATTCTAGTCTAAGGGAAGGCTTCTGAAAGATCTTGTCTTGGTGAAACCAAGTCTTGTGGGGAAAGTGCACCACCTCTGCAGAGTGAAAAATCTAAGTACTTAGCCATGTCCCTGGTAAAGGACAATTTGAGCATCAAGACATGGAAGCTATCAAGAATCTCCTCATCCCAATTTCTTAGTTAAAAACTTGTGGTTGAACAAGGGTTGAAGGATCACCAATTTCTATTGGGAGATGCCTTGGGTGATTTTTGTCAAGCAAAAACTTAATGATAAGGAAAATATATTTTGAGCAAAGCAAGCCTAAGCTCCACTTAGCCAAATGCATATAGATGATAGACTCCACTATACTACCATAGTATCACTTGCCAATACAATTCAAATGTATTGACCCTTGTGGCTATAACTTGTTATGTTGCAGGTTTGTTTGATATTAGTGAAGTTTAATGATTAGGATTACAAGTCTACAACCAACATGTCTGCCTATGGCACTTTGAAGATGAAGGACCCCATGCTATTGTTAAATTCTGCTGTATTGTAATGAGATAGCCAAATGAGCTATGTAAGATGTAATGAATTATGTTATTCCTGGTTATAAAGTTGTATTATGACCTTTGTTTCTTGATATTACATCTTAACTGTGGATGCTAGCTATTGATCCAGGGACTAGCATTGTAAACACAGGGATCTCTACCTTATTAAAGGTTGGGAACCTTACAAATTTCAAAGTGAGGTAGAGAATCAACGTAACAAGAAGATTAAATTTCTATGTTCTGATCGTGGAGGTGAATATCTAAGTTACAAGTTTGGCGAGCATTTGAAGAAATGCGGAATACTTTCACAATTGACACCGCCGGGAACACCACAGCGTAATGGTGTGTCCGAACATCGTAATCGAACTCTCTTAGATATGGTTCGTTCTATGATGTCACTTACAGATTTACCGCTATCATTTTGGGGTTATGCATTAGAAACAGCCGCATTCACTTTAAATAGGGCACCATATAAATCCGTTGAAACGACACCGTATGAATTATGGTTTGGGAAGAAACCTAAATTGTCGTTCCTTAAAGTTTGGGGTTGCGAAGCCTATGTAAAGAAGTTACAGCCGGACAAGCTTGAACCCAAAGCGGAAAAATGTGTCTTCATAGGATACCCGAAGGAAACTATTGGGTATACCTTCTATCATAGATCCGAGGGAAAAATCTTCGTTGCCAAGAATGGATCCTTTCTAGAGAAGGAATGTCTCTCGAAAGAATTTACTGGAATGAAAGTAGAACTCAACGAGGTTGTCGAACCTTCTCTCGAAATTGCGAGTAGCGCAGCACCGGAAGAAGTTCCCGTGGTGCCTGCACTAATAAGAGAGGAAGCTAATGATGATGATCATGAAACTTCGGTGGTAGTTGCTATAGAGCCTCGGAGGTCAACGAGAACTCGTACCACTCCAGATTGGTATAATCCCGTTATGAGTGTCATGTTGGTGGACAACACAGATGACCCTGCGACATATGAGGAAGCAATGATGAGCCCATATTCCAATAAATGGCAAGAAGCCATGAAATCCGAGATTGGATCCATGTACGAAAACCAAGTATGGACTTTGGTAGACTTACCAGATGGCCGGAAGGCTGTCGAGAACAAATGGATTTTCAAGAAGAAAACAGATGCTGATGGTAATGTTACTGTCTATAAAGCTCGACTTGTCGCAAAAGGGTTTCGACAAATTCAAGGAGTTGACTACGATGAGACTTCCTCACCAGTAGCGAAGCTAAAGTCTGTGAGGATTATGTTAGCAATAGCTGCATATTATGATTATGAGATATGGCAGATGGATGTCAAAACAGCATTCCTCAATGGAGACATTGATGAAGATTTGTATATGATGCAACCCAAAGGTTTTTTCGATCCTAAAGATGCTAACAAGGTATGCAAACTTCAACGATCCATCTATGGATTGAAGCAAGCATCCCGAAGTTGGAATCAACGTTTTGATAAGGTGATCAAAAGTTTTGGTTTTATACAAACTTATGGAGAAGCTTGTATTTACAAGAAAGTGAGTGGGAGCTCCGTAGCATTCTTAATAATATATGTAAATGACATATTGTTGATTGGGAATGATGTAGACCTTCTTAATAGTGTCAAGGAATATTTGAATAATAGTTTTTCAATGAAGGATCTTGGCGAAGCAGCTTACATATTAGGCATAAAGATTTATAGAGATAGATCGAGACGCCTAATATCATTGTCACAAAGTACATATTTGGACAAAGTTCTAAAGTGGTTTGGAATGGAAGATAGCAAGAAAGGGTTCTTGCCCATGTTGCCCAATACGACCTTGAGTAAAACACAAAGTCCGACAACGACAGAAGATAGAGAAAGGATGAGTAAGACTCCCTGTGCCTCAGCCATAGGATCTCTAATGTATGCCATGCTATGTACTAGACCCGACATTGCATATGCTGTTAGTTTAACTAGCAGATATCAAAGTGATCTAGGAGTGGATCATTGGACAGCGGTCAAAAACATCCTTAAGTACTTGAGAAGAACTAAGGATATGGTTCTTTCTTAGGGAGGTGATGAACAACTCGTTGTTAATGGTTACACCGATGCTAGTTGGAACACCGATCCGGATGATTCTAAATCACAATCTGGATACGTATTTACTTTGAATGGTGCAGCAGTTAGCTGGAGGAGTGCAAAGTAAAGCGTTGTGGCGAGATCTTCAACTGAATCGGAATACATGGCAGCTTCGGAGCCTTCACAAGAAGTGATATGGATGAAAGAGTTCATTACAGAGCTCGGTGTGGTTCCAAGTGCACTGGACCCAATGTCTATCTACTGTGATAACATGGGAGCCATAGCCAATGCGCAAGAACCAAGGTCACACAAGAAGATGAAGCACATCAAGCTACGTTTTCACGCTATTCGAGAACATGTCCAAGATGGTGATATAAAGATTTGCAAAGTACACACAGATCTGAATGTGGCGGATCCGTTGACTAAACCTCTCCCGAGGGCAAAACATGACCAACACCAAACTGCCATGGGTGTTCGGTATATTACCATGTAATCTAGATTAGATGACTCTAGTGCAAGTGGGAGACTGTTGGAGATATGCCCTAGAGGCAATAATAAATGTAGTTATTATTATATCTTTGTGTTTATGATAAATGTTTACATTCATGCTATAATAGTATTAACAAGGAAACATTAATACTTGTGTGATTTGTAAATTTAAATTGAAGTCCCTAGTAAAGCCTCTTCATAATACTAGCTTGTTGGTTAATAAATGATTGTGGTTTCCCTATCATGAACATTGAGATGTTATTAACAACAAGATCATATCGTTAGGAGAATGATATGATGGACATACTCCTATAGATAAGCGTAGCATAAAGATCAAGTCATTTTAATAGTTCAATTGCTATATGATTTCTGATACATAGTAACCTAATTCCTTCGACCATGAGATCATGCTTATCACCATCACCGGAAGGATGCTTTGATGACATCAAACACCACACCGTAACTGGGTGGCTATAAAGGTGGCATTGAGTGTTCGAAAAGTATTGCTTGAGACACATGGATCAAGAGTGGGATTTGTCCATCCATATGATGGATAGATATACTCTGGGCCCTCTCAGTGAAATGTCATCCAATTAGCTTGCAAGCATGTGACTGGCTCACAAGGGGTCAGATATCACGGGAACAAGAAAAGAGTACTTATCAGTAACGAGGTTGAACTAGGTATGCAGAGATACCGACGATCATAACCTCGGATAAGTAACGTGAGACAAAGGGAAATTGGTATCGTATGTAAGTGGTTCATTCGATTGCAAAGTAATCGTAGAAATATGTGGGAGCCATATGAATTTCTAGATTCCTCTATTGGTTATTGTTCGGAGAAGTGTCTTGATCATGTCCGCATAATTCACGGACCGTAGGGAGACACACTTAAGGATTCGACGTTGTTTGAGTAGTTTTGGAATGATGAGAAAGAGACCGAATGTTGTTCGGAGTCTCGGATGGGATCCGGTATATCACGAGGAGATCCGGAATGGTCCGGAGAATAATATTCATATAAGGAAAGTCCTGTTTCGGAGTTGGAGAATGGTTCTGGTGTTTTCATCGGGAATGTTCTAGAAGGTTCCGGAAGGTCCGGCACTCCGAAGGGGAAGGGTACATGAATGTGTCATACCAAGTTGGAATGATTGCATCATGTACTAGGTGTCATCGCTGAACAAAATAAAGGGTTTAATTAAATCCTAGTTTGAAAAGTCAAACGCCAATTTGAAAAGTCAAACGACTATTTTGGAAAGTGGAGGGAAGTGGGAAACCGAGTTGGGGAGGAGTTCCTCCTCCACCGCTGGCCCACTAGGGATCCGAGTTGGGGAGGGACTCCCTCCCTTTGGTTGGCGCCTCCCACCTATAAAGGGAGGGGCAGGGTTGCCCCTCCTAGCACACAAGTTCTCCACCCCAAAACCCTAGCCCGGCGCCGCCACCTCCTGTTGGCACCGCCGCCTAGGGCTCCCCTAGCCACCGCCTTGGGCAAACCCCAAACCCTAGATGCCGGCCCTAGCACATCCTCCTTGGTGTGTCTAAACCCTAGATCACCTAGGAGCTCTCTCATAGTCCACCATACTCACTCCGGCTTAAGGCGAAGCCCTGCGAGATCTCCCCTCTACTTCCGGTACCACGCCGTTGTGCTGCCGGAATCGCGAGGAGAGTGCTACAACCTCCGCTGCCTGCTGGAACAAGGGAGAGGAAGGTCTTCGTCGAGTACCGAACGTGTGACCGACTGCGGAGCGCTGCCGTAACGCAGCGCCGGAAGGACCGTCTACACGATCTTGAGATCGGGAAGAGTACGACTACATCACCCACGAGAATCCGCTCTCGTTAAACACTTTGGAATCTTCGAGAGTGAGTTATTCCATCGACTCGTTTCTACAATCTAGTAGATAGATATTGGCTTGTTTGTTTGTATGCGATAGAAATTTTTTGTTTTCCATGCTACGAAACCCTAAATGATCTACAACATATTTGCAATAGTTTAGACTAAGTTTATGACAAATTGAGTTCTAATTAATAGTTAAATTAATCTAGGTGAACTCCCACTCAAAACAATATCCCTCACATTGTTTTAGTGATCACACGAACCAAATACACCACATCAACACCGATCATCACGAGAGTTGATGTAGCTTCAATGGCCAGGGAACCAAGGCTTCCACTTCTCAGAGTACGGGTCAGCACCTTGCCTTTAGCCTCTCGTGCTTGTTGAGCGGCTGGCTCGGCCGCTGGGCTCTTATGAAGCACCATTAGTGTGCCGGCGGCAGAGGAAGACCATGATCCAGAGGCAGGGGCACCCTTATGAAGCATGTCGACAATGCTGGGCTAAGAGGAATCTAGCCCAGTTCTCCTCTAAACGGGCTTGGGCTTTGCAGCTCCATATTTCTGGGCCTTGGCAGAAGGCTCGGCAGTTGGCTAGGACTTGGAGTAGTAGTTGGAGCAGTAGTTGGAGCTGCAGAAGGAGAGGCAGAGCGCGATTTCTGCTGAGCTTGGCCTTCTTGCCGAGTCTTGGAAGGCATGGAGGGCATTGGTGTAGACACTGGAGCTGAGGGAGTTGGATCTTGATCAGAAGCCAAGGTAACTGGCGCTTCGATGGACAATGGTTCGACATGTTGATTCTTGGAAACCTTGGTGGGTGCGTTCGGATCAGATGGTTGATCTGGCACGGCAATGTCGACAGCGCCATCATCCTCAACCTCAACTTCCTCACACCGAGGTGGACTGTAAGTCGGTGCAGGATTTGGATCATCGCGAGCTGGGCTAGGAACGCAGACATCATCCTAAGGTGGTGGCGAAGGTGGCCAAGTAACTTGTGAGGTCATACTCGGGCCACTCGGGTTAGCGGTAAGAGGAGCACTGCCGAGATAAAGAGAAAGGAAAACAAAGTCAGAAAAAGAATGAGAAAAACAAGAAATACAAATACAGTTCGGGCAAGGCAACTTATGCAGAAACTCCTGGCATAACCTTGCGCTTGGGAGCCTTCTGGGCGGATCTCTTGACTCATTTCTTTGGGGCCTAGGCCAAGGGATCTTTTGAGGTGGCCCGTTTCCTCACCGGGACTGGACCTCCCATGGCAACGGGTCTACCTCGTGCACCTGACTAGCCGGGTTAGCTAGGGAAAAATAAGTCGGATATGCATAAGAGACAGGCACCGCATCAACTACCTCGAGAACTTCGACCTCATCCAAGTCATCACCCTCGGTTTGTTTGGGGGCCTTACCTAGAGTTCGTACAGGGGACGATTCAGGTTTTGGAATAAATTCTTCCAAATCAAGCTCGCCGTTGTCCAGGGAATTGCGGTCCTCGCTCCAAGTAAGAGAAAGGACATCACCGTCCTCCACGGCCTGCTCATCAAATTTCTGAGAAGGAAATTGCAAAGGGAAATTGAATATTTAATCAAGTCAAGGTAATGCATGATTCAGATTGAATGATTTGGAGCCAAGTTACCTTGGGAGGGGGATTGTCACGAGTGAAGGGCTTCATGCCCCACTTCCAATATTCGGCCATGTTTGTCTAAAAAATAGCTCAGACACGCTTCCGAGTCTGCGCATCGTCGAGCTCGACGATGGAAACCCTATTCGGATCCAGAGAGCCACTCATGTAGCACAACTTGTGCAAGCGCTTTTGGAGGGGGAAGATCCGTTTGCTGATGAAGGAGGCCATAAGATCGTCACCACATAGCCCGGCCCGGGTCAACTCTTTAAGCCAGAGCTCGAATGCCTCGGCGAGAGCATTACTTTTCTTCGGATCAAAATCCCAATTCTTCCTAGTGGGAATGCCGACTGAGAAAGCCGGCAGTCGAATCTTGTCCTCCTTTGTAGAGTTCTTCACATAGAAGAATGACCTGTGCCATTTCTTGCAAGACTCGAGGCCCTTGACTCAGGGGAAAACAGATTTCTTCCTAGGCGAAATGGAGGTTGTCATGGTGGTGGCACGACAGATGCCATGGGTAGTCTTAAGTTGGGGGCCAATGTGTGATAGTGAGATCCAGGGAGGGAAGATTTAGTGATTTCTACACACAGAACACAAGAACTAGATCTTTATTCAACACTAGTGAAGCTACATTTGCTCCTCGAGCTGTTTGAGCAAGAGGAAGAAGGAGGAGCTACAACCAGTGCTAAGAAAAATGAATCGACCCCCCTCTCAGGAGGCCCTGGCCCTCCTTATAAAGGGGTGGCCAGGTTACATCTAGGGCTGACTTGGACAAGCATATTTGTGGAATATGCTGTCCCAAAATAGTAACTCGGCGAGCGCCTTTCCGTGTCCCCCTTCTATCGGTGGCAATAACCCAGAGCCCACGACATGTGAGCCTCGGGCTCGAGGACTGTCACCTCTGTTACCTTCTTCTTCTCCTCTGTCCCTCTGGATCTTGCCCGTAGTGCTTGGCACTGTACAGATTCCCGAGGGAGAGACAACGTGCAATGTTTACTTCGGGGTTGTCCCTCTCCTTCTCTAGCAAGCTTCCCCATGACTCGGCCTCGCCTTATATGACTCGGCCAAGCCCTAACCCGCAGATACAAAGAGTAGTACTTGTATGCCGACATAAACCATATGTCGTCCGAGTTAGGTTTTAGTTACCTAACTCGGGTTAAGCCCAGCCTTATTCGGCCAACCTCTATATAACTCTGCCGGGTCATTGTTTGACCCGGTACAGATCTTTGAGGGCTTTGCCCTTTTACCTTAGCTTGACCCTACCCGGGGTCATCCCCCTGACAGAGGCAGCTCCGCACTGTGTCAAAGATTTCTTGGCAGGACGCAGATCCTTATTCGGCACTACATTAGCTCGGATATAAAAGAATTTGACCCAAAGCTCTATAGAAGGCCAAAGTATCCTTCGGTGGCCAAGATAAAAGCAGACAGGGAAGCAATGGAATTAGCCGGAAGATGAAGTGGCTGAAGGCCGAAAAACTCTAAGAATTCCTTAGCAAAATCACTAAGGGGGAGACCAAACCCTCTAGAAAAATGCGACATAAAGACTACAAATTCGCCGGACTCTACAATGGGGGCGGCCTCTGTACCGGGTAATCAACATTTTAGCTCGGCGAGAATACGACGTGTCTTGAAGAGCCACTCGATCTCCTGCCGAGTGACCGTCTAACCTTGCCAGGCCACGCTCCGGGGCTATGACTGCGTCTTCTTCTCTGACGACGGCGATGCCGTGCGAACTAGACATGGGCTCATTGGAAGAATCAATAGAGGAGGAAATGCTAGCAGCGGGGAGAGTTCTCGATTTCCATGGCGCCGTCGTGGAAATAAAGAGCGTGGCGGCGGTATAGGAAATTGACTGGAGCGGAAGCTCGAGGCAAGCGCGTGGCACAACGGAGCAGGAACAAAAAGTAGTGGCACAGTTGCGTGGAGTAGAGCTCTGTGGCAGATATGCAAGGAGGAAGACTGTAGCAGACCCGAACCCGGATTGGTTAGAAATCCCTGTGATTACAGTGCTAGTCCCTGGATCGAATAGCTAGCACCCACAGTTTAAGATGTAATATCAAGATACAAAGGTCATATTACATCGCATGATCCAGAATATAAATACTTATTACAATCTCATAGCCATAGGCTATCTTATTACAAAGCAGCAGAATAAAAGTAAAGCATGGAGTCCTTCATCTTCATGTGCCATAGGCAAACATGTTGGGTGCAGACTCGTAACCCCTACTCATCAAACATCACTATCATCAAGTAATCCTACAACATGATAAGTTACAGCCACAAGGGTCAATACATTTGAATTGTATATGCAAGTGTCACTACTATGTGGAAATAAGTTGGAACCTAACAATATATGCATATTTGGCTAAGTAGAGTTTAGGCTCATTTGCAGAAAGCAATATGGTTTTATCCTATCTTTTCAAAATAGTTTTGATTTTTCAACAATCTTTCTGAACTCCTTGGCAAACTCCAAGTGCTTCTAATCCCTTGTTGACACCATCAAGTTTTACTTTGAGAAATTGGAATGTCGAGATCTTCCATAGCTTCAGGCCTTAGTTGCTAAGAGTTGTCCATAACCGGGAACACAGCTAAGTACTTAGAATTTGATCTTCTGCAGAAGTTGTACACTTTACCCACATGACACAGTCTCGTCTTGATGCCACCAGTGGCCGCTGGATAAGTACACACCAAATGGAGTACCGACAGATCGAGAATATGACAAAGTCTTTCCATAGAAGTCCTCCCAAGACATAATGCTAGCATGTCTACTAGGCACCAATGTAAGGATATATTTCCAATACATAATTCTAGTTAACCTGAATAGGTGCAAATGCAAGGGTCTTCCACTATGTAATTGACTAAGCCAGAGACCATTTAGCATGTGGCTGTACATGAAAGCCACTGTACGAGAAACATGTTCAATCTCTAAGTCCCTGGGTGGTTTTCTTCTAGTGCACACACGAAAAAGATATCCATATAAACACGGTTCCCTTCGTTGCCACCTTATCTTCAATTGAGTATCCACATTCCACCCAGGTGATTCATTAAGTACTTGTTTTATTATATAAAACATATATTTTTCCAACACTTCATATAATCATAACATGTATTCCACCCCAAGCCTATAGCAGGTCTAAGCATACTACAACTATGATGTTTCCACTAAGGAAGATATAAAGGATATCCTAATAGAACATAGCATAGCATAGTAACATAGTAGCCCTATCATGCATACTACAAAAATTCCACTAAGTGTAATGAAAATAGTAGGACATGGATAATAGTGCCACTTGCCTTAGTAGTTGGTGGTGTTGGTCCACTCTTCGCAATAACACACTTGACAATAAACACAGTCTATCAAGCAAAACAACCAAGACAAAACAACCACAAGACAATACTAATGACAACACAAAAATCATGCAAAGTATGCAAACATGCAAGATGGCAATTTTTATTGTATAAATTGTTATAAAAAGGTTCTGAACATTACTAAGTGATTTATGAACATTTTATATTTTCAAGATTACAAATGCAATCATTTGTGCAATTGTAGTAATTAGCAACATTTTCTAATAGTTGGAAAGGTCATTCTCACTAAATAATTGCCATGGTATTATTTATACTAGAATAAATTTATATTTTGGTCTTACTGTACATAGGGTTCAATTTATAACCATTTGCAAAAGGATCCACTTAAAAATAATTTACACAACAATTTTTATACTCAAAATACTCCACAAATGGTTCTGTATAAAACGTGATTTTAACAGACTCAAAAATACCTAATTATGGATCCACTATGTTCTACTCGTTTTTTAATCCATAGACATATTATTTGCTAAATTTGGATATACAGAACTAAAGATATGATTTTTACAAGTTTCTATGTTCTTATGTCTAAAAATCCGAAAATAGGAATAGATATGCCACTTGGTAGATTCTAATTGGAGGATACCCCTTAGTTTAAGTGATCTATGATGACCTTTAGATGAAGATCTAATGGTCCAGGATGACTCACCGGAAAAGCTCGCCGGAGAAGTTCACCGGATTTGTGGGCACAGCCTTGGCGTTGTCGTTCCCGTCGCTAGGAACGTATCCGGAGTTGAAGAAGATGTGGATGGTGTAGAGGACGTCGAGGCGATATTACTGGACATGATTTAGAGCTTGTTCGTATCCAATGGTGACGTCAATCCATGGCTGGAGCAACACGCGACGTCGGCGGCGCGGAGAACTGCAACCATAGGATGAACAATCATGTCTTGGAGGTAGGCAACATCAAGATTAGTCTTCTGGTAGAAGGAATCGACGAGGGACTCACCGTAGAAGACAAGATCTAACGATGAACTCAAATTTGGGGCTGAAGTTGGCATCAACAGTGTGTGTTCTACAGAGCTCCTCTTGAGAAAGTTTGAGAACGAAAATGATGGAGGAGGACTAGAGGAAAGCGCAGGATCTTTCGGTTTGTCTTGATATGCTCTAAAGAGAGAGAGATCAGGAGACGTATGCTTCCATATGACATTTGGTTCACGGTATTAATTTGAGAGATTAAGGCACTAAAGGGAGAAATTAATGGTCTGAACGGAACTCCAACTCAATTCCAAACGTTTTTTGTTTTGAAGTCAATAAGAAACGGTCATTGAATTGATGGGGGAGGAGAGGAGAAGAGGTGGGGATTCCATGAGTGGTACCTAGTGTGTGTATGTCTCCACCAGGAAGATGATCGATCGACTTTGGTCGGTGTTGTGCCACAAAATTCAGCCCAAGATGAAAATAAAGGAATGAAAAAAGAGTTGGCTAGTGGGCTTGGGTTGTTGCTGCTCTCTGTTTTTTTAAATGATTTTTTCTTTTCTGTTTTTTCTTTTATCCATTGATTCAACTTTCAAATTGACTCAAATTTGTATCAAATCTTTTCAAAAAATCTTATAGAAAATATAAGTTGATAGTTTACTTCAATTAGAGTATTTGGAATATTTTTTTAATAAAGTATAATTCATTTAAATAAAATTGAGCATGGTATGTATGCCTAGTTTTATTATTTTCTACTTCTTTTTCTTATAAAAACCATATCTTTTGACTTAGGACTCTAAAAAGGTTCAAACCATTTTCTTTGGATTTATAATTTTGTTCTTTATCATAATCACTCATTTAAGAATAATTTTATTTCGTTTTTAGTCATAGCCTTATCTCGACTTTATTTTTCTTCCTATATTTTATAAATTTCACATCATTTTATCTAGAGCTTTAAATGGAGTCAATACTAATTTCTATGGTTTTATAATTTTGCCCTTTATCTTTTTAACTCACTTAAGAATTCTTTTGTATGTTTTAAATATGGAAAATATCCAAAGTCTCGTGTTATTAAGTGGTCAATTCAATTTTGAGAAGAAAGTTATTTCTCTTAGTTTTGAAATGCAACCATGCATGCTTCATGATTTTGAGGTTTTGAAAACATGCATACAACTTCACAAACAAAATTGTTTTATTTAATTTTTGTTTTGAAGGAGTTATATTAAATAGTCAAAAGGTTTTTGTTCCCTTAGAATTTTCAAGACTTAGTTTTTCATTTTGTTTAAGTTTTTCCACATTTCAAAATTTGCAAAAAATTGGGATGTGACAGACTACCAGCTTAAAAGGAATCTCGTCCCGAGATTCGAGAAGGCTAGAAAGAATAGGTTGAGTTTCAAGATAACTAGGGTACTACCACCCTTAAAAGGAAATTTTGTAGGGTTACATTGATGGTTCACCGGACTATGGGTTCAATAATTGATATCCAAACAAGAGATCCTTATATGACTCAACTGAGTTAGCTAAATCCTGCCATCCACATCATCTAATTCTTCAAGGGTTCCATACATGTCGATGTGGTTCACATGTCCTTTCTGGGCCACATTGGAATCGATTCCATTAGAGTTTCTAGCATCCTTATTCTTTTTATTCTTAGGACAGTCTGATGCATAGTGTCCAAGTTCCTTACAATTACAGCACTATAACTGGCTAATGTCCTTCTTCTTGGGATTGCCATGTTGGTTCTGACCAAGGTCATCTCCATTGTCAGTATCATTCCCATTATTATTATCACTTCCATTGTTGTTGTGGTGATTCTTGTGATGAGTGTGTACATTTCCTTCATGCTGATGTGATCCAGAATCTCCACTGCTATTTTTGAATGAACGGTTCTTTTGTGATGATACTGAGTGATACTTGTCAAGGCTATGCTTCCTCTTTCTGTTCTCAACTTGCTTCATCTTATTTTCCAAGATGGTGGCTTTGTCACAAAGTGATTGATAAGTTGGGACATAGGCAACAGACAACTACAGGTTCAACTCATCATTAAGCCTTCGAGGAATTTCTCTTTCCTCTTAGAATCAGTATCCACTTCATCCGGTGCATAGCGCGCCAGATTGTTGAACTCCTCGATGTACTCAGCCACACTGTGATGACGCTGTTTCAGGTTGTGGAACTCCTTTTTCTTCAAGTTCATCACTCCGGATGAGATGTGAGCTGTACGGAAACCATCCTCAAACATATCCCAAGTCACATCCTCAAGGGGAGTGGTGATCTGAAAGTTGTCCCACCATGTTGCTGCTGGTCCTTCGAGCAGATGTGCTGCAAACCTGACTTTTTCCTCGTCGGTGCAGCCAACAGTCACTAAGTCCTTGTTCACCGAACGTAACCAGTAATTGGCTACCATTGGATTAGTTGTTCCAGAGAACCTTGCAGGCCTCAGTTTCAGAAATCTGGTGAGCATGTCAAATGCTGGAGGATTATTCTGATTGTTGTTGTTGTTGTTGTTGTTGTTGTTGTTGTTGTTCTTATTGTTGTTCTAATTCTGATTTTGCATAAACTGCGTCATCATCTGCATCAGTTGAGCTTGAGATGTGATCAACTGCTGCATCTCTCGAGTGATGTTGTTGTTGTTTTGGTTGGGGTTGGCACGACGGGGAGGCATCTGTTGGTTTAATAGGGATAAGTAATGATAGATAGATCTAAAGAAGTTCTAACAACCCAAAACAAACAAGTTCAATCAAACAATCAACATGCAACTAGTCACTTAACAAATTATGAGTTTAACTAATGAGTCGAAGGAAACAACAAGTTTTCTTGAAAGAATTAACCTAGTATAGTCATACCTCATAGGTCAGTATGATCCATACACTAACATGTTATCAATGTCTTAGATAGTTGGTAGGCAATCTAATGTCTCTTGGTTCTCATTTGTGGTCCTTAGTGATGTCCAAATTGAAGTCCTTGGTGAAACTAAAGTTGAAGTCATTGGTCATGGTGGAGGCTTTGTTCATCAAGTTGAAAAGGAAAAGATGTAGAATCAAAACCAAAAAGGTTGAGGAAAGAGTTTACAATATTTTTTGTAAATAATTTTGAACAAATACAACTCCTATTTTCCTAAGGGGTTTTGTCCAATCCTAGGGTTACAATCCTATAGGCAACACAGTTCTCTGATACCATATGTAGCAGTCCCGAACCCGACTTGGTTCAAAATCCCTGTGATTACAGTGCTAGTCCCTGGATCGAATAGCTAGTACCCACAGTTTAAGATGTAATATCAAGATACAAAGGTCATATTACATCGCATGATCCAGAATATAAATACTTCTTACAATCTCATAGCCATAGGCCATCCTATTACAAAGCAGCTGAATAAAAGTAAAGCATGGAGTCCTTCATCTTCATGTGCCACAGGCAAACATGTTGGGTGCAGACTCGTAACCCCTACTCATCAAACATCACCATCATCAAGTAATCCTGCAACATGATAAGTTACAGCCACAAGGGTCAATACATTTGAATTGTATTGGCAAGTGTCACTACTATGTGGAAATAAGTTGGAACCTAACAATATATGCATATTTGGCTAAGTAGAGTTTAGGCTCATTTGTAGAAAGCAATATGGTTTTATCCTATCTTTTCAAAATAGTTTTGATTTTTCAACAATCTTTCTGAACTCCTTGGCAAACTCCAAGTGCTTCTAATCCCTTGTTAACACCATCAAGTTTTACTTTGAGAAATTGGAATGTCGAGATCTTCCATAGCTTCAGGCCTTAGTTGCTCAAAGTTGTCCGTAACCGGGGACACGGCTAAGTACTTAGAATTTTATCTTCTGTAGAAGTTGTACACTTTACCCACATGACACAATCTAGTCTTGACGCCACCATTGGCTGCTGGAAAAGTACACACCAAATGGAGTACCGACATATCGATAATGTGACAAAGTCTTTCCATAAAAGTCCTCCCAAGACATAATGCTAGCATGTGTACCAGGCACCAATATAAGGATATATTTCCAATACATAAGTCTAGTTAACCTGAATAGGTGCCAATGCAAGAGTCTTCCACTATGTAATTGACTAAGCCAGAGCACATTTAGCATGTGGCTGTACACGGAAGCCACTATACGAGAAACATGTTCAATCTCTAAGTTCCTGGGTGGTTTTCTTCTAGTGCACATACGAAAAAGATAGCCATATAAATATGGTTCCCTTCGTTGCCACCTTATCTTCAATTGAGTATCCACATTCCACCTAGGTGATTCATTGAGTACTTGTTTTATTATATAAAACATATATTTTTCCCACACTTCATATAATCATAACATGTATTCCACCCCAAGTCTATAGCAGGGCTAAGCATACTACAACTATGATGTTTCCACTAAGGAAGATATAAAGGATATCCTAATAGGACATAGCATAGCATAGTAACATAGTAGCCCTATCATGCATACTACAAAAATTCCACTAAGTGTAATGAAAATAGTAGGACATGGATGATAGTGCCACTTTCCTTAGTAGTTGGTGGTGTTGGTCCACTCTTCGCAATAACACACTTGACAATCAACACAATCTATCAAGCAAAACAACCAAGACAAAACAATCACAAGACAATACTAATGACAACACAAAAATCATGCAAAGTATGCAAACATGCAAGATGGCAATTTTTATTGTACAAATTGTTATAACAAGGTTCTGAACATTACTAAGTGATTTCTGAACATTTTATATTTTCAAGATTACAAATGCAACCATTTGTGCAATTGTAGCAATTAGCAACATTTTCTAACAGTTGGAAAGGCCTCTCACTAAATAATTGCCATGGTCTTATTTATACTATAATAAAATTATATTTTGGTCTTACTGTACAGAGGGTTCAATTTATAACCATTTGCAAATGGATCCACTTAAAAATAATTTACACAACAATTTTTATACTCAAAATACTCCACAAATGGTTCTGTATAAAACGTGATTTTAATAGACTCAAAAATACCTAATTATGGCTCCACTATGTTCTACTCGTTTTTTTAATCCATAGACATATTATTTGCTAAATTTGGATATACAGAACTAAAGATATGATTTTTACAAGTTTCTATGTTCTTATGTCTAAAAATCCGAAAATAGGAATAGATATGCCACTTGGTAGATTCTAATTGGAGGATACCCCTTAGTTTAAGTGATCTATGATGACCTTTAGATGAAGATCTAATGGTCCAGGATGACTCACCGGAAAAGCTCGCCGGAGAAGTTCACCGGATTTGTGGGCACAGCCTTGGCGTTGTCGTTCCCGTCGCTAGGAACGTATCCGGAGTTGAAGAAGATGTGGATGGTGTAGAGGACGTCGAGGCGATACTACTGGACATGATTTAGAGCTTGTTCGTATCCAATGGTGACGTCAATCCATGGCTGGAGCAACATGCGACGTCGGCGGCGCGGAGAACTGCAACCATAGGATGAACAATCATGTCTTGGAGGTAGGCAACATCAAGATTAGTCTTCTGGTAGAAGGAATCGACGAGGGACTCACCGTAGAAGACAAGATCTAACGATGAACTCAAATTTGGGGCTGAAGTTGGCATCAACAGTGTGTGTTCTACAGAGCTCCTCTTGAGAAAGTTTGAGAACGAAAATGATGGAGGAGGACTAGAGGAAAGCGCAGGATCTTTCGGTTTGTCTTGATATGCTCTAAAGAGAGAGAGATCAGGAGACGTATGCTTCCATATGACATTTGGTTCACGGTATTAATTTGAGAGATTAAGGCACTAAAGGGAGAAATTAATGGTCTGAACGGAACTCCAACTCAATTCCAAACGTTTTTCGTTTTGAAGTCAATAAGAAACGGTCATTGAATTGATGGGGGAGGAGAGGAGAAGAGGTGGGGATTCCATGAGTGGTACCTAGTGTGTGTATGTCTCCACCAGGAAGATGATCGATCGACTTTGGTCGGTCTAGTTGTGCCACAAAATTCAGCCCAAGATGAAAATAAAGGAATGAAAAAAGAGTTGGCTAGTGGGCTTGGGTTGTTGCTGCTCTCTGTTTTTTTAAATGATTTTTTCTTTTCTGTTTTTTCTTTTATCCATTGATTCAACTTTCAAATTGACTCAAATTTGTATCAAATCTTTTCAAAAAATCTTATAGAAAATATAAGTTGATAGTTTACTTCAATTAGAGTATTTGGAATATTTTTTTAATAAAGTATAATTCATTTAAATAAAATTGAGCATGGTATGTATGCCTAGTTTTATTATTTTCTACTTCTTTTTCTTATAAAAACCATATCTTTTGACTTAGGACTCTAAAAAGGTTCAAACCATTTTCTTTGGATTTATAATTTTGTTCTTTATCATAATCACTCATTTAAGAATAATTTTATTTCGTTTTTAGTCATAGCCTTATCTCGACTTTATTTTTCTTCCTATATTTTATAAATTTCACATCATTTTATCTAGAGCTTTAAATGGAGTCAATACTAATTTCTATGGTTTTATAATTTTGCCCTTTATCTTTTTAACTCACTTAAGAATTCTTTTGTATGTTTTAAATATGGAAAATATCCAAAGTCTCGTGTTATTAAGTGGTCAATTCAATTTTGAGAAGAAAGTTATTTCTCTTAGTTTTGAAATGCAACCATGCATGCTTCATGATTTTGAGGTTTTGAAAACATGCATACAACTTCACAAACAAAATTGTTTTATTTAATTTTTGTTTTGAAGGAGTTATATTAAATAGTCAAAAGGTTTTTGTTCCCTTAGAATTTTCAAGACTTAGTTTTTCATTTTGTTTAAGTTTTTCCACATTTCAAAATTTGCAAAAAATTGGGATGTGACAGACTACCACCTTAAAAGGAATCTCGTCCCGAGATTCGAGAAGGCTAGAAAGAATAGGTTGAGTTTCAAGATAACTAGGGTACTACCACCCTTAAAAGGAAATTTTGTAGGGTTACATTGATGGTTCACCGGACTATGGGTTCAATAATTGATATCCAAACAAGAGATCCTTATATGATCCTTAAGTACTTGTTTTATTATATAAAACATATATTTTTCCAACACTTCATATAATCATAACATGTATTCCACCCCAAGCCTATAGCAGGTCTAAGCATACTACAACTATGATGTTTCCACTAAGGAAGATATAAAGGATATCCTAATAGAACATAGCATAGCATAGTAACATAGTAGCCCTATCATGCATACTACAAAAATTCCACTTAGTGTAATGAAAATAGTAGGACATGGATAATAGTGCCACTTGCCTTAGTAGTTGGTGGTGTTGGTCCACTCTTCGCAATAACACACTTGACAATAAACACAGTCTATCAAGCAAAACAACCAAGACAAAACAACCACAAGACAATACTAATGACAACACAAAAATCATGCAAAGTATGCAAACATGCAAGATGGCAATTTTTATTGTATAAATTGTTATAAAAAGGTTCTGAACATTACTAAGTGATTTATGAACATTTTATATTTTCAAGATTACAAATGCAATCATTTGTGCAATTGTAGTAATTAGCAACATTTTCTAATAGTTGGAAAGGTCATTCTCACTAAATAATTGCCATGGTATTATTTATACTAGAATAAATTTATATTTTGGTCTTACTGTACATAGGGTTCAATTTATAACCATTTGCAAAAGGATCCACTTAAAAATAATTTACACAACAATTTTTATACTCAAAATACTCCACAAATGGTTCTGTATAAAACGTGATTTTAACAGACTCAAAAATACCTAATTATGGCTCCACTATGTTCTACTCGTTTTTGTGAATCCATAGACATATTATTTGCTAAAATTGGATATACAGAACTAAAGATATGATTTTTACAATTGTCTATGTTCTTATGTCTAAAAATCCGAAAATAGGAATAGATATGACACTTGGCAGATTCTAATTGGAGGATACCCCTTCGTTTAAGTGATCTATGATGACCTTTAGATGAAGATCTAATGGTCCAGGATGGCTCAGCGGAAAAGATCGTCGGAGAAGTTCGTCGGATTTGTGGGCACGGACTTGGCGTTGTCGTTCCTGTTGCTAGAAACGTATCCGGGGTTGAAGAAGATGTGGACGGTGTAGAGGACGTCGAGGCGATACTACTGGACGTGATTTAGAGCTCGTTCGTATCCAATGGTGAGGACAATCCACGGCTGAAGAAACATGCGACGTCGGCGGCGCAGAGAACTGCAACCATAGGATGAACAATCATGTCTTGAAGGTAGGCAACATCAAGATTAGTCTTCTGGTAGAAGGAATCGACGAGGGACTCACCGTAGAAGACAATATCTGACGATGAACTCAAATTTGGGGCTGAAGTTGGCATCAATCGTGTGTGTTCTACAGAGCTCCTCTTGAGAAAGTTTGAGAACAAAAATGATGGAGGAGGACTAGAGGTACGCGCTGGATCTTTCGGTTCGTCTTGATATGCTCTAGAGAGAGAGAGATCGGGAGACGTATGCTGCCATATGACATTTGGTTCACAGTATTAATTTGAGAGATTAAGGCACTAAAGGGAGAAATTAATGGCCTCAACGGATCTCCAACTCAATTCCAAACATTTTTCGTTTTGAAGTCAAGAAGAAACGGTCATTGAACTAATGGGGGAGGAGAGGAGAAGAGTTGGGGATTCCATGACTGGTACCTAGTGTGTGTATGTCTCCACCAGGAAGATGATCGATCGAATTCGGTCGGTCTAGTTGGGCCACAAAATTCAGCCCAAGATGGAAATAAAGGAATGAAAAAAAAGGAGTTGGCTAGTGGGCTTGGGCTGTTGCTGCTCTCTGTTTTTTTAAATGATTTTTTCTTTTATGTTTTGTCTTTTATCAATTGATTCAACTTTCAAATTGACTCAAATTTGTATCAAACCTTTTCAAAAAATCTTATATAAAATATAAGTTGATAGTTTAATTCAATTAGAGTATTTGCCATTGTGGCATACCGCAAAACCACTACTAAAAAATCGCGTTGTTGTTGTGCATTGCATCGTCATCATCATGCATCTGTTGGATAAAAACTATTTTACAAAGGTCTATTTTGTTTTGCAAACACCCCGTCCTAATTCCAAATCAAACTTCGGATGTCCAGTTATTTTGTTTTGACTAAATGATTTACAAAGGTTCTTTAAAATGATGTGTAAAGAAAACCCGAAAATAAATATCTAGTCCTAAACCAGTCCCCCTAAAACCTTTTATACCAAATAACCTACCCAGTCCTATTCTACCCCAGCCCTCCACCTCACCTGCACCAATCGGTGCCTGCCACCTCATCCTCTCTCTCCCCCCAACCACTCTCCCGCTGCCACCTCACCCCTAAACACCCCCTCTTCCCTCCACCTCACCCGCCGGACCCACACCACAGCACACACTACACCACAGCACACACACACAGCCACCAACCCCACCACCTCGTCACCCCTGGGCCCCACCCACACACGCCCACCACGCACGCCAGCGCGCAGCGCCCCACCCCGCTTCCCCCGGTCCCACCCCGCGTGCCGCTCTCGTTTTCCTCTCCCCCGACGCGCCCCGGCCCTCTCTCTCACCTCGCCTCGCCCTCCCCGCCGCTGGGTGCCTCCTCGAGCCCGCCTCCCGCAGGGACTCCGCCGCCCCTTCTCCCGGTCCCGCCGCCGGCAAGCCACACCTCTGCCTCTCGTCGCCTCTGCCTCGCCGGTCCCCGCCTCCTCGCCGACCGTCGGGCCCCCTCCCCCCGCCGCTCGGGCTCGCCCCGCCGCCGGCGCGCCCCCTCCCCCGTCGGCCTCCGCCGGCCTCGTCCGTCCCCGTCGAGCCGCCGTCCTCCCTTCCCCGGCCCGACCGCTCCCCTCCCCGCCTGCCTCGCCCCGGCAAGCTCGCCTCCGCGTCGGCCGCTGCCTCCTCCTTTGAGCATCGCCGTCACCCTCACCTCCTCCGGCCGCGGGACCCTTCGTCTCTGCTCTGCGCCACCGTTCGGCTTCCGCGTCTCCGGCCAGCGTCCTGACGGCATCGAGCCCCGCCGCTGTAGTTTGGCCTCCCTGGAGCCTTGCTGCCTCTACCCCTGTGCGCCGCCGCCTTGCTTCGAGCCGTGCTTTGACCCCGAGGCCTGCAGCTGCTCGTTCGTGTTGGCGTCCCCAAGTTCCTGTCAAGTGCACGTGTTGGCCTGCTGCTGTTAGACGTTTTGGTGTGGTGAGGTAGAAGCGGAGAAGTGCTGTTGGTGGAAGTGGTTTGGTGTTGGTGCTTTGACAGTGCGGTGGGAAGCTGCGAGATTCCAAGAAGCAAAGAACTCCGAAGACAGAACTTCATGGAATCCGAAGACTGATCCCGGCGAGACCGAGCCGTCCCCCCTTCGAACCCCCAAGGTCGCCGACGCAAGTTCGACACTGAAGACGAGACGGACGCCAAGATCTCCGCCGTGCAACAACAAAACCGACGACATGACCCGACGACCCCGGATGCAACAAGACCTCCTTCCAGAATGCGACGTCGAGAACCCGAACGCCAAGATCGCCAATGCGAATACGCCAAGTTCGTCTTCCCGGACACCGTGCGACAAGATCTACTTCACGGATCCGAAGACCCCGGTACCCGATCCAATCAAGTTCGCCATCGACGACAAGATCGGCACCGACCAGGGCGAGTCCGATGCGCCCCGACGCCAACCAAGTTCTCCTTCCCGGAAGCATTACGCTCGTGCGACAAGACCTACTTCCGATGTCCGAGACCGATCCCGTCGAACCCTGAGACCAAACCCCGAACCCCGGAACCCCAAGATCGTCGAGCCCCCCCTAATGTGTGACCCCTTTCCTCGAGAACCTATTCTTATAAATGATATAAACTTGTTGCATTAAATCATTCATGTCGCATACATATTCATGTGGTTTGGGACCTTTGCCGATTCACCTCATAATTAAATATGGGGCCCATATGCGGGCAAATCTAGTCTTATATTGGCCCCATTTAAATTTGTGTAGCGAACCGATGATATAATCTTGCCTTGTTAAGACAACATTTAAATTGCGGGGTTCTAAATAACTTGAACCGTTTAATTAATTGTCGGGACCCCCGGTTCCGCTTAATATTGCCTAATTGCATTGCACCTTTGCCATGTCATACATCATACATGCATCATGCCCGATCTTTTGCCGTAGTATTAAATAGTGCATCCGGTGTTTCTTCTAGTGTTTTGGTTCTTCGCGGATAAGGCCGTTGAGTTGATGTGAGCTTCGCCCCGATCTTCGGTTGAACCTTCAGCAATGTTTTCAGGCGAGCATCTCCCCCTTTCTACCTATCTTACTTTTATAGTATTTATTCCCTCCTATTGATCTATTGCTATCTGTGTTGCGATGCTCTAGTTTTCGTACCCGTGATATCCCTTGCAGCCTTATATTGCCTTGGACACATCCTATTACCTGTTGTTTGGTAGATAGTTGGACTTGCGCGTCGTAGTTGCTTGCTCAAGTGCTGTTGCGTGTCGTCCAGTACCACAGTTGTTGGAGTATTTCCGCATGTTTGATGTTGGAGATGATCATGGCTTTAATTATTGTTCACTTTAATTATTGTTTAATAACTAAAATTGAAGTAGGTAAATGCAGAGGCACCGGTGGGTGATAGATAACATTTGGTTTCCGACCGCTCACTGGTGTCCCGTAGGACCCCGAGTTCTTGACACCTGTTCCGAGATCGAGCGCGCTAACCACAGGTGGGGAGATATGGGCCCCCCATCGATTAGTACCTGATTTCAAAGTACTGTACTGGGGGCCACAAGTAGTTTGGGGCTTTATTACTATTCTGTACTTATGCCATGCTTTACTGCTTTATTTAAATTGTGCGATGGATAGCACCTATACTGTTTAGGATCGGGACACGATTTCGCGGTGTCGACAAGCCCAGTTTTGGGTTCCCAGTCGTTCACAGCCGTCTACCCAAACCCTAAGTCCGTCTCGGAGACCGGCCGACTTCGTTGCGGGTTCGACTTAGTGGGGTGGCCCCCATGTACTTGCTTTGGGTCTGGAAACATCATGACTTAGGCCCCGCCGACATAACGATGGGTGTATGTTAACTGATCTGGCAAAAAGGGTCGAAGTGCTTGTGGATACTTTGGTGCACCCCTGCAGGGTTAAATCTTTTCGAGAAGCCGTGTCCGCGGTTATGGACGACTTGGAGCACAGGTCTCGATCATAGACAACTATAACTAAAGTTTACTGTTATAAATTGACTTGTATCCGATATGACTAGTAAGCAGCTTCACTACAACGGAATGGCTAAATAAAAGTACCAACAACTGCTGGGTTTTTGGGGTTATCTCATGCTATATGTATCTGACTAGTAAGTATTACAACCTCAACGGAATGGTTAACTAAAACTGCCCACTGCTTATTCTATCAGGATGACTATCTTTACCTGACTAGTAATTGATGCAACTATCACTGAATGAATAAAACTGCCAACTATGTGAGTTTCCTCGGTTGACTTCCTCGTTTGGTCTCGAGGGGGAAATGCCAGGATGGGTTTGTTTGTTGTTAGAATCAGGTTGGATCGAATAGGTCTTTCTTACCCCTCTCTGATAGCCGCCAGTTGTATCGAGTCTCTATAGGTTGTTTAGTGCATGCTGTGTCGCTGCCGCTTCAGTCCACCATACCTATGTAGGGAAGGACCGCCGAATTCTAGCCTCGCCGTGTACTGGCCTCAGTACTGACGCTCCTCTTTTTCCTTTGCCCTTTGTCGGCACCCCTTTTGTTTAAGCAGGTTTTGAGATCGACGTCGTTAGCAGGGTTACCCTTCCGGCTTGGCCTGGGCAGGGTTATGGACGCCATTGGTTATTCTTCAGGGCTCTTAGCCCCATTTGCATCTTGTCCGTAGTCGGACGATGTATCGTTTTACAGGTGATTTGGATCCTTGTATTGTATATCTGTACTCTTGACTCTTTGAGTCGCTGCTGTATATATATCTGTTCTGTGGGTCCCACCGAGGACTGTTGTGTAATGTTATTACTTCGTTTTCCACCCGCACGAAAGTGCCTGGTGGGCACCTTTGAATCGTTTCTATGCGAGTTTGGCGGGTTTCGCCAAAACTTGCATAGGGCCGATTCTGAGGGTGTTACAGCAATATTTCTTTAATAAAGTATAATTTATTTAAATATAATTGAACATGGTACGTATGCCTAGTTTTATTATTTTCTACTTTTTTTCTTATAAAAACCATATCTTTTGACTTAGGACTCCAAAAAGGTTCAAACCAATTTATTTGGCTTTATAATTTTATTCTTTATCATAATCACTCATTTAAGAATACTTTTATTTCCTTTTTAGTCATAGCCTTATCTTGACTTTATTTTTCTTCCTATATTTTATAAATTTCACATCATATTATCTAGAACTTCAAATGGAGTCAAAACTAATTTCTATGGTTTTATAATTTTGCCCTTTATCTTTTAAACTCACTTAAGAATTCTTTTGTATGTTTTAAATATGGAAAATATCCAAATTCTCGTGTTATTAAGTGGTTAATTCAATTTTGAGAAGAAAGTTATTTCTCTTAGTTTTAAAATGCAACCATGCATGCTTCATGATTTTGAGGTTTTGAAAACATGCATACAGCTTCACAAACAAAATTGTTTTATTTAATTTTTGTTTTGAAGGAGTTATATTAAATAGTCAAAAGGTTTTTGTTCCCTCTGAATTTTCAAGACTTAGTTTTTTATTTTGTTTAAGTTTTCCACATTTCAAAATTTGCAAAAATTTGGTATGTGATAAAGACGAGGGAGTGGGGAGTGGGTAAAGTGACCAAGGGTTTGCCCCGCTCCCCCCATTTATAACCAAAAACCGCTAGCGGTAGTGGGATCGTGGGTGTGAGGCTGTTAACGCGTACACACGTGTATCATGCGGTGTCAACTGTCGAGTGAAGCCACACCGCGGGTTACATGACGCGGGAGATGATCCGGCCGTAGTAACCGTTGAGGTAATCAAAGAGGCACTGCGTGGACTTGACCGCTCGCAGTGATCACTATTCCCATGTCAGCAATCACTATAGCGACCCAAGAAATGAGGCAAAGTGCAATGATTGTGACACATATGATGAAAATTATAAGAGAAGCTAAGGGCATGACCCGGATAAATAGAGTTGACTTGGCAAAGGCGAGACTTATACCGGAGAATGTCAGAATGATTCGTAAAAATGATAACATGTAAATCGAGGTATGACTCAGAAAGAGGACCGACCTAAGGATTAGTCGGCAAATTAAAATATGCTATCTGAATATCTTGAACCTGTTGTAGCCTTGCCACTAAGGTCCCCAAGACTGCACCAGATTTGGGGACTAATGTTGGGGGGATGATGCCGGGTAGGGTCAAGCTAAGGTAAAAGGGAAAAACCCTCGAGGATGTTGACCGGGTCAAAGAATGACCCGGCCGAGTTATATCAATGCTGGCCGAATAAGGACCGGGTTATCCCGAGTCATGTAACTAAAGCCTGACTTGGCCGATATGTGGATATGTCGGCATACCATCTACTATGCTTTATTTCTACAGGTTAGGGCTTGGCCGAGTCATGGGGAAGCTTACTCGAGAACGAGAGGGTGAACCCCGAAGTCAACACTGCACACTGTCTCTCTCTGTCTCAGGAATCTGTATAGTGCCAAGCACTACAGACAAGAGCCAAAGAGAGACAGAGGAGAAAAAGAGCGTCACGGAGGTGACAGTCCCGGAGCCCGGCGCTCACATGTCATGGACTCTGAGAAATTGTCGTCGATAGAAGGGAGGCCACAGAAAGGCTCCCACTGAATGAATATTATGGTACAAGCATATTCCATGAATATGTTGTCCACATCAGCACTGGTTTTAACCTGGCCACTGATGAGTGCATATTTGCATCATGTTTTACATTTTTATTTTGCATTGTAGATGTAGGATCTTGGTATTTTGCAGCATTCGCACGCACTTTTTATGTTTATTTTCACCAGGATCAGATCAGATGATGGATCCAATGGACACAATTCTTGAATAAGTTGTACTAGAGAGAAAAGGAGGTAAAAACTACGTAAATTGCTTATTTAGGAAATATTAATAACACCAGAAGAAAAATCGAAGCAATTGGAGGCTCCAGAAGGGTTGAAGACCAACTATACGGGCCGTCGCCATATAGTTGCCGCCGTATAGTTGGCGTCGCCTCCACCTCCTCAAATAGTTTCACCCCGTGCAACTTGTTCAAAAAAACGACATATATAACACCCAGAAATCGCCGAAACCTAACCTCCGGAAGGCATCTGGAGGGGGAACTTTCCCTAGGGATCCATCTTCACCCTACACGGATCTGGAAGGCCAAGGCGTCGATCTCTATCTTCATCAACCGCTGCATCTTCATCACCACCATCATCTCCATCCATTGCATCTAGATCTTGTTGTAATTCTTGCACTAGTTGTGGATTTATACAAGTACTTTTCATCGATAATTGTTTCCATTACCATTACCATGATGTCGTTTGCCTCCATGTCTGAGTAGATCATTAGTTCTTAGGGAGATGGACAAACCCTAGCATGAGATTGAAATAAGATAAAGTTTATTATGATATTCATCGTCGTGACCATGTGTTAGATTGTCTACATCTTGATGTTGGGAGAAGTGGACCTCTCCAATATTTGCCTCTTGTGGGGACTTGATGTAGGGAACTACTTGTTGGTAGACGGAGGGATGTTAGAACTTAAAGTGACTATAAAGCGATTGGCACTCCTTACGTATCAACTTGGGAATCGAGGAAACTCACAAAATATTATCCATGCCATGGGATACATCATGCGGGATTACATCCCTTAATAGCGCAGTAATTCAATTGATGTTGATTGCTAACTGCTATGGTTATGAGGATGATTTGAGAAGTGGTTGATGCCTCTTTGTCCAAATACGGAGATCCTCCCACACATACATAGTTGAGAATGTTCATGATAATAATCTTTATCTTAGTCCTTTATAATGCTAGTGGTGTATCCGCTAATCCCTGAGAACGCCTTTTTCCCACTGAAGTTCTAAATCTCTTTTACATAAGCGATACTTATTTTTTGTATTCAGTTTTGTTTACTTTACTCATTGTTCTCTTATACCAAAAAACCCCAAACCTTTTTACACATTACTCGCATTTTATCTTGTCACTTAGAACTTTACTTAGCATTTCTAGGTTTAGTATTTATTTCAAGAATTCTTAGACTTAATACTCCCGCTCCCTGTGGGATCGATATCATTATTTCAAAACTAGCTACAACCGATTTATGCACTTGCAGTCATTAATCTATTTTCTGGCACTATTGTCGGGGAGCTAAGCGTTGTAGGTCTTTTAGTTTTTGCTTATTTACTTTAGTTTTGTTAAGTTTTGTTTTGAGTTACAGGTTTCCACCAACACGATGGAGTTTGAGCATATGACTAGTGCTAACCCACTCAACCATTTTGGGAAGCTCTATGATATTTATAAAAGAGACAACTCCAACGAGAAGACAAGGGGGTTTGAAATAAATCCTCTACTACTTGGTATTCTACACAAGAAGCAATTTACTGGAGATGAAGAAGATCCTGATCCATATGAGCATATTGCATGTTTCAAATATATATGTGGCGCGTTCCAATTAACAGGGTATACTACCAATGAGATAAGGGTTAAAATTTTTAGTCAAACTTTGACAAGCACGGCTCTCTCATGGTATAGATCTCTACCCTCAGAAGCCACTACTACTTGGGATGATTTAGTTTGCGAATTCCTATCTAAATATTACCCATTATCAAAATATTTTGCAATCAGGCGTCTTATAATGACTTGGAAGAACCGTCCCAATGAAGGACTAGTAAGATCTTTTATAAGATTTAAAGATTTGCTTAGACAATGTCCTCATCATGATTTACCTGAATGGTATTTACTACATATCTTTTATGGCGGTTTAATTGAACCTAATAGAATTGAACTAAGCTCTTGCGCTCGAGAGGAGATTTTATAGATTTACCTATAACTAAAGCTTGAGGTTTAATTAATAGAATTCACGATCATAGAGTTTCATGGAATTTTGGTCTAGGAAGTGAAGGAGTCACAAAAATAGATCATGAATGTATTCACGACTATAATAAAAAAGGCCATGTTAATGAATTATCTAAAGAGATCTATTTAGATTCAGATCTTGTATTGCAAGTTCTTAAAGCTTTTACAGAACACATCGAAGCTCCGAAGGTGCGTCCAGTCAAGTTTGATCCACCACCTGAACCTGAAAAGAAAATAGAACTTAAAGCAACTATAGCCTCCCTAGAACCAATGTATGAGATACCTTTTCCTAACACTGCACAAAAGCATATTTTGGAATATGAACAGGTCAAAGTAGTACAGGAGGAGATAGAAGAGGAAAGTGTGCCAATAATTAAAGAACATCTAGATGAAACCAAAGATGAAGAGGTAACCAAGGAAGCAATCATTGCTATGTGTGCATATTGTAACATAGTTGAACTTGATGAAGAGACTTCCATATTGTTGAAGGTAAAATTAAGGTAAAAGATGTGGGTAAGCCTATTCTTCCCTGCATATTTAAAGAAACCTCGCATTATGGTTTATGTGATCTTGGCACTGAAGTTAATGTTATATCCTATGACTTTTATTTAGAAATAAAATAAGAGATAGCATTGGCTACGATAGAAAATACTTATGTGAGAATCATGTTAGCCAATAAAAATCTTAGAATTCCAATGGGAGTAGTTGAAGATGCAGTTATCACAATTAACAATAAAAATTTCCTTATTGATTTTGTAGTTGTTGATATGCCAATTGACACTCTTTGCCCAATTATATTTGGAAGAAACATTTTGAGTGATATAGGTGCCACAGTTGACTTCAAAATGGAGGTTGTATTCCTTAAGCTTGGGAAACCAGAAAAAGAATTCCACTTTTCCAAATTTAAAGACAAACCGATATTCATAAAAGAAGAAGAGAAAGAGAAAACTATTGAAGAAATGGCAGCTCTTTTCTTAAATAATCAAGATGAAGAAATAAATGAAGATCCAAATTGTGGAGAAATAATTATGGAGGATAGAACTCTAGAAGAATTAGAAAAAGATTTTGATTCATTTCCCAGTGAAGAACCTCCAATAGATGAAGCTTTTGAAGAACCAGAAAAGAGAGGGGATGAGGAATTACCACCCCCAGAATTAAAAACTCTACCAGATAATCTTAAGTATAGATTCTTTGATGACACTAATAAATTCCCTATTATTATTAGTGCTAAACTTTCAGGGGAAGAATAAGAACTTATGAAGGTACTAAAGGAGCACCGCAAGGCCTTTGGGTACTCAATGGATGACTTGAAGGGTCTAGTCCCATGATAGCCTCCCATTGGATATTCATGGAGGAAGGTGTTAAACCAGTTGCGGAATTTAACAGAAGACTGAAGCCTGAAATGATGGAAGTGGTAAGGAAGGAAATAGTACGCCTACTTGGTGCAGGTATAATTTATCCTGTAAAAGAAAGTAAATAGGTAAGTCCTGTTCATTGTGTTCCTAAGAAAGGCGGCTTTATAGTTGTTCCTAATGAAAACAATGAATTGATACCTACTAGAACTATTGTTGGACATAGGCTGTTCATAGATTTCAAAAAATTGAATAAGGAGACTAGGAAAGATCACTATCCTTCATCGTTCATAGATCAAACTTTAGAGAGGATAGCAAACCGCACTCATTTTTGTTATTTGGATGGATATTCTGGTTTCCCAAATAGATGTTCATCTTGATGACCAACTTAAAACAACTTTCGTTAGTCCTTATGGTTTGCATGCTTACCGACGTATGCCTTTTGGTCTATGTAATGCTCCAGCTACTTTTCAAAGATGCATGACTGCTATATTTACAGATTTTATAGAACTTATAATGGAAGTATTTATGGATGATTTTTTTGTCTATAGAACTTCGTTTACTAGTTGCTTGGAAAATATCAATAGAATTTTGCAGCATTGCGAAGAGACTAATCTTGTCTTAAACTAGGAGAAGTGCCATTTTATGGGTCAAAGAAGGCATAGTCCTTGGAGACAAAGTATCAGGTAAGGGTATTGAAGTAGATAGGGCTAAAGTTGAAGCAATAGAGAGAATGCCACAACCAAGGCACATAAAAGGTATAAGAAGTTTTCTTGGTCATATTGGATTTTATAGAAGGTTCATTAGAATTTTTTCTGGAATTTCTAAACCTTTGACTAATCTATTGCAAAAAGGAGTAAGATTCAATTTTGATGACAAATGCCTTATTGCCTTTGATAAACTTAAATATGATTTGTCTCGTGCTCCCATCATTAAACCACCTATATGGGATATGACTTTTGATTTAATATGTGAGGCTAGTGATGATGCTGTAGGAGTAACTCTGGGACAACACATAGGTCACAGATTTAATATTATACATCATGCTAGTAGAACTCTCAATAGTTCTCAAAAGAATTATCCTAAGGAAGAAAGAGAACTCTTCACTATATTTTTCTCTTGTGATAAGTTTCATTCTTATATTATTGATGCAAAAGTAAGAGTTCAAACAGATTGTGATGGTTTAAAAGAACTCCTTGAGAGGAAGTTCCATAAGCCAAGATTGATCCATTGGATCCTTTTACTCCAAGAAATTGAGTTGCAGATTATGCAGAGATAGGAAGCAAATATAGTAGATGCATCATCTATATTTACCCAGCAAGACATCGATTTTATTGAGAGGAGTTTTAGTCCCGGTGATTTTTGTTTTCAAGAATTACTATATGAACTAAAGGCAAATCCTCCCAAGAAGAGGAAGTCCTTGTTGGAAGAGCTTGTCACTCGCAACTAAGTAAACGGTAAGTGGAAAGTAAGTTTTCTAACTCTAATAAGTGATTTGCTTTCACAATTTCTACTATTAAAATTTTTGCCTTTGAATTCCTCTTGTTTTCTGAAGTTTTTGAGGGGTTTCTGTAACTATACGGACAGAAAAAATTCTCCCGCCGTATAGTTGGTCGTTAAAGCTTCTGTATCCCCCTCACGAAATAAATTTTGGGATGCAGCATCTACACGGCCGCAACTATATGGCCGGAGAGAAATCTCCCGCCGTATAGTTGGTCTTCAAAACTTCTGTATCCCCTTGCGAAAAAAATTTCTGGGTACCAGTTATCTATACGTCCGCAACTATACGACCGGAGAAAATTCTCCCATTGTATAGTTGGTCGTTAAAGCTTCAATACCCTCTACTCGTTTTCGTTATTTCTCTTTGAAAAAAAAAACTTTTCGTCGGCTTTTAGTCGGTAATCAAACCGACTTGGGCTAGAAATATTTGGAAGTACCTACCCAGAACTTATGGCCGCAACTATAAGGTTCGCGACCGTATAGTTGGTCGTTACGGCATAGGACTCCTCCAAATCCGCGATTTATTTTTCTGGTTAGTTTGGATTGTTTTCTTGGACAACTATTTGGTATTTCTCGCGAGTTTTACTGACCTATGACCGCTCTTATATACTGCCCTATTGTGCCTATCTCTAATCACAAATGACCAGGAACAAATCTACCTTTTGTTCATACAAGAGAACACACAACATAGAGCCATCAAGATCCAAGAGGCCAAGGGGAGGAGTTCCTATGGAGATAAGAAGCAACAACGAGCAAGGCAAGGAGATCAAGACTACCTCTGATACGTCGGAAACGTATCTATAATTTTTGATGTTCCATGCTTGTTTAGTATCAACTTGGTTATGTTTTGTCTACACTTTGAGGTATTTTTATACACTTTCTAGGACTAACCTATTAACAAGATGCCACAGTGCCAGTTGCCTACTTTCTTCTGTTTTTGGTTCCAAAAAAGGCAGAAAATCCATATTCTTGGATTGGACGAGACAAAAGCCAAACTTCCTATTTTTCCCGGAGCAACACGGAACCACGAAGCAGAGATGGAGGAAGACACCAGGGTGGCCACACCCTAGGTGGGTGCGGGCCAGCCCTGGTGGCGCCCATAGGGGGTGTGGGCCCCCTGGCCCTCCATCGACCTTCCCTCCTTCACCTATAAGCAGCCTCTGACCCAAAAACCCTAAATCATCGACCAGAAAGCCACGAAAAGTTCCACAGCGCCGCCGCCACCGAAGAGGAGATTCGGGGGACAGAAAGTATATGTTCCGGCACCCTGTCGGTACGGGGAAGTGCACCCGGAGACATCTCAATCGATCTCCACCACCATCTCCATCGATCTCCATCGCCATCTTCATCACTGTTGCTGATTCCCATGATGATGAGGGAGTATGTCACATCCCAAGATTTTCCAAATCTTGTTATGTGAAAAATATTGAATAAAATAAAACTTTGTTTGATTTTCAGAGTGAGAAGAAAACTTTTTGAATCCAATTGGAAACCTTAAAACCAATTTGGATCAAATAAATCCTATAGGGATTTAAAAAGATAAATAAAGGAAAATAAAAATATTTAAAAATATTAATTTGGATCTTTTAAATAAAAGATTTTGTTTCAAAAGAAATAGAAGTTTTACAAATAAAGATTTTTTTTTGTAAGCCAAATTAAATCTTGGCCAAGCCTTTGAAATAAAATATTTTCTATTTGATAAAAATAGTAAAGGTTTATTTAAAATAAATTAATAAGGATTTAATATCCAAGTTTTATAAATAAAGGTTTTACTATTTTAATTAACCATCAAAACTTATTTATTTAATTCAAATAAATTTTCTAAGTATTTTATATTTTCAAATAAAATCTACTATTTTGGTTTTTGAAAATATTAGTTTTCAAATGGATATTTTATTAAATAAATCAAACCCTATTTGATTAAATAACTTTGGTCCATCTTATTTAATTAATGAATGGATCCTAAAAAGATTAAAAATTACTATTTTATTTTTTGGACTTTGGTTTATGTGTTAAACAGAACCAAAATTCAACTGAAAAGTATGGTGATTGTTTGAATTGTTTTGATTGTTGATTTGTTGTTTGAATTACAAAACAGAAATTAGAATTGGAAAAGTATAAAACATTCAGGGAAAAAAAATGGAAACAGACCCAGCCCAACTGGCCAGCCCAGCAAAGCCCAGTCCAACCCACCAGCTCTCCCCACGCGCGAAGCGTTTTCTACCCAAACGCACACCCGCAGAGCGACTGACAAGCAGGCCCCACTCCCACTTCCTCCACCTCGCTGACAGACAGACCCCACACGCCTGTTCTTCGTTTCCACCCGCGGCCAGCTCCTCGCGACCGTTTTTTCTGCGCCTTGATTCGAGGTTTAATTCCGATTGATGGAGTGATCAATCCACGCCAGTAAGCACGCACACATAAATGCCACGCCCCCTTCTCTCTTTCCCCTCAAACGCCAACTCCTCATCGCCACCAGGCTGCTCGGAATTTCTCTGACACCACCACTGCTCCGGCCACCGTTCCCAGCTAATTCCGGCCAGCAGACGCCGCCCCTCACCTCCCCAACCACACGAACTTACTCCCCACTCCCAGACGCTCTGCTCTGTACCGTCCATTCAACCACGGGCGCCCCAGAGCGTCGACTACGACAAGCCTCAGAGCGCCGCCGCGTCTGCAACTCCTCCGGCGAGTTCCCCAGGTAGAATCCGACCGCCCCTCTGCTTCTCGATCATGGGAGCATCTTCGCCTTGGTCTTACGCACCTAACCATGCCCTCGGTTGGCCTTCTCGTGATCTGTAGCGACGACTCCGACCACGAGCAGAACCACCCGACGTTGTTCCCTACTCCGGCGAGCAATCGCTACTGTTCCAGGACGCCCCTTGCCACGCCAACCACACGTTGAGCTTCCCCAGGCCTCTGCGAGCACGGTGAGCATACTCCCCTCCCTTTTAGCTCCCTGTATCACCAGCGCCGCCACCATCTGACCGTCGCCGGCGCATGCAGCCGTCGCTGCGCCGCCAGTTCTTGGCCAGGCATTAGCAGCCGTTCGATTTAGATCGAAGAGACGAGATTAGATCACTTAACTTCGAAAGGGTACGCATCCAGTGCCGTGCGATTCAACTTGATCTAATGGCCTGCAGCACGCGATCCACCCGAACCGGTACCAGCCAGTAGCGTTGCGACGCGTGGCCAGTTTTTGGTTTGAAAACAGATTTGAAAACAGATTTGAGTTGCAAATTGAAATCCCTATAACTTTTGATCCACACGTCCAAAAATTACAAACTTTATATCGTTGGAATCAGTGGAACAAGCCCTAGCCAACCATGGAATTTGTTTAGCAAATAGTATCTATTAGATTGTTTGTTTTTGCAGAAACATTTGTATGCTTGTTTAGATTAGAAAAATGATTCAAAAATGTTTTTGAGTTTGAAACCTTGACAGATTGGTTTGTTGTGAACCTACTGACCCTAGGAACCAACCCATGGTTTCAAAAATGGATTTGGTAAAGTTTAGGAATAAAAACTTGGTTTAACCCATTTCTAGCCAAATAAAAATAATGATTTGGTTATGAAAATGTTTATGTAAAGAAAACTTTGGGAAAGTGATTTGGAGAAAACCTACTGACCCTAAACACCAAGTTTTGAGAAACAACAACTTATTTGGTGAACAACTTAAAGTTGTTGCTTTGATAAAAATATTTTTCCACCACATAAAATGATGAATGAATTTAAAAATGGTTTATGAACAAAACCCTTTTGCAAATGACTTTGCCACTGAGGAAAATGACCACTTTGAACCTTGTAAAGTTTAGAAGCCTAGTGAAGACCATCTTTGGAAATAGAACCATCTTTTGCATGCTTGCATGCATGACCTAGATCCCATTGTCTTATGTGTGTGAATTGTTTGATTGAATATTGGTTGGAATGCTAGTTGATATTGTATTTGCTTGATTGATTGTAGTGAGGTTAGAAAATGGTGAGACTAGCAAGATCAAGAAGTGAACTATCATTCCCTACCAACAAGGCAAGTTACACTATCATCTAAAGTCCTACTATTTTCATTATACTTAGTGGATTTTTGAAAACATGCATGAAAAGAATTTCTATACTTATGCTATGCTAAATCCTAATAGGATACCCTATACTTTCCTTAGTGAAAACAATGTAGTTGATACATGCTTAGCCATGCTATATTTTGAAAAGAGATACATGTTGAGATTTTATGAGATTGAGAAAAGACTTATGTTTTATATAATAAAACAAGGACTCAATGAACCACCTTGGTGGACAAGGATACTTTGAGTTTTGGAGAAGGTGGCAACAAAAGGAACCATGTTTATGGCAATCTCTTTGTGTTGTGCTCCAAAGGAAAACCACCCAGGAAACTTAGAGATTGAACATGTTTCTCGTACAGTGGCTTCCGTGTACAGCCACATGCTAAATGGGCTCTGGCTTAGTCAACTACATAGTGGAAGTCCCATACATTGGCATCTTCAGGTTAACTAGATTTGTGTAAGGGAGCAACCCTACATTTGTGCCTGGTAGACAAGCTAGCATTTTGTATTGGGAGGACTCCTATGGAAAGACTTTGTCACATTCTTAATCTGCCGGTACTCCATCTTGGTGAGTACTTATCCAGCGGCCACTGGTGGCATCAAGATGAGATTGTGTCATCTGGGTAAAGTGTACAACTTCTGAAGAAGATCAAATTCTAAGTACTTAGCCGTGTCCCCGGTTATGGACAATAATGAGCAACTAAGGCCTGAAGCTATGGAAGATCTCGACATTCTAATTTCTAAAAGAAAACTTTTAAAAACTTGATGCACTTGAGGGTACCAAGGAGCTCAAGAGATTTTGATAAAACTTGATGCACTTGGGGTTACCAAGGAGCTCAAGAGATTTTTGACAAGGACTTGAACACTTGGAGTTACCAAGGAGTTCAAGGGATTTTTGAAAAGGAGATTTGACAAAGGACCAAAACCATTTTGAAAAGATAGGATAAAATATTGCTTTATGCAAATGAGCCTAAAACTCTACTTAGCCAAATATGCATGTAATGATAGGATCCACTTATTTCTACATAGTAGTGAAACTTGCCAATACAATTCAAATGTATTGACCTTTGTGGCTGTAACTTGTAATGTTGCAGGTTTGATTGATTTTAGTGAAGATTGATTGTTTAGGATTACAAAGTCTACAACCAACATCTGCCTGTGGCACTTTGAAGATGAAGGACCCCATGCTTATAGTTATTCCACTGCAATGTAATGTAATAGCCAAGTGAGCTATGTAAGATGTAATAAAATTATGTTATTCCTGGTTATAAGTTATATTATGACCTTTGTTCTTGATATTACATCTTAACTGTGGATGCTAGCTATTGATCCAGGGACTAGCATTGTAAACACAGGGGACTCTACCTTATTTAAAGGTTGGGACCCTTACAGATGGTATCAGAGCATTGTGTTGCATGTAGGTTTTGTAAACCTAGGATTGGACAAAAACCCTTAGAAAAATAGGAGTTGTATTTGTTCCAAAACTTATTTACAAAAATCTTGTAAACTCTCTCCTCAACCATTTTGGTTTCAACTCAACACCTCTTCTACTTCAACTTGATGGAAAAGCCTACCCCATGACCAAAGACTACACCATGTGCAAAGGACTTCTTCAACTCTAATGACTTCAACTTCTTCAACTCTAATGACTTCAACATCTTCAGCATATTCCCTAAGGACTTCCAACTTGGATATCACTAAGGACTACTAGTGAAAACCAAGAGACATTAGATTGCCTACCAAAGACATTGATATCAAGTTAGAGTATGGACATATTGTCCTATGAGGTATGATTATACTAAGTTGTTATTATGAAGAAAACTTGTTGTTTCCTTCAACTCATGAGTTAAGCTCATAAGTTGTTAAGTGATTAGTTGCTTGTTAGATGTTTGATGGTTTGATTGTTGATTGAACTTGGTTGTTTTTAGGTTGTGTGTTAGAAATTCTTAAAAACCTATCCACCAATACTTATCCCTATCAAACCAACAGATGCCTCCCCGTCATGCCAACCCCAACCAAAACAACAACATCACCCCTGAGATGCAGCAGATGATGGAAGCTCAGACACAGTTGATGCAACAGATGACCACATATATACAGAATCAGAACAACAACAACAACAACAACAACAACAACAACAACAACAACAACAACAATAACAATAACAATCAGAATAATCCTCCAGCACTTGACATGCTCACCAAGTTTCTGAAACTTAGGCCTGCAAGGTTCTCTGGAACAACTGATCCAATGGAAGCTGATGATTGGTTACGTTCAGTAAACAAAGACTTAGTGACTGTTGGTTGCACTGATGAAGAAAAAGTAAGGTTTGCAGCATTTCTGCTTGAAGGACCAGCAGCAACATGGTGGGACAACTTTCAAATCACCACTCCCCTTGAAGATGTGACTTGGGCTATTTTTGAAGATGGATTCAGAACCACTCACATCTCACCTGGAGTAATGTACTTGAAGAAAAAGGAGTTTCACAATCTGAAACAACGTCACCTCAGTGTGGCTGAGTATATTGAAGAATTCAACAATCTGGCACGCTATGCACCGGATGAAGTTGATACAGATGCTAAGAGAAAGGATAAATTTCTTGAAGGACATAATGATGAGTTAAACCTGCAGCTAACTGTTGCCTATGTCCCAACTTATCAATCACTCTGTGACAAAGCCACAATATTGGAAAACAAGATGAATCAAGTTGAGAACAGAAAGAGGAAACATAAACTCAAGAACTATTCAGGATCATCAAAGAAGAAGCATTCATACAAAAGAGCAATGAAGATTCTGAACCACATCAGTATCACCACAACAACAATGGAGATGACCTTGGTCAGAACCAACATGACACATACAGGAAAAAGGACATTAGCCAGTTGCAATGCTATAATTGTAAGGAACTTGGACACTATGCATCAGACTGTCCAGAGAAGAAAAAGAAAAAGGATGCTAGAAGAGCCAATGGGAATGACTCCAATGTGACCCAGAAAGGACATGTGAACCACATTGACATGAATGGAAGCTTTGAAGAGATAGAAGAAGTGGATGTCAGGATTTAGAAAACTCAGAAGAGTCAAATAAGGATTCCTTGTCTGATTATTGAGTTGAACTTTTAGTCAAGAGAACCATCAATGTAACCCTATGAGGCTTTATTTTTAAGGGTGGTAGTACCCTAGTTATTTTAAGCCTACTTATAACCTTTAGCCTTCCCAAATCTCGGGACGAGATTTATTTTAAGGGTGGTAGCCTGTCACATCCCAAGATTTTCCAAATCTTGTTATGTGAAAAATATTGAATAAAATAAAACTTTGTTTGATTTTCAGAGTGAGAAGAAAACTTTTTGAATCCAATTGGAAAACTTCAAACCAATTTGGATCAAATAAATCCTAAAGGGATTTAAAAAGATAAATAAAGGAAAATAAAAATATTTAAAATTATTACTTTGGATCTTTTAAATAAAAGATTTGGTTTCAAAAGAAATAGAAGTTTTACAAATAAAGTTTTTTTTTGTAAGCCAAATTAAATCTTGGCCAAGCCTTTGAAATAAAATATTTTCTATTTGATAAAAATAGTAAAGGTTTATTTAAAATAAATTAATAAGGATTTAATATCCAAGTTTTATAAATAAAGGTTTTACTATTTTAATTAACCATCAAAACTTATTTATTTAATTCAAATAAATTTTCTAAGTATTTTATATTTTCAAATAAAATCTACTATTTTGGTTTTTGAAAAATATTAGCTTTCAAATGGAGATTTTAATAAATAAATCAAACCCTATTTAATTAAATAACTTTGGTCCATCTTATTTAATTAATGAATGGATCCTAAAAAGATTAAAAATTACTATTTTATTTTTTGGACTTTGGTTTATGTGTTAAACAGAACCAAAATTCAACTGAAAAGTATGGTGATTGTTTGAATTGTTTTGATTGTTGATTTGTTGTTTGAATTACAAAACACAAATTAGAATTGGAAAAGAATAAAACATTCAGGGAAAAAAAATGGAAACAGACCCAGCCCAACTGGCCAGCCCAGCAAAGCCCAGTCCAACCCACCAGCTCTCCCCACGCGCGAAGCGTTTTCTACCCAAACGCACACCCGCAGAGCGACTGACAAGCAGGCCCCACTCCCACTTCCTCCACCTCGCTGACAGACAGACCCCACACGCCTGTTCTTCGTTTCCACCCGCGTCCAGCTCCTCGCGACCGTTTTTTCTGCACCTTGATTCGAGGTTTAATTCCGATTGATGGAGTGATCAATCCACGCCAGTAAGCACGCACACATAAACGCCACGCCCCCTTCTCTCTTTCCCCTCAAACGCCAACTCCTCATCGCCACCAGGCTGCTCAGAATTTCTCTGACACCGCCACTGCTCCGGCCATCGTTCCCAGCTAATTCCGGACAGCAGACGCCGCCCCTCACCTCCCCAACCACACGAACTTACTCCCCACTCCTAGACGCTCCGCTCTGTACCGTCCATTCAACCACGGGCGCCCCAGAGCGTCGACTACGACAAGCCTCAGAGCGTCGTCACGTCTGCAACTCCTCCGGCGAGTTCCCCAGGTAGAATCCGACCGCCCCTCTGCTTCTCGATCATGAGAGAATCTTCGCCTTGGTCTTACGCACCTAACCATGCCCTCGGTTGGCCTTCTCGTGATCTGTAGCGACGACTCCGACCACGACCAGAACCACCCGACGTTGTTCCCTACTCCGGCGAGCAATCGTTGCTGTTCCAGGACGCCCCTTGCCACGCCAACCACACGTTGAGCTTCCCCAGGCCTCTGCGAGCACGGTGAGCATACTCCCCTCCCTTTTAGAACCCTGTATCACCAGCACCGCCACCATCTGACCGTCGCCGCCGCGCGCAGCCGTCGTCGCGCCGCCAGTTCTTGGCCAGGCATTAGCAGCCGTTCGATTTAGATCGAAGAGACGAGATTAGATCACTTAACTTCGAAAGGGTATGCAGCCAGTGTCGTGCGATTCAACTTGATCTAACGGCCTGCAGCACGCGATCCACCCGAACCGGTACCAGCCAGTAGCGTTGCGACGCGTGGCCCGTTTTTTGTTTAAAACAGATTTGAAAACATATTTGAGTTGCAAATTGAAATCCCTATAACTTTTGATCCACACGTCCAAAAATTACAAACTTTAGATCGTTGGAATCAGTGGAACAAGCCCTAGCCAACCATGGAATTTGTTTAGCAAATAGTATCTATTAGATTGTTTGTTTTTGCAGAAACATTTGTATGCTTGTTTAGATTAGAAAAATGATTCAAAAATGTTTTTGAGTTTGAAACCTTGACAGATTGGTTTGTTGTGAACCTACTGACCCTAGGAACCAACCCATGGTTTCAAAAATGGATTTGGTAAAGTTTAGGAATAAAAACTTGGTTTAACCCATTTCTAGCCAAATAAAAATAATGATTTGGTTATGAAAATGTTTATGTAAAGAAAACTTTGGGAAAGTGATTTGGAGAAAACCTACTGACCCTAAACACCAAGTTTTGAGAAACAATAACTTATTTGGTGAACAACTTAAAGTTGTTGCTTTGATAAAAAAAATTTCCACCACATAAAATGATGAATGAATTTAAAAATGGTTTATGAACAAAACCCTTTTGCAAATGACTTTGCCACTTAGGAAAATGACCACTTTGAACCTTGTAAAGTTTAGAAGCCTAGTGAAGACCATCTTTGGAAATAGAACCATCTTTTGCATGCTTGCATGCATGACCTAGATCCCATTGTCTTATGTGTGTGAATTGTTTGATTGAATATTGGTTGGAATGCTAGTTGATATTGTATTTGCTTGATTGATTGTATTGAGGTTAGAAAAGGGTGAGACTAGCAAGATCAAGAAGTGTACTATCATTCCCTACCAACAAGGCAAGTTACACTATCATCTAAAGTCCTACTATTTTCATTATACTTAGTGGATTTTTGAAAACATGCATGAAAAGAATTTCTATACTTATGCTATGCTAAATCCTAATAGGATACCCTATACTTTCCTTAGTGAAAACAATGTAGTTGATACATGCTTAGCCATGCTATATTTTTAAAAGAGATACATGTTGAGATTTTATGAGATTGTGAAAAGACTTATGTTTTATATAATAAAACAAGGACTCAATGAACCACCTGGGTGGACAAGGATACTTTGAGTTTTGGAGAAGGGGGCAACAAAAGTAACCATGTCTATGGAAATCTCTTTGTCTTGTGCTCCAAAGGAAAACCACCCAGGAAACTTAGAGATTGAACATGTTTCTCGTACAGTGGCTTCCGTGTACAGCCACATGCTAAATGGGCTCTGGCTTAGTCAACTACATAGTGGAAGTCCCATACATTAGCATCTTCAGGTTAACTAGATTTGTGTAAGGGAGCAACCCTACATTTGTGCCTGGTAGACAAGCTAGCATTTTGTATTGGGAGGACTCCTATGGAAAGACTTTGTCACATTCTCAATCTGCCGGTACTCCATCTTGGTGAGTACTTATCCAGCGGCCACTGGTGGCATCAAGATGAGATTGTGTCATGTGGGTAAAGTGTACAACTTCTGTAGAAGATCAGATTCTAAGTACTTAGCCGTGTCCCCGGTTATGGACAATACTGAGCAACTAAGGCCTGAAGCTATGGAATATCTCGACATTCTAATTTCTAAAAGAAAACTTTTAAAAACTTGATGCACTTGGGGGTACCAAGGAGCTCAAGATATTTTGATAAAAATTGATGCACTTGGGGTTACCAAGGAGCTCAAGAGACTTTTGACAAGGACTTGAACACTTGGAGTTACCAAGGAGTTCAAGGGATTTTTGAAAAGGAGATTTGACAAAGGACCAAAACCATTTTGAAAAGATAGGATAAAATATTGCTTTATGCAAATGAGCCTAAAACTCTACTTAGCCAAATATGCACGTAATGATAGGATCCACTTATTTCTACATAGTAGTGAAACTTGCCAATACAATTCAAATGTATTGACCTTTGTGGCTGTAACTTGTAATGTTGTAGGTTTGATTGATTTTAGTGAAGATTGATTGTTTAGGATTACTAAGTCAACAACCAACATCTGCCTGTGGCACTTTGAAGATGAAGGACCCCATGCTTATAGTTATTCCGCTGCAATGTAATGTAATAGCCAAGTGAGCTATGTAAGATGTAATAAAATTATGTTATTCCTGGTTATAAGTTATATTATGACCTTTGTTTCTTGATATTACATCTTAACTGTGGATGCTAGCTATTGATCCAGGGACTAGCATTGTAAACACAGGGGACTCTACCTTATTTAAAGGTTGGGACCCTTATAGAGTAGTTCTTCTTCGAGGCTAAGGGCTCTACTGGTAGCTATGTGTTCATCTCTCTCTCTCTATGCATGGTCATATTGTGATCATGATCTTTGTAATCTAGTACATCTACATTGCTACTCAAGTGCTTCAATAGATCTCTGCTGTCCCCACGTGTGTGAAAGTGACAGCGTGCACGCCGTGGTGGCACTTAGGCTAGAGTTCATAAATTCTTATCATCAGTATATTTTGAGTTTGTTGTCTCTATGAAATTGTGGTGTTTGTTGGAACCATCTAGCGCTCAAGGTGACAGTGTGGGGTTATCTAGATGGGGAAGGCGGACTTTGAGGTGTGCTGTTATAGCCCTACCATGGATTAGAGTGTCCAACCGGAGAGTAGTTCAGAGTAGTATCATTAAGAGAAGATATTTATATGAGAGAGTGTTCACTAGTGAAAGTATGATCCCTAGGCCTTGTTTTCTAAACATTGAAACACTGTTTACAACTAGATCTGTTGCATGTTTTCTTGCTTCTAGTATTTTCCTCCCCGTCAAGATCTTTTCTGGCACCGTTGTCTTATAATCATCCATACCACTTGTATTTCACTATCTCTTCGCCGAACTAGTGCACCTATACACCTGCCAAGTGTATTGGGTGTGTTGGGGACACAAGAGACTTCTTGTATCTTGATTGCAGGGTTGCTTGAGAGGGATACCTTTGACCACTTCCTCCCTGAGTTCGATAAACCTTGGGTGATCCACTTAAGGGAAACTTGATGCTTTTCTACAAACCTCTGCACTTGGAGGCCCAACAACTGTCTACAAGAATAGAAGTGCGTAAACATCAAGCTCTTTTCTGGCGCCGTTGCCGGGGAGGTAAGGTAAAAGGTACTCACATCCTACGGTGTGAGTGCTCGAAGTTATTTCCTTTAGATTCTGCAATTTTGTCCTTTTGTTTCTTGTTTTCACTAGTTAGGCTTAATGGAAAACAACAACAAAATTAGAGAGCTTTATAGTGTTTATCTTGAGTTAGGACATGAAGTGTTTGAAGAGAAAATTAAAAAAATCTATGGTACTTTATTTGCATGCTAATAGCAATGTTATTAGTATGAATTTTTTGTACACCATTATTGCTAATGCTATGGAAATGTCTAAGCTTGGGGAAGCTAGTTTTTATGAAAATGATCTTTTTAGTTCCCCAGCTTTGGAAGATAGCTATTCTATTGCTTATGATGATACCAAACCTCCAATTTATGATGATTACAATGATGAATATGATATTTTAAGTCCACCTACTATTGAGGAGAAAATTAGTTATGATTACAATATGCCTCCTATATTTGATGATTATGGTGATGAGAATAATAATGATATCTATTTTGTTGAATTTGCTCCCACTACAATTAATAAGAATGACTATGCTTATGTGGAGAGTAATAATTATTTTATGCATGTATCTCATGATAAGAATGTTATGTGATAGTTATATTGTTAACTTTATTCATGTTGCTACTGAAAGTTATTATGAGAGAGGGAAACATGGTCTTATGCATCTCAAAAATATTAAGTTTCCCCTCTTTATGTTGAAAGTCTTGAAGTTGCACTTGTTTTGCCTTCATATGTTTGTTACTTTGTGCTTTCATGACTTGTTTCTTTACAAAATTATGTTGATAGGAAGAGGGTTAGACTTAAATGTGTTTTGAATTTTCTTCTTGATGATCTCTTTTACTTCAATCCATATTTCTTATGTGAGCATCTTCTCGAACTATCAATCCTAACTTAAAGGCGTTAAAGAAAAGTACTTGTTGGGAGATAACCCAAGAGTTTTCTTGAGTCTTGGAAGTTATTACTTCAGTAATGACCTCTCGTTATACTTTTTTTATTTTTGTGCCAAGAATAACCTCTAATGAGAGGGAAGTAAGATTTGGGGAGTTGTTGTCCCGCAACAGATTTTTGTGCTCCACCATTAAAATTCGAGAGGAATCTCTGTAAGTCGGATTGAGCTATAATTTTCCGAATAAATCCCCCAGGTTGTTAGCTAACTTTCATTAGTTCAATACTTTTTGATTTGAGAAACATAAGGTCTTCGAAAAAAATCAGTTTTTACCTGCTGGTCTGTTTTGACACATTTCTGCCATTATCTGTATTTGCCTCTTTATCGATTTGTTTTTGGGTTCTCTTTGGTAAATTGAAATTTTTGAGGGAATTGCTACAGTAGCTTGTGTTTTTAATGAAAGTTTTGCTGTTTTGAAACTAAACTGAAAGGTTTATTATCTTTTGAATGCACTAATGTTGCTAATGAAGAATTGTGTGAAGTTTTGTATGAAGGAAAAATTTTAGGTGTAAGGGAAGAATGATGTAATAAGATGAAGAATGGAAAAATCTCAAGCTTGGGGATGCCACCCCGTGTCACCCTAATAAATATTCAAGAGGTACAGGTGTCAAAGCTTGGGGATGCCCAAGGCATCCCCTTCTTCATCAATAAAAATCTCAGGTCTTTCTAGACACTTCGTTTTTATTGTTTCATGCACAGTTGCATTGTTCTTGGAGCGTCTTAGTTTTATTTTTGGTTTTTTCTTTGCTTAGTTTGCTTGAATAAAGTTGGTTGGATCCTAGCACACTTCTTTTGGAGAGAGACACACTCTGTTTTTATTGCTTAGAACACTCTAGTTTTCACTCTTATAGTTCTGTGAGTGTTCACTTTTCCTAGCACTGTGTTTAGCTTTAGTTTTCTCATGCTTTAAGCTTAGAACTTTTTAGTTCTTCTTTGTGGATTTGTGAGACAAGCTCACTGATCTTTATTGATTATTATCTTCGTGAGTTGTTTCAAATAAGTTGATTGGTGTTGGAAAAGAGTAGAGAGTTGCGTGTTTAGGTGGTATAAAAAGGAGCTTGTTTTGACTGTGGATTAGACTTTAGCATGTCATGCTAGATGTTGTTTGACCTTATGCTTAGTGATTATTGCTGTAGCATGACTTGCTTCAAACAATTGAGATTGCTTAATGTGCCTTGAAAGAATCATGCCTTGTTTTAGCATACAAAAGCATAGTATTGTGGTATTCCCCTTTGATGCTTTATTTGGGTTGACTTGGAACATGCTCACACCATGTTATGACTATGAACCAGTCACCTTAGCCTCTATGATAATTTAGTTTTTGACTTGTGGTACGACTTTATGCTTTGATTGATAATGTTTTGTCGCTTTGCATGATTATGGCCATTATTGCTCTCTTAGTTGGTCACTCCCAGTCTTTTGCTAGCCTCCACTTGTATTGAGTAAGCTCTACTCATGCATCCAACTCCCAAGAAACCAAGTTGTTCCAAAGACTCCACTATAAATTCCTATGCATGGTGTGTTACACCATTCCAAGTATATTCTTGTTTTATCTATCTTCTAAATTAAACTTGTTATGTGAAAACTTAGTGATTAAAGCTCTCACAAACTTGATGGCACAATTTATTTTTTCTTGCCCCTAAATAAATTTGAACCATTGTGTCATCTATGTTGTATATTCTTGCACTTATTGTAGGGTTCGCATCATAGAAAACAAAAAATTTCCTATGATGGGAACAACTAAGTTCCAAGATCTATCTACTAGATACAAGCAACGGGTGGATATACATCCATAGAATACATACCCTCAAAGACCGAATATCATTAATGAAGTTGTACTCGTGGATGATGTAGTCGAACGCTTGCCGATCTCATGATCGTGATGAAGTCCATCTGGTCCAGCTGATCCATCACCATCAAGTCCAGCACCGTAAAGCAGTGGTGCATCCGTGATTGCACACACGTCCGGGTACCCCGACAACCTCCGCGCTCTCGCTCCAGCGAAGCAGCGGAAGCAAAAAATCCTTCCAGAAAAATCCACCGGGTACATGTATCTTGCTGATCCGAGACAATGGAGGAATTCTAAAGGGGGGAGAGAGATCCTTCATGAGGAGGTGTGAGATGAGAGGAGGTAGTGGGGTGCCTTTTATAGGGAGAGGGGGTCATCCCCCTCCCATGGCGTTGCAACCATGGAGGTGCCCCACCTCTTCCACATTCATGTGGGTGGACTCCCACTCACATAAATAGCCACCCACTCAAAATTCCACTCAACTCCATTAAATTTCCACCAAATTTAATGCAATCTCTCATTAAATAAAACTCTTTTATTTATTTATTCAGAATTTTTTAATTACTTGAATTAACAAACATTCACATAAAACCCCTTGCTAGTATTCAATTTCACATGCAGAACCAGTTTCAGCAATTTCAACCGAAACGATTCCGGTGTCTAGTGAAATAAATTCTTGCAGCTTCCTTTTCTTTCTCTGGCATATCATTTTCTCCGAATGGTGTCGGTATACCTTAAGTGTGTCACCCTATGGTTCCCGAATAATGTAGACATGATCGAGACCCCTCTCCGATCAATAATCAGCAGCGGGACCTGAAGATCTGTACTGACTCCAACACATTCAACGATGACTTATGTGATCGTGTGAACCTTATACGCATGTAACTAAATCCCTTTGTCTCACGATATATTACATGTCCGAGATTCGATCATCGGTATCTCCATACCTAGTTTGATCTCGTTACCAACATGCACTCTTTTCTCGTTCCGGTGATATAACATTCTAGTGATCAAATCACTTGCTTGCAAGCTAACTAATGTGATATCACCAAGAGGGCCCAGAGTATATATCTCCATCATCAGGATGGACAAATTCCACTCTTGATCCATGAGCCTCAACATAATACCTCCGTAGCACTGAACCCATATTTATAGTCACCCTGTTACGGTGTGACGTTTGATGTTATCAAGATACTCTTCCGGTGTTAGTGATTGACATGATCTCATGGTCTAAGGACTAAGATTACTTCGTATGATGCTATAGCAATATAAACAAAATGACCTTGATCGTAATGCTATACTTCGGATGAATTTTCATCACATCATTCCAACAATGTTGTGACCTCGTTATTAACAACATCCAATGTCCATGATCAGGAAACCTTTGACCATCTTGTTAATCAATGAGCTAGTTTATAAGAGAGCCATAACTAGGAACTTCCTTTTTGTTTATTAAACACACATGTATTAATGTTTCCGTATTAATACAATTATAGCATGCAAAATAAACATTTATCATAAATAAGGAATACGATAATAACTACTTTTATAATTGCCTCTCGGGCATATTCCCTTCAGTCTCCCACTTGCACTAGAGACAATAATCTAGTTTGAAAACTTTGCGTATTGAACACCTATGGCTTTTTGGTGTTCCATATACGCGATTATAAGTGGTTAACATAATCTACGGATCTGACGCTTTCAGGTCCGTGTGTATCTGCAGGTCTTTGCGTCTTCACGCATCACTCATTCTCCAATGAGATGGCATTGTATAAATTTGGTCTTTTGGTGAGACCTTTAGTTATTTGGGGTCAAATCATGTCGATACTATTGTCGTACAATATATCTTTAGTGTTAGCCCATTGAGAACCACACCTTAGTTTGATAACAAACTACCTGACACAAATGTCCTCCTTTGCTGCTACTATAGCAATCATATACTTAGCCTTTTGTTGTAGTATCTGTCACAATGTCTTAACTTTGGAATCCATCCAAATCCATCACGGAAACCCTTTTTAGAATCCTTTGAATTAACAAAACCCTTTGGATCGTGCCATGCACACGTCCTAGGTAACCATTCTATTAGAAGAACTTTGTTTTGTTTATTCATCTACCATATACCAAATTATATGTAGTGGTTGCTACTTTAATCCGTCCAGACTAAATATCGCTTATGAAAGATCAAATATTGTCATAGTAAACTCCTTGAACATTGTCGTAAAATAATTTATGACATGTAGACTATTTCATAGATGTGAAACATCCATGTCTGTTTCTTTATAGATCCAAATACGACCAATAGGTTTTTACACCTTTCCGGAGGGTATTCCAAGTTCAAAAAACTTGATTTCTCGTGTATGGAACTATCACGGATTTATGGCTTCAAGCCATTTAACGGAGTCAGGACCCATCATCGCTTCTTTTCATGTAGTCGGTTCATCATTGTCAAACAACAATGATTTACTCTCAAATCTTAGCATTTGATTGTTTGTCTGACCTACTTGGTTCAATAGGAACTTAGACCTCCGTGACCTCAACCTTTGAGGCACGTGAGCCATGAGCATTGTGGCTGTCTCCAGAACGTTTTCCGGCGCTACGCAACTCAGCACATATAGCTAAGGTTTGTTAACCTTATCAATGTTCTATTGTTCTCCCACTTAACTTTTACGAAAAATTCCTTTTTTTCAAGAAACTTGATGTTCTAAGTGACAAACGCTTTTGTCTTTGGTGTTATGGAGGAATACCCAACGGTTATTCGTAATAACCTAAAAAGACATGCTCATCCTACTTTGGTTGTAAAACATCTTACTTACGCTTAGCATACCAAAAATTAAGAAAGGACAACTCGGGTTTTACCCCAAACAATAACTTACATGGTGTCATTTCAACGGATCAAGATGGGGCTCTTTTCAGTGTAAAAGCGGTAGTCTCTAAAGCTTTAATCTTTTAAAACATAATGGTAGTTTTATAAATAACACCTTTGATCCAACCATGTCAAACAAGGTTTCATTAAAAATCTCAAACACTCCATATTCCTATGGTGTTTCGGGAGATGCAAATCTAGGTGTTTTGCTAAACTTGCAACTCAAATAAATCCCTTTATGATGAAATTGTAAATTATTTATTTTCTTGTTACAATGATTTTCCACTTCATCTTGAAAATCTTTGAATGTTTTCAAATATTTCATACTTCTTTCTCATTAAGTGATTATTCACTCAAATTTCCGGAGAAAGAGTATGAAGTTGAAGTCCATCGCTTACGACTATACATAATGGACTACATACATCGATATGTATAAATTCCAATATTTTAGTCATTCGTTCTTCTTTGGCCTTTGAACGAAGTTTTAATTATCCCGAGGAAAGTCACACAAGCTTCATTTGATCAAATCAAAGAATCCAAAAATCCATGAAAATGGAGTTTCTTCATGTTTTCTTTCCAACATAATTTAAATGGCGATGTCACTTCGTAAGTGATCTTCCAATCATTTGTTTTGCGACATTTTAGCATTAGTTTTATGGATGTGATTTATCCAACTAGATTTGTAAATCATCCATCTTATATGGAATACGGTAATTATTTGAACAATCTTTGTTCTCATAATACCCGATTTAAATAACTATTATTAAAACAAATCTTGAAGGAAAGCTTTGATGTCAACGAGAAATAGAAACAACGGTTTGTTTGTTTTCGATGAACATCATCACATATTCTCTTGCTAGTTACTTAGGCCATTGTGGTTCATGAATTGCGTCGTTTGGTATGAAATTTCATACCAACCAATTCGGTATTCAATACCCAAGAACCACATTGTTTAACAATTAAATAATACAACCATCACATGTATATCATCTATATACCTAAATTGGATATTTCCAGTCTTTTCTTTTCTGCCAAATATATTTTATAGATTCTCTTTCAGCATTTTCTTTCCTTTTAAAAGAATTTATCAACATCAAAAGTGGCGCCATATACATGACACATGGTCCAAAGCGTGTATATTTAAATACTAATACCTTTGGACTTGCACTTTGAAGTAGATCACCACCATCAAATGAATGGCGTTCTTTCAAAAATCCATTCTTTAGTAATCTTTTAGTATAGTAAACACTTTACATACATCTTCTATTCATCCTTATAATGACGATTTTCATGATCAAGCTAATGTAGCTTATAAAGGCGAATCGTGAGTATAACATTACTTTCCAAAACCCTTTTGAATGATTAGGATGTCTAACATCTCCAACCTTTGAAAATTCTCATCCAATATGAGAACATATATTATACTCTATCATATTGCAACCAAAACATTGTTTTAGATATCGTTATATCTGCCACACATGATGGTTTCTGAAATAATTCGTTTAGCTCCTAGATAATCTCGATATTTAAATCAAGAATCATGGAGGCAAACATGATACTTTAGATACTAACACTAGAATTGTCACTCTTGATTTAATACTAATTATTAAACTTCACGGAGTAAACAGAGTTTGCTGAAAGTTTGCAATAGAACTTTAAAATTTAGATTGACACTCAACACAATACGATACAAGTTCGTAAAGTAAATATCCAGAATTCTATAGTTCCATTATCTCAATTACAACTAAGCTTAAGGTGGTGAACGAATGCCAATGACTACAACAAAGTATGCAAATTCACTTTGATTTAATTTATGATAAATTGAGTTCTACTAATACAAATTATAAATAAACTCCCACTCAAAAACGACATCCCTCGTGTCTTTTTAGTGATTACATGAACCAAATCCACTACACCAAGTCCGATCATCATGTGAGTCGGTGTAGCATCAAAAGCGAGCATCTACATGGTCATCATATCAAACATATGACTCATGCTTAACCTTTTGGTCCGTGTTCCGAGGCCATGTCTGCACATTCTAAGCTCTCCAAGTAAGAACCTTAATATTCGCGTGTGTAAAACTGTCTTAGACCTGAGATATGCTCGTGGATTCAAGTACACCCTTTCATCACGTGATGTCTTGAAGCGGCGAAACATAGTCGGTGCATACTTAAGGAAGAACACATTTTTATCTTGATATCTAAATGAGGGATCATCTTATTATGCTAATAAAACACCAAACAAGCAATATAAGATGCAACAAACATCTTATGTGAAAAATGAAATGATATGGTCCTTGCACTTGATCGTTATCAAGTGCATCGTGGTATGATCTTATCATTACTTTATGTGTAAGGCCAAGGTATATGGAACTTACACGTTATGTGTGTTGTAAGAGTATCGACTTATACTTTTACTTACAACATCACCATATCATGACACTAGACCATCAACAATCTAAATTAGACACTTCTAATTTATCCATTGCAAGTTTTACGTGGCTTAGGGCTTTCGAAGATAGAACCATTCTTACCTACGAACATGGAACCACAATGAGGATAACCAAATTATCAACAACTCGTTATAAATTAGATATTCACTATAGTAGGAGACACAGACACCCACTAGCCACTTATGCAAAACTAGTTGCATGTCAAGCGTGGAACAGATCTCATGTGTGAGGACATGTAAAGTTTGTCTGGGCCGCTTCATCCCACTATGCACCAATAGCCAAAATACAACTAAGAAGCAATAACATGATCATCATCGCCCACTTATACATATGTGTACTACCCGTGCAAAGCATCTACGCATAGATCCGGCTCTGATACCACTATAGGGTTCGCATCATAGAAAACAAATTTTTTCCTACGATGGGAACAACTAAGTACCAAGATCTATCTACTAGATACAAGCAACGGGTGGATATACATCCATAGAATACATACCCTCGAAGACCGAATAGCATTAACGAGGTTTTACTCGTGGATGATGTAGTCGAACGCTTGCCGGTCCCAAGATCATGATGAAGTCCATCTGGTCCAGCCGGTCCAGCACCATCAAGTCCAGCACCGCAAAGCAGTGGTGCATCCGTGATCGCACACACGTCCGGGTACCCTGACAACCTCCGCACCCTCGCTCCAGCGAAGCAGCGGATGCAACAAATCCTTTCAGAAAAAGCCACCGGGAACATGTATCTTGCTGATCCGAGACCATGGGGGAATTCTAAAGGGGGAGAGAGATCCTTCACGAGGAGGTGTGAGATGAGAGGAGGGAGTGGGTGCCTTTTATAGGGAGAGGGGGGCAGCCCCCTCCCATGGCGTGGCAGCCATGGAGGTGCCCCCACCTCTTCCACATTCATGTGGGTGGAGCACCCACTCACATAAATAGCCACCCACTCAAAATTTCACTCACCTCCATTAAATTTCCACCAAATTTAATGCAATCTCTCATTAAATAAAACTCTTTTATTTGTTTATTCAGAATTTTTTAATTACTTGAATTAACAAACATTCACATAAAACCCCTTGCTAGTATTCAATTTCATATGCAGAACCATTTTCAGCAATTTCAACTGAAACGATTCCGGTGTCTAATGAAATAAATTCCTGTGCTTTCCTTTTCTTTCTCTGGCATATCATTTGCTCTGAATGGTGTCGGTATCCTTTAAGTACGTCACCCTATGGTTCGCGAATAATTTAGACATGATCGAGACCCCTCTCCGATAAATAATCAGCAGCGGGACTTGGAGATCCATACAGACCCCCACACATTCAACGATGACTTATGTGATCGTGTGAACCTTATACGCATGTAAATCAATCCCTTTGTCTCGCGATAAATTACATGTTTGAGATTTGATCATCGTGTTGGAATTATGCCCTAGAGGCAATAATAAAGATGTTATTATTATAATTCTTGTTCATGATAATGTTTATATTCCATGCTAGAATTGTATTAAGCGGAAACTTTAATACTTGTGTGGTTTGTGAACAACACCGTGTCCCTAGTACGCCTCTATGGACTAGCTCATTGATCAATGATGGTTAAGGTTTCCTAACCATAGACATGAGTTGTCAATTGATAATGAGATCATAACATTGGAGAATGATATGATGGACAGACCCAAACTAAGTGAAGCAATTAGATCGTGTCATCATGTTCATCTTTGCGAAGCTTTTCCTATGTCAAATATTGTATTCCTTAGACCATGAGATAATACAACTCCCTGGTATCGAAAGAGAGCTTTGAGGTCATCAAACGTCATCCTATGAGAGGGTGATCATAAAGGTGTCTCTCAGGTGATCGGAAAGTATCTGTTGGGTTGTATGTATCGAGATGGAATTTGTCCCTCCCAAGTCGGAGAGATATACTTCGGGCCCACTCGGTAATCGATATCAACACCGCTTGCAAGCATGTGGGTAAGGAGTTAATCACAAAGTGATATCGGATTACGGAACGAGTAAAGTACTTGCTGTGAACGAGATTGAACTAGGTATGACGGTACCGACGATCAAATCTCGGGCAAGTAAAATATCGCGAGACGAAGGGAATATATATATATGGGATTGATTGAATCCTGGCATCGTGGTTCATCCGATATGGTCATCGATTAATGTGTGGGAGTCAATATGGGTGCCCAGACCCCGCTGTTGATTATTGATAGAAGATCATGTCTGCATATTCTCGAACCCGCAGGGTCACACACTTAACGTGTCTCGACGCTAGGATAGATTGGATAATTGGTTTATGAGTTTTTGTTCGGAGTCTCGGATGGGATCCGGGACATCACGAGCGGTTCCGGAGTGGTCCGGAGAATAAGATTCATATAAGGCAGTGCAGTTTTTGGAGTTCGGAATTGTTCCGGATTAATCGGTATTGTACCAGAAGCTTCTAGAACCTTCCGGAAGGGGACCAACGTGGCCCCACCTTCCGGGAGGGGGCATGGGCCTATGAGGGAGTGTCCTGGCCGCTTTGGGCCAGGGGCACAAGGCCCCATAGGGCCCAGCCGATCCTATAGAGTTTAAACTCGTTTAAACTAGAGATAGGGTTTCTAGAAAGGGGAGAGTCCTTGCCCCCCACTTCTCCCTCCCTTGGCCGCCGGCCCAAGGCTTGGAGGAGGGGCAAGGGCTGGCCGCCCCCCCTCTATATATAGAGGGCTGGTGCGCCCCCTCCCCCCTACACCTTGCCTCCTAGTTGCCCTGCTGCCCTTCCTCTCTCCCTCCCGACCGTTTGTAGGCGAAGCCCTGCTGCAGAAATTCTCCACCATATACACCACGCCGTCGTGTTGTAGATCCAATCTATCTCTCCACCATACTTGCTGGTCCGAGGAAGGAGGAGACGTCGAGGTGCTGCACGTGTGCATCTCACGGAGGCACCGCCACTTGTGGTGCTAGATCAGATCGGATCACGAGGAGGAGAAGCGAGTACGACTACATCACCCATGTTCCGACGAACGTTCCGCTGTGCAAATCTTCAAGGGTATGAAGATCTAATCCAATCTCTCTCGTTGATTGCATCCCCTAGATTAGATCTTGGCTTTCCTTCTGTTCGCATCCGTAGAAAATTTTGATTTACTATGCCGCGAAACCCTTCAGTGGTATCAGAGCTAGATCTATGCGTAGATGTGTTTCACGAGTAGAACGCAACATGGTTGTTGCGGGCGTTGATGTTTTCTGTTGCAAGCCTCTTGTTTGTGTTCTTCTTATGACGCGGGATAGTGAGATTGAAGCGGTCCAGGCCAACCTTACGCGACGTCGTTCGCGAGACCGGCTCCGCACTTAACGTGTGGCTTGTTCCACACATGCGGCTGGTGGATGTCAGTTTCTCTCACTATAGTTGTCATGAGATTAACACCGGAGTTTGGCAACCATAATATCACCGTTGTGGCTTTCCATAGGTAAGAATCGTTCTTAGCATCTACTCCCATAAGCCACGTAAAACATGCAACAACAAAGTAGAGGCGTCTAACTTGTTTTTGCAGGGAGTGTTTTCTGTGATATGGTATGGCCCAAGATGTGATGTGTATATTGTATGCGATGATCATGTTTTGTAATGTTTCACGACTTGCATGTCGATGAGTACACAACTGGCAGGAGCCATATGGTTGTCTTTGTAATTGTGTATGACCTATGTGTCAACTTCTTATACGCCATGTAATAGTTTCACTTTATCGCTAAGTAGTTAGCAATAGTTGTAGTCACTATTCGTGGTGGAAGCAATCATGGTGGAGTGATGGAGATCATCCCGGCACGCACAAGATGGAGATCATTACGCGAAGATTGGCTATACCATGTCACATTAAAGTTATATGCATGTGATGTTTATCCTTTTATGTATCTTATTATGCTTAGATCGCGACGGTAGCATTATAAGATGATTCCTCACTTAAAGATCAAGATAAAAATTGTGTTCTCCCCGAGTATGCACCGTTGCGAAAGTTCGTCGTGTCCAAGCATCACGTGATGATCGGGTGCTATAGACTCTACGCTCACATGCAACGGGTGCAAGCCAGTTTTGCACACGCGGAAATACTTGGGTCTAGCTTGACGAGCCTAGCATGTACAGACATGGCCTCGGAACACAAGAACCGAAAGGTTAAGCATGAGTCATATGAATGATATGATCGACACTTGGTTGTCCACCATTGAAACCACATCTCTTCTCGTGATGATTGGATTAGGTGTGGTGAATTTGGATCGTGTTCACTAAACAACTTGAGGGATGTTGAATTTAGTGGGAGTTCATCTAGTAATTTGATTAAGTTGAACTATTTATCATGAACATAGTCTAAATTGTACTTGCAATTACTGTAGATCACATGGCCAAATCCAACTTCAACTTCAACGTTTTTGCTGAGAAGGAAAAGTTTAGAAACAATGGGTCTAACTTTACCAATTGGTTCCGCAATCTAAGAATCATTCTGTCTGGCGGACAAAAGGACTATGTCCTTGGGAAAGCGTTAGGTGACCCCCCCTGCTGCAACTGCGCTGGCTGATGAGAAAGCTGTCTATCAGTCGCGCAAAGATGATTATGGTGTGATTAAGAGCACCATGTTGTTTGCTATGGAACCGGAGCTTCAAAATCATTTTGAAGAGTATCCCGGGCCCTTTGAGATTCTCGAGGAGCTGAAAACCATGTTTCAGACTCAGGCCCGTTCTGAGAGATATGAGATCTCTGAGAAGTTCTTTAACTGCAAGATGGAGGAAGGGAGTTCCGGTAGTGAGCACGCCATAAAGATGACGGGCTACACTCAACGCCTTGAGCAAATGGAATGCACGATTCCAGAGGAGCTCAAGATTGACAGGGTTCTGCAATCACTCCCTCCCAGCTACAAAAGTTTTGTAGTGACTCATAATCAGATTGGCTCCACTGATACGATCACCGAGCTCTTCGCAAAGCTAAAGGCTGCGGAGGTGGACATCAAGAAGGATAATCATGTGTTGATGGTCAACAAGCCCTCCTTTAAGAAAGGTAAGGGAGCAAAGAAGCCCTTCAAGAAGGGCGGCGGCAAGCGCAATGCTCCTGCTGAGAAGAAGCTCAAGTCTGGTCCTAAGCCAGACACTGAGTGCTTCTATTGCAAGGACAAGGGTCACTGGAAGCGCAACTGTCCGAAGTACTTAGCGGACAAAAGGGCTGTCACCATCAAAGGTATATTTGATATACATGTTATTGATGTTTTCCTTACTAGCCCTTGTTGTAGTGCCTGGGTATTTGATACCGGTTCAGTTGCTAATATTTGTAACTCGAAACAGGAGCTACGAAATAGACGGCGGCTTGCGAGGGATGAGGTGACGATGCGCGTTGGCAACGGATCAAGAGTTGATGTGAGGGCCGTCGGCACGCTCTCCTTAGTTTTACCTTAGGGATTAGTTTTAAACCTTAATAAATGTTATTATGTGCCTGCGTTGAGCATGAACATTATTTCTGGATCGTGTTTATTGCAAGACGGTTATTCATTTAAATCGGAGAATAATGGTTGTTCTATTTATATGAGTAACATCTTTTATGGTCATGCACCTCTTGTGAATGGTTTATTTCTTCTAAATCTCGAAAAGGATGAAACACACATCCATAACATTGAGGCTAAGAGATGCAAAGTAGATAGTGATAATACTACTTATTTGTGGCACTGTCGTCTAGTTCATATTGGTGTAAAGCGCATGAAGAAACTCCATTCTGATGGACTTTTGGAGTCTCTTGATTTTGAATCATTTGACACATGCGAACCACGCCTCATGGGCAAGATGATCAAAACCCCGTTCTCCGGTATGATGGAGCGAGCAACGGACTTGTTGGAAATCATACATACCGATGTATGCGGACCGATGAGTGTTTCGACGCACGGTGGATATCGCTATTTCCTCACTTTTACCGATGACTTAAGTAGATATGGTTATATCTATTTAATGAAACATAAATCTGAAACATTTGAAAAGTTCAAGGAATTTCAGAATGAAGTGGAGAACCATCGTAACAGAAAGATTAAGTTTCTACAATCTGATCGTGGAGGAGAATATTTGAGTTATGATTTTCTCACGCATCTTAAAGCAAGTGGAATCGTTTCACAACTCACGCCACCTGGAACACCACAGCGCAATGGTGTGTCTAAACGCCGGAATCGAACCCTATTAGATATGGTCCGATCAATGATGTCTCTTACTGATTTGCCGTTATCATTTTGGGGTTATGCATTAGAAACCGCTGCGTTCACTTTAAATAGGGCACCATCTAAATCCGTTGAGACGACACCGTATGAACTGTTGTTTGGTGCTAAACCTAAGTTGTCGTTTCTTAAAGTTTGGGGATGAGAAGCTTACGTCAAGAAGTTCATGCCGGACAAGCTCGAACCCAAAGCGGAGAAATGCGTCTTCATAGGATACCCTAAGGAAACTATTGGGTATACCTTCTATCACAGAACCGAAGGTAAAGTGTTTGTCGCAAAGAACGGTTCCTTTCTTGAGAAGGAGTTTCTCTCGAAAGAAGTGAGTGGGAGGAAAGTAGAGCTTGACGAGGTTATTGAACCTTCTCTTGAATTGGAGAGTAGCGCAGCACCTGAAATTGTTCCAGTGCCGCCTGCACCAACAATAGAGGAAGCTAATGACAAGGATCATGAAGCTTCGGACGATGCTGCTACTGAACGTCGCAGGTCGACAAGGTCGTGTGCCCCTCCTGAGTGGTACGGCAACCCTGTCTTGACTGTCTTGTTAGTAGAAGACAGTGAACCTACGAACTATGAGGAAGCGATGATGAGCCCAGACTCTGAGGAATGGCTGGAAGCCATGAAATCCGAATTGGGATCCATGAGAGAAAACCAAGTATGGACTTTGGTGGACCCTCCTAGCGACCGAAAGGCCGTTGAGTGCAAATGGATCTTCAAGAAGAAAACGGACGCGGATGGTAATGTTACCGTCTATAAAGCACGGCTTGTCACAAAAGGTTTTCGACAAGTCCCGTAGCGATGTTTAAGTCCATTCGTATTTTATTAGCAATTGCTGCGTTTCATGATTATGAAATATGGCAGATGGATGTCAAGACTGCGTTCCTCAATGGCAACATTGATGAAGAGTTGTATATGATGCAACCCGAAGGTTTTGTCGATCCTAAGGATGCTGATAAAGTATGCAAACTTCAGCGTTCCATTTATGGACTGAAGCAAGCATCTCGGAGTTGGAACCTTCGTTTTGATCAAGTGATCAAGAGCTTTGGATTTGTTCCAAATTGCTATGAAGCTTGTATCTACAAGAAAGTGAGTGGGAGCTCGGTGACGTTTCTGGTACTATATGTGGATGACATATTGATTATTGGAAATGACATCAACATGCTTAACAATGTGAAGAGTTATTTGAACAAGTCTTTTTCAATGAAAGACCTAGGTGAAGCTGCTTATATATTGGGCATCAAGATCTATAGAGATAGACAAAGACGCCTGATAGCTTTAAGCCAGAGTACATACCTAGACAAAGTTCTGAAAAGGTTCAGAATGGATAAAGGTTCAGTGCCTATGTTGTCAGGTAAGATATTGAGCAAGGCTCAGTGTCCAGCTACGGTAAATGATAGGGAAGCTATGAGCAAAGTGCCTTATGCCTCGGCCATAGGTTCCATCATGTATGCCATGATGTGTACTAGACCGGATGTGTCCAATTCTCTTAGTTTGACGAGCAGATATCAAAGTGATCCAGGAGTGGAACACTGGACAGCCGTGAAGAACATCCTAAAGTACCTAAATAGGACTAAAGAAATGTTCTTAGTCTATGGGGGTGATGAACAGCTTGTCGTAAAAGGTTACGTCGACGCTAGTTTTGACACCGACAAGGATGATTCCAAATCTCAGACAGGATACGTTTATATTTTGAATGGAGGAGCTGTGAGCTGGAGAAGCTGCAAGCAAAGCGTGATCGCGGGATCTACAGTGGAAGCGGAATACATGGCTGCTGCAGAAGCGTCAAGTGAAGGAGTTTGGATCAGAAACTTCATCACTGAGCTTGGCGTGGTTCCAAGTGCATTGGACCCACTGGAGATATTGTGTGACAACACTAGCGCCATAGCACTTGCTAAGGAACCAAGATATCATCCAAAGACCAAGCATATCAACCACAAGTTTCATATAATCCGAGATTATATTGCAGATGGAGATCTGAAGATTAGCAAAGTACATACATATCTGAATGTCGCAGATCCATTGACTAAACCTCTTCCATGTGTAAAACATGATTAGCACCTCAGTGCCATGGGTGTGAGATTGTTGCCAAATGTAAACTAGATTATTGACTCTAGTGCAAGTGGGAGACTGTTGGAATTATGCCCTAGAGGCAATAATAAAGATGTTATTATTATAATTCTTGTTCATGATAATGTTTATATTCCATGCTAGAATTGTATTAAGCGGAAACTTTAATACTTGTGTGGTTTGTGAACAACACCGTGTCCCTAGTACGCCTCTATGGACTAGCTCATTGATCAATGATGGTTAAGGTTTCCTAACCATAGACATGAGTTGTCAATTGATAATGAGATCATAACATTGGAGAATGATATGATGGACAGACCCAAACTAAGTGAAGCAATTAGATCGTGTCATCGTGTTCATCTTTGCGAAGCTTTTCCTATGTCAAATAATGTATTCCTTAGACCATGAGATAATACAACTCCCTGGTATCAGAAGAGAGCTTTGAGGTCATTAAACGTCATCCTATGAGAGGGTGATCATAAAGGTGTCTCTCAGGTGATCGGAAAGTATCTGTTGGGTTGTATGTATCGAGATGGAATTTGTCCCTCCCAAGTCGGAGAGATATACTTCGGGCCCACTCGGTAATAGATATCAACACCGCTTGCAAGCATGTGGTTAAGGAGTTAATCACAAAGTGATATCGGATTACGGAACGAGTAAAGTACTTGCTGTGAACGAGATTGAACTAGGTATGACGGTACCGACGATCAAATCTCGGGCAAGTAAAATATCGCGAGACGAAGGGAATATATATATATGGGATTGATTGAATCCTGGCATCGTGGTTCATCCGATATGGTCATCGATTAATGTGTGGGAGTCAATATGGGTGCCCAGACCCCGCTGTTCATTATTGATAGAAGATCATGTCTGCATATTCTCGAACCCGCAGGGTCACACACTTAACGTGTCTCGACGCTAGGATAGATTGGATAATTGGTTTATGAGTTTTTGTTCGGAGTCTCGGATGGGATCCGGGACATCACGAGCGGTTCCGGAGTGGTCCGGAGAATAAGATTCATATAAGGCAGTGCAGTTTTTGGAGTTCGGAATTGTTCCGGATTAATCGGTATTGTACCGGAAGCTTCTAGAACCTTCCGGAAGGGGACCAACGTGGCCCCACCTTCCGGGAGGGGGCATGGGCCTATGAGGGAGTGTCCTGGCCGCTTTGGGCCAGTGGCACAAGGCCCCATAGGGCCCAGCCGATCCTATAGAGTTTAAACTCGTTTAAACTAGAGATAGGGTTTCTAGAAAGGGGAGAGTCCTTGCCCCCCACTTCTACCTCCCTTGGCCGCCGGCCCAAGGCTTGGAGGAGGGGCAAGGGCTGCCCCCCCTCTATATATAGAGGGCTGGTGCGCCCCCTCCCCCTACACCTTGCCTCCAAACCCTAGTTGCCCTACTGCCCTTCCTCTCTCCCTCCCGACTGTTTGTAGGCGAAGCCCTGCTGCAGAAATTCTCCACCATATACACCATGCCGTCGTGTTGTATATCCAATATATCTCTCCACCATACTTGCTGGTCCGAGGAAGGAGGAGATGTCGAGGTGCTGCACGTGTGCATCTCACGGAGGCACCGCCACTTGTGGTGCTAGATCGGATCGGATCGCGAGGAGGAGAAGCGAGTACGACTACATCACCCACGTTCCGACGAACGTTCCGCTGTGCGAATCTTCAAGGGTATGAAGATCTAATCCAATCTCTCTCATTGATTGCATCCCCTAGATTAGATCTTGGCTTTCCTTCTGTTCGCATCCGTAGAAAATTTTGATTTACTATGCCGCGAAACCCTTCACATCGGTATCTCCATACCTAGTTTGATCTTGTAACACTACAGTTCTGAAAAGACCGTAGCTTCTATGTGACATGCCAATCCCTAGATCGGTTCATTGACCCACAATAGAATAAAGATGAATAACATAGCAAATATCCGTGCATCATAAATAACGGAGATCCAGAGTATCATTATTACAATAAAAGCTTAGCTCAAGGCTAGCTCAACTTATTCAAGTAGCAACATAAATATAGTAAATCCTCCATTCTTCAAATTGCGCACATGTAAACAAGTGAACAAGTGCCGAGTGGAGTACCGTGGCCTAAATCGATCACTCAGAATCGGAATATCCTGCAACATGAAACGTAGCAGCCCCGAAGGGTCAATACATGGAATGTATGGCAAGTAGAGCTATTAAAGGAGACAATAGAGCTAACATCTACATGCATATCTAGCAAGTGGAGCTGTGGCTAGCTTGCATTTGCAAATAACTTTGTCCTACTTTCATAAACAGTTTTTGATTCTCTTTGAAAAGATCCCAATTAAGTTAACCCATCAACATTAAAGCAATTAGGAAATTAGAATGGGCGAGAAACATGTCATGAAATCAATACCAAGCAACTCAGACGTCCATAACCGGGGACACGGCTAATAGATTAGTTTATACACCCTGCAGGGGTTAGTACACTTTACCCATGTGACTTGGCCAACCCATCTCGTACTACCACTCTCATATTAGGTGATAATAGGGAGAAGTCCAAGAAGGGACCGTTCGGGAAGTAGATCCCCAAACCCGACACGCACCGGTCCAACCTACCAAAATTCTACATCTCTGGATACGTGGGTTCGAGTTACCACAACCTACTGAGTCCAACCAACCGCCCATTCCATTATTGGCACATGGTTGTACACGTAAGCTACAAAATAAAGAAGCCAATCATTTTCTCTTGATACCTGGGTGCCTTTCCGCAATGATACCACCAAAAATTATCAATCCCATCTCACCTAGGAGATTCGTTGATTAAGTTGTTTATAGTTTTCGCAAACCAAAACATTTAGAAACAACTTCAGTGATGTAACCCAGCCCTCGTTCATCATAGCATGGCTAAGCACATCTACCAACGGTGGTTCATCTACAGGAAAACCCTACCACATAATAGGACATAGCATAGCGATAGTATTATCCTACACATGCATCTACAAAATACACAACAATGCAATAAAAGTAATAGGACCATATCATGAATAAGGTAGCATCTACTTGCCTCAGCTGTAGCGGTCGAACGAACAATCCACACACGTGCAAGCGTTGCACTCGTCACGGTCTACACGATACAATTGCAATCACATAAACAAACCAAACACAATCATATACAAACAATGACAATGCAAGATGCATGCATGACATGTTGAACAATGCTACAGTAGCTTCATATAATATTATTCAGTATACCTACTATATGCATGCATGGAAAACATTTTAAGTGCATAGAAAACAAGGCATGCAATTTTAAATGCCCAAACAATTGAGTTATAAGCCAAATATTTAGCCACTGCTAATTAAATGTTTCTAAAATCATGGAAAAATACTGTGTAGGCAACCTAAAATATAACCAGTACCAATTGGAATCACTCAAAAAGGATTTATATAATTCCCTAAGTAATTAAAATACTTCAGTAAGTCGTTTATAGATTCTGCAAATTCAAGTACTGTAAGTCTACGTTTTTAATTCACTGTAAAATTCCTCTTGTTCCACTGATTCCAGGGACATCTTATTTCCAATTTTTGGAGTTATAGAACTTTTTCTATGAATTTAATACTCTAAAAAGAACATTAAACCATTTAATTAACCAAGACAAAACCTTCTTGCAAAAGCATACAAAAACTGTACAGCAATATTCTAAGTGAGACACTGATTCGATACATATTTTATTTGCAATTTTTGGCCGAGTAGATTATTTTCTATGAATTTTACAAGTTCTATCTAAAATCTGCCAAAATAAATTGAATTAAAGGAAATAGTCAAACGTGACCGTTTGACCACGCCGACGTGGCGCTGACGTGGTGCGCTGAACAGTCAGCGCCCTGGCTGACTAATCAATGGTCCATCTGGACCGTTGGATGCCGATCGAGCGGCAGAGGAGCCGTGCGAGTGAAAGCTCACCGGAGCAGCCGACGTTGCGGCGGCGATGGTCGGGGCGACGGCGGTGGCGATCCTCGGTGGCGGCGAGAGGTGAGACGGCGTCGAGGCGAGGTGGCGGATCTCCTCGCGGTGGAGGCGCGGGTCGGCGCGTGCCCAGGTGACGGTGGTCGGTGGCTGGAGTGGCGGGCGGCATCGGTGGCTGGAGTGGCGGGCGGCGTCGGTGGCGACGGGCGGCGGCTCGCGGGGCGTCGGGCCTGCGGGGGAAGAGAGGGAGGCGGGTCAGCCCGACGGTGATACCTAGTGGGCGAGCGAGGCGAGGGGGAGGTGCGGGCGGCGGCGGCAGTGGCTTACCGTGGCAATGGCGGCGGCGGAGGTGGCGAACTCCGTCGAGCGATTTCGTGAGGTCGGAGGCGTCCCGGACGATGGCGTTTGGGGGCTTTCGAAGAGGGGACCTAGGGCTTTAAGAGGGTAGGCAAAATTCACGCGGGGGCGTTCGGATTCGACGCGAATTCTCGCAAGAATCGGAGTGGCAGTTTGTGTTGGGGAAGAACACGGTCAGGAGGATGACAAGTGGGTCCCGCCTGGCGGTGGCTCGCAGTGGATGACGAGTGGGTCCCGCTCGTCAGCGGGGCTGGCAGGCGGCGGCGGCGCTTACAATCCACCGCGCGCGCTGGGCTGCTGTTGGCGCGGGCTGCTGCTACCGCGGGGCCTGGCAGGCCCCGGCTGGGCCGCGGCGGCACTGGCTGCGCCGGCTGCCCCCTTTTATTTCTTTTTATTCTTTTTCCCTTTTTCCTGATGAATTCCTTAACTGAATATTTATCTCAAACTGTCTAGAGTTAAGTTAAAAATTCAGATTGCCATAGAATTTGTTCCGGAGCTCCGATTGAGGAGATTCAAAGTGCTACGGGTTCGTGACAGAACCCTCTACGCACCTGTGCCTTCCAAACAACTAAAATGTACTGTTTTTAACAGAATCATGGTAAAACCGAGCACTCAAGTGTAGGTGTCAAAATGCAATTGCAAGTGAAATGTTTTGCCAAAACCTTTTCAAACTGAATTTTTGCAATGATGATCATGATGCAATGACATGTATTCTATGCAGTACCAAATCTAAAATTTGGGATGTGACAAGACTACCCCCCTTAAGATGAATCTCGTCCCCGAGATTCGGCGTGGCTAGCAAATAGGTGTGGTTGGTCCTCTCGGATGTCATCCTCACGCTCCCAAGTGTCCTCCTCTTCGGTGTGGTGGCTCCATTGCACCTTGCAAAACCTGATCGTATTGGTACGTGTAATCCTCTCTGTTGTCTCCAGTATCTTGACTGGCTTCTCCTCGTAGGTCAAGTCACTCTCAAGCTGAACCTCCTCTAGTGGCACCGTGTCTCTCAATGGTGTGACCACCATCTCCGGATGGCACTTCTTCAGCTGAGACACGTGGAACACATTGTGGACGGCGGACAGAGCCTCTGTCAACTCCAACTGATAGGCAAACTCTCCTTTGCGGGCTAAGACCCGATACGGTCCTATAAACCGAGGTGCCAGCTTACCCTTGATCCCAAATCTCTTAATTCCACGCAGTGGCGACACTCTGAGTTATGCTCTATCACCTATCTCATACACCACTTCCTTGCGTTTGGCATCAGCGTAGCTCTTCTGCCTCGACTGTGCTACCTTCAGCCTGTCCCTAATCAAAGCGACCTTCTCCTCGGCTTCCTTGATCAAATCAGGTCCAAATAGCTAACGCTCTCCTACTCCATCCCATAGCAATGGTGTCCGGCATCTTTTCCCATATAGCACATCGAACGGCGACGTCTTGATGCTAGTTTGGTAGCTGTTGTTGTAGGAAAACTCAGCATACGGCAAATTCTCATCCCAACTAGAACCATGAGCCAAAGCGCAAGCTCTCAACATATCCTCCAAAATTGGATTTACCCTCTCGGTCTGTCCATCAGTCTGTGGGTGGAACGCTGTGCTAAACTCCAACCTAGTTCCCAATGACTTGTGCAGCTGGCGCCAAAAGTGCGATGTAAATTGGGTGCCTCTATCTGATACAATGCTCTTGAGAACTCCATGCAGGCACACAATTCTGTCCATATAAATCTTGGCCAACCTTGCACTCGTGTAGGTTGTCTTTACCGGTATTGTAGTGACCTCGGATCGATAAGGATCCTAAGTCCCTGTGATTAACATGCTAGTCCCTGGATCAATAGCTAGCACTCACAGTCGATGAAATATCATGTAAAACACAAAGTCTTTATTACACGGAGAATCCAGAGTATGAATTTATTACAAAATTGCTTAGCATTATGCTAGCTCAAATAACAGCGGAAACATAAAAGCAGCATGAGTCCATCAATGCCCCAGGCTTGTCGAGTGTAGACCCGCGATCCCTACGCACCTTTCAATCTTCGGATTCTGCACATAAGACGTGCAGCCAACAAGTTGGGTCAATACTTTGAATGTATTGGCAAATTACACCAAGAAAGGAAAGACTAACTCTACATGCAAGACTAGTTTAGGCTTTGGAGTTCATTTGCATAAAGCTAGTTTTCTTAAGTAGAGAGAAGAGTAGATTGTCCTACTTTGTAAACATTTGCTTAGATAAAATAAGGTCGAGTGGCACACGAGGATATTACGCACCAAGTTTCCAAACAACCAAACACTTGGATATTACGCACCAAGCGTCACTTGGATATTACACACCAAGTTCCCAAATTCCCACCCATTAGCGATATTACGCACGCCATGGGGTTTCAAAACTTTGTTTTAGAAAAGAGAGAGGAAGATCCTTTAGAGGCTCCATCCTTCAGACGCTCATTGTTGTTCTGTTACCGTGAACACGACTGATCGATCAGATTGCAATACTCTCGAGAGTTTTTGCACTTTACCCACAATCCATGATCAAGTCCTTTTACAGACAATACCATGGCGAGGCTTTCCCTTAGTAGCCCCTCTACCTTCCGGATCCAACCGTGCCAAGAACCTCCAAATGTTGGTACTCAGGTGAGGTTTCCCACTAAGTACTAGGCCAAGACAGAGCCCATAATGTATCGTGGTTGCACTGGAAGCTTCTGAATTCTGAAACATGGCAGACTTCTTTGATTCCTGGGCGGCCGTCCTCCACCAAAATCTCACTCATTGACCTGACAACCATTCCGCCCAGAAGAAAACTTAGTTTTATTTTGAAGTGGATTTGAAAAGAAAAGTTTGCTCTAGAGAGCCTTTATACTTAGAAAAATTATTTGTCTTTCAAACCCCCCAACGGTACTTTGTATATATAGCATAGCAAGCAATACTTAGCAAAAAAGAGGTAACCTATTAGGATGGAAAATCCTAAGTATAGAGCTACTCATGGCATACTACAAAATCTTTGCACTTGCAAAATAATACTAAGAAAAATTCTACTGGAACATCCTACACATGCATACTACAGAATTTTGAAGATCACATGCATAGAATCAAAACTGGGACAAAATTATGAACAAGTGGTGTAACTTGCCTTGATCCGAGCAGCACTCTACACAATATCACTCCTTAGCGCACTCCGAACAATCTAACGAATCACAAACATAGATCTGATCACAACTTGCTCAAAACATATCACAGAGGTAAACATGCATGCATGCACATGGTATTTTATGCAAGGTTGGTTCTTATAAATTGACCAAGGTAGCAAGTTTCGGTTGTGATAGTGTAAGGGTGTCACTAGGATTGATTTCCCAAAGGTTTAGATCTAATTGAATCACTAAAACAATTCCTAGGATTATAGGAGATCAAACCATCTAATTAGCCCCAAGCTAGATCTAATGATCCTAAGCAAGGTTTAATGATTTTGGATCAGTAGGTATTGTGGAAACAAAGTTATTGCAACAAGAATCAATTAAAACAGAATTTTAATTAATTTTCTATAGGATAAACACTCTAACCTAATGATTAAAATCTTTACCTAAAACCTTACTGTAACCTTGGAATATTAATGCAGATCTGGATTCTACATAAAATTAGGAATCCAACGGTATATTATAAGCTAAAATTGGCCAAGTAGTTATTTTTCTATGATTTTCGCAATATTCAACTCAATCTGCAAAAATCAAACCAAACTAGCCTAACCCTAGATCAGATCGCGCCAAGTGGCAGCTTCTGGTTGGGCCAGCTGGCCAGGCGGGTGACGCGGCGCGGCGACGACGCGCTTTCCACGCGGCGTGGTGTGGTTGGCCGATACCCCTTCGCTCCCCCCTTGTAATCTGGCCCGCAGGATTTCATTCGGACGGCCTAGATGGCTCCACTGACCTGTGGTGGTGGCGGCGATGGAGACGACGGCGGCGGCGGCGGAGTCGACGGTGGTCGGCGGTCCTGGCAGCCCTAGTGAAGGCGACGAAGATGGCCCCCGATGCTAGTTTGGTAGATGTTGTTGTAGGAAAACTCAGCATACGGCAAATTCTCATCCCAACTAGAACCATGAGCCAAAGCGCAAGCTCTCAACATATCCTCCAAAATCGGATTTACCCTCTCGGTCTGTCCATCAGTCTGTGGGTGGAACGCTGTGCTAAACTCCAACCTAGTTCCCAATGACTTGTGCAGCTGGCGCCAAAAGTGCGATGTAAATTGGGTGCCTCTATCTGATACAATGCTCTTGAGAACTCCATGCAGGCACACAATTCTGTCCATATAAATCTTGGCCAACCTTGCACTCGTGTAGGTTGTCTTTACAGGTATTGTAGTGACCTCGGATCGATAAGGATCCTAAGTCCCTGTGATTAACATGCTAGTCCCTGGATCAATAGCTAGCACTCACAGTCGATGAAATATCATGTAAAACACAAAGTCTTTATTACACGGAGAATCCAGAGTATGAATTTATTACAAAATTGCTTAGCATTATGCTAGCTCAAATAACAGCGGAAACATAAAAGAAGCATGAGTCCATCAATGCCCCAGGCTTGTCGAGTGTAGACCCGCGATCCCTACGCACCTTTCAATCTTCGGATTCTACACATAAGACGTGCAGCCAACAAGTTGGGTCAATACTTTGAATGTATTGGCAAATTACACCAAGGAAGGAAAGACTAACTCTACATGCAAGGCTAGTTTAGGCTTTGGAGTTCATTTGCATAAAGCTAGTTTTCTTAAGTAGAGAGAAGAGTAGATTGTCCTACTTTGTAAACATTTGCTTAGATAAAATAAGGTCGAGTGGCACACGAGGATATTACGCACCAAGTGTCCAAACAACCAAACACTTGGATATTACGCACCAAGCGTCACTTGGATATTACACACCAAGTTCCCAAATTCCCACCCATTAGCGATATTACGCACGCCATGGGGTTTCAAAACTTTGTTTTAGAAAAGAGAGAGGAAGATCCTTCAGAGGCTCCATACTTCAGACGCTCATTGTTGTTCTGTTACCGTGAACATGGCTGATCGATCAGATTGCAATACTCTCGAGAGTTTGTGCACTTTACCCACAATGCATGATCAAGTCCTTTTACAGACAAGACCATGGCGAGGCTTTCCCTTAGTAGCCCCTCTACCTTCCGGATCCAACCGTTGGTACCCAGGTGAGGTTTCCCACTAAGTACTAGGCCAAGACAGAGCCCATAATGTATCGTGGTTGCACTGGAAGCTTCTGAATTCTGAAACATGGCAGACTTCTTTGATTCCTGGGCGGCCGTCCTCCACCAAAATCTCACTCGTTGACCCGACAACCATTCCGCCCAGAAGAAAACTTAGTTTTATTTTGAAGTGGATTTGAGAAGAAAAGTTTGCTCTAGAGAGCCTTTATACTTAGAAAAATTCTTTGTCTTTCGAACCCCCCAACAGTACTTTGTATATATAGCATAGCAAGCAATACTTAGCAAAAACAGGGGTAACCTATTAGGATGGAAAATCCTAAGTATAGAGCTACTCATGGCATACTACAAAATCTTCGCACTTGCAAAATAATACTAAGAAAAATTCTATTGGAACATCCTACACATGCATACTACAGAATTTTGAAGATCACATGCATAGAATCAAAACTGGGACAAAATTATGAACAAGTGGTGTAACTTGCCTTGATCCGAGCAGCACTCTACACAATATCACTTCTTAGCGCACTCCGAACAATCTAACAAATCACAAACATAGATCTGATCACAACTTGCTCAAAATATATCACGGAGGTAAACATGCATGCACATGGTATTTTATGCAAGGTTGGTTCTTCTAAATTGACCAAGGTAGCAAGTTTGGGTTGTGATAGTGTAAGGGTGTCACTAGGATTGATTTCCCAAAGGTTTAGATCTAATTGAATCACTAAAACAATTCATAGGATTATAGGAGATCAAACCATCTAATTAGCCCCAAGCTAGATCTAATGATCCTAAGCAAGGTTTAATGATTTGGATCAGTAGGTATTGTGGAAACAAAGTTATTGCAACAAGAATCAATTAAAAAAGAATTTTAATTAATTTTCTATAGGATAAACACTCTAATCTAATGATTAAAATCTTCACCTAAAACCTTACTGTAACCTTGGAATATTAATGCAGATCTGGATTCTACATAAAATTAGGAATCCAACGGTATATTATAAGCTAAAATTGGCCAAGTAGTTATTTTTCTATGATTTTCGCAATATTAAACTCAATCTGCAAAAATCAAACCAAACTAGCCTAACCCTAGCTCAGATCGCACCAAGTGGCAGCTTCTGGTTGTGCCAGCTGGCCAGGCGGGTGACGCGGCGCGACAATGACGCGCTTGCCACGCGGCGTGGTGTGGTTGACAGATAGCCCTTCGCTCCCCCCTTCTAATCTGGCCCGCGGGATTTCAATCGGACGACCTAGACGGCTCCACTGACCTGTGGTGGTGGCGGCGATGGAGACAACGGCGATGGCGGCAGAGTCGACGGTGGTCGGCGGTCCTGGCGGCCCTAGTGAAGGCGACGAAGATGGCCCCCGATGCGTACGTCGATGGCGAATCCCCTAGCGGCATCAGCGCGGTCCCTCTCTTCCTCCTTCTCCCAGCGTCGGCCATTCCTCTTCTCGGGTCCGACGGCTCCGGCAAGCAATTGCCGGTGATCTCCTGCGTTTCGAAAGCAATGGATTAGACAAGCGGTTAATGTAGGTCGGGGCGAGAAGGGTGGAAGGTGTAACAGGGCTCGAGGTGCCCTGGAGAGTCGCCAACCTCGAGGTCCGATGGCGGCTACTCCGGCGAGTTCGGAATTGGGGCTAGGGTTTGAGAGAAACGAGGGCAGCGAGGGGAGCCGATGTAGCGGTATAAGAGGGGAGGATTTCGTGTCGTAGAGGGCACGGATTCGATCAGAGGACGGATTAATCGCGCGGATTTGAATCAAACCCGTGTTCTTCAGGGACTCTGCTGGAGGTGGGGGATGACAACATGGTCCCACCTGTCGGTGGCAGCAGCGGGATTGGCAGAGTGGGCCGATGCTGGGCTGCGGCGGCTGGCGCGGGCAAGCTGGCTGCCGCCTGGGCGCGGGTGGGCTGGCGCTGCGGCCCAGTTAGGTAGGTTGCCCACTTTTTTTCTTTTAACATTTTCCTTTTTCTGTTTTAATAAAACCTAAATAACTTTTGCCTACCAAGCCCAAACTTGATGAAAATTGTTTCTAAATTTTTATAAAAATAAGGTGGTCAACATAGGGCCATAGTTTAATGTTTTACAATGTTTTTAGAAGGGTCAATACTTGGCCACTATAGTAATGCTTACACATGGAACACTATTAGGGTTTGCTAGGTTTAGGTGTTTAGGATTGTTGTAAAAATTCATTTGTAGAATGCAATGATGCAAGCATGATGCATGGAACTAATAACATCCTAATATAAAATCTGGGATGTTACAAACCTACCCCCCTTAAGAGGAATCTCGTCCCCGAGATTCGGGTTGGCTAGCAAATAGGTGTGGGTGCTCTGCCCTCATGTCTTCTTCACGCTCCCACGTAGCTTCTTCCTCGGAGTGGTGGTTCCATTTTACCTTGCAGAATCTTATAGTCTTGGTGCGGGTAATCCTTTCAGCTGTTTCCAGTATTTTGATGGGTTTTTCCTCATAGGTAAGGTCATTCTCCAATTGAACCTCATCTAGGGAAATGGTGTCTCTTAGCGGTGTTTCAGCCATCTCCGGGTGACACTTCTTTAGTTGTGACACGTGAAACACATCATGAACAGTCAGTCCTTCCGGTAACTCCAACTGATAAGCAACTTCTCCTCTACGGGCCAGAACCTTATATGGCCCTATGAATCGTGGGGCTAACTTGCCCTTGATTCCGAACCTCTTAACTCCTCGTAGGGGTGAAACTCGGAGATACGCATGGTCCCCTATTTCATAGGCCACATCTCTGCATTTGGAATCAGCGTAACTATTTTGTCGGGATTGGGCTACCTTTAGCCTATCCTGAATCTGGCGTACCTTTTCTTCGGCATCCTTTATCAAGTCAGGTCCAAAAATACCGCGTTCACCAACTCCATTCCATAGCAATGGAGTCCTACACTTCCTGCCATATAGAACTTCAAATGGAGCCATTTTGATACTTGTCTGGTAACTTTTGTTGTATGAGAACTCAGCATATGGCAGGTTATCGTCCCAACTAGACCCATAGTCCAGCGCGCAAGCTCATAGCATATCCTCCAAAATTTGATTCGCCCTTTCTGTTTGGCCATATGTCTGAGGGTGGAAGGCAGTACTGAATTCTAGTCGGGTTCCAAGAGACTCATGTAGCTGTCGCCAAAACTTTGAAGTAAACTGGGTGCCTCTATCTGACACAATTCCCTTGGGAACACCATGCAGACTTACAATTCTTGACATGTATATCTTAGCAAGCTTAGCACTTGTATACGTGGTCTTCACGGGGATGAAGTGAGCCACCTTGGTGAAGTGGTCCACCACTACCCAGATAGAATCAAATCCAGAACGAGTCCGGGGCAACCCCGTGATGAAATCCATGCCTACCTTGTCCCATTTCCAATCGGGTATAGGTAGTGGTTGGAGTAGTCCTGCCGGTTTCTGATGCTCGGCTTTAACTCTATTGCATACATCACACAGAGAAATATACTCTGCAATATCTCTCTTTAGGTTATTCCACCAGAATCTATCCTTCACATCCATGTACATCTTCGTGTTACCTGGATGAATTGAGTATGGCGAATCATGAGCTTCTTGTAAAATCATCTTCCTGATTTCAGGGTCATTGGGAACGCACAAACGCTCCCCATACCAGAGGGTTCCTTGTTCATCCAGACGAAATTCTTTAGTCTTTTCTTCACTTATCCTGATTCTTATTTCTTCCAACTCTTTATCTCCCTTCTGTGCTTCCTTGATTCTCTCCTGGAAGGTGGACACTATTTCCATAGTCGCTACATGCCCTTTCGGAACTATCTCTAGCATGAGATCCCTGAATTGTTTGCATAAATCCTCTGGAAGTTCCCCTGCGGTAAGTCCATTCACATACACCTTACGACTTAAGGCATCAGCCACCACGTTTGCCTTTCCAGGGTGGTACTGTAAATCCAAGTCATAATCCTTAATTAGCTCAAGCCATCTTCGTTGTCTCATATTCAACTCCTTTTTGGTGAAGATGTACTTCAAACTTTTATGATCTGTGAACACATCACAATGTTTGCCCATGAGGTAGTGTCTCCATACCTTGAGTGCATGAACCACAGATGCAAGTTCCAAATCATGTGTGGGATAATTGTGTTCGTGGTTCTTAAGTTGTCGGGAGGCATAGGATACCACTTTCCCATCCTGCATCAATACACTTCCAAGTCCTTGTCGAGAAGCGTCACAATAGACTTGAAAATCCTTCTGAATATCAGGCAGACACAGAACTGGTGCCGTTACAAGGCGTTTCTTCAACTCCTGAAAACTTGCTTCACATGCCTCGGTCCATAGGAATTTCTTTTCCTTCTTTAATAGATCCGTCATGGGTTTTGCTATCTTGGAAAAGTTTTCGATGAACCTCCGGTAATATCCTGCGAGGCCCAAGAAACTTCTAATATCTCCCACATTCTTGGGTGACTCCCATTCTGTCACGGCAGCTACCTTACTAGGATCTACGACAACTCCTTTAGCTGACACAACATGACCAAGGAATCCCACTTCCTTTAACCAGAACTCGCACTTGCTGAATTTGGCATACAACTTGTGTTCTCTTAGCTTCTCCATGATAAGGCGCAGATGTTTCTCATGTTCCTTCCCATCCTTAGAGTATATAAGTATATCATCTATGAATACCACGATAAATTTGTCCAAATATTCCATGAACACTTTGTTCATCATGGTCATGAAGTATGCTGGGGCATTGGTCAGACCAAACGACATTACGGTGTACTCATACAATCCGTATCTTGTGGTGAATGATTTTTTGGGCACATCCTGTTCTCGAATCTTTAGCTGAAAGTAGCCTGATCGCAAATTGATCTTTGAGAACACACTTGCCCCCTTTAACTGGTCAAACAAGTCATTGATGTTGGGCAGAGGATACTTATTCTTAATCGTCACTTCGTTCAACGAGCGGTAATCCACAACCAGCCTCTTGGTCTTATCCTTCTTTTCCACAAATAGGACGGGTGCTCCCCAAGATGACGCGCTGGGTTGGATGAACCCCTTGTCCAATTGTTCCCTAAGCTGTTTCTTGAGTTCCTTTAACTCGTCCACATCCATCTTGTATGGTCTCTTAGCTATCGGCCCCGTGCCTGGTATTAAGTCAATGAGGAACTCGATATCACGGTCGAGTGGCATTCCGGGTAGCTCTTCTAGGAAAACATCCAGGTATTCTTTTACAATAGGTACCTCCTCCAAGCTAACCCCCTTAAGAGAGTTCACCATGACTTCTTTAAGTGCGAAATTCGACTTGATACGAATTCTCTTCCCTTCTGGTGTTGTGAGCATGACAGTTCTTTTGGCACAATCTATGACTCCTTCATATTCGGTCATCCAATTCATGCCCAAGATTATGTCTAAACCTTGTGATTCTAGAACTACTAGACTTGTGGGAAAGATGTGTGTCCCAATCCTTAGTTCTAGTCCCCGGCAACCGGAGGTTGCCACTATTTCTCCCCCAGGAGAACTTACCCTTAGAGGAAAGTTTATAGTCTCCATTGGTATCTTGCCTCTATCCACAAATACCCTTGATATGAATGAATGCGATGCACCCGTATCAAAAAGAACAACTGCAGGAATAGAATTGAGTTTGAACTTACCAATCACAGAGTCTGGCGCATCGCAAGCATCCTCCATAGAAACATGATTCACCGTGGCTTTGACAAACGGATTTGACTTCTTCCCGTTTCCATTGCCATGGTTGTGTCCATTTCCATTCCCATTGCCATTGCCATTCTTCCTCTCGGGGCAAGAGGTTGCATAGTGCCCTGTCTTGTTGCACTTAAAGCATGTCACCTCACTGAGATCCTTTCCATTGCTGCCATTCCCATTGCGGTTTTTATGCCCATTGTGTTTGTGGCCACCATGGTTATGACCGTTATGGTTGTGGCCATTATTGTTATAAGGTGGAGGCGAAGAGTTGCGCTGCTTCTGATACGGAACAGAGTGCTTGTGAGGATTAGACTTCCTCTTGCGGTTTTCTATGCTCTTCCTCTTTGATTCAACCACAATGTCTCTGTCCAGGATTTCCTGAAAGTTGTCAAATTTCTGAGCCACGAGCTGAATGGATATCTCATCATTGAGCCCTCTTAATAACTCCTCCTGTCTCTTGGCATCAGTAGAAACATCATCAGGTGCATAACGGGCTAGCTTATTGAAAAGCTCACCATACTCGGTGACAGAACGGTGCAGCTGGTGTAGGTCGCGAAACTCGCGCCTCTTCAGGGTCATGACACCAGCAGCCACATGATGAGTGCGAAAAGCTAACTCAAACTGTTCCCAAGTGATAGCATCAATATCCGGGTGGGTGACTTGGTAATTATCCCACCATTCTGCAGCAGGCCCTTCAAGCTGGTGTGCGGCATAACGCACCCTGTCGGCTCCGACAACTTGCACGGTGTCTAGCTTCTTGTTGATCGTACGCAGCCAGTCATCAGCGATGATTGGTTTAGTGCTGCTAGTGAAGGTAGGTGGGTTCAGCCTCAGAAACCGAGTCAAGCGATCCTGTTGAGGAGGTGGCGGAGGTGGTGGTGGCGGCGGGTTGTTGTTGTTGTTTTGCATGTTCTGAGTGAGCAGTTGGATCAGCTGGTTCTGAGTGGCCAAAAGTTGTGCTATTTTTGGCGGGATTTCGGAGTTCGCACGTCTTGGCGGCATCTGTGGGGTTTAAGAGAATAGTTAAGAAATAGACAGAAAGACTAAGTAGTAAACTCCTACCCTTAAGAAAACACACCAAGCACACAAGGCACACAAGACATAACAACACAGCTTAACACAGAAACAACCAAGTTTAACTAAACCAGACTTGTCTTGGTATTTATTACAATCGCGAATAACGTCCTACTATAGAATTAAAGGTGGTCCAACTATTACACATCTTCCACGCCTTCCTCTTCCTCGTCCTCGAACGAGTAGCCTTCCTGCTCTAGAGTTGTCTTGTAGAACTCCATCTCCTTTGTGGTGGCTTCAAGCTTCTCTTGGAGGTTCTTTATCTCATCATGTAGCTTTTTGGTAGTGGCTTCTAGCTGCTCCTGAAGTCCCTCCTTCTCGCTTTGTAGTTCCTCCACTAAACTTGACTTCTTTGCGGCTTCAAGTTGCTTTGCCAAGTCCCTCTTGGAAGCTCGCACATCATTGATTATCTTGCAAAGGCCTTCATTTTGCACTTCATCTCCATCGATCTACTGTTTGAGTTCCCTAATTCTCTTGTTTTTATTTATCACCCTCTTCTCTTGGTTAGCGAACTTCTTCTCTTGGTCCTGGAATTTTATCTCTTGGAACTTCCTTGCCTCCTCCTGCTGCTTGATCATTTCCTCCTTCTCCTTGATGAGGGCGCATAGCTCGTCGTTCTTCAACATCTCGAGGAAGGTACCCTTTTCAAGGTCATGGATGTGGCACTCCAAGTCTTGATATTGTGTTCTTCGGCGCTTGGTAGAAGTTCTTTCTTCAAAGGTTAACTCCATGGGAATTCCTTCCTCATCTCGTCTTCCAAAGAGGCCGCCGCAGTGTCCTTGGAGAGCTTCATGATGACGTCCACATAGGCGACCAATGAGTTGCTGCAAGATGATGCTAAGGGCCTTCTCCTTGGAATCGCTAACAATGTGGATTGCTACGTCTTCCTCCAGGTTCTTGCCTCGCTCTTTTCCTGGCTGGATGACCTTGACTCCCCAACAGCCGTCCTTGTGGAGTTTCTTCATTGTGCTCCCCTGGATTGTTGGGAGAGTAAGATCCAAACGTGTGAGTAGATCCATGAGGCATCCACCAAAGCAAAGGGGCTCGATGTCCGCGACGGTGTCGTAGAGGAAGCTTGTCATCTTTGAGTTGGAAGAATGAAGGTTAGATACTTAAACAAGTAGAGGAAGGCAGATACTAGAAGTGCGGGAAATAAATTAGTAGAAAAACAGGTAAGGCACAAAAGTTAGAGGTGGTTCCAATCCTAGGGTCACGTCCTACAGGCAACGATGTGCTCTGATACCATCTATAGAGACCTCGGATCGATAAGGATCCTAAGTCCCTGTGATTAACATGCTAGTCCCTGGATCAATAGCTAGCACTCACAGTCGATGAAATATCATGTAAAACACAAAGTCTTTATTACACGGAGAATCCAGAGTATGAATTTATTGCAAAATTGCTTAGCATTATGCTAGCTCAAATAACAGCGGAAACATAAAAGAAGCATGAGTCCATCAACGCCCCAGGCTTGTCGAGTGTAGACCCACGATCCCTACGCACCTTTCAATCTTCGGATTCTGCACATAAGACGTGCAGCCAATAAGTTGGGTCAATACTTTGAATGTATTGGCAAATTACACCAAGGAAGGAAAGACTAACTCTACATGCAAGGCTAGTTTAGGCTTTGGAGTTCATTTGCATAAAGCTAGTTTTCTTAAGTAGAGAGAAGAGTAGATTGTCCTAGTTTGTAAACATTTGCTTAGATAAAATTAGGTCGAGTGGCACACGAGGATATTACGCACCAAGTGTCCAAACAACCAAACACTTGGATATTACGCACCAAGCGTCACTTGGATATTACACACCAAGTTCCCAAATTCCCACCCATTAGCGATATTACGCACGCCATGGGGTTTCAAAACTTTGTTTTAGAAAAGAGAGAGGAAGATCCTTCAGAGGCTCCATCGTTCAGACGCTCATTGTTGTTCTGTTATCGTGAACACGACTGATCGATCAGATTGCAATACTCTCGAGAGTTTGTGCACTTTACCCACAATCCATGATCAAGTCCTTTTACAGACAAGACCATGGCGAGGCTTTCCCTTAGTAGCCCCTCTACCTTCCGGATCCAACCGTGCCAAGAACCTCCAAATGTTGGTACTCAGGTGAGGTTTCCCACTAAGTACTAGGCCAAGACAGAGCCCATAATGTATCGTGGTTGCACTGGAAGCTTCTGAATTCTGAAACATGGCAGACTTCTTTGATTCCTGGGCGGCCGTCCTCCACCAAAATCTCACTCATTGACCCGACAACCATTTCGCCCAGAAGAAAACTTAGTTTTATTTTGAAGTGGATTTGAAAAGAAAAGTTTGCTCTAGAGAGCCTTTATACTTAGAAAAATTATTTGTCTTTCGAACCCCCCAACGTACTATGTATATATAGCATAGCAAGCAATACTTAGCAAAAAAAGAGGTAACCTATTAGGATGGAAAATCCTAAGTATAGAGCTACTCATGGCATACTACAAAATCTTCGCACTTCCAAAATAATACTAAGAAAAATTCTACTAGAACATCCTACACATGCATACTACAGAATTTTGAAGATCACATGCATAGAATCAAAACTGGGACAAAATTATGAATAAGTGGTGTAACTTGCCTTGATCCGAGCAGCACTCTACACAATAGCACTCCTTAGCGCACTCCGAACAATCTAACGAATCACAAACATAGATCTGATCACAACTTGCTCAAAACATATCACAGAGGTAAACATGCATGCATGCACATGGTATTTTATGCAAGGTTGGTTCTTATAAATTGACCAAGGTAGCAAGTTTCGGTTGTGATAGTGTAAGGGTGTCACTAGGATTGATTTCCCAAAGGTTTAGATCTAATTGAATCACTAAAACAATTCCTCGGATTATAGGAGATCAAACCATCTAATTAGCCCCAAGCTAGATCTAATGATCCTAAGCAAGGTTTAATGATTTTGGATCAGTAGGTATTGTGGAAACAAAGTTATTGCAACAAGAATCAATTAAAACAGAATTTTAATTAATTTTCTATAGGATAAACACTCTAATCTAATGATTAAAATCTTTACCTAAAACCTTACTGTAACCTTGGAATATTAATGCAGATCTGGATTCTACATAAAATTAGGAATCCAACGGTATATTATAAGCTAAAATTGGCCAAGTAGTTATTTTTCTATGATTTTCGCAATATTCAACTCAATCTGCAAAAATCAAACCAAACTAGCCTAACCCTAGCTCAGATCGCGCCAAGTGGCAGCTTCTGGTTGGGCCAGCTGGCCAGGCAGCTGACGCGGCGCGGCGACGACGCGCTTGCCACGCGGCGTGGTGTGGTTGGCCGATACCCCTTCGCTCCCCCCTTCTAATCTGGCCCGCAGGATTTCAATCGGACGGCCTAGACGGCTCCACTGACCCGTGGTGGTGGCGGCGATGGAGACGACGGCGGCGGCGGAGTCGACGGTGGTCGGCGGTCCTGGCATCCCTAGTGAAGGCGACGAAGATGGCCCCCGATGCGTACGTCGATGCCGAATCCCCTAGCGGCCTCAGAGCGGTCCCTCTCTTCCTCCTTCTCCCAGCGTCGGCCGTTCCTCTTCTCGGGTCCGACGACTCCGGCAAGCAATTGCCGGTGATCTCCTGCGTTTCAGAAGCAACGGATTAGACAGGCGGTTAGGGTAGGTAGGGGCGAGAAGGGTGGAAGGTGTAACAGGGCTCGAGGTGCCCTGGAGAGTCGCCAACCTCGAGCTCCGACGGCGGCTGTTCCGGCGAGTTCGGAATTGGGACTAGGGTTTGAGAGAAACGAGGGCAGAGAGGGGAGCCGATGTAGCGGTATAAGAGGGGAGGATTTCGTGTCGTAGAGGGCACGGATTCGATCAGAGGACGGATTAATCGCGCGGATTTGAATCAAACCCGTGTTCTTCAGGGACTCTGCTGGAGGTGGGGGATGACAACATGGTCCCACCTGTCGGTGGCAGCAGCGGGATTGGCAGAGTGGGCCGATTATGGGCTGCGGCGGCTGGCGCGGGCAAGCTGGCTGCCGCCTGGGCTGGCGCTGCGGCCCAGTTAGGTAGGTTGCCCACTTTTTTTTCTTTTAACATTTTCCTTTTTCTGTTTTAATAAAACCTAAATAACTTTTGCCTACCAAGCCCAAACTTGATGAAAATTGTTTCTAAATTTTTATAAAAATAAGGTGGTCAACATAGGGCCATAGTTTAATGTTTTACAATGTTTTTAGAAGGGTCAATACTTGTCCACTATAGTAATGCTTACACATGGAACACTATTTGGGTTTGCTAGGTTTAGGTGTTTAGGATTGTTGTAAAAATTCATTTGTAGAATGCAATGATGCAAGGATGATGCATGGAACTAATAACATCCTAATATAAAATCTGGGATGTTACAGGTATGAAGTGGGCTACCTTGGTCAAATGGTCAACCACTACCCAAATAGAGTCGTATCCCGACCTGGTCCTGGGCAATCCTGTGATAAAATCCATTCCCACTCTATCTCACTTCCAATCCGGCACGGGCAATGGCTGTAGTAGTCCTGCTGGCTTCTGGTGTTCCGCCTTCACTCGGCTACATACGTCACATAGGGCAATATGCTTGGTGATGTCTCCCTTCATGTTGTTCCACCAAAATTTGTCCTTCAGATCCATATACATCTTTGTATTGCCCGGAAGTATGGAGTATGGCGAGTCATGAGCTTCCTGCAGAATCAGCTTCCTTATCTCCGGGTCGCCGGGCACACACAAACGATCTCCATACCACAAGGTTCCTTGATCATCCTCGTGAATTTCTTTTTCTCGATTCTCCTTCATCTTTTCCTTTATCTCCTCTATCTCCTTGTCTCCTACCTGAGCCTTCCTGATCATGTCCTATAGCGTTGGTTGGACCTCCATTGCTGCCAAATATCCTTCTGACACTACCTCCAGTCTAAGGTCCTTGAATTGCTTGCACAAATCCTCGGGTAATTCCCCAACAGTCAATCCATTGGCATAGACCTTATGCCTTAGATAATCTGCTACTACATTGGCTTTCCCTGGGTGGTATTGCAAGTTCATATCATAATCCTTGATAAGCTCCAACCATCTCCTTTGCCTCATGTTCAGTTCCTTCTGTGTAAATATGTACTTCAGGCTCTTGTGGTCGGTGTATACATCGCAGTGTTTTCCCATTAGGTAGTGCCTCCATACCTTGATTGCATGCACAACCGATGCTAATTCCAGGTCATGCGTGGGATAATTCCTCTCATGGTGTTTAAGTTGCCGCGAGGCATATGATACCACTCTCCCATCTTGCATCAGCACACTTCCAAGTCCCTGTCAAGAAGCATCACAGTACACTTGGAAATCCTTCTGAAGATCTGGTAAACACAGAACAGGTGTGGTCACTAGGCGACGCTTCAGTTCCTGAAAGCTGGCTTCACACGCATATGTCCACTCAAACTTCCTCTCCTTCTTCAGAAGTTCCGTCATCGGCTTAGAAATCTTGGAGAAATTTTCTATGAACCTCCTGTAGTATCTAGCAAGTCCCAAAAAGCTCCGAATATCGCCCACATTCTTGGGCGCTTCCCACTCTGTTACTGCCGTCACTTTGCTTGGATCAACAGCGACTCCTTCTCCTGACACCACGTGTCCAAGAAACCCAACAGTGTTAAGCCAGAATTCACACTTGCTGAATTTGGCATACAGCTTGTGTTGTCTCAGCTTCTCCATAATCAGTCGCAGATGTCTCTCATGCTCAGCATCATCCTTGGAATATATCAGCATGTCATCGATGAACACAACCACGAACTTGTCCAAGTACTCCATGAATACATTGTTCATCATGGTCATGAAATATGCCGGAGCATTGTTAGTCCAAAAGACATAACCGTGTACTCATATAAACCATACCTAATAGTGAAAGCAGTTTTTGGTATGTCCTCCTCCCGGATCTTTAATTGGAAGTAGCCTGATCGCAGATCAATTTTGCTAAACACCTTTGCTCCTTACAGTTGATCAAACAAATCATTTATGTTCGGCAGGGGGTATTTGTTCTTGATGGTCACTTCATTCAGCGAGCGATAGTCCACCACTAACCTCTTGCTGTTGTCCTTCTTCTCCACAAACAGAACAGGTGCACCCCATGATGACGAACTAGGCTGAATAAATCCCTTATCCAACTGCTCCTTTAGTTGTTTCTTTAATTCCTTCAGCTCATCCACATCCATCTTATATGGTCTCTTTGCTATAGGTCATGTTCCCGGCATCAGATCGATGAGAAACTCCACATCCCTGTCAGGTGGCATCCCTGGCAGCTCTTCCGGAAACACGTCGGGGTACTCATTTATCACAGGCACAGTATCCACGCTAACCCCCTTAAGAGAATTCAGCTTACACCTTCCCGGTCGCACAGACGACTTGAACCTAATTCTCTTACCATCCGAGGTTTTGAGCGAATATTGTGGATATACCAAATGGGTATACCTACGACATAGTCTCATACCGGCAAGCCCAGGTGGCCCATAGTTGGTGGTTAGGCCTATGGCATAACCGGGCGGCCCAGTTGCTGATAGACAAGACGGAGGTCCAGTAGGATAAAGGAAGGCGACGTGCCACCGCCTATGATGGAAGTCGGAGCCTTGGAGGACACGAAGACTAGTTAGTGTTAGTCTAGGACTCTGTAACCGTATCCGGCTGGGACTCTCCATGTAACCCTAGGTCCTGGCGCTCATATAAGCCGGCCTACGGGAGACTTTAGGGCACAAGCTAAACAAGAACAACAAGTGCATAGCACTACTCGCACACAGCGAACCCCCAATCCTGTAACTCGGCGTATTTCCATTATAGTGATTTATAGTAGGAGTAGGATTCCGCCAATGTTGTGGAATTTGAACCTGGGTAAAATGTGTCACGCCGACCCAGACGCTCTCCGTCTTCCCCCCACGTCTCTAAACTCGCCGTTGAGATACCCCTATGACGTATGTGTCGATAAAACCACGACAGTTGGCACCCACCGTGGGGCAAGAGGCGCTTACAGCATGGATCCAGAAGGGATCCTTCATCGTCTTCGACGACGGTCAAATCGCATCTCCATCGACACGCCGGCTTCGTCATTTCTTTTGAGTCTTCGGAGGATTTATTGTCTCTCCGCTCGAGCGTGTAACCTAGTCGGCTGCATCGCGGAAATCATTAGCAAAAACTATGATGGTCCTGCTTTTTTTTCCTTGCCGACAGGCTAATGGATTCGGCAGCATTATACGTCTACGTCGACACAATCTTCGGCTTGGTTTCGATCAGCCGAATTGGTCGTTTTATCTATCGGAAATCGAAAGCCATCTTGGTGCGGCATGGCTTACAGAGATCTATTGTTGTTTAATCAGGATCGCTACGTACGAACCAAGATGCAGCTGTAACATCACATCGATCAGCTAGCAAAAATCACTTGCCACGTGAGGGTCAAAATACCTCCGTGTATAAATTTCTGGCTGGGGAACCACATCTAGATCGAGCAGAAATTGAGGCCATGCTCACGTGCATCTGCTTCTTTCCGTCTAGATTCGCTAGGACGGTTTAAATTTGGCTCCGCGTCGCTGCGTTCCGCCAATTTCCCGGCTTCGCCTTGCGGGACCGGCTATCTCGGTTGAAAACATGGATTGCTACGTCCGGGTGCGTACTAGTCCAACTCGGTCATCGACTACGTGATCAGCAACTCAGATTATTTTGCTGCTTTGATTTTACCATGACTAGATTCGTCTTCGCCGCAAATAACGCAGACTTCGCTCAACAGCTAAGTACCTATTTATATTTATTATTTTAATTATTTATGATCATCAGATTAAGATTGGTTCACTCATATTACGAGTCTTTCACCGCTTTTTTTGGTCAAATCTTTTCCACGATTTGCCTTGCACTCGTGAGTATAAACTTTTTACTGGCTTGCCGTTTAAAGGCCCCGGTACCATGCAAAAAAACCTAAGTTTTCTGGATACACGTTTTCTATTGTTTTTATGTGATTCTGGAGTAGTGACTTCTCTGGACTCAAAGCCGGCGTTTTGGCCTTGGGTTCTGGACGGTGCCATTGGGCATCATCGCCCAAGGACATAGTTCTGTGCTGCGAGTCTTCCGTCTCACGAAAGGTTAAGCATAAAAACCAGAATAATGGATAGGCCAGCACTTGTTTAAACAAAATTTTACATAAACTGTTCGAACTAGTTGAGTTTTTCCCTCCTAAACAGTTTTATGTGTCCATCTGCTGCATAGTTTTAGCTTTAAAGCGTTTGTTTAAAGGCCATGTTTGTTCCGCCTTACATTCGTTTGTTGGACACGATTAAAGTAACAATTTAATACATTTGTATTTGTTTGTTTATGTTTCAGGTACATAATGCTTGGACATTGCCGCGTTCCTCGGAATGAGATGTTTTAAGCCGGATTTTCACTAGTCTTGACACCTCGGAGGATGCGATCGCAGTTGTTGACCAAGACTTGAGCCGCCTTTGAGGATGTCGGATCGATGCTAGGGGGCTTGACATCTCTAATTTAAGAGCTTTGTCCCGCCTTGCGTCCAAGCCGGAACAAACCTTGGGGGCTATTGTACGATGATCTACAAGATATGGTGAAAGTTATCTTTGAGCATCAAGCCGGAAAATTCATGTGAATTCCACCTTGACGCTCGGGGGCTACACCGATGCTGAATTTTTGTGAAGTTCTCTCTAGAGCACCAAGCCAAAATAATTTCCGCCTTGGTGCTCGGGGGCTACACTGTTCAGATTTTTTCTAAAGCTACTCTGAGAGCACCAAGACGGTTTTCTTTTGAAACTCTGACTTGGCGCTCGGGGGCTACAATTGTTTGATGTACAACTATGCATGTTCTTTTGAGCATCAAGCCACCCTCATTATGGAAGCCGACTCAATGCTCGGGGGCTACATATGGTTATGTCAAGAAACTTTTAAGACGGTGAAAAATCCGGCTAGCGAAACCCGGGGGCTCGCATCAACTTTGCCTTCACGGAAGTTTCACTGGGTTACACGACTCGATGGCCTAAACTTCCGTGATATGAGAGGCTCTAAGACCTTAATTCGGCAAGCTCTTTTGTCTGTGACTTTGCTGGCTCTAAGTCGGCAGTTTGGCAACCTTTACGACCGTGGCCCAGTAGCCGTGACTTTTTCCGGCTTACCTATCGTCCTGCATGGATAATGATATTAAAGACTTTCCTAGAGCTTGGAAGAATTACTAACGATTCGTTAGAAGAGTTCTCCGCCTTGGATTCGTTCGCAGAAGCATACAAGCAACTCTCTGGCTAGGCTTAGTCGGATGAGAATATGATATGGGAGCTCTCCAAGATTCTTCGCGAAGCACGCCTACAAATTGAAGACGACGTGATACTTACGCTCAAAGCTAGACGAAGGAACGCAAGGATCTTGAAGAACTCCGGGGGCTACTGTTGTGGATATACCAAATGGGTATACCTACGACATAGTCTCATACTGGCAAGCCCGGATGGCCCACAGTTGGTGGTTAGGCCTATGGCATAACCGGGCGGCCCAGTTGCTGATAGACAAGACGGAGGTCCAGTAGGATAAAGGAAGGCGACGTGCCACCGCCTATGATGGAAGCCGGAGCCTTGGAGGACACAAAGACTAGTTAGTGTTAGTCTAGGACTCTGTAACCGTATCCGGCTGGTGTAGGGTTCGCAGCATAGAAAACAAAAAATTTCCTACGATGTGAACTATATACCAAGATCTATCTACTAGATACAAACAACGGGCGGATGTATATCTGTAGATAACATACCCTTGAAGACCGACAAAGCTTAACGAGTTCAACTCGTGGTTGATGTAGACGATCTCTTGCCGATCTCAAGATCGAGAGGAAGTCCTAGCGCCGCAAATCAGCAGTGCATCCGTGCTCGCACACACGTTCGAGGCACCGAGCAACCTCTGCCTCCTCGCTCCAGCGATGCAGCGGAAGCACAACTCTTTCTTGCCGAATAGCCACCGGGAACATGTATCTCGCTAGTCCGAGACCATGGGGGATAAATTCTAGAGGGGGAGAGAGATCCTTCACGAGGAGGTGTGAGAGACAAGTGAGGAGGGGGGATCCTTTTATAGGAGGGGGGGACCCCAAGGGGGTGGCCGGAGCATGGGGGCTGCCCCCTTGCCCTCCCCTCTTCATTTGGGTGGACACTCCACTCACAAATCTCCTTTAAATTCCCTCCACTCAAAAGTCCACTCAAATTCCCATTAAATTTCCACCAAATTTAATGCAAACTCTCATTAAATAAAACTCTTTTATTTTATTCAGAATTTTGTCAATTACTTTAATGACAAACATTCACAAATAACCCCTTGCTAGAATTCTATTTCACATGCATAACCACTTTATGCAATTTCACCCGAAAACCTGTTTCGGTATCTAGTGAAATAAATTCATGCGCTTGTTCATTCTTTCGGCATGAAACATTTGCTCCAATTGGATGTCGGTGTCTCTTAAGTGTGTCACCCTACGGTTCGTGAATAATGCGGACATGATTGAGACCCCTCTCGGATCAATAATCAGAAGCGGGATCTGGAGACCCATACTGACTCCCACACATTCAACGATGACTTTCTTGTGATCGTCGGAACCTTTTACGCTAGTATCTTAATCCCTTTGTTTCACGATATATTACATGTCCGAGATTCGATCATCGGTATCTCCATACCTAGTTTGATCTCGTTACCGACATGCACTCTTTTCTCGTTCCTGTGATATAACATTCTAGTGATCAAATCACTTGCTTGCAAGCTAATCAATGTGATATCACCGAGAGGGCCCAGAGTATATCTATCCGTCATCGGGATGAACAAATTCCACTCTCGATCCATGAGCCTCAACATAACACTTTATTAGTTCTGAATCCATCTTTATAATCACCCTGTTACGGTGTGACGTTTGATGTTATCAAGAAACTCTTCCGGTGTTAGTGATTGACATGATCTCATGGTCTAAGGATTAGGATCACTTCGTAAGTTGTTATAGCAATATAAACTCAATGACTTTGATCGTAATGCTATACTTCGGATGAATGTTCATCACACCATTACACTAATGTTGTGATCCCGTTATTAACAACATCCAATGTCCATGATCAGGAAACCTTGATCATCTTGTTAATCAATGAGCTAGTTTATGAGAGAGGCATAACTAGGAACTTTCTGTTTGTTTATTAAACACACATGTATTAACGTTTCCGTATTAATACAATTATAGCATGCAAAATAAACATCTATCATATACTTGGAATACACATAATAAACACTTTATTATTGCCTCTCAGGGCATATTCCCTTCAGTCTCCCACTTGCACTAGAGACAATAATCTAGTTACATAGTGATAAATCTAACACCCATTGAGTTCTGGTGTTGATCATGTTTTGCTCTAGGGAGAGTTTTAGTCAACGGATCTGCTACATTGAGATCCGTATGTACTTTACAAATCTTTATGTCTCCATCCTTGACATGCTCGCGGATGGAGTGAAACCGGCGCTTAATATGCTTGGAATGCTTGTGAGACCTTGGCTCTTTGGCATTGGCAATGGCACCATTGTTGTCACAATAGATCACCATTGGGTCCAACGCGTTTGCCACCACTCCTAGTTCGGATATGAACTTCATCCAAACTGCTTCCTGAGCCGCTTCTGAAGAAGCAACATATTCGGCCTCCGTTGTTGATCCCGCTATCACAGGTTGTTTGGAGCTCCTCCAACTAACCGCTCCGCCATTCATGAGAAATACGTATCCGGATTGAGACTTAGAGTCATCCGGATTGGTGTCAAAGCTATCGTCGACATAACACTTAGCGACGAGCTCTTCTTCACCTCCGTATACAAGAAACATATCCTTAGTTCTTCGTAAGTACTTAAGGATATTCTTGACCGCTATCCAGTGTTCCGAACCTGGATCCGATTGGTACCTACTAGTCAAACTAATAGCATGTGCCACATCCGGTCTTGTACATAGCATGGCGTACATTATAGAGCCTATGGCTGAAGCATAGGGGACTTTGTCCATTATCTCTCTTTCTTCCGCCGAAGCCGGACTTTGAGTCTTACTCAATGTCTTGCCTTGCAACATAGGTAAGAACCCCTTCTTACTTCCGTCCATTTTAAACTTATTTAAAATCTTATCAAGGTATGTACTTTGCGATAGCCCTATTAGGCGCCTAGATCTATATCTATAGATCTTTATGCCTAATATGTATGATGCTTCACCTAGGTCCTTCATTGAAAATTTGCTGTTTAGATAACTTTTAACACTGTTTAAAAGATCTATATCATTTCCGATCAATAATATGTCATCCACATATAATATTAGAAATGCCACATTGCTCCCACTCACTTTCTTGTAAATACAAGCTTCTCCATAAGTTTGGACAAATCCAAACTCTTTGATCACCTCATCAAAGCGGAGATTCCAACTTCGTGATGCTTGCTTCAATCCATAGATGGATCGCTGAAGCTTGCACACCTTGTTAGCATCCTTAGGATCGACAAAACCCTTTGGTTGTATCATATACAACTCTTCTTCAATATTACCATTGAGAAACGTGGTTTTGACATCCATCTGCCATATCTCATAATAGAAATATGCAGCAATTGCTAACATAATCCTAACTGACTTTAGCATCGCTACGGGAGAGAAAGTCTCATCGTATTCAACTCCTTGAATTTGTCGAAACCCCTTTGCGACAAGTCGAGCTTTATAGACGGTCATATTACCATCAGCATCAGTTTTCCTTTTGAAAATCCATTTGTTCTCCACGGCCTTTCGGTCGTGAGGTATTTCCACCAAGTTCCAAACTTGATTTTCATACATGGATTCCATCTCGGATTTCATGGCTTCTAACCATTTGTTGGAATCCGGGCTCATCATCGCTTCTTCATACGTCGCAGGGTCATCATTTTCATCAACCATGAAATTCATGACAGGATTTCCGTACAGCTCGGGAGCTGCACGCGTCCTGTTTGACCTGCGAGGTTTGGTAGTACTCTCTTTCGGAGTTTCATGATCATTATCATTAGTTCCCTCTTCAACAGGTGGAGCCAACTCCGGAACAACTTCCGGCGTTGCGCTACTCGCCATACTTTGAAGAGAAGGTTCCACAACCTCTTCGAGTTCTACCTTCCGACTACTCACACCTTTCGCGAGAAACTCTTTCACTAGAAAGGATCCATTCTTGGCAACAAAAACCTTGCCCTCGGATCTGTGATAGAAGGAATACCCAATAGTTTCTTTAGGGTATCCTATGAAGACGCATTTTTCCGCTTTGGGTTCGAGTTTATCCGGTTGAAGTTTCTTCACATAAACATCGCATCCCCAAACTTTAAGAAATGACAGCTTAGGTTTGTTTCCAAACCACAATTCATACGGTGTCTTTTCAACGGATTTAGATGGTGCCCGATTTAAAGTGAATGCAGCAGTTTCTAGTGCATAACCCCAAAATGACAACGGCAAGTCCGTCAGAGACATCATAGATCGAACCATATCTAATAAAGTACGATTACGACGTCCTGACACACCATTTCGCTGTGGTGTTCCGGCAGGTGTGAGTTGAGAAACAATTCCACACTCTTTCATGTGAGTGCTAAACTCGTAACTTAGATACTCACCTCCACGGTCGGACCGTAGAAATTTGATCTTTCTATTACGATGATTTTCCACTTCATTCTGAAATTCCTTGAACTTTTCAAAGGTTTCAGACTTGTGTTTCATCAAGTAGATATAACCGTATCTACTCAAATCATCCATGAAAGTAACAAAATAACGATATCCACCTCGCGCCGACAGACTCATTGGACCACATACATCAGAATGTATGATTTCCAATAAATCTGTCGCCCGTTCCATTGAACCGGAAAACGGCGTTCCAGTCATCTTGCCCACAAGGCATGGCTCACATGTATCAAATGATTCATAATCAAGTGATTCCAAAAGTCCATCAGAATGGAGCTTCTTCATGCGTTTAATGCCAATATGACCTAGACGGCAGTGCCACATATATGCGGATATATCATCATTAAGTTTAATCCTTTTAGCATCAACATTATGAATATGTGTAACGTTATCATCGAGATCTAATAGAAATAAACCATTCATCATCGGTGCATGACCATAAAAGATTTCATTCATATAAATGGAACAACCATTGTTCTCGGATTTAAATGAATAACCACTTCGCATCAAACACGATCTAGATACAATGTTCATGCTCAGTGCAGGCACCAGATAACATTTATTCAAGTTTATAACTAATCCCGACGGTAAGTGGAGATGCAGCGTTCCGACGGCGATCACATCAACGCTTGATCCATTGCCGACACGCATCTTGACCTCACCCCTTGCTAGCGGTCGCTTGTTCCGCGGCCCCTGATTCGAGTTACAAATATTAGTAACTGAACCGGTATCAAATACCCAGGTTTTACTGCGAGCACTAGTCAAGTACACATCAATAACATGTATATCATATATACCTTTGTTTGCCTTGCCGGCCTTCTTGTCTGCCAGATACTTGGGGCAGTTGCGCTTCCAGTGGCCAGTCCCCTTACAATAGTAGCACTCGGAATCAGACTTAGGTCCAACTCGGGGTTTCTTTTCAGGCGCGGAAACAAGCTTGCCGCCCTTACTTCCCTTCCGTTTTCCCTTCTTGTCTTTCTTGAAACCAGTGTTCCTATTGGTCATCAACACTTGATGTTCCTTTTTGATCTCCACTTCTGCAGTTTTAAGCATTGACAGAAGCTCGGGGAGAGACTTCTTCATGCCTTGCATATTATAGTTCATCACGAAGCTCTTATAGCTAGGTGGCAGAGACTGCAAAACACGATGGATGCCTAAGTCAATGGGAATCGATATTCCCAAGGACACAAGCTTATCGGCGTAACCCGACATCTTGAGTACATGCTCACTAACGGAGTTGTGCTCATCCATCATGCAGCTAAAGAACTTTTCTGAAGCATTGTAGCTCTCTACAGCAGCATGTGTGTCGAAAATCATTTTCAACTCACCCATTGTATCAAATGCATTGCCGTTTTCGAAACGCTTTCGAAGTTCCGGCTCTAGCCCATACAATATGCCGCAATGAACTAAGTTGTGGTCCTCCTGACGAGTCTGATAGACATTCGTCTCCTCGTCAGGGGCATCATCTAAAGGTGGGGGGCCTAACGGCGCTTCTAGCACATATTGCTTTTGTGCAGCAGAGAGGAGAATCCTCAAATTCATGGCCCATTCGGTAAAGTTGCTACCGTTCGTTGCTAGTTTCTCTTTCTCCATGAACACATTGAAATTAAAAGCAGGTGGTGCCATCTACAACAGAATTTGTAAAGTTTAGACTAAGTGTATGATAGATTGAGTTCAACTAATCGAATGAACTCCCACTCAAAAACGACATCCCTCGTGCCTTTTTGGTGATTACATGAACCAAATCCACTACACCAAGTCCGATCATCACGTGAGTCGGTATAGCTTCAAAGGCGAGCATCAAATGGGCATCATATCAACTATATGACTCATGCTTAACCTTTAGGTCCGTGTTCCGAGGCCATGTCTGTACATGCTAGGCTCGCCAAGTTAGAACCTTAGTATTCGCGTGTGTAACTGTTTTACACCCGAAATATGGTCGAGGATCCAAGAACACCCGATCATCACGTGATGTCTTGGAGCGACGAAAACATAATCGGTGCATACTAAAGGAAGAACACATTCTTATCTTGATATTTAAATGAGGGATCATCTTATTATGCTAACAAAGCGCTAAACAAGCAATATAAGATGCTATCAAACATCATATGTTTATTAGTGAAATTATATGGTTCCTGCAGATGATCTCTATCATGTGCATCGTGGTATGATCACTATCATACCTATATGTGTAAATCCAAGGTCTATGGATTTTACACGCTATGTGTGTTGTAAGAGTATCATCTCATACTTCTACTTACAACACTACCATATCATAACACTAGCCCAACAACAATCTAAACTAGAGCCTCTAATTTATCCATTGCAAGTTTTACGTGGCTTAGGGCTTTCGAGATAGAACCGTTCTTACCTACGAACATGAACCACAACGAGGATAATAAAATTGTTGACAACTCGCTTGCAAAATAGATATTAACTATAGTAGGAGAGACAGACACCCGCTAGCCACTTATGCAAACTAGTTGCATGTCAAGCGTGGAACAGGTCTCATGTGCGAGGACATGTAAAGTTTGTCCGGGCCTCTTCATCCCACTATGCCACCAATATCCAAAATTACAACAAAGGAGCAACAACATGATCATCATCGCCCACATACTCATATGTGTACTACCCGTGTAAAGTATCTACGCATAGATCCGGCTCTGATACCACTATAGGGTTCGCAACATAGAAAACAAAAAATTTCCTACGATGTGAACTATATACCAAGATCTATCTACTAGATACAAACAACGGGCGGATGTATATCCGTAGAGAACATACCCTTGAAGACCGACAAAGCTTAACGAGTTCAACTCGTGGTTGATGTAGATGATCTCTTGCCGATCTCAAGATCGAGAGGAAGTCCTAGCGCCGCAAATCAGCAGCGCATCCGTGCTCGCACACACGTTCGAGGCACCGAGCAACCTCCGCCTCCTCGCTCCAGCGATGCAGCGGAAGCACAACTCTTTCTTGCCGAATAGTCACCGGGAACATGTATCTCGCTAGTCCGAGACCATGGGGGATAAATTCTAGAGGGGGAGAGAGATCCTTCACGAGGAGGTGTGAGAGACAAGTGAGGAGGGGGCTCCTTTTGTAGGAGGAGGGGGGGACCCCAAGGGGGTGGCCGGCGCATGGGGGCTGCCCCCTTTCCCTCCCCTCTTCATGTGGGTGGACACTCCACTCACAAATCTCCTTTAAATTCCCTCCACTCAAAAGTCCACTCAAATTTCCACCAAATTTAATGCAAACTCTCATTAAATAAAACTCTTTTATTTTATTCAGAATTTTGTCAATTACTTTAATGACAAACATTCAAAAATAACCCCTTGCTAGAATTCTATTTCACATGCATAACCACTTTATGCAATTTCACCCGAAAACCTGTTTCGGTATCTAGTGAAATAAATTCTTGCGCTTGTTCATTCTTTCGGCATGAAACATTTGCTCCAATTGGATGTTGGTGTCTCTTAAGTGTGTCACCCTACGGTTCGTGAATAATGCGTACATGATCGAGACCCCTCTCGGATCAATAATCAGAAGCGGGATCTGGAGACCCATACTGACTCCCACACATTCAACGATGACTTTCTTGTGATCGTCGGAACCTTTTACGCTAGTATCTTAATCCCTTTGTTTCACGATATATTACATGTCCGAGATTCGATCATCGGTATCTCCATACCTAGTTTGATCTCGTTACCGACATGCACTCTTTTCTCGTTCCTGTGATATAACATTCTAGTGATCAAATCACTTGCTTGCAAGCTAATCAATGTGATATCACCGAGAGGGCCCAGAGTATATCTATCCTTCATCGGGATGAACAAATTCCACTCTCGATCCATGAGCCTCAACATAACACTTTATTAGTTCTGAATCCATCTTTATAATCACCCTGTTACGGTGTGACGTTTGATGTTATCAAGAAAATCTTCCGGTGTTAGTGATTGACATGATCTCATGGTCTAAGGATTAGGATCACTTCGTAAGTTGTTATAGTAATATAAACTCAATGACTTTGATCGTAATGCTATACTTCGGATGAATGTTCATCACACCATTACACTAATGTTGTGATCCCGTTATTAACAACATCCAATGTCCATGATCAGGAAACCTTGATCATTTTGTTAATCAACGAGCTAGTTTATGAGAGAGGCATAACTAGGAACTTTCTGTTTGTTTATTAAACACACATGTATTAACGTTTCCGTATTAATACAATTATAGCATGCAAAATAAACATCTATCATATACTTGGAATACACATAATAAACACTTTATTATTGCCTCTCAGGGCATATTCCCTTCAGCTGGGACTCTCCATGTAACCCTAGGTCCTGGCTCTCATATAAGCCGGCCTACGGGAGCCTTTAGGGCACAAGCTAAACAAGAACAACAAGTGCATAGCACTACTCGCACACAGCGAACCCCCAATCCTGTAACTCGGCGTATTGCCATTATAGTGATTTATAGCAGGAGTAGGATTCCGCCACCGTTGTGGAATCTGAACCTGGGTAAACTGTGTCACGCCGACCCGGACACTCTCCGTCTTCCCCCCACGTCTCTAAACTCGCCATTGGGATACCCCTATGGCGTACGTGTCGACAAAACCACGACAGCTAAACCGCTCGTTGTGCACAATCTATGTGTCCCCCATGCATAGACATCCAATCCATGCCCAATATTACATCTAAACCTTGTGACTCCAATACTACCAGATGTGCAATGAAATTGTATGCTCCAATCCTCACAGTTAAGTCGCGGCATCCCGCTCTAGCTATCATATCCCCTCCAGGTGAGCTTACTCTAATAGACCCTTTCAGAGACTCCATGGGAAACCTATAGTTATCCACAAATGCCCTTGATATGAATGAATGTGATGCACCAGTATCAAAAAGTATAAGTGCAGGGTGAGTGTTGATTGGAAACTTACCAACCACAAGATCAGGCCCATCTGGGATCTCCTCCACATTCATGTGGTTCATTGTGGCCTTCTCGTTGTTGCCTGGCTTCAGTCCCTTCTTCTCCGGACAGTTATCTGCATAATGTACCTTCTGGACACACTTGAAGCATGTCACCTAACTCATGTCCTTCTTCACAAAGTTGCGATCACGGTTGCGGTCATGTCCAGTGTGTCCTCCAGAATGGTGAGTGTGTCCTCCCTTGTGGCTGTGGCGGTTGCTCTTGTGGCTATCATGGCGATGTCCATCGCCTCCATGGTTGTGGCGGTCATGGCTTCCATGGTGCCCATGGTCACTTCCCCATGATTGGAGTATCCATCATAGGAAGTGCGAGACTTGTGATGAGAGCCAGAGTGGTGGTTGTTGCTCTTTCTCTTGCGGTTTTCCACCTGCTTGTGCTTCCATTCCAAGATTCTGGCCTTGTCCATAAGCTCCTGGAAAGTGGGACAATTAACCACTAGCATCTGCACTAAAAGCTCATCACTGAGGCCATCCAGGAACCTTTCCCTCCTTTTGGCATCAGTGTCAACATCCTCAGGTGCATAACGAGATAGGTTATTGAACTCCTCAATATACTCAGCCACGGTGCGGTTGGTTTGGCGCAAGTTGCGAAATTCCTTCCTCTTCAGGCTCACAACTCCTGAAGATACGTGGTTGGTCCTGAAACATTCCTCAAACATTTCCCAAGTCACAGTGTCCAGCGGGTGGGTGATCTGAAAAGTGTCCCACCACGAAGCGACTGGTCCCTCCAGTAGGTGAGCGGCAAATCTCACCTTCTCAGCATCCGTGCACCCAACAGTTACCAGATCCTTATTCACTGAACTCAACTAGTCGAGAGGAACCATCGGCTCTGTTGCAGTAGAGAACTTCGCTGGCCTTAGCCTCAGGAACCTTGTAAGTGCATCTCCCTGAGGCTGGTTGTTCCCATTGTTGTTGTTGTTTTTCTGAGCTTCCATGAACTGGGTCATCACTTGGGTCAGCTGTGCCTGAGCCGCCATGAGCTGCTCCAACTCAGTAGGTTGACGGCGGGGAGGCATCCGCGGTTCAGCATAGATAATCTTAAAAAGAATCGATTACGAAAACAGGATTCTACCCATGCATTATGTTCAAACAACAACAAAGCAATCACAGGCAAACATGAGCAAGCAACACATCAGCAAACAAACGATCCAACAACGTTCCAGGGGTTATCCTAGCAGTATATATCTACTGAAATAGTTTTATAAGAGTTGGCAACAGTTATCAACACCAATTGGCCAGCAAAGCATAAAAAACAGGAATCTGCCAGAACAGTTCAGCAATGTTCACGAATTTTTCTACCTGACTTAAACTCGTCAGGAATTTTTGCTGATTTTTGTGTATACAGTACAGAGAGTTTCGAACCAACCCTATGTTTTTCATATTTTTCCCAGTTACCAATAAAATATGAAAATTCGTGCAGTACAGATGGGTCAGCAGAAAACTGCATCAGGAAAAACTCGGATATCAACCAAAACTTGTCATAACTCTTCTATAAAATTCGCACAAATAATCCTGGAACTTTGGGGTACACATAGGAGCAACTAAACACTTTAAACTAACAGTAATTTAAGTTTTACATTGATCGAGACTTAATCTAATAATTTAACCTAACGAAGACTAATTGGTGGGCATCTATCTACTTCATGAAGAGGTAGTAGTAGGTCCTCGCACTCATGCGTTGGCGCTTCTGTCCACGAACCAACTATGGCGGCGGAGTATACACCTCTCCTGAGTTATCACTTGAAACCTCAAATTCCACCTCTTCTGGATCCTCCTCTTCTTATTCATCCTCTGCTGCAGCTGCAACAGCTTCATCTCCTCCACCATCATTGTCTCCATCATCATCCTCATCCTCATCATCATCATCGTCCCCACTATCATCATCATCATTGTTGCCATCATCTCCATTATTGTCATCCGAGGGTGGATTCAACTGTGCTTGGAGAGCGGCAATATGGGCCGCCATATCAGCAATAGTCTGGTCCCTTTCTTGGATGGTCCCTTGCAGCTGTTGCATGGCTTGGTTGTTTTCCTGCACGGTTCCATTTAGCTATGCTATGGTTGCATCCCTGACTATCAGTGCATTATTCAGAACATCTATAACTTCATGCAAGGTCTCAATCTCCTGTCCCTGGACCAACATACCGTTGCTGGCGAAATCTGCTATCTCCTTTACCATAATCACTTTCTCAGCTAGAGCTCCATTCTCCCTTTCCATGTCCTCTATGTGCCTCCAACGGGGCGGCATGTTGTTCATGTCGCCCGGGGTAACCACAATGTTCCCATTCTCATCACGCCTTCCGTAGTCACGGTAGGGTGAGTCTTCTGGCATCAGGTGTCGGAAAGATGGCACTGGCGTGATAGGGCTTCATGTAGGGCCAAGTTTATTCCAAGTCCCCAGTTGCAATATGTCTTGGTGTAGACTAGATGCACAGGGTTTGTGTAGAGGGAGTCTCCCAACCTTTAAACAATATAAGGTGGAGTCCCCTGTGTTTACAATGCTAGTCCCTGGATCAATAGCTAGCATCCACAGTTAAGATGTAATATCAAGAAACAAAGGTCATAATATAACTTTATAACCAGGAATAACATAATTTTATTACATCATACATAGCTCATTTGTCTATTACATTACATTGCAGAGGAATAACTATAGTCATGGGGTCCTTCATCTTCAAAGTGCCACAGGCAGATGTTGGTTGTAGACTTTGTAATCCTAATCAATCAATCTTCACTAAAATCAATCAAAACCTGCAACATCACAAGTTACAGCCACAAGGGTCAATACATCTGAATTGTATTGGCAAGTTTCACTACTACGTGGAATATAAGTGGATCCTATCATTACATGCATTTTTGGCTAAGTAGGGTTTAAGGCTCATTTGCATAAAGCAATAATTTATCCTATCTTTTCAAAATGGTTTTGGTCCTTTGTCAAATCTCCTTTTCCAAGTTCCTTGAACTCCTTGGTAGAAACTCAAGTGTTCAAGTCCTTGTCAAAATCCCTTGAGCTCCTTGGTAACCCCAAGTGCATCATGTTTTATCAAAATCTCATGAGTTCCTTGGTAACCCCAAGTGTTCATGATTTCAACAAAATCTCTTGAGTTCCTTGGTATCCCCAAGTACATCAAGTTTTATCAAAGTCTCTTGAGATCCTTGGTACCCCCAAGTGCATCAAGTCTTTAAAAGTTTTCTTTTAGAAATTAGAATGTCGAGATCTCCCATAGCTTCAAACTTTAGTTGCTCAGTATTGTCCATAACGGGGGACACGGCTAAGTACTTAGATTTTATTATCTTCTGCAGAAGGAGTACACTTTACCCACATGTCACAATCCCATCCTTTTGCCACCAGTGGCCACTGGATTAGTGCTCACCAATATGGAGTACCGGCAGATTGAGAATGTGACGAAGTCTTTCCAGAGGGTCCTCCCATACACCATTGCTAGCTTGTCTTCAGCACCCATGTAGGATTCCAGGTCCCCATGTCCAGTAAACTAAAGACAATGTATGGGTCTCCCCAATGTAGTTGACTAAGCCAGAGCCATAAATAGCATGTGGTTGCACACGAAAGCCACAATTGGAGAAACATGTTCAATCTCTAAGTTTCCTGGGTGGTTTCCTTTGGAACACAACACAAAGTGATTGCCATAGACATGGTTCCCTTTTGTTGCCACCTTCTCCAAACTCAAAGTAACCTTGGCCACCCAGGTGGTTCATTGAGTCCTTGTTTTATTATATAAAAACACAAGTCCTTTTCTCAACTTCATAAAATCTCAACATGTATCTCTTTTCAAAATATAGCATGGCTAAGCATGTATCAACTACAATGTTTTCACTAAGGAATGTATAGGGAATCCTATTAGGATTTAGCATAGCATAAGTATAGAAATTCTTTTCATGCATGTTTTCAAAATCCACTAAGTATAATGAAAATAGTAGGACTTTAGATGATAGTGTAACTTGCCTTTTTGGTAGGGAATGTTGGTTCACTCCTTGATCTTGCTAGTCTCACACTTTTCTAACTTCACTACAATCAATCAAGCAAACACAATATCAACTAGCATTCCAAACCAATAATCAATCAATCAATTTCTCACACATAAAATAATGGGATCTAAGTCATGCATGTAAGCATGCAAGAGGTGGTTCTAATTGCAAAGGTGGTCTCCACTAGGCTTCTAAACTTTGTAAGGTTCAAAGTGGTCATTTTCCAAAGTGGCAAAGGCATTTGCAAAAGGGTTTTGTCCTTAAACCATTTTTAAATCCATTCATCATTTTATGTGGTGAAAAATGTTTTTATGAAATCAAAACTTTTAAGGCTTTCACCAAATGAGTTTCTAATTCTCAAACTTGGTGTTTTAGGGTCAGTAGGTTTGGTCCAAAACATTTTCCAAAAGTTTTTATTCCAAAAACATTTTCATAACAAATCCATTATTTTTACTTGGTTAGAAATGGGCTAAGTCAATTAATCCATCCTAATCTTCACCAAATTCATTTTCAAAACCATGAGTTGTTTCCTAGGGTCAGTAAGTTCACCACAAAACAATTTGCCAAGGTTTCAAACTCAAAAACATTTTTGAATCATTTTTCTAATCTAAACTAGCAATCAAATGTTTCTGCAAAAATAACCAATCTAACAGTTACTATTTACTAAACTAACTCCACAGTTGACTAGGGCTTGTTCCATTGATTCCAACGATATAAAGTTTGCAATTTTTGGACGTGTGGATCAAAAGTTATAGGGTTTTCAAATTGCAATTCAAATCTGTTTTCAATTTGTTTTTAAATCGAAAACCTGGCCACGCGTCGCTTTCTTATTCGCTGGTACCGGTTCGGCCGGATCGGCTCCGCAGTGCGTTGGATCTAGGTAGATCGCACGGCTCAGAAAGTGTACCCCTTCGCTGCTTAAGTGATCTATCGCAAGCGTCGGATCAAGATCCTACGGTGCTAGCGTGCTTGCCAAAAATCAGCGGCGCTGGCGTCGGTTAGCGGCGGCGCACGGCCAGGCGGTGGCGGCGCTGGCGAAACAGGAAGCGAGGGAGGATGGGAAGGTGCTCACCGAGATCGCAGAAGGCTGTGGAAGCTCAACGTGTTGATTGTAGACGGAGGGGAGCACTGGAGCGGGCTTAATCTCTCGCCGGAGTGGAGCTGCGCCTCGGCCACGTTCAGTCGTCGTCGAGGATGGTGCTAGGGATCACAAGGAGATAAACAGAGGGCGTGGTCAGATGCAGGAGATCACGGAGATGACGTGAGCCTGAAGGAGAAAGCTTGGGGCGGTCTAGACTTACCGGAGGAGCTTGACAGAGTAGAAGACAGACGCGGCGGCGCTCGGAGCTTGTCGAAGGCGATGCTCAGGGGCGCCCGTGGTTGAACTGGGGGTACAGGAAGATGCACCAAGGAGTGGGAAAGGTGTGAGCTTGGTCGGGGAGGTAGGAGGTGGCAAGTACTGGCCGGAATTGGAGGTGGAAGCTCGTCGGAGCAGTGGGAGGGCGAGCTCGATTCAGAGCAGCCTGGTGGCGTGTTGGTTCTGGCGACAGAGGAAAATGGAGAGGGGGAGTGGGAGCTTATGTATGCGTGGTCAGATGTAGGATTAACGCGGCCATTACTCGTGAATTTACGCGCGGATTGAATGACAGAGAACGGCAGCGAGGTTTGGGGGAGAAGGGGTCGCGCGGGTGGAAACGATGATAGTGCTGTGGGGCCTGGCTGTCAGCGAGGGAGCGAGAGGGAGAAGAGGGTCCACTAGTCAGCGATTGCGCGGGTTAAAGATTGAGTGCGAAACGTTTTCTTCGGGATAGGAAAGCTGGGCTGGTTGCTGGGCCTTGTGGGCTGCTAGGTTGGGTCGACCAGTTCCCTATTTTTTTCTTCCTGAAACCTTTTATTTTTCTAAATCTAATTTCTGTTTTGAAATTCCAAACAACAAATCAAACAAACAAAACAAATCAACCAATCATCAAACTTTTCATTTGGATTCGGTTCTGTTTAACACATAAACAAAAGTCCAAAATGAAATAATATTTTAAATCTTTTTAGGTTCCATTCATTAATTAAATAAAATGGACCATTGTTTATTAAATCAAATAGGATTTGTTTTATTTAAATACTCCTTTTGAAATCTAATTATTTTCAAAACCAAATCAGTAGGTTTTATTTGGAAATATAAAATATTTGGAAAACTTATTTGAATAATAAATAAGTTTTGGTGTTTTGGAAATAGTAAAACTTTTATTTAATAAAACTTGGATATTAAATCCTTAGTAATTTATTTTTATTTTAAATAAACCTTTACTATTTTTATCAAATAGAAATATTATATTTCCAAGGCTTTGGCCAAGGTTTAATTTGGCTCAATAAAATAATCTTTATTTATAAAACTTCTATTTCTTTTGAAAACCAAATCCTTTTATTTAAAAGATCCAAAATGGTAATTCAAAAATATTTTATTTTCCTTTATTAAAGGATTATCTTTTCAAATCCCTTTAGGATTTATTTAATCCAAATTGGTTTGAAGGTTTCCAATTGGATTCAAAAAGTTTCTTCTCACCCTGAAAATCAAACAAAGTTTTATTTTATTCATTTGTTTTTCACATTACAAGATTTGGAAAATCTTGGGATGTGACAGTTTGGCAAGGCGGCATCCCTGAAGATGAAGGTGGTGATCTCCCAGGCGTCCTCGCCATATCCATAGGTGTACAACCTTCTTCCCTTGAACATGGGCAGTGGCAATCCCAATGACTACGAGAGCTATGCCAACTGTCTTGCAAAGGGCCTTGGTGATTCCATCGTTGCATACTCAGTCCTGACTTCTCCCATCTATCAATTAAAAGAGGAAAGTTTGAGAATAGCATATGGTAAAGATTTACAAGAGTGAAAGGCATAAGATGAAAGACAGAGTTAATATAAGATTTAATAATTCTATGGCTTCCTAATCCAAACCTAGGTCACGATCCTACAGTCGACACACGGGCTCTGATACCATCTTGTAAGACTACGGTTCTGAAAAGACCGTAGCTTCTATGTGACATGCCAATCCCTGGATCGGTTCATTGTCCCACAATAGAATGAAGATGAATAACATATCAAATATCCGTGCATCATAAATAACGGAGATCCAGAGTATCATTATTATAATAAAAGCTTAGCTCAAGGCTAGCTCAACTTATTCAAGTAGCAACATAAATATAGTAAATCCTCCATTCTTCAAATTTCCCACAAGTGAACAAGTGCCGAGTGGAGTACCGTGGCCTAAATCGATCACTCAGAATCGGAATATCCCGCAACATGAAACGTAGCAGCCCCGAAGGGTCAATACATGGAATGTATGGCAAGTAGAGCTATTAAAGGAGACAATAGAGCTAACATCTACATGCATATCTGGCAAGTGGAGCTGTGGCTAGCTTGCATTTGCAAACACCTTTGTCCTACTTTCATAAACAGTTTTTGATTTTCTTTGAAAATATCCCAATTAAGTTAACCCATCAACATTAACGCAATTAGGAAATTAGAATGGGCGAGAAACATGTCATGAAATGAATACCAAGCAACTCAGACGTCCATAACCAGGGACACGGCTAATCGATTAGTTTATACACCCTGCAGGGGTTAGTACACTTTACCCATGTGACTTGGCCAACCCAGCTCGTACTACCACTCTCATATTGGGTGATGATAGGGAGAAGTCCAAGAAGGGACCGTTCATGAAGTAGCTCCATAAACCCGACACGCACCGGTCCAACCTACCAAAATTCTATATCTCTGGATACGTGGTTCGAGTTACCACAACCTACTGAGTCCAACCAACCGCCCATTCTATTATTGGCACATGGTTGTACACGTAAGCTATAAAATAAAGAAGCCAATCATTTTCTCTTGATACCTGGGTGCCTTTCTGCAATGATACCACCAAAAATTATCAATCCCATCACACCCAGGATATTCGTTGATTAAGTTGTTTTTAGTTTTCGCAAACCAACACATTTAGAAACAACTTCAGTGATGTAACCCAGCCCTCGTTCATCATAGCATGGCTAAGCACATCTACCAACAGTGGTTCATCTACAGGAAAACCCTACCACATAATAGGACATAGCATAGCGATAGTATTATCCTACACATGCATCTACAAAATACACAACAATGCAATGAAAGTAATAGGACCATATCATGAACAAGATAGCATCTACCTGCCTTGGTTGTAGCGGTCGAACGAACAATCCACACACGAGCAAGCGTTGCACTCTCATAATCTACACGATACAATTGCAATCACATAAACAAACCAAACACAATCATATACAAACAATGAAAATGCAAGATGCATGCATGACAAGTTGAACAATGCTACAGTAGCTTCGTATAATCTTATTCAGTATACCTACTGTATGCATGCATGGAAAAAAATTTAAGTGCATAGAAAACAAGGCATGCAATTTTAAATGCTCAAACAATTGAGTTATAACCCAAATATTTATCCACTACTAATTAACTATTTCTAAAATCTTGGAAAAATATCCTCTGTGGAGGCAACCTAAAATAGAACCAGTACCAATTGGAATCACTCAAAAAGGATTTATATAATTCCCTGAGTAATTAAAATACTCCAGTAAGACTTTTTATAGATTCTGCAAATTCCAGTACTATAATTCTACCTTTTTAATTCAATGGAAAATTCCTCTTGTTCCACTGATTCCAGGAACATCTTATTTGCAATTTTTGGAGTTGTAGAACTTTTTCTATGAATTTAATACTCTAAAAAGAACATTAACTCATTTAATTAACCAAGACAAAACCTTGCTGCAAAAGCATAAAACAACTGTCCAGAAATATTCTACGTGAGACACTTATTCCATACATATTTTATTTGCAATTTTTGGCCCAGTAGATTATTTTCTATGAATTTTACAAGTTCCATCTAAAATCTGCCAAAATAAATCGAATTAAAGGAAATAGTCAAACGTGACCGTTTGACCACGCCGACATGGCGCTGATTTGGTGCGCTGACCAGTCAGCGCCCTAGGCTGACTAATCAACGGTCTATTTGGACCGTTGGATGCCGATCGAGCAGCAGAGGAGGCGCGCGAGGGGAAGCTCACCGGAGCAGCCGATGGTGGTGGCGGCGACGGTCGGGGCGACAGCGGTCCTCGGCGGCGGCGGGAGGTGAGACGGCATCGGGAGCGAGGTGGCGGATCTCCTCACGGTGGCGGCGCGGGTCGGCGCGTGCGCAGGCGACGGCAGTCGGCGGCTGGAGTGGCGGGCGGCGTCGGTGGCGACGGCGGCGGCTCGCGGGGCGTTAGGCCTGCGGGGGAAGAGAGGGAGGCGGGTCAGCGGGTGGCGGCGGTGATTTCCAGCGGGCAAGCGAGGCGAGGGGGAGGCGTGGGCAGCGGCGGCGGTGGCTTACCGCGGCAATGGCGGCGGCAGCGGTGGCGAACTCCGGCGAGCGATTTCACGAGGTCGGAGGCGTCCCAGACGATGGCGTTTGGGGGCTTTCGAAGAGGGGACCTAGGGATTTAAGAGGGTAGGCAAAATTCACGCAGGGGCGTTCGGATTCGACGCGAATTCCCGCAAGAATCGGAGTGGCTGTTTGTGTTGGGGAAGAACACGGTCAGGAGGATGACAAGTGGGTCCCGCCTGGCGGTGGCTCGCGGTGGCTGACGGGCGGGTCCCGCTCGTCAGCGGGGCTGGCAGGCGACAGCGGCGCTTACTATCTGCTGCGCGCTGGGCTGCTGCTGCTGGCGCGGGCTGCTGCTGCCGCGGGGCCTGGCAGGCCCTGGCTGGGCCACGTCCGGGTTGGCTGCGCCGGCTGCCCCCTTTCCTTTTTTTATTCTTTTTCCCTTTTTCCTGATGAATTCCTTAACTGAATATTTATCTGAAACTGTCTAGAGTTAAGTTAAAAATTCAGATTGCCATAGAATTTGCTCCGGAGCTCCGATTGAGGCGATTCAAAGTGTTACGGGTTTGTGACGGAACCCTCTACGCATATGTGCCTTACAAACAACTAAAATGTACTGTTTTTAACAGAAGCATGGTAAAACCAAGCACTCAAGTGTAGGTGTCAAAATGCAATTGCAAGTGAAATGTTTTGCCAAAACCTTTTCAAACTGAATTTTTGCAATGATGATCATGATGCAATGACATGTATGCTATGCAGTACCAAATCTAAAATTTGGGATTTGGCAGATCTCATTACCGACACGCACTCTTTTCTTGTTCCCGTGATATAACATTTTAGTGATCAAATCACTTGCTTGCAAGCTAACTAATGTGATATCACCGAGAGGGCCCAGAGTATATCTCTCTGTCATCAGGATGGACAAATTACACTCTTGATCCATTAGCCTCAACATAATACCTTTGTAGCATTGAACCCATCTTTATAGTCACTCTGTTATGGTGTGACTTTTGATGTTATCAAGATACTCTTCCGGTGTTAGTGATTGACATGATCTCATGGTCTAAGGACTAAGATTACTTCGTATGATGTTATAGCAATATAAACACAATGAACTTGATCGGAATGCTATACTTCGATGAATGTTTATCACATCATTCCAACAATATTGTGACCTCGTTATTAACAACATCCAATGTCCATGATCAGGAAATCTTTGATCATCTTGTTAATCAACGAGCTAGTTTATAAGAGAGGCATAACTAGGAACTTCCTTTTTGTTTATTCAACACACATGTATTAACGTTTCCGTATTAATACAATTATAGTATGAAAAATAAACATTTATCATAAATAAGGAATATGATAATAACCACTTTTATTATTGCCTCTCGGGCATATTCCCTTCACTTATACATTGGAATTAGCAGAACCATGCTGTAATGGGGAACGCTTTCAACATTGCACTTGTATGTTGTACCCAGTTGATATCATGATCTTTTGTTTGCGGATGTCGTCGGTGTGAAATAAAAGGGGAGCTTGTATTTCCATGGAGTTATGTATCTGTGTTAGAGAAACGCCTGGGACGCTAGCCTAAGCCATTCCTAATCATGGTGGAAACTTGCAGCATCAACATAGTGATCAATCTATGAAGCATTCTTCTTATAAATAAAAGAGAGACATTGAAATGAGGAAAGAGAGAAAAAACACCATTTTCCCATGGTAAATAAGAAGATTGCTGAGATGATCATTGTCTGCTTGCCTTGTCATTTTGATATGGGATAGCTCCTATATCATGTGCAAGGGGTACCCCGTTGGTGGTTCTCTATGATACACATGTACTTACTATGACAAGAACTTATAGGTAACTAAAGTTGAGTAGCATGAGGAGCGGCCCGTATATTCAAGGGACATAAGATTTCCAACTTATACTTTGTCAAGCATATACTCCATAGTTTGTTCACTTTAACCTTAATCACTTCAAGATTCTTATGATAGGGGCAATGAGGGCTGAAAGCTAACAAGTACCATAATTTTTGGAAGCTCTTTTTGAAACTTGGAATCCCTGCTTCCCTTATGAAGGGCCTTTCTTCCACTATTGTATTGAGTCTTCACCTTCTATCCTTAGGCACCAGTTAAGAGAGCATAGTTGCCATTCTTAGTTCTATGTGCATTGTCCCAAAACTTATTGATTGATGCATATTGTTGATATTACTTGTTATTGTGCTATTTGTATCTACTCACTCTTATGAACTTTGAAGGTGTCCTATGTATCTATTTACTACTCCATGAGGGACAAGCTAAATGCCACTACGCTATGTTTTATATATGTGAAACAAACAAACGTCTTTCAATGCATTGTTATTCATGAATCTTTGTTTGTATCCTTTCATGTTGCAGCATAGTTGCTATTTCTTATTGTTAGAACTTCATCTTTCATGCTCATGTTTAGAGAACTTTGATCCCAGCTATCAATGCTTGCAAATGGTTTGATCATGATTTTGATGGTGCATGTCACCTCAAAAATTATTCTTTTTATCACTTACCTACTCGAGGATCAGCAGGAGTTAAGCTTGGATGGAGGAGCCAATCTTCCTATTTTCCTAGAGCAACACGGAACCACGAAGCAGAGATGGAGGAGGACACCAGGGTGGCCAAACCCTAGGTGGGCGCAGGTGTGGCATCCCGCAAAACCACTACTAGAAAATCGCGTTATTTTTGTGTGCATTGCATCATCATGACCGCATGCTCATGTCATCATGCCACATTGCATTTGAGCATCGTCATCATCTTGCATTTGCTTGCATAAAACTATTTTCGGAAAAACCTATTTTTGTTTTCTAAACGCCCCGTCTTTGTTCAAAACCAAAACCCGGTCTCCGGATTAGTTTGTTTTGTCTACCAGTGTTTTGCAAAGTCTCGTTCTAAATAAATAAATTGTTTAATTACTTTAGGGGGCAGCCGAACCGGGCCGATCCGACCCAGTTGGCCACCCCTAGTACAAAACCAATCGGTCCACCAAAATCCCTAACCTACCCAAACCTATCCTACCCACCTATCCTAGCCTGCCACCTCACATTTCCCTCCACCTCATCACACCCACCGCCACCTCACCAATCCACCAGCCCTCCCCACCTTCCCCAGGTCCCACCTTGCCCCACCTCTCTCTCCCCTGGTCAAACCCACCAGCACACACGCCACCCCCCCAACCCTCTCTCTCTGCCACCCGGTCCCACCGACCCAGCCGGCCCCACCTGCCCAAACCACACCCCCCAGGCCCCACTCTCTCCCTAGCCCACCCCCAACGACGCGCTCCCTCCGCCCCGCGTCTCTCTCTCCCACCCCGACGCTCCTCTCTCTCCCTCGCCTGTCCTCCCCTCCCCCCTCTGGCCGGCTCTGCCGCCCGCCTCCTCGCCGGCAGCCGCGGCACCCTCCCGCCGCCTGTCCTCCTCTCTCCCCCGGCGCTCGGCCGCCTCCACCTGCCTCTGCCCCGCCAGGCTCGCCGCACCCCGCCGTGCCCCGCCGGCCTCTGTCCCAACGACCCCCTCCTCCTGGCCCAGCGCCGCCGCCGACGGGAGGCCCCCCCCGACCCGACCTCGCCGCCAGGAGCCCGCCTCGGCCTCCAGCGCCTCCAGCCGCCCCCGCTCGAGCCTCCCCTCTGCCCGACCCCGCCCCCTCCAACCTCCAAGCGTGCCGCCGCCTTCCCCTCATCCTCCCGTCCCCGTCAGAGCTGCTCTTCCGCCGTCCTGGCCCCAACCGCGGCGCCCCCTCGGGCTTCGCCGCCACCAGGCCGACCTCGCCACCCACCCTCGCCGTCGCGGCAAGCCGCCGCGTGCGCCTTCCCTCGCCAAGGAGCGCCGCCCCGAGCTCCATCGCCGCCTCCGACGCGTCCTCCTCGCCGCCTCCTCGTCCGAACCTCCCTCTGCCGTCAAGGCCGGCCCGCATGGCGCCGCCGCCGGTCTCTCCTTCGACCTCCTCCGCCGTCGCCGAGCCTCCTCCCAGCGGCGTCGGTCGCGTGCGCCGCCTCCCGTGGGCCCCTGCTCTCCGACCGCCGAGGCCGCGACTCTCCTTCCCGCCTCCGGCAGCAGTTCCCGCAGCCGCGCGCCGCCAAGGTGGCCCTCACCGGCGTCGAGCCCGTCTCGGACGCCTCGCGTGTGTGTGTGCTCCTGTGTTTGTGTTGGGAGATGTTAGGTGCAGACCAAGTACAAGATGATCTGAGGCTGAAATGAAGACAATGATTCCAATTGTGTGAATCTAGCGCGGCAATTTTGATGCTATGTGAAAAACCGCAACCTCGACGACAAGTTCTCCATCGCAGACAATCGAAACAAGATCGCCACATGGAACCCCCGCCAAGATCTTCAATCGGATCCGAGGACACCGAGACCCCGGTGCGACAAGTACTCCTTCCCGGACGCCGAGCTTGCCGAGAAACCGGACGCCAAGGTCGTCGACACGGATTCGCCAAGTACTTCCTCGCGGACGCCAAGTCCTTCGCCCCGTATGCCAAGACCGACCCCGGAGTCTGAAGACCGATCCCGTCGAACCCTGAACCCTGAGACCAACCCCGAACCTCTCGGAGCCCAAGTTCGCCAAACCCTAATGTGTGACCCCTTTTCCTCGAGCCCTATTTTATAAATGTAATATCAAATTGTTGCATATTAAACTGTTCATGCATGCATACTTGTCGGTGGTTTGGGGGCCTTATGCCGATTCACCTTATAATTAAATATGGGGCCCATATGCGGGCAAATCTAGTCTAATATTGGCCCCATTTAAATTTGTGCATCGAACCGGTGATATATTTTGCCTTGTTAAAACAACATTTAAATTGCGGGGTAGTTAAATAACTTGAACCGTTTAATTAATTGTCGGGACCCCGGTTCCGCTTAATATGGCCTAATTGCATCGCATCCTTCGCCATGTCATACATCATACATGCATCATGCCCGATCTTTTGCCGTAGTATTAAATAGTGCATCCGGTGTTTATTCTAGTGTTTTGCTTCTTCGCGGATAAGGCCGTTGAGTTGATGTGAGCTTCGCCACGTTCTTCCGATGAACCTTCGGCAATGTTTTCAGGCGAGCACCTCCCCCTTTCTACCTATCTTACTTTTATAGTATTTATTCCCTCCTGTTGATCTATTGCTATCTGTGTTGCGTTGCTCTAGTTTTCGTACCCGTGATATCCCCTGCAGCCTTATATTGCCTTGGACACATCCTATTACCTGTTGATTGGTAGATAGTTGGACTCGCGCGTCGTAGTCGCTTGCTCAAGTGCTGTTGCGTGTCGTCAAGTACCACAGTTGTTGGAGTATTGCCGCATGTTTAATGTTGGAGATGATCATGGCTTTAATTATCGTTACTTTAATTACTGTTTAACAACTAAAATTGAAGTAGGTAAGCAGAGGCACAGGTGGGCAATAGATGTTATTTGGTTGTTAACCGTCCACTTGTGTCCCGTAGGACCCCGAGTTCTTGACACCTATTCCGAGATCGAGCGCGCTAACCACAGGTGGGGAGATATGGGCCCCCCATCGATTAGTACCTGATTTCAAAGTATTGTACTGGGGGCCACAAACTAGTTTGAGGATTTATTTACTATCCTATACTTATGCCATGCTTTACTGCTTTATTTAAATTGTGCGATGGATAACACCTGTACTGTTTAGGATCGGGACACGATTTCGCGGTGTCGACAAGCCCAGTTTTGGGTTCCCAGTCGTTCACAGCCGTCTACCCAAACCCTAAGTCCGTCTCGGAGACCGGCCGACTTTGTTGCGGGTTCGACTTAGTGGGGTGGCCCCCATGTACTTGCTTTGGGTCGGGAAACGTCATGACTTAGGCCCCGCCGACATACCGATGGGTGTATGTTAACTGATCTGGCAAAAAGGTTCGAAGTGCTTGTGGATACTTTGGCGCACCCCTGCATGGTTAAATCTTTTCGAGAAGCCGTGTCCGCGGTTATGGACGACTTGGAGAACAGTGCTTGATCATAGACAACTATAACTAAAGTTTACTGTTATAAATTGACTTGTATCCGAAATGACTAGTAATCAGCTTCACCACAACGGAATGGCTAAATAAAAGTACCAACAACTGCTGGGTTTTGGGATATCTCATGCTAATTGTATCTGACTAGTAAGTGTTGCAACTACAATGGAATGGTTAAATAGAAGTGCCCACTGCTTATTATATCAGGATGAATATCTATACCTGACTAGTAATTGCTGCAACGATAACCGAATAAATAAAACTGCCAACGGTGTGAGTTCCTCGGTTGACTTCCTCGTTTGGTATCGAGGGGGGAAATACCAGGATGGGCTTGTTTGGTGTTAGAATCAGGTTGGTTCCGAATAGGTCTTTCTTACCCCTCTCTCATCGCCGCTAGTTGTATTGAGTCTCTATAGGTTGTTTAGTGCATGCTGCGCTGCCGCTTCAGTCCACCATACCTATGTAGGCGAGGACCGCCGAATTCTAGCCTCGCCGTGTACTGGCCTCAGTACTGACGCTCCTCTTTTTCCTTTGCCCTTTGTTGGCACCCCTTTGTTTAAGCAGGTTTTGAGATCGATGTCGTTAGCAGGGTTACCCTTCTGGCTTGGCCTGGGCAGGGTTATGGACGCCATTGGTTATTCTTCCGGGCTCTTAGCCCCATTTGCATCTTGTCCATAGTCGGACGCTCTATCATTTTCAAGGTGATTTGGATCTTCGTATATTAAATCTGCATTCCTGACTCATTGAGTCGCTGTTGTATATATATCTGTTCTGTGGGTCCCGTCGAGGACTGTTGTGTAATGTTATTACTTTGTTTTCCACCCGCACGAAAGTGCCTGGTGGGCACCTTTGAATCGTTTCTATGCGGGTTTGGCGGGAATCGTTGAAACTTGCATAGGGTCGATTCTGAGGGTGTTACAGAGTGGTATCAGAGCTCAGCAGTTGCGATACCCCACAAGTCCAGCCTGTAGGATAACCTAGCTAACGGCCGAAGTAGAGTGTCAAAACTATTTTTGCAAAATTGGTTGGATAGTTCTGATTAGGTCTGATTTTACTCCTTACCCCTCTGTTGCTCTCCTCTCACATCTGCGTGTTTTGAATCCGCTCTCTTCTCCCTCTCCGAGTCCAGGATTTCTCGTGGTTGGGTTCCATCGTACCTTCAGGGTTTCGCTTCCTCCTTTGGTAACGGTGTTGCTACACCTGGTCTTCATGCTTTCCGAGGAATCCTTCATCTGGTGTAGTTCTCTTTGTTCCTTCTCGTGCCTTCCGGTGTTCTCCGACGCGACGACATCATCTACGCCAGATCCGATGCAGAGTATGCATCACTCCTTTGTTTCTGAACCTCGATTGTCGAGATCTTCAGTCTGATTCCGAGAATGGTTGTACTCTTTTCTACTGATTGTGCAGAGTAATAGTTTGGGTGCGTGATGGATTGGCCCCCATGCCGACTACCCCTTCTATTCGCTTTTGTACATTAAAGTGGATGAGAATGCATAGGTTCCCTCTTTCCATCGAAGCTAGAGGTGGCTTTGTTTGTTGATACCTCTACCTTCGACCTTTTGTTTCCGGAGTGTTCTCTCGGCGATCACGGACAACGACCTCTTGTTAGTGGTGTCGCAAGGATCTACACGAAGCGCGAAGGATCAGATCGTCGGCCTTCTTCCCTGTACCATGAGGCGGATCTCGAGGGCGAGATCCATTGTTAGTGGTGTCGAATTGTGGCATCCCGCAAAACCACTACTAGAAAATCGCGTTATTTTTGTGTGCATTGCATCATCATGACCGCATGCTCATGTCATCATGCCACATTGCATTTTAGCATCGTCATCATCTTGCATTTGCTTGCATAAAACTATTTTCGGAAAAACCTATTTTTGTTTTCTAAACGCCCCGTCTTTGTTCAAAACCAAAACCCGGTCTCCGGATTAGTTTGTTTTGTCTACCAGTGTTTTGCAAAGTCCCGTTCTAAATAAATAAATTGTTTAATTATTTTAGGGGGCAGCCGAACCGGGCCGATCCGACCCAGTTGGCCACCCCCAGTACAAAACCAATCGGTCCACCAAAATCCCTAACCTACCCAAACCTATCCTACCCACCTATCCTAGCCTGCCACCTCACCTTTCCCTCCACCTCATCACACCCACCGCCACCTCACCAATCCACCAGCCCTCCCCACCTTCCCCAGGTCCCACCTTGCCCCACCTCTCTCTCCCCTGGTCAAACCCACCAGCACACACGCCACCCCCCGAACCCTCTCTCTGCCACCCGGTCCCACCGACCCAGCCGGCCCCACCTGCCCACACCACACCCCCCAGGCCCCACTCTCTCCCTGGCCCACCCCCCACCGACGCGCTCCCTCCACCCCACGCCTCTCTCTCCCACCCCGACGCTCCTCTCTCTCCCTCGCATGTCCTCCCCTCCTCCCTCTGGCCGGCTCTGCCGCCTGCATCCTCGCCGGCAGCCGCGGCACCCTCCCGCCGCCTGTCCTCCTCTCTCCCCCGGCGCTCGGCCGCCTCCACCTGCCTCTGCCCCGCCAGGCTCGCTTCACCCCGCCGTGCCCCGCCGGCCTCTGCCCCAACGACCCCCTCCTCCTGGCCCAGCGCCGCCGCCGACGGGAGGCCCCCCCCCGACCCGACCTTGCCGCCAGGAGCCCGCCTCGGCCTCCAGCGCCTCCAGCCGCCCCCGCTCGAGCCTCCCCTCTGCCCGACCCCGCCCCCTCCAACCTCCAAGCGCGCCGCCGCCTTCCCCTCATCCTCCCGTCCCCGTCAGAGCTCCTCTTCCGCCGTCCTGGCCCCAACCGCGGCGCCCCCTCGGGCTTCGCCGCCACCAGGCCGACCTCGCCACCCACCCTCGCCGTCGCGGCAAGCCGCCGCGTGCGCCTTCCCTCGCCAAGGAGCGCCGCCCCGAGCTCCATCGCCGCCTCCGACGCGTCCTCCTCGCCGCCTCCTCGTCTGAACCTCCTTCTGCCGTCAAGGCCGGCCCGCATGGCGCCGCCGCCGGTCTCTCCTTCGACCTCCTCCGCCGTTGCCGAGCCTCCTCCCAGCGGCGTCGGTTGCGTGCGCCGCCTCCCGTGGGCCCCTGCTCTCTGAACGCCGAGGCCGCGACTCTCCTTCCCGCCTCCGGCAGCAGTTCCCGCGGCCGCGCGCCGCCAAGGTGGCCCTCACCGGCGTCGAGCCCGTCTCGGACGCCTCGCGTGTGTGTGTGCTCCTGTGTTTGTGTTGGGAGATGTTAGGGGCAGACCAAGTACAAGATGATCTGAGGCTGAAATGAAGACAATGATTCCAATTGTGTGAATCTAGCGCGGCAATTTTGATGCTATGTGAAAAACCGCAACCTCGATGACAAGTTCTCCATCGCAGACAATCGAAACAAGATCGCCACATGGAACCCCCGCCAAGATCTTCAATCGGATCCGAGGACACCGAGACCCCGGTGCGACAAGTACTCCTTCCCGGACGCCGAGCTTGCCGAGAAACCGGACGCCAAGGTCGTCGACACGGATTCGCCAAGTACTTCCTCGCGGACGCCAAGTCCTTCGCCCCGTATGCCAAGACCGACCCCGGAGTCCGAAGACCGATCCCGTCGAACCCTGAACCCTGAGACCAACCCCGAACCTCTCGGAGCCCAAGTTCGCCAAACCCTAATGTGTGACCCCTTTTCCTCGAGCCCTATTTTATAAATGTAATATCAAATTGTTGCGTATTAAACTGTTCATGCATGCATACTTGTCGGTGGTTTGGGGGCCTTATGCCGATTCACCTTATAATTAAATATGGGGCCCATATGCGGGCAAATCTAGTCTAATATTGGCCCCATTTAAATTTGTGCATCGAACCGGTGATATATTTTGCCTTGTTAAAACAACATTTAAATTGCGGGGTAGTTAAATAACTTGAACCGTTTAATTAATTGTCGGGACCCCGGTTCCGCTTAATATGGCCTAATTGCATCGCATCCTTTTCCATGTCATACATCATACATGCATCATGCCCGATCTTTTGCCGTAGTATTAAATAGTGCATCCGGTGTTTATTCTAGTGTTTTGCTTCTTCGCGGATAAGACCGTTGAGTTGATGTGAGCTTCGCCCCGTTCTTCGGATGAACCTTCGGCAATGTTTTCAGGCGAGCACCTCCCCCTTTCTACCTATCTTACTTTTATAGTATTTATTCCCTCCTGTTGATCTATTGCTATCTGTGTTGCGTTGCTCTAGTTTTCGTACCCGTGATATCCCCTACAGCCTTATATTTCCTTAGACACATCCTATTACCTGTTGATTGGTAGATAGTTGGACTTGCGCGTCGTAGTCGCTTGCTCAAGTGCTGTTGCGTGTCGTCAAGTACCACAGTTGTTGGAGTATTGCCGCATGTTTAATGTTGGAGATGATCATGGCTTTAATTATCGTTACTTTAATTACTGTTTAACAACTAAAATTGAAGTAGGTAAGCAGAGGCACAGGTGGGCAATAGATGTTATTTGGTTGTTAACCGTCCACTTGTGTCCCGTAGGACCCCGAGTTCTTGACACCTGTTCCGAGATCGAGCGCGCTAACCACAGGTGGGGAGATATGGGCCCCCCATCGATTAGTACCTGATTTCAAAGTATTATACTAGGGGCCACAAACTAGTTTGAGGATTTATTTACTATCCTGTACTTATGCCATGCTTTACTGCTTTATTTAAATTGTGCGATGGATAGCACCTGTACTGTTTAGGATCGGGACACGATTTCGCGGTGTCAACAAGCCCAGTTTTGGGTTCCCAGTCGTTCACAGCCGTCTACCCAAACCCTAAGTCCGTCTCGGAGACCGGCCGACTTTGTTGCGGGTTCGACTTAGTGGGGTGGCCCCCATGTACTTGCTTTGGGTCTGGAAACGTCATGACTTAGGCCCCGCCGACATACCGATGGGTGTATGTTAACTGATCTGGCAAAAAGGGTCGAAGTGCTTGTGGATACTTTGGCGCACCCCTGCAGGGTTAAATCTTTTCGAGAAGCCGTGTCCGCGGTTATGGACGACTTGGAGCACAGTGCTTGATCATAAACAACTATAACTAAAGTTTACTGTTATAAATTGACTTGTATCCGAAATGACTAGTAATCATCTTCACCACAACGGAATGGCTAAATAAAAGTACCAACAACTGCTGGGTTTTGGGATATCTCATGCTAATTGTATCTGACTAGTAAGTGTTGCAACTACAATGGAATGGTTAAATAGAAGTGCCCACTGCTTATTATATCAGGATGAATATCTATACCTGACTAGTAATTGCTGCAACGATAACCGAATAAATAAAACTGCCAACGGTGTGAGTTCCTCGGTTGACTTCCTCGTTTGGTCTCGAGGGGGGAAATACCAGGATGGGCTTGTTTGGTGTTAGAATCAGGTTGGTTCCGAATAGGTCTTTCTTACCCCTCTCTCATCGCCGCTAGTTGTATCGAGTCTCTATAGGTTGTTTAGTGCATGCTGCGCTGCCGCTTCAGTCCACCATACCTATGTAGGCGAGGACCGCCGAATTCTAGCCTCGCCGTGTACTGGCCTCAGTACTAACGCTCCTCTTTTTCCTTTGCCCTTTGTCGGCACCCCTTTGTTTAAGAAGGTTTTGAGATCGACGTCGTTAGCAGGGTTACCCTTCCGGCTTGGCCTGGGAAGGGTTATGGACGCCATTGGTTATTCTTCCGGGCTCTTAGCCCCATTTGCATCTTGTCCGTAGTCGGACGCTCTATCATTTTCAAGGTGATTTGGATCTTCGTATATTAAATCTGCATTCCTGACTCATTGATTCGCTGTTGTATATATATATCTGTTCTGTGGGTCCCATCGAGGACTGTTGTGTAATGTTATTACTTCGTTTTCCACCCGCACGAAAGTGCCTGGTGGGCACCTTTGAATCGTTTCTATGCGAGTTTGGCGGGAATCGCTGAAACTTGCATAGGGTCGATTCTGAGGGTGTTACAGCAGGCCAGCCCTAGTGGCGCCCACAGGAGGTGTGGGCCCTCCTGGCCCTCCATCGACTTTGCCTCCTTCGCCTATAAGAAGCCTCCGACCCAAAAACCCTAAATCATCGACCAGAAAGCCACGAAAAGTTCCATAGCGCCGCCACCACCGAAGGGGAGATTCGGGGGATAGAAATTCTCTGTTCTGGCATCCTACCGGGACGGGGAAGTGCCCCCAGAGCCATCTCCATTGATCTCCACCACCATGTCCATCGATATCCATCTCCATCTTCATCGCTGTTGCTGATTCCCATGATGAGGAGGAAGTAGTTCTTCTTCGAAGCTAAGGGCTCTACTGGTAGCTATGTAATCATCGCTCTCTCTATGCATGGTCATATTTTTATCATGACCTTTGTAATATAGTAAATCTACCTTGCTACTCAAGTGCTTCAATAGATCTCTGCTCTCCCCATGTGTGTGAAAGTGACAGCGTGCACATCGTGGTGGCACTTAGGCTAGAGTTCATAAATTCTTATCATGAGTATATTTTGAGTTGGTTGTCTCTATGAAATTGTGGTGTTTGTTGGAACGATCCAGCGCTCAACGTGATAGTGTGGAGTTATCTAGATGGGGAAGGCGGACTTTGAGGTGTGCTGTTATAGCCCTACCATGGATTAGAGTGTCCAACCGTAGAGTAGTTCAGAGTAGTATCATTAAGAGACGATATTTATATGAGAGAGTGTTCACTAGTAAAAGTATGATCCCTAGGCCTTGTTTCTAAACATTGAAACACCGTCTACAACTAGATCTGTTGCATGTTTGCTTGCTTCTAGTCTTTTCCTCCCCATCAAGCTCTTTTCTAGCACCGTTGTCTTATAATCATCCATATCACTTGTATTTCACTATCTCTTCGCTGAACTAGTGCACCTATACACCTGAAAAGTGTATTGGGTGTGTTGGGGACACAAGAAACTTCTTGTATCTTGATTGCAGGGTTGCTTGAGAGGGATACCTTTGACCACTTCCTCCCTGAGTTCTATAAACCTTGGGTGATCCACTTAAGGGAAACTTGCTAGTGTTCTACAAACCTATGCACTTGGAGGCCCAACAACTGTCTACAAGAATAGAAGTACATAGAAATCAAGTTCTTTTCTGGCGCCATTGCCAGGGAGGTAAGGTAAAAGGTACTCACATCCTACGGTGTGAGTTCTCTAAGGTATTTCCTTTAGCTTCTGCAATTTTGTCTTTTCGTTTCTTGTTTTCACTAGTTTGGCTCAATGGAAAACAACAACAAAATTAGAGAGCTTTATAGTGTTTATCTTGAGTTAGGACATGAAGTGTTTGAAGAGAAAATTAAAAAACCTATGGTGCTTTATTTGCATGCTAATAGCAATGTTATTAGTATGAATTCTTTGGACACCATTATTGCTAATGCTATGGAAATGTATAAGCTTGGTGAAGCTAGTTTTTATTAAAATGATCTTTTTAGTTCCCCAGCTTTGGAACAGAGCTATTCTATTGCTTATGATGATACCAAACCTCCAATTTATTATGATTACAATGATGAATATGATATTTTAAGTCCACCTACTATTGAGGAGAAAATTAGTTATGATTACAATATGCCTCCTATATTTGATGATTATGGTTATGAGAATAATAATGATAGCTATTTTGTTGAATTTGCTCCCACTACAATTAATAAGAATGACTATGCTTATGTGGAGAGTAATAATTATTTTATGCATGTAGCTCATGATAAGAATGTTTGATGTGATAGTTATATTGTTAACTTTATTCATGTTGCTATTGAAAGTTATTATGAGAGAGGGAAACATCGTCTTATGCATCTCAAAATATTAAGTTTCCCCTCTTTATGTTGAAAGTCTTGAAGTTGCACTTGTTTTGCCTTCCTATGCTTGTTGCTTTGTGCTTTCATGACTTGTTTCTTTACAAAATTATTTTTCATAGGAAGTGGATTAGACTTAAATATGTTTTGAATTTTCTTCTTGATGCTCTCTTTTACTTCAATTCATATTTCTTATGTGAGCATCTTCTCAAACTATAAAGCCTAACTTAAAGGCGTTAAAGAAAATTACTTGTTGGGAGATAACCCAAGAGTTTTCTTGAGTCTTGTAAGTTATTACTTCAGTAATGACCTCTCGTTATCCTTTTTGTTTGCTTTGTGTGCCAAGAATAACCTCTAATGTGAGGGAAGTAAGATTTGGGGACTTGCTGTCCTAAAACAGATTTTTGTGATCCACCATGAAAATTCATGAGAAATCTTTGTAAGTCAGGTTGAGCTGTAATTTTATGAATAAATCCGCCAGGTTGTTAGCTAACTTTTATTAGTTCAATACTTTTAGATTTGAGCAACATAAGATCTTCGAAAAAATTGGTTTTTACCTGATGGTCTGATTTGACACATTTCTGCCATTATTTGCATTTGCCTCTTTATCGATTTCTTTTTGGGTTCTCTTTGATAAATTGAACTTTTTGAGGGAATTGCTATAGTAGATTGTGTTTTTAATGAAAGTTTTTATGTTTTGAAACTAAACTGAAAGGTTTATTATCTTTTGAATGCACTAATGTTGCTAATGAAGAATTGTGTGAAGTTTTGTATGAAGGAAAATTTTCAGGTGTAAGGGAAGAATGATGTAATAAGATGAAGAATGGACAAAATCTCAAGATTGGGGACGCCACCCCGTGTCACCCCAAGAAATATTCAAGAGGTACAAGCATCAAAGCTTAGGGATGCCCAAGGCATCCCCTTCTTCATCAATAAAAATCCCAGGTCTTTCTAGACACTTCGTTTTTATTGTTTCATGCACAGTTGCATTGTTCTTGGAGCGTCTTAGTTTTATTTTTTGATTTTTTGTTTGCTTAGTTTTCTTTAATAAATTTGGTTGGATCCTAGCACACTTCTGTTGGAGAGAGACACACTCTGTTTTTATTGCTTAGAACACTCTAGTTTTCACTCTTATAGTTCTGTGAGTGTTCACTTTTGATAGCATTGTGTTTAGCTTTAGTTTTCTCATGCTTTCAGCTTAGAACTTTTTAGTTATTCTTTGTGGATTTGTGAGACAAGCTCACTAGTATTTATTGATTATTATCTTTGTGAGTTATTTCAGATAAGTTGGTTGGTGTTGAAAAAGAGTAGAGAGCTTCATGCTTAGGTGGTAGAAAAAGGAGCTTGTTTTGACTATGGCTTAGACTTTATCATGTCATGCTAGATATTGTTTTGACCTTATGCTTAGTGATTATTGTTGTAGCATGACTTGCTTCAAACGATTGAGATTGCTTAATGTGCCTTGAAGGAATCATGTGTTGTTTTAGCATACAAAAGCATAGTATTGTGGTATTCTCCTTTGATGCTTTGTTTGTGTTGACTTGGCACATGCTCAAACCATGTTATGACTATGAACCAGTCACCTTAGCCTCTATGATCATTTAGTTTTTGACTTGTGGTACCACTTTATGCTTTGATTGATAATGTTTTGTCGCTTTGCATGATTATGGCCGTTATTGCTCTTTTAGTTGGTCTCTCCTAGTCTTTTGCTAGCCTCGACTTGTATTGAGTAAGATCTACTCATGCATCCAACTCCCAAGAAACCAAGTGTTCCAAAGAGTCCACTATAGATTCCTATGCATGGTGTGTTACACCATTCCAAGTATATTATTGTTTTATCTATCTTCCAAATTAAACTTGTTATGTGAAAACTTAGTGATTAAAGATCTCATAAACTTGATGGCGCACTTTATTTTTTCTTGCCCCTAAATAAACTTGAACCATTGTGTCATCTATGTTGTATATTCTTGCACTTATTGTAGGGTTCGCATCACAGAAAACAAATTTTTTCCTACAATGGGAACAACTAAGTAACAAGATCTATCTACTAGATACAAGCAACGGGTGGATATACATCGATAGAATACATACCCTCGAAGACCGAATAGCATTAACGAAGTTGTACTCGTGGATGATGTAGTCGAATGCTTGTCGATCTCAAGATCGTGATGAAGTCCATCTGGTCCAGACGGTCCAGCACCATCAAGTCCAGCACCGTAAAGTAGTGGTGCATCCGTGATCGCACACATGTCCGGGTACCCAGACAACCTCCGAGCCCTCGCTCCAGCGAAGCAGCAGACGCAACAAATCCTTCCAGAAAAAGCCACCGGGTACATGTATCTCGATGATCTGATACCATGGGGGAATTCTAAAGGGGGGAGAGATCCTTCACGAGGAGGTGTGAGATAAGTGGAGGGAGTGGGGTGCCTTTTATAGGTAGAGGGGGCAGCCCCCTCCCATGGCGTGGCAGCCATGGAGGTGCCCCCACCTCTTCCACATTCATGTGGGTGGAGCTCCCACTCACATAAATAGCCACCCACTCAAAATTCCACTCACCTCCATTAAATTTCCACCAAATTTAATGCAATATCTCATTAAATAAAACTCTTTTATTTATTTATTCAGAATTTTTTAATTACTTGAATTAACAAACATTCACATAAAACCCCTTGCTAGTATTCAATTTCACATGCAGAACCAGTTTAAGCAATTTCAACCGAAACGATTCCGGTGTCTAGTGAAATAAATTCCTGTGCTTTCCTTTTCTTTCTCTGGCATATCATTTGCTCCGAATGTTGTCGGTATCCCTTAAGTGTGTAACCCTACGGTTCCAGAAAAGGCAGAAAATCAATATTCTTGGAATTGGATGGGACAAAAGCCAATCTTTCTATTTTTACCGGAGCAACACGGAACCACGAAGCAAAGATGGAGGAGGACACCAGGGTGGCCACACCCTAGGTATGAGCGGGCCAGCCCTAGTGGCGCCCATAGGGGGTGTGGGCCCCTTGGCACTCCACCGACCTTGCCCCCTTCGCCTATAAGAAGCCTCCGACCCAAAAACCCTCAATCATCGACCAGAAAGCCACGAAAAGTTCCACGGCGTCGCCGCCACCGAAGGGCAGATTCGGGGGATAGAAAGTCTTTATTCCAGCACCCTTCCAGGACGGGGAAGTGCCCCTGGAGCCATCTCCATGGATCTCCTCCACCATCTCCATCAATGTAACATCCCTAAAATCATGTTTCAAAACTCATGCATATCATCCATGCATCCATGATCATTTAGGGTTCCATTTCAAAACCATTTCAAAAACAGGAGCATCTGATGCTCATTATTTTATGTGAGCAACTATTAAACCAATGCCACTCTCAATTGAAGAGTTTATTTTTTTAAACCAAGCCTTGCTTGCTCTGTTGTTACTTTGTTTGATTGTTGGAGTTTGGTGAAAATTTACAAAACAAATATGATTTAAAAACCATTTCCAAAACTTATTCAAATCAAGTGTTATAGCACTGTCTATTTTGTTCGATCAAAGGGACCAAGCTAGTACAGAGAGACCACATTGTTTTGAATTTGTTTGAATTAGATTTCTGGAAAAATCAATCAGTAAAAGAAAAAGGTAAGAGAAATAGAAAAAAAATGGTGCTAGCGTTTGAGCCCAATAGCAGAAGCAGCCCACTAGCCAGCCCACCTGGGATTTCCCTCTCTCCCTGTTTTTCTCACCGCACCAGCACTACCTAAACAGTCGCTGACGGGTGGACCCTCTCCACGTCGACTCCTTCTTCCCCAAATCCCGCGCACAGACGCCGTCACTTCCCGTTTCTTCCCTAGCCTCTGCCGCGATTTTAATCCACTAAATTGGCGATGAAAGCGTGCGTGATCTCCGCCCCTGCTCCGGCTATAAGATCCCGTCCTCTCTCCGCTCCATTCCCCTCACTCACCAACCACAGAGCGTCGCTAGGCTGTCCACAATCGAGCTCGCGTCGCCGCTGTCCCGAACCACTCCGGCGAGCCATCACGATGAGCTCCGACCGCCCCCCTATCTCTGGTTCAAACAAACGTGACCAGCATGTCCTTGCGCGTTCCCTGATGCCTTTTGTTTGCTTTCTCGTGGCCTAGGTTGCCGTCACCGTTCGTGCCCGAAAACATCAGAACCGTCGCTCGACTCCGAAGATCGATTAAGGTAAAACCCGACCGCCCCTCGACTTCTCCTTGATTCAGTAGTGTTCGCCATAGCCTTGCGCACCCCCTGATACAACTGGTTCATGCTAGGGTGATCCAGAGCGTCGCCAACGTCTTCGTCACCGAGCACCCGACGCTGCGCTCAACTCCGACGAGCTTCCACGGCCACTGCAGCTTGCCCCTGTCCACGCCAACAACCTCTGGAGCTGCCTCGCAACCTTGCGACGCCGGTAAGCATCATCATTGTCCCTAGCCCTTGCTAGATTCGCCGATCCATCGCCGGCAGAGCCGTCGACGCCGTTTGGGCCATTAGCGCCGCCGAGTTGTGGTCAGAGTGATTTGATCCACTGGATCTAGATCCAGTGTTTGAGATTAGAAGCTAGGCGAAGAGGTACGGGCAGATCTGAGCCGCGCGTTTTAGTTAGATCTAACGGTTCGGAAGCGTGATCCTGAGCGAAGCGGTACCATCCAATCAGGAAGCGCCGCGTGGCATGAGTTTCGTTTTAAATTTCTGAATTAGATCTATTAGATGTTTTAAATTTGTTTAATTCATAACTTTTGAATCCCACGTTCAAATTGGACAAATTTTATATCAATGGAATCAGGAGAGAAAATCCTTTCCATTTATGCAATGTGTTTAAAGTTTTGCCTTTGTTAAAATGGTTGTTTTTACAGAAACATGTGTATGCCTATTTTTTGTGTTTAATAATTATTTGGAAAATGTTTTGTTATGCAAATAAAGTTTATTTGGCAAGTTTTGGTCTTGTTTATGTTTAAGTACTGTGCACTTGTCTTGTTTGGTGTAGAAAATCATCACATAGCATATTGCATACATTCATATATTTTTGCTTGTATAAATTGTATATGTGATTTTGTGCCAATATTTTATGTGTAGATTTTGGTGCAAATAGTGATTGTGATTGTGAGGATTGTAGCTACTCTCCAAACTACCAAGGCAAGTGGTGCTTCATGATTTTATTCCTAAGTTTTTCAACTAAGCACTATAAATATTTTGCTAGACTTGCATGAATATTTTGGTCTATATGCTATGCTTGGGAAATCCTAGTAGTTGTAGAATTGCTAGAAATTTCTAAGTTAAGATTCTTATCTATGCCATGCTTAGCCTAGCTAGTAGCAAACAAGGGTGGTTATATATTCTTGCTATGATAAAATATTTCTAAGTCTTTGGACTTGTGTTTTGCTTAATAAAACAACTAAGTGGATGAAACACCTGGGTGGAATGGAAGGAATGGTTTATGTTGAGTGGTTACACAAGGCCCATTTCTATGGTTTACCTTGTGTATCTCACTTGTGGAAAGCCACCCAGGAACAAAGGGATTTGAGATTCCATATGTTAAGAAGCTTCTAGTGCAGCCACTTGGCAATATGGGCTCTGCCTGGATCATATAGGTTGCAATAACTTAGCCATTTGGACAGTTGGTGGTAGTGGGATGATAGGTTGGAGCGCGTCCATTTGGTCTAAGGGAAGGCTTCTGAAAGGTCCTGTCTTGGTGAAAATCAAGTCTTGTGGGGAAAGTGCACAACCTCTGCAGATGGAAGAATCTAAGTACTTAGCCATGTCCCTGGTATTGGACAACTTGAGCATCAAGACATGGAAGCTATCAAGAATCTCCTCATCCCAATTTCTAAGTAAAATCTTGTGGTTGAACAAGGGTGAAGGTACACCAATTTCTATTGGTGGTTCCTTGGGAAAGTTTTTGTCAAAGAAAAACTTAGTGTTTTCAACTAATAGGAAAAACCTATTTTGAGCAAAGCAAGCCTAAGCTACACTTAGCCAAAATGCATATAGTATCTAGACTACCAATATTCTACTAAGGTATCACTTGCCAATACTATTTCAATGTATTGACCCACTGTGGCTGTACCTTGTGATGTTGCAGGTTATTCTGATGGTGATTAGGGGTTATGAGTCTACACTCAACATGCTTGCCTGTGGCACATGAAGATGAAGACTTATTTATCTTATTACTTATTTAAACTCTTGTACTAGGCCTGTGGCCATGGAGTTTGTAAAAGACTATGTTTGTCTCTGGAATGACTTGTAATAATGACCTTTGTTGTTGTGTACTTCATCTTAAACTGTGGATGCTAGCATTGATCCAGGGACTAGCATTGCAATCACAGGGATCCTTTTCCTTTATAAAGGAGGGATCTTACAGATGGTATCAGAGCACTGTGTTGCCTATAGGATTATGACCCTAGGACTGGAAACCACTAAGGAAAAAAAATTAACAACTTCCACACTTGTCTTTTCTTCTCGTAAACTTTTCTAATCTTCTTCCTCATCTCTATTTGTAGATGAACTCCATCAACGAAGCCGTGAAGAAGGGACCACTCATGACTATGACTTTGGAATGTGAGACATAATTCCCCAAGGCTCTCAAGGACCTCATGGTTGCCATGGGAATACATGGTGCAGCTGTGTACAAAGGTTTTCCTGTGATGGATGAAGGAGTTGAGTACTGGTGGGTGCAACTTCACTTGTATAAAAACAAGGAAGACAACCACAAGGACTCAGGATTCTGCATGGTCACCAACTCAGTGATGCACACTACATTCTTTGATTCAGCAAGGGATGCAGCTTGGAAGGCCATCAAAGAACTTGGTGATAGAATCAAGTGCAGAATGCTCAATACCCAGAATGATCTTAAGGAAGAAAAGAAGCATACCCAAGAGTTAGAGGATACCAACCAATGTTTAAGGGAGGACATCATTGACTTAGAAATAGAGTCATGTGATCTAGATAGACAGATTGCCTCTAGGGATGCCCTGTTAGCCAACTTGGCAAGTGAGATGGTATTGTAACGTACTACGTTAGTTGGACCACCACACTTATCATTTTATTTTCCAAATGTTGTTTAAAATAAGTTGAACCTTGGTTGTTGTAATGGTTTTATGTATGCCATGACTTGTGTATTTTGATTTCCAAAGATATGCATGTGATGCCTTGTCTTGTGATTTATCTTTAATTGTGTTGATTCTAACTTTTTCTATCTTATAAAATAGATGCCTAATGTTACTATCAGCACGGCTGAAGAGTTCAAGGGAACTCGTTTTGGCACTCGTATTATTGAGCTCACTAGTATGCTCAATCTCCCACTTCCTTCCATCATGATGCTTCCCCTCACTAAGTTTGAGAGAAAGGACCTTTGGGGCTTCAAGGTTAATCAGCCAGGACGCCAGACTAAGCCAGCCACAGAGGCAATCATCTTTAAGCTCAGGCATGATGACAAGGAAAGAGGCCTAGAGGTAGTCATGCAGGATTTGCTTGGACGTTTGCTTGGGAGACACTCTCGAGAGGTTAGAGGTAGACGTGATGAGGATGGTGAGGCCATTGACTTTGAGGATACTTTGAGAGAGACGGCAGAGCCGATTCGTCTATACCTCCAGGACTTAGAGGTTCTTCTTAGGAACCTAGACACTGATAGGACCAATGTCATGCTTAGCAATGATGAACTCCAGGTGCAGCTTCGTGAGAAGGACAAGCTCTTCGTGGAGCAAGATGAGATAGTCAAGGAGATGGAGGCCAAGTTTGAGAGTCAGGATAGAAAGTTCAAGAGTCAAGAGAAGCGAGTCCAAGATAGGAATAAGAGGATTCGAGACATGACTGCAGAACTAGAGGCCAAGGACTTTGAGCTCGAGCATCAGCAAGGTGTGATTGAGAGGCTTCGTGCACAGAAGAGGGCTCTCAAAGCCAAAATAGAGACCTTGACCACCAATGTCGAGGAATACAAGACCGCGATGGAGAATGCAGGTCTTACACTTCTTGATGAGGAGGTTGATGCAGAGGAGTAGTGATGACTACTCATTTACCATTCATTTACCATGCTTTTGATTATTGAGTCGCAATGACCATCCAACATGTTGATGGCTTGCTATTGGTGTGTTTACTTTTCAGAACTTGTTGTATTTTTTGTTGAACTTTACTACTATGATGCATGATTGTGGTTTGTTATGTGATGTATTGTGCATGTTAGCATCTATGGGTATCTCATTCTTATCCTTATTGAAAACCACAGATGCCTCCCCGACGTGCCAATCCCAACCCCAACAACAACAACATCACCCCTGAGATGCAGCAAACGATGACAGCTCAGACTCAGCTGATGCAAATGATGACTACTTTCATCCAGAATCATAACAACAACAACAACAACAACAATAACAACAACAACAACAACAACAACAACAACAACAACAACAACAACAACAACAACAACAACAATCAGAACAACCCACCGGGTTTTGACATGCTTACCAGGTTCTTGAGACTGAGGCCAGCAAAGTTCTCAGGAACTACTGATCCTATGGTGGACAATGATTGGCTACGCTCTGTGAACAAGGACTTGGTAACCATTGGCTGTACTGATGAAGAGAAGGTCAGATTTGCAGCACACTTGTTGGAAAGACCAGCAGCCACTTGGTGGGATAACTTCCAGATCACCACTCCCATTGTGTATGTGACATGGGCTATCTTTGAAGATGGTTTCCGTACTGCTCACATCTCATCTGGAGTGATGAGTTTGAAGAATAAAGAGTTCCATAACTTGAAGCAGCGCCACCGCAGCGTGGCAGAGTATATTGAGGAGTTCAACAATCTGGCGCGTCATGCACCGGATGAAGTTGACACCGATGCTAAGAGGAAAGAAAAGTTCCTTGAGGGATTGAACGATGAATTGAACCTGAAGTTAGCTGTGGCCTATGTCCCCACATATCAGTCTCTTTGTGACAAGGCTGCCATCTTGGAGAGCAAAATGAAACAAGTTGAAAGCAGGAAGAGAAAGCACTCTGACAAGCACAACTCGGGATCGTCGCACAAGCGTTCCCATTATGATGACGGTGGGAATTCTGGATCCCACAAGCATGGGAAGTTCAACAAGCACCACAACCACAACCGTTATCATGACAACAAGCACCGCCATAGTCATGACAACGATAAGTACAAGAATCACAAGAGTGGATATAAGAGCCACCACAGTGGAAGTGGAAGTGGCAGTGGAAGCCATCCTGTCAAGAAGGATCTTAGTCAGGTTGAATGTTTCAAGTGCAAGAAGATGGGGCATTATGCAAATGAATGCCCAGAAAAGAAAGTTGAAGGACCCAACAAGCCCAACCCTTTTCAAAAGGGACAAGTGAGCCACATCAATGTGGAGGAAATCTATGAGGAACCTGATGCTGTTGCTGGTAAGTTCAAACTCAATTCTATTCCAGCACTTGTTCTTTTTGATACTGGTGCATCACATTCATTCATATCAAAAGAATTTGTTGATAGAAATTGGTTTTCAACTGAAAACATTGGTTGTCCAATAAAAGTAAGTTCTCCTGGTGGAGACATGATTGTAAGTCTTGGATGCCGGGATCTAGTGATATAGTTTGGCAAGCATAAGTTTCCAGTGAGTCTGATAATCCTAGATTCCCAAGGACTGGATGTAATTTTGGGAATGGATTGGATGACCAAGTATGAAGGAGTACTAGATTGTGCCAATCGTACTGTTGCACTCACAACCCCGGAAAAGAAACGGATTAGATTCAAGTCTAGCTTTGAATCAAAAGGAAGTAAGCTAAATTCTCTTAAGGGGGTTAGCATAGACAGTGTGCCAATTGTGAGTGAATATCCAGATGTGTTTCCGGAAGAATTGCCGAGAATTCCACCAGATAGAGATGTGGAATTTTTGATCGATTTGCTACCAGGATCTAGACCAATAGCAAAGAGACCGTACAAGATGTCAGTTGATGAACTGAAAGAACTCAAGAAACAACTTGGAGAACAGTTGCAGAAAGGTTTTATCCAACCAAGTTCTTCATCTTAGGGAGCACCAGTTTTGTTTGTGGAGAATAAAGATAGAAGTCAAAGGTTATGCATAGATTACCATTCACTCAATGAGGTGACTATCAAAAATAAATACCCTTTGCCTAGAATCAATGACTTGTTTGATCAGTTAGAAGGAGCTTATGTGTTCTCAAAGATTGATCTCCGGTCAGGTTATTTCCAGCTCAAGATAAGGGAACAAGACATACATAAGACAGGTTTCACCACAAGGTATGGATTATATGAGTATACTGTGATGCCATTTGGTTTGACCAATGCACCAGCATACTTCATGAATATGATGAACAAGGTGATCATGGAATTTCTTGATAAGTTTGTTGTCGTTTTCATCGATGACATTTTGATCTACTCCAAGAGCAAAGAAGAGCATGAAGGACATTTACGCTTGATACTTGAGAAGCTTAGATAGCATAAGCTGTATGCCAAATTCAGCAAGTGTGAATTTTGGTTAAATGAAGTTGGTTTTCTTGGACACGTTGTGTCAGGAGATGGTGTAGCAGTTGATCCTGCTAAGGTTTCAGCTGTAACTGAATGGTAATCTCCCAAGTCAGTGAAATAGGTTCGTAGTTTCCTTGGCTTAGCAGGTTACTACAGAAGGTTCATTGAGAATTTCTCCAAGGTAGCTAAGCCTATGATAGAATTGCTAAAGAAAGACAAGAAATTTTCTTGGTCTGAAGGTTGTGAACTCAGCTTTCAAGAATTGAAGAAGAGACTAGTGACAACACCAGTCTTATGCTTGCCAGATTTGGAGAAAGATTTCCAAGTGTATTGTGATGCATCTCATCATGTATTAGGTGCAGTACTTATGCAAGAAGGAAAAGTTGTGGCTTATGCCTCAAGACAACTTAAAACTCATGAGGTAAACTACCCTACTCATGATTTAGAGTTAGCCTCTGTTGTCCATGCACTCAAAACATGGAGACATTATCTTTTGGGAAAGCGATGTGAAGTGTTCACAGATCACAAGAGTTTGAAGTATATCTTCACCCAGAAAGAAATTAACATGAGACAAAGAAGATGGATAGAACTCATCAAGGACTATGACTTGAGTTTGCAATACCATCCCGATAAAGCAAATGTTGTAGCGGATGCTCTAAGCCGTAAAGTTTTTGTGAATGGCCTTACTAAGGGAGAATTGACAGCTGATCTGTGTACCCAATTCAGAAATCTCAGATTGGAGATTGTGCCTGAAGGACATTGCATGTCTTTGGATGTTAACCCACTTTGTTGGACAAGATCAAAGAAGCCCAAAAGGCAGATAAGGAAATTGAAGAGATTAAGGAAAAGATTGGCAAGGGAAAATCCAAAGGATTCCATGAAGATCAACAGGGTTCTTTATGTCATGGAAAACGTATCTGTGTTCCACAGGATCCGGAACTTCGGAAAATGATATTACAAGAAGCACACAACTCACCGTATTCCTTTCATCTGGGTAACACCAAAATGTACATGGATATGAAGGAAAGATTTTGGTGGAATAATCTCAAGAAGGACATCGCCAAACATATTGATTTGTGTGATGTATGTAGTAGAGTGAAAGCGGAACATCAAAAACCAGCAGGATTGTTACAACCACTACCTATTCCTGATTGGAAGTGGGACAAGATTGGTATGGATTTCATCACCGGATTGCCAAGGACCCGGTCAGGATATGATTCTATTTGGGTAGTAGTGGATCGCCTAACTAAAGTGGCTCATTTCATACCCGTGAAGACAACCTATACAAGTGCTAAGTTAGCCAAGATCTATATGAGTAGAATTGTATGTCTACATGGTGTACCCAAGAGTATTGTGTCTGATAGGGAAACACAATTCACTTCTCATTTTTGGAGACAACTACATGAGTCATTGGGAACGATCTTGGAATTCAGCACTGCATTTCATCCTCAGACTGATGGACAGACAGAAAGGACCAATCAGATTCTTGAAGATATGTTGAGGGCATGTGCTCTAGACTACGGAGCCAGTTGGGATGAAAGTCTACCTTACGCGGAATTCTCTTACAATAACAGCTATCAAGACAGTATTGAGATGGCACCATTTGAGTTTCTCTATGGGAGAAAGTGTACCACCCCATTGCTATGGAATGGTGTGGGAGAAAGAAGTTTGTTCGGACCAGAACTAATCAAAGAGGCTGAAGAGAAAGTCAAGCTAGTTAAGGACAGACTAAAGATAGCACAATCCCGACAAAAGAGCTACGCAGATCCTAAGCATAGAGAAGTCACCTATGAAGTAGGTGATAGAGCTTATCTTAGAGTGTCACCACTTCGTGGAGTGAAGAGGTTTGGTGTCAAAGGTAAATTGGCCCCAAGATATGTTGGACCATTCAAGATTCTGAGTCGTAAAGGAGAAGTAGCTTATGAGATTGAATTGCCAGAGTCCTTGTCTGCTGTTCACAATGTGTTTCATGTGAGTCAACTTAAGAAATGTCATCTAGAAATGGAAGAGACTTCTTTGAAGGATACTATACCTTTGGAAGAGGTCCAATTGGAAAGTGATATTACTTATGAGGAGAAGCCTATAAAGATTCTTGAGACTGCAGAAAGAGTTACTCAGACTAAGACTATCAAATTCTGCAAAGTTCAATGGAACCATCATTCCGAAGAAGAAGCAACATGGGAAAGAGAAGATGATCTTCGGAAAGACCACCCTCACCTATTTGCTAGCCAATCCGAATCTCGAGGGCGAGATTCACCTTAACGGGTTAGATTTGTAACATCCCTAAAATCATATTTAAAAACTCATGCATATCATCCATGCATCCATGATCATTTAGGGTTCCATTTCAAAACCATTTCAAAAACAGGAGCATCTGATGCTCATTATTTTATGTGAGCAACTATTAAACCAATGCCACTCTCAATTGAAGAGTTTATTTGTTTTAAACCAAGCCTTGCTTGCTCTCTTGTTTGATTGTTGGAGTTTGCTAAAAATTTACAAAACAAATATGATTTAAAAACCATTTCCAAAACTTATTCAAATCAAGTGCTATAGCACTGTTTATTTTGTTCAATCAAAGGGACCAAGCTAGTACAGAGATACCACATGGTTTTATGCCCAAAAATATGAAGGTTACACTCTACAAAAATCCAGAAAAGATTTGAATTCGAATTGTTTTGAATTTGTTTGAATTAGATTTCTGGAAAAATCAATCAGTAAAAGAAAAAGATAAGAGAAATAGAAAAAACCGGCGCTAGCATTTGAGCCCAATAGCAGAAGCAGCCCACTAGCCAGCCCACCCGGGATTTCCCTCTCTCCCTGTTTTTCTCACCGCACCCGCACTACCTAAATAGTCGCTGACGGGTGGACCCTCTCCACGTCGACTCCTTCTTCCCCAAATCCCGCGCACAGACGCCGTCGCCGCCCGTTTCTTCCCTCGCCTCTACCGCGATTTTAATCCACTTAATTGGCGATGAATGCGTGCGTGATCTCCGCCCCTGCTCCGGCTATAAGATCCCCTCCTCTCTCAGCTCCATTCCCCTTACTCACCAACCACAGAGCGCCGCTAGGCTGTCCACAATCGAGCTCGCGCCGCCGTTGTCCCGAACCACTCCGGCGAGCCATCACGGTGAGCTTCGACCGCCCCCCTGTCTCTGGTTCAAACAAACGTGACCAGCATGTCCTTGCGCGTTCCTGATGCCTTTTGTTTACTTTCTCGTGGCCCAGGTTGCCGCCACCGTTCGTGCCCGCAAACATCAGAACAGTCACTCGACTCCGACGAGCGATTGAGGTAAAACCCGACCGCCCCTCGACTTCTCCTTGATCCAGTAGTGTTCGTCGTAGCCTTGCGCACCCCCTGATACAACTGGTTCATGCTAGGGTGATCCAGAGCATCGCCAACGTCTTCGTCACCGAGCAACCGACGCTGCGCTCAACTCCGACGAGCTCCCACGGCCACTGCAGCTTGCCCCTGTCCACGCCAACAACCTCTGGAGCTTCCTCGCAACCTTGCGACACCGGTAAGCATCATCACTGTCCCTAGCCCTTGCTACATTCGCCGATCCATTGCCGGCAGAGCCATCGCCGCCGTTTGGGCCATTTGCGCCGCCGAGTTGTGGTCAGAGTGATTTGATCCACTCGATCTAGATCCAGTGGTTGAGATTAGAAGCTAGGCGAAGAGGTATGGGCAGATCTGAGCCGCGCGTTTTAGTTAGATCTAACGGTTCGGAAGCGTGATCTGAGCGAAGCGGTACAATCCAATCAGGAAGCGCCGCGTGGCATGAGTTTCGTTTTAAATTTCTGAATTAGATCTATTAGATGTTTTAAACTTGTTTAATTCATAACTTTTGAATCCCATGTTCAAATTTGACAAATTTTATATCAATGGAATCAGGAGAGAAAATCCTTTCCATTTATGCAATGTGTTTAAAGTTTTGCCTCTGTTAAAATGGTTGTTTTTACAAAAACATGTGTAGGCCTATTTTTTTGTGTTTAATAATTATTTGGAAAATGTTTTGCTATGCAAATAAAGTTTATTTGGCAAGTTTTGGTATTGTTTATGTATAAGTACTGTGCACTTGTCTTGTTTGGTGTAGAAAATCATCACATAGCATATTGCATACATTCATATATTTTTGCTTGTATAAATTGTATATGTGATTTTGTGCCAATATTTTATGTGTAGATTTTGGTGCAAATAGTGATTGTGATTGTGAGGATTGTAGCTACTCTCCAAACTACCAAAGCAAGTGGTACTTCATGATTTTATTCCTAAGTTTTTCAACTAAGCAGTAGAAATATTTTGCTAGACTTGCATGAATAGTTCGGTCTATATGCTATGCTTGGGAAATCCTAGTAGTTATAGAATTGCTAGAAATTTCGAGGTTAAGATGCTTATCTATGCCATGCTTAGCCTAGCTAGTAGAAAACAAGGGTGGTTATATATTCATGCTATGATAAAATATTTCTAAGTCTTTGGACTTGTGTTTTGCTTAATAAAACAACTAAGTGAATGAAACACCTGGGTGGAATGGAAGGAATGGTTTATGTTGAGTGGTTACACAAGACCCATTTCTATGTTTTACCTTGTGTATCTCACTTGTGGAAAGCCACCCAGGAACAAAGGGATTTGAGATGCCATATGTTAAGAAGCTTCTAGTGCATCCACTTGGCAATATGCGCTCTGCCTCGATCATATAGATTGCAATAACTTAGCCATTTGGACATTTTGTGGTAGTGGGATGATAGGTTGGAGCGCGTCCATTTGGTCTAAGGGAAGGCTTCTGAAAGGTCCTGTCTTGGTGAAAATCAAGTCTTGTGGGGAAAGTGCACAACCTCTGCAGATGGAAGAATCTAAGTACTTAGCCATGTCCCTGGTATTGGACAACTTGAGCATCAAGACATGGAAGCTATCAAGAATCTCCTCATCCCAATTTCTAAGTAAAAACTTGTGGTTGAACAAGGGTGAAGGTACACCAATTTCTATTGGTGGTTCCTTGGGAAAGTTTTTGTCAAAGAAAAACTTAGTGTTTTCAACTAGTAGGAAAAACCTATTTTGAGCAAAGCAAGCCTAAGCTACACTTAGACAAAATGCATATAGTATCTAGACTACCAACATTCTACTAAGGTATCACTTGCCAATACTATTCCAATGTATTGACCCACTGTGGCTGTAACTTGTGATGTTGCAGGTTATTCTGATGATGATTAGGGGTTATGAGTCTACACTCAACATGCTTGCTTGTGGCACATGAAGATGAAGACTTATTTATCTTATTACTTATTTAAACTCTTGTACTAGGCCTGTGGCCATGGAGTTTGTAAAAGACGATGTTTGTCTCTGGAATGACTTGTAATAATGACCTTTGTTTCTGTGTACTTCATATTAAACTGTGGATGCTAGCATTGATCCAGGGACTAGCATTTCAATCACATGGATCCTTTTCCTTTATAAAGGAGGGATCTTACAATCGATCTCCACCACCATCTCCATCGATCTCCATCGCCATATTCATTATTGTTGCTGATTCCCATGATGAGGAGGGAGTAGTTCTTCTTCGAGGCTAAGGGTTCTACCGGTAGATATGTGTTCATATCTCTCTCTATGCATTGTCATATTGTGATCATGAGCATTGTAATCTAGTAGATCTACCTTGCTACTCAAGTGCTTCAATAGATCTCTGCAGGCTGTGGTGGCACTTAGGCTAGAGTTCATAAATTATTATCATGAGTATATTTTAAGTTGGTTGTCTCTATGAAATTGTGGTGTTTGTTGGAACCATCTAGCGCTCAAGGTGACAGTGTGGGGTTATCTAGATGGGTAAGGCGGACTTTGAGATGTGTTGTTATATCCCTACCATGGATTAGAGTGTCCAACCGGAGAGTAGTTCAGAGTAGTATCATTAAGAGAAGATATTTATATGAGAGAGTGTTCACTAGTGAAAGTATGATCACTAGGCCTTGTTTCTAAACATTCAAACACCGTTTACAACTAGATCGGTTGCATGTTTGCTTGCTTCCAGTCTTTTACTATCCATCAAGCTCTTTTCTGGCACCGTTGTCTTATAATCATCCATACCACTTGTATTTCACTATCTCTTTGCCAAACTAGTGCACTTATACACCTGGCAAGTGTATTGGGTGTGTTGGGGACACAAGAGACTTCTTGTATCTTGATTGCAGGGTTGCTTGAGAGGGATACCTTTGACCACTTCCTCCCTGAGTTCGATAAACCTTGGGTGATCCACTTAAGGGAAACTTGTTGCTGTTCTACAAACCTATGCACTTGGAGGCCCAACAACTGTCTACAAGAATAGAAGTGCATAGACATCAACCTCCCTCGACTTCTTTGACGAGGACAAAGAACACTGGAAGAGGGAGTTGAAGGCACTCGAGTTGAAGATTGAAGAAATAAACAAGGAGACATCGAGGACGCCTAGGCATCTTTGGTGGCTGCCTGTTTATCTTGATAAACTCAATGAAGATATCAAGCAAACCACTGAAGCAGGTTTTACTATGAGTCTCAAGGTGATAAAAACCCTCCAAAGCAACAATGAGATAATTAAAGAACAAGTGAAAGTGATGGAGAAGAATAACCTTCTCTACAAGTTGCGCGTTAAGGAACTGGAGGCCATCAATCAATCCCTATGCCTCTGGCTGGCTCATGAAGAGAAGATACCACGTGCCATGGCACCACAATTACCTTCAAAAAGCACAATATCGAATAATCGCAAGGGATTATTTGATCCCACATGGCTTGATTCCAAGATTGGGGAGATCTTTAAGACCTTGTAATCTATCATACAAGTTTTTATTTATATTCTAGTTTTGCATTAGTTCGAGCTCATAAATAAAGTTTGCATCATTATATTCCCTACAGGAATAGTTGATCCCTATTATGAAGCTCTGAGTATTATAATATATGGAGCATTATTGAGTTTGAGTTTTCCCTATTGGATATATGAATGACTTGAGTATGATTTTACTTGCACTTGATGATAGCAATAGGAGTCTTCCACACCATTGGTATTAATGGAACATATAAAGATAGTTTGATCAACATGTTGTAGGACAATGGTTTGATTTACAAAAAGGAGAAACTATCTAGTTAATTAAGATAAAAAGAAAAACCTTGAACAAAGGAGAAAATATAAGTGCTATCAAAAAGAGTGAGAATAAGTTTGAGGTAGAATACTCGAGTTATAAAGATGCCTCATATATGTTTGGAATTTGATAATTGAGATCATTACACTTTGAAATTCCTACATGAAGCGGATTATATGGCTAGCTCCTTTGCACAGCACTTAAACAAAAGTGTGAGAACAAATATATATAAAAAGAAGAAAAAGAAAGATGAAGAAAAAGAGCGAATGTGCAAAGAGAAAATACGAATATACCACTATATTGTAGTAAGACAAAGAGACGTTTGAGATTTTGAATCCCAAGTGAATATGTTAATCCTAAAAACACTTGGGACTAACACACTAACTCATTCGGTTGAACCGAATACTTTTACATCATGATGAGAATAATATTTTATGAACTATTAATTGCTAAGGTGTGGAAGCCTGCTAATATTATTCGGATGGTTCGAGTAAGTACTATTCATGAACTCATTTATATGTATCCTTTATGATAAACATATGCTGCAACTGCCTCATTTATTTTATCTACTCAACTTCATGAATATGAGGATCACATCCATTAAGCTAAACTTGATCGGGACGAGCAAGAGTCTAAGCTTGGGGAGTTGATGAGTGCATATTTGCATCATGTTTTACATTGTTATTTTGCATTGTAGATATAGGATCTTGGTATTTTATGGCGTTGATACGTCCAATTTGCATCACCATTATATATCATAATTTTCCTCTATTCATTGATATATGTATTATTATGAGGTGTTACTTATGTATTTTCCTCTATTTTTGCATGTTGTATGATTCTTGGAGGATGGACTGCCAGAGTCAGGATTCTGATGGAAAAAAGAGGTGTTTTGATGTAATTTCGCGAAGATCATAAAAATACCAGAAAAATATTGGAAAATTATATTTTCCCAGAAGAAGAAGGAAGCCATAAGGGGAGGCGTAGCTAGGCCACAGGGGTCCCACCCCCCCCCCCCTAGGCACGGGTCCTCCTAGGCTGCGCCTAGGGCAGGTGTGGCCCACCTGGCCAGCCTCCGACTCCGCCCTCTCTCCTATATCTTCCTCTCAGAACCCTAATACCAAGGGAGCGACCACAGAAAGATTTCCGCTGCCTCTGCGGGGTGGAAAACACCGAGAGAGAAAGATGTCATGGTATTGCCGACGAGTATGCCATGGATGGGTCCTCACAGTGCATGTTTAGAGACGCGGGGGAAGGCGGACGGTTGACGGGTACGAGGTAACACAGCTTACCCAGGTTCAGATCCCACAACGGTGGCGGAATCCTAATCCTGCTATACATCACTATAATGGCAATACGCCGAGTTACAGAGATAGGTTCGTTGTGCGAGGTTCTATGAAGTTGCCTATGATCATCTGAGATCGTCTAAAGTTGTTGTGCCCTAAAGGCTCCCATAGGCCCGACTTATATAGTCGCCAGGTCCTAGGGTTACAGGGAAAAGTCCTAGCCGTACAGGTTACAGAGTCCTGTACCGTCTATTACTAGTCTAGCGTGTCTTGTACTCCAAGGCTCCGGGTATGTCGATGACTCCTTTGTAGCCTTCCTTTATCCGGCATGGGCCTCCCTTTTGGATCCATCTAACTGGTCCGCCCAGCAGACCATGGGCCATGCTACCAACTGTGGGCCACCCGGGTTATCCGGATAAGAGACATCCTATGAGGATACCCATATAGCATATCACCAACAGTAGCCCCCGGAGAACTCCGAGATCTTGCACCGTCTCGCCTCTTCACGTTGAATGCTCCGTCTAGATGGATGTCGGCAAATCTTCAAGCACCATCTTGTAGTCCTCCCAAAGAACCCTGCAAGGTTTTCTCCGTCTTCAATTCGTAAGTCGGAGAATTGCTGAATCTTCCATCGTACTCTTCCGTAGCCGGACTGGATCCGTCCATGCCGAAATCTTCTGATGTGATGGTTCATCTGTCTATGATAGCTAGGGCGACATAGACATAGGTCAGCAACGCCTCGTAACTCACACATGCAGAGAACGCAATCATGTCAATTTTTCCCGAGCGAGCAATACGAACCGTTGGCGGCGACGGTTGGTACGTGGCGAAATTTCCGTGCACGTCTCCGCACACGTCGTCTACGCGGCAACCATTCGATCAAGCTGCACGGATCTTGATGCCGGAGACCATAAATAGTAACTGTGGTGGAAAATTTACTTTTTCACCTCATTCTCCCCTGCATCGTCTTCTTCCTCCAGTCAGCGCCTCCTCGAGCTCTCCGCGCAACGTGCGAAAAACCCTAGCTCTCCAATCTTTCCCAGTCACCATCGAACACACCCAATGGCCAGCAGCAGCTCCTCCCCTTCGATGACGGCGTCAGGCCCCAGAGGGCCTGGTCATCCCCAAGTCCACGGTGGTCGAGGCCACCGGCGGTGACCATAATCCGGCAGCGCTGGAGCTGCTGGAGGAGGAGTACGACTCGCACAAGGGCGACTGGCGTGGTTCGGATATCACGGACCGCGACATCAAAGAGCTGATCAACGAGGGTTACCTCCCCGTGACAGAGGGGCTCGCCTGGCGGGCGGCACCGGCCGGCGAGGTCACACCTTCTCCTCAAGCCGGAGAAAAGGTGCACCTCAAAGCACAGATGGTACGCGACGTCTCCCTTCCCATCTCCAACTTTTTCCTTGCTGTCCTGAATCATTACTGAGTACATCCACAGAACCTCTCCCCCAATAGCATCTTAGCGCTCAGCAATTACGTGGCGCTCTACGAGGGTTATTTAGGAATTAGGCCTAGGATAGATCTCTTCATGTACTTCTTTACCATCAAGAGTGAAGCCAGAGCCGGCAAGGACGAGCTTAGGAATTGTGGAACCATTAGTTTTAAGATCCGGCCTGGCCGGCGCTTCCCTGACATCGTCGGCCATGAATCTAGCAAGAATTGGCAGCGGACGTACTTCTACGGCCCCGATATCCCTCTGGCTGGCTGAGAAGTCACGTACCCGGACTTTGTCGATGGAGCAGCCGCCGAAGCCTCGACATGGAGATCCCAGGCCTCCCTTCCCTCCGACATTGATGCTTCTCGTGCTATAAGTAGGATAGAGTGGTTCGTAGAGACGGGTTTGACCGGTTTGGACCTAGCCATGTGCTGGTTCATCAGGCGGATCCAGCCTCTACAGCATCGCTTGAAGCTGATGCACGAGTATTCCAACGATAGAAGGGATAGCCTCCGCATCTCCGAGGATAACTTCTCGAGTGACTCCATCAAGCTTCGCCTCAAGGACATCGTCAAGGTGAAGGACAGGAAGCGTGGCTTCACCATCACCTATGACATGTTCATAGAGAGCAAGTCCCCAAAGGTAACTGTTTATTTTCCGTGTATGACATATACTCCAGTTCTTCCGTCTAGCCATTACCATCTCATCTAACACGGTGGTTCTTCACTTTAATAGCTTAGCGACATATATTAGGATAGCATGGCTCCTCAAATCTATGATCCAAAGATGAAGGAAGTCACCGTCTTGTCCGACGACAATGCTCCGTTGGCTCAAAAGCGGAAGAGCTCCACCTCTGACGCTGCCGACGGAGGCAAAAGAAGAAGATGGAGGGTGGATCCTCCAAGAAGACTGCCGCCGCCCTGGAGGCAGAGAAAAGAAAGGTTAAGGGATCCCTTTTGCTAAAGCACCCCCTCTTGTGCAAGCTTCTTTCTCTCCGACATTGTCCATTTGTATGTCTTGTTCCCATACTTATGCATTTTGCACGTTTCAGGAAGAAAGCCACGACCAGCTTGAAGAAGACCTCCAAAACTTTGGGGGATTCTAGAACCATCAAGGATATGATGCATCGCGATGTATCTCCCGCCATCGCCCCTGTCACTCCCATCGTCCAGCCTTTGTCCGCTCCGACAAGCTCTCAAGCTAAAGAAGCAACCGACCCTTCTGCCATGGAAGTGGACTCAGGCGCCTCCACAGAGCTCGCTGTTGTCGGCGAATAGGCGACGTAGGAGAGTGCCGCACACCAAATGGTTGAAGCTTCGGCTAAGGATGCCATGGGTAGCGGTAAGGCGGTGTTGGAAGGTGGTACATCTACCGAAGGCGGCGCCCCCGCACCCAAGAAAACCATAGAGTTTCCGAAGATAGTCCATCTGGTACTTACGCCGGGTAGCACTTCTCTGGTTCCTGGTGCGGCGCCGACATATCCAACGTGCGGTCTCGAGGAGCTTCTCCGGCAAGCAGAAATCTTGCAAGGAAACAGTGTATCCTTCGGCAAGCTGATGGCTGAGAGTGCTGCCAACCTCAAGATCATTGCACTTGTAAGTTATATTTGCCTTTTTTGCATTTCATATGAATATCACATTGTAGCCCTCGAGGATTTAGACAGAAAACCATAGGTCTTTGCGTCTAAATGCTCTAAGAGTGACTAAGCTAGAAAATTTATCACTGTAGCCCCTAGGCATATAGGTTGAATGAATTATTCTGATTAGATGCTTTAAGAGTAGCATACGCAGTGTTTATAAATTTCGATACTGTATCCCCCAAGCTTTTAGTTGTAACTAAATTAGTTCTGACTAGATGCTTAAAGCAAAGCATACGTCCGAGTTAAAAACTTTATACTGTAGCCCCCAAGCTTCTAATAAAAAACTGAATTAGTTCCAACTATATGCTTAAAGAAAGACTACTCATATTGCTAAGTTAAAAAACTCTCGTTGTAGCCCCCGAGCGTCTAGGTGGAAATTTTCCGGCTAGATGCTCCAAGTAGACCAAACAACGTTTAACTTTATTCTTTCCATAGAATGAGAATGCTCGGAGGGGCATGGCCAACGACAAGTACCAGAAGATGCACGCTGATTTGGAAGCCAAAAAGGGTAAAACTGCCTTCTTGAAGGAACAGATCATCAAGAGCAAGCATCTGTTTTTCCTTACTTTTTCTGCACTTCGGCCTGGTCTTGTGCCAACATTCTCCGAGTACTCACTGTGTACTTTTCTTTCTTTGACTTGCAGAAACCATTTCCAAGGCTAAGGATATTGTCAAGCAATCCAAGCATATTCAGCAGCTGGATAGCAAGAACAAGATCCTTAAGAAGGAGAGGGAGGAGATGCTGAAAATGCATGAAGACTCGTTGAAAGCCCTTCAGGAATCCGCCACTGAGGATATGAACCGCTTGAAGGAGGAAATCGCGATCTTAAAAGATCAGAAGAAAGTTGTCGATGAGCAAAATCAACGCCATCATGAAGCGTATAAGATCCTCCAACAAGAACGGGACTCCATGGAGGATACTCTCTGGCGGGCTGAGGCCAGCATCTTCAGTAAGTGATTCTCCGTCTTGGATTTCTGTAGTCTAGATACTCTGAATTTTTGAACTCATGCTCTCCTTTGTCGGGAATTCGCAGCTCCTATGGGTTTAACCCGGTCGCCTCCTCCGCCAAAGGAATGCATGGTCCTTGCCAACAACTTTATCAACACTGCCATCGCGCAGACCAAAGAGATTGCCAAGTCCCTCCAGATTAACATCAAGGCGTCGGACTCTATGGCGAAGTTCTCGGAGATCCTGCGCCGAGCCCCCGAGCATATCTCAAGCTGGAAAGCTTCATGTGCACGGGCTGGCGCCAGGATGGCATTGTCAATGGTGAAGGCACACTACGAGAATGCCGACATCGACACGGTAACCTCCGGTATCCCCGACATAGATGACGAAGGCCAAAAGATAAACCATGAATCTATCTTGGCGTCGCTCACGGGTTATGACACCAGAGTTGCCGAGTTAGTCGACATTAACGTCTTTGTTCCCATGAAAACCATTAAAGACAAAGTCCAAAGCTCCTCCGAGTCCCTCAATACTACCGACTTCGAGGGAGGTGACTCTCCTGCTGCCGATGATGTTGCTTCTAAGTCGCCTGCGAAAGAGGAATAAAAACAACTTGTAATATTTGTTTCCTCTGTAACGTGTTATGCGGAAAAAACTATGTGTTAAATTAAGGCAGAAAACAATGGTGTATCTCCTGCTACTTAAGAACTATTTCCAACATGTATATATTTTTAAGCAAGTGCTAGCTTATCCATTACTTTCGTTTTTATGCTTGACTTTTCATGAGTCGGAAGACTCGTTGTCGGAACCATGCGCTCAGGTGATGATGCCTAATGGCACCGTCAATAACCTTAGCACAAAATCGCCGACAATAAGTGTCGAAAGTCACTACTCCAGAATCCACATAAAAACGACAAAGAACGTGTAGACCAGAAAACTTAAGCTAACGCCCATAAGCGGAATTTTCACAAGTGCAATTGCAAAGCTTGTGCATAAAGGTTTTATAAGATCCAAAAAATGAACACTAAAGGAGGTAAAAGACTGAGAAATATGAGTAAACCAAAGAGCTTTATTTCATTGATCATATAAGAGGTACACAATTAGATAAAAAAATGCTAAGTGTAGAAAGGACGTAGCTGTGCTATGTTCCATGGCCGATCAAGCTCTGGGTAGTCATCATCCGGGTCACGTCGCTTACGCTTGTGATCCTTGTTGGGTCTATCCTTCAGTTCACGATTGTCAACGAGGTAGTAAGACCCATTGAGCAGCGCCTTGCTTATGATGAACGGTCCTTCCCATGGCGGGGATAATTTGTGTGACTTCTTCTGCTTAAGTCAGAGCACCAGGTCCCCCTCTTTAAACGAGTGATGCCTAACGCGGCGACTATGGTAGATGCGTAGCTTCTGTTGGTAGATGGCGGATCTTTGGCATGCCAAAATGCGCTCCTCCTCGATAAGGTCCACATCTAGGCGTCTGGATTCTTCAGCATCATCTTCGTCGTAGGCAGCAACCCTTGGTGCATCGTGAAGTATGTCGGAAGGTAGGATGGCTTCTGCTCCATATATCATGAAGTAAGGGGTGTAGCCGGTGGATCTGTTGGGTGTAGTTCGTAAACTCCACAACACCGATGGAAATTCTTCTGTGCAGGCTCCAGCTGCTCTATGTAGCGGTGCCTCAAGACGTGGCTTTATTCCCTGCAGAATTAATCCATTGGCTCGCTCAACCTGACCATTGGATTGTGGATGTGCCACAGATACAATGTCAAGTCGGATGCCCTTCTCCCAACAATATGCGTCCACTTCTCCGAGTGACAAGTTGCTACCGTTGTCGGTGATAATGCTATGTGGGAGACCAAATCTCACCACTAGATCCTGGACAAAACTGAGGGCAGTTACCCCATCAAGCTTTCTAATGGGTTTAGCTTCTATCCATTTAGTGAATTTATCAACTGCTACTAGAAGATGTGTAAACCCACATGGTGCCGTTTGTAATGGTCCCACCATGTCTAGCTCCCGGATTGCAAACGGCCAAGTTATTGGTATTGTTCGCAATTCTTCAGCAGGAACATGTGGTTGTCGGGCATAATACTGGCATCCCATGCATGTCTCAACCAGCTTGTCGGCGTCCGCCTTCGCGGTCAGCCAGTAGAATCCTTGCCGGAAGGCTTTCGTGACCAACGATCGAGGACCGGCGTGATGCCCGCAATCTCCGAGATGGATTTCGCGTAGGATTTCAATAACTTCTTGCCGGGAAACACACTTAAGGTATACACCAATAGTGCTCCTTTTGTAGAGCTGTCCATTGATTATGGTATAGCCCTTCGCTCGATATACTATTTGCCGTCTTTCGACTTTGTCGTCGGGCAAAGTTCCGTGTTCGAGATATTCCATGAATGGATTTGTCCAAGCCGGAGGGACCTTTGCCACCATGTGGACGAAAGAGTCAACTCTATTCGGGTTGTCGATGTCTGCTCCCTTCACGGATGGTGTCCGTAGATGCTCTAGGAAAACTCCTGGCAGAATTCGTTTGCGCCCTGATCCAAGCTTAGACAGCAGATTAGCCGCCTCGTTTTGCTCCCTAGGTACATACTTGACCTCGTAGCCCAAGAAGCTCTTGGCTATCTCGTCCACTTCGTCTCGATATGCCTCCATCATAGGGTTCCATGCATTCTAGGTGCCAGCCACCTGCTGGGCAACCAAGTCGGAATATCCACAGCAAACTATACGCTTGATGCCAATATCCTTGGCTACGCGTAATCCGTGAATGAGTGCTTCATACTCCGCCATGTTGTTCGTAGCCTCGAAGTGGATCTACAGAACATAGTGTATTTTGTCGCTAGTTGGTGACTGTTGCAGTACACCAGCCCCCGAGCCGTTGAGCAGCTTTGATCCCTCAAAGTGCATCACGCAGTATTCTGGTTCCGGCAATGGGGTAGCATCTGGCATCTCCGTCCGATCTGCAATAAAATCCGCCAAGGCTTGTGACTTGATAGCGTCGTGTCTCTTGTAGGTGATCTCGAAGGCGGCAAGTTTAATGCCCCACTTTGCAACCCTTCCTGTAGCGTCGCTGTTGTTGATGATGTCGGACAGTGGAGTCTTGCTCACCACAGTGATTGGGTGCTCCTGGAAATAGTGCCTTAGCTTCCGAGAAGCAAGGAATACTCCATAAGCTATCTTCTGGTAGTGCGGGTAACGCTGCTTGGACTCCGTCAAGACCTCACTTACATAGTAAACTGGTCGTTGAACTCCGTGCTCATAGCCTGGTTCCTTCCGCTCTACCACGACGACGATGCTGATTACCCGGTTGGTTGCCGCCATGTAAATTAACATCGGCTCTCCAGGCTCGGGTGCTGCAAGGATGGGCGCTGAGGAAAGAATCTCCTTGAGCTACTTCAATGTTGCATCTGCTTCGTCCGTCCACGTGAATTTGTCCGCCTTCTTCAGCAACTTGTACAGCGGTAGAGCCTTCTCTCCAAGTCGGTTGACGAACCGACTAACTGCTGCAAAACACAACCTATTAGTCGTTGTATGTCCTTTAGGCATGTCGAACGGTTTATGTTTAAGATGGCCTTGATTTTCTCCGGTTTGACCTCGATTCCACGCTGGGAAACGATGAAGCCCAACAATTTGCCGGCTGGAACCCCGAAGACACACTTCTTAGGGTTAAGCATCATGTTGTATTTCCGGAGATTATCAAAGGTTTCTTTTAAGTCGAAGATTAAGTCATTTGACTTTTTAGACATCACCGCTATATCGTCCAAATAGGCGTGAATGTTCCGACCAATTTGATCGTGTAGGCAACATTGCATTGTCCGCTGGTACGTAGCACTGCGTTTTTTAGCCCAAAGGGCATCGTAACATAGCAAAACGTGTTGTAGGGAGTAGTGAACGAAGTGGCCAATTGGTCCGACTTCCTCATCTTGATCTGGTGGTATCCTGAGTATGAATCGATAAAACACAAAAGTTCCGAGCCAGCCGTCGAGTCAATGACTTGGTCAATGCGAGGCAAAGCAAACGGATCTTTGGAGCATGCTTTGTTCAAGTTGGTGTAATCAACGCACATTCTTAATTCTTTGGTTCCCTTTTTGGGGACAAGTATAGGATTGTCCACCCATTGGGTGTGAAGGACTTCTCAGATAAAACTAGCCTTAAGTAACCTAGCTATCTCTTTTCCTATGGCGCGTCTCTTCTCATCTCCAAAGCGTCGTAGAGGTTGCTTCATTAGTTTGCATTTTGGATCAATGTTTAAGCTGTGCTCAGCAAGTTCCCTAGGTACACCTTTCATGTCGGCAGGTTGCGAGGCAAAGATGTCCCTGTTCTCACGGAGGAACTCGACGAGCGCGCTTTCCTATTTGGCATCCAGGTTTGTCCCAATGGTGGTGGTCTTGGAGGCATCGCCTACCACAAGTTCCACCGGCTTGGTCTCGATTGCGGCCTTGAATGCTGGAGCAGAGTCGGAAATCTGTTTCTTCGACGCGGGCATCTCCGAGGCATCGAACTTGCTCTAGATCTCTTTGAATTCTTTGTTGTAGAGGACAGCTTCTGTGTAGGCTGCTTCTCCAATCTCGCAGTCCCTAGCTTTGGCAAAGCTTCCGAATACGGTGATGACACTGTTTGGTCTGGGTATCTTGAGTTTGTTATAGACGAAGCATGGCTTGGCCATGAAGGTGTGGAATATGTCGCGGCCGAATATGACATGGTACACGCTCTTGAAGGGGACCACCTCAAAGGTCATGCGCTCTTGGCGATAATTATTAACATCACCAAAGGCTACCTGAAGTGTGATGCACCCAAGGGAACAAGCCGCCCGACCAGGAACTACGACGTGGAAGATGGTGTTGGTCCGCCTTAGGTTTGCCTCCGTCAAGTTCATCTTCTGCAGTGTATCCAGGTACATGATGTTGATGTTGCTTCCACTATCCACCATACATTTGGTGAACTCATTGTCGTCAATCAAGGGGTTGATGACCATGGAGTATTGGTTCTCCGTAGGGATGAGGTCTGGGTGATCCTTCCTGTCCCAAGTAATTTGAATCTCCGACCAGCGCAGGAACTGGGGAACTGGGGGTAGAGTAGCCATCAGTATCTTCATAGAGGTCTTCTATTTTCGGACGGTGGGGGTGCCAAGGAAAGTGCGGAAAACTACCGCCTTATTCTCGAAGGAGTTCTTGCCTTTGCCGTCGCTCTTGGCGGCGTGCTTGGGGTCAACATCCTTGTCCATGTCACTTGAATCCTTGGACTCCTCCTCCTTCTTCTTCCCCTTTCCCTTGCCTCGCGGTCTGTTCTTCCGACTTCGCTTGTATCCGGACTTCAGGTCCTCCTTGAGGTCGTTGACGAACTTGCAGTGTTGATTGGTATGGGTGGCTTTGCCGTTGACATCGAGGTGTACGAGGCACGTCATATCGCGGTACTCTTCGTAGGTTTGGGGAACATGGAGCGCTGCCGAGGTAGTTTCGCTTCCTCGCTGCTGCCCACGACCAGCTCCCCGTCCTCGGCCATGTTGTCCGTCATCGCCTCGTCCTACGAAGGTCATAGCGACCATGTCGGGATTTTGCTTTTCTTCTGGAGCGGTTTTCCGCTTTGTGTTGTTGTTCCTCCGAGCTTGAGTTGGAACGGCCGTTGCCGGCAGAGAGCCGTGAGCATCGTCGGCGGCAGCTGCTAACTCACTAGCCAACTGAATTATCTGGTTCAAGTCAAGATGGTGATTGTCCTGCAAGCGCTTCAGCTTATGGCAGAGCAACGTGCCCCTTTCTAACCCATCGATGAAGGCGGCCATGGTGGTCTGAGCGTGCACTCCTGCGCAGGGATTTTTCATATCCAGCCAGTGGGAGAGGTAGGCACGAGATGTCTCGTCTTTCTCTTACACGCACCGTTGTAGATCACCAATAGTGCAGGGACGTTTGTACGTACCCTCGAAGTTCTTGGTGAATGCTTCTTGCATGTCCAACCAATTGCAGATGGATTTTTCTGGCAAGTCATCAATCCATTGACGGGATGTGCCTGCCAACATCAATGGGAGGTACTTGACGGCAACATTGGGGTTACCCCTGGCGATCTCCACCGCGTTGCCGTAATCCTGCAACCATGTAGCTGGCTTAGCGGTGCCGTCATAGGACTTGATGGTCTTGTTAATCCGGAAACCTTTGGGGTAAGTTGCGGACCGTATCGCAAGTCCAAAGCAACGTGGTCCCAAGTATGGTCCTTCCCGGTCCTCGTGGATCTTGTCTATCCGTGAACGTGCATCGTATGGCTCCGGGATTCTTTTATTCTTGTCAACAGGGGATGGGCTGCGACGCGGGCCTCCTCTGCCATGGTGACTGCTAGGTGGCGGCGGTGGCGGTGGTGGCGGTGGGTTAGCCTTCTTGTTGCTACCCTCCTGCGACGCCACACGCTTTTCGTGTTTGCTTGTTGGACGCGGAGGGTCATGGCGCGACCTGTTCTTGTGTCCCTGGTTGCGCTCTCCATCATGATGGGTCTACTCCGTGTTGTCGCGGATGATAATGCCGCTCTGCCTTGGCGGGGGCATATCTGTACGACGGTGAGCCTTGGGGTCTTCGCGATGTCGGGGGGAGCGGGGCGGTGGCGATGGGCAACGAGGTTGGGCCTTTTCTCCGTGGTCGGAGGATATGGGGATAGCATCCTTCCTATTGTGTGCATCCCTCTGTCTTTGTTCTAATGAACTCGTCTGAGACCCGACATCAAGAGGAGATCTGTCCCTTGGCGGCTTATATTGGCTAGATTGGCAAAGTGCTGGGTCAGACTCAAGCCTCTAAGAGGTGGCCTTTTCCTGCTGTTTTACCGCCTTGGACACTAGGTCATAGACATGTTCCACCACCTCAGGCGATCTATCCTGCTCCAGAAGGGTCTTGGCGATGGCAAGGTTGAGGAGAGGAGTGGGCATCACCTCCCTGCCTTCACTGTCAATGTATGGCTTGGCCTGTGCCGGCTTCGGGGGATCCCATCCTAGGTTTCGCCGCACACCAGGATCATTGATGACGCGAGCCGGATCTTTCTTGGCCTTCTGCTGCTGCAGCAGAGTCTTGTATTTGGCCTCCATTGCTCTAGCTTTCTCTATGGATTTCTGCGCGTTGACCAGATCTCGATCTAGCTTAGCGCCTTGCTCCGCGATGGCTTGCGCTTCCTCCAGCAGCTGCTGGCGCTTCTTGTCAAGCTGGGTCACATTCCGGATATGAGCTACGGTCAGTGGCTCGATGAGGAGATTGCCGTACATCACTCTATCAGCTGGAGTAACTTGGGAAGCAGCAGACGTAGATGCTGGAGGCGGCAAGTTTGCGGTGTTTTTGTTGCTCGGTCCGGTGCCGACTTCCTGCGGCTGTTGCACTGGGTTAGGCGGAGCTCGTCCGGGTTTATCTTCATCCATCGCCGTACCAATGGTGATGAACACCTCTCGAGACATGACGGCGTTGTCGGCTTGCTCATCGCGCGTGTACTCCTCTTCCATCTCCTGCATGGCGAAGTCTAGCTCTTCTGTACTGAAGTCTATTTCCTCCGAATCTGCACTAAAGTCAGCGTATAGCGCGTCAATCACAGAGTCGGAGGGTGCTAGGGCTTCCTCGATGATGGGGGGTGGAGGTGCAATAGCAGCAATGATAACTGGAGGTGGTGGTGCAACTACGGCAATAGCGGCCGGAGGCGGTGGTGGTGGCTGAATCGGAGGGGCTCCGTCAATGAGAGCAAGCGCTGTCTGAGTCGCCCCTTCGGCCTCCGCGTAGTTGTTGATGGTGTTTACCATGCTTTCGAAGGTAAGACATCCCGAAGCCTGCTGCCGCCTTAGAGAATGTCGGAGAAGCGTGCCATGATCCAGTCCGCCACAAAGTGATACATGGCATCATCATTGGGGTAATGTGCCAGGTCGGCTCGTATATGGAGCCACCTGGCAAGGTAATCGCGGGGATTTTCGCCCTCTCTCTGAACGCAACGCGCTAGATCGAATATGGTAACCACGCCGACGAACTTGGATCTATATTGTCCAGACGCACGGACGAAGCCGGTGGACTTGCAGTGATCTTCCACCTTTATGTCCTGCACATGGGCAGTTTGGGTGGGCCTTGAATTTTTCCGATCTTTGCCGGAAAACTCTGAAGAGAGATCCAATATCGATCCTTCCATGAACGTATCCTGCCCGTAGGCGGTCCGTGCGGGTCTTGATGCTCCTCCGACTCCCAGGGAACTAGTGCCCTAGTCGGTTTCGCCGATAAAGAGGTGGATATCTCCGATAGGAACGATCGAAGACCGCGTAGGGTTCGTCTTCGCCGGGATACAGAACTCATCGGAGGGATGATCGGAACGTTGTCGGAGAAGAGAACGCGGCCGATGGCTACGATTTCGCCGATTCCCGCGAAGATCTTGGTCCTCGCCCGCTGAAGAGCCTGAAGCGCCTCTTGCCCCACGGTGGGCGCCAACTGTCGTGGTATTGCCGACGAGTACGCCATGGAGGGGTCCTCACAGTGCGTGTTTAGAGACGTGGGGGGAAGGTGAACGGTTGACGGGTACGAGGTAACACAGCTTACCTAGGTTCAGATCCCACAACGGTGGTGGAATCCTACTCCTGCTATAAATCACTATAATGGAAATACGCCGAGTTATAGAGATAGGTTCGCTATGCGAGGTTGTGTGAAGTTGTCTATCGTCGGCTGAGATCGTCTAAAGTTGTAGTGCCATAAAGGCTCCCATAGGTCCTAGGGTTATAGGGAAAACTCCTATCTGGACAGGTTACAGAGTCCTACAACGTCTATTACTACTCTAGCGTGTCTTGTACTCCAAGGCTCCGGGTACGTCGGTGACTCCTTCGTAGCCTTCCTTTATCCGGCATGGGCCTCCCTTCTGGATCCATCTAACTGGGCCACCCAGCAGGCCATGGGCCATGCTACCAAATGTGGGCCACCCGGGTTATCCGGATAAGAGACATGCTATAAGGATACCCATATAGCATATCCCCAACAAAATAGCTCTCCGGCAGACATATTTCTGCCGGGGAAATTCCTTCCCGGAGAGGGGAGATCGTCGCCATCAACACCGTCATCAAGCTAGACTTCATCGGGATCATCATCATCATCCACACCATCATATCCATCAGCACCATCATCACCACTTCATCCCGCTGTAACAATTGTGTTGGATCTTGCATTAGTTCTTAGGGAAAACTTTCCCGGTGTTAATTACTATTGTAGTTGATGTTTGTGAGTGGAACCATTGGATTATTGTTTATGTTTAGATTGTTATCCATCAACTATCATCTTTGATCCTGGTCCATATGATGTCTTGTGAGCATTTCGTCTAGTTCTTGAGGACATGGGAGAAGTCATGTTGTTAGTAGTGGATTTGTGTTGAGTTATTAATCAATGGTTTAGTATTTAAGTTGTGCTGCTATTCTTCTAGTGGTGTCATGTGAACGTCGACTACATGATACTTCACCATTTATGGGACTAGGGTAATGCATTGTGTATTTGGCTACTAATTGTGGGGTTGCCAGAGTGACAGAAAACTGAACCCCCGTTAGGACACCATTGCACAAGGGAGCATAGGATCTCAGAGTTTAAGGCTGTGGTTAGGTTTATATCTTAATTGCCTTCCTGTAGTTGTGGATGCTTGTAGGGGGTTTAATCACAAGTATGTATTAGTCCAAGTAAGGTTGGTACATTAGCACAAGTTCACCCACACAACACTTACAACACCAAAGAAGAGTACCCATTTGAAGCGAAAGCACTTGACAGAATTCCCATGTGTCCTCGAGAATGTTTGGTCCTTATAAGTATTTCCACCGGCTTGTCCTTTGCTAAGAAAGGATTGGGCCACTTGTTGCAGTTGTTCATTGTCTTTATTACTTGCACTTTGTTTTGTTGCTTTATCAGAAAACCCCTAAAAATCCATTTGCTAAGTATTTACAGAGATTTCCTGCTCCATACCACTAGTCAACACCTTCTGCTCCTCGTTGGGATCGACACTCATATTTATCAAAAGTACTACGATACACCCCCTATACTTGTGGGTCATCAAGACTATTTTCTGGCACCGTTGTCGGGGAGTGAAGCGCTATTGAAGAGTGGAACTGGTAAAGGAAACTTCTACTGTGAGTATTGCTTTTTGTTTGTGTTTGTTACTGATACATCAGAAACGTGTCTATAATTTTTGATGTTCCATGCTTGTTTAGTATCTACTTTGCTTTTCTTTGTCCACACTTTGAGGTGTTTTTACATGTTTTCTGGTACTAACCTATTAACAAGTTGCCACAGTGCCAGTTGCCTTTTTTCTGCTATTTTGGTTCCAGAAAATCTAGTAAGGAAATATTCTCGGAATTGGACGGGAAAAAAGCCAAAGTCAATATTTCACTAAGGAGAACGCGGAGTCCAGAGGAGAGACGGAGGGGCGCCACAGGGTGGCCACCCCCCCAGGCGCGGCCTAGGGTGGGCCCGTGCCTGGGCAGGGTGTGGGCCCCCTGGCCGCCTCCCAGCCTCGCCTCTCCGCCTATAAGAAGCCCTCGATGCCAAAACCCTAAGTACCCGATCAAAACTCCACGAAACCTTTTGTAGCTTCCGCCACCATTGTCCCTAGATCAGGGGGTCTGAAGTTCTTCCTGGCACCCTGCCGGAGGGGAGATCATCCCGGAGGCCTTCTTCTTCATCATGCCAGCCTCCGGTATGAAGCGTGAGTAGTTCCACCTTGGACTACGATTCCATGTAGTAGCTAGATGGTTGTATCTCCTCCTTGTGCTTTCATGTATAGATCTTGTGAGCTCCATTCATGATCAAGATCTAATCTATTTGTAATCATGCATGTTGTGTTTGCGGGGATCCGATGGACACTGAGATTACTATGTCAGATTGATTAATGGTTTTGTCTATTTGATTCTATCATGTCTGTGTTATTTGTGATCTTGCATGCTCTCTGTTGTTAGTAGCTATCTTGTCCAAGTAGTTGCTAGTGACTCCAAGAGGGGGTATTTATGCTGATAGTGGGTTCATGCCTCTAGTTTCCAAGGGAAGTGACAGAAATCTCTTTGGTTGTAGATGTGCTGTTTCCACTAGGGAGAAAACAACGGTCTCTTGTTCATGGAACAAGTGGATTGTTTACCTTACACACTTTGCTTAAAGCAGTTGTCTGTTTCTTGCAACTTAATACTGGAGGGGGTTCGGATGATAACCTGAAAGTGGACTTCTAGTCATAGATGCAGTTGGATGGTGGTCTATGTATATTGTTGTATTGCCCAATCAAATCTCATAGGATCTTTTTATCTAGTATTACATTGTTATGCCTTGCTCAGTTCCTTTCAATTGCCCTGTTGTAATTTGTTTACCCTCCATGCCATGTTGTTTATCTAAGGAGAGCACCTCTAGTGAACTATGGACCCCGGTCCAACCTTTACCATTGATACATCTTCCACTATTACTTGTTTACTTGCTGCAAACCATCATCACCTTCCACACCATACGTTTAATCTTTTGTTATAGCAAACCAGTGAGCTTGACAACCTCACTGATTCGTTGGGGCAAAGTCTTGAGTTTGTGTTGTGCAGATTTCCATGTTGCTTGCAACACCTTTGTGTCACATCCCAAGATTTTCCAAATCTTGTAATGTGAAAAATAAATAAACAAAATAAATAATTGTTGAAAATTAGGGTGAAAAGAAACTTTTGTTTCTAAATGGAAACTTAAAATCCCATCTTGAACAAACTTTGGTAAATGTTTGAATCCAACTAAATTCAAATCAAGTGAAATGCATTCCTCATAAAATGCATCTTTAAATTTAAACACTTGGAGAATAAACCAAAACTCTAAAACCCTAATGGAAGGAAATCATTTTCAAGTTATCTCTAAGACTATGGATTTGATCCATATAAAAATTGATCATACAAACATTTCAAAATGATCAAGAATGACAAATGGAAATATTATAAGACCATATGAATTGGATTCACTTACTTTGTAACCATGAATAAAATCTTATGGATTTAATAAGATAAGGAAATTGATTTCCTAAAGCTAATAAAGCAACCAACTAGAAATACATACCAAATGGTGAGCAAATAATCTTAAAAAGGATTTAAAAAGATAAACAAATAATAAATAAAGTTATAATAGTTGGAATCACTATTTTTGGATCTTTAAATAAAAATATATGGTTTTTAAAAGCAAAGGTAGAAATATAAATAAGGATTGTTTTATAGAGCCAAATTAAATCTTGGCCAAGCTTTTGAAATAAAAGATTTCTATTTGATAAAAAGAGTAAAGGTTTATTTAAATAAAAATAATGAGGATTTATTAATATCCATTTTTATTAAAGTAAAGGCTTTTCCATTTTAAATAAACACTAAAACTTGTTAATTTAATTTAAATAAGATTTCCAAGTGTTTTAGTTTTTCAAATGAAACCTACTGAAAAGATTTTGATATTATTTAGATTTCAAAAAGAGTTTTAAAATAAATTAAAACCTATTTGAATTAAAGACTCTGGTCTATTTATTTAATTATTAATAGATCCTAAATGAATAAAAGAAATATTTTATTTTGGACTTTGAAATATGTTGATAAACAGAATTAAAACTCACCCAAAGTTGGTGGTGATTTGAATTCAAATGGGGATTGAAAAATATTATTAAATCTTATTTAATTAAAACTAGAGCCTATTTTAAATGATTAAAAGACCCTAAAAAGAATAAGATAATTATTCCAAAAATGATTTCAGAATGTAATATTAATCAGTATTAAAATCTACTCAAGGTTTGAGAGAAGTTTGAATTCAAATTGATGTTTGAATTGGTTAATCAAAATCAAAACAGAAAATTAGAAATGGAAAAGGAAAAAAACATTCAGAACAAAAAAAGAAAGGAACAGCCCAGCTAAGCCAGTCCAGGCCCAGCAAGCCCATCTTCCCTCTCACCCCGAGCAAAACGTTTTCTCACCGCAGAACTCACCCACTCCGCCACTGACGGTTGGACCCCACCTCCTCCTCTCTCTCACTCGCTGTCAAACGGGCCCTGCGACCACGTCATCATCTTCCTCCCCGCGCTAACCACGCCTGGCAGTTTCTGCCGTTGATTCGCTCGAGTGAATTCGCGTAAATGGCCCAGTAAATTCCCCTTGCGACCACGCCTTCTTAATCGCCCGTTTCCCCTCTTCCTTTCCCCCCAAACCTCATTCCTCGAGAGCCACCAGGCTGCTCGGAATCATCTCCGGACCACCACTGTCTCCGGCGAGCTCCACCTTCAATTCCGGCCACACCTCGCCGCCCCTTGCCTCCTCGACCACGCTCACTTGCTCCCCACCTCCTGGCGAACCTCCCCGTAGAGCCAGCTCGCCCGCGCGTGCCCCCCAGCATCGACAACAACGACGACCAGCAGCGCCGCCGTCTGCCTTTTCTCCGACGAAGGCTCCAGGTAGTAACTGACCACCCCGTACCTCTCGTTGATGCATACATGATCGCAGACCCCGTACGCATCTAACGCTACCGTTATTTTTCCTTTCCATGGCCTGTAGCCTCGGCCCCGTCGACGTCTGAGCGCAACCGACGGTGACCACGACTCCGGCGAGCAATTGTCGACCACCCCGAACGCCCCTTCGCTAGCAAGGACCACCTCGAGCATCTCCACGCCACGACGAACTCGGTGAGCATCTCCCCTTGATTTATCTCTTCCTGCATCGCCAGCACCGCCACCGTCTGACCGCTCCGCCGCCACCTGCCGCCGCTAGCGCCGCCCATCTCTGGCAAGCATGCTGAGTGCCGTCCGATCTCGATCTAGCGGCTAGGAAAGAAACTAACCTAAGGGATAAGTAGTGCCTCTGAGCCGTGCAATCTCACTTAAATCCTACGGCTTGTATCACTCGATACAAACGAAACGGTATCAGCGAGTAAGAAGCAGCCACGTGGCCCTGACTGTTTTAATAAAAAACAGAATTGTTCTATTTGATGTGCCAATTTGAAAAATTCATAACTTTCAAACCACACGTCCAACTTTTGCAAATTTTATATCAATGGAATAAGCAAGACAAGTACTTTCTGACCATGCCCTTTGTTTAGTGAATTGCTTCTGATAAAATGATTGTTTTTGCAGAAACTTGTGTAGGCATATTTGGAATATAAAAATTGTTCTAAAATGATTTTTGAGATAAAATCTTTGGCAAATGGTTTGTTTTGAACCTACTGGCCATAGAAATCAATTTTTGGTTTCAAAAAAAACATATTTGGTGAAGCAAAAGAATAAAACTTTGAATTAAAACATTTCTAGTCAAATAAAAATATGGTTTAATTGTTAAAAATGATTTTGGAGGAAAACCTTTGGGAAATGTTTTGATTTAAACTCTCTAACGCTAAACACCAAGTTTTATGAATTGAAAATGTATTTGGTGAACTCCATAAAGATTATTACTTTGCTAAAAGCATTTTCAACCACATAAAATAATGATTTTGGTTTAAAATTGATCTATAAGTAAAATCTTTTGCAAATAGTTTTGCCACTTTATAAAATGACCAATAAGTGTTTTAGAATGTTTTAACCTATTATAAAACACTTTTGTAAATAAAACAAAGTTTGGCATGCTTGCATGCATTATTTTGTTACTATTATTTTATGTGATGTTGCTTGAATGGTAGATTGAAATATTGATTGCTTGATTGAATTGTAGTGATTTGAAGTGTGTGAACATTGAAAAGATCAAGGATTGAACCTGTATTTTCTACCAAAAAGGCAAGTGATGCTTCATACTTTTGTCCCAGTATTTTCACTATGCATTAGTGATATTTCTAAGTAGGACTTGCATGGAATTTTTGCTAAGTATAAACTATGCCATGGGAAATCCTAGTAGATGAAACATTATTAGAATTTCCTACGTTAAGATTCCTACTACTATCATGCTTAGCTTAGCTAGTAGAAAACAAGGGTGGAATATATATATTGTTATGGAATATTTCTAAGTCTGTGGACTTGTGTTTTGTTTAATAAAACAACTAAGTGAATGAATCACCTGGGTGGAATGCAAGGAATGGTTTGTGTTGAGTGGTTCACAAGGCCCATTTCTATGGTTTACCTTGTGTATCTCACTTGTGGATGGCCACCCAGGAACAAAGAGATTTGAGATGTTAAATGTTGAGAAGCTTCAAGTGCAGCCACTTGGCATTATGGGCTCTGCCTTGATCATATAGGTTGCAATAACTTAGCCAAATGGACAGTTGGTGGTAGGGGATGATAGGTTGGAACGCGTCCATTCTGGTCTAAGGGAAGGCTTCTGAAAGATCTTATCTTGGTGAAACCAAGTCTTGTGGGGAAAGTGCACCACCTCTGAAGAGTGTAAAATCTAAGTACTTAGCCATGTCCCTGGTAAAGGACAATTTGAGCATCAAGACATGGAAGCTATCAAGAATCTCCTCATCCCAATTTCTAAGTTAAAAACTTGTGGTTGAACAAGGGTTGAAAGGATCACCAATTTCTATTGGGAGATGCCTTGGGTGATTTTGTCAAGCAAAAACTTAGAGTTTTCAAATGATAAGGAAAAAATCTATTTTGAGCAAAGCAAGCCTAAGCTCCACTTAGCCAAATGCATATAGATGATAGACTCCACTATACTACCATAGTATCACTTGCCAATACAATTCAAATGTATTGACCCTTGTGGCTGTAACTTGTTATGTTGCAGGTTTGTTTGATGTTAGTGAAGTTTATTGATTAGGATTACAAGTCTACAACCAACATGTCTGCCTGTGGCACTTTGAAGATGAAGGACCCCATGCTATTGTTATATTCTGCCGCATTGTAATGAGATAGCCAAATGAGCTATGTAAGATGTAATAAGTTATTTTATTCCTGGTTATAAAGTTGTATTATGACCTTTGTTTCTTGATATTACATCTTAACTGTGGATGCTAGCTATTGATCCAGGGACTAGCATTGTAAACACAGGGATATCTACCTTATTAAAGGTTGGGAACCTTACAGATTGTATCAGAGCATTGTGTTGCCTGTAGGATTGTAACCCTAGGATTGGACAAACCCCTTAGAAAAATAGGAGTTGAATTTGTTCCAAAACATATTTGCAAACAATCTTGTAAACTCTTTCCTCAACCATTTTGTTTTTAATTCTACATCTCTTCCTTTTCAACTTAATGGATAAAGCCTTTCCATGGCCAAAGACTTCATCATGAGCAAAATACTTCATCAACTCTAATGACTTCAACATCTTCAAGTGATTTCAACCTTATTCTCAACAAGGACTTCAACCTTGGACATCACTAAGGACTACAAGTGAGACAAGAAATGCTGCTCAAGACTTGAAGACTAAGGAAACACAACTTGGGAATCATCATCACCTTTGAAGTTTTTGTGACCAAGAATTTTCCCAAGGAAACCATGATCTCATTCAAGAAGAATCCACCAAGAAGGATAGAATGATTCAAGTGAACCATATAGTTGGACCACCATATGTAGATCAAAGAAAATTCACCAACTTATCTGGTGTAACAAAAATATATTTGGTTGCCTAAAATATGCTTGAAGCCTGTTGTTTGAGTGGAATGCTTGTTTGTGATTGCTTGCACACTGCTTGAGTGAATTGTGATGTGTGTGAGTAGAATTATTCCCTTAGAAATATTTTGCCTATTCTAATCCCAATCCAACCCAAACAGATGACTACTCCAAGAAACTCCAACATCAAGGATGGTGACAACAACAACCAAGAGATCAACATGAGGGAACTCATAGTAACCCAAACCCAGTTGAACCAAGTGACAGCTCAATTTTTAGCCAACACCAGTGAGTTAGATCCAACCATGCAAAGGTTTTTGGAAACCCAAACCCAATTGTTGCATAAGGTGACAGATCAAATGATCAACATGGGAGACAACTCTTCCCAAGGATATTATGGCAAACAAGATGTCAATGATGATATCCTAGAAGGAACCCAAGCTTGCAATATTTTTGGAAACAAGGATCACACTTCCAAAGAGCATGAAGATCAATGTCCCAATTGTGAAGAGAAACATCCAATTGACCAGTGCCCCACATCTCAAGCTACTTGTTTCCTAAGTGAAGGAAATAATCATGTCCCAATTCAATGCCCCATCTATTCCATAGTTCAACAAAGGAAACAAGGTGGAGTGCAACAACTGATTGCAGACTACCATGAGAGAGCAAATTCTACCAAGAAGGATGAAGACAAAGGAAAATCTCAGCTTGCACCTCCATGCAATATGACTTAATTTAAAGGACCAAAGAGGAGACATATGTATTATCCAAGGAAAAGGTCAAGGAGACCAGGAAACTTTCCTACCTTTGAGATAACATATGAAGAACATGAATTAGAAGCACTCCTAGCATTGGAGAAACCCAAGAAGAAGAAAGACAAAAGCCATGTGCAATGTTGCCATTGCAAAGAGATGGCACACTATGCCAATGAATGTCCAGAGAAGAAGAAAAAGTATAAGGAGATTAGCCAAGTATGGTGCAAGAACTGCAAAGAATTAGGCCATTATGTGTCAACTTGTCCACAGAAGATACGTGAAGAACTCAATCTGATTACATGTTACAATTGTGGTAACCAAGGACATTATGCAAGCAACTGTCCAGAAAAGATGAAGAACGAGATAAAGCCTATGAAGGATCTCAGCCTTGTCACATGTTTCAAGTGTGGAAACAAAGGACACTATGCAGATGTTTGCCCAGAGAAGTTTCAACAAGATTCCAAGAAAGTCAAGAAGTAATCTAGTTGGAAAATTTTAAGGGTGGTAGTACCCTAGTTGTTTTGAGCCAACTTGTAACCCCTAGCCTCCCCAAATCTCGGGACGAGATTTATTTTAAGGGTGGTAGCCTGTCACACCCCAAGATTTTGCAAATCTTGTAATGTGAAAAATAAATAAACAAAATAAATAGTTGTTGAAAATTAGGGTGAAAAGAAACTTTTGTTTCTAAATGGAAACTTAAAATCCCATCTTGAACAAACTTTGGTAAATGTTTGAATCCAACTAAATTCAAATCAAGTGAAATGCATTCCTCATAAAATGCATCTTTAAATTTAAACACTTGGAGAATAAACCAAAACTCTAAAACCCTAATGGAAGGAAATCATTTTCAAGTTATCTCTAAGACTATGGATTTGATCCATATAAAAATTGATCATACAAACATTTCAAAATGATCAAGAATGACAAATGGAAATATTATAAGACCATATGAATTGGATTCACTTACTTTGGAACCATGAATAAAATCTTATGGATTTAATAAGATAAGGAAATTAATTTCCTAAAGCTAATAATGCAACCAACTAGAAATACATACCAAATGGTGAGCAAATAATCTTAAAAAGGATTTAAAAAGATAAACAAATAATAAATAAAGTTATAATAGTTGGAATCACTATTTTTGGATCTTTAAATAAAAAGATATGGTTTTCAAAAGCAAAGGTAGAAATATAAATAAGGATTATTTTATAGAGCCAAATTAAATCTTGGCCAAGCTTTTGAAATAAAAGATTTCTATTTGATAAAAAGAGTAAAGGTTTATTTAAATAAAAATAATGAGGATTTATTAATATCCATTTTTATTAAAGTAATGGCTTTTCCATTTTAAATAAACACTAAAACTTGTTAATTTAATTTAAATAAGATTTCCAAGTGTTTTATTTTTCAAATGAAACCTACTGAAAAGATTTTGATATTATTTAGATTTCAAAAGGAGTTTTAAAATAAATTAAAACCTATTTGAATTAAAGATTATGGTCTATTTATTAAATTATTAATAGATCCTAAATGAATAAAAGAATTATTTTATTTTGGACTTTGAAATATGTTGTAAACAGAATTAAAACTCACCCAAAGTTGGTGGTGATTTGAATTCAAATGGGGATTGAAAAATATTATTAAATCTTATTTAATTAAAACTAGAGACTATTTTAAATGATTAAAAGACCCTAAAAAGAATAAGATAATTATTCCAAAAATTATGTCAGAATGTAATATTAATCAGTATTAAAATATACTCAAGGTTTGAGAGAAGTTTGAATTCAAATTGATGTTTGAATTGGTTAATCAAAATCAAAACAAAAAATTAGAAATGGAAAAGGAAAAAACATTCAGAACAAAAAAAGAAAGGAACAACCCAGCTAAGCCATTACAGGCCCAGCAAGCCCATCTTCCCTCTCACCCCGAGCAAAGCGTTTTCTCACCGCAGAACTCACCCACTCCGCCACTGACGGTTGGACCCCACCTCCTCCTCTCTCTCACTCGCTGTCAAACGGGCCCTGCGACCACGTCATCATCTTCCTCCCCACGCTAACCACGCCTAGCAGTTTCTGCCGTTGATTCGCTCGAGTGAATTCGCGTAAATGGCCCAGTAAATTCCCCCTGCGACCACGCCTTCTTAATCGCCCATTTTCCCTCTTCCTTTCCCCCCAAACCTCATGCCTCGAGAGCCACCTGGCTGCTCGGAATCATCTCCGGACCGCCACTGTCTCCGGCGAGCTCCACCTTCAATTCCGGCCACACCTCTCCGCCCCTTGCCTCCTCGACCACGCTCACTTGCTCCCCACCTCCTGGCGAACCTCCCCGTAGAGCCAGCTCGCCCGCGCGTGCCCCCCAGCATCGGCAACGACGACGACCAGCAGCGCCGCCGTCTGCCTTTTCTCCGACGAAGGCTCCAGGTAGTAACTGACCACCCCCGTACCTCTCGTTGATGCATACATGATCGCAGACCCCGTACGCATCTAACTCTACCGTTATTTTTCCTTTCCATTGCCTGTAGCCTCGCCCCTGTCGACGTCTGAGCGCAACCGACGGTGACCACGACTCCGGCGAGCAATTGTCGACCACCCCGAGCGCCCCTTCGCTAGCAAGGATCACCTCGAGCATCTCCACGCCGCGAAGAACTCGGTGAGCATCTCCCCTTGATTTCTCGCTTCCTGCATCGCCAGCACCGCCATCGTCTGACCGCTCCACCACCACCTGCCACCGCCAGCGCCGCCCATCTCTGGCAAGCATGCTGAGCGCCGTCTGATCTCGATCTAGTGGCTAGGAAAGAAACTAACCGAAGGGGTAAGTATTGCCTCTGAGCCATGCGATCTCACTTAAATCCTATGGCTTGTATCGCTCGATCCAAATGAAGCGGTATCAGCGAGTAAGAAGCAGCCACGTGGCCCTGACTGTTTTAATAAAAACAAAATTGTTCTATTTGATGTGCCAATTTGAAAAATTCATAACTTTCAAATCACACGTCCAAATTTTCCAAATTATATATCAATGGAATCAACAAGACAAGTACTTTCTGACCATGCCCTTTGTTTAGTGAATTGCTTCTGATAAAATGATTGTTTTTGCAGAAACTTGTGTAGGCATATTTGGAATATAAAAATTGTTCTAAAATGATTTTTGAGATAAAATCTTTGGAAAATGGTTTGTTTTGAACCTACTGACCATAGAAATCAATTTTTGGTTAAAAAAACATATTTGGTGAAGCAAAAGAATAAAACTTTGAATTAAAACATTTCTAGTCAAATAAAAATATGGTTTAATTGTTAAAAATGATTTTGGAGGAAAACCTTTGGGAAATGTTATGATTTAAACTCTTTGACCCTAAACACCAAGTTTTATGAATTTAAAATGTATTTGGTGAACTACATAAAGATTATTACTTTGCCAAAAGCATTTTCAACCACATAAAATAATGATTTTGGTTTAAAATTTATCTATAAGTAAAATCTTTTGCAAATGGTTTTGCCACTTTATAAAATGACCAATAAGTGTTTTAGAATGTTTTTAACCTATTATAAAACACTTTTGCAAATAAAACAAAGTTTGGCATGCTTGCATGCATTATTTTGTTACTATTATTTTATGTGATGTTGCTTGAATGGTAGATTGAAATATTGCTTGCTTGATTGAATTGTAGTGATTTGAAGTGTGTGAACATTGCAAAGATCAAGGAGTGAACCTATATTCTCTACCAAAAAGGCAAGTGATGCTTCATACTTTTGTCCCATTATTTTCACTATGCATTAGTGATATTTCTAAGTAGGACTTGCATGGAATTTTTGCTAAGTATAAACTATGCCATGGGAAATCCTAGTAGATGAAACCTTAGTAGAATTTCCTAAGTTAAGATTCCTACTACTATCATGCTTAGCTTAGCTAGTAGAAAACAAGGGTGGAATATATATATTGCTATGGAATATTTCTAAGTCTGTGGACTTGTGTTTTGTTTAATAAAACAACTAAGTGAATGAATCACCTAGGTGGAATGCAAGGAATGGTTTGTGTTGAGTGGTTCACAAGGCCCATTTCTATGGTTTACCTTGTGTATCTCACTTGTGGATGGCCACCCAGGAACAAAGAGATTTGAGATGTCAAATGTTGAGAAGCTTCAAGTGTAGCCACTTGGCATTATGGGCTCTTCCTGGATCATATAGGTTGCAATAACTTAGCCAAATGGACAGTTGGTGGTAGGGGATGATAGGTTGGAACGCGTCCATTCTTGTCTAAGGGAAGGCTTCTGAAAGATCTTGTCTTGGTGAAACCAAGTCTTCTGGGGAAAGTGCACCACCTTTGAAAAGTGTAAAATCTAAGTGCTTAGCCATGTCCCTGGTAAAGGACAATTTGAGCATCAAGACATGGAAGCTATCAAGAATCTCCTCATCCCAATTTCTAAGTTAAAAACTTGTGGTTGAAAAAGGGTTGAAAGGATCACCAATTTCTATTGGGAGATGCCTTGGGTGATTTTGTCAAGCAAAAACTTAGAGTTTTAAAATGATAAGGAAAAATATATTTTGAGCAAAGCAAGCGTAATCTCCACTTAGCCAAATGCATATAGATGATAGACTCCACTATACTACCATAGTATCACTTGCCAATACAATTCAAATGTATTGACCCTTGTGGCTGTAACTTGTTATGTTGCAGGTTTGTTTGATGTTAGTGAAGTTTATTGATTAGGATTACAAGTCTACAACCAACATGTCTGCCTGTGGCACTTTGAAGATGAAGGACCCCATGCTATTGTTATATTCTGCTGCATTGTAATGAGATAGCCAAATGATCTATGTAAGATGTAATAAGTTATTTTATTCCTGGTTATAAAGTTGTATTATGACCTTTGTTTCTTGATATTACATCTTAACTGTGGATGCTAGCTATTGATCCAGGGACTAGCATTGTAAACACAGGGATCTCTACCTTATTAAAGGTTGGGAACCTTACACTTTGAGACATTTCCTTCCTCCTACTAGTTCGATAACCTTGGTTTCTTACTAAGGGAAGACTTGCTGTTGTGCTCATCACACCTTGCTCTTGGGGTTTCCAACGAAGCGTCCCACGACAGTATTGGGCGCCATCAAGCTTTTTCTGGCGCCGTTGCCGGGGAGGCTAAGGACGTCTTCACAAGGGGAGTCCTCCTCAACCTTTCTATTTTCCTTGTTTTTAGTTTACTTAGTTTCTTTTTCTTTGTTTTGTTTGCCTCTTTTTATCAAAAACTCCAAAAAAATTAGTTTAGTTTGGTTTGCTTTCTCTTATCAAAAACACAAAAAAATTAGTTCCTACTCTAGTTGGTGGTCTCTTATTGCCTTGCTTGGTCATGCTTTCTATCAATGGATGGTTTCTTTGAAACTAGTTCTTATTGGCAAGGTGGGTTCACGGAAGAATAAACGTATTATTATAAGGAACACCGTTTGTCACAAAAAGGGAAACACTTATGAGAACAAATTGATAAATTGAATACTATTGCTAGAGACGTGTGCTCTACTTATAATGTTACTTGTTGCTTTGATAAAGCTTGTTGTTGTAGGAGGTATAAACACCTTCCTTTTTAGTGTGAGTATAATGATAATGTTACCATATCTTCTTATGTTAAGGGAAATTATGACTTTTGTGACATGGAACAAATTTAAGAATTTATTGCTTTCAAGGGGGCATTTGAACTTGCTAGTTTGCTTGAAAATACTGATGATGCACCTTTTGAATATGAGGTTTATGAGATACTTAAATTTTGCTTTGATAATTACAAGGAAGCAAATGGCTATATTCTTGAATATTTTAATAGATTCTTTCCACAAATGGAAGAGACTAATGCCTTGCAGGAGCCTATGGAAGAAGAAATTGTTGAAACTGGAAGCTCATTAGATGAAAAAGAGGAGGAGAGTAATGAACAACAGGAGGAAGAATGGATCTACCCATGCCTACCTTCTAATGAGAGTAACTCTTTATCCCTTAAATTATTTGATTGTCCCCCATGCTTACCAAAGGAGGATGAATGTTATGTTCCTGTGGATCCTTTTGAAATATCTACTTTGGGTAAAACCTGTGAAGGTTTTAATCCCACTATTTTTGAGCTTAATAGAAATTATGTGTTTTTATATCTTGAAAAGCATGCTTTATGTGATAACTATATTGTTGAGTTTATTCATGAGGCTACTAACAATTATTATGAGAGAGGGAAATATGGTTGTAGAAGTTTTCATGATACTGAAACACGTCTCTATGTGCTAAAAGTTTTGAAGTTTCTCTTGTTTTATCTACTCATTCTTGTTACTTTGTGCTTCTTTGATTTATTTTCTTACAAGATTCCTATGCATAGGAAGTGGGTTAGAATTAAATGTGTTTTGAATTTGCTTCTTGATGCTCTCTTTTACTTAAATTCATATTTCTATTGTGAGCATCTTCTCAAATTATCATGCCTAACTTAAAAGCATTAAAGAAAAGTACTTGTTGGGAGATAATCCAAAAGTTTCCTTGAGACTTGTAAGTTGTTACTTCAGTAATGACCTCTCCTCATCCTTTTTGTTTGATTTTTGTGCCAAGAATGGCCTCTAATGAGGGGGAAGTAAGATTTGGCGAGTTGCTGTCCCGAAACAGATTTCTGTCCTCCACCATAAAAAATCGTGAGGAGTCTTTGTAAGTCGGATTGAGCTGACAATGTACGAATAAATCCCTCAGTATGTTAGCTAACTTTCGTTAGTTCAACACTTTTTGATTTGAGCAACAGAAGATTTTCGAAAAAATCGTTTTCTACCTGCTGGTCTGTATTGACAGATTTCTGCCATTATTTGTATTTGCTTCTTATTCATTCCTTTTTGAGTTCTCTTTTTGGGAATTGAGATTTTTGAAGGAGTTGCTACAGTAGCTTGTGTTTTAGTGAAAACTTTTTTTGTTCCAAAGCTAAACCCAAGGTCTATTATCTTTTGAATACACTAATGTTGCTAATGAAGATTGTGTGAAGTTTTGTATGAAGGAAAAAATTTAGGTGTAGAGAGAGAATGATGTAATGAGATGAAAAATGGACAAAAGATTAAGCTTGGGGATTGCACCCCGGTGTCACCCCAAGAAATATCCAAGAGTTACAAGCGTCAAAGTTGGGGATGCTCAAGGCATCCCCTTCTTCATCAATAAAAAGCTCAGGTCTGTCTATACACTTCGTTTTTATTGTTTCATGCACAGTTGTGTTGTTCTTGGAGCGTCTTAGTTTTCATTTGGTTTTCTTAGTTGTTTAGTTTGCTTGAATAAAGTAGTTTGTACCCCCGTTCTCACTGTGTTGTTTCAAATAAGTTGCTTGGTGTTGGAAAGGAGTAGAAAGTTCTTACTTGAATGTGCAAGAGGAGCTTGCATTGACTGTGACTTAGACTTTAGCATGACATGCTAGGTGTTGTTTTGACCTTATGCTTAGTGATTATTGTTGTAGCATGTCTTGTTCCAAACATTTGGGATTGCTTAGTGTGCCTTGAAGGAATCATGCGTTGTTTTAGCATACAAAAGCATACTGTTGTGGTATTCTCCTTTGATGCTTTGTTTGGGTTGACTTGGCACATGCCTACACCATGTTGTGACTATGAACAAGTCACCATAGCCTCTATGATCATTTAGTCCTTGACTTGTAGTACCACTCTATGCTTTGATTAGTAATGTTTTGTTTCTCTGCATGATTATGGCCATTATTGCTCTCTTAGTTGGTTGCTCCTAGTCTTTTGCTAGCCTCCACTTGTATGAGTAAGTTCTACTCATGCTTACAACTCCCAAGAAACCAAGTTATTCCAAAGTGTCCACTATAAATTCCTATGCATGGTGTGTTACCCCATTCCAAGTATATTCTTGTTTTCAGCTATCTTCCTAAAAAGTATTTTATTATGTGAAAACTTAGTGATTAAAGCTCTCACAAACTTGATGGCACACTTTATATTCTTTGCCCCTAATAAACTTGAACCATTGTGTCATCTATGTTGTATATGCTTGCACTTATACGTTGGAATTAGCAGAACCATGTTGTCATGGGGAACGTTTTCAACATTGCACTTGTACTTTGTACACAGTTGATATCATTGTCTTTTTTCTATGGATATCACCGGTGTGAAAAAAAGAGGGAGCTTGTAAGTCCATGGAGTTATGTATTTTGTGTTAGAGAAACGTCTGGACCGCTAGCCTAACCATGCCTAATCATGGTGCAAACTTGCAGCATCACCATAATGAGCTATCTGTGAAGCATCCTCAATAAAAAGCTATGCACATAGTAAATAAAAAGATCGCTGAGATGCTCATTGTCTTCTTGCCTTGTCATTTCTGTTATGGGATAGCTCATGTACCATGTGCAAAGGGGTACCCCGTTGGCGGTTCTCTATGATACGCATATACTTACTATGACAAGAACTTACAGGTGACTAAAGTTGAGTAGCATGAGGTGTGGCCCTCATATTCAAGGGCCTTGAGATTGCCAACTTATACTTTGTCAAGCATATACTCCATAGTTTGTTCACTTTAACCTTAATCACTTCAAGATGCTTATGATAGGGGCAATGAGGGCTGAAAGCTAACAAGTACCATAATTTTTGGAAGCTCTTTTTGAAACTTGAAATCCCTGGTTCCCTTTATGAAGGGCCTTTCTTCCACTATTATTTTGAGTCTACACCTTCTACCTTTAGGCACCGTTAAGAGAGCATAGTTGCCATCCTGTGTGCAGTGTCCCAAAACTTATTGATTGATGCATATTGTGATATTGCTTGTTCTTGTGCTATTTGTATCTAGTCACTCTTATGAACTTTGAAGGTGTCCTATGCATCTATTTGTTACTCTATGAGGGAAAAGCTGAATGCCACTATGCCATGTTTTCTGTATCTGAAACAAACAAACGTTTTTCAATGCATGTTATTCATGATCTTTGTTTGTAGCCTTTCATGTTGCATGCATAGTTACTATGTCCTATTGTTAGAACTCCATCTCCAATGCACATGTTTAGAGTTCTTTAATCCCGGCTTTCAATGCTTGCAAATGGTTTGATCTTGGTTTTGATGGTGCATGTCACCTCAAAAATGATTCTTTTATCACTTACCTACTCGAGGACGAGCAGGAGTTAAGATTGGGGATGCTTGATACGTCGGAAACGTATCTATAATTTTTGATGTTCCATGCTTATTTAGTATCTACTTTGCTTTTCTTTGTCCACACTTTGAGGTGTTTATACATGTTTTCTGGTACTAACCTATTAACAAGTTGCCACAGTGCTATTTGCCTATTTTCTGCTATTTTTTGTTCTAGAAAATCTACTAAGGAAATATTCTCGGAATTGGACGAGGCAAAATCCAAAGTAAATATTTCACCGAGGAGAACACGGAGTCCACAGGAGAGACGGAGGGGCGCCACAGGGTGCCCCCCCCAGGGGAGTCCTAGGGTAGGACCGCACCTGGGCAGGGTGTGGGCCCCCTAGCCGCCTCCCAGCCTCGCCTCTTCGCCTATAAGAAGCCCCTGATGCCGAAACCCTAAGTACCCGATCAAAACTCCACGAAACTTTCTGTAGCCGCCTCCACCATCGTCCCTAGATCAGGGTGGATCTGAAGTTCTTCCCGGCACCCTGCCGGAGGGGAGATCATCCTAGAGGCCTTCTTCATCATGTCAGCCTCCGATATGAAGCATGAGTAGGTCCACCTTGGACTACGGGTCCATGTAGTAGCTAGATGGTTGTATCTCCTCCTTGTGCTTTCATATATAGATCTTGTGAGCTCCATTCATGATCAAGATCTAATCTATTTGTAATCATGCATGTTGTGTTTGTGGGGATACGATGGATATTGATATTACTATGTTAGATTGATTAATGGTTTTGTATATTTGATTCTATCATGTATGTGTTGTTTGTGATCTTGCATTCTCTCCGTTGTTAGTAGCTATCTTGGCCAAGTAGTTGCTAGTGACTCCAAGAGGGTATATTTATGCTCGATAGTGGGTTCATGCCTCTAGTTTCCAAGGGAAGTGACAGAAATCTCTTCGATTGTAGATGTGCTGTTGCCACTAGGGAGAAAACAACGGTCTCTTGTTCATGAAACAAGTGGATTGTTTACCTTACAAACTTTGCTTAAAGCAGTTGTCTGTTGCTTGCAACTTAATACTGGAGGGGGTTTGGATGATAACCTGAAAGTGGACTTCTAGTCATGGATGCAGTTGGATGGCAGTCTATGTATATTGTTGTATTGCCCAATCTAATCTCATAGGATCGTTTTGTCTAGTATTTCATTGGTATGCCTCACTCAGTTCCTATCAATTGGCTTGTTGTAATTTGTTTACCCTTCATGCCATGTCTTTTATCTAAGGAGAGCACCTCTAGTGAACTATGAACCCCCGTCCAACCTTTACCATTGATACACCTTCCACTTTTACCTGTTTACTTGTCGCAAACCATCATCACCTTCCACACCATATGTTTAATCCTTTGTTACAGCAAACCGGTGAGTTTGACAACCTCACTGATTCGTTGGGGCAAAGTCTTGAGTTTGTGTTGTGCAGGTTTCCATGTTGCTTGCAACACCTTTGAGACCTTTTCTTCCTCCTACTAGTTTGATAACCTCGGTTTCTTACTGAGGGAAGACTTGCTGCTGTGCTCATCACACCTTGCTCTTGGGGATTCCAACGAAGCGTCCCATGACAGTACTGGGCGCCATCAGTTACTTTCTTTCCAATATGGATAACCCACTTGGTTTTATATTTGGGAAAACTACTACCACTGTTAGGGTAGTAGATGAGCCACCACCTGTTGAGATAGATCCTTTTAAGATACCTACAAGTATTTTTGATCGTGTTATGGATAATTATTATTTAGGGGATGAAACTGTTCATCCTGGTGATCACTTGTTTTTTATCCATGAATTATGCGGGTTGTTTAAGTGTGCAGGTATCACAACTGAACAGGTGAAGAATAAGTTACTCTCTATATCCTTGAAAGGGAGAGCTGAAGAATGGTATAAGCTTCCTAAGAATGGGCAATCCATGGAATGAGAGGAAATGGCATCTCTCTTTTATTCTAAATTCTATCCTTGCAGTGAAATTCAAAAGGATAGGAATCTGATATATAACTTTTGGCCTTGTGATGGAGAGAGTACAGCTCAAGCTTGGGGGAGATTGAAGTTACTAATCCTTAAATGTCCTATTCATGAACTCCCTAACAATATTATTATCAATATTTTTATGCTAGGCTTTCTCTTCATGATAAAGATTTACTAGATGCTTCTTGTGCTGGATCATTCACACGTATGAAGGAAGAAGCTAAATGGGATCTCCTAGACCGTATTCAAGAGAACACTGAAGCTTGGGAGAATGACAAAGGAAGAAAGTCATGTATAAACTATGATTATGAATGCATAAGATCTTTTATGGGAACTGATGACTTTCGTGATATTAGTAATGAGTTTGGTCTTGAATCCCAAAGTATTGACAAATGTTTTAAGGCCTTTGCCTCTTACATAGAAATTCCCAAAAAGAAGTGGAACAAGTACCATGCACCTTATAAAGATGTTGTTAGTCATGTTCCTGTTAGAAGCACTGAAGTTTTTACTACTAATCATATTGTGCCTGAACCTTATGTTGATAAAATACCTTTCCCAGCTAAGGTAAAGGAGTATTCTATGATTATTAGTGCGAATAACAAAGGTACAAAGAAAATTGTGGGACCTGATGAGCAAATAAATGTTGAACTTGTGGTAGCTATTGTGAAAGATCTTGACGCTAGAAATATAGAGGATGAGCAAATTTTCTTCTCTGAATATGCTTCTAATATTGTCTCCCATCCTAGAAAAGCTAGAAAAGCTAGTGTCCCTGTGCTTTCTATTAGAATTGGTGATCATTGCTATTATTGTTTATGTGATATTGGTGCTAGTTCTAGTGCTATTCCTTATGAGCTTTACAGGGAAATTATGCATAAAATTGGTCCTTGTGAGCTTGAGTACATTGATGTGGTTATTCACCTTGCCAATAAGGAAATCATTTTCCCTATTGGTATTGTAAGAGATGTGGAGGTTCTGTGTGGTAAGATTAAATACCCTAGTGATTTTCTAGTGCTTAATTCAGCAGCTAGTAAAACTTGTCCTATCATCTTTGGTAGACCTTTCTTGAACACTTGTGGAGCTATTATAGATTGTAAGAAGGAGAAAGTTTTAACCAAGTTTGATGGAGATTCTTATGAGTTTAATTTTTCCAAATTTGTTAAAGCTCCTTATGAAAATAGCTTGCCTAATGAAGATTTCGGGATGGAACAACTTGCTTCTATTGATCCGGTTTACGACCTTGGACCTCTTTTTGATGACTGTAAGTATGCTCATTCTGATTATAAAGCTGCTTCCTGTGACAGTTATATTGTCAACTTTATTCAAGGTGCTACTGAAAGTTATTATGAGATAGGGAAACATGGTTTTATGCATCTCAATAATGTTAAGTTTCCTTGTTTTATGTTGAAAGCTTTGAAGTTGCATTTGTTTTGTCTTCCTATGCTAGTGGCTTTTTGTTTCAACAATTTGTTTTCTCATGATACCCCCATGAATAGGAAGTGGGTTAGACTCAAATGTGTTAGTTATTTGCTTCTTGATGCTCTCTTTCACTCCAGGTATTTATCTCCTTTGTGAGCATCTTTGGAACTTTCAAGCCTAACTTAAAGGCATTAAAGAAAAGTACTTCTTGGGAGATAACCCGATAGTTTTGTCGAGTCTTGGAAGTTATTACCTCAGTAATAACCGCTCCTTATCATTTTTGTTTTGGTTTTTGTGTCAAGTTCAACTACTTTTGAGAAGTGGAGGAGTTGTGAAAAGTGGCTGTCCTGGGACAGATTTTTGTGCTGCATTGTAATAATTCGTGAGGAAGCTCAGTACTTCGGATGGAGCTGTATTTTTCTATGCTTGTTCTCCAAGTTGTTACCCAACTTTCATTAGTTTTGCACTTTTTGATTTGATCAACAGAAGGTTTTTGAAAAAATCAATCTTTGCCTATTGGTCTGTTTTGACAGATTTCTGCCATCATTTGCATTTGCCTCTTACAGAAGCCTTTGTTTTGATGGATTTCAGTTGAAGTGTGTACCTAAAGGTTTATTGTTTTTGCTTACACTAATGTTGCCCAATGAGGTTTGTGTAATGCCTTGCATGAAAGAAATTTCCAGGAGAAGGAGGAAAGAAGTCTACAGAGTACGTCTTTGACTAGGTAAAAGTGGTGAAAACAGAAGGTTCGTGAAAGCCTAATCTTTTTATATATACGAAAGGTTACGAAACGAAATAGAGGAGGAAACGGAGGCCGGGGTGGCCACACCCACCCCAAGACCAGGGTGAAAGCCTAATCTTTTTATATTTTTGATGTTTTTAATGACATCTATCAAGCTTTCTTCTTATAAAAAAGAGACATATTGAAAAGAGGAAAGAGAGAAAAACACCATTTTCCAATGGTAAATAAGAATATTGTTGAGACGCTCATTGTTTGCTTGCCTTGTCATTTTGATTATGGGATAGCTCCTGTATCATGTGCAAGGGGTACCCCATTGGCGGTTCTTTATGATACACATGTACTTACAATGACAAGAACTTACCGGTGACTAAAGTTGAGTAGCATGAGGAGCGGCCCTCGTACTCAAGGGACATGAGATTGCCAACTTATATTTCGTCAAGCATATACTCCATCCTTGTTCACTTTAACCTTAATCTTCTCAAGATGTCTATGATAGGGGCAATGAGGGATCAAAGCTAGTAAGTAACATAATCTTTTGGAAGCTCTTTATGACTTGAAATCCCTGCTTCCCTCTATGAAGGGACCTTTCTCCTATTTTCTGATTTGAGGAAGTAAACCTACTTCCTCTCTATCTCCAGCAAGCATTTCAGTTGTTGTGTTGTGTAGCACCCCGGAAATTTCCAAACTAGAAAAGTGCGTGTTATTTTATTATTCACATCATCGTTACATAATCATGCATGGTTTTGCCTCCAAAAATATTTTATTAAACCCTATTTTGTTTGCTAATTTTGTCCCCCTTATATTCAAATAAATAAAAACCATAGTCCTTCTTCCATTTCATTGATGTAAAACTATTTACAAGTGTTTCTATAAAAAAAGGTTTTAAATAAATAAAAATAAATAAACCCTAGACCTAAAGCCGACCAGGCCCAACAAGACCAGCCGGCTGGACCAGTCAAACCCTAGAGTACCCCTTACACCCTAACCCTAATCCCCCACCACACCCCGCACCCCACTCCCTCCACCCACCGCCACTCCCTCAGCCAAACACCACCCTGGCGACAACCCCGTGCGGTACACGCCCACCTGCTCGTGACACACCCGCCTCATCACCGCACTTGAACCCACCGACCACATGCTCATGTGCACCCGCAAACACCTGGTCCCATCCCGTGGGTCCCACCCCGCCTTCATCCCCGCCCCTTATCTTCCTCACCAACTCCCGTCCCCGACCTGTGGCCGCTCCCTCCTCCTTCACCCTCCGCCGCCGCCGCTGCATGGCCTCGGTCCGGCCTCGCGCGTTGTTCCCCGCTCGCTCTGCGGCCCTCCGCCGCCATTCCGTCGCTCACCCCTCCTCGGCCTCAAGCTCCGGCGCCATCCCTCCCTCTCCTCTCCGTCTCGCGTGATTCGTCGCAGACCGAAGCTCCGCGTCGGCCCCCGTCGGCCACTGCTGCCGCCGCCTTACCGCCTCTGTCTCCGGCCGCCTCTCTGGCTCAGCATCTGCACGCGAGCGCCTCGAAGCTCGCCGGTGCCGCCAGGGGGCGCCCTCGCCTCCTCTGCCCCGTACTGCGTCCGGTTGTGCGACCTCGTCTCTGACGCACCGCAGGGCCCGGCCTCCCCGTGTTGTGCCTCCTCCCTTCGGCAAGCTCGCCCACCACCCTGGTCCGACCGTCTGCTTTCTCCCGTGCTCTGCTTCTGACCAAGCTCTACAGCGCCTCCCTATCTGCAACATGTGCCACGCCAGCTGGCCGTGTGTTGCCCTACAGTAAGTTGTTGTGTCGATGTGATGAATCAGTGTTTGGTGTTGCCGTCTGGATGTATGGTTGGAGATACGGTAGTGTGGCGGTGGAGCTGATGTTGAATGAGCAAACATTTGTCATGAGCGACAAGTCGGAACCCGCGAGGATTGAACCAGAGAACTAACCAACATCGACACCGACCCGAACGAGTCCGATGAACCATCGATGACCCTCGAAGAACCACCGACAAGGGTATCGAACTCCATGCCCTTATTCATGGATCCTCATGAACTCCTTCCCGGAATCCCGAACCTCGTCGAACCCTTTGGAATCCAAGACCTCCGCCTCATGTGTGACCCCTACCCAACCCGGCTCTATTTTATAAATTTCCATATATAAATTGTGTTGCATATCAAATTGTACATGATTGCATACATATTTTACGGGTCTGGGTTGTATAGTCGATTCACCTCGTAATTAAATATGGAGACCATATGCGATCTTTTCTAGTCTTATATTAGCTCCATTTAAATTTGTGTAGCGAACCGATGTCATGTTTTGCCTTGTTAAGACAACATTTAAATTGCGGGGTATCTAAATAACATGAATCACCTAAATAATTGTCGGGACCCCGGTTCCACTTAATATTGCCTAATTGCATCGCACCTTTGCCATGTCATGCATCATACATGCATCATGCCCGATCTTCTGCCGTAGTATTAAATAGTGCATCGGTGTTTCTTCTAGTGCTTTGCTTCTTCATGGATTAGGCCGATGAGTGGATGCGAGTGTCGACCCGATCTTCAGATGAACCTTCGGCAATGTTTTCAGGCGAGCATTCCCCCCCTTTCTACCTATTTTACATTTCCAGTCTTTGTTTCCTCCTGTTGATCTATTGCTATCTGTGTTGCGATGCTCTAGTTTTTGTACCCGTGATATCCCTTGTAGCTTTATATTGCCTTGGACACATCCTATTACCTGTTGTTTGGAAGATAGTTGGACTTGCGTGTCATATTCGCTTGCTCAAGTACCACAGCTGTTGGAAGACTGTCATATGCTTTATGTTGGAGATGATCATGGCTTTAATTACAGTTTAACAACTAAAATTTAAAGTAGGTAAATAATGCAGAGGCACAGGTGGGCAATAGATGTTATTTGGTTTTTAACCGTCCACCTGTGTCCCGTAGGACCCGGAGTACTTGATACATGTTCTTTGAATATCCGCGCTATCCGCATGTGGGACCATGAATCCCCTTAGCTAGAGCTTGAGTCATATATTATTTCTTGGGGCCACAAACTAGTTTGGGGATTTATTACTATCATGTACTTATGTCATGCTTTACTTCTTTATTTACGATTGTGCGTGGAGCGCCTGTACTATTTAGGTAAGCGGAGTGTTTTCGCGGTATCGACAACCCAGTCACACTTTCGGGTTCCCAGTCATTTATAGCCATTGACGCAAACCTCTGGGTCCGTTTCGGAGCCGGCCAACTTCGTCGCGGGTAGCTTGGTGGGGTGGCCCCCTGAAATATTATATGAATCTTGCAATTTCTCTGTCGTGATGCATCATTGGGTTTTCATTTGGTTTTTTTCGAGGTTGATCGTGCGTGTGTTGCTATTTGTGCCCCCCTGCAGGGTAAAACTTTTTGAAAGCCGTGTCCACGATTATGGACGACTTGGAGCACAGTATCTCGATCATAGACAACTATAACTAAAGTAGTGCTATAAATTTGCCTTTGGAATGACTAGTAATCAGCTTCACTATACCGAAATGTCTAAATAAAAGTACCAACAACTGTTGGGTTTTTGAATGTCTCATGGTATATGTATTTGACTAGTAAGTATTGCAACTACAACGGAATGGTTATCTAAAACTGTCCACTGCTTATGTTATCAGGATGACTCATGCTATCTATATCTGACTAGTAATTTCCGCAACTATAAGGGAATGGATAAAATTGCCAACTGTGTGAGTTTCCTCGGTACGACTTCCTCGATTGGTATCAAGGGGGAACACTAGAATGGGTATGATTGGTGTTAGTATTAGGTTGGATCTAGATATGTCTTTCTTATCCCTCTCTAATAGCCGATAGTTGTATCGAGTCTCTATAGGTTGTTTAGTGCATGCTGCGCTGCCGCTTCAATCCACCATACCTATGTAGGCGAGAGACGCCGAATTCTAGTCCCGACGTGTACTGGCATCAGTACTGACCGCTCTCTTTTTCCTTTGCCCTTTGTCGGCACCCCTTTTGTTTAAGCAGGTTTTGACATCGACGTTGTTAGCAGGGTTACCCTTCCGGCTTGGCATGGGCAGGGTTATGGACGCCATTGGTTATTCTTCAGGGCTCTTAGCCCAATTTGCATCTTGTCCGTACTCGGACGTTGTATCATTTTCAAGGTGATTTGGATCTTTATAATGTATATTTGTATTCTTGACTCGGTGAGTCGTTGTTGTATATATCTGTTCTGTGGGTTCCATCGTGGACTATTGTGTAATGATATTACTTCATTTTCCACCCGCACGAAAGTGCCTGGTGGGCACCTTTATATCGTTTCTATGCGGGTTTGGCGGGAATCGCTGAAACTTGCATAGGGACGATCCGAGGGTGTTACATGTTGCAAGCATTCATGTGGTGGTTTATTCAATCATGTTCTTTATCTTCCTTGTGTGCACAAGACTCTTATCAATTGAGTATTACTTTGAAAGTCATCTTTGTGAAAAAACTTTTTGAGCAAAGAGTGCTCCTGTTGTGAAGACTTCTACAAAAAGTTGTTTGTGAAACTGTTTGCCATCTGTTCTCTGACCAAGAACAAAGTTTGCCAATTCCAATTATGATTTATCTTTATGCATCTCTATTGTGACTCATGTACTTGTTGCAAGCTAATTTATATAATGGTGAGTTGCTTTCTTCTATGAGTTGTGTAATGGTAAGTGTGATGCCTTTTGTCCTTATTCTTTTTATCGACACTTCACTCCATAAACCTGTGGACATGTTTACTGAGCTCAGTTTTCGCTTGGGGACAAGCGAAGGTCTAAGCTTGGGGGATTTGATACGTCCAATTTGCATCACCATTCTATATCATAATTTGCCTCTATTCATTGATATATGTCTTATTATGAGGTGTTACTTATGTCTTTTCCTCTATTTTTGCATGTTGGATGATTCTTGGAGGATGGACTGCCGGAGTCAGGATTCTGATGGATAAAGAGGTGTTTTGATGCAATTTCGCGAAGATCAGAAAAATACCATAAAAATATTGGAAAATTATATTTTCCCAGAAGACGAAGGAAGCCAGAAGGGGAGGCGTAGCTGGGCCACAGGAGGCCCACACCCCCCTAGGCGCGGGTCCCCCTAGGCCGCGCCTAGGGCAGGTGTGGCCCACCTGGCCGGCCTACGACTCCGCCCTCTCGTCTATATCTTCCTCTCGAAACCCTAATACCAGGGGAGCGACCACAGAAAGATTTCCGCCGCCTCTGCGAGGCGGAAAACACCGAGAGAGAAAGAGCTCTCCGGCAGACAGATTTCTGCGGGGAAATTCCTTCCCGGAGAGGGTAGATCGTCGCCATCAACACCGTCATCAAGCTAGACTTCATCGGGATCATCATCATCCGCACCATCATCTCCATCAGCACCATCATCACCACTTCATCTCGCTGTAACAATTGTGTTGGATCTTGCATTAGTTCTTAGGGGAAACTTTCTCGGTGTTGATTACTATTGTAGTTGATGCTTGTGAGTGGAACCATTGGATTATTGTTTATGTTCAGATTGTTATCCATCACCATATCATCTTTGATCCTGATCCATATGATGCCTTGTGAGTAGTTCGTGTAGTTCTTGAGGACATGGGAGAAGTCATGTTGTTAGTAGTGGATTTGTGTTGAGTTATTATTCAATGGTTTAGTATTTAAGTTGTGGTGCTATTCTTCTAGTGGTGTCATGTGAACGTCGACTACATGATACTTCACCATTTATGGGCCTAGGGGAATGCATTGTGTATTTGGCTACTAATCGTGGGGTTGCCGGAGTGAAAGAAACCCGAACCCCCGTTAGGAAACCTTTGCACAAGGGAGTGTAGGATCTCAGAGTTTAAGGCTGTGGTTAGGTTTTTATCTTAATTACTTTCTTGTAGTTGCGAAATGCTTTCAAGGGGTTTAATCACAAGTATGTATTAGTCCAAGTAAGGTCGGTACATTAGCACAGGTTCACCCACACAACACTTACAACACCAAAGAAGAGTACTCAGCCATTTGAAGCGAAAGCACTTGACAGAATTCCCATGTGTCCTCGAGAATGTTTGGTCCTTATAAGTATTTCCAACGGCTTGTCCTTTGCTAAGAAAGGATTGGGCCACTTGCTGCAGTTGTTAGTTGTCTTTATTACTTGCACTTTGTTTTGTTGCTTTATCAGAAAACCCCTAAAAATCCGTTTGCTAAGTATTTACAGAGATTTCCTGCTTCATACCACTAGTCAACACCTCCTGCTCCTCGTTGGGATCGACACTTCTATTTATCAAAAGTACTACGATACACCCCCTATACTTGTGGGTCAATAGGCGTTCGCACACACTTTTTATGTTTATTTTCACCAGGATCAGATCAGATGATGGATCCAATGGACACAATTCTTGGAGCAGTTGTACTAGAGAGAAAAGGAGCTAAAAACTACGTAAATTGCTTATTTGGGAAATATTAATAACACCAGAAGAAAACCCTAAGCAATTGGAGGCTCCAGAAGGGTTGACGACAAACTATACGGGCCGCCGCCATATAGTTGTCGTCGTATAGTTGGCGCCGCCTCCGCCTCCTCAAATAGTTTCACCTCATGCAACTCGTTCGAAAAAACGACATATAGAACACCCGAAAATCGCCGAAACCTAACCTCCCAAAGGCATCTGGAGGAGGAACTTTCCCTAGGGATCCATCTTTTCCCTATGTAGATCTGGAAGGCCAAGGCATCGATCTCCATCTTCATCAACCATTGCATCTTGATCACCACCATCATCTCCATCCATCACATCTAGATCTTGTTGTAATTCTTGCACTAGTTGTGGATTTATACAAGTACTATTCATCGATAATCGTTTTCATTACAATTACCATGATGTTGTTTGCCTCCATGTCTGATTAGATCATTAGTTCTTGGGGAGATGGAGAAACCCTAACATGAGATTGAAATAAGATAAAGTTTATTATGATATTCATCGTTGTGACCATGTGTTAGATTGTCTACATCTTGATGTTGGGAGAAGTCAACCTCTCCAATATTTGCCTCTTGTGGGGACTTGATGTAGGGAACTACTTGTTGGTAGATGAAGGGATGTTAGCACTTACAGTGACTATAAAGTTGTTGGCACTCCTTACGTATCAACTTGGGAATCGAGAAAACTCACAAAACATTATCCATGCCATGGGATACGTCCTGCAGGATTGCGTCCCTTAATAGCGCAGTAATTCAATTGATGTTGATTATTGTCTGCTATGGTTATGAGGATGATTTGAGCAGTGGTTACTGCCTCTTTGTCCAAATACGGAGTTCCTCCCACACATACATAGTTGAGAATGTTCATGATAATAATCTTTACCTTAGTACTTTATAATGATAGTGGTGTATCCGCCAATCCCTTAGAACGCCTTTTCCCACTGAAGTTCCAAATATCTTTTACATACACGATACTTATTTTCTGTATTCAGTTTTGTTTACTTTACTCATTATTCTCTTATACCAAAAACCCCCCAAAACACCTTTTTACACATTACTCGCATTTTATCTTGTCACTTAGAACTTTATTTAGCATTTCTAGTTTTAGTATTTATTTCAAGAATTCTTAGACTTCAGACTCCTGCTCCCTGTGGGATCGATATCTTTATTTCAAAAATAGCTACAACCGATCTGTGCACTTGCAGTCATCAGCCACCCCTTTATAAGGTGAGCCAGGGCCTCCTAGTAGGGGGATCGATTCATTTTTTACTTAGAGCTTACAGAGAGCTTCTTATTCCTCTTGCTTATACAGCTCAAGGAACAAGTGTAACTATTGTTGAGCTGAGTAAAGATCTAGTTCGTGTATTCTGTGTGTAGAAACTACTACATCATCCCTCCCTGAATCCCACTAGTGCATATTGGCTCCAACTTAAGCCTACCCATGGCATCTTCCGTGACACCACCACGACACACTTACACCAATAGTAAGAATATCAATACGATCAAGTCAATCAAGTTTCATTGTTGTATCAAACTCATACAAAGTAGTCCTAATCCTTATACCATGAGATCACGTCAATCTCTAACACAGGAAGAGTACTTTGATTCCATCTAATGTCACACCATAACAGGATGATTATAAAGATGTCGTTGGGTACTTATAAAATGTTAGTTGAGGCCCATGGATCAAGAGTGGGATTTTTCCATCCCGGTAATGGAAGATATACTCTAGGTGAAAGGATACGGATGTCACCTAGAGGGGGGGTGAATAGGCGATTAAAACTTTTCCTAGAGTGGCTCAACAAAGGCGGAATAAAACTAGTGTTTAATTTGTTAAGCACAACCTAGAACAACTAAGGTTCACCTATGTGCACCAACAACTTATGCTAAGCAATACAAGCAACAAAGTGATAGCAAGATATATATTACTTCAAGCACGAAGGCTATCACAATGTAAAGTGCATAAGTAAAGAGCTCGGGTATAGAGATAACCGAGGCACGCGGGGACACCGATATTTTACCGAGTACCTCCCAACATGGAGTACGTATCGTTTAGAGAGGGGGTGGTATCAAACCACCAACACCACAAAAGGCCTCCCTTATTCTCCGGTGAATCTCACCCCAATGGGATCGATCCACGCTTCCACTATCGGTGCACTTGTCGGTGGCAACCGGAACCTCTCACAAGGTTGGGGCACAACTCCACAACTTAATTGGAGGCTCCCAACAAACTCCACAAAAGGCCTCAACAAATGCCACCAAGGCCACAAAACCGTCTAGGGTTCCAAGAACCCAAGAGGGACAAGCTCCAATGAGCAATTCAAACCAAATCCTTTGAGGAGAACTCAAACCGATGCACCAAATGCAAATGGCAAGAACACCACAAAGATGCTCAAATCCCTCACTCTCAAGTTCCAAAAAATCTACTAAAGCTATTGGGGGAACAAGAGAGGAGGAATAAAAGAGAGACACAAAATCCCCCAAAATCTAGATCCCCAAAGATACACTCACAAAGAGATGTTTTGGTTTGGTCAAAACGTAGATCTAGATCTCCTCCAACTACCCCTAAAATATAAGCAAGAACCAATGGAGGGGTGACTAGAAATCAAGCTCAAAGAGTAAGACAAATGAGGGCAAAGCTTAGACAAAGGAGGAGGAAGAACTAACCCTAAAAGACAAAAGGGCAAAGCTATTTAAAGGGCTAGGCAAAATATGGCCGTTGGAGACTTAATGTAGCGGTAGTACCGGAAGTTCAAGCGGTACTACCGGAGAACTCCGGTACTACCGGACCAGGTACCGGACTTGGTACCGGAAGACCAATATTCAAACTTCATAAGCCCTGGCCACAGCGGTAGTACCATTGATGCTACCGTAAAGCGGTAGTACCGCAAATGGCAACCGGTACTACCGGACGTGAAGTGGAATCAGCAGTTTAGAAGAAAAAAGTCGCCAGGTAGTAAAATGCGGTACTACTACCGCATTTTACTACCTAGGCAGACAGAAGCTTTTTGCCAATGTTCAAAAGTCTCTGCCATGTGCGGTACTAAAATGCGGTACTACCGCATTTTAGTACCGGAGCAGGCAGAAGCTTTTGACAAGTGGTCAAAAAGCTACTGTCGCGCTAGGTACTAAAATGCGGTACTACCGCTTTTTAGTACCTAGCCCGGCAGAGGCTTTTTGACAGTTAGTCAAAACCTTCTGTCGCATCCGGTAGCAAAAAGCGGTACTACCGCTTTTTGGTACCGCACCACGCAAATATTCAAACGGCAATAACTTTTGACTGGAAGCTCCGATTGACCCGATTCCAATTGCGTTGGATAGAGGACGACAAGGGCTTCCCAATAAAATATTGATTATCACCAAGTGAGAAAGTATCAAGTAGAATAATGTGATATACCTCACTTGGTGAGAAACCAAAAAGCCGCATAAATCAAAATTGCAACAAGATACAAATGGAAGATCCGATTTTGATGAACAAGAGCTTGTTATGGAGATTACCACAAGCTCTATATCCTCACATGGATAAGACCAAATAACAACCAAATACGATGATGCAAGTATGCAAAGGTTTGAGCTCTCTCCAAACGATGTGACTGAATTACTCTTACAAGAGCCCCTCTTGATAGTACGGTTATCTATCCTAAACCCGGTCTCACACACACAACGTGAGACCGGCAAAAGGGAAAACCTATCAAGATTATACCTTTGCCTTGAGCATTCCACTTGAGCTCGATGTAGACGATCTTTCCCTTCTCAAGATGGAACGCCTTTCTTAATTCCTCATCATCGACCTCGCATATTGAGCTTGCCCAACATATCTTCTATGCATTTTATCGACCTTGAAGCCAACACATGCTCCAAGCGATGCCAATGGACAAATCCTACAAGTATAACTTAGTACACACATTAGTCCATAAAGATTGTCATTAATTACCAAAACCACACATGGGGGCCCAACATGTTCTTTCACTAGGCCCTCTCGGTGATATCACATTGATAACAATTTGCAAGCAAGTGATTTGATGACAAGGAATGTTATACCACGGAATGAGTAAAGAGTACTTATCCATAATGATATTGAACGAGGTATGGATGATACCAAATTATCGGATCTTGGACAAGTAATATATCACGAGACAAAAGGAATTGACTACAACATTAATGGTTCACACAATCACTAGATTCATCGTTGAATAAGTGGGAGTCATTACGGATTTCTGAATCCCGTTGATGATTATTAATCAGAGAGGTGTCTCGATCATGTCCATATTATTCATGAACCGTAGGGTGAGACACTTAAGGTTCGTTGACCCATTTTGAGTGGATTTCGAACTCTGGCTGAATTATTGGACAACACAAGCATTGTTTCAAAAAAAGTGTCGAAACTATTTCTGATTATCAAAATAACACAAGGGGTAATTGTTAATGTTTTTCAATTGAATGAATTAAAAAATATTAAATAAATAAATATGTTTTATTAATTCCATAAGTGTGGTTTAATTGTTATGAATGTCATGTAATTAAAAGGAGAATAAGAGAGGGGGATACCTACTTGATGGAGGAGGTTACCACCATGAAGAGGGGGTTACCACCATGAAGAGAGGGGGAGGTGGCACCTCTAGGGGCTGGGGTTGTCCCCCTCCTATCCTATAAAAGGTGGCCACTTGTAGCATCCCAATTGTCTAACAATTGTAATGCTACTTGCCTAGTCTATATATTGCTACTTCTTACATGTCATTTATTGCATCATCATTATATCATGCTCATGTTAACATGCCACCTTGCATTTGAGCATCATATAAACCCCCTCTGTTTGGTTCTTATCACATATGCATTATATTGTATTACTTGTATTTGTCTCTTGATATAATGTATTTGGTTTTTGATAAATGTACAGGATGCCCAAGTTGAGTTGAGGGCATGTCTCTTTAATTCATTCAACCTACTAACTTGCTTTGGATCGATGTGACCTTAACTTGCTCAATATTTATACCATGCATGTATATGAGGCTCTCATTTGATTTACTTGCATTCTTGTTAGCCCATATACCACGTGTGGATTCTATGTCACCTTTATCCAAATACTCCTTGTCTACATGATCTTGTGGGCAATCCTCCAACTAAATACCATGTGAGCTCCTTATATTATCATTTGGGATCTTGTCAAGCTCATGTGATATTTGAATGGTTCCTTATAGAAATATACATGCCCATGTGCTAGAGACATGGTTTGATACAAGCTATGCTTCCATGTGGTGATCTATGTGTATTTCTCATCTTCTTTTGCTATGATCTATATTTTTCAATGGATCTGAATTATTCTACATGATCCCACACATGTATATACATTTTTGTTTTCACAAAAATGCCAACCATGTGCATGTATATGAGCTTCTACACTCACATGAAATAATAACACACTTTTTATTCTCCTCTTGTTTAAATTGTTTTGAGTTGTTTTGGAATTCGACTTCTTTTGAGGTTTTGTTTTGAGTTGATCAAACCACCTAAAAGCATTTATCCTAATTTAGACTAACCAAACTCTACACCTACTCCATCATCATCCACTGAAGGCACCTCGTATGTGTGTATCATGTGCATGGGCGGCACCACACCAACCTTCCCCTCCCATACTCGTGGGGCACATGAGTGTGCTTGTGCTTGTGCTCCCCTCCCTCCCTTTGCTCCTTTTGGAAAAATCTTTAGCACTATATCGCCACCACCACCCCTCCTTGATCAGCACATACACCACGCAGCCCCTCTCCTGGTCCTCTCTTCCCTCTCTCACGACCCAGCTGTAGAAAAGCAGGGATGTAAGCGACATGATGTATACGCACTTCTATTCTTGTAGATAGTTGTTGGGCCTCCAAATGCAGAGGTTTGTAGAATAGCATCAAGTTTCCCTTAAGTGTATTACCCAAGTTTATCGAACTCAGGGAGGAAGTGGTCAAAGGTATTCCCTCTCAAGCAATCCTGCAATCAAGATACAAGAAGTCTCTTGTGTCCCCAACACACCCAATACACTTGTCAGGTGTATAGGTGCACTAGTTCGGCGAAGAGATGGTGAAATACAAGTGGTAATGGTGCCAGAAAATAGCTTCTGACTTGTTGTTGACGTGGGGTAACAGTGCCAGAAAAGAGCTAATGGCGTGGAGAAAAGGTAAAAGCCCAAAACCTCCCCGACAAACGGAACAAAGATGCAAGCAAGCAAACATGCAACAGATCTAGTAGCAAACAGTGTTTTAATGCTTAGAAACAAGGCCTAGGGATCATACTTTCACTAGTGAATACTCTCTTATATAAATATCCTCTCTTCATGATACTAATTTTAACTACTCTCCGGTTGGACACTCTAATCCAAGGTAGGGCTATAACAGCACACCTCAAAGTCCGCCTTCCCCAATCTAGATAACCCCACAACGTCACCTTGAGCACTAGATGATTCCAAAAAATACCACAATTTCATAGAGACATCCAACTCCAAATATAACTCATAACAAATATTCAATCTAGCCAAAGCGCCACACACGGTATGCCCGCTGTCACTTTCACACACATGGGGAAAGCATAGATCTATTAAAGCACAAAAAGTATTTATGTAGACTCAAACCTAAGTGCCACCATGGCGTGCACGTTGTCAGTTTCACACACATGGGGAGAGCAGAGATCTAATGAAGCACTTGAGTAGCAAGGTAGATCTTCTTGATTACAAAGCTCATGACCGCAACAAGATCATGCATAGAGAGAGAGATGAACACATAGATACCGGTAGAGCCCTTAGCCTCGAGGAAGAACTACTCCCTCCTCATCATGGGAATCAACAACGGTGATGAACATGGCGATGGAGATCGATGGATATGACTCCCGGGGAACTTCCCCGTCCTGGCAGGGTGCCGGAACAGAGACTTTCTGTCCCACGAATCTCCCCTTCGGTGGCGGCGGCGCTACGGAGGTTTTCATGGATTTCTTCTGGATTCCCTAGGGTTTTTGGGTCGGAGGCTTCTTATAGGCGAAGGGGGAGGCCGAGGCGGCGGACAGAGGGGGAAAACCCTACCCAGGCGCGGGGTAAGTCCCACCCGCGCCTAGGGGGTTTAGTCGCCCTGGCACGCCTCCTCGTCTTCCCTCTGGACTTCTTGTTCCCCACGGAAAGTAATTGACTTTGACGTTTGTCCCGTCCAATTCCGAGAATATTTCTTTACTAACTTTTCTGAAACCAAAACAGCAAAAAACAGGCATCTGGCACTGTTGCAACTTGTTAGTAGGTTAGTACTAGAAAACATGTAAAATGCACCTCAAAGTGTAGACAAGCAAAGCAAAGTAGATACTAAACAAGCATGGAGCATAAAAAATTATAGATACGTTTCCGATGTATCAACATCCCCAAGCTTAACTCCTGCTCGTCCTCGAGTATGTAAGTGATAAAAAGAATAATTTTTGAGGTGACATGCACCATCAAAACCAAGACCAAACCAATTGCAAGCATTGAAAGCTGGGATCAAAGAACTCTAAACATGTGCATGAAAGATGGAGTTCTAACAATAGGACATAGTAACTATGCATGCAACACGACAATCTACAAACAAAGATCACGAGTAACATGCATTGAAAAACGTTTGTTTGTTTTACATACAGAAAACATGGCATAGTGGCATTCAGCTTGTCCCTCATAGAGTAGCAAATAGATGCATAGGACACCTTCAAAGTTCACAAGGGTGACTATAAACAAATAGCACAAGAACAAGTAATATCACAATATGAATCAATCAATAAGCTTTGGAACACTACACACAGAATGACAACTATGCTCTCTTAATGGTGCCTAAAGGTAGAAGGTGGAGACTCGACATAATAGTGAAAGAAAGGCCCTTCACAAAGGGAAGCAGGGATTTCAAGTTTCAAAAAGACCTTCCAAAAACTATGGTACTAGTTAGCTTTTAGCCCTCATTGCCCCTATCATAAGCATCTTGAAGTGATTAAGGTTAAAGTGAACTAACTATGGAGTATATGCTTGACAGAGTATAAGTTGGCAATCTCAAGTCCCTTGAATACGAGGGCCACACCTCATGCTACTCAACTTCAGTCACCTGTAAGTTCTTGTCATTGTAAGTATTTGCATATCATAGAGAACTGCCAACGGGGTACCCCTTGCACATGGTACAGGAGCTATCCCATAACCAAAATGACAAGGCAATCACACAATGAGCATCTCAGCAATCTTCTTATTTACCATGGGAATATGGTGCTTTTTTCTCTCTTTCCTCTGTTCTCAATGTGTCTCTTTTTTATAATAAGAATGCTTTATAGATGTCACTATGGTGATGCTGCAAGTTTCCACCATTAGGCATGGCTTAGGCTAGCGGCCCGGGATTTTCTCTAACACAGAATACAAACTCCATGGACTTACAAGTTCCCTCTTTATTTCACACCGGTGACATCCATAGACAAAATAGCATGATATAAACTGAGTACAAAGTACAAGTGCAATGTTGAAAACGTTCCCCGTGACAGCACGGTTCTGCTAATTCCAATGTATAAGTGCAAGCATATACAACATAGAAGACACAATGGTTCAAGTTTATTAGGGGCAAAGAATATAAAGTGTGCCATCAAGTTCGTGAGAGCTTTAATCACTAAGTTTTCACATAACAAAATAGTTTTTAATTGGAAGATAGCTGAAAACAAGAATATACTTGGAATGGTGTAACACACCATGCATAGGAGTTTATAGTGGACACTTTGGAATAACTTGGTTTCTTGGGAGTTGGAAGCATGAGTGGAACTTACTCACACAAGTGGAGGCTAGCAAAAGACTGGGAGCAACCAACTAAGAGAGCAATAATGGCCATAATCATGCAGAGCAACAAAGCATTACTAATCAAAGCAAAGAGTGGTACTACAAGTCAAGGACTAAATGATCATAGAGGCTACAGTGACTTGTCATAGTCATAACATGGTGTGATCATGTGCCAAGTCAACCCAAGCAAAGCATCAAAGGAGAATACCACAATACTATGCTTTTGTATGCTAAAACAACGCCAAATTTCTTCAAGGCACACTAATCAATCCCAATTGTTTGGAACAAGACATGATACAGCAATAATCACTAAGCATAAGGTCAAAACAACACCTAGCATGTCATGCTAAAGTCTAAGTCATAGTCAATGCAAGCTCCCTTTTGTACCATTATAGGCATGAAACTTTCTACTCTTTTCCAACACCAAACAACTTATTTGAAACAACTCACAAAGATAATAATTAATAAAGATCAGTGAGATTGTCTCACAAATCCACAAAGAAGAACTAAAAAGTTCTAAGCTGAAAGAACAAGAAAACCTAAGGCTGAACGCAGTGCTAGCAAAAGTGAACACTCACAAAATAATAAGAATGAAAACTAGAGTGTTCTAGGCAATGAAAACAGAGTGTGTCTCTCTCCAAAAGAAGTGTGTTGTGATAAACCAACTTAACTCAAGAAAACTAAGAAAACTAAGCAAACTAAGCAAAGCAAACAAAAACTAAGACGCTCCAAGAACAACACAACAATGCATGAAACAATAAAAACGAAGTGTCTAGAAAGACCTCAGTTTTTTATTGATGCAAAAGGGGATGCCTTGGGCATCCCAAGCTTTGACACTTGTACCTCTTGAATATTTCTTGGGGTGACACGGGGTGGCATCCCCAAGCTTGAGATTTTTTCCATTCTTCATCTCATTACATCATTCTTTCTCTACACCTGAAAAGTTTCCATCATACAAAACTTCACACAATCTTCATTAGCAACATTAGTGTATTCAAAAGATATTAAACCCTTAGGAAAAGCTTTGGAACAACAAAAAAATTCACTAAAAACACAAGCTACTTTAGCAACTCCTTCAAAAAACTCAAATCCCCAAAAGAGAACTCAAAAAGGAATCAATAAGAAGCAAATGCAAATAATGGCAGAAATCTGTCAAAATAGACCAGCAGGTAGAAACTGATTTTTTCGAAGACCTTCTGTTTCTCAAATCAAAAAGTGTTGAACTAACGAAAGTTATCTAATATATTTGGGGATTTATTCGTACATTTTCAGCTCAATCCGACATATAGAGACTCCTCACGAATTTTTATGGTGGAGGACAGAAATCTGTTTCGGGACAGCAACTCCCCAAATCTTACTTCCCTCTCATTAGAGGTCATTCTTAGTACAAAAGGCAAACAAAAAAGGATAAGGAGAGGTCATTACTCAATTAAGAACTTCCAAGACTCAAGGAAACTCTTGGTTTATCTCCCAACAAGTACTTTTCTTTAATGCCTTTAAGTTAGGCTTGATAGTTTGAGAAGATGCTCACATAAGAAATATGAATTGAATTAAAATAGAGCATCAATAAGAAAATTCAAAACACATTTAAGTCTAACCCACTTCCTATGCATAGGAATATTGTAAAGAAAAAATTCATGAAAGCACAAAGCAACAGCATATGAAAGCAAAACAAGTACAACTTCAAGACTTTCAACATAAAGAGGGGAAACTTAATATTATTGAGATGCATAAAACCATGTTTCACTCTCTCATAATAACTTTCAGTAGCAACATGAACAAACTTAACAATATAACTATCATATAAAACATTTTTATCATGAGCCACATGCATAAAATAATTATTACTCTCCACATAAGCATTGTCATTCTTTGTAGTGGGAGCAAATTCAACAAAATAGCTATCATTGTTATTATCATCACCATAATCATCAAATATAGGAGGCAGATTGTAATCACAATTAACTTTATCCTTAATAGTAGGTGGACTGAAAATATCATATTCATCATTATAATCATCATAGATTGGAGGTTTGGTGTCATCATAAGCAATACAATAGCTATCTTCCAAAGCTGGGGGACTAAAAAGATCATTTTCATCAAAACTAGCTTCCCCAAGCTTAGACTTTTCCATAGCATTAGCAATAATGGTGTCCAAAGAATTCATACTAATAACATTTCTATTATCATGCAAATAAAGTTCCATATGTTTTTTAATTTTCTCTTCAAACACTTCATGTCCTAACTCAAGATAAACACTATAGAGCTCTCTAATTTTTTTGTTGTTTTCCATTAAGCCTAACTAGTGAAAACAAGAAACAAAAATACAAAATTGCAGAATCTGAAGGAAATAACTTCGAGCACTCACACCGGAGGATGTGAGTACCTTTTACCTTACCTCCCCAGCAACGGCGCCAGAAAAGAGCTTGATGTCTACGCACTTCTATTCTTGTAGACAGTTGTTGGGCCTCCAAGTGCAGAGGTTTGTAGAACAGCAGCAAGTTTCCCTTAATTGGATTACCCAAGGTTTATCGAACTCAGGGAGGAAGTGGTCAAAGGTATTCCCTCTCAAGCAATCCTGCAATCAAGATACAAGAAGTCTCTTGTGTCCCCAACACACCCAATACACTTGTCAGGTGTATAGGTGCACTAGTTCGGCGAAGAGATAGTGAAATAAAAGTGGTAACAATGCCAGAAAATATCTTCTAACTTGTTGTTAACGTGGGGTAACAGTGCCGGAAAAGAGCTGATGGTGTGGAGGAAAGGCAAAAGCCCAAAACCTCCCCGGCAAACGGAACAGAAATGGAAGCAAGCAAACTTGCAATAGATCTAGTAGCAAACGGTGTTTCAATGCTTAGAAACAAGGCCTAGGGATCATACTTTCACTAGTGAACACTCTCTTATATAAATATCCTCTCTTCATGATACTACTCTTAACTACTCTCTGGTTGGACACTCTAATCCAAGGTAGGGCTATAACAGCACACCTCAAAGTCCGCCTTCCCCAATCTAGATAACCCCACATTGTCACCTTGAGCACTAGATGGTTCCAACAAACACCACAATTTCATAGAGACATCCAACTCCAAATATAACTCATAAAAAATATTCAATCTAGCCAAAGTGCCACACACGGTATGCCCGCTATCACTTTCACACACGTGGGGAAAAGCATAGATCTATTAAAGCACAAAGAGTATTTATGTAGACTCAAACCTAAGTGCCACCATGGCGTGCATGCTGTCACTTTCACACACATGGGGAGAGCAGAGATCAAATTAAGCACTTGAGTAGCAAGGTAGATCTACTTGATTACAAAGCTCATGACCACAACAAGATCATGCATAGAGAGAGAGATGAACACATAGCTACTGGTAGATCCCTTAGCCTCGAGGAAGAACTACTCCCTCCTCGTCATGGGAATTAGCAATGGTGATGAAGATGGCAATGGAGATCGATGGAGATGGCTCCTGGGGCACTTCCCCGTCCCAGCAGGGTGCCCGAACAGAGACTTTCTGTCCCCCGAATCTCCCCTTCGGTGGCGGCGGCGCTACAGAGGTTTTCGTTGATTTATTCTGGATTCCCTAGGGTTTTTGGGTCGAAGGCTTCTTATAGGCGAAGGGGGAGGCCGAGGCGGCGGCCAGAGGGGTAAACCCTACCCAGGCACGGGGTAGGGCCCACTCACGCCTAGGGGGGTTTAGCCGCCCTGGCACGCCTCCTCGTCTCCCCTCTGGACTTATTGTTCTCCACAGAAAGTAATTAACTTTGAGGTTTGTCCCGTCCAATTCCGAGAATATTTCTTTACTAACTTTTCTAAAAACAAAAACAGCAAAAAACAGGCATCTGACACTGTTGCAACTTGTTAGTAGGTTAGTACCAGAAAACATGTTAAAAGCACCTCAAAGTGTAGACAAGCAAAGTAGATACTAAACAAGCATGGAGCATAAAAAATTATAGATACATTTTTGACGTATCATGGCACACCACTTAATCCCGCGTAATACCATTTATTAGTACTCTAGTTCAATAAAATTTGTGTTTTTCAAAACAAAGAACTAACATGTTTAATAAACGGGACTTGAGGATGTCATTTAAGTGCCATTTACATGCATAGCAAAATTCTTTTTAATTCAGCATTTTGGTATTGCCCCCCACCTATCAAAATTTTAAAAACTCTACATACCCCTATTTTTAAGAAACTAATCCATTATGTGGCATTTTTGTGTAGAAACTACTGCATTATGTAGTGGTTTTTAGTCTAGCTGCTAGGAGCGCCGCCTTATTATTTGATGGGAGATAAACATGGTCAAAGAAAGTCTTTTTAAGGAGACAAATTCGTAAGTTATAATAGTACCGTTTAATGATTTTATTGTATTAACTATTGCTTTCGCAGTGGCAAGGCACCTAGTTGACCATTGTTGACGTCTTGAGTTCGAATCCTAGGAAATTTGTGTTAATATAGAGTTAACTTTTTTGTACTCTTAGGCTGACATCTGAGACCCAGATAAACTGCTACTGCATCTAGCAATATTGGCAAGGTCAGGACAATGGACTCGACCCGAAAAAACAGTCCAACATATATACACATGTTTCTTTCAAATAGATGCTGACATGTGGGACCCAGCATAGACACATTTCCTGCATAGAGAAGGCTGGCATGTGGGACGCAGCACTGGACCAAGGTCAAAATAGTGGTTGTGGGAATTTATGTTATTATATATATACTATAAGGCTGACATGTGGAACCATCAACAGAGTATAGATTAACATTTTTGTACTCTATAAGGCTGACATCTGGGTCCTAGATAAACTACTGCTACATCTAGCAATGTTTCCAAGGTCAGAATGGCGGACTTGACCCAAAAAAATAGTCCAACATGCACACATTTCTTTCAAATATAGGCTGACATCTGGGAACCAGCATAGACACATTTTCTGCATAGAGTTTGCTGACATCTGGGACCCAACAACGGATCAAGGTCGGAACAATGGAGGCGGACGAAAAAATTCCATCATAGCATATTCATTTATAGAGAGCCTGACATGTGGGACCTACCAAAGACACCTTATATAGGTGCTGCATCGAGCAATGTTGTCATTTCGAATAAGGGAGGCGTGAGCGAGAAAAAGTCCAACATGCACATGTTTCTTCTAATGAGATACTGACACATGGGACCCAGCAGCGTGAGCAAATGGCAGATTCATCGAGCAACACTATCTAGTTCGGAACAGAGTAGGGCTAGAGAAGAAAAAATCCATTATATACACACGATTATTCTAATGTGAGGCTAACGTAGGGGACCCACCAGCCTAAATAAACGCTTGATGCAACGAACAACGCTATCAAGTTAACACGGAGGCACGAGCCAAGGAAAAAATCCATCATGCACACGTTTCTTCTAACATGATGATGACTTGTGGGGCCCAGCTGCGTGATTAAACAGTAGTTGCATCTAGTAGCGCTATCAAGTTCAGAACAGGATAGCGGGAGAGAAGGGAAAAATTCATTATACACACGATTCTTCTAATGAGAGGCTGACATGTGGGACCCATTAGCATGATTAACGACAGATAGATCGTGCAACGTTATCGAGTTCAAATCGGGAAGGCACGAGCCAAGGAAAAAATCCATCGCGCACACGTTTCTTCTAATGTGAGTATGACATGTGGGGCCTAGCTGTGTGATTAAATGGTAGATGCATCTAGCAGCGCTATCATGTTCGGAACAGGGTAGCGGGAGCGAAGGAAAAAATTCTATTATACACACAATTCTTCTAATGAGAGGCTAACATGTGGGACCCATCAGCGTGATTATCGGCAGATAGATCCAGCAATATTATCGAGTTCAAATCAGGGAGGCAGGGGTAAAGGAAAAAAATCCATCGTGGACACGTTTCTTCTAATGCGAGTATGACATTTGGGGCCTACCTTCTTGATTGAATGGTAGATGCATCTAGCAGCGCTATCCAGTTTGGAATAGGATAGCGGGAGCGAAGGAAAAATTCCATCATACACACGATTATTCTAAGCAGAGGCTGACATGTGGGACCTAGCAGCGTGACTAAACGGAAGTTAGATCAAGCAACATTATCGAGTTCAAATCAGGGAGGCACGAGCCAAGAAAAAAATCCATCATGCACATGTTTCTTCTAATGTGAGGATGATACATGGGACCCAAAAGCCTGATTAAACGGCAGATGCATCGAGCAACTCTATCAAGTTCAAAACAGTGAAGGAAAAAATTTCCATCATATGCACAATTCTTCTAATGAGAGGCAGACATGTGGGACCTAGCAGCCTAACTAAATAGAAAGGCCTCTAACAACAATATCGAGTTCAAATTAGGGAGGCGCGACCGAAAATTATGGTCCGCTAGAGTCACTGACGTCCGGGACCCAAATGCCAAAAAATACTTCGGCGAGTCAACATATCACGGGGAACCAGAAATATTACTTCTGCCAGGCACTTGTCGAGCTTCATCTATGTTTTTAGCGATTTCGTCGTAGTAGAGGGGTGTGAAATCTAAAAAAAAATTACATTGGCCACGGTCGAGCCGAGAATTTCGTCGCGGAAGACGCGCCTTCTACGACGATCGATGAGCCAAGTCATTGCGGAAGGGAACATTTCTTGTAGTCTGTGTGAGTAGTTCCCTTTGTTCTTGGGGATATGGAGAAACCCTAGATTATTATGAAACGAAATAAAGATGATTTATTCCTTGTGTGCAGGATCCATTGATTTATGATGTGTGTTTGATCTCTCCCTTTAGATGGTATGTGTAGTCAGCCATATATCATTTGCCTTCGGGTCTAAAGTAAGAGGGTGAAACCCTTTGGACGCACTTGGATGACTGAGCCCGGCTGCTATTGTGACTATAAGCATCGCTAGCACCCAACACGGTAGAAGCGGGAACAAAGAGAGATTCACTAAGCTAATTACGATATCCACGAGGAAACCCTTAATTGCGGTAGTCTGCATGGTGATTGCTTCTAGGCATCATAGTGGTTATTTAGAGATAACCTCATTCTTGGCTCAACAAAGTGATTGCCAACGAGCCTTGGTGAACATCTTATTACAGAATTCTCTCCACACATATCATGACATAAGAAATAGGTTATCCTAAGTATGATTAATTGCAACATTCTAGTGGTGTATCCTACATCCCCGAGAATGTCTTATCCCTATTGAGTTCAACCACCATTCCATACACTCTTTTTACTTGTTTTACTTACTTTCTTGCATCCAACCAAAAACCTTTCAAACACCCTTTTACTTGAAATCAAAGGCATCTTACAAGTATCCTTTGGTAGATAGTGACAAGGGGCATAAAGAACCTAACCAAATAGCTCTATGTGGGTTCAATTATCTTATTTCGAAACTAGCTATAATTGATTCATGCACTTGCAATCATCAAGCTATTTTCTGGTGCTGTTGCCAGGGAGCTAAGCGCTTTTGGTCTGTGTTCTTAGTTGCTAATTATACTAATTGTTTTACTAAAGTTGTTTACTACTTTTAGGTAAATACCATGGCTACACTTGGACCAATGAATCAGCTCGATGCAGATAAACACCTCAGGAAATTCAATCGAGCACTTGTCAAAGAATTTCCGAGTGGGGTTGAACCTGAGTATGAGTTTAACCCTCGTTTTATTGCTATTATTAAATACAAAACTTTTGTAGGAGATGATCCGAATAAGGATCCTTATAATCACTTAATGCATTTTACCTAGTTATGTTGGACACTTAAATTAAGATGCTATTCTGATGATGAACTGAAACTTAAATTGTTTAGCCAATCTCTAGCCATCACTACTTTAGCTTGGTATAGAATTTGCCCTACAAAGAAAATTGATACCTGGGAGAAGCTCAAAGCAGATCCGATTCTTTCCTAAGGTAAAGATCGCTGAAGTGAGAAGGGCAATTACAAACTTCAAGAATAGCCCAGGTGAAGGCTTGGTAAGAGCCTTCAAAAGGTACAAATCTATCCTTAATAAATGTCCCCACCATGATTTACTGGAATGGTATGTGTTACATATTTTCTATGGGGGACTTAATCAAGAAATTAAACATGAGCTTGATACAAATTCTAGAGGCACTTTTATGGACCTAACTATAACTAAAGCTTGGGAACTCCTATAATACATTCGCCAAAATAGAGAAACATGGATATTTGACTTAGGTGGTGAAGGATGAGTAGAGATTGAATATGATTGTCTCAATGCTTATAAAGAATTCAGTAGGATAAAAGAACTACTAATGAGCTTCAACTTTATGATGATATTATTGTGAAAATTCTTCAGTTGTTTACATAACACATTGAAGCTTCCAAGAAAGACTGGCTTCATTATACTCCTGAACCAGTCGAACATGTTGATATAATAACTGTGACTCACGAGGAGCCATCGAGGGAGGTCCCTCAGTATGTTGAACCCCTTCCTGTTCAAAGAACTACGAGGAAACATATGATGGCCCAGCAACTTGAAGACCAACGTGAGGAAGAAATAATGTTCCTCAAAATGCTAGAAGAAGAGACACAAGCAAGAAAATCTAATGAGGTAAGTAAGGAGAAGACTGGGGAACCAAAAAATAAGATATCTTAACTATGTTTGCACATTGCAACATAATAGATATAGATACTGAAGCTTCGTAATTTGTTGAAGGGAAGGTGAAAGCGAAAGAAGTTGGTAAACCTATTCTTCCTTGCACTTTCGGTGGATCTTCTTATTATGGCCTCTATGACATATGAACAACAGTTAATGTAATATCCTTTAATTTTTATTTGAAAATCCAAAAATAATTAGCCCCAACCGAGTTAGAAGATACCGATATAACAATAATGCTTGCTGATAAAACACTCAGAGTTCCTATAGGAGTAATTAGATATGTTCCAATTTGTATTGGACCCTACCAGTATCCTATTGATATTTTACTTGTTGACATGCATATTGATGTCTAGTGTCCAATTATTTTTGGAAGAACTTTATTAAACACTACAGGAGCAAACATTGATTGCACGAAGGAGACGGTATCTCTCAAGTTCGATGAAGAGAAAACAAAATTTCACTTCTCAAAATTCCAACATAAACCTGATATTGAGAACTTAGATGAATATGAGTTTGGGAAAGAGCAAGAAGGTAATATGATTAGTCTTGCCTCTTTAGTCATTGAAACTCCCGATGATGATTTGGTTAGGAGTTTAGTTGCTAATGATGATATGCCTCAAGATTGGACAAAATTGAAATAGATGATTATCTTGATCCACACCCGTGGTGGATTCTGAGATAAATCAAAATTATGAAGAACCTATAAGAAAAGGAGACGAGGCACATACACCTCCTAGACACAAAACCTTACCCAAGGAATTAAAATATAGGTTTCTTGATGAAGATAACAATAATTTTCCTATTATTATAAGTTTTAACCTTTCAGAAAGAGAAGAGGGAAACTTGATGATGGTTCTCAGAATGCGTCGGAATGCTATTGGGTATTCGATGAGCGACTTGAAGGGATTAGTCCTTTGATAGCTACTCATAGGATATTTATGGAAGAAGGAGCTCAACCAGTTGCAGATTTCTAGAGACGATTGAAACCCCACATGAAAGAAGAGGTGAGGAAGGAGGTAATTTTCTTATTAGATGTAGGAATCATCTTTCATGTAGAGGAGAGTGATTGGGTAAGTACTGTTCATTGTGTTCCTAAGAAAGGTGGGTTTACCATTGTTCGAAACAAACACAATGAACCAATACCAACTAGAACTCTAATTAGTCATAGGATGTGCACTGATTATAGAAAACTTAATAAGGATACAAGAAAGGATCACTACCCTTTACCGTTTATAGATCAAACTTTAGAAATACTTGCTATGCATTCTCATTTTTGTTATCTAGACAGTTACTCCGGATTTTCCCAAATTGTTGTTGTAGTGGGAGTGTCCCAACCTTACAACAATATAAGGTGGAGTCCCCTGTGTTTACAATGCTATTCCCTGGATCAATAGCTAGCATCCACAGTTAAGATGTAATATCAAGAAACAAAGGTCATAATATAACTTTATGACCAGGAATAACATAATTTTATTACATCTTACATAGCTCATTTGGCTATTACAATACATTGCAGCAGAATAACTATAGTCATGGGGTCCTTCATCTTCAAAGTGCCACAGGCAGATGTTGGTTGTAGACTTTGTAATCCTAATCAATCAATCAATTTTCTCTAAACAATCAAACCTGCAACATTACAAGTTACAGCCACAAGGGTCAATACATTTGAATTGTATTGGCAAGTGATACTATGGTAGTATAGTGGAGTCTATTATCTATATGCATTTGGGTAAGTGGAGTTGAGGCTTGCATTGCTCAAAATAGATTTTCCTTATCATTTTGAAAATACTAAGTTTTTGTTTTGACAAAATCTTTTCCAAAGCTTCTCTCAATCAAAGATTGAATATTTCAAGCAACCCTTGTTCAAACCACAAGATATTAACTTAGAAATTTTGAATGATGAGATTCTTGATTGCTTCCATGTCTTGATGGTCAAATTGTCCTTTACCAGGGACATGGCTAAGTACTTAGATTTTACACTCTGCAGAGGTGGTGCACTTTCCCCACAAGACTTGGTTTCCCAAGACAAGATCTTTCAGAAGCCTTCCCTTAGACCAAAATGGACGCGTTCCAACCTATCAAACACTACCACCCTCTGTCCATATGGCTAAGTTCTTGCAACCTATATGATCATGGCAGAGCCCATATTGCCAAGTGGTTGCACTTGAAGCTTCTCAACATTTGACATCTCAAATCTCTTTGTTCCTGGGTGGCCATCCACAAGTGAGATACACAAGGTTCACCAGTCCCTTGGCCTTGTGTAACCACTCAACCAAAAACCACCAAGCAGTTACCATTCCACCCAGGTGATTCATTAACTTAGTTGTTTTATTAAACAAAAACACAAGTCCTCAGACTTAGTATATTTTTCCATAGTGTGAATATATATTCTACCCATGTTTTCTATTAGCTAGGCTAAGCTTGATAGTAGTAGGAATCTTAACTTAGGAAAATCCTACTAAGGATTCATCTACTAGGTTTTCCTATAGCAAGGTTTATACTTAGCAAAATCCATGCAAGTTTTACTTAGCAAAATCACTAATGCATAGTGAAAGTAATGGGATAGAAAGTATGAAGCATCACTTGCCTTTTTGGTAGAGTATGGGTTAACTCCTTGTCCTTGCAACAATCACACTCTTCAAGTCACTACAAATCAACCAAGCAAGGCACATACTTAATCTACCAATCAAGCAAATCAACACATAAAAATAACAAAGTCAAAGTAATGCATGCAAGCATGCCAAGCTTTGTTTTGTTTGGAAAGGTGGTTCCTAATGGGTCATAAACATTTGAAAACACCTAATGGTCATTTTGTAAAGTGGCAAAGTCATTTGCAAGAAGTTTCACTTCCTAAACCGTTTTCAAAACAAAGTATCATTTTATGTGGTGTAAAAAAATATTTTTACTAAGGCATTAATTTATAGGGTTCACCAAATATATTTTCAAACCACAAAATCTTGTTTTTAGGGCCAGAGAGTTTAAAACAAAACATTTTCCAAAGGTTTTCTTCCAAAACCATTTTTAATAAATAAACCACATTTCTATTTGACTAGAAATGGTTTTAAATCAAAGAATCATTATTTTGTTTCACCAAATACCTTTTTGAGTCCACAAAGTGTTTTCTATGGTCAGTAGGTTCAAAGCAATCCAATTGCAAAAGATTTTAACCCCAAATTCATTTTTAAACAATTTTTACATCCTTAACAAGCATACAAATGTTTCTGCAAAAACAAACACTCTAACAGATACTATTTGCTAAACCAAGGGCATGGTTGGATAGGGTTTGTTCTACTGATTCCAACGATATAAAGTTTGTAATTTTTGGACGTGTGGATCCAAAGTTACAAAGGTTTGAAAATTGAATCTATAACAGATTCAAATCTGTTTTTAGAACTAAACCTGGCCACGTGTCTGTCTCTGATTGGACGAAAACGGTTCGTGTGGATCGAGTGCTGCAGACCGTTGGATTAAAAGGGATCTATGCGGCTCCGATCAATGCTTACCCTTTCGTTTAAGTGAACTATCCTATCGCTCCGATCTAGATCTAACGGCCCTCAGTGCCCCGACCAGAAACTGGCGGCGCTGGACTCTGACGCGCGGCGGCGGCGGCTTGTCAGTGGCGTCGCCGGTGTTACAGGAAGCGAGAAGGAGGGAGAGAGTGCTCACCTGGTTCGCTGAATGATGCTGATGCTCAATGTGCTCTCGGGGAAGCAGGGGGCGTTCGAGGGTGGCGTTAATTTCTCGCCGGAGTTGCTGTCTGGCACGGGTACGCACGGACGTCGTTGGAGGCGAGGCTGTGGTCCTCGAGGAGACAAACGGAAAGCACTGTAAGACGCGCAAAGGTACAGCGGTGATGCGAGCGTGAAGGAGGAGGAGAGGCGTGGTCGGAATCTACTTGTGGGGCTCGTCGGAGAACGGCAGAAGACGGCGGCGCTCTGTCGTGTTTGTAGTTGGCGTTCTAGAGCACGCGCGGACGAGTGGTTGGTGCTGGGAGATGCGTAGGGAGATGGGGGTCACGCTCGGGTGGTCGAGGGGCAGTGGGGCGATTCGTGCTTGCCGGAATCGGTCGAGAACCTCGTCGGAGTCGGCGAGACGTTGAGCTTGAATTCGAGGTACTCAGTGTCTCATTAGCGGTGGTTGTTGAGGGGAAATGAGAAGGAGTCAGAGGGGATTAAGAGGGTCTTGATGGTTTTGGTGATTAAGATCGCATTAGAGCGAATTTAAGCCGAGAATCAATCTCTGGCAACGGGCGCGCGAGCTTGATGACGACGTGGTGGCTAGGTGGGTCCTGGCTGTCTGTGAGAGAGAGTGCGTGAGTGTGGGGTCCAGTTGCCATTGTCTGCGTGGGTCAGTAAGTTGGTGCCGAACGTTTTCTTCGGGAGGGAGGAAAACTGGGCTGGTTGGGCCTTAGTGGGCTTGGCCGGCTGGGCTGGCTGTTGTTTCATTTTTTTTGTTCAAAATCTTTTTCCTTTTCTAATTCTTTTTCTGTTTTTGAAATTCAAACAATCAAACAACATTCAAACATTCAAACAATCACCATACTTGCAATTAAGTTTTTGGTTCTGTTTATCAACATAAACCAAATCCCAAAATAAAATAATATTTTTATTCTTTTTAGGATCCATTCATTAAAAATGGATCTTTAGTTATTTAATAAAATAGGGTTTGATTTAATTATTAAAATTTCCATTTGAAATCCAAATATTTTCAAAACCAAATCAGTAGGTTTTATTTGGAAATAAAGAATACTTGGAAATTTGTTTAAAACAAAATAACCTTTTATTTTAGGGTCCATTTAATAATTAAATACAATGGACCTTAGTTTTTAAATCAAATAGGATTTGTTTTATTAGAATCTTTATTTTGAAATCCAAATAAAACCAAAACACTTCAGTAGGTTTTATTGGAGAAATAAAATACTTTAGAAAACTTATTTAAAATAAATAAATAAGTTTTAGTGTTTTATTTAAAATGGGAAAAGCCTTTACTTTAAATAAAATTGGATATTAAATCCTTATTATTTTATTTAAATAAACCTTTACTATTTTTATCAAAACAAAACATTTATTTCAAAAGCTTGGCCAAGTTTTAGTTTGGCTCTATAAAATAACCTTTATTTATAAATCTATTCTTTTTCATTTGAAAACCAAAACCTTTATTTAAAAGATCTAAAATAGTAACTCCAAAATATTTTTATTTTCCTTTATTAAATGTTTATATTTTTAAATCCCTTTAGGATTTATTTGATCCAAATTGGTTTGAATATTTCCAATTGGATTCAAAAAGTTTCTTCTGGCCCTGAAAATCAAACAAAATTTTATTTTATTCATTTATTTTCACATTACAAGATTTGGAAAATCTTGGGATGTGACAGTTGTCCACCCTGATGATCAACTTAAAACAACCTTCTCTTATCCTTATGAGTTATATGCTTATCAACGTATGCCTTTTGGCCTTTACAATGCCCCAACTACTTTCCAGAGATGCATGACTACTATATTTTCTGACTATACATGTTGAAATTATTATGGAAGTTTTCATGGACAATTTTTCTATTTATGGAACTTCATTTACTCAGTGTCTTCATAAACTTCATAAAGTCTCGCAGAAATGTGAGGATACTAACCTGGTCTTGAATTGGGGAAAATGTCACTTCATGGTTCAAGAAGGTATAGTGCTTGGTCACAAAATTTCAGGTAGAGGCATAGAAGTTGATAAAGTGAAAATTGAAGCAATAGAAAGACTTCCCCCTCCCGGAGACATAAAAGGTACTAGATGATATCTCGTGCGTTGCTGCGGGAATTGATAAGTATATCTTTGGAAAAATACCACAATGGAAGTGTCTTTGGTTGCAACATAAGATAAATTTGAGTGTTTCATGTGCATAAACTATATCAGATTACTAAAATTTATGTATAAAGAACCATTTTATTACTTTACTCAAGTTACAGATGATGGACACATCTTAGTGAAGATTATAGATTGCAAATACATATTTTCGTATTTGTGAGCTTCCTCTTTTAGAAGAACATACTCTGGAAATGCTATAGAATTATTGAGGCACATGCTCTTGTTACTTTGAAAGAATATAATGTTCTATCTGATTTTATAATTGGTAGACAGTAACAGTTAACATGTGATTGGTCTAAATGAACCATATCTTGAATCTGAATATTTTTAATTGGGATAAAATTAATCATTCATGCAGATTTAGTTAACATAGTTTGGAAATTACAACACACTCAAATCTATATAGAGTGGTTGTGAGAAAATGCGAGCATAAAATAAAGGCAATGACGATTCACCATCCCTGAACAATGGAGGGATACATGGAATAAAAGATAAGTACTAAGATAAATTGCACAAATAAATATGAGGAGGGGGATAATTATGTCCAACTGAGCACAAACTTGTCCATTTCTTCTTGCCAATCCATTATACATTTAGATAACTATAGATAAATATTTACATGTTAAATAGCCTGATTAAGTGCACTTCACCAAACAGTACGGGAACTTGGATGTTGTAGAAACATACTACATCAACAAATGTGTATGCAGAGTTGATGCTTGTGACCTGATACCGAATTCACCTCACCGATAATCATTAGCTGTTGAGCAATTGGAAGACACACACTGAAACATAGTACTCTCAGGCAGACCATCAAAGTTGAAAGCATTGCCTTACCTTCTTGAAATATGCCATTTCTAGATAAGCAACAAAGTAGTCAATTGATAATTATTGTCATGATCTGCTAAAGCATGAAACGAATAATAGAAAGAAGAGCACGCATGGAAGATGAGAGAACATACATGTATCGTTGTGAGCACATCAACACTTCAATTATAGATTCCACTTAACTATGTATTCAAACGTTGGGTAGAAAACAATATATTAGAACATTTAAGACTTGTAACATATTAGAAGTGAAAGAAAATATAGCTTGTGTATGCCCCCTATGTCGGACACTGGAGACTTATGCTCATATTATGTTCTCTTGCATGGCGGCTCAATTTCTTTGGAGTTTCGTTCGGAAGGCTCCGGGGCCAACTTGGCAGGCATAGGAGCCCGAGGAGTTCCTGCAGGCCGAGGCGAACTGTGCCGGAGGGAGACACCACCTCTTCTGGGTAGTGTTTGCGTCCCTAACCAGGACCCTTTAGAACGTGAGGAATAAGATGGTGATTGGGCGGATTTACCCCCACGCGTGGCTCTGACTCTATTTTTCTCTTCTCGCCTTCCTTCAGCAGTGGTCCCTATTGGTGAGGCAGCGTGACTGGAAGGCCCTCGACGACACTCTTCGGGCCTTGAGGATGGCGATCCCCTTCTCTGCCCCGGTTCGCGCGTTACGGTGGCCCCCTTCAACGGCTAGAGTGTTGTTGTCTCCTGTTTATTTTTATATTAGCTTTAGGCTTTGTTGTGATATGGCCCCAGCGTACGTGTACTTGTCTCTTCTCTTTGCTTTTGGCCTTGGCCGAATTGTATGAATGCTTGTGTGGATTTGCTTTATTTATAAAGCGGGACAAAAGCCTGAGTCGAGGGAAAATATAGCAAGTTAAGAGAGAAGAGCATCCCTGCTTAACGCATCATATTCACGGTGCATTTTTTAACAGAAAATCTAATGGCTAAATTGTTAGGCCTTTTGCAGGCACTGCAAGAAAAAATTGACTTTTTTATATATGTGTCGTTGGAATTCTATGGAAAAAAACTCTACTGAACTTTTAATCCAACTTCTGCCTACGAAATGCACACATTGAGAAGAAGATTCGGAAGTAGAAGCTTCCCTATGAAAGCACAATCTTTATCACAAAAATATTGATCTGAACAATAAAACAAAATCAAGTATATGCTCCCGTCCCATATGATTTCCTTCATTTGGTGGTATATGTAACCAATGTGGGACGGGGCTTGCCTGCCCCGCGCTTGCTCCCATCGGTGCGTTTGGGACACGCGCTAGCGCTTCCGCACGTCTTCTTTTTTATCGGCAAAGCAAAAGAAAAAACGATCTGAAAATACTTGTACCTGACACGGTCGTCTATTTTCTATCGCTAAAAATCAGAAATACCAATCAGAATACAAATCCACTCCGTAGTACTTGTGCACATCCTAAAATAAAAAAATAGAGAAAAATCAGAGCACCAACATAGAGAAAATATTACCGCGCTTCCGTCAAAAGACTTAAGGCGCCAAAGATTTAAGGCGCCAAATCATCCAGAGACTACAAGATTAGGCATCAAATCTCTAGATCTATGTGCTCGTGCATTGGAACTGCACGGCTAATGCAAAAGAGGGAAAATGCCAGCTGGAACAACTGAGGCTGAATTACATCAATCAACGTCTTGAAGAAGAGGCAAATTCTGAAGGCATAGACCCTGAGCTTGCCGGCAAGGATCTAGTTCCCTGATAGCTTCTCCACATGTTGGTCCTAGAAACAATGAGGATCATGATGGATCAGAAGCACCAAAAGTAGGAACTCTCGGCTCATATCTTTCATAATTGCCTCTATCATTCTAGAAAAGTTCCTCAACCTAAATGTCTAGTCCTCATCCTGCAATGCAAATAGATCTATATGTCAAACGGAAGTGATTAATGCTCTGAATATTAATGCTTCAAGCATTTTAGTACTCTCTTCGATCCAAATTAGTTGATATAGATTTGTCTGGATTCGATTGTATCTAGACACAATTCAGTATTAGATTCATCCGTATCTTGACAAATTTGAGTCAACTAATTTGGATCGGAGGGAGTAGTACTACCAATATTAATGCAATGAAACAATGGTAAACATAGTAGAAAAAAACATGAAACAATGGTAATTCCTGCAATCTCTATATCATGTGAAAGTAAATAACTCTAGTTGTCAAACATATGTGATTAACTAATGTAAATTGTAATTGATACAGGAGCAGAGGAAACTGTAGCAGCTAGCAGTGCAGCAGATTGTACTAATAAAAGGGTACCAAAGGTTCACATGACTTTTTTATCTAAAGAGGAAGCTTATTCTTTTTATAACAAGTATGTTGAAGATACGGGTTTTAGCGTCTGAAAAGGTAGTAAACATAAAGTGAAGAACTCGGATACAATACAGCAAAGGACTTTCTTCTGTTCTCGTCAAGGTATGAACTAGTTGTAATTTGTTCGGAGTATAATCAATATCAGATGTACTAAGACAATAACTTAAATTACTAGGAAAACGTGTTGAAGACAAAAGAGAGGATACATTCAAATATAGTGGGCCTGAACCACAATGTGGTTGCAAAGCACACATGAAGATAACTCTTATGAACGGACTTCATCATGTGTATGAATTTGAGGAGACACATGATCACATTCTTGCTAGGGCGAGATGGCCCAATACTTGAGATCTCATAGGAAAGTCACCGAAGCACAAATAGCATCTGCAGAGGTTGCAAAGTCTGTAGGAATTTCAAATAAAGAAACTATTGATCTTATGGCCAAACAGTTATGTGGACCTAGAAACCTTGGCTTTACACGCGAAGATATGAAAAATCGTTTGTACACAAAGAGAACACTACAGGAAAAGCAAGGTGACACGCGAATACATGGAGAAGAAGGTGGTAGAAGATGTCAAGTTTTTCTATTCAATTCAAGTAGAGGCGGATGATTTAATAACTAATATTTTTTGGACTGACTCTAAAATGGTCTCTGATTATGCCATTTTTAGTGATGCTATATGCTTTGACACCACATATAGGAAACTAGATGATGGACGTCCATTTGATTTGATTGTTGGGATGAATAATCACAAGAAAACTATTGTCTTTGGTGCTGCACTTCTCTACGATGAAACCGCTGAAAGTTTTGTTTGGTTGTTCAGAACATTTCTAATAGTTATGTCTAGTAAACATCCACAGACAATTCTAATTGATAAAGATACAGCAGTGGCCAAGGCAATCAGTGAAGTCCTACCTCATTCTCTCCATAGACTGTGTGTGTGGCATATCTATCAAAATGCTTGCAAGCACCTTGCTGGAGTTGTTCCAGATTATACGAAGTTCAATGCCGATTTTCAACATTGTATCTATGGCATAGAGGAAGAGGATGAATTCCTAAGTGCATGGAATGGAATGCTTGATAATTACGGACTACATGAGAATGAGTGGCTTCAAAGGTGGTTTGAGAAAAGGAAGCATTGGGCACTAATGGATGGCAGAAATACATTCTCTGGACACATGAGCACCACCCAAAGAAGTGAAAGCATGAACAATGAACTGAAAAGATAAATTAGTATTAAATATGACATGCTTACTTTTTCCATCATTTTGAGAGGTTAGTTGCAGATAAACGATTTGAAAAGGTGAGGTGTGACTTCAAAGCAACACAAACTACTCCCAAGACGAAGACAGAAGCTAGCTATATATTAAGACAGGCTACAACTACATATACTCCTGCAATTTTTAAGATGTTTTAGGAGCAACTCTTCAGACCCTGAACTATGACACATTCATTTGTGATGATAGTGACACAGAGCATAAGGTTTACAAAGTTAATTTCCATGGCACGCAACATGTGCATATCGTTAAAAAATTTCCAGAAGAAGAAAAGATCAATTGCAGTTGCAAGAAGTTTAAATTTGCAGGAATCCTTTGCTCGCATTGCTTAAAGGTACTTGATATTAACAATATCAAGCATATCCCTGAACAATATATCTTGAAAAGATGGACAATTGGTGTCAAAGTTCTGAACATAACAGGAAATTGACACAAGCACGAGGACCCAAGAGCAAGAATGTCTAATCGCTACACGGAGTTGTGCAAACTATTTAGAAAATAGCTGCATGTGTCGTTGAGTCTGATGAATCATATGATAAGGTTGTTAATTGTGTAGAGAAATTAGCACTAGATGTAGAGAAAAGCTTGAAAATTAGAACTGACCCAGATTTGGGAAACTCCTCTACTTCAGCATGTACGTGATAAAATGCAAATTCACCGATAGTAATGTGAAGATAAGACTTATATTTAGCTTCTTAGTTATAGGGTTGGAAATCGATTCTACTAGAATTTCAAAACACAGCAAGGGGCTTGTCGTACCAAAAGGTATCAAGGTCAAGGAGAAGATTGTCCAAGGTTCAAGAAGACCTGTTGGTGGTTTCGAGAAAGCAACAACAAAGAAGAAGAAAAATACAAATACGTACAACTACAACCTCAAAGCACCTCAACGGTATAGAAATGTCTTGCTTCTTTCACATACTAAACAATTTAATTTTACTAACATTTATATACTATAATTTTCACAGGGTCAGTTGGAGTTTATGACAAATCAAATTGATGCATATCAATTACAATACAACCAATTCCCAAATGCTTCTATGCAGTCATCGATGGTTAATACCATTTTGATGTCGCCACAGAATCAAACAATATTGCCAGGATTTCTAAATGCTTCTGTGCAACCATTGCTGGGAAATACCATTTCATGTCGCCATAGCATCAAACAATAGTGCCAGGATTCTTAAATGATTCTATGCAGCCATTACTAGGTAATACCATTTCGATGTCACCACAAAATCAAGCAATGTTGTCAGGATTCCAACAATATGATACACTATTGGTATGACGGTTCTTCATTGTCAAGATTTATCATTTTGAAACTTGGCTGACACTAAAATTTTCTACTTTTATGCACAGGGTCATTTGACAAATCCCATGTACTTACAACAAAACAACTCGTCCTTGAATATCTCACAACAACATACCAGTGGGGCTTCTAACTCTACTATGAGGACAGGACAAAATCAAGCCTACTTCCATCCACCAAAGCCAACTAAATAACTTCTTATATATATTTTTATGTCATGTACCAGATTTTTATGTCATGCGTATGCTGGAATTGTAACCATATGATTTATATGACATCAGTAGATTAGAGAGTGCTCTCTGAAACAGACGATCTACCAAAATAAGAGGATTCCTCCCTTTTATTGTAGGCTGTAGGTAGATGCGAACTTCAGGAACACCTCCTTGTAAGTTCAGGTGGTCTCATAGCCTACTGGGAATATGATTTACTAATGCAGCAGATTCTTTTAGAGAATGGAGCAGAGCATGTCACCACATACGCAAGAGAAGGGAGAGAAGATGGCCATGGGGTGTAACATCCCAAAAATATCAAACTTAGATCAACAAAACACTAATCCTAAAGTTTAGGGTTAACAAAAACTTTTCTAAATCAATTCATGAAAGCATGTATATGTGTATGCATGAATTTTGAAATTCTTTGAAACCACTTTGTTTGTGTGATCCATTGCTTTTAAATGTTTATTAGGTGAAAATAACATCATCTAAAACATTCCCCACACTTTTCCTAAAGAAAAATAAGTCAAAACCAATATATTAAGTGAATGGTCATTTTGACCAATTTAACTCCCATGCCTACTTTGGCTGTCTCAAACTTTCAAAACCTAACAGAAACTTTTCTGGATCTTTGCACCCCTTGAATGTACTCATAACAAAGTATCAAGGCCCACCTTGTGATCATCCAGAAACTTTCAAATGCATAGTTTAAATGACAACTCAAAATTGAATCTTCTTCATATGGGAAGATCCCACTTTTTCAAAACCCACTTAAACAAGCTCAATTTTCAAAACCCAAGCATCTGCAGACTCACCAGAACCAATCTAGCAAACCCACAAAAAATCATTTCAAATTTCAAAACTTGATTTCATGCGGCCATTTCATCAAACAGGTTGCAGACACAAATCAAACAAAACACAAACACTATAGTGTGCAGTGTTTTGAGCCTAACTTGTTCCCTAGTTAGCTCTCACACAATCCAGTAGATCATATAGAAAGGTTAGACCAGCACTAGCACCCCTGTGAGCTTGCCATTGCCATTAATGGTGAACAGCCGAGCACCTCAATGCCACCCCATAGTCGACAGCAGGCTAGAGGAAGAACTAGCCGTGCCAACCTTGTCTGGGAGGCAGCCCACCGTCCATCGCCACTGCCTGTCCCAGCCGCGAGCGTTGCCAAGCCCTGGACCACGCGCATAAGACACGCCCAGACCATGCCGAGCGTGCGCCAGAGCGCCATCCTCGACCACCACCCACAGACCGCGCGCCGCCCTCACCGCGTGCACACACGATCACCACCGACCCAGGAGACCGCCAGACATCCCCGTTTAACGCCCCGCGCCATACAGCCACCGCCCGCCGTCGAGAACGCCGCCTCTGCCGCGCAGAGCACCGCCCGTTCCAGACCAAACCACACCGCCCCATCCCTCGCGACCATGTCGTTGAGCATCGCCAGGAGACACAGCACCGTCCCCTACCCTTGCCCATGCCATTAGCTGCCTGTAACGTTGCCTCCGACGAGCTCACCTTGCGCCCCGACGGTCCCCTCGCTCGACTATAAATAGAGGCCACCCCTGCACGATTTCTTCACACCATCTCACTCCCCTCTCCTCACTGATCGTGCCACACCATTCTCAGAGCAAGGCGAGCACCACCCCGCCGGAATTTCACTGGAGCCTGCCGCTGCCGGAGAAGAAAGGAGCCAGCGATTGGAGCCGCCCCAGGAGAAGCCACCGGTACCAGGAGGTTCGCCGTCGTCGACTTCGTCGTTCGCCCGCCTCGCCGACCCTCGCCCGTACTCCGGTGAGCCCCCAGCACCCCTCACTGGCCGCGCTAGGTTTCGTTCTCGCCGGAGCTGTCTCGCGTCGACGATGACCCTCAGCCGTTGGATTAGAACCAGATCGAACGAACCACGTTGCCCCATACCGCTTCGCCCAGCCCCGTGTCACTGACGAGTGGGGACACCCACTTAAGCAGCCCGCGGAAGCACTGCGCTTAGCAGGCCGGCCCGTTAGAATTTCCCGCGCAGCCCAACAATTCAAATTAAATCTTTTCTTTTTAGTTTCAAACACACTTCTGTACCCAACTTAAAAAATCAACCCAGATCGATTTAGTGCACCAAATTAGATGAAACCAATTTTGTTGGAAAGGTCTGTGAATGCTTAATCCAAGCCCGTTGGATTCAAGTCAGTTGGATCTGTAGATCACCCTTAGCAAAAATGACAAGGCAGAAGCTTTTCTGCATTCAAACATTTTTCAAATTTAAACCACAATAGCTTTTGAGTTGATTCCAACTCTCAAAAATCACTTTCAACCATACCTTTCAGAATATATAAAAATATATATAGGTTACTTGCAGAAATAATGTTCAAGGAATAAAAGAATGCTTCATAAGCATTTCTAGCCACTTTAATTAATTAAAATAAAAGGATAAAACCTTGTTAAAATTGTGACACCACTTTAAATCACATTCCCATGGACTACAACATGTGGTGATGACATGTGTCAACATGATCCCATGTTTAGTTTGGAGAATATTAAATCTTAAGTAGTTTTTCAATGAGTAGAAATTACTTTTCTATAATAAGAAGACTTAAACCAATCCTTAACCTTGTAATGTTAGAGATGATGCTAGATCATCTATAGGACCCTTGTGTGTGATGATTGCAAGTAGTTAAGTATTGTTTGGTGATTGTATACCTCGTATTTATTCATAGACGCTAGTACCGACCAAGGCTACGAGGAAGAAGGAGGATACTACGAAGAGGAAGCCGAGGAGAACTTCAACCACTGCTCTGCACAAGGCAAGCTTATACTGATATTGATGCAAGCTATACTCACCAAGTTTACCAATGCAAGCTAACACTTGCAAGATACTATACCTATGCAAGTGCATAAGACACCCTATTGTTGCCACAACCCATGCTTGTGATATGATTACTATATGCCCTAAGCGTATGTAACCATACCCACTTGCTAAACCAATCCTAGTTTTATGGCAAGCTTCTTACTTTATTTCTTTATCAAAGTTTACTTAGAGGCTACCCAAGAATTTTGGTAGATACTAGACAGTTGTGCTGAAGGTTGCATAAAGAGCATAAAATTTGGCCTAAGCTAGAAACCTTGATATCAGCTTATGATATAAGGTTGGACTTAGTTGCAACTCCCCTAGTTACCACCCCTCTATTAGTACTACCCCACTTGTAGATGCTAGTGCTAAGCATAAAACTTGATCAACTTTAGATGGGAATACGTGGTGGAAAAATGGTTATGAAAACCTTGGAATGATGGATCATTCTATTGAAATGTTTTGGACATGTGTTTCCAAACACTTGATGATTTTGGTGATGAAAATGTTGAGGCATGAGCCTTAGCCCTTTATAAAACTGATGGTTGTCTGGATGCGATACCATTCCAATTTTATCGTACAACCACAATACCCGAATATTGGGTAGGGCTTGACTGGAAACTTATATACCTTAGTATTAGTTCCCTCACGGCCAAGGTCTGAGCTGAGGCTACCTTGTGAAGATTGTCCACCTGTGCAGTACCCAAGATGACAGTGGTCATGGTTGGGAGGCCAAACTCACAGGAGAGGTGCTTATACTAGGGAGTGTAATTGGAAGGTTAGGATTGATTATCCGCATACTGAGTATGGTGAATTCAGGATTTGTTCCTGACGGATGTATCGAATGTTGTGGTGAAAGTGTACAATCTCTGCAGAGTGTCAAACTATTCGAATAGCCGCGTCCGCGGTTATGGACAGTTGGAGTGGCCATACTGTTCCCCCGTCAGACTTTTCAAAATGACTTGTGAACGACTTGAGACTTTGGCTTGGCCACAACAGAGTTGTGACTAGAAATACAAGATCCCACTTAGGAGTTATAAAATTGTGACTAGCTTGGGAACTTAGTAGTATAAATCTGGCTTTTGCAAAACAACCCTAGAGCCTAGTGTCCTATTATCCAAAACCCCCTTTTTCTTGTTAGTATTAGTTTGCGAGTACATAAAGAGTACTCATGGCTTTGTCCCTGGCTATTCCCATGGCCAGACTATGAAGAGGAGTACCTGGAGGATGGACCCCAGGACGGTTACGACAACTAGGATCATCTCCCATCGTCAGCATTGCCTGTGACCCCGAAGATGGAGCCTCGCCTACGCTACCGTTACTATTCCGTATTCCGCTGCTTGATGTTGTATTAAGGACTGGATCATGAGATCCCTATTTGTGTAAGAACTTATGTATCGTTGTAATGGATGAAGTACTATGGTATCCAATTCTGTTATGTCTCGCAAAAATGGTAATCCTGGGATTGCGATGTATGGCATAACAGGCATCTAGGATTGAAAAATCCGGGTGTTGACAAGTTGGTATCAGAGCCATCCTGACCATAGGAGACCCTAGTTATATTGGACGCTGAACCAAAAACTTAGTTTCAACACTCAAAAACAAAACTATTTACGAAAACTTATTCTCATTCTTACCTCTTAAATTCTTTAATAAACTTCATGTATCTCAAAAACTCTTGCAAAATATATAAAATTTTGACACACTTGATCACTTTGCTAAACTACTCATCCTCTATTTTTATAGATGGACGTGAAGTACAGCAAGTTTTACCAACTCGGAAATGGAGGAGACCTTATCTTTGAGAGGGATCTGGATCAGCTTTCGGAACTTTTGGAGCGCCCGCATCCCGAGTTCTTCGGAGCTCAGCTCAATGATCAAGGGGGATAAGATCTACAGTGGCTAATTGTTGCAAGCCTCCGAGGAAAGATTGAACCTCCCACTGCGGAGGGAATTCAGTTTACCTTGAGGGAAAACAACTGGCTCGATGGACTTGCCAGAGCAATGCAGGAAGCTCTTTCCCGTCTGTGTGGGCAGAGCATCAATCAGATCAAGGGTACTCGCTTTGAGTTTTGCCCAAGACGTGATGCAAATGGTCAACCACTGGAAGCCCCATACCACCCCGAGCTGAAGACTCAATTGGACCACCTTAGCTTCATGATGTATGATCGTCAGCAGGAACTGGACAACTGCCGTGACTATTGCAACCACAAGTCTGCCATCATCAAGACGAAGGATCAGACCATCGCCATGCTAGCAAAGGATCGCAAGTCTCGCCGCCGTCAGCTCGACAAGAAGGAGCGCATTATTGCCCGTCTTCGCCATCGTATCTCAGCTCTGGAAGAGACCATCCATGAGAGAGACATGCAGTTGAGGAAAGGGAGAATGCCGGAGAAGATCTTCGTGGAGACCCTTACTCCTATCTCAGCGATGACGATGATTTTCTGGAGGATCAGGCCATGGACTTCTTCACCGATGAGGATGATTTCGCCTTCATCGATGATGCGGAAGATGATGAAGCCACAGACTCCGAGCAGTAGTAGCACTGAGCACTAGCGTAGTGAGTAGTAGTCGGTCCCACTGTATCGTAGTTCCCAGAATGGTTCTTAAAACCATCTGTTTTGCTTTGTTGTGGTGTGTGTTGTACTGTGTGCTATGAGTGAATGAATGAAAAAGCAAGTTGCTAGAAAACTTGAGTCAAACTCTAAAAACTTTTCAAAGACCCAAAACCTTAGAAATTTCCCTCTTTTCTCATGATCTATATCAATCTTCAGATGCCACGTGGAGGAAGTGGTTCAGCCCCGGACCCAATGTTGCAGATCCTGCAAATGTTGACTTCTGACCGCGAAGCTGAACGAGCGGAACGGCAAGCCAACCTAGCCACTCTGCAACAGATAGCCCAGCTAGCCCACAACAACCAAGGTCATGGAAATCAGGACAACCACGGATCTAAGCTCAAGAATTTCCAGAATACCAACCCACCCGTTTTCACCAAGTCAGAAGAACCCCTAGACGCCGATGATTGGCTGCAAACCATGGAGAATAACTTAGAAGTAGCCGGAGTAGAAGCCAACGAGAAAGTCTTGTTTGCCACTCATTATCTAGCCGGAGATACCAGGGCATGGTGGAACAGTGTTCGTGCAATGACCGGAGGCCAAATGATGACCTGGGAGGAATTCAAGGTCAAGTTTAGCAGAACCCATGTGCCGCCAGGTTTGATCAAGAGAATGAGAGACGAGTTCAGAGAATTGAAGCAAGGAAGGATGACTGTAGTGGAATACCGTGACAAATTTTTGTCATTAGCTAGGTACGCCCCAGATGAGATAGACACCGAAGCCAAGAAGAAAGAAAGATTCCTGAATGGTCTGCATGACGAGATGCAGACAGTGTTAGTCAATATTCCCTTTGCTGATATTGAAGCCCTTGTCGACTCCGCTATCCAGATGGAAGGAAAGACCAACCAGGCCAATGAGAACCGCAAGCGTCGCATGATGCATCAACCAGGAACCCATCAGACCCCAAAGTATCGCCCCAACCCATCTCCAGGATTTGCCCCAAGAACCAACAGACCCCCTATGACCCGTCCGAACTATCCCAACCGTGGAAACCCTAGACCCGGAGGAAATCACAACAACCCCGGCAATTCTAGCACTTTCACCCGTGCCCCACCCAAGTTCAACACCAACCATGCTACCGCCAACCCCAATACTGCCCCGAGGTCTGGAAGCAATGTTGTGCCTGTCGCAGCCAAGGACAAGTCACAAGTGACCTGTTATGACTGTGGAAATAAAGGCCACTATTCCAACGAGTGCCCCAACAAGAAGAACGCTACAGCCCCTAATAGCAATGTCCCAGCCCAGCAGCAGCGTCGTGTCCAGCCAGGGAGAAGATTTGCCCCAGGAAATTCACTCAACCGCAATGGCCGCCTTTTTCTCATGCATGCTGAAGAAGCTCAGGAAGCGCCAGACGTCGTGCTGGGTATGTTTTCTGTTAATTCAGTACTCGCAAGAGTGTTGTTTGATTCTGGTGCATCGCATTCATTTGTCACCGAAGAATTTGCATGCACTAGTAAAATCCAACCAACCAAACTGAAGCATGTGATGATTGTACAAATTCCCGGATCGACCACCAAGGCTAGGCAAATTTGCAAAGCCGTCCCTATCCGAATCCATGGCATAGATTTTTATGCTAATCTAATAGTACTCAGAACTAAAGGTTTGGAAGTAGTACTAGGAATGGATTGGATGTCCAAACATAAAGGAATGATTGACTGTGCCAAGAAAGCCATTACCATGACTAGTACCGCCGGAATATTAGTCGAGCATATATCGGAAACCTTACCTCGCCAATTCAAGTGTAACAAGAGTCTAGCCCAACCTACCATCGACCAAGTTCGGGTAGTCTGTGAATACCCCGATGTATTTCCAGATGTTTTGCCCGGTATGCCCCTAGATAGGGATATCGAGTTTATCATCGAACTAATCCCCGGAACAGGACCTATAGCCCAGAGACCCTATAGTATGAACCCGTCAGAACTAGAAGAACTGAAGAAGCAACTGGATTCCATGTTAGAAATCGGATTGATTCAACCAAGTGCGTCCCCATGGAGGTCACATGTCTTGTTTGTGGACAAGAAGGATGGAGGTAACCGTTTGTGTACGGATTATCGAAAGTTGAATGATGTCACCATCAAGAACAAGTACCCCTTGCCCAAGATAGAGGATTTGTTTGATCAGTTGACCGGTGCCCAGGTGTTTTCTAAGATTGATCTTAGAACTGGTTATCATCAACTCAAAATTCGTGCAGAGGATATTCCAAAGACTGCCTTTACCACCAGATATGGGTTGTATGAGTATACAGTCATGTCTTTTGGATTAACCAATGCCCCCGCTTATTTCATGAACCTCATGAATAAGATTTTTATGGACTTCCTGGATAAGTTTGTCGTTGTTTTCATCGATGAAATTCTGATTTATTCCAAATCGGAAGAAGAACATGAGCTACACCTAAGGACCATTCTTGGAACCCTTAGAGAGCATCAGCTGTATGCAAAATTTAGCAAATGTGAATTCTGGTTACAGGAAGTAGGATTCCTCGGTCACATTGTATCAGCCGGAGGAATTGCCATTGACCCTGCCAAAGTGAAAGATGTAGAAGATTGGCAAGCCCCAACCACTCAAACCCAAGTTCGTGCTTTTCTCGGATTGGCGGGATATTACCGCAAATTCGTAGAAGGATTCTCTAGTATCGCCCGACCCATGACCCAATTGCTGAAGAAGGACAAGAAGTTTGAATGGACAGACAAGTGTGAAGCGAGTTTCCAAGAACTCAAAAGGAGATTGATTTCCGCCCCAATCTTGATCATGCCGGATATCACGAAGCCCTTCGATGTGTATTGTGACGCATCCAAGATTGGTCTCGGATGTGTGCTAATGCAAGAAGGCCAAGTTATATCCTATCTATCGCGACAAGTGAAGCAGCATGAACAAAATTATCCAACCCATGACCTCGAACTCGCAGCCGTAGTTCTAGCCCTGAAGACATGGAGACATTACCTTATGGGAAACCGTTGTGAGATTTATTCGGATCACAAGAGCCTAAAGTATATATTCACTCAGAAGGAGCTGAATATGAGGCAGAGAAGATGGATTGAGCTAATCAAGGATTACGACCTGGACATTCATTATCACCCTGGAAAAGCCAACGTAGTAGCCGATGCCCTTAGCAGATTGCCATGCCGCTTGAACTCCATGATTTTGAAGGAGCAACCAAGTTTGCACAAAGAGATGGAAGATTTTCGAATAGAATTAGTAAGTGAAGGATTTTTGGCTAGCATAGAACTTCAGCCCACTTTGATCAGTCAGGTTAAAGAGGCGTAGAAAGGAAATGCTAGTATCGACGGAATTAAACGTCGTATCGGTACAGGCAAAGTACCCGGATTCACCGAGGACGAAGAAGGAGTTTTGTGGTACAAAGGACGCCTTTGTGTACCAGCAGATTCTGAGTTAAAAGAAGTTATCTTGAAGGAGGCTCATGATACTCTTTATTCTATCCATCCAGGAGGAACTAAGATGTATCAAGATTTGAAAGAGCAATTTTGGTGGCATAAGATGAAGAGAGAAATCGGAAGCTATATCGCCAAGTGTGATATATGTCAACGAGTCAAGGCAGGACATCAAAGACCCGCTGGATTGTTGCAACCTTTGCAAATTCCGGAATGGAAATGGGATTCTGTAGGAATGGACTTTATCACTAGACTACCTACTTCTAGTAGGGGAAATGACTCTATTTGGGTCATAGTGGACAGATTGTCCAAAGTCGCCCATTTCTTGCCCGTTAAAACCACCTATCAGAGTTCGAAGCTAGCAGAGTTGTACATCGCTAGGATCGTTAGTTTGCACGGAGTCCCCAAGAATATCGTATCGGATCGAGGAACTCAGTTTACCTCGAGATTCTGGAAGAAGGTCCAGGAAGGTTTAGGAACCCGCCTAGATTTCAGTACCGCGTATCACCCTCAGACCGATGGACAAACGGAGCGAGTAAACCAAATACTCGAAGATATGCTTAGAGCATGTGTGCTAGAATATGGATCCAAGTGGGAAGACTGTCTGCCGTTTGCAGAATTTTCCTACAACAATAGTTACCAAGCCAGTTTGCAAATGGCCCCATTTGAATTCATGTACGGAAGGAAGTGCCGCACCCCTTTGAACTGGTCGGAAGTAGGAGAGAGTCAAATTTTCGGACCCGACATCCTACGAGAAGTAGAAGAGAAGGTTCACAAGATTCGAGAGCATCTCAAGACAGCCCAATCCCGACAAAAGAGTTACGCCGACAAGAGACGTCGAGACCTCGCCTTTAACATTGGAGACTTTGTTTACCTGAAAGTGTCGCCATTGAAGGGAATGCAGCGTTTCCAACTCAAAGGAAAGTTAGCCCCCAGATATATCGGACCTTTCAAAATTTTGAACCGTCGAGGAGAAGTATCGTATCAACTCGAGCTACCAGAAGAGATGTCAGCAGTGCACAATGTGTTCCATATCTCGTTACTTCGCAAATGTCTCGAAGTCCCCGAGAAGACCGAAGTGTTCAAGAATATCGATCATAGGACCATAGAGATCAATGATGACCTGACCTATCCCGAAGTACCCATACGTATATTGGAGGAAGCTTTTCGAACTACCAGAACCCGAAGCATCAAGTTTCTCAAGATTCAGTGGAGCAACCACACAGAAGAGGAAGCTACCTGGGAACGCGAAGATCACATCAGGACGGAGTTTCCAGATCTCTTCAAATCCTAGGTAATCTTTTCGTCCTTTTTCAAATCTCGGGACGAGATTTTGTTTAAGGGGGGAAGGTTTGTAACATCCCAAAAATATCAAACTTAGATCAACAAAACACTAATCCTAAAGTTTAGGGTTAACAAAAACTTTTCTAAATCAATTCATGAAAGCATGTATATGTGTATGCATGAATTTTGAAATTCTTTGAAACCACTTTGTTTGTGTGATCCATTGCTTGTAAAATGTTTCTTAGGTGAAAAGAACATCATCTAAAACATTCCCCACACTTTTCCTAAAGAAAAATAAGTCAAAACCAATATATTAAGTGAATGGTCATTTTGACCAATTTAACTCCCATGCCTACTTTGGCTGTCTCAAACTTTCAAAACCTAACAGAATCTTTTCTGGATCTTTGCACCCCTTGAATGTACTCATAACAAAGTATCAAGGCCCACCTTGTGATCATCCAGAAACTTTCAAATGCATAGTTTAAATGACAACTCAAAATTGAATCTTCTTCATATGGGAAGATCCCACTTTTTCAAAACCCACTTAAACAAGCTCAATTTTCAAAACCCAAGCATCTGCAGACTCACCAGAACCAATCTAGCAAACCCACCAAAAATCATTTCAAATTTCAAAACTTGATTTCATGCGGCCATTTCATCAAACAGGTTGCAGACACAAATAAAACAAAACACAAACACTATAGTGTGCAGTGTTTTGAGCCTAACTTGTTCCCTAGTTAGCTCTCACACAATCCAGTAGATCATATAGAAAGGTTAGACCAGCACTAGCACCCCTGTGAGCTTGCCATTGCCATTAATGGTGAACAGCCGAGCACCTCAATGCCACCCCATAGTCGACAGCAGGCTAGAGGAAGAACTAGCCGTGCCAACCTTGTCTGGGAGGCAGCCCACCGTCCATCGCCACTGCCTGTCCCAGCCGCGAGCGTTGCCAAGCCCTGGACCACGCGCATAAGACACCGCCAGACCATGCCGAGCGTGCGCCAGAGCGCCATCCTCGACCACCACCCACAGACCGCGCGCCGCCCTCACCGCGTGCACACACGATCACCACCGACCCAGGAGACCGCCAGACATCCCCGTTTAACGCCCCGCGCCATACAGCCACCGCCCGCCGTCGAGAACGCCGCCTCTGCCGCGCAGAGCACCGCCCGTTCCAGACCAAACCACACCGCCCCATCCCTCGCGACCATGTCGTTGAGCATCGCCAGGAGACACAGCACCGTCCCCTACCCTTGCCCATGCCATTAGCTGCCTGTAACGTTGCCTCCGACGAGCTCACCTTGCGCCCCGACGGTCCCCTCGCTCGACTATAAATAGAGGCCACCCCTGCACGATTTCTTCACACCATCTCACTCCCCTCTCCTCACTGATCGTGCCACACCATTCTCAGAGCAAGGCGAGCACCACCCCGCCGGAATTTCACTGGAGCCTGCCGCTGCCGGAGAAGAAAGGAGCCAGCGATTGGAGCCGCCCCAGGAGAAGCCACCGGTACCAGGAGGTTCGCCGTCGTCGACTTCGTCGTTCGCCCGCCTCGCCGACCCTCGCCCGTACTCCGGTGAGCCCCCAGCACCCCTCACTGGCCGCGCTAGGTTTCGTTCTCGCCGGAGCTGTCTCGCGTCGACGATGACCCTCAGCCGTTGGATTAGAACCAGATCGAACGAACCACGTTGCCCCATACCGCTTCGCCCAGCCCCGTGTCACTGACGAGTGGGGACACCCACTTAAGCAGCCCGGGGGAGCACTGCGCTTAGCAGGCCGGCCCGTTAGAATTTCCCGCGCAGCCCAACAATTCAAATTAAATCTTTTCTTTTTAGTTTCAAACACACTTCTGTACCCAACTTAAAAAATCAACCCAGATTGATTTAGTGCACCAAATTAGATGAAACCAATTTTGTTGGAAAGGTCTGTGAATGCTTAATCCAAGCCCGTTGGATTCAAGTCAGTTGGATCTATAGATCACCCTTAGCAAAAATGACAAGGCAGAAGCTTTTCTGCATTCAAACATTTTTCAAATTTAAAACACAATAGCTTTTGAGTTGATTCCAACTCTCAAAAATCACTTTCAACCATACCTTTCAGAATATATAAAAATATATATAGGTTACTTGCAGAAATAATGTTCAAGGAATAAAAGAATGCTTCATAAGCATTTCTAGCCACTTTAATTAATTAAAATAAAAGGGTAAAACCTTGTTAAAATTGTGACACCACTTTAAATCACATTCCCATGGACTACAACATGTGGTGATGACATGTGTCAACATGATCCCATGTTTAGTTTGGAGAATATTAAATCTTAAGTAGTTTTTCAATGAGTAGAAATTACTTTTCTATAATAAGAAGACTTAAACCAATCCTTAACCTTGTAATGTTAGAGATGATGCTAGATCATCTATAGGACCCTTGTGTGTGATGATTGCAAGTAGTTAAGTATTTTTTGGTGATTGTGTACCTCGTATTTATTCATAGACGCTAGTACCGACCAAGGCTACGAGGAAGAAGGAGGATACTACGAAGAGGAAGCCGAGGAGAAGTTCAACCACTGCTCTGCACAAGGCAAGCTTATACTGATATTGATGCAAGCTATACTCACCAAGTTTACCAATGCAAGCTAACACTTGCAAGATACTATACCTATGCAAGTGCATAAGACACCCTATTGTTGCCACAACCCATGCTTGTGATATGATTACTATATGCCCTAAGCGTATGTAACCATACCCACTTGCTAAACCAATCCTAGTTTTATGGCAAGCTTCTTACTTTATTTCTTTATCAAAGTTTACTTAGAGGCTACCCAAGAATTTTGGTAGATACTAGACAGTTGTGCTGAAGGTTGCATAAAGAGCATAAAATTTGGCCTAAGCTAGAAACCTTGATATCAGCTTATGATATAAGGTTGGACTTAGTTGCAACTCCCCTAGTTACCACCCCTCTATTAGTACTACCCCACTTGTAGATGCTAGTGCTAAGCATAAAACTTGATCAACTTTAGATGGGAATACGTGGTGGAAAAATGGTTATGAAAACCTTGGAATGATGGATCATTCTATTGAAATGTTTTGGACATGTGTTTCCAAACACTTGATGATTTTGGTGATGAACATGTTGAGGCATGAGCCTTAGCCCTTTATAAAACTGATGGTTGTCTGGATGCGATACCATTCCAATTTTATCGTACAACCACAATACCCGAATATTGGGTAGGGCTTGACTGGAAACTTATATACCTTAGTATTAGTTCCCTCACGGCCAAGGTCTGAGCTGAGGCTACCTTGTGAAGATTGTCCACCTGTGCAGTACCCAAGATGACAGTGGTCATGGTTGGGAGGCCAAACTCACAGGAGAGGTGCTTATACTAGGGAGTGTAATTGGAAGGTTAGGATTGATTATCCGCATACTGAGTATGGTGAATTCAGGATTTGTTCCTGACGGATGTATCGAATGTTGTGGTGAAAGTGTACAATCTCTGCAGAGTGTCAAACTATTCGAATAGCCGCGTCCGCGGTTATGGACAGTTGGAGTGGCCATACTGTTCCCCCGTCAGACTTTTCAAAATGACTTGTGAACGACTTGAGACTTTGGCTTGGCCACAACAGAGTTGTGACTAGAAATACAAGATCCCACTTAGGAGTTATAAAATTGTGACTAGCTTGGGAACTTAGTAGTATAAATCTGGCTTTTGCAAAACAACCCTAGAGCATAGTGTCCTATTATCCAAAACCCCCTTTTTCTTGTTAGTATTAGTTTGCGAGTACATAAAGAGTACTCATGGCTTTGTCCCTGGCTATTCCCATGGCCAGACTATGAAGAGGAGTACCTGGAGGATGGACCCCAGGACGGTTACGACAACTAGGATCATCTCCCATCGTCAGCATTGCCTGTGACCCCGAAGATGGAGCCTCGCCTACGCTACCGTTACTATTCCGTATTCCGCTGCTTGATGTTGTATTAAGGACTGGATCATGAGATCCCTATTTGTGTAAGAACTTATGTATCGTTGTAATGGATGAAGTACTATGGTATCCAATTCTGTTATGTCTCGCAAAAATGGTAATCCTGGGATTGCGATGTATGGCATAACAGGCATCTAGGATTGAAAAATCCGGGTGTTGACATGGGGATTGAGTACTAATTGACCTTGCACGAAGAAGAAGAAGCCGCTCCTCCTTGGCCTGGAGTTAGGCCGAACTTCCACCACGCTCGGGTGTCGGACACGCCCAATCTTCTCCGAGTGTCACGCAAACTCCATTGCTCCGACACCCACTCATCTGGCAGTGTCTGCAGCCTCATGTCGCCGGCGATGCCCGCGGCAGCTCAGATCCGGTAGAAGCGGCTGCGCCATCGAGGCTCCTCTCCTAGGTCCGGCCTGTCGCGCTCGAGCCATCGATGCAACTGGGTCCATCTGGACCCGTGATTTATCTTCTCCAGGTCCGACATTCCGCTCTTGAACCGATGACCTGAGAACCGGGACAGTGGAGGGAGGAACTGTGGTGCTCGAGATAGAACGGGGTCGACAGGAACGGGCCAGCGGCGAAAGACAACGATTTCATCCCCTCCGGCCTCCATCCTTCTCAGCTCCAAGTTTCTGATAGGAGATAGAAGAGGATTGGGGAGTGGAGGCGTCCGTCCTCCACGTCCGCGTATGATACGACGGAGACGACCGTGTCGAGTAGGAGTATTTTCAGATCGTTTTTCTTTTCTTTTGCCGTAAAAAAGGGGATGTGCGGGAGCGCTAGATGACGGACGCGTGTCCCGGGCGCAACGATGGGAGCAAGCGTGGGGCGCAGGCAAGCCCCATCCATCGATGGGAGAAAGCGCGGGGCGCAGACAAGCCCTGTCCACCCATGTGTACCTAAAAAGCTAAAACAAACACTCAGGTAATAATCCAGAAACCCGACCACGCTCATGCATCGATTTCTTTGATCTTTCACACCATACCAACTCAAATAAAGCATCGAACTAAAGCACTCAATTTTCCTAACAAAACATATACGTTGTGGGTGAGCATGAAATAGTATAACACTGTGTTTGGATGTTGGAAAATAACCTTGAACTTGGAATTCTGGAATTACTAGACCTAATTCAGCTGTTTGGAAGGGCCTGGAAACTAAAACGTGGAAAGAGGGACCGATTCCGAGCGCACCCCCTCCCCCGAGTATGCGCCCCGTCCCGTTACTTTCCGAAGCCGTTCGCTCGAAAACGCATGGAAAGAGCCCCCGCCCAGCGAGCGTACCCTTCCCCCGACACTCTTCCTCGCCAGAAGCTCCCTGCTGCTGAGCTCTCCCTCCCTCCCCTCGGAACTGTAGGGTTTCGTAGCATGGAAAACAAAAAATTTCTACCGCATACAAACAAACGAGGCAAGATCTATCTACTAGATTGTAGCAACGAGTCGATGGAATAACTCACCCTTGAATATTCCAAAGTGTTTAACGAGAGCGGATTCTCGTGGGTGATGTAGTCGTACTCTTGCCGATCTCAAGATCGCGTAGACGATCCTTTCGGCGCTGCGTTCCGGCAGCGCTCCCGCAGTCAGTCACATGTTCGGTACTCGACGAAGACCTTCCTCTCCCTTGTTCCAGCAGGCAGCAGAGGTTGTAGCACTCTCGTCGCGATTCCGGCAGCACAACGGTGTGGTACCGGAAGTAGAGGGGACATCTCGCAGGGCTTCGCCTTAAGCCGGAGCGAGTATGGTGGACTATGAGAGAGAGCCTCGGTGATCTAGGGTTTAGACGCACCAAGGAGGATCAAGGCCGGCGGCTAGGGTTTAGCTAGGCGGTGGTGGCTTGCCCTAGGCGGCGGCAGCAGGAGGTGGCGGCGCCGGGGCTAGGGTTTGCGGGTGGAGGTGTTGTGTGCTAGGAGGGGCAGCCCTGCCCCTCCTTATATAGGTGGAGGGGGCGCGCCAGGGGAGGGGAGTCCCTCCCCAACTCGGTTTCCCAAGTGGGCCGGCGGTGGAGGGGAGGAACTCCTCCCCAAGTAGGTTTCCTACTTCCCCTGCACCTTCCAAAATAGTCGTTTGACTTTTCAAGTTGGCGTTTGACTTTTCAAACTAGGATTTGATTAAACCCTTTATTTTGTTCAGCGATGACACCTAGTACATGATGCAATCATTCCAACTTGGTATGACACATTCATGTACTCTTCCCCTCCGGAGTGCCGGACATTCTGGAACCTTCTAGAACATTCCCGATGAAAACACCGGAACCATTCTCCAACCCCGAAACAGGACTTTCCTTATATGAATTTTATTATCCGGACCATTCCGGATCTCCCCGTGATATCCCGGATCCCATCCGAGACTCCGAACAACATTCGGTCTCTTACTCATCATTCCATAACTACTCAAACAACCTCGAATCCTTAAGTGTGTCTCCCTACGGTTCGTGAATTATGCGGACATGATCGAGACACTTCTCCGAACAATAACCAATAGAGGAATCTGGAAATTCATATGGCTCCCACATATTTCTATGATTACTTTGCGATCGAATGAACCACTTACATACGATACCAATTTCCCTTTGTCTCACGATAGTTTACTTATCTGAGGTCATGATCGTCGGTATCTCTGCATACCTAGTTCAACCTCGTTACTGATAAGTACTCTTTTCTCGTTCCCGTGATATGTGATCCCTTGTGAGCCAGTCACATGCTTGCAAGATAATTGGATGACATTTCACCGAGAGGGCCCAGAGTATATCTATCCGTCATATGGATGGACAAATCCCACTCTTGATCCATGTGTCTCAACCAATACTTTCTAAACACTCAATGCCACCATTCATGATCTCATGGTCGAAGGAATTAGGTTACTATGTATCAGAAAGCATATAGCAATTGAACTATTAAAATGACTTGATCTTTATGCTACGCTTATTTATAGGAGTATGTCCACCATATCATTCTCCTAACGATATGATCTTGTTGTTAATAACATCTCAATGTTCATGATAGGGAAACCACAATCATTTATTAACCAACAAGCTAGTATTATGAAGAGGCTTTACTAGGGACTTCAATTTAAGTTTACAAATCACACAAGTATTAATGTTTCCTTGTTAATACTATTATAGCATGAATGTAAACATTTATCATAAACACAAATATATAATAATAACTACATTTATTATTGCCTCTAGGGCATATCTCCAACAGTCTCCCACTTGCACTAGAGTCATCTAATCTAGATTACATGGTAATATACCGAACACCCATGGCAGTTTGGTGCTGGTCATGTTTTGCCCTCGGGAGAGGTTTAGTCAACGGATCCACCACATTCAGATCTGTGTGTACTTTGCAAATCTTTATGTCCCCATCTTGGACATGTTCTCTAATAGCGTGAAAACGTAGCTTGATGTGCTTCAGCTTCTTATGTGACCTTGGTTCTTGCGCATTGGCTATGGCGCCCATGTTATCATAGTAGATAGACATTGGGTCCAGCGCACTTGGAACCACACCCAGCTCTGTAATGAACTCTTTCATCCATATCGCTTCTTGTGAAGCCTCCGAAGCAGCCATGTATTCCGATTCAGTTGAAGATCTCTCCACAACGCTTTGCTTTGCACTCCTCCAGCTAACTGCTGCACCATTCAAAGTAAATACGTATCCAGACTGTGATTTAGAGTCATCCGGATCGGTGTTCCAACTAGCATCGATGTAACCATTAACAACGAGTTGTTCATCACCTCCATAAGAAAGAACCATATCCTTAGTTCTTCTCAAGTACTTAAGGATGTTTTTGACCGTTGTCCAATGATCCACTCCTGGATCACTTTGATATCTGCTAGTCAAACTAATAGCATATGCAATGTCGGGTCTAGTACATAGCATGGCATACATTAGAGATCCTATGGTTGAGGCATAGGGAGTCTTACTCATACTTTCTCTATCTTCTGTCATTGTCGGACTTTGAGTTTTACTCAAGGTCGTATTGGGCAACATGGGCAAGAACCCTTTCTTGTTATCTTCCATTCCAAACCTCTTTAGAACTTTGTCCAAATATGTACTTTGTGACAATGATATTAGGCGTCTCGATCTATCTCTATAAATCTTTATGCCTAATATGTAAGCTGCTTCGCCAAGATCCTTCATTGAAAAACTTTTATTCAAATATTCCTTGACACTATTAAGAAGGTCTACATCATTCCCGATCAACAATATGTCATCTACATATAGTATTAAGAATGCTACAGAGCTCCCACTCACTTTCTTGTAAATACAAGCTTCTCCATAAGTTTGTATAAAACCAAAACTTTTGATTACCTTATCAAAACGTTGATTCCAACTTTGGGATGCTTGCTTCAATCCATAGATGGACCGTTGAAGTTTGCATACCTTGTTAGCATCTTTAGGATCGACAAAACCTTTGGGTTGCATCATATACAACTCTTCATCAATGTCTCCATTGAGGAACGCTGTTTTGACATCCATCTGCCATATTTCATAATCGTAATATGCAGCGATTGCTAACATAATCCTCACAGACTTTAGCTTCGCTACAGGTGAGAAAGTCTCATCGTAGTCAACTCCTTGAATTTGTCGAAACTCTTTTGCGACAAGTCAAGCTTTATAGACAGTAACATTACCATCAGCATTTGTTTTCTTCTTGAAAATCCATTTGTTCTCGACAGCCTTCCGGCCATCCGGTAAGTCCACCAAAGTCCATACTTGGTTTTTGTACATGGATCCAATCTCGTATTTCATGGCTTCTTGCCATTTATTGGAATCTGGGCTCATCATTGCTTCCTCATATGTCGCAGGGTCATCGGTGTTGTCCACCAACATGACATTCATAACGGGATCATACCAATCTGGAGTGGTACGAGTTCTCGTTGACCTGCGAGGCTCTGTAGCAACTACAACCGAAGTTTAATGATCATAATCATTAGCTTCCTCTCTTATTGGTGCAGGCGTCATAGGAACTAGTTCCGGTGTTGCGCTACTCGCAAGTTCGAGAGAAGGTTCGACAACCTCGTCGAGTTCTACTTTCCTTCCGGTCACTTCTTTCGAGAGAAATTCCTTCTCTAGAAAGGATCCATTCTTGGCAATGAATATTTTGCCTTAGGATCTATGATAGAAGGTATACCCAATAGTTTCCTTCGGGTATCCTATGAAGACGCATTTTTCCGCTTTGGGTTCAAGCTTGTCCGGCTGTAACTTCTTTACATAGGCTTCGCAACCCCAAACTTTAAGGAACGACAATTTAGGTTTCTTCCCAAACCATAATTCATACGGTGTCGTTTCAACGGATTTAGATGGTGCCCTATTTAAAGTGAATGCGGCTGTTTCTAATGCATAACCCCAAAATTATAGCGATAAATCTGTAAGTGACATCATAGAACGAACCATATCTAAGAGAGTTCGATTACGACGTTCGGACACACCATTACGCTGTGGTGTTCCCGGCGGTGTCAATTGTGAAAGTATTCCACATTTCTTCAAATGCTCGCCAAACTCGTAACTTAGATATTCACCTCCACAATCAGAACGCAGAAATTTAATCTTCTTGTTACGTTGATTCTCAACCTCACTTTGAAATTCCTTAAACTTCTCAAAAGTTTTGGATTTATGTTTCATGAAATAGATATACCCATATATAGACTCAAGTCATCCGTGAAGGTAAGAACATAACGATAACCACCGCGCGATGCTACACTCATTGGACCACACACATCGGTATGTATGATTTCCAATAAGTCCGTAGCTCGCTCCATCATACCAGAAAATGGAGTCTTAGTCATTTTACCCATCAGACATGCTTCGCATCTTTCAAGTGATTCGAAATCAAGTGATTCAAGAAGTCCATTGGAATGGAGTTTCTTCATACACTTCACTCCAATGTGACCAAGACGACAGTGCCACATATAGGTCGAGTTATAGCTCGATTTCAAACGTTTAGCCTCAATGTTATTAATATGTGTATTTCCACTATCGAGATTCAATAAGAATAGACCATCTATCAAAGGTGCATGTGCATAAAACATATTACTCATATAAATCGAACAACCATTATTCTCGGACTTAAACAAGTACCGTCTCGCAATAAACAAAATCCTGTTATAATGTTCATGCTTAATGCAGGCACCAAATAACAATTATTTAAGTATAAAACTAATCCCGATGGTAGATGAAGGGGTAGCGTGCCGACCGCGATCACATCAAACTTTGATCCGTTTCCCACGCGCATCGTCACCTCGTTCTTCGCTAGCTTCCGTTTATTCTGCAACACCTGTTTCAAGTTACAAATATGAGCAACCGAACCAGTATCAAATACCCAGGCACTACTACGAGTACTAGTGAGATACACATCAAGAACATGTATATCGGATATACCTTTCTTCTTGATGTTGCCTTTCTTCGAATCCGCCAAGTACTTTGGGCAATTCCGCTTCTAGTGACCTTCTCCCTTGCAGTAAAAGCACTCAATATCAGGCTTAGGTCCAGCCTTGGTCTTCTTCGCCGGCGCGGTAACTTTCTTACCACCCTTCTTGAAGTGTCCCTTTTGCTTAGACTTGTCTTTCTTGAATTTGGTGGTCTTATTGACCATCAACACTTGGTGCTCTTTCTTGATCTCCACTTCTGTAGATTTCAACATGGCAAAGAGTTTTGGCAACTGCTTGTTCATGTTTTGCATATTGTAGTTCATCACAAAGTTCTTGTAACTTGGTGGTAGTGATTGGAGGACACGATAAATCCCCAAAGCATTAGGAATCACTATACCCAAGCTTTGAAGTTTGTTTGCGTGCCCAGACATCTTAAGAACATGCTCACTGACGGAGTTGTCCTCTTCCATCTTGCAGTTAAAGAACTTTTCAGAAGCCTCATAACTCTCAATTGCCGCATGAGTCTCAAAGATCAATTTGAGATCACGGACAATATCATGTGAGTCTGAATTCTCAAACCTTTTCTAAAGCTCCGATTCTAAACCATACAAGATAGCACACTGAACTGTGGAGTACTGAGTCTTCCAAGCGAGGTAAACATTCTTTACTTCATCGGTAGCAGTAGCTGCAGGTGGGTCACCCAGCGGTGCATCCAGCACATAGGTCAAATTACCAGCTGTGAGGACAATCCTCAAATTGCGGAACCAATCCGCGAAGTTGCTTCCATTGTTTTTCAACTTTTCTTTCTCTAGGAACACATTAAAATTGATGGTAGGGCCGCCATTGATCTACAACATATTTGCAATAGTTTAGACTAAGTTTATGACAAATTGAGTTCTTAATTAATAGTTAAATTAATCTAGGTGAACTCCCACTCAAAACAACATCCCTCACATTTTTTTAGTGATCACACGAATCAAATCCACCACATCAACACCGATCATCACGAGAGTTGATGTAGCTTCAAGGGCGAACAATCTACATGTTCATCATATCTACTATATGATTCATGCTTTACCTTTCGGTGATCTGTGTTCCGAGACCATGTCTGTACATGCTAGGCTCGTCAAGATCAAACCTTAGCTTCCGCATGAGCAAATCTGGCTTGCTCACGTTGTATACACTTGCGGAATCTAACACACCCGATCATCACGTGGTGCTTCGAAACAACAAGCTTTAGCAACGGTGCTTACTAAGGATGAACACTTTAGAACTTGAAATTCATGTGCATGAGGGATCATCTTATAATGCTACCGCCGTTAACTAAGCAATACAAGATGCATAAAGGATTAACATCACATGCAATTCATAATATGTGATATGATATGGCCTTTCTTCTTTGTGCTTCCGATCTCCATCTTCAAGCACGAACATGATCGCCATCATCACCGGCATTGCATCAAGGTCCATGACGTTGCTCCATGGTTGTCGTCCACCGGCTTCAACTATTACAATTACTTTGAATAGACACGCGGGTCTTAACAGAATTTAAAGACAACCATATGGCTCCTGCCGGTTGCCAACTTACAATAAGGAACATTGCATACATCAAATATAATCACAATCATGGCCATATCACATCACAGCACACCCCTGCAAAACAAAGTTATATGCCTCTACTTTCTTTGCATGTTTTACGTGGTTTGGGGCTTTTAATAAGTGTCGTTCTAACTTACGAACAAGAACCACAACATTGATACTAGTATTGTCAATCACCCGTTGTAAATTGAATCTTAACTATGTTGGGAGAAACAGGCACCCGCAAAGCCATTTATGCAATACAAGTTGCATGTCAAGCGTGGAGCAAGTCTCATGAACGATGTCATGTAAGATTAGCCCGGGCCGCTTCATCCCACCATCCTGCAAGATGCAAAGTACACAAGAAGCAATTGACAACAAAAGCATCAACGCCCACAATGACCATTGTGTTCTACTCGTGCAACATATCTACATATAGACACGGCTCTGATACCACTGTAGGGTTTCTTAGCATGGAAAACAAAAAATTTCTACCGCATACAAACAAACAAGCCAAGATCTATCTACTAGATTGTAGCAACGAGTCGATGGAATAACTCACCCTTGAAGATTCTAAAGTGTTTAACGAGAGCGGATTCTCGTGGGTGATGTAGTCGTACTCTTGCCGATCTCAAGATCGCGTAGACGATCCTTCCGGCGCTGCGTTCCGGCAGCGCTCCCGCAGTCAGTCACACGTTCGGTACTCGACGAAGACCTTCCTCTCCCTTGTTCCAGCAGGCAGCGGAGGTTGTAGCACTCTCCTCGCGATTCCGGCAGCACAACGGCGTGGTACCGGAAGTAGAGGGGAGATCTCGCAGGGCTTCGCCTTAAGCCGGAGCGAGTATGGTGGACTATGAGAGAGAGCCTCGGTGATCTAGGGTTTAGACGCACCAAGGGGGAGCAAGGCTGGTGGCTAGGGTTTAGCTAGGCGGCGGCTTGCCCTTGGCGGCGGCAGCAGGAGGTGGCGGCGCCGGGGCTAGGGTTTGCGGGTGGAGGTGTTGTGTGCTAGGAGGGGCAGCCCTGCCCCTCCTTATATAGGTGGAGGGGGCGCGCCAGGGGAGGGGAGTCCCTCCCCAAATCGGTTTACCAAGTGGGCTGGCGGTGGAGGGGAGGAACTCCTCCCAAAGTAGGTTTCCTACTTCCCCTCCACCTTCCAAAATAGCCGTTTGACTTTTCAAATTGGTGTTTGACTTTTCAAACTAGGATTTGATTAAACCATTTATTTTGTTCAGCGATGACACCTAGTAGATGATGCAATCATTCCAACTTGGTATGACACATTCATGTACCCTTCCCCTCCGGAGTGCCGGACATTCCGGAACCTTCTAGAACATTCCCGATGAAAACACCGGAACCATTCTCCAACCCCGAAACATGACTTTCCTTATATGAATCTTATTCTCCGGACCATTCCGGATCTCCTCGTGATATCCCGGATCCCATCCGAGACTCTGAACAACATTCGGTCTCTTACTCATCATTCCATAACTACTCAAACAATGTCGAATCCTTAAGTGTGTCTCCCTACGGTTCGTGAATTATGCGGACATGATCGAGACACTTCTCTGAACAATAACCAATAGAGGAATCTGGAAATTCATATGGCTCCCACATATTTCTACAATTACTTTGCGATCGAATGAACCACTTACATACGATACCAATTTCCCTTTGTCTCACGATAGTTAACTTATCCGAGGTCATGATCGTCGGTATCTCTGCATACCTAGTTCAACCTCATTACTGATAAGTACTCTTTTCTCGTTCTCGCGATATGTGATCCCTTGTGAGCCAGTCACATGCTTGGAAGCTAATTGGATGACATTTCACCGAGAGGGCCCAGAGTATATCTATCCGTCATATGGATGGACAAATCCCACTCTTGATCCATGTGTCTCAACCAATACCTTCCGAACACTCAATGCCACCTTTATAGCCACCCAGTTACGGTGTGGTGTTTGATGTCATCAAAGCATCCTTCCGGTGAAGGTGATATGCATGATCTCATGGTCGAAGGAATTAGGTTACTATGTATCAGAAAGCATATAGCAATTGAACTATTAAAATGACTTGATCTTTATGCTACGCTTATCTATAGGAGTATGTCCACCATATCATTCTCCTAACGATATGATCTTGTTGTTAATAACATCTCAATGTTCATGATAGGGAAACAACAATCATTTATTAACCAATAAGCTAGTATTATGAAGAGGCTTTACTAGGGACTTCAATTTAAGTTTACAAATCATACAAGTATTAATGTTTCCTTGTTAATACTATTATAGCATGAATGTAAACATTTATCATAAACACAAAGATATAATAATAACTACATTTATTATTTCCTCTAGGGCATATCTCCAACAGGAACGGATGGGGGAACCCCTCCCCCCGAACCCTAACCCCATGGCGGTGGCAGCGGGCTGCCCTAGAGCCGACGAGAGGTCGAGCCGCAGTAGGTCACTGGAGGGGGCACCCTCCCTCTCCCTTCCTCCCTCCCCTTCTTCTCCAATGCTTGTTGCTGCAATTTTTTTCCTTGTATGAACACCTAATTTTGTTCTATATGTGAACTGCAGATTTCTACAAGAATTAGTACCACCTCAGTTCAATTGAAGGTATAAACTTCTTGATTTGTACTCTAGGTTGTTGTGTTTTTTACCGATTTATGATATGACCATATGTGTGATAGAAACATATATTTGTGACATGTGCTTCTAATAAGATGAGATATGGATGATTGTGTGATGCCTATGCTCTACATAATTAGATTTTAAACATTGTTTGCATTATAGAATAATCATGTCCCAACAAGAGTTGGTTGCTTACATTACCGAAGAGAACAAAAGAAGAAAAAGGATAGTATTGACAAAGAAGTTTTTTGAGATGTCATGTCTTGCTCTAACTTATGTTAGTACGCAGCGGGGACCGAGAAACCTAGGATGCTTCAACGATGATGAGGAGAAGGTTGCATATAGGAAGTACATCTTGAAACAAACATATGATGGTTCCGAGACAACTTGCTATGATAAGTTGCGCTTAACTAAAAGGAACTTTCATGATCTTTGTGCTATGTTGCGTGTGAAGTGTGGTCTCAAAGATAGCACATTTGTGACAGTAGAAGAGAATGTTGCTATGTTCCTACAAGTTGTTGGATATGAAATTTCTATATGTTCTACCTGGTTGGGAGGGCTCGACATCGGACTCTAGAGTGCTAAAAGATGCTATGAGAAACGATTGCCAAGATGCATTTGTTGTACCACAGGGTATGACTATTTTTCTTGGCTTTTTATTTCTCATATTTAATTGCTATCTAACTTATTTACTTGATAATAGAAAAATACTACCTAGTTGATGCTGGCTATACCAATGGACCTGGATTTCTATCTCCATTCAGATCCATTAGGGAGCTGTATAATTTGCGCCATGCTCATGCTAAAAATGTCGTGGAGGGAACTTTTGGTTTGTTGAAAAAAATGGGCCTTCTTGCATTCATGTTCTTTATTTCCCATAGGGGAACAGGTAAGACATGTCCATATGGTGTTGAAATAATCAATACGAAACAATAAATGTTGACTATGAACTAAACATTTGTAGATTCGGCTTATTAATGCATGTTGTGTGTTACACAACTATGCAGGGGATAGGCAACATGTGAGGGATAATTTGTTGTTGCAAGAAGTCGACGCCGAACTAGAATCTATAGTTCCTGAACCTATAGACGATGCTTCTTTAATTAGACGTGTCCAACAAACTGCCGCTTGGTCTAATTTTAGGCAACAATTTGCAGATGAGATGTATGTTGATTATCTAGTGGCACGAGGAGAACTAGAGTTCGAGTAAATAAGTAGTTATGGAGTATATAGCTAGCTAATGTTGCCTTTTGTTGGGCTAGCTTCATGATGATGGCCTTTTGTGTGATCTTTTGTACATGCAACTTATGGAAACTAATATATATGCTTTACCTTGCTTTCTATTTTGTCCTTACATTTGTCAATATCCATTTCTTCTTATTTGTATAGAAGCATGGCTGAACCAAAAGCAAAGAAAATTACTACTAGGAGTTATCTTACATGGTCTAGTGAGATGGACACAACATTGTTATCCATCCTTGTTGAGCATCACAACAATGGTGACCATGCTCAAAATGGTTGGAAGCCACATGTGTACCATGTTTGTATTAAGCATGTCAAGGACAAATGTAATATTGACATCACAAAGGATAACATGGTTGGAAGAATTAAAACATTTGGCAAGCACTACGAGATCATTACAAAGATGCTTGCTCAAAGTGGCTTTGGATGGGATTGGGAAAAGAACATGGTGATGGTTGAAAGTGACGAAGTGTGGGATAGATATGTGGAGGTACTTAACACTAAATTTTATTTTGTTCTTACTTTTGCACCTTCATTATCATCTCTAATATGTGTGTGCATTGTGTAGGCTAACAAGGATGCACGTGGCTATAGGACCAAAGTGGTGAAGAATTGGGAGTCCATAGTCACTATATATATATATATATATATATATATATATATATTCTAAAGACCGTGCGACTGGTGCAGGTGCTAGGACAGGAGCTGAGAGTGTTCAAGAACTGGACTCACGGGTTGTTGAAGAATCTCCTGAGGTCCTACGAAGAGGCAACGAACGGGATATGCTATCTTGTCCATGATAGGAAAGATGAGTACATCTTTTGATGATGCTATGAAAGCAACCGACCCACTTCCTATGCCAAAGGTGACTCCTCCGGCTAAAATCCTCGCTACGCTCGAGAAAGTAGATGGTTTGGAGGAATCTGATATGATAACATCATATGCAAAGTTGATTGTCAATGAGCACTTATATGAAGCATTCATGTCACTTCCTGAGAAGTTTAAGAAGAACTATCTACTTACCCTCCCTTGATGGTTGCTACGAGGAGGTGCTTGTTCTTATCAATTACTATCTACTTTGTTGTTTATGAACTGTCCACTAGTGTTATGAGTGCACTATATGTAAGAGACATAAACTATCTGCTTCTGCTACTTGTAAGAGGCAAATTTATTATCCATGTTGTATGTCGTTCGTACTTAATAACTATTTTGTGGCATGCTTCATTTATAATTTTGTTATTGTGGTGAATTTATTCATTATACTGTAATGTTGTCATGTGTAAAAAATAATATATAAACCTCAAATATACAATATACTATTGTGCATATACGTGTAGAGTTATATTGTTAAATCTAAAAAAATATTCAATTCCATGTTATATACATCCAAACATGATTTGGAATTAGGTACTACCCTTTAATTCCAACAAAAAAAATTTTGCACATCCAACACCAGAATTAAAAATAGAGATCATTTTCTTTTCATCTTGAAATTGGAATTTTCAGCTCAATTCAATTCTAAGAACATCTAAGTATGGAAGAGTATATCGCAACAGAACCCGCAACCCGCAGTCAACCGCGGGGTTCCATTCGAAAAGTCCAGTCGTTGGCTGATCTTTTGTTGCCTTGTGGGCAGATGAGCTGGGGTCCCCGTAGCAGGCTGCAGGCGGGACCGCGGGAGGCGCCAACCGGACGCAAAAACCCCTCCGCCCCAATCATAATTCCCTTTCCCCTCGCCGTCCCCCGATTCCCCTGTCGTGCCCCCACCTTTTTCTTCCACTCCGCCCCCCCCGATTCTCCCCCCTCCCGCCGCCCCAATCCCCTCCCGCCGCCACCGAGAGGCAGCGGTGTCGCGGCGAGCGACAGATTCCCTCCGATTCCCGCCCAAGAATCCACCGATCCGCTCGCTTCCTACTCTCCGCAACTTGCTAGATGGCTCTGCACCAGCAGCAGCACGCGGGGTCGGCGTCCGGGTCGGCGTCGGCGTCGAGCTCTAGCTCGGGGCTGCACCTGCCCGCGTCCCCCTTCGGGGACACCACCCACACCAAGCTCTTCGTGGGGGGACTCGCCTGGGAGACCACCAGTGAGAGGCTGCGCCGCTTCTACGAGCCTTTCGGGGACATCCTCGAGGCCGTCGTCATCTCGGACCGCCACTCCGGCCGCTCCAAAGGATACGGCTTCGTCAGTGCCCGCTCCACATCCTCTATTTCGTCGCTGCTGTCGATTCTTCTCCTGCGTTTTGCGCTGTAGCGGTCATGGCTTACCGAGTTACTTGCTCATCTCGCCAGGTGACGTTCCGTGATCCTGGGTCGGCCACCAAGGCCTGCGAGGACCCGGAGCCTGTGATCGACGGCAGGCGGGCCAACTGTAACCTGGCGTCGCTAGGTCGCGCCCAGCCTTCCACGCCTCTTGGTACTGTTCTCTTCTATAGTAACTATTTGAACTAGCTTATAAGCACACTTTTATATCAAGGTATTGAAGTATCTGTTGTTCACAAGTTAATCTAGCAAGGTTGATGTATATATTGGTGCTGTCTTGTGCAAACTAAATCAATCATTTCTACAATGAGTCTCTCCTAATAGAAGCTGTAACGTGAGTACATGGTGCTTGCTTGCTTACTCTGGAATTCAACTACCCCCCACCCCGTGCAAAGTAAATCAACAGTTCAACTACGGAAAGCAAAGGGCTAGGCTTTCTTACTTAGGTTGCTCATGGGGCGATGATAGTATCTTTTCTGTATGCCTGCGGTCTGAAAACATGCACTCTATATAGGGCGGCCAAGATCAGCTGGTTCCTACTTTGGTGTTCCTGTTCCAAGGGGCTTCTATGTAGGGGGTTACGGTCAGCACCGACCACTTCCATTTGGTTACTACCAGGGATTCCCATCGGTTCCACAATACAGGTAAGATGATCTGTCTGATGTATGATTCGTTGACTTTATAGACGATACAACTTTTTTAAAACACAAGTTTTAAACAGACTTTGTGGATTGATGATGTATCATTGATGCTGTTAAACTGGCATATAGGACCAAATTTTAGAATTTCCATCTAGTTCCTAGATTGTCTGTGCACGACTTTCAAGTTGATTTTAGGCAGCTTCTTCACATCTTTTTCAATCGAACTCGTTCATATTTCATATTGGCATTGTCCCTTACATTTTCCAAAAAAAAAACTGGCAATTTTCTTACATTTTTTTAGCTACCAAGCCACCAAGGTACTTGATTTAAGACACATATGTGAACTGTCAAATTACAATGTCACCACATTTCATGAGTTTTCTTTCAATTCATTCTTTCACCATATCACATGAGCATAGAAGTATAACCGGATGTATTTGTTTTGCTCACTTTGTGTAGATTGTTCATACACTTGTCCCCCCTTTAACATACCCACCCCACTATTTCCCCCTTCCTTTGAAAATTATCAAATCATCAAATTCATTTGTGTTCATGGAGCAAATATCTCTGTTTCTAGGACAATAAGAAGTGCATTCAGTTCATTTTCCTCTTTTTTGCAGTTACTCCAATTATGGGACCGAATACATCTATCCACAGGTTAAAGTGTGAAAATGTTAACTTAAATATTCTTGTGGAATGTAAGTCATACAGGGCATTAACATATCCTTAAAAATGTCTCTTTGCAGGGTACATTAAACCCATATGTTGGTCAGCAATACGTTCCAATTTACGGAGTCTCAACTGCAGTAAATACTGCTAACCAGCCATTTAGCCAAATGAGCCCATCCTTTTCTGGTGGGGTCAATGGTTATCCGACGATGCATGGTTACAGTATGCCAGGAAATCAGTTTGTGCATCTCACTGGGTCAAACTTTAATAATTCATCTCCAACACATCGTCCCACCATCCAGGCTCCCTTTTTAGTAGGTAAAGCATTCTCCAGATCACATTTTCCAGTATTTGTTAGTCCTTTTTTTCTTCTAAAGAAAGATCCTTTCAAGAAAACTCAGCATGGTTTGTCACATGGTTCAGTGAGTCTGCACCCTGATAGTTTCTAAGCTCCGTTAACCATCACAAGTTCCATTTAGCCTGGGTATTGTTTTGTTCAGATTTGCAGAATAGATGCCTATATTTTGTATATTCTTATGGCCACAATTTACACATGTTCCATTGCTCTTTTACAAATTTTAAGTGTGGCTATCAACATGACAAATGAGAAAGAAGTATTAAAGTATTTAAGGGAGACAACTGGTTATTTGTTGTAGTGTAATTTTCTGTAATTGAATTACATCCATTCCTCCAGGTAATTCATAGCAGTTCTCACTGAAATTTCCAGTGATACCACTACCAGTTATAATGGATTCCAACTGTCTAATGTGTTAACAAGGCTCTAGCTGTCTAGCATATTGCATCAGCTTCTTGAAACTTCTTTTGACAATCTTCAGTTCTGCTTACTAGTTTAGTTGAGATTCTCGCATGGCTCTGCTAGATTCCAACTGCATTCATAAAAGCAACATATGCTTCCACACTGAATTATTATGATAACATAAACATAATTGCCCATCGTTTTTCGATAAAGGTTACTTAAAGAGTTTTAAGCATTACACGGCATACACAAATTTGAGAATTACCGATTAAAGAGTTCTCGATAATTATGTTTCGATAAACATAATTGCCCATCTATCTTCCTATTTTTTGTGCCTTTCTATTTAGTTGTTTTGCCCTTACGAATAATTATGTGTTACTTGCCATTTTGTAGCGGCACCGGTTCCCTCCCATCCACACTTAGTTGTTCCAGCCCACTCACCTCAGTTTACACAAGCTAGTGGTTCAGACCAGAGAGCATGTTGAACTATGCCCCCAAACATTTATACCTTGAGGTTTGCTTTCTCTGGGTTATTGTTATCTTGTTTGCTTGTTGATTATCTAGCTGTAACTGACACTGGAGTTATTTTTTGTTTCTACCAGGTAACTTTAGTTTGCAGCAGGACTGACAGAGCAGTGCTGCTGCATTGGCAACACTTGTTCTTACCTGGCAAAAATCATCCTTGTATTCATAAGGTATGTATCATATCGAGAAATCATCCTAGCATTCACGATGGTCTCCTAACTGGGCCCATTGCTTTTTGTCCATTTGTTGTTACCGGCTCTGTTCCTACAATTTGATTACTACTTGTTGATGATGATTTTTGGGGTGGAACTCCACAGGTTGTCCTTATCATGATCGACATATGTACCTGGAGATCATGAAGTGTCCCGATGGATGGGGCAGTATCCCAAGAGCAACGGTTGCTCTCGTCAGTTCGGCTTGGTTCAAATCCTGTCCTGGTGGGACTGTGATCATTGGTGGAGCGTGAAGCACCAGATACAGCATTATTGGTTCTGTATCTGACAACGTGGTAATGGATGCTGGAATGGAGTCCAGCAACCCTGTAAGGTTGACAAATCCTCTTGGATTAGTCATGATGGCACTCAGATGACTTCCCATCTGAAGAACCACCAAGTTAGTGTGGTTTAGTGTCACAAGTCCGAGTCTCGCACAAGCATAAGTCTTGTGTTAGTCTGTTGCTGTTGTTGTCATGATCTATCCTGTGGTTCCCACTAGGCCTATTGATAGCAAAAGTACGGATCATGGTGAGCTTACCCAGGATGTTCGGTTTACCCAAAGGACGGTTCTCAGAGTCTCGGAGATGTCCTGCTTATGTATCTCAACTGATAAGCAAAGCTTCTCTCTGTTACTAAGAAACTGCTAGTCGGGTCAAGATGTATTCTTATCCATGGTACGGTTGGTAACGGTTCCAGAACTGTTATTGTTCTGTACCATATCCCAGAAGTTGTAATTAACATTTACAGTGCTCTGAGCTTGGTAGCTCCATGAAGGGATCTTGTTGCATTTAAATAAATCCACCTGTTGAGAATCCAGTTATGTGCTGTAGCATCACTGGGGATTCACAAACTTGGTGATGTTTTTTTTAAGTAGAAAACTTGGTGATGTTGAGTCGTGCAGTTATGTGTACCAAGTGAACTGGGGATTCAGAAAAAGAAGTGTTCTCTGAAAATGTCCATATTTTATTCTACAATGTACTCCCTCTGTTCCAAAATATAAGATGTAGCTTTATGAACCAAATGTATCTAGACTTGTTCTAGTGTGTAGATTCACTCCAAACTTGAATGAACCTACACACTAAAAAACAAGTCTAAATACATTTCCTACACAAAGCTAAAACATCTTAAACGGAGGGAGTACCTGCATAACAGTATGTTGTTTGATATATGAATTAGACTGATATATGAATTTGACAATTGCTCAGATTTCTGCTTTTCAGGCACCGGTAAGCACTGGTTGGTGTTAAAAACAACTTTGCTGAGATAATTACATGTTAACAAGTTTGATCCTTTCCGCTACTTCCAATCGCAACCAATGGATAGTACTTGAAAGTGAAGAAACTCCTGAGCGCTTTATGAGCAAATAGACACTCCCCAAAACAAATATACAATTTTTATATCCTATGTATTTAGCATGCCACGAGTGCATATGCCATTCCAGCTGTATTTCACATATGTGAAGCTACTGCATCATTGTGATGGCTCTTGAAATGAAAACAGTCCAGCTGGAACGCGACAGTTCTCCGTAAACACAGCTTGCAAGAGCTTATGGTTGGACGTTGGAACAGCTGTCATAGAACTCTTAATTTGAGCTTATCATATCCAGCTTTCGTCTTGTACTTTTCGAATAGTCCTTGCAAGGCAATAACGAATTGTTCATGTACCTCATTTATCTGTCAACCAAGTGAAAAATGCACTTTAGAATCTTACAAAATACATGATTTTAAAACTTTTCCTCACAGTTGCGACGAAATAGAAAATTCAGATGATAATAGCATACTTCAAATATATATACAGAACGATGTCCCCAGTGAGTAACTGAGTAAGACTTCGGATTAGGTAGGAGATTGTAGAAGCCCAGAAAGAGAAACAAAAGTGCATACGAGTGAGGGAATCCAACAGTCTCATTGTTTTATTGTGTTCAGAGAGCTTAATGTATAGAATGCCCCTATGGGTTATGACTCAGGTATGTATTCTCTTTCATTTTCCAGTTACGTTCGATGGCAACTTCCCATTCAACATTACTCAAGAGATCTACTGGTTGAGAGCTAGAAAGAACAACAACCAATTGATAGAATGATTCTCACCTCATCATACGTAGGCTGAGGATTTTTCTTAACCTCAATTGGTTTACCAACAACTAGATGCAATGGTGTCGCGAAAGGGATGGGGGTCCTGTGTTACAATGTGCATGTTAGGCCATGTGAACTCTTGAATGCCAATAAGAATATTGAACCGAAATTATTTCCGATTTACACATCAAATCAGTGGAAATGTACAAAAAAGAAGATATGTATGATGAATTGCCTTACCCAAATTTCCCCCAGAAGATAATCGGAGTAAATTTAATCGCCCTGGCAATCTTGACGATTAACTTGCCACCTGGCCTCCACCACTTATAGACAAAGCTCTAATAGACAATAGAACAAAGAATAAGAAGACTGAATATCACGAACGGATATACTACTAGTGGAAATCGATATTCAAAAGTACGATGAACTTCAGGGCATAAGATCCACTAAACAATTTCACGGCATCTAGGTTAGGGCGTGTAGTCATTTTAAAGTTAGGTAGCTTCTTCAAGTTTGCAACCGTCCATTTCCATCAGTATTTATTAGGCACCCATGAATGAAAGCAATATTGCGCATCATGTGGCAAAAGAAGTGGCGTTACCTGTCCGAAGCAGAAAACAGGGACTAAAGGAGAGCCTGTCTCCATAGCTATCTTAACAAAACCTTTTCTTGCTTTAAGAAAAACAACCTGTCAATTGCAAAAATTGTCCATCATTATCATATTCACTGGAAACAATACGTATGCAATATCCTGATTGACTATGCAAGACCTCTGAATCATGATCCATGTGAAGTATCTCCTGTACACCTCCTGGCACTATGATGCAAGTGTAACCAGCACCAAGGTAGGAGTAGAAACTCTTCCTGGACGCAGGAACCAGACCCAACCACGTCCATATTTGCCTCAAGAACGGGGTGTGGAACACCTAACACCAACCAGACGTTCACCAATTAAGAGAGCACAGCTACTAACAGCTTACTTGAAGACTGAATTCAATGTGACATTGACAATGTATTCGGAGAAAGGAAACCGGGTGTCCTCACCGCGCTGCTTGCAAGAACCTTGATCTTGGGCAATGGCATGAATCCAACAAGGTCCAGGAGGGCCCCCAAGCCGATGGGCAGAACCGAATGCGGTTCGTAACCAAACACTACAAGAAAAAACAGAGCACTATCTTTTCTGAGCATCTTTTACTACTTCCCTTTCCTTTAGCAGAGCAGACTGAAAAAAAAGGTAGTAGATATGATGATTCAGAGCAGTTAGGGGCTAGGGAAGGGAGATGACCGTAAGCTTTTTTGGGGTCGAAGGCCTTGTAGTCCTCGACATGTAAAGTTACGGGGAAATACCCAATGACGTACTTGCTGATGAACCTGCAGACGCGTCCTCCGAATGTGAGATCCAGCCAGCAATGCAGCGGGCGACGAACAAATCAAAAGAGAGAGAAAGGGGCGGGGGAGGAAGGAAACGAACCTGGCGATCTTGCGGCCGATCCTGCTCTTGTCGCTGACAGGCACGAGCATGAAGAAGAGCTGCGTGCCGAGCACCCTGCACCATCGACAGACAGCAGCACGAGGATGAGCGGGGAGTGCTTGGTTATGATTAACTGGTGACAGCAGCAGCAAGAAGCGAAGGGGAAAGGGAGGGGAAGTGGATCAGTGGACGGACATACATGGCGGCGATGCGGCGAGGGAGGAGGAAGATGGAGGCGAGGACGAGGACGACGTTGAAGTGGATGGCCCCCAGCCAGAGCGCGAGCGCGACCGTGGTGCGCAGCGGCGAGTAGGCCGTGGCCCTGAACACCGTCGTCCCATCGGCCTCCGCCTCGCCCGCCGCGCCGTTGCTCAGGCCATTCCCCGCGCCCATCCCTCCCTGTCCGCCGGGTCTGGGGAGGGGAGAGAGAGATAGCGAGAGGTTTCTTCTCGCGCGGGAGCCCGCTTCTCCCGCGTGCTCTCTGGACTCCGGAGTCTGGACTGGACTGATGCCGCCCGTCTTCTCCGGTAGATTTTGTCCGTGCGCGCGGGCGGGGGTGGGCGGGCGGAGTCGTCCACCTCGACCTCGATCCTTCCCTGCTCCTGCCTGCCTGGCGGACGAGCTTGCGGGCAGAGGGGCCGTCGGATGGCGTGCCCGCCCACGCGGCCTCCTTTCCAGCCGGTGTCGTGTGCTCGTGCGCCGCAGTAGGTTTGACCCTTTTGTTCCTTGGCTTGATCGCACGGCGTGTCGTGTGGGTGGCACGGCACGGCACGGTTCGCTTATTTATTTTCCCCGCACGCGGCACACGCGAGATCCCGGTGGGCTCCGTCCAGCTCCAGCGGATCTCCGCACATGATTTTCAGTTTCCGCCGGGCCGGTACTAGCAGCATTGACTTGCAAGAACATGTGGAGTCGATCGATCCCACGTAGCAACACGCGGATGGACTCCTGTTGGCTGCTGCTACTCAGGCCCCGTTTCGCATCAAGGTATTTTTTTAAGTATTCAGCTAATAATTTGGTTAGGGGACCTCGAAACGTTTTTTTTAGGGTTTCAGAGTGGAGGAAGGCGACACGAGGCGATCTTCGATCTCCTCGGTGCTAGTTCGATCTACCACCTCGGGATCGCATGCTGCCAGCCTCCTACCTCGCGGGGATGGAGAGCCCGACTCAAGGTGACGGGCTGAGTAGGGAGAAGTGGCGGAAGGAAGACATGGCGGACGGGAGGTTCACGAAAAGATTCAAGAAACTGATGTTGACGGAGAAGGAGAAGAAGGTCCTAGTCATGGACGATCTGGAGGATGAGGAAGGTATCAAGATTGCTTTGGTGGGGAAGGTGTTGGCACCAACAAAGTTTCATATTGACACCATACATAGTGTGCTTCGACTATAATGGGGCAACCCCAGAGGCTTTGATACGCCTAATTTGCATCACCATTCTATATCATAATTTATCTCTATTTATTGATATTTGTCTTATTATGAGGTATTACTTATGACTTTTTATCTGTTTATGCATGTTGGATGATTCTTGGAGGATGGACTGCCGGAGTCTGGATTCTGATGGAAAAGAAGGTGTTTCGGTGCAATTTCGCGAAGATCAGAAAAATATCAGAAAAATATGGAAACATATTATTTTACCAGAGGACGAAGGGAGCCAGAAGGAGGGAAGAAGAAGGGCCTCAGGGGGCCCACGCCCCCCTAGGCACGAGCCCACCTGACCCCGCGCCTAGGGCAGGTGTGGCCCACCTGCCCGGCCTCCGACTCCGCCCCTTCGCCTATATCTTCCCTTCGAAACCCTAAGGCTCGGGGAGTGACCATAGATAGATTACCGCCGCCTCTGGTGGACAGAAAACACTGAGAGAGAAAGATCTCTCCGGCAGACAGATTTCTGCCAGGGGAATTCCTTCCCGGAGAAGGGAGACCGTCGCCATCAACACCATCATCAAGCTAGGCTTCATCGGGATCATCATCATCCACACCATCATCTCCACCAGCACCATCATCACCACTCCATCCCGCTGTAACAGTTGTGTTGGATATTGCTTTAGTTCTTAGGGGAAACTTTCCCGGTGTTGATTACTATTGTAGTTGATGCTTGTGAGTGGAACCATTGGATTATTGTTTATGTTCAGATTGTTATCCATTATCATATAATCTTTGATCTTGATCCATATGATGTCTTGTGAGTAGTTCGTTTAGTTCTTGAGGACATGGGAGAAGTCATGTTGTTAGTAGTGAATCTGTGATGAGTTATTATTCAATGGTTTAGTATTTAAGTTGTGGTTCTATTCTTCTAGTGGTGTCATGTGAACGTCGACTACATGACACTTCACATTTATGGGCCTAGGGGGATGCATTGTGTATTTGGCTACTAATTGTGGGGTTGCCGAAGTGACAGAAACCTGAACCCCCATTAGGACACCTTTGCACAAGAGAGCGTAGGATCTCAGAGTTTAAGGCTGTGGTTAGATTTATATCTTAATTACTTTCCTATAGTTACGGATGTTTGCAGGGGGTTTAATCACAAGTATGTATTAGTCCTAGGAAGGACGGTATGTTAGCACAGGTTCACCCACACAACACTTACAAGCACCAAATAAGAGTACTCAGCTATTTGAAGCGAAAGCACTTGACATAATTCCCATGTGTCCTCGAAAATGTTTGGTCCTTATAAGTATTTCCACCGGCTTGTCCTTTGCTAAGAAAGGATTGGGCCACTTGCTCCGTTTGTTCATTACCTTTGTTACTTGCTCCTTGTTTTGTTGCTTCAGAAAACCACTAAAAATCCGTTTGCTAAGTATTCACAGAGATTTCCTGCTCCATACCACTGTTCAGCACCTTCTGCTCCTCGTTGGGATCGACACTCATATTTATCGAAAGTACTACGATACACCCCCTATACTTGTGGGTCATCAAGACTATTTTCTGGCGCCGTTGCCGGGGAGTGAAGCGCTATTGAAGATTGGAACTGGTAAAGGAAACTTTTACTGTGAGTATTTCTTTTGTTACTGCTTGTTACTTTGTTTCCAATATAGACAACCCACTTGGTTTTCTGTTTGGGAAAACTACTACCACTACTAGGGTAGTAGATGAACCACCACCTGTTGAGATAGATCCTTTTAAGATACCTACAAGTATTGTTAATCGTGTTATGGATAATTATTATTTTGGGATGGAACAGTCCATCCCGGTGATCATTTGCTTTTTATTCATGAATTATGCGGGTTGTTTTAGTGTGCAGGTATCACAACTGAACAGGTGAAGAAGAAGTTACTCTTCATATCCTTGAAAGGGAGAGCTAAAGAATGATATAAGCTGCTGAAGAATGGACAATTCATGGAATGGGAGGAGATGTCATCTCTCTTTTACTCTAAATTTTATCCTCCCAATGAAATTCATAAGGATAGAAATCTTATATATAACTTTTGGCCTCTTGATGGAGAAAGTACAACTCAAGCTTGGGGGAGATTTAAGTTACTAATGCTTAAATGTCCTATTCATGAACTCCCTAACAATATTATTCTTAATAACTTTTATGCTAGGCTTCCTCTTCATGATAAATATTTACTAGATGCTTCTTGTGCTGGATCTTTCACACATATGAAGGAAGAAGCTAAATGGGATCTCTTATACCGTATTCAAGATAACACTGAATCTTGGGAGAATGACAAAGGAAGAAAGTTGGGTATAAACTATGATTATGAATGCATTAAATCTTTTATAGGAACTGATGAATTCCGTGATATTAGTAATGAGTTTGGTCTTGATTCCCAAAGTATTGCCAATTGTTTTAAGGCCTTTGCCTCTCACATTGAAATTCCCCAAAAGAACTGGAATAAGTACCATGCTCCTTATAAAGATGTTGTTAGTCATGTTCCTGTTAGAAGTACTCAAGTCTGTACTACTAATCATATTGTGCCTGAACCTCATGTTGAGAAAATGCCTTTCCTAGCTAAGGTAAAGGAGTATTCTATGATTATTAGTGCAAATAACAAAGGTACAATGAAAACTGTGGAGCCTGGTAAGCATTTGAGTGATGAACCTGTGGTAGCTATTGTGAAAGGCACTATCACTAGAAATATAGAGGATGAGCACATTGTCTTCTGTGAAGTTGCTTCTAATATTATCTCTCATCCTAGTAAGGCTAGAAACGCTAGTGTCCCTGTGCTTTCTATTAAAATTGGTAATCATTGCTACTAAAACTTTCTAGTGCGGTAAGATTAAGTATCCTGCTGATTTTCTAGTGCTTAATTAAACAACTAGTAAAACTTGTCCTATCATTTTTGGTAGATCTTTCTTAAACACTTGTGGAGCTATTATTGATTGTAAGAAGGAAAAGGTTTTAACTAAGTTTGATGGAGATTCTTATGGGTTTAACTTTTTCATATTTGCTAAAGCTCCTTGTGAAAATAGTTTGCCTAAAAAAGATTTCAGGATGGAACAATTTGCTTCTATTGATCCAGTCTATGACCTTGGACCTCTTTTTGATGACTGTAAGTATGCTTATTCTGATGATAAAGTTGTTTCCAGTGACAGTTATATTGTCAACTCTATTCAAAGTGCTACTGGAAGTTATTTTGAGAGAGGGAAACATGGTTTTATGCATCTCAATGATGTTAAGTTTCTCCGTTTTATGTTGAAAGCTTTGAAGTTGCATCTGTTTTGTCTTCCTATGCTTTTGGTCTTTTGTTTCAACAATTCGCTTTCTCATGATACCCCCATGCATCGGAAGTGGGTTAGACTCAAATGTGTTGGTTACTTGCTTCTTGATGCTCTCTTTCACTTCACACACACACACACACACACACACACACACACACACACACACACACACACACACACACACACACACATATATATATATATCCTATGTGAGCATCTTTGGAAGTTTCAAGCCTAACTTAAAGGCATTAAAGAAAAGTACTTGTTGGGAGATAACCCAAGAGTTTTGTCGTGTCTTGGAAGTTACTACTTCAGTAATAACCGCTCCTTATCCTTTTTGTTTTGGTTTTTTTGTCAAGTTCAACTACTTTTGTGAAGTAGTGGAGTTGTGAAAAGTGGCTGTCCTGGGACAGATTTTTGTGCTGTATTGTAAAAATTCATGAGGAAGCTCAGTACTTTAGACGGAGATGCATTTTTCTGAGCTTGTTCTCCAGGTTGTTACCCAACTTTCATTAGTTTCGCACTTTTTGATTTGAGCAACAGAAGGTCTTTGAAAAATCAATCTTTACCTGCTGGTCTATTTTGACAGATTTCTGCCGTCATTTGCATTTGCCTCTTACAGAAGCTTTTGTTTTGATGGGTTTTCAGTTGAAAGGGGGTACCAAAGGTTTATTGTTTTTGCTTACACTAATGTTGTCATTGAGTTTGTGCAAAGGTTTTGTCTGGAGGAAATTCTTAGGTGAAAGAGAAAAGGAATCTGCAGAGTTCATCTTTGAATAGGTAAAAGTGGTGAAAACAGAAGGTTCGTGAAACCCCAATCTTTTTATACTTTTGATGTTTTTAATAATAAGGGAAGTTACGAGACGAAACTGAAGAAGAAACGGAGCCTAGAGGGGACAAACCCACCCCAGGCACGGTCCCAGCCTGGCCACGCCTGAGGGGGGTGTTCCACCCTCGAACTCCATCCCTGCCTCGTTTCCGTGTCAAAACCTTCCTTATGCATTGAAAGTTCGTAATATATAACCCCCCGGATCCCTCGAGGTTCGTGCATCGTGTTCTCGTCTTGTTTTCGTTTTGATCTATTTCTGTCAGGAAATCTTCTCAAGTTTAAGAGCACCATGGTCTCCACCAACGACAAAGGAAAGAAGCCCGAGGAAGAAGAACCTCAAGTCCCCAAGGAGGAGGAGATTTTGGTGGGTTATGAAGGATACATGGAGGAGAACAAGCAACCGGACACCCGCACTACCGTCGCAAGCATTGGTTTGGTGGAACAACCTACCCAGCTTAGGAGGACAACACGGATGTCTACAGGAGGGAGAACTCTGCGTCATATCCTCTCTCCACGCACACTTCCTCCTAGTACACCTTGTTCTAACAGTGCAGGGAAGAAACACTCTAATTTGGAAGAATGGAGAAAGAATAACAAAAGTTGGGATTCTCGGACTGACATGATCATGAACCGTATAGAGCAAAACTCGGAGCTAATCCATACTCTTACTTTTGAGTTCGAGAAGTTGAGGAAACTTATTGAGGAGCTTATCAAGAGAACACCACCACCACCAAAGGATTAATTCGTCATCAGGTTTGGCATCCCCTTGGCTTGTTCCAAGCTTGGGGGAGTGTCGCGGTATCACCACCATTATCTTTTATCTTTTATCTTTTACCTTTTTAGTGGATTCATATATGTGGTAGAGAGGTTATCTTATAGTTTGTTTTACATGTGGAAGTATCTCTCCTTTAGTTTATCTATGTATCCCTTGGTGTGAGTGCCTTTATTGAATATTAATGAGAAGTCTCATCTTTTACTTTTTGCACTTCTTATTTTTAGTTTGCAATCTCTATTATATGATGGATCTTGTTGATCAGTATTGGCACCATTTTGGGAGCATCAAGTGGATCTAAATTGGTTTTGGCAAGCCGAGTTCTGGTCAGTAGCAATAGTTTTTGAAGTTGAAAGAGAGAGAAAAAGCTTTCAGGTATTTTGTATCATTTGTTTTCTTTCTTGTTGGATCATAAGCTTAGTATTCTTTATTTAAGATCTTTTGTGTCTTCAAGGAAGATTGTATGTTTGGATTTATTACTTGTATGTTTGCTTGTTTCTTTCAACTCTCTTGCTTGCTACCCAGCCTTGCTAGCCAAAAACCTGTTTTGAGAAGGATTACTTCTCATGTTTCCAAAATCCTTTGAACCAAAAACCTTTGCCATTTGTGTCCACCATATCTACCTAATAGCTTTTGCTATTCCAAGAAAATTATCAAGCTTCATCTACCTTTCGAATTAAAAAGTATTTTGTTATGTGAAAACTAGTTAGTAAAGCTCTCACGAACTTGATGTCACACCTTATTTTCTTGCCCCTAATAGACTTGAACCATTATGAACATCGAAGTTGTATATGCTTGCATCTATATGTTGGAATTAGCAGAACCGTGCTGTCACTGGGAACATTTTCAACATTGCACTTGTACTCTGTACATCGTTGATATCGTGCTCTTTTGTCTATGGATGTCAACATTATGAAATAAAGAGGGAACTTGTAAGTCCATGGAGTCTGTATTCTATGTTAGAGAAACGCCTGGGATGCTAGCCTAAGCCATGCTTAATCATGGTGGAAACTTGTAGCATCACCATAGTGAGTCATCTATGAAGCATCCTCAATAAAAAGCTATGCACATAGTAAATAAAAAGATTGCTTAGATGCTCATTGTCTGCTTGCCTTATCATTTTGGTTATGGGAAAGCTCCTATACCATGTGCAAGGGGTACCCCGTTGGCAGTTCTCAATGATATGCAAATACTTACAATGACAAGAACTTACCTGTGACCAAAGTTGAGTATGCATGAGGAGTGGCCCTCATATTCAAGGGACAAGAGATTGACAACTTATATTTCATCAAGCATATACTCCATCCTTGTTCACTTTAACCTTAATCATCTCAAGATGCTTATGATAGGAGCAATGAGGGATCAAAGCTAGTAAGTACCATAATATTTTGGAAGCTCTTTATGACTTGTAATCCCTGCTACCCTCTAAGAAGGGACCTTTCTCCTAGTTACCAAGTTGAGTCAGTAAACCTACTTCCTCTGTGTCTCCAGCAAGCATTTGAGTTGTTGTGTTTCAAGCATTCATATGGTGATTTATTCAATCATGTTTTTTACTCTTCCTTGTTTACACAAAAATCTTATCTATTGAGTATTACTTTGAAAGCCTTCACTTTTGAAAAACCCTTTTTGAGCAAAGAGTGATCCTGTTTTGAAACTTCTACAAAAAGCTTTTGTGAAATTGTTTACCAGGTATTCTCGGACCAATAACAAGTTTGCCAATTCCAATTATGATTTATATTTATGCATATCTATTGTGACTGCTGTACTTGGTTGCAAGCTAAGTTATATAATGGTGTGTTGCTTTATTCTTTGAGTTGTGCAATGGTAAGTGTGATGCTTCTTGTTTGTATTCTTTTATCGACACTTCACTCCATAAACCTGTGGACATGTTTACTGATCTTAGTTTTCGCTTGGGGACAAGCAAAGTCTAAGCTTGGAGGAGTTGATACGCCCAATTTGCATCACCATTCTATATCATAATTTACCTCTATTCATTGATATTTGTCTTATTATGAGGTATTACTTATGGCTTTTCATCTGTTTATGCATGTTGGATGATCCTTGGAGGATGGTGTGGCCCACCTGCTCGGCCTCCGACTCCGCCCCTTCGCCTATATCTTCCCTTCGAAACCCTAAGGCTCAGGGAGCGACCACAGATAGATTTCCGCCGCCTCTTGGGGGCGGAAAACACCGAGAGAGAAAGATCTCTCCGGCAGACAGATTTCTACCGGGGAATTCCTTCCCGGAGAGGGGAGACCATCGCAAGCAACACCATCATCAAGCTAGGCTTTATGGGGATCATCATCATCATCCGCACCATCATCTCCACCAGCACCATCATCACCACTCCATCCCGCTATAACAATTTTGTTGGATATTGCTTTAGTTCTTAGGGGAACTTTCCCGGTGTTGATTACTATTGTAGTTGATGCTTGTGAGTGGAACCATTGGATTATTGTTTATGTTTAGATTGTTATCCATTATCATATCATATTTGATCTTGATCCATATGATGTCTTGTGAGTAGTTCGTTTAGTTCTTGAGGACATGGGAGAAGTCATGTTGTTAGTAGTGAATCTGTGATGAGTTATTATTCAATGGTTTAGTATTTAAGTTGTGGTTCTATTCTTCTAGTGGTGTCATGTGAACGTCGACTACATGACACTTCACATTTATGGGCCTAGGGGGATGCATTGTGTATTTGGCTACTAATTGTGGGGTTGCCGAAGTGACAGAAACCTGAACCCCCATTAGGACACCTTTGCACAAGAGAGCGTAGGATCTCAGAGTTTAAGGCTGTGGTTAGATTTATATCTTAATTACTTTCCTGTAGTTACGGATGTTTGCAGGGGGTTTAATCACAAGTATGTATTAGTACTAGGAAGGACGATATGTTAGCATAGGTTCACCCACACAACACTTACAAGAACCAAATAAGAGTACTCAGCTATTTGAAGCGAAAGCACTTGACATAATTCCCATGTGTCCTCGAAAACGTTTGGTCCTTATAAGTATTTCCACCGTCTTGTCCTTTGCTAAGAAAGGATTGGGCCACTTGCTCCGTTTGTTCATTACCTTTGTTACTTGCTCCTTGTTATGTTGCTTCAGAAAACCACTAAAAATCCGTTTGCTAAGTATTCACAGGGATTTCCTGCTCCATACCACTGTTCAGCACCTTTTGCTCCTCGTTGGGATCGACACTCCTATTTATCGAAAGTAATACGATACACCCCCTATACTTGTGGGTCATCAGGCTTGGAGTTTCAAGCGATGGGGGGAAACGTTTTCCTGGCCACTTTTTCGAAGGAGCAAGACTGACGCAGGGTTTGGGAAGGAGCGCCATGGATGATCTGGAACCATGCAATTGTTTTGGATTATTTCGATACGAGTATGATACCATCAGAGATCAGTTTTGGGAGGATCCCAATTTGGATACAATTTCATGATCTGCCGTTTAACTGGCTGAATTCAAAGAGAGGTGAAAGTATTGAAAGCCAGATCGGTGAATTCATTAAGATGGACACCTCAGGAAGTTCAAGGGGATGGGGAAAGAGCTTCCGAGCTAGGATTTGGCTTAAAATCAATGAACCTATCCAGAGGTGGATCCTGATAGAATCTTAGAGGCTGACGGAACTCATTGAGTATCCAATATTGTACGAAAAACTTACGTACTTTTGTTTCTCGTGTGGCTTGTTGGGGCACTCAGTGTCTTTCTATCCATCATCGGGCGAGACGGATGAGGAAGGTAACTGGCTTTATGACTTCTCACTGTGCACATCGGATCTGAGGAAGATCAAGAAAGAGCCGGGGTCGCAACAGGGAGGAAGAACTGGACCTGATGGTGGGAAGGTGCAATAGAAGGGTCCAGGGGGACCTCCGGCGAACACTGCACGCATGCACGTGAACCCTTTTGCAGGGCTTGGGGAAAATTCGTCTAGGACAGTTTAGCCTGATATGCAGTTCAAAGCCTAGGGGAGGGGGCGAGGAAAACGGCGGCTGCTCATAAACTGGCGATGGGAGCCCCGTCATATGTTCCGAAGGAGATTGGTGCTACGGGGATGGAGCTGGCCGTACAGGGAATCAAGCGCAATGCAGTTGCAAACTCTCCAAGCAAGGTGGACGATGACATTCTGGATCTAAAGAAAAAACATGATGTGGAGGAGGTAGAAGATGATCTCTCAATGGATGTGCTTGATGATTGGATTCCTGCACCAATAACAGGGTTATTGCAGTACTTGTAGTAGCAAATATTTAAGAGTTTGTCCCGATGGAATCTCGACAAAAGGAAACAACACGACCTCGCAGCCACGTTGTCAATGCAGCCACGTTTCGCACCCAAACTATAGTTTTGAAATAGCCTATTCTATAAGTTACCAGCGATTTTGAGAGAGTTTGAAAGTATCTAATAACAAAGAACTTTTAACAAGAACAAAATAAACTAAGACAGAAAGTAAACAAGAAAATGAACTAAATTAAAGAGATTGTAGTTGTAGGATTGAATGAAATGAGAGGGGGATTTTAGGCTTCGGTCTCACTAGTACTAGATGGGCAAATATATGTGTGATCTATAAGAGATTACTCAGACAAATAAACGTCCCCCAATTGATTACCGGGTTGTCACACTGTATGCACTATGCATGGTTCTCGCGCGTCACCGTAAGGTAAAAGGCACTTCCGGACCAAAGGATCACATAAACTCATCTTAGATCATAATACATTCTAACTTGGCGCCACTAGATCATACCTCAACCTAGAATTGAATCAATCACTCACACTTGGATGAACAGCAAAACATATAAATATATAATGATGTCACAACCGTGTTCAATCTTATAATTACTAAACACAAGAGAGAGAGAGAGAGAGAGAGAGAGAGAGGGAGAGAGAGAGAGGAAGAGGGAGATGATGATGGAGATGGAGATCGATGCATGGTGGCGGTGATGTCTTCCTTCTCCCCCTCTTCTTCTTACTTGGATGCCTTTGTGGTGATGGTCTTGAGGGAGATCTAGATCTTGGAGGTGTGGTTGAGGCAGAGCTCCGCCGCTATGGAGATTGGATGGGTGGATGCAGCGGCATAGCCCCGCCCCTGTAGGGCTATGGTGTTGTGGTGGCTTCCTTTGGCTCCTCCCCTCTTTATATAGGCCTTGAGGGTGCCCTAGGGTATCCATAATACCGTCATATGACTTGCGAAAGCTCTGGAGCCTTTCTGGGGCGAAATCCCGTCGTTTTCCGACATTTTTACCAACTATACGTCCGGAACTATACAGTGGCCGGCCGTATAGTTGGTCGTTAAACCTAATGCCTCTTTTTGTATTTTGACCGCCATTTATTTATACGAACTCCATTTTGGGTGTTCTTGGGCTCGTTGGATTCGTATCGTCGAGGGATACAACCCCATGGTCTTGGATATTTATTTTGAGAAGTTGGAAAATCAACTTTTCCAACCTCTCAAATGGCTAAGTCTGGTCCCTGCAGCTCCTACATACTATGCTCTCTTTGTTCCTTTTGCCTTTGTTTTATCAATGATCATCATCAACACCTACACACATGTAAAAGACAAGGAAGAGTGGTAAAATTCTACCTAAACTACTAAATGTGCAAAGCTCATATTGAATGTAATGAAAACAAGTAATAATGTATATCAGACATAGAAATAGTTAGATGCAGCATGATATGATAGGCAAATGACACAATTTATATAGCTAAAAAGTGTTGTATTATCACATCCATCAACTTCCCCAAGCTAGGTATTGCTCGTCCTCAATCAAAAGGGATCAATAACTTAATGGATGTGATCTTGCTTATCATTGGAAATTAATGCACCATATTCTTGTTTTTCCCGCAAGCTCAAAGCAAGAGTGCACATAATCATACAAGGCAATATAAGCTCAGTTATATTATTCCAAACCACTAGAGATTAGTCAAAAACTTCTATGCCCCATGTAAAAGTTAAATCTAGCTTGCAAGTAAACTTGTGATCCTTCTATACACACTTTATTGTACTTTTGTATTTTTATTTGTATAAGGCAAAGCTGGACACGGTTAGTTGTCAATCATAAATAGAGATAATGTTTTCCAATGCTGCCCACTCATGCCATCTATTAAAGTCTTTCAAGTGCAAACTTTGATTGTTGAGCCCATATAAAATCTATTTCTTAGTAACGATACCATGCCAAAAGAGTGGTATATGTTCAATCGAGACTGTGTAGGCTAGGAAGGACACTCGTGACCATTACCAAGGTTTCCCTTTTCGGTATAATGATTTCTCATAACGGTGAAAGGAATATTCGAACTTTTGCTTGCAACGCAGACCCATGAGGGAGCCAAAACTCTTACCCATCATAACATTGTTGTTATAGATGTTTAATCAACTCATAGCCAAAATCTCAGATTTCTCTCTTGGTTAGTCATTTATAGGCCAGCGGAGTTGTTAGTCCCCCATGGAGTGCGATAGTGGTGCAAGACACGCATAAAGCAATATCTCACTTTGATTTGCAAGAAATTTTTTTGACATATGTAATCTCGAAACTTTGAAACATCATTTCTTATTTTACAAATCACTTAGTAAGAATCTATTAAGACCATTATTTCCAACACTATGGGGTCGTGCTAATCCATAACCATTCACCTATGAAAATTCTGAGCAGTGACAACTAGCAAGTTTCAAAGAACTTCTTTATTATAAATATATTTTTCTTTTCTTTTAAAAATGTAGAGAACATGGCAATGTATATTTAGAGGATCACAATATTTTTCACAAGCTAGATAAAAGTTGGACAAGGTGCATCAAAGCTATGGCTTGTCTCCTATGAGGCCTAACATGAGCAGGTATATCCCTTATATAAATATGAACAAAAACTCACCTTAGCAATCATTCAAAAACAGAGAGATACACAATAGCATGAAAACTTTTTAAGATAAAGAATATTGCACAAGACTCTACTTATGCAAAATAACCTTCCCAAGCTAAGAACTTTTCAAATACCAAATTGAGAGGATCATGAAAACAAAAGAGAAAATGCAGTTATCAAAAGAGAGTATAAGAAGTGGTTACTTACCCAAGCTTAAGTTAAAGCAAGAGTGACACATTTTACCGTTGAGGTACTTGTAACCTCTCTTTCGATGGACAAAGAACCTTTGTTTCAATATGTGTTTCTTGATACGGCCCGGTGTGTCTTCCTCGAGAACCTGCTTAGAAACTAAAAATAAAACGAAATATTTTTATGTTTTTGAAGACATGGGTTTAGCTCATAAGTGATAAAAATACAAGTCCCACTGAGTCGGTTCAACCTAAGCACCACACTTAAGTCAAAAAACTAGTTCTAGAAGATGCCTCTCCTATATTGTGATGAGGTGTAGTGAAACGAAATATGAAACACGAGTGTGTAGCCCCTATGTGATTATTTAAAAGAGGTTTGAGTTGGAAGGTTTTACCAGATATGAATAGGTGAATTGAAGCAACCAAGTGGCTCATGCGAGTGTTTGCACGGTTGGCACTACCATACACGTCGTCACACAAGGTCCAAGTCCCTGCGAAAATAATACACAAAATAAAATGCATAGGTTTGGTATACGAACATATCTCGTTTACCCCACCGATAAAAGGAAAGAAAACATGAACTTTTATAGAGAATTATAGTATAGGAAGTTTCTTAGGTAGAACTTTTATTGCTTACAGATATTCGGCTTCCCTCGATCAAGGGAGAAGGTCCCATGTGGAGTTCCGAGGTTTTTAGAAAAAGAAGGAAGAAGAAATAATAAAATTTTGAGCAATGGTTACCTTTTAGTTGGTGTTTGAGGGGTTTCTCTAACTATATGGGTGCAACAATACGGCTGAAGTTTTTGCTCCCGCCATATAGTTGGTCGTTAAACTTACAGTACCTTAAAATAAAAATTCGAAGCAGGTATCGATATCTATACGGCGGCAACTATACGGCCAGGATTTTTATCCCCGCCGTATAGTTGGTTGTTAAACCTTCTGTACCTGGAAAAGAAATTTTGACGATGGCATCGATAACTATATGGCCACAACTATATGGCTGGAATTTTTATTCCCACCGTATAGTTGGTCGTTAAACCTTCTATTCTCGCCAAATTTTTTCTATTTCTTTGAGAATTCTTTCTTAACCTGAAACTTAGCGAAACACCATGTTTTGATAGTAAAATAACAACTTCAGTTTTCAACCAACATATAATTGAAGGATTCACCTAAAACTGATTTTCTCTTCCTTTTTACCGAGTTTATGCAATACATAATATAGTGACAATAAATTCTACCTTCTGAAAACTTCAAAAAGATAACTCTAATAGCAAGACGTGCAAAGAATAAAAGTGCCAATACAATATGAATGTACCTAGACTCAAGACACAAAACTAAGAAAGATGCCTAATGACTTCCGGGTTGCCTCCCGGGAAGCGCTTTCTTATAACCAAGTAGCCAAGATTTTATACTCCACATTTATTTAGCAATGGAGGCAGCTATACGAGTAATTTTGCTTACCTCCAAAGAGTGATTTTAGGATTTATATCATACTTTTTTCTTCTAAGACATACCCACTTGTGGTGTATCGGTATCTTGTACGTATTCTCATTGCCACGTGAGGATGGATGCACCAAGCGTGGTAAATATGTGTTCTTTCCTTCCTGCATAGAGGGTGCTAAATATTTATTATCAAACTTTGAATCTTTACCTTGATAAATATCTTGAGGGTACAACTCATAATCTCCTTTTGGATCCAGTAGCTTGGTCTTTGACACCAGAATTTCCTATACCTCATTAGTAAAACAAAAGTCATAGGAAACATGTATGTGAGGCACATAGGATTCTGTCTTTCGCTCATCATAATTGATTTCCCCGGAAAGAGTATTTAAACAAACACTACTAGAATTATCAAAAAATTCTTTAGGGAAATTATCAGGTATTATAGAATAATTTAAGTCCTCATCATCACTAGAGTCAGAAGAATAATAAATATTAGGAATAGGTGGGGGAGTAGGTAGGGGATAAGGTCTAAGAGCTGCTTTCAATTTATTCCATTCCTTGATTTATTTTTCTTATTTCTCCTTGATGCGTCTTTGATTTCTCTGATACTCTTCATAATTCCGTTTCACTTCATCTGCAGATATCAGATGTGTGGGATATTCAACACGAGGCTTCTTATTTTTATTTTTCCTGGTTTTATGCTTCATGGATTTACCCTTCTTTCCTGCTTGAATGATGAAACAAGTGGAAGATATGGGAGTAACAGTAGAGGGATGTTCTCCATCGTTAGTAGAAGCAGTTCTAATATGGTTAAAATAATCATCTATGAAAGGCATTGCTTTAGAAAGAACATCTCTAACTAAGATATCATCATAAGGAATTTTTTCTCTTCTATTTTCATCTTTAAGAAACTCATTGACCAAGTTCTCTAGATTAGTAGGGAGTGGTTTTTCTTCATGCACAATTTCACATTGCCATTGATGAAAATTATTATGTATATCTCTTAAGAGCTGCCAAGCTTCTTCCAAAAAAATTCCAAGGAATGCACCATCACACATCATGTCTAGCTTATACTTAGAAGAGTGATTTAAGCCTCCATAAAAGTGATTCAACAATAACCAATCAGGTAAATTATGATGTGGATAATCATGCATCAATTTTGAGAACTACTATAAGCCTGTATTAAATCATCATTGTTGCTTTGCTTGAAATTCAGGATACGAAGCCTACGCTCATAAGTTTTATTTTGTGAGAAATACTTACCGAGAAAAACTTCGAAAATATCTTTCCATGAATTGAAGTGTCCTGTGGGATGCGATTTTAGCCAATCTTTAGCTTTTCCTTTCAACAAGAACCAGAACAGATATAACTTCAACTTATCATTTGTCCATCCATTTGCCTTCACCGTAGAACACAATGAAATAAATTTGTCAATATGCTCATATGGATCATTGTCCGGATCTCCTGCAAAAGTTATTTCCATGATCATATTTATCCACATAGGATTAATCTCATATCCATCCACATCAATAGCGGGCTGAATAATAGGAGCATGTAAATGATCAACACTCGGAGAAGCATACTCCACAAGACTTTTACTTTCCATAGTTCCTAGGTTTTTGAATTTCCTATAACCAAAATAAATAACAAGGCTACTAACAAAAGGTAAACTAATTTTTTCGTTCTTTTCAAATAATCAAAAGAAGTATGATAAATAGCAACAAACGGAAATAAACTATGTGCGAGTAGATAGGTAATAACCGAATGCCTTGCCCCTCGGCGACGACGCCAATTTGATGAGTGGATTCCTGCACCAACAACAGGGTTATTGCAGTACTTGTAGCAACAAATATTTAAGAGTTTGTCCTGATGGGAGCTCGATGAACAAAAACAACACGACCCCGCAACCATGTTGTCAATGCGGCCACGTTTCGCACCCAAACCGTGGTTTGGAAATAGCCTATTCTATACGTTACCAGAATAACGATAATTGAGAGAGGTTTAAAGTATCTAATAACAAAGAAATTTTAACAAGAACAAAATAAACTAAGACGGAAAGTAAACAAGAATATGAACTGAAATTAAAGAGATTGTTGTTGTAGGATTGAACGGAATGAGAGGGGGCTTCTAGGCTTCGGTCTCACTAGTACTAGATGTGCAAATATATGTGTTATCTATAAGAGATTACTCAGACAAATAAACGTTCCCCAATTGATTACCGGGTTGTCACTCTGTGTGCACTATGCATGGTTCTCGCGCGTCACCGCAAGGAAAAAGGCACTTTCGGACCAAAGGATCACATAAACTCATCTTGGATCACAATACATTCTAACTTGGCGCCACTAGATCATACCTCAACCTAGAATTGAATCAATCACTCACACATGGATGAACGGCAAAACATATAAATATATAATGATGTCAGAACCGTGTTCAATCTTACAATTACTAAACACAAGAGAGAGAGAGAGAGAGAGAGAGAGAGAGAGAGAGAGAGAGAGAGAGAGAGAGAGAGAGATGGAGATGATGATGGAGATGGAGATTGATGCGTGGTGGCGGTGATGTCTTCCTTCTCCTCTTCTTGTTCTTGATTGGATGCCTTTATGGTGATGGGGTTGAGGGAGATCTAGATCTTGGAGGTGTGGTTGAGGCAGAGCTCTGCCGCTATGGAGATCAGATGGGTGGAGGTGGCGGCAGAGCCTCGCCCCTGGAGGGCTATGATGTTCTGGTGGCTTCCTTTGGCTCCTCCCCTCTTTATATAGGCCTTGTGGTGCCCTAGGATACCCATAATACAGTCATATGACTTGGGGAAGCTTCTGGAGCCTTTCTGCGGTGAAATCCTGTCGTTTTCGACGTTTTTACAACTATACGGCCGAAACTATACGACGGCCGATCGTATAGTTGGTCGTTAAACCTTCTGCCTTCTTTCGTATTTTGGCCGATATTTCTTCATACGAATTCAGTTTTGGGTGTTGTTGGGCTCGTTGGATTTGTATCATCGAGGGCTACAACCCCATGGTATTGGATCTTTATTTTGAGAAGTTGGAAAATTTGACTTTTCCAACCTCTCGAATGGCTAAGTCTGGTCCCTGCAGCTCCTCCATACTATGCTCTCTTTGTTTCTTTTGCCTTTGTTTTTTCCATGGTCATCATCAACACCTACACACATGTCAACGACAAGGAAGAGTGGTAAAATTATACCTAAACTACTAAATGTGCAAAGTTCACATTGAATGTAATGAAAACAAGTAATCATGCATAGAAATAGTTAGATGGAGCATAATATGATAGGAAAATGACACAATTTATATAGCTAAAAATTATTGTATTATCACAACCATCAGTGCTCAATAACCAAAATTCAGTGGAGGCTATGGAATAGCCCCGCGTGTCCCAGTGAGGTGCATATTTTGTTGGATTATTAGGCATAATTTCCATGATTCATTCTAGAATATAAATCATGATAGCAACAACTACAATCACGTGAACCTCTAACATACTAGTATACTGATCAACATGAACAGTAGCAGAGTATACGCACTAATAGCCATAGTAAAGCAATAGATCTGACGACAGTATATGTACTGATCGGTTGCCGATGAAGTCACCGTTAGTGCAGTAGCCATTGAATAAGTCGGCGTGCAATAGGTCCGGCTTGACGACCGGGAAGACGCGTCGTGATGACGAACTTGAGCAGTCGCGCGGAGCGCTTTCAAAAAACCTTATTCGCCCTCTCCCGTACAGGATCACAAAGGCGAGTGGTTCTGGAGACTTGCTCTCCCGACCGCTAGTGCACGCCAGCAAGCGAGATGGAGTATACTACGGTGGCGGCGCAAGCAGAGAGGATGGCAAAACCCTAGATTGTTTGGTGTTATGTGTTGTGAAAACCGCACATGCGTTTATATAGAGCGGCTCAGAAATCCCGTACAGGACACATTGTGGACCAAGCCCACGTCGCGCACATTCGGTTTGGTTACAGATAGCCTGCGATCCGAAAGCGACCCACAATCTCGGCTCTGCAAGATTCCCGCAACCCGCGACGCGCGCACGTCATGACGAGCGGGCAGGCGAGCGTGCGAGCGGAGGCGTCTTCGGAGGAGGAGCGCACGTGTAACTCTCTTATTTTCACTCACTTACAAACACTAGTGGAAAAAGGGCCATCCGTTCGCGCCCCCTCAGAGCATTAGTCCCGGTTGCGCCACCAACCGGGACTAATACAGGCACGCGTCCCGGTTCGAGCGGGCACGGGGCCAGAAGGCATGCGTCCCGGTTGGTAAGGGGGAATACGTCCCGGTTGGAGCCACCAACCGGGACTAAAGGTTTGGCCACAACCACGTGGCGTGGCACACACCTTTAGTCCCGGTTGCTGGCTCCAACCGGGACGTATTCTCCCGCCCTCTATAAATGCAACGACCCAGCCCCCTCTGCCTCCACTCTGTTTTTTCTCTTGGTGGAAGGTGAGAGGGGTGTGCTTGTTTTTTCTCTTCTATGCATGCATTGAAGGTGTTTGATGAAATGTTTGAGTGAATAATCCGGTTCAATTTCTCATAGAACAAAAATATAGAAGGTGTCCGAGACACACTTGAGCTTTCTCCTCTTTATTTCCCTCGATCGAGGTTAGCAATCTTATCTTTTCTCTGTCATTGATACAATTCATGTGTCGATGTGAATTGGTTATTTCACTATTTATGATGTCCTATTTTTTGATAAACTTACTTATATGATGCATATGAACGGTCGGGAATGGATGTACGGTGACCGGCGCGTAGCCGGGTATATGAAAGGCGTGGATAAATTTATCGATGTGGCTACGGCAAACAAAGAGAATGGAACAGAGGAGGTCATTGAGTTTTGTGTTGACTTTATTGCTGACCTTAAGCCGATTGGTGTTTCTGACTCGCGGCATGAGGGAAGACTAAGTGGAAAAGGCACGTTGGGAAAGAAAGCAATGATATATAGGGACGGGGATTCTTTCACTAAAGCACACTACACAGTTCTACATAATTCCACCTTGGTAGCTCCGTATATCGAGGAACACAAGAATATTGTACTCTCCAAAAACCCGGGGAAGCCTGAATCATGGATTACAGATGAACACATGAAGTCTTTTGGTGGTTGGATGCGGACACATCTCTTGAATGACACCACTGTTGGAGATCAGCTATACTTGTTGGCCGCGTCACCATCTTCTACTGTATTGAATTTCCAAGGGTACGAAATAAATGGGAATACATTCTACACGATCGCCCAAGATAAAAAGAGCACCAACCAAAATAGTGGTGTCCGCTTTGATGCAATAGACGAGAATGGACAAAAGGACACATATTATGGTTACATAGAGGAGATATGAGAACTAGACTATGGAGTCTCTTTTAAGGTCCCTTTGTTTCGCTGCAAATGGGTCAACCTGAATGGGGAAGGGGTAAAGATAGACCAGTTGTACGGAATGACAACAGTGGATCTCAACAATCTTGGTTATAGAGATGAACCATTCGTCCTAGCCAATGATGTGTCTCAGGTTTTCTATGTGAAGGACATGTCCTCCAGACCGAAAAAAAGAAAAAATATGCAAACGAATACATCATATGATGAGCCAAAGCGTCACATAGTTCTTTCAGGGAAAAGAAACATCGTGGGAATCGAGGACAAGACAGACATGTCAGAAGATTATAATAAGTTTGATGAAATTACGCCCTTCACAGTGAAAACTGACCCAAGCATTCTGTTAAGTAAAGAAGATGCTCCATGGTTACGTCTGAAGCGATCATAAGGAAGGACATATGCCAAGAAGTTCATGCTCATATTATGTAACTCTAGTTCATGTCTTTCGCGGTTTGTGGCTTGACCGAAGGATATCTTTCGCGGTTTGTGGCCTTTAGTCCTGGTTTTGTAGTCTCAGTTTTTAATATTAATAAATGTCTTGAGTGTTAGTTCCGTTTTGTGGCTGGACCGGGACTATGAAGAAGTTGTCCCGATTCGTACTTACCATTAAGATCTGATCTCCAAACGCGCGCAGTCACATATTAGGGAGTGCCTCTATGACCAGTTTCTTGGAGATGCCGGAGGACTGGGATCCGGCGGCATCTCCCTGAAACTGGTCGTAGTGGTGTCCCTGCTCTCGAAAACCATCTTGCAGCTTGTAACTTCTCTAACTAGATGAATACGCCTCGGAGCTAACTAATTTCACATATTAGGGAGTGCCTCTATGACCAGTTTCTCGGAGATGCCGGAGGACTGGCCTCCGTCGGCATCTCCCTGAAACTGGCCGTAGTGGTGTCCCTGCTCTCGAAAACCATCTTGCAGCTTGTAACTTCTCTAACTAGATCAATACGCCTCAGAGCTAACTAATTTCACATATTAGGGAGTGCCTCTATGACCAGTTTCTCGGAGATGCCGGAGGACTGGGCTCCGTCGGCATCTCCCTGAAACTGGCCGCAGTGGTGTCCCTGCTCACGAAAACCATCTTGGAGATGCCTCAAACTGGCTGGAGGACTGGACTCGCAAGGATGCCTATTTATAGTACAAGCAACTCGGCATAGTGTCGACACTTACGAAATAATGTCGACACTCACCCATATCATTAGTGTTGACTCGTGTTTTGTCCCGGTTGGTGTCTCCAACCGGGACTACAGGTTGATCTTTAGTCCCTGTTGGTGACACCATCCGGGACAAGGTACACGCCGCACGACATAATGCCGATATAATGTTGTGCCCATATTATGCATGTGTGTGGATATTGGTATGGAGAACAATGTTGCATGAGAAAGTTTTCCTTTTTGTCGCACGGAACAATAGTTAGAAATTCAGATAATTCAAAACGGGCATAATAAATTTAAAAAAAATCCGAACAATGAAAATCCTTCGCGTGGTGTCATATTATGTTACATAGTTGAAAGGAAATTTTCCAGACTTGGTATATTGATCATGTTTCGAAAAAACCTTCACAAAATGAGCTATCATGTTCGAGGTTTCATGGCTTTCGGTCCAAATGACCGATGTTATGTGCTGAATCACGACATAGTTTGTGATGTTGTGCCCATATTATGCATGTGTGTGGACATTGGTATGGAGAACAATGTTGCAGGAGGAAGTTTTCCTTTTTGTCGCACGGAAAAGCCCTTTTCCATTTTCCGAGCGCAAAAAACGGGTCGTTTTGTGAAGTAACCACCAAAATGCCGTTTCAGAATGCTACCATCCCATTTTCCTAAAATACTAGACCACCATACATGGACTATCTCCCAACCGGGACATCTCAAACCTTTTCGTCCATCCCGGTTAAAAAGGACAAATGTCTGCTGAATCGGTAGGAAGTGGGTCCAGTTTGTACTACAGGTACATGATCTATCGCCTGTGATTTTTCGAAAAAATCATTTTTAACTCGCAATATGTGGTTTCTTCAGAGATACAATGCAAGTTCTAACGATTCTCGTCCCCTATCTTCATGCACACTGGTTCGACCATAGTTAGAAATTCAGATAATTCAAAACGGGCATAATAAATTCAAAAAAAATCCGAACAATGAAAATCCTTCGCGTGGTGTCATATTATGTTACATAGTTGAAAGACTTGGTATATTGATCATGTTTCGAAAAAACCTTCACAAAATGAGCTATCATGTTCGAGGTTTCATGGCTTTTGGTCCAAATGACCGATGTTATGTGCTGAATCACGGCATAGTTTGTGATGCTGTGCCCATATTATGCATGTGTGTGGACATTGGTATGGAGAACAATGTTGCAGGAGGAAGTTTTCCTTTTTGTCGCACGGAAAAGCCATTTTCCATTTTCCGAGCGCAAAAAACGGGTCGTTTTGTGAAGTAACCACCAAAATGCCGTTTCAGAATGCTACCGTCCCATTTTCCTAAAATACTAGACCACCTTACATGGACTATCTTCCAACCGGGACATCTCAAACCTTTTCGTCCATCCCGGGTAAAAAGTACAAATGTCTGCCGAATCGGTAGGAAGTGGGTCCGGTTTGTACTACAGGTACATGATCTATCGCTCGTGATTTTTTGAAAAAATCATTTGTAGACTCGCAATATGTGGTTCCTTCAGAGATCCAATGCAAGTTATAACGATGCTCGTCCCCTATCTTCATGCACACCGGTTCGACCATAGTTAGAAATTGAGATAATTCAAAACGGGCATAATAAATTCAAAAAAATCCGAACAATGAAAATCCTTCGCGTGGTGTCATATTATGTTACATAGTTTAAAGACTTGGTATATTGATCATGTTTCGAAAAAACCTTCACAAAATGAGCTATCATGTTCGAGGTTTCATGGCTTTCGGTCCATATGACCGATGTTATGTGCTGAATCACGGCATAGTTTGTGATGATGTGCCCATATTATGCATGTGTGTGGACATTGGTATGGAGAACAATGTTGCAGGAGGAAGTTTTCCTTTTTGTCGCACGGAAAAGCCCTTTTCCATTTTCCGAGCGCAAAAAACGGGTCGTTTTGTGAAGTAACCACCAAAATGCCGTTTCAGAATGCTACCGTCCCATTTTCCTAAAATACTAGACCACCTTAAATGGACTATCTTCCAACCAGGACATCTCAAACCTTTTCGTCCATCCCGGGTAAAAAGGACAAATGTCTGCCGAATCGGCAGGAAGTGGGTCCGGTTTGTACTACAGGTACATGATCTATCGCCCGTGATTTTATGAAAAAATCATTTTTAGACTCGCAATATGTGGTTTCTTTAGAGATCCAATGCAAGTTCTAACGATGCTCATCCCCTATCTTCATGCACACCGGTTCGACCATAGTTAGAAATTGAGATAATTCAAAACGGGCATAATAAATTCAAAAAAAATCCGAACAATGAAAATCCTTCGCATGGTGTCACATTATGTTACATAGTTGAAAGGAAAAATACCAGACTTGGTATATTGACCATGTTTCGAAAAAACCTTCACAAAATGAGCTATCATGTTCGAGGTTTCATGGCTTTCGGTCCAAATGACCGATGTTATGTACTGAATCACGACATAGTTTGTGATGTTGTGCCCATATTATGCATGTGTGTGGACATTGGTATGGAGAACAAGGTTCATCTTTAGTCCCGGTTGGTGATACCATCCGGGACAAGGTACACGCCACACGACATAATGTCGACACGCCATTTTTTCCCGCCAGTTCTTTCCTCCAGTTCTTCACTATATATATGTAGGGTTGGCCTCCATTGTCATTGCACATATCTAGACTCATATCTGCAACCTCATCACTCTTTCCCATAGCTTCCACCGTAGCACTAACTCCCAGGGAGGCGGAGGCGCTTTGCGCCTCGAACTACCCCTGCCCGCCGGGCTATTGTGTCTCCGTCGGCTGGATGCTGAGCGCCGGAGGCGTGCCGGTTCCTCCTGTCCCTCTAGGTGTGGCGCGTTGGATGGCCATCACGAACCACTACTACTTCGATCTCACGCCGAAGCAGCAGAGGAATCCCAGATGGCATCCCGACTATTTCCCGACTTGGGAAGCCTTCTTCGTGGATCGGCATGAGAGGGCACTCGCCAGGCACGAGGAGGAGGGCCCACCTCCTCCGAACTTCAACGAGGCCGGCCGTCGGCTGTGGTGGCATGGCCGGACTCTCCAGAGCGTCATGGCCTACGACACGGCCGCCGACTCTAGCCCCCGCCTGCGCTACCCTCAAGTCCAGCCCACTCGTACTCAACCTTCAAGGTTCAACTACGGCGACCCTGACGACGATAGCGACGACGGCCGCGGCGAGTACGACGACTACAGTGGTGAGTATTATAGGTGTAGGCAGGATCATGACTGAATTATTCCAACATTGCAAAGCAAGTTCGGCCGATTGTGACTTAATCTGGCCATGTATCTTAATTTTCAGTTCTTCTATGTAACTTTGTGTTAATTGCGTTATGTACTTTAATTCCAGTTCTATCCTAATCAAATATAAGTTAATTCATTTTTAATTGTAAACGGTTCATATTTTAAATGGTTACATTAATTATTTTTTAAAACAGAAAATGGTTTTGAATTATTTATTCAAATCCAAACACTTTTTATGTTTAAAGTTTTTCTAAATTCCAAATTAATATTCAAAAAATATAAGTTAATTCATTTTTAATTTTAAATGGTTACATTAATTATTTTTTAAAAATAGAAAATGGGTTTGGATTATTTATTCAAATCCAGACACTTTTTATGTTTAAAGTTTTTCTAAATTCCAAAATAATATTCAAAAATATAAGTTAATTCATTTTTAATTTTTAATTGTTACATTAATTATTTTTTAAAAATAGAAAATGGTTTTGGATTATTTATTCAAATCCAGACACTTAATATGTTTAAAGTTTTTCTAAATTCCAAATTAATATTCAAAAATATAAGTTATTTCATTACTAATTTTAAATTGTTCATAGTTTAAATGGTTACATTAATTATTTTTAAAAACAGAAATGGTTTCGAATTATTTATTCAAATTCAAACACTTTTTATGTTTAAAGTTTTTCTAAATTCCAAAGTAATTATCATTTAAAAAACATTTCAAATTTAAACCCCAAAATAAAAAATAAGGCGGGAACAGAGAGAAAATACCTGAAATTTTTTGAAAACAGGGGCATATGTCCCGGTTGGAGCCATCAACCGGGACTAAAGACCCCCTGCGCGCGCGCCCCTTTATCTGCTGAAAAAATTGGGGAATACGTCTCGGTTGGTGGCTCTAACCGGGACGTATGACCCTTTAGTCCCGGTTGGAGCCACCAACCGGGACGTATTCCCCCTCCCCTTTATACATGACGCGTCCGTTCCTCTTCTTCCCTTCTCCATTCTCTGCTCCCGCACACAACACACAGGGATCGACGCCGCCGCCCCGCCATCGCCTCCAACCGCCGCGTGCGTCGTCGTCCCCGGCCAGCAGCGCCACCGCCGCCGCGCATCGTCGCCGCCAGAAGGTGCGTCGTCTCCCTCTCCAGCCTGCCTCTGTCCCCCTCCTCCTTCTCCCCCTGCCATCGTCGACGGGATTTCTCGCGCGTGGCTTGGTGCGTTGCGGGTGCAGCGGCGCGCGAGTTTGGGCGCGGCGGTGTCGACTACAGGGGCGAGGAGAGGAGGGATCAGGGTCCTAAGTTTTTTTATTTTTTTCTAGTTATTTTTTTAGATATTATCATATTGTGTATATATATTGTGTATGCATCTAATCTGCTCCCTCAAGTGTGAAACACAAAGGTGCTCCGAAATGAACAAGTAATACGTATGGATGATCGCCGAAAGCAAAATCTAATGCGGACGCTTACGAACAAACCCAAAAAAGAGCTCTCCAAAGCAAGGCAAAATGGCGAAGCCTATACTATTTTGTATATGTATTTTCATTTTGTGTATATAAAGGAAGTAAAGGACGGGCGTGACAACGCCATATATGTTTTGGACCCGATCCCCACGATGCCGGCAGGCTTCCCGACGCCGCCTCCGTCCTTTGAGTTACCAACCGGGACAAAATGATTTAATATTGTAAATTCAATATCTTATTGTTTATAAGTCAGAAAAATACAAATAATATATCAAATTGTTCAGAAAAATGAAACCTATCTATTTAACCTATAATCATGCATTGTTAAACAACTTAGATGACAAGTATAATTAGAAGAACAAATGCACCTCTCTCATATGTTCCGGAGTTTCCCCGAGTTAGGGTTTTCACCCCTCGGAACCCCGATTAAATCGTCGAGCATGTATTAGGGTTACATTCCAATGCAAATTAACTTGTCATATCATCATACTTGCTTGAGCATTGCATCGATGCCATGTGTTGATTGTTTCCCTTTCTTTTCGGTGTTTGGATTATTAGATAAGGAATCATTAATACCCCTTTGGTGCATGTGGGTTCGACGATGTGCCTTCGCCAGGGCATTCCGACGATGTAGCTAGGTTTAGGGTTTCTCTTCATTTTAATTATTGTGTATGTATATATTAGGGTTTCTCTGAATTAGGGCTTATATCTCTCAACACCGTACCTAACTTTCTCCTTTAGCCGCTTTGACTTATTCGTTTTTCCACCTATGCAGAAAATATGGACCCACACGTCAGAGACGAAGAAAAGGAAGAGTTGATCCAAGGTGTGATCCGTGGGGAAGAAAATTTGGACGTATCAACGTTTCTGAACAACTCCGGTGAGGGTGATCCTCTTTTTACCGGAATAGACGACTTGTTTGAGGTTGAAGGTGTTGCCTTCCGCGAGGGAGAAGGCGATGCCGTGTGTAATCGAGAAGACGACCGCTCCAGCGAGGTGCATGTAATATAATCAATTCATTAATTAATCATCTGCTATCTATATAGAAATAGTAACGACGATCTCTCTTTTTTTAGCCCTCCGGATCGAAGGAATCTACTGAAAAGAGCAGACGAGGCCCAACCAAAAAGTTGCAAGACCATGAGAGGTTTAGGATCGAAGATGTCGCTGAAGATGGCAAACCGACGGCTCCCGAAGTTGTCGCAAACAAATTTGTGGCACAATGTGGAGTAATCGTTAGGGACTAAATCCCGATCACCATTAGAAATCGGAATAGGCCTGCTAATGCGGATGAAGAGGGAACATGTTTATTTGTCCCTAACCACACCAAAGATTTACTGTGGAAGAGGCTCATGGTTAATTTCAAACTACCGAAGATAGAGCTGGATCCAAATGAGGAGGATCCAGTTGAGGACGCCTTACAACATGGGAGAGCCATGGAGGCTAAGGTCAGGGAGTGGGCTTTGAAGAAGATGGCCCAGTGTTTCACCAACTAGAAGAAAAGATTGCACCTTGACTATGTCGTGAAAGAGAAGACTCCCGATTTCAAGAATATTCAGTTTGAGAAGATAAAACCATTCTGGGCTGAGTTTGTGGAATACAAGACATCAGAAAAAGCGAAGAAAATGTCTGCAACGAATAAGCTGAATGCTGCTAACAAGAAGTATCACCATACTATGGAGCAAGGTGGCTACAGGGCTGTCATTCCTAAGTGGGAGAAACTTGAGAATGAACTGTGTGCTAAAAAGATCACCCCAGAGACAGACGATTGGGTAGAACGTGCAAGGAATTGGTTTTACGGGCATGAGGGCACGTTGGACTCGGAAGGGAGGTGTATATATAACATACGACATAAAGAAGACCCCTTGCCAATCGAGAGGATGAGAAAAGCAGTAAAGGCTGAATAAAGATGGGGACTTCATTCCCGATAGAGAGAATGATGAGCTCACACTCGCCCTTGGAAATAAGGAACATGATGGACGAACACGAGGCACAAGAGGCTCCCAACCATGGAGGACTGGGTTTCCCGAAGAGAGGAAGAAATATCCTGATAGAAGCCGTCAGAGGAGAAAGGACAGGGCGGAAGTTGAAGCAAATAGTCAGAAAGAGCGAATGCGTTTAATTGAAGAACGATTAAAGCAACAACAAGATGAAATTAAAGGACTTAAAGAGCAAAGTACTACCGGCCCATCTCAGCAGCACACTGCATTCGATGCTACCGGCCTATCGAATAATCGAAAAAGCAGTGTGGCTTCCACCGAGGTCCCGGGTGATGACAATGGCGATGACGATGGTGCACCGACGATGGCTCCTATTGGCTACCTAGTGGATGATATCACAGAGATGACACACTGCGAGCTACATGTCAAAGTTGTGAACATATCAATGAAGGTGGCGGTCGGCTATGCCTTACCAATTGGACCCACACCAACTTACCACTGTCGTCCGGTTCCAGAGGGCTACGCTATTGTCAGGGTGGATGAAATCATGCCCACCTTTGAAGTCTTGGATCTTCACTACCCTGCAGGTGAAGGGGATGTGACTGTACTGGGAGACGCAAAAAACGTCACCATTTTATGGCCGAAGGAATGTATCGTGCTTCGAAATCACAAGCCAAGGCCATCTTCGCCGCCGCCTCACCCGTCTCCAGATAGGTCGTCGCCGCCGCGGCAGCCGTCTTCGTCGCCTCACCCGGCTCCGTCGCCTCACCAATCTCCGGCGCAGCCATCGTCGCGGGAGCCATCGCCGGCGCCTTAGGATAAAAAGCGTAAGCGTACCGCTACTGTGCGTCGTGGTAAGCAATCACCGAAACGTAAACAGGAGCCTCTTCCAAAAGTACCAAAGGTTCCTTCCACGAGAGCTTATGACTGTACTGAAGAGGCGGCCGAAAGAGCCAGAGTTCCCCAGCACCAAAGAAGAAAAAACCAAAGTGTTGAAAATGCTAAAGACTCTTCATCAACCCGAGCCAAAGCTGTCATCAGACTATGAGCGTTCTATTCTCAAGTCACATGCGGCACAAAAAGCCTCGAAGAGCAGTACTGATGCAAGCGAGAAATTTGTTGCCCAGCTCGGAGAACAAGCAAAACAGACTTGCGCCCCTCTCAAGGTGATTTCCCAAACCAATGTGGGGTCGAGAAAATATGGGGCCGAAGAGCAGTATGATCCAGAGGTAGTTGCAGAATACAGAGAAGCTGCCGCTGCTCAAGGTATGAGTATTGCCCAGTACTTATCCCAGTTAGAGTTCTTCCCCGTGAGTGAAGTAGCATACAAATACCAGTACGACAAACCTCTCGTCAAACCTGAGGAGGTAAACAATCTTCCAAAAAAAATGCGAAGATTGCATAACTGGTACATGCATGCCACAAAGGCCGGGGCTAACTGGATAGTGCTGAGGGTTACAAAAAAGCATCACGGGAAAGAAAAGGATGACATGATATCCATTAAATTTGATAAACTATTTCAATTATTCAATCAAGATGCCTTGGAAAAATCGATCATCAGTGCCTATTATCTGTAAGTACTAATTCTGTAATTAATTTAGTCTCCAGCTATCTCACCTTGTTTATTGCATGTATATAATCATACTGTAATATGCAGAATGAAGATTCTCGAATGCAGCAGAGGACAAATCTATGACATTGGCTTCATTGACCCATATTGGGTTCATGAAGCTAATCTCAAAACAAGCCCCCAGGATACGGAAGATAATATAGTACATGCGTTAAGGTTTTAAGAAACCAAAAGGGAAATACTTTTTCCTTACAACTTCGAGTGAGTGTTATTGTCTTGTATACACTTTCTATTTTGCTTACTCGATGTTAAGTATATAATTAATTAGTTATGCATTTGCAGCTTCCACTATATTCTGTTAATCATTCAACTTGACAAAGGGCGTGTACTAGTCATGGACTCGAAACATAAACCCCTTGAGTCGTGGAAGGACATGCAGATGATTCTCCAGCGGTAATTCTAAATCATTACGACACTATATCGGCAACATTCGTGAATTTTATGATATCAAGTAATTAATAATTTCTTTTATTCGTTTTCTTTACCGGGCAGCGCTTGGAAACGGTTCACCAATAAGGCTAGGGGTGTTTGGAAAGAGGATCTTACATTTCAACCACTAAATATCCGCGCATCTCTTTGATTCTAGTTTTGATACAGTTATTATCATGCTTGATTATTATTTTGATTGAACTCTGTTCTCGTAAAGTGCCTGACGCAGGGACCATGTAACAATCTATGTGGATACTATGTTTGCGAGTTCATCCGACAGACATGCGATGAGAAGGGCAGAAATTTAGAGCAACTCCACGTACGTAAACAATTTCTATAGTTTTTAATCAAACAAATTGTGTTTAGTTTCATTCATATAGACTGACTCCTTTTTTAAATCAGATCGAACGTCTACGGGATGGTCTTCTGCCAAAGGATCGCGTACGAGCAATTCAGGAGGAATTGGAGGGATTCTTGGATACATAAGTCCTAAACCCAAAAGGGAAATACTATTCGGCTGTGTATAGACAATAGGGATTGTAAAAATAGCAACTTTAAAGAAATTGGCCGGTAGCATCGAATAATAACTTTTGTATGCAGTGCATGAACTCGATCCGTGTATTGAATGTAATATTGTCATGATGATTTTGTGTAATATAAGGTTCCTTCATTGATAAGTGAAAAATACTAAATAAACAATAAAACAACCTAAATAAATTCTCAGCCGCGGCACAAAAAGTGGCGAAAATGTTGTCGCGGCAACAAAATGTGCCAAAATGAATTCTCTGCCGCGGCAGAGAAATGGGCCAAATATCTGCCGCGGCAGAAGGTTATTAGTCCCGGTTCGTGTTACGAACCGGGACTAATTCTCCACCCCTTGCGCTCTTCTGCTCCACGCGTGCACCCATTTGTCCCGGTTGGTGGGGCAACCGGGACTAAAGGTTAGAGCTTTAGTCCCGATTGCCCCGTCCCGGTTGGGCAACCGGGACTAAAGCCCCTTACTAACCGGGACCTATAGGGCTGTTTCCACTAGTGAAAGTGGTGTAACTCTCCACCTTATAAGGTGGTGTAACTCTTCTTGAACTTTCCACATGGGACTAAACTTTAGTTCCCACTGCTCTTGCAACACACATGTGAGATGCCACCAATTTAGGCCAAATCATATATGGGCTTTCACATAAATGGGCTTTAAGATTTAGGGAAAATCTGAAATCACACATGGGTAATGATTCAGTGTATCTCTACTATATATCTCTACTATATAATTTGTCTAGAGGTGGTTTTCGTCGTCCATAGTTTTCGTCCGTCGCTAGAGTCTGCGAGGAACTTCTCTGTCGCATCCGACACGAACCAGGATCGAAACACCGGGACGACGCACGCCAAAGTAAGAAAAAGGGAAATAGACGAATCGTTCGGGTCGGAGGCTAGGGATAGCCGGCCGCCGTCCCCTGCCATGATGTCCTCGGTCCGCGACGCCTCGGCCGCACGTACGTGTTCTGTCGCTGTGATCTACACCTCCAGCCGACGTTCCCCTGCCCGTGTGCGTGTGCTCCGCCGCGCATCCCACTATATAAATTGCTGACTGGATTGGTCCTCTCTTTTTCAATTTGAGGACGCGGCTTCAGATTCCTAAGTGGAAGGTCGACGAGAACCGAAATCAATGCGTTACCTATCGAGTCTCACGAGCTTGCTCGTGTGGAACAGAGGCGATGCGGCCGCCACAGTGAGTAGGTAGGAGACTTGCGGAGGAGGGACGGCGGGTGAGCGGGAGCAACACTGCCGTCATGGACAAAGAGCGCCCGCGGCGGTCGAGCTGGTGACGAGGTCGGGAGGACAACTCCGAATTGCGAGCGGTGGGGGCGAAGCAGAACGACGTCCAGAGAGGATCTCAAGCGGGTGGCGTGCATGGAGGAGCCAACACACTTGACTTGCTCTGGCCGATGGCGCAACAGAGGGTGAAGAGGTGGATCGGGTTGAGAGAGCTATGTGTCGGGGGACAGGGAGGAGCTCGAGGCCTCGAGTTAGGCCGGCCGGTGAAAAACAGACCAGAAAATACGACGCCATGCGCCCTGTGCCTCACTTCAACACCGTCCGTATCCTGAATGGCTGACGCCGTCCCATCTAAGAAATCACTAGGGGAAATGCACAAGTCTGACACTCTCGATTCCTCTTTTACTTTGTCTAAATCGAAGTTGTTTCCTCTCTGCTCCAGTATGATTTCTTTCTACAAATCATTAATCTGATTCCCTAAAAAAAATGAAATTACCATATGATTTTTTTTACGTTTAAAAAAGTATTGCACAAAAGTACATACAACTAAACATGGGCATAAACTTTTCTAAGTCAGCAAGCATTGTCCGCCAACTATACGACGACCCAACAAGGAGCAGGGACTATTTGATCTATAAAACACCACCGTAGCAGGTAACCCGACAGTACACGCCGTGGCTTTCTATGTTCCAAGCCTTCGCACGGTGTTTAATATTTTGTGTATTTGCTTTTAAATGTGCAGAAAGCTCGACTCATTGAGAGGCAATACAGACGTCGGCGGACACGGTGAGATAGATAAAATAGTTTTGCATGCGAACAATACTTGTGATGATCACAATCACTTGCAACTTATGATATTTTAATCATAGCTTGCTTGCAGCAGTATCTAGAAGACCGTTCTCACAGGTTTGCTAAAGCGTAGATAAGGTGCTGTCGACTAAATAGCTATTTGTTGCCATATGAACAGATATCACCGGGCATTATGTTTATTTTTTAAGAATTTAATTAGAACAATTGTTCAAATATGTGTACCTTTTATATTATTCCGTAGCAAGTACGGTTCATTCAACTAGTAATATATAATTTATGTTAAGCTGGTTTTTGTCACCTAAGACTTTCATCCATCGTTCTTTGTTTCGTCCGTCAGACGTAGCTCTTGACAGTTCATGTTGGTTTTAGGTTGGACTTTTGAATAGGAGGATATCAAAACGGACACGGCAGGTGCCTCGTTCCTCCCACCCATATAATCAGGACATTGTCGCCTACACTCAAAATCAGAGTGAAACAATCTGTCCCCGGCCTTAATTCTGCTATGTTCCGGATGCACGACAGCCGCCTCAGAACTCGCCTAAAACGTCGCCGTCCTCTACGCGACCTAGCAAGGGGGGCATTCGACGCGGAAGCTCACCGTAGGTCCAAGGCCACCGGTGCTGAAGACTGAAACATAATCGACGTGACCTGGAGCAGCCGCCATTCGACGCGGGAACTAGACGGAGGGGCATGCCGCAGGTGGTGAAGACGGGCATCATTGGTGGTGTGGATGATTGAGAGTTTTTGTTCAAAGAATCGTGATGAACTGCTTGTTTTTTGAATTATTGTGCGGTGGGTGGAGATGATTAATGGAAAACTAAAGAGCAGCATGAAGATCCGCACCAAGGACATTGAGATCGCCATGGACGTCATGGCGGTTCTGCAGGTGATAGAAGACATGCAACTTCACATATTCAAGGAGGTAGATGGTACGCCGACTTCTTCGATGAACTTATCTCTCCAACATGTGATGACTGAGGGGAACAACATGTGTAGCCTTAAATCCTTAATTGTCTCTGATGTCTATGTATGCACATGAGACAAGGTGGAGAAAGTTCCACGCTCCATTGCCTACATATCCAAGATAAGAGATCCTTAGAGCAGCTCTAACAGCGTTCTTATAATCACCGGAGCTAAAAAATTCCAGCGGATTTACGGTTTACGGGTTTGGGCTGCGAGCTAATAGAACCCGTAAACGGCCCATCCTGTAACACTATTTCTCTGGCATCCGAACTTGGCTCATATGCGCTCCTATTAATACCGCTCGCCGACGCAAGTTCGGGTCCAAGCCCGAACAGCTCGGCCGCCAGAACCCTAGCCGCACCCGTCGCCACTGCATTCCCCTTCCAACTCCGGTGAGAGATTCCAGCGCCTCCAAGGACGGATCCGCGAACATGGCGACCGTAGGACATAGCTACGGCCTCGATGGTGGTCGCATGGGCGGCGGCAGAGGCCGGGGAGGTGGAAGGGGCCCACCGTTGGGCTCGTCGGCATCGTGCGGTGAAGAGGCCACAAGAAGCTTGTGCGGAGCATCGGCGCCAAGCGGCATGCTGCGCGGCGGTGGACTAACCATGGGCTCCGCTCCCTCCCCCCATTTGCTCGCCGCCTACATCGACTTCCCCAACAACGACGCTCCCGCTCCGCCGACGACCCCAGCGCGCGATGATGACGACGAGGAGCGCGATGCGCTTGTCGACACCATCCGCCTCTCTGGGGCCACAATACAGGAGAAGCTTCGCCGCGAGCGCGAGGAGATGGAGTCCTCCATTTCCGCGTGGAGGCAGGCAAGCGCGCGAGAGCGGGGCCGCCATCGCCATGGTGGAAGCGGCCGAGCGCACGGACGCAGCCGGCGAATCAAGGGCCGCGACCTCGACCCGGACGTGGATTTCATCATCCTCGACGACTAGGCGGCGGCGCCACGGCCACCGCACGCCAGCGAGCTCCATTTTTGGTCTGTCGGGTAGCGCCGCCACGCATCTTCCCCTTGAAGAGCTCGTCCACTAACTATTTGCTCTTCTTTTTGTAATTTTTATTTGCAACAACTATGTATGTATGTATGTACTGAGCAAAGCCTCTGCTATGAATCGCGACTTAAATTTTTCTCTGAGTTTTTTAATTTCAAATTTACAGTTTATCAGTTCGGTTATTGATCTGCGCCGCATGTTTACGAACTGAATAATGCAATTTCAATGGTCTAAACACGCATTTTTCAGTTTGCAAGTTTGCGAAAACTGTTAGGGATGCTCTTAGACCCAAAAGCTTGGAGAGGGAGTAGGATGTTTAGCATTAAAAGGGGACCACTTTGAATTGCTGAGGATTGTTATGAGAAAAAACAAATTAGATAATTTTTAATCGAGCCAATATTTGTTTTTGAAATATTATATGGCTATCTCTACATGAATTTTATGTGTATAATTTTATCCAGAAAAAAATTAAATAGACCATAGCAACGCACGAACATTCAACTAGTTATTTTTAACAATCCCCCACCAGATCTCAAATGCCCATTTAAAGATTTGTCAATCCTTGCTACTTTTTTATATACCAGTGTTTTAGTAGAGACTGTTAAGTTGAACTTCCGCCTAGAATCTTGAACTGCGTCTATCAACAACTTGAACAATGGACGAACCTTGAATTGCAAGTTTGGTGCCAATAAATTTCATTCAAAATATGCCTTCCAGTAGCCTACCTCGCGGGTTGAAGCATATGCGTCATATTCCCTGGTCTCTTCATGAGTTTACTAGAGATCACCCAAGTCTTATAGACCGCGACGTTTACAGTCGATCTCATATAGGTGTGTTCTTTAAAGAATGCCATGTAGAAACGGCATCTTTGCTAGTTAAAGCCAACAGAAACACATTAAGACATGTTGCCAATCTGTCTTACAGATTATGAGAGTTATGCATCTTCACATAGAGAGGGTTAAAAAATACTCTCCTCACTCAAACCACTAGCTTGTTTTTTCTAGGTCTTAATTCACGGGATCTTCCATCACATAGGTTGGGTTACCACTAGGTGTCTCAACCACATCTCTCTCGATGCTCTTTCTATCACATTTCATGATAGTCCCTTTGTAAAGAGATCTGCCAGATTTTTGTCTGTTTGAATATACGTAACAGTTATTACTCCGGAGTTTCTCAATTTCTTGACAAATTTAAAACGTCTCTTCATGTGCCTTGATGACTTCGCGTTACCCTTAGAATTTTTTACTTTGACAATAACAGTTTGGTTGTCACAATTCAAAAGGATTACCGACACAGATTTTTCAACCATAGGAAATTCCATCAAGAGCTCATGCAGCCATTCTGACTCAACAGTGGTTGTGTCTAAAGCAGTAAGCTCTGCTTCCATAGTTGACCTCGTAAATATGGTTTGTCTAAGGGATCTCCATAACACTATGCCACCTCCAAGGGTAAACACATACCCGCTCGTGGCGTAGAGTTCATCAATGTCAGAGATCCAGTTCGAATCACTATATCCTTCAAGGATAGCAGGGTGTCCTGAATGGTTGATACGTCGGAAACGTATCTATAATTTTTGATGTTCCATGCTTGTTTAGTATCTACTTTGCTTTGCTTTGTCAACACTTTGAGGTGTTTTTATATGTTTTCTGGTACTAACCTATTAACAAGTTGCCATAGTGCCAATTGCCCGTTTCTTGCTGTTTTTTGTTCCAGAAAATCTAGTAAGGAAATATTCTTGGAATTGGACGGGACAAAAGCCAAAGTCAATATTTCACCGAGGACAACACGGAGTCCAGAGGAGAGACGGAGGGGAGCCACATGGCGACTGCACCCCCCAGGTGCGGGCCCACCCTGGGCCGTGCCTGGGCAGGGTGTGGCCCCCTGGCTGCCCTCCTGCCTCGCCTCTTCGCCTATAAGAAGCCCCCGATGTCTAAACCCTAAGCACCCAATCAATATTCCATGAAACCGTCTGTAGCCACCACCATCATCGTCTCTAGATCAGAGGGATCTGAAGCTCTTCCCGGCACCCTCCGGAGGGGAGATCATCCTGGAGGCCTTCTTCTTCATCATGCCAACCTCCGTTATGAAGCGTGAGTAGTTCCACCTTGGACTGCGGGTCCATGTAGTAGATAGATGGTTGTATCTCCTCCTTTGTGCTTTCATGTCTAGATCTTGTGAGCTCCGTTCATGATCAAGATCTCATCTATTTGTAATCATGCATGTTGTGTTTGCGGGGATCCGATGGATATTGAGATTACTATGGCAGATTGATTAATGGTTTGGTCTTATTGATTCTATCATATCTGTGTTGTTTGTGATCTTGCATGCTCTTTGTTGTTAGTAGCTATCTTGGCCAAGTAGTTGCTAGTGACTCCAAGAGGGGGTATTTATGCTCGATAGTGGGTTCATGCCTCTATTTAATCTAAGGGAAGTGACATAAATCTCTAAGGTTGTAGATGTGTTCTTGCTACTAGGGAGAAAACAACGGTCTCTTGTTCATGGAACAAGTGGATTGTTTACCTTACACTTTGCTTAAAGAAGTTGTCTGTTGCTTGCAACTTAATACTGGAGGGGGTTCGGATGATAACCCAAAGGTGGACTTTCTAGTCATAGATGCAGTTGGATGGCGGTCTATATATCTTGTTGTATTGCCTAATCAAATCTCATAGGATCTTGATGTCTAGTATTGCATTGTCATGCCTTGCTCAGTCCTGTCAATTGCCCTGATGTAATTTGTTTACCATGCATGCCATGTTTTTTCTAAGGAGAACACCTCTAGTGAACTATGGACCCCGGTCCAATCTTTACCATTGTTACATCTTCCTCTGTTACTGTTTACTTGCCGCAAAACACTTTCGCCTTCCACACCATACAGCTAATACTTTGTTACAGCAACCAGTGAGATTGACAACCTCACTGTTTGTTGGGGCAAAGTCTTGAGTTTGTGTTGTGTAGGTTTCCAAGTTGCTTGCAACACCTTTAAGATGTTTCCTTCCTCCTACCGTTCGATAACATTGGTTTCTTACTGAGGGAAGACTTGCTGTTGTGCTCTTCACACCTTGCTCTTGGGGTTTCCCAACTAAGCGGTCCCACATAGACGAAGCGCAGCCAACGAGATTTTTTGGCGCCATTGCCGGGTAGGCTAAGGACGTCTTCACAAGGGGAGTCCTTCTCAACCTTTCTCTTTACTTTGTTTTTGTTTTGATTAGTTTATTTTGCTTGGTTTTGTTTGCCTATTTTTATCAAAAACTCCATAAAAAATTAGTTTAGTTTGGTTTGCTTTCTCTTATCAAAAACACAAATAATTAATTCCTGCTCTAGTTGCTGTTGCTGTTGGCTTGCTCCACTTTTGCCAAAATGAACTCTGCTGAGAACACCAAGTTGTGTGACTTTACTAGCACAAACAACAATGATTTCCTAAGCACTCCTATTGCTCCACCTACTCCTGATGCTACCTTTTATGAAATTAATCCTGCTTTGTTGAATCTTGTGATGAGAGAGCAATTTTCTGGTGCTAGTTCTGATGATGTTGCTACCCATATCAATAACTTTGTTGAACTTTGTGAGATGGAAAAGTATAAGGATGTAGATGGAGATATTATTAAGCTCAAGTTGTTTCCTTTCTCCTTGAGAGGAAAAGCTAAAGAATGGTTGCTATCCTTGCCTAGAAATAGTATTGATTCTTGGATTAAGTGCAAAGATGCTTTTATTGGAAAGTATTACCCTCCTGCTAAGATTATATCTATGAGAAGTGATATTATGAAATTTAAACAACTTCATAATGAACATGTTGCTCAAGCTTGGGAAAGAATGAAATCTTTGGTTAAGAATTGTCCCACCCATGGACTTACTATTTGGATGATTATCCAGACTTTTTATGCAGGTTTGAACTTCTCTTGAAGAAACTTGTTGGATTCAGCTGCTGGAGGTACCTTTATGACCATCACCTTGGGTGCTGCAACAAAACTCCTTGATAATATGATGGTTAATTATTCTGAATGGCACGCTGAGAGAGCTCCACATGGTAAGAAGGTAAATTCTGTTGAAGAAACCTCCTCTTTGAGTGATAAGATAGATGTTATTATGGCTATGCTTGTTAATGGGAAAACTCCTTTAGATCCAAATAATGTTCCCTTACCCTCTTTGGTTGCTCAAGAAGATAAAGTTGATGTGAACTTCATTAGAAACAACAATTTCAACAGCAATGCCTATAGGAATAATTTTGGTAGTAACAACAATTATAGGCCTTATCCTCCTAATAATGGCAATACCTATGGAAACTCCTACAACAATGCTAGAAGTTCCCCCTATGAACTTGAAGTCATGCTCAAATAATTTATTAGTAAACAAACCACTTTCAACAAGACTATGGAGGAAAAGCTTTTGAATGTAGAGAAAAATATTTCCTCTTTGTCTGAAGCACAGTCCTCTTTGATTAATAAAATGGCTGCTAAACCTAAAACCGTTGAAAGTACCTTTGCTGGTACTCATGCCATACAAGTTACTATTGATGAAAATGTTAGACTGTTAGCCCAACTTCATGCTAAGTGGGAAAGGGAAGCTGAAATTGCTAGAAACAATGGTGTGTGCACCATCACCACCCATATGGATGCCACTAAACCAAAAGAAGTCCCAATTCCTCCTCATACAATGTCTAAGCCCAATGAGTCTACTAGTAGTGATGCTAAGTTTGATTTTTATCTTGATGGTTGCAATATTTCTGTAGTGATTATGTTCCTGCAAAAGCTTGCTAGAAGTCCTGATGCTAGTGATATGCATGTTGCTTTCACCAAACACATTACAGATGCTCTTGTTAAAATTAAGGAAGATAAGTTGAAACACAAAGCTTCTATTCCTAGGAAAGTAGAAGATAGTTGGAAACCCATTATTAATATGCAAGTTAATGACTTTGATCTCAAAGCTTCATGTGATCTTGGGTCTAGTGTCTCTATTATGCCTAGGAAGATTTATGAAATGCTTGATTTGCCACCTTTGGAAGATTATTATTTGGATGTACCACTTAATGATAATGCTAAGAAGAAACTCACGGGGAGTGTTAATGATGTTCTCATTATGGTTAACAATGCTTATGTCCTTGTTGATTTCTATGTTTTGGATGTTGAATACAATGCTTCTTGTCCTATTACTTTGGGAAGACCTTTTCTTAGAACTGTTGGTGCCATCATTGATATGAAAGAAGGCACAATTAAATATCAATTTCCATTCAAGAAAGGTATTGAACACTTCCCTATGAGGAGAGAGAAGTTGATTTTTGCTCCTCCTTTGAAAGCAAGGTTTGATATTAATGCTTCTTCATTTGAAAATACTTGATTTCTTGTTTCTTGTGTCTAACTTAAAGGAGTTAAAGAAAAGTACTTGTTCGGAGATAACCCAAGAGTTTTCTTGAGTCTTGGAAGTTATTACTTCAGTAATGACCTCTCCTTATCCTTTTTATTTGCCTTTTGTGCCAATAATGATCTTTAATGAGAGGGAAGTAAGATTTGGGGAGTTGTTGTCCTGAAACAGATTTTTGTGCTCCACCATAAAAATTTGTGAGGAGTCTCTGTAAGTATGATTGAGCTGAAAATTTACGAATAAATTCCCCAGTATGTTAGATAACTTTAGTTAGTTCAACACTTTTTGATTTGAGTAACATAAGGTCTTCCAAAAAATCGGTTTATACCTTCTGGTCTGTTTTGACAGATTTCTGCCATTATTTGCATTTGCTTCTTATTGATTCCTTTTTGGGTTCTTTTTGGGAAATTGAGCTTTTTGAGAGAGTTTATACAATAGCTTGTGTTTTTAGTGAAAGTATTGCTGTTCTAAAGCTAAACCCAAGGGTCTATTATCTTTTGAATACACTAATGTTGCTAACGAAGATTGTGTGAAGTTTTATATGAAGGAAAAATTTCACGTGTAGAGAGAGAATGGTGTAATGAGATGAAGAATGGACAAAAGCTCAAGCTTGGGGATTCTACCCCGGTGTCACCCCAAAAAATATCCAAGAGGTACAAGCGTCAAAGCTTGGGGATGCCCAGGGCATCCCCTTCTTCATCAATAAAAAGCTCAGGCTTCGTTTTTATTATTTCATGCACTGTTGTTTTGTTCTTGGAGCGTCTTAGTTTTTGTTTGCTTTGCTTAGTTTGTTTAGTTTTCTTGAATAAAGTAGTTTGGACCCCCGTTCTCGCTGTGTTGTTTCAAATAAGTTGATTGGTGTTGCAAAGGAGTAGAAAGTTCTTGCTTGAATAGTGCAAGAGGAGCTTGCTTTGACTGTGACTTAGACATTAGCATTTCATGCTAGGTGTTGTTCTGACCTTATGCTTAGTGATTATTGCTGTAGCATGACTTGTTCCAAACAATTGGGATTTCTTAGTGTGCCTTGAAAGAATCATGCGTTGTTTTAGCATACAAAAGCATAGTATTGTGCTATTCTCCTTTGATTCTTTGTTTAGGTTGACTTGGCACATGCTCACACCATTTTATGACTATGAACAAGTCACCATAGCCTCTATGATCATTTAGTCCTTGACTTGTAGTACCACTTTATGCTTTGATTAGTAATGTTTTGTCGCTCTGCATGATTATAGCCATTATTGCTCTCTTGGTTGGTTGCTCCCAGTCTTTTGCTAGCCTCCACTTGTATGAGTAATCTCTACTCATGCTTCCAACTCCCAAGAAACCAAGTTATTCCAAAGTGTCCACTATAAATTCCTATGCATGGTGTGTTACACCATTCCAAGTATATTCTTGTTTTCAGCTATCTTCCAATTAAAAAGTATTTTGTTATGTGAAAACTTAGTGATTAAAGCTCTCACAAACTTGATGGCACACTTTATTTTTCGTGTCCCTAATAAAATTGAACCATTGTGTCATCTGTGTTGTATATGCTTGCACTTATAAATTGGAATTAGCAGAACCATGTTGTCATGGGGAACGCTTTCAACATTGCACTTGTACTTTGTACACAGTTGATATCATGCTCTTTTGTCTATGGATGCCGTCGGTGTGAAATGAAAGGGGAGCTTGTAAGTCCATGGAGTTATGTATTTTGTGTTAGAGAATCGCCTGGGCCGCTAGCCTAAGCCATGCCTAATCATGGTGGAAACTTGCAGCATCACCATAGTGACATCTATGAAGCATTCTTCTTATAAAAAAAGAGATTGAGAAAAAGAGACATATGAGAAAAGAGGAAAGAGAGAGAAAAAAACACCATATTCCCATGGTAAATAAGAAGAATGCTGAGATGCTCATCGTCTGCTTGCCTTGTCATTTTGGTTATGGGAAAGCTCCTGTGCCATGTGCAAGGGGTACCCCGTTGGCGGTTCTCTATGATACACATGTACTTACTATGACAAGAACTTGCAAGTAACTAAACTTGAGTAGCATGAGGAGTGGCCCTCGTATTCAAGGGACATGAGATTACCAACTTATACTTTGTCAAGCATATACTCCATAGTTTGTTCACTTTAACCTTAATCACTTCAAGATGCTTATGATAGGGGCAATGAGGGATGAAAGCTAACAAGTACCATAATTTTTGGAAGCTCTTTTTCAACCTTGAAATCCCTGCTTCCCTTTATGAAGGGCCTTTCTTCCACTATTATATTGAGTCTCCACCTTCTACCTTTAGGCACCAGTTAAGAGATCATAGTTGCCATTCTTAGTTCTATGTGGATTGTCCCAAAACTTATTGATTGATGCATATTGTTGATATTACTTGTTCTTGTGCTATTTGTATCTAGTCACTCTTATGAACTTTGAAGGTGTCATATGCATCTATTTGCTACTCTATGAGGGGCAAGCTGAATGCCACTATGCCATGTTTTCTTTATGTGAAACAAACAAACATTTTTAAATGCATGTTATTCATGATCTTTGTTTGTAGCCTTTCATGTTGCATGCATAGTTACTTTGTCTTACTGTTAGAACTCCATCTTTCATGCTCATGTTTATAGTTATTTGATCCCAGCTTTCAATGCTTGCAAATGGTTTGATCTTGGTTTTGATGGTGAATGTCACCTAAAAAAATTATTCTTTTATCACTTACCTACTCGAGGACGAGCAGGAGTTAAGCTTAGGGATGCTTGATACGTCGGAAACGTATCTATAATTTTTGATGTTCTATGCTTGTTTAGTATCTACTTTGCGTTGCTTTGTCCACACTTTGAGGTGTTTTTGTATTTTTTCTGGTACTAACCTATTAACAAGTTGCCACAGTGCCAGTTGCCTATTTTCTGCTGTTTTTGGTTCCAGAAAATATAGTAAGGAAATATTCTCGGAATTGGACGGGACAAAAGCCAAAGTCAATATTTCACCGAGGAGAACACAGAGTCCAGAGGAGAGACAGAGGGGAGCCACATGGCAGCTGCCCCCCCAGGCGCGGGCCCGCCCTGGTCCGCGCCTCGGCAGGGTGTGGCCCCTCTGGTTGCCCTCCTTCCTCGTCTCTTCTCCTATAAGAATCCCCGATGCCTAAACCCTAAGCACCCAATCAATATTCCACGAAACCGTCTGTAGCCGCCGCCACCATCGTCCCTAGATCGGGGGGATTTGAAGCTCTTCCTGGCACCTTGCCAGAGGGGAGATCATCTTGGAGGCCTTCTTCTTCATCATGCCATCCTCCGATATGAAGTGTGAGTAGTTCCACCTTGGACTACAGGTCCATGTAGTAGCTAGATGGTTCTATCTCCTCCTTTGTGCTTTCATGTCTAGATCTTGTGAGCTCCGTTCATGATCAAGATCTCATCTATTTGTAATCATGCATGTTGTGTTTGCGGGGATCCGATGGATATTGAGATTACTATGGCAGATTGATTAATGGTTTTATCTTATTGATTCTATCATGTCTGTGTTGTTTGTGATCTTGCATGATCTCCGTTGTTAGTAGCTATCTTGGCCAAGTAGTTGCTAGTGACTCCAAGAGGGGGTATTTATGCTCGATAGTGGGTTCATGCCTCTATTTAATCTAAGGGAAGTGACATAAATCTCTAAGGTTGTAGATGTGTTCTTGCTACTAGGGAGAAAACAACGGTCTCTTGTTCATGGAACAAGTGGATTGTTTACCTTACACTTTGCTTAAAGAAGTTGTCTGTTGCTTGCAACTTAATACTGGAGGGGGTTCGGATGATAACCCAAAGGTGGACTTTCTAGTCATAGATGCAGTTGGATGGCGGTCTATGTATCTTGTTGTATTTCCCAATCGAATCTCATAGGATCTTGATGTCTAGTATTGCATTGTCATGCCTTGCTCAGTCCTGTTAATTGCCCTGCTATAATTTGTTTACCCTGCATGCCATGTTTGTTTATCTAAGGAGAACATCTCTAGTGAACTATGGACCCTGGTCCAATCTTTGCCATTGTTACATCTCCCTCTGTTACTGTTTACTTGCTGCAAACCACTTTCACCTTCCACACCATAGAGTTAATCTTTTGTTACAACAACTGGTGAGATTGACAACCTCACTGTTCGTTGGGGCAAAGTCTTGAGTTTGTGTTGTGCAGGTTTCCAAGTTTATTGCAACACCTTTAAGACGTTTCCTTCCTCCTACTGGTTCGATAACCTTGGTTTCTTACCGAGATTAGACTTGCTGATGTGCTCTTCACACCTTGCTCTTGGGGTTTCCCAACGAAGAGCTCCCACATAGATGAAGCGCAACCAACAATGGTGAATTCCATATCTCACTGTACCACATAGATAACACATTACCCTTTCAAGTGCATGTCAATGATCAATACCTGGGTTAGACATGAACCTACTCAACTTTATCACAACAAAAGAGATATCGGGTCTTGTAGCGCTTGCTAAGTACATGAGAGAACCAACAACTTGTGAATATTTCAGCTAATCTATTGGTTCCTTCTTATTCTTTCGTAATGTCAAACTTGGATCATAAGGTGTTGGAGAAGTCTTGCCATCAATAAAGCCAAAATGGCACAAGAACTTCTCAACATAATGAGATTGCATTAAAGTAATCCCATTCTCATTCTTAATAAGCTGGATGTTCAGAATCACATCAGCCTCTCCCAGATCTTTCATATTAGAACTCTTTGACAGGAAAGACTTGACTTCATTTATCAATTCATTTTTGTACCAAAGATCAGAATGTCATCCACGTACAAACATAATATAACACTATCGCCCCTACCATGGCGATAGTAAACACACCTATCGGCCTCATTAATGACAAAGCCAGCAGAAAGTAGAGTTCTGTTAAAATTCTCATGCCATTGCTTAGGTGCTTGTTTCAGGCCTTATAAAGATTTTAATAACTTGAACACCTTTGTCTCTTCACCTTTTACCATAAACCCATCCGGCTTATCCATATAGATCTCCTCTTCCAACTCTCCATTAAGGAAATATGTCTTCACGTCCATTTGATGAATGAGAATACCATAAGAGGTAGCCAGGGACAATAGTACTCGAATGGTGTCAGTCTAGCGACATGTGAATAGGCATCAAAGTAATTGTAGGGGTTCGTAGCATGGAAAACAAAAAAGTTCTATCGCATGAACACACACAAGCCAAGATCTATCTACTAGATTATAGCAACAAGTCGATAGAGTACTAACCCTCGAAGATTCCAAAGCGGTTAACTAGATCATATTCTAGGGGTGATGCAGTTGCTCACTTCCGATCTCAATATCGCGTGGACGATCCTTCTGGCGCCGCGTTACGGCATAGCTTCCGCAGTCGGTCACATGTGCGGTACTCGATGAAGACCTTCCTATCCCTTGTTCCAGCAGGCAGCGGAGGTTGTAGCTCTCTCCTCGCGATTCCGGCAGTATGACATTGTGGTGTCGGAAGTAGAGGAGAGATCCCGCAGGGCTTCGCCAAAGCCGGATGTCACATCCCAAAATTTTCCAAATTTTGTAATGTGAAAAATAAATAAACAAAACAAATAATTGTTGAAATTTAGGGTGGAAAGAAACTTTTGTTTCTAAATGGAAACTTAAAATCCCATCTTGAACAAACTTTGAATAAAGTTTGAATCCAACTAAATTCAAATCAAGTGAAATGCATTCTTCATAAAAGACGAGAGATTGAAGACGAACTCATGCGCCCCTTGCCTCCTCGCTAACACGATGAGTATCAGCACGCCACGACGACCTCGGTGAGCCTTTCCTCTACCCCTTTTGCGTCCTGTATCGTCGGCTCCGCCGTAGCCAGAGCATGCGCCGCCGTCAGCCGTCGCCAGCGCCGCTCGCTCTAGGTCAAACGCGTAGCATCCGTTGGATCTTGATCCAGTGGCGTAGACAGAACAGCTTAAGCAAAAGGGTACGGTTGAACCTGAGCCGCACGATTACACTCAGATCCAACGCACCAGAGTGAGCGATCCGCACGAACCGGTATGGCCCAATGAAAAACAGCCACGTGGCTCAGACTTTGTTTTAAAAACAGAAACATTTCTATTAGATGTTCAATTTTGTAACTTCATAACTTTCAAACCACACGTCCAAATTTTGCAAATTTTATATCAATGGAATCAGCAGAACAAGTACTTTCCAACCATGCCCTTTGTTTAGTAAATTGCTTCTGGTAAAATGTTTGTTTTTGCAGAAACTTGTATAGGCATGTTTTGAATATAAAATTTGTTCTAAAATTATTTTTGTGATAAAATCTTTGGCAAATGGATTATTTTGAATCTACTGACCTTAGAAACCAACTCGTGGATTTGAAAATGTATTTGGTAAAGATAAAGAGTAAATCTTTGATTTAAAGCATTTCTAGTCAAATAAAAATATTGTTTATTTGTTCAAAACACTTTTTGGAGAAAAACCTTAGGGAAATGTTTTGATTTAAACTCTCTGACCCCAAGCACCAAGTTTTATGATTTAAAAATGTATTTGGTGAACCCTATAAAGATTGTTACTTTGATAAAGGCATTTTCAACCACAGAAAATAATGATTTGGTTTAAAAATGGGTTATAAGTAAAATAATTTTTGCAAATGATTTTGCCACTTTTATAAAGTGACCAATAGGTGTTTTAGAATGTTTATAACCCATTAGGAACCACTTTTCCAAATAAAACAATCTTTGGCATGCTTGCATGCATTGCTTTGTTTCTATTATTTTATGTGATGTTTGGTTGAATGGTAGATTGAAATTGTGCCTTGCTTGATTGAATTGTAGTGATTTGAAGAGTGTGATCATTGCAAAGACAAGGAGTGAACTTATATTCTCTACCAAAAAGGCAAGTGATGCTTCATACTTTGTCACATTATTTTCACTATGCATTATTGATATTTCTAAGTAGGACTTGTAAGGAATTTTGCTAAGTATAAACTATGCCATGGGAAATCCTAGTAGATGAAACCTTAGTAGAAACTTCCTCAGTTAAGATTCCTACTACTATCATGCTTAGCTTAGCTAGTAGAAAACAAGGGTGGTTCATGCTATGGAATATTTCTAAGTCAAGGACTTGTGTTTTGTTTAATAAAACAACCAAGTGAATGAAACACCTGGGTGGAATGGAAGGAATGGTTTGTGTTGAGTGGTTATACAAGGCCCATTTCTATGGTTTACCTTGTGTATATCACTTGTGGAATGCCACACAGGAACAAAGAGATTTGAGATTTCAAATGTTGAGAAGCTTCAAGTGCAGCCACTTGGCATTATGGGCTCTGCCTGGATCATATAGGTTGCAATAACTTAGCCTAATGGACAGTTGGTGGTAGGGGTTTGTTAGGTTGGAACGCGTCCATTCTGGTCTAAGGGAAGGCTTCTGAAAGATCTTGTCTTGGTGAAACCAAGTCTTGTGGGGAAAGTGCACAACCTCTGCAGATGGAAGAATCTAAGTACTTAGCCATGTCCCTGGTAAAGGACAATTTGAGCATCAAGACATGGAAGCTATCAAGAATCTCCTCATCCCAATTTCTAAGTTAAAATCTTGTGGTTGAACAAGGGTTGAAGGATCACCAATTTCTATTGGGAGATGCCTTGGGTGATTTTGATAAACAAAAACTTAGTGTTTTCAAATGATAAGGAAAATCTATTTTGAGCAAAGCAAGCCTAAACTCCACTTAGCCAAATGCATATAGATGATAGACTCCACTATACTACCATAGTATCACTTGCCAATACAATTCAAATGTATTGACCCTTGTGGCTGTAACTTGTTATGTTGCAGGTTTGTTTGATGTTAGTAAAGTATGTTGATTAGGATTACAAGTCTACAACCAACATGTTTGCCTGTGGCACTTTGAAGATGAAGGACTCCATGGTATATAGTTATTTCTGTTGCATTGTAATGAGATAGCCAAATGAGCTATGTAAGATGTAATGAATTATTTTATTCCTGGTTATAAATTTGTATTATGACCTTTGTTTCTTGATATTACATCTTAACTGTGGATGCTAGCTATTGATCCAGGGACTAGCATTGTAAACACAGGGATCTCTACCTTATTAAAGGTTAGGACCTCTACAGATGGTATCAGAGCACTGTGTTGCCTGTAGGATTGTAACCCTAGGATTGGACAAAACCCCTTAGAAAAAAATAGGAGTTGAATTTGTTCCAAAAGTTATTTACAAACAATCTTGTAAACTCTTTCCTCAACCATTTTGGTTTTTATTCTACATCTTGTCTATTTCAACTTGATGGATAAAGCCTCCACCATAAGCAAAGACTTCAACATGAGCAAAGGACTTCACCAACTCAAGTGATTTCAACCTTAGTCTCAACAAGGAATTCAACTTGGATATCACTAAGGACTACAAATGAGACAAGAAATATTACTCAAGACTTGAAGACTAAAATACAACTTAGAAGGAACCATCATCACCTTTGGAGTTTTGTGACCAAAATTCAAGAAAATTCTCCAAGGATACAAAGATCTTGTTCATGAAGAATCAACTAAGAAGGATGGAAAGATCTCAAGTGAACCATATAGTTGAACCACCATGTTTAGTTTAAATTAAACGCACCAACTTAAGTGGTGTAACAAAAATATCTTGTTGACTAAAAATGTGCTTAAAACTTGTTTGAGTGGAATGTTTGTTTGTGATTGCTTGCACATTGCTTGTGTGAATTGTGATGTGTGTGATTAGAACTATTCCCTTAGAAATATTTTTGCCTATTCTAATCCGAATCCAACCCAAACAGATGACTACTCCAAGGAACTCCAACATCAAGAATGGTGACAACAACAACCAAGGGGTCAACATGAGAGAACTCATAGTAACCCAAACCCAGTTGAACCAAGTGACAGCTCAATTTTTATCCAACTACAATGAGTTAGACCTAACCATGCAAAAGTTTTTGGAAATTCAATCCCAATTGTTGCAAGGGATGACCACTCAAATGATCAACATGGGAGACAACTCTTCCCAAGGAGTTTATGACAACAAGGATGTCAAGGATGACATTTTAGAAGGAACTCAAGCTTGCAATGTTTGTGGAGACAAGGATCACACTTCCAAAGAGCATGAAGGTCAATGCCCCAATTGTGAAGAGAAACATCCAACTGACCAATGCCCCACATATCAAGCTACTTGTTTCCTATGTGAAGGAAATAATCATGTCCCTATCCAATGCCCCATCTATTGCATAGTTCAACAAAGGAAACAAGGTGGAGTGCATCAATAGTTTGTAAACCCTCATGAAGGAACAACTTCTGCCAAGAAGGATGAAGGCAAAGTCAAAACCATGCATCATAAGTACAAATCCAAAGTGACCACAAAGTGTTGCTACTCTTGTGGAGAAGAAGGTCATATCTCTAGTAACTGCCCCAAGAAGAGAGAAAGATTTCCCACCTTTGTGGTGAAATATGAAGAGCATGAACTAGAAGAACTCCTAGCTTTGGAGAGACCCAAGAAGAAGAAGAAATGCCCCAACCCTAGCAAGAAGGATATTACCCAAGAGCAATGTTACACTTGCAAAGAGACGGGACACTATGCCAATGAATTCCCAGAAAAGAAGAAGAACCAAGGAAACAAACAAAATGCAATGATACAAAAGGAAAATAAATATATCAGCCAAGTGATGTGTTTCAAATGCAAAGAACCAGGCCATTATGCAAACAAGTGCCCAGAGAAGTTTCATCAAGATCCCAAGCAAGTCAAGAAGTAATCTAGTTGGAGAATTTTTAAGGGTGGTAGTACCCTAGTTGCTTTGAGCCAATTTGTAACCCCTATCTTTCCCAAATCTCGGGACGAGATTTATTTTAAGGGTGGTAGCCTGTCACATCCCAAAATTTTCCAAATTTTGTAATGTGAAAAATAAATAAACAAAATAAATAATTGTTGAAATTTAGGGTGGAAAGAAACTTTTGTTTCTAAATGGAAACTTAAAATCCCACCTTGAACAAACTTTGAATAAAGTTTGAATCCAACTAAATTCAAATCAAGTGAAATGCATTCTTCATAAAATGCATCTGGAAATTGAAACACTTGGAAAATAAACCAAAACCCTAAAACCCTAATGGAAGAAAAACATTTCCAAGTTATCTCTAAGACCATGGATTTGATCCAAATAATAATTTGTCAACAAACATTTATAAATGATCAAGAATGACAAATAGAAATATTATAAAACCATAGAAAATGGTTTCACTTAATTTGGAACCATAAATAAAATCTTATGAATTTAATAAGATAAGGAAATTGAATTTCCAAAGCTAATATAGCACTTATCAATAAATCCATACCAAAGGGTGAGCAATTAATCCTAAAGACATTTAGAAAGGATAAACAAATATTAAATAAGATTTTACCAATTAGAATCACCAAGTTTGGATCTATAAATAAAAAGAACTGGATTTTATAAGATAAAGATAGAAATATTAAATGAAGAATATTTAAAGACCAAACTAAAGCTTGGCCCAATCCATAAGCAAATGGAATGAATATAATACAAATCCAAATAAAATAAATGGATAAAGAATTTTTCCAAATAAAATAAAGTGACATTAACCAAATCCTATTTTATTTGAATAAAGATAAAATCCCTATTAGAAATGATTAAATAAATCATGGGAAAATGATATTTGGAATTTACCCAAGTGGAATAAAAGTTGTTTAATTAACTTAAATAAGATCAAATAAATCTTCCAAATATAATTGGAATAAAGACAAATACCCAAGTTAAATGAATAATAAATCATATTAAAAATGTTCTAAATAATTCAAGGTGAATAATTTGACACCCTAATAAATGATTAAAACCTACTGAAAAGATTTGGAAAGGTTTAGATTTCAAATGGAGTTTGAAAAACGTTATTTAAATCTTATTTGAATTAATGCAAGGGCCTATTTTAATTAATTAATATTCCCTAAAAAGAATAAATTTATTATTCTAAATTTGACTTCAAAATGTATTATTAATCAGTGTTTGAATCCACACAAAGTTGGAGATAAGTTTGAATTCAAATAGATGTTTGAAAAGATTAAACAAAATCAAAACAGAAATAAGAAATGGAAAAAGAAAAAATAATTAGTACAAAAAAAAGAATCCAGCCCAGCCCACTGGCCCAGCAACCCACTTCCTCTCACCCCGAACGAACCTTTTTCTCACCGCAGAACTCACCCACTCCGCCACTGACGGTTGGACGCCACCTCCCCTCTCTCTCTCTCTCTCGCTGACGCCAGGCCCCACTGCCACCTCATCGTCGTCCTCACCCGCGGTGACCGCGCCTCCCCTCCTCGACCATTTTTGGCAAAAATTGTCAGCATCAATTCGCGTTAACGCAGCAGTTAATCTCCCCTGCGACCATGCCTTCTTAACCGCCTGCCCCTCCTCTCCATTTCCCCTCTCTCGCCCCTTACTTTCCGCCTCCAGGCCGTCCCAATTCGTCCTCACACCGCCGCTGCCTCCGACGGACTCCGACGTCGATTCCAGCGATCCTCCACCACGCCTCGCCTCCTCGACCACATGATCATGCTCCCCAGTGTCCTGCGAACCTCCCAGTACCGCTTGTTTAGCCGCGCGCGCCTCAAACGCTCGGCAACGACGACGACCTCTCTCCACCGTCCACTGCCTCTACTCCGTCGAGCTCTCCAGGTAAACTCCGACCAAGCCTTTGCCTCTCACTGATGCTCCCAGACTCGCGACCCTCGTGTGCACCTAACAGCGCATCTACTTTGTCTTAGCATGGTCTAAAACATCGCCAGCAACGACAACCCGAGAGCACCGCCGCCCGCAGCAACTCCGGCGAGAGATTGAAGACAAACTCGTGCGCCCCTTGCCTCCTCGCGAACACGTTGAGTATCAGCACGCCATGATGACCTCGGTGAGCCTTTCCTCTACCCCTTTTGCGTCCTGTATCGCCGGCTCCGCCGTAGCCAGAGCACGCGCCGCCGTTAGCCGTCGCCAGCGCCGCTCGTTCTAGGTCAAACGCGTAGCATCCGTTGGATCTTGATCCTGTGGCGTAGATAGAACAGCTTAAACGAAAGGGTACGGTTAAACCTGAGCCGCACGATTACACTCAGATCCAACGCACCAGAGTGAGCGATCCGCACGAACCGGTATGGCCCAATGAAAAACAGCCACGTGGCTCAGACTTCGTTTTAAAAACAGAAACATTTCTATTAGATGTTCAATTTTGTAAAATTCATAACTTTCAAACCACACGTCCAAATTTTTCAAATTTTATATCAATGGAATCAGCAGAACAAGTACTTTCCAACCATGCCCTTTGTTTAGTAAATTTCTTCTGGTAAAATGTTTGTTTTTGCAGAAACTTGTGTAGGCATGTTTTGAATATAAAATTTGTTCTAAAATTATTTTTGTGATAAAATCTTTGGCAAATGGATTATTTTGAACCTACTGACCTTAGAAACCAACTCATGGATTTGAAAATGTATTTGGTAAAGCTAAAGAGTAAATCTTTGATTTAAAACATTTCTAGTAAAATAAAAATATTGTTTATTTGTTGAAAACACTTTTTGGAGAAAAACCTTAGGGAAATGTTTTGATTTAAACTCTCTGACCTCAAGCACCAAGTTTTATGATTTAAAAATGTATTTGGTGAACCCGATAAAGATTGTTACTTTGATAAAGGCATTTTCAACCACATAAAATAATGATTTGGTTTAAAAATGGTTTATAAGTAAAATATTTTTGCAAATGGTTTTGCCACTTTTATAATTTGACCAATAGGTGTTTTAGAATGTTTATAACCCATTAGGAACCACTTTTCCAAAGAAAACAATCTTTGGCATGCTTGCATGCATTGCTTTGTTTCTATTATTTTATGTGACGTTTGCTTGAATGGTAGATTGAAATTGTGCCTTGCTTGATTGAATTGTAGTGATTTGAAGAGTGTGATCATTGCAAAGACAAGGAGTGAACTTATATTATCTACCAAAAAGGCAAGTGATGCTTCATACTTTGTCCCATTATTTTCACTATGCATTAGTGATATTTCTAAGTAGGACTTGCATGGAATTTTGCTAAGTATAAACTATGCCATGGGAAATCCTAGTAGATGAAACCTTTTGGAATGCCACACAGGAACAAAGAGATTTGAGATGTCAAATGTTGAGAAGCTTCAAGTGCAGCCACTTGGCATTATAGGCTCTGCCTGGATCATATAGGTTGCAATAACTTAGCCTAATGGACAGTTGGTGGTAGGGGTTTGTTAGGTTGGAACGCGTCCATTCTGGTCTAAGGGAAGGCTTCTGAAAGATCTTGTCTTGGTGAAACCAAGTCTTGTGGGGAAAGTGCACAACCTCTGCAGATGGAAGAATCTAAGTACTTAGCCATGTCCCTGGTAAAGGACAATTTGAGCATCAATACATGGAAGCTATCAAGAATCTCCTCATCCCAATTTCTAAGTTAAAATCTTGTGGTTGAACAAGGGTTGAAGGATCACCAATTTCTATTGGGAGATGCCTTGGGTGATTTTGATAAACAAAAACTTAGTGTTTTCAAATGATAAGGAAAATCTATTTTGAGCAAAGCAAGCCTAAACTCCACTTAGCCAAATGCATATAGATGATAGACTCCACTATACTACCATAGTATCACTTGCCAATACAATTCAAATGTATTGACCCTTGTGGCTGTAACTTGTTATGTTGCAGGTTTGTTTGATGTTAGTAAAGTATGTTGATTAGGATTACAAGTCTACAACCAACATGTTTGCCTGTGGCACTTTGAAGATGAAGGACTCCATGCTATATAGTTATTTCTGCTGCATTGTAATGAGATAGCCAAATGAGCTATGTAAGATGTAATGAATTATTTTATTCCTGGTTATAAAGTTGTATTATGACCTTTGTTTCTTGATATTACATCTTAACTGTGGATGCTAGCTATTGATCCAGGGACTAGCATTGTAAACACACGGATCTCTACCTTATAAAAGGTTAGGACCTCTACAGATGGTATCAGAGCACTGTGTTGCCTGTAGGATTGTAACCCTAGGATTGGACAAAACCCCTTAGAAAAAATAGGAGTTGAATTTGTAACCCTAGGATTTACAAACAATCTTGTAAACTCTTTCCTCAACCATTTTGGTTTTTATTCTACATCTTGTCTATTTCAACTTGATGGATAAAGCCTCCACCATAAGCAAAGACTTCAACATCAGCAAAGGACTTCACCAACTCAAGTGATTTCAACCTTAGTCTCAACAAGGACTTCAACTTGGATATCACTAAGGACTACAAATGAGACAAGGGGGCGCCCCCTTAGAAAAAAATAGGAGTTGAATTTGTTCAAGGGGGCGCCCCCTCCCCTCTATTATGAGAGGGAGGGGCGGTTTGGAGGGAGGAGAGTCCTCCCCCAACTCCACTTCTAGGATGGCGTAAGGGAGAGGGAGGATTCCTCCCTTAGGTAGGTTTCCTTCTCTCCCTCCACTTGGAAACCAATGTTCCAGTTTGACTTTTTTAAACTGGCTTTTTGACTTTCAAAGTAGAGTTTTATTTCTCTCTTCCAAGTGTCCAGTCAAGTGACCTAGGACATGATGCAACCATTCCACTTTGTCATGACACATCCATGTACCCTTCCCCTCCGGTTCGGTGGACCTTCTAGACCCTTCTAGAACATTCAGGTGAAAACACCGGAACCATTCCCGAACTCCATAATTGGACTTTCCTTATATGAATCTTATTATCTGGACCATTTCGGATCTCCTCCTGATATCTCGGATTCCATCCGAGACTTTGAACAACATTCGGTCTCTTTACTCACTTTCCATATCTACTAAACAACATCGAATCCTTAAGTGTGTCTCCCTACGATTCGTGAATTATGCAGACATGACCGAGACTCTTCTCCGATCAATAACCAATAGAGGAATCTGGAAATTCATATGGCTCCTACGTATTTCTACTATTACTTCAAGATCGAATGAACCATTTACATACGATACCAATTTCCCTTTGTCTCGCAATACTTTACTTATCCGAGGTTTGATAGTCGGTATCTCTGCATACCTAGTTCAACCTCATTACTGATAAGTAATCTTTACTCATTCCTGTGATATGTGATCCCTTGTGATCCAGTCACATGCTTGCAAGATAATTTGATGGCATTCCACCGAGAGGGCCCAGAGTATGTCTATACGTCATATGGATGGACAAATCCCACTCTTGATCCATATGCCTCAACACATACTTTCTGAACACTCAATGCCACCTTTATACCCACCCAGTTACTAAGTGGTGTTTGATGTCATCAAAGCATCCATCCAATGATGGTGATTAACATGATCTCATGGTTGAAGGATTTAGGTTACTATGTATCTGAAAGCTTATAGCAAGTGAACTATCTGAAAGCTTATAGCAAGAGTATGTCCATCACATCATTCTCCTAATGATATGACCTTGTTGTTAATAACATCTCAATGTTCATGATCAGGAAACCATGAATATATATTAACCAACAAGCTAGTTTAACAAGAGGATTTACTAAGGACTCTTTTATGTTTATAAACCACACACTATTAATGTTTCCGGTTAATACAATTATAGCATGGGATGTAAACATTTATCATAAGCATGAAGATATGATAATAACCACTTTATTATTGCCTCTTGGGCATATCTCCAACAGTCTCCCACTTGCACTAGAGACAATAATATAGTTTCAAATCTTTGTGTATTCAACACCTTTGGCTTTTCGGTGTTGTATATACACGATTGCTAGTGGTCAACTGATCTTCAGATCCGACACTTTCAGATCCATGTGTAATTGCATGTCTTTGCGTCTCTATGCATCACTCATTCTCTAACGAGATGGCTTTGTATAGATTTGGTCCTTTGGTGAGACCTTTAGTTCCTTGGGGTTAAAACATGTTGATAATATTGTCGTATAATATATCTTCATAGTACTAGCCCGCTGTGAACCACACCTATTTTGATAACAAACTACTTGACACAAATGCCCTCTTTTGCTGCTATAATAGCAGTCATATACTTAGCCTTTTGTTGTAGTATCTGTCACAATGTCTTAACTTTGGAACTCATCTAAATCCATTATGGAACTTACTTTCCATTATATTGTGCCATCCTTAGTTTAGATTGAGATAAACTTAATTTGTACATTGTGACAAAACTAGTATCAATGTAGTACTTTTACAATGAACTAACCATCTATTTGTCACCTCTTACAAAAATAATATATTCTTAGTTTTTCAAAAAAACATAAGAATATCCTTACTATCGTCCAATGATCATCTTATGAATCATTCTGACATATGATCATAACATTTAGAGTATAGGACATATATGGATGTGTACATATCACAGTTTGATTGACAAACTCTCTTTGTGATTTCAATCATCAAGTATCCAAAATATACTTGAATCTTTGTTTCATTTATACCAAGTGTAGATACACTTGAATTTTGATTTAATCCTTTCTATGTGGCATGAACCTTTCTTGTCATTTCCATATTGAACTCATTCAATAGCTCACCTATGTACATTTGGCACAACCATATTAGCGTCTCAATCTATCCATATAGATATTGATGCCAAACATTCGGGTTTTGCCTAAGTCTTTCATCGAGATAAAATTCTTAAAATGTGTTAATAAAATATACATCATTTCTAATCAACAAGATGTCCTCCATATAATATATTAGAAATATGTCTTAGCGCTCCCACTTAATTTCTTGCAAACGCAAACATCTTCATCGTTTCCGATGAAATTAAACCCTTTAATAGTTTCATCATGGTGAATATTCCAACTCCTCGATGCTTATTTCAACCATTGAAGTTTGCATACGCTTTTAGCATCCTTTGAATTAACAAAACTCTTTGGATCGTGTCATGTACACGTCCTAGGTAACCATTCTATTAGAAGAACTTGTTTTTTATTCAACTATCACATAACAAAATTATATGTAGTGTTTGCTACATTAATCCATCTAGACTAAATATCGTTATGCATGATCAAATCTTGTCATAGTTAACTGCTTGAACATTGTCGTGAACTCTTTTCGGACATGTCGATTATTTCATAGACGTGAAAACATCCATGCATATTTCTTTATAGATCCAAGTACGACTGTAAGATCTTGCACCTTTCCAGAGGGTATTTCAAGTTCAAAGCTCGATCTCTCGTGTATGGAACTATCACGGATTTTATGGCTTCAAGCCATTTTGACGGAGTCAGGGCCCATCATTGCTTCTTCGCATACAGTCGGTTCATCATTGTCAAACAACAATGATTTAATTTCAAATCCTAGTATTTGATTGTTTATCCGACCTAATTGGTTCAATATGAACTTTAGACCTCTATGACCACAACCTTTGAGACATGTGATCCATGACCATTGTTTCTACCTCCAGAACACTTTCCGGTGCTGTGCAACTCAGCACTTTATAGCTAAGGTTCTTTTAACCTTATCAAAGTTCTATTGTCCTCCCACTTAACATTTCACAAAAAATTCCTTCTTAAGAAACTTAACGTTCTAAGCGACAAACCCTTTTGTCTTAGATGTTATGGAGGAATACTCAACAGTTATTCGAATAACATACAAAGACATGTTTATCTGACTTTGGTTGCAAACATCTTACTTATGCATAACATACCAATGTTTAAGAAATGACAAATTGGGTTTTACCCCAAACCATAACTTTATATGGTTTCATTTCAACAGATCATGATGGAGCTCTTTTTAGTGTAAAAGCGGTAGTATCTAAAGATTTTAATATTTAAAAATATAATGGCAGTTTTATATATTACACCTTTGATCATACCATGTCAAACAAGGTTTCATTACATATCTCGAACACTCCATACTCTGATGGTGTTTCGGGAAATGCAAATTCATGGAACGATTCCTAGAATCTTAGGTGTTTTGCTAAACTTTGTAACTTAAAATATCATCCTTTATGATCGAACCATAAACTATTTATTTTCTTGTTATAATGATTTTTCACTTCATCTTGAAAGTCTTTGAATTTTTTCAAATGATTTACTTAATCATTATTTAAGTAAATATATATATATATATATTCACTAAATTTTATCGGAGAAGGCATATGAAGTTGAAATCCATCGCTCTCGACTACACATAATGAGCTTTATACATCTATATGTACAAGTTCCAATAAGCTAGTCATTCGTTCACTTTTGGCCTATGAACAGAGTTTTAATTATCTATAGGAAAGTTTCACAAGCGTCATTTGATCGTGATCAAAAGACTCTAAAATTCCATCAAGAATGGAGTTTCTTCATGTTTTCTTTCCATTATAATTCAAATGGCGATGTCACTTCCTAAGTGATATTTCAATCAATTGTCTTTCAACATTTTTAGCATTAGTTTTATGGATGTGATTTCTCCAACTAGACTTGTATATCATCCATCTTTTATGGAATACAGAAATTAGTTGAACAACCTTTTGTTCTCATAACACCTGATAAAAAAATCTTGAAGGTAAGCTTTGATATCAACAAGAAACACAATAACTCTTTATTTGTTCTCGATGAGCAACATCACATATTCTCTTGCTAGTCTTGTAGACAGTTGTTGGGTCTCCAAGTGCAGAGGTTTGTAGAACAGCAGCAAGTTTCCCTTAAGTGGATTACCCAAGGTTTATCGAACTCAGGGAGGAAGTGGTCAAAGGTATTCCCTCTCAAGCAACCCTGCAATCAAGATACAAGAAGTCTCTTGTGTCCCCAACACACCCAATACACTCGTCAGGTGTATAGCTGCACTAGTTCGGCAAAGAGATATTGAAATACAAGTGGTAACGGTGCCAAAAAATAGCTTTGATGGAGCTTGATGCGGAGGAAATACTAAAGACAAACTGAAATAAAGATGGAAACAAGCAAATATGCAATAGATCTAGATGCAAACGGTGTTTCAATGTTTAGAAACAAGGCCTAGGGATCATACTTTCACTAGTGAACACTCTCAATAAATATCTTCATGATACTACTCTTAACTACTCTCCGATTGGACACTCTAATCCACGGTAGGCCTACAAACGCACACCTCAAAGTCCGCCTTCACCATCTAGATAACCCCACACTGTCACCTTGAGCGCTAGATGGTTCCAACAAACACCACAATTTCATAGAGACATCCAACTCCAAATATAACTCATAACAAATATATATATATAATCTAGCTTAAGTGCTACACACGGCGTGCATGCTGTCACTTTCACACACGTGGGGAAAAGCATAGATCTATTAAAGCACAATGAGTATTTATGTAGACTCTAGCCTAAGTGCCACCATGGCGTGCACGCTGTCACTTTCACACACATGGGGAGAGTAGAGATCTATTGAATCACTTGAGTAGAAAGGTAGATCTACTATATTACAAAGCTCATGACCACAACAAGATCATGCATAGAGAGAGAGAGATTAACACATAGCTACTGGTAGAGCCCTTAGCCTCGAGGAAGAACTACTCCCTCCTTATCATGGGAATCAACAACGGTGATGAAGATGGTGGTGGAGATCGATGGAGATGGCTCCGGGGGCTGTTCCCCATCCTGAAAGGGTGCCGGAATAGAGACTTTCTATCCCCCAAATCCCCCCTTCGATGGTGGCGGCGCTACAGAGGTTTTTGTGGCTTTCTGGTCGATGCCCTAGGGTTTTCTCCCTGGGAGGCTTTTATAGGCGAAGGAGGCAAGGTCGATGGAGGGCCAGGGGGGCCACACCCCCTGTGGGCGCTCCCAGGGTGGGACCCGTACCCACCTAGGGTGTGGCCACCCTGGTGTCCTCCTCCGTCTTGTCTTTGATTTTTGTATCATTTAGGGAAAATATGAACTTTGGCTTTTGTCCCGTCCAATTCCAAGAATATTCATTTTTTAGCTTTCTGAAACCAAAAACAACAGAAAACAGGCAACTAGCACCGTGGCATCTTGTCGATAGGTTAGTTCCAGAAAGTGTATAAAAGTACCTCAAAGTGTAGACAAAACATAGAAAAGTGGATACTAAACAAGCATGGAACATCAAAAATTATAGATACGTTTACGACGTATCAAGCATCCCCAAGCTTAACTCCTGCTCGTACTCGAGTAGGTAAGTGATAAAAAGAATAATTTTTTAGGTGACATGCACCATCATAATCATGATCAAACCATTTGTAAGCATTGAAAGCTGGGATCAAAGTACTCTAAACATGAGCATGAAAGATGGAGTTCTAACAATAAGACAAAGTAACTACGCATGCAACATGAAAGGCTACAAACAAAGATCATGAATAACATCCATTGAAAAACGTTTGTTTGTTTCAAATACAGAAAACATGGCATAGTGGCAATCATCTTGTCCCTCTTAGAGTAGCAAATAGATGCGTAGGACACCTTCAAAGTTCATAAGAGTGACTAGATACAAATAGCACAAGAACAAGTAATATCAACAATATGTATCAATAAATAAGTTTTGGGACAATGCACATAGAACTAAGAATGGCAACTATGCTCTCTTAACTGGTGCCTAAAGGTAGAAGGTGGATACTCAATATAATAGTGGAAGAAAGGCCCTTCATAACGGGAAGCAGGGATTTCAAGTTTCATAAAGAACTTCCAAAAATTATGGTACTTGTTATCTTTCAGCCCTCATTGCCCCTATCATAAGCATCTTGAAGTGATTAAGGTTAAAGTGAAAAAACTATGGAGTATATGCTTCACAAAGTATAAGTTGGCAATCTCATGTCCCTTGGATACAAGGGCCGCTCCTCATGCTACTCAAGTTTAGTTACTTGCAAGTTCTTGTCATAGTAAGTACATGTGTATCATAAAGAACCACCAACGGGGTACCCCTTGCATATGGTACATGAGCTATCCCATAACCAAAATGACAAGGCAAGCAGACAATGAGCATCTCGACATTCTTCTTATTTACCATGGGAATATGGTGCTTTTTTCTCTCTTTCCTCTTTTCTCAATATGTCTCTTTTTCTCAATCTCTTTTTTTATAAGAAGAATGCTTCATAGATGTCACTATGGTGATGCTACAAGTTTCCACCATCATTAGGCATGGCTTATGCTAGCGGCCCAGGCGTTTCTCTAACACACATACATAACTCCATGGACTTACAAGCTCCCCTTTCATTTCACATTGACGACATCCATAGACAAAAGAGCATGATATCAACTGAGTACAAAGTACAAGTGGAATGTTGAAAGTGTTCCCCATGACAACATGGTTCTTCTAATTCCAACGTATAAGTGCAAGCATATACAACATATATGACACAATGGTTCAAGTTTATTAGGGGCAAGAAAAATAAAGTGTGCCATCAAGTTCGTGAGAGCTTTAATCACTAAGTTTTAACATAACAAAATAATTTTTAATTGGAAGGTAGATGAAAACAAGAATATACTTGGAATGGTGTAACACACCATGCATAGGAATTTATAGTGGACACTTTGGAATAACTTGGTTTCTTGGGAGTTGGAAGGATGAGTAGAGCTTACTCATAAAAGTGGAGGCTAGCAAAAGACTGTGAGCGACCAACTAAGAGAGCAATAATGGCCATAATCATGCAGAGCGATAAAACATTACTAATCAAAGCATAGAGCGGTACCACAAGTCAAGGACTAAATGATCATAGAGGCTATGGTGACTTGTTCATAGTCATAACATGGTGTGAGCATGTGCCAAGTCAACCCAAACAAAGCATCAAAGGAGAATACCACAATACTATGCTTTTGTATGCTAAAACAACGCATGATTCTTTCAAGGCACATTAAGCAATCCTAATTGTTTGGAACAAGTCATGATACAACAATAATCACTAAGCATAAGGTCAAAACAACATCTAGCATGACATGATAAAGTCTAAGTCACAATCAAAGCAAGCTCCTCTTGTACTACTAAGCAAGAACTTCCTTCTCCTTTCCAACACTAATCATATTATTTGAAACAACACAGCGGGAATAGGGGTCCAAAATACTTTATTCAAGCAAACTAAGAAAAGCAAACTAAAACTAAGACGCTCCAAGAACAACACAACAGTGCATGAAATAATAAAAACAAAGTGTCTAGAAAGACCTGAGCTTTTTATTAATGAAGAAGGGGATGCCTTGGGGATCCCCAAGCTTTGACGCTTGTACCTCTTGAATATTTATTATGGTGACACCGGGGTGGAATACCCAAGCTTGAGATTTTTTCCATTATTCATCTCATTACATCATTCTCTCTCTACACCTAAAATTTTCCCTTCATACAAAACTTCACACAATCTTCATTAGCAGCATTAGTTTGTTCAAAAGATAATAGAACCTTAGGTTTAGCTTTAGAACAGAAAAACTTTTCAATAAAAACACAAGATACTGTATCAACTCCCTCAAAAAGCTCAATTTCCCAAAAAGAATCCAAAAAGGAATCAATAAGAAGCAAATGCAAATAATGGCAGAAATCTGTCAAAACAGACCAGCAGGTAGAAACCGATTTTTTCGAAGACCTTATGTTGCTCAAATTAAAAAGTGTTGAACTAATGAAAGTTAGCTAACCTACTGGGGGATTTATTCTCAAAATATTAGATCAATACTACTTACAGAGATTCCTCACAAATATTTACGGTAGAGCGCAAAAATCTGTTTCAGGACAGCAACTCACCAAATCTTACTTCCCTCTCATTAGAGGTTATTCTTGGCACAAAAAAGCAAACAAAAAGGATAAGGAGAGGTTATTACTGAAGTAATAACTTCCAAGACTCAAGAAAACTCTTGGTTTATCTCCCAACAAGTAGTTTTCTTTAACGCCTTTAAGTTAGGCTTGATAGTTTGAGAAGATGATCATATAAGAAATATGAATTGAAGTAAAAGAGCGCATCAAGAAGGAAATTCAAAACACATTTAAGTCTAACCCACTTCCTATGAAAAATAACATTGTAAAGAAACAAGTCATGAAATCACAAAGCAACAAGCATAGGAAAGCAAAACAAGTGCAACTTCAAAAATTTCAACATAAAGAGAGGAAACATAATATTGTTGAGATACATAAGACCATGTTTCCCTCTCTCATAATAACTTTTAGTAGCAACATGAATAAAATTAACAATATAACTATCACATAAAACATTCTTATCATGAGCCACATGCATATAATAATTATTACTCTCCACATAAGCATAGTCATTCTTATTAATTGTAGTGGGAGCAAAATCAACAACATAGCTATCACTATTATTCTCATCACCATAATCATAAAATATAGGAGGCGTATTGTGATCACAATTAATTTTCTCCTCAATAGTAGGTGGACTGAAAATATCATACGCATCATTGTAATCATCATATATTGGAGGTTTGGTATCATCATAAGCAATATAATAGCTATCTTCCAAAGCTGGGGAACTAAAAGGATCATTTCATCAAATCTAGCTTCTCAAGCTTAGACTTTTCCATAGAATTAGAAATAATGGTGTCCAAAGAATAAATACTAATAACATTTCTATTAGCATGAAAATAAAGTTCCATAGGTTTTTTAATTTTCTCTTCAAACACTTCATGTCCTAACTCAAGATAAATACTATAAAGCTCTCTAATTTTTTGTTGTTTTCCATTAAGCCTAACTAGTGAAAACAAGAAACAAAAAGACAAAATTGCAGAATCTAAAGGAAATAACTTCGATCACTCACACAGGAGGATGTGAGTACCTTTTACCTTACCTCTCCGGCAACAGCGCCAGAAAATAGCTTGATGTCTACGCACTTCTATTCTTGTAGATAGTTGTTGGGCCTCCAAGTGCAGAGGTTTGTAGAACAGCAACAAGTTTCCCTTAAGTGGATTACCCAAGGTTTATCGAACTCAGGGAGGAAGTGGTTAAAGGAATTCCCTCTCAAGAAACCTTGCAATCAAGATACAAGAAGTCTCTTGTGTCCCCAACACACCCAATACACTTGTCAGGTGTATAGGTGCACTAGTTTGGTTGTCACTTTCACACACGTGGGGAAAAGCATAGATCTATTAAAGCACAATGAGTATTTATGTAGACTCTAGCCTAAGTGCCACCATGGCGTGCACGCTGTCACTTTCACACACATGGGGAGAGTAGAGATCTACTGAAGCACTTGAGTAGCAAGGTAGATCTACTATATTACAAAGCTCATGACCACAACAAGATCATGCATAGAGAGAGATGAACACATAGCTACCGGTAGAGCCCTTAGCCTCGAGGAATAACTACTCCCTCCTCATCATGGGAATCAGCAACAGTCATGAAGATGGTGGTGGAGATCGATGGAGATGGCTCCGGGGCCACTTCCCCATCCTAGTAGGGTGCCGGAACAGAGACTTTCTGTCCCCCGAATCTCCCCTTTGGTGACGGCGGCACTGCGGAGGTTTTTGTGGCTTTCTGGTTGATGCCCTAGGGTTTTCTCCCTGGGAGGCTTTTATAGGCGAAGGAGGCAAGGTCGGTGGAGGGCCAGGGGGCCCACACCCCTGTGGGCATGTCCAGGATGGGACCTGCACCCACCTAGGGTGTGGACACCCTGGTGTCCTCCTCCGTCTCGTCTTCGATTTTCCGTATCTTTCACGGAAAAATATGAACTTTGGCTTTTGTCCCGTCCAATTCCGAGAATATTCATTTTTTAGCTTTCTGAAACCAAAAACAACAGAAAACAGGCAACTAGCACTGTGGCATCTTGTCACTAGGTTAGTTCCATAAAGTGTATAAAAATACCTCAAAGTGTAGACAAAACATAGAAAAGTGGATACTAAACAAGCATGGAACATCAAAAATTATAGATACGTTTACGACGTATCAGTTTCTTAGGCCATTGTAGTTCATGAATTGTGTTGTTTCGTATGACGATTCACACCAACAAATTCAGTATCCAATACTCAATAACTATGTTTAACAAGCAAAGAATACATCCATAACATGTATATCCTCTATATACCTAAGCTGAACAATTCTAGTATTTTCTGCCATATATTTCTGAGATTTCTCTTTCAACATTTCTTTTTCTTTTCAAAAGAATCTGTCATCATCAACAGTGGCACCATACTCATGACACATAGTCCAAAGTGTGTATAGTTAAATACCAATGTCTTTGGACTTGCACTTTGAAGTAGATCACCATCATCAAATTCTTGGTGTTCTTTCAAATTCCATTCTTTAGTAATCTTTTAGTGTAGTAAACATTTTACCTACATCAAATATTCTTCCTTATCATGGAAATATTCATGATCATTATACTTTAGCATATAACAGTGAATCGCAAGTATAATGTTGCTCTCCAATACCTTTTGGATGATTAGGACAACTAGTGTCTCCAACCTTTTGTAAATTCTAATCAAATATGAGAACATAAATTTTGTCATATTATACTCCATCATGTTGCAACCAAAACTTTGTTTCAGATATCGCAATATCTTCCACAGATGATGGTTTCTGAAACAATTCTTTCAGCTCCCCGATAAAGTTGATATTAAAACAATCTTTTGAATATCAAGAATCATGGAGACAAACATGATACTTATATACTAACATTGGAATTGTTACTATTGATTTAGTACTAATTATTAAACTTCACGGAGTAACCAGAACTTACTGAAAGTTTACAATAGGACTTTTAAACTTTAGATTAACACTTCAAAAAAATACGATACCAGTTCATAAAGTAACTAACCATAATTATATAGTTCTATTATCTCAATTATAACTAAGCGCAAGGTGGTAAACGGATGCCAATGACTATAACAATTATGCAAAATCACTTTGATTTAATTTATGATAAATAGTGTTCAACTTTTAATCATATTACTGTTGAACTCCCACTCAAAAAATATCCCTCACATTGTTTTAGTTATCACATGAAACAAATCCACTACATCAAGTCCGATCATCACGAGAGATGATGTAGTTTCAAAGAACAATCAACATGTTCATCATATCTACTATATGACTCATGCTTTACCTTTCGGTGATCCGTGTTCCGAGACCATGTCTGTACATGCTAGGCTCGTCAAGATTAACCTTAGTTTCTACATGAGAAAATCTGGCTTGCTCCCGTTGTATGCACACATTGATTCTATCACACCCGATCATCATGTGGTGCACACCCGATCATCACGTGGTGCTTCTAAACGAAGAGTCTTGGTAACTGTGCTAACTAAGGATGAACACTTTATTACTTGATAATTTTATAAGAGGGATCATGTTATAATGCTACCGTCGCGATCTAAGCAATACAAGATGCATAAAAGGATTGACATCACATGCAATTCAAATATGTGATATGATATGTGAAAGTGTAAGATGGTTAACCAAGAGGGGGTGAATAGGTTTCTACAAAATTCTTTATAATCTTTTGCAAGTTTTAGGCTTTGCGGAATATAAGTGTGACTAAATGCAAACTAGGTGAGGCAACCTAGATGATGAAACAAGATACTTCAAGCTCGAAGTCTATCATAAGGTAAACAACACAAGTAAGAGATCGGTTAAGGAATAACCAAAGCACGCGGAGACGAAGATGTATTCCCGTGTTCACCACCTTTGGGAAGGGGGATACGTCACGTTGTAGAGGTGTGAGGTTCCATGAAGGATTCCTCAAGCGCCACAAAGGATCACCTTCTTCTCCGAACCCATACCACGAAGGAATAGCTCACTTACTCGTGGTAGACTTTAAGGTAGTCTCCCAAACCTCACAAACTTTCCACTGAGAAAATCACAATCCGAATGCCTCTGGGCGACCCTAGCCGCCTAGGGTTTCCCACAAACCCAAGAGTAAGAAGATTACTCGATGAACTCAAGGGGGATTGAACCTTGGCTTGGTGGAAATGTAGATCAGGACCTCCTCTTCCTTTCTACCAATGGGATTTGGATTTGGTTGGGTAGAATGGGAGAGCCTCAAGCTTTTGTGTTTCAACAATGGGGAGAGAGAGAGAGCTTCAAGAAATGAATGTTAGCTGAAATGCCTAACCTCTCAGTGGAGAAGAAAGGGGTATATATAGTATGGGGAGAAAATGAGCCGTTTGGGGGTTCCTGTGACAAAACCGGCGATAAGTCTGGTCAGACCGAGTTGTACGCCGGGAATTCCGGCGACAGCTCCGGAAAACTAGGCTCCACGCCGGAAATTTCGGCGACAACCGGAATTCTTGGTGAGCAACTGAAAACCCTTGAAGTAAGATGTTTTGGTGCTCACCGAGAATTTTTGGCAGCGACCAGAAATTCCGACGACAGCACCGTCGGTGCCGGCACTTCTTCCGATTTCGCAGTAACCCACTTGGCTCATTTTTTCATGGCTATTTTTATCTCTCTCCTCAAAAGGGTGTGTGGTTGTGTATTATGAGAAGAATATTTGGTGTAGAACAACCCCAAAGAGTGCATCGAGATCACCCCTCTTAATAGTGCGGTGTTTCCTATTTGACTCAAGAGTAAATAAGAGAGAATAAGAAATAAAACCATCGGCTCTTCATATAGAAACGAATGGGGGGTCACACATCGCCTTTCACCAACAACTACAAACTATCATCTACAGAGAAGCTAGTAGAAACATTAGTCCGCTCTCTAGCTTCGATGTCATAGTTAACCAAAACACTAGATAAGGGCTATTTGCCCTTTCAATCTCCCCCTTTTTGGTTAATGATGACAAACCAAGCTAGAGTCAAAAAGAGATATTATGATACGATTAGATACATGGATAACTAGCACATAATAGCAAGCATATAGTCATAGGAAATCCAAGTACAATAAGAGAACTGCAGATTTGTCCAGACACACACACACAAATAGTTTGATAGAGCAGATAAAAGCACAAGTGCAAGAGGCGAATCATGAAGGAAGCGACTCTACTCTCTCTCCCCCTTTGGCACCGAGACCAAAAAAGGAAGATAGGAGTAGATAAAATGAGCTAGCCAGCAAAGTTGTCCTCATCGTCATCATCATCGGCTTCTTCCTCCTCTTATTCATCTTCGTCACCCTCCTCCTCGTCATCCTCGTCCTCATCCTCATCATCATTCCCTGTAGGAGTAGCGCGAAGCTGAGAGGAACTGAAGTGGCAAACCCGAGGAACATAGATGTATCAAAACCCTAAAACATGTCCTCATCCAGTGATGGCTTATCTAAGTTGACATAATGAACATGAGTCAAAGCATTGCTCAAGTATAGCACCGGGCGACCATGTTCTGTCAAGAAAGCATTGTGCTGCCTCCTATTCTCCTGACTAAGCTCCAAGCTGTGATGTGCAACAACATATGAAGAGCGACACATGTCCCAAAGGCTGTTGAAGAAACGAGCAAGGCCTTTCTTGCGGGGAAGAGCACGGGGAAGGTCCCGATGGGAGCGCAAACCAGCAGAAAGAGGGTCATGAGCAAGCTTGGTCCGGCGCTCAGACGGCCTCATCTGAGGGAGATCCACATGAGAGCCCTAACGAGGTAAGGTGAAGTCCTCCATATCTTCACACAGACCTTTAGGGATAGCAGTGGCAGGTACAATGGCCTCAATCAAACATTGAACATACTGACAATGGTTGGGAGTCATGCACTTCTCGGCGGACCGCTGAATCTCATAGAAAATGAAATCACACCCATTGATCTTCCGCAGGTGACGAGGATCACAGTAGTACAACAGGTTTTTGTGGTGACCACCAACATCAACCGCATCACTAGCTTTGCTCATAAGATTGTAGCGAAACAACCGAGCAAGGACCATATAGTAGTAGTACATGCCTAACAAGCTGGGAGGTGCATGGCTTGGCTCACTGGGGTAACACTGAAGGATCTGGTTGTCACTGAAGGCCTTCTCAGAGTGAATGCGGAAGCCAGAAACACGGTCAGGAGTGTAACCCAGGGCATTGCAGAAATCATCAAAGGAAGTTGAGTATGGCTTGGTGACGGTCATCCAAGTGACAGTGCGAGCAACATCAGTGTGGAAATAAGCAGTGCAGAAGAACTGGTGAATGACATCTGGCATGAGCTTAACTTTAATAGTGGCAAGATCAAAGACATCCATCTGCTTCATGGCCACATCCACATGCTCAAAATCTGTAGAGAGGTAGTGATAATAGTGATCCTCATTGAGATACTTGGTAGGAACAAAGAAACCCCGCCGCATACGAGATGGCTCATTGTAGAAGTCATCCCAAAAGCACTTCTGAGTGTCAGTCCAAAAGAGTCTGTCAGCAGCAAGATAGGTGCGGTTGGGGAATGATACGGATTCTGCCTCCTCAAATCCCTCCACTCATTCATAGAGATATCCGAAGTAGTATTGTAGTTGGGAGGATCCTCTTCTTCAGTAGGACCAAGACTGGACTTGCCCCTGGGAGCGGATCTTCCAGCAGAGGCTTTCTTCTTGGGACCTATATGTCCACTAGCAGAACCAGAACCTCCTGTGTTAGCAGTTGCTTGTTAACGCTGAGTAAGGCGAGGAGCAAGAGGAGGGGCCTGATGGATAGCAAGCTTTCTCTTTTTGCTGGTGTCTTGCTCAAAATCATTGTGGTCGGACGCTTTTGATCCACGTCCTTCTCACCAACTCCAAGACCAAGTTGCCCATTTAGTGGCATGGGTCTCTTCATGGGATTAGCCTTGGACATCTCGAACTTATTGAGCATGTCCTTAATGTACTTCTCTTGAGAGATGGAAGTGCCGTGAGGAAGTTGCTTTATAATGAATCCTAGAAAGAACTTCAACTCCCCCATCATGGACATCCTAAATTTCATAGTCATCAACTCGGCAAAAGCTTTTTTGTGAGATTCGTTAATTCCACCAAAGATAATATCATCAACATAAATTTGAACAATAAATAAGCCACCCCCTTTAACCCGTTTGGTGAAAAGGGTGGAATCGACCTTACCCACGCTAAACTCATCCATGAGTAGGAAATCCCTAAGGTGCTCATACCAAGCACGAGGAGCTTGATTTAGTCCGTAGAGAGCCTTATGGAGTAGATACGCATGGTTGGGATAGCGTGTGTTTTCGAAACCCGGGGTTGAGCTACATATGCAACCTCTTTCAAGGGACCATTAAAAAATGCACTTTTCACATCCATTTGATAAAGCTTGAAGTTATGAAAAGATGCATATGCAAGCAAGAGACGAATGGCTTCAAGACGAGCAACGTGCACAAAGGTGTACTCATAGTCAATACCTTCTATTTGGGCATACCCTTGCACCACTAACCTTGCTTTGTTTCTTTTGACTACCCCGTTTTCATCTTGATTGTTCTTGAACACCCACTTGGTCCCAATGACATTTATGCGATGATCTTTAGGCCTCTCCACTAGAGACCAAACTTCATTGCGGGTGAAGCACTCGAGTTCTTCTTGCATGGAAATGACCCAATCCGGATACTCCAAAGCCTCATGAACCTTGAGAGGCTCAAAGTTGGACACAAAATCATGATGCCCACAAAAGGTTGTGAGGTTCTTCTTCTTGGCACGAGTTTCAATTCCTCTTGATATGCTTCCAAGTATATTATTGACTTGGAGTCCACTAGCAATGGAGGCGGCCTTGATCTTCCGAATTGTGCCTTAATGGTCAACAAATTCATATTTTTGAGGGGCCTTGATTATTGACACCATCTTGATCTTGACCTTGAGATGGAGAAGTTTGATCTTCTACTTGGTCATGCTCACCGGGTTGAGGGCTTGGTTCTTGTTCTTTGGTTTGCATGAGATGTTGATCTTGTGGTGCATTTGATGGCTCAACTTGGGTAGAGCTTGGCTCTTCTTGAGTTGAGCTTGATTCTCCCCCATCATCTTGTTGATCATGAATGTAAGACTCGGTGGGAAAAATATGCCCAATGCCCATCAACTTAATGACTTGAGCATAATCTCCATCACCTACATCACATGAAACAACTTGCTCCTATTGTGAGCCATTATTCTCCAAAAACTCCACGTCACAAGATACTTCAACACAACCATTGGCTTTTTTGTAGTATCTATAGGCATGAGAGTTTTCCGCATAACCAACAAAGATACCCTCTATATTTCTAGATTTGAATTTACCAAGCTTTTCTTTCTTATTCTTGATGAGGCACTTACACCCAAAGATGCGGAAGTAGTTGACATTGGGCTTCTTATTTGTGGAGTAATGTAGAAGGGAGCTCGGAGGAAGAGCCGGTTTGTGTAGTGGACCGCGGTAGAAATGGCTTCTCCCCAAAAGTTGTGGGTGACTTGAATTCACTCAACATTGTTCTTGCCATCTCAATAATTGTCTGGTTCTTCCTTTCAACAACACCATTTTGTTGAGGGGTATAGGGAGCTGAGAACTCATGCTTGATCCCATCATCTTCAACAAACTCTTGCATGGTGTAATTCTTGAATTCTGTGCCCTTGTCGGTTCTAATGGTCTTGATCTCCACACCATGAGTGTGTTGAGCTTTCTTGGCGAAGATCATGAATTCCTTGTAGGTCTCATCATGTGTCTTGAAAAGAAAGACCCAAGTATACCTTGAGTAATCATCAACAATGACAAGACCATATCTTCTTACACCAAGGGAGTCATACTTTGAAGGCTCTAAGAGATCCAGGGGTCTTGACGTGGCCACCTTGGTTATGGAAGGATGATGCTTCCCAATTTGCTTTCCAGAAATGCAAGCACTACACACACGATCTTTCTCAAAGGATACACCGGTTAGTCCAACAATATGCTCACCCTTTAGGAGTGGATTGAGATGTCTCATGTTGACATGGACAAGGCAACGATGCCAAAGCCATCCCTTGTCAGCTTTGGCCATTAGACATGTAGGAAGGGATTGTCTCTCTTCCGAGAGGTCGACCACGTAAAGGTCGTCTTTCACATGCCCAACTACGACCAAACTGAGATCATCACTCCTAAATACTTTCATAAATGTTTTAGAGAAATAGGAATCATAACTGGCATCCGCAAGATGTTTAATTGAAAGTAAGTTGTAGCCAAGGTTCTGTTGCCTACCAAAACCCACCGGCGAGCAGCGACGGGCAACACGAAGAGCCGGGAGGCTCCCAGAACTGCTGGTGGGCCCTGGTCCCTCGGGCAACGGCCCGCAAAGCTCCGGCACGCGTCCTGGCTTGGTTCGAGGGCGTGCCACCTGACCTATACCTGATCAGGAAGGTGAAAGATTGCTTCGATTGGTTTCCTGCATGGCAAACAAACATATGTAAAATTCGAGCCGTAACCGGCTCCCAGGTTTCCCTGTGAATCGGCTCCTAGAGCCGATTATCCCATGGTTCTGCATTAGATCTATTGTAACATGGGGTTTTTGCTTCATCAATACAAGCTAAATCGATCTACGACAGTTTAACGTTTTCACTACATGACTGGAACATCCTACACGTAATTGAGCCTGGTAGATACAAAAGATAATAGAAAATTAATCCTAGAGAAGGCCTAAAAACCAACGTAATCGTCAATTCCCGGAACACCCCCTCCTGGATTGATAAACCATATCTTACATACTACTGGATCGTTCAACCCGTTTGCAAGGCCTGATCATGTGGATATTAAACTAAACCTTGGAGAACAAGGCACAACTATAACAGATCAAATCGACTTAAATAAAGATCAAGCAAGATGCCACCCTCACACCCGGGAAAAGGTGCAAAGGCGGCGATATAACTATAGGCAGCATAACTTAAACAATCGTAGCGAAAAGTACTGATGCTAACCCAAACAAATCTATGATAATGGTGTTACTCGCCATCAACAAGGCTTCAGTACGAGTAACACCAGATAACGCATAAGTAGATACTGCCTAGATCGCAAGATGCGATCTAGGCAGCATGGCACTTACCCGAGAAAAACCCTAGAAACAAGGGGTGGCGATGCGCCGAGATTGTGTTTGTTGTGAACGTGATTGTCCTCTTTTTCTCGATAACCTTAGGTACATATTTATAGTCCGGAGACTTTCTGTCTTTGGAATAACTCTACAACTCTATCTCTTACCTAACTCTAAACGGAACCTATTACAATATAAAGATACACGGGCAATTTAGCCCAAACCAACACGCGAGGCCGATTCAACAACACGTTGTATATACATATCTTCTAAGCCCATCTTGATCACGGCCCAACTCCTCCTTTGGCCAAAATATGGCGATAACAGGTTCTCAACAAGCAAGACGGTCTCTAGGGACAAAGCCTTGGAGACGACTAACTTGCCATAACCAATAATAATTCCAAAACCACTCTGTTCTCTTTTTTTTCTCTTCTTCTCCCTTTGCAGCAACAAGACGGCCCTGAGCCTACACACAGTGACGGCTCTCCCTTTGAGTTCTTTCCACCAGCTCCTGTGGTTCTTTTGTGCAAAAACTCGCCGCCTTTGAAAAAGGTCATAATGCAGAAACAGCCGATAACACCTCAATCGGCTTCTAAGAAGCAAGGAACTTCAACATCAGCTGCCCCTCGAGTTCCAACTAAGACAAGAACGACTACGAGGAATGTAGCTGCCAGGAAGACCTTGAGGCACCGGAGCCCTTCTCCAGAAAGCTCGCATGTAGGCTGACCCATTTCTTGGTCGACTCTCCTCATTCTTTCATTATTGCAGACGCGCTCATGTCTAACATCCTTCCTTCTTTTGCAGGCTTCCATTGAAGATTCTTCCCACGAGGACGAACAACCCGATGAGGGAGAATCGAGCCCAACGGATTCTGAGAGGACCATCACCCCGAGCCAGCCAGATGTGCCACCATCGGCTTCTAGGAAAAGGTCTGTTCCTGAGCCTGCTGCCCCCCGAGCACCAGTCGAGGTCGGGCCAGCATTGGGTCCCAAGAGAGCTCGTAAAGGACCACAAGTTTCTTCATCGAGCCAAGAGGTTCCGAAAAATCATCATCCTTTATGCTCCTGCCCCTTACTCCCTTTTTCCTGCCGATTCATCATTATTTACATTGGTAAATCACCTTTCATGCAGACAACTGATGCTTCTAGTGGGAAGGCCGGGGCCGCGCCGACGCCTTTAGCCAAACCAGACCTGGCAATCCCCGAAAATGCAGATGAAATGGCTACCAATTTGGTAACGCCTCCAGCTCCCAAACACAAGCCGATCGCCTCGTCGTCTGCCATCCCTTCGGTCTCAGGAGAGGTATGTTAACTTCCTTCAGCTTATTCTCCCCTGTTGGACGCATACTGACGTATTTTCGGGCTGCCAGGGTTATAACATTTCAGGCTTGCTGACATTTGATCCTGACTCGATCGATCCAACTCCCTTTGTCGCCACCGATGAACCACCAGCCAGGGCTGTCCTACCTCAATTCCAACGACTTAGAGCCTTACTGTCTTCCCCAATCGAGGAGTTGATCGAGGGTTCTGAAGAAGTAAAGGGCGTTCTTGCTGAAATCAAGGACCAACTCCCAGTAGCATTGCAGGTGAAGCTTTGGCCCGTCGTAACTCTGTCCTTCTACGGGTCCAGGGTGAAGCTAGCTCGTGAAAGGATCAACCTGCGCCGTGCCCAACTTCCGCTGAAGGCCAACATTGCCGACAGATGTCAGCAGCTCAATGAGAAGAAAGCGTCCTTTGATGCCAAAATTGACACTTCTGCCAGCACTGCTGAGCTAGCATGTTTGAAAAGGGAGCTGGAAGATCTTGAAGAAAAGGTCTGGGCGACGAAACAGCTCATTCGCGACAAGGAAGCATCCATCGCCCGCTCCCAAGATGAAGCAGAAGGCCTCAGAGCTCAACTGAAGACTGACCTGGCAGAGATACGCACCCTGAACCAACAGCTAGTGACGGGCAAGGACGAAGATGACGAAGCCGAGATCGCCGAGGTGGACCGTGTCCGTGCTGACGCCCTCCACGCCTTCGAGGCATTTCTTCAGTAGTTTGTTTACATAAACTGGCATTGGGTTGTACCAGTTTTGAACCTCTAAAGTCGATGACCAAGCATCGGCTGTATACTTCTATTGGCCGATTTCATGCATCGGCCCCCATATCTCACTGCCCATCATCCCACATACTTGGGAAATATTTCTTGAGATGTTGACCGTTGACAGCTACTGGGAATTTCACGCCGTCCAGTTCTTCCAGCATGTACGCGTTCCCTCTTAAAACCTGATCGATCCTGTATGGCCCGTGCCAATTTGGAGACCATTTACCATATGCTGCATCCTTGGTCCCTAATGGCAACACCGCTTCCCATACCAGATCGCCAACGTGGAACTCCTTAGGTCTCACCTTTTTGTTGTATGCACGAGCTACTTTGGCCTTGTTCTCTTTGATTTTCTCAAGCGACCACAGCCTAAGATCAGTCAAATCTTCAACACTGTCACTCATCAAAGCTGCGTATTCTTCAGCCGTTAGATCATTCTGAAAAGTGACGCGTCTCGATCCAGCCATAATTTCCCAAGGCAATACGGCTTCTTGTCCATAGACAAGATGGTACGGCGAGGTTTTTATCGCTCCATGACATGACATGCGGTAAGCCCATAAAGCCTCTGACAAAACCTCATGCCAACGCCTAGGGTGCTCATCGATTTTCCTCTTGATCAGCTTGATAAGGCTCTGGTTGGACGCTTCAGCTTGCCCATTTGCTTGAGCATAGTACGGAGATGATCGAATCAGCTTAATCCCTGTGTCCTCACAGAACTTTCTGAACTCGTGGGAAGTGAAAACCGAACCTCCATCGGTCGTGATAGTCTGGGGAATCCCAAACCTATGAATGACGTGCTCTTTCACAAAATCGACAACATCCTTTGAACTTACTGACTTCATAGGGACGGCTTCCACCCACTTGGTGAAATAATCCGTGATGGCCAAGATCCACATGTGGCCCTTGCTTGACGGAGGATTGATCTTGCCGATCATATCCATGCCCCAACCTCGGAATGGCCAAGGCTTGATGATGGGATTCATTGCTGACGCGGGTACCATCTGGATTTTTCCAAATCTCTGACATGCTTGACATCCTTTGTAGTACTTAAAACAGTCCTCGAGCATGGTAGGCCAATAAAACCCTGATCGCCTGATCAACCACTTCATTTTATGAGCCGATTGGTGAGTTCCACAGGCGCCTTCGTGTACCTCGTGTAGGAGCCGATTGGCCTCGGCTGTTTCCAGACATTTGAGCAATAACCCCTCAAGAGTCCTGTAAAACATGTCGTCCCCAATGAGCACATACTTCATGGCCTTGTATCTTATCCGTTTAGGTGCCCCCCGAGCCGAATCCTTCAAGTAATTGAAGATATCGGCTCTCCAGTCGTCTGCGTCCAGGAATTGCACCTGAACATCGGCTCCCTCTGCTACATCCTTGTAGCCTGAAGCCATTTGTGCAAGATCGTTGGCTTCGGTATTCTGCGATCACGGGATCCAGGTGAAGTATATGTATCGGAATTGTGCCATAAGCTCACGGCATTGCATCCATAATGGGAAGAGCGACTCACTCTCACACTTATATTCCTCTGTGAGTTGAGAAATAACCAGCTTGGAGTCTCCAAAAATTTCCACTGCTTCCGCTCCAGCTTCGATGAGCAGCTCCATTCCTTTGCGTATCGCCTCATACTCAGCAACATTGTTGGTGCGAGGGGCAGATAACCTGATAGAGAAGGAAAATGTTGCCCCCTGGGGTGACACGAGGAGCATGCCAATGCCGCACCCATCGTCACAAACTGACCCGTCGAAGAACATAGCCCAGGCTCGTATAGACAGTGCTGCTATATTGGTGTTGATCCTTTCAGCGATAAGGTCGGCCAATGCCTGCCCCTTAACTGCTTTAGCGGGTTGATACCGGATGTCAAACTCCGATAATGCAAACATCCATTTACCTAGTCGGCCTTTCAACATAGGAGCCGACAGCATGTGTTTTATGACGTCTGATTTGCAGATGATGACGATTTCTGCTGATAGCAAAATGTGGCGTAGCTTGGTGCAGGTGAAAAACGGGCAGAGGCACAACTTGTCGATCTCAGAGTACCTTGTCTCTGCATCCAGCATCCTCCTGCTGATGTAAAATACCACTCGCTCTAGCCCGTCATAAACTTGCACCACCACTGAGGCGATGGACGTGTCCGCTACTGACAAGTAAATATAGAACGGCCTGTCTGGCTGGGGCGGGACTAAAACCGGCGGCTTCGTTAAATATTCTTTGATTTCGTCGAAGGCCCGTTGCTGTTCTGTTCCCCAGCGGAACTCCTCGTCAGATTTAATCTTTACCAGTCCCATGAACGGCTCTATCCTTCCTGACAGATTGGAGATGAACCTTCTGACGAAGTTGATCTTGCCGATGAGAGACTATAGCTCTTTCTTCGTGGTAGGTGGCTTCATTGTTCGCACGGCCTCTTGACTTTTTAGGCCGATCTCAATCCCGCGTTCGTGGACCAAGAAACCCAAGAACTGACCGGCCGTTACCCCGAAGGCGCACTTCTTTGGATTCATCCGTAGTCCGAATTTTCTCGTTTGGTCCAGTACGCGTTGCAGATCGCCCAAGTGTCCTTCTACTGAGGCAGACTTGACCACTACGTCATCGATATAAATTTCCACCAGTTTGACGATCAGATCATGGAAAATGTAGTTCATGGCTCTTTGGTACGTGTCACCGGCATTTTTTAGTCCAAACGTCATGACAACGTATTCAAACAACCCCACCAAGCCTGGTACTCTGAACGCAGTCTTGTGTATGTCTTCTGGAGCCATAAAAATTTGGTTGTAACCGGCATTTCCATCCATAAAGCTCAAGATCTTATGGCCAGTCGCTGCGTTGATTAACGTTTCTGCCACCGGCATTGGATACTCATCCTTTGGGGTAGCTCTATTGAGGTCCCGAAAATCTATGGCGACACGCCAACGGCCATCCTATTTCTCCACAGGTACGATACTAGAAATCCATTCAGCATACCTGCATGGCCTGATTAAATCGGCTGCCAACATTTTCTCGACCTCCTTCTTGACTTCTTCCAGAATTTCGGCCTTCATCTGTCGTGCCCGCTGCTGGAATGGCCGAAATCCTTTTTTAAGTGGGAGTCGATGCTCAATGATGCTCCTGTCTAACCCGGGCATCTCTGTATAGTCCCAGGCGAAGCACTCTGGATATTGTTTTAACAGGGCTATCATCGGACCCCGCAGACTCGGATCCAACCTTTTGCTGATAAAAGTTGGTCGTGGCTTATCCCCAGGACCAATGTCGATTTCTTATAGTTCATCAGCAGATGTAAACCCATACCCTAGCTTTCCGTCACCTGTCAAATCGATGCTAAGCACAGGGCAGACAGTAGGTGAGGTTAACAAAAATAATTTGGGCCGATTGCCTGAATCGGCCCCCTTTTTTATTGCATTGGTCAAGGATGGTTTACACCTTACGATTTTAATATGGCTGGGAATCTCCCTGCTACAACTGCACGATCTGCTCGTCGTAAGATTGCTGCTTTTTGTTTTTTGTGGCCGATCGCAGGGATCGGCCGTACCACACACCGTCGTGGACTTTGCTACTCTGTCAGGCCGGTGGATAAGACCAGCCTCACCCCGTTTTTTGTAGCCTCGATGCGTTCACAGCCGTCTAGACTGATTCCAGAGATTGGCTCTTGGTCTTCTGCTTCCCAGACGTTCATGCCAGCAATGGAGACCTCGACAGAATCGTCTGCGTGAATGACTTCTACCTCATCTCCATCCCACTGTATCAGGCACTGGTGCATCATGGATGGGATGCAGCAGTTAGCATGAATCCAATCTCTCCCTAACAGGACAGCGTAGGTGCTTTTGCTGTCCACGACGAAGAATGACGTAGGGATGGTTTTTCTGCCCACGGTCAGGTCCACGTTCAGTACACCTCGTATTTCTGAAGTCTGGCCGTTGAAGTCGCTCAAAGTGACGTTGGTTTTGATCAGATCTGCAGTGGAGCGTCCCAGACGCCGTAGCATGGAGTATGGCATTATGTTGACTGCCGCTCCGGTGTCTACCAACATCTTGCTAACAGGTTGCCCATTGATGTACCCTCGTAGATACAGGGCTTTCAGATGTTTGTAACCCTTCTCACGTGGCTTCTCAAAGATAACTGGCCGTGGGCCGCAGTCGAACTGTGCCACTGGTAGCTCGTTGGTTCTTGGCGCGCAGAACTCTGACGGGAGTATGAATACCATGTTTATGCCAGCCGATGTCTTTGCATCGGCTTTTACCGGTTTGGGGCGCCACTCTTTCTTTTTCGGGTGATCTTCCGTTTCCAAGGTCCGCCTAACTTTAACGGCCAAATCGGGCCGTGCTTTCTTTAGAGCGTGGAGGTACTGTGCTTCGGCTTCCTCCAAATTACGCAGCCGCTGCACTCTACGCTTCTGGGTGTGCCTGAGTCCGTCGGGACACCACCTTGGACGGTGATACCTGTCTTTCTCTTCGTCACCCACTGGCTCCTTGAGACCTTGTGCTCGGGACGCTCCCCTGCGTCTGCTCTGTGGTGGGAGAGGCCCTAGGCGCTTGAACACTGACACTGGCTCTGTGTCCTCCTGCTGCTGTCCGCATTCCGGGAAGTTATCGATCGTAGGCAATCGGCTCATTCCCGCGTCCCAGCAATACTTGAAGAACGGGCAATCCCAATGTTTGTCTGCGCCTTCATCTTCTCCGTCGCGCCGGCGACGTTGGTCATACTGCCGCTCATACTTGTTAAGGAGATGCGTGGAATGTGGTTTCTGATATCGCACACTTTTTACTTGTTCCTCAGTTAAGTACCGCCTGTCGTCGTAGCTGGGTCGGTCGCGTGGACCAGCCTCATCTCTTACCCTGCGATAGCGACCGCCTCCCGCCTTGTACGTCGCATGGTGGTACCCTGGTCCTGCCATGTTGACATCGAACGAGAAAAATGCAACTGGCGCCTCGTGGAGTGGCTATGTTCTACCATGTTGACGCCGGGGAATGGGTTGGTGTCTACTTTCATGGCGAATTGTCCTAGGATGAGACGGCCCTGCTCTATCGCCGCTTGGATCTGGCGGCGTAGCTCTTTGCAGTCATTGGTGGTGTGGGTGAACGAGTGATGCCACTTGCAGTATGGTCTTCCGTTCATCTCTTGAGCCGTAGGGATCTTGTGGCCTTCGGGTACCTTCAGCTGCTTTTCTTTCAGCAGTAAATCGAATATTTGCTCAGCTTTGGTCACATCGAAGTCGAACCCTTTTGCAGGCCCTTGCTGTTTCACCCATTTGCAGGATACGGGATCTGCGCCCCGAGCCCATTCAGCCACGGCCACCTCCTGGTCTTGCGTTGGGTCTTCTTCTTCTGTATCGACCAGGCCTATCGGACGTTTGAACTTGTCCTGATACAACTCAGGGTGGCGCTGCTCATACATCGTCAGCTTCTGGGCCATGTGCGCCAACGAGTTATACTCTACTTGGAAAGCCATATCTTTGATGGGCGCTGCGAGACCCAACGCTGCCAGCTCGACTGCTTCCTTCTCAGTCAAACGAGCTGAGTAGCATCGGTTCTTGACAGTCCTGAAGCGTTGGATGTACTCGGCTACTGTTTCTCCTCGCTTTTGCCGCACCTGTGTCAGGTCTGCAATACCGGCCTCGGTAGCTTCTGAATGGTACTGAATGTGGAACTGCTCTTCCAGTTGCTTCCAGGTCTGGATCGAATCAGGTGGCAGTGAGGTGTACCACCCAAAAGCTGGTCCTGTCAAAGATTGCGCAAAGAACCTTACGCGTAACTGATCTGATGCTGATATCATGCCTAACTGTGCTAGGTATCGACTCACGTGCTCGATCGAGCTTGACCCTTCTGACCCGCTAAATCTCGAAAACTTAGGGAGCCGATACTTGGGCGGCAGCGGGATCAGGTCAAACTCGTTGGGGTACGGCTTTGAATAGCCGATTGTCCTTCTCTTCGGCACGAAGCCGAACTGGTCTCTCAGGATGGTACGGATTTGTTCCGTTGTTTGGGCTGCAGGGGCTAGATTCTCATGGCTCGTTCCAGTGGCATACTTGGCTAGCCACGCCTGTTTATCGGCGTCCATCCCAGAGATTCCTGCTCCGGGAACACTTGCTCCCGGAGCCCCTACCCCAGCAATCCCTGCTGTGGCAATCTGGTTTGTGCGCGTCAAACTGTTGGAGTCTGGCACGTAGGTGCACACGTATCCATGTGGGATTTCTTTAGGTGGTTCACACAGGAATTGGCAATCGCCAGGGTCGCCTCCAACCTTGTAGACGACGTACGCCGGTGCCCCTGGTGGCTCTGGAGCTGCAAGTGTGAATGGCAGCGGTGGCCTAGCCTGGAGCGGTCTTTCTCCCTGGTGAGTTCCTAGAGTGGGCCCCGACGGAGAGTACTGATGTTTCATGATCTCCTGAACCACGCGAACTGCTACCCGCTCGAAAGCGTTTACCAAGCTCTCAGAATGGCGGTGAAGAGAATGAGCCACCATGTAGTTGACTTCCTGGCGCAGAGCTCTGGTGCGGTCCTCTGAAGGAACAGACAGATCTACCTCATCAAGAGCACCCTTGGGTGAGAACCCTTTCCACCTGATCCCATGCTTACGAGTCCTCTCAAAAGAGCCGATGAGATCGGCTTCGAAGAGAGCTTTGACGTCATCATACTTCGCCTTGTGCTCCTCAGGCAGCTCATCGTACGTGACCGGTCCGTTGTCCATCGCAGCGTCGGACGTTGATGCAGACGTTGTCCCACCGGGCGTGCCAGAATGTGTTGCCTACCAAAACCCACCGGCGAGCAGCGACAGGCAACACGAAGAGCCGGGAGGCTCCCAGAACTGCTGGTGGGCCCTGGTCCCTCGGGCAACGGCCTGCAAAGCTCCGGCACGCGTCCTGGCTTGGTTCGAGGGCGTGCCACCTGACCTATACCTGATCAGGAAGGTGAAAGATTGCTTCGATTGGTTTCCTGCATGGCAAACAAACATATGTAAAATTCGAGCCGTAACCGGCTCCCAGGTTTCCCTGTGAATCGGCTCCTAGAGCCGATTATCCCATGGTTCTGCATTAGATCTATTGTAACATGGGGTTTTTGCTTCATCAATACAAGCTAAATCGATCTACGACAGTTTAACGTTTTCACTACATGACTGGAACATCCTACACGTAATTGAGCCTGGTAGATACAAAAGATAATAGAAAATTAATCCTAGAGAAGGCCTAAAAACCAACGTAATCGTCAATTCCCGGAACACCCCCTCCTGGATTGATAAACCATATCTTACATACTACTGGATCGTTCAACCCGTTTGCAAGGCCTGATCATGTGGATATTAAACTAAACCTTGGAGAACAAGGCACAACTATAACAGATCAAATCGACTTAAATAAAGATCAAGCAAGATGCCACCCTCACACCCGGGAAAAGGTGCAAAGGCGGCGATATAACTATAGGCAGCATAACTTAAACAATCGTAGCGAAAAGTACTGATGCTAACCCAAACAAATCTATGATAATGGTGTTACTCGCCATCAACAAGGCTTCAGTACGAGTAACACCAGATAACGCATAAGTAGATACTGCCTAGATCGCAAGATGCGATCTAGGCAGCATGGCACTTACCCGAGAAAAACCCTAGAAACAAGGGGTGGCGATGCGCCGAGATTGTGTTTGTTGTGAACGTGATTGTCCTCTTTTTCTCGATAACCTTAGGTACATATTTATAGTCCGGAGACTTTCTGTCTTTGGAATAACTCTACAACTCTATCTCTTACCTAACTCTAAACGGAACCTATTACAATATAAAGATACACGGGCAATTTAGCCCAAACCAACACGCGAGGCCGATTCAACAACACGTTGTATATACATATCTTCTAAGCCCATCTTGATCACGGCCCAACTCCTCCTTTGGCCAAAATATGGCGATAACAGGTTCTCAACAAGCAAGACGGTCTCTAGGGACAAAGCCTTGGAGACGACTAACTTGCCATAACCAAGTACCTTTCCTTTTGAGTTATCACCAAAAGTGATGCTTGACATTGAGTTGACATCGTGAATGAATTGGTCAAGCCCACTTCTACCTTTGGTCATATGATTGGTGCATCCACTATCAAACACCCATTTTGATCCACTCGGAGGCATAGCCCTACAAAATCAATTTTTTGATTTAGGAACCCATTGAGTAATGGGTCCCTTAGCATTAGCAACAAGATCCTTTGGTAACCAAATTGAGTACCACCTATAAGCATAAACATTGCAAGGACCAACATATTTGGCATATACATCTCCTTGAGTGCTCTTACATAGCACATAGGGTCTTTCCCGCATACTTATGATTAGGATTGCCCCTCATGGCTCCCCCATTCACAACATTCCTTTTGACTTGGTCAACCACCTTGTCACCTTCTTTTACAAAGGTTATATTCTTTGGTGGAACGACATTGCTCTTGTTGTTCTTTGCATCAAAACCGACACCTTGCTTGGAAACCCTCATCTTTTGACGGGATAAAATCTCATCTAGGATCTTTCCCTTGGAGGTAGGTGCACGACGCTCTTTCTCAAGTTGCTCTTTCAACTTCTTATTTTCCTCAATGAGGAGAGTTTGATCAAAGGTAGGGTTAGAGGGACAAGAATCATTCTCAACAATAATTGGATCCTTCAATGTACCAAGAGCCTTCTGATAGGTCACCCGAAGTTGGTCATGGTTCTCTCCAAGTTTTATGATCTCACACTTGACAAACAAACTAGCCTTTTCAAGTTTATCAAGGTCCTTGGTAAGAGAAGCATGAGCAACCTCAAGCTCTTTCTTTGAGGCATCAAGATCTTGGGACAAAGATTTAGCCATATCAATAGTGTCCATGTCTTTTGCTTTATCAAGTTCAAAAAATTCAATTTGTAGTTTAAGAAATGAATTGGTATTCTTTTCCTCACAAAGCTCTTGCTCAAGAAGATTGAATATTTGTTTCTCATCATCAATATGAGATTCCAAGCTATCAATGGCCTCATCACGTGAGCTAACAAGTTCCATTAATTGCTTGACTCTAGCATGAGCAATGGGAGGAAGATACTTCATGATAGCATACATTTCTTTTATATATTCTTCACCAAATTCATCACTATCATTATCATTATCATTATCATGGTTACTCTCAAGATCATCCAAGACGCTAGATAGAGATGGAGGAGAGGATATTACTTTGGAGCTCCTTTCCATGAGACAAGTGGCGGCGACCTTGGGAGTAGGAGAGTCATCGGTGTAGTCCTTGGTGTAGTCGTAGGTGAAGAGAGACTCGGGTTCGGCGAAGGCCAAACTGGCCACTCCAACAACCTTCTCTTCATCCTCTTCCTCCTTGTCGGATATGTATTCTTGACCTAGGAAGCCTTTGCCATCACGCCTATTGTTCCTCTTGTATCTTTCGTTGATGGGGTTGGGCTTCAATCTTGGTTTGGCACCCTCTTCATACTTAGGTTTGTCAAGCCTCTTCTCATATGGACATTTATCGGCAAAGTGGCTCGACTCATCACAATTGTAGCATGTCCTTTTCTTCTCACTTGATTCCATTGAACTTATCCTTCTTCGGAACTTCATGTTCTTGGTGAAGAGGGCAAGTTGAGAGAGCATAGCATCAACTCCATCAACATCGCTTTCTTCATCACTTGCAACATCTTCTTGCACATGCTTGGCCTTTAGTGATAGAGAGTGGGAGGACCCAATAGCACGGTTGATCTCCTTGATCTTTTGTCCTTCATCTGCCAAGTTATCCGTGGCAACAAGATAAGAGACTAGATCATCGGGAGTGAGCTGATTAGATCTATCAAGGAGTTGTAAGTTCAAGGCAAGCTTCTTATCGGTTACCGCGATCATAGAGACAATCTTGGACTTGATGAGCTTATCATTCAATGAACCCATCATCATACTTATCACACCCTAGACCACCAATCTTCACGCGAAGGGCAACAAGTCTCTTGTATGCTTCTGCGATGGTCTCACCATCATGGTTCATGAACATGTTCATCTCTGACTTGGCAGCTTCATACTTGGACTTTTGGATAAGAGACATTCCCTCATGAATAATGACAATCCTATCCCAAAAATCCTTTGCAGTGGGGATGTCACTGACTTGATCATGGAGAGTGCGGTGAATGACACTCCTTATCTTGTCACAAGCCATTCCATTTAGTTGACGGTCATAGTACTCTCCTGGGGTGAGGTTGTTGGGATCTTGTGGGTGGAAACTGGTGCACACGATCTCCTAAAGATCAACACTACAGCTGTGAAGATGAGATTCAATAGAAGCTTTCCAATGAGAGAAATGAGTTCCATCATAATGAGGTGCGGGACCCGAACCATTAATGTGAGGCATGATGTTCTTTTGTTTAGGATAAACATAAGGAAATTGATTTGGGGCACGGTGGTTTTTGACGAGCCGCTCTCATGAGCGGACTTGGCATCCTTATCCTTCTCGATGTCCATTGGTCTCCCTTGAGGTACTACTAATGGGTTACCAAGAAAGGCCCCATCGCCAATGGCCTTAAGTTGTCCTAGGTAACTCATTCGAATAAGGAGACCGGAATCGGCCTTGGACTTTTCAAAGGCACCTTTGGATAAGATTTCGCGAAGCTCCTTGACCGAATAAGTCTTTTCCTCCTCATCATCAAAGAAAACCATCTTTACTCTTAGGCGGTAAAGCCCATAAAAGAGCCCTTGGCTCTGATACCAACTGCAAGTGTGAGATGGTTAACCTAGAGGGGTGAATAGGTTTCCACAAAATTCTTTATAATCTTTTGCAAGTTTTAGGCTTTGCAGAATATAAGTGAGCCTAAATGCAAACTAGGTGAGGCAACCTAGATGATGAAACAAGATACTTCAAGCTTGAAGGCTATCATAAGGTAAACAACACAAGTAAGAGACCGGTTAAGGAATAACCAAAGAACACGAAGACGAAGATGTATTACCGTGTTCACCACCTTTGGGAAGGGGGTACGTCACATTGGAGAGGTGTGAGGTTCCACAAAGGATTCCTCACGCGCCACAAAGGCTCACCTTCTTCTCTGAGCCTATCCCACGAAGGAATAGCTCACTTACTCGTGGTAGACTTTAAGGTAGTCTCCAAACCCTCACAAACTTTCCACGGAGCAAATCAGAAGCTGAATGCCTCCGGGTGACCCTAGCCACCTAGGGTTTCCCACAAACCCAAGAGTAACAAGCTAACTCAATGAACTCAAGGGGTAATGAACTTTGGCTTGGTGGAAACATAGATCGGGACCTCCTCCTACTTTCTACCAAAGGGATTTGGATTTGGTTGGGTAGAATGGGAGATCCTCAATCTTTTGTGTTTCAACAATGGGGAGAGAGAGAGTTTCAAGAAATGAATGTTAGCTGAAATTCCTAACCTCTCAGTGGAGAAGAAAGGGGTATATATAGTATGGGGAGAAAATGAGCCGTTTGGGGGTTCCTGCGACAGAACTGGCGATAAGTCTGGTCGGACCGAGTTGTACACCGGGAATTCCAGCGACATCTCTGGCAGACTGGGCTCCACGCCGGAAATTTCGGCGATGACCGGAATTCTCGGCGAGCAACCGAAACGCTTGCAGTAAGCCATTTCGGTGCTCACCAAGAATTTCCGGTGGCGACCGGAAATTCCGGCGACAGCACCGGCAGTGCCAGCACTTCTGCCGATTTCGCAGTAACCCACTTGGGCTCATTTTCCATGGATATTTTTCTCTCCTCGAAAGGTGTGTGGCTGTGGATTATGAGAAGAATATTTGGTGTAGAACAACCCCAAAGAGTGCATCGATATCACCCCTCTTAATAGTGTGGTGTTTCCTATTTCACTCAAGAGTAAATAAGAGATAATAAAAATAAAACCACCGGCTCTTCATATATAAACGAATGGTGGGGTCACACATCACCTTTCACCAATAACTGCGGACTATCACCTATAGAGAATCTAGTAGAAACATTAGTCCGCTCTCTAGCTTCAATGTCATAGTTAACCAAAACACTATATAAGGGTTATTTTCCCTTTCAATATGGCCTTTCTTCTTGTTCTTTCGATCTCCATCTTCAAGCATGAACATGGTCTCCATCATCACCGGCATGGCATCAAGGTCAATGGCACCGCTTCATGGTTTTCTTCCACCAGCATCAACTATTACAACTACTTTGAATAATAGACACGCAGGTCTTAATGAAATTAAAAACAACCATAAGGCTCCTGCCGGTTGCCGACTTACAGTAAGGATCATTGCATACATCATATATAATCACAATCATGGCCATATCACATCACAGCACACCCCTAAAAAACAAAGTTAGACACCTCTCTTTTTCTTTGCATGTTTTACGTGGTTTGGGGCTTTCGAATAAGAACCGTTCTAACTTATGAATCAAGAACCACAATGTTGATACTAGTATTGTCAAGTGCATGTTGCAAATTGAATCTCCACTATCTTGGGAGAGACAGACACCCGCAAATACACTTATGCAATACAAGTTGCATGTTGACCATGGAGCAAGTCTCATGAACGATGTCATGTAAGGTTAGCCCGGGCCACTTCATCCCACCATCCCGCAAGATGCAAGGTACACAGGAAGCAATCGACAACAAAAGCATCAACGCCCACAATGACCATTGTGTTCTACTCGTGCAACAGATCTACATATAGACACGGCTCTGATACCACTATAGGGGTTCGTAACATGGAAAACAAAAAATCTATCGCATGAACACACACAAGCCAGGATCTATCTACTAGATTGTAGCAACGAGTCGATAGAGTACTAACCCTCGAAGATTCCAAAGCGGTTAACGAGATCAGATTCTCGTGGGTGATGTAGTCGTTCACTTCCCGATCTCAAGATCGCGTAGACGATCCTTCCGGCGCCGCATTCCGGCAGCGCTTCCGTAGTCCCTCACACGTACGGTACTCGATGAAGACCTTCCTCTCCCTTGTTCCAACAGGCAGCAGAGGTTGTAGCTCTCTCCTCGCGATTCCGGCAGCACGACGGTGTGGTGTCGGAAGTAGAGGGGAGATCCCGCAGGGCTTCGCCTAAGCCAGAGCGGGTATGGTGGAGTAGAGGGAGCCCCGACGATCTAGGGTTTAGAGGGCCGAGGTTTAGAGGTGGTTGGAAAATAGGGTTTAGCTAGTAGGCAACTATTTATAGGAGGATGTAGATCGGCCGCAACTAGAGAGGGGGGCGGCAACCAACCTAGGGTTTCTAGTGTGGTTCAAGGGGGCACCCCCTCCCCTCTATTTATGAGAGGTAGGGGCGGTTTGGGGGGAGGAGAGTCCTCCCCCAACTCCACTTCTAGGCTGGAGCAACTGAGAGGGAGGATTCCTCCCTTAGGTAGGTTTCCTTCTCTCCCTCCACTTGGAAACCAATGTTCCAGTTTGACTTTTTCAAACTGGATTTTTGACTTTCAAACTAGAGTTTGATTTCTATCTTGAAAGTGTCTAGTCAAGTGACTTAGGACATGATGAAACTATTCCACTTTGTCATGACACATCCATGTACCGTTACCCTCCAGTTTGGTGGACCTTCTAGACCCTTCTAGAACATTTAGGTGAAAACACCGGAACCATTCCCAACTCCGTAATTGGAATTTCCTTATATGAATCTTATTCTCTGTACCATTTCGGATATCCTCGTGATATCCCGGATCCCATACGAGACTCCGAACAACATTCGGTCTCTTTACTCACTTTCCATATCTACTAAAAAACATCGAATCCTTAAGTGTGTCTCCCTACGGTTCGTGAATTATGCAGACATGACCGAGACTCTTCTCCGATTAATAACCGATAGAGGAATCTAGAAATTTATATGGCTCCCACATGTTTCTATGATTACTTCATGATCGAATGAAGCATTTACATACGATACCAATTTCCCTTTGTGTCACGATAATTTACTTATCCGAGGTATGATCGTCGGTATCTCTGCATACCTAGTTCAACCTCGTTACTGATAAGTGCTCTTTACTCGTTCCTGTGATATGTGATCCCTTGTGAGCTAGTCACATGCTTGCAAGCTAATTGGATGACATTCCACCCAGAGTATATCTATCCGTCATATGGATGGAAAAATCCCACTCTTGATCCATGTGCTTCAACACATACTTTACGAACACTCAATGCCACCTTTATAACCACACGGTTACGAAGTGGTGTTTGATGTCATCAAAGCATCCATCTGGTGATGGTGATTAACATGATCTCATGGTAGAAGCATTTAGGTTACTATGTATCTGGAAGCTTATAGCAAGTGAACTATTTTAAATGAATTGATCTTATGCTACGCTTAACTATATGAGTATGTACATCACATCATTCTCCTAATGATATGACCTTGTTGTTAATAACATCTCAATGTTCATGATTATGAAACCATGATCATATATTAACCAACACGCTAGTTTAACAAGAGGCTTTACTAGGGACTCTTTTATGTTTACAAACCACACAAGTATTAATGTTTCCGGTTAATATAATTATAGCATGGGATGTAAACATTTATCATAAGCATGAAGATATGATAATAACCACTTTATTATTTCCTCTTGGGCATATCTCCAACGGTAATCTCCACCTTCTTTGTATGTGTAGCCCTTAGCTACAAGCCGCGCCTTGTACTTATCAATAGTACCATCAGGCCTTAGCTTCTTCTTTAACACCCACTTACAACCCACAGGTTTACAACCATAGGGACGTTCTAATAATTCCCAGGTTCCATTAGAAAGAATCGAGTCCATCTCATTCTGGACAGCTTCTTTCCAATCATCTACATCAAGAGATGCATATGCCTCATCAATGGATATGGGAGTATCATCCACAAGGTACACGATGAAATCATTACCAAAGGATTTTGCAATCCTCTGTCTCTTACTCCTCGTGAGAGGTTCATCGTCATCCTTCTCAAGGACTTTCTCATGTTGTTATTCAAAATTGTCAGTAGATGCAAAAGATTCAGGAAGTATTTCAGAAGAAATTCTACCAATACTATGCATTTCTTTCATAGGAAATATATTCTCAAAGAATGTTGCATCACGAGATTCCATTATAGTATCAACATGCATATCAGGTACCTCAGATTTAACCACTAAAATTTATAGCCTACACTTCATGGAGCATATCTTAGAAAGACACAATCCACTGTCTTAGGTCCCAGCTTGCGTTTCTTGGGAATAGGTATGTTGACCTTCGCCAAACACCCCCAAGTGAGCAAATATGAAAGTGATGGTTTTATCCTAGCCCACTCCTCATAAGGGGTCTTTTCATTATTCTTGTTAGGAACTCTATTCAGGACATTAAATGAAGTCAAAAAATCCTCCCCAACCATGCCTTTGATAAACTAGCAGTGGCTAACATGGAATTCACCAAGTCAGTCAGCGTGCGGTTTTTCCTATCGGCAACCCCTTTTGATTGGGGAGAGTAGGGAGGTGTCCTCTCATGAATAATTCCGCGTTCCTCACAAAATTCATCAAATATTTTGGGAAAATACTCACCACCATGATCCGACCTAAGACGCTTGATCTTTCTCTCTAGTTGATTTTCAACTTCGGCCTTATAAATTTTAAAGTAGTCTAAATCCTCATATTTAGTGTGCAAAAAGTAAACATATCAGAATTTAGTAGCATCATCTATCAACGTCATGAAATATCTCTTTCCACCTTTTGTCAACACACCATTCATCTCGCATAGATCAAAATGTACGAGTTCTAGAGGTGCTAAGTTTCTATCCTCGGCAGACTTGTGAGGCTTTTGAGGTTGTTTTGATTGCACACAACTATGGCACTTAGAACCTTTGGAAATAGTGAAATTCAGAATTAAACTCATACTGGACATCCGAGACATCAAACCAAAATTAATGTGACATAAACGATAATGCCAAACATTGGTATCATCATTAACACCACCACAAATATGATTTATGGATTTATTACAAAACTCTGAAAGTGAAAACGGGACAAGCCTCCGAACTCATAAACTTTACCAATAAATTGTCCATGTTCGAAAGAATGACTTTATTGTACTATAACATAGCCTTAAACCCATCTCTGCAGAAGGGAACCACTAACGAGATTCTTGTTTATAGTAGGGACATTTTGCACGTTCCTTGATACGTCGTAAATGTATCTATAATTTTTTATGCTCCATGGTTGTTTTATATCAACTTTGTTATGTTTTGTCTACACTTTGAGGTATTTTTATACATTTTCTGGAACTAACCTATTAACAAGATGTCGCAGTGCTAGTTGCCTATTTTCTACTATTTTTGGTTTCACAAAAGCTAGTAAGGAAATATTTTCAGAATTGGACGGGACAAAAGCCAAAGTCAATATTTTACCAGAAGGAACACGAAGTCCAGAGGGGAGACGAAGTGGGTCCACGAGGCGTCCACACCCTAGGGTGGCGCGGCCAGGGGGCGCGCTAGCCTTAGGTGTGCCCCCCTCAGGCGCCCACCGACCTTTCCCCTTCGCCTATAAAGTCACCCCGATGCAGAAACCCTAAGTACCCGATCAGATTTCCACGAAACAGTCTATAGTCGCCGCCATATCCATCCCTAGATCGGGGGGATCCGAAGCTCTTCCTGACACCATACCAGAGGGGACAGATCATCCCGGAGGCCTTCTTCATCACCATGCCAGCCTCTAGAGTGATGCGTGTGTAGTTCACCCTTGGACTATGGGTCCACAGCAATAGCTAGATGGTTGTTTCTACTCCTTTGTGCTATCATTTTTAGATCTTGTGAGCTCCGTTCATGATCACGATCATCTATTTGTAATCATACAGGTGTTTGCGGGGATCCGATGGATATTGAGATGCTATGTCAGATTGATTATTGATTCTGTCATGTCTATGTTATTTGTGATATTGCATGCTCTCCGTTGTTCGTAGATGCTTTGGCCTAATAGATGATTGCAACTCCAAGAGGGAGTATTTATGCTCGATAGTAGGTTCATGCCTCTAGTAATCTGGGGAAGTGACAGAAATCTCTAAGGTTGTAGATGTGATGTTGCTACTAGGGCCAAAACAATAATCCTTTGTCCATGGGGCAATTTTATTGTTTACTTTACACACATTGCTTAATGCAATTATCTGTTGCTTGCAACTTAACACTGGAAGGGGTTCAGATGATAACCTGAAGGTGGATAATTAGTCATAGATTACGGTCTATGTATTATATTGTAATGCCCAATCAAATCTCATAGGAGTCAAGATGTCTAGTATATGCATTGTTATGCTTTCTCAATTTGTCAATTGCCCTGCTGTAATTTGTTCACCCAACATGTTATTTATCTTGAGGAGAACACCTCTAGTGAATTGTGGACCCTGGTACATTCCTTTATCATTGATACATCATCTGTTGTTTACTATTTTACCGTTTACTTTCTGCAAGCAATCACTATCTTCAACACTATACCTTTAATCCTTTGTTTTCAGCAAACCGGTGAGACTGACAACCTCACTGTAAGTTGGGGCAAAGTTTTGAGTTTGTGTTGTGCAGGTTCCAAGTTGTTAGAAACACCTTGGAGTTGTTTCCTTACTCCTACTACTTCAATAACCTTGGTTTCATAATTGAGGGAAAACTTGCTGCTATGCTCATCATACCTAGTTCAATAACCTACTAGTTCCCCAACAAGGCTCTACAGTTACTAAGACACATCATTCCTCAACTGCACGATCTATCCGGAAATAAACTTTAGATCCACCATGCCAACACCACAAACTGAAGCATGTGACCCATTCCCCATTAGGACGGATGAATCCCGAGCGACCTGATAAGAAGTGAACATAGAGATGTCAGCGCACACATGAACATTAGAACCCGTATCAATCCACCAACATGCTGATTGAAATACTGAAAGAACAGTAAATAAATTACCATACCCATCAGTGTTGCTAGCGGTCATGACATTGACAGTCTTCCTACCTTCCCCTCTATGATATGCACGTACTAGACAGACCTTGGAAAAGTTGTCGAGCTCTCCACATGAATCACAACATCGCTCGGCCTTGTTCAGCTTCTTCTTCCTCTTGAAGGTTGTCGTCTTTTCAGGCTTGTTGAGAGAGGGCTTATACTTCCCTTTGTTATTGCCTAAGGTATTCTTATGCACCATGTTGGAGCTAGACTGACCCTCGCCTCCTCTCTCAGTAGTGTCCTTAGCCTGAGCCTTCTCAACATCAAGAGATGCTATCAGGTTTTCAACCGGTATCTCCTGTCTCTTGTGTTTGAGAGTTGTGGAAAATTTCCTCCATGAAGAAGGCAACTTTGCAATAATTCACCTAGTCACAAACTTGTCACGTAAGATACACTTGAGGATTTCAAGCTCCTTGGTGAAACATTGTATCCCATGAGCTTGTTCAACTACAGAATGGTTGTTGTAATCATGAAATTTCTCCATGATGTACAACTCACTGCCAACATCTTCTACACCTAACTTAGCGTTCAGTGCCTCCCAAAGCTCTTTTCCATCTTTGATGTGCATATACACATCAAACAACTTGTTATCAAGAACACTCAGAACGCATCCCACAAAGGCAAGATTGGTTTCCTTGACGTTGTTCTGAACCTCGTCAGATATAGTTCCTTTAGGTAAACCCTCACTAGACTCGAATACTTCCAGAGCTTGCTGATAGATGTGAGATTCTACACATTTTTGATGGTTTCTATCGATGATTTTCATTTAGATTTGATGGTTTTCTAGCTTTATCTAACGCTAATACATCGGTAGCGAAGAAAACTTGGTTTTTAATGTGTGTTTCAGGTTCTGAACATCAATATAGGGATTTAATAGAAAAAATAGAATATTCAGACGAAAACAAGCGAGTCCCTTTTTGGAAGCAATCGAGGAGAGGACATAGAAGATTTAACGAGCAACTATACGGGCCACCATCGTATAGTTCCCGCTGTATAGTTGCCATCTCCTTCGTCTTATTAAAAGGGACAAATTTCGTGAAGGGGCCAAGGTCGAAAACAGAACACATAAACCGTGATACCATCTAGAAGAGAGAAAGAAGAGATCCTGAGAAGAAGGGGGAGACGTTCTTCATCTCGCTCCATGATTTTCGATCTCCCAGCGACCACACCTCCATAGCCACTACTTGTAGTTGAGAGAGAGAGAGAGAGAGAGAGAGAGAGAGAGAGAGAGATCTCCACCTTACAAGATTAGGGTTTGAGATTGTTCTTCCTATCTTGAATTGTGTTGGATTTGTTTCTATTTCTCATTGTGGATCTCCACGGTAATTCAAGAAGAACTCTCTTTATTTAACTATATCGATGTTGCTTCCTTCTCTCATGTGTGAGTAAGTTCCCTGGGGCGTAGGAGATGTAGGTGATTGTTGAGATGTGATGTACCTATATAATTTCCATTAAGTTTGTGGTTGATATTAATTACTATATTATATGTGCTTGACTATCTATGGGATGCTTAATGCCTGTTGTCCAATTAAGGGCCCAGACAACTTGATGCTTTGTTCTACATAGATAGAATCTTGTTTGCTAGCAGACCGGCGACTCCCGAGTGACACAGGGATATCAATGGGAAACTAGTTTGAATTGAGGATAACAAGGAACCACCGAGCTTATTGTATTAGTCCGATCGAAGGAGCTTAATTGCTAAGCAACCTGAAGGATCTTAATTGTCTAGTGACTGACCATGGTTGTGGTAAATAGGCTAGTAGGATTATTGAATTTGGGATGAAATCTACCAAGAGGAGTTCCGGATAATTATGAGTTGCTCGCCTACACACATACTTATAATATTATAATTGTTACACTTATCACTCATTCACCGGCACATTCACTATCACCATGAACTGAAACTCCCCGCGCCTACTTAGTCATCTACACAAAACAACAAATAAATGCGTTATTTACTTTTTATGCCTTTTATTTCTGAAGTTTACATTTATTTTTATTTAAATACTTTCGTTTAATCCAAAATCTATTTCAATACTTACAGTCAATTCACTCGAAGACCTGTGACAAGTTCGGGTTTGATAGAGACTTCACCAATAAGCACTTACCTTTGGGCTCCCTGTGGGATCGATACTGAACTTCGAAATTAGCTACAAACGATCTGTGCACTTAAAGTCATCACTTCCATCCATAAAGTGGTCTTATACTGCCACCTCTTAAAATGAATTCCGGTAAACTTTTCCAGCTTCATAGCATTGGCCAAGCGTCCCATGTTTAATTCAGAAAATTGTCTATAATAAGGTTTTTGGATTCTTGTATTATTAGTAATAATTTCCACGATTAATTCCAGAATAGAAATCATGACAGTAACAACTACAATCACATGAACCTCTAATATACTAGATGTATTGATGAACATGAACAGTAGCAGAGTATACGTACTAACAACCATAGTAAAGCAACGGATCTAATGATGGTATACGTACCGATCGTTTGTCGATGAAGTCGCTGTTAGTGTAACCTGTCGAAGAAGTCGACGTGCAGTAGGTCCGTCTTGACGACCGGGAAGACGCGTCGTGATGACGAACTTGAACAGTCGCATAGAGCGCTTCCCAAAAACCTTATTCGCCCTCTCCCGTACAGATCACAAAGGCGAGTGGTTCCGGAGACCTGCTCTCCCGACTGTTGGTGCACGCCGCAAAGCGGGATGGAATAGATTACGGTGGCGGAGCAAGCAGAGAGGATGGCAAAACCCTAGATTGGTTTGGTGTTATGCGTTGTGGAAACCGCACATGCGTTTATATAGAGCGGCTCGGAAATCCCGTACAGGACACGGTGTGGACCAAGCCCACGTCGCGCACATTTGAGTCGGTTACAGATAGCCCAACCGCACACATTTTCCTGAGCAGCAAAATAAAACTTGACTCGTCGAGATTCCCGCAACACGCGGTGCGCGCGCGTCGTGACGAGATGAGAGGGCAAGCATGCGTGCGAGCGGCGGCGGCGTTGTCAGAGAAGCGCGCGTGTAGCTCTCTTATTGTCACACTTACAAAGTGGTGCAACACTCCACCTTATAAGGTGGTGCAACTCTCCTTCAACTTCCCATGCGGGACTCAACTTTAGCTCCCACTGCTCTTGCCACACACATGTGAGCTGCCACCAACTTGGGCCAAATTACATATGGGCTTCCACATACATGGGCTTTGAGATTTAGGGAAAATCTGAAATCACACATGAGTTTAATGATTTAGCCCATCATTTCTAACATATTTTAGAACTTTCGAGGGCTTGGGAGCCCTGAGACAGTTTAGGAGCTTCATGATTTAGTGAGGTTGGAAGGTCCCATAGTTGTTTTCTTGATTGAGACCAAGATATCGGCTGATCGATCACGGGGGGTAGCGAAGATTTGTGGCTACCATGGATGCTTCGCAGTGGATAGTGATGGACTGAGCGGTGCTTGGCCATCTTCCAGTCAAATGAAGTGGTTTTGTCCTTACAGACGAATTATGACTCTCATATAGATGTACATGTCCAGAATCTAGAGGGAGACAAAAGATTGTGGAGCTTTACGGGTTTCTACGGGAAGCCGTGGAGAAATCAACGGAAGGAAAGTTGGTACTTGCTAGAATGGTTGTACCATCAAAGTGACTTACCATGGATATGTGGAGGGGACTTTAATGAGATCATGGATAGTTCAGAACAATTTGTTCAGTCCAAAACAGCGGAGTGGAAGATGCTAGGGTTCATAGAAGCAGTGGATAACTGTAACATGTAGGATATGGGCTATGTTTGCATCCCTTACACATGGGATAATAAACAGCAGGTGGACAATAACATCAAGGTTAGGCTTGATAGTATTATGATGGGGCCCAGTATGCTTGCATACTATCTAGAATCAAGGGCAGGCATGTGTCATCGCCAAAATCAGACCATTGTTTGTTGGTTTCAGAGCTCCTGAGTGGTAGCGATTCCAGTGAGCGCTCTCAACATATTTTTTAGTATGAAAATGCATGGAGTCGGGAGGCTTCTTACACGAGTATGGTTGAGGCTGGATGGGCCGATTCACTTGATAGTGGAATGGGTCTGCTAGGAGTAGTGGTTAGGCTAGACCATATGCAGCGCACTCTCCAGAAGTGGAGCAAATACAAATTTAGAGACATTCGGCGGAAGCTGCGAAAAGCCCGTGCAAAATTTGAAAAAGAGCGCCATCGTGCATTACACAGGGGCTCATCAAACCAGGAGAAGCATCTTGCTACGAACATTGCAGAACTCCTACATACGGAGAAGATCATGGCGAAACAGAGGTCCCGAGTGGAATGGATAAGGGGGGGATAGCAACATGGCATTTTTCACGCGAGTGTGACTGTCCGCAAACACCATAATAGGGTGCGCTCTCTGAAAAATGCGGTAGTGGTGGCGTGTTTGGAGGAGGAAATAAAGGACATTGTACAGGCTTTCTATATAGACCTATTTAAAGCACAAGGGGAGATTGATGTGCAAGGGGTCCTTCAGTTTGTTCCTAAAAAGGTGACTGAGGAGATGAATATGATGCTCTGTCGACAGTTTGAGGCATTGGAAGTTGAGAGAGCCTTGTTCTCAATGGGGCCCTCAAAGGTGCCAGGGGTGGACGGTTTCAACGCAAATTTTTACCAGAAACACTGGGCCCTGATAAAAGATGAGATTTCTGAAGTTGTCCTGTGTAACACCCTCAAAATCGGGCCTATGCAAGTTTGAGCAAAATTCGCCAAACCCGCATAGAAACGATTCAAAGGTGCCCACCAGGCACTTTCGTGCGGGTGGAAAACGAAGTAATAACATTACACAACAGTCCTCGATGGGACCCACAGAACAGATATATATAACCGCGACTCAAAGAGTCAAGAATACAGATATAATATACAAAGATCCAAATCACCTTGAAAACGATAGAGCGTCCAGCTACGGACAAGACGCAAATGGGGCTAAGAGCCCTGAAGAATAACCAATGGCGTCCATAACCCTGCCCAGGCCAAGCCGGAAGGGTAACCCTGCTAACGGCGTCGATCTCAAAACCTGCTTAAACAAAAGGGGTGCCGACAAAGGGCAAAGGAAAAAGAGGAGCGTCAGTACTGAGGCCAGTACACGGCGAGTCTAGAATTCGGCGGTCCTCGCCTACATAGGTATGGTGGACTGAAGCGGCAGCATGCACTGAACAACCTATAGAGACTCGATACAACTGGCGTTTATCAGAGAGGGGTAAGAATAACCTATTCGGATCCAACCTGATACTATCATCAAACAAACCCATCCTGGCGTTTCCCCCTCGAGACCAAACGAGGAAGTCAACCGAGGAACTCACACAGTTGGCAGTTTTACTTATTTGGTTATCGTTGCAGCATTTACTAGTCAGGTATAGATAATCATCCTGATAAAGTAAGCAGTGGGCACTTTTAGTTAACCATTCCGTGATAGTTGTAGCAATTACTAATCAGGTACAGATAGCATGAGATAAACCCAAAACCCAGCAGTTGTTGGTACTTTTATTTAGCCATTCCGTTGTAGTTGCAATATTTACTAGTCAGATACCATGGTCGCAAGCGACCACACAAGCAAGAAATTGTTGGCAGTTTTAGTTAGCCATTCCGTTGTAGTTGAAGCTGATTACTAGTCATATCAGATACAAGTCAATTTATAACAGTAAACTTTAGTTATAGTTATCTATGATCGAGATACTGTGCTCCAAGTCGTCCATAACCGCGGACACGGCTTTCAGAAAGTTTTAACCCGGCCGGGGTGCACAAATAGCAACACACACACGATCAACCTCGGAAAAACCAAATCAAAACCCAACGAGGTCTTCACGACAGAGCAATCACAAGATTCAGAAATATTTCAGGGGGCCACCCCATTGAGTAGAACCGCAACGAAGTAAGCAAGCTTCGAGACGGACTCAAGGTTTGCGTCAATGGCTGTAAGCGACTGGGAACCCGAAAGTGTGGCTGGGCTTGTCGATACCGCGTAATCACTCCGCTTACCTAAACAGTACAGTGTGCTCCTCGCACAATCGTAAATAAAGCAGTAGCATGGCATAAGTACAGGATCGTAAATAAAACCTCAAACTAGTTTGTGGCCCCAAGAAATAAGACGGAATCAAGCTCTGGCTAGGGGGGCCCATACTCCCCATATGTGGATAGCGCGATAAATCAAGGAACAGGTATCAAGTACTCGGGGTCCTACGGGACACAAGTGGGCGTTCGGAAACCAAATATTATCTATCACCCACCGATGCCTCTGCTTATTTCAATTTTAGTTGTTAAACAGAAATTAAAGTGAACATTAAGTAAAACCATAATCATCTCCAACTTCAACATGCGGCAATACATCAACAACTGTGGCACTTGACGACACGCAACAGCACTTGAGCAAGCGACTACGACGCGCAAGTCCAACTATCTACCAAACAACAGGTAATAGGAGGTGGCCATGGCAATATAGGGCTGCAAGGAATATCACGGGAACGGAAACTAAAGCATCGCAACACAGATAGCAATAGATCAACAGGGGGAATAAATACTATAAAAGTAAGATAGGTAGAAAGGGGGGGATGCTCGCCTGAAAACATTGTCGAAGGGTTCAACCGAAGATCGGGGCGAAGCTCACATCAACTCAACGGCCTTATCCGCGAAGAACCAAAACACTAGAATAAACACCGGATGCAATATTTAATACAACGGCAGAAGATCGGCATGATGCATGTATGATGCATGACATGGCAAAGTGCGATGCAATTAGGTCGAATTAAGCGGAACCGGGGTCCCGACAATTAATTAGATGGTTCGAGTTATTTAGATACCCCGCAAATTAAAGGTTGAATTAACATGGCAAGATATGACAACGGTTCGATGCACAAATTTAAATGAGGCCGATATGAGACTAGATTTGCCCGCATATGGACCCCATATTTAATTATTAAGTGAATTGGCGTAAGGCCCCCAAACCACATGATGATATGCATGCGAGGATGACAATTCAATATGCCACAAGTTGTTATGATGTTATAAAATAAGGTTCTCGGATAAGAGGTCACACATTAGGGTTCTCGACGATCTTGGGGTTCCGGGGTTCGGGGTTCGAGGGTCCAGGGTTCGATGGATCGGTCTCGATGGGATCGTTCTCGGACGGGGAAGTACTTGTCGCATCCGGGTTCTCGGCGGACTCGGTGTCCGGGGTGAAACAGTCGGCGTCCTCGAGGAGTACTTGTCGTGCCGGGCCCTCGTCGAATCTTGGCGTCCGAGAAGAAGATCATGTCGTATCCGTGTCGTCGACCGGGGTGTTCTGGGGGCGTTCTCGGTGTTCCGTGGGGAAGGCCTCGAGGGTTTGGTGACGGAGACCTTGACGGGCTCGACGAACTTGTCGGGGTAGAACTTGGCAACTCTGGTGGCTTCTATCATATGGCGGATGGGGATCTTGTCGTAAGCTCGAGATAGAAGATCTTGGCGGAGGTCACTGTCCAACTGGTTGGGCACCTGGCCATCATCGTCACGGTACCATACCACAACACGTCTTCTCGTCGGTATCAGAACAACTTCCCACTTCCAACATGGCAGCGAACAGTTCCACTAAGGTGAGGTCCTGTTGTACCAGGCCAGAAACATGAACGACACGGCGTTCCACTACACACACGCATGGCCAGGAGAAGGACATCCGCGAGGAAGCAGGATGTCGGGGCCCTGGCGAGGACGACACGGGGCGAGCAAGGCGCAGAGGAGGCTGAGGAGGGCGCTCACGCGGCGGCACCGGAGCTAGGCGGCAGACCCGGCCGACGCTGGACGGGGAAGAGGCGCGGGGGAGCAGGGTCGGAGGTGGGGCCCAGGAGGCGACGACGGCGAGGAGGCGCGGGGTCGGCGGAGGGGGACCGACGACGGCTGCGCGGCCGGAAGGGGAGGCGAGACGCGGAGCTCGACGGAGGCCGGGGAAGCAAGGGACGGTGGAGGCCGGGCCCGGGGTGGCGGCGCTGGCCGCGGCCGCAGGAGGAGGGGCTCACTGACGGGGCGGAGGCCGGAGGCACGGCTCGGAGACGAGGTGGGGCAGCCACCGGAGGGGGAGAGGAAGGGCGCGGGCGCGGGGGGAGGACGGCCGCGGCGAGGCCGACGCGCAGCGGGAGGGCGGCGGACGGAGGGAGCACGCGGGAAAGGCGCGCCGGCGGCGAGAGGGTTCGTCGGGGCGAGGGAGGCCGAGGCGGCCGGTGCGAGGCGGGGCCGGGCGCGCCAGCGGGGGAATTGCGGGCGTCGGCCGCGAGAGAGGAGGAGCCAGGGAGGAAGAGGGGTATCGGGGTGGGGAGGACCGGGTCGACGCGGTTGGTGAGGGACTGGGTGGAACCCACGGTGGGCCGCGCGGGGCAGGTCGGGGTGGGGCTGGGCCCAGGGTGGCGTGAGTGCGGGGTGGTGTGCGTGTGTGTTTGGCGGGTGGGGCAGGGAAGGTGAGAGAGAGAGGGAGGGGTGAGGGGTGAGGGGTGACGTGGCGTGGTCTGGTTGGGTGAGGGATAGGGAGAGGATGAGGTGGCGGCTCATGATAGGAGGGGGTGATGTGGCCGTTTGGGTTGGGTAGATAGCTGGGTAGGTCTAGGATTTTACAGGGCGGGTTAGGTGGACCGTTTTAAAAACAGGGGTGGTCGTTCGGGTCTACTCGGCCCGTTCGACTGCCCCACAAACAACAATGCAAATATTTTATTTATTTAAACGGACCGTTTGCAAAACACATTTATTCGAAACAAAATATTCCGGCGATCCGGGTTTGCGTTTGAATAAAAGACGGGGCGTTTTTAGAAAAACAAAACGGGCTTTGCAGGATAGTTTTGGCAAACAATGCATGATGATGACGATGCAATGCACAAATTCAACGCGATTTTCTAGTAGTGGTTTTGCGGGATGCCACAATTCGACACCACTAACAATGGATCTCGCCCTCGAGATCCGCCTCATGGTACCGGAAGGAAGGTCGGCGAACTGCGTTCTCTCGCTTCGTGTAAGTCCTCGCGACACCACTAACAAGGGTTGTTGTCCGTGATCGTCGAGAGGACACTCCGGGGACAAAAAGGTCGAAGGTAGAGGTATCAACAAATTAAGCCACCTCTAACTTCCGTGGACGGAGTAAAATCGCTAGATCCACTGATTCGATGTACAAGAGCGAATGATAAGAGTAGTCGGATGGTGATCAGTCCATCGCGCACCCAAACCATTACTCCGCACGAGAATAAGCGGAGTATGCAACCAACTCTCGGAATCAGACTGAAGATCTCGACAAGCGAGGTTCGGAAACAACGGAGTGATGCAGACTCTGCATCGGACCTGGCGTAGAGGATGTCGTCACGTCGGAAAACACCGGACAGCACAAACAAGGAACAAAGAATGATACCACAGCAGACGGATTCATCAGGCAGCTTGAACACCGGACGGTAGAACACCGTTATCAAAGAAGGACGCGAAACCCTAAAGGTACGACGGAAACCCAACCACGAGGATTCCTGAATTCGAAGAAAGAGAAGAGAGCGGATTCAAAACACGTAGGGATAAGAGGAGAATAGCAAAGGGGTAAGGAGTAAAATCAGACCTAATCAGAACTATCCAACCGGTTTTGCAAAAATAGTTTTGACACTCTACTTCGGCCGTTAGCTAGGTTATCCTACAGGCTGGACTTGTGGGGTATCGCAACTGCTGTGCTCTGATACCACTCTGTAACACCCTCAGAATCGGGCCTATGCAAGTTTGAGCAAAATTCGCCAAACCCGCATAGAAACGATTCAAAGGTGCCCACCAGGCACTTTCGTGCGGGTGGAAAACGAAGTAATAACATTACACAACAGTCCTCGATTGGACCCACAGAACAGATATATATAACCGCGACTCAAAGAGTCAAGAATACAAATATAATATACAAAGATCCAAATCACCTTGAAAACGATAGAGCGTCCAGCTACGGACAAGACGCAAATGGGGCTAAGAGCCCTGAAGAATAACCAATGGCGTCCATAACCCTGCCCAGGCCAAGCCGGAAGGGTAACCCTGCTAACGGCGTCGATCTCAAAACCTGCTTAAACAAAAGGGGTGCCGACAAAGGGCAAAGGAAAAAGAGGAGCGTCAGTACTGAGGCCAGTACACGGCGAGTCTAGAATTCGGCGGTCCTCGCCTACATAGGTATGGTGGACTGAAGCGGCAGCATGCACTGAACAACCTATAGAGACTCGATACAACTAGCGTTTATCAGAGAGGGGTAAGAATGACCTATTCGGATCCAACCTGATACTATCATCAAACAAACCCATCCTGGCGTTTCCCCCTCGAGACCAAACGAGGAAGTCAACCGAGGAACTCACACAGTTGGCAGTTTTACTTATTTGGTTATCGTTGCAGCATTTACTAGTCAGGTATAGATAATCATCCTGATAAAGTAAGCAGTGGGCACTTTTAGTTAACCATTCCGTGATAGTTGTAGCAATTACTAATCAGGTACAGATAGCATGAGATAAACCCAAAACCCAGCAGTTGTTGGTACTTTTATTTAGCCATTCCGTTGTAGTTGCAATATTTACTAGTCAGATACCATGGTCGCAAGCGACCACACAAGCAAGCAATTGTTGGCAGTTTTAGTTAGCCATTCCGTTGTAGTTGAAGCTGATTACTAGTCATATCAGATACAAGTCAATTTATAACAGTAAACTTTAGTTATAGTTATCTATGATCGAGATACTGTGCTCCAAGTCGTCCATAACCGCGGACACGGCTTTCAGAAAGTTTTAACCCGGCCGGGGTGCACAAATAGCAACACACACACGATCAACCTCGGAAAAACCAAATCAAAACCCAACGAGGTCTTCACGACAGAGCAATCACAAGATTCAGAAATATTTCAGGGGGCCACCCCATTGAGTAGAACCGCAACGAAGTAAGCAAGCTTCGAGACGGACTCAAGGTTTGCGTCAATGGCTGTAAGCGACTGGGAACCCGAAAGTGTGGCTGGGCTTGTCGATACCGCGTAATCACTCCGCTTACCTAAACAGTACAGTGTGCTCCTCGCACAATCGTAAATAAAGCAGTAGCATGGCATAAGTACAGGATCGTAAATAAAACCTCAAACTAGTTTGTGGCCCCAAGAAATAAGACGGAATCAAGCTCTGGCTAAGGGGGGGCCCATACTCCCCATATGTGGATAGCGCGATAAATCAAGGAACAGGTATCAAGTACTCGGGGTCCTACGGGACACAAGTGGGCGTTCGGAAACCAAATATTATCTATCACCCACCGATGCCTCTGCTTATTTCAATTTTAGTTGTTAAACAGAAATTAAAGTGAACATTAAGTAAAACCATAATCATCTCCAACTTCAACATGCGGCAATACATCAACAACTGTGGCACTTGACGACACGCAACATCACTTGAGCAAGAGACTACGACGCGCAAGTCCAACTATCTACCAAACAACAGGTAATAGGAGGTGGCCATGGCAATATAGGGCTGCAAGGAATATCACGGGAACGGAAACTAAAGCATCGCAACACAGATAGCAATAGATCAACAGGGGGAATAAATACTATAAAAGTAAGATAGGTAGAAAGGGGGGGATGCTCGCCTGAAAACATTGTCGAAGGGTTCAACCGAAGATCGGGGCGAAGCTCACATCAACTCAACGGCCTTATCCGCGAAGAACCAAAACACTAGAATAAACACCGGATGCAATATTTAATACAACGGCAGAAGATCGGCATGATGCATGTATGATGCATGACATGGCAAAGTGCGATGCAATTAGGTCGAATTAAGCGGAACCGGGGTCCCGACAATTAATTAGATGGTTCGAGTTATTTAGATACCCCGCAAATTAAAGGTTGAATTAACATGGCAAGATATGACAACGGTTCGATGCACAAATTTAAATGAGGCCGATATGAGACTAGATTTGCCCGCATATGGACCCCATATTTAATTATTAAGTGAATTGGCGTAAGGCCCCCAAACCACATGATGATATGCATGCGAGGATGACAATTCAATATGCCACAAGTTGTTATGATGTTATAAAATAAGGTTCTCGGATAAGAGGTCACACGTTAGGGTTCTCGACGATCTTGGGGTTCCGGGGTTCGGGGTTCGAGGGTCCAGGGTTCGATGGATCGGTCTCGACGGGATCGTTCTTGGACGGGGAAGTACTTGTCGCATCCGGGTTCTCGGCGGACTAGGTGTCCGGGGTGAAACAGTCGGCGTCCTCGAGGAGTACTTGTCGTGCCGGGCCCTCGTCGAATCTTGGCGTCCGAGAAGAAGATCATGTCGTATCTGTGTCGTCGACCGGGGTGTTCTGGGGGCGTTCTCGGTGTTCCGTGGGGAAGGCCTCGAGGGTTTGGTGACGGAGACCTTGACGGGCTCGACGAACTTGTCGGGGTAGAACTTGGCAACTCTGGTGGCTTCTATCATATGGCGGATGGGGATCTTGTCGTAAGCTCGAGATAGAAGATCTTGGCGGAGGTCACTGTCCAACTGGTTGGGCACCTGGCCATCATCGTCACGGTACCATACCACAACACGTCTTCTCGTCGGTATCAGAACAACTTACCACTTCCAACATGGCAGCGAACAGTTCCACTAAGGTGAGGTCCTGTTGTACCAGGCCAGAAACATGAACGACACGGCGTTCCACTACACACACGCATGGCCAGGAGAAGGACATCCGCGAGGAAGAAGGATGTCGGGGCCCTGGCGAGGACGACATGGGGCGAGCAAGGCGCAGAGGAGGCTGAGGAGGGCGCTCACGCGGCGGCACCGGAGCTAGGCGGCAGACCCGGCCGACGCGGGACGGGGAAGAGGCGCGGGGGAGCAGGGTCGGAGGTGGGGCCCAGGAGGCGACGACGGCGAGAAGGCGCGGGGTCGGCGGAGGGGGACCGACGACGGCCGCGCGGCCGGAAGGGGAGGCGAGACGCGGAGCTCGACGGAGGCCGGGGAAGCAAGGGACGGTGGAGGCCGGGCCCGGGGTGGCGGCGCTGGCCGCGGCCGCAGGAGGAGGGGCTCGCTGACGGGGCGGAGGCCGGAGGCGCGGCTCGGAGACGAGGTGGGGCAGCCACCGGAGGGGGAGAGGAAGGGCGCGGGCGCGGAGGGAGGACGGCCGCGGCGAGGCCGACGCGCAGCGGGAGGGCGGCGGACGGAGGGAGCACGCGGGGAAGGTGCGCCGGCGGCGAGAGGGTTCGTCGGGGCGAGGGAGGCCGAGGCGGCCGGTGCGAGGCGGGGCCGGGCGCGCCAGCGGGGGAATTGCGGGCGTCGGCCGCGAGAGAGGAGGAGCCAGGGAGGAAGAGGGGTATCGTGGTGGGGAGGACCGGGTCGATGCGGTTGGTGAGGGACTGGGTGGAACCCACGGTGGGCCGCGCGGGGCAGGTCGGGGTGGGGCTGGGCCCAGGGTGGCGTGAGTGCGGGGTGGTGTGCGTGTGTGTTTGGCGGGTGGGGCAGGGAAGGTGAGAGAGAGAGGGAGGGGTGAGGGGTGACGTGGCGTGGTCTGGTTGGGTGAGGGATAGGGAGAGGATGAGGTGGCGGCTCATGATAGGAGGGGGTGATGTGGCCGTTTGGGTTGGGTAGATAGCTGGGTAGGTCTAGGATTTTACAGGGCGGGTTAGGTGGACCGTTTTAAAAACAGGGGTGGTCGTTCGGGTCTACTCGGCCCGTTCGACTGCCCCACAAACAACAATGCAAATATTTTATTTATTTAAACGGACCGTTTGCAAAACACATTTATTCGAAACAAAATATTCCGGCGATCCGGGTTTGCGTTTGAATAAAAGACGGGGCGTTTTTAGAAAAACAAAACGGGCTTTGCGGGATAGTTTTGGCAAACAATGCATGATGATGACGATGCAATGCACAAATTCAACGCGATTTTCTAGTAGTGGTTTTGCGGGATGCCACATCCTGGGTTTTCCAAAAGGAGGTCATATGCCTGAAGTTATTAATCAAACGGTGACCGTGTTGATTCCTAAGGTAAAGTCTCCATAGGATATTACCCAATATCGGCCAATTGCACTGTAATGTGATCTGCAAGATTTGTTCAAAGTTTCTAGATAATCGCCTGCGGGCTGTGCTTGATGAGATCATACCGGAAGAACAAAGTGTGTTTGTGTCCGGTCATCTTTTCACTGATAATGTGATCTATGCTTTTGAGTCAGTGCACTTGATGAAGAGGAAGAAAGGAAAGGCAACCTTCTGTGCGGCTAAACTAGATATGATGAAGGCCTATGACCGTGTTGAATGGCCTTATTTTCAAGGAATTCTGCAGAGAGTGGGATTTGCAGAAGCTTGGGTGTCACTTATCATGAAGTGTGTGACGAGGTGAGTTTGGAGGTGAAGGTTAATGGAGAATTACTTCCTTTATTCAAAACTACTAGTAGTCTTCGGCAGGGTGACCCGATATCACCATACCTCTTTCTTATCTGCGGTGAAGGGATATCTAGTCTTATTAAAAGCTATGATGGCGGCTGGATTGATAGAGGCATTCGGGTGAGCTATCAAGCACCATGGATTTCTCATTTATTATTTGCTGACGATTATCTTGTGTTCATGAGAGCTGACTTGAGAAGTGCCCATCTTTTGGATGTTATCCTGGAGATTTACAGCAAAGGATCGGGGCAGCGTGTAAATAAGCAGAAAATCTATGCGTTTTTAGTCCTAATTTCCTAGAGCCGATTAGGGTTCTTATGAAGGATGTGCTGCAGATTGAGCGGGAAGCTCTTTCGTAAAAATACCTTGGTCTACCGACGGCATCGGGGAGGCTCACAGATAAACAGTTTGAGCACATTGTTGAAAGTTCAAGGTCAAGGGCCAAGGGCCAAGGGATGGTGTGAGAAGATGGTATCCTTTGCGGCTCGAGAAGTGCTTATTAAGTTATTTCTCCAGTCCCTATCAACCTATGCTATGAGTTGTTTCAAACTCACAAAAGGTCTATGCTCCAAATTAACAATGATTTCATCCAAATACTGGTGGGGAGGATCACTTGACCAAAGAGGTATGCCTGGAAGGCATGGGAGAAGATGTCTATGGCCAAAGGAAGAGGGGGTCTCGGTTTTAGAGACCTATAAACATTCAATGATGCGATGTTGGGCAAGAAAGCATGACGATTACTGGTTAATCCTCACAGTTTGTGTGCAAGAGTGCTGAAGGGGAGGTACTTCCCAAATGGTGACATTCTTTCAGTTGGCTGCTCTCAAAGCGCTTCAAAAGTGTGGAAGGCCATAATTTGTGGTAGAGACATGATGAATAGGGGACTGGTTCATCGCGTGGGAGATGGTTATGACACTTGTTTGTGGTCAGATCCATGGCTTCCAGGAGTTCCGGGTCTTAAACCACTTACCATCAACACGGACACGAACTTTACACGTGTTGTGGACTTGATCGACCAGACGTCTGGTCAATGGAATGAGGATCTGGTTCGTACTACCCTTAGCCCGACGGATGCAGAACCAACTCTATGCTTGCCATGTCCATGGCATGGCGATGATGATTTTAGGGCCTGGAACGAGGAAAAAATAGGAGTATACTCAGCCAGGTCAGCTTATCGCTTGCTTGCACAAGACATAGTAGATGTCCCGGAAACATCGAGATCTGCTGCGATGTGGAAGAAATTATGGAAACTTCAAGTGATTCCCAAGGTTCGGGTCTTTCGTTGGCGTGCCATTAAAGGTTTTCTCCCATCCTATGTCGAATTATCCAGGAGGCATATCAGGGACAATGGTACGTGCAAGCTCAGTGGGCATGATGAAGAATCATTATTTCATGCTTTGATCACATGTGATCACGCCAAGCAGTTTTGGTTAGCGGTGCTTGATTACTTTGGGGTTTCTCTGCTGCATCTGCACCTGGCTTCCTGGCTGCAAGACCTACTGATGGGTCCCTTCCTATCAGCGGAGCATACCCCGATCATGATGACATTGATATGGTGTATTTGGTCCAGCAGGAACAAGTGTGTGCATGGGGAAGAGCAGTATAAGACGTTGGGATAAATGAAGCCGACTGAGGAACAGCTTGCTCTGTTCGAGCTACCGTCTCCTCAGATTGCATGGTGAAGGAGGTGCCAAGATGGGAGACTCCTCCTGCTGTGTGGTCCTTGGTTAACACAGATGACTATCTAAACTGTAGCACAGACGAAGCTGGTTCGGGCTATGTCCTTTGGAATGATAGAGCGGAGTTTGTGGAGGCTGGGTGTTGTAAGCATGCATATGTGAATGACCCTCTTGTCAGCGAACTACTTGCTTGTCGGGAAGGCCTAGAGACGGCTATTAGACTTGGGATACCCAAGCTAATCATCCAAACCGACTGTAGCTCGGTTGTGGATATGTGGAAGGAGGACAAGGAGCCAAGATTTACGGGGGCTCACATTATTAAAGAGATAAATGTTTTATGCAATTCTGTCCAGGAGTTCAAGCTTCTTCATATAGGTAGAGAAGGAAATAAAGGAGCACATTTGTGTGTAAAAGAAGCTTTAAGCGTAGTTAGTCTAGTTCGCTTCGATGTAATTCCTGATTTCTTTACTGAGGTGATTCAGTCGGAATGTAACCGTTGTCCCGTTTAATAAAGCAGTGGATTACGATAAAAAAGCTAATACTTTGGTTTTTAATAAAAATACCCCCTCTGTCAAAATGTTGCAAACTTTTTAAAATTTTGATATACATAGACACTATTTAGCTAGATTTATCTAAATTTACACAAATTTTCGAATCTATTTTGAGACGGAGGCGGTACTAAAATAATCACACCGTTTTAAAATATAAGATGTTTTACCTTTTTGTGAAACGAATGCATCTGTGTCTTGGGAATGACCATGACACTCGGCACTATCAATTGAGATGAATGGTGCAAGAGAGAGTAAGCCATCTGCGGTACGAGATTGGAAGGATACATGGATTTATCCAGGTTCACCCCTAGGTTAAAGATCTTACTTCCTGCTTTTTGTATTAATATTGGAGAGATTACAATGGTGGCGAGCTCGACAGCTAGGCGGTGAGTCGCTTCTATTGGGTATATGGAAGTGTATATGCATAAAGAGTACTCTAGGAAGAATTATATAGTGCTGCTAGGGTTTACATGGATAACATCGATTTGATTGAGGATTTGGTAGCTTGTCCTAATCCGACTGGGCCTAGATATGATTCTAGGCCTTTTGCTTCTAGTCACCATGTCTTCTAGTTGCATGTTTTCCAATCGTCGTGTGTAGCACCCCGGGTAAAAACACAACTAGAAAATCGCATGTCTTTATATTGCACATCATCATGCATGTTTGTTCATAAAAGTAATTTGCAAAATCCTATTTTGTTTGACATTACTCCCCTCCTTTATTTCAAATTGAAATCGTAGACTTTTCTATCATATTTTTGTTTGTCAAAATCTGTTTGCCAAAAAATCTATTAAAAATAATCTATATAAAAATAAAATGTTTTATTTTGGGGGGAGTTAGCCTGCCAGGCCAAAGGCCCAGCCAACCAGACTACCACACCTAGTGGCCCAAACCCACCTAATAGCTAGACCTAAAACCTAGCCCCAAACACACCGAACCCCACATTCCCCTGTCGCCGCTGCCAACCAACCCCAGGGCACACCCTGCCGTTTCCCCTGGTCCCACACCGTTCGCCCCCACCTCGTCACGTTCCTGACCGACAGCCACCCCGCGTCCACCTCTCCTCCTCGGGATCTTCGCCCCCGTGCACGACCCCACCTCCTCTCCTCTTTCCTCCTGTAACGCATGCACCCGCCTCACACGCGACTCACGCAAGCAAGCCCCCACCTTTTCCCATCACGTTTCCTTCCTCCGGCCCGCTCTCCCTCCTCTCGCTTCTCCACCAACCGCTGCCGCCCACTTCTTCTCTCGCCGCCGAGCGCCTCCACCCTGCCGCATGGGGCCTCGCCCTCACCTCGCTGCCTCTCTAGAGCTCCACCTTGTGCGTCACAAACCTCTGGGTCCATCTCGGAGTCGTCCAACTTCATAGCGGGTAGCTTGGTGGGGTGGCCCCCTGAAATATTATACGAGTCTTGCGATTTCTTTGTCGTGATGCCTTGTTGGGTTTTCATTTGGTTTTTTCGAGGTTGATCGTGCGTGTATTGCTATTTGTGCCCCCCTACGGGGTAAAACTTTCTAAAAGTCGTGTCCACGGTAATGGACGACTTGGAGCACAGTATCTCGATCATAGACAACTATAACTAAAGTAGTGTTATAAATTTGACTTTGTAATGACTAGTAATCAGCTTCACTACAATGGAATGATTAAATAAAAGTGACAACAGCTGCTGGGTTTGGATGTCTCACGCTATATGTATCTGACTAGTAAGTATTGAAACTACAACAAAATGGCTAACTAAAATGGCCCACTGCTTATGTTATCAGAATGACTCATGGTATCTATACCTGATTAGTAATTGTTACAACTATAACAGAATGAATAAAAATGCCAACTGTGTGAGTTCCTCAGTGGACTTACTCGTTTGGTCTCGAGGGGGAAATACCAGGATGGGTATGTTTGGTGTTACTATCAGGATGAATTCGAATAGGTCTTTCTTATCCCTCCCTAATATCCGATAGTTATATCGAGTCTCTATAGGTTGTTTAGTGCATGCCGCACAGCCGCTTCAGTCTGCCATACCTATGTAGACGAGGATCGCCGAATTCTAAGACTCGCTGTGTACTGGCCTCAGTACTGACCGCTCTCTTTTTCCTTTTCCCTTTGCCAACACCCCTTTTGTTAAGAAGGTTTTGAGATCGATGTCATTAGCAGGGTTACCCTTCCGGCTTGGCCTGGGCAGGGTTATGGACGCCATTGGTTATTCTTCAGGGCTCTTAGCCCCATTTGCATCTTGTCCGTAGTCGGATGTTGTATCATTTTCAAGGTAATTTGGATCTTTGTATTGTATATCTGTATTCTTGACTGATGGAGTCATTGTTGTATATATCTGTTCTATGGGTTCCATCGTGGACTATTGTGTAATGGTATAAATTTGTTTTCCACCCGCACGAAAGTTCCTGGTGGGCACCTTTGGATCGTTTCTATGCGGGTTTGGCGGGAATCACTAAAACTTGCATATACACCATGCCAGTCGAATCCACCTTCTGGGTATACCCCGATTCACATATCCTCATCAGTAGTCCCCGAGTGCGTTAGCGGTTCATCAGTGGTTTCAAGCTTGGCAGTCAGAGTAAGCGAGTCCAGGTGGAATCCTAGTAGAATCGATGGCAAACTTGGATAACGAAGAGGAGAAAGTTACTTGAACTTGCGAGTCGGAGACACGGGCCAATCAGAGTAGTTCAGTCGCAATAGGTGAGTCGGAGTTGTGTGCGATTCGGCACATCTAGGCGAGTGAACGACACTACAGGTTGCCAATTTGGAAAAAGGTGGACCGTCAGGCGCAGTCAAACTAGTCGTTGGGTAAATCCCAACGGTAACTTGCAGAATTACCGTGTTGTAACGGCTAGTTCCCGCGTGTTTTGGTAGCGCCACTATTTAAGGTGGAGTGAGGGCAGATGTATCATGTATGCATCTCACTCTGCATTTCCCCACGTGCTCATCTTCTTCGCGCTGCCAGTTGACTCAGATCTTCGCACAACTCTTGCTTTTTCCAAATGCCTCCCAAAGATGTCTAGGGAAAATCTCGATGCATGGAGAAGATTCTTCTCCAGTTCTAGCCCGCAAGGATCCTTGTGAAGGGGAATTAGAGAGTTCCCTCGGCGGGCGAGGTCGAACCGAAGCCATGGCCGCAAGAGTTCATCTCCTTCCTGGGCCACCTGGAATGGTGGCTCGGGTTCCTGACCTCTATCTTCTTCTGACGGTTTTGCGCCTACTACCACATCAATTCCTCAACCTGAGGCCGCACAACATCCAGCATGTCACGATCTTCAACATGTTTTGCAAGAGTTACATGTGTTTTCTGCAGTATTTCCCCTATGGTTGGAGTTTTTCCACAACCGGATTAGCCGCGAGCGGAAGAAACAACCCATCTTGGCGGTTGGCGGAATCATGATAGCCTGCAAGAGCAGTGGTTCGTCAGAGCACGTTTTTCATGGAAGTGTCAATCCAATTTTTATATCACTCCCAATAAGGAGCCTAGGAAAGTGTTTATCCGAGGCATTTCTATCGCACTCAGGTGTCACTTTGTCTTGAGTGAATTGAATGCAAGTGTTGAGGGAGAGATGGGTGAGTGAAAAGGAAGTAGAGTTGAGTATTGAATGGTACTTAAAGTAAATAACATAAAATTAAAAGTACGGAGGTTGTTCGAGGTTCCTGTAGATAAAAGGTTAGGTACGGAGAGAAACAGTTCATGGTGATAGTAAATGTGCCAGGTGAATAAAATAGGATAAATGATTATGATACTTCTTATTCATATGTGATTAGGCAAGCAACCCATATACCAATCAAGAGTCCTCTTCGTAGATTAATCTCGATTCCAATGGTCCTTCTATCTGTTACCAAAGCCAGGGTCAACACATCAATAAAGGTATTTCGACCAGATCAAGGCTTTAAAATTGATGGTTCCTTGTTGTCCTCGAGTTATACTACCTCCTCTTTGATATCGGTAGTGTCACTCGGGGGGTCGCCAATTTTCTAGCAAACAAGTTCATATCTATGAGATCTCACGATCATGTGTCCCAGGCCCTTAAATTGGATAAAAAGTATTAGGTATACATATATAATGATTCTAACAATATAATAATCACGAAAATAATCACAAATATATAGAAATAAAGGAGGCACATCACATCTCACCAGTTCCCTACATCTACCACGCCTATGGGGGATTACTCACACATGAGAGGAGAATAGATCAAAGATATAATCATATTGCAAATGGAAATCATCTCAACTTTACCGTAGCAAACCACAATATCATCGAAGATCAAATGAAATACAAACAGAGGTAGGAATAGAGGTTCAAACCCTTACCTTACAAGTATGAATATCTATCTCTCTCAGTACAAGTGGGGAATTATGGCGGTGTTGATGATCAAGAGGCTAGGGATCTTCGAAGGATGAGGTGGAGTTCTTCTTCAGATCTGACCCCCTCTCTTCTAGGATGGTTTGTGGTGGACGTGTTTGTCTTCTGCCCCTTCTCCTTCATGAAAGTTGCTCGTATTGATATAACAGAGACGATGGAGGGTGGTACGGGTGGAATGTATGGGTGGCCTCCGACCGTACCGTTGGTTGTTAAAGTCTCGGTAAGCCTCAAATAAAAATATCTTCAATTGGAGATTTAATCATTTAGGTGTATTGGCCCATAAATGCTCTCGTATCTTCCAAAAGTGTTAAATACCTGAAAATCAACACAAAAGGACAAGGTTTCGCTAACTTGCGATAGTACCATTAGTTGAAGGATCAAAATCAATGAAACCTGGTGAAAACCAATGGAAAATCCTTGAGAAAGGGTGTCAAAATTTTGAGCTATCACATCATGTTCCAAGTGAAGGGAAACACAGAGTTCTTCAAGCTCATGCTACCGAAGAAAGCGGCCACTGAGTGGAGAAAGTACTGGTTCTATGTGAAGTAATCCACTCCGGTCGGCAAGGTGGCAATTCCGACGTAAACCGCGGAGCGGAGCGCTTCGCGGCGGTTGCTGGGAAGCTGCCAAAGGACCAAGCCGTGATCGTCGCAGAAATGTGTTCCCACATAGTGGCCGTGAAGAAGATCACGGACACAAAGTTCACCAAATTGTAGGAGGGCTTGCATTCGTACATGACAAAGGGACGTCTGAACCTTATCATAAGTGTTTCCGACTTTATAGTCATATTTCCATTTATTTAATAATCGTATTGTAGGTTGACTGATTCATTTTGTTGTGTAGGCATTCCAAATCATGGAGCATTAGATGCCTCCACTCGACGAGGAGGTGTCGGAAGAGTTCCTGGAGGAGGGAGAGGGATCCCCTTGGAAGATGAGGAGGAGAAGGTGACCAACTCAGAGAATGAGCCACTATCCTCAGCTCGGAAGATGCGTGGGCAGAAGCCCCACGAGGAGTAGGCTAGGCGCAACCTCTAGGAGGAGGAGGAGTATGACAGCGACCTAGAGGTCCTTGGGGAACACGGATCCAATCGGGCTCCGAGTACATTATAGGTGGCATGGAAGAAAGGGATGTTGTCGAAGTCGTGACAATTGAGCCTGCTGGAGTTGGGCTTGTCCTGCCGCTTGGGACCCAAGCTGGAGAAGCCCACGCATATCTCCACAGGGTTGCGGAAGATCCCAGTCCCCAAGTAAGTAATGACTTAATCTCCATTTGCTTTTCGTCGTGTTTGGGTTCGCGAGTCGCTTCTTCTCATTTGCTTTTTGTTTTCCGGCGCGGCGCTAAGAAGGCAAAGCGCGTCACGGTGGCCACGATTCCGGAGAGCCGCGCGAGGAAGAAGAAGCTTCCAAGAAGAGGAAGGGCGAGCCGACGGAGGCAACCGACGCCGAGGCCAAGAAGCAGAGTGTTGACCCTGCTCAGGTGAGCGAGGCGGCGACAATAAATGCTCAGGAGAGGGCCACCACGCAAGCTCCTGCAAGTCTGGCGGTCGAGACGTTCCCGCGCTTCCTCACCAAGATGTCGTATGCATTCACGCATACGCAATTGACGCGGTTGCGGAAGTCCTCGACGGCGACGTCGGGCTGATGGCACATGGCCCTAGCGGGGTTGTGTATCCACTCCCGTAAGTGGAGACGATCGAGCTGCGCCGCATGCTCGATCAGGCTCTTTAGTTATGTAGTAGTGTCCAGTCCCCGAGGGTTGAGTCGCCAAGTAGTAGGGGCTCGAGACTGGTAGTGTGTTGATTCCCTTAGTCCCCGAGGCTGTGGTCACTAGGTAATGGCGAGTCAAGACTTATGGAGTTTTTTGTTCCCGGTCCCAGAGGTTCGGGTCACCGGATAGTAGAGAGTCAGGACTTATTTAATTTTAGGTGTTTGATGTAACAAAGCGACGAGGAAGCGCACAAGGAGGAATTGGAGCAGACTCTAGCAGAAGCTGTTGGTGCTTGGGCAGGGCAATCAGCAGCTAAAGGCCACGACCGGGGTAAGTTCTGTCTCTGGTGTTGACGTTAGCTATTCATGTCTTAGATAAGTTTTTGTTATATTTGGGAATATTTGTGCTGTTTGATGATTATTAATAGATCGGTGAAATTTTATAAAAAAACTTTTAGTCAACCCAGTGTCCTATAAGCCTTTTTAGCCCTAGATGGATCACATATACTGGCATTTTGGACGTTTGGTCTGTTCGGTAGCTTTTTTCATTTGCTGCAACACCTAAAAAGCTACCCATCAATATGATACACACAAAACAAAAGAGGATTAAAAAATATTTAATGTAATGAGATCACAAATTGCACCATCCACATAGGACGAATCAGGATGCAGATCCACCATTCAAAGCATTTTTTTTTCATTTAGAACCCGACTTGCAACATGAGAAATCTCGATTGCAACCTCATTTGCATAAAAAAAATCAGTTGCAACCTGGCCTACAATTGATAAAATCTCATTTGCAACCCCACTTACAACAGGAAAAAAATCCAAGCTCCAACTTTACTTATAATTAGGGAAAAAATTAGTTACAACTCGATTTACAACTGAAGAAAATGTTAGTCGCAACCTTATTTGCAACCAGAGAAAAGTCTAATTACATCTTGATTTACAACTCAAAAGATAAGAACATGGCAAATTCTATTAATTGCATCGCAAAAACTTATTAAAAAGGACAAGAAAAACAACACATGGCCCGACCCGACCCCACAAAGACCATACGAGCTGCTCGATATAGACCAGAACGGCACAAAACAACAAAACATGGTCGAGAAATGCAACTAGCGGCCATGAGTAGCTCGTGCAGAAACCAAAGACAAACGAGAACGTGAATTTTGGCGCTCCTGGATCCAACCCGAGCGGCAAGCTAGCAATTCCGTGAATTTTTCCATGATAGTACAAGCCAGCAAGCAAACATGCCAGCAAGCACGTCCTGTTTGATTCTGCCGCTTCTCTGTAGGTTAGTAGACACGAGACTTCGCTCCAATATCAAGGAAGAGCTGTGCATCCCAGCGCAACGTCCTGCTACCATGCATCCAAAGCATAGATGGCCATGCATTTTTGTGAAAAACAAAATAAAAATAGAAAATACCATGAAAAAATTTCTGGCTTTGTGTATGCGGTGAGGGACTAGGAAGGGCACGCGAAACCCAGCCCCAGCTATCCAAGTTCTTAGGCTGGTTCTAGTGGTAGTATCATACTACTAGTATCATGCATATGATACTAGTGCATAATACTATGTCTCTAGTGCATTGTATCATATAGTAGTATCATAGTAGTAGTATATTTATTGACTTATAGAATCTCTATGTAAAATGTGTGTACAAGATTTACTTGTCATTATGATTTCTAGCTTTACGTGCTATGATACGGTATCTACCTATGATACACTAACCACCTCTCTCTTCATTAATTATGGCGCCACATCAGATTTTTGTCAGTCACTCCAATCCAAACACGCGCAGCGCCGACGTGGCAGCGTACGTACCGTAGGGAAGAGACTAAAGGCCACCGCACCGCACCGCCCCGGAGTAAGCGTGCCCGCATCCCATTCCCATGGCCATGGCTAGCACCAAGCACGTCGTGCTGTTCCCCTTCCCCGGCCAGGGCCACCTCGTCAGCTTCCTAGAAGCAGCCCGCCTCCTCCGCTGCGTCCTCCCCGGTGATGTCTCCATCACTCTCGTCTCAACTCCTCGCAACGTCGCCGCTCTCCGCGCTTCCGCCTCCGCGTCGTCACCGCCGTCGTTGGACATCAGCTTCCATGCGCTGCCCTTCGTCCCGGCCGACCACGGCCTTCCTGCCGACTGCGAGTCCACCAGCTCCATCCCTCCCCCGGCGTACCTCATGCTCTTCGAGGCCTTCGAGTCCCTCGAGCCAGCCTTCGACGCCTACATCTCCAGCCTTGCCGCCGAGTGCGGGTCCGTCTGCGTCATCGCCGATGTGTTCGTCGCGTGGACGGTGGGCGTCGCGCGCCGCCGCGGATGCGCGCATGCTGTCTTCGTGTCGTGCGGCGCGTTCGGCACGGCCATCCTGCACGATCTGTGGAAGAACATGCCGGCACTGCCTTTCGGGGACGACGGTCTGCTCCGCCTGCCCGCGTTCCCGGAGGTGGAGCTCCACCGGTCTCAGATGTCGCAGGTGTTCCTCTCCAGCCCATCACTCGGCATGGACCGGCTGATTGCGTTCCACGACCGGCAGACGCAGCACGGGTACCTGACGGACGCGGTGCTGATGAACACGGTGCAGGAGCTGGAGCCCACCGGGCTGGCCATGGTGCGCCGCACTCTGGGCAAGCAGGTCCCGGTCTGCTCCATCGGTCCTCTCGTCGGCGATGGTTCGGCGGGTACAGCGACCGACGACGGCGTCGCCGTCATGCGATGGCTGGACTCGCAACCGCCGTCATCCGTTCTGTACATATCGTTCGGGTCGCAGAACTCGATACGCCGGAAGCAGATGATGGAGCTAGCCACGGCACTGGAGTCAACCGGCCGCCCTTTCGTCTGGGCCTTCCGGCCGCCGGTGGGGCTCCACCCAAACATCGATGGCGTCGAAGAGTGGCTGCCGGCAGGGTTCGAGGCGCGGGCTCGCGCTGCCAACCGCGGCCTCCTGGTCCACGGATGGGCGCCGCAGGTGAGCATCCTCGCGCACGCCTCCACGGGGGCGTTCCTTAGCCACTGCGGGTGGAACTCGGTGCTAGAGAGCCTGACGCACGGCGTGCCCATTGTCGGCTGGCCGCTCTCGGCGGAGCAGTTCTACAACGTCAAAACGCTGGCGGAGGAGTGGGGCGTGTGCGTGGAGGTGGCGCGAGGGAACCTCGACAGCTCGACCGTAGAGAGCTGCAAGGTTGCACAGGTGGTCGAGACGGCGATGGGGGCGGAGATGCGGCAGCGGGCGGCGGCGGTCAAGGAGGTGCTGAAGAAGGCATGGGCGGACGACGGCGGGTCGTCCAGGACGGCGCTGCAAGAATTCCTCGGAGTCGTGCGCTTGCACTGAACGCTTTAATTAAGAGCTTTATTGATTACTCTTACAATCATTCCGTAGAATGTCGTGTAGAAATACTAGTGGATTAGTACTCCCTCCAATCCGTATTACTTGTCATTAGATTGGATGTATCTAGTACTAAAACATATTTAGATACATCCATTTCTGCGACAAGTAATATGGATCGGAGAGAGTAGTATAATTAATTCACAAGTATCCCCTTAACTGAACTAGGTAGCCTGTTCAGCACAAAATTAGGATGTTGTGATCGTTCTAGGAATAACAATTTTGGGCGAATTGGACAGCCCGTGTACGGACCAATGGAATGCTGTGTGAATATATTTGACATGCACTAATTAAGATTAATTGAGCCAATTAACGATTTTTTAGTACCTACACACAAACAGATAAAAATGCTTATGCCATCAAAATCCACGGGTCATGTGTTTAAGTTTCTGTATGCATGCGTGCGAAAACACAAATATAAACTACGGTTTAGAATCCGTTTCACCGAGCCGACAGTAACGGAGTTTTAGTTGTCCTAATACTAGGCTACTGTGTCCAAATCCAATAAATTTGTCGTATTTGTAATAATTAAAATAGAAGTAATCAGGACTTAATCTATCTCTAGATCGGTCCAATGGGTTGTAAAACCCGACGGACTAATTCTTGTTGCTTGATTAGGCGGGATCGATTGTGTGGACGTGCCAGGTTGTGAGGTGTGGACGCGTGTGGCAGAGTCAGCTAAGAGTTAAATCTAAAATTTAAAATATTTTATAGATTAAACCATCCGTCTAATTTATAATATGTTTTTACTGTTGAGCTAATCGCGACGAGATCTTTAAAACTAGATCCCATGTTGATATGTTTTCGATAAAAAAATTCAGACCAAAAAGTTATCCACCTTAAACATGTAAGTTATCCACGACATAATATGTAAGTTATCCACCATATAATATATAAGTTACCCACCATATAAACGTATTGGATCAAGACGTTCTCTTTTCTCATGTGAGTAACTTTTGTATTTTTTTTTATCATAAAATCTTGGTTATCCATGTATTTTAGTTTAGTTAATTAAATGTGAGCAATGAGCTAATTTAATTAGGATGCGCTAGTCTAGTTGTTAGGGTATCTAGACTTTGTTAATGTTAATGTTCGATACCTTTACACCTTTTATGGCTTCGTCATCCGTATGTTACGGTAGTAATAACGGGCGATGAAGCTGAGCCGCTAAACTACTGGTTGCATATTACATTTGTTCACTACAACTTAGGGTGGTTAGTTGGCTAGAGGAGATCATTTATTATATCATATGCAAACTAAGATTAATTTTTTTTTTTAAATTATGCTTGATGTTTGACGCGGTAGCTTTTCGAGATTGAGTCTCCCGTACACCGCTCGCTGCGACGGGCGACGAAACCGAGCCAATAGAATAACTTTTGTATTCTATCCATAGATAAATTTTTATAATAATAAATAACTTATTGAATGGTTAACTTACATGCTGAAGCATGTATAACTCTCATGTTATTAGTGGATAATTATTGCATGATGTCATGGATAACTTTTTGTTTATCTTTGTGAATAACTTTGTACAATTTATTGAATAACTTTAGTTTTTTTTATGGCTACTATGTTTTTTTAAGTCCTGGTTACTTTCATTTTAGTTAATTATATGTGCGACAGACTTACTAGATTTGGTTACGGTAACCTAGTATTAGGACAGCGAGACTTCGTCGTTATCAACTCGGTGAAATGGATTCTAAACCGGAGTTTACATTTGTGTTTTCGCACGCATAAAAAACTCAAACACACAACTCGTCCATAGGATGGATAACTTATGTATTAACTGATGGATAATTTTTATAGTATAGGCTAGATAATTTTATATGTTACGTGTGAATAACCTTTTGAGTTCAAAAAAATCGTCAAAACATATCAACATGATATCTAGTTACGAAGATCTCGACGAGACTATTTAACGGTAAAAACAGATTTAAATCGAATAAACAGTTTGAACTATAAAACATTTTAAATTTAATTTTTTATAATAGATTTCGACGCGTAACATTTTTATCTATTTGTACGTAGATACAAAACCATCGTTAATTAGCTCTCTTTAGAGACAAAATTAATCTTAATTAGTGTATGTCAAATATACTCATGTAAAAGCGCTCGCTTGGTACGTACACAGGCTATCCGATCTGCCAAAAATTATTATTCCTAGAAAGGTAGTTGTGTAGCATTTTTTAAATAATACATATTTTAAAATCATTTCTAAATGTATTGTATGATTTTAGCTATTTATAAATTTAGCATTTTGTCGGTCTCAGCCAAGCCGAATGGACCAATCGGCTTGTGCCAAACCGAGTGAGATTCATTTGGCCAGAAACTGATCGACTGCACGTCGATGCATGGGGCCGCGGGGGCCGTTGCCAGCCAAGTGCTCCATTCGGTCATGCCTAAGCCGAATGCCCATCTTGAACATGACCGAACAGAGCACCTGGTCGGCGCGGGCACACCTGGTCGGCGAATGCCCAAATCGAATGGAGCTGACTGGGCTTGGCCTATGCCAATTGGTCCATTTGGCTTGACCAAGACCGATAAAGTACTATATTTGTAAATAACGATTATGATTAAAAACTATATTATTTAAAAGAATCGTCGTTGCTATACAATGTCCATAAAATATCATGGTATGGAAAATTTTAAATTAATCGAAAATAGTAGGAATCAATATAAGTGGTCGTTGGGTTGTACAGTATTAGCTCTGTTCGGGATTATTAGTCCTAAAAGCTTTTTTATATTGTTTGAGATTATAAGGGCTATTTCATTTATTACTCTCTCTCGTCTAATGCATGTTCTTTTTTCCTCTCACTTCTCGCATGCATGTAGTACTATTGGTGCATGCATATATTAATAAGAAAGAGTTATGAAGTCTCTTGGTATTAGCAACTTGGCCCTTAAAATTAATAATCCCAAACAAAGGTAGTACCATATAAAAATCCAGGAAGCTTCAATAGAGATTTAGTACATGTCATTAGTACTTATTATAGCATCGTAGGAGAGCAAACTCTCGTAAGAGCATCTCCACTCGGCTTCTTGGCTGGCCGTTTTTAGGGCGGGTTTTTTGGTCCATATGCCCAGCCGCATTCAGGACCCCGGTTTCGTTTGAATTTGGGCCAACTTTGGTCTGGACTTTCCAGACTGATCCAGGGCGCTAGAAACGCCTTGGGTCCGTGCCGGCGCATGCGCCACCACTTCGGCTGGTCAAGCGCGAGGTGGACACGCCACAAACATGATCGTGGGTCATCGTCATCAACAAGCCCCCCGCGCCGTCTCCGCCTTCGCCAGCCGAAGCCGGAGTCGCAGACTGGGCGGTGCCAGTCGACGAGGACGCCTTCGCCATGAAAATGGCGATGGAGAGGTCCCTCCAGGACGTGGTGCCACTGATGCCGGAGCCCGACATTCTCGCCTGGTCCAGGGCGGACTGGAAGCAGGTTGAGCAGCGCCGAGTTCACCGTCTGTAGGAGGAGGTCGAGCGCCAGGCCAGCGCTCGCTGCGAGTTCACCTACCTGGGCACGTCGCTCGTCGTCCTCAATGACGACGATGAAGAAGCTAGGCCCTCCTACCAGCCGTGGAGGTATGGCGACGCCGACCGGGGCAGCTCCTGCCCACCGCAGCCATTGAGCGACGACGACGGCAAGGACGACCCCAGCTACACATGCTTCTACAACAACTTCGGTATGTAAAAGCGGCATCCGGCGGAATCGACATCAGCATCGGCATCGGCATAGGCCTTTTAAGTTGTTTTAGTTATTATTAAACTAAATGCGGTTAGAATCCGGGTGTTCTCTCGAATTTGATGTAAACCGCCTATATTCACTACAAATTGCTGAGTTTTATTAATGAAAACTGCCTATATTCACCCAAAATTTGCTGAGTTCTTTTGAATTTTGGCCAAACGCGGGAACTCGACCTAGGAACACGAGTGGAATGCTCAGCATTCCCACGGTGAAAACTAGTTCCATCCAGCGATTGTTTCATTCAGATTTTGGCATGAAAACGACCAACCAGTGGAGATGCTCTGGTCAGGTTTGCGCGAGGGTGCTTCAAGATGGGTTCGATGGACCATGTCCACCTTGATATGGCTGTGCTTCTTAGTGATGTGGTGCTCTAGTGGGGAGAGGCAAAGGCGGCGAGACCATCGATTAACTTAGCTTTCTTCTTCGAATCAGATTTTCGCCTCGTTTAATAAATAAAAGAGTGAATTTTAGTTTTTACCCTCTAATTTTAAAATTTTGACACTAATTACCCTATTTGGATAGTTTTATCCTAATTGCCCCATTTAGCAAAAGTTGTGTTAACTCTTACCCCTTCTAAATTTTTGTGAACAATTTTATCTGTGGGTTCCTAGTGTCAGGTACACATCACATTCCAATTGGTTTAATTCTGTAATTGTTATTACTATATGGAAAAAATAAAAAAATTGACCAAGCTGTTATGTAGAACGATAGAGAGGGGATTGGCGGAATATGCTGGATGTATTATTGAGCCTCATGGGCGAGTATATATAGGCGTACATGGATCATCTTGGAGTACAAGTCAAGTTAGGCTAGAGTCCTAACTATCCTAAACTACCATAACAACCGTATATGTACAATACTCTAACATCCCCCCCAGAGTCATAGAGGTAGCGTCGTCAACAACTGGAACATCGCGGATGGTCAGACTAGAGATAAACCGAAGTAGAACCAGTGAGCTGACACCCCCCCCCCCCCCCGCGGTAGAAGTGGGAACATCATGGACGGTGTTGCGTCGCGGTAGCTTGGACTATAGAGGAAGCTGATGATGCTCAAGCGAGGTTGAAAGGATACGGATGTCGCCTAGAGGGGGGGGGTGAATAGGCGATTAAAACTTTTCCTAGAGTGGCTTTACAAAGGCGGAATAAAACTAGTTTTTACTTTGTTAAGCACAACCTAGAACAACTAAGGTTCACCTATGTGCACCAACAACTTATGCTAAGCAATACAAGCAACAAAGTGATAGCAAGATATATATTACTTCAAGCACGAAGGCTATCACAATGTAAAGTGCATAAGTAAAGAGCTCGGGTATAGAGATAACCGAGGCACGCGGGGACACCGATATTTTACCGAGTTCCTCCCAACATGGAGTACGTCTCGTTTGGAGAGGGGGTGGTATCTAACCACCTATGCCACAAAAGGCCTCCCTTATTCTCCGGTGAATCTCACCCCAATGGGATCGATCCACGCTTCCACTATCGGGTCACTTGTCGGTGGCAACCGGAACCTCTCACAAGGTTGGGGCACATCTCCACAACTTAATTGGAGGCTCCCAACAAATGCCACAAAAGTCCACAATGCCACCAAGGACACAAAACTGTCTAGGGTTCCAAGAACCCAAGAGGGACAAGCTCCAATGAGTCACACGAACCAAATCCTCCGAGGATAACTCAAACCGATGCACCAAATGCAAATGGAAAGAACACCACAAAGGTGCTCAAATCCCTCTCTCCCAAATTCCACCAAAGCTACAAAATATTATGTGGGAATAAGAGAGGAAGAACAATGGAGGAAATCCACAAAAGACTCCAAGATCTATATCCCAATATGTTCCCCTCACTTAGAGGAGAGATTGATTGGTGAGATTGTAGATCTAGATCTCCTCTTTCAAATCCCTCAAGAATATGCAAGAATCATCGGAGGGATTGAGAGAAAGAAAGCTCAAGAAGGTCAACAATGGAGGGGAAAACTTGCAAGAATGGTTGGGGAACCATTGGGGAAGAAGGCCCCTTAAATAGGTCCCCCGAAAATCCAACCGTTGAAGCCCAAAAATGCGAATCCCGGTACTACAGGACATTCCCGGTACTATCGGACATTCCCTAGGGATCCCAGGTCGCCAAACGCACCTTATTCAGTACCACCCGGTACTAAGGGGCGGTACTACCGGACCTTCGGTACTACCAGACCTCCGGTACTACCGGACCTGGTCCGGTACTACCGGTCATCCCTGAACGAAAATGGCCATAACTTTTGCATCCGGACTCCGATTTTGATGATCTTGGGCTCGTTTTGAAGAGGACAACAAGATCTAAAATATCATGCAAATAAACATCATAGTACAGCAAGGGAGGATAGATCCAAATGACGAAAGGTTTAACCTCTCTCAAAAAGACGAACCGATAAAACCTCCCACATCGAAAACTTAATAGAAAATGCATATGAAATCCGTTTTAGATGAACTAGAGCTTGTCATGGAGATTAACACAAGATCTAAATCCTCACATGAGTAAGAACTAAATAATGGAAGGTTTTACCTATCTCTAAAATACAAATCGGTAAAACCTCCAAGATCAAAACGCAATAAGATATAAAAGGGAAATCCGTTTTTGATGACCTAGAGCTTGTTATGGAGATTACCACAAGCTCTATATCCTCACATGGATAAGACCAAATAACAACCAAATATGATGATGCAAGTATGCAAAGGTTGAGCTCTCTCCGAACGATGTGATAGAGTTACTCATTCGAGAGCCCCTCTTGATAGTATGGCTATCTATCCTAAACCCGGTCTCCCACTAACAACACGAGACCGGCAAAAGGGAAAACCTAACAAGATTATACCTTTGCCTTGAGCATTCTACTTGATTTCGATGTAGACGATCTTTCCCTTATCAATATTTAACGCCTTTCTTGATTCTTCATCATCGATCCATGATCACTGAGGATGGCAAGCATCAAACATGAGATCTTCTATAGATGCCGCATTTTGAGCTTGCACAAGACATCTTCTTCTCATTTCATCGACCTTGAAGCCCACACATGCTCCAAGCGATGCCAATGGACAAATCCTACAAGTATAACTTAATACACACATTAGTCCATAAAGATTGTCATTAATTACCAAAACCACACATGGGGGCCCAACATGTTCTTTCAATCTCCCCCATTTTGGTAATTGATGACAATCCCTTTAAGAGGGTTTATATAAGGAATATTAATGAATAAAATGGTAATACCAACATCAAATACTACAAAAGTATGTGATATTGGTACCACCACCATATATAGAGCAAACTCCCCCACAATCTATGCATATGCGATGAACTTTAATTTCATTGCATATATTGCCAATCATTATCATTGGTGGAGTTTCCTTTATATACCACATGCTAAGCAACAACAAAGATGCAAGAGCATGAAAGGCAAATGCTTAAGAACAAACTCAAAGCATAAACCATTTCCCTTAAACCCTCTAAAACTTCTCCCCCATTGGCATCGATTGCCCAAATGAGTGACAAGTTCTAGAAGGCAAATATAGTAATATTTCCTCCAAATATGTGCATTCGCACATATCCAATGATGAATACTTGGGAGGGAGTAGAACTATATCGAGGACCCGAAGATTGCCAAAGGAATAAAATAAAATGACGCATTACGAATGACGCAAGCAATGACAAGATCCGACAAACCAATTTGAAAACAACAAATGAGTCCAACTAGAAACAACAAGATATTATGATATGAGCAAAAGAGTGCTTTAAATAACAAATAGAGAAGCTCCCCAAGATTATTGCACAATTCAAAATAAATGCATTAGAATACATATTGCACAAATATGGAATCCTCGCTCCCCCATAAGCATTTAAAACACAACGAATGAAGGATCAAATAAATGCTTAAATAAAATGGAGAATTTCCCCAAGATTTGTGCACACTTAAGAATCGTTGTATTTCAATACAAAACTGCACAAATATGGAATCCTAACTCCTCCATAAATATTTAAGGCACAATAAATGATAAATAAGACAAATGAGCATTATTAAATGAATTATATGAGCTCCCCAAAGATAATGCACCAATTATGATAATTGCATTTGGGAACAAAGTGCATAATCGTGGAATCCTCACTTATCCAAGTTCATTTAACAATACAAGGCATGAGAGAACAAATATGAGTGCCCAAAGGTGCAAACAATAGGAACAAGCACTCATAGGCAAATAAATTTGGAAGCCACGGAAGAATCAAAAGAAATAAAAGGTGGTATCCAAGAAATAAATTGTCAACCAAAATTATCTTCTCATATGTGTATATGTTTCTAAGTGGATAACATCACAATGACATATGACCATAAAGAAACAAGCACACACAAGGAAGATAGACAATAAAACTCATGAAAGCAAAAATGAAGTCACAACATATACCAATAAGATTTTTTGCTTCAAAGAATGGCCAAAGGCTCACATATATCTTATTGTACATTAATGAGCTTCAAACACCAACACACTACATATATCACAAATATCACCAAGGGAAAAGGAGAAAGTTGGAATATATGGAGAAAGGCAACAAGTATCATAAGATAAAATAGACTAGCAAAAATATCAATATTGCACATGAGAGAAGTTGATGAAATGATAGGCAATAAAATTGATAGATTGACATATTTGGGATTGGAGAATCATATGCATGATTTTGTATAGTCCCAATTATATGCAGTCATATCAACTTAAACACATATACAATATTGAGTCCTCTTAAAACCATGGCTAGAACTACAACAATTACAAATACATTAATTCATGCTAGAAGGCAACCGACAAACAGTTGGAATCAAGATATATGAGCATGAGAAAGGGATACTTGTTACCGAGATATAATTGGTAGGATGTAGAGGATATGAATTCATTGATCATCCTATAGCTTGTCTCAAATTTTCATGTATGCACCACTTCTTCAAAATTGAGAGACAAGCATCCAATATATCTTCAATGTACCTAAAACACAATTAAGTACAAAATGGTCCCCAAACATATTGGGTCCAAAGTAGTTAGTGCAACTACAATACATAGGAGAGACTCCACATAATTATGTGCATATTGATATGAAATTGAATTTCATGCACAACTTAGCCGATGGGAATTGCTGGAGTTTCCCCTATATATTGGATCAAAGAAAGCAAGCATGCCATAATATAAACATATATTAAATATGCATGCATAAAGCTTTTAAGAACCAAAAAGGAGATACAATTTGAACAAAAACAACAAGTAAAAATGATATTCAAATTGCATCAAAGAACCAATTCAACACATGAAAGATCACAAGTTCAACAAATGAACTTAGGCTAAGACCAAAAGAGCAAAAGATAGATAGAAATAAAAATGCTCAAGGATTTATCTCATTCTAAAATGGTCAAATCAAGAAACAAGGAATGAGACAAAACCAACTCCCAAAAAGAGCAAGGTTCCAACAAGAAACCAAACTCCCCAAACTTCACATGATGGCACAAGTACCAAAACGAAAAGATTGAGGTTACAAGCACATAAAACACGATATGGCTCAAACAAAGAAGCATAAATATGGGTGTTCTAAATAATATAGGAGAGCTCCCCCATAGATAGTGCATTATGTAGGATTTTCCTTTTAAATGTAAAATGCACACAAATGGGATCATCACTAGTACCTACAATAAGTAAAACACAAGAGGATATCGATAAAGTAAGAAGATCCACAAGAAGCAAGGAAGGCTTGGGAGACAACACAAAACATTTTTTTGGCCAAAGATAGGATAAAATTAAGCAAGGGACAAAGTGAATATGATCAATAAATTCTACCATAAGTTGGGTACTCATTGTCCAAGGACAAGAAATATTGGGAATAATTTTCCCAAGGTAGTTTGCATGGATATCCATGATCATAGTCACAACAAGAAGCATATAACGAAATATAAGAATTAAGAATGATACTTCGAACAAGATTCTTGGTAGCTTCCAATAGTCACACAATCACTAGTGATTAGAGTAACTTGAAGTGAATGGTTTCTATTATGATATAGAGATCTAAATATGAGGAACCACATACCAAGAAACACTCTCATATACAAGATCCAAAGTATGATTAATAAAGGCATTCAAGCAAATTGGAACTTGTATGAGCAAATGTGTCACATAGGTGCTAGATAATTATCAATATCAATTCTAAGTGACACAACCTCGAATATTCACATTTTCTAGGATTGTAATATGCACTAAGCATATGACTCCCCCATAATGTGATACTACCATAAAACCAACACGAGGCAAAATGATACAAATAGAGATAATTAATGGACATTACAAAATTAAATTTCTCATGAGAATTATACCACATAGAGACTAGACAATAATCCAATATAAATACTAGGTGGTATTCCTCATGTACACACAATTTTTAGGATTGTGGAATGCACAAGCATAACACTCCCCCAAAATGGGATAATCCATTAATCTCTCAAACGAGCCAAATAAGATACCAAATATAACCAAGTAAGGCTCAAACACAAGAAACACACATACATGGTGTGCCACCTAATCATACAAATATATACTTGATTCTTGAAGATAATTAAGTGGAAATCACAACATGTATAAAAGCATGGAAGATACAAAACCAACACATGCACAAGGGGCGAGTAACTTTCAATGAAATGAGTTAAGCATATGTTACCGCAAGGAGGAACATTGGAAATATAATAGGAGCAATATAATCCACATGACTTGGCTTGACAAAAATAATAATGAAGATCCCTTAATTCTTCATGATGTAGCCAAGTATCCAATTCCCTCCAAAACACACCTATTGATCAAGTTTTGTCTTGTTGGTCCCCAACCAAGTTGGGTCCTAAGAAGTTAGTCATAATAGGCTTGGCCACCCAAATGGTTCTTTTCTTGACACCACATTGGGCACCAACAAATTTGGCAAACACATTGCCAACCTCATCCTTACGAAGTGAATAAGCATCATCAATCAAGATAGGATGGGAAGAGGAGATACCAATAGTGCATGAGGAAGAAATGTGCCCCTTCTCGGCATATGTAGCAAGTTCTACTCTTGCCATCTTTCTTCTTAGGTGAAGCCACAACTCGAGGAAGAGCTCGAGTAGTCCTCTTAGGAAGAGGCCCATTAATGACTTGAGGTGGAGCTTTAGGCCGCTTCCCTTGTTGCTTCACACTAAGAGGCTTTTTCTTCAATGGGCAAGATCTAATATGTTGCCCTTCTTCCTTGCACTTGAAGCAAACAATGTTGGCTGGATTCTTGACTTGATCTTGGCCATTCTTCTTGTTGTCCTTGTGCTTCAACTTGATAGTGGACTTGTTCTTGATATTGGAGTTGAATCCAAGCCCACTCTTGTCATTGGGGGATTTTTGCACACTCAAGATTTTGTTGAGTGTGACCTTCCCTTGATGACCCTTTTTCAAGTCATTCTTCAAAGAAGTGACTTGAGCCTTGAGCCTTTTGATTTCCTCTACATGGTTAGTTTCAACAAAAACACTAGAGGTAGTAGATGCTACATTGTTAGAGCAACAAGGAACGGAATGTAATTCATCACGAGATATATCATGGTTGTGAGAGGATGAACTACAAGGACTAGCACATGGCAATATAAAATTTGGAGTAGATGTAGTGCTAATGTCCACATGAGGCCCACTAGATGTTACCTTTGACACGATGGCCTCATGAGCTAACTTTAGCCTACCATGGGAGACTAGAAGATCCTCATGCGAGCTCGAGAGCTTAACATGACTTTCTTCTAATTTCTCATAGTTACTAGTTAGCAAAGCAAGTTGAGCCTTTAGCTCAACATTCTCCTTCAAAGTAGATGCTTCACAAGAAATAGAGTTATTAGCACAAGCATCATCACTATTTGCAAGAGGTGAGGGCAACTTGGCAAGCTCTTTTGAATATGAGGCTTTAAGTTGCTCATGTGACTCGGTGAGTTTGATGAGCTCACCCTTTATGACCCTAGAGCCATTTTTGAGGTGCTCAAAATCCTCAAGGAGTTTAGCATAAGCAACTTCAAGTTCATCATTTTTAATCTTGAAGGAGTTAGCCACCGCAAGTTCTCTATCATGGTATTCCTTTACTCTAGATAATTCTAGAGTAAAAGTCTCCTCAAGAGATTCTTTGATGGTTTGTTCTTCTTCAAGGGAGTCCTTTAGTCATGCAACTTCATTAGCATACTCACGCTCAAGTGCAAACTTTTCATCAATTAAGTTTTCTTGCTCCTCAATAAGATCATTGCCTTCTATGGCACAATTCAAGATTTCAAGAAAGTTGGAGGAAGCAATTTTATTTTTGAAGAGAGCGTTATAGACAACCTCTCCCATTTTCTTAATAGAGGTAATATCATACTTACTTCTATAGTCATCATTATCATTCTCAACCTCATCATCATCATCATCATGAGATACAATGGGATTCAAAGAGGTTACCTTTGTTCCCTTAGCCATAAGGCACATGTGAGAACCGGAGGAAGGTGATGATGAGATTGCACTTGTAGCTCTCTTCAAGACCTTGTCTTGGCCCATAGAATCTTCATTTTCCTCTACATGGTTAGCAACACAAGCACTAGAGGAAATGGAAGCATTTTTATCATGGCAACAAGACAACACAAGCATATCATCATGAGATTTATTCAAGTCATTTCTACATGATATGCAAGGACTATTAACACAAGCATGTAAGGAGTTTTGAGTGCTAGAAGTGTTAAGGTCCAAAGATAGATCATTGCAACTATATAGGGATGAAGGATTACAAATAGTAATATCACTATCCATATTGCAATTAATATCACCACTCACCATATCATTACCTTGTGAAAAATCACATGTTGGTGAAGTAGTAGACGATGAGAACTCATCTCGACCGGAAGTGGAAGCAACACAATCATCCTCAATAATGTTGGACACAACATATTTATCTTGAAGTTTTGTCCATAACTCATGAGCACTCCAAAAAGGAATGATTGAAGAAGTAACTACATAGATCAAAGCATTAACAAGCACATTAGAAGCTTGAGCATCGAGATATAAGTTTTTCTCATCCTCACTAGATAGATTTTTGAAATCCATTGGAGGAGAAAAACCTATATCTACAATACGCTCCAAATTTGGGTCCATGTCCCGAAAATGAATGAGCATGCGATTTTTCATATATCATAATTTGTGCCATCGAATGTGAATGAGCTCCAAATTTGGAGCTTGAGGCCGCTTCCCTTGTTGCTTCACACTAAGAGGCTTTTTCTTCAATGGGCAAGATCTAACATGTTGCCCTTCTTCCTTGCACTTGAAGCAAACAATGTTGGCCGGATTCTTGACTTGATCTTGGCCATTCTTCTTGTTGTCCTTGTGCTTCAACTTGATAGTGGACTTGTTCTTGATATTGGAGTTGAATCCAAGCCCACTCTTGTCATTGGGGGATTTTTGCACACTCAAGATTTTGTTGAGTGTGACCTTCCCTTGATGACCCTTTTTCAAGTCATTCTTCAAAGAAGTGACTTGAGCCTTGAGCCTTTTGATTTCCTCTACATGGTTAGTTTCAACAAAAACACTAGAGGTAGTAGATGCTACATTGTTAGAGCAACAAGGCACGGAATGTAATTCATCACGAGATATATCATGGTTGTGAGAGGATGAACTACAAGGACTAGCACATGGCAATATAACATTTGGAGTAGATGTAGTGCTAATGTCCACATGAGGCCCAATAGATGTTACCTTTGACACGATGGCCTCATGAGCTAACTTTAGCCTACCATGGGAGACTAGAAGATCCTCATGCGAGCTCGAGAGCTTAACATGACTTTCTTCTAATTTCCCATAGTTGCTAGTTAGCAAAGCAAGTTGAGCCTTTAGCTCAACATTCTCCTTCAAAGTAGATTTTTCACAAGAAATAGAGTTAGTAGCACAAGCATCATCACTATTTGCAAGAGGTGAGGGCAACTTGGCAAGCTCTTTTGAACATGAGGCTTTAAGTTGCTCATGTGACTCGGTGAGTTTGATGAGCTCACCCTTTATGACCCTAGAGCCATTTTTGAGGTGCTCAAAATCCTCAAGGAGTTTAGCATAAGAAACTTCAAGTTCATCATTTTTAATCTTGAAGGAGTTAGCCACCGCAAGTTCTCTATCATGGTATTCCTTTACTCTAGATAATTCTAGAGTAAAAGTCTCCTCAAGAGATTCTTTGGTGGTTTGTTCTTATTCAAGGGAGTCCTTTAGTCATGCAACTTCATTAGCATACTCACGCTCAAGTGCAAACTTTTCATCAATTAAGTTTTCTTGCTCATCAATAAGATCATTGCCTTCTATGGCACAATTCAAGATTTCAAGAAAGTTGGAGGAAGCAATTTTATTTTTGAAGAGAGCGTTATAGATAACCTCTCCCATTTTCTTAATAGAGGTAATATCATACTTACTTCTATAGTCATCATTATCATTCTCAACCTCATCATCATCATCATGAGATACAATGGGATTCAAAGAGGTTACCTTTGTTCCCTTAGCCATAAGGGACATGTGAGAACCGGAGGAAGGTGATGATGAGATTGCACTTGTAGCTCTCTTCAAGACCTTGCCTTGGCCCATAGAATCTTCATTTTCCTCTACATGGTTAGCAACACAAGCACTAGAGGAAATGGAAGCATTTTTATCATGGCAACAAGACAACACAAGCATATCATCATGAGATTTATTCAAGTCATTTCTACATGATATGCAAGGACTATTAACACAAGCATGTAAGGAGTTTTGAGTGCTAGAAGTGTTAAGGTCCAAAGATAGATCATTGCAACTAGATAGGGATGAAGGATTACAAATAGTAATATCACTATCCATATTGCAATTTCTATCACCACTCACCATATCATTACCTTGTGAAAAATCACATGTTGGTGAAGTGGTAGACGATGAGAACTCATCTCGACCGGAAGTGGAAGCAACACAACCATCCTCAATAATGTTGGACACAACATATTTATCTTGAAGTTTTGTCCATAACTCATGAGCGCTCCAAAAAGGAATGATTGAAGAAGTAACTACATAGATCAAAGCATTAACAAGCACATTAGAAGCTTGAGAATCGAGATATAAGTTTTTCTCATCCTCACTAGATAGATTTTTGAAATCCATTGGAGGAGAAAAACCTATATCTACAATACGCTCCAAATTTGGGTCCATCTCCCGAAAATGAATGAGCATGCGATTTTTCATATATCATAATTTGTGCCATCGAATGTGAACATGTCATTGTGCACTAATCCTCTAGCCGACATCTTTACTCTCAAGGCGGTGAAGCCTAAAATAAGAGACCGGGCTCTGATACCAATCGAAAGGATATGGATGTCGCCTAGAGGGGGGGATGAATAGGCGATTAAAACTTTTCCTAGAGTGGCTCAACAAAGGCGGAATAAAACTAGTGTTTACTTTGTTAAGCACAACCTAGAACAACTAAGGTTCACCTATGTGCACCAACAACTTATGCTAAGCAATACAAGCAACAAAGTGATAGCAAGATATATATTACTTCAAGCACGAAGGCTATCACAATGTAAAGTGCATAAGTAAAGAGATTGGGTATAGAGATAACCGAGGCACGCGGGGACACCGATATTTTACCGAGTTCCTCCCAACATGGAGTACGTCTCATTTGGAGAGGGGGTGGTATCTAACCACCTATGCCACAAAAGGCCTCCCTTATTCTCCGGTGAATCTCACCCCAATGGGATCAATCCACGCTTCCACTATCGGTGCACTTGTCGGTGGCAACCGGAACCTCTCACAAGGTTGGGGCACATCTCCACAACTTAATTGGAGGCTCCCAACAAATGTCACAAAAGGCCAAAATGCCACCAAGGACACAAAACCGTCTAGGGTTCCAAGAACCCAAGAGGGACAATCTCCAATGAGTCACACGAACCAAATCCTCCGAGGATAACTCAAACCCATGCACCAAATACAAATGGCAAGAACACCACAAAGGTGCTCAAATCCCTCTCTCCCAAATTCCACCAAAGCTGCAAAAGCTTATGTGGGGATAAGAGAGGAAGAACAATGGATGAAATCCACAAAAGACTCCAAGATCTATATCCCAATATGTTCCCCTCACTTAGAGGAGAGATTGATTGGTGGGATTGTAGATCTAGATCACCTCTTTCAAATCCCTCAAGAATATGCAAAAATCATCGGAGGGGTTGAGATAAAGCAAGCTCAAGAAGGTCAACAATGGAGGGGAAAACTTGCAAGAATGGTTGGGGAACCATTGGGGAAGAAGGCCCCTTAAATAGGTCCCCCGAAAATCCAACCGTTGAAGCCCAAAAATGCGAATCCCGGTACTACCGGACATTCCCTGGGGATCCCAGGTCGCCAAACGCACCTTATTCAGTACCACCCGGTACTAAGGGGCGGTATTACCGGACCTCCGGTACTACCGGACCCTGGTCCGATACTACCGGTCATCCCTGAATGAAAACGGCCATAACTTTTGCATCCGGACTCCGATTTTGATGATCTTGGGCTCGTTTCGAAGAGGACAACAAGCTCTAAAAGATAATGCAAATAGACATCATAGTACAGCAAGGGAGGATATATCCAAATGACGAAAGGATTAACCTCTCTCAAAAAGACGAACCAATAAAACCTCCCACATCGAAAACATAATAGAAAATGCATATGAAATCCGTTTTCGATGAACTAGAGCTTGTCATTTAGATTAAAACAAGATCTAAATCCTCACATGAGTAAGAACTAAATAATGGAAGGTTTTACCTATCTCTAAAATACAAACCGGTAAAACCTCCAAGATCAAAACGCAATAAGATATAAAAGGGAAATCCGTTTTTATTGACCTAGAGCTTGTTATGGAGATTAACACAAGCTCTATATCCTCACATGGATAAGACCAAATAACAACCAAATATGATGATGCAAGTATGCAAAGGTTTGATCTCTCTCTGAACTATGTGATCGAGTTACTCATTCGAGAGCCCCTCTTGATAGTACGGCTATCTATCCTAAAACCGGTCTCCCACTAACAACATGAGACCGGCAAAAGGGAAAACCTAACAAGATTATACCTTTGCCTTGAGCATTCTACTTGAGTTCGATGTAGACGATCTTGCCCTTCTCAAGATTTAACGCCTTTCTTGATTCTTCATCATCGATCCATGATCACTGAGGATGGCAAGCATCAAACATGAGATCTTCTATAGATGCCGCATTTTGAGCTTGCACAAGACATATTCTTCTCATTTCATCGACCTTGAAGCCAACACATGCTCCAAGCGATGCCAATGGACCAATCCTATAAGTATAACTTAATACACACATTAGTCCATAAAGATTGTCATTAATTACCAAAACCACACATGGGGGCCCAACATGTTCTTTGAGAGGTGGTAGCCCTTGTGCCGATGTCGAGAAAGCCGAGAGAGTTGGGTAGTGCCGAGGTCGGGGTAGCCGTTGCGAGGGGTCGCCGTGGTCGGGGATGCCGGTGTCGAGGTAACCACACGTGAAGCCGCATGCGCATAGTGCGTGAGGAGGATGAAGGATACGTGTCGAGGCAGTCGTTGAGGATGTCAATGCCGAAGCTGATGCAGTTCGAGCCATCGAGGACGAGGTGCGACCGTAGTTTTTCCAGAACTAGGCGCTCGTCGGGACGAACGCACACTCGGTTTTGCCAGAACCGAGTATGCAAAGAAGAACTCGTCGGTGACGCGGTCGAGGCAGTCGTAGAGGGGTCGATGACGAAGAAGACATTGTCGAAACCGATGAAGAAGAGGCGTGGATCCGAGCTTGCCAAACTCGGGAACGCGTCAGGATGAAGGCACTCCCGGTGTTGCTAGTACCAGGCGTGCGGGGGCAGGGACTATCATGAACTTGTCTCCATGTCAAAAAGACTAGCAGAGGAAACCTCTAGAGCGGTTGCGACACGCAGAGCGACGAAGGAAGAGATGCCAGCACTATCGGCGGTTGTCGGAGTAGAGTAGAAGGTGGTGTAGTCGGGGATGAGGCGATGATGCTGACGACGAAGTTGTAGTGGACGAAGACATAGAAGGCAGCGAAACCAGCGGCGACCTGGGGTAGTCGTGCTGGATGTCTGGAGTGCGCGATGGGGTAGTCGGCGGGACCTGGGACGGCGTGAGATCGCCCTGCAGGTTACCTTGTGAAGTGTGGCGATGGTGCTCGAAGTAGGCGAGGAAGAAATCTGGCGACGTGACAAAGACCATGTGCAGACGGCAGTGATCCACGCCTGTAGGATATGGCGCGGTGAAAGCCGAGGATGTCGATGCACTGGGACAGCGAAGTAGACTGCATGCAGCGACGCTACCACCCGAGGGGGCGGCATAGCTGCAGGGCGCAAGTCGGTGCAGTGGCTGGGAGACCACCAATGACGTACACGCCAAGGAAGGCGCGTTGGAAGCCGGTAGAATGGAACAAAGGTGGCGGCGCTGCGGCCCGAGGGGGCGTCATAACGGCAGCCCGTAGCTCGATCGGTGGTAGGCGTGTGCTCGGGGACGTGCTTGGCATAGTGATGACCCACAAGTATAGGGGGTGTATCGTAGTACTTTCAATAAATAGGAGTGTCCATCCCAACGAGGAGCAGAAGGTGTTGACTAGTGGTTTGGGGCAGGAAATCTCTGTAAAATACTTAGCAAACGGATTTTTAGAGTTTTTTGATAATGCAAGGAAATAAAGTGCAAGTAAATAAAGACAGCAAATAACTGCAGCAAGTGGCCCAATCCTTTCTTAGCAAAGGACAAGCCGGTTGTAATACTTATGATGACCAAACATTCTCGAGGACACATGGGAATACTGTCAAGTGATTTCGTTTTATATAGTTGATTAATCTTCTTTGGTTTGATAAGTATTGTGTGGGTAAACCTGTGCTAATGTACTGACCTTACTAGGACTAATACATACTTGTGATTAAACCCATTGCAAGCATCTACAACTACAAGAAAGTAAATAAGATAAAAACCTAACCATGGCCTTAAACTCTGAGATCCTACACTCCCTTGTGCAAAGGTTTCCTAACGGGGGTTCAGGTTTCTATTACTCTAGCAACCCCATAATTAGTAGCCAAATACACAATGCATTCCTCTAGGCCCATAAATGGTAAAGTTGAAGGGATACGAGTAGGCTACACTAGCGCAAATCAAAATTTTCTACCGCGTAAACCAGGATTACCGTTGTCATAGATCAAGGGTGTCAACGCCCGGATTTTTAATCACAGATGCCTGTTTTGCCATACATCGCAATCGCATGATTACCATTTTTGCGATACATAACATATTTGGATACCACAGTACATCATCCATTACAAACCATATATAAGGTCTTACACAAATAAGGATCTCATGATCAAGTTCTTAATACAATTCAAGCAGTGGAAATACGTAATAATAACGGTAGCATAGGCGAAGCTCCATCTTCGGGGTCACATGCAAGGCTGATGATGGGAGATGATCCTAGTTGTCGTAACCTTTCTGGGGTCCATCGTCCTGGTACTCCTCTTCATAGTCTAGCCACGGGAATAGCTAGGGACAAAGCCATGAGTACTTTTTAAGTACTCGCAAACTAATACTAACAAGTGAAGGGGGGTTTTGAAATAGGACACTAAGCTCTAGGGTTGTTTTGCAAAAAGCCAGATTTACCTCTACTAAGTTCAAAAACGAAGAAAGCTAGTTGAAGTCTTATAACACCTAAGTGGGAACTTGAAATTCATATCACAACTCTATTGTGGTCAAGTCAAAATCTCAATCAATTTCACAAGTCATTTTGAAAACATCTGACGGGGGAACAGTATGACCACTCCAACTGTCCATAACCGCGGACGCGGCTATTCGAATAGTTTGACACTCTGCAGAGATTGTACACTTTCACCACAACATTCGATACATCCGTCAGGAACAAATCCTGAATTCACCATACTCAGTATGCGAATAATCAATCCTAACCTTTCAATTACACGCCCTAGTATAAGCACCTCTCTTGTGGGTTTGGCCTCCCAACCATGACCAACTGTCATCTTGGGTACTGCACAGGTGGACAATCTTCACAAGGTAGCCTCAGCTCAGACCTTGGCTGTGAGGGAACCAATACTAAGGTATATAAGTTTCCAGTCAAGCCCTACCCAAATCTCGGGTATTGTGGTTGTATGGTAAAATTGGAATGGTATCGCATCCAGACAACCATCAGTTTTATAAACGGCTAAGGCTCATGCCTTAACATTTTCATCACCAAAATCATCTGGTGTTTGGAAACACATGTCAAAACATCTCAATAGAATGATCCATCATTCCAAGGTTTTCGTAACCATTTTTCCACCAGGTATTCCCATCTAAAGTTGATCAAGTTTTATGCTTAGCACTAGCATCTACAAGTGGGGGTAAGTACTAATGGGGGGTGGTACACTAGTGGAGTTTTACTAAGTTCAATCTCATACCTTAGGATGACATAAAGATTATCTAGCTTAGGCCAAGTTTTATGCTCTTTATGCAACCTTCAATTATCTTTCTAATATCTATAATTTACTTAAGTAAGCTCTAAGTAATAGCTTTGACAAAGAAATAAAGTAGAAGCTTGCAAGTAAAACTAGGATTGGTTTATCAAGTGGGTATGATCATATATGCTTAAGGCATATAGTTGGCATGGTAACAAGCAAGTATTTGCTTGCATAGGTATAGTATCTTGCAAGTGTTAACTTGCACAATCAACTAGTAGTATTAGGCTTGCTAAAGTAGAGTATCTTGCAAGTGTTAGCTTGCCTTGTGCAGAGAAGTGGTTGAAGTTCTCCTCGGCTTCTTCTTCGTAGTATCCTCCTTCTTCCTCGTATCCTTGGTCGGTACTAGCGTCTATGAATAAATTCGAGGTACACAATCTACAAACAATACTTAACTACTTTCAATCATCGCACACAAGGGTTCTATAGATGATCTAGCATCATCACTAATATTACAAGATTATTTCTTTTATTTTTAGAAAAGTAATTTCTACTTATTGAAAAACTACTTAAGATTTAATATTTTCCAAACCAAACATGGGATCATGTTGACACATGTCATCACCACATATTTCAGTACATGGGAATGCGATTTAAAGTGGTGTCACAATTTAATAAGATTTAACCTTTTAATTCAAATAAAAATAAATGACTAGAAATGCCTATGTGGCATTCTTTTATTACTTGAACATTATTTCTGTAAGTAAACCCATATGTTTGTATATATTCTGAAAGGTATGATCAAATGTGATTTTTGAGAGTTGGAATCAACTCAAAAGCTATTATAGTTTAAATTTAAAAAATGTTTGAATGCAGAAAAGCTTCTGCCTTGTTATTTTTACCAAGGTTGATCTATAGATTCAAATGATTTGAATCCAACGGGCTTGGATTAAGCATTTCAAAACCTTTCTAACGAAATTGGTTTCATTCAATTTGGTTCGCTGAATCGAGCTGGGTTGATTTTTGAAACTGAGTATAGAACAATGTTTGAATTAAAATGGAAAAAGTTAAATTCAAACGACTGGGCTGCGCGGGAACTGCTAATGGGCTGGCCCAGTGTCACTCCGCGGCGCGGGGCGCAACTGACAGGGCGGGTCTACTGGTCAACGACTCTTAACACGCGAAGCGGTACGGGGCGATGTGGTGTGTTGGATTAGAAGTAAGATCAACGTCTGAGGGTCGTCGTCGACGATGAACTAGTCACCGGCGAGTTCGAACCCTAGCGGCTTAGTGGGGGTCGTCGGGGGGGGGGGGGGGGGGGGGACTCACCGGGGCTCAGGCGAGGGTCGGCGATGCGGGAGAACGATGAAGTCGACGACATCGAACCTCCTGGTACCGGCAACTCCTCCTGGGGTGGACGAAATCGAGGGCGCCCTTCTTCTCCAGAGGCGGCCTGCTCCGGCGCAATTCCGGCGATGCGCTGATCGCCTTGCTCCAGGAATGGGGTGGAACGATCAATGAGGTGAGGGGAGTAGAATGGTGTGAAGAATTCGAGCGGGGGAGGCCTCTATTTATAGTGGCGAGAGGGGACCGACGGGCGCGGGCTGAGCTCGTCGTGGTCGATGGCACAGAGGGCTATCGGCGTGGGCGACGGTAGGGGGCGGTGCTGTGCACCCTAGCGAAGCTCAACGACGTGGTGGCGAGGCGTGGGGCGGTGCTGATCGGTCGGAACACTGTGGTGCTCTGAGCGTGCTCGACGGGAGTTTTAATGGCGCAGAGCGCGCGTGGTCCGCGCGGCGGCGAACGGGCGTGTCTGCGGGGTTGCTGGGACGGTGGTGATCACGCGTGCACGCGGCGAGGGCGGCATGCGGTCTGTGGGTGCTGGTCGAGCATGGCGCACGGGGCGCGCTCTCGGCATGGTTGCAGAGAAGGTTAGCATGGTTTGTGCATGTGGTCCAGGGGCTGGCATCGCTCGCTGCTAGGACATGGAGTGGCGGTGGGGTGCTATCTTGCTCCCAGACAAGGTTGGCGAGGCTAGTCTTGCTCATAGCTTGCTGTCGACTATGGGGTGGCAATGGTGCACTCGGCCTGCTCACCATTGATGACAAATGACCAGCTTAGAGTAGTGCTAGAGATTAGTTAAGGTTGTTAGATGATCTACTGAGGCTAGTGGTGTCCAGAGAGGGAACAAGTTAGGCCAGAATCACTGCACACTATAGTGTTTTGATTTTGTTTGATTTGTATCTGCAAGGTGTTTGATGAAATGGCCGCATGAATTCAAGTATGAATTTTGAAAAGATTTTTGGTGGGTGTGCTAGGCATGTGCTGGTGAGTCTGTAGATGCTTGGGTTTTGGAAGTTGAGCTTGTTTGAGTGGTTTTTGAAAAAGTGGGATCTTCCCATATGAAATAGATTCAATTTTAAACTGTCATTTAAAATAAGCATTTGAATGTTTCTGGATGATCACAAAGTGGGCCTTGATACTTTGTTATGAGTACTATCAAGGGGTGCAAAGATCCAAACAATTTTCTGTTAAATTCTGAAAGTTAGAGATAGCCAAAGTAGGCATGTGAGTTAATTTGGCCAAAGTGACCATTCACTTAATTTGTTTGTTTTGATTTATTTGTCTTTGGGAAAAGTGTGGGGATTGTTTAGATGATGTTTATTTCACCTAAGAATCATTTTACAAGCAAAGAAACACATAATCATGGAAATTCAAAAGAATCCACATTTTAATACATACACATATGAATGCTTTCATATTTTTATTGGAAAAGTTTTTGTTAACCCTAAATTTGGTGATTAGAGTTTGATGATTCTAGTTTAATATTTTTGGGATGTTACAAACCTTCCCCCCTTAAACAAAATCTCATCCCGAGATTTGAAAAAGGACGAAAAGATTACCTAGGATTTGAAGAGATCGGGAAACTCCGTCCTGATGTGATCTTCGCGCTCCCAGGTAGCTTCCTCTTCTATGTGGTTGCTCCACTGAATCTTGAGAAACTTGATGCTTCGGGTTCTGGTAGTTCTGAAAGCTTCTTCCAAAATACGGATGGGTACTTCGGGATAGGTCAGGTCATCATTGATTTCTATGGTCTGGTGATCGATATTCTTGAACACTTCGGTCTTCTCCGGGACTTCGAGGCACTTGCGAAGTAATGAGATATGTAAAACATTGTGCATGGCTGACATCTCTTCGGGAAGTTCCAATTGATACGAAACTTCTCCTCGACGGTTCAGAATTTTGAAGGGTCCGATATATCTGGGGGCTAACTTTCCTTTGAGTTGGAAATGTTGCATTCCTTTCAATGGCGACACTTTCAGATACACAAAATCTCCTATGTTGAAGGCGAGGTATCGACGTCTCTTGTCGGCGTAACTCTTCTGTCTGGACTGGGTTGTCTTGAGGTGCTCACGAATCTTGTGAACCTTCTCTTCTGCTTCTCGTAGGATATCGGGTCCAAAAATCTGACTCTCTCCTACTTCCGACCACTTCAAAGGGGTGCGACACTTTCTTCCATACATGAATTCAAATGGGGCCATTTGCAAACTAGCTTGGTAACTGTTGTTGTATGAAAATTCTATGAACGACAGACCGTCTTCCCATTTAGATCCATACTCTAACACACATGCTCTCAGCATATCTTCGAGTATTTGATTTACTCGCTCCGTTTGTCTATCGGTTTGAGGGTGATAAGTTGTGCTAAAATCTAGGCGGGTTCCTAAACCTTCTTGAACTTTCTTCCAGAATCTCGAGGCAAACTGAGTTCCTCGATCTGATATGATGTTCTTGGGGACTCCGTGCAAACTGACGATTCTAGCGATGTATAACTCCGCTAGCTTCGAACTCTGATATGTGGTCTCGACGGGTAAGAAATGGGCGAATTTGGAAAATCTGTCCACTATGACCCATATAGAGTCATTTCCCCTACTAGAAGTAGGCAGTCCGGTGATAAAGTCCATTCCAACGGAATCCCATTTCCATTCCGGAATTTGCAATGGTTGCAACAATCCAGCGGGTCTTTGATGTCCGGCCTTGACTCAATGACATATACCACACTTGGCGATATAGCTTTCGATTTCTCTCTTCATCTTATGCCACCAAAATTGCTCTTTCAAATCTTGATACATCTTTGTTCCTCCGGGGTGGATAGAATAAAGGGTATCATGAGCTTCCTTGAGAATAACTTCCTTCAACTCAGAATTGCTGGTACACAAAGGCGTCCTTTGTACCACAAAACTCCTTCTTCGTCCTCGGTGAATCCAGGTACTTTGCCTGTACCGATACGGCGCTTGATTCCGTCGATACTAGCATTTCCTTTCCGCGCCTCTTTGATCTGGCTGATCAAAGTGGGTTGAAGTTCTATGCTAGACAAAAATCCTTCACTTACTAATTCCATTCGAAAATCTTCCATATCTTTGTGCAAACTTGGTTGCTCCTTCAAAATCATGGAGTTCAAGCGGCACGGCAATCTGCTAAGGGCATCTGCTACCACGTTGGCTTTACCAGGGTGATAGTGGATGTCCAGGTCGTAATCCTTGATTATCTCAATCCATCTTCTTTGTCTCATATTCAACTCCTTATGAGTGAATATATACTTCAGGATCTTGTGATCCGAATAAATCTCACAACCGTTTCCCATCAGGTAGTGCCTCCATGTCTTCAGGGCTAGAACTACGGCTGCGAGTTTGAGGTCATGGGTTGGGTAATTTTGCTCATGTTGGTTCAGTGGTCGAGATAGATAAGAGATAACTTTGCCTTATTGCATTAGCACACATCCGAGACCGATCTTGGATGCGTCATAATACACGTCAAAGGGCTTCGTGATATCCGGCATGATTAAGATTGGGGCTGAAATCAATCTCCTCTTGAGTTCTTGAAAACTCGCTTCACATTTGTCTGTCCATTCAAACTTCTTGTCCTTCTTCAGCAATTGGGTCATGGGTCTGGCGATACTCGAGAATCCTTCTACGAACTTGCGGTAATATCCTGCCAATCCGAGAAATGCACGAACTTGGGTTTGAGTGGTTGGGGCTTGCCAATCTTCGACATCTTTCACCTTTGCTGGGTCAATGGCAATTCCTCCGGCTGATACAATGTGGACGAGGAATCCTACCTCCTGTAACCAGAATTCACATTTGCTAAACTTGGCATACAACTGATGCTCTCTAAGGGTTCCAAGAATGGTCCTTAGGTGTAGCTCGTGTTCTTCTTCCGATTTGGAATAAATCAGAATGTCGTCGATGAAAACAACGACAAACTTATCCAGGAAGTCCATAAAAATCTTATTCATGAGATTCATGAAATAAGCAGGGGCATTGGTTAATCCAAAAGACATGACAGTATACTCGTATAATCCATAACGGGTGGTAAAGGCAGTCTTTGGAATATAATCTACGCGAATCTTGAGTTGATGATAGCCTGTTCTAAGATCAATCTTAGAAAACACTTTGGCACTGGTCAACTGATCAAACAAATCTTCTATCTTGGGAAATGGGTATTTGTTCTTGATAGTGACATCATTCAACTTCCAATAATCCGTACACAGATGGTTACCTCCATCCTTTTTGTCCACGAACAAGACAGGTGATCTCCATGGTGACGCACTTGGTTGAATCAATCCAATTTCCAACATGGCATCCAGTTGCTTCTTCAGTTCTGCTAGTTCCGACGGGTTCATACTATATGGTCTCTAGGCTATGGGTCCTGTTGCGGGAATTAGTTTAATGATAAACTCGATATCCCGATCTGGGGGCATACCGGGCAAAACATCTGGAAATACATCGGGGTATTCACAGACTATCCGGACTTGGTGAATGGTAGGTTGGGCTATACTCTTGTTGCACTTGAATTGACGAGGTAAGGTTTCAGAGATATGCTCGACTGATATTCCGGCTGTACTGGTCATGGTTATGGCTTTCTTGGCACAGTCAATTAATCCTTTATGTTTGGACATCCAATCCATTCCTAGTACTACTTCCAAACCTTTAGTTCCAAGTACTATCATATTAGCATAAAAGTCTATGCCATGGATTTGGATGGGGACGGCTTTGCAAATTTTCCTAGCTTTGGTGGTTGAACCGGGGATTTGAACAATCATAACATGCTTCAGTTTGGTTGGTTGAATCTTACTAGCGCATGCAAATTATTCGGTGAAAAATGAGTGCGATGCACCATAATCAAACAACACTCGAGCAAGTACTGAATTAACAGAAAACATACCCAGCACGACGTCTGGCGCTTCCTGGGATTCTTCAGCATGCATGAGAAAAAGACGACCGTTGCGGTTGAGTGAATTCCCTAGGGCAAACCTTCTTCCAGGATGAACACGACGCTGCTGCTGAGCTGGGGCATTTGCATTGGGGACTGCGGCATTCTTCTTGTTGGGGCACTCGTTGGAGTAGTGACCCTTACTTCCACAGTCATAACAAGTCACTTGCGACTTGTCCTTTGCTGCAACAGGCACAACATTTCTACCAGTCCTCGGGGCAGTGTTGGCGGTAGCATTGTTGTTGTTGAACTTGGGTGGGGCATGGTTGAAATTGTTAGAGTTGCCGGGGTTGTTGTGATTTCCTCCGGGCCTTGGGTTTCCACGGTTGGGATAGGTCGAATGATTCATCGGGGGTCTGTTGGTTCTCGGGGCAAATCCGGGAGATGGGTTAGGGCGATACTTTGGGGTCTGATGGGTTCCTGGCTGATGCATCATGCGATGCTTGCGGTTCTCATTGGCCTGGTTGATCTTTCCTTCCATCTGGATAGCAGAGTCGACAAGGGCTTCAATATCAGCAAAAGGGATATTGACCAACACAGTCTGCATCTCATCATGCAAACCATTCAAGAATCTTTCTTTCTTCTTGGCTTTGGTGTCGATCTCATCCGGGACATACCTAGCTAATGACAAGAATTTGTCACGGTATTCCACTACGGTCATCCTCCCTTGCTTTAGTTCTATGAACTCGTCTCTCATTCTCTTGATCAAACCTGGTGGCACATGGGTTCTGCTGAACTTGATCTTGAATTCCTCCCAGGTCATCATCTGTCCTCCGGTCATTGCACGAACGCTGTTCCACCATGCCCTTGCATCTCCGGCCAGATAGTGGGTGGAAAACAGAACTTTCTCGTTGGCTTCCACTCCGGCGACTTCTAGGTTGTTTTCCATGGTTTGCAGCCAATCATCGGCGTCTAGGGGCTCTTCCGACTTAGTGAAAATAGGTGGGTTGGTATTCTGGAAATTTTTGAGCTTAGATCCATGGTTGTCCTGATTTCCGTGGCCTTGATTGTTGTGGTCTAGCTGGGCTATCTGTTGAAGGGTGGATAAGTTGGCTTGACGTTCGGCTCTTTCGGTTTCGCGGTCAGAAACCAACATTTGCAGGATCTGCAACATTGGGTTCGGGGATGAACCACTTCCTCCATGTGGCATCTGAAGATTGAGATAGATCATCAGAAAAGAGGGAAATTTCTAAGGTTCCGGACTTTGAAAAGTTTTTAAAGTTTGACTCAGATTTTCTAGCAACTTTATTTTCATTCATTCATTCATTCATTCATTCATTCATTCATAGCACATGATACAACACACACCACAACAAAGGTAAACAGCTGGTTTTAAGAACTATTCTGGAAACTACGATAAAGTGGGACCTAATACAACTCACTATGCTAGTGCTCAAGTGCTACTACTCCTCGGAGTCGGTGTAGTCGTCATCCTCATCATCCTCGTCGTCATTGATGAAGGCAAAATCATCCTCATCGGTTAAGAAGTCCATAGCCTGATCCTCCAGAAAATCATCATGATCGCTAAGATAGGAGTAGGGGTCTCCACGAAGATCTTCTCCGGCATTCTCCCTTTCCTCTAACTGCATGTCTCTCTCGTGGATGGTCTCCTCCAAATCCGAGATACGGTGGCGAAGACGGGCAATGATGGAAAGCTCATCTGAAATTGGTTGACATATTTAAAGGAATTGCAAAGTGCTCGGTGGGTGATGGAAAATCCATCCTTCTCTGGTCTGATATGTGGAATGATGGATGTCTACAGCATAAGCTTCCTCATCTTCTTTCTTATGCAAAAAACCCACACATCTCTGTCCATGAGTTTCTACAGACAGCTAACATACAAGATCTTTTCTCCCTCTGTCACAACAAGCTTACCAGGAATATCAAAGCCTTGAGCAAATACTCAGTGATGGCATGCAGGGGGAAACTGAAAACTGGAGTTATATTTGGGGCAGTAATATTTTTTCAGTCCAAAAGGCTTACTATTCATTATCTGGTTATCAGCCTATTCAGCCACATTTTTCCTGGTTGTGGAAATCCTCATGTCAACAAAAGCATAAGTTCTTCTTCTGGCTCTTGCTCATTGATAGGCTAAACACACGGAACCTTCTGAAAAGGAAACGATTTACTCTGGCTTCATATGAATGTGTGTTTCATGGCTGCACCAGTGAGGAAACTATTCTACACTTATTTTGGGGCTGTCCTTTTGCAAAAGCTTGCTGGGCTGAAATTTCCCATGTCCAAGTGGCTGATCACAATCTTTTTGAAGCTTTAGCCAGTATTAAAAAAGATCTCAAAGTCCCTTTTGCAATGGAAATTATTATCCTAGGAGCTTGGGGCATATGGATGTGCAGAAACAATGAAATTTTCAACAACAAGCATGCTTCTCTTGAGGAATGGAGGGCTATTATCGCCTAGGAATTAAGATGGGTCCTGTGTAGAATTAAGAAAAAGAATTATCAGGGCCTCAAAGATTGGATTAGAAATAATTTAGACAGGAGATAGCTGCTCAGAATGTTATCCCTCTTTTGAGGTGGCCTGAAACTTGTAAATACTTCTTTGTAACTCTATATGATTTATAAAAATTGCAGTGGAGTTCTTTACTCTACTGTTTTACCCTCAAAAAAGACGGGCAATGATGCGCTCCTTCTTGTCGAGTTGACAGCGGCGAGACTTGCGATCCTTCGCTAGCATGGCGATGGTCTGATCCTTCATCTTGATGATGACAGACTTGTGGTTGGAGTAGTCATGACAATTGTCCAATTTCTGCTGACGATCGTACATCATGAAGCTAAGGTGGTCCAATTGGGTCTTCAGCTCGTGGTGGTATGGGGCTTACAGTGGCTGTCCATTAGCATCACGCCTTGGACAAAACTCAAAGCGGGTTCCCTTGATCTGGTTGATACTCTGCCCACACAGACGGGCAAGAGCTTCCTGCATGGCCCTGGCAAGTCCATCGAGCCAGTTGTTCTCTTTTAAGGTAAACTGAATTCCCTCAGCAGTGGGAGGTTCAATCTTTCCTCGGAGACTTGCAACAATTAGCCACTGCAGATCTTCTCCTCCTTGATCATTAAGCTGAGTTGCGAAGAACTGGGGGTGCGGACACTCCAGAAGTTCCGAAAGCTGGTCCAAATCCCGCTCAAAGATAAGGTCTCCTCCATTCCCCAGCTGATAAAACTTTTTGTACTTCACGTCCATCTATTAAGAATATAGGATGAGTAAGTTAGTAGAGTGATCAAGTGTGTCAAATTTTATGTATTTTGCAAGAGTTTTTGAGGAACATGAATTTTTATGAAAGAATCAAGGTGATAAGAATGGGAATAAGTTTTTGTCAATATTTGCTTCCTTTGGTTTTGAAACTAAGTTTTTGATTCAAACATCCAGTCTAACTAGGGTCTCATATGGTCAGGATGTCTCTGATACCAACTTGTCAACACCCGGATTTTTAATCACAGATGCCTGTTATGCCATACATCACAACCCCAGGATTACCATTTTTGCGAGACATAACAGATTTGGATACCACAGTACATCATCCATTACAAACCATATATAAGGTCTTACACAAATAAGGATCTCATGATCCAGTTCTTAATACAATTCAAGCAGCGGAAATACGTAATAATAACGGTAGCGTAGGCGAAGCTCCATCTTCGAGGTCACAGGCAATGCTGACGATGGGAGATGATCCTAGTTGTCGTAACCTTCCTGGGGTCCATCCTCCTGGTACTCCTCTTCATAGTCTGGTCACGGGAATAGCCAGGGACGAAGCCATGAGTACTCTTTAAGTACTCGCAAACTAGTACTAACAAGTGAAGGGGGTTTTTGTAATAGGACACTAAGCTCTAGGGTTGTTTTGCAAAAAGCCAGATTTACCACTACTAAGTTCAGAAACGAAGAAAGCTAGTTGAAGTTTTATAATAGCTAAGTGGGAACTTGAAATTCATATCACAACTCTGTTGTGGTCAAGTTAAAATCTCAATCCATTTCACAAGTCATTTTGAAAACATCTGACGGGGGAACAATATGGCCACTCCAACTGTCCATAACTGCGGACGCGGCTATTCGAATAGTTTGACACTCTGCAGAGATTGTACACTTTCACCACAACATTCGATACATCTGTCAGGAACAAATCCTGAATTCACCATACTTAGTATGCGGATAATCAATCCTAACCTTTCAATTACACGCCCTAGTATAGGCACCTCTCCTGTGAGTTTGGCCTCCCAACCATGACCAACTGTCATCTTGGGTACTGCATAGGTGGACAATCTTCACAAGGTAGCCTCAGCTCAGACCTTGGCCGTGAGGGAACCAATACTAAGGTATATAAGTTTCCAGTCAAGCCCTACCCAAATCCCGGGTATTGTGGTTGTACGGTAAAATTGGAATGGTATCGCATCCAGATAACCATCAGTTTTATAAAGGTCTAAGGCTCATGCCTTAACATTTTCATCACCAAAATCATCTGGTGTTCGGAAACACATGTCAAAACATCTCAATAGAATGATCCATCATTCCAAGGTTTTCATAACCATTTTTCCACCAGGTATTCCCATCTAAAGTTGATCAAGTTTTATGCTTTGCACTAGCATCTACAAGTGGGGGTAAGTACTAATGGGGGGTGGTACACTAGTGGAGTTTTACTAAGTTCAATCTCATGCCTTAGGATGACATAAAGATTATCTAGCTTAGGCCAAGTTTTATGCTCTTTATGCAACCTTCAATTATCTTTCTAATATCTACAATTTACTTAAGTAAGCTCTAAGTAATAGCTTTGACAAAGAAATAAAGTAGAAGCTTGCAAGTAAAACTAGGATTGGTTTATCAAGTGGGTATGATCATATATGCTTAAGGCATATAGTTGGCATGGTAACAAGCAAGTATTTGCTTGCATAGGTATAGTATCTTGCAAGTGTTAACTTGCACAATCAACTAGTAGTATTAGTCTTGCTAAAGTAGAGTATCTTGCAAGTGTTAGCTTGCCTTGTGCAGAGCAGTGGTTGAAGTTCTCCTCGGCTTCTTCTTCGTAGTATCCTCCTTCCTCCTCGTATCCTTGGTCGGTACTAGCGTCTATGATTAAATACGAGGTACACAATCACCAAACAATACTTAACTACTTTCAATCATCACATACAAGGGTTCTATATATGATCTAGCATCATCACTAATATTACAAGATTATTTCTTTTATTTTTAGAAAAGTAATTTCTATTCATTGAAAAACTACTTAAGATTTAATATTTTCCAAACCAAACATGGGATCATGTTGACACATGTCATCACCACATAATTCAGTACATGGGAATGTGATTTAAAGTGGTGTCACAATTTAATAAGATTTAACCTTTTAATTCAAATAAAAATAAATGACTAGAAATGCCTATGTGGCATTCTTTTATTACTTGAACATTATTTCTGTAAGTAAACCCATATGTTTGTATATATTCTGAAAGGTATGATCAAATGTGATTTTTGAGAGTTGGAATCAACTCAACAGCTATTATAGTTTAAATTTAAAAAATGTTTGAATGCAGAAAAGCTTCTGCCTTGTTATTTTTACCAAGGTTGATCTATAGATTCAAATGATTTGAATCCAATGGTCTTGGATTAAGCATTTCAAAACCTTTCTAATGAAATTGGTTTCATTCAATTTGGTTCGCTGAATTGAGCTGGGTTGATTTTTTAAACTGGGTACAGAACTATGTTTGAATTAAAATAGAAAAAGTTAAATTCAAACGACTGGGCTGCGCGGGAACTGCTAATGGGCCGGCCCAGTGTCACTCCACGGCGTTGGGCGCAACTGACAGGGCGGGTCTACTGGTCAGCGACTCTTAACACGCGAAGCGGTAAGGGGCGATGTGGTGCGTTGGATTAGAAGTAAGATCAACGTCTGAGGGTCGTCGTCGATGATGAACTAGTCACCGACGAGTAGGGGGCGGTGCTGTGCTCCCTGGCGAAGCTCAACGACGTGGTGGCGAGGCCTGGGGCGGTGCTGATCGGTCGGAACGCTGCGGTGCTCTGAGCGTGCCCGACGAGAGTTTTAATGGTGCACAATGCGCGTGGTCCGCGCGGCGGTGAACGGGCGTGTCTGCGGGGTTGCTAGGACGGTGGTGATCACGCGTGCATGCGGCGAGGGCGGCGCGCGGTCTTTGGATGCTGGTCGAGCGTGGCGCACGGGGAGCGCTCTTGGCATGGTTGCAGAGAAGGTTGGCATGGTCTGTGCGTGTGGTCCAGGGGCTGGCATCGCTCGCAGATGGGACAAGGAGTGGCGGTGGGGTGCTAGCTTGCTCCCAGACAAGGTTGGTGAGGCTAGTCTTGCTCATAGCTTGCTGTCGACTATGGGGTGGCAATGGTGCACTCGGCCTGCTCACCATTGATGACAATGGCCAGCTTACAGTAGTGCTAGAGATTAGTTAAGGTTGTTAGATGATCTAATGAGGCTAGTGGTGTCCAGAGAGAGAACAAGTTAGGCCAGAATCACTACACACTATAGTGTTTTGATTTTGTTTGATTTGTATCTACAAGGTGTTTGATGAAATGGCCGCATGAATTCAAGTTTTGAATTTTGAAAAGATTTTTGGTGGGTGTGCTAGGCATGTGCTGGTGAGTATGTGGATTCTTGGGTTTTGGAAGTTGAGCTTGTTTGAGTGGTTTTTGAAAAAGTGGGATCTTCCCATATGAAATAGATTCAATTTTAATCTGTCATTTAAACTAAGCATTTGAATGTTTCCGGATGATCACAAAGTGGGCCTTGATACTTTGTTATGAGTACTATCAAGGGGTGCAAAGATCCAAACAATTTTCTGTTAAGTTCTGAAAGTTAGAGATAGCCAAAGTAGGCATGGGAGTTAATTTGGCCAAAGTGACCATTCACTTAATTTGTTTGTTTTGATTTATTTGTCTTTGGGAAAAGTGTGGGGATTGTTTAGATGATGTTTATTTCACCTAAGAATCATTTTACACGGAAAGAAACACATAATCATGGCAATTCAAAAGAATCCACATTTTAATACATACACATATGAATGCTTTCATATTTTTATTGGAAAAGTTTTTGTAAACCCTAAATTTGGTGATTAGAGTTTGATGATTCTAGTTTAATATTTTTGGGATGTTACAACGGGATTACCACTAGACACGCAGTTACGGAACTTGATGAAGCGCGTGGAGGCAGTGCGGACGATCTACGTCTCCTCCTCGTATTCGTCCCACGAGCAGCTCCCCATGCGCGGCTCGTCCAAGCGCTACAGATGCAGCGCCTCCAAGGTATCCACACGTACAGGGTGGAAGCGTCAGACGCCGGACTGCTAGGTTCACGCGCGCGACACAGGCCTGAGCAGTGGCGGCTGGGTGGAATGGTCTAACCCTGATCAGCTCACCCCACCCTCTCTTATATAGGCGTCCCTAGTGGGCTTCTACATTAGCAGCCCATTAGTAGCCTAATCCTGGTCTAATTTGGATCCAATCCTCATTAGGCTTCCAACCCCTTAAGTGTGTGATCCTATAGGTTCATATACGTATAGACATGACACGAATACACTTATTCTTTCAATAGTTGGCAGCGGCCTCTAGCAAGACGTGCCAACTCCTAAAAGCATACAAAGATCATATCGGACGAACCATCACAAAGTTTAGTATGTCTTTCCCTTTGCCTCATGATATTTGGTCTAGCTCCCAGCTGACCTCCCTTTCTCGATACTGTGATACAGAATCCCTTTACTAGTTTAACTCTTAACCATATGTAGCACGGCCATGCATTTCTGGATCCGAGCACTCGAGGGGCCTAGAGATATCTCTCTCAAGTAGAGAGGGGCAAATCCCATCTTGATTGACCATGCCTTGCAGCATGCTTCAGGACAAACCCGAAAGCTACCTTTATAACTACCCAATTACGGAGTAGCGTCTGATAGCCCCAAAGTAGGTCGATCCACATCTCAAGTACATGCGACAATCTCAGGTCTAAGGACAAAACGTACACAATGTGTAGAGAGAGATCTGCAACTAATTGCCAGTCTCAAGTTGGGTCAGTCCAACCCCATGTTCATAACATGTGTCCACATCATTGGTTTGACATCTCCATGTATATGACTTGCAAAACATAGTCATCAACCAATCGATGTGCTAGTCTAATATTCACATGTGTCCTCACATGAACTCCGACTAGGGACAACTCTTAAATAACCATACAAGTATAGAGTTTCACAAAAAAATCACATAATTGTCAATCAATACAAGTTGCCTGATATGGATATTCAAGGAACATTACAATAACTCATGGATACATAAGAAATATAATCATCTCTATGATTGCCTCTAGGGCATATTTCCTTCAAAAGTATCATGTACTCGACATTCACATGACACCACTAGAAGAATAGAACCACAATTTAAATACTAAACCATTGAATAATACCTCAACACAATTCCACTACTAATAACATGACTTCTCCCATGTCCTCAAGAACTAAACGAACTACTCATGAGACATCATATGGATCAAGATCAGAGATGATATGATGATGAATAACAATCTGAACATAGAAAATAATTCAATGTTTCCACTCACAAGCATCAGCTACAATAGTAATCAACACCGGGAAAGTTTCCCCTAAGAACTATGCAAGATTCAACACAATTGTTACAACGAGATGGAGTGGTGATGATGGTGCTGGTGGAGACAATGGTGTGAATGATGATGATGATCCCGATGAATTCTAGCTTGATGACGATGTTGATGGTGATGATATCCCCTCTCCGGAAAGGAATTTCCCCGGCGGAAATCTATCTGCTGGAGAGCTCTTTATCTCTCTGTAGTTTTCGCCCCGCAGAGGCGGCATAATCTTTCTGTGGTCCCTCCCCGTGTATTAGGGTTTCGAGGATAATATATAGGCGAAAGGGAGGAGCAGGAGGTGGGCCAGGGTGGCCACACCCCCTGGTGGCGCGGCCCAGGGTGGCCCGTGCATGGGGGGTGTGGTGTGACACCCCCGGGATTAAGGCTAGACAAATCCTAGACCTTCGTATGAACATAAGCCTAACCTAATCTCGAAAGCGTACAGAGGTAGAACCGATAACACAACAGTGACCCTACGACACAAGAATTATTACAGCAAGCTCATAACTGAGCGAAGAATCAAAATATTATAAGCAGAGGTCACTGACCACAAACATCAAACAACGGAAGGCGAATTATGATATTAAGTATAACAAACTTAACAAATGGCCTAAGAGGCCTAAAGCATAATGATGACGTCCAATCCATAGATCCCAGACTGCCGACTGGGAACTCCAAACTACTCGTCGATGTCGATGCCGTAAAGAACTCATCTTCCATGGTAACACTTACTCTGCTGCAAAAGTATCAACGAAGCAAGGGTGTACTCCGCAAGACTTATGGCTGGTGGAGTTGTTTTGCATAAAGCCATCTGTGTTTCGTAAAATAAGAGGGAGAAGAATCTTAACTAATCAGAATATTTCAAAAGGGGATAAGAGAGCGGTATCTCTAGTTTTGATCATCTTTTGATATCCACCGAATCATCATCAGCTGAACCTATCTAGGACCACCCACTCGTACCCATGAGGAAGCATCCTTAGCACACATTGATCAACTTGCCAAGTTTTATGATTAGGTTAAAGTTCTTTATGATCTTTGAATCTGGTCTCCAAGTTCGTCCATAACCGTGGACACGGCTTTTCAAAAATATTTAACCCTGCAGGGGTGTAAAACTTTACCCACACGTACCAACCGATTCTTAATGCCAATGTTATTAGCCCTCTTCCTTGGAAGGCCGACAGAGAGTGGTTGACCACGACCTTTACCTTGCTTCGTAGAGACCATGAGTCACGCACTAGGGAGATGCCGCCGTAACGGGTCGAGTCCCGAAGCCGGTCCCTAATGATGTGCGTAGGGTTCAAGATTACGGATGCCGGGCATCTCTTGTTCCCGGCCACGCTTACCTACCTATTATGAATGCACCTCCTTTACCTCCATTCAAGAACATCCAAGATGCGTATGTCGAATGGAAAGCCCAAACCATGCTCATGGAATCTACTAGGCAAGTTAGTTGGTCGAGGGGGTTTCCAGGCCCCCGTGTGGCTGTACGCTCGTCTTGGACCATAGGCAAGAACTCAGGTCCTAGTAGTGGCAAGTATGAGACTGCGAAAACCACAACCAACCGTGGCCTCCCATACTAGCCTTAGCATGTTTAACTTTCATCTATGATATTACCACGTCATCCTGTCAAACTAGGTTCATTCACAACTCTGATTCATCAACCAAATGGACCAGTGGTAACAGCTAAGCATGGCTAAGCTCAACAGATATAATAGCTCTAGCAACGCTTCACAAGCTCAAACCCTAGTTATGCTAGGAGCAGTGGATCAGGGAATTTAGGCTAATAGGGAACATGCATCATATATGATTACTATATCTATCGATAAAAGACTTTAGAATCGTATGCACATGGAAAGAATGAAATACTTTGAAAGCATAGGATTCATATGTATGTGTGGGGCTTCGCTTGCCTTTGCCAGTTGATATCCGGAAAACAGAGCTTCAGACATCTGGTACTTGACTTGGTTACAGTTGATCAAGTATTTGTCTTCGAGCTTCGATGGTGTTGACCTCGGTCTTCAGTCTTAGACTTGATCTCGATTCCGATATCGTATTCTACTAGGGAAGAACCAAATACCGGAAAGGAAGGGACACAATCAACACATGGCATCGATGCAATTCTCAATCAAGGATGATGATATGACAAGTTGAATTGCATTTAGATAAACCCCTAAGGCATGTTGGACAAAGTAATCGAGGTCTCGAGGGTACAAACCCTAATTCAGGAAAACCTCGGAGGCATATGAGAGGGGTTATGTTGTTGTTCTAATTAAAATTGTCATGTAAGTTGCTTAACAATGCATGATTATAGTTTAAATAGATAGAGCTCATTTTTCTGAACATTTTGATATATTATTTGTATTTTTCTGATTTAAAATGAATTAGTTATGAATTTCTCCAAATTTAATCCATTTTAAATCATATTTGGAATATTATAAAATAATTTATATTTTAGAATTACTTTATCATTTTATTTAATCAGAAACATTTCTGAAAATATTTATTTCACTTATAGGGTGGACCCACCTGTCAGCATTTATTATTTACAGAAATGATTTCAGAAATTAATTACAGCAAAAAGATAAAAGAAAAGAAAAAGGAAAATGACCTCATGCTGATGTCATGGCGACATCAACAATGGAGGCTCTCCCAGATCGAGCTCGGGATAGGCGGTAGGGGGCGCGCGGGAGAACGAGAGCGGGTGCGTTGGACGAGGGACTGCCGCTGAGTCGAAAGAGGGAAGCACCGCCAGGAAATGGTCGTCGGAGCAGTGCTCCCGACGAGCATCTGCGGCGGCGCTCGGTGGCACACGGCGGGAGGTGGAACCAGGAAGCAAGGAGAGTAGAGGAAGGGTCTGGCGTGACCAACGGCTCACCACGAGGGCGGTGGAGGTGGTGGCGAGGCCGGGGACGGTCTGACGACGATGAATTGACGGCGGCAATGGCGACAGCCGACAGCGGTTCGGGGACGATTCCAGCGAGGAGGGAGCTTCCCTTCTTGCATGCTCCGGCCAGGATGAGGAGGGCAGCGAGGCGCTTCTAGCGGTGGACACAACGTGGCACGGGGTGGCCGGAGACGGCGGGGACAACGACGAGGTTCGACTAGTGTTTCGGGCGCACGGGAGACAGAGCAAGGGAGAGCACTAGGGATGAGTGGGAGGATGAGGATGAGAGGAGGGCTTCGGTGGGATCTTATCCCTCACCAGGGCGGCGGCGGGCATCGCGGAGCGGCCAGCGGCATCGGACGGCGGACGGCACGCCAACGACCTGCTTCCTCGTCCTCGAGGAAGACGACGAACAGAAACGAGGCCGAAGCGGTACGAGGCCCTGGCTGGGCCACGCGTGGGCTAGGTGGGCTGCGATGGGCTGGCTGTGGACTGCACGCGGTCGATAGGGAGAGGGGAGAGGAGAGACGGAGGCTGCTGGGCTGCGGCCCAGATTAGCTAGGGTTGTATTTTGTTTACAGAAACATTTTTTTTTCTTTTTTCTGTTTTCTCACTTTTCTCTTTATATTTTCAAATACAAACCTGTTTCGAGTCATTTTGAAATACCAGAGCTTTTACAAAATATTTAAATACTAGAGGGGCCCTGGTAACTATTTGGGCTCCAAACATTTTTGGGTTTTCAAAATATTGAAAACCATTTGAATTGATTTTTAAAGAGGAAGGGAATTTGTGGTTAGGGTTTTGTTTCCCCTACTTGTTTAACAATGCACATTTTCTTTAGTTCAAAGGGATGCATGCAATTCTCATTATGCACAATTCAAATCCTAAGTACAATTTAAATAAACTAGGGTTGTTATAATTCTATTCCCCTTAAAAGAATCTTGACCCGATATTCCTAGGTAGGAAGATAGAAGGAACAAGGCACACTAAACTTTGATGATCTTATTGAAGAGGTTGATCCATACCACCATGACGAGTGGACGAAGCGCTTCGTAATCTTTGGATGGCTGCTCACACTAAGGAAGAGAGGGGGAAAGACATAGAACCACGAACTGAGTATCTCATGGTTAACTCATGGATAGATGTTTTGTGAACATATCTAAAGCCAACATACATGAAACATGCCAAGGTAACAGAGGAAACAAAAGGAGATGGTTTCAAGGTGACAGGTAACTGGTCTTCATAAGGGTTGAGACCATGGAGCTTGCAAAAGAGTTTTGACTTATGAGGGAAGGAGACTTCCAACAGAAGGAAAAAGGAACACAGACTTCATGAGGTAAACCTCTACTAAACAACTTAATAGAGCTTTACAGGTGGAAAAGATAGATACCGACAAAACCAGGGTGTTGAACTACTTTTGACACAAAAGGGTCACTCTTTCGTTCAACAGAAGGCCAAGACAGAAAGGTGTTTTGGTGGAGAGGACTCATAAGAATCACAAGGAACATGTAACAAGAGAAACTATTGATTACCAAAATCATGGTCACTCTTCGAACATGTTTAAGGAAACGAGAAGGAACTCTTTATTCATCCAGAACTATCAAAATTTTTCCAAAGATCATGATATCACTTTACACCACCATGATGAATAGTTGAGAAGATTCCTGATGACATAAGAAGAAAGAAACTTCATTCTCAGACTCCGAGTACTTGGCATAACAAGACGCTTGCCATCATAAAAGGGTCTGAAGGGTTGGCCGAGAGACATTTAGCAACACTTCTTTAAATGTTCTCCTTGATGTTTCTAACACCAATGTCAAACTTTTAACAAGCCTTCAATCGGTCATCAAGTAAAGGTCAGACTTCGGATCCAAAGGAAACCATAAGATCAACTCCTATAGTAAGTCATAGAAGAAGCCTCATGAGGAGTGGTTGTTATTGCTGATTCAAGAGAGTATGTCAATTGGTCTTCGGACTGATTGTGCCAACCATTACATCAATGTTGTCAGAGTTACAATAGACCTATGTCATAACTTTGAGGAACACCAACCATTACCGCTGCTTGAGATTCAGCTTTGGTTAGGTGGAATGATACTTTAGACTCAGCATGTCCGAATAGAAAGGGTGCAACATTTACGCAGAGGTAAAGTCACTAGATTCTGAAGACATGGACTTCAATGTCAAGCTTCAAAAGATGAGCTAGATTGCGGAACCCATGTGATAACAAGTTATAAAAAGATAGTTGCATCTATATGAATTGTTTGCAACGGAACACAATTGAATCCTTGTTGGGAGGCATTTAGGAGGATATCGAAGTTTTGTTGGACTTCTTATCTTTCATGACAAATCAGTCAGCGGCTTTGTGTGATTGGAGGATCTTCTCGAGATGTGAAGATATCAACCTACCATATCAAGAATACATCGCACATGCTTGACTAAATTGAAATGATTCCCGGAGAAACAATGATAACTTTACTCAGATCCACGACGACTACTTTCAACAATTGCACGTGAACCAGAGAAGGTTACTTCTAACATCCAGAACACATACTTCGGGATAACACGAATATGGTTCTCAAAAGTTTCCAACATCATTGCCAACTGTTCCATATGAATCTGATATAACATGGAGAAGGTAAGAATGTCATTGATGGGATCAATAACAAACTTATCTATGAAATCCAAGGAGATGGACTCAACTGTTGTATGAACAAGGTGTAGACAATGGTCAGATCAAAGAACATGAAGATGTACTTAAGTGAGACATCACAAGTGGATACACCATCACGATTGTCCTTGGAACTGATTTTTGATTTGACAATTGCCCAAATCAAATCAAAGGAGGGAAGATAACATATCCACAAAGGTCATACTATCTTACTTCAGCACGAACAAAACTAGACATCCCTTTTAGAAGGAACAAAGTTGAATAGAGCATTTGTCTTACAACTCTCCAAGTTGTTGTTTAAGCTCAATCAACTAGTTCAGGGGTACCCAGTATGGATCCTTGGAGAAAGGAGCGGTTTAAAGAAACAGCTTACTCAAGAACCTGACAACACGGTCATGTGGCAACATGGCGATACTTCTAGGAAGACATCTAGAATATCACGAACCACCGATATGTCACTTAGCTCAAAAGAAAACTTGCTTTGTAAGGCAAGAAGACGTAGTCTCAAAGCTTCAGCACAAGCCTAACTCTTTGACCGAAAAGGGTGCACAAGAATAGCAGACTTAGTAGCACAATCATTCTTTGCTTAGTGATTAGATAACTAGTCACGCTAGAATGACACAAATGTCCTTGGAGTTCAAAGCAATAAGAATTGCTAAGAATCTTATATGGCCACATCATTACACACACGCAACATTCCTGAGCGCGAACAACTCAGGGGTGGGTAAAAATGTGTAAGAACATCACTTCATTAAGAGGGTCATGAAACTCAGCACAACCTCTTAGTTTAAAAGAGTGTGACACTTTAAGGTAGAATAGAACATAAGCTATTCAACGCTTATTCATCTGCGGATTACAACACTTTGATCTGGTCGTAGAAATGACGAGGTACTGGAGTTTGTTTCTCCTGACATCTCGAAATGGTTTGTCTTGACGGACCGGAATAGTATCTTACATCGGAAGACACCAATGCACATGTACTACTTGGCTACCCACCGGTAGACAAAGGTCGGAAAGCAACAAGGAAAAAGGAACATGCTTAGGATAGAATCCCGAGATGTGGATGCATAAGTCAACAATCTTCCGAAAACCGATGCGTAGAAAAGGAAGGTGTGGCAGAGTCACGAGTACAGATGCGGGACTCACGAGGAGTACCCTTGTCGTGATCTATTTAGTTCCATTAAAGAACATCCGCCATAACATGTGGTAGGGAAAGTCCTTTATCGTCACTGTTCAACAGCGACAATATCCACAAGATTGAAGGCTATACTAGAAGGTACTAGCCATTCTGAAGTAATGTGTGAACATTAACGACAGGGGTCAACAAAATGGATCTTCGGTTAAAGGTCAGCTTCATGTACAAGATTCGCAACACCAAAATCCAACACAATCGGGGATCTTAGGTTCAAGTCAAGGGTTAAAACCCAAAGAAAGGAGTAACTACTACTTGAGTGACAAAGCGTACACTACATGATAGTAATCACGAGGTAGCTTCTAGGAGAAGATACAACTTCTGAAGTACCCAAACAAATGAAAAGGAGGCACACGAGGCAAAAGAAAAACCTCGAAGCTTAGAATAGAACAATATGGAACCATCAACATGATGTTGTGGACTCATAAAACAGAGAGAAAGAAATCTCTCGAGTGAAGTGGAACAAGGGAAACAAGGAACAAACACACACTAGACTCTAGAGAACTTATCACTAGGGCAATTGGTTGAGAACCGGCATGCCTGAAGAGGCACCTAAGCTTTGAAAAACTAGACGAGATAGCAAATTTTTTACAAATTAGCACAAGATAAGATGACCCAGAGTTAGAGCGAAATTGGATAAGGAGAAAAAGAAGCATACCAGAGTTTTCGCACATAATTTTCATCTTGGAAAATATTTTTCACAAACACTAGACTCAACATCGACCAATATAAAGGTTTCCTACAGTCGGTACTGCTCTGATACCAAAACCTGTGACACCCCCGGGATTAAGGCTAGACAAATCCTAGACCTTCGTCTGAACATAAGCCTAACCTAATCTCAAAAGCGTACAGAGGGAGAATCGATAACACATTAGTGACCCTACGACACAAAAATTATTACAGCAAGCTCATAACTGAGCGAAGAACCAAAATATTACAAGCGGAGGTCACTGACCACAAACATCAAACAACGGAAGGCGAATTATGCTATTAAGTATAGCAAACTTAACAAATGGCCTAAGAGGCCCGAAGCATAACGATGACGTCCAATCCATAGATCCCAAACTGCCAACTGGGAACTCCAAACTACTCGTCGATGTCGATGCTGTAAAGAACTCATCTTCCATGGTAACACTTACTCTGCTGCAAAAGTATCAACAAAGCAAGGGTGAGTACAGGGTGTACTCCACAAGACTTATGGCTGGTGGAGTTGTTTTGCACAAAGCCATCTTTGTTTCGTAAAACAAGAGGGAGAAGAATCTCAACTAATCAGAATATTTCAAAAGGGGATAAGAGAGCGGTATCTCTAGTTTTGATCATCTCTTGATATCCACCGAATCATCATCAGCTGAACCTGTCTAGGACCACCCCCTCGTACCCATGAGGAAGCATCCTGAAGTACACGTTGATCAACTTTCCAAGTTTTACGATTATGTTAAAGTTCTTTATGATCTTTGAATCTGGTCTCCAAGTTCATCCATAACCGTGGACACGGATTTTTGAAAAGATTTAACCCTGCAGGGGTGTACAACTTTACCCACACGTACCAACCGATTCTTAATGCCAACGTTATTAGCCCTCTTCCTTGGAAGGCCGACAGACAGTTGTTGACCATGACCTTTACCTTGCTTCACCGAGACCATGAGTCACGCACTAGGGAGATGCCGCCATAACGGGTCAAGTTCCGAAGCCGGTCCCTAATGATGTGCGCAGGGTTCAAGATTACGGATGCCGGTCATCTCTTGTTCCCGGCCACGCTTACCTACCTGTTATGAATGCACCTCCTTCACCTCCATTCAAGAACATCCAAGATGCGTATGTCGAATGGAAAGCCCAAACTATATGACTCATGGAATCTACTAAGCAAGTTAGTTGGCCGAGGGGGTTTCCAGGCCCCCGTGTGGCTATACGCTCGTCTTGGACCATATGCAAGAACTCAGGTCCTAGTAGTGGCAAGTATGAGACTGCGAAAACCACAACCCACTGTGGCCTCCCATACCAGCCTTAGCATGTTTAACTTTCATCTCTGATATTACCACGTCATCCTGTCAAACTAGGTTCATTCACAACTCTGATTCATCAACCATATGGACCAGTGGTAACAGCTAAGCATGGCTAAGCTCAACAGATATAATAGCTCTAGCAACGCTTCACAAGCTCAAACCCTAGTTATGCTAGGAGCAGTGGATCAGGGAATTTAGGCTAATAGGGAACATGCATCAGATAGGATTACTATATCTATCGATAAAAGACTTTAGAATCGTATGCACATGGCAAGAATGAAATACTTTGAAAGCATAGGATTCATATGTATGTGTGGGGCTTCGCTTGCCTTTGCCAGTTGATACCCGGAAAGCAGTGCTTCGTACATCTGGTACTTGACTTGGTTATAGTTGATCAAGTATTTGTCTTCAATCTTCGATGGTGTTGACCTCGGTCTTCAGTCTTAGACTTGATCTCGATTCCGATATCGTATCCTACCGGGGAAGAACCAAATACCGGAAAGGAAGGGACACAATCAACACATGGCATCGATGCAATTCTCAATCAAGTATGATGATATGACAAGTTGAATTGCATTTAGATAAACCCCTAAGGCATGCTGGACAAAGTAATCAAGGTCCCAAGGGTACAAACCCTAATTCAGGAAAATCTCGGAGGCATATGAGAGGGGTTATGTTGTTGTTCTAATTAAAACTTGTCATGTAAGTTGCTTAACAATACATGTTTATAGTTTAAATAGATAGAGCTCATTTTTCTGAACATTTTGATATATTATTTGTATTTTTCTGATTTAAAATGAATTAGTTATGAATTTCTCCAAATTTAGTTCATTTTAAATCATATTTGGAATATTATAAAATAATTTATATTTTAGAATTACTTTATCATTTTATTTAATCAGAAACATTTCTAAAAATATTTATTTCACTTACAGGGTGGACCCACCTGTCAGCATTTATTATTTACAGAAATGATTTCAGAAATTAATTACAGCAAAAAGATAAAAGAAAAGAAAAAGGAAAATGACCTCATGCTGATGTCATGGTGACATCAGCAATGGAGGCTCTCCCAAATCGAGCTCGGGCTAGGCGGTAGGGGCGCGCAGGCGAACGAGAGCGGGTGCGTTGGACGCGGGACTGTGCACTGAGTCGAAAGAGGGCAGCACCACCAGGAAATGGTCGTCGGAGCATTGCTCCCGACGAGCATCTATGGCGGCGCTCGGTGGCGCACGGCGGGAGGTGGAACCAGGAAGCAATGAGAGTAGAGGAAGGGTCCGGCGTGACCAGCGGCTCACCACGAGCGCGGTGGAGGTGGTGGCGAGGCCGGGGACGGTCTGACGACGACGAATTGACGGCAGCAATGGCGACGACCGACAGCGGTTTGGGGACGATTCCGGCGAGGAGGGAGCTTCCCTGCTTGCATGCTCCGACCAGAATGAAGAGGGCGGCGAGGCGCTTCTAGCGGTGGCCACGACGTGGCACCGGGTGGCCGGAGACGGCGGGGAAAAGGCGACGTTTGGCTAGGGTTACGGGCGCACGGGAGATAGAGCAATGGAGAGCACTAGGGTAGAGTGGGAGGATTACGACGAGAGGAGGGATTCAGCGGGATCTTATCCCTCACCAGGGAGGCGACGGGCATCGCGGAGCGGCCAGCGGCATCGGGCGGCGGACAGCGCGCCAGCGACCTGCTTCCTCGTTGTCGAGGAAGACGACGAACGGAAACGAGGCCGAAGCGGTACGAGGCTGAAGCGGTACGAGGCCCTGGCTAGGCCACGCGTGGGCTAGGTGGGCCACGCATGGGCTGGCTGTGGACTGCAAGCGGGCGGTAGGGAGAGGGAGGCTGTTGGGCTGCGGCCCAGATTAGCTAGGGTTCTATTTTTTTACAGAAACATTTGTTTTTCTTTTTCTGTTTTCTCACTTTAATCTTTATATTTTCAAATACAAACCTATTTTGAGTCATTTTGAAATACCAGAGCTTTTACAAAATATTGAAATACTAGAGGGGCCCTAGTAACTATTTGGGCTCCAAACATTTTTGGGTTTTCAAAATATTGAAAACCATTTGAATTGATTTTTAAAGAGGAAGGGAATTTGTGGTTAGGGTTTTGTTTCCCCTACTTGTTTAACAATGCACATTTTCTTTAGTTCAAAGGGATGCATGCAATGCTCATTATGCATAATTCAAATTCTAAGTACAATTTAAATAAACTAGGGTTGTTACATGTGGGCCCCCTGTGGCCCATCTCAGCATCCCCTTATGGCTTCTTTCGTCTTCTGGAAAAATATGATTTTCCATATATTTTCTGGTATTTTTCTGATCTTCGCGAAAATTGCATCTAGACACTTATTTTTCCATCAGAATCCTGACTCCGGCAATTCATCCTCCAAGAATCATCCAACATGCAAAAATAGATGAAACAACATAAGTATCACCTCTTAATATGAAATATATCAATGAATAGCAGTAAATTATGATAAAGAATAGTGATGCAAAATGGACGTATCAACTCCCCCAAGCTTAGACCTCACTTGTCCCCAAGCGAAAACTGAGCTCAATAAACATGTCCACAGGTTTATGGAGTGAAGTGTCGATAAAAATAATACGGACAAGAAGCATCACACTTACCAACACACAACTCATAATAGAAAGCAACTCACCATTATATAACTTAACTTGCAACAAGTATGGGAGTCACAATAAAGATGCATAAAGACAAATCATAATTGGTAATGGCAAACTTTGTTCTTGGTTAGAGAACAGATGACAAATCATACATTTTCAAGAAAAGCTTTTGTAAATAAGTTTATAACCGGAGTCCTTTTGCTCAAACATAAAAGGCTTTTCAAAATGATGGCTTTCAAAGTAATACTCATTCAGATAAGAACAATGTGCAAACCAAGGAAGATAAGAAACATGATTGAATAAATCATCATATGAATGATTGAAACATAACAACTCAAATCCTTGCTAGATATAGATAGTAAATAGGTTTACTTACTCAACTCAGAAGTAAAAGAGGGACCTTCGCAGAGGGAAGCAGTGATTTCAAGTTTCATAAAGAGCTTCCAAAAGATTATGGTACTTACTAGATTTGAGCTCTCATTGCCCCTATCATAAGCATCTTGAGGTGATTAATGTTAAAGTGAACAAAGATGGAGTATATGCTTGACGAAATATAAGTTGGCAATCTCATGTCCCTTGAGTACGAGGGCCGCCCGTCATGCTACTCAACTTTAGTTATCTGTAAGTTCTTGTCACAGTAAGTGCATGTGTATCATAGAGAACCGCCAATGGGGTACCCCTTGCCCCATGATACAGGAGCTATCCCATATCAAAATGACAAGGCAAGCAGACAATGAGCATCTCAACAATCTTCTTATTTACCATGGGAAAATGATTTTTTTCTCTCTTTCCTCTTTTCAGTATGTCTCTTTTTTATAAGAAGAAAGCTTGATAGATTGCTCACTATGGTGATGCTGCAAGTTTCCATCATGATTAGGCATGGCTTAGGCTAGCGGCCTAGGCGTTTCTCTAGCACACATACATAACTCCATGGACTTACAAGCTCCCCTTTTATTTCACACCGACAACATCAATAAATAAAAGAGCATGATATCAACTGGGTAGATATTTACAGGTGTTGAAAGCATTCCCCATGACAACACGGATCTGTTAATCCCAACTTATAAGTGCAAGCATATACAACATAGATGACACAATGGTTCAAGTTTATTAAGGGCAAGAAAATAAGGTGTGCCATCAAGTTTGTGAGAGCTTTACTAACTAGTTTTCACATAACAAAAGAATTTTTAATTTGAAAGGTAGATGAAGCTTGAGAATTTACTTGGAATAGCAATAATGCTAATAGGTAGATATGGTGGACACAAATGTCATAGGTTCTGGTTTAAAGGATTGGACGCAAGAGAAGTATTCCCTCTCAGTACAGGTTTTTGGATAGCAAGGCTGGGTAGCAAGCAAAAGAGTTGGAGGAAACAAGCAAACATACAAGTGATAAAGACAAACATGCAATCTTCCTTGAAAGCACAAAAGATCTTAAATAAAGAATACTAAGCTTATGAGCCAATCAAGAAAGAAGGAAAATGATATAAAATACCTATAAGTGCTTTTCTCTTTTCCTTTCGAACCTCAAAAAGTATTGCTACTGACCAGAGCTCGGTTTGCCAAAACCAATTTAGATTTACTTCATGCTCCCAAAGTGATACCAGTAATAATCAACAAGATCAATCACATAATAGAGACCGCAAACTAAAATAATAAGTGCAAAAAGTAAAAGATGAAACTTCTCATTAATATTCCATAAAGGCACTCACACCAAGGGATGCATTAATAACCAACCTAAGGAGACATACTTCCACAATGAAAACCATCCTATATGATAACTTCTCTAATCATGATAGGACTCTACTAAAAAGGTTAAAAAGATGCAAGATAATGATGTGATACCGCGGCACTCCCCCAAGCTTGGAACAAACCAAGGAGATGCCAAAACCTGATGACGAATTACTCCTTCGGTGGTGGTGGTGTTCCCTTGATAAGCTTTTCAACCAGCTTCCTCAAATCTTCAATCTCGAAGGTTAGAGTACGAATCAACTCCGAATTATGCTCAATGCATTTCATGATCATGTCAGACCGAGAATCCCAGTCCTTGTTATTCTTTCCCCACTCTTCCTCCTTAGAGTGTTCTTTCCCTGCATGGTTAGAACGAGGCATATCCCAACTAGAGGGCAACTTCCCTTTGGGCAACTTTTGGAATTGCTGCTCATGTATAAGAGTATGGAAGGGGTTCTTGGCACGTGGGGGAAGTGACCATGGAGCAAGGAAATTATGGAGAGGTATCCCTCCTATAGACATTAGTGATGTCCTCCTGAGCTTGATAGGGTTTGCCACCACTCCAATGCTCACAATGGTAGAGCGGGTGTCCAGATTCTTGTCTTCCTTCACTTATTATTCATACTCAACCAATATCTCCTCCTCCTTCTTGGGGTCTTGAAGATCATCTTCCACGGGCTTCTTTCCCTTGTCGTTGGCGGAGACCATGGTGTCTCTAAACTTGAGAATATTTCCTGACAGAAACAGATCGAAACAAAAACACGACGAGAACACGATATATGAACCTCGGGGGATCCTGGGGATTATATATTATGAAGTTTTACGACATAAGGAAGGTACATGGCGAAAACGGGACGAAGACGGGCTTCGGGGTGATCACACCCCCTGGTGGCACGGCTAGGGAGGGACTGCGCCACTGGGAGGTGTGGCCCACCCGGGCTCTGTTTCCTCCTCTTTTTCATCTCGTAACCTTCCATATGGAATAAAAACAGCAAAAAATATAAAGAGAAAAGTTTTTCGCGAACCTTTGATTTCCAGCACTTTTACCTATTCGGAAAATGACTCTGCAGATTCCTTCTCTCCAACACTTGAAAGTTCCTTTCATACAAAGCCTCACTCAATCTTCATTAGCAACATTAGTGTATGCAAAAACAATAAACCATTGGGTTCAAACTTCAACTAAAATCCATCAAAACAAAAGCTACTGAAGCAACTCCTTTCTAAAGCCCAGAAACAATTTAAAAGGAAGTTGATTTAAGAGGCAAATGCAAATGATGGCAGAAATCTGTCAAAACAGATCAGCGGGTAAAGATTGATTTTTTCGAAAAATCTTCTGTTGCTCAAATCAAAAAGTGCAAAACTAATGAAAGTTGGATAACAACTTGGGGCACAATCTCAGAAAATTACAACTCCATCCGACATACTAATATCCTTCACGAATTTTTACAATGCCGCACCAAAATCTGTCCCAGGACAGAACTTCTCACAACTCACCTACTTCTTAAAAGAGGTTGATCTTGATACAAAAACCAAACAAAAAGGATAAGGAGAGGTTATTGCAGAGGTAATAACTTCCAAGACTCAAAGAAACAAAAACCAGGAATCTTCCTTTTATTAGAAACAATATCCTTCATATACTTTGAATAAGGAGGCAACTTAATAACATTAGTCAAAGGAATTTGCAAAAATAAAGGTTTCATCCACTCACAAAACTTGTTGTAGTGTTCTTCCTCCTTTTACTTGTGTTTCTTATTTGGAAAAGGCATAGGTTTGTGCACCCAAGGTTCTCTCTCACTACCATGTTTATTAGCAATAAAATCTTCCTTAGTGTACCTAGTATTCTTAGTGTGCTTCTCAGGTTCTTCCACAACTTCCTCCTTATCAGGAGCATCATTTTTTATCATTATCACTCTCAGTTTCAGAATCAGAGACAAATATACTATTAGGATCTACAACAGGTTCAAGTGGTTCCTCAACTATTTTATTTTTCTTTTTCTTTCTCTTACGAGGACTACCACTACTTTCACCTTGTTGAGAATCCTGCTCAATTATTTTAGGGTGTCCTTCAGGATATAAAGGATCTTGAGTAGCTATACCACTCCTAGTTCTAATTCCATAAGCATGTTTATCTCCCGAGGCATTAACTAGCATATCCTTTTGTACCTTAGCAAGTTGATCAATTTGAGTTTGAACCATTTGAAAGTGTTTGCAAAGCATTTTAATATCATTAGAAGTTCTTTCCACAATATCTTTCAACCCATTATTAGCTGTAGAGTTTTCCAATAAATGATTCTAAACTTGTTTATTAAAATTACCTTGTTTAACAATAAATGTATCAAGTTCCTCTAAGCATTGATCAGGAGGCTTACCATAGGGAATATCACCTTCATCGAAGTGGAGAGAGTGTACCTCAATAGTGGATGAGTGAGGAATTGGCTTACATAATTCTTCTATAGGAGGTAGATTATTCACATCTTCAGCTCTAATACCTTTCTCCTTTAGACATTTCTTAGCTTCGTTCATCACTTCATCATTTAATGCAATCATTCCCCTATTATTTGGTGTTGGTGTTGGAACTGGTTCCAGCACAACTGGTTCAGGAGTAATAGGCTCAGGTGTATTTAGCTCAGTTGAAGTCCAATCATCATAATTCTTGCTTATTTTAGCCATTAATTCTTCAACATATGTAGGAGTTCTTTTCCTGAAAACACAATCAGCAACGCTGTCTAGGTATGTCCTAGAATCATTAGTTAGTCCATTATAATAAATATCAAGAAGCTCGTTTTTAGGTAATGGACATCCAGGATGTGCATGAATCAAGGCACAGAACCTTGTCCATGACTCAGGCAATTTCTCTTCTTCTCCCTGTTTAAAATCAAAAAGTTTCTTCAAAGCAGCATGTCTAGCACTGGGAGGAAAATATTTCTGGAAGAAAGAATCAATCAAACAATCAGGGTTATCAATGTAACCAGGAGGTAATCTATTAAACCAAGCTTTAGCTTATCCTTTTAGTGAAAAAGGGAAGATCTTAGTAACAAATTACTTGCGCATCTTAAAATCATCAGAGAATAAAGCACTCATAGTGGAAAGCTCATTCATATGAGCTACAACACTCTCATTTTCAGTCCCACAAAAAGGTTCTTTCTCAACAATGTCTAAATAGGATAAATCAAGAGAGAAATCATAATCTTTATCTTTAATATCTATGGGAGAGGTGGAAAACTTAGGATCAGAGGACAGTTTAGGAATAATGGTACGTCTCTCAAGGAGACTCTTAATAGCACTAGCACCATATGTGTTTCGACACTCTTCAATAAATTCATTAGTAAACTCAATGCAACCATCATTAATATCATATCTCTCTCTAGACTAAGGTGAGCTAATAGGTGTAACAGTGTCTTCACTAGGAGTTTCAGTATTTCCTAGACTAGCCATAGTAGCATCTAGGAAAGGACCTAGTGAACCACTCGCATCAAGCACAGTAGAAGTAACATCATGAGTATCAGAAGCAGTTTCAGATTCAGCAGTAGTAGCAGTGTGTGTAGCATGAGTATGTGGTGGTGGTGTAACAAGCTTACTTATAACAAACGGTGAATAAAGAGCAACATAGGCGTTTAGGACTATACCTCTTCTTGTAGTGGATGGTAAAATAGGAAACTTTCCATCACGAGACTTCCCCATGATGAAAGGAGTAGTAGTGAACAATAGTAGATCCAAGTGAACTTACAAATAAAGCTATGCTCCCTGGCAATTGCGCCAGAAAATAGTCTTGAATACCCACAAGTATAGGGGATTACAACAGTCTTCGAGGGTAGTATTACCCAATTTATTGATTTGACACAAGGGGAGCCAAAGAATACTTGCAAGCCTTAACAAATGAGTTGTCAATTCATCTGCACCTGGAAATAGTTCTTGATCACAGAAGTTTATCAGTAGCAACAGTTTTGTAGTAGCAATAGCAAAGTAACAGCAGCAGTAGAACAAGAGCAATAGTAACAGTAGAAGCAAACAGTAGGATATGAACGCAGTAGGCATATGGATGGATGGACGGGCGTTGCATGGACAAGTCTAAACATGTAAGATCTAGGGAAATTGTAGATAAATAAGAATAAGCATCCAAGCACTAAACAATCATAGGCATGTTCTCCATATATAGTCATGCGTGCTCGCAATGAGAACTTACACAACATCTTTTGTCCTGCCAGCCCGTTGTAGCGGGGCCTCAAGGGAACTACTGGCAATTAAGGTGCTCCTTTTAATAGAGCACCAGAGCAAAGCATTAACAGTCCATGAACACACGTGATCCTCACATCACAGCCATCCCCTCAGGTTGTCCCAATTTCTGTCACTTCGGGGCCTTTGGATCCGGACAATGATATGTGTACACAACTTGCAGATAAGATCACAAACAATACTATCATAATGATTCAATAATAAGTTGAGATCTGAGATCATGGTACTCAGGCCCTATTGACAAGCATTAAGCATAACAAGTTGCAACAAAGTCAAATAGCACTAATAGAGATACGAGGCACCATGCCCTAACAATCTTATTCGATTACATGATAGAACTCATCCAATCCCTACCATCCCCATAGCCTACAGCGGGGGATTACACACTCATGGATGAGGGAAACATTGATGGTTGATGGAGAGGTGTTGGTGATGACAATGGCGATGATCCTCTCCAAATTCTCCATCCCGGCAGGATGCTAGAACGGAGTTTTTGGTTCCGAATCGTGGTTTCTGGTGGTGGCGGCAGAGCGGAACTCTTTCTAGAAAAATGTTGAACCCCCCTGGGTTTTTATGTCAAGATACATCTTATAGGCGAAGAGGGAGACCGAGGGGGTGCCTGGGGCAGCCACACCCCATCTAGGCGCGGGCTGGGCCCACCTGCGCGACAGGGGGTGTGGCCCCCTCAGGGCTCCACTCCGTCTTGTATTCTAGCTCCGCGGATCTTCTGGTGAAATAGGATTTTTGGCATATTTTCCGGGATTTTTCCCGATAGTTGATTTACTGCACAAAAACTAGACAGCAGGGTAATTCTACTGAAAGTAGCATCAGTCTGTGTTAGTTGTATCCAAATCACACAAGTTTAGAGGAGAAACAATAGCAAAAGTGTTTGGGAAAGTAGATACGTTTTGGACATATCAATTATGCGTGTTGTTTAAGTGTGCAGGTATCACAACTGAACGAGTTAAGAAGAAGTTACTCTCTATATCATTGAAAGGAAGAATCTAAGGAATGGGAGGAAATAGTACCTCTCTTTTATTCTAAATTCTATACTCCTAGTGAGATTTATAAGGATAGGAATCAAATATATAACTTTTGGCCTCGTGATGGAGAGAGTACCGCCCAAGCTTGGGGGAGACTGAAGTTACTAATGCTTAAATGTCCTATTCATGAACTCCCTAATAATATTACTATCAATAACTTTTATGCAAGGCTTTCTCTTTATGATAAAGATTTATTAGATGCTTCTTGTGCTGGATCATTCACACGTATGAAAGAAGAAGCTAAATGAGATCTTCTAGACCGTAGTCAATAAAACACTGAAGCATGGGAGAATGACAAAGGAAGAAAGTTAGGTATAAATTATGATTATGAATGTATTAAATCTTTTATGGGAACTGATGACTTTCATGATATTAGTACTAAGTATGGTCTTGATTCTCAAGTTCTTGCAAATTGCTTTAAGGCTTTTGCCTCTTATATTGAAATTCCCAAAAAGGAGTGGAACAAGTACCATGCACCTTATAAAGATATTGCTAATCATGTTCCTATTAGAAACACTGAAGTTTGTACTATTGATCTCATTTTGCCTGAACCTTATATTGAGAAAATACCTTTCCCTGCTAAGGTAAAGGAACATACTATTATAGCTAATGTGGTTAGGAAAAGTACAAAGAAAGCTGTTGAACCTGATAAAACAAATAAATATTGAACCTGTAGTAGCTATTATGAAAGATCTTGTCACTAAGAATGTAGAAGATGGGCACATTATCTTTTGTGAATATGCTTCTAATATTGTCTCTCATCCTAGTAAAGCTAGGAAAGCTAGTGTCCCTATGCTTTCTATAAGAATTGGTGATCATTACTATTATGGTCTATGTGACATTGGTGCTAGTTCTAGTGCTATTCCTTATGAGATTTACAGAGAAATTATGCATGAAATTGGTCCTTGTGAACTTGAGGACATTGATGTGGTTATTAACCTTGCTAATAAGGAAACCATTTGCCCTATTGGTATTGTAAGAGATGTGGAAGTCCTTTGTGGTAAGATAAAATATCCTGCTGATTTTCTAGTGCTTGGTTCAGCAGCTAGTAAAACTTGTCCTATCATTTTTGGTAGACCCTTTCTGAACACTTGTGGAGCTATTATAGATTGTAAAAAGGAGAAAGTTTCAACTAAGTTTGATGGAGAATCTTATGAGTTTAATTTTTCCAAGTTTGCTAAAGCTCCTTATAAAAATGAATTGCCTAATGAGGATTTTAGGGTTGAACAACTTGCTTCTATTGATCCAGTTTATGACCTTAGACCTCTTTTTGATGATTGTAAGTATGCTTATTTTGGTGATAAAGTTGTTTCTTGTGACAGTTATATTGTCAACTTTATTCAAAGTGCTAGGAAAACTTATTATGAGAGAGGGAAACATGGTTTTATGCATCTTAATAATATTAAGTTTCCCTGCTTTATGTTGAAAGATTTGATGTTGCACTTGTTTTGTCTTCCTATGCTAGTGGACTTTTGTTCCAATAAATTGTTTTCTTATGAAACTCCCTTGCATAGGAAGTGGGTTAGACTCAAATGTGTTAGATATTTGCTTCTTGATGCTCTCTTTCACTTCAAATTCATATTTCCTATGCGAGCATCATTGAAATTATCAAGCCCATCTTAATGGCTATAAAGAAAGAGCTTTTTGGAGACAACCCTTTTTATTAGTACCAAGATAGATTCAAAGCACAATGGCGATGTTGCCATACTAGTTGACCTGGCATCAATGTCCATGAGCATGTCCTTGCGGCTACTACACCATCCACGCTACCTGAAATCACATCGTAACAAATCAAACAGCAAGGGCCTAACAATTTCCATTTTTATTTTAGTTATTTAGAAAGAGAGAGAATGAGGGCACAAACAATGGTCTAGCAGCAAGCAAATACTATAAGTACAACATGCCACATGACAACTTAAGAAAATTATTCATGCAAGAAACTATAGATCTGCAAGTACCAAGATATCAAAAGTTTCTATCAACCTTAATGACAATAATGGTTGATAGCAAGTCCAAATATAGGCTACAGAATGCTCCTTCGTTGTAACATGCTTGGCCAGGATGGAACCATACGAAAGATCAATCAAAGAGTAGGGTTAGATTGATGGAAGCATCCACATACTATAAGAATACAAAAACTATGGGTCTCAAAGCATCAGTACCACTAAGAAATTAATTTCCTAACTACAGGTCATGTTATCAGCAACCATAGATGGGAAGCATGTTCAGTCAGACTTGCTTGAGTTATCCAGTACATCCTGATGCATGATCTAATAAAAATGGGGCAATCCCCTCTAGTACCTAAGCATGAGACTTTGTGCAGAACCGAAGCCCTGAACTCCAATTATCAGTTCAGCATTTATAATAAAAGTTTGCATTCAGTGGCGGACCCAGGAATTTGTCAAAGCTTGGGCGCATCGCAAGTCAATTAAAAAAATTAGACAAAAATATAAGCATCGCATAGAGCTAATATCGTTTCACTAGAATTTTAATGCATAGACACGGATATAGTACATTGCCCTTGGGGTTCACAACACATTCAAATGTCCATACCTGTTAATATTATATTATAGCAATTAGCAAGAACTCTCAAAGGACTGAAACTCTGATGATTGATGACAAAAGTTGAAATTGCCAAATGACCCACAAAGATACTCTACAAGATAAAAAAAATATGACCATATATTCATATTAATTCATGATGTAAAAACACATAGCAAGATAGTACCAATGATGTCTTAATAAGTCCTAGTTCTACGAGGTAAATGTCCTTCCTCTTCTTCATGGCTTGAAATAGTCCTGCAATAACACTACAACCAAGCCTCAAACAAATGCAATCCCACGGAAATTGAGCATTTAATGACCCTAAATTAAGTTGAAAATGGCTCAAATTGAACTCAAATTGAGCAATATCAAGTAGGAACCATTTGTCTTCAACCTATGGAGGTCAAGTGCGACAAGCAATCACTTGTTTAGGAGCTGAAAATGTTTATGTGTTGACAATTGTTCATGCGGTTTCACAAAAATGTGGATGGGTTTAAAAATGGCCATAAAGCTTGATAATATGTTCACGGGTTTCAAAACTATACTACTTTTAAGATTTATTACAAAGCATTACCTTTTTTATAGAATATTTTCTATTAGAAATGTCATTTTTATGGAAAATTCATTTATCTGTTCTTCCAAACAAGCTGAATAGAAGATGAAGTTAGAAAAGTAGGAAAATATTTTTAACGAATATACTATTTGCCATTTTTTGTACATGTGGAACAAATGAAGTAAACATGGCAGAATAACTCTAAAGAAATAGAAAAGAAAAACTTACGTAAACAGACCGAGAGAAGATAACTGAAGTAGTAAGCCAAACAAAAAAGGCTGAGCCCAATGACCATGGGATACCCATGCGCTACCAAAATTCTACTAAAGGTGACTAAAGCAGTAAGCCAAACAAAAAAGGCTGAGCCCAATAACCGTAGGATACCCATGCTCTACCAAAAATCTGCTAAAGGTGAGGTGGACTGTGGCTGGCCTGATGGGCTCCTTGCACAACGCCTCAATGCTCAATTGATGGCACCACGCGCGCACGGGCACAGCCGAACAAATCACCGCGATTTTGCCCATCGATAATAGACGGTTTCCTTCATGTATAGCGTCTCACTCCTCACGCGTGCGGCGGCGAAGCCCGGGCAAGCGCCGGGTAACAGGGGCCTTGCGTCCACCGGTGTCTGTATCGCAATAGAAAAACAGGTGGGTGTGGATAATAAAGTCTATATTGCAATAATAAAAATGTGGAAATTTCTTCTAGTTATTTCAATTAAGGAATAGGTTTCCATCTATAGTATTTGTTAAGTTATTTCAGTTCGACAAGTTTCCAGTTAAAGTACAGTGGAAGCATGCATGGAAACTCAAGTTCTCAATTGTTCAGGAATAGGTTTGTGCAAAGAAAAAATCAGAAGAAACATGACAATGAAAATAACACCAAAGCAAGAACATACACGTCTTCTGAACGAAGTAGTGGTTGCAGCACATCTTCTGAATGAGAGGAGATTAGAGGAGAGGAGAGATGTGGCTCACCAGCGAGGCCTGTTCGCTAGGCAAGGGCCTACAGGAAGGAACTATGGCCGCGCATTTCGTCGTGGCGGTGGATGGTGGTTCGTCATGTCATAGTGGCCCGCAGGCCATCCGCCGCATGCGCGTGCAACGCCGCTGATACAAGCACGATGTGACGCTGTGTGATCTCGTCCTGCCTTCTTGCGGAAGGGAGGAAGCCCAACGTGTCGCCGTAGTTGCTGAGGTCAGGGCCATGTCTCTTCTGGATCAAACAGGAGGGGACTAGGAGGGGAATACCAGTGCGGGAGGCAGAGGAAACCTGGAGGGAAAGAGGGAGGGATGTGGCGGTGCTAGGGATATAGGTTTTGCGTGTTGAGGTGTTCAGGAGGCAGCCGATGGAGGGTGCACGAAAGGGGTGTCGGAGCAGCGGGGCAGTGGGCTGGAAGAACAGCCACAGACAACGGCGCTACGGCGGACGGCATGGGGCGGGAGCAGCGTTGGCGGATGGGGACTTGGGGAGTTAGGGATGGGTCCTTCGCATCTGAGACAGGAGGCGTTTGTGAGAGATAGATGAAGAAGTGGAGATTAGGGTTTGGAGGACTGGGTCGGGATCCTACATGGAGTGGCGGCGGTGTTTCTGTTTCGGGAGTAGGGGCCACGATGCCATGTCATCGATCTGCACCAAAACGTACCTGGATCGCAATCTCGTCTGTCTATTGTTCTATGATCCAATGGCCCTCGTAGCATCTCAGCTTTATTCAAGGCTCTCAACCCGTGTTATCCATCTATGACCATTTCGTGTTAGTAAACTATGACTTTATTGATAAAATTGGTCGTAATTTTTCAAGGTTTGGACCTTCGCAAATGCCTTATGACCAGCTGGTTCAGAATGGTCATAGATTTATGACCAAACAATCCATGGTCGTTAAGAAAAGGTCACTAGAGAGCATATTTCTTGTAGTGAGCCTCGTTAGAACTTGCATTGGATATGTGAAGAGAACATATTGTGAGTCTAAAAATGATTTTTTTCAAAAAATCGTGGGCGTTAGATCATGTACTTGTAGTTTAAATCGGACACACTTCCTACCGATTCGGCAAACATTTGTCTTTTTCACCTAGAAAGGAAGGAAAGGTTTGAGATCTCCTGGTTGGGAGATCGTCCATGTAAGGAGGTATAGTATTTTAGAAAAATAGGACGGTAGCACTCTGAAACAGCATTTTGGTGGTTGCTTCACAAAATGACCCATTTTTTGCGCTCGGAAAATGGAAAATGGATTTTCCGGGCGACGAAAAAGAAAACTTCCTCCTGCAACATTGTTCTTCATCCCAAAATCCACATGCATGCATAATATGGGCACGGTATCACAAACTATGCCGCGATTCTGCACATAACATTAGTCATTTGGACTGAAAGCCATGAAACCTCGAACATGATAGGTCATTTTCTGTAGGTTTTTTCGAGACATAATCAATATACCAAGTTTGGTATTTTTCCTTGCAACTATGTCTGATAATATGACACCACTCGAAGGATTTACATTGTTCGAACAGTTTTTGAATTTCTTATGCCCATTTTGATTTTTTCTCGAAGGTCAAAACGGTGTGCATGAAGATACGGGACGAGCCTCGCTAGAACTTGCATTGTATCTCTGAAAAAACAACTTATTTTGAGTCTAAAAATGATTTTTTTCAAAAAATCAGGGGCGTTTGATCATGTACCTATAGTTCAAACCGGACCCACTTCCTACAGATTCATAAGACATTTGTCTTTTTCACCCGAGAAGGACGGTAAGGTTTGAGATCTCCCTGTTGGGAGATCATCCATAAAGATGTTTAGTATTTTATATAAATGGGATGGTAGCATTCTGAAACAGCATTTTGGTGGTTTCTTCACAAAACGACCCATTTTTTGCGCTCGGAAAATGGAAAATGGCTTTTCCGTGCGACGAAAAGGAAAACTTCCTCCTGCAACGTTGTTCTCCATCCCGAGATCCACATGCATGCATAACATGGGCACAGTATCACAAACTATACCGAGATTCTGCACATAACATCGGTCATTTGGACCGAAAGCCATGAAACCTCGAACATAATAGGTCATTTTATGAAGGTTTTTTAGATACATAATCAATATACCAAGTTTTGAATTTTTTCTTGCAACTATGTCAGATAATATGACACCACGTGAAGGATTTATATTGTTCGGACAGTTTTTGAATTTCTTATGCCCATTTTAAATTTTTCCCGTTCGGAACTAAGGTAAAAACGAATTGCATGAAGATACAGACAAGCGTCGTTAGAACTTGCATTGGATCTCTGAATAAACAACATATTGTGAGTCTAAAAACGAGTGTTAGATCATGTACCTGTAGTTCAAACCGGACCCAGTTCCTCCCGATTCAGCAGACATTTGTCTTTTTCACCTGGGAAGGACGGAAAGGTTTGAGATCTCCCGGTTGGGAGATTGTCCATGTAAGGAGGTCTAATATTTTAGAAAAATGGGACGGTAGCATTCTGAAACAGCATTTTGGTGGTTGCTTTACGAAAAGACCCATTTTTGCGCTCAGAAAATGGAAAATGGATTTTCCATGCGACGAAAAGGAAACGTTCTCCTGCAACATTGTTCTCCATCCCAAGATCCACATGCATGCATAATATGGGCACGATATCACAAACTATGCCGTGATTTTGCACATAACATCGGTCATTTGGACCGAAAGCCATGAAACCTCGAACATGATAGGTCATTTTGTGAAGGTTTTTTCAAGACATAATCAATATACCAAGTTTGGTATTTTTTCCTTGCAACTATTTCAGATAATATGACACCACGCAAAGGATTTACATTGTTCGGACAGTTTTTGAATTTCTTATGCCCGTTTTGAATTTTTCCCGTTTGGAACTAAGGTCAAAACGGCATGCATGAAGATACAGGACGAGCCTCGTTAGAACTTGCATTGGATCTCTAAAAAAACAACATATTGTGAGTCTAAAAATGATTTTTTATAAAAATCATGGGCGTTAGATCATGTACGTGTAGTTCAAATCGGACCCACTTCCATCCGATTCGGCAGACATTTGTCTTTTTCACCCAGGAAGACGAAAAGGTTTAAGATCTCCCGGTTGGTACATCGTCCATGTAAGGAGGTCTAGTATTTTAGAAAAATGGGATGGTAGCATTCTAAAACAACATTTTGGTGGATGCTTCACAAAACGACCCATTTTTTGCGCTCGGAAAATGGAAAATGGCTTTTCCGTGCGACGAAAAGGAAAACTTCCTCATGCAACATTGTTCTCCATCCCAAGATCCACATGCATGCATAATATGGGCACAGTAGAGAATTTTAATATGCGGCCCAAAAGTTCTGACGCCAAGGCAACGCGGGGTCCAAGTTGCGTTTAATCTCGCAGAAGGGTTGTAGTAGCTTCGCCAATTGTCGAGAGGGGCCAAATGGGGGTAAATACAAATCTAACGGCCAAACGATCATTTGAACCAGTCAAAAAATGGTTGAACTCAAATCCCACCGTTAGGTCAACTCTTCTTGCCCCGTCCTGTCAGTATTTCCTGTTATCCTTTGCGGTCGTGGACTGGTTTACCCCTGCAAGGACTAGATCTTCTTCTCTGCTCTGCTATTATTCCCTATTATTCCCCTCTCCATTACCTTGCTTAGCTCCGGCTACTAGTATCTAGATCGGAGCTCGTCGTTGCTCTCCTTGCGTCCCCCCATGGCTGGTCAACCTCCCACGCTCTTAATCGAAGCTCGCCGCCATCGCCCTCGCCTTGTTTTTCCTAGTCGGCGTGTCGGAGCTTCGCGTCCCCAGCCTAGCCTCTCGCCGCTGCCTAGACCTTCTCGCACAGCGGAGCGCGTCCGACCGGGCAATCCGGACCGGCGACCGGCCTCGGGCGGTTGCGTGCTGCCGGCACCCTAGGCATGGTATCCCTAGCAGAGGAGTTCAACGACAATGCTCTCATGGCCACCATGCTGGGCATGCGTCCCGCTGTGTTTTCGGCATACTTGCTGTCAGCTTTCAGGTCCCGTTTTTGGATCAGACAAAAAGTGGTCCATATTGAGGTATGCACGCTGCCATTCGATTCTTGGTCTGGTTCGCCCACAGCTTAGATAGTGAGCGCGTTCTGCATTCTTCCCGTTCTTTCGAGTGTTTTGGGGAGAAAATGAGCTTCTTGCGTTGTCATCGCGCCTGTGGGTGGGACGATCGCTTGGGGCAGCTTCGTTTCTTCTCTAAACTCGACTTTGATGGCCTCCCTTTGCATGCTTGGGAACCGAGAACCCTCAATCATGTCGTCAGTAGCCTTGGAGGCGATCTATTGGAGATTTTGCCATCGAGCGACAGATGGATCATCGAGGTAAAGGCGTGGCTGAAAGATCCAGACACCGTTCCTAAGATGTGCAAGGTGGAGATTCCAAGTAGGGAAAGAGGACAGCTTTGCTTGAAGCACTCGGTAATCATCCACCTGCAGGAGGTTCTGGATCCGGTACATGGCATTCAGGACCCCGACGAGGTGACCAGAAAGCATCATCGTCGCCTGCAGTGTTGGCCTTGAAGAATCGATGGCACCGGACCACCACCATTCCGTGACGGAGCGCACGGTTTTGGTGGGGGTACCGGGCGTGGACACGCTGGTGGTTCTGATTTCCCTTGAGTGAAGACAGAGGTTTAGTGAATCTAAAAGACTGCTGTAGTATGTGTGAACTGCTGTAGTACGCCTTATGTAATAGTGTGAACTGCTGTAGTATGTGTGGCTACTGAATTTGTAATGTATGGCTACTAAGTTCGTAGTATGTGTGGCTAATGATTTGTAGTCTATGTAGCTACTGAATTCGTAGTGCGTGTGGCTAATGATTTGTAGTTTATATGTGTGGATAATGAATTTTTAGTATGTGTGGCTAATGAATTTGTGTGAATAACCAAGGTTAGCCTCCTGAAAAGAGGGTGGGCTAGCAATGATCAATGTCACCATTGCCGGGAAAATGCTGTTGGTGAGCGATCCGAAAGGCACGAAATGCTGCTGGTTTGTATGCCTCAAACAATTTTTACATATATTTGTTCGAGCTGGTGTATGATTCTGTATGGAACTTCAATGAATAAACCACCCAAGATCAGTTCATAAAATGTTGTTTAAATCTTGTCGGCCTCGGATAAGTATGACGGTAAAATGAATTCAACCACCAGTAGTAATTGAATAAATAGATACATCTTGATAGTATTTGGTTACTTTCGAACTAATTCCATACTAAAGTATGGGATAACTGGGCAAAATGTGGCTATTGTCTCTATAAAAGGCATTCTACGGAGTTAGTCTCTGAACTTAACTGTTCTACACTGAAGAAACTGCAGATCTCCATCATAAATGTTGGCTAGCCAATTGCCTAGAGAGGACGTAAGTTCACGGATCGTTCAACCGCAACTGATCTTTTTCCTTCCTGCCAAACTTTAAGAGATCTGTAAGTCTCTAATAAAAGGAAGATTCCTAATGAGGAAATTTCTAGTTTGCTTGCTAATTATTCCTTAAATGGTAAGGTTCCAAAGAAACTTTGTGATCTAGGTATACCAACTATTCATTGCTCTATTAAGAACAATTATGTTAGAACTTATTTATGTGATTTGAGAGCTAGAGTTAGTGTTATGCCTTTTTCTCTCTACAAGAGACTCCAGCTAGAAAAGTTGATACCAACTGATATATCTTTGCAAATGGCTGATAAGTCAACTACTATTCCTGTTGGTATATGTGAAGATGTTCCTGTCCAAGTGGCTCATAATTTCCTTGTTTTAACTGATTTTGTTGTGCTTGAAATTCCTGAAGATGATAATATGTCTATTATTCTTGGGAGACCTTTTTTAATACTGTAGGTGCTGTCATCAATTGTAATCAAGGAAAAATAACATTTAATATTAATGACAAATAGCATACTGTTTATTTCCCCAAGAAGTTTGCTAATAGATATTTTCTAAACTCCATTGAAAATATTGAGAGCATCAAGGTTAGAGAAATATATTGTCCCATTTGACAAGAAAGTTTTGAAACTATTATGATTGGGACCATTGCTATCAAGTTTGAGGTAATATAATCACTTTATGGAATGCGAAGTTTTGTTTCATATAATATTGTTTTGGTAACAAGACCTGATCAACCTTGTTAACAAAAGGATTTTAATGAACAAAATAATGTTTTCAGTGTGATTATACTTGCTCACTTTAATTTTCGCCTTCCTAGTCTTTGCTTTTTCTCTTGCTAGCTTTGGTTTTGCTAGTTGTTTGCTTGTTAGAGTGTCTTAGAACTTCTGTAGTTTTGGTTTTTGTTTGCTTTTGATTCTTATAAAAAAATCTTTTCTGCGAGAAAATCAATTTTCATTCCCTGAAAATTGGCCAAAAATAAAGTTTTCAAGAAAATTCATATTAAATTTTTCCTCGAAAAAAGGGGCAGAGGGACACCTGGAGTGGCCCAAGGGGGCCCACCAGGCCAGCACACCCCCTGGTGGTGCGGCCAGCCCCAGGTGGCGACTGGCCTGGGTGGGACCCACCTGAGGCCCTCCAAGTTGCCTCCTCCCAGCCACCTTCTTTCTCTCTTCCGAAAAACATCGGAAAAATTTCTCAATCTCGAGTTCCTGCTGTTCTTGCTCCCGATTTTCGATCTCCTTGCTCAGCCCATCTTTGCTGCTGATTTTTGGAGGGATTTCTCCTTGGTATGTGCCTCCTCCATTTGTCCAATTAGATTTGTGATTGGTAGATTATATCTTGAGTATTTTGCTGCTATAGGTGTCAAGTTTTGTGAGCTTGCATGCTTGTTCTATGCTTAGAGATTTCATTTTGATGCATGTGTAACCCTCTAGCAAGATCCTACAGTAGTTTCTCATCATTTATCAACTTGGAAATCACTTGTTTTGATTTTTATCTAAAAATTTCAGAAAGGAAGATGAGTGCATACCCACTGAATCAATATGATTTGATGGTACCTGAGCCAGTGAAAGTCCATCGTGAGGAAGGAGACTTCCCTTCCATTTATCGATGCCCTAAATTTATGAGAGCCGCGGGGATCTTCCGAGATTTCCAAACTATGATTACCAATGCAGGGTTGGAACACTTTGTTGAAGGGGAACCTTTTCAATATGTTAAGCTAACCATGGTTGAGGTGAAGGAGTTCCGATTTACTTGGTCTTCATATAATCCCATGGTCCATTATAAAATATACAATCTAGCTGTCGACCTGCCTTTTGCTGATTTATGTGCAGCTATTAGAGTGCCCCATTGGGGATCTTGTGAGAAGATCAAGGAGAGGCCTAAGTCACTTATGGATTTATATGCTAAAATTTTCCAAGGTTTCGACTTCTCAAAGGAAAGTGGTAAAATTCGGAACATTCAGTTCCCATCCATTAGATATTTTGCCTATTTCATTACCAAGTGCGTTCTTGCTAGAAAGATTGCTAGAAAATTATCTTCTTTTGATCTAGCTTTTACCTCAGCGGCTTTGAATAGGGATAGATTTATAACCTGGGTGCTTTGATATCTTACTGTCTTACCACTAACCGCGAGAAGGGTGGAATTTGTGGAGGTCTTATTGCCTCTAGGTTGCTAGATTTCCATGTTTTCGAGCCTCACCATTCAGATTATCGGTTCCCCATAGAGAGACTTGATCTTGATTCCATGGTTCAGCATAATTTTTTTTCTTCAGGGGCTAATGTGAGAAGTTTACCGTATGAATTATCTTTTGTCAAGCGTGGTTGGAGAGGGGGTAGGACTAAGAAAGTAGTTTATGTGCATGCACCTGCTTTTTTAATTTTGATAACAGGCAAGGATGGTCGCTCACGGAGGAGTAGTTTGACACATACGTGGCGGAGCTCTTCCAGCAAGAGGAGAATGTTGGAGAGGATGCCGAAGATGATTCGGTTCAGCCCTCCAACTTGGGAGAGTCTTCATACCAGCAACCCTCCTATGATTGGGGTGCATCTTCTTCTTCATCGCAAGCGCATGACTATGATCATTCCTATGATGACCCACCAGCTTGGGGTTACTACCCGCGCTATTGAGCCCCACTTAGGCCAAAAGCCTAATCCTGGGGGAGGTATACCGACATCACACTCATCTATATATCATGTTTCGTCAGTTCTTTGTATATCCATTATTTCGCTTTATTTTTGGTTTTTCTTTCTGCTTTCTCAAAACACAAAAAATTCCAAAAATATTTTCGTTGTTTCTCTCGGTTTGTTTCTTTGCCTTTTAGCTTTGGTTTGCCTTAAAGAAACTCCAAAAAGATTTTGCTGTGTTTGTTTTTGCTTTGTTTGCTTGCTTTAAAAAAATCGAAAACACCAAAAATATTTGTTCTTCGTCTTTGGTTTTGTGAGTGCTTTGCAGGGTTCAGCCGTCCTCAGTGGAGTTTGGTTTCATGTTATTATTCAATCCACACAAGTGAAGGGAAATAGTGAAGATTAAGACAACTTGAGGTGTGGTAAGAGGCTGGTAACAAACTCTATTTGTTTTCATTTTTGTACATATACTCATCATTGTGAGCATGCTTAGTCTGTTCATGTAAGGTGTATGTTATTTATGACGCTTAGTAGTTCTTTCTCTCTTTTGATTAGCTCCAGCTTACTAATAGTTTATAGCATGTTATATGAGTGTTTGCTTGCATTGTTCTATTCATAACTTGGTATGATATTGTGGTATCCTCCTCTGAATGTTTCATATGAATCGACTTGGCACATGCTCATGCATGCATATGACTAAACAATAGTCAGTCAGCCTCGATGATTTATTTTGCCTCAGAGTTCTTGTATCACTTTCATGCCATAATTAGTCCTATTTTGTTGCAAACATGATTATGAAACTTATTGCTCTCTCGTTTGTCGCTCCCTCTCTTTTGTTATCCTTCACTTGCACTGAGTATGAGCTCTACTTGTGCATCCAACTCTCCAAAACCGATATTGCCAACAGTGTCCACCATACCTACCTACTAGCATCATTTTCCATTCAGTGCATATTCATTATGCCTTGTTTTCTTCCAAATAAAATGTTTGCTTGTTTTGAGAAAGTTAGTTAGTAAAGCTCTCACGAACTTGACGGCACACTTTATTCCTTGCACTTAATAAACCTGAACCATTGTGACTGTCCATGAAAGTTATATGCTTGCAAATTATAGGCTGGGAGTTAGCAGAACCATGTTGCCACGGGAACGTTTTCAACACTTATGGATACATATCCAATTGATATCATTCTCTTTTGTTTGTGGATGTCGTCGGTGTGAAATAAAAGGGGAGCTTGTGAGTTCATGGAGTTATATATATGTGTTAGAGAAACGCCTGGGCCGCTAGCCTAAGCCATTCCTAATCATGGTGGAAACTTGCAGCATAACCATAATGAGCAATCTATGAAGCATCCTCAATAAAAACCTATGAAAATAGCAAATAAAAAGATCGCTGAGATGCTCATTGTCTGCTTGCCTTGTCATTTTGATAACGGGATAGCTCCTGTATCATGTGCAAGGGGTACCCCGTTGGCGGTTCTCTATGATATGCATGTATTTACGATGACAAGAACTTATAGGTAACTAAAGTTGAGTAGCATGAGGAGCGTCCCCCGTACTCAAGGGACATGAGATTTCTAGTTTATGGTCTGTCAAGCATATAACTCATATTGGAGCTCACTTTCACCCTAATCATCTAAAGATGCTTATGATAGGGGCCATGAGATCTCAAAGCTAATGAGTACGTTACTTTCAGCATTTGGAAGCCTTTCAAACATTTCAAAACCTTTTCACCTCCTTGTTGAGTCACCACTTATTCTATGAGCACCTTCTTGAGAGCATAGTTGTCATCCTTGTGTTTGTCTCAAAACTTGGTTAATTATATCATGACTTTGATGCTTGTACCTCTGATATCTTTACTTCTAGTCTTCACTTCACTTCAGAGGTGCCTTGGCATTTATATTGTGCTCTACATACAAAGGCAAGCGATATACCACTCTATCATACCTTATTATGAGCATTGCAATGTTGCTTATGTTTATGTTTCATGCTACTTATTATTATTGAGTTGGTTTCTCTTCATAGGTTGCAATGACTATTGAGTAGACTTAGTTGCATACTTCTTATTATGAATGGTTTAAGTATCTACTCCTGTGCTGAGAATATATACATCATATGAAGCAAATGTGTTCGTGAAAGTTCTTTTATCGCACTCAGTTTTCAACTGAATTGCTTGAGGACAAGCAATAAGCTAAGGTTGGGGGGAGTTGATACGTCCAAAACGTATCTACTTTCCCGAACACTTTTTCTATTGTTTCTCCTCTAAACTTGTGTGATTTGGATACAACTAACACGGACTGACACTGTTTTCAGCAGAATTACCTTGGTGTCTAGTTTTTGTGCAGAAAATCAACTATCAGGAAAAATCCCGGAAAATATGCCAAAAATCCTATTTCACCAGAAGATCCATGAAGCCAGAATACGAGACGGAGTGGAGCCCTGGGGGGCCCACACACCCCTGACGCGCAGGTGGGCCCAGCCCGCGCCTGGAAGGGATGTGGCTGCCCCAGGCACCCCCTCGGGCTCCCTCTTTGCCTATAAGATGCCTCTTGACCTAAAAACCAAGGGGGGTTCGACATTTTTCTAGAAAGAGTTCCGCTGCGCCGCCACCACCAGAAACCATGATTAGGAACAAGAAACTTCGTTCTGGCACCCTTCCGGGACGGGGAATTTGGAGAGCATCATCGCCATCGTCATCACCAACGCCTCTCCATCAACCATCAATGTTTCCCTCATCCATGAGTGAGTAATCCCCCGCTGTAGGCTATGGGGATGGTAGGGATTGGATGAGTTATATCATGTAATCGAATAAGATTGTTAGGGCATGGTGCCTAGTATCTCTATTAGTGCTATTTGACTTTGTTGAAACTTATTGTGCTTAATGCTTGTCACTAGGGCCCAAGTGACATGATATCAGATCTGAACTTATTGTTGAATCATTATGATAGTATTGTTTGTGGTCTTATCTGCAAGTTGTGTACACATATCATTGTCCGGATCCAAAGGCCCCGAAGTGACAGAAATTGAGACAACCTGAGGGGATGGCTATGATGTGAGGATCATGTGTGTTCACGGAGTGTTAATGCTTTGCTCCGGTGCTCTATTGAAAGGAGCACCTTAATTGCCAGTAGTTCCCTTGAGGCCCCGCTGCAACGGGCTGGCAGGACAAAAGATATTGTGCAAGTTCCCATTGCGAGCACACATGACTATATATGGAGCACATGCCTATGATTGTTTAGTACTTGGATGCTTATTCTTATTTATTTGCAATTGCCCTAGATCTTGAAGTTACATGTTTAGACTCGTCCATGCAACGCCCGTCCAGCCATCCCTATGCTTACTGCGGTCATATCCTACAGTTTGCTGCTACTGTTACTATTGCTCTTGTTCTATTGCTGCTGTTACTTTGCTATTGCTACTAAAAAACTGTTGCTACTGATAAACTTCTGTGAGCAAGAACTGTTTCCAGGGGCAGCTGAATTGACAACTCAGTTGTTAAGGCTTGCAAGTATTCTTTGGCTCCCCTTGTGTCGAATCAATAAATTGGGTAATACTATCCTCAAAGACTGGTGTGATCCCCTATACTTGTGGGTCATCAATAATTCATGGATATAAAGCAAGTGATCACCAGGATGGACAGTTCCATCTCCAAAATAATAATTATCCATAACACGATCAACAATTCTTGTAGGTATCTTAAAATGATCTATCTCAACAAGTGGTGGTTCATCAACTACCCTAGCAGTGGTAGTAGTTTTCTCAAATAGGAAACCAAGTGGGTTATCCATATTGGAAACGAAGTAACAAACAGAAATAAAAAACAATACTCACGGTAGAAGTTTCATTTACCAGTTCCACTCTTCAATAGCGCTTCACTCCCTGGCAACGGCGCTAGAAAATAGTCTTGATGACCCACAATTATATGGGGTGTATCGTAGTACTTTCGATAAATAGGAGTGTCGATCCCAACGAGGAGCAGAAGGTGTTAACTAGTGGTTTGGAGCAGGAAATCTCTGTAAGTACTTAGCAAACAGATTTTTAGGGGTTTTCGATAATGCAAGGAAATAAAGTGCAAGTAAATAAAGACAGAAAATAACTGCAGCAAGTGGCCCAATCCTTTCTTAGCAAAGGACAAGCCGGTTGTAATACTTATGAGGACCAAATGTTCTCGAGGACACATGGGAATACTGTCAAGTGCTTTCGTTTCATATAGTTGATTAATCTTCTTTGGTTTGATAAGTGTTGTGTGGGTGAAGCTGTGCTAATGTACTGACCTTACTAGGACTAATACATACTTTTGATTAAACCCCTTGCAAGCATTCGCAACTAAAAGAAAGTAATTAAGATGTAACATCCCAAAAATATTGATCATGATCATCAAACTCTAATCACTAAAAACCAAATGAATGCATGTGTGTATGTGATGATTTGATAAATGCATGAATGTACTTGTGTGATTCAAATAAATAGTAAGTAATGGTTCAAAGATGAATATAACATCATCTAAAACATTTCCAAGCAGAAACAAATCAAGAGAAAATCACAAACAATTCAAATAAAGCAAATGGTCATTTTTGCCAATCTTGCTCACTAGGTCACTTTGAGTGTTTCTAGTCCAAAATTTCAAACAGAAACTTTTCTAATTCTTTTCACCCCTTGCTAGAACAAGTAAAAGTGAATCAAAGCCCATGTTTCAAACTTACAGAAACATTTGGCAACCCCATTCAAATGACAATTCAAAATTGAATCTTTAACATATGTGAAGATCACACCTTTTCAAAACCCAACCAAACCAGTGCACCTTGACTAATCCAACTAACCCAATAATCCCTAGTATGTGCATAGCAAACCCACCAAGTTTGAATCCAAAATTCAAATTTGAATTTCTTTCGGCCATTTCATCAAACACCTTGTCAGCAGCAAACAAACAATCACAAAACACTATAGTGAGCAGTGATCAGTGCCTAACTTGCTCCCTCTATAGCTCACTCTACACTCTCAGTAGATGATCAAAGTAATCTAACTAGCTTTAGCACCACTGTGAGCAAGCCTAGACATTAATGGTGAGCATGCCGAGAGCACCATTGTCACCCCCATGTCGCCAACAAGCTAGAGGAAGAACTAGCCTTGCCAACCTTGTCTGGGACACGTAGCACCGTCCATCGCCACTCCTTGTCCAAGCCCCGAGCGCAGCCAGCCACTGGACCATAAGACAAGCACGCGCCTGGTCCCTCTGCGTGCGAGTCGAGAGTGCGCTAGTGCGCCGTCAGCAACACCATCCCACAAACCACGTGCCGCCCTGGCCGCTTGCAGACATGATCGCCAACACCCCAGCACCCCGCCAGACAACCTCGTTCGCTGCCGCGCGGACCACACACGTTGTGCGCCATTAAAATTACCGTCAGCCCTGCCCAGACCGCCGCGATGTTCCGACCATCTCGCACCGCCCCACGCCTCGCCACCATGCCATTGAGCGTCTCTAGTGATGGGGATATTCCTACCGGGGTATACCCAGCGGGAAGTTTCCTACTGGCCTAAGCCGTCGGCGAGTGGGCCTGCAGGACGGCGACTAGATCAAGATTTGGCGTGGACTCAGGCGACTGGAAGCTGAAGGCCTAGAAGCGTAGATAGGCCTAGTCGGACTAGGTCATAGAATCTCCGAATCCTTAACTAATTTGGTTGTGATCTGTAAACCCTAGCGAGGTGAGCCTATATAAACCTCCCTAGGGGACGCATAGAGGGTACGTTCCATCATACACCCAAGCGACTCGCCGCCTAGTCGTCGAGCTCACCCCATTGTACTCTCACTGTAATACAATCTAGCAGGAGTAGGTCTTTACCCTCCGGGGTGCCGAACCTGGGTAAACCCTTGTGTCTCCGCCCTCATCTCGCACCGCAGATGGCTGGCAGCCCTTACCCCATGTTCTACTACTCGCTGACGATCGCAGCATCTGTCGTGGTCATTCCCATGACAGTGGCGCCCACCGTGGGGCCTGGCCGGTCAGGCCGGTGTTCTGCGGCGAGATCCAATCTGCCCATCAACGAGTCGATCGCCACCGGCCGCATGATCGCAATCGGCGAGATGCTCCAAATCTTGCCGAGCAGCTACGTCCCGGCGGCGCGACCCGTCACACGCAGCGTGATCTTGACGGTCGGCACGATCAGCCTCTTCGTCCGCCTCACCGATGTCATCGTCTCGGAGGACTCGGCTCGCATCCGCGAGTCGCCGCCCCGCGGACGGCTCTCTGAGAGCTAGGTCCGCACAACCCACCGCCTCACCTCTGAGTACGACTCGGCCCATAGCAATGTGGTCGAAACCACCGCGACCGCGAATGACGCGGCCCTCAATGACGACGCTGATTCGGCGACACCGGCGTCGGTCGCCGGATCCATCGTCGCCGCATCGCCCGCGGGTTCCATCACCCAGGTCTCCAACGTCGGAGACTTCGAGGATCCTTCTATCCTCGGAATCTTCGACTTCGATTCCGGATCGGAGAATTCCGCCGACCTCCACGACGGAGCCGGTCGCCATGCCGCAACCTACATGGCGATCGGCGCCGACCCGCCGGAAGACCCCTTCTCCACGCTGATCCCACCAAACGCGACGGCAACGGAGGTTGAGGAATTCCGCCTAAAACTGGCGGAGCCAGTCCGCAAGGAGCAAGCCGAGCGGGAAAATTTTCGCCTCGAGCAGGCGACAGCACAGGAGCTGTCGCGATACCACCAACTTCGAATCAGGTCGCGCTTGAACCCCGCCATCCAGGGGCGCGCCCTGAACTTTGACGATTAGAACGACCCGGCTCGCATAGCCGAGCGCGCGATCTACGACAACGCGCCGCCAGGAGGAAGCACTAGACCCCCACCAGGGGCGACGGCCAACGGCGCACCACCACCACCCAACCGCGCGCCCCCCAGGGACCAACCAAGGATCATGGTCTCCTCACGAGAGTGAGATGCGAACGGCCTCCCACTGTTCTCCACCCCAATGGACAACGTCGTCGCAAGCCGAGCTGCGGTCGACAACATCCAAGTAACCGGCGAAGGCGCCCTGCAGATCCAGTATGCCAAGGCTCTACTCGCCAAAGCAGTTGAGCAACAAAATGCGGGCGCCGACTCACAGGGTCGGATGTATTCGCGTTCATCGGGCAGTAGGACGGCCTCGAGCGGCTGCCCCATGGTGGAAAATACCCTCAACTGCCCTCCACCCGAGCCCCTGCAGCTCCAACACCGACAAACGAACGCGACACTCTCCACCAACGACCCGCGACCGGCGAACAACTTCGTCGCAGCCAACGGGCAGCCCGTCGACGCACGCACCCACATCATCAACAACCAGAGTTGGCGTGCACGCCAGCCTGATGACCTGCGGCACACCCTCACCAACCGCCGCGACAGCGAACCAAGGGGATCGCTGAGCCGAGTCGGACCCCGGTGCTTCGGACCGATGATCCGAGGCGAAAGATACCCGGCGAACTTCAAAGCGCCGAAGGAAATAGAGAAGTACGACCCCTCATACGATCCCTCCGTGTGGCTGGATACCTACCTCATGGCGATGGGGATTGCCGGCCACACCGATCTACTCGCCGCCCGCTACCTCCCCCTGATGATGGAGGGGGCGTGCAGGAAGTGGATTAACACCCTCCCCGCCGATAGCATCGACTCCTGGGAGGAGATGCGCGATGCCTTCGTCAGGCACTTCGAGGGTTCATACAGCCGTGCCACCACAATCGAGAACCTAGAGCGGTGCGTCCAGGGACCCCGCGAGTCGACCCGCAGCTGGGTCCAACGGTGGCAAGATCTGTGGTATAACGCGGCCGGAATCCACCCGGACACCGCGATCCACTGCTTCAAGACCTCGTGCCGCTACGAGCGCCTGGTCTCCAAGCTCAAAAGAGTGTACTGCACACTCGACAACATACCGGACCTCCTGGAGATCGCAAAGAAGTACGCGGAGGAGGACCCAAACCAAGAAACCGATGACGAGTCGAGAGGACATCGCCGCATGAGCGGCCACGACAACGGGAGGCGGCCCGAGCTACGCTACAGCAACACTCGCCTCACCAGCAAACGCCGCGGTGACGGGCGAGTCGACTTCGTCGCCAACGCCGGATACGCGCAGCGCGAGCCCAGGAGCTTCTGCCGTGACGGAGGACAGCACCGCGACGGTGGCAACTACAAGGAAAAGCTGAGGTTCGACCCCATGGCCCTTCTCAATCAACCTTGTGTGTTCCACAGCAGGGAGGGAAAGCCCGCCACGCACATGACCGCCGACTGCCACTCTCTCAAGGAGATCGAGAAGGCACGACGCGCGCGGGAAGACCCCGACAACAACCCGCCAAACGGCGGAAAATTCGGTAGCGTCGCCGGCTCGCTCCACACCTTCACAGGCTTCAACACGAAGCGCGAGAAGAAGGTCATAGCCGCCGTCAACGCAGTGGCCCAGATAGACATCCCCCAGTTCCCTAACTGGTCTGAGCAACCAATCATCTGGAGCCGCGAGGACCACTCGCCACGGATCGAGTATCCGGGCCGAGTTGCCCTAGTGGTCAAGCCCAAGGTGGGAGATTACTGGCTCCCCAAAACACTGATGGACGGTGGCAGCTCCATCAACATCCTGTACCTGGACACCTTCAGGCGACTGCGGCTCCCGCAGTCGATGATCAAGACGACCTACACCACCTTCCACGGCATCGTCCCCGGCCGGAAGGTGTACCCGATCGGCAAGGTGACGCGGCCAGTCACCTTCGGCACACCAGCAAATTTCCGCACCGAGCGGATCGTCTTCGAGCTGGTACCCTTTGACAGCCCCTACCACTGCGTCCTGGGGTGCCAGGTGTTCGCCAAGTTCATGGCAGCACCCCACTACGTGTACAACGCGATGAAGCTACCCGGGCGGTGCAGCATCATCACCATGCATGGCGACCCCGACATGGCCGCAGAATGCGAGGCCAAAGGGGCCGAACTCGCCGACGATGTCATCGCGGAAGAGGCCAACCACGCCGAGGAGCTCGCCAAGTACGCGAGCGGGGTCAACAGTGACGACCCCACCATACTAAAGAAGCCCAATTCGGAGGGCAGCAACTCCACCGCCTTTGAGGCAACGACGCATACCCGCACCGTCGAGCTGGTCCCAGGCGACTCCAGCCAGACGGTGACGATTGGGACGGGCATGAGCCCAGCATAGGAAGGCGCGCTCATCGAGTTCCTCCATGAGAACAGGGACATCTTCGCATAGAAGCCATCCGACATGCCTGGTGTCCCGAGGGAACTCGCTGAGCACAAACTCAACGCCAACCCCAAAGTGCGACCTGTCAAGCAGTCGTTGTGGCCCTTCAATGAAGAGCGTTGCCGAGCCATCACCGAGGAGGTACAACGTCTACTTGTTGCAGGATTCATCCGACCAATCAAGTACTCCAAGTGGCTGGAAAACCCAGACCTGGTCGAGAAGAAAAATGGGACCTGGAGAATGTGGATCGACTACACAAACTTAAACAACACCTGCTCGAAGGAGCAATTCATCCTCCCGCGGATCGACCAAATCATTGATTCCACCGCCGGATCGGAGGCTCTATGCTTCCTCGACGCCTACTCTGGGTACAACCAGATCAAAATGGCCGTCGAGGACGAAGAGAAGACGACGTCCATCACGCCATTCGGAGCCTTCTGCTACACTTCCATGACCTTCGGCCTCAAAAACGCCGGGGCGACCTACCAGAGGTGCATGCAGGGGTGCCTTGCGAGCCAGATTGGCCGCAATATCCACTTCTACATCGACGACGTAGTGGTGAAATCCGCTCGCCAGGACGATCTACTCGCCGACCTGGCGGAAACGTTCGCCAACCTGCGGAAGTACAAGATAAAGCTAAACCGAGGAAAGTGCACCTTCGGTGTGCCAACTGGACAGCTACTGGGATACGTCGTCTCCAAGCATGGGGTCAAGGCGAACCCCGCCAAGATCAAAACGATCGCTCGACTCGGCAAACCCGAGTGCCTGTGCGACGTCCAGAAGCTGGCTGGGCGAGTCGCGACTCTTAGTCGCTTCATCCCCCGGTTAGGCGAAAAGGCGATGCCCCTCTACCGCCTAATGCGCAAGAACCCCACCTTCCAGTGGGACAAGGAGGCAGACGACGCGCTCCACGCCCCCAAGGAGGTGCTACTCGCGGCACCACTACTCGCCGCCCCCGTCGACAAGGAACCCATGCTAGTCTATGTCGCGGCTTCTGAACGCGTCATCAGCACTGTCATGGTCATTGAACGGCCAGAGGAAGGAAAGGAGCGCCCGGTGCATCGACCAGTGTACTACATCAGCGAGGTCCTCACCGAATCGCGCCAGCGCTACCCGCAATACCACAAATTGGTATACGCGGTCTTCAGAGCACAGCGGCGACTTCCGCACTACTTCCAGGAGCACCCGATAACGGTCGTCTCCTCAGCACCATTGCAGGACATCATCCACAACCGCGAGGCGACAGGGAGAGTCGCCAAGTGGGCCGTCGAGATCAGCGTCCACAACATCAAGTACGAGCCACGCAAGGCGTTCAAATCGCAGGCTCTCACAGACTTCCTCGCTAATAGGGAGGAGGCCCAGCAGCCAGAGAGGCTGCCATACCTCCACTACTAGAACCTACATTTCGACGGCTCCAAGAATGCGGACAGCGCAGAGGCGGGGATCGTGCTAACATCTCCGAAGGGCGACAAGCTCCGCTACGTCCTCTACCTCGATTTCACTCCCTGCACCAACAACGTGGCCGAGTACGAGGCGCTACTCCACGGCATGCGAGCCGCCAAAGAGATGAACATCAATCACCTGCGCTGCTACGGAGATTCCGACCTTGTCGCCGGGCAAGTCGGCGGCACCTGCGACGCTGTCTCCACCACCATGGCGGCATACCGCCAAGCAGTGGACCAGCTGGGTGGACACTTCGTAGGCTACTCTGCCGAGTGGATCGATATGCGAAAGAATGAGGATGGCAACGCACTCTCTCGCATCGGCTCGGCTCGACTCGCACCACCGGCCGGCGTCTTCCTTGACACCATCACCAAACCTTCTGTCTCTCCCCCAAGGGAGATCGACATCGGAATCCCGCTGCAACCAGAGGCAGACCTAGTCGCACTAATCGCCAAGCCAAGCGACTGGAACACGCCATACATCGCCTACCTGGAGGGGGACACCCTGCCCGCGGATGAAATGGAGGCCCGGATGATAACACGCCGCTGCAAATCCTTCGTCATCATCAACGACGAGCTCCACAAGCGCAACGTGTGTTTCAACGATGCGTTCAACCCGCCGAAGGGTGCAAAATCCTCCAAGACATCCACTCCGGCGACTGCGGCCACCACACTGGCGCCCGCTCCCTAGTCGCAAAGGCTATGCGACACGGCTTCTACTGGCTCACCGCACACGCAGACGCTGTCGACATCGTCCAGCGGTGTGTCGGATGCAAAAAAATACGCCAACCAGACCCACGTGCCGAGCTCGGCGCTCAAGACAATCCCCATCACCAGGCCGTTCGCCGTATGGGGCATGGACATGGTAGGCCCCTTCAAGAAGGCCCCCTCCGGCTTCACCCACCTCCTAGTCGCAGTCGACAAATTCACAAAATGGGTGGAGGCCAAGCCAGTCTGCAAGTGCGGCGGGAAGACCGCCACCAAGTTCCTACGCGAGCTCATCTATCGCTACGGGTTCCCAAACAGCATCATCACGGACAACGACACCAACTTCGCCAAAGGATCCATGGCCGAGTTCTGCGAGGAACACCACATTCGACTCGACCTCGCCTCAGTCGCCCACCCAGAGTCCAATGGCTAGGCGGAATGCGCCAATCAGAGCATCCTCCATGGCCTGAAGCGACGGCTACAAGTCCCACTTGAGCGCACCGCCGGGTGCTGGGTCAAGGAGCTACCCTCCGTCATCTGGGGCATCCACACCTCCATCAACAGGTCGACAGGATTCATCCCATTTTTCATGGTTTACGGCGCCGAGGTAGGCATGCCAACCGACCTCGATCACGACTCACCAAGGGTGGTCAACTATATGGAGGCCGCAAACGAACTCGCACGCCAAGACGGAGTCGACCAGCTCGACGAGGCACGTGACCTGGCTCGCTCCCGCACAGCCATCTACCATCAAGGGCTCCGCCGCTACCATAGCCGACGAGTAAGGACTCACACTTTCCAGGAAGGCGACCTGGTACTGCGCCTAATTCAGGGCAAGAAAGGCATGCACAAGCTCTCCCCCCTTGGGAGGGACCATTTGCCATCGGGCGAGTCTTGGGCAACGACGCCTACTACCTCACCGACGTCTGAGGAGACGGATAACTCGACGTCAAGCGTCCATGGAATGTAAATCTCCTACGGAAGTTCTACTCCTAGAACTCCATACATGTACTCCCTACCCGCTATAAAATAAAACAGATTGGTTACCGAAAATTGTGTCTACTCTCCGTGTCTTGTGCCACTCGCACTCGTAATAACAGTGTAACGCTATTCGCAGAAGTCAACATCTGGTAAAGCGACCGGCACGGCCAAGTAGTGCGGTACGAGGGCACTGGGAAACCCCAGGCCTCGTAACATCCACGAAAAACGCTAACCCGGAGCCCCATTGGAGTCGCCTAGCTCGACTGGCTCCCCGAGCCAAGACAACTGCATTCGCCCCTCACAGCGACCAAGTCCTCCGCATCCTTGGCGCAGCGACTCAAACGGCCAAGTACTACGCTCGGGGACTGACACCCAGCCAAATACGAGCGACTAGGGAAAAACGCCAAGTATGAGAGCGTGCCCAGGACTCGCCACGCGACTGATCTTCCGGATCAGGCAGGAGCGATGCGCTTACAATAACGTGCTTAGTCCTCACCTACCTTGGGCCTGCGACTAGAACCACCAAGTACCACGCTCGGGGACTCGGCAACCCGAGATCGTTCGCGCCCGGGAAAACGGTCAAGTAAAGAGCACCCTTGGGATTCGCCATGCGACTGGCTCTCCGAGCTATGGCGAGTCGACCTTAATTCATTAAAAGTTAACAAACATATAACAACGAGGTAACCCCATAAAAAGGGCGGACGCGCTCGGGGACTCGCTCAACCAACATCCAAAATCGCAAAACGAATGACAAAATAACATGAGTTTTCCTTTATAGCATCACAAATTGCTCCACATACAAGGAAAGTTACATATTTATTACGTACTAATGCCCAAGGGCACAACACTTCTACTCCGCAGGTTTTGACGCAGACGCGCCACCGTCCCTGCGGCTGCGGATGAAGGGCACATACGGGCTCGACGGGTACGTCGTCAGCTAGACCGCCATCGCCGCACGGAACGGCTGCTCGACCTTGAAGTCCCGATGCTTCGGTTCGGGATCATTGGGAGCGACAATCGTCTCCTATAGGGGATGAGGTCACCCATCGCCCAAATGCGATCGGAGTACACCGCAGCCCGGTCCGTCAGCTTCAGCACCTCGGCAATCTCCACCGAGCCCGTTTACGAGGGGTATCCGCTCGTGACATTGTCGAGGTCTAAATCCTCCGGGAAGTGGGCAAGCCCAAGGTTGAGCATCGTCGCCGCCCCGCGCCGGAAGGCCGACCGCATCATGAACTCGACGACTGATGGAGCCTTTTCCAGGTAGCTCCATACCTCGACAAGGTCGCTGGGGATCACCTCCGTGGGCAATATCTCCTGAAGATATGCTCGAAGGCAAGTTGCGGACAACACGGCTGAGTCGACCAGGGTGGTCACACATTGCCGCGCGTTGTATGACTGCGCTTCTTCCGCATTATTAGTAATCCGACCTGCAACACAGAAGCAAGCAGTGAGCAAACCAAGGACATCACAATACAGTTATTGTAGTCGGAGGGAAGAAGAAGGAAGGTTTACCAATTAGCGGTCGGCAGAGGTCCGCGATGAAGCTTTGAAGAGAAGAAAAGTCGTTCTGCAGCCCAGCAACGAGCGTGTTAGACACTTTCCGCTCTTCAGCGGCAGAAGTAACAGCAGCTCTCGCTCTCCCTTCCGCAGAGCTCGCTTCCGCCCTCGCCTCCTTGAGCTCACGCTCCAGGTCAGCGACTCGTTTTCGCCGTGCTGAAAGCGGACTGAGCCGCCGTCAAGTCACCCACTAGGACAAGGCCTCGGTGGGCCTCCTTCACCTCGGCCACAACTGCTTGAAGCTCCTTGTTCATCTCCTGAACGGCAACGAGCTCCTTCTCCAAGTGACACTTCGCAGCAAGCTGTTCGGCCGACTCGCGCTGCAGGCCCTACGCACAAACTACAGCGTCAACAACAAACAGTTCGTAAGTGCCCACCAGCTGAAATTCAGCGACTAGGCACTCGGGGACTGGACAATGAAATTCCTAAGTGCCCACCCGTCGAAATTCAGCGACTAGGCACTCGGGGACTGGACAATGAAATTCCTCAGTGCTCACTCGCTGAGATTCAGCGACTAAGCACTCGGGGAATGGATGATATAAAAACATTAAGAATCCGACCACTGAATTTCAGTGGCCCGATCCTCGGGGACTGGACATACCTAGATGGCAGCGCCTAGCATGCCGTGAAGTTCCAGCGCATCCATCGACGCAAGCATGACCGGAGTATGGCCGCGACGTTGCTCAACTTCCGCCTCGGCGGCCCCAGGCATCCGTCTCGCTAGCACCAAGGCACTCGCTGCGGCCGCCTTCGCCATGAAGCACGGGAAGGTCGCTGCAGATGCCGCTGCGCCACTCGGAGTCGGCTCGGCCACATCGGGTGAGTCTGCAATCACCATATGCTGCGACCCAACACCCTCCTTGGTCTTCGAGGCCACTTCCGCTGCAGTCGGAGGATCGCTCGGAGCAACCGCCTGATCATCAGAGACCGTGACGACTTCGTCCTCCTTTGTCCTCTTGACGCCTTCGGCAGGAGTAGCGACCTCGTCGGCTTTCCTTTTACGCAAGGAATCTGCGGACACCTCGGAGGCGACTGGCGGAACCTTGGACACAGAAGGATGGCCGATCTTTTTAACACCAGTCCTGTAAAACAGTTTTATGAATAAGACTATCTGATTAAAACGCAAAATAAGCAGATGAGTAAAGGATAGAGCAGCACTCACTTGGCGACTGGCAGGAACCGTAGACCGGTGCGGATACTGGCCGGCTTCTCTAGTTCGGGCCCCAACCTCCGAGTGAGGCCCGCCTCGAACACGTCGTGTGCCCAAGACACTAACGGCTTCTTCGAAGATGAAGCCGCGGCAGGAGCCTCCGTGGTAATAGCTGTGGGAGCCCCCCTTGGTGGCGAGGCCCCTACAGCTGGAGCAGCCCCCAAGTTAACGATTGGGGCGAATGGCGGTGGTAATGACGCCAGCGGCGCCTTGTCCCTAAGGGCGGCAGCGCCTGTTGTCGCGGTCGCATGTGCCGCTGCGTCCACAACCAAGCTGGTGGCGTCGGAGCTTCTCGCGGATCGGGGCGGAGATATCGGCTTTGCTGGCTTCGTCTTCTTCTTCGGCGGAGCTTTCTTCTTCGACGGCGTGGCCTCCCGATGTGAGGTGTGCTTGGGAAGCTCGTCATCGTCATCATCGTGGGGCTCGAGGCTCTTGCTCGCTTCGATCTCGCGCTGGTGTTACCCGCGAGTTTAGCGAACCGTGGGGGCAGCAACCTCCATGGGCTCGTCTTCCTCGTCATCGTCGTCGTCGCCTCCGTCGCTCTCGGTGTTACCTTTGGCGGGCAATGACTCGCTTCCGTCATCTGCGGGTGGAAGCCACCCTTCCACCACTTGGAACAACTGCAACAAGAACAAACAAAGTTAGCACGACCGCGAATGCACAAGCTGCGACTGCGAGTGTTAATGGAATGACAGCTTACCGTTGGAGCTGGGCGCCTTGCAGTAGAAGGGGCGACCCCGGCCTTTGCGTCTAGGTACACGGCCTGGATAATCTTCTTCAGGGCCTGCGTATAATCGTTGAGTCTCCACTCAACGAGGCAGGACTTCGTTGGGTCGTCCTTACCCGTATACTCATACATATAGTGGTCACGGCTAGCCAGGGGCACGAGCCGCCGCCCGAGCCAGCAGTTGTCGAGGTTGATGGTCTGGAGGCCTTTCTTCTTCAGGCCGCAGTTGGTTTGCAACATTTTGTCAACAACCATCCGCTGATCCAGCGGGAGTTTGGCGACCTGGAGCCGACGTGGCTCGGGCCGATCGGCGGAGTATCTTGGAAGCGCCACTTCATCACCTGGAGTCGACTCAGTGACGTAGAACCAAAACTTCTTCCACTCATTCGCCGCCTTGGCGGGCAGCGTCAGATCGAAGAACGACGCCTTCGACTTTAGCTGGAACGTCAGGCCGCCCGCGGCTAGCATCGGGCCGCATGTCTCCTCGTGGCTGATTCTCCCATGGAACAGGTCTTGCCAAAGGGGAAAGTAGGGCCTGCAGCCCAGATAGCACTCGCAGAACACCACGAAAATGGCGAGCTGCTCGATACTATGAGGACCCAGATCCGATGGTTGGATTCCGTAGTAGGCGTAGAAATGCTGGAAGAAGAGGGAAGTTGGGAAGCCCAACCCCCATTCCAGGTGACTGGTGAAGCAGATGAACTCCCCCTCGCGTGGATCCGGAATCACTTCTCCGGTCACGGGGATGCGCCATCTACCAGCGCGAAGGATCCCTGCCTCCTCAAAGGATGCTAGTAGCGCCTTGGTGCATTTGGATCTGCCCCATGGCTCGGTGAAGGGGGCCATCAGTTGGAAGTTCGTGGAGGTCGGGGCTCTCTGGATTGTTCTGATCGCTGCACGGAATGGGGAAAACGAGATGTGCGAGATCAGAGGAAGTGGAAGAAGCGTTTTCCCGTTCGCCTTTTGTCCTCCTTATATAGCAGTTGCTACCCACCATTTTCGGGAGCCGTTACTACGCGGTAATTACGCCGAAGTTACCATTGGATTACCTAACGGCTAGTTTGACCCCAATTGACAGTCCAACTTCCTCCATTCGACTCGTCGCTCCCAGCGACTCGACGACTCGCCGACCCGATCACTATAATAGTGACTAAGTATTCGCTGACCCGTTCGCTGAGCTGCGGCACGATTGGTCGCCGTTATTGTGACTAAATGACTAGTTCTTTCCTTTGTTCAGGAGTCCGCCGCCGATTCGACTAGGCGTCCGCATTGGACCCGCATACTCCGACTGCCAGTAAACACCTGCGACAAATCAACGACGGCCTCGGGGACTACTGATGGGGATATGCCTACCGGGGTATACCCAGCGGGACGTTTCCTATTGGACTAAGCCGTCGGCGAGTGGGCCTGCAGGACGGTGACTGGATCGGCGTGGACTCAGGCGACTGGAAGCTGAAGGCCCAGAAGCATAGCTAGGCCCAGTCGGACTAGGTCATAGAATCTCCGAATCCTTAACTAATTCGGTTGTGGTCTGTAAACCCTAGCGAGGTGAGCCTATATAAACTTCCCTAGGGGACGCATAGAGGGTACGTTCCATCATACACCCAAGTGACTCGCCACCTAGTCGTCGAGCTTGCCTCATTGTACTCTCACCGTAATACAATCTAGCAGGAGTAGGTCTTTACCCTCCGGGGGGCGAACCTGGGTAAACCCTTATGTCTCCGCCCTCATCTCGCACCGCAGATGGCTGGCCGCCCTTGCCCCATGTTCTACTACTCGCTGACGATCGCAGCATCTGTCGTGGTCATTCCCATGACATCTAGGTAGCACAGCACCGCCCCCTATCGTCGCCCATGCCAGTAGCACTCTGTGCCATCGACACCGACGTGCTCCACCTGCGCCATTTGGTCCCCTTCATCCACTATAAAAGGAGGCCTCCCCCGCTCGTTTTGTTCACACCAGTTCACTCCCCACCTCTCACTGATCACACCCACTCACTCCTACAGCAAGGCGAGCACCAGGTGGCCAGAATTTCACCGGAGTTTACCACTGTAGAGGAGGAGAGGCGCCGTCGATTGGAGCCATCCCAGGAGAAGCTGTCGGTACCAGGAGAATCGCCATTGTCGACTTTGTCGTTCGCCCCTGTCGCCGACCACCGTCTGAGCCCCGGTGAGCCACCCACGACCCCAACGGACGCGCTAGGGTTCTGTCTCGCCGGCGCTGCCCGACGTGGACGATGAACCAGGGCCGTTCGATTAGAGTTAGATCCTACGATCCTAATCGCCCCATACTGCTTCGCCCCTCATTCTCTCACTAACGAGTGGGGTCGCTCACTTAACCATCCCGGGCGCGCACTATGCGTAGTGGGCCGGCCCAGTTAACATCCCGCGCAACCCAGTAATTCAAATTTAGATTTATTCTTTTAGTTTCAAACTCAATTCTGTACCCAGTTTCAAAAAGCAACCCAGCTCGATTCACTAAACCAAAATGCATGAAACCAATTTTTTTAGAAAGGTACTGGAATTCTAAATCCAAGCCTGTTAGAGTCAAACCATTTAGATTTGTAGATCACCCATGGTAAAAATAACAAGGTAGAAGCTTTTCTACATTCAAACATTTTTTAAAATTCAACCATAAGAGCTTTTGAGTTGATTCCAACCCTCAAAAATCACATTTAACCATACCTTTCAGAATATATAAAAATATATAAGTTTACTTACAGAAATAATGATCAAGTAATAAAAGAATGCCACATAGGCATTTCTAGTCACTTTAATTAATTAAAATAGAAAGGTTAAACCTTATTAAATTGTGACACCACTTTAAATCACATTCCCATGTACTGGAATATGTGGTGATGACATGTGTCAACATGATCCCATGTTTGAGTTGGAGAATATTAAATCTTAAGTAGTTTTTCAATGAGTAGAAATTACTTTTCTCAATAAAATAAATGAGACAAGTGCTTTAATCGTTGTAATGTTAGTGATGATGCTAGATCATCTAGGGTGAACCTTTGTGTGATGATTAGAGATAGTTAAGTATTGTTTGGTGATTGTGTACCTCGTATTTATTTATAGACGCTAGTACCGACCAAGGATACGAGGAGGAAGGAGGATACTACGAGGAAGAAGCCGAGGAGAACTTCAACCACTGCTCTGCACAAGGCAAGCCTAATACTACTGGTTGAATTAGCAATCTAATATTTCCAAGCCAATACTTGCAATCTACTCATTAAGCAAGCTAACACTTGCAGCTTAGCAAGCTACTACTTGCTTGTTACTATGCCAACTATATGCCTTAAGCATATGTGATTATACCCCCTTGACACACCATCCTAGTTTTACTTGCAAGATTAGTGTTTTAATTCCTTTATTAAAAGCTTTCTATCAAAATTTTACTTAGTGACTTGTAGATTCTAGAAAGATAATCGAAGGTAGCATAAAGAACACAAAATTTGTCCTAAGTTAGATAATCTTGATGTTATCCTGAGGCATGAGATTTGACTTAGATAAGATACACTTGTTTACCACCCTTCATTAGTATCTACCCACACTTATAGATGCTAGTGCTAAGCATAAAACTTGATCAACTTTAGATGGGAATACTTGGTGAAAATGGTTATGAAAACCTTAGAATGATGAGTCATTATACTGAAATGTTTTGACATGTGTTTTCGAACACCAGATGATTTTGATGATGAAAATGTTAAGGCATGAGCCTTAGCCCTTTATAAAACTGATGGTTGTCTAGATGCGATACCATTCCAATTTTACCGTACAACCACAATACCCAAAAATTGGGTAGGGCTTGACTAGAAATTTATATACCTTAGTATGGGTTCCCTTGCGGCCAAGGTTTGAGGCGAGGGCTACCTTGTGAAGATTGTCCACCTGTGCAGTACCCAAGATGACGGTTGGTCATGGTTGGGAGGCCAAACTCACAGGAGAGGTGCCTATACTAGGGCGTGTAATTGAAAGGTTAGGATTGATTATCCGCATACTGAGTATGGTGAATTCAGGATTGTTCCTAACGGATGTATCAAATGTTGTGGTGAAAGTGTACAATCTCTGCAGAGTGTCAAACTATTCGAATAGCCGCGTCCGCGGTTATGGACAGTTGGAGTGGCCATACTGTTCCATCGTCAGATGTTTTCAAAAGGACTTGTGAAATGATTTGTGACTTTTACTTGACCACAAAAGTGTGGTGACATGAGATTCAAGTTCCCACTTAGGTGTTATAAAACTGTCAACTAGCTTTCTTTGCTTCTGAACTTAGTAGAGGTAAATATGGCTTTTTGCAAAACAACCCTAGAGCTTAGTACATCCTATTCAAAACCACTTCACTTGTTAGTATTAGTTTGCGAGTACTTAAAGAGTACTCATGGATTTGTCCCTAGCTATTCTCGTGGCCAGACTATGAAGAGGACTATCAGGAAGATGGACAGCAGGAAGGCTACGATAATTAGGATCATCTCCCATCGTTAGCATTGTCTGTGACCATGAAGATGGAGCCTCGCCTACGCTATTGTTACTATTACGTTATTCTGCTTCTTGAATTGTATTAATAACTGGATCATGAGATCCTTATTTGTGTAAGACCTTATCTATGGTTTGTAATGGATGATGTACTATGATATCCAATCTGTTATGTCTTGCAAAAATGGTAATCCTGGGATTGCGATGTATGGCATAACAGGCATCTGTGATTAAAAATCCGGGTGTTGACAAGTTGGTATCAGAGCCATCCTAACCATAGGAGACCCTAGTTTAGAATAGACGTTTGAATCAAAAACTTAGTTTCAAAACAAAAGAAGTGAGTATTTATGAAAAATTATTCTTATTCTTATCACTTAGACTCTTTCATGAAAATTCATGTTCCTCAAAAATTCTTGCAAACTTACATAAAATTTGACACACTTGATCACTCTACTAACGTACTCATCCTATATTCTTATAGATGGACGTGAAGTACATCAAGTTTTATCAGTTGGGAATGGAGGATACCTCATCTTTGAGCGTGACTTGGACCAGCTGGCATAAATGCTGGAGCGTCCACAACCCGAGTTCTTCGGAACTTAGCTCAATGATCAGGAAGGAGAAGATTTGCAGTGGCTAGTTGTTGCAAGTCTCCGAGGAAAGATTGAACCCCCCACTGCAGAGGGAATTCAGTTCACCTTAAGAGAGAACAACTGGCTCGATGGACTTGCCAGGGCAATGCAGGAAGCTCTTGCCTGTCTGTGTGGGCCGAGTATCAATCAGATCAAGGGTACCCGCTTCGAGTTCTACCCAAGGCGTGATGCTATGGGACAGCCACTGGAGGCCCCATACCACCATGAGCTGAAGACCGTCAGAAGGAGTTGGACAATGCCCGTTCCTACGCCAACCACAAGTACGCCATCGCCGCCAAGAAGGATTAGACCATCACCATGCTAGTGAAGGATTGCAAGTCTCGTCGCTGTCAGATCAACAAGAAGGAGCACATCATTGCCCGTCTTCGCCACCGGATCACTGATTTGGAGGAGACCATCCACGAGAGAGACATGCAGTTGGAGGAGAGGGATAATGCAGGGGAAGACCTTCGTGGATACCCCTACTCCTATCTCAGCGATGATGATGACTTTCTGGAGGATCAGGCCATGGAGTTCTTCACCGATGAGGATGATTTCGCCTTCATCGATGATGATGATGATGATGATGATGATGATGAGGAGGACACCGACTCCAAGGAGTAGTAGCACTTGGGCACTAGCGTTAGTGAGTTGTATTCGGTCCCACTGTATCGTAGTTTCCCAGAATGGTTCTTAAAACCATCTGTTTTCCTCTGTTGTGGTGTGTGTTTGTATCGTGTGCTATGAAAGAATAAATGAATGAATGAAAAGCAAGTTGCTAGAAAAATCTTAGTCAAACTTTAAAAACTTTCCAAAAAAAACCTGAACCTTAGAAATTTCCCTCTTTTCACATGATCTACCTCAATATTTAGATGCCTAGAGGAGGAAGCACTTCAGCCCCGGACCCGATGTTGCAACTCTTGCAAATGTTGGTTTCTAACCGTGAAGCTGGAAGAGCCGAACGTCAAGCCAACTTAGCCACCCTTCAACAGATAGCTCAGATGGCCAACAACAATCAAGGCCATGGACATCAGGACAACCATGGATCTAAGCTCAAGAATTTCCAGAACACCAATCCACCTGTTTTCACTAAGTCAAAAGAGCCCCTAGATGCAGATGATTGGTTGCAAACCATGGAGAACAATCTGGAAGTTTCAGGAGTGGAAGCTAACGACAAAGTGTTGTTTGCTACCCACTATCTGGCCGGAGATGCAACAACATGGTTGTAACATCCCAGCATTTAGGAACTAACGAAGGGTAGATTTAGAAATTTGAGATGTTGCATGCATTCATCTATGAAAATGTGGGTAAATTTTTCGCCAAATTAAAACCTAAAGTGATCAAGGTTTCTTTCATACTTTGAGAATATGTATAGTCTTGAAGGATGATTTCTATAGACTTTGACATGATCTTTGTGGATTAGAGTGTTTTGGGAAAATAAATTTGAATTTAAAACTTGAGTGTTTGAATTATAATTCAAAAGAATTTTGAATATTGTTTGAGTATTTGATTTAATTAAGAGTTAACCAATAATAACTCAAACTTTAAATAAAAGAAGATAATCAATAAAATGAATATTCCAAAACTTCATTCAATAAAGAAGTTACACAAATGTAACTTATGTACATAAGCAACAAACTTTACAATAGTAAAGAAATAAAAGAATAATCTTTATTTATTGAATACTAGTACAATCTTTATTATAAGAGGATAAAAATAAAATTACAAAAGAATAAAGTTATTACAAGTAACTATTCTATACAGAAAAGAAAAACCTAAACTAAAAGTATTGATCTTCAAATCTGGTACCTGCAAAATAAAAAGAATCTTAAAAGAAAAGAGAAGGTTAGGATTAGAGTTATTTTACTCTCAGAGTTGACAGTGAAGTGCACTGTTCACTTTTTCATCATTGAGTAATTTAAGGGGCAAGTTTCACCAATATGAAAGAATATATCTTTCATAATTTTAAGCCATAAGTCAACTAAAGAGCAAGAAGGGGCAAGTTTCACCAGCCAGGTAAATGGTAACATGATGAAAGTAACTCTCAAATTCAGAACATATCCACAACTTGTGCAGCAGGCACACATGCAGCACACACACCAAACTGCATGGGTGTGCTGTCAGCACCACAAAAAAAGCACAATCAAACAAAACCATCAAAATAGTCGTGGGAAGCCAATCCCCACACCATTCCATTGTTCTTACACCCCAAGCACAGTAGCCAGAAGCTACACCAAGCCAAAGCTTAGCAATATTCCACCAATCAAAACCTTAGATCACATCACCAAATGGTGACATAAGGAGGGGGTTGAGCAGGTGGATAGCAAGGACATGATCAAGCCACCAGGACCAGGAGGTGAAGGGCTAGATCAAGGACAAGCCAGGGGCTGGAAATACTAGGAGAGCACCAGATCGAGCTACCAAAAGATCAACCTCTAGAAACTCCAACATCAAATAAGTGTGGTGAGTAAAATAGACCATCACATGATCTATCTGTCTAGGATTAGACAAGCATTCATGATCTGTCTATTACCCAAATTCTCAGAAAGCACCCAAGTGGGGTGAATCCATCACTGAAGTTTGTAAATACTAAAAGCAATCAGAAAAGTATAATGATCCAACTAAGATCTCAGGACAACATCATTGATCTAAGCAAATCAAGCTATATTTCAATTCAAGAATGAATATAGCCAAGAACTAAACTTCTAGGCACATCTCTTCAATTAGAGTAGCACCTTAGGATTTAATATTATGGATCTATATAAGTTATCAAGCTTACAAGCATATTTCCCCAACTTTGATTCAAGAAACAGTAGCTGGTATCACTACCAGGACTAATCCTTGAGAAACAACAAGACAAAGATCTAATCCCTAAATCTCAGACCAACATCATGGGTTCTAGGGATGCAAGGAAATAGAATTCCACTTATCTATAATGCCAAGCCAATTTCAAGCTTGAGCAAGACCAAACCATGTAATAGAATCTAATCTTGTGTTCCATACAAGGATGGTATCACAAGAACAGTTCTAAAATAAGCAGGTTAAGCATCAAATCTTCACAGATACAATCAACCAATTATAAATCATTTTCCTGACATCACAGGAATCATACTCAGGAAAATCATATACATATTTTCACTGTAGGAGATCATTTTGATCTCAATCAATATATGAAATCTTAAGCCAACAGTACTAAGACAGTGACTTCATCACACAACACACACTGTCATTAAGCAAGTTATGACAGTGGTGAGTTATTAAACCACTGGGTTTCCCAAGTATTGCTTCTAAAAGCAACTTTACCATTTGAATCATATAAAATTTAATCCATAGAATCATCTGACAAATCACTAGCATCACCACAGCTAACCATCAGTAGTAATCCACAGCAAGTCACCACTTAACAGGTTCAAGGATCATCAACACATGATTCAATTCATCAAATATTTAATCAATAGAGGGATTAGAACCCTAAACAAAACCAATCATCTTAATCAGGACAGGACAGTAACCAGGAAGGCCACTACCAACATTTAGCATGGGAGGAACTAGCACAGAGAGCATGAGAGGGAGAGGAACCACTCACCGAAGGTCCTCGCTGTAGAATAGAAGAGGAAGCAGAGGGGCCGACGACCATGGAGGCACGGGGAGCACCCCGAAGGGGGCGCTACAACCCACACAATGCCACGGCGGCGACCATATCCATGCCTGGGGGCGAGGAGCAACCCCATGGCACATGACAGTAGCGGCGGCGTCAGCATCAACGCCAACCCCAAACCCTAGGGTTCGGGACGACATCGATCTGGTCGCAGGGGGCTCCAGGTCCAAATCCAATTGGACAGGAGGGTAGAGCGGGGCAGATAACCTCATCCTGCACCACGGCGGTGGCCAGGAATGTCCACGGCGGCACGAATCGCCGGCGACAACATCGCTGACCACGGGGTCGAGGGAGGAGAAGGTGAGAGGTGAGCTCGAGAGAGAGAGATAGAGAGTGTTGGGCTGGGTTGGGCCAATACCCCCTCGGGGTATTGTTTTGTCTTTGCCCGACTGGGCAACAAGGGCCCACTAAACCCAAATAGCCAGCCCAGATCATTTAGAGCATGTTTTAGTAAATGGAAAAAGACCAAAATGCCCCTAAACTTAAATAAGTTCTAGAAAATAAAGTAAAAGTCCAAAAATTATAAATAAAACATTTTTGGATTAACAATAATCCAAACTATCCAAATAAATCAAGAGATAAAATTTTAGATATATAAATTTTATTAAGAATATTGTAATATATATATTCCTTATGGAATTCTACAAAATCCTTGAAAGATGATAAAAATAAATAAAAATCACTTTCAGTATATATTAATATTTTAGTATTTTAGAAAAATACTAAACAAATAGTTAATATCAATTTTTGGTATTTAATGATAATTCCTAATGGAATTATTAATTAAATAAAATACAAATAAATTAAAATAAAATAAAATAAAAGAATACAACATTCAATAAATATTAAGAAAATTAATATTTATAAATTCTTTACTATTAAAAGAATTTTTATAAATTAAATAAATGGGGGAGAATACATATAAAGCTAAATGATGCATTACATTACTTTGCATAATCATTTTGATTCTTTAAATATTGTCCTTACCGGGCAATAATGATGTTTTTGTAGACATAGAAGCTCAAGGTCCAGTGCAAGCATCAGACTTCACTACCTTGCCATCACAAGGCAAGTTCATCACTTGCTCATGTCCTTTGAAGAGTCTTTATCAAAGTATTTGCGAATTGTGTGTTATCATCTATATTATAGAAAAAGAAAACAATATTTTCTCAATATACTAAATCTTAGATACCATCCTAAGTGATGATATAATGGAGCAACAGAACTTAGTGTTCTAAGTGCACTAATGATGAGCAATTAGGGATTAATAACCCATGACATCAGTGATTCTAGCACTGTATATTATGCGTTAACCATGAAATTTGGAATGGGACGGAGAAGTCAGTTGTATCCTTTTCCTCTTGTATGGAGGCAAGACGACCTTAACGTGACGTTGTGATTCCTTGTGTGGATCCAACATGTGGGTGGGAACCCTTACGCCCCACACTTTTGGTGTCTAGATTATCTATGAATGGTGTTTAGGGATATAGTCCATGTAAATGGTACTATTCTGGGCATCACTAGGTCATAGAGTCTCTGGGAACTCATCAGGGTTTTAGCCTGCCCGAAAGAGGGATTAACGAAGGTGAGCCAGCCCCGAAGGATCGTTCAGACATATGAGGTCGTGGAGAGGGCAGTGATTGGCTTGGACCAACTACTAGGCCCCACATCATGGCATTGTGGACGGGAAAGTATGCCCAGTTGTTCAACAAGGAGTTAATCTCTCATGGGAAAAGTAACGCACCTCTGCAGAGTGTAAGAATTGTAACTTGTTACTCCGTGTTCCAGAAAGGAGCTACGAACGCGGCAGGAAAGGAACTCCATGAAATTTCTGGTCAACCTGTGAAGGCTGATGGTCATAGATTTTCATAATAAAATCAACCTTTGAAGAAAGATTTATGAAAATTGCATAGTGCCAAAGACTGATAGTCCGAGGTGGTAGATAGAGCATCAAACTTCCTACCTTGCATATAATGAATTTGCTGAGTAATGCTGTTACTCATCCTTTCCTTTGAATCCTTGCTTAGACTCCGAGAATCCCGAAGATACTCCAATGTATGCATGTGAGAGTCAAGAGGAGGTATTCTATGAAGAGCCCAACCTATATGGAGCCGTAGAAGGGGAGGACTATGACATAGTCTACGGAGGAGAATTCCAAGAGTCTGAATAATTACTATAGTTCTAGTATCCACTTGAGCCGAGCATCATGAACATTATATAGCAATAAGTTGCTGAGCTCAATTTGGAGTTTAAGTTTTAAATTTGAAACTTCCGCTAAAACACTTATATTTTGGTTTGTAAGTTGAATCTTTTGGAAGTCTTGAATTTCCGGTATTGTAATAATCATAATGTGTGTATGTTTGTAATATGGACCCGCAATGTTTCTGTTTTACCACTCTAAGGGATGTGATATTTATAGAATAGTGTTTTGTGGATGTCATGTCAACGACTATAGTATACTACACAGGCAGTGGTATGCTGGGTCACCGCAGTTGGTATAAGAGCCAATTGCTTTGACCTTGGTTGGAAACCTAGTAAAGGGTATTACCTGTAGGAGAGTGTAGCAACGATAAAGAATTCTCTAAAAGTAATATAATGAGTATTCAAATGAGAATATTCTGTTATATGTTTTAGTGCGATAATTCTTTGTTATGATGCAATATATTATTGGTTACTAATCAAAATTATTTTTCTGATATAGAGAGCTATGGCACCAAAGTTTCCAAAATAGACTTTGGTAAGGAAAGAGGAGACTCTTGATGATTATCAAGGATCATTCACAGACCAACTTCGTCAACTTTTAAAGATTTTTACTTGTCCCACTAGAATTCCAGTGAATACTATAACTTACCTTGATGGCCGGATGTTATCCAAGTATCGTGTGTGTATCCAACTTCTAGAGGGGCTTGGATTATATCACGATCTACCTATAGGTGAAGGTAGGAGTCACTTAGTAGCATATCATGTTGCTGTTGTGGAGGCGTTAGATAATATCCGGAAGCATAAAGCCAAGGAGTTAGAAGGTAGCACACTTTCTGTGATACCTCATGATTCTATAGACTCGGAGCATATACCGGATCATCTTACTTTGGTTAAGAAGCATCCTAAGTTAGCTTCCAAGTTTATGGATAGATTCCGAACATTCGTTGTGTATTTTTACAAGACACATCAAGTGATTGTCGAAGATAAAAATGACATGTTAAAGGATCTAACGGATCCGGAAAGGAGGAAGCAGTTAGCATTCTAGTTGGAGAAGGAAGCAAGTAGTAGTGCAAAACCTATCTTGAAGGATATACCTATAGATCCTAAATCTTTTATACCATATCCTTATTCACCAAGACCTGAACCTATACATGATCCTAATATGGATATGAGGTATGCAGTACCACAAGGCTCAGAGGATGGTTCTGATTCGGAAATTCCTATTGATAATTCTGATGGTTGGAGAAGGGGGTCATATGAAGGATCTCATGAACACCAGATGTCCACAGATGGTTTTGACAGAAATGTTGGACAATCTAGCTGGATGGGTGCAAGAATTAATCCTAGTAACAGTAGTAGAAATACCATGTCAATAGATAATCAGGATGAAGAAGAAGATCCTGAGGAGAGAGTGTTTGAATCATCAAAATCTTCTCAAAACCCAGGGAATATACATTATCTAGTGTTTAACTATCTTGCCCGAAGGAGCACCTGAGAAGCAGCAGGATCTGCGTTTCCTGTTGATAACTCAAGGAATGAAGCTCAGGAGATGTAGGCGGGAGATAATGTTGTATATGTTTCTGAAGACTTTTCAGCTGAGCTAGAGGGAGTCAATGCGCTCAGGTTGAGTAATGCCTCAAGTCCTGACACTTCAGATACAGAGTATGTTCCTTCTGGAAGGACATTTGTTCCACAAACTGTGCGACGAACAACACGTCATCACAGTTGGACATCAGGCATGTATGATGAGCGTAGTTACTACTAGAAGGAGGCAACTAGTTAGTGATATCAAGTACCGTGTATTGTACTCCAAGAAATAAGATAGTGAGATGAATAAGGTAGTTTTGTGATTATACCTATATGATATATGTTGTAATGACTTTGTATTATTATGATATTATGTATAATATGTGAAATGCATATTTGGATATTCTTTAGATCTTCATTGTGTGACTAGTTCTATGCGTAAAGTCGAGCTCAGAACACATGTGCATGATGTAATTATGAGTATTCGCTTTATGTTGCAGGACTAGAGGGTCATGGATACGGGTGTAGAAACCGAAGCTGAACAGTAGCGGATGGAACGTGAGGCCAAGGAGAAGGCCGATGCAGATGCAGCAAATCAGGGAGCATTACCACCACCACCACCAATGAGGCCCTTAATGGAGCAGAACTTTATGAAGTGTATGCAAATGATGCAAGAGACCCAGAACAAGTTCATGGAGGAGTTGTTGGGACGAGCAAATCAGATGGCACCTGAAGGTGGAGGAGTGAGTTTATCTGACTTCCAGAATGCAAGACCGTTACCTTTTGCATCAGCTCCTGAACCAATGGATGCAGAAGATTGGATAGCAGGTACAGAAAGAAAGCTGAAGACTGTAGGTTGCAATGATGAGGAGAAATAGAGGTATACAACTCATCTTCTGACTGGACCTGCAGCGTCTTGGTGGGAGAATCAGTTGGCCATGCAACAACCAGGAAGGGAGTATACCTGGGAAGAGTTTAAGCAAAGATTCCGTGAATATCATGTTCCGGAGAGTGTTATGGAGTTGAAGCAGAGAGAATTTGAGGAGCTTCAGCAGGGATATACTATTGTCATGAAGTATATCCGGGAGTTTAGTCAACTGTCTCGTTATGCTGAGGAAGAAGTTAATACGGAGGAAAAGAGGAAGAAGTGTTTCCTGCGTGGATTAAATCCATTTGTGAGGATGCAGTTAAGGTTGGCTTATAAGCAAACTTATCAGCAGTTGCTAGATGCAGCTATTACCTTCGAAGATGACTACAATAATGTCCAAGAGGATAGGAGGAAGAGAGCCAAGAAGGAAACCAAGAGAATTTAGGCAAGTAAATCTAAACCCAATCTGGAATTCAAACCGAGGAATAAGCCTTATAACAACAACAATTCCAATCGGAGTGCAAATCCAAACGCAAAGAATATTATATGCCACAATTGCAAGCTTCCAGGGCATATGAGCAGGGATTGCCCGAAACCAGTAATTGTATGCCATGCTTGTGGTTAAAGAGGTCACATCAAGCCCAATTGTCCAAGCAAACCACAAGGAGGTTGGCCAGTTCAAGATGGAAGGCAAACCAGTGGAGGAAATGGACATCCCAATAAAGGAGGAAATAATGGCAAGAACAACAATGGCAAGAGGAACAGACCTACCGGGAAACTGAACTGTGCAACCCTCGAGGAGGTGGATAATTTGGAGCATGCAGTGATAGGTACGCTCAATATCCTTACCAATCCCGACAAAGTTCTATTTGATACTGGTGCAACTACTTCATTCATTTCTGAAGAATTCTGTGATAAGTTCGGGATTAGAAGGGCAACTTTAGAAAACCCTATGACCATAGTTACAGCAGGGGGGAATGTGATTGTACGCCATATTAAACAAGATCAGGTTATCTCGATCTGTGGTTGTACATAGTTTGCAGACCTTTATGTGATTCCTTTAAAGGGAATTGCACTAGTGCTGGGTATGTACTGGATGATGGAGCACGGGGCTCAGATAAATTATGAGGAGAAAACTATCTCAATCAAAACTCCAAGTGGAGCAAGGATAGTTTACCAAGCAGATAAGCATGGTCATATTATGGTGGATCTGCAGTTGAACTCGATGAAAGAGGTCAAATTGGAAGATATTCCTATAGTAAATAAATTTCAAGATGTTTTTCCAGCAGAGCTATCGGAAATGCCACCAGATCGGGAGATAGAGTTCACTATTGATCTAATTCCTGGTACAACACCAATAACTCAAGCACCCTATAAGATGGGACCCAAAGAGTTAAAAGAACTCAAGGAGAAAATTGATGAGTTAACCAGAAAAGGATTTATTCAGGAAAGTGTATATCCATGGGGAACACCAGTAATCTTTGTGGATACGAGAGATGGTGGAAGAAGGATGTGTGGAGATTATAGAAATCTGAACAATGTTACTATCAAGAATAAGTATCCTTCACCAAGGATCCAAGATTTGTTTGATCAAGTGAAAGGAGCTAGAGTATTTTCAAAGATCGACTTAAGATCTGGATACCATCAAATAAAAATCAAACCTGAAGATGTTCCAAAGACAACATTTGTCTCAAGATATGGACACCATGAGTATCTGGTAGTACCATTTGGTTTGACCAATGCACCAGCAATATTCATGAATCTGATGAACAAAATCTTCATGCCATATCTGGATAGGTTCGTCATAGTCTTTATTGCTGATATTCTGATATATTCCAAGGATAAGGAAGAGCATGCTGATCATTTGACAATAGCATTGCAGACACTAAGGGAACATAAAATTTATGCTAAGTCAGTAAGTGTGAATTTTGGCTAGATGAGGTAGAATTCCTCGGCCATGTGATCAGTAAGGATGGAATTGCTGTAAATCCATCTGAGGTTCAGTCAGTACTAGAATGTACTGCACCAACCAATGTGAAGAAAATTCGAGGTTTCTTAGGAATGGCTGGTTATTATCGGAGATTCATTGAGGGTTTCTCCAAAATAGCTGGACCAATGACCAAATTGCTAAGAAAGAATACACCATTCAGTTGGGATGAGAAGTGTGAAGCAAGTTTTCAGGAATTGAAGACTAGGTTAACCACATATCCAATCTTAGCAGTTCATGAAATAGGGAAGGACTTTACAGTATACTGTGATGCATCTAAAGAAGGTTTGGGTTGTGTGTTAATGCAAGATCGGAAAGTGATTTCTTATGGTTCAAGGCAACTGAAACCACATGAAGTCAACTATCCAACTCATTACTTAGAGTTAGCAGCGGTAGTTTTTGCGCTGAAAGGATGGAGGCATTTTCTTTATGGAGCCAGATGTGAGTTATACACTGACCATAAAAGTCTCAAATATTTCTTCACCCAAAAGGAATTGAATATGAGACAGAAGCGTTGGTTGGAACTAATCAAAGATTATGATTTAACAATCAACTATACTCCAGGGAAAGCAAATGTTGTAGCTGATGCTTTAAGCAGGAAGAGTGCAGACATTCAGCCTAGCAATAGGGAGCTACCAAAAAGAGTTACAAATGGACTTGGAAAGATTAGAGCTGCAATTCATTAGAACAAAGGTTCTTGGAGGATTAGCTACTATGCAGGTAGTTGTAGAGCAGGACAGTGATCTTAAGCACGAAATTTTCAGACATCAAGCAGAAGATCCTTTTATTGCTGAGGAAATTCGTAGGATATCTCAAGGACAAAAATCAGTTTTTCGCCTTGGAGATTATGAGTCTTTATGGTTTCAAGACCGTCTTTGTGTTCCAGATGTGACTGAAATTTGTGATGTCATACCTAGAGAAGCACATGAAACACCACATTCTATACATCGAGGAAGTACTAAGATGTATATGGACTTGAAAGAACTATTCTGGGGGAATAACATGAAAAGGGATATTGCTAAATATGTATCAGAATGCCATACTTGCCAAAGGGTTAAAGCTGAACATCAAAGTCCAGCAGGACCATTACAACCTTTGGAAATGCCCGAATGGAAGTGGGAGGAAATAGGTATGGACTTCATCACAGGATTGCCCATGACACCTAAATGGAAGGATATGATATGGGTTATTGTGGACAGACTCACTAAAAGTGCACATTTTATTCCGTTAAATCAGAAAGATATTGCCGATAAGTTAGTAGAAGTTTACGTCAAAGAGATAGTAAGTAAGCATGGAGTGCCCAAAAAGATCGTAACTGATAGGGGATTCGTGTTTACTTCAGCATTTTGGAAGCAATTGCATGAAGCACTTGGTTTAAAGTTAGATTTCAGCACAGCCTATCATCCTGAGACAGGAGATCAAACAGAAAGAACAAATCAAATATTAGAAGACATGTTAAGAGCTTGTGCATTAGATTTTGGAGGTACATGGGAAGATCATCTACCATTGGCAGAATTTTCCTACAATAATAGCTATCAGAGTAGTCTGAAGGCATCTCCATATCAAGTTCTATATGGAAGGAAGTGTAGATCACCAATATGTCGGTATGAGCCTGGTAGCAGCAAAGAATTTGCACCAGACTATATCAAGGAAAAATAAGATATCATGGATAAGATCAGGGATAGACTGAAAATAGCTTAGAGTGGGCATAAAAGCTATGCTGATCAAAGTTGAAGATCTTGGCATCCAGAAGTGGGAGACATGGTATATTTGAAAGTAAGTCCGATGAAAGGGGTGAAAAGGTTTGGAGTTAAAGGAAAATTGAGTCCAAGATACATCGGACCATTCCAAATCTTGTGTCAGAACAGAACTATAGCTTATGCTTTAGAGTTACCATCAAGATTAGCTCAAGTTCATAATGTTTTCCATGTGTTACAACTTCGTAAATGTTTGAAAGTTCCAGATGATGCAATCACACATCAGGAGATAGAACTACAAGCAGACTTGACCTATGTTGAAAAGCCCTGTAAAATTTTGGAAGAAAACTGGAAAAGGTTGAGGAATAGGGCAATCAAATATTGCAAGGTACAGTGGGAACATCACCCTGAAAGGGAAGCCACTTGGGAGAAAGACGATGATTTAAGAAAAGCCTATCCAGAATTATTCAGGTACATCTCAACAAACTTTGGGACGAAAAGTTTAATTTAAGGGGGGGAAGTCTGTAACATCCCAGCATTTAAACTAACGAAGGGTATATTTAGAAATTTGAGATGTTGCATGCATTCATCTGTGAAAATGTGGGTAAATTTTTTGCCAAATAAAAACCTAAAGTGATCAAGGTTTCTTTCATACTTTGAGAATAGGTATAGTCTTGAAGGATGATTTCTATAGACTTTGATATGATCTTTTTGGATTAGAGTGTTTTGGTAAAAGAAATTTGAATTTAAAACTTGAGTGTTTGAATTATAATTCAAAAGAATTTTGAATATTGTTTGAGTATTTGATTTAGTTAAGAGTTGACCAATAATAACTCAAACTTTAAATAAAAGAAGATAATCAATAAAATGAGTATTACAAAACTTCATTCAATAAAAAGTTACACAAATGTAACTTATGTACATAAGCAACAAACTTTACAATAGTAAAGAAATAAAAGAATAATCTTTATTTATTGAATACTAGTACAATCTTTATTATAAGAGGATAAAAATAAAATTACAAAAGAATAAAGTTATTACAAGTAACTATTCTATAAAGAAAAGAAAAACCTAAACTAAAAGTCTTGATCTTCAAATCTGGTACCTGCAAAATAAAAAGAATCTTAAAAGAAAAGAGAAGGTTAGGATTAGAGTTATTTTACTCTCAGAGTTGACAGTGAAGTGCACTATTCACTTTTTCATCATTGAGTAATTTAAGGGGCAAGTTTCACCAATATGAAAGAATATATCTTTCATAATTTTAAGCCATAAGTCAAATAAACAGCAAGAAGGGGCAAGTTTCGCCAGCCAGGTAAATGGTAACATGATGAAAGTAACTCTCAAATTCAGAACATATCCACAACTTGTGCAGCAGGCACACAGGCAGCACACACACCAAACTGCATGGGTGTGCTGTCAGCACCACAACAACAGCACAATCAAACAAAACCATCAACACAGCTGTGGGTAGCCAATCCCCACACCATTCCATTGTTCTTACACACCAAGCATAGCAGCCAACAGCTACACCAAGCCAAATCTTAGCAAGATTCCACCAATCAAAACCTTAGATCACATCACCAAAATGGTGACATACGGAGGGGGTACAGCAGGTGGATAGCAAGGACAGGATCAAGCCATCAGGACCAGGAGGTGAAGCGCTAGATCAAGGACAATCCAGGGGCTGGAAATACCAGGAGAGCACCAGATTGAGCCACCACAAGATAAACCTCTAGCAACTCCAACATCAAATAAGTGTGGTGAGTAAAATAGACCATCACATGATCTATCTGTCTAGGATTAAACAAGCATTCATGATCTGTTTATTACCCAAATTCTCAGAAAGCACCCAAGTGGGATGAATCCATCACTGAAGTTTGTAAATACTAAAAGAAATCAGAAAAGTATAAGGATCCAACTAAGATCTCAGGACAACATCATTGATCTAAGAAAATCAAGCTATATTTCAATTCAAGAATGAATATATCCAAGAACTAAACCTCTAGGCACATCTCTTAAATTAGAGTAGCACCTTAGGATTTAATCTTATGGATCTATATAAGTTATCAAGCTTACAAGAATCTTTCCCCAAATTTGATTCAAGAAACAGTAGCTGGTATCACTACCAGAACTAATCCTTGAGAAACAACAAGACAAAGATCTAATCCCTAAACCTCAGACCAACATCATGGGTTCTAGGGATGCAAGGAAATAGAATTCCACTTATCTATAATGCCAAGCCAATTTCAAGCTTGAGCAAGACCAAACCATGTAATAGAATCTAATCTTGTGTGCCATACAAGGATGGTATCACAAGAACAGTTCTAAAATAAGCAGGTTAAGCATCAAATCTTCACAGATACAATCAACCAATTATAAATCATTTTCCTGACATCACAGGAATCATACTCAGGAAAATCATATACATATTTTCACTGTAGGAGATCATTTTGAGCTCAATCAATATATGAAATCATAAGCCAACAAAACTAAGACAATGACTTCATCGCACAACACCCACTCTCATTAACTAAGTAATGACAGTGGTGAGTTATTAAACCACTGGATTTCCCAAGTATTGCTTCTAAAAGCAACTTTACCATTTGAATCATATAAAATTTAATCCATAGAATCATCTGACAAATCACTAGCATCACCACAGCTAACCATCAGCAGTAATCCATAGCAAGTCACCACTTAACAGGTTCAAGGATCATCAACACATGATTCAATTCATCAAATATTTAATCAACAGAGCGATTTGAACCCTAAACAGAACCAATCATCTTAATCAGGACATGAAAGTAACCAGGAAGGCCACTACTAACATCTAGTATGGGAGGGCCTAGTACAGAGAGCATGAGAGGGCGAGGAACCACTCACCAACGGTCCTCGTTGTAGAATAGAAGAGGAAGCACAGGGGCCGACGACCATGGCAACACGGGGAGCACCCCCAAGGGGGCGCTGCAACCCACACAACACCACGGCAGTGACCATAGCCACACCTAGGGACGAGGGGCAACCCCACGGCACATGACAGTAGCGGCGGCGTCATCATCAACGCCAACCCCAAACCCTAGGGTTCAGGACGGCATCGATCTGGTCGCAGGGGGCTCCAGGTCCAAATCCAATTAGACGGGAGGGTAGAGCGGGCCCGACAACCTCTTCCTGCACCACGGCGGCGGCCAGGAAGGTCCGCGATGGCGTGAATCACCGACAACAACATCGCTGACCACGGGGTCGGGGGAGGAGAAGGAGAAAGGTGAGCTCGAGATAGAGACAGGGAGTGTTGGGCTGGGCCAATACCCCCTCGGGGTATTGTTTTTTCTTTGCCCTACTAGGCCACAAGGGCCTAATAAACCCAAATAGCCAGCCCAGATCATTTAGAGCATGTTTTAATAAATGGAAAAAGACCAAAATGCCCCTAAACTTAAATAAATTCTAGAAAATTAAATAAAAGTCCAAAAATTATAAATAAAACATTTTTGGATTCACAATAATCCAAACTATCCAAATAAATTAAGAGATAAAATTTTAGATATATAAATTTCATTAGGAATTTTGTAATATATATATTCCTTATGGAATTTTACAAAATCCTTGAAAGATGATAAAAATAAATAAAAATCACTTTCACTATATATTAATATTGTAGTATTTTAGAAAAATACTAAAAAAATATTGAATATCAATTTTTGGTATTTAATGATAATTCCTAATGGAATTATTAATTAAATAAAATACAAATAAATTAAAATAAAATAAAAGAATACAATATTCAATAAATATTAAGAAAATTGATATTTATAAATTCTTTACTATTAAAAGAATTTTTATAAATTAAATAAATGGGGGAGAATACATATAAAGCTAAATGATGCATTACATTACTTTGCATAATCATTTTTCTTCTTTAAATATTGTCCTTACTGGGCAATAATGATGTTTTTGTAGACATAAAAGCTCAAGGTCCAGTGCAAGCATCAGACTTCACTACCTTGCCATCACAAGGCAAGTTCATCACTTGCTCATGTCCTTCGAAGAGTCTTTATCAAAGTATTTGCGAATTGTGTGTTATCATCTATATTATAGAAAAAGAAAACAATATTTTCTCAAGATACTAAATCTTAGATACCATCATAAGTGATGATATAATGGAGCAACAAAACTTAGTGTTCTAATTGCACTAATGATGAACAATTAGGGATTAATAACCCATGACATCGGTGATTCTAGCGCCGTATATTACGTGTTAACCATGATATTTGGAATGGGACGGAGAAGTCAGTTGTATCATTTTCCTCTTGTATGGAGGAAAGACGACCATAACGTGACTTTGTGATTCCTTATGTGGATCCAACATATGGGTGGGCACCCTTACGCCCCACATTTTTGGTGTCTAGATTATCTATGAATGGTGTTTAGGGATATAGTCCATGTAAATGGTACTATTCTGGGCATCACTAGGTCATAGAGTCTTCGGGAACTCATCAGGGTTTTAGCCTGCCCGAAAGGGGGCTTAACGAAGGTGAGCCAGCCCCGAAGGATCGTGTAGACATATGAGGTCGCGGAGAGGGCATTGATTGGCTTAGACCAACTACTGGGCCCCACATCATGGCATTGTGGACGGGAAAGTACGCCCGATTGTGCAACAAAGAGTTGATCTCTCATGGGAAAAGTAACGCACCTATGCAAAGTGTAAGAATTGTAACTTGTTACTCCCTGTTCCGGGAAGGAGCTACGAATGCGGCAGGAAAGGAACTCCATGAAAGTTCTGGTCAACCTGTGAAGGCTGATGGTCATAGATTTTCATAATAAAATCAACCTTTGAAGAAATATTTATGAAAATTGCATAGTGCTAAAGACTGATAGTCTGAGGTGGTAGATAGAACATCAAACTTCCTACCTTCCATATAATTAATTTGCTGAGTAACGCTGTTACTCATCCTTTCCTTTGAATCCTTGCTTAGACTCTGAGAATCCCGAAGATACTCCAATGTATGCGTCTGAGAGTCAAGAGGAGGTCTTCTGTGAAGAGCCCAACCTATATGGAGTCGTAGAAGGGGATGACTACGACATCGTCTACGGAGGAGAATTCCAAGAGTCCGAATAATTACTATAGTTCTAGTAGCCACTTGAGCCGAGCATCATGAACATTATATAGCAATAAGTTGCTGAGCTCAATTTGGAGTTTAAGTTTTAAATTTGAAACTTCCACTGAAACACTTATATTTTGGTTTGTAAGTTGAATCTTTTGGAAGTTTTGAACTTCCGGTATTGTAATAATCATAATGTGTGTATGTTTGTAATATGGACCCGCAATGTTTCTGCTGTACCACTCTGAGGGATGTGATATTTACGGAACGGTGTTCTGTGGATGTCATGTCAACGACTATAGTATACTTCACATGCAGTGGTATGCTGGGTCACTGCAATGGTGGAACAGTGTTCGCAGAATGATAGGAGGTCAGCTGATGACCTGGGAAGAGTTCAAAGTCAAGTTCAGCAGAACCCATGTGCCACCGGGTTTGATCAAGAGGATGAGAGATGAATTCAGGGAACTGAAGCAAGGAAGGATGACAGTAGTGGAGTATCGTGACAAATTCTTGGCATTGGCTAGGTATGCACCAGATGAGATAGACATTCAAGCCAAGAAGAAAGAGAGATTCCTGAATGGTCTGCATGATGAGATGCAGACAATGTTAGTCAATATCCCCTTTGCAGATATTGAAGCCTTAGTTGACTCTGCCATTCAGATGGAAGGAAAGATCAACCAAGCTAATGAGAACCGCAAGCGTCGCATGATGCATCAACCAGGAACCCACCATACACCAAAGTATCGCCCCAACGCATCTCCAGGATTTTCCCCAAGAACCAACAGACCCCCGATGAGCCGTCCCACCTATCCCAACCGTGGAAACCCAAGGCCCAGAGGAAACCACAACAACCCCGGCAATCCCAGCAATTTCAACAGTGCGCCACCTAAGTTCAACAACAACAATGCCGCCACCAACACCAACACTGCCCCAAGGACTGGAAGCAATGTTGTGCCTATTGCGGCAAAGGACAAGTCGCAAGTGACTTGTTATGAATGTGGAACCAAAGGTCACTATTCCAATGAGTGCCCCAAGAATATTGCCGCAGCCCCCAATGCAAATGCCCAAGCTCAGCAGCAGCGTCGTGTTCAACCCGGAAGAAGGTTTGCCCCAGGGAATTCGCTCAACCGCAACAGCCGTCTCTTTCTCATGCGTGCTGAAGAAGCCCAAGAAGCGCCAGATGTCGTGCTAGGTATGTTTTCTATTAACTCAGTACTTGCAACAGTGTTGTTTGATTCTGGAGCATCACACTCATTTGTTACTAAAGAATTTGCATGCACTGGTAAGATTCAAAAAACCAACTTGAAGCATGTTATGATTGTTCAAATACCTGGTTCAACCACCAAAGCTAGACAAATTTGCAAAGTCGTCCCTATCCGATTCCATGGCATAGATTTTTATGCTAATCTAATAGTACTCGGAACTAAAGGTTTGGAAGTAGTACTATGAATGGATTGGATGTCCAAACACAAAGGATTAATTGACTGTGCCAAGAAAGCCATAACCATGACCAGTACAGCCGAAATATCAGTCGAGCATGTATCTAAAACCTTGCCCCGTAAATTCAAGTGCAACAAGAGTATAGCCCAGCCAACCATTGACCAAGTCCGGATAGTCTATGAATACCCCGATGTATTTCCAGATGTTTTGCCCGGTATGCCCCCAGATCGGGATATCGAGTTTATCATTGAACTAATCCCTAGAACCGGACCCATAGCTCAGATACCATATAGTATGAACCCATCAGAACTAGTGGAGCTGAAGAAACAACTAGATGCCATGCTGGAAATTGGATTGATTCAACCAAGTGCGTCACCATGGAGATCACTTGTTTTGTTTGTGGACAAGAAAGATGGAGGTAACCATTTGTGTACGGACTATCGGAAGTTGAATGATGTCACCATCAAGAACAAGTACCCGTTGCCAAAAATAGAAGACCTGTTTGACCAGTTGACTGGTGCCAAAGTGTTTTCTAAGATTGATCTTAGAACTGGCTATCATCAACTCAAGATTCGCGCAGAGGATATTCCAAAGACTACCTTTACCACCAGATATGGATTATATGAGTATACTGTCATGTCTTTTGGATTAACCAATGCCCCCGCGTATTTCATGAACCTCATGAATAAGATTTTTATGGACTTCCTGGATAAGTTTGTTGTTGTTTTTATCGATGACATTCTGATCTATTCCAAATCAGAAGAAGAACATGAGCTACACCTAAGGACCATTCTTGGAACCCTTAGAGGGCATTAGCTGTATGCCAAGTTTAGCAAATGTGAATTCTGTTTACAGGAGGTAGGATTCCTCGGACATATCATATCAGCCGGAGGAATTGCCGTTGACCCTGCGAAGGTGAAGGATGTTGAAGATTGGCAAGCCCCAACCACTCAAACCCAAGTTCGTGCATTTCTAGGATTAGTGGGATACTACCGCAAGTTTGTAGAAGGATTCTAGAGTATTGCGAGACCCCTGACCCAATTTCTGAAGAAGGACAAGAGTTTGAATGGACGGACAAATGTGAAGCGAGTTTTCAGGAACTCAAGAGGAGATTGATTTCAGCCCCCATCTTGATCATGCCGAGAGCACCTTGACTAATCGAACTAACCCAATAATCCCTAGTATGTGCCTAGCAAACCCACCAAGTTTGAATCCAAAATTCAAATTTGAATTTCTTTCGGCCATTTCATCAAACACCTTGTCAGCAGCAAACAAACAAACACAAAACACTATAGTGAGCAGTGATTAGTGCCTAACTTGCTCCCTCTATAGCTCACTCTACACTCTCAGTAGATGATTAAAGAGTAATCTAACTAGCTTTAGCACCACTGTGAGCAAGCCTAGCCATTAATGGTGAGCATGCCGAGAGCACCATTGTCACCCCATGTCGCCAGCAAGATAGAGGAAGAACTAGCCTCGCCAACCTTGTCTGGGACATGCAGCAGCGTCCACTGCCACTCCCTGTCCAAGCCCCGAGCGCTGCCAGCCACTAGACCACGAGCCAAGAACACCCACAGTCCCTCTGCATGCGAGCCGAGAGCGCACCAGTGCGCCGTCAGCAACACCATCCCATAGACCACGTGCCGCCCTCGCCGCTTGCAGACGTGATCGCTAGCACCCCAGCACTCCGCCAGACAACCTCGTTCGCCTCCGCGCGGACCATGCATGCTGTGCGCCATTAAAATTACCGTCAGACCCACCCAGAGTGCCGCGACATTCTGACCATCTCGCACCGCCCCACACCTCGCCACCATGCTATTGAGCGTCTACAGGGAGCACAGCACCGCCCCCTATCGTCTCCCATGCCAGTAGCACTCTGTGTCGTTGACACCGACGAGCTCCACCCGTGCATTCGGTCTCCTTCAGCCACTATAAAAGGAGGCCTCCCCCGCTCGTTTTCTTCATACCAGTTCACTCCCCACCTCTCACTGATCACACCCACTCACTCCCGGAGCAAGGCGAGCACCAGGTGGCCAGAATTTCACCGGAGTTCGCCGCTGCAGAGGAGGAGAGGCGCCATCGATTGGAGCCTCCTCGGGAGAAGCTGTCGGTACTAGGAAAATTGCAGTTGTCGACTTCGTCGTTCGCCCCCATCGCCGACCACCGCCTGAGCCCCGGTGAGCCTCCCACGACCCCCACCGGCCGCGCTAGGGTTCTGTCTCGCCGGTGTTGCTATTGGTAATATGCCCTAGAGGCAATCATGTATGATGATATTTCCCATTGTATTCATAAAGATATTAAGTAGTCCTTGTATAAACATCTGATGTGTATGATTGAATATGTGATTCGGTTGTGGAACTATGCATTCATGTTGTTTGTACTAAATATCCTTGGTCATTGAGGTTGTGCTGGACACACAACTTAGACCAATGTGAAAGTTGGCTTGATGACTCGGCTCCACTTGTCATGGGCATGGAGATGCTATTCCAACTTACACAGATTCGGCTAAAGAGTTTAGCGAGTCGGATTGACCCATATTGAGGTACAACGAACAAGTTGTCATTTGTATATCTCAACCAATGTAATCCTTAGACCTGAGGTTATTGCATAGTCCGAGTTGAGGATCACCGACTTAGGTTCTGTCAAACGCTGATCCGTAACTGGGCAGTTATAAAGGCAGAGTTCGGGTCGACTGAGAATCAAGCTGCGTGATGTGAATAACCAAGATGGGATTTTGCCCCTCCACTTGGAGAGATATTCTCTGGGCCCTCTCAGATGATATGATTCGGAAAGCATGGCCATGCACGAGTCGGTTAAGTGTTAACCGAGGCGATCGACTAAGAGTTAGCCGTGTGAATCACTTATCTCGGATCGAGAAGAGATTTGGACTATTTAAGGGATGACAATTATTCTCCTATAGTCTGACAAGGTATATCATGAGGCAAAAGGGACTCGGACGCAAGTCGCATTGGAAAGGAAAGTCGTCATGACTCTTTGGTACTTGGGAATCGGCATGTTCTGCTAGGAGCCGCTACCGACTGATCGATTGAGAGTCGGACTCCAATTGTGTCCAAGTAGCCATGAGCCTATGGGGTCAGACACTTAAGAGCGGGAGCAAGTTCGGATTGGATCCGAGCTGGAAATCTTGTTGGGTTGGACCCGAGCCTGATTTGGACTGAGTCAGTGAGTTGGACTCACGGGGACTAATATTATATGGGCTTTAGTGAATGGGCCACGCGAGCAGAGCCCACGTTCACTCCCTATATATAGTGGAGCATCGTAACCCAGAAAGGTTAATCTTGTTCGGTTAGGTCATTATGTTGGAGATATGCCCAAGAGGCAATAATAAAGTGGTTATTATCATATCTTCACACTTATGATAAATGTTTTCATACCATGCTATAATTGTATTAACCGGAAACATTAATACTTGTGTGATTTGTAAACTAAAATAAGAGTCCCTAGTAAAGCCTCTTGTTAGACTAGCTTGTTGGTTAATATATGATCATGGTTTCCAGATCATGAACATAGAGATGTTATTAACAACAGGATCATATCATTAGGAGAATGATGTGATGGACATACTCCTATAGATAAGCGTAGCATAAAGATCAAGTCATTTTAAATAGTTCAATTGCTATATGCTTTCTGATACATAGTAACCTAATTCCTTCGACCATGATATCATGCATATCACCTTTACTGGATGGATGCTTTGATGACATCAAACACCACACCGTAACTGGGTGGCTATAAAGGTGGAATTGAGTATTCGGAAAGTATTGGTTGAAACACATGGATCAAGAGTGGGATTTGTCCATCCATATGACGGATAGATATACTCTGGGCCCTCTCGATGAAATGTCATCCAATTAGCTTGCAAGCATGTGACTGGCTCACAAGGGATCACATATCACGGGAACGAGAAAAGAGTACTTATCGGTAACGAGGTTGAACTAGGTATGCAGAGATACCGACGATCATAACCTCGGATAAGTAAACTATCGTGAGACAAAGGGAAATTGGTATCGTATGTAAGTGGTTCATTCGATCGCAAAGTAATCGTAGAAATATGTGGGAGCCATATGAATTTCCAGATTCCTCTATTGGTTATTGTTCGGAGAAGTGTCTCGATCATGTCCGCATAATTCACGAACCGTAGGGAGACACACTTAAGGATTCGACGTTGTTTGAGTAGTTATGGTATTATGAGAAAGAGACCGAATGTTGTTTGGAGTCTCGGATGGGATCCGGGATATCACGAGGTGATCCGGAATGGTCCGGAGAATAAGATTCATATAAGGAAAGTCCCGTTTCGGAGTTCAGTAATGATTCCGGTGTTTTCATCGGGAATGTTCTAGAAGGTTCCGGATTGTCCGGCACTCCGGGGGGGGGGGGGAGGGTACATGAATGTGTCATTACATATTGGAATGATTGCATCATGTACTAAGTGTTCTTGCTGTTCGAAATAAAGGATTAAATTGAATCCTAAAACAGAAAAGTCAAATGTCCAGTTTGAAAGTCAAACGGCTAAAACAAGAAACTGTGGGAAACAAGCAAGAGGTGTTTGGGACCGACTTGGGGGAGGAGTCCCTCCAAGCCGGCGCGCCAACCAAGGCCGACTTGGGGAGGGACTCCCCTCCCCTTGGCCGCACCCTCCACCTATAAAAGGAGGGGCAGGGCCTCCTCCTCTAGACACACAAGTTCCTATCCTCTAATCTCCGGTTTAGAGCCGTTTTGGTTTAGAGCTTCTAATTGCCCTAGCCTTCGGTTTAGAGCCTTCTAATTGGTGTGTCTAAAATCTAGACCACTAATAGTACTCTCTCATACTCCACCATACTCGCTCCGGCTTAAGGCGAAGCCTTGCGGGATCTCCCCTCTACTTCCGGTACCACGCCGTTGTGCTGCCGGAATCGCGAGGAGAGTGCTACAACCTCCGCTGCCTGCTGGAACAAGGGAGAGGAAGGTCTTCGTCGAGTACCGAACGTGTGACCGACTGCGGGAGCGCTGCCGGAACGCAGCGCCAGAAGGATCGTCTACGCGATCTTGAGATCAGAAAGATTACGACTACATCACCCACGAGAATCTGCTCTCGTTAACCGCTTTGGAATCTTCGAGGGTAAGTTATTCCATCGACTCGTTGCTACAATCTAGTAGATAGATCTTGGCTTGTTTGTTTGTATGCGATAGAAATTTTTTGTTTTCCATGCTACGAACCCCTACAGTGGTATCAGAGCCGTGTCTATATGTAGATCTGTTGCACGAGTAGAACACAATGGTCATTGTGGGCGTTGATGCTTTTATTGTCGATCGCTTCTTGTGTACTTTGCATCTTGCGGTATGTTGGGATGAAGCGGCCCGGGCTAACCTTACTTGACATCGTTCATGAGACTTGCTCCACGCTTGACATGCAACTTGTATTGCATAAGTGGCTTTGCGGGTGCCTGTTTCTCCTAGCATAGTTAAGATCCAATTTACAACGGGTGATTAACAATACTAGTATCAATGTTGTGGTTCATGTTCGTAAGTTAGAACGACACTTATTGAAAGCCCCAAACCACGTAAAATATGCAAAGAAAGTAGAGGCGTCTAACTTTGTTTTGCAGGGGTGTGCAGTGATGTGATATGGCCATGATTGTGATTATATATGATGTATGCAATGTTCCTTATTGTAAGTCAGCAACCGGCAGGAGCCATATGGTTGTCTTTAATTTCTGTTAAGACCCACGTGTCTATTCAAAGTAGTTGTAATAGTTGAAGACAGTGGACGACAACCATGGAGCAGCGTCATTGACCTTGATGCAATGCCGGTGATGATGGAGATCATGTCCGTGCTAGAAGATGGAGATCGGAAGCACAAAGAAGAAAGGCCATATCATATCACATATTATGAATTGCATGTGATGTTAATCCTTTATGCATATTGTATTGCTTAGTAGACGACGGTAGCATTATAAGATGATCCCTCATGCACATGAATTTCAAGTCATAAAGTGTTCACCCTTAGTTAGCACCGTTGCTAAAGCTTGTTGTTTCGAAGCACCACGTGATGATCGGGTGTGTTAGATTCCGCAAGTGTATACAATGTGAGCAAGCCAGATTTGCTCATGCGGAAGCTAAGGTTTGATCTTGACGAGCCTAGCATGTACAGACATGGTCTCAGGAACACGGATCACCGAAAGGTAAAGCATGAGTCATATAGGAGATATGATGAACATGTTGATTGTTCGCCATTGAAGCTATGTCAACTCTCGTGATGATCGGTTTTGATGTGGTGGATTTGGTTCGTGTGATCACTAAAACAATGTGAGGGATATTGTTTTGAGTGGGAGTTCACCTAGATTAATTTAATTATTAATTAGAACTCAATTTATCATAAACTGAATCAAAGTGAATTTGCATAGTTGTTGTAGTCATTGGCATCCGTTTACCACCTTGCGCTTAGTTATAATTGAGATGATAGAACTATAGAATTCTGGTTAGTTACTTTACGAACTGGTATCGTATTGTTTTGAAGTGTTAATATAAAGTTTAAAAGTCCTATTGCAAACTTTCAGTAAGTTCCGGTTACTCCATGAAGTTTAATAATTGGTATTAAAACAAGAGTAACAGTTCCAAGTGTTAGTATATAAGTATCATGTTTGTCTCCATGATTCTTGATATTCAAAGGATTCTCTTAATATCAAGGTTATCTAGGATCTGAAAGAGTTGTTTCAGAAACCATGATGTGTGGAAGATATTGTGATATCTGAAACGAAGTTTTGGTTGCAACATGATAGAGTATAATATGGCAAAAGTCATGTTCTCATATTTGATGAGAATTTGCAAAAGGTTGGAGACACTAGTTGTCCTAATCCACCAAAAGGTTTTGGATAGCAACATTATACTCGCGATTCACCACTACAAGCTAAAAGTAGCTTGATCTTGGATAATTCCATGATAAAGGTGAATATTTGATGTAGGTAAAATATTTACTACACCAAGAGATTACTAAAGAAAGGAATTTGAAAGAACACCAGACATTTGATGATGGTGATCTACTTCAAAGTGCAAGTCCAAAGACATTGGTATTTAACTATACATGCTTTGGACTATGTGTCATATGTATGACTCCACTATTGATATTGATAGATTCTTTCAAACAGAAAAGGAAATAGTGAAAGAGAATCTTATAAATATATGGCAGAAAAGAAAAGACTAGAATTGTTCAGTTTAAGTATATAGATGATATACATGTTATGGCTATATTCTTTGCTTATTAAACAAATGTGGTTCTTAAGTATTTGATACTGAATTTGTTGGTGTGAATCGTCATACGAAACAACACAATTCATGAACTACAATGGCCTAAGTAACTAGCATAAGAATATGTGATGATGTTCATCGAGAACAAATAAAGGGTTATTGTGTTGCTCGAAGCTTTCCTTCAAGATTTGTTTTATCAGGTATTATGAGAACAAAAGGGTTGTTCAAATAATTGCCGTAATCCATAAAAGATGGATGATTCACAAATCTCGTTGGAGAAATCACATCCATAAAACTAGTGCTAAAAATGTCGAAAGACAAATTGATTGAAAGATCACTTAGGAAGTGACATCGCCATTTAAATTATATTGGAAAGAAAACATGAAGAAACTCCATGTGGATGGAATTTTGGAGTCTTTTGATTTTGATCAAATGACACTTGTGAAACTTTCCTAGAGATAATTGAAACTTCGTTCATAGGCCAAAAGGGAACGAAAGACTAGCTTATTGGAATTTGTACATATTGTTGTACGAAGTCCATTATGTGTAGTCAAGAGCGATGGATTACAACTTCATATGCTTTCTCCGAAAATTTGAGTGAATATATGAATATTTACTTAATAAGGATGAAGTGTGAAATATTTGAAGAGTTCAAAGACTTTCAAGATGAAGTTCAAAATCATTGTAACAAGAATATAAATAGTTTATGATAAGATCATAAAGGAAGATATTTGAGTTACAAGTTTAGAATAATACCTAAGATTTAAGGAATCGTTCCGTGGATTTGCATTTTCCCGAAACACCATAAGAGTATGGAACGTTCGAGATATGTAATTAAACCTTGTTTGACATGGTAAGATCAAAGGTATAATTCATAAAAATGCCATTATATTTTAAAGATTAAAAGCTTTAGAGATTACCGTTTTTCCACTGAAAAGAGCTCCATCATAATCCGTTGAAATGACACCATATAAAGTTATGGTTTGGGATAAAACCCAAGTTGTCCTTTCTTAAAACATTGGTATGCTATGCATAAGAAAGATGTTTGCAACCAAAGTCGGATGAACCTGTCTTTGTATGTTATTTCGAATAACTGTTAAGTATTCCTCCATAAACACCGGAGACAAAAGTGTTTGTCGCTTAGAACGTCAAGTTTCTTTGAGAAGGAATTTTTCGTGAAAAGTTAAGTGGGAGGACAATAGAACTTTGATAAGGTTAAAAGAACCTTAGCTATATGTGCAAAGTTGCGCAGCGCCGAAAAGTGTTCCGGAGTTAGCAAACAATGCTCATGGCTCGCGTACTTCAAAGGTTGTGGTCACGGAGATCCAAGTTCCTATTGAAACAAGTAGGTCGGATGAACAATCAAATACCAAGATTTGAGGGTTGAATCATTATTTGAGAATAATGAACCGACTACATGCAAAGAAGCCATGATGGGCCCTGACTCCGTCAAATGGCTTGAAGCCATAAAATCCGTGATAGTTCCATACACGAGAAATCAAGTTTTGAACTTGAAGGACCCTCGAGAAAGGTGTAAGACCTTACAGTTGTGTCTGGATCTATAAAGAAATAGACATGGATGTTTCACATCTATGAAATAGTCGACATGTTGGGAAAGAGTTCACAAAATGTTCAAAGGTTGACTATGATAAGATTTGATCTTTCATAGTGATATTTAGTCTAGACGGATTAATGTAGCAACCACTACATACAATTTTGTTATATGGTAGTTGAATAAACAAAACAAGTTCTTCTAATAGAATCGTTACCTAGGACATGTGCATAACACGGTCCATAGGGTTTTGTTAATTCAAAGGATGCTAAAAGCATATGAAAACTTCAATGGTTGAAGTAAGCATAGCGGAGTTGGAATCTTCACTATGATGAAACTGTTAAAATAGTTTAATTTCATCAGAGACAATGAAGATGCTTGCATTTGCAAGAAATTAAGTGGGAGCGCTAAGACATATTTCTAATACATCATGTGGAGGACATATTGTTGATTAGAAAAGATGTATCTTTTATTAACACATATTAACAATTTCATCCCGATGAAAGGCTTAGGCAAAACCCAAATATTTGGCATCAATAGACGCTAATATGGTTGTGCCGAAAGTACATAGATGATATATTGAATGAGTTCAATATAGAAACTACAAGAGAGGTTCTTGTCGCACAGAAAGAATTGAATGAGTTCAATGTTGATGATATATTCAAGTGTATTGACATTTGGTAAAGTGAAACAAATAATCAAGTATAGATTTATACTTGATGTATGAAATCACAAAGAATATTTATATCAATCATACTGTGATATGTACAAATCCAGATATGTCCTATGCTCTAAATGTTGTGAGCATATACCAGAATGATTCGTAAGATGATCATTGGACAATAGTAAGGATATTCTTATGATCTTTTGGAAGAACTAAGAGTATAATATTTTTAGAAGTGACAAATAGATGATTAGTTCATTGTAAAAGTACTACATTGATACTAGTTTTGTCACAAAGTACAAATTAAGTTTATCTCAATCTAAACTAAGGGTGGCACAATATAATGGAAAGTGAGTTCAATAATGGATTTGGATGAGTTCCAAAGTTAAGACATTGTGACAGATACTACAACAAAAGGCTAAGTATATGACTGCTATAATAGCAGCTAAAGAGGGCATTTGTGTCAAGTAGTTTGTTATCAAACTAGGTGTAGTTCACAGCGGGATAATACTATGAAGATATATTGTACGACAATATTATCAACATGTTTTAACCCCAAAAGAACTAAAGGTCACACCAAAGGACCAAATTTGTACGAAGCCATCTCATTAGAGAATGAGTGATGCGTAGAAACGCAATGACATGCAATTACACATGGACCTGGAAGTGTCAGATCCGGAGATCAGTTGACCACTAGCAATCGTGTACATACAACACCGGAAAGCCATAGGTGTTGAATACACAAAGATTTGAAACTAGATTATTGACTCTAGTGCAAGTGGGAGACTGTTGGAGATATGCCCAAGAGGCAATAATAAAGTGGTTATTATCATATCTTCACACTTATGATAAATGTTTTCATACCATGCTATAATTGTATTAACCGGAAACATTAATACTTGTGTGATTTGTAAACTAAGATAAGAGTCCCTAGTAAAGCCTCTTGTTAAACTAGCTTGTTGGTTAATATATGATCATGGTTTCCTGATCATGAACATAGAGATGTTATTAATAACAGGATCATATCATTAGGAGAATGATGTGATGGACATACTCCTATAGATAAGCGTAGCATAAAGATCAAGTCATTTTAAATAGTTCAATTGCTATATGCTTTCTGATACATAGTAACCTAATTCCTTCGACCATGAGATCATGCATATCACCTTTACCGGATGGATGCTTTGATGACATCAAACACCACACCGTAACTGGGTGGCTATAAAGGTGGAATTGAGTATTCGGAAAGTATTGGTTGAAACACATGGATCAAGAGTGGGATTTGTCCATCCATATGACGGATAGATATACTCTGGGCCCTCTCGGTGAAATGTCATCCAATTAGCTTGCAAGCATGTGACTGGCTCACAAGGGATCACATATCACGGGAACGAGAAAAGAGTACTTATCGGTAACGAGGTTGAACTAGGTATGCAGAGATACCGACGATCATAACCTCGGATAAGTAAACTATCGTGAGACAAAGGGAAATTGGTATCGTATGTAAGTGGTTCATTCGATTGCAAAGTAATCATAGAAATATGTGGGAGCCATATGAATTTCCAGATTCCTCTATTGGTTATTGTTCGGAGAAGTGTCTCGATCATGTCCGCATAATTCACGAATCGTAGGGAGACACACTTAAGGATTCGACGTTGTTTGAGTAGTTATGGTATTATGAGAAAGAGACCGAATGTTGTTCGGAGTCTCGGAAGGGATCCGGGATATCACGAGGTGATCCGGAATGGTCCGGAGAATAAGATTCATATAAGGAAAGTCCCGTTTCGGAGTTCAGGAATGATTCCGGTGTTTTCATCGGGAATGTTCTAGAAGGTTCCGGATTGTCCGGCACTCCGGGGGGGGAGGGGTACATGAATGTGTCATTACATATTGGAATGATTGCATCATGTACTAAGTGTTCTTGCTGTTCCAAATAAAGGATTAAATTGAATCCTAAACAGAAAAGTCAAATGTCCAGTTTGAAAGTCAAACGGCTAAAACAAGAAACTGTGGGAAACAAGCAAGAGGTGTTTGGGACCGACTTGGGGGAGGAGTCCCTCCAAGCCGGCGCGCCAACCAAGGCCGACTTGGGGAGGGGCTCCCCTCCCCTTGGCCGCACCCTCCACCTATAAAAGGAGGGGCAGGGCCTCCTCCTCTAGACACACAAGTTCCTATCCTCTAATCTCCGGTTTAGAGCCGTTTTGGTTTAGAGCTTCTAATTGCCCTAGCCTTCGGTTTAGAGCCTTCTAATTGGTGTGTCTAAACTCTAGACCACTAATAGTACTCTCTCATACTCCACCATACTCGCTCCGGCTTAAGGCGAAGCCCTGCGGGATCTCCCCTCTACTTCCGGTACCACGCCGTTGTGCTGCCGGAATCGCGAGGAGAGTGCTACAACCTCCGCTGCCTGCTGGAACAAGGGAGAGGAAGGTCTTCGTCGAGTACCGAACGTGTGACCGACTGCGGGAGCGCTGCCGGAACGCAGCGCCAGAAGGATCGTCTACGCGATCTTGAGATCGGAAAGAGTACGAGTACATCACCCACGAGAATCTGCTCTCGTTAACCGCTTTGGAATCTTCGAGGGTAAGTTATTCCATCGACTCGTTGCTACAATCTAGTAGATAGATCTTGGCTTGTTTGTTTGTATGCGATAGAAATTTTTTGTTTTCCATGCTACGAACCCCTACACATTCCATGTGTTGGAAACCCTAGGTCCACAGCAGTCCTGCCACCGTTACGAACTTAGCAGTTCGCCGCTGGCGCTCCTCCTTGCACATGTGGATATCAGCAGAGGTGTTGTACGATCAGCACCAGGACGATTGGATCGTGAGTACTGCACTGCATCAACTGACGCTCTTCATCAGTAATCCGCAACTGCGCGTCTAGTGGTAAACCCCGTGGCCTTCTACCTCAGCTAGATCTTGGGATCACCACGTTAGAGGAAATTTTTGTTTTATCTCTGCATGGCCCAACAGTGGTATCAGAGCAATAGCTTCTGGTTTTAGGCTCGATATCTCGCATATGTGATATGCGGTAGGCTGTAGATGAGATCTATATGCTGTTTTGGTGGTCGATCTATGAGATAGATCGGTTTTGTACGAGGTTGATTGGATCAACTGTACTCGGGGAATGGTAGATCTGATTTCCGTGATCATACTGCTGAGGTCGTGGAACGACATACCCCTACCGGTCGGCTTCCGCCATCGGGGTAGACTGTACTCGGGACCGCCGGCTTCGCCCTGTCGTAGCGCCTTAGATGTCGTTGCGAGTTTCACAATGCCGGTAGATATTGTATCTATGCATAACTTGTTTTTGCAGGAAGTTGTGAATGTTATGGTTCATGTGCATGTGATGTATGTGTGTAATCCATACGTGATCTGTGAATCACAGTTTTTGTCAGCCGGCTGGAGCCTAGGTGCTGTCATTTTATTGTATAACGACCTGCGTGTCGGACTCTCCTTGTAATTTACTTAACTAAGCTAGTGTAGCTGTTTGGAGAACCCGGAAGGCATGCAAGGCGTTGTACAAGTCGGTGACATGGAGTAAGACGTCAAGTGACAAGAGTTGGCACGAGTCGTATTACGGGCTTCGTGGAGATGGAGATCGCCATGAAGAGTGCCATACCATTTCACATTATAATTGCTTTATTTTGTGTTATTGTTATGTCTCTGTTTTACCTCGATTAGATAGTCGGTAAAATTTAATCCCTCAAAGAAGGTCTAGTCGGTTTTCCCGCCAGTGTTTGCACCATCACAAGTCGGACATTTTTGGTAGTGGGCTCATAATATTGAGGTGCTGCCAATTCTTTCCGACTAGGTGGGTTCGAGTCGGACTCTTACTGCGGAAACACTCAGTAAGCTAGACGGGTCAATCACAACGGTTGTGGGACTCGGGGAAAAGTCGGATGGGAGCCGGCGCATGTGATGCCTGTTGGAATTATGCCCTAGAGGCAATAATAAAGATGTTATTATTATAATTCTTGTTCATGATAAAGTTTATATTCCATGCTAGAATTGTATTAAGCGGAAACTTTAATACTTGTGTGCTTTGTGAATAACACCGTGTCCCTAGTATGCCTCTATGGACTAGCTCATTGATTAATGATGGTTAAGGTTTCCTAACCATAGACATGAGTTGTCGATTAATAATGAGATCATATCATTGGGAGAATGATATGATGGACAGACCCAAACTAAGCGGAGCAATTAGATCGTGTCATCGTGTTCATCTTTGCGAAGCTTTTCTTATGTGAAATATTGTATTCCTTAGACCATGAGATAATACAACTCCCTGGTATCGGAAGAAAGCTTTGAGGTCATCAAACGTCATCCTATGAGAGGGTGATCATAAAGGTGTCTCTCAGGTGATCGGAAAGTACCTGTTGGGTTGTATGTACCGAGATGGGATTTGTCCCTCCCAAGTCGGAGAGATATACTTCGGGCCCACTTGATAATCGATATCAACACCGCTTTCAAGCATGTGGTTAAGGAGTTAATCACAAAGTGATATCGGATTACGGAACGAGTAAAGTACTTGTTGTGAACGAGATTGAACTACGTATGACGGTACCGACGATCAAATCTCGGGAAAGTAAAATATCGCGAGATGAAGGGAATATATATATGGGATTGATTGAATCCTGGCATCGTGGTTCATCCAATATGATCATCGATGAATGTGTGGGAGTCAATATGGGTTTCCAGACCCCGCTGTTGATTATTGATAGAAGATCATGTCTGCATATTCTCGAACCCAAAGGGTCACACACTAAACGTGTCTCGACGCTAGGATAGGTTGGATAATTGTTTTATGAGTTTTTGTTCGGAGTATCGGATGAGATCCACGACGTCATGAGAGGTTCCGGAATGGTCCAGAGAATAAGATTCATATAAGGCAATGCAGTTTTTGGAGTTCGGAATTATTTCGGGTTAATCGGTATTGTACCGAAAGCTTCTAGAACCATCCGGAGTGGGACCAACGTGGCCCCACTTGTTGGGAGGGGGCATGTGCCTATGAGGGAGTGCCCTGGCCGCTTTGGTCCAGGGGCACAAGGCCCCATAGGGCCCAGCCGGCCAAACCCTAGGGAAACCCTAGGGGAGCTTCTAGAAGGGAGGGAAACTTGCCCCCCACTCCTCCTTCCTTTGGCCGCCGGCCTAGGGCTTGGGGGAGGGGAAAGGGCCAGCCGCCCACCCCTATATATAAAGAGGGCTGGGGCACACCCTCCCCACACCTCCTCCTCAACCCTAGCCGCCATGCTGCCCCTCCTCTCTCTCTCCCTCCTGCGCGTAGGCGAAGCCCTGCCGCAGAAACTCTCCACCGCTTGCACCGCGCCGTCGCGTTGTAGATCCAATCCATCTCTCCACCCCACTTGCTGGACCAAGGAAGGAGGAGACGTCGAGGTGTCGCACGTGTGCATCTCTCGGAGGCATCGCCACTTGCGGTGTTAGATCGGATCGGATCGCGAGGAGGAGAAGCGAGTACGACTACATCAACCACGTTCCGTTGAACGTTCCGATGTGCGAATCTTCAAGGGTATGAAGATCTCATCTATTCCCCCTCGTTGTTTGCATCTCCTAGATTAGATCTTGTCTTTCCCCGTTTGCATCCGTAGAAAATTTTGATTTACTATGCTGCGAAACCCTTCAGTGGTATCAGAGCTAGATCTATGCGTAGATGTGTTTCACGAGTAGAACGCAACATGGTTGTTGCGGGCGTTGATGTTTTCTGTTGCAAGCCTCTTGTTTGTGTACTTCTTATGACGCGGGATAGTGAGATCGAAGCGTTCCAGGCCAACCTTACGCGACCTCGTTCGCGAGACCGGCTCCGCACTTGACGTGTGGCTTGTTCCAGACATGCGGCTGGTGGATGCCAGTTTCTCTCACTATAGTTGTCATGGGATTTACACCGGAGTTTGGCAACCATAATATCACCATTGTGGCTTTCCGTAGGTAAGAATCGTTCTTAGCTTGCTACTCCCATAAGCCACGTAAAACATGCAACAACAAAGTAGAGGCGTCTAACTTGTTTTTGCAGGGAGTGTTTTCTGTGATATGGTATGGCCCAAGATGTGATGTGTATGTTCTATGCGATGATCATGTTTTGTAATGTTTCACGACTTGCATGTCGATGAGTACACAACCGGCAGGAGCCATATGGTTGTCTTTATAATTATGTATGACCTGTGTGTCAACTTCTTATACGCCATGTAATAGCTTTACTTTATCGCTAAGTAGTTAGCAATAGTTCTAGTTGCTATTCGTGGTGGAGGCAATCATGGTGGAGTGATGGAGATCATGTCGGCACGCATAAGATGGAGATCATTGCGCGAAGATTGGCTATACCATGTCACATAAAGTTATATGCATGTGATGTTTATCCTTTTATGTATCTTATTATGCTTAGATCGCGACGGTAGCATTATAAGATGATTCCTCACTTAAAGATCAAGATAAAACTGTGTTCTCCCCATGTATGCACCGTTGCGAAAGTTTGTCGTGTTCAAGCATCAAGTGATGATCAGGTGCTATAAACTCTACGTTCACATACAACGGGTGCAAGCCAGTTTTGCACACGTGGAAATACTTGGGTTTGACTTAACGAGCCTAGCATGTACAGACATGGCCTCGGAACACATGAACCGAAAGGTTAAGCATGAGTCATATGAATGATATGATCGACACTTCGTTGTCCACCATTGAAACCACATCTCTTCTCGTGAAGATCGGATTAGGTGTGGTGAATTTGGATCACGTTCACTAAACAACTTGAGGGATGTTGAATTTAGTGGGAGTTCATCTAGCAATTTGATTAAGTTGAACTAGTTATCATGAACATAGTCTAAATTGTACTTGCAAATTTTGTAGATCAAATGGCTAAGTCCAACTTCAACTTCAACGTTTTTGCTGAGAAAGAAAAGCTTAAGAACAATGGTTCTAACTTCACCAACTGGTTCCGCAATCTGAGAATCATTCTCGCTGGCGGACAAAAGGACTATGTCCTTGAGAATGCGCTAGGTGACGCCCCTGCTGTAGATGCGCCGGCTGATGAGAAAGCTGTTTATCAGTCGCGCAAAGATGATTATGGTGTGATTAAGAGCACCATGTTGTTTGCTATGGAATTGGACCTTCAAAATCGTTTTGAAGATTACCCCGGGCCCTTTGAGATTCTTGAGGAACTAAAAACTATGTTCCAGACTCAGGCCCGTTCTGAGAGATATGAGATCTCTGAGAAATTCTTTAACTGCAAGATGGAGGAAGGGAGTTCCATTAGTGAGCACGCCATAAAGATGTCGGGCTACACTCAACGCCTTGAGCAACTGGACTGCAAGATTCCAGAGGAGCTCAAGATTGACAGGGTTCTGCAATCACTCCCTCCTAGCTACAAAAGTTCTGTAGTTACTCATAATCAGATTGGTTCCACTGATACGATCACCGAGCTCTTCGCTAAGCTGAAAGCTGCAGAGGTGGACATCAAGAAGGATAATCATGTGTTGATGGTCAACAAGCCCCCCAGCTTTAAGAAAGGTAAGGGTGCAAAGAAGCCCTTCAAGAAAGGCAGCGACAAGCGCATTGCCCCTGCTGAGAAGAAGCTCAAGTCTGGACCTAAGCCGGACACTGAGTGCTTCTATTGCAAGGACAAGGGTCACTGGAAGCGCAACTATCCGAAGTACTTAGCGGACAAGAAGGCTGGCACCATCAAACGTATATTTGATATACATGTTATTGATGTTTTCCTTACTAGCCCTCATTGTAGTGCCTGGGTATTTGATACTGGTTCAGTTGCTAATATTTGTAACTCGAAACAGGAGCTGCAGAATAGACGGCGGCTAGTGAGGGATGAGGTGACGATGCGCATTGGCAACGGATCAAGAGTTGATGTGATGGCCGTCGGCACGCTCTCCTTAGTTTTACCTTCGGGATTAGTTTTAAACCTCAATAAATGTTATTATGTGCCTGCGTTGAGCATGAACATCATATTTGGATCGTGTTTATTGCAAGATGGTTATTCATTTAAATCTGAGAATAATGGTTGTTCTATTTATATGAGTAACATCATTTATGGTCATGCACCTGATGTGAATGGTTTATTTCTTCTGAATCTCGAAAGGGATGAAACACACATCCGTAACATTGAGTCTAAGAGATGCAAGGTAGATAGTGATAATACTACTTATTTGTGGCACTGCCGTCTAGGTCATATTGGTGTAAAACGCATGAAGAAACTCCATTCTGATGGACTTTTGGAGTCTCTTGATTTTGAATCATTTGACACATGCGAACCATGCCTCATGGGCAAGATGATCAAAACCCCGTTCTCCGGAATGATGGAGCGAGCAACGGACTTGTTGGAAATCATACATACCGATGTATGCGGACCGATGAGTGTTTCGACGCGCGGTGGATATCGCTACTTTCTCACTTTTACCGATGACTTAAGTAGATATGGGTATATCTATTTAATGAAACATAAATCTGAAACATTTGAAAAGTTCAAAGAATTTCAGAAAGAAGTGGAAAACCATCGTAACAGAAAGATTAAGTTTCTACGATCCGATCGTGGAGGTGAATATTTGAGTTATGATTTTCTCACGCATATTAAATCAAGCAGAATCGTTTCGCAACTCACGCCACCCGGAACACCACAGCGCAATGGTGTGTCTGAACGCCAGAATCGAACTCTATTAGATATGGTCCGATCAATGATGTATCTTACTGATTTGCCGTTATCATCTTGGGGTTATGCATTAGAAACCGCTGCATTCACTTTAAATAGGGCACCATCTAAATCCGTTGAGACGACACCATATGAACTGTGGTTTGGTGCTAAACCTAAGTTGTCGTTTCTTAAAGTTTGGGGATGCGAAGCTTACGTCAAGAAGTTGATGCCGGACAAGCTCAAACCCAAAGCGGAGAAATGCGTCTTCATAGGATACCCTAAGGAAACTATTGGGTATACCTTCTATCACAGAACCGAAGGCAAAGTGTTTGTCGCAAAGAATGGATCCTTTCTTGAGAAGGAGTTTCTCTCGAAAGAAGTGAGTGGGAGGAAAGTAGAGCTAGACGAGGTTGTTGAACTTTCTCTTGAATTTGAGAGTAGCACAGCACCTGAAATTGTTCCAGAGCCGCCTGTACCAACAATAGAGGAAGCTAATGACAAGGATCATGAAGCTTCGGACGATGCTACTACTGAACGTCGCAGGTCGACAAGGTCGCGTGCCCCTCCTGAGTGGTACGGCAACCCTGCCTTAACTGTCTTGTTAGTAGACGACAGTGAACCTGCGAACTATGAGGAAGCAATGATGAGCCCAGACTCTGATAAATGGCTAGTGGCCATGAAATCCGAATTGGGATCCATGAGCGAAAACCAAGTATAGACTTTGGTGGACCCTCCTAGCGACCGAAAGGACGTTGAGTGCAAATGGATCTTCAAGAAGAAAACGGACGCGGATGGTAATGTTACCGTCTATAAAGCACAACTTGTCGCGAAAGGTTTTCGACAAGTTCAAGGTGTTGACTACGATGAGACTTTCTCTCCCGTAGCGATGTTTAAGTCCATTCGGATTTTATTAGCAATTGCTGCGTTTCATGATTATGAAATATGGCAGATGGATGTCAATATTGCGTTCCTCAATGGCAACATTGATGAAGAGTTGTATATGATGCAACCCGAAGATTTTGTCGATCCTATGGATGCTGATAAAGTGTGCAAACTTCAGCGTTCCATTTATGGACTGAAGCAAGCATCTCGGAGTTGGAACCTTCGTTTTGATCAAGTGATCAAGAGCTTTGGATTTGTTCCAAATTTCTACAAAGCTTGTATCTACAAGAAAGTGAGTGTGAGCTCATTGACATTTCTGGTACTATATGTGGATGACATATTGATTATTGGAAATGACATTGACATGCTTAACGATGTGAAGAGTTATTTGAACAAATGTTTTTCAATGAAAGACCTAGGGGAAGCTGCTTATATATTGGGCATCAAAATCTATAGAGATAGACAAAGACGCCTGATAGCTTTAAGCCAGAGTACATACCTAGACAAAGTTCTGAAAAGGTTCAGAATGGATAAGGAAAATGGTTCAGTGCCTATGTTGTCAGGTAAGATATTGAGCAAGGCTCAGTGTCCAGCCATGGTAAATGATAGAGAAGCTATGACCAAAGTGTCGTATGCCTCGGCCATAGGTTCTATCATGTATGCCATGCTGTTTACTAGACCGGATGTGTCCAATGCTCTTAGTTTGACGAGCAGGTACCAAAGTGATCCAGGAGTGGAACACTAGACAGCCGTGAAGAACATCCTAAAGTACTTGAATAGGACTAAAGAAATGTTCTTAGTCTATGGAGGTGATGAACAGCTTGTCGTAAAGGGTTACGTCGACGCTAGTTTCGACACCGACTAAATCTCAGACAGGATACGTTTATATTTTGAATGGAGGAGCTGTGAGCTGGAGAATCTGCAAGAAAGCGTGAACGCGGGATCTACAGTAGAAGCAGAATACATGGCTGCTGCAGAAGCGTCAAGTGAAGGAGTTTGGATCAGGAACTTCATCACTGAGCTTGGCGTGGTTCCAAGTGCCTTGGACCCACTGGAGATATTGTGTGACAACACTGGCGCCATAGCACTAGCTAAGGAACCAAGATATCATCCAAAGACCAAGCATATCAACCACAAGTTTCATATAATCCGAGATTATATAGCAGATGGAGATCTGAAGATTAGCAAAGTACATACAGATCTGAATGTCGCAGATCCATTGACTAAACCTCTTCCACGTGCAAAACATGATCAGCACCTTAGTGCCATGGGTGTTAGATTGTTGCCAGATGTAAACTAGATTATGGACTCTAGTGCAAGTGGGAGACTGTTGGAATTATGCCCTAGAGGCAATAATAAAGATGTTATTATTATAATTCTTGTTCATGATAAAGTTTATATTCCATGCTAGAATTGTATTAAGCGGAAACTTTAATACTTGTGTGGTTTGTGAACAACACCGTGTCCCTAGTATGCCTCTATGGACTAGCTCATTGATTAATGATGGTTAAGGTTTCCTAACCATAGACATGAGTTGTCGATTAATAATGAGATCATATCATTGGGAGAATGATATGATGGACACACCCAAACTAAGCGGAGCAATTAGATCGTGTCATCGTGTTCATCTTTGCGAAGCTTTTCTTATGTCAAATATTGTATTCCTTAGACCATGAGATAATACAAATCCCTGGTATCGGAAGAAAGCTTTGAGGTTATCAAATGTCATCCTATGAGAGGGCGATCATAAAGGTGTCTCTCAGGTGATCGGAAAGTACCTGTTGGGTTGTATGTATCGAGATGGGATTTGTCCCTCCCAAGTCAGAGAGATATACTTCGGGCCCACTCGGTAATCGATATCAACACCACTTGCAAGCATGTGGTTAAGGAGTTAATCACAAAGTGATATCGGATTACGGAACGAGTAAAGTACTTGCTGTGAACGATATTGAACTAGGTATGATGGTACCGACGATCAAATCTCGGGCAAGTAAAATATCGCGAGACGAAGGGAATATATATATGGGATTGATTGAATCCTGGCATTGTGGTTCATCCAATATGATCATCGATGAATGTGTGGGAGTCAATATGGGTTTCCAGACCCCGTTGTTGATTATTGATAGAAGATCATGTCTGCATATTATCGAACCCGAAGGGTCACACACTTAACGTGTCTCGACGCTAGGATAGGTTGGATAATTGGTTTATGAGTTTTTGTTCGGGGTCTCGGATGAGATCCAGGACGTCACGAGAGGTTCCGGAATGGTCCGGAGAATAAGATTCATATAAGGCAATGCAGTTTTTGGAGTTCGGAATTGTTTCGGGTTAATCGGTATTGTACCGAAAGCTTCTAGAACCTTCCAGAGTGGGACCAACATGGCCCCACTTGTCGGGAGGGGGAACGGGCCTATGAGGGAGTTCACTGGCTTCTTTGGGCCAGGGGCACAAATCCCCATAGGGCCCAGCCGGCCAAACCCTAGGGAAACCCTAGGGGAGCTTCTAGAAGGGGGGAACTTGCCCCCAACTCCTCCCTCCTTTGGTTGCCGGCCTAGGGCTTGGGGAGGGGCAAGGGCTAGCCGCCCACCCCTCTATATAAAGAGGGCTGGGGTAGCACCCTCCCCACACCTCCTCCTCAAACCTAGCCGCCCTGCTGCCCCTCCTCTCTCTCTCTCCCTCTCGACTGCGCGTAGGCGAAGCCCTGCCGCAGAAACTCTCCACCGCTTGCATCGCGCCGTCGCGTTGTAGATCCAATCCATCTCTCCACCCCAATTGCTGGACCGAGGAAGGAGGAGACGTCGAGGTGCCGCACGTGTGCATCTCTCGGAGGCATCGCCACTTGCGGTGTTAGATCGGATCGGATCGCGAGGAGGAGAAGCGAGTACGACTACATCAACCACGTTCCGTTGAACGTTCCGCTGTGCGAATCTTCAAGGGTATGAAGATCTCATCTATTCCCCCTCTTTGTTTGCATCTCCTAGATTAGATCTTGCCTTTCCCCGTTCGCATCCGTAGAAAATTTTGATTTACTATGCTGCGAAACCCTTCAGTGCCACCCGTCCAACTAGAGTCGTATGAGATACGATTGACAAGGAGTTGTCTACCTAGATCACTTGGCGGCTAGCGGTGATGCTAAAGCTCACTATCCGACTTGCTTATTTAGGATCCTGAATCACTAAGTAACCATCGGAGGGGTGTTGGTTCTAGTGGGAGCATAAAATATTAAAATGTTTAATATGCTTGCTCTTTTATGAATACATGTCTTAAGTGTTTTGCATATTTTCTGTTGTAGATCATGGCACCAAGTAACAGTCACTCTCAGATATCCAGTTTTGCGTTAAGAACCATTCTTCAGAAAGATAAAATGAATGACACTAATTTTACCAACTGGTATCGAAATCTGAGAATTTTCTCAAACAAGAAAAGAAGGACCATGTCCTAGACAACCCACTTCCAGATGAGCCGAATGAGAATGCGACTGTCACTGCCATCAATGCCTTCCGTCAGGCTAAGGATGAGTCCACGGATATTAGTTGTCTTATGCTTGCTCACATGGAACCGGACTTGCAAAAGCAGTTCGGGCATGTTGAGGCCTACTATATGATCGAAAACCTCAAAAGTATGTTCCAGGCTCAGGCGAAGACTGAGAGGTCAAGTCTCTCAGGCTTTGCTGAGTTGCAAGCTTAAGGATGGTGATCCACTGAGTCCGCATGTGATCAAAATGGTTGGTTATGTGCAGTCTCTGGAGAGGCTTGGCTACCCCATTAGCGAAGAGTTCGCTACGGATATAATTTTGAACTCTCTTCCTAGTGCATATGGGCAGTTCATTTCGAACTACCACATGCATGGTATGGATAAGAAGCTCACTGAATTGCATGGGATGCTCAAGCAGGCAGAGGCAGATCTCAAGAAGGGAGCATGTCAAGTGTTGATGGTGCAGAATAAGGCTAACTTCAAGAAGAGTTCTTGGACTAAGAATAAGGCTAAGTCAGGAGGAAAGCAAGCTCGGGACCCGGTGCCAAGCGCTTCCTCAGGTACTAAGCCATCTCCTTCAGCCGGATCCACTTGCTTCTACTGCAAGGCGGATGGCCACTGGAAGAGGAACTGCAGCAAGTACTTGGCCGACAAAGCCAAGAGTGGAGGTATGACTTCTGACTCAGGTACACTTGTTTGCAATGTTATAGACATATATCTTGCTGATGCACCTAATAGTTCTTGGGTATATGATACCGGATCAGTTATTCACATCTGCAACTCGTTGCAGGGACTGGTAAGAACTAGGAGCGTAGCAAGAGGCGAGGTTGATATTCGAGTCGGCAACAAAGCAAGAGTTGCTGCGTTGGAAGTCGGCAGGATGCAACTTCATTTACCTTACGGATTCATTATAGAACTGAATAATTGTTATTATGTTCCAGTGCTCAGTCGAAACATTATTTCTGCTTCATGTTTGATGAGGCAAGGCTATGAGTCGAATATCAAGAATAATGGTTGTTCTTTGTATTTGAATGGTATGTTTCACGGCTTTGCACCCGTCCAGGACGGGTTATTTATTTTAAATCTTGATGGTGAGTCGGTTTATAACATAAATGTTAAAAGGTTGAAACCAAATGATCTGAATATGACTTACTTTTGGCACTATCGGCTTGGTCATATAAGTTGGAAACGCATGAAGAAGCTCCATGATGATGGACTCCTAACTTCGTTCGACTTGGAGTCGTTCGAGACGTGCGAATCTTGCCTACTCGACAAAATGACCAAGACACCTTTTGCAAAGAGTTGTGAAAGGGCGTCCAACTTGTTGGGACTAGTACATAGTGATGTATGTGGACCAATGAGCACGACAGCCAGGGGTGGTTATGAGTACTTCATTACCTTCACTGATGATTTGAGTAGGTATGGAGATATCTACTTGATGAAACATAAGTCGGAAGCCTTTTAAAAGTTCAAAGAATTTCAGAATGAAGCACATAATCAACTCGGCAAGAACATAAAGTTTCTTCGGTCGGACCGAGGAGGCGAGTACATGAGCCATGAGTTTGATGACCATCTGAAAAGTTGTGGAATAGTTCCTCAACTTACTCCGCCAGGAACGCCGCAAAGGAATGGTGTTTCGGAAAGGCGGAATCGAACCTTGTTGGACATGGTACGATCAATGATGAGTCGGACAGATCTACCTTTATCATTTTGGGGTTATTGTCTAGAAACAGCGGCGTTCACACTAAACAGAGTACCATCAAAATCGGTAGAGAAGACACTGCATGAGATGTGGACAGGCAAAAGGCCGAGTTTGTATTTTCTTAAGATTTGGGGTTGTGAAGCATTTGTCAAGCGACTTCAGTCGAAAAGCTTACAGCCAAGTCAGATAAGTGTATTTTCGTGGGGTATCCGAGGGAAACCTTGGGTTACTACTTCTACAACCAAGAACAGGGCAAAGTGTTTGTCGCTCAGAACGGTGTCTTCCTTGAGAAAGAGTTTCTCAGTCGGGGAGTAAGTGGGAGCACGGTGCAGCTCGAAGAAATTCGAGAGGAACCGACTAGTAGCGAGTCGGCAAAAACCTTGGAGGTTGAGCCGGTCGTGGTAGCTGAGCCGGCAGCAGCACCTGTACTACGAAGATCGGCAAGATTACGAAGTGTTCGTTAGTATTACTGTTAGACAGTGATGAGCCGGCAAATTATTCGGAAGCGATGGTGGGATCTGATTTCGAGTCATGTCTTGGAGCCATGAGATCCAAGTTAAAGTCCATGGATGAAAATCAAGTTTGGAACTTGGTTGATCTGCCAGACGGTGCAAGACCCGTCGAGTGCAAATGGGTCTTTAAGAAGAAAACTGATATGGATGGAAATGTTTCTGTCTATAAAGCACGCCTTGTCGCGAAGGGGTTCTGACAAATTCAAGGAGTTGATTACGACGAGATTTTCTTGTCTGTAGCGATGCTTAAATCAGTTCGGATCATGTTAGCTATAGCGGCCTATTTCGACTATGAGATATGGCAGATGGATGTCAAAACGGCTTTCCTTAACGGAAATTTAACCGAGGACGTGTATATGATATAGCCCGAGGGTTTTGTTGATCCGGCTAATGCTGACAAAGTATGTAAACTTCAGAAATCCATTTATGGGTTGAAGCAAGCATCTCGGAGTTGGAATATTCGCTTTGATGAGGTAATCAAATCGTTTGGCTTCATCAAGAGTGATCATGATTCTTGTTTGTACAAGAAGTTTAGTGGGAACAAAGTAAACTTTCTAATCTTATATGTGGATGACATATTACTGATTGGAAATGATGTCCAGATGTTGCAAGAAACCAAGGAATCATTGGAAAGGAGTTTATCAATGAAAGACTTGGGTGAGGCAACATACATCCTTGGAATTTGGATCTGTAGAGATAGATCAAGGAGGCTCATTGGATTGAGTCAGAGTACTTATTTGGACAAAGTGTTGAAGAAGTTCAACATGGAATCGTCTAAGAAGGGGTTCTTGCCGATGTCCCATGGTGTAAAAATTAGCAAGACTCAGTGTCCTTCCATAACTGATGAGCGAAGTCGGATGAGTGCGATTCCATATGCTTCTGCAGTCAGATCCATCATGTATGCCATGATTTGTACTAGGCCGGATGTTTCTTATGCTCTAAGTGTTGTGAGCAGATACCAGGCTGATCCTGGAGAGATCCACTGGACAGCGTCTAAAAATATCCTAAAGTACTTGAGAAGGACTAAGGATATGTTCTTGGTTTATGGTGGTGAAGATGAACTCAGTGTAAAGGGTTACACGGATGCGAGTTATCTTACCGACTCTGATGATTCTCGTTCGCAATCCGGATACGTGTTTATTATAAACGTAGGTGTTGTGAGTTGGAAGAGTTCCAAGCAAGAGACTGTGTCTGCATCTACAACAGAGGCCGAGTATATTGTCGCCTCAGAGGCAACAAAGGAAGCTGTTTGGATGAGGAATTTCCTCATGGATCTTGGTGTGGTTCAGGGCTCGTCCAATCCGTTAGACGTGTATTGTGACAACAATGGTGCTATTTCACAAGACAAGGAACCTAGACAGCACCAGAAGACCAAGCACATACTCATGCGATACCACCTGATTCGCCAGATCCTGGATCAGGGTGATATCAAGTTATGACAGGTACACACGGATGCAAATATTGCGGATCCGTTGATAAATCCGTTACCACAACCGAAGCATGAGGCGCACCTGAGAGCCATGGGCATTAGATGCTTAGACATGTGATGTCGGAAGATTGACTCTAGTGCAAGTGGGAGACTGTTGGGAATATACCCTAGAGGCAATCATGTATGATGATATTTCCCATTGTATTCATAAAGATATTAAGTAGTCCTTGTATAAACATCTGATGTGTATCATTGAATATGTGATTCGGTTGTGGAACTATGCATTCATGTTGTTTGTACTAAATATCCTTGGTCATTGAGGTTGTGCTGGACACACAACTTAGACCAATATGAAAGTTGGCTTGATGACTCGATTCCACTTGTCATGGGCATGGAGATGCTATTCCAACTTACACAGATTCAGCTAAAGAGTTTAGCGAGTCGGATTGACCCATATTGAGGTACAACGAACAAGTTGTCATTTGTATATCTCAATCAAAGTAATCCTTAGACCTGAGGTTATTACATAGTCCGAGTTAAGGATCACCGACTTAGGTTATGTCAAATGCTGATCTGTAACTGGGCAGTTATAAAGGCAGAGTTCGGGTTGACTGAGAATCAGGCTGCGTGATGTGAATAACCAAGATGGGATTTTGCCCCTCCACTTGGAGAGATATTCTCTGGGCCCTCTCGGATGATATGAATTGGAAAGAATGGTCATGCACGACTCAGTTAAGTGTTAACCGAGGCGATCGACTAAGAGTTAGTCGGGTGAATCACTTATCTCGGATCGAGAAGAGAGTCAGACTATTTAAGGGATGACAATTATTCGCCTATAGTCTGACAAGGTATACCGTGAGGCAAAAGGGACTCAGACGCAAGTCGCATTGGAAAGGCAAGTCATCATGACTCTTTGGTACTTGGGAGTCGGCATATTCTGCTAGGAGCCGCTACCGACTGATCGATTGAGAGTCGGACTCCAATCGTGTCCAAGTAGCCATGAGCCTGCGGGGTCACACACTTAAGAGTGGGAGCAAGTTCGGATTGGATCCGAACTGGAAATCTGGTTGGGTTGGACCCGAGCCTGATTTGGACTGAGTCAGTGAGTTGGACTCACGGGGACTAATATTATATGGGCTTTAGTGAATGGGCCGCGCGAGCAGAGCCCACGTTCACTCCCTATATATAGTGGAGCATCGTAACCCAGAAAGGTTAATCGTTGTTTGGTTAGGTCATTCCATGTGTTGGAAACCCTAGCTCCACAGCAGTCCTGCCGCCGTTATGAACCTAGTAGTTCGCTGCCGACGCTCCTCCTTGCACGTGTGGATACCAGCAGAGGTGCTATACGATCAACACCAGGACGACTGGATCGTGAGGACTACACTGCATCAACTGACGCTTTTCATTAGTAATCCGCAACTGCGCGTCTAGTGGTAAACCTTGTGGCCTTCTACCTCAGCTAGATCTTGGGATCACCACGTTAGAGGAAAATTTTTGTTTTATCTCTGCGTGGCCCAACAGCTGCCCGACGTGGACGATGAACCAGAGCCGTTCGATTAGATTTAGATCCTACGATCCTAATCGCCCCATACCGCTTCGCCCCTCGTTGTCTCACTAACGAGTGGGGTCACTCACCTAACCAGCCCATGCGCGCACTGTGCGTAGTGGGCCGGCCCAGTTAACATCCCGCGTGACCCAGTAATTCAAATTTAGATTTATTCTTTTAGTTTCAAACTCAGTTCTATACCCAGATTCAAAAAGCAACCCAGCTCGATTCACTGAACCAAAATGCATGAAACCAATTTTGTTAGAAAGGTACTGGAATGCTTAATCCAAGCCCGTTGAAGTCAAACCATTTAGATTTGTAGATCACCCATGGTAAAAATAAAAAGGTAGAAGCTTTTGTGCATTCAAATATTTTTTAAAATTCAACCATAAGAGCTTTTGAGTTGATTCCAACTCTCAGAAATCACATTTAACTATACCTTTCAGAATATATAAAAACATATAGGTTTACTTACAGAAATAATGATCAAGTAATAAAAGAATGCCACATAGGCATTTCTAGTCACTTTAATTAATTAAAATAGAAAGGTTAAACCTTATTAAATTGTGATACCACTTTAAATCACATTCCTATGTACTGGAATATGTGGTGATGACATGTGTCAACATGATCCCATGTTTAAGTAGTTTTTCAATGAGTAGAAATTACTTTTCTCAAATAAAATAAATGAGACAAGTGCTTTAATCGTTGTAATGTTAGTGATGATGCTAGATCATCTAGGGTGAACCTTTGTGTGATGATTAGAGATAGTTAAGTATTGTTTGGTGATTGTGTACCTCGTATTTATTTATAGACGCTAGTACCGACCAAGGATACAAGGAGGAAGGAGGATACTACGAGGAAGAAGCCGAGGAGAACTTCAACCACTGCTCTGCACAAGCTAAGCCTAATACTACTGGTTGAATTAGCAAGCTAATATTTGCATGCCAATACTTGCAAGCTACTCATTAAGCAAGCTAACACTTGCAGCTTAGCAAGCTACTACTTGCTTGTTACTATGCCAACTATATGCCTTAAGCATATGTGATTATACCCCCTTGACACACCATCCTAGTTTTACTTGCAAGCTTAGTATTTTAATTCCTTTATTAAAATATTTATATCAAAAAGTTTACTTAGTGACTTGTAGATTCTAGAAAGATAATCGAAGGTAGCATAAAGAACATAAAATTTGGCCTAAGTTAGATAATCTTGATGTTATCCTGAGGTATGAGATTTTACTTAGATAAGATACACTTGTTTACCACCCTTCATTAGTATCTACCCACACTTATAGATGCTAGTGCTACGCATAAAACTTGTTCAACTTTAGATGGGAATACTTGGTGAAATTGTTATGAAACCTTAGAATGGTGAGTCATTCTACTGAAATGTTTTGCATGTGTTTCTGAAAACCAGATGATTTTGATGATGAAAATGTTAAGGCATGAGCCTTAGCCCTTTATAAAACCGATGGTTGTCTGGATGCGATACCATTCCAATTTTACCGTACAACCACAATACCCGAAAATTGGGTAGGGCTTGACTGGAAATTTATATACCTTAGTATGGGTTCCCTTGAGGCCAAGGTTTGAGCTGAGGCTACCTTGTGAAGATTGTCCACCTATGCAGTACCCAAGATGACGGTTGGTCATGGTTGGGAGGCCAAACTCACAGGAGAGGTGCCTACACTAGGGCGTGTAATTGAAAGGTTAGGATTGATTATCCGCATATTGAGTATGGTGAATTCAGGATTGTTCCTGACGGATGTATCGAATGTTGTGGTGAAAGTGTACAAATCTCTGTAGAGTGTCAAACTATTCGAATAGCCACGTCCGCGGTTATGGACAGTTGGAGTGGCCATACTGTTCCATCGTCAGATGTTTTCAAAAGGACTTGTGAAATGATTTGTGACTTTGACTTGACCACAACAGTGTGGTGACATGAGATTCAAGTTCCCACTTAGGTGTTATAAAACTCTCAACTAGCTTTCTTTGCTTCTGAACTTAGTAGAGGTAAATATGGCTTTTTGCAAAACAACCCTAGAGCTTAGTATATCCTATTCAAAACTTCTTCACTTGTTAGTATTAGTTTGCGAGTACTTAAAGAGTACTCATGGCTTTGTCACTGGCTATTCCCGTCTCCAGACTATGAAGAGGACTATCAGGAAGACGGACAGCAGGAAGGTTACGACAACTAGGATCATCTCCCATCGTCAGCATTTCCGGTGACCATGAAGATGGAGCCTCGCCTAAGTTATCGTTACTATTGCGTTATTCCGCTGCTTGAATTGTATTAAGAACTATATCATGAGATACTTATTTGTGTAAGACCTTATGTATGGTTTGTAATGGATGATGTACTGTGATATCCAATCTGCTATGTCTCGCAAAAATGGTAATCCTGGGATTGCGATGTATGGCATAACAGGCATCTGTGATTAAAAATCCGGGTGTTGACATAAGATAATAACCTAACCATAGCCTTAAACTCTGAGATCCTACACTCCCGTGTGCAAAGGTTTCCTAACGGGGGTTCAGGTTTCTGTCACTCTGGCAACCCCACAATTAGTAGCCAAATACACAATGCATTCTCCTAGGCCCATAAATGGTAAAGTATCATGTAGTTGACGTTCACATGACACCACTAGAAGAATAGCACCCCCAATTTAAATATTAAACCATTGAATAATACATCAACACAATTCCGCTACTAACAACATGACTTCTCCCATGTCCTCAAGAACTAAACGAACTACTCACGAGACATCATATGGATCAAGATCAGAGATGATATGATGATGAATAACAATTTGAACATAGACAATAAATCCAATGGTTCCACTCACAAGCATCAACTACAAAATTAATAAACATCGGGAAAGTTTCCCCTAAGAACTTTGCACGATTCAACACAATCGTTACAGCGGGATGGAGTGGTGACGATGGTACTAGTGGGGATAATGGTGTGGATGATGATGATCTCGATGAAATCTAGCTTGATGACGGTGTTGATGGCGATGATCTCCGCTCTCCGAAAAGAAATTTCCCTGGCGTAAATCTGTCTGCCGGAGAGCTCTTTCTCTCTTTGTAGTTTCCACCCCGCAGAGGCAGCGGAATCTTTCTAAGGTCCCTCCCCTTGTATTAGGGTTTCGAGGAGAAGATATAGGCAAAAGGGCGGAGCAGGAGGTGGGCCAGGGTGGCCATAGCCCCTGGTGGCATGGCCTAGGGTGGCCCGCGCATGGGGGTGTGGGCCCCCTGTGGCCCATCTCAGCCTCCCCTTTTGGCTTCCTTCGTCTTCTAGAAAAATATGATTTTCCATATAATTTCTGGTATTTTTCTGATCTTCGCGAAAATTGCATCTAGACACCGTTTTTTCCATCAGAATCCTGACTCCGGCAGTTCATCCTTCAAGAATCATCCAACATGCAAAAATATATGAAACAACATAAGTATCACCTCTTAGCAGTAAATTATGATAAATAATAATGATACAAAATGGACGTGTCACGTAGACAGGTGCATGATCGGTTGATCAGACCGACGGTGCGCCGTATGCGCTAGAGCATGGACGACGCGCAGATCGTAGTCGATGGCAGCGTTGTCGGTGAAGTCCCGGACGGTGAAGATGAAGAGGATCCGAGGGGGGACGACCGTACTAGCCTTCCAAGGAAGGTGTCGCAGCCGTCTGTGGTGCACGGCAGCCTGCCATGAGGCCACGATAGCCTTACGAGGCATGCGCAGTAGAGGAGGAGGTGGGCGACTCAATCCGATCTAACATTGGTAAACCAAAAAAATAAAACCGATCAAGGGATCGGAAAAAAGACTTATAGGACAGCCGATCACGGATCGGCAGACGAACCCTGCGTACGGGTTGCGCGGCCCTCGGCGGAGATCATGGAGATCGACCTCCCAGGGGGCGGTGCGGCGGAAGTGTGTTGCTCGGCTAGCACGGCGCCATGGCGGGTGGTGGCGCTAGAGTTTGGGAAGTGGCGGCGGCGATGCTAGGTGGATGCAACGATGGATAGGTCAAGGATCTTGCCGCTCTGGTACCATGTAGAACGATAGAGAGGGGATTGGCGGAATATGCTGGATGTATTATTGAGCCTCATGGACGAGTATATATAGGCGACATGGATCATCTTGAAGTACACGGCAAGTTAGGCTAGAGTCCTAACTATCCTATACTACCATAACAACCGTATACTCGTACAATATTCTAACATGTTCAACCATCGGTGTTACAGCCGGTCAAAACCTATGCTAGGTACGATCAAACTGAACACTACTCCTGATGTATTGATCCTTTAAGCAAAAGCCAAATACTAAGTTATTATTCAAACAACATCTGGCAAACACGCGGACAGACTTGTTTATAACACCCTTATAGACTGGTAGATATATGTGCGACGGTTCGATTGATCACGCACACTCCACGCATGGATTTCCATATGCATCGTAGCAACTTGGTGGACAATACATCGATGTCGTCGCATAAAGAGCATTCTAATATGGTGGTTCATTGTGTGCATCTTGTTGCACTAGTGCAGAACAGCCCCTCTAACAGCGGTTCAGAACACCCTCTAACAGCGGTTTCAGAACCGTTGTTGAGGGTTCGGTGTTAGAGCCCCCTCCCTTTAACAGCGGTTCTTATGTGGGGCTTCCGCAGCGCTCATGGCCTCCCTTTAACACCGGTTCGTAAAGGTTCTCTGCCGCGGCAGGAAAATGGCATAAATCTCTGCCGCGGCAGAGTTCTGCCGCCGCCCCATTTTGGGCGGATTTCTGCGACGCGGCGGGGACGAGGGAGGGGGGATCGATCGGGAGAGGTATACACATACATCGTCGGTATATACGAGTACATGAATATTTAAGCAACTATTATTATACACAAACATCGTCATTGTGGTATTCACCGTACACGTTGAAGCATCAAGGACAAGACAAACACGTTCAAGCATATATACAATATAACATCTCCGTACACATTTATTTTGGATATCTAAAGAGTTCTTCGCCAAGCGTGACGACCTCATCAAGTATGAACCCTGTCAATTCCTCTTGAATGGATCGTATGCGGTCAAATGGTAGGAGTTTGTCCCGTATCCGTTCGATCTAAATATATATGAAGAATAGGGTCAATATATATATATATATATATATATATATATAAGAATGAAACTCAACACAACTGATGGTAATAAAATAATGTTGTGTACTTCGTTTACTTACTCTAAGTTGTTCTAGTGCGGCTTGGCCCGTCGCACATATCGTATTGCCAATGAACTTGCAAACGTAGTATCCACATAAGTTATTGTCGGGTCCCTGATGCGCGCACTTTACGAGAGAATAGAGAGTTCAATCAAAATAATAATCAATAAAGCATGATATAATGGAATTAGAAGCAGAATCAAAGAGATACGCAGACCTAGATGACTAGTATTACTTACATTTTGGTCTACAAATTTTAGTTCTTCTGACCATTCACCCACGGCCCTGCCCGTGAACCTTTTCCAAACCCTGTCCGGCAAAAAAAATGGATAAAGGAGTAATTAATTACTTGTTTTCATGAAAGTTGCCGATCTAGTGCGATAATATGATTAAAATTACCTCTAGAGCATCTCTTTAAAGTATTCTCATAGCTCTTGGTCTTTTTGTAACGAGTCCATGACAAGGACTTTTCCTGAGTCAACTTGAATGACTAGCAGAATAAAGTGGAACCTACGCACGCATAACTCATCATCAGTTACACTTAACATTGAGTAAGCCGAAACAGAATGTGTAAAGAGAGGGTAACACTCACGAGAAGTTGTAAGGAGATAGTATTTCCCTTTTGGTTTGTTGTCTTAGTAAAGACGTTAGCAAGAAATCTTCTGTTTGCCCGGATTTGTGTTTTACCACTTGTTCATGAACTCTATTTGGGTCAACGAACCCAATGTCAAAAGGGCCTCCTTTCATGCATTCCATAACAGTTTTCCTGCATAATAGTATATACATATATGGTGAGCATATATATACATGCAATTAATGAATTGAATGAGCTGAGATAGAAATTATAGAAATAGTACTTACACACAATAAAGGTTGATGGCAGCTTTGTCGAGTTCTTCTGATTGAATAAAAAATGCAAGTCTTGAATGTTGAAGGTGATCTCGTCGTCTCCGCACAAGAAAATATGATCTCTTATATGCGATGTGATCCATTCTTCCTTTCTCGTCTTGCAGAATTAAGGTACCACTTATGCAATCTTCGCATTTTTGTTGGTAGATTCTTGAGCTCCTCTTTCTTGACAAGATTCTTCCCATACTTCCATGGCTGTATGGGGTTAACATCGCCTTTCGGCAAGTGGTCTCCCATGATGTTCAGGTATGCAATGTAGGTCATCCCCATCTCATTGGCCTTTCTTTGTAGCTCTTCCTCGTAAGCATTTACAGGAGGAGCTATCCATGTGTCGAACACTTGGAGCGGGGCGCACGATTGGTTTTTCTGCTCTCCGAGCATGGGAACTGTTTTCTGGGGTGCCGCATCACTACTACTTTCAGACTCCCTCCGCCTTGCATCCCCCTTCATAATCTGGCGCTCGTAGTCCGGCACAAGTGGGGTTTCAGGTTTCAAAAGATTATTGTAAAACTTCTCCACCACCGCCGGATCTAGTTTCTCCTTTGGCTCGGCCCGTCTAGGTGCAAAGAATTTCTTGACCTCTTCTTCCGAGGTCCTCTTGTTCTCCTCGTCACTTCGATTCCACGGTAATACCGGCAATGGCTTGGCGGAAGGCTGCAGGACGTAGTTTCTTGAACTCTTTGGCGTACGGTTTCCTGCAGATTTCTTCGTGGCAGTGCTAGTGCTCTTCATGGCAGTGCTCTTCCACTTACGCTGACGCGCAGGAGATGGATGAAGCACCGGAGATGGCTGACGCGCAGGATATGGTTGGCGCGCCGAAGATGGCTGACGCGCAGGAGATGGCTGAAGCGCCGAAGATGGCTAAAGCGCCGGAGACGGCTGACATGGCGGAGACGACAGGGGAGTATTCTGATGACTTGGAGATGGCTGAGGCGGCTCAGACTGCTGACGTTGCGGAGATGGCGGGGGTGCCAGTGGCCTCCAATTTGGAAGCACGATGTGTTCCTTCTTCCAAAGAATGGTTGTTTTCACTGCGAATTTGAGTTGAGTTTCCCCTTTACCTGTAGCATGGTCAAGATGTACTTCCTCATATTCCTTCACAACCTCATCCACCCCGACAATAGCATAGCCATCTGGAATCGGTCGGCAGTGGTAAGTTCCACCATCTACAGGAGGTAAGACATAGCCGACCGCCACCTTAATGGATAAGCCCATTAATCTCACATGCATGTTCGCTCTCCATGATCTCATCCACGAGGTATCGAGGACCCGCCATTTCAAGCGTGGGATGCACATTCTCCGTGGAAGCCACGCTGCTTTTCCGTGCAGAGTCTGGGCCGCCGGCAGCTTCCAATGCAGGCTCTTCATGCCGCTGAGATGGGCCGGTAGCTTGCTGGATATTTTGTGCATTCACTTGCGCCTGCATCTCCACAAGGGCATGTTATATATGTGCCATCCGGTCTGTACGCTCTTTTTCTTTTCTGTCGCGCCATCTGTATGAGTCGCCCCACTCGGCAAACCCATCCTTCCACATCATACCCCTTGTGCCTCGTGCAAGTCCAGGGTGTTCTTTTTTACCGATGGTGCGTGTCAGCTGGTCATTCTCTCTGTCGGTATGGAAGGTCCTGTTGCCTCATATGCCGTGATGAGTTCAGTGATAGGTTTGGCAAGAATTGTTGGGAAGATACACAATCCCGTTTCTGGGTCCAACCTTGCCCCGATTCCATAGAACCAAGTCTTTGAATGTAGGTCCCACCCCTCTGTCTGGGGTGTGATCCCTCTAGCGCGCAGGGCCTTCTAAGCTTCCTCCCACTTAGGCCTCTGAGATATGTAGCCACCTGACCCCGTCCTCTGGTGATATTCCTTCTTCTGGGCATTTAGCGTATTGGTTTCTAACCTCTTTGTATCTATAGCACCTTCCGTGTACGCCACAAATTCGGGCCAATGAGGTCTTATCTTTGCATAATATATGTCTTCAAAATCTGGAGTCCCGCGAGCTTTGACAAATTTGTTCAATTTTGTCTTCCAGTTGCGGAAAGCGTCAGCCATCTTTATAAAAAATGTCCACTCTTTGACCTTTTTCCTTTATAACTGGTTTATTTTCATCCTTGTCTGGCGGTAGGGTGAAATTTACCAACAGCGAAGTCCAAAGTGTTTTTTTGGATCTTTCATCGACAAAGGTACCGTCGCCATTCTTTGTCTTATTTCAATATACAATTGTGATTGAGATTTGGTCCCTAACAAGAACTCCAGCCTGATGTATAAATTTGCCTGCCATCAACACAAACTGCTTCGATCGTGAACTTTGCACGATCTTTCAACCGATGGCTCGCGCCTCGCTTGCTCTCTTTCGTAGAAGAAGATTGTTGCTGGCTGGTCGATCCGGAGGGCTAAAAGAAGAAAGAAGCGTTAATTAATACATGTACATATATACAAATCAATCGGTGCAAGTCAGCAGAGGCTTAATCCATGCATATACCTCGACGGACTTTGTAATCACTAAAGTGCGTTCATCGGAGTCGTCATCTTCTCCATGACTACTTGAGCTGTCATCATGTCCCTCCAAGTTCAGATATTGTGAGGTGTCCTTGTGGATCATGTTCTCCATTAATTCTTCCTCTTCAAGATTTCTACTGAGTGGATCCATAGTTTCTAAAACAATAATATTATCACACAAATATCAGTAATACATCTATTGAAATGCTCAAGCAAGGATGATTATATGACAGGTTAAAAGTATTGAAATGTAACCCTAATACATGCTTGGTCATTCCAAACCCTAATTCGGAGATAGAGCGGCGGCTATATTGACAACGAGAGGTGTGCTAGGGCGGTGGCTGGCGGCGCTAGGGCGAGAGCGGGGCCGGGATGCGTGGGGGTGTGCGTTCGAACCAGCACGGCGTGGGCTATCTAAAGTGGGCGAATCACCCTCGACGCGTGTGTAGGCTCAGGAAGGGCAGAGGAGGTCAGGGTCGACGGCATTGGAAAAGTAATCGGTCAAGTGCAAACCGACTGAAAAAGGGAGCCCTAAGCCGACCACATGCAATCGTCCTGCTCCTCACCGAATGGAGTTGAATCTGTCAGGGCCGGGCCGAGTAGTCCATTCGGCTAGGCCTAAGCCGACAATGTGCTAGATTTGTAAATTATGAAATTCGTATAATACTTTTGGAAATAACTAAAAAATGTGTATTATTTAAAAAAATAGACATATACATACACATACAAATATATACATATATACATATATATATACAATATACATGTATATAGATACAATATACGCGACGACGGCGACGTACGGCGAGGGCGTGGACGGCGACGACTCCTCTGCTTCTTCCTCTACTTATTTCTATATACATATTTCTATGTAATATTATTTCTATACAAATAATATTTCTATACAATATTATTTCTATATACCTATATAATATTTATCAACTATATACCTATATAATTATCAACTATACAATATTTATCAACTATACAAAATTTCTATATAATATTATTTCTAACAACTATAATTATCAACTATTTCTATACAATATTTATCAACTATTTCTATACAATAATTATCAACTATACACCTATATAACGTTTACCAACTAATTAATTTCTATCAACTATATTTATCAAATATATACCAATATTATTTCTATCAACTATATACGTATCAAAATTACCAACTAATTACCTAATATAAAATACTAATTAATATAAAAACCAACTAATTAATTACCTATAGAGGAGGCCGGAAGTGGGTGGCGCAAGCGGTGGCGGTGGTTGTGGTGGTGGCGGGGGAGCTGCGGTGGTGGTGGCGCAGGCGGTGGCTGTGTTGGTGACGGGGGAGGTGCGGTGGTGGTGGCGGTCGGCGATAGAGCGAGGGGCGCAGGCGGTGGCCGCCGGCGCCGCGGGAGAGGTGCGGGAAGGGCGGTGAGCGTGGGGAGAGGCGCGGGAAGGCAGCTGGTGACGGAAATCGCAGCGTGTGGAACGTCACGGCCCGGCGACGCGCTCTCTCGGGACGGCGACGACGAGGGCGGCGACGGCGAGGGCGTGGACGGCGACGGCGGCGACAGCGAGCGCGTGGACGGCGACGGCGGCAACGTACGGCGAGGGCGTGGATGGCGACGGCTCCTGTGCTTCTTCCTCTGTACGCTTGATCGATCTGGTTGGGGGGAAAGGAAGAGGCGCGCGCGTTATAAATCCCCCCCCCCCCTTAACACCGGATCGTGGCTGGAACCGGTGTTAAAGGGGGGAATTCGTTTAGCCCCCCCCCCCTTTAACACCGGTTCCAGCCACGAACCGGTGTTAAAGGGAGGGTGGGGATTTCGTTTCGCCCACGCCCCCCCCCCCTTTAACACCGGTTCGTGGCTAGAACCGGTGTTAAAGGGGGGAATTTATTTCGTACATTAAAGGGGTGGGGCATTTTTAATTCAAAAAATAGGATGGAATTTAGAAAATTCATATCTTTTTTATTTCAACTCAGAAAAATATGAATAATATATCATAATTTTCAGAAAAAATAATATCTATCCATTCATATAAAAATATTTTATAGTTATTGTAGATGAAAATTTTCAAAATGATTAAAACACTTACATATAAATTTTGATTATTCAATTAAGACAAAAATAAAATAGTCAAACCCTAAAACTTTGAACTTAAGAAATATTAAGCATCTGAAAAGGAATCTAACCCTATTTTAGAGAAAATCATATTTTATTTTGTATTAACATTTTTGAATTGTTTGGATATTTAAATTTAGCATCTTTTGTATACTTTGGAATCTGACAAAACTTTCAACATGAATTTTTTTTGCATTTGAATAATTAATCCTAAAACATTTTTTGTTTTAAAAAAATAAAATTTTAACTATTCAAACTAGTAACAAATGGGAAATGGCGGGCATAATGCGCTGGAGGAAAAGGGCGGGAAATAATGGGCGGGAAGAAATTTTTATTACGATAGAACTGGAATTAAAGTACATAACGCAACTAACAGTAAGTTACATAAAGCATGACTGAAAATTAAGATACATAAAAGAACTGAAAATTAAGATACATGGCCAGATTAAGTCACAATCGGCCGAACTTGTTTTGAAATGTTGGAGTGATTCAGTCATGCTCCTGCCTACACCTTAATACTCGCCACTATAGTCGTTGCACTCGCCGCGGACATCGTCGCTGTCATCGTCGGGGTCGCTGTAGTTGAACCTTGAAGGCTGAGTACGTGTGGGTTGGACTTGAGCATAGCGCAGGCGGGGGTTAGAGTCGGCAGCCGTGTCGTGGGCCATGACGCTCGGGAAAGTCCGGTCGCGCCACCACAGCCGACGGCCGGCCTCGTTGAAGTTCGGAGGAGGTGGGCCGTCCTCCTCATGCCTGGCGAGCGCCCTCTCACGTTGATCCCCCAAGTCAGGAAATAGTCGGGAGTTGGGATTCCTCCGCTACTCCGGTGTGAGCTCGAAGTAGTAGTGGTTCATGATGGCCATCCGGCGCGCCACACCTAGAGGGACAGGAGGAACCGGCACGCCTCCGGCGCTCAGCATCCAGCCGACGGGGACGCAGTAGCCCGGCGGTTAGGGGTAGTTCGAGCCGCAAAGCGCCTCCGCCTCCCTGGGGGTTAGTGGTACGGTGGAAGCCATGGGAAAGAGTGATGAGGTTGCAGATATGAGTCTAGAGATGTGCAATGACAATGGAGGCCAATCCTACATATATATAGTGAGAAATGGCGGGAAGAACTGGCGGGAAGAAAAATGACTCATTTAATACATATAGTGTTAACAGAAGAAATATGGCATTGATTTCCATGTTGAGATACATATGTGTGCCAAAAATGGCTCATTTAATACATATATAGTGTTAACAGAAGAAATATGACATTGATTTCCATGTTGACATACATATGTGTGCCAAAAATGACTCATTTAATACATATAGTCAATCTTATGATCGCGTCGGCCGTAACCATGGAGTATCAGCACCGTTTAGCAGGATGGTTGGGTCAGTCTTCACTTTGAAGGGCGGAATTTCATCAAACTTATTATAATCTTCTGACATGTCTGTCATTTCCTTCACTCCCACAATGTTTCTTTTCCATGAAAGAACTATATGACGTTTTGGCTCATCGTGTGATATATCTGTTTGCTTATTTTTTTCTTTTTTTGGTTTGGTAGACATGTCCTTCAATAGAAAAACTGAGCCACATCATTGGCTAAGACGAATGGTTCGTCTAAGTTCTTGTGTACCTTCATAAGATTGTTGAGATCCACTGTTGTCATTCCGTACTTCTTGTCTACCGCAACCCCTCCTCCTGTCAGCTTGACCCATTTGCACCAAAACAAGGGGACCTTAAAATTAGGTTCATAGTCAAGTTCCCATATCTCCTCTATGAACCCATAATACGTGGTCTTTTGCCCATTGTCTTCTGCTGCATCGAAGCGAACACCACTTTTTTGGTTGGTGCTCTTTTTATATTGGCCTATCGTGTAAAATGTATTTCCATTTATCTCGTACCCTTGGAAAGTACATACAGTCGAAGATGGTGTCCTGGCCAACAAGTATAGCTGATCTCCAACAGTGGTGTTATTCGTGAGAAGTCTTTGCAGCCAGCCGCCAAAACTCGCCATGTGTTCACTTATAATCCATTCATTAGACTGTCTCGGATGTTTGAGGCGTATAAAATTCTTGTGTTCATTGATATACGGGGCAACCAAGATAGATATTTGTAAAACCGTGTAGTGTTCTTGATTGAGAGAATTCCCGTCCCTACATATCATTGCTTTACATCCTAGGGTGTCTTTTCCATGCAGTCTCCCCTCATGTCGTGATTCTGGAACACCAATCGCCTTAAGGTCAGGAATAAAGTCAACAAAGAACTCAATGACCTCCTCTGTTACATAGCCCTTAGAGATGCTTCCTTCTGGCCTAGCACGGTTATGAACATATTTTTTTAAGACTCCTATGTACCTCTCAAAGGGGAACATATTGTGTAGAAATACAGGACCGAGAATTGCAATCTCTTCTACTAGGTGAACCAGGATACGTCGTAATATTAAAGAAGGATAGTGGGAACACCAACTCGAAGCTGACAAGACATTGGGCCACATCTGTCTGTAACTCTGGTAGGCTTTCTGGATCGATTACCTTCTAAGATATTGCATTGAGGAATGCACAAAGCTTCACAATGGGTACTCGAACATTTTCAGGTAGAAGCTCCCATCAATGCAATCGGAAGCAATTGCATCATAATCACGTGGCAGTCATGAGACTTCAGGTTTTGGAATTTTTTCTCTGCCATATTTATTATTCCCTTTATATTAGACAAGAAGCCAGACGGGACCTTGATACTGCTCACGCATTCAAAAAAGATTTCCTTCTCTGCTTTGGTAAGAGTGTAGCTGGCAGGAGTTAAGTGGCGTCTTTTACCCTTCTCGTTCTCAGGATGCATAGGCTCTTCAGGATCTTTCATACGTTGTTGGTCATGCCGTGCTTCCGGTGTATCTTTTGTCTTCCCATACACTCTCAGGAAGCCTAGAAGGTTCACGCAAACATTCTTCGTCATGTGCATCACGTCGATTGAAGAGCGGACCTCTAGGACTTTCCAATAGGTAGGTCCCAAAATATAGATTGCTTCTTCCACATGGGCGCATGTCCGACATTGTCATTCGGAACAGATAGACTGCCAGGACCTTTTCCAAAGATTACTTCTAGGTCCTTGACCATACCAAATACCTCCTCACCGGTACGGAGGACAGTCTTCCTCCGGGGTTCTGCCAGACGTTTTAAATGCTTGCCTTTCTTTCTTACGAGATGCATGTTCGGAAGAAATCGATGATGCCCAAGGTACACAACCTTCTTACATTTATCCAAATATACACTTTTAGTCTCATCTAAACAATGCGTGCATGCTTTGAATCCCTTGTTTGTCTGCCCTGAAATGTTACTAAGAGCGGTTCAATCATTGATGGTTACGAAAAGCAACGCTCGTAGGTCAAATTGCTCCCCTTTGTGCTCATCCCACATACGTACACCTGGTTTGGCCCACAGATATAAAAGTTCTTCAACTAATAGCCTTAGGTACACATCAATGTCGTCACCGGGTTGCCTCAGGACTTGGATGATCATTGGCATCATAATGAACTTCCGCTTCATGCACAACCAAGGAGGAAGGTTATAGATACATAGAGTCACAGGCCAGGTGTTGTGACTGCAGCTCTGCTCCCCAAAAGGATTCATGCCATCTGTACTTAGACCAAACCTTAAGTTCCTTGCGTCACGTGCGAAGTCTGGGTACTCTCGCTCGACTTTTCTCCATTGTGACCAATCAGAGGGGTGTCTCAACATCACGTCTTTCTTACGGTCTTCCATGTGCCATCGCAATAACTTGGCATGCTCTTTGTTTCTGAAGAGACGTTTTAACCATGGTATTATAGGAGTATACCACATAACCTTGGCAGGAACCTTCTTCCTAGGGACCTCGCCCTCAACATCGCCAGGGTCGTCTCGTCTGATCTTATACCGCAGTGCAGTGCATACCGGGCATGCATCCAAATTCTCGTACTTCTCACCGCGGTAGAGGATGCAGTCATTAATGCAGGCAAGTATCTTCTGCACGTCTAATCCTAGAGGGAAGACAGCCTTCTTTGCTTGGTATGTACTGTCGGGCAATTCATTATTTCTTGGAAGCAGATTCTTCATTTTTACCAACAACTTTGAAAATGCGTTGTCAGTCACACCATTCTCTGCCTTCCATTGCAGCAAATATAGTGTGGTACCTAGCTTTTTGTGGCCATCTTCACAACTTGGGTACAACAATGTTTTGTGATCCTTTAACATCTGCTCCAGCTTCTCCTTCTCATTTTCAGTTTCATATTCTTTATTTGCATCAGTAATGGACCGACCAAGATCGTCATCAGCGGGCCCATCTATTGCCTCTTGATCTTCATTATCTACCCCTGTTGCAGTATCATCGTATTCAAGATACATATTATGATAGTTGTCATCATCCTCTTCTTCTTCGTTGTCTTCCATCATAACCCCTCTTTCTCTGTGCTTCGTCCAACAATTATAGCTGGGCATGAAACCAGATCAAAGCAGGTGGGCGTGAATGGTTTTGGTATTTGAGTAGTCTTTCTTGTTCTAACAGTGAACACACGAACAACACATAAAACCATTGTGACCACGGTTTTCCTTAGCCACAACAATGAAATTTTGGAGGCCCGTAATGTACTCAGAAGTGCGTACATCCATTGCCGGTTCATCTGCATTATATAGTATATCAAAAATTAATAGGAAGATGACCACTTATACAGTACATCAATGACACATGAAAGGATAATGTTGCCGACCTCGACCAAGAAGGAAAGAGCAACGAGAAAACTTAATTCGAGCTCTCGGGCATTTCACCGAACACCTCTTGTGCATAGGAAAAAAACACAAACTAGCACACCTCTCACCCTCTTGCTAAGCTCCAAAATGAGAGAGAGAGGGTGTGGACTGCGGTGTGTTATATAGGCGCACCTCCTTTAACACTGGTTCAAGCCACGAACTGGTGTTAAGGGGGCTGCGCGGGGCGATGGTGCAGGGCCTTCAACACCGGTTCGTGGCTCGAACCGGTGTTAAAGGGGGTGCGCCTTTTTGCTTTCTGGACCACACTGATACGGGCGCCCTCTTTAACACCGGTTCGTAGAAGAACTGGTGTTAAAGCCCATTTCTGACCTCAACCAAAGGCCTCGCTTCCACTAGTGTTGGTAGGATAGCATTGGATACTCTTTGCAGTAAATAATTCAACATCATGGGGTAAGAAGAATTAGAAGGGGTACAAATTGCCAAAACTTTTGTTAAATGAGGTAATTTGAATGAAATTTTACTAAATGAGGTAATTAGTGTTAAAAATCAAACTAGGAGATAAAAATTGGAATTTACTCTAAATAAAGCCACGTTAATGCAGCTTTCGACCTTTTTCTTTGAGGTCCTTTCTATAAAAGTCAAGAGCTTGGTTATATTTTTTCCGGGGCCTTCTTATAATTCATAAGCCCACCGATTAATGCAGATTTCGACCCTTTGAAGTCATTTATAAGCTCATTGATTAATACTTTCTCTGTTTTAATTTAGTCTGCGCATAGCACTGGACCCGCATACCAATTATGGCAAGTGGAGCGCTGTTTTCTTTTTCTCTTGCCTGCCTTGTCCCTGTTTTTGTGTCTGAGTTTGGTCATCGCTGGACGCTACGTCTTCTCATCCCAACGTGAAAGGAAGGGGCAGCGTGGGAATAAATAGCTGAGAACCGGCCAACAGGAGCAACGCGTAGAGTAATATGAAAAATCCAAGAAAAAGTATGCACAGAGTATACTAAAACAGAGGGAGTACGACCTAGCGCTGTTTAACTTTTGGCTCATGGGTGATACCCTCCCCCATAGATCCACGCATAGGTTCATTTTGAGATGAGACCAAAGTAAATAAGGAAAATCATTTTAAAACGAGAGTAATGTGAATACATAGCTATACTAGTACGCGCACCTGACAGATACCACTGCGACCTCCCCAATGAACTGAATGCTGCCCCACACAATTATTAGGGGGTTGATTTTGTGATAAATGCTTGTGCATATAGGTGGGTGGCAAAATAATCTAATGCTTGTCATCGTGGAGGGATCCTAGTTCTCTGACGTTCATAAGTCAAGTCAGCCATGCTAATTTTGCCCTAAACGGTGTGTTAATTGTGACATCAATTATGTACCGTGAATTTGTGAAGTGGATTGATCTGTGAAGTTGATTTTCCATCCGATGGTTTGGAGTGGCTACTTCATAGTAATATAGCTGTGACTTGGCCTATGTCAAATCTCATGCCTATGTCAAATCTCATGGAGTTCTGGGAAAGACGGTGTATATTATTATTTTGTTTAGTTATTTCGAACAAGGTTTATTTGATTAGTACTAGTGATTGGGATTAGCTGAACTGAAAATCATGCCGAGCCAAAAGTAGAGATTACAGTTCTAAATTACATTATGGACGGGGTGTCATTTGGTACGCAAAATCTCTGACACCAGCCACCGATAATTCCAAATACAGATTGCACTACAGTAAATACTAGTATTATGTAAAATATGGACGCTACCTCCTTGCACGATGGAAATAACATAAAATACTCTAGATGTGATATTCATGTGTCCTCGCCTTGGAGCCGCATCAGCTTGGGGCCGCATCATCTGATCCTCTATACTCTAGTATAACTTGTTTTCTATCGAGGTGTTTAGTACCTAAGGAGGAACTTGTAGGAAGGGAGGAGGTGTTTAGTACCTAAGGTTGAACTACTCTCTGACGCAGCAATGAAGAAAGGAGAGGAATAGTGTGGAGAGGATTGCGTGTAAGTGCAGCTACCTCCGGGCACGAAGAGAGCAGAACCATGAATGTTGTGGACCAGGATGTACGGAGCTACTAGGGAATATGCTACTGTTCGGAAGGGAAGTACTCCCTCCGTTTCGGTTTACAAGTCTCGTACGTAGTTCTATGTCGCCAAATTAAGCAACTTAGTATGATGTATATATTATAAAAAATATATCATCGGAAACTTTAGACTTTGTATTTTCCAATGATATAATTTTTATATTATATAATTCAAATTATATAGGTCAAATTGATAACCTAGATATACGCGTAGGCCTTGTAAACCGAAACGGAGAGAGTACAACAAATTACAGTGGACCCCGGGGACACATGTAGACGAGGGACATCGGTGGGTGTGGCACCCGTGAGCTGCAATGCAATTCTCTCTGGCGCTATCGTTATTCTCGGTTGAGGTGATCGTGACTTCTTCAACCTTTGGGCGGACGAGCTAAGGAATGACCTTCGTCACGCCCTTGACAAGTACTCTCTTCGTTTTAAAATATAAGATGTTTTAGCTTTATGAAGTAAATGTATCTAGATTACTTTTAGTATGCAGATTTATTTTAAACCTGAGTGAATCTATATACTAAAAATAGTCTAAATACATTTTCTTCATAAACCTAAAATATTTTATATTTTAAAACGGAGAGATTAGTTTTGTCCCTGGCGTTAGTGCTGACAGTCACGATGCCCGAATGCATTGGCTTCATCGGCAAAGGACTTGATGAGTTTTGCAAGTTTTCTTTGAGGTCCTTTCTATAAAAATCAAGAGCATGATTATATTTCTGGTTAGGAAACATGCCCGTGCGTTGTCACGGTCTTTAGAATTTTTTGTTGCATGTTAAGCACGATGATAATGTGGACGATATGCAACAGCAATGCCATATAGAGGAAAAATCGTGCAGTTTATGTTGTTCAACAATCATACGAAGGTTATATAAACTTAGTTTATCAATTGAAAATTGCAATTTTAGTTTTCCATGAATTTCTTTTTTTTGTTCTCTTGTTCTTTTAGGGACCTTTTAATGTGATAATTTTACTTTGTTACCTCATTCCTCGTTGTCCTGCCATTGTGCTTCTTAATCATCCCAGTCCAACATGGCACTCAAGGTTATGCCTCACCGTCTCCTCCAAAGTTTTCTCAGTTGCCTTTGTTAGAATTAATTAGTAGTCTTATTCTTTTCTGTTTTATCCCATTATGGATTAGTACTCCAATTGGCTTACGTGTCCTTTATGGACTCATGTAACAACTTTCGTAATTGCTCATGTTGTCGTGGCTTGTCCCGGTTGATACATTAACATGTACCCGAGGCCAAAGCACGTTCCCACAAACCAAAATCTAATATGGTATCAGCCTCCTCTTTCCAAAACCTAGCTGCCACAAAACCAAAAACTACATCTCCGCTGCTGCAGTTGACATGCGCTGCTGCGACCTGCCGCTGCTCTGCCACCGCAAAACCTCAAAACCACATCGCCGCTGGGGCAGCTGTTCTGCGCCTCCACAACCTGCTGCCTTCTTGTCGTTGCAAAAAAACCTCAAAACCGCCGCCGCACAGCTCCTCTGTCGCCGGCCTTACGATCTGATACCCAAAAACCCACACAAACTCAAGCCAACACATATGTGCCCTGCATATTGTGTCGCCGCACCACAAAACCCTACTTCCGCTTCGACAACATGACTTCTTCGACGTCCTCGGTCACTGCCTTGGCCGCAGCCCTAGGACCGCCGCCTACTCGGCTCCTCACACCTGATAATGCCCTCGTCTGGAAAGCCCTCGTCACCCCTGCGTTGCGCGGTGCCCGGGTCCTAAATTTGGTGAAAGGACTTGAGGTTGCCCCTGTTGAGGAGATTGAAGTTGAGGACACCAATGGCAAGCCTGTCAAGATTGAAAATCCTGACTATTCTGCATGGGTCACGCGAGATCAACAAGTTCTCCAGTACATCTTAAACTCATTGTCTCCAGATCTGCTCTCCCATGTGATTGGTCTTGACACGTCTGCTGAAGTATAGAAGGCTGTTGAATCCCTCACAACAACTTCTTCTCGCTCCCGAGCCCAACAGCTTCGCTCTGCTCTGAATGAGACAAATAAGGGAGATCTGTCAGCAGAAAAGTACTATGACAAGATGAAAGCAATTGCCTCTGAACTCGTCGCTGCAGGAAAGCCTTTGGATGACGATGAACTGATCTAGTCTATATTGCATGGTATTGAGGATTCATACAATACCCTAAAAGTGGTTGTCAATGCAAATCCAAGTACTACACTAGTTGATTTAGTCAATCAGCTCAAAGCCTTTGATCAATTGCACAAATCGGATGGGAGTGATGCCTTTATCTCATCGGCCAACCTGGCACGTAGGAGTGATGCTCGTCCTCCACCACCGTCGGGCCGCCTTGATGACCGTCATTGCCAAGATGACTATGGTCGTCGAGATCGTTATTATGACCGTCAGGATGATCATGTACGTCGTGAGAGATATGATGACCGACGTGATCGCTATGATGATCGTCGTGATAGTGGTGGTGACAGAGATCACCGCTATGATGATCGGCCTCGACATCGTGATGATGGGTGTGATGATGGACGTCGAGGTGGTCGAGCTCCCACTCCCTATGTCAATGTTACTTGTCAGATATGCAAGATCCATGGCCATCCCGCCAATGACTGTTGGTGGAGGTTCTAGAACAACCGTGACCGTCGTGATGATGGCGGCCACCGTGATGACAGTGGTCGTGGTAGTGATCGTGGTGAGAAGGGTGCCAACATGACTTACTATGGTGTTGATACAAACTGGTACTCTGACACTGGAGCTACAAACCACGTTGTCAATGATATGAGCAAGCTATCAGTTCACGAGAAATACACAGGACGTGATCAAGTCCACACGGCCAGTGGTAACGGTATGCAAATCTCTCATATTGGTCATTCAATGTTGCACACTCCCCATAACTCTCTTCATCTCAAAAACATTCTTCATGTTCCAGATGCATCTAAAAACCTTTTATCTATACATAAACTCACACTTGATAATGATGTCTTTCTTGAGTTTCACCCAAAAAAATTCTTGATCAAGGACCAGGTCACAAGGAGAACTCTGTTTGAGGGTCCATGTCGTGATGGTCTCTATCCGTTAGCACCCGTGTCTACTGGGCCTTCCAAGCAAGCTTTCATCACAACAAAGTCGTCATCCTCTACATGGCATCATCGCTTAGGACATCCATCCTCTTTTGTAGTTCAACAAATTCTTAGAAAGCATCATATTTCTTATTCGCCTGAAATAAATCCATATATTTGTGATTCTTGTCAACTAGCTAAAAGCCATCAGTTACTTATCCTGTCTCTACTAGTGTTTCCACTGTTCCTTTGGAGCAAGTCCTTTCTGATGTATGGGAACCAACACCTCTTTCTGTTGGCAAACATTCATATTATGTAAGATTTATTGATGATTTCAGTAAGTTCACTTGGATTTATTTGCTCAAGAAGCGTTCTGAAGTATACCAAGTCTTCCTTAATTTTCAACAACTTGTTGAAAGAAAATTTGATAGGAAAATTATCACCATGCAAACTGATTGGGGTGGTGAATATGAAAAACTCAATAGCTTCTTTCAAAAAGTGGGAATTACTCATCATGTCTCTTTTCCACATGCTCATCAGCAAAATGGTTCTGCTGAACGAAAACATCGTCATATTGCTTTACTTGCTAATGCATCCATGCCTCTTAAATTTTGGGATGAAGCTTTTATCACGTCCACCTTTCTTATAAATCTTTTCCCTAGCAAAGTGATAAATTTTGATACTCCTGTTGAGCGTCTACTTCATACCAAACCCAATTATGAGTCTCTTAGAACCTTTGGTTGTGCTTGCTGGCCCAATCTCCGCCCCTACAACGCAAGAAAATTAGCTTTCCGCTCCACTAAATGTGTATTCTTAGGCTATAGTCCTCGACACAAAGGAGTTAAGTGTATTGACACTAAAACTAGTCGCGTCTATGTTTCAAGAGATGTGGTCTTTGATGAGAATATCTTTTCGTTTGCTTCCTTAAATCCCAATGATGGCTCTCGCCTAAAACATGACATTCTTATTTTACCATCTCATAATGGGGAGACACACATTGATGACTATATTAGTCTGTCTATTATACCACATGTTACTAACTGTTATTGCATATGAGGACGTTGCTCATCAAGGATAAGGAAGAAATTCTGTGCAAATTAATGAAGAAATTTCTGATGATGATGATACACAACCAGAGAACGGTGATGGATCCGATGCAGATTCTGCTGATGACGATGGATCACATACTGATTCTGTCGGACCTGGTATGTTTGACCGCAACTCCTCCAATGCATCTCATCAATTCCCGCCTCGGGGCCCGTCCATGTCTCCCGACCGGTCCCGCTCCTTATCTCCGGGTTTTCGCCAGCGATTGGGCGACCGCAGTACGTGGCCCCGCTCTCAGTCCCCGCCTCCTCTCTTGCATGCATAAGAAAGCAATGTGCGCTCTGCACGTCGCCAGGACAGCGACACCCGCTCACAGAACCATGACAGCGACGTGCACCATGCATCCCAGGACAGCGACGCCAGCCCGCAGGACAGCGACAGCCGCTTGCGTTCACACAGCTGCATGCAATATGTAGGAAGAAAGCAACAACTATGATACGGAAGAAAGAGAAGTACCAGTGGTGACAAGAAATATAGAACCAGTACAAGTTTTGGAGCCTCGGACTCGTCTTCAAAAAGGTATTAGACAACCCAAACATTACACTGATGGTACTATTCGCTATGGTCTATTTACTTCTACAGGATAACCAAGTACGCTTTCAGAATCTCTCTCAAACAACAGCGGGCATCAAGCTATGGTGGAAGAATATGATGCTCTTATTCAAAATAAAACTTGGAGACTTGTTCCACCAAATTCTACAAAGAATGTTATTGATTGCAAGTGGGTGTATGGCATAAAAAAGAATGTTGATGGTTCAATTGACAGATACAAAGCCCGTCTAGTTGCAAAAGGCTTCAAGCAAATGTATGGTATTGATTATGAAGACACCTTCATCCCTGTTGTGAAGGCAGCTACTATCAGACTTGTTCTTTCAATGGCTGTCTCTCGAGGCTAGAGTTTGAGACAGTTAGATGTTAAGAACGCGTTTCTTCATGGCATTCTAGAAGAGGAAGTTTATATGAAACAACACCCAGGTTTTGAGAATTTGCAAACTCCACATTACATCTGCAAGCTTGAGAAGGCTCTTTATGGTCTTAAGCAAGCTCCTCGAGCATGGTATTCCAGGCTAAGTGCAAAGCTGCAAAATCTGGGTTTTGTCCCTTCCATAGCAGACACCTCACTATTTCTTTACAAAAAGTCAGGCACTATGATATTTGTTCTAATCTATGTTAATGATATCATTGTTATCAGCTCTTCAGATCAGGCTATATCTAAATTACTTTGTGATCTAAAGGATGACTTTGCACTCAAAGACCTTGGTGATCTACAATTCTTTTTGGCTATTGAAGTAAAAAAGTTCAAGGATGGCTTACTGCTTACATAGGAAAAATATGCTACTGTCTGTTAACAGGAGTTGGTATGAAAACTTGCTCACCATGCCCTACGCCTCTCTCCTCTACTAAGAAGCTGTCTCTTCATGAGGGCACTCTTCTTGGTCCTGATGATGTTACAGAATATAGAAGTATTGTTAGTGCTTTGCAATACTTGACTCTGATAAGACCTGATATTTCCTTCTCACTCAATAAGGTTTGCCAGTTTCTACATGCTCCAAGAACTTCACACTGGACAGCTGCAAAAAGAATATTGAGATATGTTCAGGGTACTCTTAGGGTTGGACTCACTTTTCAGAAATCTTCTTCAGGTTTGCTCAGTGCTTTTTCTGATGTAGACTGGGCAGGTTGTCTTGATGATAGAAGGTCTACAGGAGGGTTTGCCATATTTTTGGATCAAATTTAATTTCTTGGAGTGCTAAGAAACAGGCTACAGTTTCAAGGTCAAGTACTGAAGTTGGGTACAAATCCTTAGCTAATGCCACAGCTGAATTAATATGGGTCGAGGCTCTTTTTGGGGAGTTAGGCGTGTTGCTAAAAGAAAAGCCATGCCTATGGTGTGATAATCTAGGAGCTACCTACTTGTCTGCAAATCCTGTCTTTCATGCAAGAACTAAACACAATGATATTGATTTCCATTTTGTTAGAGAAAGAGTTGCCAGCAAACTATTAGACATCAGATTTATTTCCAGCAAATATCAAATTGCAGATGGGTTCACAAAAGCTTTACCTGTCAGGGAGCTTAATGAGTTTAAACGTAATCTCAACCTTTCACAAGGTTGAGATTAAAGGAGGCTGATAGAATTAATTAGTAGTCTTATTCTTTTCTATTTTATCCCAATATGGAGTAGTACCCCAATTGGCTTTCGTGTCCTTCATGGACTCATGTAACAACGCTTGTAATTGCTCACGTTGATGTGGCTTGTCCCGGTTGATATATTAACATGTACCCATGCTGAGGCTAAAGCATGTTCCCACAAACCAAAATCTAATAGCCTTCACCCAGAAAGCCCAAGAACTGATATACTCCCTCTGTTTCATAATATAAGATGTTTTAGGTTTGTAAAGAAAATATATCTAGACTTATTTTAGTGAGTAGATTCACTCCAAACATGTGTGAACCTACATACTAAAAATAGTCTAGGTATATTCTCTTTACAAAGCTAAAACATCTTATATTTTGAAACTGAGGGAGTAGGTAGCAATCATCATCCCAGTTCCAACAAGTAATGTTTGTAGCTTTCCACTCCTTCCTCAAGAGTTGTTAAAAATCTAACAATTTTCCAAAAATACTTCCACAAGTTTCAGAAGCCCAAAGGAGGCTCTATTTTCCTCACCTTTCCTTTTTTGAATCATAGCATGAGAATATATGAAATAAAGACCCTCGTGTCAATTAAAACTTATGTACTATCATTAACCATCATCATAAAATATTAACCAAGAGCAGCATATAATCACATGCATTTTCACAAATATAGAAAATATGAACAACATAGGAAAACAATTTCCCTGGAGACAAAAAGCCTATTGTGTTGGTTCAATTTGATTTTACACTAAAATTCCTAATACCAATGGTGAACAATAAATACATCGCAGAGTATCAACAGCAGATGTACAAATATGTAGCACCCCACAATAGAACAACCAAAAATCTAGAAAATGTCATGTACCACGTTGACTTTTGGCCAACTGACGGTGAAGGCACAAGGTAATTTCACGACAACAGTTAGAAGTGGAAAACTAACCGAAATGTGAAGACGCAAGTGAATTAGCAATTGTCAAGCGATGAATCTAAATTAACAAGGACTGAAATACACAAGTGAATTTGGCATACGTCCATGTTCGATAGATCAAAAAAATTAGATACATATTATAGTGTACCACCAAAACAAAAAAATAAATACAAAAGTGAATAAAATGAAAATGAAAAGTTGAACAAGGAGATGCATTGGCCTGCATCTTCCTCTGTGTCGCTAATCACCCGTGCCCGCCAACTCCTCCCTCTGTTTGCGAACCAGAAAAAATTTCGGCAAGCACATCAGTTTGACCTTAAATCAAGAATCTAACGCAGAGTTATGAATCTTTGCAACAGAAAGTCACTAACCACGCACTTGATTAACTTGAGAAATCGAAGCATTGGAGAAAAGCAGATTACATATCTGGAGTCATTCTACAGCAGATCACAGAATGACCTATATATGAAAGAAACAGAAGCGTCCATGCTCGCAACTGATGTGGAGATATTCTACAAGAACCTTGTGACAATTAGCACATACCTTATGATCATTCCACAAATAACACAAAGTAAATCATCCAGGTGTCTTAAAAGGGAAATTTTTTACGAACTAAACAACTCTTCCTCTGCTCCTTTACCAATAAGGAGACAAAAACACTTAAGTCTAGAGAACCAAAAAAGTAGCAAAGAGCACTGCATTGTACTAATAGAGAACGAATTTATATTCAGACGATGGCGCTGATCGTAATTGCCCGGAGCAAATCGAGTTGAAAAACAGAAAACAGGGAGAGCACACCAAGCACTTTCCCGAATCTGCATATGTAGGTTCCGCACCTGCAGCACCAAACTTGATAGGTTCAGACACTTACAGCATCATGAGCAGTGCCTCAGTGGTTGATGGTGACAACCTCAACACGGCTTCCGACGGCAAGGCGGTTCACCGCAAGATCGACGATGTCTTCAGCTGGGTCATCCATATTCAATAATGGCAGGCCGCCGTCGTAAACGTGAGAACTGTAAATAAGCTCTAGATCAGAATATAAAACAATTCGACCAAAGCAGATCAATAATTCTGCATGTGTCATACTCTCTCCTTCATGGATTTCTCTTCGGATCCATTGTCATCATCAGATTGAAATTGAGGAAATAATTAAGCATGCATGAATTAGTTAGAGGGAGGGACTAATTTGGACTAATTTTTGAACTATCCGCAAAATCATAGAATACACTTGGTCAGTGTCATGTTGTCATCTAAAATTGGCTTTACTATCTCATTATTAGAAACAAGCAAGCAAAGCAATCAGAGAATAAACTGTGTCAGTGTCATCTAAATTTGTGTAATATATACGGCCAGCGCAAGTCCAACATCTATTATAGTGGAAAAGATAACACATGCAACTAATAATGGAAAAGGTCACACTGTCTGGAATCCAATGTAAAGCTGCTAATTATGTGTGAATATGAAATAAATTATCACAGTGGAAAAGGAACATTGATTCCATTGAGGAATTTAATCAAACATGGTGTTCACATGCCAACGACATGTAGTTCAATTAAAAATGCATGAGCCAAGATAAAGTACCATATCCAGAGTGCTCTTGAATTCATATTTATGCTTTCACTAATGAGTAATCTTGAACTGCAAACACAGTGCTAGTGGAGAAGGCAGCCATATGACTTCCTGCATGCCAATATCAGAGTAGTAATGAGGGAAACTTTTGTAGATGAAATGAGGAATGAATTAGTTGACTCACTTTCTTTTCTTTCCAATAGGTAGAGTCCTTTCGCACGGGCATCTTTTGTTGTATTACAAACAAATATACATCACAATCATATCCGATCTAGTTCCATGTTTGAAGCTATCCAAATCATGCTTGTTCCTTAGAGGTAGAAAATATATATGACAGCTTCTTGATCATACTTTCTCGTGCATTATGCACATCCGGACGCAATCCTTGCAAAGTAAAAACAGACTGAAATAGATTATATGGGAAAAAATACACATGTATCTACAGTAAACTGAAATCCAGGTTCCAACATACCCTTAGTCCATTTGTAGTTAATTTTCCATATCGACTACAATTTTGCAAAGCCCAAAATCATACCATACTTCTTCATTTTCCACAATCCTTAGTCAACCTTGAGAACAACCAAGCATTGACCCAACGACAAAAAGGTATAGGCATTGACACACCGGTTGTCAACAACACATCTAGTCATAGCAGAATTAATATTGCTCCCTAGGGTTGAGTAATAAAGCAAATAAGTACTCACTCTATTCCATATTAGTTGTCGCTGATTTAGTACAAAGTTGGTACTAAATCAGCGACAACTGATATGGAACCAATGGAGTACTAAAAAATAGAGAACCATGTGAGAATACCCAAAAGAGTAGATATCATTATAGTTAACATATTGTTACATTGGTGACATACCTAAAATAACTGGTCATTTTATTATTATAAAATTTCTTCATCACAAAAGATTCAGATGCATGCTTTTGTTATAACATTGTCATATTCACATTGATGGATTTACTTTCTTTTCTGAAAATGTAGGATGCGTCACGTTTGCACACAAAAAGTTGTATCTATTACATGTGTGTGTAAGCATTCAATAAAAGAATCTAGTAACAAAGGAAGGAAAATCAGGATAAAGTTACAATAATATTGTTCACCAATTAACGACATACGACTGCTAAATTGTAGACCAAACAAAGAGTAGATACTGGCAGAGCAGATCAGGATGATGGAGCAGTGTGTCCCAGCCGAGGAACTGATCTGGACAATTCCATGAGATGCACCACACTGACATTTCATTGTTTATTAGAGAAGCTAGTGGAGGGGAGAAGCACAGTTTAACTCACTCAATGTGTTCCTCTGCCACCCCATTACAAGGGTGCTCCTCACGACTCTCTCGGTGGAATCTACATCAGAAGTGATTTTCTCAGTAAAGATCTAGTAGGAAGGAACTTTATGCACAGAAGGATTAATGCCAAGACAACAGAAAAACCTTACCTTCTTTGTATCTTGCACGGATTGGTTCACTAACAAGCTATAATTTCCTTCAGTTTGCGTGCTAAGTCAACCATTTCGTTTGTTCGATCTTCTTGCAGCTTCATGCATAGTTAGGAGATCCAACATAGTAAGAGGATAGAAATCATATTCATGTGTTCATCTTGTACAACCTTGACATTTTCATGCTTCGGTCTTACAGCATCAAGAGAAAGAACATATCGCTGATGACCAACTTAATTGCAGTCATTAGTTCATTAGTTAAATGTAAGAAAGCAACCAGATAAAAAGGGAGAAAAAAATAAATTCCATTGATCTCCTTCGTAATTCTGATGATAAGGATATTGGACTTCCAGCGTTTTTTCTTTCATATGAGATTTCTTCTTCGCTGCTCTCATCAACCAGATTTACATTTCTAGCTGCATCAAACAGGATAGCAACTAAGTGTCTAAACAAACATGATAATATGAGTTATAATGGTGAACTTGTTGGAGTATTGAATTCTACAGGACACCTGTAGAGGAGTTCAAAATATCAATATAAACACAAATCAACATGATAAAGACATACCATTGGAGCAGAGAAACGTAGGGAAAGAGTGACCCATACAAAAGGCACATTAAAATGCAACTAAAAATGCATTTCAGCAGCCTGATCTACTTTGTGTTCTTCTAGTGCAAAGAAGCGAACACGAATGTTAGATCTACTGCTGTATGTTCAGAAGGATAGAAAACTCCTGTGACCTTAACCACTCGGAGATCTGAGGAGTCTAGGATGGAGGAGACCATGGTTGGGAGGTCAGGTCGTAGCAAAAAAGCATATCTCGCTCGTAACTCTCCACTGCCATCGTACCCGATTTTAATGTCCGTTCACAGGAAGGAATATAGCCTACAAACAATAATAGAAAATGAATAGAACAACGCATCCAACCCTTTGTAAAAGCATACGTAGTTTGACTCTCTAGAGCACATAAGATTGTTGAGTAATAAGTTTTCACGATTAGTATGTGCAAATAAACCTTTTCAAGGTCCAAAATCCTAAATTGAAGTAATCCCTAGACTCATGATATGGATATAGAGAATTCAACTAATAAATAAAATGTCGTGTGCACACAGGGACAGAAATATTGATGTTGTAAAATGTGATACATAATTGAAAAATTCTTCTAATTGTCCTTGAAATTATCACGACGTTAAATCCCAGTAGAACTTTCCACGAAATCAAAATTGGTGGTGTTCATAGGAAGCTCTCAATACTCCTACTTAGTACATAACACTGCTTGTAAAATCAGACAATCGTTTTACTATTCTAGACCAAATCACTATGACCGTTTCTCCTTCAAGAGAAATCATCAAACACCTAGTGTGAAACATACCTGGGCAGAGCTCTTCCTCGAGTAACCAGCCTGCCCCGGCAAGTGGTCAAAATGGACCGACAAAAGCTCCTGGTATGAGACAGGGAGCGGAAAATAAAGATGGGGCTTCGTCCCCTTCGAAGCAACAGAAGCCAAGGAAGCAGCGCGCTAAGCAGACTCCAGTTGCTACACCTGTGAACGAACTTGTTGCGACAGCTAGCGGAAGTTCAGTGCCGAAGACACAGAGTTGTGCTCGGTATAGTGGACAGAAGAGGAAGGAGTACCGCCCAAAGACTCAAGTGGCGGCGCACCCTTCTGTTGCTCCTTCTGACCTCCCTCTTGTTCCTGTCGTGCGACAGAGTATGGGCGCCTCCGTCGTTGACGCTACCGATGATGGAGGCTCTGTCCCTGTAGCAGATTCAAACAAAAAGCAGAAGACAATCTCACCATCTACCTCAACTCGATCGGCGGATCAGGCAGCGGCTGCGGAGCAGCCCTGCCACACGCAATGAATCTGCTATGTTAGAACTGTCGGGGGCTTGGGTCGGACTCGACAGTTGGCGAGCTTCGCTGGTTAGTGAGGTTCTTCCGGCCTTCCTTCCTCTTTCTATGCGAGACGAAGATGAAGGATATAAGGGTGCAAAATTTTATGTGGTCTTTAGGCTACACGAGTAGTTTCGCTGTTAGTAGTGTTGGTCTCAGTGGTGGACTGGCGTTATTCTGGTTCCAGCCATACCAAGTGGAGTTGAAGGGTTTCAATTCACATTGTATTGACGTGGTGGTGTCTCATGAGAGCCGACCCAAATGACGTGCAACCTTCGTGTATGGAGAACCTCGGAGAGAACTCAGGCATGAATTTTGGGACTTATTGCGTAAATTCCATGGTCAGTGGCAGGGGCCGTGGATTTGTTGCGGAGACTTCAACGAGGTTCTTTGTGGTGATGAGCATCTTGGCTCAAGTTTTTTTTTTTTTTTGAGATTTCACACACCTTCATTTAAACAGTATCAAGATTTACAGGTATGCTCAGATCAGGCGGTGGTCCTAATAACCACACATACCTTCCTTCAGGTAACGATGAAGCGAACCTAGCAAGTCGATGTGCTTCACCATTAGACTCTCTCCGTTCATGACAGAACGTTGCTCCTCCCCTCACACGAGCTCTATCCTTGATCTCTCGGAGGATGCTTCCATAGACACCTAGATGTTCATCATCCAAACCGGTTACTACCTCTAAACAATCTGAGGAAACCCGGATATCACCTAACAGGAGGTCATCAGCCACATCTAGTGCCTCTCGACATGCCAATGCTTCAAGACATCCCGGATGTGAGATACCCTCGTATAACATCGAGGAGTGTGGGCTTGTGGATCTCGGTTTTTCCGGGCCTAAGTACACGTGAAACAATAGACAGTTGGGTTCTGATCTTGTCCTGGTCCGACTTGATAGAGCGGTCGCAAATGGAGCATTCATGCATTTATTTGATGGTTATAAGGTTGAGAACATGATCACAACATCCTCGGATCATCTGGCCATCTCCATCACGCTATCCAAGCTTGATGATTCATGTACGGTACCCCCAGTACAACAACTGTTTCATTTTGAGGCGGCTTGGCTGCGTGCTCCGGAGTACCGTGAGGTGATGGAGAAGGCGTGGGAGGAGGGAAGGGACGGTTCTCTGTCTCTCCAGTCCACTGTTCAGAATTTACACCGACTTGCTGGTTCACTGAGGAGGTGGAGCCAGGATTCTTTGGAGCTATAAAAAATAAAATTGGCAGGTTGGAGGCTAAACTGAGGGACCTACGATTGTCCAATGCTGTCAGTGTTGAGATCAGGTCGGTAGAGAAATCTCTCTGTAAATTATTCGAGAGAGAAGAGGTTATGACCCGTCAGCGGTCTCGGGTGGATTGGCTCTAGGAAGGAGACAGAAATACTGCCTTCTTCCATGCAAGGGCGTCGGCATGGAAACGGGGAAATAAAATCACGAGTCTTGCTAGGGAAGATGGACCGATGTGCAATGACATGAATGAGATTAAAGGTATGGTGCATAAATTCTATGAGCATCTTTTTACCTTAGAATCTTGCCCTTCGGTTGATGATGTTCTTGATTCTATTCCTCATAAAATTATCGACGATATGAATGAGTCACTATGTAAGGACTATACCAATGAGGAGATCAAAGATGCTCTTTTTCAAATGGGTCCAACAAAGGCGCCGGGTCCGGATGGCTTCCCCGCCTTGTTTTATCAAACCTACTGGGATTTTCTCAAAGAAGAGATTTGTTGTGCGGTGCGGAGTTCTCTGGAAGGTGATGACATTCCAGTAGGGTTTTGTGATTCGGTTATTATCCTGATTCCGAAGATCAACAATCCTCAACATCTTAAGAACTTCCGGCCAATCAGTTTATGCAATGTATTGTATAAGATAGCTTCAAAGGTGTTAGCAAACAGACTGAAGCTTATTTTGCCTTCCGTTGTGTCTGAGAATCAGAGTGCTTTTGTTCCCGGTAGATTAATCACCGACAACGTGTTGATTGCTTTTGAATGTCTTCATACAATTCGGCAACAACGGATAAAAAAGTCTTTCTTTGCACTCAAGATCGATATGATGAAAGCCTATGATCGAGTGGAGTGGAGTTATTTACATGGTTGCCTCTCTCGACTGGGTTTTGCACATACTTGGATTAGCTCAGTAATGAGATGTGTTACTTGTGCTCGATATGCTTTCCGAGTAAATGGCAATCCAACTAAGCCAGTGGTACCCACGAGGGGTATACGTCAGGGAGACCCCATCTGAAGGGTTTCGCAGCATAGTAAATCAAAAAAAATCTACGGATGCGAACGGGAAAGCCAAGATCTAATCTAGGAGATGCAATCAACGAGAGGGATAGATGAGATCTTCATACCTTTGAAGAAATCGCACAGCGGAAACATTCAACAGAACGTGGTTGGTGTAGTCGTACTCGTCGTCTCCTCCTCGCGACCCGATCCGATCCTACGCCGCAAGTGGTGGCGCCTCCGAGAGATGCACACGTACGGTGCCGCGACGTGTTCTCCTTTCTCGGTCCAGCAAGTGGGGTGGAGAGATAGATTGGATCTACAACACGAAGGCGTGGTGCTATGGTGGAGAGTTTCTGCAGCAGGGTTTCGCCTACACGCAGTCGGGAGAGCGAGAGAGAGAGAGAGAGAGAGAGAGAGAGAGAGAGAGAGAGAGGGTAGCAGTATGGCGGATAGGGTTGAAGGAGTAGGGGGAGGAGGGTGCGCCCCTGCCCTCTTTATATAGAGGGCTTGCCGCCCCCCTTGGCCCCTCCTCCAAGCCCTAGGGCGGCGGCCCCAAGGGTTGGAGTGGGGGGCAAGTCTCCCCTTCCCTTCTAGAAGGGTTCATAGGGTTTCCCCTAGGGTTTTGGCCGGCTGGGCCTATGGGGCCTTGTGCCCCTGGCCCAATGCGGCCAGGGCACTCCCTCGTAGGCCCACGCACCCCTCCGACAAGTGGGGCCACGTTGGTCCCACTCCGGAAGCTTCTAGAACCTTCCGGTACAATACCGAACATTCTGAAACGATTCCGAAATCCAAAAACTGCTTTCCTTTATATGAATCTTATTCTCCGGACCATTCCGGAACCTCTCGTGATGTCCTGGATCTCATCCGAGACTCCGAATAAAAACTCATAAACCATTTATCTATTCTATCCTAGCGTCAAGACACGTTAAGTGTGTGACCCTACGGGTTCGATAATATGCAGACATGATCTTCTATCACTAATCAACAGCGGGATCTGGAAACCCATATTGACTCCCACATATTCATCGATGATCATATCGGATGAAACACGATGCCAGGATTCAAGTAATCCCATATATATATTCCCTTCGTCAAGCGATATTTTACTTGCCCGAGATTCGATCGTTGGTATCGACATACCTAGTTCAATCTCGTTCACAGCAAGTACTTTACTCGTTCCTTAATCCGATATCAATTTGTGATTAACTCCTTAACCACGTGCTTGCAAGCGGTGTTGATATCGATTACCGAGTGGGCCTGAAGTATATCTCTCCGACTTGGGAGGGACAAATCCCATATCGATACATACAACCCAACAAGTACTTTCCGATCACCTGAGATACACCTTTATGATCACCCTCACATAGGATGACGTTTGATGACCTCAAAGCTTTCTTCCGATACCAGAGAGTTTCATTATCTCATGGTCTAAGGAATACAATATTTGACATAGGAAAAAGCTTCGCAAAGATGAACACGATGACACGATCTAATTCTCTGCTTGATTTGGGTATGTCCATCATATCATTCTCCCAATGACATGATCTCATTATTAATCGACAACTCATGTCTATGGTTAGGAAATCTTAACCATCATTAATCAATGAGCTAGTCCATAGAGGCGTACTAGGGACACGGTGTTGTTCATAAACCACACAAGTATCAAAGTTTCCACTTAATACAATTCTAGCATGGAATATAAACTTTATCATGAACAAGAATTATAACAATAACATCTTTATTATTGCCTCTAGGGCATAATTCCAACAGTCTCCCACTTGCACGAGAGTCAATAATCTAGTTTACATCTGGCAATAATCTAACACCCATGGCATTAAGGTGTTCATCATGTTTTGCTCGTGGAAGAGGTTTAGTCAATGGATCTCCAACATTCAGATCTGTATGTACTTTGCTAATCTTCAGATCTCCATCTGTTATATAATCTCGAATTATATGAAATCGGCGGTTGATGTGCTTGGTCTTTGGATGATATCTTGGTTCCTTAGCCAGTTCTATGGCGCCAGTGTTGTCACACAATATCTCCAGTGGGTCCAAGGCACTTGGAACCACACCAAGCTCAGTGATGAAGTTCCTGATCCAAACTCCTTCACTTGATGCTTCTACAGCAGCCATGTATTCCGATTCTACTGTAGATCCCGCGATCACGCTTTGCTTGCATATTCTCCAGCTCACAGCTCCTCCATTCAAAATATAAACGTATCATGTCTGAGATTTAGAATCATCCGGTAGGTGTCGAAACTAGCGTCGACGTAACCTTTTACGACGAGATGCTCATCACCTCCATAGACCAAGAACATTTCTTTAGTCCTATTTAAATACTTTAGGATGTTCTTTACGGCTGTCCAGTGTTCCACTCCTAGATCACTTTGGTATATGCTCGTCAAACTAAGAGCATTGGACACATCCGGTCTAGTACACAGCATGGCATACATGATAGAACCTATGGTCGAGGCATATGGCGCTTTGCTCATGGTTTCTCTATCGTTTACCGTAGCTGGACACTGAGCCTTGCTCAATATATTACCTGACAACATGGGCACTAAACCTTTCTTTGCCTTATCCATTCTGAACCTTTTCAAAACTTTGTCTAGATATGTACTTTGTCTTAAAGCTATTAGGCGTCTTTGTCTATCTCTATAGATTTTGATGCCTAATATATAAATAGCTTCTCCTAGGTCTTTCATTGAAAAACATTTATTCAAATAACTCTTCACATCGTTAAGCATACCAATGTCATTTCCAATAATCAATATGTCATCCACATATAGTACTAGAAATGTCACTGAGCTCCCACTCACTTTCTTGTAGATACAAGCTTCGTAGCAATTTGGAACAAATCCAAAACTCTTGATCACTTGATCAAAACGAAGGTTCCAACTCCGAGATGCTTGCTTCAGTCCATAAATGGAACGCTGAAGTTTGCATACTTTATCAGCATCCTTAGGATCGACAAAACCTTCGGGCTGCATCATATACAACTCTTCATCAATGTTGCCATTGAGGAACGCAGTCTTGACATCCATCTGCCATATTTCATAATCATGAAACGCAGCAATTGCTAATAAAATCCGAATGGACTTAAACATCGCTACGGGAGAGAAAGTCTCATCATAGTCAACACCTTGAACTTGTCGAAAACCTTTTGCGACAAGCTGAGCTTTATAGACAGTAAAATTACCATCCGCGTCCATTTTCTTATTGAAAATCCATTTGCACTCAATGGCCTTACGGTCGCTAGGAGGGTCCACCAAAGTCCATACTTGGTTTTCGCTCATGGATCCCAATTCGGATTTTATGGCCTCTAGCCATTTCTCAGAGTCTGGGCTCATCATTGCTTCCTCATAGTTCGCAGGTTCACTGTTGTCTACCAACAAGACAGTTAAGACAGGGTTGCCGTACCATTCAGGAGTGGCACGCGACCTTGTCGACCTGCGACATTCAGTAGTAGCACTGTACAAAGTTTCATGATCCTCGTCATTAGCTTCCTCTCTTGTTGGTGCAGACGGCATTGGAACAATTTCAGGTGCTGCGCTACTCTCCAACTTGAGAGAAGGTTCAATAACCTCGTCTAGCTCTACCTTCCTCCCACTCACTTCTTTCGATAGAAACTCCTTCTCAAGAAAGGATCCGTTCTTTGTGACAAACACTTTGCCTTCGGATCTGTGGTAGAAGGTATACCCAATCGTTTCCTTAGGGTATCCTATGAAGACGCATTTCTCCGCTTTGGGTTCGAGCTTGTCCGGCATCAACTTCTTGACGTAAGCTTCGCATCCCCAAACTTTAAGAAACGACAACTTAGGTTTAGCACCAAACCACAGTTCATACGATGTCGTCTCAATGGATTTATATGGTGCCCTATTTAAAGTGAATGCAGCGGTTTCTAATGCATAACCCCAAAATGATAACGGCAAATCTGTAAGAGACATCATCGATCGTACCATATATAATAGAGTTCGATTCCGGCGTTCAGACACACCATTGCGCTGTGGTGTTCCGGGTGGCGTGAGTTGCGAAATGATTCCGCTAGCTTTAATATGCGTGAGAAAATCATAACTCAAATATTCACCTCCACGATCGGATCGTAGAAATTTAATTTTCCTGTTACGATGGTTTTCCACTTCGTTCTGAAATTCTTTGAACTTTTCATATGTTTCAGATTTATGTTTCATTAAATAGATATACCCATATCTACTTAAGTCATCAGTAAAAGTGAGAAAATAGAGATATCCACCGCGCTTCAAAACACTCATTGGTCCGCATACATCGGTATGTATGATTTCCAACAAGTCAGTTGCTCGCTCCATTATTCCGGAGAACGGGGTTTTGATCATCTTGCCCATGAGGCACGGCTCGCATGTGTCAAAAGATTCAAAATCAAGAGACTCAAAAAGCCCATCAGAATGGAGTTTCTTCATGCGTTTTACACCAATATGACCTAGACGGTAGTACCACAAATAAGTCGAATTATCACTATCTACTTTGCATCTCTTAGCCTCAATGTTATGGATGTGTGTTTCATTTCTTTTGAGATTCATAAGAAATAAACCATTCACAGCAGGTGGATGACCATAAAAGATATTATTCATATAAATAGAACAACCATTATTCTCCGATTTAAATGAAAAATCGTCTTGCAATAAACACGATCCAGATATAATGTCCATGCTCAACGCAGGCACATAATAACATTTATTAAGGTTTAAAACTAATCCCGAAGGTAAAACTAAGGAGAGCGTGCCGACGACCATCACATCAACTCTTGATCCGTTGCCAACGTGCATCGTCACCTCATCCCTTGCTAGCCGTCGTCTATTTCGTAGCTCCTGTTTCGAGTTACAAATATTAGCAACTGAACTAGTATCAAATACCCAGGCACTACAATGAGCCCTAGTAAGGTAAACATCAATAACATGTATATCAAATATACCTTTAATGGTGCCAGCCTTCTTGTCTGCTAAGTACTTCGGACAGTTGCGCTTCCAGTGACCCTTGTCATTGCAATAGAAGCACTCAGTGTCCGGCTTAGGTCCAGACTTGAGCTTCTTCTCAGCAGGGGCAACGCGCTTGCTGCTGCCTTTCTTGAAGGACTTCTTTGCACCCTTAACTTTCTTGAAGCTAGGGTTCTTGTTGACCATCAACACATGATTATCTTTCTTGATATCCACCTCCGCAGCTTTCAGCTTAGCGAAGAGCTCAGTGATCGTATCAGTGGAACCAATCTGATTGTGAGTAACTACAAAAACTTTGTAGCTAGGAGGGAGTGATTGCAGAACTCTGTCAATCTTGAGCTCTTCTGGAATCTTGCAGTCCAGTTTCTCAAGACGTTGAGTGTAGCCCGACATCTTAATGGCGTGCTCACTAACGGAACTCCCTTCCTCCATCTTGCAGTTAAAGAACTTCTCAGAGATCTCATATCTCTCAGAACGGGCCTGAGTCTGAAACATGGTTTTCAGTTCCTCAAGAATCTCAAAGGGCCCGGCGAACTCCTCAAAACGATTTTGAAGGTCCGATTCCATAGCAAACAACATGATACTCTTAATCACTCCATAATCATCTTTGCGCAACTGATAAACAACTTTTTCATCAGCCGGCACATCTATAGAAGGGGTGTCACCTAGCGCTTTCTCAAGGACATAGTCCTTTTGTCCGCCAGCAAGAATGATTCTCAGATTGCGGAACCAGTTGGTGAACTTAGACCCATTGTTCTTAAGCTTTTCTTTCTCATCAAAAACGTTGAAGTTGAAGTTGGACTTAGCCATTTGATCTACAAAATTTGCAAGTACAATTTAGACTATGTTCATGATAACTAGTTCACTTAATCAAATTACTAGATGAACTCCCACTAAATTCAACATCCCTCAAGTTGTTTAGTGAACACGATCCAAATTCACCACACCTTATCCGATCTTCACGAGAAGAGATGTGGTTTCAATGGTGGACAACAAAGTGCCGATCATATCATTCATATGACTCATGCTTAACCTTTCGGTTCGTGTGTTCCGAGGCAATGTCTGTACATGCTAGGCTCGTCAAGTCAAACCCAAGTATTTCCGCGTGTGCAAAACTGGCTTGCACCCGTTGTATATGAACGTAGAGTTTATAGCACCCGATCATCACGAGGTGCTTGAACACGAAGAACTTTCGCAATGGTGCATACATGGGGAGAACACAGTTTTATCTTGATCTTTAAGTGAGGAATCATCTTATAATGCTACCGTCGCGATCTAAGCATAATAAGATACATAAAAGGATAAACATCACATGCATATAATTTTATGTGACATGGTATAGCCAATCTTCGCGCAATGATCTCCATCTTGTGCGCGCCCGCATGATCTCCATCACTCCACCATGATTGCCTCCACCACTAATAGAAACTACAACTATTGCTAACTACTTAGCAATAAGGTGAAGCTATTACATGGCGTATAAGAAGTTGACACACAGGTCATATACAATTATAAAGACAACCATATGGCTCCTGCCGGTTGTGTACTCATCGACATGCAAGTCGTGAAATATTACAAAACATGATCATTGCATACAACATACACATCACATCTTGGGCCATACCATATCACAAAACACTCCCTGCAAGAACAAGTTATACGCCTCTACTTTGTTGTTGCATGTTTTATGTGGCTTATGGAAGTAACAATCTAAGAACGATTCTTACCTACGTAAAGCCACAATGGTGATATTATGGTTGCCGTGCGGAGCCGGTCTCGCGAACGAGGTCGCGTAAAGTTGGCCTGGACCGCTTCGATCTCACTATCCCGCGTCATAAGAAGTACACAACAAGAGGCTTCCAACATAAAACATCAACGCCCGCAACAAGCATGTTGCGTTCTACTCGTGAAACACATCTACGCATAGATCTAGCTATGATACCACTAAAGGGTTTCGTAGCATAGTAAATCAAAAAAATTCTACGGATGCGAACGGGAAAGCCAAGATCTAATCTAGGAGATGCAATCAACGAGAGGGATAGATAAGATCTTCATACCCTTGAAGAAATCGCACAGCGGAAACGTTCAACAGAACGTGGTTGGTGTAGTCGTACTCGCCATCTCCTCCTCGCGATCCGATCCGATCCTACGCCGCAAGTGGCGGCGCCTCCGAGAGATGCACACATACGGTGCCGCGACGTCTCCTCCTTCCTCGGTCCAGCAAGTGGGGTGGAGAGATAGATTGGATCTACAACACGACGGCGTGGTGCTATGGTGGAGAGTTTCTGCAGTAGGGCTTCGCCTACACGTAGTCAGGAGAGAGAGAGAGAGAGAGAGAGAGAGAGAGAGAGAGAGAGAGAGAGAGAGAGAGAGAGAGAGAGGGAGGGCACCAGTATGGCGGATAGGGTTGAAGGAGTGGGGGAAGGAGGGTGTGCCCCTGGCCTCTATATATATAGGGTTGGTCGGCCCCCTTGGCCCCTCCTCCAAGCCCTAGGGCGGCGGCCCCAAGGGTTGGAGTGGGGGGCAAGTCTCCCCTTCCCTTCTAGAAGGGTTCATAGGGTTTTCCCTAGGGTTTTGGCCGGCTGGGCCTATGGGGCCTTGTGCCCCTGGCCCAATGCGGCCAGGGCACTCCCTCGTAGGCCCACGCACCCCTCCGACAAGTGGGGCCACGTTGGTCCCACTCCGGAAGCTTCTAGAACCTTCCGGTACAATACCGAACATTCTGAAACGATTCCGAAATCCAAAAACTGCTTTCCTTTATATGAATCTTATTCTCCGGACCATTCCGGAACCTCTCGTGATGTCCTGGATCTCATCCGAGACTCCGAATAAAAACTCATAAACCATTTATCTATTCTATCCTAGCGTCAAGACACGTTAAGTGTGTGACCCTACGGGTTCGATAATATGCAGACATGATCTTCTATCACTAATCAACAGCGGGATCTGGAAACCCATATTGACTCCCACATATTCATCGATGATCATATCGGATGAAACACGATGCCAGGATTCAAGTAATCCCATATATATATTCCCTTCGTCAAGCGATATTTTACTTGCCCGAGATTCGATCGTTGGTATCGACATACCTAGTTCAATCTCGTTCACAGCAAGTACTTTACTCGTTCCTTAATCCGATATCAATTTGTGATTAACTCCTTAACCACGTGCTTGCAAGCGGTGTTGATATCGATTACCGAGTGGGCCTGAAGTATATCTCTCCGACTTGGGAGGGACAAATCCCATCTCGATACATACAACCCAACAAGTACTTTCCGATCACCTGAGATACACCTTTATGATCACCCTCACATAGGATGACGTTTGATGACCTCAAAGCTTTCTTCCGATACCAGAGAGTTTCATTATCTCATGGTCTAAGGAATACAATATTTGACATAGGAAAAAGCTTTGCAAAGATGAACACGATGACACGATCTAATTCTCTGCTTGATTTGGGTATGTCCATCATATCATTCTCCCAATGACATGATCTCATTATTAATCGACAACTCATGTCTATGGTTAGGAAATCTTAACCATCATTAATCAATGAGCTAGTCCATAGAGGCGTACTAGGGACACAGTGTTGTTCATAAACCACACAAGTATCAAAGTTTCCACTTAATACAATTCTAGCATGGAATATAAACTTTATCATGAACAAGAATTATAACAATAACATCTTTATTATTGCCTCTAGGGCATAATTCCAACAGTCTCCCACTTGCACTAGAGTCAATAATCTAGTTTACATCTGGCAACAATCTAACACCCATGGCATTAAGGTGTTGATCATGTTTTGCTCGTGGAAGAGGTTTAGTCAATGGATCTCCAACATTCAGATCCGTATGTACTTTGCTAATCTTCAGATCTCCATCTGTTATATAATCTCGAATTATATGAAATCGGCGGTTGATGTGCTTGGTCTTTGGATGATATCTTGGTTCCTTCGCCAGTTCTATGGCGCCAGTGTTGTCACACAATATCTCCAGTGGGTCCAAGGCACTTGGAACCACACCAAGCTCAGTGATGAAGTTCCTGATCCAAACTCCTTCACTTGATGCTTCTGCAGCAGCCATGTATTCCGATTCTACTGTAGATCCCGCGATCACGCTTTGCTTGTATATTCTCCAGCTCACAGCTCCTCCATTCAAAATATAAACGTATCCTGTCTGAGATTTAGAATCATCCGGTAGGTGTCGAAACTAGCGTCGACGTAACCTTTTACGACGAGATGCTCATCACCTCCATAGACCAAGAACATTTCTTTAGTCCTATTTAAATACTTTAGGGTTGGACGGCCCCCTTGGCCCCTCCTCCAAGCCCTAGGGCGGCGGCCCCAAGGGTTGGAGTGGGGGGCAAGTCTCCCCTTCCCTTCTAGAAGGGTTCCTAGGGTTTCCCCTAGGGTTTTGGCCGGCTGGGACTATGGGGCCTTGTGCCCCTAGCCCAATGCAGCCAGGGCACTCCCTCGTAGGCCCATGCACCCCTCCGACAAGTGGGGCCACGTTGGTCCCACCCCGGAAGCTTCTAGAACCTTCCGGTACAATACCAAACATTTCGAAATGATTCCAAAATCCAAAGACTGCTTTCCTTTATATGAATCTTATTCTCCGGACCATTCCGGAACCTCTCGTGATGTCCTGGATCTCATCCGAGACTCCTAACAAAAACTCATAAACCATTTATCCATTCTATCCTAGCGTCGAGACACGTTAAGTGTGTGACCCTACGGGTTCGAGAATATGCAGACATGATCTTCTATCAATAATCAACAGCGGGATCTGGAAACCCATATTGACTCCCACATATTCATCGATGATCATATCGGATGAACCACGATGCCAGGATTCAATTAATCCCATATATATATTCCCTTCGTCACGCGATATTTTACTTGCCCGAGATTCGATCGTTGGTATCGACATACCTAGTTCAATCTCGTTCATAGCAAGTACTTTACTCGTTCAGTAATCCGATATCACTTTGTGATTAACTCCTTAACCACGTGCTTGCAAGCGGTGTTGATATCGATTACCGAGTGGGCCCGAAGTATATCTCTCCGACTTGGGAGGGACAAATCCCATCTCGATACATACAACCCAACAAGTACTTTCCGATCACCTAAGAGACACCTTTATGATCACCCTCACATAGGATGGCGTTTGATGACCTCAAAGCTTTCTTCCAATACCAGGGAGTTGCATTATCTCATGGTCTAAGGAATACAATATTTGACATAGGAAAAAGCTTCGCAAAGATGAACACGATGACACGATCTAATTGCTCTGCTTGATTTGGGTCTGTCCATCATATCATTCTCCCAATGACATGATCTCATTATTAATCGACAACTCATGCCTATGGTTAGGAAACCTTTGAAGGGAATATGCCCTGAGAGGCAATAATAAAGTGTTTATTATGTGTATTCCAAGTATATGATAGATGTTTATTTTGCATGCTATAATTGTATTAATACGGAACATTAATACATGTGTGTTTAATAAACAAACAGAAAGTTCCTAGTTATGCCTCTCTCATAAACTAGCTCGTTGATTAACAAGATGATCAAGGTTTCCTGATCATGGACATTGGATGTTGTTAATAACGGGATCACAACATTAGTGTAATGGTGTGATGAACATTCATCCGAAGTATAGCATTACGATCAAAGTCATTGAGTTTATATTTCTATAACAACTTACGAAGTGATCCTAATCCTTAGACCATGAGATCATGTCAATCACTAACACCGGAAGAGTTTCTTGATAACATCAAACGTCACACCGTAACAGGGTGATTATAAAGATGGATTCAGAACTAATAAAGTGTTATGTTGAGGCTCATGGATCGAGAGTGGAATTTGTTCATCCCGATGACGGATAGATATACTCTGGTCCCTCTCGGTGATATCACATTGATTAGCTTGCAAGCAAGTGATTTGATCACTAGAATGTTATACCACGGGAACGAGAAAAGAGTGCATGTCAGTAACGAGATCAAACTAGGTATGGAGATACCAATGATCGAATCTCGGACATGTAATATATCGTGAAACAAAGGGATTAAGATACTAGCATAAAAGTTTCCGACCATCACAATAAAGTCATCGTTGAATGTGTGGGAGTTAGTATGGGTCTCCAGATCCCGCTTCTGATTATTGATCCGAGAGGGGTCTCGGTCATGTCCGCATTATTCACAAACCGTAGGGTGACACACTTAAGAGACACCGACATCCAATTGGAGCAAAAGTTTCATGCCGAAAGAATGAACAAGCGCAGGAATTTATTTCACTAGATACCGAAACAGGTTTTCGGGTGAAATTGCATAAAGTGGTTATGCATGTGAAATAGAATTCTATCAAGGGGTTATTTGTGAATGTTTGTCATTAAAGTAATTGACAAAATTCTGAATAAAATAAAAGAGTTTTATTTAATGAGAGTTTGCATTAAATTTGGTGGAAATTTAATGGCAAGTTTGAGTGGGATTTTGAGTGGAGGCATATGAATGAATTTTTGTGAGTGGAGTGTCCACCCACATGAATGAAGGAGGGGAGGGGGCAGCCCCCATGGCCGGCGGCCACCCCCTTGGGTGCCCCCTCCTCCTATAAAAGGATCCCCTCCTCTCACTTCTCACTCACACCTCCTCGTGAAGGATCTCTCTCCCCCTCTAGAATTTATCCCCCATGGTCTCGGACTAGCGAGATACATGTTCCCGGTGGCTATTCGGCAAGAAAGAGTTGTGCTTCCTCTGCATCGCTGGAGCGAGGACGCGGAGGTTTCTCGGTGCCTCGAACATGTGTGCAAGCACGGATGCGCTGCTGATTTGCGGCGCTAGGACTTCCTCTCGATCTTGAGATCGGCAAGAGAACGTCTACATCAACCACGAGTTTAACTCGTTAAGCTTTGTCGGTCTTCAAGGGTATGTTCTCTACGGATATACATCCGCCCGTTGTTTGTATCTAATAGATAGATCTTGGTACATAGTTCACATCGTAGGAAAATTTTTGTTTTCTATGCTGCGAACCCTACAGTGGTATCAGAGCCGGATCTATGCGTAGATGCTTTACACGAGTAGTATACATATGAGTATGTGGGCGATGATCATCATGTTGTTGCTCTTTTGTTGTAATTTTGTATATTGGTGGCATAGTGGGATGAAGCGGCCCGGACAAACTTTACATGTCCTCGCACATGAGACATGTTCCACGCTTGACATGCAACTAGTTTGCATAAGTGGCTAGCGGGTGTCTGTCTCTCCTACTATAGTCAATATCTATTTTGCAACGAGTTGTCAACAATTTGGTTATCCTCGTTGTGGTTCATGTTCGTAGGTAAGAACGGTTCTATCTCGAAACCCCTAAGCCACGTAAAACTTGCAATGGATATATTAGAGGCGTCTAGTTTAGATTGTTGCTGGGCTAGTGTTATGATATGGTGATGTTGTAATTAGAAGTATGAGATGATACTCTTACAACACACATAGCGTGTAAACTCCATAGACCTTGGATTTACACATATAGGTATGATAGTGATCATACCACGATGCACATGATAGAGATCATCTGTGGGAACCATAACATTTCACTAATAAACATGTGATGTTTGATAGCATCTTATATTGCTTGTTTAGCGCTTTGTTAGCATAATAAGATGATCCCTCATTTAAATATCAAGATAAGAATGTGTTCTTCCTTTAGTATGCATCGATTATGTTTCGTCGCTCCAAGACATCACGTGATGATCGGGTGTTCTTCGATCCACGACCATATTTCGGGTGTAAAACAGTTACACACGCGAATACTAAGGTTCTAACTTGGCGAGCCTAGCATGTACAGACATGGCCTCGGAACACGGACCGAAAGGTTAAGCATGAGTCATATAGTTGATATGATGCCCATTTGATGCTCACCTTTGAAGCTATACCGACTCACGTGATGATCGGACTTGGTATAGTGGATTTGGTTCATGTAATCACCAAAAAGGCACGAGGGATGTCATTTTTGAGTGGGAGTTCATTCGTAATATGGATTAGTTGAACTCAATCTATCATACACTTAGTCTAAACTTTAAAAATTCTGTTGTAGATGGCACCACCTGCTTTTAATTTCAATGTGTTCATGGAGAAAGAGAAACTAGCAACGAACGGTAGCAACTTTACCGAATGGGCCATGAATTTGAGGATTATCCTCTCTGCTGCACAAAAGCAATACGTGCTAGAAGCGCCACTAGGCCTCCCACCTTTTGAGGATGCCCCTGACGAGGAGAAGAATGTCTATCAGACTCGTCAGGAGGACCACAACTTAGTTCATTGCGGCATATTGTATGGGCTAGAGCCGGAACTTCTAAAGCGTTTCGAAAACGGCAATGATTTTGATACAATGGGTGATTTGAAAATGATTTTTGACACACATGCTGCTGTAGAGAGCTACAACGCTTCAGAAAATTTCTTTAGCTGCATGATGGAAGAGCACAGCTCCGTTAGTGAGCATGTACTCAAGATGTCGGGTTACGCCGATAAGCTTGTGTCCTTGGGAATAACGGTTCCCATTGACTTAGGCATCCATCGTGTTCTGCAGTCTCTGCCACCTAGCTATAAGAGATTTGTGATGAACTATAATATGCAAGGCATGAAGAAGTCTCTCCCCGAGCTTCTGTCAATGCTTAAAACTGCAGAAGTGGAGATCAAAAAGGAACATCAAGTGTTGATGATCAATAGGAACACTGGTTTCAAGAAAGACAAGAAGGGAAAACGGAAGGGAATTAAGGGCGACAAGCCTGTTGCCGTGCCTGAAAAGAAACCCCGAGTTGGACCTAAGTCTGATATCGAGTGCTATTATTGTAAGGGGACTGGCCACTGGAGGCTCAACTGCCCCAAGTATTTGGCAGACAAGAAGGCCGGCAAGGCAAACAAAGGTACATATGATATACATGTTATTGATGTGTACTTGACTAGTGCTCGCATTAGCACCTGAGTATTTGATACCGGTTCAGTTGCTAATATTTGTAACTCGAATCAGGGGCTGCGGAATAAGCGACCGCTAGCAAGGGGTGAGGTCAAGATGCGTGTCGGCAATGGATCAAGCGTTGATGTGATCGCCGTCGGAACGTTGCCTCTCCATTTGCCGTCGGGATTAGTTATAAACTTGAATAATTGTTATCTGGTGCCTGCATTGAGCATGAACATTGTATCTGGATCGTGTTTGATGAGAAGTGGTTATTCATTTAAATCAGAGAACAATGGTTGTTCCATTTATATGAATGAAATCTTTTATGGTCATGCACCGATGATGAATGGTTTATTTCTATTAGATCTCGATGATAATGTTACACATATTCATAATGTTGATGCTAAAAGGATTAAACTTAATGATGATATATCCGCATATATGTGGCACTGCCGTCTAGGTCATATTGGCGTTAAACGCATGAAGAAGCTCCATTCGGATGGACTTTTGGAATCACTTGATTTTGAATCATTTGATACATGTGAGCCATGCCTTATGGGCAAGATGACTAGAACGCCGTTTTCCGGTTCAATGGAACGGGCGACAGATTTATTGGAAATCATACATTCTGATGTATGTGGTCCAATGAGTGTGTCGGCGCGAGGTGGATATCGTTATTTTGTTACTTTCACGGATGATTTGAGTAGGTATGATTATATCTACTTGATGAAACACAAGTCTGAAACCTTTGAAAAGTTCAAGGAATTTCAGAATGAAGTGGAAAATCATCATAATAGAAAGATCAAATTTCTACGGTCCGACCGTGGAGGTGAGTATCTAAGTTACGAGTTTAGCACTCACATGAAAGAGTGTGGAATTGTTTCACAACTCACGCCTGCCGGAACACCACAGCAAAATGGTGTGTCGGAATGTCGTAATCGTACTTTATTAGATATGGTTCGATCTATGATGTCTCTGACGGACTTGCCGTTGTCATTTTGGGGTTATGCACTAGAAACTGCTGCATTCACTTTAAATCGGGCACCATCTAAATCCGTTGAAAAGACACCGTATGAATTGTGGTTTGGAAACAAACCTAAGCTATCATTTCTTAAAGTTTGGGGATGCGATGTTTATGTGAAGAAACTTCAACCGGATAAACTCGAACCCAAAGCGGAAAAATGCGTCTTCATAGGTTACCCCTAAGGAAACTATTGGGTATTCCTTCTATCACAGATCCGAGGGCAAGGTTTTTGTTGCCAAGAATGGATCCTTTCTAGAGAAAGAGATTCTCGCGAAAGGTGTGAGTAGTCGGAAGGTAGAACTCAAAAAGGTTATTGAACCTTCTCTTCAAAGTATGGCGAGTAGCGCAGTGCCGGAAGTTGTTCCGGAGTTGGCTTCACCTATTGAAGAGGGAACTAATGATAATGATCATGAAACTCCGAAAGAGAGTACTACCGAACCTCGCAGGTCAAGCAGGACGCGTGCAGCTCCCGAGCTGTACGGAAATCCTGTCATGAATTTCATGGTTGATGAAAATGATGACCCTGCGACGTATGAAGAAGCGATGATGAGCCCGGATTCCAACAAATGGTTAGAAGCCATGAAATCCGAGATGGAATCCATGTATGAAAATCAAGTTTGGAACTTGGTGGAATTACCTCACGACCGAAAGGCCGTGGAGAACAAATGGATTTTCAAAAGGAAAACTGATGCTGATGGTAATGTGACCGTCTATAAAGCTCGACTTGTCGCAAAGGGGTTTCGACAAATTCAAGGAGTTGACTACGATGAGACATTCTCTCCCGTAGCGATGCCAAAGTCAGTTAGGATTATGTTAGCAATTGCTGCATATTTCGATTATGAGATATGGCAGATGGATGTCAAAACCGCGTTTCTCAATGGTAATATTGAAGAAGAGTTGTATATTATATAACCAGAGGGTTTTGTCGATCCTAAGGATGCTAACAAGGTGTGCAAGCTTCAGCGATCCATCTATGGATTGAAGCAAGCATCACGAAGTTGGAATCTCCGCTTTGATGAGGTGATCAAAGAGTTTGGATTTGTCCAAACTTATGGAGAAGCTTGTATTTGCAAGAAAGTGAGTGGGAGCAATGTGGCATTTCTGATATTATATATGGATGACATATTATTGATCGGAAATTATATAGATCTTTTAAACAGTGTTAAAAGTTATCTAAACAGCAAATTTTCAATGAAGGGCCTAGGTGAAGCGTCATACATATTAGGCATAAAGATCTATAGAGATAGATCTAGGCGCCTAATAGGGCTATCGCAAAGTACATACCTTGATAAGATTTTAAAGAAGTTTAAAATGGACGGAAGCAAGAAGGGGTTCTTACCTATGTTGCAAGGCAAGACATTGAGTAAGACTCAAAGTCCGGCTTCGGCGGAAGAAAGAGAGATAATGGACAAAGTCCCCTATGCTTCAGCCATAGGCTCTATAATGTACGCCATGCTATGTACAAGACCGGATGTGGCACATGCTATTAGTTTGACTAGTAGGTACCAATCAGATCCAGGTTCGGAACACTGGATAGCGGTCAAGAATATCCTTAAGTACTTACGAAGAACTAAGGATATGTTTCTTGTATACGGAGGTGAAGAAGAGCTCGTCGCTAAGTGTTATGTTGACGCTAGCTTTGACACCGATCCGGATGACTCTAAGTCTCAATCCGGATACGTATTTCTCATGAATGGCGGAGCGGTTAGTTGGAGGAGCTCCAAACAACCTGTGGTGGCGGGATCAACAACGGAGGCCGAATATGTTGCTGCTTCAGAAGCGGCTCAGGAAGCAGTTTGGATGAAGGAGTTCATATCCGAACTAGGAGTGGTTGAGACCCAATGGTGATCTATTGTGACAACAATGGTGCCATTGCCAATTCCAAAGAGCCAAGGTCTCACAAGCATTCCAAGCATATTAAGTGCCGGTTTCACTCCATCCGCGAGCATGTCAAGGATGGAGATATAAAGATTTGTAAAGTACATACGGATCTCAATGTAGCAGATCCGTTGACTAAAACTCTCCCTAGAGCAAAACATGATCAACACCAGATCTCAATGGGTGTTAGATTTATCACTATGTAACTAGATTATTGTCTCTAGTGCAAGTGGGAGACTGAAGGGAATATGCCCTGAGAGGCAATAATAAAGTGTTTATTATGTGTATTCCAAGTATATGATAGATGTTTATTTTGCATGATATAATTGTATTAATACGGAAACATTAATACATGTGTGTTTAATAAACAAACAGAAAGTTCCTAGTTATGCCTCTCTCATAAACTAGCTCGTTGATTAACAAGATGATCAAGGTTTCCTGATCATGGACATTGGATGTTGTTAATAACGGGATCACAACATTAGTGTAATGGTGTGATGAACATTCATCCAAAGTATAGCATTACGATCAAAGTCATTGAGTTTATATTGCTATAACAACTTACGAAGTGATCCTAATCCTTAGACCATGAGATCATGTCAATCACTAACACCGGAAGAGTTTCTTGATAACATCAAACGTCACACCGTAACAGGGTGATTATAAAGATGGATTCAGAACTAATAAAGTGTTATGTTGAGGCTCATGGATCGAGAGTGAAATTTGTTCATCCCGATGACGGATAGATATACTCTGGGCCCTCTCGGTGATATCACATTGATTAGCTTGCAAGCAAGTGATTTGATCACTAGAATGTTATATCACGGGAACGAAAAAAGAGTGCATGTCAGTAACGAGATCAAAATAGGTATGGAGATACCGATGATCGAATCTCGGACATGTAATATATCGTGAAACAAAGGGATTAAGATACTAGCGTAAAAGGTTCCGACCATCACAATAAAGTCATCGTTGAATGTGTGGGAGTCAGTATGGGTCTCTAGATCCCGCTTCTGATTATTGATCCGAGAGGGGTCTCGGTCATGTCCGCATTATTCACGAACTGTAGGGTGACACACTTAAGAGACACCGACATCCAATTGGAGCAAAAGTTTCATGCCAAAAGAATGAACAAGCGCAGGAATTTATTTCACTAGATACCGAAACAGGTTTTCGGGTGAAATTGCATAAAGTGGTTATGCATGTGAAATAGAATTCTAGCAAGGGGTTATTTGTGAATGTTTGTCATTAAAGTAATTGACAAAATTCTGAATAAAATAAAAGAGTTTTATTTAATGAGAGTTTGCATTAAATTTGGTGGAAATTTAATGGCAAGTTTGAGTGGGATTTTGAGTGGAGGCATATGAATGGATTTTTGTGAGTGGAGTGTCCACCCACATGAATGAAGGAGGGGAGGGGGCAGCCCCCATGGCCGGCGGCCACCCCCTTGGGTGCCCCCCCTCCTGCTATAAACTAGCGAGATACATGTTCCCGGTGGCTATTCGTCAAGAAAGAGTTGTGCTTCCGCTGCATCGCTAGAGCGAGGAGGCGGAGGTTGCTCGGTGCCTCGAACGTGTGTGCGAGCACGGATGCGCTGCTGATTTGCGGCGCTAGGACTTCCTCTCGATCTTGAGATCGGCAAGAGAACGTCTACATCAACCACGAGTTGAACTCATTAAGCTTTGTCGGTCTTTAAGGGTATGTTCTCTACGGATATACATCCGCCTGTTGTTTGTATCTAATAGATAGATCTTGGTACATAGTTCACATCGTAGGAAATTTTTTGTTTTCTATGCTGCGAACCCTACAACCTTAACCATCATTAATCAATGAGCTAGTCCATAGAGGCGTACTAGGGACACGGTGTTGTTCATAAACCACACAAGTATCAAAGTTTCCGCTTAATACAATTCTAGCATGGAATATAAACTTTATCATGAACAAGAATTATAACAATAACATCTTTATTATTGCCTCTAGGGCATAATTCCAACACCATCAACCCTTACCTATTTATTCTATGCATGGAAGGTTTATCTTGTCTTCTGCAAAAACAGGAGGTCCAAGGAGCTATACAAGGTATTAAAAATGGTCGACTTGGTCCTGCTATATCACACCTAATGTTTGCAGACGACAGTATATTCTTTGCTAGAAGCGATAGGCGAAGTGTTGAGGCTCTGCAGCGTACCTTGAGTCTATTTTGTGATGGGTCAGGGCAAAAAATCAACTTGGACAAATCAATAGTTTTCTTTGGTAAATGTTGTAGTACTGAAGTTAAGGATAAGGTGAAACAAAAGCTAGGAGTTCATACTGAATTGCTACAGGATTCATACCTTGGCATGCCGACAGAGGTTGGTCGTTCACCTATTATTACCTTTCGCTATCTCTATGACTGCATGTGGCGCAGGGTTAATACTCTGTCGGATAAGCCTCCTTCTCGAGCAGGAAATGAGGTTTTGTTGAAGGCCATCATCCAGGCAATTCCTACATACGTGATGAGTTGTTTTCTGCTCCCGGTGGGCACGTGTGAGCTCATGAGGAAGATCATTGCCAATCAATGGTGGGGAGTGGGAAATGGCCGCAGAAAGATGCATTGGAGATCGTGGGATTGGCTTTCATCACCAGAGTCCATGGGAGGAATGGGGTTCCGTGATATGGAATTATGCAATCAGGCTATGTTGGGCCGGCAGTGCTGGAGGCTGCTTACTGACTCCAACTCTCTTATGCTCAGGTTCTAAAGGGTCGGTAATTTCCTCATGGCAACTTTTGGGACGCTCCGAACCATCGGTCCTCGTCATATACGTGGCGAAGTATTCTGCATGGCAGGCGTTTGCTTAAGCAAGGCGTCCGTTGGGGAGTCCGAAATGGAGCCACAATTAAGATAATGCAGGACAATTGGATTCCAGGTACCAAAGCTGAAATGTTACGTACCTTGACACCTTTGACTGATGACCAAACGGTGGACTCTTTACTGGACGTGGAGGCAAGGTCTTGGAATGAGAATTGTGTCCGCGCTATTTTTGAGGATGATGTAGCGGATCAGATTCTTAGAATTCCCATTAGTCGTCATGGAGGTGAAGATTTCTTGTCCTGGCCGCATAGTGGCTCTGGAGTGTACACAGTGCGGTCAGCGTATCATTTGGCTAGAGCAGAGGCAGCCTCCGTAGCCCGGAGCAGTAAGGGAAGAGGTATGAATTCAGACTCCTAGGCTGATTCAAGTTTTTGGAAATCGTTGTGGGCAGTCAAGGCTCCCGGCAAGATGATCATTACATTGTGGAGATTCACTCAGAATTGCCTTCCGACTGGACAATAATTTCTGCGTTGACATATTTCTGCCTCGCCCTTGTGTGTTCATTATTCTGTGGAGGAGAGCGTCGAGCATGCAATGCTTTTCTGTCCCTTTGCGAGAGAGGTATGGTCTGATGTGAAATCTGATTTTGATTTGAACCCAAACCATAAGTTTTTCACCTCTCCAAAAACTTGGTTGGCTGAATTCTTGTCCAAGTGTTCCAAGATTCAGGGGGTGGTCCTTGCCGTGACCTATTTGCATCTACGGGATGCCCGTAATAGGATTCGAGAAGAAGGCGGCAATGTTCCACCGGCTAGTCTGGCAGTGAGGATCAAAGCCTACGTGGAATTGATTATGGAGTATCTTCTCAAGCTGAACACCAACCATAGCCATGAGACCGCCCGAGTTGTCCCTTGGTCTCCTCCGCCGGAAGGTTTGCTTTATCTCAATGTGGATGCTGCTCTTTTTGCTTCTTCTCAAAGGATGGGAGCTGGGGTGGTTGCTCGTGATCACATGGGTACTTTTGTTGCTGCTTTGGGACATAGTCTCCCTGCCGTGGTCAATCCTGAACTTGCTGAAGCTATGGCAATTCGATGTGCTCTCTCCTAGGCAAACGAGGAAGGTATGCATGACATTATCATTGCTTCGGATTGTCTTTCTGTCGTCCAACACATCAATCCTGGGGAGGTGGATCGCTCCTGCCGTGGCGCTGTGATTCATGACATTAGAGCTTTGGGCTTATGTTTTAATAAGTGTTCTTTTCACTTTGTTAGCCGTGTGCAGAATTTTGCTGCGCACCGCTTATCTCGGTCTAGTGAGCTCTCTAGTTTGTCTGTGTGGCATGATGTGCCCCCGGATAGTATCCGGGAAACAATCTGTATTGACTCTATGTCTCGATGATTAATAAAGCGCACGCGTTCTCTCAAAAATGGAAAGGAAGTCGGCCTTCTATCTAACCTGATGGAAAGGATTGGTGGATGCACCATCCCTTTTTCCCGGGTAGTCGCCTGGGCTTCGCTCACGCGACACGCTGGTGAACAGCGATTAGAACATCTCCACTCATTGGCCGAACCCAGGCCGAAATCCGGACCAAACTTTGGCCGGACGACGCAAGTTTTCAACCTGGGTACGCCCAGTTTCCGACTCGCGTACCCAGGCCGAGTTCCCGGGTCACCCGTTTCCACTAGAATTCGGCTCAAATTCGGCTCAAGTTTGTCCAAATTTCGTCATAGTCCGTCATACGATGAATACAGAACACTTTAAGACCAAAGTTCGGCGAAATTTTGAACAGAGTTCGGCGTAATGTAAACATAGTTTGGCCTGCAATAAAATTACAACATATTTCGGCCAAGTTCGGCCAGTTCATGCTCAGCATCTACGTCGTGTTGCCCCTGCGTATCCATAGGTGCTCGACAAGATCATCCTGCAGCTGTTGATGCATCTCCGGATCTCGGATCTCCTGACACATTGCGATGAATGCAGCCCATGTTGGAGGCACCTGATGATCAGGCTCGGTAAGAGGACCCTGTAGATAGTATGGCTCATCCTCCTCGAGCAAACTCATTGGATCCTTCCTCTCATCCTCAATGATCATGTTGTGCAAGGTCACACAACAGTTCATCACTTCCCACATCTGATCTTTCGACCAGGTCATAGCAGGGAACCGGACAACTGCAAACCTCTGTTGGAGCACACCAAATGCCCGCTCCACGTCCTTCCTGCAAGCTTCTTGTTCCTTGGCAAAGTGAGAATGCTTGGGGAGCATTGGGCTTGAGATAGTCTTCACAAATGTTGCCCATCTTGGATAGATGTCATCTGCTAGATAGTATCTCTTGTTGTAGTGATGCCCGTAGATCTCAAATTCCACAGGGGGGGCATGACCCTCAACAAGCTTCGAAAAGACAATTGATGAGTTGAGGACGTTGATGTCGTTGTTCGATCCTGCCATGCCAAAGAAGGAGTGCCAGATCCAAAGATCATGTGTAGCAACTGCCTCAAGTATCACAGTGCATCCTCCTTTGTGGCCTTTGTACATTCCTTGCCATTCAAATGGACAGTTCTTCCACTCCCAATGCATGCAATCTATGCTTCCAAGCATACCAGGAAATCCTCTACTTTCATTGACTGCTAGGATCCGAGCAGTGTCTTCAACAGTGGGTGATCTCAAGTACTGTTCCCCAAACACTTCAATCACTGCCCTGCAGAACCTGTACAAGCAATCAAGGGCGATGGACTCGGCGATGCGGAGATAGTCATCGGCAGCATCAGCCGGCGCTCCATATGCAAGCAACCTCATCGCCACGGTGCACTTCTGAAGCAACGAAAACCCAACCAAGCCGGTGCAGTCCTTCTTGCAAAGGAAATATGGGTCGAACTCCCGGATGGCATGCACGATCTTGAGGAAGAGCTTCCGGTTCATCCTGAAACGGCGGCGAAACACGTCTTCACCATGGAGTGGCTGGTCGGCGAAGTAGTCGGCGTACAACATGCAATAGCCCTCTATCCTCTGTCTCGCCTTGCACTTCATGCGACCTGGCGCCGAACCACCGCGCTTCGGCTTCGCCATCTGCATGTATAGCTGGGCGAGCGATGCGAGGATCTGCAAGTGCTCTTCACTTTCGGCGACCTCGGCGCTCTCCTCCTCCAGGAGTACGGCGAGCAACTCCTCGTCGTCGGAATCCATGGCGAGTATCTCGCCCTCGTCAGAGTCAGTGGACAGTACCTCGTCGCCGTCGGAGTCCATGGCCGAATCCGGCCAAATGTCGAACACCTGGCGGGCGTGGTGGTGGGTGCACGGAGCCGAAGCACAGCTACGGCGAGGATAGGTCGGCGAAAGCGGCGGCGGAGAAGGCGTGGAGCTGGGCGGCAACAATGGCGAGTGTAGCTAGAGGCGTGGGCATGTCTCGGCGCGGGGGAGCTCCGCCGGCGAAGTCATGGCGACAGAACTCTTCGCGGCAGTTTAGGCGAGTGGAGTGGGTGGCAATGGGACTGTCTCGCCGACAGAGCTGGCTCACGCCCTTTTTTGCGGCGTCTGGCGTCCCCAGGGCGTACCCGGAAACCTGGGTTCGGCCTGGGTAGGCCGGACCAAAACACGCCCAAATCCGGACGAAAACAGGTCCCTGGATACGTGACTGGGCCGATTTTCGACGTCCAAACTGAATTTCGGCGTCTGGATCGGCGTCCTCAGTAGGCGAGTGAAGATACTCTTAGCTTAGAGAAAAATGACGCGTAAACATTGCCTTGGCTAGTTTGAAATCCTGAGCCTCAAAGCGTGACGGGTCAAATTCTTTTGAAAGACCGGGCCGGTCACTATTTAGCTCGTTTGGATGGAATCAGGGACAGAGCTAGAATCTTCCTCAGAGGGCGGGGATAAAGGGGAAAGTGCTTTCTTGGATGGCAAGCGGGCTATACTGGCCAATTCTTTTGGCAGTTGGGCCATGCCTCCACGTCTGCGCGTTATGGGCCACAATCTCTGGAATAACTTAGATTGCTGTAACTGCAACATTACCGATGGACTAAAAAAAAAAGTATCGACGCCGTGCTCTATCGTTGCTCTCAGAATCCCCGATTCCCAAATAAAGCACTAGACGTCACGTCCTACTACACGTGTCCCAAAATAGCTCCCAAATTCTCTTTTGGTTAAAAAGGTCCTGATTTTGCTATAAATATCACGGTTTTGCAATATTGTAGCAGAAAAAAAGTTCACTTCAAAAAATAGAAAAAAAGATTGATTTGTCCGAGGCCTCGTCGAAGAAATACTATTCGCTATTTCGCCCGATACCTCGCCGGAGATATCACCGAAGATTCTCATCATAGACCTTGTAGAAAATATTGTTCGCTATTCTCGCTAAACCACAAAACTTCCAGCAAGACCTTGTACAATGTGGTGGTGTGGCGTATCGGCCGCCAACACCGGGACCTCAACTTCAACGACGTCAATACGCGCGACAAGGCGGAGATCCTGACACCGTCACTGTGCCTCATCACGGTCGAAGAGAAGCGACACCTCTACCACCCCGAGGAAGATGAGCACGCCGAGGTGGCATGGGCGAGCCACTTTTCGGAGACGTCCGACACTAAGGTTGATTTCTTTGTGGCAAGGAAGGCGGCTCGGGCGACGAGGACGGCCAACAAAGTAGCGCGCCAGGAGTTCATCCTCATGCAGAAGCCGGTTTGTCGATGATCGGCGACGACGACGAGCGTTGGCTCGACCTATTCTCCTCTACTCCGTCGATGGTGATGAGTTTTAGTCTGTTTTATTTTCCATCTATTGTATATTTATTTCTAGTCTATTTATTTGGTTTGTTTGATCTTTGGTTGATGCACTTTTGTGAAAAAATGTGTTTGCAGCGCCGTATTTTACAGCCCCTGGTGCAGCATTGCTTGCGCACACGAATTAAAGCGCACCTGGTGCAGCTGTATCCTGCGCGTGCTAAAATCACTAAACACGCGTTGTAAACTGGTTTGGCACACGCCTTTTTACAGCGCTCGTTGGAAATGCTCCCAGCTTGTTCAGGCTTTGAAATTTTTCTGGGTCCGCCTTAAGGAAGTTGGCCTTGAGGGAGATGTAGCGTGAGGGGCCATCCTACACCTCCTCCTGAGGAGGCGTGGGGCAGGGCAGGCAGAGGGGTGTGGCACGTGGCGCGGAACTCTCACCGCCGACCAGATCAATGCACAGTATATCGAGCTACAGAGGACAGAGTGGCGACCGACATGGCTGATGACAATGGCTGCATGCGGGAACAGAGGTGCGGCATGGGGTAGAGAGGGGCTCGACGGTGGAGACCTCGTCTCAAGGAGCGGCAGACACGGAAGCACGAGCACAGCCACTCCATCAGTTCCGGATCGGCGGATAGCTCTCGCTTGGCTGGGCTTGTGATTTTGGTATGGGTCGATATGGAATTACACGCCGCCAGCGCTCTTGGATGCACCACCCACCGTCGCCTTTTAGTCTACCGTTGCTTTTTCTGATCTGCCGCCGCCCCTTCGAGATCGGGAGAGGAGAGTTCGGGAGAGAAGGGGTGAGCCATACACGGCACAAACCGTGAAAGGTGACGGAAGAAGCGAGGTGAGAAAAGCGGTTGCCAGGAAACGAAACCGGAAGTTCTTTTTAGTTTTTTTTTTACAGAAAACTCGGCGCTTTATTGATTAAATCACATCAAGAGGATCCCGATACAATCCGGAACAGATAGAAAAACACAACTAGATTTTACATGAAAGCAAGACTTAGCTAAGAAATGCGCCGATTCATTAAAACCTCGTTTCACATGACGAAAGGAGACCGAAGAGAAACCAGCCACCAGATGCTTGATGGCGAACACCGCCAGTCCAATAGCAGATCTGTCCAGTCCTGGTGCATTGAGGCGCTACACAAGAGACAGGCAGTCTGAAGCGAAGATCACACTGCTCCAACCTTTATCATGCACCATTTCAACCGCCCGTCAGAGAGCCATGTCCTCCGCATACTTTGGCGTCTGGAGCCCTTCATAAAACTGACGACACGCCGCCAAAAACACCCCTCTGTGATCCCTACCGATCACACCAGCACTCATACCTCCATCAGCTTGGAAGATGGCAGCATCAGAGTTAACAAGAACTGTACCTGGCGGCGGTGGATTCCACAATGTTGTTGCAGGAGTAGACACACACCTTTGCTCATGGACAGACTTGAAGAGATGTTGTTTGATCAGGTCGATATAGGCAACGATCTTCCCAGCAGTACGGGTAGGGTTGGGCTTGACATCCGAGTTCCTCGACTCGTTTCGAGCATTCCACAAGTGCCAGAAGGTAACCACAAGCGCCGTTAATTGGAGTTCCTTTGAGCGGGCGAGAAAGTCGAAGAGCCACTGCTTGTTGGAGAAGAAGTACTTCCTTTTCAGCCAAACTGTACGGGCAAACGGGCAGAACAACATAGAATGCTCAATACCCTCTGAACGTCCGCAGAAAATGCATAAGTCCTCGGCATTGGTGATATGTCGTCTGCACATCTATACACCACTGGGGTAGACAATCGTGGACAAAGCGCCAAGCATGAATGATCATTTTCGCAGGTGCCTTGATCTTCCACAAAGCTTTCCAATCTTTATCTGATGACGTCCAGCTAGAGGGCATGCCCCACCCGGACCTATTCTAGGCTTGCATAAATTTGCCCAATCGAGCCAGATTATACGCTGAACTCACCGTGTATAAGCCATGACTTGTATGAGGCCAGCAGGCGGAGTTCTCTTTAGTTAGTAGAGAAGTAGAGAAGAGATAAAGACAGAGATAGAGATTATTCCAAGGCCTTCTTATAATTTATAAGAGCATCTCTGGCAGGCGCGCCTTTTTCCCCTCCAGCAGGCGCTGCAAAAAACTGCGCGCTACAATTTTTTTAGCGTGAGCGGGGCGCTGCGCTATCCAACACAGCATATTTCGCACTTTATTCCTCTGGCTCGTGCTTGGTGAAAGTTTCCCTCCCGCGCGTGCAACCTCCATCACTGTCGGCGTTGTTCCGGCGCTATTCCGGCAATGGATGGCGCATTCGGGACTCCACCGACTCCTCCCTACTCGGTCCCCGCCTCCGGTGAAGGCGTTCCGCCGCAGCCCGCGCTAAACCCTAGCAGCGGCACCGGCGGTGGGAGCAATTTCGCCGGGAGTTCAGCTGCTGCTCGCGTCCTCTTCGTACTGCCATGGCCGATGATGCAGATGTCGCCACCCGCGCCCAAGGTGGTAGGCGACAAGCGCGGCGCTGCGGTGGCGGGTCTCCATCGACCCAAGAAGGCAATGAAGAAGACGGCGACAACACGGACAATGTATTTGAACTACGCTATGTGACTTTTGCAATTATGTGTTCTTGATTTATTTTGATTTTTTTATCTTGTTAAGTATATACAATTGTGCATATGTTGTTTGCGCTGGCATCGCGCGCTGGGCGTTTTTTCGGTTGCTGTGCATGCGCTGTAAATTGCAGCGTCCGATGAAACTCTTGTCGGCGTCGTGCGCTGCATCCGTATAGCACGCTCTAAAGCGATTTAAAGGTGCGATATACAGATGCTCTAAGAGTATCTCCACTCGGCTTTCCAGGACGCCGATCCCAAGGCGAATTTTAGGTCTGAACGCCGAAAATTGGTCCAGTCACGTTCACAGGACCCCTGTTTCGTCCGGATTCAGGTGAACTTTGGTCCGGACTTCCCAAGTCATACCCAGCATCCCAGGAACGCCCTGAAAACGCCGGACGAAGCAAAAACGGGCGTGGGACAGCTCTGTCGGCGACAAAAGGCCGAACTCCCGCCCTTTTCTTACTCCCCCTCCCGCCTTTCTTCCATATTCCCCCTCACTCCCGCCAGTTCGCGAGCTCCCGCCCGCCAGACATGTCGTCCAAGAGTTTTGTCAAACCCAGATCGAACCTCGGTTCACACGAGTGACGTCAAAATGGTACGGTCCTATTCTGCAGACACCTGTGTGCAATCAGTGGACTCACCCGATAATTATCTCTCCCCAGATCTCGTTTCAAACTTTGTTCACGTAGAGGAAATAAAACAGTAACGCAATGTACAGCAATCGCACATTAGCCATGGAAGATTTCTTTTTGGTCGTGGACTCGTGGTACAGTGGTACCAAGGTCCAAGCGGTCCTTGTGGTGTGAGATGGCGACTAACAATATCCCAAGCGGTAATGTCCCAAGCGGTCCTTGTTACAAAGGCAAATGGCGACTAACAAGCAACAACAGTATTTCGTTGTCTGTTTTTCGAGATAGTTTATCATACTCGCTGCACAGCTAGTACGTATCTGGTATCTCCGTCAGAGTTCGCTATCGTAATAGCTTGGGAAATCACGTCAGAAGATATAAATGCTAAGGCTTTGTTTATTTCTAGTGTTATTCGCTAGTAGTCACTCCCCTTCACAAAAATTGACTTTTAAATATTGACATCGTCATTAAAATACAACTTTTGACCACTGGTCCATATTGCAGTATCTAAAGATCCTAAACCTGCAAGCTTCTCCTTTTTTTGAGTTTTTTGACCATCCTTACTAATTTGTTTGACGGCGACACATGGCTCCATAGTTGGTTTGCATTCTCGTATTATGTTCTTGTGTGCATTCTCGGTGCCCTGTAGTGTTATGTAGTGTTGTTGACTTGCTTCATTTCAAGTTTATATGTAGTGTTTAAAAAAACAAGCAGGCCTTGAGGCTGGTCATAATGAGGAGTAACTTAGAGTGGAAAATAACTTAGGAGTGATAACATAGTGGGAAATAACTTAGGTGTGAAATAACTTAGGTTACTAGTAGTGTTTAACCAGTACTAGTGTTTAAAAAAACAAGGAGTAGCACATGTTACTAGTCTAAGTTACTACCTTCATAGTAGGAAATAACTTAGGTGTGATAACATGCCATATTAATTAGGTTGTAGACACACTTTGCCTTGGTATGTGTGATGTTACAGTAACATAGCTACTCCCTCCGTCTCGGTTTATAAGACTTACGCGTATTTATAGGTTGACAAATTAACTAACTTAGCATGAGGTACATAAGATAAAAACTATATTATTAGAAACTTCAAATGTTATATTTTCTAATGATATAATTTGTATATTATTTAATCATATTATATAGCTCATGCGGACGATCTAGATATACGCGTAAGTCTTATAAACTGGGATAGAGGGAGTAGTTACTCAATCCATCTCTCTCTTCATTAAATCATTGCCACATAAGCAAAAATGCTGACTTGGACTCTTAGTTACTAGTGAAGTTACTTCCACTATGACCAGCCTGAAGGGACTGGAAGCTTTCATTAAATCCAAGCGGTGGATGCACAACTAATTACAAAAGACCCCATAAAGTTAAAAAAACACAGGTCCCTAAAAAAGCACAAAAGACCTCACTGAAAGATAGAAGAAAACAATCCAATCCTTCTCTTTCTCCACCGCCGAGCCAAAAGTCGGGCTCACCGCCATCAAACCTGGAAGCGGGGACAAAACCACTTGCTTCCATGCAGACGAGAAATGCGGCCACCGACCTCGAGAGGGGCCTCACTGAGGAGGTTTGATAAATGGCGGGAACCTTCGCCGACTTCTGGATAGGCCATGTTCTGGCCTTGGATGTCGGACGACTATCACCCGCCGAGGTGGTGCTCAAGAAGATTGCTTCCCAACTCCATTGCTTCTTCATAGCTTTCGGGGCGGAGCTCGCCATTACACCAGGAGAGCAGATAGCATCGGCCCTCTTGTCGGCGAGGTGACACTCAAGGGGAACCGCAAGCTGACGGCCCCATCCACTACGTTCCTCACCCAAGACGCAGCCGCAGCAAGGTCTCCACCCTCTCCCTCACCGCCACAGCCGGCCAAGAGGAGGGAGAACCATAATGCTTCACGTTGAGTGAGGAAGGAAGCACAGAGGCACTTCTTCCAGGGGAAGCACGCCGTCGAGACACTCCTTGTCTTCCTCCTCCATGGAGGTACGACACAGAAGCTCGGAAACTCCCCGTCAGCGCCGCGCCCAAGCACCCCTGCAGGGAAAACTTCCCAGCCTCCTACCCGCTAGCACCCAGCCCTGCTCTCACACCCCCGTCCCTCGACGCCACGACCGTCCAACAAGGGAGGGAGAAGCATATGAGTCACCACAAGGAGGAGGACGCCCAGGTCCTTATTCATGGAGCTGCCATGGCCGCTCTCCACCAACAGCTCCGGCCGCCGGAGCAAAAGGGGGAGCACCACCAGTAGGCAAGGAAGGAGCTCGTCCCAAAAACTCCTCTCCAACTCCCGGCAATACACCAAACCTCGGCATCAAGCCACACCCTAAACCTACCATACCTAGAGCTGGATCCAGCACATACACACAAAGTCGGTGCCTAAATTGGGGCGCTTTTTTCGGTGCAGTTAGGGTTGGCGACGCGCAGGCGATCTGTGGATCTACCCACGCGATCTCATCTGGTGATGTCGATCCATAGATCGTGATCATCCTTGTGTTCCCATCCTCTCCTCTGCCACCACTCGTGCTTTTGCGCACACCTGGTGATCTCAGGCGGATCTCTTCATAGTTTTGGGGTGATTCAGGGGTGAACCTTGTTTCACTGCCCACCCTTGGCCTGTGTTGGTGATCGGGGAGGTCCTGGGACCATGGAGGAGAGACTGGAGCGATGGTGAAGGATGCCATGACCGGGAAGGCTGCTGGACTGCACGTCCCAGTTGCGGCGGTGGGCGATCCAGCCAAAGGAAAAATCCAGGACGCGGCTTCATCAGGCGCACCTGCGGCTAGCGGGGAGACGGTCGTGGACATGATGCGGCGTTTGAATCTCACGACCAAGGAGGCGGAACCTTTGGTTCTGGAGGATGAGGTAGATGTAGATCTCCCGGCCCCGAGTGGGCGATGATCGGAAAGGTACTTGCGCCAAACACCTTGCACATCAATACCATCATAACTGTAGTGCGATCGGCTTGGGGCAATCCCAATGGTCTCAAGGTGCGACACATGGGACCGAACTTGTTTTTGGCTGAATTTGCGTCGGAGGCGGATAAATTGAGACTGGCCAAAGGAGGACCATGGTATCTTGGAACTGGTAGCAAACACGCCATCCTGTTGAAGGACTATTATATCAATATTCAACCGAAGGACGTTGTTTTCGACGATGATTGTCTGGGCTCGAATTATGCACCTGGCGTACGAGCTGATGGATGTGGAATAAGGAACTCCTCTGGCCTCTGATGACCCACAAGTATAGGGGGTTTATCGTAGTACTTTTGATAAATAGGAGTGTCGATCCCAACGAGGAGCAGAAGATGTTGACTAGTGGTATGGAGCAGGAAATCTTTGTAAATACTTAGCAAACGGATTTTTAGGGGTTTTCTGATAAAGCAATGAAACAAAGTGCAAGTAATAAAGACAACAAACACATGCAGCAAGTGGCCCAATCCTTTCTTAGCAAAGGACAAACCGGTGGAAATACATATAAGGACCAAACGTTCTCGAGGACACATGGGAATTTTGTCAAGTGCTTTCGCTTCAAATAGCTAAATACTCTTCTTTGGTGTTGTAAATGTTGTGTGGGTGAACCTGTGCTAATGTACCGACCTTACTTGGACTAATACATACTTGTGATTAAACCCCCTGCAAGCATCAACAACTACAGGAAAGAAATTAAGATATAAACCTAACCACTGCCTTAAACTCTGAGATCCTACACTCCCTTGTGCAATGGTGTCCTAACGGGGGTTCAGGTTTCTGTCACTCCGGCAACCCCACAATTAGTAGCCAAATACACAATGCATTCCCCTAGGCCCATAAATGGTGAAGTATTATGTAGTCGATGTTCACATGACACCACTAGAAGAATAGCACCACAACTTAAATACTAAACCATTGAATAATAACTCAACACAAATCCACTACTAACAACATGACTTCTCCCATGTCCTCAAGAACTAGACGAACTACTCACAAGACATCGTATGGATCAAGATCAAAGATGATATGGTGATGGATAACAATCTGAACATAAACAATAATCCAATGGTTCCACTCACAAGCATCAACTACAATAGTAATCAACACTAGGAAAGTTTCCCCTAAGAACTAATGCAAGATCCAACATGATTGTTACAGCGGGACGGAGTGGTGGTGATGGTGTTGGTGGATATGATGGTGTGGATGATGATGATGATGATCCCGATGAAGCCTAGCTTGATGACGGTGTTGATGGCGACGATCTCCCCTCTCCAGGAAGGAATTTCCCCGACAGAAATTTGTCTGTCGGAGAGCTCTTTCTCTCTTGGTGTTTTCTGCTCCGTAGAGGCGGCGGAAATCTTTCTGTGGTCGCTCCCTTGGTATTAGGGTTCCGTGAGGAAGATATAGGCGAGAGGACGGAGTCGGGAATCGACCAGATGGGCCACACCTGCCCTAGGCGCGGGGCAAGGTGGGCCCGCGCCTAGGGGGTGTGGGCCCCCTGTGGCCCGGCTACGCCTCCCATTTTGGCTTCCTCCATCTTCTGGGAAAATATAATTTTCCAATATTTTTCTGGTATTTTGCTGATCTTCGCGAAATTGCATCAAAACACCTCTTTTTCCATCAGAAACCTGACTCCGGCAGTCCATCCTCCAAGAATCATCCAACATGCAAAAACAGAGGAAAAGACATAAGTAATACCTCATAATAAGACATATATCAAAGAATAGAGGCAAATTATTATATAGAATGGTGATGCAAATTGGACGTATCAACTCCCCCCAAGCTTAAACATTCGCTTGTCCCCAAGCGAAAACTGAGCTCAGTAAACATGTCTACAGGTTTATGGAGTGAAGTGTCGATAAAAGAATACGGACAAGAAGCATCACACTTACCATTACACAACTCATAGAAGAAAGCAACTCACCATTATATAACTTAGCTTGCAACAAGTACAGGAGTCACAATAGAGATGCATAAAGATAAATCATAATTGGAATTGGCAAACTTTGTTCCTGGTCAGAGAACAGCTGGCAAACAGTTTCACAAATAGAGCTTTTGAAGAAGTTTTAAAAACAGGAGTACTCTTTGCTCAAAAAGGTTTTTCACAATGAATTCTTTCAAAGTAATACTCAATAGATAAGAGTTTTGTGCAAACAAGGAAGATAAAGAACATGATTGAATAAATCACCATATGAATGCTTGCAACACAACAACTCAAATGCTTGCTAGAGATAGAGAGGAAATAGGTTTACTGACTCAACTTAGAAAATAGAAGAAAGGTCCCTTCATAGAGGGTAGCAGAGATTTCAAGTCATAAAGAGCTTCCAAAAGATTATGGTACTTGCTAGCTTTGATCCCTCATTTCCCCTATCATAGGCATCTTGAGATGATTAAGGATAAAGTGCACAAAGATGGAGTATATGCTTGACGAAATATAAGTTGGCAATCTCATGTCCCTTGAGTATGAGGGCCGCTCCTCATGCTACTCAACTTTAGTCACCGGTAAGTTCCTGTCATTGTAAGTACATGTGTATCATAAAGAATCGCCAACGGGGTACCTCTTGCACATGGTACAGGAGCTATCCCATAACCACAATGACAAGGCAAGCAGACAATGAGCATCTAAGCGATCTTTTTATTTACTATGTGCATAGTTTTTTATGGAGGATGCTTCACATAATGCTCATTATGGTGATGTTGTAAGTTTCCACCATGATTAGGCATGGATTAGGCTAGCGGCCCAGGCGTTTCTCTGACACACATACATCACTCCATGGACTTACAAGTTCCCTCTTTATTTCACACCGTCAACATCCGCAAACAAAAGAGCATGATATCAACTGTGTACTACGTACAGGTGCAATGTTGAAAGCATTCCCCGTGACGGCACGGTTCTGCTAATTCCAACGTATAGATGCAAGCATATATAACTTCGATGACACAATAGTTCAAGTCTATTAGGGGCAAGAAAATAAGGTGTGTCATCAAGTTCATGAGAGTTTTACTAACTAGTTTTCACATAACAAAATACTTTTTAATTCAAAAGATAGATGAAGCCTGAGAATTTGCTTGGAATAGCAATAATGCTAATAGGTAGATATGGTGGACACAAATGGCATAGGTTTTGGTTCAAAGGGATTGGAAACATGATAAGTATACCTTCTCAAAATAGGTTTTTGGCTAGCAAGGCTGGATAGCAAGCAAAAGAGTTGAAGGAAACAAGCAAACCTACAAGTGATAAAGCCAAACATGCAATCTTCCTTGAAGACACAAAAGATCTTAAATAAAGAATACTAAGCTTATGAGCCAACAAGAAAGAAAATAAATGATACAAAATACCTGTAAGATTTTTCTCCTTTTCTTTCAAACCTCAAAAGGTGTTGCTACTGACTAGAGCTTGGTTTTCCAAAACCAATTTAGATCCACTTGATAATCCCAAAGTGATGCCAATACGGATCAACAAGATCCATCATATAACAGAGGTTGCAAACTAAAAGAAGTGCAAAAAGTAAAAGATGAAACTTCTCATTAATATTCCATAAAGGCACTCACACCGAGGGATACATAGATAATCAACTAAAGGAGAGATACTTCCACATGCAAACCAACCTATAAGATAACACCTATATCAAAGATATGAATCCACTAAAAAGGTAAAAGATAAAAGATAATGGTGTGATACCGTGGCACTTCCTCCAAGCTTGGAACAAGCCAAGGGGATGCCAAACCTGATGACAAATACTCCTTCGGTTTTGGTGGTGTTCTCTTGATAAGCTCTTCAGTAAGTTTCTTCAAATCCTCAATCTCAAAAGTCAGAGTACGAATCAACTCCGAATTTACTCAATGCGGTTCATGATCATATCGGACCGAGAACCCCAGTCCTTATTATTCTTTCCCCACTCTTCCTTCTTAGTGTGTTCCTCCCCTGCATGGTTAGAACGAGTGGTACGAGGAGGAAGTGCCCGTGGAGCAAGGATATTACGCGGAGTTCTCCCTCCTGTAGACATCTGTGTTGTCCTCCTAAGCTTGGTAGGTTTTTCCACCACTCCAATGCTTGCGACGATAGCGCGGGTGTCCGAATGCTTGTTCTCCTCCATGTCTTCTTCATCCCCAACCAAAATCTCCTCCTTCTTGGGATTTTGAGGATCATCTTCCTCGGGCTTCTTGCCTTTGTTGTTTGCGGAGACCATGGTGCTCTAAACTTGAGAAGATTTCCTGACAGAAACAGATCGAAAAAAAAACACAAAGAGAACACGATGCACGAACCTCGGAGAACCCGGGGAGTTATATATTACGAAGTTTCAATGCATAAGGAAGGTGCTGATACGAAAACGAGGCGGAGTCAGAGCTCGGGGGGTCACACCCTCTCCAGGCGCGGCCAGCTGGGGCCCGCGCCTGGGGTGGGTTTGGCCACCCCGGCCTCCGTTTCCTCCTCTGTTCCGTCTAGTAACTTCCCTTATGTAATAAAAACATCAAAAATATAAAAATATTAGGCTTTCACGAACCTTCTGTTTTCACCACTTTTACCTAATCAAAGACGAACTCTGCAGATTCTTTTCCTCCTTCTCCTGGAAATTTATTTCATGCAAGGCAATACACAAACTACAATGGAAACATTGGTGTAAGAAAAAAAATAAACCTTTAGGTACACACTTCAACTTAAATCCATCAAAACAAAGGTTTCTTGTAAGAGGCAAATGCAAATGATAACAGAAATCTGTCAAAACAGACCAGCAGGTAAAGATTAATTTTTTCGAAAATCTTCTGTTGCTCAAATCAAAAAGTGCAAAACTTTTGAAAGTTGGGTAACAACTTGGAGAACAAGCTCCAAAAAATACAGCTCCATCCGACGTACTGATCTCCCTCGCGAATTTTTACAAAACAGCACAAAAAATCTGTCCCAGGACAGCCACTTTTCACAACTCCTCCACTTCTCAAAAGTAGTTGAACTTGACACAAAAATCAAAACAAAAGGGATAAGGAGAGGTTATTACTGAAGTAATAAATTCCAAAACTCAACCAAACTATTGGGTTATCTCCCAACAAGTACTTTTTTTAATGCCTTTAAGTTAGGCTTGAAACTTTCAAAGATGCTCACAAAGGAGATATATATCTGGAATGAAAGAGAGCATCAAGAAGCAAATAACCAACACATTTGAATCTAACCCACTTCCTATGCATGGGAGTATCATGAGAAAACAAATTGTTAAAACAAAAAACCACTAGAATAGGAAGACAAAACAAGTGCAACTTCAAAGCTTTCAACATAAAACGGGGAAACTTAACATTATTGAGATGCATAAAACCATGTTGCCCTCTCTCATAATAACTTTCAGTAGCACTTTGGATAAAGTTGACAATATAACTATCACTGGCAACAACTTTATCATAAGAATGAGCATACTTACAGTCACCAAAAAGAGGTCCAAGGTCATAAACTGGATCAATAGAAGCAAGTGGTTCCATCCTGGAATCTTCATTAGGCAAGCTATTTTCACAAGGAGCTTTAGCAAATTTGGAAAAGTTAAACTCATAAGAATCTCCATCAAACTTAGTTAAAACTTTCTCCTTCTTACAATCTATAATAGCTCCACAAGTGTTCAAGAAAGGTCTACCAAAAATGATAGGACAAGTTTTGCTAGATGCTGAATTAAGAACTAGAAAATCAGCAGGATATTTAATCTTACCACAAAGAACCTCCACATATCTGACAATACCAATAGGGCAAATGGTTTCCTTATTTGCAAGGTGAATAACCACATCAATGTCCTCAAGCTCACAAGAACCAATTTCATGCATAATTTCCATGTAAAGCTCATAAGGAATAGCACTAGAACTAGCACCAATATCACATAAACCATAGTAGCAATGATCACCAATTTTAACAGAAAGCACAGGAACACTAGCTTTTCTAGCCTTACTAGGATGAGGGATAATATTAGAAGCGTCTTCACAGAATACAATGTGCTCATCCTCTATATTTCTAGTGACAGGGTCTTTCACAATAGCTACCACAGGTTCAATATTCAATTGCTCATCAGGCTCCATAGTTTTATTAATACCTTTATTATCTGCACTTATCATCATAGAATACTCCTTTACCTTAGCTGGGAAAGGTATTTTCTCAACATAAGGTTCATGCACAATATGATTAGTAGTACAAACTTCAGCACTTCTAACAGGAACATGGTTAACAACATCTTTATAAGGTGCATGGTACTTGTTCCACTTCTTTTTGGGAATTTCTATGTAAGAGGCAAAGGTCTTAAAACAGTTGGCAATACTTTGGGAATCAAGACCGAACTCATTGCTAATATCACGGAAGTCATCAGTTCCCATAAAATATTTAATGCATTCATAATCATAATTTATACCTGACTTTCTTCCTTTGTCATTCTACCAAGCTTCAGTTTTTTCTTGAATACGGTCTAGTATATCCCATTTAGCTTCTTCCTTCATACGTGTGATTGATCCAACACAAGAAGCATCTAGTAAATCTTTATCATGAAGAGAAAGCCTAGCATAAAAGTTATTGATAATAATATTGTTAGGGAGTTCATGAATAGGACATTTAAGCATAAGTAACTTCAATCTCCCCCAAGCTTGAGTTGTACTCTCTCCATCACGAGGCCAAAAGTTATATATTAGATTTCTATCCTTATGAATCTCACTGGGAGGATAGAATTTAGAATAAAAGAGAGATGCCATTTCCTACCATTCCATGGATTGTCCATTCTTCAGCAGCTTATACCATTCTTCAGCTCTCCCTTTCAAGGATATAGAGAGTAACTTCTTCTTCACATGTTCAGTTGTGATACTTGCACACTTAAACAACCTGCATAATTCATGGATAAAATCAAGTGATCACCAGGATGGACAGTTTTATCCCCTAATTAATAATTATCCATAACACGATCAACAATACTTGTAGGTATCTTAAAAGCATCTGTCTCAATAGGCGGTGGTACATCTACTACCCTAATAGTGGTAGTAGTTTTACCAAACAGAAAACCAAATGGGTTATCCATATTGGAAACAAAGCAACAAACAGAAACAAAAGAAATACTCACAGTAGAAGTTTCCTTTACCAGTTCCACTCTTCAATAGCGCTTCACTCCCCGGTAACGGCGCTAGAAAATGGTCTTGATGACCCATAAGTATAGGGGGTGTATCGTAGTACTTTCGATAAATAGGAGTGTCGATCCCAACGAGTATCATAAGGTGTTGACTGGTGGTATGGAGCAGGAAATCTCTGTAAATACTTAGCAAACGGATTTTTAGGGGTTTTCTGATAAAGCAACAAAACAAAGTGCAAGTAATAAAGACAACGAACAAATGCAGCAAGTGGCCCAATCCTTACTTAGCAAAGGACAAGCCGGTGAAAATACTTATAACGACCAAACGTTCTCGAGGACACATGGGAATCTGTCAAGTGCTTTCGCTTAAAATAGCTAAGTACTCTTCTTTGGTGTTGTAAGGGTTGTATGGGTGAACCTGTGCTAATGTACCGACCTTACTTGGACTAATACATACTTGTGATTAAACCCCCTGCAAGCATCCGCAACTATAGGAAAGAAATTAAGATATTGAAATGGATCGTATGGGCACCTAGAGGGGGGGTGAATAGGTGCTAACCAATTTTTAATACTTTTTCAATTTTAGCTTGACACAAAGTAAATTCTCTAGATATGCAACTACGAGAATTTCCCTATATGTAACCCTAACTACTAAGCACGTAAAAGAGGAGCGAGGAAACCGTAGTGGATCACGCGGAGACACAGGGATTTGTTTTACCGCAGTTCCTTCCTTGTTAAGGGAAGTACATCTGCGTTGGAGGGGTGGGCGGTTCTAAGACCACCACGCCACAATAGGCCTCACCCTATTCTCCGATGGATCTCGCCACGAGAGGCCTGATCCACCTTCTCCACTATTGGATCCCTTCGAGGCGGGAACCGGTGCCTTTTACAACACTATCGGGGCACACACCCACAACCGAATTGGGGGATCCCGGGATGACAACAACCTGTCACAAAAACAAGGTTTATCAATATAAACAAAAACGAGGATCTAGATATTTGCAAGAAATACTAGATCGGAGGTTCTCCAAATGAATGGAGAGGAGATGAAGCGCTTGATTGCTGATGATGAAGATCGAGTTCTCCTCCTTCGATTCCCCAAGGGATGGGGCCTTTGGGTGGATCTAGGTGGAGCACTCTTGTATGAAGTTTTTCAGATCTGATCTGTTCATTTTCGAGATGAATCAAGGGTTCTGGCAGGAGGGGGATGGCTGGCTTAAATACCCCCTCCCTAGATCTGGCCGTTGCATAACTTTGGGGCGGATTATCCGCCCCCCACTTGGGGCGGATTATCCGCCCCCTGGGAAAACTCCGCCCCAAGGGCGGATTCTCCGGGGGAAACTCCGCCCCTCTCTGGGGCTTGCGCCTTGGAGAAACTTGGAGAAGATCTTGGGGGGCGGATAATCCGGCCCCCCTGAGGGGCGGATTATCCGGCGAGGCCGGAAAGTCCGGCCAAAACTCCGCCCCCTCTCTAGGGCTTGCGCCTTGGCGATGAGCAGGAGGGGCGGATTATCCTCCCCCCTGAGGGGCGGATTATCCGGCCAGGCCGGAAAGTCCGGCCAATATTCCGCCCCCCCCCCCCCTTCTGGGGCTTGCACCTGCTTGGGCAGAGGGAGGGGCGGATTATCCGCCCCTGGTGGGGCCGGATTATCCGCCCCTAAAGGCAGAGTTCTGAGCTGCAACACTTCAACACACATTAAATGATTCTTGGTATTGTTATCTAACACACAAAACACTAGGGATTAAGAAATTTTCTTTCAATCTCCCCCTTTTTGGTGTTAGATGACAATACTAGGATTTGCAATGAAACCGGCAAGTGCCACCTTAGATAATGAAAGACGCTCCCCCTAGATGTGTGCATATTTAAGATTTGCATTTGCATACAAATACACACACTAGGTAGAACACTACTTTAAGGTTTGGAAAAAAAATGTCATACCACCGGAATATATAGCCAAGGCATACATAGATAATCCCATGAATCCATATGTCATCAAATATGCTCCATAATTCCAGAATTCCATGGGGTCCATGATAGATAAATCCATAAATCCATGAATACCAAACATAGTACCAAACTGTGGAGTACGACATAGTCTTACACAAACAACCACAAATAGCAAACAAGTTCACGCTAGAAAAGGCACAAGCAAGCAAATAAAAACGACTAAAATCGAAGAGCTTGTGCCCGACCCTTGCAAATCCACGAGACCTAATAGAACTACTTCTCCCCCTTTGGCATCGAAACGCAAAAAAGGACGGAGAATCCGCCCCCCCCCCCCCAGAAATTCTGGAAAACAGAATCAGTCCAGAGCACCCTAGCAAATCTCTCGATGGTGTTTTAGAGGACTTGTGTGCAAGAATAGATGGTTCAAGGAGGGAGAGAAAAGCTTGGGTTGAGAGAATCAAACTGAGATGGTACTACGCACCCAAATTTGCAAGAATCAGATCAACCAAAAGCCAAATTTGAGTGTGTTTTCCATAAGAACAAGAGGTATGCAAGAAAATCCAACGAGACCCATGAAAAAACAACTCTTCTCGAGGAAGAGGGCGGTGGCCGAAGCCACCATGTTGGAGCGCATGGCATGACACCGCGAAGATGTATCTTGAGTTCAAAACCAATGCTCATCGATGACCCACATATCACAAAATGATATTAAGGGAAATGATTTTACTTGCTTTCGGCATTATGGGGGGAGGGTTGGCCCAATCAATTAGGACCACACTCCCCCTATGTCTATGCCCGCATCTAAACCAAATACATGAATAAGAGCAAGTGAGTGTGCAAGAATAGTCAAGCCAAGCTCCTTGAATCTATGATATTTAGCTCATTCCGCAAATAACAAAATCTTGCTTCATCGAGGGGCTTCGTGAAAATATCAGCAAGTTGGTTCTTCGTGCTCACAAAGGAAAGAGCAATATCTCCACGAGCAACATGATCCCGAATAAAGTGGTTGTGAATCTCTATATGTTTTGTTCTCGTATGCTGCACGGGATTGTAAGCAATTTTGATAGCACTTTCATTGTCGCATAAAAGAGGCACTTTGTCACAATTGACACCATATTCCTTTAAAGTTTGCCTCATCCATAAAAATTTAGTACAAGAACTTGCAGCAGCAACATATTCAGCTTCGGCGGTTGAGAGTGAAATACAATTCTGTTTCTTTGATGACCAACACACTAGAGTCCTACCCAAGAATTGGCATGCACCAGAGGTTGATTTCCTATCATCTTTGTCACCAGCCCAATCTGAATCAGTGTAACCACATAGAGAGAAACTTGAACCCTTGGGATACCATAACCCAAAATTTGGGGAATGAACCAAATATCGGAAGATTCGCTTGACCGCGACTAAGTGGCTTTCTTTAGGAGCGGCTTGGTACCTTGCACACACTCCTACACTTAACACGATATCGGGCCTAGATGCGCAGAGGTAAAGGAGAGAGCCGATCATGGATCGGTATACCTTTTGATCCACATCTTTACCCTTGGGATTGAGCTCAAGATGACACTTTGTTTGCATTGGGGTAGCAACGCCATTGAGATCCGTCATATTGAACCTTTTGAGCATGTCTTGGATGTGCTTAGCTCGATTAATAAAGGTTCCCTCTCTAAGTTGTTTTATTTCAAATCCAAGAAAAACCTGAGCTCACCCATCATGGACATCTCAAACCTGTCAGTCATAAGCTTTGAAAATTCATCGTTAAAAGCTTGGTTAGTAGAGCCAAAAATAATGTCATCTACATAAAGTTGGCATACAAAAATCTCCCCATTGACCTTCTTAGTAAAAAGAGTGGGATCGATTTGCCCAACTTCGAATCCACGGTCTAGAAAAAGCTCTTTAAGGTGCTCATACCACGCACGTGGGGCTTGTTTAATGCCATAGAGCGCCTTATCGAGTTTGTAGACATGGTTCAGAAATTTGGGGTCCTCAAACCCCGGGGGTTGCTTGACGTATACTAACTCATGTAGAGGACCATTAAGGAAAACGCTCTTAACATCCATTTGTTGTAATTTAAAATTATGATGGGCTGCATATGCAAGAAGGATACAGATGGACTCAAGGCGAGCTACAGGAGCGTAGGTCTCGCCAAAATCAATTCCTTCTACTTGAGAGAATCCTTGAGCCACGAGTCGTGCTTTATTCCTCACAACAATGCCATTTTCATCCTGTTTGTTCTTGAAGATCCACTTGGTGCCGATAACATTGCGGCAATCCTTTGGCTTTTCTACGAGCTTCCAAACTTTGTTGCGTTCGAAGTTGTTTAATTCTTCATGCATTGCAACAACCCAATCGGGGTCTTCAAGAGCATCAAAAACCTTCTTTGGTTCAACCATGGAAATGTGAGCTTGATGATCACAGAAGCTAGCAAGCTCTCTTCGAGTGGATACCCTTCGTCGTAGATCACCAACTACGTTGTCAAGAGTGTGACCTCTTAGTTCAAGGTTGCGATCAGCACGAGCCTTGCGACGAGCCTCAATATCCTTATTGTTTCTCGGAGGAGTGGATTCAATTGTTGTATCCTTGTCTTGATTACTGCATTGCCCTTGATCTTGGTCACCGGTACTGCCAGAAGATTGTTGCTGAACATTTTCTTCAGGCCCGGATAATCCGCCCCTTGGAGGGGCCGGACTATCCGGCCTGGGAGGTGAAGTACCAGAACCATCTTCCTGAGAAAGCCTGACTGGAGTTGGAGAACCAGGGCCGGATAATCCGCCCCTGGGGGCCAGAGAATCCGGCCTGGGAGCTTCAGAGATGTTGATTTCTCCTTCGGATCCCCTGGTACGAGTTGGAGTGCCAGGGGCGGATAGTCCGGCCTGGGACTACCAGCTTGTCCAGAGGACAGATGATCTTCAGTAGATTGTGGTGTTGGTGCAGGATTTTCTCCAACAGTAGGAGCTTGTTGATCTTGTGTAAATGAGGGCTCCACATGTGTGGAGCATTGTCCTTCCCGATCCGCCACAAGGGGTTCCTCAATGGGGCGGAAAAATCCCACACCCATTCTTCTTATGGCATCTTGGGGTAATTCAACATCTGCATCACAAACATCAACTTGCCCTACAATGGAGCCGTTATTTTCATCGAACTCCACACTACAAGATTCTACAACAATCCCAGTGAGCTTGTTGTAGACTCTATAAGTGTGGGATTCGGCACCGTAACCAACAAAAATACCATCTAAATCCTTGGATTCAAATTTTGACAAACGGACACCTTTAATAAGAAAGAAACACTTACACCCGAATACCCTGAAGTATGAGATGTTGGGTTTGTTGCCGGTAAGTATTTCATATGGGGTCTTGTCCAAGATCTTCCGAAGGTAAAGTCGGTTTGATGAGTGACAAGCAGTGGATATGGCTTCAGCCCAAAAATTATAAGGAGACTTAAATTCAGCTAGCATAGATCTTGCCATATCCATCAAAGTCCGGTTCTTCCTCTCGGCTACACCATTTTGTTGAGGGTTGTACGCAGCGGAATATTGGTGTCTAATCCCCTCTTCGCTAAGAAACTCGTTTAAAGTGTATTTCTTGAATTATGTGCCGTTGTCACTTCTAATTGCCAAGATGGGAACATTGTATTGACATTGAACTTCATTGGCAAAGTCGATGACAGTTTGTTGAGTCTCACTTTTCAGCTTGAAGAAATATACCCATGTATATCTTGAGTAATCATCGACGATGACCAAGCAATATTTCTTCCCACCAAGACTTGCATGAGAAGGAGGACCAAATAAATCCACATGGAGTAATTCCAAGATTCTCTTCGATGACACAATAGTCTTCCTCTTGTGGGGAGAATCATGCATTTTTCCTTCAACACAGGCCCTGCAAACACGATCTTTGGCAAAAGAGACATTGTCTTTTAGTCCAAGAATGTGGCCACCCTTTTGGAGACTTTGCAAAGTTCTCATGTTGACATGGGCTAAACGGCGATGCCATAGCCAGCCCACGTCGGCCTTTCCGAATAGACACATCAGACCCGAAGTGGTTTTCCCCGAGAAGTCCACCACATACAGGTCATTTTAGACGTATCCAACGAAAGCGACCTTTAGAGACTTGCTCCATAAGAGTACCACCAAATCATCATCGATAAAAACAGCAAAACCCATCTTGCCAAGGGCACGAACAGAAAGAAGATTGTAGCCAAGGGTCTCAACAAGCATGACGTCCACGAGAGAGATATCGTGGGCAACCACAACCTTGCCAAGACCCAATACCTGAGATTTAGACTTATCACCATAGGAGACTGTGATATTATCAAGATTTGGACGCATCTCCGTGATGATCTCCTTGCTTCCGGTCATATGACTAGTGCAACCACTATCTAGCACCCATTTTGACCCACCGGAAGCATAGCCCTGCAAGAAAATTACTTCTTGGTTTTAGGTACCCATTTTTCAATGGGTCCTTTCATGTTAGTAACAAGGATCTTTGGGACCCAAATAGACCAAGCAATATATTCATCAAAAGGACCAACATAATAAGCATAAACATCGCCATAATCATCACAAAAGAGTTCATAATTCGGATTGTGAGACCCTGCAAAACCAATATTATTAGTCTTGTCTTTTGTGACAACCTTCTCAGCAGTGCTTTTCTTTAATTGCACATTCTTGGTCTTGTTCTTCTTGGTTTTCTTCTTCTTGGACTTGGTGACATACCCAAGTCCCTCTTTACCATGATTTGACCTTTGCTTGTCAAGGACTTCATCAAGCACACCTTTGTCCTTTGTAGTGATGTCCTTGATCACTCCTTTTTCCACACTAGCATTTTTCTTGTTACTATATGTTGAGTTGGACGAGCTAGGAGTATCAAATTCAGCCAAACGACTTTGAAGCTGATCATGTGACTCATTGAGGATAGAGAACTCGTTTTTCAACGCCTTGTGAGCATTGTCAAGTTTCTCCAATTCCTCGGAGAGTCTATCATGAGCAGCCCCAAAGTCAATCCTTTCCTTCTTTAACTTCTTTGCCTTGGTGACCGCATTGTCACGTTCCTTAACGAGTTTAGTCACAATTTCTTCATGTGACTCTTCCATAGACTCAAGCCTCTCTTCAAGAGAGACCCGAGCTTCTTCTTCTTCTTCAAGAGCATTTTTTAGGGATGCAATTTCCATTGCATCCTCCCTTTAAATTCTGCCCTTTTCTTCGAGGAGTGCTTTGTTTTGGGCCAGCTGATCCATAAGAGCCTCAAAACGAACTTTGTGCTCACCTTGCAAGTTAGTATAGAAATAATCCAAGGCAATAATCTCTTCTTTAACCTTAAGACTAGCAGGATCATCCATGTCTATCATAGCCTTGGGAAAGGAAGAGTTAGAAGAAGTTACCTCGGAGCTTCTTGCCATGAGACAAGTAGGATTCTTGTTGATGATGTTTTCGTTTGGAGAGTCGAAGAGTGATGTTGATGTAGATGTGGTGGCTATAGCAGCCACCTCTTGAGAGCTATCGTCCTCGTCCTCATCTTCACTCCCTGATGAATATTCTTCTTGAGCTACTAGAACAATTTTTGGTTGCTTCTTGAAAAGAGCATTTTTCTTTACAAACTGTTTATTACGTGGAGCTTTTGATTTGTCCTTGAAAATGAGTCTTCCTCCATTATCCTCTCTACTTTGATATGGACACTCAGCTACGAAGTGCAGCCGGTCACCACAATTAAAGCATGTTCTCAGCTTGGGACCATTTTCTTTTCTTCCATAGGCTCCACTTTTGCGATCTAGTTCAGCTTTATCCTTGGCTGGATCTTTCCAAAAGTTTCTTGCATAAAGATCCAAGTATTGTCCGTGGATCCTTTTTATATCTTCGGGACAGTCCGGGCCTTCTACTGCATATTCATCATGATCAATCACACTAGTCTTCAAAGCCATGTTGACCCCCTTTTGCATCCCCATAGCTCGAGCACGAGCATCTTCGGCATTCTTGGCAGCCACTTTGAATGCGGCCATTTCTTGCATTACCTCATTGGATGACATGAGGTGATAATTATGCCTACCTTGTAGACTTTTCAAATCTGTGGGCTCAAATGGCATAAGAGCACTGACATACTTGCGCTTGATCCAAGCATCATCAACATGAGCTGCACCGTGGTTTCTGAAGGTTGTAGCTATTGCCTTGAGCCTCCTATACATGTCCTCGTGGTCTTCTCCATCTAGCATATAAAATCCTTCAGCTTCATTGCTCAAGGCATCATATCTATTCCTTCTCATACTTTCATTTCCAATGAAGAGCTCGGTAAGAGCATCCCAAGCTTCTTTAGTTGTGCTAAGATGCTGAATGTGTGGCGTGTCTTTATCACCCACACCAAGCTGTATCATGTGTAGAGCTGTAGCATTGAGTTGGCTATCGACCACTTCTCTCCTTGAGAGATTGTTAGGATTTCCAATGTGAAGACCATTTTCGATGATCTTCCACAACTCTATGGAGGAACTGCACACATGAGATTTCATCAAAAATTGCCATTGAGAGAAAGTAGAAGCTGACAGTTTGGGTGGATCACCCCTATTATGTATGTGTGGGTGAGGAATAGGCGGATCAGGGGAATACACATGAGAAACCTCATTGTATCCATCCTTACCGCTATCCTTTTTCGAGGAGGAGCTCTTACTAGTATCATCACCTACCACTTCGTTATCTTTGGAAACAGTTTTACCCGTTTCCTTGGATTGCGGAGTGGTAACCTCAGAGTTAGATGGGGGTGATGCTGCGGATGTGGAGAGATGCATTATCAATTGACGCATCTCTTCCATCTTAGCCTCCATTGAACTCACCAAGGTTGTTTCCAACGTCTTGAGATCGTTCATGGTGACTACCTCCGGAGCATCACTCCCATCTCCCTTGGAACCCATACTTCTCTTAGGCGGTTAAACCCGAAATAAGAGCCGAGGCTCTGATACCAATTGAAATGGATCGTATGGGCACCTAGAGGGGGGGTGAATAGGTGCTAACCAATTTTTAATACTTTTTCAATTTTAGGCTTAACACAAAGTAAATTCTCTAGATATGCAACTACGAGAATTTCCCTATATGTAACCCTAACTACTAAGCACGTAAAGGAGGAGCGAGGAAACCGTAGTGGAGCACGCGGAGACACAGGGATTTGTTTTACCGCAGTTCCTTCCTTGTTAAGGGAAGTACATCTGCGTTGGAGGGGTGGGCGGTTCTAAGACCACCACGCCACAATAGGCCTCACCCTATTCTCCGATGGATCTCGCCACGAGAGGCCTGATCCACCTTCTCCACTATTGGATCCCTTCGAGGCGGGAACCGGTGCCTTTTACAACACTATTGGGGCACACACCCACAACATAATTGGGGGCTCCCGGGATGACAACAAGCTGTCACAAAAACAAGGTTTATCAATATAAACAAAAACGAGGATCTAGATATTTGCAAGAAATACTAGATCGGAGGTTCTCTAAATGAATGGAGAGGAGATGAAGCGCTTGATTGCTGATGATGAAGATCGAGTTCTCCTCCTTCGATTCCCCAAGGGATGGGGCCTTTGGATTGTAACACCCTTAGAATCGGACCTATGCAAGTTTTAGCGAAAACCCGCCAAACCCGCATAGAAACGATTCAAAGGTGCCCACCAGGCACTTTCGTGCGGGTGGAAAACGAAGTAATAACATTACACAACAACCCTCGATGGGACCCACAGAACAGATATATATACAACGGCGACCCAAAGAGTCAAGAATACAGATATAATATACAAAGATCCAAATCACCTTGAAAACGATAGAGCGTCCAGCTACGGACAAGATGCAAATGGGCTAAGAGCCCTGAAGAATAACCAATGGCGTCCATAACCCTGCCCAGGCCAAGCCGGAAGGGTAACCCTGCTAACGACGTCGATCTCAAAACCTGCTTAAACAAAAGAGGTGCCGACAAAGGGCAAAGGAAAAAGAAGGAGCGTCAGTACTGAGGCCAGTACACGGCGAGGCTAGAATTCGGCGGTCCTCGCCTACATAGGTATGGTGGACTGAAGCGGCAGCAGCAGCATGCACTAAACAACCTATAGAGACTCGATACAACTGTCGGTAATCAGAGAGGGGTAAGAAGGACCTATCCGGAACCAACCTGATACTATCATCAAACAAACCCATCCTGGCGTTTCCCCCTCGAGACCAAACGAGGAAGTCAACCGAGGAACTCACACAGTTGGCAGTTTTATGTATTCAGTTATCGTTGCAACAATTACTAGTCAGGTTAGATAATCGTCCTGATAAAATAAGCAGTGGGCACTTTTAGTTAACCATTCCGTTATAGTAGTAACACTTACTAATCAGATACAATTAGCATGAGATAACCCAAAACCCAGCAGTTGTTGGTACTTTTATTCAGCCATTCCGTTGTAGTTGCAATACTTACTAGTCAGATACAACTGTCGCAAGCGACACTCCAAACAAGCAATTGTGGGCAGTATTAATTAGCCATTCCATTATAGTGAAGCCAATTACTAGTCATTATAAAGTCAAATTTATAACAGTAAACTTTAGTTATGCTTGTCTATGGTCGAGATACTGTGCTCCAAGTCGTCCATAACCGCGGACACGGCTTTCAGAAAGTTTTAACCCGGCCGGGGTGCACAAATAGCAACACACACACGATCAACCTCGGAAAAACCAAATCAAAACCCAACGAGGTCTTCACGACAGAGCAATCACAAGATTCGGAAATATTTCAGGGGGCCACCCCATTGAGTAGAACCGCAACGAAGTAAGCAAGCTCCGAGACGGACTCAAGGTTAGCGCCAATGGCTGTAAGCGACTGGGAACCCGAAAGTGTGGCTGGGCTTGTCGATACCGCGTAATCACTCCGCTTACCTAAACAGTACAGTGTGCTCCTCGCACAAACGTAAATAAAGCAGTAAAGCATGGCATAGGTACAGGATAGTAAATAAAACCTCAAACTAGTTGTGGCCCCAAGAAATAAGACGGAATCAAGCTCTGGCTAAGGGGGGCCCATACTTCCCATATGTGGATAGCGCGATAAATCAAGGAACAGGTATCAAGTACTCGGGGTCCTACGGGACACAAGTGGGCGTTCGGAAACCAAATGTTATCTATCACCCACCGATGCCTCTGCTTACTTCAATTTTAGTTGTTAAACAAGAATTAAAGTGAACAATAAGTAAAACTATGATCATCTCCAACATCAACATGCGGCAATACATCAACAACTGTGGCACTTGACGACACGCAACAACACTTGAGCAAGCGACTACGACGCGCAAGTCCAACTATCTACCAAACAATAGGTAATAGGATGTGTCCGAGGCAATATAGGGCTGCAAGGGATATCACGGGTACGGAAAACTAGAGCATCGCAACACAGATAGCAATAGATCAACAGGAGGGAAGTAAATACTATAAAAGTAAGATAGGTAGAAAGGGGGAGATGCTCGCCTGAAAACATTGCCGAAGGTTCAACCGAGGAACGGACGACACTCGCATCAACTCAACGGCCCAATCCGCGAAGAAGCAAAACACTAGAATAAACACCGGATGCAATATTTAATACACGGCAGAAGATCGGCATGATGCATGTATGATGTATGGCATGGCAAAGGTGCGATGCAATTAGGCCAGATTAAGCGGAACCGGGGTCCTGACAATTAATTATATGGTTCAAGTTATTTGGAACCCCCGCAATTTAAATGTTGTTTTAACATGGCCAAAATATAGTACCGGTTCGCTACATCAATTTAAATGAGGCCAATATGAGACTAGATTTGCCCGCATATGGGCCCCATATTTAATTATTAAGTGAATCGGCATAAGGCCCCCAAACCACATGACAAGGATGCATGCAAGATGACAATTCAATATGCAACAAGTTTTATGTTTGACATTTATAAAATAGGGGTTCGGATAAGGGTCACACATTAGGGGTCTCGACGATCTTGGGGTTTCCGGGGTTCGGGGTCGGTCTCAGGGTTCAGGGTTCGGCGAGGTCGTTCTCGGACTCCGGGGTTAGGGTCTTCGGATCAGGGAAGTACTTGTCGCATCTACCGTCTTTGGTTCGGGGTAGATTTTATCGCATTCGCGGTCTTTGGGTCATGGCGACGGTCCTGGCGTCCTTGATGGAGAACTCAGTGTTCCGTGGAGGCGATAACATCGGCTCCTCCTCAAGGCCTTGGGGTTCCGTGACGGGGATCCCCGGTTCCGGTTCGCGGTTTCTTGTCGACGGTCTTGTGGTGCCATCTTAGTTGCCGGTGTCGAGCTCGGGTGCCGTTGATGATCTTGGGGTTTCAGCGGAACGGTCTTCGGGTTACTTGGCGTTCTATGAAGAAGAGCTCCGGATCTTCGGCTCCGGTGGAAGTTCTCGGCGTTCTCGATGAAGACCTTGGCGAGGTGAACTTGGGGGTTCCGGGGTTCGACTGCCGGTGTCGATCTTGTCGTTTCCACACCCAACACTTGGCACCAACTTGATACTACACCGGGATCCTGCACGGTGGAGGCGGATGGCAGAGCTCGGGCGGGGCGGTACTGCAGGGCCATCTGCGAGGCGGTTGCGTGGGCCCAGCGACGGCGCGCGCTCGGTGGAGACAGGGGACGGCTTGCAGGCGGGCAGGGAGCCACGGCGCGTGCTTGGCCAGCGGCGACGCGGGCCCGGCGGCGGTGAGCAACAGGGGAACCAGGGCGAGCGGCGGCCGCAGGTGCCCGGGGCGGCGCAGGCGCTCGGGGGAGGGGTTGCTGATGCGGGCAGAGGCGGCGTGGAGGCAGCTCGCGGGCGGCGGTGTGCGCGCAGGACGGCGGAAGGGCCTGGAGCCGGAGCTGGGACGGAGGGTGCGGGATCGCCGGAGGGCGACGTTGGGGAGCCGGAGGCGAGGGTGGGGAGAGGCGGTCGGCGTCGGGGAGGGTGCTCGCGGGGCGCTGGATGGAGGAGGGGGCGCAGAGGAGGCGCGGCCAGGGAGGCGGGCGGAGGAGCGCCGGCGGGGCCTGGCCGTCGCGCGCGGACGTAGGGGAGGCTTGGGGTGTTGCGCGCAGCGGGGGAGGAGAGGGGCTGGCGCAGAGGGCTTGCGCCGGCGACGGGGTACGGACGCGCGGGGAGGGGAGAGGGGCAGCGCCGGCATGGGTTGGTGGCTAGGGGAGGAGGCGCTGGGCAAGGAGAGGTCGCGGCTGGAGGAAGGAGAAAGAAGGGAGAGAGAAGCGGGGTGGGGGGCCGCGCGTGGTGGGGTCCACGCGGTCCGGGGGACAGGGGGTCGGCCTGGCGTGTGTGCGTTGTGTGGTGCGGCAGGGTGAGTTGAGTGGTGGGTCCAGGGAGAGAGAGGGGGAGGGGCTGGGCCAAGTGGCAGCACCTGGTTGGGTGGGGGAGAGGAGAGGTGAGGTGGCGGCAGTTGATTGGGGGGAGTGAGGTGGAGATAGGGGTGGGTAGAATAACTGGTAGCTTTAGGATTTGGTGGGGTGGACCGATTGAAAATGGGGGAGGTCGATCGGCCCGTTCGACTGCCCCACTAAAAATAATTAAATGTTTTATTTAATTCCAACAAGCCTTTTGCAAACTATTAGCAGACAAAGTAAAATATTCCGGCGACCCGGTTTTGATATTTGAATAGAGGTGGGGCGTTTTAGAAAACAAAACGGGCTTTGCGAAAATAGTTTTATGCAAACAACACATGATGATGACGATGCAATGCACAAATTCAACGCGATTTTCTAGTAGTGGTTTTGCGGGATGCCACAATTCGACACCACTAACAATGGATCTCGCCCTCGAGATCCGCCTCATGGTACCGGAAGGAAGGTCGGCGAACTGCATCTTCTCGCTTCGTGTAGATCCTCGCGACACCACTAACAAGAGTTGTTGTCCGTGATCGTCGAGAGAACACTCCGGGGACAAAAGGGCGAAGGTAGAGGTATCAACAAATAAAGCCACCTCTAACTCCGGTAGAAGAGGGAACCGATGCATTCTCATCCACTTCAATGTACAAAAGCGAATAGAAGGGGTAGTCGGCATGGGGGCCAATCCATCACGCACCCAAACTATTACTCTGCACAATCAGTAGAAGGGAGTGCAACCATTCTCGGAATCAGACTGAAGATCTCGACAAGCGAGGTTCGGAAACAAAGGAGTGATGCAGACTCTGCATCGGAACTGGCGTGGATGATGTCGTCGCGTCGGAAAACACCGGAGAGCACAAACAAGGAACAAAGAATGATACCACAGCAGACGGGTTCATCAGGCAGCTTGAACACCGGACGGTAGAACACCGTTATCAAAGAAGGAAGCGAAACCCTGAAGGTACGACGGAAACCCAACCACGAGAATTCCTGGACTCGAAGAAAAAGATAAGAGAGTAGGTTCAAAACACGTCGAGATAAGAGGAGAATAGCAGAGGGGTAAGGAGTAAAATCAGACCTAATCAGAACTATCCAACCGATTTTGCAGAGATAGTTTTGACACTCTACTTCGGCCGTTAGCTAGGTTATCCTACAGGCTGGACTTGTGGGCTATCGCAACTGCTGAGCTCTGATACCACTCTGTAACACCCTTAGAATCGGACCTATGCAAGTTTTAGCGAAAACCCGCCAAACCCGCATAGAAACGATTCAAAGGTGCCCACCAGGCACTTTCGTGCGGGTGGAAAACGAAGTAATAACATTACACAACAGCCCTCGATGGGACCCACAGAACAGATATATATACAACGGCGACCCAAAGAGTCAAGAATACAGATATAATATACAAAGATCCAAATCACCTTGAAAACGATAGAGCGTCCAGCTACGGACAAGATGCAAATGGGCTAAGAGCCCTGAAGAATAACCAATGGCGTCCATAACCCTGCCCAGGCCAAGCCGGAAGGGTAACCCTGCTAACGACGTCGATCTCAAAACCTGCTTAAACAAAAGAGGTGCCGACAAAGGGCAAAGGAAAAAGAAGGAGCGTCAGTACTGAGGCCAGTACACGGCGAGGCTAGAATTCGGCGGTCCTCGCCTACATAGGTATGGTGGACTGAAGCGGCAGCAGCAGCATGCACTAAACAACCTATAGAGACTCGATACAACTGTCGGTAATCAGAGAGGGGTAAGAAGGACCTATCCGGAACCAACCTGATACTATCATCAAACAAACCCATCCTGGCGTTTCCCCCTCGAGACCAAACGAGGAAGTCAACCGAGGAACTCACACAGTTGGCAGTTTTATGTATTCAGTTATCGTTGCAGCAATTACTAGTCAGGTTAGATAATCGTCCTGATAAAATAAGCAGTGGGCACTTTTAGTTAACCATTCCGTTATAGTAGTAACACTTACTAATCAGATACAATTAGCATGAGATAACCCAAAACCCAGCAGTTGTTGGTACTTTTATTCAGCCATTCCGTTGTAGTTGCAATACTTACTAGTCAGATACAACTGTCGCAAGCGACACTCCAAACAAGCAATTGTGGGCAGTATTAATTAGCCATTCCATTATAGTGAAGCCAATTACTAGTCATTATAAAGTCAAATTTATAACAGTAAACTTTAGTTATGCTTGTCTATGGTCGAGATACTGTGCTCCAAGTCGTCCATAACCGCGGACACGGCTTTCAGAAAGTTTTAACCCGGCCGGGGTGCACAAATAGCAACACACACACGATCAACCTCGGAAAAACCAAATCAAAACCCAACGAGGTCTTCACGACAGAGCAATCACAAGATTCGGAAATATTTCAGGGGGCCACCCCATTGAGTAGAACCGCAACGAAGTAAGCAAGCTCCGAGACGGACTCAAGGTTAGCGCCAATGGCTGTAAGCGACTGGGAACCCGAAAGTGTGGCTGGGCTTGTCGATACCGCGTAATCACTCCGCTTACCTAAACAGTACAGTGTGCTCCTCGCACAAACGTAAATAAAGCAGTAAAGCATGGCATAGGTACAGGATAGTAAATAAAACCTCAAACTAGTTGTGGCCCCAAGAAATAAGACGGAATCAAGCTCTGGCTAAGGGGGGCCCATACTTCCCATATGTGGATAGCGCGATAAATCAAGGAACAGGTATCAAGTACTCGGGGTCCTACGGGACACAAGTGGGCGTTCGGAAACCAAATGTTATCTATCACCCACCGATGCCTCTGCTTACTTCAATTTTAGTTGTTAAACAAGAATTAAAGTGAACAATAAGTAAAACTATGATCATCTCCAACATCAACATGCGGCAATACATCAACAACTGTGGCACTTGACGACACGCAACAGCACTTGAGCAAGCGACTACGACGCGCAAGTCCAACTATCTACCAAACAATAGGTAATAGGATGTGTCCGAGGCAATATAGGGCTGCAAGGGATATCACGGGTACGGAAAACTAGAGCATCGCAACACAGATAGCAATAGATCAACAGGAGGGAAGTAAATACTATAAAAGTAAGATAGGTAGAAAGGGGGAGATGCTCGCCTGAAAACATTGCCGAAGGTTCAACCGAGGAACGGACGACACTCGCATCAACTCAACGGCCCAATCCGCGAAGAAGCAAAACACTAGAATAAACACCGGATGCAATATTTAATACACGGCAGAAGATCGGCATGATGCATGTATGATGTATGGCATGGCAAAGGTGCGATGCAATTAGGCCAGATTAAGCGGAACCGGGGTCCTGACAATTAATTATATGGTTCAAGTTATTTGGAACCCCCGCAATTTAAATGTTGTTTTAACATGGCCAAAATATAGTACCGGTTCGCTACATCAATTTAAATGAGGCCAATATGAGACTAGATTTGCCCGCATATGGGCCCCATATTTAATTATTAAGTGAATCGGCATAAGGCCCCCAAACCACATGACAAGGATGCATGCAAGATGACAATTCAATATGCAACAAGTTTTATGTTTGACATTTATAAAATAGGGGTTCGGATAAGGGTCACACATTAGGGGTCTCGACGATCTTGGGGTTTCCGGGGTTCGGGGTCGGTCTCAGGGTTCAGGGTTCGGCGAGGTCGTTCTCGGACTCCGGGGTTAGGGTCTTCGGATCGGGGAAGTACTTGTCGCATCTACCGTCTTCGGTTCGGGGTAGATTTTATCGCATTCGCGGTCTTTGGGTCATGGCGACGGTCCTGGCGTCCTTGATGGAGAACTCAGTGTTCCGTGGAGGCGATAACATCGGCTCCTCCTCAAGGCCTTGGGGTTCCGTGACGGGGATCCCCGGTTCCGGTTCGCGGTTTCTTGTCGACGGTCTTGTGGTGCCATCTTAGTTGCCGGTGTCGAGCTCGGGTGCCGTTGATGATCTTGGGGTTTCAGCGGAACGGTCTTCGGGTTACTTGGCGTTCTATGAAGAAGAGCTCCGGATCTTCGGCTCCGGTGGAAGTTCTCGGCGTTCTCGATGAAGACCTTGGCGAGGTGAACTTGGGGGTTCCGGGGTTCGACTGCCGGTGTCGATCTTGTCGTTTCCACACCCAACACTTGGCACCAACTTGATACTACACCGGGATCCTGCACGGTGGAGGCGGATGGCAGAGCTCGGGCGGGGCGGTACTGCAGGGCCATCTGCGAGGCGGTTGCGTGGGCCCAGCGACGGCGCGCGCTCGGTGGAGACAGGGGACGGCTTGCAGGCGGGCAGGGAGCCACGGCGCGTGCTTGGCCAGCGGCGACGCGGGCCCGGCGGCGGTGAGCAGCAGGGGAACCAGGGCGAGCGACGGCCGCAGGTGCCCGGGGCGGCGCAGGCGCTCGGGGAAGGGGCTGGTGATGCGGGCAGAGGCGGCGTGGAGGCAGCTCGCGGGCGGCGGTGTGCGCGCAGGACGGCGGAAGGGCCTGGAGCCGGAGCTGGGACGGAGGGTGCGGGCTCGCCGGAGGGCGGCGCTGGGGAGCCGGAGGCGAGGTGAGCGCGGCCGGAGCGGCGACGGTGAGGGCGGGCCCGGGCGGTGGTGGATGCGGCCGGAGGCGAGGGTGGGGAGAGGCGGTCGGCGTCGGGGAGGGTGCTCGCGGGGCGCTGGATGGAGGAGGGGGCGCGGAGGAGGCGCGGCCAGGGAGGCGGGCGGAGGAGCGCCGGCGGGGCCTGGCCGTCACGCGCGGACGCAGGGGAGGCTTGGGGTGCTGCGCGCAGCGGGGGAGGAGAGGGGCTGGCGCAGAGGGCTTGCGCCGGCGACGGGGTACGGCCGCGCGGGGAGGGGAGAGGGGCAGCGCCGGCGTGGGTTGGTGGCCAGGGGAGGAGGCGCTGGGCAAGGAGAGGTCGCGGCTGGAGGAAGGAGAAAGAAGGGAGAGAGAAGCGGGGTGGGGGGCCGCGCGTGGTGGGGTCCACGCGGTCCGGGGGACAGGGGGTCGGCCTGGCATGTGTGCGTTGTGTGGTGCGGCAGGGTGAGTTGAGTGGTGGGTCCAGGGAGAGAGGGGGGGAGGGGCTGGGCCAAGTGGCAGCACCTGGTTGGGTGGGGGGAGAGAAGAGGTGAGGTGGCGGCAGTTGATTGGGGGGAGTGAGGTGGAGATAGGGGTGGGTAGAATAACTGGTAGCTTTAGGATTTGGTGGGGTGGACCGATTGAAAATGGGGGTGGTCGTTCGGGTCGATCGGCCCGTTCGACTGCCCCACTAAAAATAATTAAATGTTTTATTTAATTCCAACAAGCCTTTTGCAAACTATTAGCAGACAAAGTAAAATATTCCGGCGACCCGGTTTTGATATTTGAATAGAGGTGGGGCGTTTTAGAAAATAAAACAGGCTTTGCGAAAATAGTTTTATGCAAACAACACATGATGATGACGATGCAATGCACAAATTCAACGTGATTTTCTAGTAGTGGTTTTGCGGGATGCCACATGGATGGATCTAGGTGGAGCACTCTTGTATGAAGTTTTCAGATCTGATTTGTTCTTTTTCAAGATGAATCAAGGGTTCTGGCAGGAGGGGGATGGCTGGCTTAAATACCCCCTCCCCAGATCTGGCCGTTGCACAACTTTGGGGGCGGATTATCCGCACCCTGGGAAAACTCCGCCCCAAGGGAGGATTCTCCTGGGGAAACTCCGCCTCCTCTCTGGGGCTTGCGCCTTGGAGAAACTTGGAGAAGATCTTGGGGGGCGGATAATCCGCCCCCCCCCCTGAGGGGCGGATTATCCGGCGAGGCCGGAAAGTCCGGCCAAAACTCTGCCCCCTCTCTGGGGCTTGCGCCTTGGCGATGAGCAGGAGGGGCGGATTATCCGCCCCCCTGAGGGGCGGATTATCCGGCCAGGCCGGAAAGTCCGGCCAATATTCCGCCCCCCTTCTGGGGCTTGCACCTGCTTGGGCAGAGGGAGGGGCGGATTATCCGCCCCTGGTGGGGCCGGATTATCCGCCCCTAAAGGCAGAGTTCTGAGCTGCAACACTTCTAACACACATTAAATGATTCTTGGTATTGTTATCTAACACACAAAACACTAGGGATTAAGAAATGTTCTTTCAGATATAAACCTAACCACAGCCTTAAACTCTGAGATCCTACGCTCCCTTGTGCAATGATGTCCTAACGGGGGTTCAGGTTTCTGTCACTCCGGCAACCCCACAAATAGTAACCAAATACACAATGCATTCCCCTAGGCCCATAAATAGTGAAGTATCATGTAGTCGACGTTCACATGACACCACTAGAAGAATAGCACCACAACCTAAATACTAAACCATTGAATAATAACTCAACACAAATCCACTACTAACAACATGACTTCTCCATGTCCTCAAGAACTAGACGAACTACTCACAAGAAATCATATGGATCAAGATCAAAGATGATATGGTGATGAATAACAATCTGAATATAAACAATAATCCAATGGTTCCACTCACAAGCATCAACTACAATAGTAATCAACACCGGGAAAGTTTTCCCTAAGAACTAATGCAAGATCCAACACGATTGTTACAGCGGGACGGAGTGGTGGTGATGGTGCTGGTGGAGATGATGGTGTGGATGATGATGATGATCCCGATGAAGCCTAGCTTGATGACGGTGTTGATGGCGACGATCTCCCCTCTCCGGGGAGGAATTTCCCCGGCAGAAATCTATCTGCCGAAGAGCTCTTTATCTATCGGTATTTTCCGCCCCGCAGAGGCGGCGGAAATCTTTCTATGATCGCTCCCTTGGTATTATGGTTCCGTGAGTAAGATATAGGTGAGAGGGCGGAGTCGGGAGCCGGCCAGGTGGGCCACACCTGCCCTAGGCGCGGGGCAAGGTGGGCCCGTGCCTAGGAGGGTGTGAGCCCCCTATGGCCCGTCTACGCCTCCCCTTCTGGCTTCCTCCGTCTTTTGGAAAATATAATTTTCCAATATTTTTCTGGTATTTTTCTGATCTTCGCGAAATTGCATCAAAACACCTCTTTTTCCATCAGAAACCTGACTCCGGCAGTCCATCCTCCAAGAATCATCCAAGATGCAAAAACAGAGGAAAAAACATAAGTAATACCTCATAATAAGACATATATTAATGAATAGAGGCAAATTATGATATAGAATGGTGATGGGTACTGTTGAATATGTGGAGGGTGATGAGAAGGGAAGAGCATGGGGTTCTTATCTACGTGTCAAGGTAACAATTGATGCGACTGAACCTATCACGCGGTGTGTGTCGGTGTTCTCAAAGAAATTGAACATGACTATGCAGTACGAGGTGATGTATGAGAAACTCCCTATGTTTTGCTTCTCATGTGGACTGCTAGGTCATTCATCCTTATTGTGTCCAACTCCTGGTGAGAGAGATGCGGAAGGGAAACTGCCCTACAGCGGCGATAAGTTATGTGTGCCAAAGAAAAAAGAAGAGGGAGGCCTCAATTTCTTCAGAACAGTCGCAGACCGGAAAATCCTCATGGACTGGCAAGGACGTGGGATCTGGCTCGCAAGCCTCGGCTCCATCGGCTGGGCGCAATAAGGAGGATATGGTAACATGCGAGGTCAACTCACCGGTGAAAAAACCTACCCGTGCCCGTAGAACTCCGGCGGCGGGGAAGAACCCGCCCGCTGCTACTGTTAAACAAGTTGCTTCGCCCGAAAAGAACCGTACAGTTGGGCGTAAGAGGAAGCAAATGAAACAAATCTATGTCCCGAAACTATCAGCGCATGAACATGCCACTTCACCCGGTCATCAGGCGCTGGTTGTTGCAGGCGGACAGAAGCCTTCAGCCCTGGATGGTGAGGTAACTTTGGGGCTTGGTGATGAGGCTTCTGATGATTCCAACAAAAAGCATAAGAGGTATAGTGATCGATCGGCGGATTAGGCGGTGGCTGTTGAGCAGCCCCGCCAGACGCAATGATACTCCTATGTTGGAACTGTCGGGGACTTGGGTCCGATTCAACAGTTGGTGAACTACGTTGGCTTGTCTCAACGTATCTACCCGCCTTCCTCTTCTATCTGAGACGAAGATGAAGTATAAGCATGTCCGTAATTTAATATGGAGTCTGGGATTTACGGGCAGTCTCGCTGTTAGTTGTGAGGGTCTCAGTGGAGGCCTTGCACTTTTTTGGTTGCAGTCGTTCAATGTCTCTCTCAAGGGCCAGAATGTTCACTGTATTGATGTGGTGATCTTGCCGGCTACATGTGCTCCATGGTGTGCATCTTTCGTCTATGGAGAACCGTGTAGGGATAAGCGACACGAGTTCTGGAGTCTCATGAGGTGACTGAGGAACCAGTGGGAGGGTCCCTGGATTGCTTGTGGTGATTTCAATGAGGTGTTGTTCCAACATGAGCATGCAGGTGCTCGAGAGAGATCGGACACTCAGATGAACCAGTTCAAGGACTGTTTGGATGAATGTGGTTTGGTGGACTTGGGTTTCACTGGCCCTCTATTTACATGGTCGAATCAACAAGAGGGTGGTGTCGGAGTTCGTGTCCAGTTGGATAGAGTTGTGGCGAACATCTCTTTCTCTTCAGCTTTCGATGATTGTGTGGTAGAAAATATCATAACAACCACATCTGATCACTTTGCTGTCTTAGTCTCCAAAAAAATCTGGCGAGTATTCTGAAAGGAGGCCTGTCCAGGCGGGTTTTAAATTCGAGGCTGCTTGGCTTCGAGCACCTGACTATCATGATACTTTGGAGATGGCCTAGACTGAATCTAGTTCTGGACCGTGGTCTTTGCAAGCTACTTGGGCCAGTCTACATTCAGTAGCATCTTCTTTGCAAGAATGGAGCCATGTTAGCTTTGGTGCAGTCCGGAAGGAAATCAGGAAATTGGAACGGCAGCTGAAAGTGATTCGGCTGGCGCCGTGGAACTCTAATGTGCTTGACAAGGCAAAGAATATTGAAAGAAGGCTCCGTGAGCTGTTCGAAAGGGAGGAAGTCATGTCAAGACAGCGCTCACGCGTGGACTGGTTGAAAGAGGGCGATCGGAATACGGACTTCTTCCACGCGCGTGCTTCTGCTCGTCGTCGCACTAACAAGATATGTGCGCTTATCCGTGAGGATGGGTCACGCTGCGAGGAGCTCAGTGAGATCAAGGTGATGACAAAGAAGTTCTATGGTGATCTTTTCACATCTGAACCATGTGATTCTGAGGGTTGTTCTTGATGCTATCAAACCCAAAGTCACTAGCGACATGAACGATGGGATGATCAAGCCTTATACAGACTTGGAGATCAAGACAGCCTTGTTTCAGATGGGGCCTACAAAGGCACCAGGCCTGATGGTTTTCCAGCGCTATTTTACCAAACACATTGGGAATTCTTAAAGGATGATATATGCCTAGCGATGAGGGGCTTTTTGATGGGGGAAGAAATTTCAGAGGGATTTTGTGATTCTGTGATTGTACTTATCCCAAAGGTAACCAGTCCTAAACATCTCAAAAATTTCAGACCCATCAATTTATGTAATGTTTTGTATAAGATAGCATCAAAGGTCTTAGCTAACCGTTCGAAAGTGATCCTTCTAGTGGTGATTTCAGAACACCAAAGTGCTTTTGTCCCCGGCAGTTTGATCACTGATAATGCCTTGATTACTTATGAATGCCTCCATACTATCAAAAAACAAAAAGCCAAGAGACCCTTCTTTGCTCTCAAAATCGATATGATGGAGGCATATGACCGTGTAGAATGGTACACGGCTCTCTTTGCAAGCTGGGCTTTGCTCCTGCATGGATACTGCAGTTATGAGATGTGCCATTCATGTTCGATATGCAGTTCGTGTCAATGGAGATCTCACTCCGCCTGTTGTTCCCTCTCGGGGAATCCGCCAAGGGGATCCGATAAGTCCATACCTTTTCTTGCTTTGTATTTAAGGTTTGTCTGGTCTGCTATTTGATAAGGAGAATGTGGGGGTTCTGCTAGGAGTTCGCAACGGTCACTCAGGCCCACCTATTTCCCCCTCCTCTTCGCAGATGATAGCATCTTCTTCGCACGGAGCAATCCGAGAAGTGTTGAGTCTCTGAGGGAGACCCTTGTTTTATACTGTCAAGGTTCCGGTCAGAAAATTAATATGGACAAATCGTCGATTTTCTTTGGAATGCACTGTGACAGTCATGTGAAATAAGATGTGATGAATCGGTTAGGTGTAGCGAATGAAGCTCTGCAGGAGACATACCTAGGTATGCCTACTGGTGTCGGTCGCTCGCCTACGGGATCCTTTAAGCCGATTCTTGACAGAGCCTAGAAGCAAATGAATGGCTGGTATGGTCGGCCTATGTCAAGGTCTAGTAAACAATGCTCAAAGCTGTTATTCAAGCAATACCACGTATATTATGAGTTGTTTCTGTTTTTCTACCTCCACTTGTGATTCGTTGAGGAAGGCCATCGCGGATCATTGGTGGGTTTTTGAGGATGGGAAGAAGAAAATGCATTGGCGCAGCTGGGAGTGGTTGTCAACCCCGAAATCGCTAGGGGGGCTCGGTTTCCGAGACTTTATTTTGTTCAACCAGGACATGCTGGGGCGTCAAGGCTGGAGATTACTCATGGATCCATCTTCGTTGTGCGCTAGAGTGCTAAAAGGCAGGTATTTCCTAGACTGTGAGCTTTGGGATGCGCCACAACCGAGGTTGTCATCCTTCACCTGGAGGAGTATTTGTCATGGTTTGCAGTTTGCAACTTGTGAAGATGGGAGTACGATGGAGTGTTGGCGATGGATGTACAATTAAGGTGCTTACTGGTAACTGGATTCCAAATGTGAAACCTGAGATGCTACAACCTCTGACGCCGATTCCTGTCGTCGCTACTATGTCTTTCTTGCTCAATGAAGACCGTAGTGCATGGGATGTGGACGTGGTCTGCACCGTTTTTGAGGAGGAAGTATCAGCTCAAATTCTTCAGATTCCAATCAGTAGGCGGGTCGGTTCATGGCCCTTTACTAAGTTTGGTGATTTCACTGTCCGCTCGGCCTATCATCTTGCGAGGAATGAGAAGTTCTATGTTGATCGAAGCAAGCAGGGGGAGGGGTGAGTTCAGATACGCAGGAAGAGAGCCTGCTATGGAAGAGACTGTGGGCAATCAAAGCACCAGGGAAAATGAAGATTAACCTCTGGAGATTTGCCCATGACGTTCTACCCTCCGGTGTACAGCTCACATGCCGCCATATTCCAGCCTCGGCGTCTACACACTGTATTCGGGAGGAAACTGTTGACCACACGTTCCTGTTCTGCCAGTTTGCCCGAGAGGTGTGGCGAGAGATAAAACCAGGCTTTGGTATTCACTTGTGTCGGAAGTCCTTCACTTCTCCTAAGCAGTGGATATTTGATTTCTTGGCAAGGTCGACTGAGAGAGAACGTATGGTTCTGGTAGTGGTTACTTGGCATTTGTGGTTGGCTCGGAATGATGTTAAAAATGGAGAACCAATGAGGCATCCACATGGTATTGCTGAGCAATGTAAAGCTTATGTCGAGACGATTGAGGTGCATCTTTTCAAGCCTGACTCTTCTACCAGGCGTGAGACTTCCAGCTCCTTGCCCCGTTGGTCTCCGCCGCCTGAAGGTACCGTTCATATTAATGTCGATGCAGCTCTGTTTTCCCCTTCTCGTCGAATGGGAATTGGCGTCCTAATCCGGAACCACAGAGGAGAATGTTCTGTTGCTTGCAGCTGACTCGCCCAGGAGGTTACGACGCCGGAAGTTGCTGAACCGCTGGCTCTCCGTCGCGCTCTCTCCCTTGCCGGTGAGGAAGGTTTCGACAGGTTGGTGGTCGCTCCTGATTGCCTGTCTTTGGTGCAGCGGGTCAACTCGTCTACTGTTGATCGCAGCCAAATTGGTGTGGTGGTACATGACATCAAAGCAATTCTTCAGAATTTTGCCTCAGTGTCTGTTATCCATGTTTTTCGTCATAGCAATGTTGCGGCTCACACTTTAGCTTGCTCTGCGGAGCATTTTATTTCTGTAATCTTTAGAAACTCTATCCCGGATTGCATCCGGCAGACAATTTGTAATGGTTTGTCATGATCAATAAAGAGCCGTATTCTCTTAAAAAAAAGAGCTGGCTCCGACGCCTCTCCGTTCCCTACTCCGGCCAGCTATTCCGGTGGAGAGGGCGGCGGATCAAGCCAGCTGCTGGCGACGGACTCTCAAGGGGCGAGTAGAAAAGGGGGGGGGGGGAGGGGGGGTAATAGATGGCTAGATATAAACATTGTAGGTATATGGGGATTCACTTCACCTGCAACGTTGTAGCAACTGAGATTTCTCCAATTGCTCATTTGTTTGTAACTGAGATTTTTTGAGGGTTGTAGATGAGAAAAATACCCAGGCCATTGGATTTGAATTGTAGTTCATGTTGGTCCGAGAGTTGCACAGGAGGTGAAACTGAGACTTAGATGACGTCTCAGTCAACCAAGCTCTAAGCATTCACTATATCTAGTGTATGATGTAGATAGGTTGCATGTAGAAGTAGACTATAGTTACTGAATGTAAGTCCGGATGACATGGAAATAGAATGATTGAAAGGATTATTAGCCTAGCATATATCAGATATAGACTACGTACTTATGATTATATAAATATTCGTCCTTTTTGAAAAGTGGACGGGCGATACTACCCGCCAAGAGGATGATATTTAGCTAAGAGCACCTTCAAGCCCCGTCTAGCAATGGCATCTGATAGCTCTATTGGGAGAGTAGGCACAAGTTGCCGGCGCATTGGGCGCGGTTGCACCCAACGGCGCTTCTCGTAGGAGTTCTTTAGCACCATGCCTGCAAACGAATCAAATAGCACTAGGGATGCGCAAAATTTGGTTTATTGATAGATCACAACCGGCAGTTTGATCAATTATTCCAGTTCCACCTCGCCAACAACAATCCTCAAACGCTATTAGAGTCAAAAATGATAAAACTCTCTGAAAACTAGGAAAAGAACAAACCACGGGATCACAAGATCATTGTTCTCTAATCCCAACCGTCAGATGGAACAAAAGAGGATCAGGGAAACACGTATAGAATTTTAACCCGCTTGAGTACTCAGACTCTCAGACTGGGGCCTGGCCGGTGGAAGACGAAGTCATGATGGCAAGTGTCTCTGTCACCGAAGACATGGCACTCAGCGCCGCCTTGAGAACATCCTGAGAGCACCCAGGCTTCACAATGCTCTTCACCTGCATGGTGTCAATGGATTAGACAAGGCAGAAGCTTTATGAAATGCGAGGTAACCTTCTTTGACGCTATGGAGCTAAAATCTTATTGATTCATGCAAACTACCTTCTCCAGGTACTCCTGCAATTTCTTGATCCTGCCCATGTAGTCTTGATCCTCAACGCACAGTGAAATGGGCTTGGAATCGGCACCTGGTCCTTCAAATTGGAGTGGTCCAGGGTTTCTGTAGATGTCTTCCAACAAGCAGCTAGATGAATTCTGCCTCAACAGCCTGGAAAACAAAAGACCGTTCTTGCAGATGAGATTTACATGTATACTAGCATAATACAAACAACGGCAAGAGCAGAAATGGGGCTGCTCCTTGGCTAACAAAGTTATTACTACTTGAATAACGTGACAGCATTTCTCTTAAAAATATATAATAAAGAAAATTCATACTTACTCGTATGCTTTTCCTCTCAAGTCGACGCTAGACATATGCACAGCTGGCTTCCCGATTTGTGTGGTCGCAGGGCCACGTGACCACCGCTTCACGGTCATCATGGACTGATCACACCAACAAAATTGTGAGTTATGTTGTTCCCTTTACCCCCTACTACTACACATAAAAATGGACTGATTGCGTGAACAAAAGGTTTTGTAGTGATATAGTGAGAAATCGTACCGAAATAGGAGCAGCGCCACATCGCCACTTGTTCAGGGGACTCTTAAGATTTGTAACAGTAGCCATATAACCGTTCAAACCAGCTGCCAAGATGTGGTAGGACACATGACCCAAAACCTGAAATCATCAGTTCAAGGATAAATAGACAGCAAAGCAATTTTCCATGTCAAAAATAGAAAGGTGAGCTTGAACTTGCATAGGCATAATCGCAGTCAAACTTCGAAGGCATTGCACCCCTAGCTTGGTAGCCAAAAAAGTGACAGATTGCATTGAACTTCTTTCCTTTGTAAGTGCCTTCCTTCTGCAAAAGTAGAAGAGAGCATTACGAACACATAAAACCATAGCTTGTCACATCAAAACTAGCCTCATAGTTAAATTAAAGCTACAAACAAGTCCATACAAATATGCATACCAAACGTTTGTTCATTTCGGTCTCAACCAATTGGGCTAGAAGCTTTTCGGTTTCAATCTGCACAGATGAACATGTTAAAATCAGCAAAAACAAAAGACAAAAGGAAACATATCAGCATTATCCAAAATTATCGAAAGAAGATTTCATGTACTACTGTACCTGAGAAAGTTGAGCTGAGTCGTCAGATTCAGGGCGGAGCAGCAGCTGCATCAGAAAAACAACCATGTTGAAGCAACATAGACCTGATGTTAATAATGGAACTCCACTAATTAACTGAGATAATACATACCTGCTGCCTAATAAATTGGGGCAAAAACTCAAATAGCGCAGATGCCCAAGGTGAAAGCTGAGAAGAGATATTCTCAATGGAAACACCTTTACCGTGTAGGCCATTAATTTCCTACAGTCAACATCTATGATCAGTGAAATAATAAATCAGCACTTTTTTTACTTTACAAGCAAGTGCTCTGCTTTTGCACTATGAAGGGGGGAAACAGTTACAAGCTCAAGTGAGCTGGGATATGACATAAAGCAATACTTATAAGATAAACATACCTGAAGCAGAGCATATAATTCAGGAATACTCTCCACAAGACCCTCAGGAATAAGTATAACCCCATGATTCTTGTCTGAAAATTATAATCCAAAGCATTGATAAATTAAAATAATTCAAATGGTAATACTGTATGAGGTTAGATGAACACCTCAGAACTCATGGACCACAAAAAGGAGCCCAACCTTTTTCAGCTCTCGCCTGAACTGCGTCACATATCTGCTTTGTGATATCAAAAATTGTGAGTTTTGATGCAGCAACCTCCTCACCAAGGATAACCTGAGCATATTTGGGTTCAAAAAATTGTAAACCAATTTTGCAAATATGGTTAACAAGCAAGAACAGGTTGAAAAGAAAATATACAAACCATATTTGGATGCGATTGAAGAGCACACTCCAATGCCACATGAGAAGCCTTCCGTCCCATCATACGGATGAAATAGTAATACTGCCAGAAAGAATACAGCAACAAGGTGGAAGAAGTTTAATTCTGTAATTTGAGTTTGTAAACAGAAAATGTGTTCTTGCAGGGAAATACAAACTGAGAAAAAAATGAGCATGATTCATACAGGAAACCAAAGACTACAGGAAGCATAGATAGAATCCAAAGACACATAGAAATCCAGCAGATAAACTTGTGTACTCCCTATATGTGTGGACCTCAAGTATGATGAAATAAAAAAGTATACAGTGAATAGACTTAGAGCATATCCTGTTCTATTTTTGTTCAGTTCCTTCTGTATTGACTAGAGACTCAAGAGTATAATTCAGATTTTCCTTTTCCTCATATGAAGGCAAGAAAATCTTCAATACCAATAACTCCCATATATTTCATTCTCTGGGTGCTAACCAAACAAATAAAGAAAGCAGTAATAGGCAAAAATTCGACACCACAAGTACGCCAAAATAGAATGCTACTACATGAATATTACCTTCTCAGCAGATAGAGCGTCAGTGCACATATTGCTTATAAGTTGTGAGTTCACCTGTTAGAACAGTATATAAGTTCAGGGAACCATTAGAAATCACAAAATAAGTAAACACTCCCTCTGTTCCACAATAATCTACAATCTAGACTAAAATTTTGTTCCATATTAATCTACATTCTAGCTTCTGAATTGATGATTGAATTCTCAATAATCAACAACATAGAAAACGAATGGATGCCATTGATTTCAATGTAGCTTGGATTGGTTTTTATATATACAACTAGTACCATTGAATAACTTGTTTATCTTATTAAAATTTGTAGAATGCAGATTAAAATCGAATGCAGGGAGTAATAATACTACAAAAATAGCATGGCAATAAGTTGAAATTTGCAAGCTGGGAAAACAATTACATAGCTCAAAAGGTGAATTCACAGATGCAAACATAATGCTGATATTGTACTACGTAAGCCCCAATTGAGTTCAGCTGTCCCTACCTTGCATATGGTATCAAAACCAACAGTTGTCTCGACGAACTGATTCTTGAGATCCCCGTTCAAAGTTACAGGAACACCTACAACCTGTTTAATAAAAAATGTGCCAAAGTCATTCACAGATACGGTACATACTTACACTGACACAAGGGATCAAGAATTAAGCTGAAGGTTCAGTTAAAAAGAATTTCCGTAATACCTTTGTTGCACACTTTGCCTCAGCAAAAGTTTCAGCAAGTTGAGCAGCATCTGTGTTCGATGTGACACCTTCAAAGAAAGAACACTGATTTAGTATTAATTAAAACAAATGTATGGAGTTCAAATCTTAATAGATTAATGTCATGTATGCATACCTCCAATTATTATCAGAGCATCCAACTTCAAAGCCTGGCAACTAGCCATTGCACCATTTACTTGCTCCGTTGTTCTGATTTGATCCTTAGTCCTACCAAGCATATCATAACCACCTTGGTTTTTGTAGGAAGAAAGAACGTCATCTGTGATCTCCAAAGTTTTCTGTGCAAGAAGACCATCGGATCCTCCTGTACCAACCAAAAACATAGAATGAATATGTAAGAGGTATATAAAATATTTGAACGTATTAAATATAGGGCTTGTTTGATTCATAGGATAGGAAAAGTATAGGAATAGGAAAACCATAGGATTGATATGTCATGCCAATGTGAATCCTATAGGAAGAGGGATCTTGTTTGATGTGGCAAAGGAATTTTTCCATGAGGTGTGACCTAATGTTGTTTTCCTATAGGAATTGCACTACAAGATTCCTATAGGATTAATTCCTATAGGATATGTTCCTATGAATCAAACACTAACATAGGAAAAATTCCCATAGGATTCAAATCCTACACAATTCCTATGCAATTCCTATAAATCAAACAAGCCCAAGTCCAGATGTCGACTTTGTGAAGGGGGTATGCAAGGAATTAGCAACAACCTACCCGTGGAATTCAGGGCCCGACAAATTTTTGTTTCTTATATATTGTACAACAGTGTTTCACATATTTTAGATAACACATATAGAGCAAATTATCTGAGGAAGACCTTGTATTACATCGTGCTGCTAGTGGTTTTCATAAAAGATACTATGAATACCTACGAATTGCTAATTTGATGAATTAGACACAGTAAAGTTCAGAGAAACTTTCAAGTATCACTGCATTCATCACTAACCTTTAGAATGATGCATTCATGCTATGTTAGATTGGTCATACAAGTTTGTGCAAACAAAGAGAGGCTTACCAAAGTACAAACATAATAATTCGAAATAAAACATTGGTCGCTATGAAAAAAGTAATATGTTGTTTTAACCTGGAAAGAATAATTAGGAATTTACTCACCGAGGAAACCAATAAGTTTGCTGTTCGGGTTGTGAGCTTTGATAGCCTCATGGAGTCCCCATATGACATTGTGGCCTCCTGGGGACTGCCTTCCACAGAATACAATGCCAACCCTTCATCAAAAACAAAACAATCAGACATTTCTGTGTGTGTGAGTGCACAGTGTGAGCAAGAGAGCTCAAAGAAAAATTCTGCTTCTGGTTTCCCTATATCCTAAACTCTAGTAAGAATACGACAATAGATCATCATGGGACAAACGATGTTCTACATCACTTGCTACTTATCAGCGTGCAGAATCACAGCTCATGTAGCAATTACCTGACGGCAGGGTGCTCTGATATGACTTTAGCATCAGCTACATTAGCCGCCTTCCTGAGGAAATGAGCTAGTGGCTGCCCGTATGTGTGGGGGAACGCATGGCTGATCACATGAGCACCGGCAGGATCAGCAGCGATCGCCACATCACCATACTCCACCCTCACAGTAGTGCCCTGGTTTACATGGGGAAAATCACAGCATGAGTAGGGATATCAACAACACAACAAAAGAAGATCATTCCACAAAACTACCATGAATTTATCTCATCGGGCACCAAGTCAAACATTATCCCGAACAGGATAAAAGGTAAATTTCAAAGCGGTTGCCTAGTCAGTCAACCTGAACGTAACTAAATCCTGGACCAGTGGGAACTAATTTTGCTACAGAAGAATCCATGACTTCACTCCCAGTTCGAACCTTGCACTGCCACCCATAATTAGCAGAAACAGGACAACAACAGAACAGGAAACAGAATTTTCGGGATTCCTCGCGCACTCGACAGCATGACAACAGGATACGCAACTTTCTGAAATCCTCGCGGACTGCGGTCCCGCCGCAAGTCAGGCAACCATCACTCCGTAGGCGACGTCCACCACGACCCAGATCCAGTCTCGCCAACGAAAGCGACGGCCGCGTCAGATCAGTGACAGATGACACACCTACACCTAACGTCCCCCGAAACGAATCCGAAGCAGGCGAACCGTACGCCCAGGCGGCGACGGGACCGATCCGGCTGGAGAACAATGCGGGATCTGGCGCCTTGCGGCCGGCCGTGCCACAGATCTGACACGGGGGGTGGAGGTGGTGGCTATAATGGGGGAGGTGCGGCGCGTACCTGGAGGCAAGGGGGCAGCTCGGGCTGGTAGAGGGTCCGCTTCTTCTGCACCTCCGAGAGCTCGCGCGGCACACCGTAGTCGGAGTCCATCGCCGCACACACTCTGGTTTCGACGTCGCCGGCGAGGGGCGGCTGCCTCGTTTGTATCTGCGCCGCGTCGATGCGTTCTTTGTTGTTGGTGGCTGGCCGGCTGAGTGGAGATCCGGGTGCGATGCAGCAGCTGAATTTTATACCGGAGGCGGGACCCCTTGCGCAAGCCAATGTTGCGCTCCCCCCGCATCGCGTCCGGTCTCGTTTTCGAAATGCCTCCTAGGATCGCAAGAATATTCGCATCCGTGACCCTGAATCGGGGACCTCCATAATTTTTCTTTTTTGATGATAGGATCTCGTTTAATTTTTTTTGTTTGCAGCCATATACGGTATTAAACTCTTCAAAATAATGTACTGTAGAGGAATCATGACCCCCCCCCCCCCCCAACTTGTCTACTCCCTCAGAGTTAAGCTAGATGGAGTCTGACAATATTGTCAACGATTCAGATATGTATGTCCATAGACCTTCAATGGTGCGAGAATATGCTATTTCGTAGTTCGTCCTGAATAGGATCGTTAAGTTTGTGATAAACATGATAAGCTGTAACAACGGGTTTAGAGAAGCCGACATAAAAAAAGTTATCAATGGTGTTAGTGACTTCACCGATTTTCACAGTAACCGATTCAGCTGTACAACCACCTCAGGAAGTGGAGAATGAAGTGAAACCAGATACTTCAAGTTAGGGTCCAGTTCTTTTAGCGGCTTTTTCGAGAAGCTCCCTTACCCCAGCTTCCTGAAGAAGCCGTTTAAAAAATGAGACTTTCAAAATGGTTAAGGCCAAATACTTCAAGTTAGGGTCCAGTTCTTTTGGCGGCTTCTTCGATAAGTTGTCTTACCCCCAGCTTTCTGAAGAAGTTGGTTTAAAAAAATATGATGCTTTCAAAATGGTTAAGGCTAAACTAATTTGAAAGTCTCACAAAAATTTGGAACCGGCTTCCCTAGAAAGCTTGAGGTAGGACGGCTTCTCGGAGAAGCCGCCAAAAGAACTGGGCCTGGAATGGTTCGATTATGAGGACAACCTGATGCACCACCTCATGGTAAGTTAGCAAGGCACCGTCATTTGTGTCACTTGTTTGTAGCATTGCAATAACTCATTGTCATGTCAATATCAAGCATGCCCAAAACACGTTGAGTTGTTGAACAAACCCATACCAAACTATACTTAGATGAAGACCACCTTCACGCCTAGGTTTGTTGATAAATGCCATCTCTTTGATCCGAAGCTGAATGATCAGGGTCATCAAATTCCTTGCGAACTACACAAATGAAGGTAAAGTCATGATAGAGGACTTTGCTACGACATCACTTTGATTAGTGCTACTGATTTTCCATTCATCTATTATGGTGGTCATGATCTGCTGCTCGAGGCTATGTATATTTTGGGCGGTGGTCTGATATCCCTCCATTAGCTAGGTTGTTAACGAAAACGGATTCATGGTACATATGTAATATTGTGGGAGCCTGGGAGGTGGTATATATTAACACCTCTGCTGGTGAACTTGTGATGCATCATTAGATTGTGGTGCATCACTGTTGGGTTCGCATCATAGAAAAACAAAAAGATCCTATAATATGAACAACTAAGCACCAAGATCTATCTATCTAGATACAAGCAACGGGTGGATATATATCCATAGAGAACTTACCCTCGAAAACCGACAAAGCGTTACGATATTGGTTCTTGTGGATGATATGGTCGTTCACTTGTCGATCTCAAGATCGTGATAAGTCCAGCACCAGCAAGTACAGCACCGCAAACTAGCAGCGCATCCGTGATCGCGCACACGTCCAGTACACCGAAAACCTTCGCCCATCGCTCCAGCAAAGCAGCAGAAGCAGCAGATACTTTTAGAGAAACTACCGAGAACATGTACTTCGCTGTTCCGAAGCCATGGGAAATTTACTAGAAGGAGAAGAGAACCTTCATGAGAAGGTGGTGCGAGAGGATAGGAGGTATGGGGCTCCTTTTATAGGGGAGGGGCGCAACCCCATGGCCATGGCTGGCCGGCCATGGTGGGTGCCCCCACTGATGAGTGCAGCAGCACTTCTTTGGGAGACCCCACGCGAAAGGTATGATGCAGTTCAGCAGGCAAGTTTCCCTTAGTAAGAAACCAAGGTTATTGAACCAGTAGGAGGAAGGAAATGCCCCAAAGGTGCTGCAAGCAACATGGAGACATGCACAACACAAACTCAAGACTTTGCCTTAACTAACAGTGAGGTTGTCAATCTCACCGGTTGTTGTAACAAAGGATTAAACGTATGGTGTGGAAGGTAATGGTTTGCAACAAGTAAACAAGTAACAGTGGAAGATGTATCAATGGTAAAGATTGGACCGGGGTTCATAGTTCACTAGAGGTGCTCTCCTTAGATAAACAACATGAGATGAAGGATAAACAAATTACAGCAGGGCAATTGACAGAACTGAGCAAGGCATAACAATGCAATGTCAAACAAAAAGATCCTATGAGATTCGATTGGGCAATACAACAATATACATAGACCGCCATCCAACTGCATCTATGACTAGAAATCCACCTTCAGGTTATCATCTGAACCCCCTCCAGTATTAAGTTGCAAGCAATAGACAACTACTTTAAGCAAAGTGTGTAAGGTAAACAGTCCACTTGTTCTATGAACAAGAGACCGTTGTTTTCTCCCTAGTAGCAACAACACATCTACAACCGAAGAGATTTTTGTCACTTCCCTTGGAAAGTAGAGGCATGAACCCACTATCGAGCATAAATACCCCCTCTTGGAGTCACTAGCAACTACTTGGCCAAGATAACTACTAACAACGGAGAGCATGCAAGATCACAAACAACACTGACATGATAGAATCATAAAGATAAAACCATTAATCAATCTGACATAGTAATCTTAATATCCATCGGATCCTCGCAAACACAACATGCATGATTACAAATAGATTAGATCTTGAGCATGAATGGAGCTCACAAGATCTATACATGAAAGCACAAGGAGGAGATACAACCATCTAGCTACTACATGGACCCATAGTCCAAGGTGGACTACTCACGCTTCATACCGGAGAGAAGGCCTCCGGGATGATCTCTCCTCCGGTAGGGTGCCGGAAAGAACTTCAGATCCCCCGATCTAGGGACGACGGTGGCGGCGACTACAGAAGGTTATGTGGAGTTTTGATCGGGTTCCTAGGGTTTTTGCATCGGGGGCTTCTTATAGGCGAAGAGGCGAGGCTGGGAGGCGGCCTGGGGCCCACACCCTACCCAGACGCGGGGTGGGCCCACCCGTGCCTAGGGGGGTCTGGCAGCCCTGGTTTGCTTCTCCGTCTCGTATTCTGGCTTCGTGTCCCCCACCGTAAAATATTGACTTTGGCTTTTGTCCCGTCCAATTCCGTGACTATTGATTTTCTGCCTTTCTGGAACCAAAAACAGAAGAAAACAGGCAACTGGCACTGTGGCAACTTGTTAATAGGTTAGTTCCAAAAAAGATATAAAAACACCTCAAAGTGTAGAAAAAGCAAAGCAAAGTAGATATTAAACAAGCATGGAGCATCAAAAATTATAGATACATTTCCAATGTATCAAGCATCCCCAAGCTTAACTCCTGCTCGTCCTCGAGTAGGTAAGTGATACAAAGAATAATTTTTGAGGTGACATGCACCATCAAAAGCAAGATCAAACCATTTGCAAGAATTGAAAGCCGAGAACAAAGAACTCTAAACATGTGCATGAAAGATGGAGTTCTAACAATAGGACATAGTAACTATGCATGCAACATGAAAGGCTACAAACAAAGATCATGAATAACATGCATTGAAAAACGTTTGTTTGTTTCACATACAGAAAACATAGCATCACATACAGAAAACATAGCATAGTGGCAATCAGCTTGTCCCTCATAGAGTAGCAAATAAATGCATAGGACACCTTCAAAGTTCACAAGGGTGACTAGAAACAAGTAACACAAGAACAAGTGATATCACAATATGCATCAATCAATAAGTTTTGGGACACTGTACACAGGATGACAATTATGCTCTCTTAATGGTGCCTAAAGGTAGAAGGTGGAGACTCAAATAATAGTGGAAGAAAGGCCTTTCATAAAGAAAGCAGGGATTTCAAATTTCAAACAGATCTTCCAAAAATTATGGTACTTGTTAGCTTTCAGCCCTCATTGCCCATATGATAAGAATCTTGAAGTGTTTAAGGTCCCTTGAATACGAGGGCCACACCTCATGCTACTCAACTCCAGTCACCTGCAAGTTCTTGTCATTGTAAGTACATGCATATCATAGAGAACCGCCAACGGGGTACCCCTTGCAAATGGTACAAGAGCTATCCCATAACCAAAATGACAAGGCAAGCAGACAATGAGCATCTCAGTGATCTTTTTATTTACTATATGCATAGCTTTTTATTGAGGATGCTTTATAGATAGCTCACTATGGTGATGCTACAAGTTTCCACCATGATTAGGCATGGCTTAGGCTAGCGGCCCAGGCGTTTCTCTAACACAAAATACATACTCCATGTACTTACATGTTCCTTCTTTATTTCACACCGGTGACATCCATAGACAAAAGAGCATGATATCAACTGAGTACAAAGTACAAGTGCAATGTTGAAAACGTTCCCCGTGACAACACGGTTCTGCTAATTCCAACGTATAAGTGCAAGCATATACAGCATAGATGACACAATGGTTAAAGTTTATTAGGGGCAAAGAAATATAAAGTGCGCCATCAAGTTTGTGAGGGCTTTAATCACTAAGTTTTCACATAACAAAATACTTTTTAATTGGAAGATAGCTGAAAACAAGAATATACTTGGAATGGTGTAACACACCATGCATAGGAATTTATAGCAGGCACTTTGGAATAACTTGGTTTCTTGGGAGTTGGAAGCATGAGTAGAGCTTACTCATAGAAGTGAAGGCTATCAAAAGACTGGGAGCAACCAACTAAGAGAGCAATAATGGCCATAATCATGCAGAGCAACAAAACATTACTAATCAAAGCATAGAGTGGTACTACAAGTCAAGGACTAAATGATCATAGAGGCTATGGTGACTTGTCATAGTCATAACATGGTGTGAGCATGTGCCAAGTCAACCCAAACAAAGCATCAAAAGAGAATACCACAATACTATGCTTTTGTATGCTAAAACAACGCATAATTTCTTCAAGGCACACTAAGCAATACCAATTGTTTGGAACAAGACATGCTACAACAATAATCACTAAAGCATAAGGTCAAAACAACACCTAGCATGTCATGCTAAAGTCTAAGTCACAGTCAATGCAAGCTCCTCTTGCACTTTCAAGCAGGAACTTCCTACTCCTTTCCAACACCAAGCAACTTATTTGAAACAACACAGTGAGAACGGGGGTCCAAACTACTTTATTCAAGCAAACTAAACAAACTAAACAAAGCAAACGAAAACTAAGACGCTCCAAGAACAACACAATAGTGCATGAAACAATAAAAACGAAGTGTCTAGACAGACCTGAGCTTTTTATTGATGAAGAAGGGGATGCCTTGGGCATCCCCAAGCTTTGACGCTTGTACCTCTTGGATATTTCTTGGGGTGACACCGGGGTGGCATCCCCAAGCTTGAGCTTTTGTCCATTCTTCATCTCATTACATCATTCTCTCTCTGCACCTGAATTTTTTTCTTCATACAAAACTTCACACAATCTTCATTAGCAACAATAGTGTATTCAAAATATAATAGACCTTTGGTATAAGCTTTGGAATAGAAAAACTTTTCACTAAAGAGAACTCAAAAAGAGAACTCAAAAAGGAATCAATAAGAAGCAAATGCAAATAATGGCAGAAATCTGTCAAAACAGACCAGTATGTAGAAACCGATTTTTTCGAAAATCTTCTGTTGCTCAAATAAAAAAGTGTTGAACTAACGAAAGTTATCTAACATACTGGGGGATTTATTCCTAAATTTTCATCTCAATCTGAGTTACAGAGACTCCTCACAAATTTGTATGGTGGAGGACATAAATTTGTTTCGGGACAACAATTCCCCAAATCTCACTTCCCTCTCATTAAAGGTCATTCTTGGCACAAAAAACAAACAAAAAGGATAAGGAGAGGTCATTACTGAAGTAATAACTTCCAATACTCAAGGAAACTCTTGGGTTATCACCCAACAAGTACTTTTCTTTAACGCCTTTAAGTTAGGCTTGATAGCTTGAGAAGATGCTCACATAAGAATTATTAATTAAAGTCAAAGAGAGCATCAAGAAGCAAATTCAAAACACATTTAAGTCTATGCATAAGAATCTTGTATGCAAATAAATTCACAAAGAACAAAGTGACAGGCAGAGGAAGATAAAACAAGAGCAACTTCAAAACTTTCAACACATAGAGAGGTGTTTTAGTACCATGAAAACTTCTACAACCATATTTTCATATCTCATAATAATTTTCAGTAGCCTCATGAATAAACTCAACAATATATCTATCACATAAAGCATGCTTTTCATGATCTATAAACTCATAATTTCTATCAAGCTCAAAAGCAGTGGGATTAAAACCTCCACAGGTTTTATCCAAAGTAGATATTTCAAAAGGATTCACAGGAACATAACATCCATCCTCCTTTGGTAAGCATGGGAGACAATCAAATAATGTAAGGGATAAAGAATTACTCTCATTAGAAGGTAGGCATGGGTAGATAATCCATTCTTCCTCCTTTTGTTCATCACTTTCCCTCTCTTTTTCATCTAATGAGCTTCCAGTTTCAAAAATTTCTTCTTCCATAGGCTCCCACAAGGCATTAGTCTCTTCCATTTGTGGAAAATGCCTATTAAAATATTCAAAATATAGCCATTTTCTTTCTTGTAATTATCAAAGCAAAATTTAAGTATCTCAGAAACCTCACATTCATAAGGTGCTTCATCAGTATTTTCAAGCAAGCTGGCACGTTCAAATGCACCCTTGAAGGCAATAAATTCTTCAATTTGTTCCACATTATCAAAGCCATATTTTCCTTTAACATAAGAGGATGTGGTAAAATTATCATTATACTCACATTGAAAAGGGGGGTGTTTATACCTCCTACAGCAACAAGCTTTATCAAAGCAATAAGTAACATTATAAGTAGAGCACACGTCTCTAGCAATAGTATTCAACATATCAATTTGTTCCCATAAGTGTTTCCCTTTTTGTGACAAACGGTGTTCCTTATAATAATACTTTTGTTCTTCCGTGAACCCACCTTGCCAATAAGAACTAGTTTCAAAGAAACCATCCATTGATAGAAAGCATGACCAAGCAAGGCAATAACAGTCCAGCAACTAGAGCAGGAAACTAATTTTTTGTGTTTTTGAATAGGGAAAGCAAACCAAACTAAATTTTTTTTTGGCGTTTTGATGACCCACAAGTGTAGGGGATCGCAACAATCTTTGCGGGTAGTATTATCCAATTTATTGATTCGACACAAGGGGAGCCAAAGAATACTTGCAAGCCTTAACAACTGAGTTGTCAATTTAGCTGCGCCTAGAAATAGTTCTTGCTCACAGAAGTTTATCAGTAGCAATAGATTGGTAATAGAAAAGCAACATCAACAATAAAACAAGAGCAATAGTAACAGTAATAATAAATAGTGGGATTCGAGTGCGTTAGGCATATGGATGGATGGACGGGCGTTGCATGGATGAGTCTAAACATGTAAGTTCAAGATCTAGGGCATTGCAGATAAATAAGAACAAGCATACGAGTAGTAAACAATCATTGGCATGTGCTCCCTATATAGTCATACGTTCTCGTAATGAGAATTTGCACAACATATTCTGTCCAACCAGCCCGTGGCAGCGGGGCCTCTAGGGAACTACTGGAAATTAAGGTGCTCCTTTTAATAGAGCACCGGAGCAAAGCATTAACACTCCATGAACACATGTGATCCTCACACCACAACCATCCCCTCCGGTTGTCCCAATTTCTGTCACTTCGGGGCCTTTGGATCCGGACAATGATATGTGTACACAACTTGCAGGTAAGATCATAAACAATACTATCATAATGATTCAATAATAAGTTCGGATCTGAGATCATGGCACTCGGGCCCTAGTGACAAGCATTAAGCACAACAAGTTGCAACAAAGTCAAAAAGCACTAATAGAGATACTAGGCACTATGCCCTAACAATCTTATTCGATTACATGATAGAACTCATCCAATCCCTACCATACCCATAGCCTACTGCAGGGGATTACTCACTCATGGATGAGGGAAACATCGATGGTTGATGGAGAGGCGTTGGTGATGACGATGGCGATGATCCTCCCCAAATTCTTCGTCCCGGTAGGGTGCCAGAATGGAGTTTCTGGTTCCAAATCTTGTCTCTGGTGGTGGCTACGCAGCGGAACTCTTCTCTGGAAAAACGTCGACCCCTCCCCCGGTTTTTAGGTCAAGGGGTAACTTATAGGCGTAGAGGGATCCCGAGGAGGTGCCTGGGGTGGCCACACCCCCCTAAGCGCGGGAAGGGCCCACCCGCGCCTGGTAGGGGTGTGGGCCCCCAGGCCTCCACTCCGTTTCGTCTTCTGGCTCCGTGGATCTTCTGACGAAATATAATTTTTGGCATATTTTCTGGGATTTTTCCTGATAGTTGATTTTCTGCACAAAAACTAGACACCGAGGTAATTCTATTGAAAACAGCGTCAGTCCGTGTTAATTGTATCCAAATCACACAAGTTTAGAGGAGAAAAAATAGCAAAAGTGTTTGGGAAAGTAGATACGTTTTGGACGTATCAACTCCCCCCAAGCTTAGCTCATTACTTGTCCTCAAGTAATTCAGTTGAAAACTGAGTGCGATAAAAGAACTTTCATGAACACATTTGCTTCATATGATGTATATATTCTCAGCATAGGAGTAGATGCTTAAACCATTCATAATAAGAAGTATGCAACCAAGTCTACTCAATAGTCATTGCAAGCTATGAAGAGAAACCAACTCAATAATAATAAGTAGCATGGAACATAAACATAAGCAACATTGCAATGCTCATAGTAAGGTATGATAGAGTGGTATCTCGCTTGCCTTTGTTTGTAGAGCACAATATGAATGCCAAGACACCTCTGAAGTTCAAGTGAAGACTAGAGGTAAAAATATCAGAGAGACAAGCATCAAAGTCATGACATAATTAATCAAGTTTTGAGACAAACACAAGAATGACAACTATGCTCTCAAGAAGGTGCTCATAGAATAAGTGGTGACTCAACAAGGGAGTGAAAGGGTTTTGAAAAGTTTGAAAGGCTTTGTCGTGGTATTGCCGACGAGTACGCCATGGAGGGGTCCTCACGGTTCGTGTTTAGAGACGTGGGGGAAGGCGGGCGGTTGACGGGTACGAGGTAACACGGCTTACCTAGGTTCAGATCCCACAACGGTGGCGGAATCCTACTCCTGCTATAAATCACTATAATGGCAATACGCCGAGTTACAGAGATAGGTTCGTTGTGCGAGGTTATGTGAAGTAGTGCCCTAAAGGCTCCCATAGGCCCGACTTATATAGTCACCAGGTCCTAGGGTTACAGGGAAAAGTCCTAGCCGGACAGGTTACAGAGTCCTACACCGTCTATTACTAGTCTTGTGTGTCTTGTACTCCAAGGCTCCGGGTACGCTGGTGACTCCACTGTAGCCTTCCTTTATCCGGCATGGGTCTCCCTTCTGGATCCATTTAACTGGGCCGCCCAGCAGACCATAGACCATGCTACCAACTGTGGGCCACCCGGGTTAGCCGGATAAGAGACATGCTATGAGGATACCCATATAGCATATACCCAATAGTAGCCCCCGGAGAACTCCGAGATCTTGCGCCGTCTTGCCTCTTCATATTGAATGATCCGTCTAGATGGATGTCGGCAAATCGTCAAGCAATATCTTGTAGTCCTCCCAAAGAACCCTGCAAGGTTTTCTCCGTCTTTAACTTGTAAGTCGGAGAATTGCTGAATATTCCATCGTACTCTTCCATAGCCGGACTGGATCCGTCCATGCCGGAATCTTCTGATGTGATGGTTCACCTGCCTATGTTAGCTAGGGCGACGTAGACGTAGGTCAGCAACGCCTCGTAACTCACACATGCAGAGAATGCAATCATGTCCACTTTTCCCACGCGAGCGATATGAACCATTGGCGGCGACGGTTGGTCCGTGGCGAAATTTCCGCGCACGCATCCGCACACATCGTCTACGCGACAATCGTTCGATCAAGCTGCATGAATCTCGACGCTGGGTATCATAAATAGTAACTGTGGTGGAAAATTTACTTTTTTTACCTCATTCTCCCCTGCATCTTCTTCTTCCTCAGGCAAGCGTCTCCTCGAGCTATCCGCGCCTCGCACGAAAAACCCTAACTCCCAATCTCGCCAGTCACTTCCAAACGCTCGCAATGGCCAGCAGTAGCCCTTCTCCTTTGATGGCAGCGTCGGGCGAAGCCACGACGAAGCCGACGAGCTCCGTCATCGTGCCCCCAGAGGTCTTGGTCATCCCCATCTCCGCGGTGGTCGAGGCCACCGACGGCGACCATAATCCAGCGGCGCTGGAGCTGCTGGAGGAGGAAAACAACTCCCACAAAGGCGACTGACGTGGTTCGGACATCACGGACCACGACATCAAGGAGTTGATCATCTAAGGCTACCTCCCCGTGACGGAGGGGCTCGCCTGGCGGGCGGCGCCGGCTGGCGAGGTCACACCTTCTCCCCAAGCCGGATAAAAGGTGTACCTCAAAGCGCAGATGGTACGCGGCGTCTCCCTGCCCATCTCTAACTTCTCCCTTGCCGTATTGAACCACTACCGAGTCCAGCCATAAAACCTCTCTCCCAATAGTATCCTAGCGCTTAGCAATTACGCGGCGCTTTGCGAGGGTTACTTAGGGATTAAGCCTAGGCTAGACCTCTTTATCTATTTCTTCACTGTCAAGCGCAAAGCCGACACCAGCAAGGACGAACTTAGAAATTGTGGCACTATTAGCTTCAAGATCTGGCCTGGCCAGTGCTTCCCCGACATTTTCGGCCACGAGTCCTGCAAGAACTGGTAGCGTACTTACTTCTACGGCCCAGATATCCCTCTGGCCGGCCGAGAAGTAACGTACCCGGACTTCGTCGACGGAGCCGCCGCCGAAACTTCGACATGGAGATCCTAGGCCTCCCTTCCGTCCGACATCGACGCTTCCCGCGCTATAAGGCAGATAGAGTGGTTCGTAGAGACGGGTTTGACCGTCTTGGACCTAGACATGTGCTGGTTCATCAGGCGAATCCAGCCTTTGCAGCACCGCTCGAAGCTGATGCACGAGTATACCAATGACAAAAGGGATAGCCTCCGCATCTCCGTGGACAACTTCGAGTGGTTTCGTCAAGCTTCGCCTCAAGGACATCGTCAAGGTGAAGGACAAGAAGCGTGGCTTCGCCATCACCTACGACATGTTCATAGAGAGCAAGTTCCCAAAGGTAACTGCTTATTTTCCGTGTATGACATATACTCCAGTTCTTCCGTCTAGCCATTACCATCTCATCTAACACGGAGGCTCTTCACCTTAACATCTTAGCGACATAGACGAGGACATCATGGCTCCTCAAATCTATGATCCAAAGATGAAGGAAGTCACCGTCGTGTCAGACGACGATGCTCCGTTGGCGTGAAAGCGGAAGAGCTCCACCTCTAACGCTGCCGACGGAGGCAAGAAGAAGAAGACGGAGGGTGGAGGGTGGAGCCTCCAAAAAGACTACTGCCGCCCTAGAGACGGAGAAAAGAGAGACTACTGGGATCCCCTTTGCCAAAGCACCCCCTCTTGTGTAAGCTTCTTTCTCTCTGACATTGTCCATTTGTCTGTCTTATTACTGTACTTATGCATTTTGCACGTTTCAGGAAGAAAGCCACGACCAGCTTGAAGAAGACCTCCAAAACATCGGGGGCTTCTAGAACCATCAAGGACATTATGCATCGCGACGCATCTCCCGCCATCTCCCCTGTCACTCCCACCATCAAGCCCTCATCCGCTCCGACAAGCTCTCAAACCAAGGAAGCAGCTGGCCCTTCCGCCATGGAAGTGGACTCAGGTGCCTCTACCGAGCTTGCTATTGCCGACGAGCAGGCGACGCAGGAGAGTGTCGCACACCAAATGGCTGAAGCTTCGGCTAAGGATGCCATCGGTAGAGGTAAGGCGGTGGTGGAAGGTGGTACTTATGCCGAAGACGGTTCCCCTGCGCCCAACAAAACCATAGAGTATCCAAAGATAGTCTATCTGGTACTTACACCAGGTAGCACTGCTCTGGTTCCCGGTGCGGCGCCAACATCTCCGACATGCGATCTAGAGGAGCTTCTCCGGGAAGCAGAGATCTTGCAAGGAAACAGTGTATCCTTCGGCAAGCTGCTGGTCGAGAGTGCTACTAACCTCAAGATCATTGCACTTGTAAGTTATTTTTGCCTCTTGCATTTCATATGAATATCCCACTATAGCCCCCGAGGATGTAGACGGAAAACCATAGGTCTTTGCGTCTAGATGCTCTAAGAGTGACTAAGCTAGAAAACTTCTCATTGTAGCCCCCAAGCATATAGGTGGAATGAATTATTCCGACTAGATGCTTTAAGAGTAGAATACACAGTGTTTATAAATTTCAATACTGTAGCCCCCAAGTCTCTAGTTGTAACTGAATTAGTTCCAACTAGATGCTTAAAGAGAAGCAAAACATACATCCGAGTTAAAAACTTTATACTGTAGCCCCCAAGCCTCTAATCGAAAACTGAATTAGTTCCGACTAGATGCTTAAATAAAGACTAAGCATATTGTTAAGTTAAAAACTCTCGTTGTAGCCCCAAGTGTCTAGGTGGAAATTTTCCGGCTAGATGCTCCAAGTAGACCAAACAACGATTAACTTCTTCTTTCCACAGAATGAGAATGCTCGGAGGGGCATGGCCAACGAAAAGTACTAGAAGATGCACGCGGACTTGCAAGCTGAAAAGGGTAAAACTGCCTTGTTGAAGGAACATATCACCAAGAGCAAGCGTCTGTTTTTTCCTTTCTTTTTCGTATTCTGACTTGAACTTGTGTATTCTCCGAGTACTCACTATGTACTTTGCTTTCTCCGACTTGCAGAAACCATTGCCAAGGCTAAGGACATTGTCGAGCAATCCAAGCACATTCAGGAGCTGGATAGTGAGAACAAGATCCTTAAGCAGGAGAGGAAGGACATGCTGAAGATGCATGAAGAATCGATGAAAGCCCTGCAGGATTCCGCCACCGAGGAGATTAACCGCTTGAAGGAGGAGATCTCTATCTTGAAAGAGCAAAAGAGAGCTGCCGATGAGTAGAATCAACGCCATCATGAAGCGTACAAGCTCCTCCAACAAGAACGGGACTCCTTGGCGGATACCCTCTGGCAAGCTGAGGCTAGCATCTTCAGTAAGTGATTCTTCGTCTTGGATTTCGATAATCTTGATACTTTTGATTATTGAACTCATGTGCTCCTTTGTCGGAATTTTTAGCTCCTATAGGTTTAACCCGGTCGCCTCCTCCGGCAAAGGAATGCATGGTTCTTGCCGGCAACTTCATCAACACCGCCATCGTGCAGGCCAAAGAGATTGCCAAGCCCCTCCAGATCAACATCATGGCATCGGACTCTGTGACGAAGTTCTCGGAGATCCTGCGCCGAGCCCCTGAGCGTATTACAAGCTGGAAAGCTTCATGTGCACGTGCCGGTGCAAGGATGGCGCTGTCCATGGTGAAGGCACACTACGAGAATGCCGACATCGACATGGTAACCTCTGGCATCCCCGACGTAGATGATGAAGGACAAAAGATAAACCATGAGGCTATCTTGTCGTCACTAGCGGGTTATGACACCAGAGTCGCCAAGTTGGTCGACGTTAACGTCTTCGTGCCAATGAACACCATCGATGGCGGCGACCAAAGCTCCTCCGAGTCCCTCAACACTGCCGACTTCGAGGGTGACTCTCCTGCCGCTGGTGATGTTGCTTCCAAGTCGCCTGAGCCAGAGGAATGAAAAACAATTTGTAATATTTGTTTCCTCTGTGATGTGTATGCAAAAAAAACTATGTATTAACTTAAGGCGGAAAACAATGTTGTATGTCCTGCTACTTAAGAACTAGTTCCAACATGTATATATTTTTTAAGCAAGTGCTGGCTTATTTATTACTTTGGTTCTTATGCTTGACTTTTCGTGAGTCGGAAGACTCGTTGTCGGAACCATGCACTCAGGTGATGATGCCCAATGGCACCGTCAATAACCTAGGCACAAAATCGCCGACAATAAGTGCCGAAATTCACTACTCTAGAATCCACATAAAAACGACAAAGAACATGTAGACCAGAAAACTTAAGCTAACGCCTGTAGGCGGAATTTTCACAAGTGCAGTTGCAAAACTTGTGCATAAAGGTTTTATATGATCCAAAAATGAACACTAAAGGAGGTAAAAGACTCAGAAATATGAGTGAACCAGAGAGCTTTATTTCATTGATCATATAAGAGGTACACAATAGATAAAAATGCCAAGTGTAGAAAGGACGTAGTTGTGCTATGTTCCATGGCCGATCAAGCTCCGGGAAGTCATCATCCGGGGCACGTCGCTTACGCTTATGATCCTCTTTGGGTCTATCCTTCAGTTCACGATTGTCAACGAGGTAGTAAGACCCATTGAGTAGCGCCTTGCTTATGATGAACGGTCCTTCCCATGGCGGGAATAATTTGTGTGTCTTCTTCTGCTTAAGTCGGAGCACCAAATCCCCCTATTTGAATGAGCGATGCCGAACGCGGCGACTAAGGTAGCTGCGTAGCTTCTGCTGGTAGATGGCGGATCTTTGGCATGCCAAAACACGCTCCTCCTCGAGAAGGTCCACATCTAGGCATCTGGATTCTTCAGCATCATCTTCGTCGTAGGCAGCGACTCTTGGTGCATCGTGAAGTATGTCGGAAGGTAGGATGGCTTCTGCTCCATATACCATGAAATAGGGGGTGTAGACGGTGGATCTGTTGGGTGTAGTTCGTAAACTCCACAGCACAGATGGCAATTCTTCCGCCCAGGCTCCAGCTGCTCTATGTAGCGGTGCCTCAAGACGTGGCTTTATTCCCTGCAGAATTAATCCATTGGCTCGCTCAACCTGACCATTAGATTGTGGATGTGCCACAGATGCAAGGTCAAGTCGGATGCCCTTTTCCCAACAATAAGCCTCCACTTCTCCTAGTGACAAGTTGCTACCGTTGTCGGTGATAATGCTATGTGGGAGACCAAATCTCACCTGAGGGCAGTTGCCCCATCAAGCTTTCTAATGGGTTTATCTTCTATCCATTTAGTGAATTTATCAACTGCTTCTAGAAGATGTGTAAACCCACATGGTGCCGTTTGTAACGGTCCCACCATGTCTAGCCCCCAGACTGCAAACGGACAAGTTATTGGTATTGTTCGCAATTCTTCAGCAGGAACATGTGGTTGTCGGGCATAATACTGGAATCACATGCATGTCTCAACCAGCTTGTCGGCGTCCGCCTTCGCGGTCAGCCAGTAGAATCCTTGCCGGAAGGTTTTCGCGACCAACGATCAAGGAGCGGCGTGATGCCCGCAATCTCCGAGATGGATTTCGCGTAGGATTTCAATACCTTATAGCTGGGAAACACACTTAAGGTATACACCAGTAGTGCTCCTTTTGTAGAGTTGTCCATTGATTATGGTATAGCCCTTTGCTCGACGTACTATTTGCCGTCTTTCGACCTCGTCGTCGGGCAAGGTTCCATGTTCGAGATATTCCATGAACGGTTTTTGTCCAAGCCGGAGGGACCTTTGCCACCATCTGGACAAAAGAGTCAACTCTATCCGGGTTGTCGATGTCGGCTCCCTTCATGAATGGTGTCCGTAGATGCTCTAGGAAAACTCTTGGCGGAATTCATTTGCGCCCTGATCCAAGCTTAGATAGTAGATCAGCCGCCTCATTTTGCTCCCAAGGTACATACTTGACTTCGTAGCCCAAGAAGCACTTGCCTATCTTGTCCACTTCGTCTCTATATGCCGCCATCATAGGGTTCCACGCATTCCAGGTGCTAGCCACCTGCTGGGCAACCAAGTCGGAATCTCCACAGCAAACTATACGCTTGATGCCAATATCCTTGACTATGCGTAATCCGTGAATGAGTGCTTCATACTCCGCCATGTTGTTCGTAGCCTAGAAGTGGATATACAGAACGTAGTGTAGCTTGTCCCAGTTGGTGACTGTAGCAGTACACCAGCCCCCGAGCCGTTGAGCAGATTTGATCCGTCAAAGTGCATCACCCAGTACTCTGGTTCCGGCAACGGAGTAACATCTGGCATCTCCGTCCAATCTGCGATAAAATCCGCCAAGGCTTGTGACTTGATAGCGTCGTGTCTCTTCTAGGTGATCTATAAGGCGGCAAGTTCAATGCCCCACTTCGTGACCCTTCCCGTAGCGTCACTGTTGTTGATAATGTCGGACATTGGAGTCTTGCTCACCACTGTGATTGGGTGCTCCTGAAAGTAATGCCTCAGCTTTCGAGAAGCAAGGAATACTTCATAAGTTATCTTTTGGTAGTGCGGGTAACGCTGCTTGGACTCCTTCAAGAACTTGCTTACATAGTGAAAGAGCATTTTCCTATCCCTCTGATTTTGATATTTGATAACAACACACTTATCGGTTTTATCGTGTGCTAAGTGTATCACAGGGTTGATAAGGGTGTGACACAAATATTGGCATAATTGTTCCCTTTGCGAAAAACCCATGTGTCAAACGGTAGTACCGGAAATACGACCGGTACTACCGCTTGATCCCGGTACTACCGGTTCAAGTACCGGTTGGAACCGTGAAAGTTTGATAAGGGTGGGTCTTAGTCAGTACCATATGGTACCATGGAGCATCACTACCAGTCCAACCGGTAGTACCGCTTGAGACGAGCGGTACTACCGCTTGGACATGGTCGTACCGCTCGGCCGTACCGGACCGTTCTGAAGAAAAGCCACCCCTCTCTGTTTTGCTCAGCACCAAGCGGTACTTGGGAATGGTACTACCGCCCGGACCGGTAGTACCGCGTCATACGACTGATACTACCGCTTGGGGGTAGTACCGCAAGGGCGATACCGGCCAAACCTGAATAAGGCTCAACCAACTGAAGCATCTCCGGTACCTGGTCCGGTACTGGACCAGTAGTACCGCTTGCCAGCGGTACTACCGCTTGAGTACCGGTACTACCGGTGCATTAATGGCTCCAACGGCCATATTTCGTGGAGGGGTATAAATACCCCTCCACCTACCTTGGGACAAACGGCTCAGCCACATTAAAGTTAAAGACCACCATTGGAGCCCATTGGAGCCACCAAATCTTCAAGATCTTCTCATTCCACCACCCAAAGTCCTTGATCTTTGGGGAATCGAAGGAGGAGGCCCCGATCTACTACTTCACCAAAAGAGATCTTCATTTCCCCCTCATTTCATTGAGGTCCCCCTTGCTCTAGTGTTTTCTTGGAAACCCTAGTTCTTGTTTTGGTTCTTACAAGCTTGTCTTTGATTGCTTTGACAGCTTGCTTGTATTTGGGAGCCTCCGATTAAGTTGTGGATGTGTGCCCCAAACTTGTAACGGTGTCGGCTTCCACCTTGAAGGTTGCCGATATAGTGGAAGGTGAATCGATCCCGTTGGGGTGAGATTCATCGGAGAACAAGGGAGGCCTTTCGTGGCGTTGGTGTTTTGAAACCACCCCCTCTCCAAACGTAGATGTACTTCCCCTCAAAAGGAAGGAACTACGGGAAACAAATCCTTGTGTCTCCGCGTCCACTATTTTGGTTACTTCTATCCTTTACGGCACCTTACTTACTTGTTACTACTTTGTGTTAGGGTAGCTCTTGCATAATTGTCATATAGGTAAATTCACCGTAGTTGCATTATCTAGAGAATTTACCTTATTGTCAAAACTTAATTTGAAAAAGAAGAAAATTTGAAGTAGCACCTATTCACCCCCCCTCTAGGTTCCCATACGATCCTTTCAATTGGTATCAGAGCCTCGGCTCTTTATTCGGGCTTTACCGCCTAAGAGAATATGGGTAGCAACGAAGGGTATGGTGGTAGTGAGCCGACACCGGTGACCATGGAAGATCTGAAAAACTTGGAAACAAGATTGAGCTCTTCTTTGGTCAACGAAGTCAAGAAGATGCTCGAGCAACTTTTTAAAGACAAAGAAGGCTCATCACCCCCATCTCCTCAAGAGGATCAACCATCCATTTTACCTAAAGGGAATACGTTAGTATCCCCCGAGGGTATGGTGGTGGGGGGTAAACTAGACAACGTTAATTCCTCCACACACAATGATGGTGGGAAGGGTGAGCACCGTGATTCATGGTACTCTCCCGACCCTCCAATCCCTCACCCTCATGTATACAATAGAGGTGACCCACCTAAGCTTGAAGATTTTGCTACTTTTTCTCAATGACAATCACTAATGAGAACTCATATGCACAGCTCTTGCATTGAACTTTGGAACATCATCGAGCATGGACTCTTTATTGGGGATCCAAACAACTTGACAAGAAGAGAGATTGTTAATAGTCAACTCAATGCCACTGCTTTGCATATGATTCAACAAGGTTTGGGGACAAAGGATTGTCCACACATTGAGCACTTTAGCATTGCCAAGGAAGCTTGGGATGCTCTCACTGTGTTGTTTGTTGGAAATGAGAGTATGAGGAGGAACCGATATGATGCTCTAAGCAATGAAGCCGAAGGCTTCTACATGAAAGAAGGTGAAGATCACGAAGACATGTACCGAAGGCTCAAGACCACCGCCACCGCTTTTAGGAATGTGGGGGCCTCACATGTGGATGATGCTTGGATAAAAAGGAAATATGTGAGTGCACTCATGCCTTTTGAGCCCACTGACTTGAAGAGCTTACAAGGAAGACACAACTACCATCTCATGACCTCAAATGAAGTTATGCAAGAGATGGCCGCTTTCAAGGTTGCCGCCAAAAATGCCAAAGATGCTCGTGCTCGTGCCCTAGGTATGAGCAATGTTGTCAATGTTGCTTTGAAGGACAAAGTTGTGGACCATGGGGATGAAGATGATAGTGATGAAGGGCTTTCCATGGACCATCCCGATGAAGTCAATATTGCTCATGGACAATATATGGCTTTCTATGCAGAGAACTTTTGGAAGAATCCCGCCAAGGCCAAGATGGAAATGCAACGGAGAAGCAATCCAAATGGGAAAAGAGAGAATACCACTAGGTTGAGAACTTGCTTCAATTGTGGTGACCTCTATCACTTTGTAGCAAGTTGCCCCTATGAGAAGAGAGAAGATCATGGTGGCAAGCTTGTGTTGAATAAGACTCTCAAGGCACCTTACAAGAAACCCTTCATCAAAAAGAATCCCATCAACAAGAAGTCGGGAGAAATTGTCTTGATCACTCATGAAGAATACTCCTCCGACAATGAAGATTATGAAGAGGAAACTTCTCATGGTATGGCTGCTCTAGCCACCACCTCTACTCCGACATTCTTACTCTTCGATTCTCCAAATGAGAACTCTTCCACCAAGAACGTCACTTGCCTTATGGCAAGAGGAACGGAGGTATCCTCATCATCCTGCTCTACTCACTTAGATAATGATGAAATTGATGATGAGATGTCTCTTGATGTTAAAAAGGAATTAATTGCCTTTGATGAGTTTATGACTAACCTAGAAGGTGATGCTAAGCTACATTTTGGGAACATCTTATATCAACTCTCACATACTCAAGAGCTTCTAGATGTAAGGTGTAAACTTGGGCATGAACATATGATTGAGCTAGAGGATTTAAACAATGCTCTAGAAGAAGAACAAGAAACTAGGTTGTTACTTGAATTAAAACTTGAAGGGCTTGATGAGGCCAATGAAATTATTGTTAACAAACTCATCAAAGAGCGTGATCATGCTATTGTTAAATACAAAAGGGCTAAAAAGGACAAGATTGAGTTTGGTGTGGTTCATGAAAAACTTGCCGAGGACTTTAGTTTGCTTAACAAGGATCACAAGGTCTTGGAGAGTGAACTCTTGTCACTCACAAAGTCCCATGAAACGCTTCAAACTCAATTGGCCAATATTCCTTCACCTAGTAACTTCATTCCATCTAGTAGCACAACTATTCTTGAAGAGAATGCTAGGTTGAAGGGGGGGCTTGCTAAGGCCACATTTTCACAAGGCAACAAGTCCATTGATGATCTTTTGAGCAAGCAAAGGCGTAGTGGTGATAAAGGGGGCATTGGTTTTGTTTCCAAAACCAAGAAGAAGAACAATAAGAAGAAGAAGGACAAGCCCGCACAAGAGACCAACAAGACCATTGTGGAGAGTAAGACCACAAGTGGTAAAACTATGTCTCATGATGATTTTGCGAGAAGTGGTAACCCTCACTATGTTCTAATGCGTGATTATTATGGTGATGTGTATGCACAATATGTTGGTCCTTATGATGGTTATATTGCTTGGTCTATTTGGGTTCCCAAGACCCTTGTTGCTAACAAAAGAGGACCCATTGAAAAATGGGTACCTAAAAATTAGCTTGATCTTTTGTAGACTTATGCTTCCGGAGGGTCAAAGTGGGTGCTTGATAGTGGTTGCACAAGTCATATGACCGAAAGCTCGTCTATTGTCAAGGACTTAAAGCCAAATGATGATCTAATCACCGTGACATATGCCGACAAGTCAAAGTCTAAGGTAATGGGTTTTGGCAAAGTTGTGGTTGCTCACGACATTACACTCGTGAACGTCATGCTTGTTGATACCCTTGGGTACAATTTACTTTCAGTCTGTGCTCTTGGAAAGATGGGTTTTTTCGTCTTTATACATAATGATCTTGTGGTCCTCATGTGGATCAAGTCTCTCAAGGTCGCTTTCGTTGGGTATGTCGAACATGACTTGTATGTGGTGGACTTTTCGGGACAAGCCACTACAAGTGCGATGTGCTTATTCGGAAAGGCCGATGTGGGTTGGTTATGGCATCGCCGACTGGCCCATGTTAATATGAGAACTTTGCAAAGTCTCCACAAGGAGGGCCATATTGTTGGACTAAAAGAAAATGTTTCCTTTGCCAAAGATCGTGTTTGCAGGGCATGTGTTCTAGGGAAGATGCATGATGCTCCTCATAAGCCTAATAACCGCATCAAGTCCACCAAGATCTTGGAGCTCCTTCACGTGGACCTCTTTGGTCCTCCATCTCATGCAAGTCTTGGTGGGAAGAAATATTTCTTGGTGATTGTTGATGACTTTTCAAGATACTCTTGGGTTTATTTCTTCAAGTTGAAGAGTGAGACTCAAAATACCTTCATCGACTTCATCAACTTGGTTCAACGGCAATACAATGTTCCCGTGTTGATCATAAGAAGTGACAACGACACCGAGTTCAAGAACTACACCTTGAATGATTTCCTTAGTGATGAGGGGATTAAACATCAATATTCCGCGGCATACACCCCTCAACAAAATGGTGTGGCCGAAAGGAAGAACCAGACTCTTATTGAGATGGCTAGGACCATGTTGGCGGAGTTTAAATCTCCATACAACTTTTGGGCCAAAGCCATCTCCACCGCTTGCCATGCTTCAAACCGGCTCTACCTCCGCAAAGAAATCAACAAGACTCCATATGAAATACTTATCGGTAACAAGCCCAACATATCTTACTTCCTGGTGTTCGGTTGTAAGTGTTTCTATCTCATTAAAGGTGTTCGTTTGTCTAAATTCGAGTCTAAAGCATTAGAGGGTATTTTTGTTGGCTATGGTCTCGAATCTCACACTTATAGAATCTATGATAAGCTCTCCGGAGCCGTCATAGAATCTTGTAGTGTGACCTTCGAAGAATATGATGGTCCCGAAGGGGGGCGTGTTGATGCTTGTGATGCAGATGATGAAATGCCTCAGGATGCCATAGGAAGAATGGGTGTGGAATATATCCGCCCCATTGAGGAACCCCTTATGGCGGATCGAGAAGAACTATGCTCCACTCAAGTGGAGCCCTCATCTTCACAACCTCAACATGCTCCATCCACCGAAGAGGACAATGACTCAAGCCAATGACAAGATGTGGACCCTCAACATGGTGATCAAAGTGTCAACTCCAGTCAAGGGGAGCTTGGTCCATTCGACAGATTGTCAAGTGGTGCCAAGTCAATTTGTCAAGGAAGATCCATACAAGCTGCTTTGAGACAAGCTCAAATTGACGCTATAAGTGCACTTGATCAAGACCAAGGTAAATCTTTGCCTCCCAATGTAGAGGATGACTCCAATGATGATCAAGGTCAAGTTGATGGTCAAGACGAGGATCAAAATGATGAAGAGGGTCCTCCAAGAAACAACACAGAGATCCACGCTCGTCGCGAAGCTAGAAAGGAAAGAATGTTGGAACTAAGAGATCACACTCTACAACATGTAGTTGGTGATCTAAGGAAAGGTATTTCCACAAGAGCACAATTGAAGAGGTTCAGTGAACACCAAGCTCACATCTCCATGATTGAACCAAAGAAAGTGTGGGAAGCTCTTGAAGATTCGGTTTGGTTAGAGGCTATGCATAAAGAGCTCAACAACTTTGAGAGAAACAAAGTATGGAAATTAGTTGAGAAGCCAAAGGATTGCCGCAATGTTATTGGAACAAAGTGGATATTCAAGAACAAGCAAGATGAGCATGGAATTATAGTAAGGAACAAGGCTAGATTGGTTGCACAAGGGTATTCTCAAATTGAAGGCATTGATTATGGAGAGACTTATGCGCCCGTGGCTCACCTTGAGTCCATATGTATCCTTCTTGCTTATGCAGCACATCATAACTTTAAGTTGCAACAAATGGATGTAGAAAGTGCATTTCTTTATGGTCCATTAAATGAGTTGGTATATGTTAAGCAACCCCCGGGATTTGAGGACCCCAACTTCCCAAACCATGTCTACAAACTCGATAAGGCGCTCTATGGGCTCAAGCAAGCCCCACGCACGTGGTATGAGCACCTTAGGGAGTTATTGTTTGACCGTGGCTTTGAGGTTGGGAAAATCGATCCCACTATTTTTACTAAGAGGGTCAATGGGGAGCTTTTTGTATGCCAAATATATGTTGATGATATTATCTTTGGCTCATCTAACAAAGCTTTTAATGATGAATTCTCAAAGCTTATGACTAGTAGGTTCCGGATGTCTTTAATGGGAGAGTTGAGAGTATTTTTTGGTTTTGAGATCAAGCAAGTTAGAGGAGGGACATTCTTCAATCAAGCCAAGTATACTCAAGACATGCTCAAGAGATTCAAAATGCAAGATTTAAATGGATCTCCTACTCCCATGGCTACAAAGACTCATCTAGAACAAAATCCAAATGGTAAAGATGTGGATCAAAAGGTATACCGGTCCATGATTGGTTCTTTGCTTTACCTTTGTGCATCTAGACCCGATATTGTGTTGAGTGTAGGTGTGTGTGCAAGATATCAAGCGGCTCCTAAGGAAAGCCATTTAATGGCGGTCAAGAGAATCTTTCGATATTTAGTTCATACCCCATTTTATTGTCTTTGGTATCCTCGAGGCTCAACATTCGCTCTTTGTGGGTACACGGATTCAGATTGGGCGGGGGACAAGGATGATAGAAAATCAACATCCGGGGCTTTCCAATTCCTTGGTAGGTCCTTGGTATGTTGGTCTTCTAAGAAGCAAAATTGTATATCTCTCTCCACCGCCGAATCCGAGTATGTTGCTACCGCTAGTGCCTGCACTCAGTTGCTATGGATGAGGCAAACTTTAAAGGAATACGGTGTCCATTATGACAAAGTGCCTTTTCTATGTGACAATGAAAGTGCCATCAAAATTGCATACAACCCGGTGGATCACACAAGGACAAAGCATATTGATATTCGTCATCACTTCATTAGAGATCATGTTGCTCGAGGTGATATTGATCTATCCTATGTTTCTACCAAAGATCAACTTGCCGATATCTTCACGAAGCCACTTGATGAAGCAAGGTTTTGCTACTTAAGGAATGAACTAAATATCGTAGATTCAAGGAGCTTGACTTGATTATCTTGCCCTCTCACCTAATACTCGACTCATATTTGGTTTAGGTGTAGGCATGGACATAGGGGGAGTGCGGTCCTAATTGATTGGACCATCCCTCCCCCCATTATGCGCAAAGTAAACACAATCATTCCTCTTAATATCATTTTGTGATATGCGAGCTTAATGATGAGTTTCGGTAATGGACCCAAGATATATCTTCGTGGTGCCAAGCCGAGTATACTCAAATATGGTGGCCTAGGCCACCGGCCCCTCTCAATCGAGAGGTTGATGTGCTTACTCGTGTTTGTCATTTTTGATTTGATTTTTACTCATGATTGTCATCTTGTGAATTGCCTTCACCGTTCTTAGTCTCATGCACTCTAGTTTGGCTTTTAACTTCCTTTTTCTCGATTCTTAGAGTGCATGTGCTTCCCAGCTCACTTGTCTTAACCCAAGCCTCCTTACCCCCTCACTAAAACCCTCTCTCTATCTGCACAAGAATCACCTTTGTTTCCTGGCTTTGGAATCAGATGGGACCGGTACTACCGGATGTACGAGTGGTACTACCGGACCTGGCTAGTTCCCAGGTCGTCTCCTGGAAGAACTGCTCCAGGAACGGTACTACCGCCCACATGTCCGGTACTACCGGTTGGGGAACCGGTACTACCGCTTACGAGCGGTACTACCGCTTACGAGCGGTACTACCGCTTCAGCAACCGGTACTACCGGTCGGCGTTTTCCTGGTATATATTGGGCGCACATGGGGAGGCACCCCCTAGTGCCTCATTCGTCCCCACGCCCTCCACTCATACCCGCGCCACCGCCGGAGACCTTGAAGCCGCAGGAGCCCTGCCGCGCCCTCCTCTCCCCGGATCCCCCTCGGATTCGGCCTCTTGGCGGGCTCCCACCTCTTTCCACCGCCATGGATCCCGGTACAACCGCCCTTTCTCTCTCCGTTTGATTTTCTCCTTAGATCTAGGTTTTGGCTTAGATTTGTGGAGAAATTGACATATTGAAAGGTTGTACTGCCATATGCTTCCCTTGTTACCGAGTAGAATCATCTATTTACAGTTTAATGCCGTCAATTTGGTCCGTTTCCACCAGATCTGACGAACTTGTGCCGCTCAACCGGTAGTACCGGAACTTTTCCGGTACTACCACTTGCAAGCGGTACTACCGGTCGTCAGGTCCGGTAGAACTGGCCCAAACTAACCGCATTTTTTCTGCTTCATATTGGATTCTCTTGTTTGCTCCTTGATTCTTGTGCCCTTACCCCCTTGCTATCCTCCCTTATGCTTTCACAGATGCAGGTGGTTCTCGGGGTGCGCGCAAGCGTTCCAAGACTAGCCGTGAGATTGTTGAGGAAGAGACGGAGTCTGAGGAAGAGGTTATGCCACAACCAAGACACCGTTCCAAGTTTCCTGCCACTCGAGGTGGTCGTGGGGGTCGTGAGGGGGTTACCAAGCGCTCTGCTGGGCGTGGCAACGCCCCTCCCTCTCGCCCCCTTCCGTTGGGCGTACCAAAAGTCTCAGCTCAGGGCCATCAGGGCCAAAGAAACTGTCAGACATCTCTGAGTCAGAGTTTAGAGCTCTCCGGATTGAAAATCCATACTCCCGCAACCGGGGCGAGGCCAGGGAAGACAGTCTCTTCTTCGATGATTTCCAGGAGCGTGTTTATCATGAGGTTCTTTTGACCAATATCCAGATGGTGGTGCCTCAGCAGTGGATTGACATGGGGCACATTAACAAGAATCTTGACTACTTTGCTGAAGCTAAGGAAATCTGCTCTCACCTTGGCTTGTTCCCCATTATGGAGTTCCAGTATGACTATGATCCACTCCTTATTTGCCAGTTTTATGCCACTGCACATTTCCACACTGGCCGTACTCGGAAGATCACCTGGATGACTCAAGGTGCTGTCAAGGAAGCTACACTTGCGGAGTTTGCTGCAATATTGGGGTATGGAGATCGCGGCCGGGATGTTCCTTGTGGTTTTCGCTGTCACATGCAGGATCACCCCTCCAAGAAGGATGTCCTTACACCTCTGTATATCCGGGGCCGTGGGATTGCTGGCAAGATCAAGGATCTTCTCCCCACATATGACATTCTCCATCGCATTTTCCGTGAGACTGTTGCTCCTCGTGCGGGCAACAAGGATGAGATACATGGGTTCTCTGTTGACTTGCTGTTCAACACCTTCCTCAACCGAGACTCAGGCACTCCTCTTGACGTGTCAAACTTCATATGGAATGAGATGGTTGCTGCTGCACACTCTCGGAGGGTTCCACCATTTGCTCCTTATATTATGGCCCTCATTGTGTCAAAGTGCCCCATCATTGCTAGGACACTCTCCACTCGCTCTCTCATTGTGCATAGGCCAAAGGCACTCAAGATCAAGACACATGATAAACCTCGCGTTGCGGCGGGTGAGGAGGATGAGGATGACTCTGAGGATGCTGACAGTGGACATGACACTGACTATGTTGTCTCTCGTCGCAAGAATGCTAAGCCCTCCTGGGCCAAAAGGATGGAGGTCAAGCTCAAGAAGATCTTTTGCTTCCAGGTTGACAACCAGAAGCACATGTATGAGGCGCATGTGTATGCCAAGAAAGCCAGTGCTCGGCAGAAGGACATGATGGCTGCTCAGGGTTTGACCGTCTCCGAGGGGTCCGAGAACAACATCACTCCCGAAGATCAGTGGATCTCTCAGCATAGCCTTTAGGATGATGATGTCTCTTCCTCGCACCGCACCCCACCCCCTTACGAGGAGGACCTTGAGGATGAGGAGGAGGAGGAAGAGGATGATTGACCGTTGGGACGGTAGTCTTGCACTTGTCATTTTTTGGCGTCTTGATGCCAAAGGGGGAGAAGTTGCACTTTAGGCACGAGTGTTGCATGAGAAGTCACAAGCTCGTTCTTTTTTTGATCCTTTTATTGCTTGTGAACTTCGATTTCGAATTCCCTCTATTTATGTGTGAGACTATGTGGTTATGTAGTGGTTAAATCATGGACCCATCTTATGAGACTATGTGGTTTATTTCATTGGATCCATCTTGTGATGATATGCGTTATCTATTGTCTATATACTTCTCATCACATGATATTATGCAAAAGTATGATTTCAAATGCTAGTATCAATATTCGTGCATCCATGTTGGGTTTGTAAAATAGAGGGGGAGGTTTGTCTCTACACATCTAGGGGGAGTCCCGTCTCTATTTTACAAATCTCATATGCTTCCTATTTAAATCACCTTGCAAAAGTGTATTGTCATCAAACACCAAAAAGGGGGAGATTGAAAGAGCATTTTCCTATCCCTCTAATTTTGATGTTTGATAACAACACACTTATCGGTTTAATCGTGTGCTAAGTGTATCATAGGGTTGATAAGGGTGTGACACATATATTGGCATAACTGTTCCCTTTGCGAAAAACCCATGTGTCAAACGGTAGTACCGGAAATACGACCGGTACTACCGCTTGACCCCGGTACTACCGGTTCAAGTACCGGTTGGAACCGTGCAAAATTGATAAGGGTGGGTCTTAGTCAGTACATCCGGTACCATGGAGCGTCACTACCAGTCCAACCGGTAGTACCGCTTGAGACGAGCGGTACTACCGCTTGGACATGGTCGTACCGCTCGGCCGTACCGGACCGTTCTGAAGAAAAGCCACCCCTCTCTGTTTTGCTCAGCACCAAGCGGTACTTGGGAATGGTACTACCGCCCGGACCGGTAGTACCGCGTCATACGACTGATACTACCGCTTGGGGGTAGTACCGCAAGGGCGATACCGGCCAAACCTGAATAAGGCTCAACCAACTGAAGCATCTTCGGTACCTGGTCCGGTACTGGACCAGTAGTACCGCTTGCCAGCGGTACTACCGCTTGAGTACCGGTACTACCGGTGCATTAATGGCTCCAACGGCCATATTTCGTGGAGGGGTATAAATACCCCTCCACCTACCTTGGGACAAACGGCTCAGCCACATTAAAGTTAAAGACCACCATTGGAGCCCATTGGAGCCACCAAATCTTCAAGATCTTCTCATTCCACCACCCAAAGTCCTTGATCTTTGGGGAATCGAAGGAGGAGGCCCCGATCTACTACTTCACCAAAAGAGATCTTCATTTCCCCCTCATTTCATTGAGGGCCCCCTTGCTCTAGTGTTTTCTTGGAAACCCTAGTTCTTGTTTTGGTTCTTACAAGCTTGTCTTTGATTGCTTTAACAACTTGCTTGTATTTGGGAGCCTCCGATTAAGTTGTGGATGTGTGCCCCAAACTTGTAACAGTGCCGGCTTCCACCTTGAAGGTTGCCGATATAGTGGAAGGTGAATCGATCCCGTTGGGGTGAGATTCATCGGAGAACAAGGGAGGCTTTTCATGGCGTTGGTGTTTTGAAACCACCCCCTCTCCAAACTTAGACGTACTTCCCCTCAAAAGGAAGGAACTACGGGAAACAAATCCTTGTGTCTCCGCGTCCACTATTTTGGTTACTTCTATCCTTTACCGCACCTTACTTACTTGTTACTACTTTGTGTTAGGGTAGCTCTTGCATAATTGTCATATAGGTAAATTCACCGTAGTTGCATTATCTAGAGAATTTACCTTATTGTCAAACCTTAATTTGAAAAAGAAGAAAATTTGAAGTAGCACCTATTCACCCCCCCTCTAGGTGCCCATACGATCCTTTCACATAGTAAATTGGTCGTTTAACTCCGTGCTCATAGCCTTGTTCCTTCCGCTCTACCACGATGACGATGCTAATTACCCGGTTGGTTGCCGCCATGTAAAGTAACATGTGCTCTCCAGGCTCGGGTGCTGCAAGGGTGGGCGATGAGGAAAGAATATCCTTGAGCTGCTTCAATGCTGCATTTGCTTCGTCTGTCCACGTGAATTTGTCCGCCTTCTTCAGCAACTTGTACAGCGGCATGGCCTTCTCTCCAAGTCGTCTGACGAACCGACTAACTGCTGCAACACAACCTATTAGTCGCTGAATGTCCTTTAGGCATGTCGAACGGTTTATGTTTAAGATGGCCCCTATTCTCTCCGGGTTGACCTCGATTCCACGCTGGGAAACGATGAAGCCCAACAATTTGCCGGCTGGAACCCCGAAGATGCACTTCTTAGGGTTAAGCATCATGTTGTATTTTCGGAGGTTATCAAAGGTTTCTTTTAAGTCGGAGATTAAGTCATTTGACTTTTTAGACATCACCGCTATATCGTCCACATAGGCGTGAACATTCCGACCAATTTGGTCATGCAGGCAACATTGCATTGTCCGCTGGTACGTAGCACCCGCGTTTTTCAGCCCAAAAGGCATCGTAACATAGCAAAATGTGCCGTATGGGGTGGTGAACGAAGTGGCCAATTGGTCCGACTTGCTCATCTTGATCTGGTGGTATCCTGAGTATGCATCGAGAAAACAGAAAAGTTCCGAGCCAGCTATCGAGTTAATGACTTGGTCAATGCGAGGCAAAGAAAACAGATCTTTGGGGCATGCCTTGTTCAAGCCGGTGTAATCAACACACATTCTTAATTCTTTTGTTCCCTTTTTGGGGACAAGTACAGGATTGGCCACCCATTGGGTGTGAAGGACTTCTCGGATAAAATTAGCCTGAAGTAACCTAGCTATCTCTTTGCCTATGGCGTGTCTCTTCTCATCTCCAAAGCGTCATAGAGGTTGCTTCACTGGTTTGCATTTTGGATCAATGTTTAAGCTGTGCTCGGCAAGTTCCCTAGGTACACCTTTCATGTCGACAGGTTGCCAGGCAAAGATGTCCCTATTTGGTTTTTCATGCTCACTTGTGTCCCGTAGGACCCCGAGTACTTGATTCCTGTTCCTTGAATATTCGCGCTATCCACATCCGGGAGGATTATGGGACCCCCCTGAGCCAAAGCTTGATTCATTATTATTTCTTGGGGCCATAAACTAGTTTGAGGTTTTATTTACTATCCTGTACTTATGCCATGTTTTACTGCTTTATTTACGATTGTGCGAGGAGCACCTGTACTGTTTAGGATCGTGACACGTTTTCGCTGTATCGACAAGCCCAGTCACATTTTCGGGTTCCCAGTCGTTTACAGCCGTCCCACAAACCTTGAGTCCGTATCGAAGTCAGCTAACTTCGTTGCGGGTATACTTAATGGGGTGGCCCCCTGAAATATTTCTGAATCTTCGTGACTGCCTCGTTGGGTTTTGATTTGGTTTTTCCGAGGTTGATCGAGTGTGTGTTGCTATTTGTGCACCCCTGCAGGGTAAAACTTTCTGAAAGTCGTGTCCGCGGTTATGGACGACTTGGAGCACCGTTTCTCGATCATAGACAAGTATAACTAAAGTACCGCTTTTAATTTGACTAAGTAACTGACTAGTAAATAGTGCAACACTCATGGAATGGATAATAAAACTGCCAACGGATGGGGGGGTTGTTCGTCCGCTTCCTCGTTGGTAAGCGAGGAGGAGGATGGATCTGTTAATATTACTGTTATAACTGTCGTTATTAATTCACAGACATCCGTCTATCTTTGGTTAGGCGGATGGTTAGCGAGTATATATAGAATTGTTAGGGTTTATCTTTTGCTGCAATTGCGTCACCCCAGGTTGTGTCCCCTTTAGAGGCATAAAGACTTGCTGAGTACCCCTAGGGTCTCACACGATAAATTATTTGATTCAGATGAACAGGTACACACACAAGATGGATACTGGGTGGAGGAGACGGACGATGTGGACAACGATCATTCGGTGTAGAGATTCCGGGAACGGGGATCCGTGAGATCTGTGGGCGGGATATGTTTATTTATGGGGCATCTTATGCCGATTTGCTTCTTATCCGTACTCGGATCTTGTTTGCCGCTTCCGCCTGATACTCTGATGTTTGATGTATGAGGAGATATCCTAAACTATTATATCTATCTAGGATATTTGGATCTTGCCGTATGGAGTTGCAATATTTCTATTTCTTTTAGATGGAATGGCTCTGATGTACTGTTGTATGGTGGCTTGCATACATACTCATTTGTGTATGTAGTTGATCCCTTCGCCTGCCGATTACGCCGCCCGTTCTTGTCCCGATGTTTGGAAATGGTTGGGATGGCCGAAAGGTCTACCTGTGAGTGGCATTTGGGCCCCACCGTACTATTTCAACCATTTCCGCTCATCCAGGCTTGTAACTAGGAGCGTAATTCACCGAGGTAGTTACAATTGGTATCAGAGCCATCCCGCCCTTCAGGGTCTCAGCCAAATGGTCGTTGTCAGTCTAGCAAATATTTTTGGTAGCTATGTATACTAGGGAAAAACAAAACGCGAGAGTAGGACTGCTTCCACTTTTCTTCTTACCCAACCACCCACCCTTTTCTGGTAAGGAAGTGTAACGTTTTCAATCCTCTTCTTAAAATTCAAACTAGGATTCACGTGTTCTGCGTTTCCGTAGTACCATAGAATGTGTGTGTGTGTGTGTAATTCCTTGTCTATCTGTTGTATCCAACATGTTATCTTTATCTGCCTTTGGTTATCAACTGTTGGTACATTCCATACTGACAGGCTTTTGAATACCGGCGCGATCTATCTGACTCCTTGTTAACCGGTGCCATCTTCTTAAGGGTGTCCTTCCTTCTAGCAACTCCACATTCTGTGAAATCATCAGTTGCTAATCTCTACCTGATAAGTGATTTTTGCGCATCTATTGGTATTTTAATGCCGAAAAATGCGGAAAATTTTTCTTTGATACATCTAACTGCCACACTCCTTTCCAGTCGTGTGTGAAACATTATCTATCTCCCTTTCATCAGCATGTCCATGCTAACTCATTCTTTTGTCACCGACGCTTAATCCTAGAGTTTCATTTCATCTCCAATTCTCTTGGGCTAATTACATAACATGTGTCGATCCGATGCTGGTGATTGTAATTTGGTTCTCGGCCTAGCTATATTCCACTCATGATAAGTGTCATATCGATCTGAATGATGGAGTGGAATATGGAAAATGCAATCACCACTATCCTTCATATGGTGCCGGTTATCTCCTGTGATTTTGAGTACACCGCGATCATATCTATGCATATTCAAGCATCTTTGGAAATCCAGAATTCTCCAAGCACTACGGCGGTCTATCATCTGTCCATCATGCTGCACATCCTTTTGAACCCCATATTTGCATAATTCTCCTAGATACGAGGGAATTGCATATTTTCGTCTCTGATAGCTTCGCTTAAGGTATGAGATATCATCGGTTCTTATCCAAGATCTCTTTATCTTTGTAACCGGTGATCCGATCGACAATGTGAACCAGGTGACATCTCTTTTTCTTCCGAAGGACCAGTTAACCTATTCTGTCAGCGCATCTTCTTCAACAGGAATCCTCACTCGTAACGTTGATCTTTCAAAGAGCGTTGAGCTCAGAAAGTGTTTCGAGCATTTGTTCGTTCTCCCGCCTCTTGAACTTGGTATTCTGGGAATATCTTGTTAAACCATGGTGGTATATGTTGATAATATGCTTGCCTATTTGATACCTATGGAAGGACATGGAAGATCATCTGTGTCTCTTTCTCTCGAGCTTCGTGAGCACTGCCTGTGTGCAAAGTCTCAAAGTGAGAATTCTGACTTTTTGAAGTCACATATCTCGACCACGTCCTTCTGTTAAATACATTACTTCAACTCTGGAATCAGCAAGTCCATTGTTAATTCCATCCTCCATCTTCAACCAACCCGGAGTTGTTCCTTGTTGGCAAGTTATCATCGTCGTTCCGCTGAAGATTTCCTCAAGGCTGCTAAATCTCTCTCAATCTTTTCAAGAAGAACATGGAGTTCTTTCACCTCAATCTCGTTAAGTAATCTCTTGAAACCCTCTCGCTCTATCGTCTATGCTCAATCCACCGGAGGCCATGAAGACCTTCCAGATCTTGTATTCCTTCTGATCAAGTGGTGCTATCTTTTTCTATATCTGTGAAATTTTGCAGTTGTCTCCGTGATCTTCCTTTATATCTTTCCGGTGGCTTGGTACTTCCGACATGACGACAACATCATCATCTTTATCTATCTATGAATCCGGCGAATCGTTTGCATCTATCCTTGTTTTCTAACAGAGTTCTATGAGTTTTTGTCAATACCTTCAGTCTGTTTCGGTAGTTGGGTTGCATGATTTTCTTATTCATGTGCAGAGTAATGCTTTGAGTGCGGGATGGAGTAGCTACCATACCACTACTCTTATCATTCGCTCTCGTACATTGAATTGGTGAATTAATGTGATTTCACTCATTCCACGGAAGTTAGAAGTGGCCTTTATCCCTTGATACTTTTACTTCCGTCCTTGTTTTTCCGGAGTGCTCTTTCGAAGAAAGTAATCAATAATCTCTTGTTGGTGATCTCACCCTTTCTACACGGAGCAAAATCCTCAATTATCTGGGGGAAACAGACGCAAACCTTTTTCTATCCTCGTCTTTCTACCGATGCTCGATATCCCCAAACAAGATTAAAGGAAACTATCTCTCTCTTTGTTTCATCAATTCTTTTCTGTGGTAAAGCCAATTATGGTTGATGCCATCAGCCGCAAATCTATTGCGTTAGCCTCAAGGCTAAAGAAAGCAATAAGTATCTCTACAATAAACTCCAGATCCTCCATATTCTTTGCTTCTGGGGATTCCACCATGATCTGGCTTCACATCCGTCTCTAGAAGTTATATCCGAGCACCTCAATTGCGTGATCCTTTGGTTCTTACCGGTGCTACAAGAATTTAATCCGACGATGTCTAACTAAATCTTTCTGTTGTTATCAAGGGACTCTATTGTTTGAAGGCAATATTGTTTCCGAACTTCATTTCTCAAATCCGAGAGAAGATACGATGCTATTGTCATAGTGGTTCAAACCTCTCCAATCTAGCTCCTTTTTCTGGCGAGACAAAGATTCATCCTCTCTCGTATCTGTAAATCTTTAATCTTAATGGTGTGTCTTTCTTTATCCATGATACATCATCTTCTCCTTTTCTTTCACAAGTGGTTATATTCTTTTATCATGATTCTTGGGAAAACCGGAGCTATGCCCATCCTATCCTTCTTGTCTCACGACAATCCTTCAACTCTTCTAACCCGTTGTTTCTCAAGCAAAACGTAAGACTCGCAACAATTCTAGCAGGTTTTTGCAAGGTGCAGTGGTCGCACCATTCTGTTGATGAAGCCACTTGGGAACGTGAAGATGAGCTCCGTGCCAACTATCCTACCCTCCTTGAGTCTTCTTCTTCATCCTAGAATCTCGGGGCGAGATTCCTGTTTAGTGGGGAAGAGTTGTAGCATCCCAATTGTCTAACAATTGTAATGCTACTTGGTTTAGTAATATAATGGCTACTTCCTATATATAATTGTTGCGTCATCATTTTATCATGCTCATGTCATCATGCCACCTTGCATTTGAGCATCATATAAAACCCTTTTTGTGTTGGTTCTTCTCTCATATGCATTGTAAATTGTATTTGCCTCTTGATATTGTATTTGGTTCTTGATATATTGTTTAAATGCCCAAGTCGAGTTGGGGGCATATCTTTTACTGACTCCACCACCTTTCTTGTCATCACCCCATCATTCCACCATTCCACCATATATGAGCATTGCAACTTATTTGGTTTTACCTCTAGCTAATGTGGGTTGGGATGGATCCAATTCTATTTCCACATGCTCTCATCTTAGCATCATGTGGTTTTCACATTATTGATATGTGGGAAGCCACATGGCCACCTTTGCATGCTATGTTGCAGATTTGCCTCTACTAGCTTCCATGTGGGAACTATCCTATATGTGTACATGCATGAAGCTATAATTTGGCCATGTGATGATCTAGTGGAGAAACACACACTAGTATGGTCATATAGCTCCATATATGTGCATAGGATCAATATTTTCCATATTGCATGGTAGTATTCAAATTTGAGTGCATGCATGATATAAATGCCCACGTGTATTTCTAGTTGTTTTCACAATTAGCAATGTGGCATTTAATGCTTATGCATGGGCCATGCAACCTTCTCCAACTTTGGTCCTCCTTTGTTTTTATTTGAATCTTTGAGTGGATCATCCCCCATATCTCTCTCTACCCCTCTTCATGCTTGATCTTGCTCGATGCATGCAAGCATCTAAAAACCTACCCCCATCTCCATCCATTCCATCACCCCATTATCTCAACCATATCTTTTCTTCAAAATAAAACTCTTATGCTTGATCATATGAGGCTTATTCTTTTCTTCTCTCTTTCTCTCCTAGCCTAGTTCTTCTAAACCCTAATCTCTCACCCTCTCTCTTTTTCTATCTCTAAACCCTAAGGCCATCTCCCCTCTCTCTAGCTAGCCGAGCCACCACCCCTACCCTAACCCTAAACCTATCTACCATGCCACACCCTCTCTCTCTCGGCCTCTCTCCCTTTCTCTATGCCATGCAGGCCCCACCCATCTACTCCCTCTCTCATCTACCCCAACCCTAGATACAACCCTAGCCCGAGCTTATCTTCCCCTCTCTCTAGCTCTCTCTCTCTCTGCCACCCTAGCCCCACCACCCTCTCCTTCCTTCCCTGGGCCACCTGCCAGCTTCCTACCCTGCTCCTGCCATGGCCCTAGCTCGATCACGTGAAGGAGGAGGAAGGGAAAGGTGGCACCCGAGCCACCTTTTTCCTTCACCACCTCCCCACGACACCCCTCTCCTGTCCCGTCCTTATCTACTCCCTCTCCCTCGCCGCTGCCTCCCCCAGATCCGCCCCAGGGCCCTGCCCTCTCCTCCCTTCTTCCTCTCCGACCACCAGCAGCCGAAGCCAACCGCCGCCAGCACAACGTCGCCCTCGTCGAACCAGCCGTGCAGCGCGTCAAGGGGGTGGTCTGGAAGATCGAGGACGCTCCACTGCAATGCCCTATACACGCCGTCGAGGAGGAGAAGGACCAGAAGACCAGGACCAGCGCCGCTCCGCCGCGAAACCCTAGCTCCGGCCAGCGAGCCCCGCGCCAGATCGCGACCGCCCCGAGCTCCTCCGACCACACCGATCAACCCGCGGTGAGCTCCCGAGTCCCCCAGACATCCTTGCAGTCACCGTCGCTTCCTGGTCGCGGCGTACGTTCCGTCGAGCACCCTCGGTGCACCGACGAGCGCGCGCGTCTGCTCGCTTCCACGCCGCGCAAAACCTACCTAGGCCCCGTCCGCCCCCCTAACAACTACCCCCGCCTAGCCCAATGGTCACCGCGCCTGCGCGCGCGCCCCAGGTCGCGTGTTCGAATCCCCACCGCGCCGCGTCCTGCGCCTGTCGCACCAGACCCTGTCCGCGATTCAGAGAGAAGAGGAACAGTGGGTCCGTGGCAGTCTTTCAGAAAACCCCCAACTTTTTTTAATCCCTTAACCCGCGATACCTCGTGGACCCACTGTCAGCCGCACTAGCCTTCTTACAGAGAGGTCCCTCTGCTTTCTCAGACCGTAACCCGCGCTCCCTCTCTGTGCTACGTGGCACGCCCCCTCTCGCCTACTGGCGTGCGGGTCCACGTGTGTCGTGGCCCCACCTGTCATTCACAGGGACTAGGTTAGCTGTAACACCCTCAGAAACGACCCTATGCAAGTTTTAGCGAAACCCGCCAAACCCGCATAGAAACGATTCAAAGGTGCCCACCAGGCACTTTCGTGCGGGTGGAAAACGAAGTAATAACATTACACAACAGTCCTCGATGGGACCCACAGAACAGATATATATACAACACGACCCCATGAGTCAAGAATACAGATATACAGAACAAAGATCCAAATCACCTTGAAAAGATGGAGCGTCCGACTACGGACAAGATGCAAATGGGGCTAAGAGCCCTGAAGAATAATCAATGGCGTCCATAACCCTGCCCAGGCCAAGCCGGAAGGGTAACCCTGCTAACGACGTCGATCTCAAATCCTGCTTAAACAAAAGGGGTGCCGACAAAGGGCAAAGGAAAAATAGGAGCGTCAGTACTGAGGCCAGTACACGGCGAGACTAGAATTCGGCGGTCCTCGCCTACATATGTATGGTGGACTGAGCGGCAGCGACAGAATGCACTAAACAACCTATAGAGACTCGATACAACTGGCGGCAATCAGAGAGGGGTAAGAAAGACCTATTCGGAACCAACCTGATACTACCATCAAACAAACCCATCCTGGCGTTTCCCCCTCGAGACCAAACGAGGAAGTCAACCGAGGAACTCACACAGTTGGCAGTTTTATTTATTTAATTATCGTTGCAGCAATTACTAGTCAGGTATAGATAATCATCCTGGTAAAATAAGCGGTGGGCCGTTTTAGTTAACCATTCCGTTATAGTTGCGACACTTACTAGTCGGATACAATTAGCATGAGATAACCCAAAAACCCAGCAGTTGTTGGTACTTTTATTTAACCATTCCATTATAGTTGCAATACTTACTAGTCAGGTACAATGGTAGCAAGCGACCACCCAAACAAGCAGTTGTTGGCAGTTTTATTTAGCCATTCCATTATAGTGAAGCTGTTTACTAGTCATTATAAAGTCAAATTTATAGCACTACTTTAGTTATAGTTGTCTATGATCGAGATACTGTGCTCCAAGTCGTCCATAACCGCGGACACGGCTTTTAGAAAGTTTTACCCGGCCGGGGTGCACAAATAGCAACACACACTCGATCAACCTCGGAAAAACCAAATCAAAACCCAACGAGGCCTTCACGACAAAGCAATCACAAGATTCAGAAATATTTCCGGGGGCCACCCCTTGGAGTACACCCGCAACGAAGTTAGCTGTCTCCGAGACGGACTCAAGGTTTGTGGGGCCGGCTGTAAGCGACTGGGAACCCAAAACTGGGCTTGTCGATACCGCGTAAACGGGTCACAATCCTAAACAGTACAGTGTGATCCTCGCACAATCGTAAATAAAGCAGTAGCATGGCATAAGTACAGGATCGTAAATAAAACCTCAAACTAGTTTGTGGCCCCAGGAAATAAGTATGAATCAAGCTCTGGCTCAGGGGGGTCCCATAATCCTCCCGGATGTGGATAGCGCGAATAAACAAGGAACAGGTATCAAGTACTCGGGGTCCTACGGGACACAAGTGGACGGTTAACAACCAAATAACATCTATTGCCCACCTGTGCCTCTGCTTACTTACTTCAATTTTAGTTGTTAAACATTAATTAAAGTGAACAATAAGTAAATCCATGATCATCTCCAACATCAAACATGCGGCAATACTCCAACAACTGTGGCACTGGACGACACACAACAGCACTTGAGCAAGCGACGACGACGCGCAAGTCCAACTATCCACCAAAAAACGGGTAATGGGATGTGTCCAAGGCAATATAAGGCGGCAAGGGATATCACGGGTACGAAAAACTATAGCATCGCAACACAGATAGCAATAGATCAACAGGAGGGAATAAATACTATAAAAGTAAGATAGGCAGAAAGGGGGAGATGCTCGCCTGAAAAACATTGTCGAAGATTCAACCGAAGATCGGGTCGACACTCGCATCAACTCAACGGCCTTATCCGCGAAGAACCAAAACACTAGAACAAACACCGGATGCACTATTTAATACTACGGCAAAAGATCGGGCATGATGCATGTATGATGTATGGCATGGCAAGGATGCGATGCAATTAGGCCATATTAAGCGGAACCGGGGTCCCGACATTTAATTAAACGGTTCAAGTTATTTATCTACCCCGCAAATTAAATGTTGTAATAACAGGGCAAGATAAGTTACCGGTTCGCTACACAAATTTAAATGAGGCCAATATAAGACTAGATTTGCCCGCATATGGGCCCCATATTTAATTTAGGTGAATCGGCATAACGCCCCCAAACCACACAATATGTATGCGAGATGAACAATTAAATATGCAACAATTTAATATATAGCATTTATAAAATAGGGGCTCGGGAAAAGGTTCACACATTAGGGTTCGGCAGATCTTGGGTTCCGGGGTTCGGGGTTCGGTCTCAGGGTTCAGGGTTCGACGGGCTCGGTCTCGGGCAATGGGAAGGAGGTCTCGTTGCAACCGGGAAGCAAGACTTGGTTCGGTGTCGGGGGCGCATCGGGCTCGCCCTGGTCGGTGTCGATCTTGTCGTTGCGACGATTTTGTGGGGGCCACGTATCGGGTCGGTCTTGGCGTCCAGGAGGAAGAACTTGGCGTTCCGCGTCGGTGTCCTTACCGTCCGGGTTCTCGAGCATCGCATCCGAAAGGAGGTCTTGTTGCATCCGGGGTCGTCGGGTCATGTCGTCGGTTTGTCGTCTCACGCGGAGATCTTGGCATTCCGTGACACGGCGTCTTCGGATCCGAGGTCTTGATGTCCATGTAGAAGTACTTGATGCTCCGTGACGGAGTTCTCGGAGTACAACCATCGGATTTCGGGTGGGAGAACTCGGGGTGTCGCGACGAAGATCCTGTCCTTGTCCAGGAGGCACTAGGGACACAGCTCTTGGTCTCGGCCTTAACAGAGGCATCACCACCGAAGCACTATACCCATCTGAAGATCATGGCCAACATCGACACACGAGACCATCAAAGGGACACCTGCACGTTACACGCGAGGACAACCACGACAGGGCAGCACTGGCGCGGCAGGGGGCAGGGTCAACCCTGGTGGGCGTCGGGGAGGCCGCGGGACGCGCAGATCGAGGAGGAGGGGCCCGTGGACGCCAGGCGAGGAGCTTGCAGGCGGCGGCACGTGCTCGCTGGGGAGGCGACGGCGACGCACGAAGGCAGAGGAGGCGTGGGGCTCGTCGGCGGCGGAGGAGAATGGCTCGAGGAGACGGAGCGAGGGGTGGAGGCGAGGCACCGGAGGCGGGCGGTGGTTGGACGGCGGAGCGTGGCCGACGGCGGCGCCACCGGAGACGGCGAGGAGAGCCAGGGAGGCGTGCCGGCGGCGGGCACGCGGCCGCGGGCGGAGGCGAGCTCGGGCGGGGCGAGCGGGGTTGGAGTAGAGGCGCGTCGGAGGGGGTCGTCGGGGCAGAGGGAGGCCGAGCGGGGGCGGCGGTGAGAGGAGCTCGAGGGGGCGGCGAGGAGCTCGACGGCGTGGGGGCGGCCCGAGGCCGGCGAGGTGCTCTGCGAGGGGAGGAAACCGTCGGGGAAGGAGGAGCGCGGGGCCGCGCTGGCCGGAGGGAGCGGCGACGGCCGGCCGGGGCGGCGGGGTCGCGCGGAGAAGAGGGGGGGGGGCGCCGGCGGCCGGAGGAGAGGAGGAGGCTCGGGGCGGCGCAGGGCCGGCGAGGGTGGAGAGGAGGATGAGAGGACGCGGGGGTGAGGAAGGTTGTCGGGGGCGTGGGGGAGAGAGGAGGGAGACGCGTGGGGGCTGGTGGTGGGACCCAGGGAGTGGGGTCGGTTGGGGGAGGGGGTGGACCGGGTCCAAGGTGGGCCAGGGCAGCTGGTCGGTGGCGAGTGGGGACGGGGCTGTGGGGCCCGGGGGGGACAGGTAGAGGAGAGTGGGGCAGAGGTGGGGAGGCTGGGAGTGTGTGTTGGGGGTGGGGCCAGGCTAGCGCGGTTGGTGGGGTGCGAGGCGGGGAGGCGTGGGCAGGTGGCACGCGTGGGCCAGGGGTGTCGGTGGGATGCCTGGGAGCGGCTGGCTCGCGCGCGCGTGTGTGGCGTGTGCTGCGGGGTGGGGCCGGGGGGAGTGGGGAGAGAGGGAGTGGCTGCGGGGTGGGGCCGGGGGAGTGGGTGTGTTTGCTGTGTGGTTGGGGTGGGGCCCAGGGAGAGAGAGTGGGGAGGGAGTTGGGGGTTAGGATTGATGAGGTGGCGATCGTTGAGAGGAGGTGGAGGAGATGGTGAGATGTGAGTGGTGGGTAGATTAGGACTAGGTAGTTTTAGAATTCGGGTGGGCTGGTTTAGGTGGACCGATTTTATTCCGGGGTGGTCGACTGGGTCGAATCGGCCCGTTCAACTGCCCCACTAAAAATAATTAAATATTTTATTTATTTCAAACAGGGCTTTTGCAAACTGATAACAGACAAAACAAAATAATCCGGAGACCCGGGTTTTGTGTTTGAACAAAGACGGGGCGTTTAGAAAACAAGAACAGGTTTTTCCGCAAATAGTTTTATGCAAGCAAATGCAAGATGATGACGATGCTCAAATGCAATGTGGCATGATGACATGAGCATGCGGTCATGACGATGCAATGCACAAAAACAACGCGATTTTCTAGTAGTGGTTTTGCGGGATGCCACAATTCGACACCACTAACAATGGATCTCGCCCTCGAGATCCGCCTCATAGTACCGGAAAGAAGGTCAGTGATCTGCATATTCTTGCTTCGTGTAGATCCTCGCGACACCACTAACAAGAGGTCCTTATCCGTGATCGTCGAGAGAACACTCCGGGAACAAAAGGTCGAAGGTAGAGGTATCAACAAATCACCTCTAGCTTCGATGGAAAGAGTGAAATCACATTTATTCACCAATTCAATGTACAAGAGCGAATGATAAGAGTAGTGGTATGGTAGCTACTCCATCCCGCACTCAAACCATTACTCTGCACACGACTAGGCGGATTTTGCAACCAACTCTCGGAATCAGACTGAAGAACTTGACAAACGAGGTTCGGAAACAAAGGAGTGATGCAGACTCTGCATTGGATCTGGCGTAGATGATGTCGTCGTGTCGGAAAACACCGGAAGGCACAAACAAGGGACAAAGAATGGTACCACAGTAGACGGATTCCTCGGATAGCAGGAAGACCAGATGGTAGAACACCGTTAGCAAAGGAGGAAGTAAAACCCTGAAGGTACGATGGAACCCAACCACGAGAAATTCTGGACTTGAAGAAAGGTAAGAGAGTGGATTCAAAACACACAAAGGTGAGAGGAGAGCAGCAGAGGGGTAAGGAGTAAAATCAGACCTAATCAGAACTATCCAACCGATTTTTTCAAAAATAGTTTTGACTCTCTACTTCGGCCGTTAGCTAGGTTATCCTACAGGCTGGACTTGTGGGGTATCACAACTGCTGAGCTCTGATACCACTCTGTAACACCCTCAGAATCGACCCTATGCAAGTTTTAGCGAAACCCGCCAAACCCGCATAGAAACGATTCAAAGGTGCCCACCAGGCACTTTCGTGCGGGTGGAAAACGAAGTAATAACATTACACAACAGTCCTCGATGGGACCCACAGAACAGATATATATACAACACGACCCCATGAGTCAAGAATACAGATATACAGAACAAAGATCCAAATCACCTTGAAAAGATGGAGCGTACGACTACGGACAAGATGCAAATGGGGCTAAGAGCCCTGAAGAATAATCAATGGCGTCCATAACCCTGTCTAGGCCAAGCCGGAAGGGTAACCCTGCTAACGACGTCGATCTCAAAACCTGCTTAAACAAAAGGGGTGCCGACAAAGGGCAAAGGAAAAAGAGGAGCGTTAGTACTGAGGCCAGTACACGGCGAGACTAGAATTCGGCGGTCCTCGCCTACATAGGTATGGTGGACTGAGCGGCAGCGGCAGCATGCACTAAACAACCTATAGAGACTCGATACAACTGGCGGCAATCAGAGAGGGGTAATAAAGACCTATTCGGAACCAACCTGATACTACCATCAAACAAACCCATCCTGGCGTTTCCCCCTCGAGACCAAACGAGGAAGTCAACCGAGGAACTCACACAGTTGGCAGTTTTATTTATTTAGTTATCGTTGCAGCAATTACTAGTCAGGTATAGATAATCATCCTGGTAAAATAAGCGGTGGGCCATTTTAGTTAACCATTCCGTTATAGTGGCAACACTTACTAGTCAGATTCAAATAGCATAAGATAACCCAAAAACCCAGCAGTTGTTGGTACTTTTATTTAACCATTCCATTATAGTTGCAATACTTACTAGTCAGGTACAATGGTAGCAAGCGACCACCCAAACAAGCAGTTGTTGGCAGTTTTATTTAGCCATTCCATTATAGTGAAGCTGTTTACTAGTCATTATAAAGTCAAATTTATAGCACTACTTTAGTTATAGTTGTCTATGATCGAGATACTGTGCTCCAAGTCGTCCATAACCGCGGACACGGCTTTTAGAAAGTTTTACCCGGCCGGGGTGCACAAATAGCAACACACACTCGATCAACCTCGGAAAAACCAAATCAAAACCCAACGAGGCCTTCACGACAAAGCAATCACAAGATTCAGAAATATTTCCGGGGGCCACCCCTTGGAGTACACCCGCAACGAAGTTAGCTGTCTCCGAGACGGACTCAAGGTTTGTGGGGCCGGCTGTAAGCGACTGGGAACCCAAAACTGGGCTTGTCGATACCGCGTAAATGGGTCACGATCCTAAACAGTACAGTGTGCTCCTCGCACAATCGTAAATAAAGTAGTAGCATGGCATAAGTACAGGATCGTAAATAAAACCTCAAACTAGTTTGTGGCCCCAGGAAATAAGTATGAATCAAGCTCTGGCTCATGGGGGTCCCATAATCCTCCCGGATGTGGATAGCGCGAATAAACAAGGAACATGTATCAAGTACTCGGGGTCCTACGGGACACAAGTGGACGGTTAACAACCAAATAACATCTATTGCCCACCTGTGCCTCTTCTTACTTACTTCAATTTTAGTTGTTAAACAGTAATTAAAGTGAACAATAAGTAAAGCCATGATCATCTCCAACATCAAACATGCGGCAATACTCCAACAACTGTGGCACTGGACGACACACAACAGCACTTGAGCAAGCGTCGACGACGCGCAAGTCCAACTATCCACCAAACAACGGGTAATGGGATGTGTCCAAGGCAATATAAGGCGGCAAGGGATATCACGGGTACGAAAAACTATAGCATCGCAACACAGATAGCAATAGATCAACAGGAAGGAATAAATACTATAAAAGTAAGATAGGCAGAAAGGGGGAGATGCTCGCCTGAAAAACATTGTCGAAGATTCAACCGAAGATCGGGTTGACACTCGCATCAACTCAACGGCCTTATCCGCGAAGAACCAAAACACTAGAACAAACACCGGATGCACTATTTAATACTACGGCAAAAGATCGGGCATGATGCATGTATGATGTATGGCATGGCAAGGATGCGATGCAATTAGGCCATATTAAGCGGAACCGGGGTCCCGACATTAATTAAACGGTTCAAGTTATTTATCTACCCCTCAAATTAAATGTTGTAATAACAGGGCAAGATAAGTTACCGGTTCTCTACACAAATTTAAATGAGGCCAATATAAGACTAGATTTGCCCGCATATGGGCCCCATATTTAATTTAGGTGAATCGGCATAACGCCCCCAAACCACACAATATGTATGCGAGATGAACAATTAAATATGCAACAATTTAATATATAGCATTTATAAAATAGGGGCTCGGGAAAAGGTTCACACATTAGGGTTCGGCAGATCTTGGGTTCCGGGGTTCGGGGTTCGGTCTCAGGGTTTAGGGTTCGACGGGCTTGGTCTCGGGCAATGGGAAGGAGGTCTCGTTGCAACCGGGAAGCATGACTTGGTTCGGTGTCGGGGGCGCATCGGGCTCGCCCTGGTCGGTGTCGATCTTGTCGTTGCGACGATTTTGTGGGGGCCACGTATCGGGTCGGTCTTGGCGTCCGGGAGGAAGAACTTGGCGTTCCGCGTTGGTGTCCTTACCGTCCGGGTTCTCGAGCATCGCATCCGGAAGGAGGTCTTGTTGCATCCGGGGTCGTCGGGTCATGTTGTCGGTTTGTCGTCTCACGCGGAGATCTTGGCGTTCCGTGACACGGCGTCTTCGGATCCGAGGTCTTGATGTCCATGTAGAAGTACTTGATGCTCCATGACGGAGTTCTCGGAGTACAACCATCGGATTTCGGGTGGGAGAACTCGGGGTGTCGCGACGAAGATCCTGTCCTTGTCCAGGAGGCACTAGGGACACAGCTCTTGGTCTCGGCCTTAACAGAGGCATCACCACCGAAGCACTATACCCATCTGAAGATCATGGCCAACATCGACACACGAGACCATCAAAGGGACACCTGCACGTTACACCCGAGGACAATCACGACAGGGCAGCACTGGCGCGGCAGGGGGCGGGGTTAACCCTGGTGGGCGTCGGGGAGGCCGCGGGACGCGCAGATCGAGGAGGAGGGGCCCGTGGACGCTGGGCGAGGAGCTTGCAGGCGGCGGCACATGTTCGCTGGGGAGGCGACGGCGACGCACGAAGGCAGAGGCGGCGTGGGGCTCGTCGGCGGCGGAGGAGAACGGCTCGAGGAGGCGGAGCGAGGGGTGGAGGCGAGGCACCGGAGGCGGGCGGTGGTTGGACGACGGAGCGTGGCCGACGGCGGCGCCACTGGAGACGGCGAGGAGAGCCAGGGAGGCGCGCCGGCGGCGGGCACGCGACCGCGGCCGGGGGCGAGCTCGGGCGGGGCGAGCGGGGTTGGAGTAGAGGCGCGACGGAGGGGGTCGTCGGGGCAGAGGGAGGCCGAGCGAGGGCGGCGGTGAGAGGAGCTCGAGGGGGCGGCGAGGAGCTCGACGGCGTGGGGGCGGCCTGAGGCTGGCGAGGTGCTCTGCGAGGGGAGGAAACCGTCGGGGAAGGAGGAGCGCGGGGCCGCGGTGGCCGGAGGGAGCGGCGATGGCCGGCCGGGGCGGCGGGGTCGCGCGGAGAAGAAGGGGGGCGCGCTGGCGGCCGGAGGAGAGGAGGAGGCTCGGGGCGGCGCAGGGCCGGCGAGGGTGGAGAGGAGGATGAGAGGACGCGGGGGTGAGGAAGGTTGTCGGGGGCGTGGGGGAGAGAGGAGGGAGACACGTGGGGGCTGGTGGTGGGACCCAGGGCGTGGGGTCGGTTGGGGGAGGGGGTGGACCGAGTCCAGGGTGGGCCAGGGCAGCTGGTCGGTGGCGCGTGGGGACGGGGCTGTGGGGCCCAGGGGGACAGGGAGAGGAGAGTGGGGCAGAGGTGGGGAGGCTGGGAGTGTGTGTTGGGGGTGGGGCCAGGCTAGCGCGGTTGGTGGGGTGCGAGGCGGGGAGGCGTGGGCAGGTGGCACGCGTGGGCCAGGGGTGTCGGTGGGATGCCTGGGAGCGGCTGGCTCGCGCGCGCGTGTGTGGCATGTGCTGCGGGGTGGGGCCGGGGGAGTGGGGAGAGAGAGGGAGTGGCTGCGGGGTGGGGCCGGGGGAGTGGGTGTGTTTGCTGTGTGGTTGGGGTGGGGCCCAGGGAGAGAGAGTGGGGAGGGAGTTGGGGGTTAGGATTGATGAGGTGGCGATCGTTGAGAGGAGGTGGAGGAGATGGTGAGATGTGAGTGGTGGGTAGATTAGGACTAGGTAGTTTTAGAATTCGGGTGGGCTGGTTTAGGTGGACCGATTTTATTCCGGGGTGGTCGACTGGGTCGAATCGGCCCGTTCGACTGCCCCACTAAAAATAATTAAATATTTTATTTATTTCAAACAGGGCTTTTGCAAACTGATAGCAGACAAAAAATAATAATCCGGAGACCCGGGTTTTGTGTTTGAACAAAGACGGGGCGTTTAGAAAACAAGAACAGGTTTTTCCGCAAATAGTTTTATGCAAGCAAATGCAAGATGATGAAGATGCTCAAATGCAATGTGGCATGATGACATGAGCATGCGGTCATGACGATGCAATGCACAAAAACAACGCGATTTTCTAGTAGTGGGTTTGCGGGATGCCACATTAGCTGCGGTGTAAAAAGCTTTTATCCGCGCGCTGTGTCCCAGTCAGTCCTGACCCCACTGGTCAGTGTCTATGGCTAGAATCTGGCTGAGTAACAAAAGCTTTTCTGTAATTCTGGTTTAATTCAAATCTTTTTAAATTTAATTTAAATTCAAATTCAAATTAGTGTTTAAATAACTTTTAAAATATGAATTCAAATAATACAAATAATATATGTTTTCAAATCATAAAAATGTGAGGAACTCAAATCTTCCATCCAAAATATATTTTGAACACTTTAAATTTCAAGTTGATTAAAATTACAATAAAATGCCCTTTTCTTAATAAATTAATAACTTTTGTTTTATAACTCCAAATTTAACAAATGATATGTCTAAAATGATTAGCTCGACGAGACCTTTCTGTTTATGCATTCCATGTTCTGTTTTGTAGCATACATCATATAAATATAATGTAAACAGCAACTTAATTGAGTATAAAACATGATTAAAACTCAATAAAAGGCTTTAATCTTGTATTCCACATCTCACCCATGCCATGCTACTTTATTGCCATGCAAATTGTGCATCATTCATCATGGCATGATTGGTTGCTTGTCGCATCTTATTCATATGCTTGTGCACTTTATTTATGTTGGCCCTTGTTTGTTTGGTTCTTCTTCGAATAGACGCTGAGCAGGGGATATATCAAGAAACCCAGGAGCACTACCCAGATCCTTCTCTCGCTTCAACTGAGCTGCCAGGCAAGCACTACCACATGCTTGCATACATATAGTACCTATTGCCTCTATCTTATTCTTGCATCATTGAGTCGCGATCGCATTAAACTGAATCCCAAGTACTGCATAGCCTTTACTTTTAAACCCCACCGAAGCTTGTTCCTCCATCCCATGAGCCATTACTACAGGAGTTGTTTGAGCCATGCGAGTCGTAGAACAGCATGTGTAGGGTATGTGAGTGTCTGATGGATAACGAGGTACCTAAACAACTTAACCTGAGTAGTATGGGATAACTAATGAAAGTGGCACCGGTGAGCAATATCTGCTATTTGGTTTTTCATACTCACTTGTGTCCCGTAGGACCCCGAGTACTTGATTCCTGTTCCTTGAATATTCGCGCTATCCACATCTGGGAGGATTATGGGACCCCCCTGAGCCAAAGCTTGATTCATTATTATTTCTTGGGGCCACAAACTAGTTTGAGGTTTTATTTACTATCCTATACTTATGCCATGTTTTACTGCTTTATTTACGATTGTGCGAGGAGCACCTGTACTGTTTAGGATCGTGACACGTTTTCGCTGTATCGACAAGCCCAGTCACATTTTCGGGTTCCCAGTCATTTACAGCCGTCCCACAAACCTTGAGTCCGTCTCGAAGTCAGCTAACTTCGTTGCGGGTATACTTAATGGGGTGGCCCCCTGAAATATTTCTGAATCTTCGTGACTGCCTCGTTGGGTTTTGATTTGGTTTTTCTGAGGTTGATTGAGTGTGTGTTGCTATTTGTGCACCCCTGCAGGGTAAAACTTTATGAAAGTCGTGTCCGCGGTTATGGACGACTTGGAGCACCGTTTCTCGATCATAGACAAGTATAACTAAAGTACCGCTTTTAATTTGACTAAGTAACTGACTAGTAAATAGTGCAACACTCATGGAATGGATAATAAAACTGCCAACGGATGGGGGGGGGGTTGTTCGTCCGCTTCCTCGTTGGTAAGCGAGGAGGAGGATGGATCTGTTAATATTACTGTTATAACTGTCGTTATTAATTCACGGACATCCGTCTATCTTTGGTTAGGCGGATGGTTAGCGAGTATCTATAGAATTGTTAGGGTTTATCTTTTGCTGCAATTGCGTCACCCTAGGTTGTGTCCCCTTTAGAGGCACAAAGACTTGCTGAGTACCCCTAGGGTCTCACACGATAAATTATTTGATTCAGATGAACAGGTACACACACAAGATGGATACTGGGTGGAGGAGACGGACGATGTGGACAACGATCATTCGGTGTAGAGATTCCGGGAACGGGGATCCGTGAGATCTGTGGGCGGGATGTGTTTATTTATGGGGCATCTTATGCCGATTTGCTTCTTATCCGTACTCGGATCTTGTTTGCCGCTTCCGCCTGATACTCTGATGTTTGATGTATGAGGAGATATCCTAAACTATTATATCTATCTAGGATATTTGGATCTTGTCGTATGGAGTTGCAATATTTCTATTTCTTTTAGATGGAATGGCTCTGATGTACTGTTGTATGGTGGCTTGCATACATACTCATTTGTGTATGTAGTTGATCCCTTCGCCTGCCGATTACGCCGCCCGTTCTTGTCCCGATGTTTGGAAATGGTTGAGACGGCCGAAAGGTCTACCTGTGAGTGGCATTTGGGCCCCACCGTACTATTTTAACCATTTCCGCTCATCCAGGCTTGTAACTAGGAGCGTAATTCACCGAGGTAGTTACATCCCCATACCTAGTTTAATCTTGTTACCCACAAGTACTCTTTTCTTGTTCCCGTGATATAACATTCTAGTGATCCTCTCACTTGCTTGCAACCTATGTCAACGTGATATCACCGAGAGGGCCCAGAGTATATCTCTCCGTCATCGGTATGGACAAATCCCACTCTTGATCCATGAGCCTCAACATAACACTTTCGGAGTACCCAAACCCACCTTTATAGTCACCCTGTTATGGTGTGACGTTTGATATTATCAAATTACTCTTCCGATGTTAGCAATTAACATGATCTCATGGTATAAGGATTAGGGTTACTTCGTATTACTATACTTCGTGTGAGTGTTCATCATATCATTCCACCAATGTTGTGACCCCGTTATTAACAACATCCAATGTCCATGACCAGGAAACTTTTGATCATCTTGTTAGTCAACGGGCTAGTTTAACTCAGAGGCATAACTATAAACTCTTATTTATTTATTTATTAACCACACATGTATTAATGTTTCCAATTAAAACAATTATAGCATGAGAAATAATCATTTATTATAAACAAGGAATAAGATAATAACCACTTTATTATTCCCTTCAATCACTACAACGAGTAAATGTTAGTTTGGAAGGTGCTGATACTACTACTTTTGTACGATGAAGTGATTATCTAAACTACTTTCTATATTGTGTGATGAGTACTGGGTAAGCTCACCACTTCAATAGAAGAGGTTATCTCAACAACTAACAGTTTTGCAACCAAACAGTCAACACTTGCATCTGTCTTGCTCGCCCTAGATAAATGCAGCCAACCAAACCCGGGGTGTGTCGTTCCTCTCTCACGAGACAAAGGAGTTTGCAGGCACCCAAATGAAGTGAGAAACACGGCCCAAGTCGCGTTTTCGCTACCAATCCGTCCTGGACTGCCTAGTTAGCACAAGTGTCTCAAGGTCTTAACTTCTTCGAATAATGTGATTTTGTGAAGATTGGTTGGAAAGATTGTTATCGACAATACATCATAGTAGTACCAAAATCACATGGGGAGGGCCATAAAGCGGCAGGTTGCGCAAAGTAAAGGTGGCAACGTCATGGTAAAAGAAGAGGTGACGCTTGTCCCATGTCGAAGTCAGGATGGCAAAAGATAAGACACAAATAAACACTGTACAAAGTAGTTGATAGGAGGCATATAAAAGAAATATAGGAGGCGGAAAGGAGAGCCTCCCAGGGCCTCTCCTGCACGGTGGTGGTCCACGTTGTTGGATCCGTCTGGGCGACACGATCTCAGCCGTTTGTTCTTACCGTTTGTCTTTTGTCACACGCACGGACCAACCCTTCCCCGCTGAAGTGTGGGCCTGCTTCATGGCGGGATCCACCGGTTGAGAGTGAAAGCGCAGGGCACGCGGTGTCTACTCCATTGCAATCATAAGAGGTCATGTGATGGTTCCACCATTATTCCCCAGACCGAACAGGGAAATTTCATACTTCCTCTAGCCAAACTCTACCAGCATGCAAGGATCCAGACGACGCTCATTCGACCACGACAAGCATTCATCTCTCTCCCATCTTCCTCATCTCTCTCTTCTCCTGTGGAGGCTGCCTCCTTGCCATGGGAAGAGGGTCAGGATGGTAGGAGCCCTCGTTTCTTCTCTCCCCCTTTCTCCTCCTTCCTCTCCCTCTCACAATCTGCCCACGTCCCCTCACAAACCCTAGCTGCCACCCTCTCCCTAGATCTTCTCGTACCAGCATTCTTAGTCGTGGAGGAGATGAATCGGAGGGGATTCTCCATCGGCCGACCTCCGCCGCTGATGACTACAAGTGCATAGATCGTTTGTAGCTAGTTTCAAAATAAAGATATCGATCCCACATGGAGCAGTAGGCAAAATACGAAAATGCTTTTAACTAAAACTAAACGAAGTACTTAAGGAATAATTCTAAGATGCAAGAAAAGTAGAATTGTTTTGGGGTTTTTGATTGATAAAAGCAATTACACTTATATCAGAAAGTAGGAGCATATGTAATAAAGCTTGGAACTACAATAGGGAAAAAGGCGTTCTCAGGGAGTGATGGATACACCACTAGCAATTTAGACTGAGTAATCAAGATTATCATAACAAATATTCTCATGACATGTATGTATGTGGGAGGATCTCCATATATGGACGAATAGGCAGCAACCACTGCTCACATCATCCATCATAACCACAGCTGATAGATAAACGACATCAATCATATTATCTCGCTATTAAGGGATTTCTCCCGTGGCATGGACATGGATTAATGAGTCCTCCTTGCTTCCCCAAGTTAGTATGTAAAGGATGACAACCGCTTTATAGTCACAGTAAGTGTTATCATCCCTCCATCTACCAACAAGTAATCCCCTTCGTCAAGTCCTCCAAGAGTCAAATATTAAAGAGGTGCACAACTCTCAACATCAAGATGAAGACAATTAACACATACACATAATGATGTATAACATAATAATCTCTATCTCATATCAATCATATGCTAGGGTTTCTCCATCTCCCCGAGAACTAATGGTCTACGCATACATGGAGGTAATCAACATCATGGAAATAATAATGGAAACAATTATAGATGAATAGTTCTTGTATAAATCCACAACTAGTACGAGAATTACAACAAGATCTAGATAGGAAGGAGATGGGATGGATGGATATGATGGTGATGCAATGGCTGATAAAGATGAAGATCGATGCCTTGGCCTCCTAGATATGTGTAGGGCGAAGATGGATCCCTAGGGCAAGTTCCCCCTCCAGATCCCTTCCGGAGGTGAGGTTTTCGGCGATTTCTGGGTGTTTTGTATGTCGTTTCTTCGATCCAGTTGGACGGGGTGAAACTATTTGAGGAGGCAGTGGTGGCGCCAACTATACGGCGGGAACTATATGGCCAAAAAAAGTATTCCCGCTGTATAGTTGGTCGTTAAACCTTCTGTATGCTTTTATCACTTCGGGTTTTCTTCTGGTATTATTGATATTTCCCAAATCAGCGATTTACGTTGTTTTTTAGTCTTTTTCTCTCCAATACAACTGGTCCAAGAGTTGTGTCCATTGTATCCATCATCTGTCCTGATCCTGGTGAAAATATACATAAAAGATGCGCGCGAGCGCCGTAAAATACTAAGATCCTACCACTACAGTGTAAAATAATAATATATAACATGAAATATGCACCCATCAACTTCCCCAAGCTTATGATCTTGCTCGTCCCGAGAAAGTTTTAGTTTAATGGATGTGATCCTCATATTCATGAAGTTGAGTCGATAAAATAAATGAGGCAGTTGCAACATGTGTTTATCATTATGATACCTAGGAATAATTTCATGAATAGTACCTTACTTGTGGTGACCCAGCATACCTCTGCATGATGTAGTACACTATAGTCGTTGACATAACACTAATGAAACACTGTTCACTAGTATTACATCCCTTAGAGTGGTACAACAGAAACACAGCAGGTCCAAGACATGACTATAGGTTACAACTCAACTCTTTACACAAGATCCAGAGAACACTCTAGGTTAAAGAGAGAGAAAGAAACTTCTTACAAAGAAGAATCAGAAATAAATAACTCAAAAACTATCATACTATTAAGACTAGTATCTTAACTAATGGTCTCGCATTGCTGCTATCGCAATACACTACATAAATAGGTTCTATGGCTAGAGATTTTATTCCTATCTAATCAGGAACTTCGTCTTCACCTGAGTTGGTGAATATATTGACCTTCTTGACTTTATTGAAGAGCTTTAGCTTTTGATGATGATTCCTGGAGCATAACTTGATGTAGACGTCGTCTTAATGGCTTCAGAATCTAGCAAGGGTTAAGAAGATACGTTGAGTGCGAGCGTACTCAGCAAGTTCACTAGAAAAGGAGTGTTTGATGCACTATATCTACAACCACAGACCATAGGTCGTAGGCAATGCAAGTTTTTGTAAACATTTCTTTAAAGGTTGCTTTTATTCTAAAAAGCTATGTACGTCAGCCTTCACGGGTTTACCAGAACTTTCATGGAGTTCCTTTTCCGCCGCGTTCGTAGCTCCTTCCCGAAACAGGGAGTAACAAGTTATAGTTCTTTCACTCTGCAGAGGTGCGTCACTTTACCCATGAGAGACCTTAGGTTTTGTTGCATGACCGGGAGTATGTCGCCGTTCAAACTTCCTTGGTTTGAGGCCCAACCTAAGATCCAAGCCAATCACTGCCTTCTCCGTGACCCCGCATGTCTCCTTGGTGTACGCCAGCCCACCTATTGAATTACGGCAATTGGCAGTATAGACCGTTCAGATGCCGGAACTATCGTGGGACGTTGAGGGTTCCCACCTATATGCTGCATATCCTCTACGAATTGCCAATTAATATGCACACTACGAGTGATAACGGCCACGACCCGCACATCCGGATCCATGCGAGAGGGAAAAGATACAGCTGACTTCTCCGTCTCATTCCAAATCTCATGGTCAACGCGTAATATACGGCGCAAGAATCACTGGCGACATTGGTTATTAAGTCCTAGATAATATGTTCCTTTACCACCAGAACTTTCATAGTAGGTTATTACCTCATGGTAAATAACCTATAATCACATTATTATGAAAATAGTGTTTTCTAGCCTTTTTCAAATGCAGGTGATGACAACACTGGATTTGCAAAATACTTTACAGAAAATAATCGAAGGACATGAGCAAGTGTGAACTTGCCTTTTGTGATTGCAAGATTATGCACTCATGATCTTCGAGACAATATAAGATCCAATATCTGAAATCAGCATCATTGGTCCGGTAAGGACTAATGTTTAAAGAAGCAAGATGCTATTATGCATAAGTAATGTAATGCAATTTCATAAACTCGAATCCCGAGGATAATGTTGAACTAGGGTTTGGAAACTGGAAATGGTTTATTTAGAATGTGTTGTCCTTTTAGATAAGTTTCACACTTGTGCTTTTTATTAGGGCTTGTGAATGTGTGTGAAACAATATGTAATTATAATATCATTCAACAATAAGTTGCAAAGTTGTGGAATGCTATTGAAAGATTACTTATATAATAATTGCCTTATCTTCAAATCTTGCTTTACAAGTATTGGCATTTGTAAGGAACTTAAGTATTAACAATCTTAATATACCAGTAAAGTATAAAGTAATGTGATTGTGATTAGTTGTCATCTGTTGATTGAAGTGGCAAAAATAGTAACATTTGAAGAAAAGATTTATTTTCTAAGGTCTAAACAATCTTTGTGGTTAATCAAATGTGGATGACGTTCTTTGTGCTTGCTTGAATAGTTTGGACTTGAGATGCTTTACAACTTAATTATAATAGACCAAATTTAACTATAAAACACATAATAAGGTCTTTAGCATTATACTTTAAGTTTTGTAGACTAAAGTTAACTTTAAAAACATGGATGGATTTAAGGTGTAGTGCTTATGATATTGTACTTGCTCATCCTATAATATTTCCTTAAAGTTATTTAAGAATGGCATTACTTCTATTTGAGTAGTGGGTTTCCTACATTAGAATGGAATAGAATCATTTACCTTTTTACAGATGAGTGGTTATAGTTTGCAAACAAGGAAGTAATATTACTTAACTACTTATGGATTCCATATAGTGTTTTGGTATGTTTATAACTTGTGGTTGAAGTAAGGAAAAAGTTTTTATTTAGTCACAAATTATTCTTGAAGATTTTATATTTGATAAGGATCTTTTTAGTAAATAATTTACACTTCTGGTTGAATGATAATTCAATAAGATTGCATTTTAATGTGTTGAACCATTTTGACTTCATATTCGCAATATTTAATACTAATACTATTTATTAGACTCACTAGGCTAATTTTAGGAATATTAGCAAATTTTATGTACCCTTATATGAATTATCAACTAAGGAAATAGGTTTAAATTCAAGTTATTGAAGTGTTTAAATTTTTATTTACCTCAAAAGTGGAATGTTATATTTTTAGCATGTAGGTATTATTTTTGTGATCATTTTGGTATATTACATTTATTTTTGTGATTTATAAATAATAAGATATGATTTTTTATAAGATTTACTACTTTATAAACACTTAATAAATGATAATTATCCAATTAGGTGAAATAATAATGCATGATTATAGTTTTAGATTATGGTTCTTATTTTTCTAAGATTTTTGGCATTTTATTTATATTTTTAACATTTACCAATATTGAAATATAGATTATCAAAGTTTTATTACTTATAAAACCTTTATTAAATAATATTTATTTAAATAGTTAACACAAAAATATTTTATAATAGTTTTAGGTTGTAGATTTTATTTTTCTGAGAATTTTCATATATTAAACACATTTTTTTGAATTATAAAACAATAATTAATGTATTTATAAGGTTTATTCATTTCCTAAATTATTAAATTAAAGCAACTAAAGTAATTACTGCATCAATGCTAACATCATCTCCTCTCTTAAACTTTCGACACCGCACCCTAACCTAGCCCCCAGTCACTGACTGGTGGGGCCGTTCCCACGTCATACGCCACTTCATCAAAGCAGGACCCGCGTGGTTTGACCGGTTGACTTGATGCAAGCATGATGTCATCATGGCATCATCTCGCCGGTGATGCTCTGGTGGCTAGTAGCGGCGGCGATCTAGCAAGGTTTTGCAAACGTGGTTGTTGCAGTTCGAAAGGGCACATGCCGGGGAACCTATTAGCAGTGGCGTCGCTCGGATATGGTCACCGGAGGATGGCCGACGACGAGGTACTGCGGCGGCGGTTACAGATGAACGTGGTGGAGATAATTCCAAAAGCAATCGAGGGATTAGAGAGGTGTTCGAGCATCAGCAACTCACCGACGTTGCAGCGGAGGGGTTAGCGTGACCGGAGGTGGTCGGAATCGATGGAGATGGCGACGGAACCCGTCGGATATGGGGGTGATGATTTGCGCGTTTAGAGATTCTTCGGCTTGCACTTCGTGGGGCAATCGAACCAGAAGATCAAGAGAATTCCAACAGTGGTCTCAACGGTTTGAAAGGAGCTCAGAAACAACGACGACTCCGACGAGTCCTAAAGCTAGGGTTTTGGGACAGAGGAGAAAATGAGGAAGAGAGGGTGCTGGAGCTAGCGACAGGGGGAAATGAAGAGATGAGTATGAGCAGGGACATGGTCGTGGCCTCCTTATCCTCTCCGGGTGACGGCAGCGTTCATCTCGACGCGAGCGACGACAGTGTTGGGCGCCAGCAAGCTGCTTTGGCCGCGGTGCGGGAGGTAGACGATGACGATTAGCTTGACAAAATGGTACATGGGCCTGGGCCGCTGTTGGGCTTCGACAGAGTGAATAGAAAGATGAAAGCTGTGGAGTTGAGCGGCAGTTAGGCAGAAGAAAATACTGGGCCGACCTGCTGCTAAGGCCAGGTTTCTTTTTTTTTCTGTTACCTTTTTCTATTTTCTCTTTTGTTTCCAGATTTGTATACACATTTGTTTGAAATTTCCTTATAGAATTTATTTACTGAATCCATGAAACATAAATAAGGTGTATTAGAATCCTTTTTGTGAACTTCTATTAGATATTGTTTAGAGGTGCTTTATTTTCTTATATAAGTACCTTTTTTTAATATTAGCAGGGTCTTTTGTTATGAATTCAATTCATATAACGTACCACAAACTTTTTTAAAGATATACTACTACTAATTTGTGAGATGTAGGTGAGAAAAATAATTAATAACTTTAGGGTTTGATATTTTGTTTCTTATTTAGAAACTTTCTTTAAGCTATGCTTTTATTTATTTATGTATAAATGTGGTTTCATAATATCTACAAAATCATTAGAAAGGCCTCATATAATAATTATTATATATAGTTAATGCCTTAATAAGGTGGTGAATAATGTTAAATAATCCTGGTTATGACATTATATATGTAAATATAACCTTTTATTGATGTGAATAAAGACTAATGACTAAAACATATTGTCTTTATGTTTGTGATCTTTAATGATATCACCTTTTAAAAGTAGAGTTATTTTCTGGAATGAATTATGGGAAGGAATTGATAAAGATAGTTTCTAAGCACATAAGATTATAATAGTTGGAAATGAAGAAGGTGTGCTGAAGTGATTTGCTATAGGAAAATATTCCTATAAGCCATTGTGGAAACAAGATGGTTTATCAAACATATGAGATGGACATTATGTTTGGTTATAGATTTAGGGTTTAGTGTTTACCAAGAATTCCTATCTTCCATACTTCACAATTCTTGACTTCTACTTAAAGAATCCCTTTCCTAGATATACTACTTCTTCATATCCATCATTATGTGTTAACATGGTGAGCTTTACTACAAATACTTTTACTACTAACTTCTCCTTCTAATTCCATTTGTAAATCCAATGAGTTTGACACTAAAGCTCTTCATAATCTTCTCATATAGATAATTCTCATCTCTAGAATATTTCTTATGAATCTAATTCCCCTTGGATGATTACTCTCTTACTTCCCAAATTATTCTGTAATCTCACTTATAAATCTTATAAGCTTTTCACTAAAGCTTTTCATAAACTTCTCATATCTATACTTGGTTATATCAACTGCTCTATTGCTGATAACCTCCAATACAACAAACATTTACTTCTAACTCCATACATACCCTTCCTTAATCCTCCACCACCAACAGTACTCTAATAGATTCATTTATAATTAGATATATATCAAATCCTACTTCGCCTCAAGTGTTTACTATTTTCCAAGAGGAAAATACTAACTCTATAATTCTATGTTGCTCTAACATCATCCTAATCATACTATCTTATCTCTACTTAACTCCAATATCTTATACTAGAGTTCTTCCATGTTCTACCCACCAATGTCACTTATACTGGATATAAACATTCAATCTTGGTGACTAAAGCATGATCATTATAATCCTTTGATCCTTTATGGTTTAGGTTACCAATTAGCTAATCAAGGCTTCATCAATACAACATTACAGTGGTATTGAAATTATCTTCTTAACATCTCTAGTGGATTAGGGAATGTTATTCATGTACTATACCTACTTAGTCCCATAGGATTACTATTTGGTCTCTATCTTCAATGTTCATCCTTATAATCCTATTTATTACCATATAATTATATATTCCAAATAACTCTTCTATCATTTCAGGAGTGAGTTAACTCCATCAATTATCATAATGATCTTATTCTCTTCCAACACTCCCATCCTATAGATGATATCTAAAACTAGCATTACCACCTACCTCTTCTTACTTCTTTCTCTTAAGGACTGAAGCGAATGCTATGATAAGGACAAGAGTTGATAGGTTAAGAATTGGTGAATCAATAGTTGATTACTCAACATTGATGAACAACAGATATGAGAATAAGGTTCAATAGAGATAATAAGGATTGATATGGAAAGAAAGATATACGGTGAATGATCTTGACTTGATTTCCTTCCTACTCAATATAACTAAAGGGTTAAAGTTAGGATGAAGTATTACCATGATCCTCATGGTAGAAATAAATAAGGATAAAATAGGTCAAGAGTTAGTTATTACATTCTTGTATCTTTAGTTTTATTCTAAACTTGGTATTCATGAGTTATTGTAATGAATACTAGGATGTGATCACCTAGGGATCTAATTACAATAATTAATCAATGTGTAATGGTTTATTTTCATTGTATTTGATCTATCCTTAGATCAAATCATGTTTACCCAAATTGAGGTTTAGCAAAGGTCATAATTAAACTTATCGCAATCAACTTGATGATCTGCTTCAATTCCATCAAGTTGAGAGAAGCTTCAATTACTTTGACAAGTTTTGTTCAAAATCGCGAAAATTATTTGGATTTTCTATGCATGAATGCAATGCACACAACTGTGTTCAGCTTATTTCTAAGCTCTAATGCTGGGATGTTACATTACTTGAACCATCCAAATAATATTAGCAGGCTTCCACACCTTAGCATTTAACGGTTCATAAAATATTACTCACAACATGATGTAAAAGTATTCGATTCGTCTGAATGAGTTAGGGAGGTGGTCCCAAGTGTTTTAGGATTAACATATTCACTTGGGATTCAAAATCTCAAACGTTTCTTTGTCTTACTACAATATAGTGGTATATGCCTATTTGCTCTTTGCACATTTTCTTTTCTCTTTTTTATGCTCACACTTTTGTTTAAGTGTTGTGCAAAGGATCTAGCCATACATTCCACTTCATGTAGGGATACAAAGTTTAACGATCTCAATTACCAAATTCGAATTGTAAATGAGGCATCTTTATAGCTTGAATATTCTACCCCGTCTTGTTTTCACTCTAATTTGATAGCTCTTTTAATTTTCCTTTGTTCAAGGTTCTCTTTCTCATCTTAACTGATTAGATAATTTTACCTTTTTGTAAATCAAACCATTAACTTACAACATATTGACCAAATTATCTTTGTATGTTCGATTAATACCAATGGTGTGGAAGATTGCTATTGCTATCATCACCTGCAAGTAAAATTATACTCAAGCCATTCATATATCTAATAAGACAAGCACAGACTCAATAATGCTCCATATATTATAATAAACTCAGAATTTCATAAAAGGGAACGAGTCATTTTAATGTCTACGCACTTCTATTCTTGTAGACAGTTGTTGGGCCTCCAAGTGCAGAGGTTTGTAGAACAGTAGCAAGTTTCCCTTAAGTGAATCACCCAAGGTATATCAAACTCAGGGAGGAAGTGGTCAAAGGTATCCCTCTCAAGCAACCCTGCAATCAAGATACAAGAAGTCTCTTGTGTCCCCAACACACCTAATACACTTGTCAGGTGTATAGGTGCACTAGTTTGGCGAAGAGATAGTGAAATACAAGTGGTATGGATGATTATAAGACAATGGTGCCAGAAAAGAGCTTGACGGGAGGAAAAGGCTGAAACTGTCCTATAGTTCCCCGTGAGGGCACCAGAAAAGACTCTGATGGCGTGGAAGAGACTAAAGGAAAGCAAACAAAGATGGCAACAAGCAAAAATGCAACAGATCTAGTTGTAAAAGGTGTTCCAATGTTTAGAAACAAGGCCTAGGGATCATACTTTCACTAGTGAACACTCTCATATAAATATATTCTCTTCATGATACTACTCTTAACTACTCTCCGGTTGGTGAACTCTAATCCATGGTAGGGCTATAATAACACTCCTCAAAGTCCGCCTTCCCCATCTAGATAACAAGGCTAGATGGTTCCAACAAACACCACAATTTCATAAAGACATCCAAATCCAAATATACTCATAACAAATATTTATGAACTCTAGCCTAAGTGCCACCACGGTATGCATGTTGTCACTTTCACACATGTGGGGAGAGTAGAGATATGTTAAACCACTTGAGTAGCAAAGTAGATCTACTTGATTACAAAGCTCATGATCACAATATGATCATACATAGAGAGAGAGATGAACACATAGCTACTGGTAGAGCACTTAGCCTCGAGGAAGAACTACTCCCTCCTCATCATGGAAATCAGCAATGGCGATGGAGATGGTGGTGGAGATCGATGGAGATGGCTTCGGGGGCACTTCCCCATCCCAGCAGGGTGCCGGAAGAGAGACTTCTGTCTCCCGAATCTCCCCTTCAGTGGCAGCGGTGCCGCAGAGGTTTTCATGGTTTCTCCCTTGATTATTTAAGGTTTCTGAGGCGAGGGCTTCTTATAGGCGAAGGAGGCAAGGTCGATGGAGGCCCAGGGGGCCCACACCCCCTGGTGACACAGCCAGGGTGGTCCCGCGCCACCCTAGGGTGTGGCCACCCTGGTGCCCTACTCTGTCTCTGCTTTGATTTTCCGTATCGATCCGAAAAATATGAAGATTGGCTTTTGTCCCATCCAATTCCGAGAATATTCATTTTTTAGCTTTCTGAAACCAAAAACGGCAGAAAACAGGAAACTAGCACTGTGGCATCTTGTCAATAGGTTAGTTCCAGAAAGTGTATAAAAATACTTCAAAGTGTAGACAAAACATAAGACAAATGATATAAAACAAGCATGGAGCATTAAAAATAATAGATACATTTACGACGTATCAAGCATGCCCAAGCTTAACTCCTGCTCGTCCTCGAGTAGGTAAGTGATAAAAAGAATAATTTTTGAGGTGACATGCACCATCACAATCTTTGATCAAACATTTGAAAAAATTGAAAGATGGGATCAAAGTACTCTAACATGAGCATGAAAGATGTAGTTCTAACAATAAGACATAGCAACTATGTTGCAACATGAAAAAGATACAAACAAAAGATCATGAATAACAATGCATTGAAAGACATTTGTCTGTTTCACATATAGAAAACATAGCATAGTGGAAATCAGCTTGTCCCTCATGGAGTAGCAAATATAAAGGCACAGGACACCTTCAAAGTTCATAAGAGTGACTAGATACAATATGAATCAATCAATAAGTTTTGGGACAATGCACATAGAACTAAGAATGGCAACTATGCTCTCTTAATTGGTGCCTAAGGATAGAAGGTGGAGACTCAATATAAAAGTGGAAGAAAGGCCCTTCAAAGGGAAGCAGAGATTTCAAGTTTCATAAAGAGCTTCCAAAAATTATGGTACTTGTTAACTTTCAGCTCTCATTGCCCCTATCATAAGCATCTTGAAGTGATTAAGGTTAAAGTGAACAAACTATGGAGTATATGCTTGACAAAGTATAAGTTGGTAATCTCATGTCCCTTGAGTACGAGGGCCACACCTCATGCTACTCAACTTTAGTCACCGGTAAGTTATTGTCATAGTAAGTACATGTGTATCATAGAGAACCGCCAACAGGGCACCCCTTGCCCCATGACACATGAGCTATCCCATATCAAAATGACAAGGCAAGCAGATAATGAGCATATCAGCAATCTCCTTATTTACCATGGGAAATGGTGCTTTTTTCTCTCTTTCCTATTTTCAATATGTCTCTTTTTTATAATAAGAAAGCTTCATAGATTGCTCACTATGGTTATGCTGCAAGTTTCCACCATGATTAGGCATGGCTTACGCTAGCGGCCTAGGCGTTTCTCTAACACACATACATAATTCCATGGACTTACAAGCTCCCCTTTTATTGCACACTGACGACATTCGTAAACAAAAGAGCATGATATCAACTGGGTACAATGTATAGGTGCAATGTTGAAAGCGTTCCCCATGACAGCATGGTTCTACTAATTCCCAAAGTATAAGTGCAAGCATATACAACGTAGATGACACAATGGTTCAAGTTTATTAGGGGGAGAAAAATAAAGTGTGCCATCAAGTTTGTGAGAGCTTTAATCACTAACTTTCACATAACAAGTTTAATTTGGAAGATAGATAAAATAAGAATATACTTGGAATGGTGCAAAACACCATGCATAGGAATTTATAGTGGAAACTTTGGAATAACTTGGTTTCTTGGGAGTTGGATGCATGAGTAGAGCTTACTCAATACAAGTGGAGGCTAGCAAAAGACTAGGAGCGACCAACTAAGAGAGCAATAATGGCCATAATCATGCAGAGCGACAAAACATTACCCTTCAAAGCATAAAGTGGTACCAAAAGTCAAAAACTAAATGATCATAAAGGCTATGGTGACCGGTTCATAGTCATAACATGGTGTGAGCATGTGCCAAGTCAACCCGAACAAAGCATCAAAGGAGAATACCACAATACTATGCTTTTGTATGCTAAAACAACGCATGGTTCTTTTAAGGCACATTAAGCAATCTCAATTGTTTGGAACAAGTCATGCTACAGAAATAATCACTAGGCATAGGGTCAAAGCAACATCTAGCATGACATGGTAAAGTCTAAGCCATAGTCAATACAAGCTCCCTTATGTACCACTATAAGCATGAAGCTTCCTAGTCTTTTCCAACACCAATCGACTTATTTGAAACAACTCACAAAGATAATAATCAATAAATACCAGTGAGATTGTCTCACAAATCCACAAAGAAGAACTAAAAAGTTCTAAGCTGAAAGCACAAGAAAACTAAAGCTAAACACAGTGCTAGCAAAAGAGAACACTCACAAAACAATAAGAGTGAAAACTAGAGTGTTCTAGGCAACGAAAATAGAGTGTGTCCCTCTCCAAAAGAAGTGTGTTGTAATCTGATGACTCCTTGATGGCGCCAGAGAACTTGGTGGTTGATGTGGAGTCTTCTTGGGAACCCCAAGAGCAAGGTGTGAAGAGCACATCAAAAAGTCTTCCCTCAGTTGATACCAAGGTTATCGAACCATAAGGAGGAAGGAAACGTCACACAGGTGTTGCAAGAAACATGGAGACCTGCACAACACAAACTCAAGACTTTGCCCCAATGAATCAGTGAGGTTGTCAAGCTCACCGGTTTGCTGTAACAAAGTATTAAACATATGGTGTGGAAGGTAATGGTTTGCAGCAAGTAAACAAGTAACAATGGAGGATGTATCAGTGGTAAAGATTGGAATGGGGTCCATAGTTCACTAGAGGTGCTCTCCTTAGATAAACAACATGGCATGAAGGGTAAACAAATTACAGCGGGGCAATTGACAGGAACTGAGCAAGGCATAGCAATGCAATTACTAGCCAGAAAGATCCTATGAGGTTGATTGAGCAATACAACAATATACATATACCGCCATCCAGCTGCATCTATGACTAGAAGTCCACCTTCAGGTTATCATCCGAACCCCCTCCAGTATTAAGTTGCAAGCAACAGACAACTGCTTTAAGCAAAGTGTGTAAGGTAAATAGTCCACATGTTCCACGAACAAGAGACCGTTGTTTTCTCCCTAGTAGCAACAACACATCTACAACCGAAGAGATTTCTGTCACTTCCCTTGGAAACTAGAGGCATGAACCCACTATCGAGCATAAATACCCCCTCTTGGAGTCACTAGCAAGTACTTGGCCAAGATAACCACTAGCAACGGAGAGCATGCAAGATCACAAACAACACAGACATGATAGAATCATAAAGACAAAACCATTAATCAAACCAACATAACAATCTCAATATCCATCAGATCCCCGCAAACACAACATGCATCATTACAAATAGATTAGATCTTGATCATGAACGGAGCTCACAAGATCTATACATGAAAGCACAAAGGAGGAGATACAACCATCTAGCTACTACATGGACCCATAGTCCAAGGTGGAACTACTCACGCATCATACCGGAGAAAAGGCCTCCGGGATGATCTCCCCTCCGGCAGGGTGCCGGGAAGAACTTCAGATCCCCCGATCTAGGGACGATGGTGGCGGCGGCTACAGACGGTTTCGTGGATATTTGATCGGGTACTCAGGATTTCTGCATCGGGAGCTTCTTATAGATGAAGGGGCGAGACCGGGAGGCAGCCAGGGCCACCAAACCCTAGCCAGGCGTGGGCCTGCCTGCCCCCGCGCCTGGGGTGGGTCTGCCCCCCTGGCTGGCCCCTCTAGCTCTCCTATGGACTTCTTGTTCCCCACGGAAAGTAATTGACTTTAACGTTTGTCCCGTCCAATTCCGAGAATATTACTTTACTGTAACATCCCAAAAATATCAAACTTAGATCAACAAAACACTAATCCTAAAGTTTAGGGTTAACAAAAACTTTTCTAAATCAATTCATGAAAGCATGTCTATGTGTATGCATAAATTTTGAAATTCTTTAAAACCACTTTGTTTGTGTGATCCATTGCTTGTAAAATGTTTCTTAGGTGAAAAGAACATCATCTAAAACATTCCCCACACTTTTCCTAAAGAAAAATAAGTCAAAACCAATATATTAAGTGAATGGTCATTTTGACCAATTTAACTCCCATGCCTACTTTGGCTGTCTCAAACTTTCAAAACCTAACAGAAACTTTTCTGGATCTTTGCACCCCTTGAATGTACTCATAACAAAGTATCAAGGCCCACCTTGTGATCATCCAGAAACTTTCAAATGCATAGTTTAAATGACAACTCAAAATTGAATCTTCTTCATATGGGAAGATCCCACTTTTTCAAAACCCACTTAAACAAGCTCAATTTTCAAAACCCAAGCATCTGCAGACTCACCAGAACCAATCTAGCAAACCCACCAAAAATCATTTCAAAATTCAAAACTTGATTTCATGCGGCCATTTCATCAAACAGGTTGCAGACACAAATCAAACAAAACACAAAACACTATAGTGTGCAGTGATTCTTGCCTAACTTGTTCCCTAGTCGGCTCTCACACACCTCAGTAGATCATCTAGAAAGATTAGCCCAACACTAGCACCCTGTGAGCTTGCCATTCCCATTAATGGTGAACAGCCGAGCAACCCCATGTCACCCCAAAGTGGACAGCAAGCTAGGAGCAGCAGCAAGCCTAGCCAGCATGTCTGGGAGGCAGCCCACCGTCCACCGCCACTGCCTGTCCCAGCCGCGAGCGTTGCCAAGCCCTGGACCACGCGCGCAAGACACGCCCAGACCATGCCGAGCGTGCGCCAGAGCGCCACCCTCGACCACCACCCACAGACCGTGCGCCGCCCTCACCGCGCGCACACACGATCACCACCGACCCAGGAGACCGCCAGACATCCCCGTTTAACGCCCCGCGCCATACAGCCACCGCCCGCCATCGAGAACGCCGCCTCTGCCGCGCAGAGCACCGCCCGTTCCAGACCAAACCACACCGCCCCATCACTCGCGACCATGCCGTTGAGCATCGCCAGGAGACACAGCACCGTCCCCTACCCTTGCCCATGCCATTAGCTGCCTGTAACATCGCCTCCGACGAGCTCACCTTGCGCCCCGACGGTCCCCTCGCTCGACTATAAATAGAGGCCACCCCCGCACGATTTCTTCACACCATCTCACTCCCCTCTCCTCACTGATCGTGCCACACCATTCTCAGAGCAAGGCGAGCACCACCCTGCCGGAATTTCACCGGAGCCTGCCGCTGCCGGAGAAGAAAGGAGCCAGCGATTGGAGCCGCCCCAGGAGAAGCCACCGGTACCAGGAGGTTCGCCGTCGTCGACTTCGTCGTTCGCCCGCCTCGCCGACCCTCGCCCGTACCCCGGTGAGCCCCCAGCACCCGTCACTGGCCGCGCTAGGTTTCGTTCTCGCCTGAGCTGTCTCGCGTCGACGATGACCCTCAGCCGTTGGATTAGAACCAGATCTAACGAACCACGTTGCCCCATACCGCTTCGCCCAGCCCCGTGTCACTGACGAGTGGGGACACCCACTTAAGCAGCCCGCGGGAGCACTGCGCTTAGCAGGCCGGCCCATTAGAATTTCCCGCGCAGCCCAGCATTTCAAATTAAACTTTTTCTTTTTAAATTCAAACACACTTCAGTACCCAACTTCAAAAATCAACCCAGATCAATTTAGTGCACCAAATTAGATGAAACCAATTTTGTTGGAAAGGTCTGTGAATGCTTAATCCAAGCCCGTTGGATTCAAGTCATTTGGATTTGTAGATCACCCTTAGCAAAAATGACAAGGCAGAAGCTTTTCTGCATTCAAACATTTTTCAAATTTAAACCACAATAGCTTTTGAGTTGATTCCAACTCTCAAAAATCACTTTCAACCATACCTTTCAGAATATATAAAAATATATATAGGTTACTTGCAGAAATAATGTTCAAGGAATAAAGGAATGCTTCATAAGCATTTCTAGCCACTTTAAGTAATTAAAATAAAAGGGTAAAACCTTTTTAAATTGTGACACCACTTTAAATCACATTCCCATGGACTACAACATGTGGTGATGACATGTGTCAACATGATCCCATGTTTAGTTTGGAGAATATTAAATCCTAAGTAGTTCTTCAATGAGTAGAAATTACTTTTTCTAAAATAAGAAGACTTAAACCAATCCTTAACCTTGTAATGTTAGAGATGATGCTAGATCATCTATAGGACCCTTGTGTGTGATGATTGCAAGTAGTTAAGTATTGTTTGGTGATTGTGTACCTCGTATTTATTCATAGACGCTAGTACCGACCAAGGCTACGAAGAAGAAGGAGGATACTACGAAGAGGAAGCCGAAGAGAACTTCAACCACTGCTCTGCACAAGGCAAGCCTAATACTACTAGTTGATTGAGCAAGCTAGTAACTATGCAAGCTTATACTGATATTGATGCAAGCTAACACTTGCAAGATACCCTATTGTTGCCACAACCCATGCTTGTGACATGATTACTATATGCCCTAAGCGTATGTAACCATACCCACTTGCTAAACCAATCCTAGTTTTATGGCAAGCTTTTTACTCTATTTCCTTATCAAAGTTTACTTAGAGGCTACCCAAGAAGTTTGGTAGAGACTAGACAGTTGTGCTGAAGGTTGCATAAAGAACATTAAAATTTGGCCTAAGCTAGAAACCTTGATATCATCTTATGATATAAGGTTGGACTTAGTTGCAACTCCACTAGTTACCACCCCTCTATTAGTACTACCCCACCTATAGATGCTAGTGCTAAGCATAAAACTTGATCAACTTTAGATGGGAATACTTGGTGGAAAAATGGTTATGAAAACCTTGGAATGATGGATCATTCTATTGAAATGTTTTGGACATGTGTTTCCAAACACTTGATGATTTTGGTGATGAAAATGTTGAGGCATGAGCCTTAGCCCTTTATAAAACTGATGGTTGTCTGGATGCGATACCATTCCAACTTTATCGTACAACCACAATACCCGAATATTGGGTAGGGCTTGACTGGAAACTTATATACCTTAGTATTAGTTCCCTCACGGCCAAGGTCTGAGCTGAGGCTACCTTGTGAAGATTGTCCACCTGTGCAGTACCCAAGATGACAGTGGTCATGGTTGGGAGGCCAAACTCACAGGAGAGGTGCTTATACTAGGGAGTGTAAATGGAAGGTTAGGATTGATTATCCGCATACTGAGTATAGTGAATTCAGGATTTGTTCCTGACGGATGTATCGAATGTTGTGGTGAAAGTGTACAATCTCTGCAGAGTGTCAAACTATTCGAATAGCCGCGTCCGCGGTTATGGACAGTTGGAGTGGCCATACTGTTCCCCCGTCAGACTTTTCAAAATGACTTATGAACGACCTGAGACTTTGACTTGACCACAATAGAGTTGTGACTGGAAATACAAGATCCCACTTAGGAGTTATAAAATTGTGACCAGCTTTGGAACTTAGTAGTATAAATCTGGCTTTTGCAAAACAACCCTAGAGCCTAGTGTCCTATTATCCAAAAAACCCTCTTTCTTGTTAGTAGTAGTTTGCGAGTACTTAAAGAGTACTCATGGCTTTGTCCCTGGCTATTCCCATGGCCAGACTATGAAGAGGAGTACCTGGAGGATGGACCCCAGGACGGTTACGACAACTAGGATCATCTCCCATCGTCAGCATTGCCTGTGACCCCGAAGATGGAGCCTCGCCTACGCTACCGTTATTATGCTGTATTCCGCTGCTTGATGTTGTATTAAGGACTGGATCATGAGATCCCTATTTGTGTAAGAACTTATGTATCGTTGTAATGGATGAAGTACTATGGTATCCAATTCTGTTATGTCTCGCAAAAATGGTAATCCTGGGATTGCGATGTATGGCATAACAGGCATCTAGGATTGAAAAATCCGGGTGTTGACAAGTTGGTATCAGAGCCATCCTGACCATAGGAGACCCTAGTTAGATTGGACGCTAAACCAAAAACTTAGTTTCAATACTCAAAAACAAAACTATTTACGAAAACTTATTCTCATTCTTACCTCTTAAATTCTTTAATAAACCTCATGTACCTCAAAAAATCTTGCAAAAAATATAAAATTTTGACACACTTGATCACTTTGCTAAACTCCTCCTCCTCTATTTTTATAGATGGACGTGAAGTACAGCAAGTTTTACCAACTCGGAAATGGAGGAGACCTTATCTTTGAGAGGGATCTGGATCAGCTTTCGGAACTTTTGGAGCGCCCGCATCCCGAGTTCTTCGGAGCTCAGCTCAATGATCAAGGGGGGGAAGATCTACAGTGGCTAATAGTTGCAAGTCTCCGAGGAAAGATTGAACCTCCCACTGCGGAGGGAATTCAGTTTACCTTGAGGGAAAACAACTGGCTCGATGGACTTGCCCGAGCAATGCAGGAAGCTCTTTCCCGTCTGTGTGGGCAGAGCATCAATCAGATCAAGGGTACTCGCTTTGAGTTTTGCCCAAGACGTGATGAAAATGGTCAACCACTGGAAGCCCCATACCACCCCGAGCTGAAGACTCAATTGGACCACCTTAGCTTCATGATGTATGATCGTCAGCAGGAACTGGACAACTGCCGTGACTATTGCAACCACAAGTCTGCCATCATCAAGACGAAGGATCAGACCATCGCCATGCTAGCAAAGGATCGCAAGTCTCGCCGCCGTCAGCTCGACAAGAAGGAGCGCATTATTGCCCGTCTTCGCCATCGTATCTCAGCTCTGGAAGAGACCATCCATGAGAGAGACATGCAGTTAGAGGAAAGGGAGAATGCCGGAGAAGATCTTCGTGGAGACCCTTACTCCTATCTCAGCGATGACGATGATTTTCTGGAGGACCAGGCCATGGACTTCTTCACCGATGAGGATGATTTCGCCTTCATCGATGATGCGGAAGATGATGAAGCCACAGACTCCGAGAAGTAGTAGCACTGAGCACTAGCGTAGCGAGTAGTAGTCGGTCCCACTGTATCGTAGTTCCCAGAATGGTTCTTAAAACCATCTGTTTTGCTTGTTGTGGTGTGTGTTGTACTGTGTGCTATGAGTGAATGAATGAAAAAGCAAGTTGCTAGAAAACTTGAGTCAACTCTAAAAACTTTTCAAAGACCCAAAACCTTAGAAATTTCCCTCTTTTCTCATGATCTATATCAATCCTCAGATGCCACGTGGAGGAAGTGGTTCAACCCCGGACCCAATGTTGCAGATCCTGCAAATGTTGACCTCTGACCGCGAAGCTGAACGAGCGGAACGGCAAGCCAACCTAGCTACTCTGCAACAGATAGCCCAGCTAGCCCACAACAACCAAGGTCATGGAAATCAGGACAACCACGGATCTAAGCTCAAGAACTTCCAGAATACCAACCCACCCGTTTTCACCAAGTCAGAAGAACCCCTAGACGCCGATGATTGGCTGCAAACTATGGAGAATAACTTAGAAGTAGCCGGAGTAGAAGCCAACGAGAAAGTCTTGTTCGCCACTCATTATCTAGCCGGAGATGCCAGGGCATGGTGGAACAGTGTTCGTGCAATGACCGGAGGCCAAATGATGACCTGGGAGGAATTCAAGGTCAAGTTTAGCAGAACCCATGTGCCGCCAGGTTTGATCAAGAGAATGAGAGACGAGTTCAGAGAACTGAAGCAAGGAAGGATGACAGTAGTGGAATACCGTGACAAATTTTTGTCATTATCTAGGTACGCCCCAGATGAGATAGACACCGAAGCCAAGAAGAAAGAAAGATTCCTGAATGGTCTGCATGACGAGATGCAGACAGTATTAGTCAATATCCCCTTTGTTGATATCGAAGCCCTTGTCGACTCCGCTATCCAGATGGAAGGAAAGATCAATCAGGCCAATGAGAACCGCAAGCGTCGCATGATGCATCAACCAGGAACCCATCAGACCCCAAAGTATCGCCCCCAACCCATCTCCAGGATTTGCCCCAAGAACCAACAGACCCCCTATGACCCGTCCGAACTATCCCAACCGTGGAAACCCTAGACCCGGAGGAAATCACAACAACCCCGGCAATTCTAGCCATTTCAACCGTGCCCCACCCAAGTTCAACACCAACCATGCTACCGTCAACCCCAATACTGCCCCGAGGACTGGAAGCAATGTTGTGCCTGTCGCAGCCAAGGACAAGTCCCAAGTGACCTGTTATGACTGTGGAAATAAAGGCCACTATTCCAACGAGTGCCCCAACAAGAAGAACGCTACAGCCCCTAATACCAATGTTCCAGCCCAGCAACAGCGTCGTGTCCAGCCAGGGAGAAGATTTGCCCCCGGAAATTCACTCAACCGTAATGGCCGCCTTTTTCTCATGCATGCTGAAGAAGCTCAGGAAGCGCCAGACGTCGTGCTGGGTATGTTTTCTGTTAATTCAGTACTCGCAAGAGTGTTGTTTGATTCTGGTGCATCGCATTCATTTGTCACCGAAGAATTTGCATGCACTAGTAAAATCCAACCAACCAAACTGAAGCATGTGATGATTTTACAAATTCCCGGATCAACCACCAAGGCTAGGCATATTTGCAAAGACGTTCCTATCCGAATCCATGGCATAGATTTTTATGCTAATCTAATAGTACTCGGAACTAAAGGTTTGGAAGTAGTACTAGGAATGGATTGGATGTCTAAACATAAAGGAATGATTGACTGTGCCAAGAAAGCCATTACCATGACTAGTACCGCCGGAATATTAGTCGAGCATATATCGGAAACCTTACCTCGCCAATTCAAGTGTAACAAGAGTCTAGCCCAACCTACCATCGACCAAGTTCGGATAGTCTGTGAATACCCCGATGTATTTCCAGATGTTTTGCCCGGTATGCCCCCAGATAGGGATATCGAGTTTATCATCGAACTAATCCCCGGAACAGGACCTATAGCCCAGAGACCCTATAGTATGAACCCGTCAGAACTAGAAGAACTGAAGAAGCAACTGGATTCCATGTTAGAAATCGGATTGATTCAACCAAGTGCGTCCCCATGGAGGTCACCTGTCTTATTTGTGGACAAGAAGGATGGAGGTAACCGTTTGTGTACGGATTATCGAAAGTTGAATGATGTCACCATCAAGAACAAGTATCCCTTGCCCAAGATAGAGGATTTGTTTGATCAGTTGACCGGTGCCCAGGTGTTTTCTAAGATTGATCTTAGAACTGGTTATCATCAACTCAAAATTCGTGCAGAGGATATTCCAAAGACTGCCTTTACCACCAGATATGGGTTGTATGAGTATACAGTCATGTCTTTTGGATTAACCAATGCCCCCGCTTATTTCATGAACCTCATGAATAAGATTTTTATGGACTTCCTGGATAAGTTTGTCGTTGTTTTCATCGATGACATTCTGATTTATTCCAAATCGGAAGAAGAACATGAGCTACACCTAAGGACCATTCTTGGAACCCTTAGAGAGCATCAGCTATATGAAAAATTTAGCAAATGTGAATTCTGGTTACAGGAAGTAGGATTCCCCGGTCACATTGTATCAGCCGGAGGAATTGCCGTTGACCCTGCCAAAGTGAAAGATGTAGAAGATTGGCAAGCCCCAACCACTCAAACCCAAGTTCGTGCTTTTCTCGGATTGGTGGGATATTACCGCAAATTCGTAGAAGGATTCTCTAGTATCGCCCGACCCATGACCCAATTGCTGAAGAAGGACAAGAAGTTTGAATGGACGGACAAGTGTGAAGCGAGTTTCCAAGAACTCAAAAGGAGATTGATTTCCGCCCCAATCTTGATCATGCCGGATATCACGAAGCCATTCGATGTGTATTGTGACGCATCCAAGATTGGTCTCGGATGTGTGCTAATGCAAGAAGGCCAAGTTATATCCTATCTATCGCGACAATTGAAGCAGCATGAACAAAATTATCCAACCCATGACCTCGAACTCGCAGCCGTAGTTCTAGCCCTGAAGACATGGAGACATTACCTTATGGGAAACCGTTGTGAGATTTATTCGGATCACAAGAGCCTAAAGTATATATTCACTCAGAAGGAGCTGAATATGAGGCAGAGAAGATGGATTGAGCTAATCAAGGATTACGACCTGGACATTCATTATCACCCTGGAAAAGCCAACGTAGTAGCCGATGCCCTTAGCAGATTGCCGTGCCGCTTGAACTCCATGATTTTGAAGGAGCAACCAAGTTTGCACAAGGAGATGGAAGATTTTCGACTAGAATTAGTAAGTGAAGGATTTTTGGCTAGCATAGAACTTCAGCCCACTTTGATCAGTCAGGTTAAAGAGGCGCAGAAAGGAAATGCTAGTATCGACGGAATTAAACGTCGTATCGGTACAGGCAAAGTACCCGGATTCACCGAGGATGAAGGAGTTTTGTGGTACAAAGGACGCCTTTGTGTACCAGCAGATTCTGAGTTAAAAGAAGTTATCTTGAAGGAGGCCCATGATACTCATTATTCTATCCATCCAGGAGGAACTAAGATGTATCAAGATTTGAAAGAGCAATTTTGGTGGCATAAGATGAAGAGAGAAATCGGAAGCTATATCGCCAAGTGTGATATATGTCAGCGAGTCAAGGCAGGACATCAAAGACCCGCTGGATTGTTGCAACCTTTGCAAATTCCGGAATGGAAATGGGATTCTGTAGGAATGGACTTTATCACTGGACTACCTACTTATAGTAGGGGAAATGACTCTATTTGGGTCATAGTGGACAGATTGTCCAAAGTCGCCCATTTCTTGCCCGTTAAAACCACCTATCAGAGTTCGAAGCTAGCAGAGTTGTATATCGCTAGGATCGTTAGTTTGCACGGAGTCCCCAAGAATATCGTATCGGATCGAGGAACTCAGTTTACCTCGAGATTCTGGAAGAAGGTCCAAGAAGGTTTAGGAACCCGCCTAGATTTCAGTACCGCGTATCACCCTCAGACCGATGGACAAACGGAGCGAGTAAACCAAATACTCGAAGATATGCTTAGAGCATGTGTGCTAGAGTATGGATCCAAGTGGGAAGACTGTCTACCGTTTGCAGAATTTTCCTACAACAATAGTTACCAAGCCAGTTTGCAAATGGCCCCATTTGAATTCATGTACGGAAGGAAGTGCCGCACCCCTTTGAACTGGTCGGAAGTAGGAGAGAGTCAAATTTTTGGACCCGACATCCTACGAGAAGCAGAAGAGAAGGTTCACAAGATTCGAGAGCACCTCAAGACAGCCCAATCCCGACAAAAGAGTTACGCCGACAAGAGACGTCGAGACCTCGCCTTTAACATTGGAGACTTTGTTTACCTGAAAGTGTCGCCATTGAAGGGAATGCAACGTTTCCAACTCAAAGGAAAGTTAGCCCCCAGATATATCGGACCTTTCAAAATCTTGAACTGTCACATCCCAAGATTTTCCAAATCTTGTAATGTGAAAATAAATTAATAAAATAAAACTTTGTTTGATTTTTAGAGCCAGAAGAAACTTTTTGAATTAAAATAGAACCTCAAACCCTTTTGAATTAAATAAAATCCTAAAAGGATTTAAAAAGACAAACATTTCATGAAAGGAAACAATTAAAAATATTATTTTAAAAACAATCAAATGAAAAGATTTGTTTCCAAATGAAATAGAATTTTATAAATAAATATTATGTTATAAAGCCAAATTAATCCTTGGCCAAACTTTGGGAATTTAAAACATCTTATTTAAAAAAAAATAAAAAAATAATAATAAAGTAGCAAAGGTTTATTTAAAAATATTAAAGGATTGTTTAAATAAAATAATAAAGATTTAATATCCTATTTATTTAAATAAAAGGTTTTACCATTCTAATTAAAATATCAAAACTTATTAAATAAGTTTTTCTAAGTAAATTATATTCTCAAATAAAATTTACTGAAATGTATTGGTTTATTTTTCAAAATAAATATTCTAATAAAACAAATCCCATGAGAATTGAAATGAATAAGGTATATTCATTTAATTATTAATGGACTCTAAAATAAAACACTATTTCTGCTTTAAACAAGTTTTCCAAATATACTTTATTTCCAAATAAAAACCTGCTGTTTTGTTCTTGAAAATATTTGGATTAAATGGGGATTTTATTAATATCAAACCCTATTTTATTAATGAACCATAACCATTTTATTTAATTAAATAAAACCTAAAAAGAATTTAAAAGATTATTTTATTTTAGAACTTTGGTTTTTGTTACTGAACAGAATCAATGTTCAAAAGTTGTGAGGTGTGATGTGAGTTTAAATTTAATTGATTGTTCGAATTATGTGTTTGAATAATCAAATCAGTAATTCAAAATAGAAATAGAAAAAGGCATTCAGTATAAAAAAAAAATGGAACAAGCAGCCCAGTCGACAGGCCCAGCTCCAGCCCATCTAGCCCACCTCCTCTCCCGAACCGTTTTCTTTCCCACTCAGAACGGCACCCTCCCAGCAACCGACAAGTGGACCCCCTCTCGTTTCATTTCCCACTGACCAGTGGACCTCACACCTCGCCCCTTCCTCCCCACCCGCACGACCTTCTCCCCACCCCTCGCCGGCCGTTGCAGGCGGATTAACTCCGGCGTAATACGCCTTAACGCGGCCGCCTTAACTCGCAGGAATCACCCACCTTAAAGCGCTCGCCCCTCCTCTCCTTTCCCCTCTGCTTCCTTCCCAGAGCACGCCCCCAGGCCGAAGAATTTTGCCAGATACTTCCTCTGTCTCCGACGACTGTTCTCGCCGATTCCGGCCAACACACTCCACCCCCTGCCTTCTCGAGCAGCCTAGCAGCTTTCCCACTCCCTGCAGTATCTCCCTGCACCTTTCCTCCGACCGCGGGCACACCGGAGCTTCGGCAATGACAAGCTTCTGAATGCCGCCGCGACTAGTTCATCTCCGGCGACGTCCACAGGTAGTACCTGACCTCCTCTCTCCTCCCCGAGGACACGATGATGATCTCCAATATCATATGAACCTAACCGCACCTTTCATTTGTCTTAAGGCACTCCCTATCCTCGCCTCGACAACCTCCAGCATCGCCGCCGTCTGTCTCTTCTCCGACGACGTTTTCCAGGTGAACCAGACCGCCCCGCGCCTCCCCGTTCACACACCCTCACTTGCCTCGACCGTGCGCATCTAACCGTACCATTGGTTTGCTCCCTTGTGATCTGCAGTGTTGTCCTCAACCTCAACCCGAGCCAACCGCCGCCAGAACGAACTCCGACGAGCAATCCACCTCGTTCCCGAGCGCCCCTCGACAAGATACGGCCACGTTGAGCTTTCCCAAGCGTTTGCGAACCTGGTGAGCATCCTTTCCCTCCTTCCCGCTTACTGCTTCGCCAGCGCCGCCGTCATCTGATCGCTCCGCCGCTCGCCGTCGACCTTACGCCGCCAGAGTATGGTCAATGCAATATTAGCCGTTGGATAAAGATCTAAGCGACACGAAAGAATCACTTAATAGCGAAGGGGTATGCGCTCAGTACCGCACGATCTAACTTGATCCAACGCGCCAGAGCAGTCAATCCACGCGAAACGTTTTCGACGAATAGGAGCCCGACGCGTGTCAGTGGTTTGAGTTAAAAACAGATTTTAAATCAGAATTATATACCAACTTCAAACCCTTATAACTTTCAAACCACACGTCCAAATTTGACAAATTTTATATCAATGAAATCAGGAGAACAAGCCCTAGCCAACCATGGCCTTAGTTTTAAAAATAGTATCTGTTTGCTTGATTAAAATTGCAGAAACATTTGTGTACTTGTTTAGAGTATAAAAATTGTTTAAAAGTGATTTTAGGATTAAATCTTTTGCAAAATGGATTTGTGTGACCCTACTGACCCTAGAAACCAACCCATAGTGTTAAAAATGATTTTTGTGAAATTTGAGTTGAATTAGTTAACTTAGTCATTTTCTAGCCAAATAAAATCATTGAAATTGTATTATGGAAAAGTTTTTGCAAGGAAAACTTTGGGAAAATGTTATGGACCAAGCTTACTGACCCAAAACATCAAGCCTTGCCAAGGGCAACTCAATTGGTGAAGAACATAAAGTTTTACTTTAAAAAGAACAATTTTCACCACATAAAATGTTAAATGGATTTTAAAATAGACTTTGGGCAAAATCTCTAACCAATGACTTTGCCATTTTGGTAAATGACCAATGTGGATCTTACAAAGTTTATAAACCTAGTAGAGACCAACTTCGCAATAAAACCCTCTTTTTACAAGACTTAGGAACCATTACTTTGTATGTGTGAAATATTGTTTGAATATTGGTTTGGAATGTTACTTGATACTATGCTTGCTTGATTGATTGTAGAGAAATTAACAAAGTGTGAGACTAGCAAGACCAAGAGTAAAACCTCATTCCCTACCAAAAAGGCAAGTGACACTCTCATATAAAGTCCCACTATTTTCATTATACTTAGTGGATTTTGTAAACATGCATGAAAATATTTTATACTTATGCTATGCTAAACCTAATAGGATTCCCTATACATTCCTTAGTAAAAATATTGAAGTTGTACATGCTTAGCCATGCTATGTTTTGAAAAGAGATACATGTTGAGATTTACAAAGGTTGAGGAAAAGACTTGTGTTTTACATAATAAAACAAGGACTCAATGAACCACCTAGGTGGTGGACACTTTATATTTTTGGAGAAGGTGGCAACAAAAGGAACCATGTCTATGGCAATTACTTTGTGTTGTGCTCCAAATGGAAACCACCTAGGAAACTTAGAGATTGAACATGTTTCTCCAATTGTGGCTTTCGTGTACAACCACATGCTATTATGGCTCTAGCTTAGTCAATTACATTAGGAAGACCCATACATTGTCTTTAGTTACCGGACATGGGGATCTGGAATGCTTCATGGGGGCTGAAGACAAGCTAGCAATGATGTATGGAAGGACCTCTTGGAAAGACTTCGTCACATTCTCAGTCTGCCAGTACTCCATCTTGGTGAGCACTAATCCAGTAGGCCACTGGTGGCAACAAGATGGGATTGTGTCATGTGGGTAAAGTGTACTCCTTCTGCAGAAGTAAATAAAATCTAAGTACTTAGCCGTGTCCCCGGTTATGGACAATACTGAGCAACTAAAGTTTGAACCATGGGAGATCTCGACATTCCAACTTCTAATATAAAAACTTGATGCACTTGGGGGTACCAAGGAATTCAAAGAGATTTGTTAAGCTTGTTGCACTTGGGGTTTACCAAGATGCTCAAGAGCATGATGTACTTGGAGTTACCAAGGGACTCATGAGTTTTGATAAAAACTTGATGCACTTGGGGTTACCAAGTAGCTCAAGGAATTTTTGACAAGGACTTGAACACTTGTGTTTCTACCAAGGAGTTCAAGGAACTTGGAAAGAAGATTTGACAAAGGACAAAACCAATTTTAAAAGATAGGATAAATGTTGCTTTATGCAAAAAGCCTTAAAAACTCTACTTAGCCAAATATGCATGTATTGATAGGATCCACTCATATTGACATAAAGGTGAAACTTGCCAATACAATTCCAATGTATTGACCCTTGTGGCTGTGACTTGTAATGTTGCAGGATGATTGTATTGCTAGATGAAGATTGTTTGATTGACTAGGACTACAAAGTCTACAACCAACATCTGCCTGTGGCACTTAGAAGATGAAGGACCCATACTTATATTATTCCGCTGCATTGAAATGTAATAGCCAAATGAGCTATGTATGATGTAATAAAATTATGTTATTCCTGGTTATAAAGTTAGAATATGACCCTTGTATCTTGATATTACATCTTAACTGTGGATGCTAGCTAATGATCCAGAGACTAGCATTGTAAAACACAGGAGGAACCTACCTTATTAGGTTGAGGTCTCTTACAGATGGTATCAGAGCATTGTGTTGCCTGTAGGATTTGTAAACCCTAGGATTGGACAAAACCCTTAGAAAAATAGGAGTGTAATTGTTCCAAAAACTTATTTACAAAAACACTTGTAAACTCTTTCCTTAACCATTTTGGTTTCAACTCTACATCTCTGCTGCTTCAACTTGATGGAAAAGCCTACCCCATGGCCAAAGACTACACCATGTACAAGGGACTTCTTCAACTTCTTCAACTCTAATGACTTCAACATCTTCTGCATATTCCCCAAGGACTTCCAACTTGAAAACTACTAAGGACCACAAGTGAAACAAGTAAATCTTGCTCAAGAATTAGAGACTGAGGGAATGCAAAATAAGAAGAAACCAACAACAACTTTGAAGTATTGTGACCAAGAGTTCTTCTCAAAAGAAACCATTATCCCATACAGGAAGAAGGAAGGAAGGATCACAAGGAAACCATATAGATGGACCACCATAATTTAGTTAAGATAAACCACCAACTTATGTGGTGTAACAAAAATATTTTGTTGCCTAAGTATGTGCTTGAACCTGGTTTGAGTGAAATGTTTGTTTGTAATTGCATGCACATTGCTTGTGTGAATTGTGATGTGTGTGAGTAGAATTGATTCCTTAGAAATATCTTGCCCATTCTAATCTCCCTTCAACCCAAACAGATGACTATCCCAAAGGACTCCAAGGTTGATGACACCAACACCAACCAAGCTGACAGCTTAGGAGAACTCTTAGCAACCCAGCATCAGTTGAACCAATTGACAGCTCAGTTCCTAGCCAACAATAGTAATGAAGATCCAACACTTCAAAAGTTTTTGGAGGAACAATCCCAATTGATGCTTAAAGTGACTAATCAAATGATTAGCATGGAAGAAAATTATCCTAGAAGAGAGTATGATAGCAAGGATGACAAGAATGTTGTTCTAGATGGAGCCCCAGCTTGCATTATTTGTGGAGACAGGGAACATACTTCCAAGGAGCATGAAGGACAATGCCCCAACTGTGAAGAAAATCATTCTGTTGGTGAATGCCCTACCTCTCAAGCTACTTGCTACCTTTGTGAAGGAAGTGATCACACTCCTGGCCTATGCCCTATCTATGCCATGGTGGAACAAAGGAAACAAGAAGGATCCAAGTCTACCAAAGGAAAAGGACCACTTCTACATCCAAACAAGACAACCCAATTCAAAGGATCAAAGAAAATCAAGAAGCCCAAGCAAGACATGAGCCTTGTGCAATGTCGTAAATGTAAGGAAATGGGACACTACTCCAGTGCATGCCCAGGGAACATAAAGAATAAAGGAATTGACCAAGTGTGGTGTAACAACTGTAGTGAACCAGGTCACTTTGTAGCAACTTGCCCTCAAGAGCCACGTAAAGAACTCAAGGACATTAATTGTTTCAACTGCAAAAATCCAGGACACTATGCAAGCAACTGTCCAGAAAGGATGAAGAACAAGTTGAACAACCCTATGGAGAAACTCAATCTTGGCCCATGAGTCAAGCATAGTAACAAGCAAAAGTTTGACATAGGAAAAATTTCCAGGACCCAAGAAGGCCAATATGTAATTTTGTTTGAAAATTTTTAAGGATGGTAGTACCCTAGTTGCATTGAACTTGCTTGAAACCCTAGCTTTTCCCAAATCTCGGGACGAGATTTATTTTTAAGGGTGGTAGCCTGTCACATCCCAAGATTTTCCAAATCTTGTAATGTGAAAATAAATTAATAAAATAAAACTTTGTTTGATTTTTAGAGCCAGAAGAAACTTTTTGAATTAAAATAGAACCTCAAACCCTTTTGAATTAAATAAAATCCTAAAAGGATTTAAAAAGACAAACATTTCATGAAAGGAAACAATTAAAAATATTATTTTAAAAACAATCAAATGAAAAGATTTGTTTCCAAATGAAATAGAATTTTATAAATAAATATTATGTTATAAAGCCAAATTAATCCTTGGCCAAACTTTGGGAATTTAAAACATCTTATTTTTAAAAAAAAATAATAATAAAGTAGCAAAGGTTTATTTAAAAATATTAAAGGATTGTTTAAATAAAATAATAAAGATTTAATATCCTATTTATTTAAATAAAAGGTTTTACCATTCTAATTAAAATATCAAAACTTATTAAATAAGTTTTTCTAAGTAAATTATATTCTCAAATAAAATTTACTGAAATGTATTGGTTTATTTTTCAAAATAAATATTCTAATAAAACAAATCCCATGAGAATTGAAATGAATAAGGTATATTCATTTAATTATTAATGGACTCTAAAATAAAACACTATTTCTGCTTTAAACAAGTTTTCCAAATATACTTTATTTCCAAATAAAAACCTGCTGTTTTGTTCTTGAAAATATTTGGATTAAATGGGGATTTTATTAATATCAAACCCTATTTTATTAATGAACCATAACCATTTTATTTAATTAAATAAAACCTAAAAAGAATTTAAAAGATTATTTTATTTTAGAACTTTGGTTTTTGTTACTGAACAGAATCAATGTTCAAAAGTTGTGAGGTGTGATGTGAGTTTAAATTTAATTGATTGTTCGAATTATGTGTTTGAATAATCAAATCAGTAATTCAAAATAGAAATAGAAAAAGGCATTCAGTATAAAAAAAAATGGAACAAGCAGCCCAGTCGACAGACCCAGCTCCAGCCCATCTAGCCCACCTCCTCTCCCGAACCGTTTTCTTTCCCACTCAGAACGGCACCCTCCCAGCAACCGACAAGTGGACCCCCTCTCGTTTCATTTCCCACTGACCACTGGACCTCACACCTCGCCCCTTCCTCCCCACCCGCACGACCTTCTCCCCACCCCTCGCCGGCCGTTGCAGGCGGATTAACTCCGGCGTAATACGCCTTAACGCGGCCGCCTTAACTCGCAGGAATCACGCACCTTAAAGCGCTCGCCCCTCCTCTCCTTTCCCCTCTGCTTCCTTCCCAGAGCACGCCCCCAGGCCGAAGAATTTTGCCAGATACTTCCTCTGTCTCCGACGACTGTTCTCGCCGATTCCGGCCAACACACTCCACCCCCTGCCTTCTCGAGCAGCCTAGCAGCTTTCCCACTCCCTGCAGTATCTCCCTGCACCTTTCCTCCGACCGCGGGCACACCGGAGCTTCGGCAATGACAAGCTTCTGAATGCCGCCGCGACTAGTTCATCTCCGGCGACGTCCACAGGTAGTACCTGACCTCCTCTCTCCTCCCCGAGGACACGATGATGATCTCCAATATCATATGAACCTAACCGCACCTTTCATTTGTCTTAAGGCACTCCCTATCCTCGCCTCGACAACCTCCAGCATCACCGCCGTCTGTCTCTTCTCCGACGACGTTTTCCAGGTGAACCAGACCGCCCCGCGCCTCCCCGTTAACACACCCTCACTTGCCTCGACCGTGCGCATCTAACCGTACCATTGGTTTGCTCCCTTGTGATCTGCAGTGTTGTCCTCAACCTCAACCCGAGCCAACCGCCGCCAGAACGAACTCCGACGAGCAATCCACCTCGTTCCCGAGCGCCCCTCGACAAGATACGGCCACGTTGAGCTTTCCCAAGCGTTTGCGAACCTGGTGAGCATCCTCTCCCTCCTTCCCGCTTACTGCTTCGCCAGCGCCGCCGTCATCTGACCGCTCCGCCGCTCGCCGTCGACCTTACGCCGCCAGAGTATGGTCAATGCAATATTAGCCGTTGGATAAAGATCTAAGCGACACGAAAGAATCACTTAATAGCGAAGGGGTATGCGCTCAGTACCGCACGATCTAACTTGATCCAACGCGCCAGAGCAGTCAATCCACGCGAAACGTTTTCGACGAATAGGAGCCCGACGCGTGTCAGTGGTTTGAGTTAAAAACAGATTTTAAATCAGAATTATATACCAACTTCAAACCCTTATAACTTTCAAACCACACGTCCAAATTTGACAAATTTTATATCAATGAAATCAGGAGAACAAGCCCTAGCCAACCATGGCCTTAGTTTTAAAAATAGTATCTGTTTGCTTGATTAAAATTGCAGAAACATTTGTGTACTTGTTTAGAGTATAAAAATTGTTTAAAAGTGATTTTAGGATTAAATCTTTTGCAAAATGGATTTGTGTGACCCTACTGACCCCAGAAACCAACCCATAGTGTTAAAAATGATTTTTGTGAAATTTGAGTTGAATTAGTTAACTTAGTCATTTTCTAGCCAAATAAAATCATTGAAATTGTATTATGGAAAAGTTTTTGCAAGGAAAACTTTGGGAAAATGTTATGGACCAAGCTTACTGACCCAAAACATCAAGCCTTGCCAAGGGCAACTCAATTGGTGAAGAACATAAAGTTTTACTTTAAAAAGAACAATTTTTACCACATAAAATGTTAAATGGATTTTAAAATAGACTTTGGGCAAAATCTCTAACCAATGACTTTGCCATTTTGGTAAATGACCAATGTGGATCTTACAAAGTTTATAAACCTAGTAGAGACCAACTTCGCAATAAAACCCTCTTTTTACAAGACTTAGGAACCATTACTTTGTATGTGTGAAATATTGTTTGAATATTGGTTTGGAATGTTACTTGATACTATGCTTGCTTGATTGATTGTAGAGAAATTAACAAAGTGTGAGACTAGCAAGACCAAGAGTAAAACCTCATTCCCTACCAAAAAGGCAAGTGACACTCTCATATAAAGTCCCACTATTTTCATTATACTTAGTGGATTTTGTAAACATGCATGAAAATATTTTATACTTATGCTATGCTAAACCTAATAGGATTCCCTATACATTCCTTAGTAAAAATATTGAAGTTGTACATGCTTAGCCATGCTATGTTTTGAAAAGAGATACATGTTGAGATTTACAAAGGTTGAGGAAAAGACTTGTGTTTTACATAATAAAACAAGGACTCAATGAACCACCTAGGTGGTGGACACTTTATATTTTTGGAGAAGGTGGCAACAAAAGGAACCATGTCTATGGCAATTACTTTGTGTTGTGCTCCAAATGGAAACCACCTAGGAAACTTAGAGATTGAACATGTTTCTCCAATTGTGGCTTTCGTGTACAACCACATGCTATTATGGCTCTAGCTTAGTCAATTACATTAGGAAGACCCATACATTGTCTTTAGTTACCGGACATGGGGATCTGGAATGCTTCATGGGGGCTGAAGACAAGCTAGCAATGATGTATGGAAGGACCTCTTGGAAAGACTTCGTCACATTCTCAGTCTGCCAGTACTCCATCTTGGTGAGCACTAATCCAGTAGGCCACTGGTGGCAACAAGATGGGATTGTGTCATGTGGGTAAAGTGTACTCCTTCTGCAGAAGTAAATAAAATCTAAGTACTTAGCCGTGTCCCCGGTTATGGACAATACTGAGCAACTAAAGTTTGAACCATGGGAGATCTCGACATTCCAACTTCTAATATAAAAACTTGATGCACTTGGGGGTACCAAGGAATTCAAAGAGATTTGTTAAGCTTGTTGCACTTGGGGTTTACCAAGATGCTCAAGAGCATGATGTACTTGGAGTTACCAAGGGACTCATGAGTTTTGATAAAAACTTGATGCACTTGGGGTTACCAAGTAGCTCAAGGAATTTTTGACAAGGACTTGAACACTTGTGTTTCTACCAAGGAGTTCAAGGAACTTGGAAAGAAGATTTGACAAAGGACAAAACCAATTTTAAAAGATAGGATAAATGTTGCTTTATGCAAAAAGCCTTAAAAACTCTACTTAGCCAAATATGCATGTATTGATAGGATCCACTCATATTGACATAAAGGTGAAACTTGCCAATACAATTCCAATGTATTGACCCTTGTGGCTGTGACTTGTAATGTTGCAGGATGATTGTATTGCTAGATGAAGATTGTTTGATTGACTAGGACTACAAAGTCTACAACCAACATCTGCCTGTGGCACTTAGAAGATGAAGGACCCATACTTATATTATTCCGCTGCATTGAAATGTAATAGCCAAATGAGCTATGTATGATGTAATAAAATTATGTTATTCCTGGTTATAAAGTTAGAATATGACCCTTGTATCTTGATATTACATCTTAACTGTGGATGCTAGCTAATGATCCAGGGACTAGCATTGTAAAACACAGGAGGAACCTACCTTATTAGGTTGAGGTCTCTTACATGAACCGTCGAGGAGAAGTATCGTATCAACTCGAGCTACCAGAAGAGATGTCAGCAGTGCACAATGTGTTCCATATCTCGTTACTTCGCAAATGTCTCGAAGTCCCCAAGAAGACCGAAGTGTTCAAGAATATCGATCATAGGACCATAGAGATCAATGATGACCTGACCTATCCTGAAGTACCCATCCGTATATTGGAAGAAGCTTTTCGAACGACCAGAACCCGAAGCATCAAGTTTCTCAAGATTCAGTGGAGCAACCACACAGAAGAGGAAGCTACCTGGGAACGCGAAGATCACATCAGGACGGAGTTTCCAGATCTCTTCAAATCCTAGGTAATCTTTTCGTCCTTTTTCAAATCTCGGGACGAGATTTTGTTTAAGGGGGGAAGGTTTGTAACATCCCAAAAATATCAAACTTAGATCAACAAAACACTAATCCTAAAGTTTAGGGTTAACAAAAACTTTTCTAAATCAATTCATGAAAGCATGTCTATGTGTATGCATGAATTTTGAAATTCTTTAAAACCACTTTGTTTGTGTGATCCATTGCTTGTAAAATGTTTCTTAGGTGAAAAGAACATCATCTAAAACATTCCCCACACTTTTCCTAAAGAAAAATAAGTCAAAACCAATATATTAAGTGAATGGTCATTTTGACCAATTTAACTCCCATGCCTACTTTGGCTGTCTCAAACTTTCAAAACCTAACAGAAACTTTTCTGGATCTTTGCACCCCTTGAATGTACTCATAACAAAGTATCAAGGCCCACCTTGTGATCATCTAGAAACTTTCAAATGCATAGTTTAAATGACAACTCAAAATTGAATCTTCTTCATATGGGAAGATCCCACTTTTTCAAAACCCACTTAAACAAGCTCAATTTTCAAAACCCAAGCATCTGCAGACTCACCAGAACCAATCTAGCAAACCCACCAAAAATCATTTCAAAATTCAAAACTTGATTTCATGCGGCCATTTCATCAAACAGGTTGCAGACACAAATCAAACAAAACACAAAACACTATAGTGTGCAGTGATTCTTGCCTAACTTGTTCCCTAGTCGGCTCTCACACACCTCAGTAGATCATCTAGAAAGATTAGCCCAACACTAGCACCCTGTGAGCTTGCCATTCCCATTAATGGTGAACAGCCGAGCAACCCCATGTCACCCCAAAGTGGACAGCAAGCTAGGAGCAGCAGCAAGCCTAGCCAGCATGTCTGGGAGGCAGCCCACCGCCCACCGCCACTGCCTGTCCCAGCCGCGAGCGTTGCCAAGCCCTGGACCACGCGCGCAAGACACGCCCAGACCATGCCGAGCGTGCGCCAGAGCGCCACCCTCGACCACCACCCACAGACCGTGCGCCGCCCTCACCGCGCACACACACGATCACCACCGACCCAGGAGACCGCCAGACATCCCCGTTTAACGCCCCGCGCCATACAGCCACCGCCCGCCGTCGAGAATGCCGCCTCTGCCGCGCAGAGCACCGCCCGTTCCAGACCAAACCACACCGCCCCATCACTCGCGACCATGCCGTTGAGCATCGCCAGGAGACACAGCACCGTCCCCTACCCTTGCCCATGCCATTAGCTGCCTGTAACATCGCCTCCGACGAGCTCACCTTGCGCCCCGACGGTCCCCTCGCTCGACTATAAATAGAGGCCACCCCCGCACGATTTCTTCACACCATCTCACTCCCCTCTCCTCACTGATCGTGCCACACCATTCTCAGAGCAAGGCGAGCACCACCCTGCCGGAATTTCACCGGAGCCTGCCGCTGCCGGAGAAGAAAGGAGCCAGCGATTGGAGCCGCCCCAGGAGAAGCCACCGGTACCAGGAGGTTCGCCGTCGTCGACTTCGTCGTTCGCCCGCCTCGCCGACCCTCACCCGTACCCCGGTGAGCCCCCAGCACCCCTCACTGGCCGCGCTAGGTTTCGTTCTCGCCTGAGCTGTCTCGCGTCGACGATGACCCTCAGCCGTTGGATTAGAACCAGATCTAACGAACCACGTTGCCCCATACCGCTTCGCCCAGCCCCGTGTCACTGACGAGTGGGGACACCCACTTAAGCAGCCCGCGGGAGCACTGCGCTTAGCAGGCCGGCCCGTTAGAATTTCCCGCGCAGCCCAGCATTTCAAATTAAACTTTTTCTTTTTAAATTCAAACACACTTCAGTACCCAACTTCAAAAATCAACCCAGATCAATTTAGTGCACCAAATTAGATGAAACCAATTTTGTTGGAAAGGTCTGTGAATGCTTAATCCAAGCCCGTTGGATTCAAGTCATTTGGATTTGTAGATCACCCTTAGCAAAAATGACAAGGCAGAAGCTTTTCTGCATTCAAACATTTTTCAAATTTAAACCACAATAGCTTTTGAGTTGATTCCAACTCTCAAAAATCACTTTCAACCATACCTTTCAGAATATATAAAAATATATATAGGTTACTTGCATAAATAATGTTCAAGGAATAAAGGAATGCTTCATAAGCATTTCTAGCCACTTTAAGTAATTAAAATAAAAGGGTAAAACCTTGTTAAATTGTGACACCACTTTAAATCACATTCCCATGGACTACAATATGTGGTGATGACATGTGTCAACATGATCCCATGTTTAGTTTGGAGAATATTAAATCTTAAGTAGTTCTTCAATGAGTAGAAATTACTTTTTCTAAAATAAGAAGACTTAAACCAATCCTTAACCTTGTAATGTTAGAGATGATGCTAGATCATCTATATGACCCTTGTGTGTGATGATTGCAAGTAGTTAAGTATTGTTTGGTGATTGTGTACCTCGTATTTATTCATAGACGCTAGTACCGACCAAGGCTACGAAGAAGAAGGAGGATACTACGAAGAGGAAGCCGAAGAGAACTTCAACCACTGCTCTGCACAAGGCAAGCCTAATACTACTAGTTGATTGAGCAAGCTAGTAACTATGCAAGCTTATACTGATATTGATGCAAGCTAACACTTGCAAGATACCCTATTGTTGCCACAACCCATTCTTGTGACATGATTACTATATGCCCTAAGCGTATGTAACCATACCCACTTGCTAAACCAATCCTAGTTTTATGGCAAGCTTTTTACTCTATTTCCTTATCAAAGTTTACTTAGAGGCTACCCAAGAAGTTTGGTAGAGACTAGACAGTTGTGCTGAAGGTTGCATAAAGAACATTAAAATTTGGCCTAAGCTAGAAACCTTGATATCAGCTTATGATATAAGGTTGGACTTAGTTGCAACTCCACTAGTTACCACCCCTCTATTAGTACTACCCCACCTGTAGATGCTAGTGCTAAGCATAAAACTTGATCAACTTTAGATGGGAATACTTGGTGGAAAAATGGTTATGAAAACCTTGGAATGATGGATCATTCTATTGAAATGTTTTGGACATGTGTTTCCAAACACTTGATGATTTTGGTGATGAAAATGTTGAGGCATGAGCCTTAGCCCTTTATAAAACTGATGGTTGTCTGGATGCGATACCATTCCAATTTTATCGTACAACCACAATACCCGAATATTGGGTAGGGCTTGACTGGAAACTTATATACCTTAGTATTAGTTCCCTCACGGCCAAGGTCTGAGCTGAGGCTACCTTGTGAAGATTGTCCACCTGTGCAGTACCCAAGATGACAGTGGTCATGGTTGGGAGGCCAAACTCACAGGAGAGGTGCTTATACTAGGGAGTGTAAATGGAAGGTTAGGATTGATTATCCGCATACTGAGTATGGTGAATTCAGGATTTGTTCCTGACGGATGTATCGAATGTTGTGGTGAAAGTGTACAATCTCTGCAGAGTGTCAAACTATTCGAATAGCCGCGTCCGCGGTTATGGACAGTTGGAGTGGCCATATTGTTCCCCCGTCAGACTTTTCAAAATGACTTATGAACGACCTGAGACTTTGACTTGACCACAATAGAGTTGTGACTGGAAATACAAGATCCCACTTAGGAGTTATAAAATTGTGACCAGCTTTGGAACTTAGTAGTATAAATCTGGCTTTTGCAAAACAACCCTAGAGCCTAGTGTCCTATTATCCAAAAAAACCTCTTTCTTGTTAGTAGTAGTTTGCGAGTACTTAAAGAGTACTCATGGCTTTGTCCCTGGCTATTCCCATGGCCAGACTATGAAGAGGAGTACCTGGAGGATGGACCCCAGGACGGTTACGACAACTAGGATCATCTCCCATCGTCAGCATTGCCTGTGACCCCGAAGATGGAGCCACGCCTACGCTACCGTTATTATGCCGTATTCTGCTGGTTGATGTTGTATTAAGGACTGGATCATGAGATCCCTATTTGTGTAAGAACTTATGTATCGTTGTAATGGATGAAGTACTATGGTATCCAATTCTGTTATGTCTCGCAAAAATGGTAATCCTGGGATTGCGATGTATGGCATAACAGGCATCTAGGATTGAAAAATCCGGGTGTTGACATTTACTAACTTTTCTGAAACCAAAGACAGCAGAAAACGGGCATCTGGCACTGTTGCAACTTGTTAATAGGTTAGTACCAGAAAACATGTAAAAAGCACCTCAAAGTGTAGACAAGCAAAGCAAAGTAGATACAAAACATGCATGGAGCATCAAAAATTATAGACAGTTTCCAACGTATCAGCATCCCCAAGCTTAACTCCTGCTCGTCCTCAAGTAGGTAAGTGATAAACAGAATAATTTTTGAGGTGACATGCACCCTCACAAAGATCCAACCATTTGCAAGCATTGAAAGCTGTGATCAAAGAACTCTAAACATGTGCATGAAATATGGAGTTTTAACAATAGGACATAGTAACTATGCATGCAACATGACAAGCTACAAACAAAGATCATGAATAACATGCATCGAAAAATGTTTGTTTGTTTCACATGCAGAAAACATAGCATAGTGGTAATCAGCTTGTCCCTCATAGAGTAGCAATAAAATGCATAGGACACCTGCAAAGTTCACAAGGGTGACTAGAAACAAGTAGCACAAGATCAAGTAATAACACAATATGCATTAATCAATAAGCTTTGGAACACTGCACACAGAATGACAACTATGCTCTCTTAATGGTGCCTAAAGGTAGAAGGTGGAGACTCAATAATGGTGGAAGAAAGGCCTTTTTGTAAAGGAAGCAGGGATTACAAGCTTCAAAAAGAGCTTCCAAAAATTATGGTACTTGTTAGCTTTCAGCCCTCATTTCTCCTATCATAAGCATCTTGAAGTGGTTAAGGTTAAAGTGGCAAAGCTGGAGTACATGCTTGACGAAGTATAAGCTAGCAATCTCATGCCCTTGAATACGAGGGCCACACCTCATGCATACTCAACTTTGGGTCCAGGTAAGTTCTTGTCACTGTAAGTATTTGCATATCATTGAGAACCGCCAACGGGGTACCCCTTGCACATGGTACATGAGCTTTCCCAAAACCAAAATGACAAGGCAAGCAGACAATGAGCATCTCAGCAATTCTTCTTATGTACCATGGGAATATGGTGCTTTTTTCTCTCTTTCCTCTTTTCTTAATGTCTATTTTTTTAAAGAAGAATGCTTCATAGATGTCACTATGGTGATGCTGCAAGTTTCCACCATAATTAGGCATGGCTTAGGCTAGCGGCCTAGGCGTTTCTCTAACACAGGATACAAACTCCATGGACTTACAAGTTCCCTCTTTATTTCAACCCGGTGACATCCATAGACAAAAGAACATTATATCAACTGAGTACAACAAGGTACAAGTGCAATGTTGAAAACGTTCCCCGTGACAGCACAGTTCTGCTAATTCCAACTTATAAGTGCAATCATATACAACAAAGTTGTCACAATGGTTCAAGTTTATTAGGGGCAAAGAATATAAAGTGTGCCATCAAGTTCGTGAGGGCTTTAATCACTAAGTTTTCACATAACAAAATAGTTTTTTATTGGAAGATAGTTGAAAACAAGAATATACTTGGAATGGTGTAACACACCATGCATAGGAGTTTATAGTGGACACTTTGGAATAACCTGGTTTCTTGGGAGTTGGAGGCATGAGTAGAACTTACTCATACAAGTGGAGGCTAGCAAAAGACTGGGAGAAACCAACTAAGAGAGCAATAATGGCCAAAATCATGCAGTGCAACAAAGCGAACTAATCAAAGCAAAGAGTGGTACTACAAGTCAAGGACTAAATGATCATAGAGGCTAATGGTGACTTGTCATAGTCATAACATGGTGTGAGCATGTGCCAAGTCAACCCAAGCAAAACATCAAAGGAGAATACCACAATACTATGCTTTTGCATGCTAAAACAATGCATAATTTCTTCAAGGCACATTAAGCAATCCCAATTGTTTGGAACAAGACATGCTACAACAATAATCACTAAGCATAATTCTAAAACAACACCTAGCATGGCATGCTAAAGTCTAAGTCACAGTCAATGCAAGCTCCTATTGCACTTCAAGCAAGAACTTACTACTCCTTTCTAAACACCAAGCAACTTATTTGCAAAACAATACATCGAGAACGGGGGTCCAAACTAATTTATACAAGCAAATTAAACAAACTAAGCAAATCAAACGAAAACTAAGACGCTCCAAGAACAACACAACTGTGCATGAAACAATAAAAACGAAGTGTCTAGACAGACCTAAGCTTTTTATTGATGAAGAAGGGGATGCCTTGGGCATCCCCAAGCGTTGACACTTGTACATCTTGGATATTTCTTGGGGTGACACCATGGTGGCATCCCCAAGCTTGAGGTTTTGTCCATTCTTCATCTCATTACATCATTCTCTCTCTACACCTGAAATTTTGCCTTCATACAAAACTTCACACAATCTTCATTAGCAACATTAGCTTATTCAAAAGATATTAGACCTTTGGCAAAGCTTTGGAACAGCAAGGCTTTTCAATAAAAACACAAGCTATTGTAGTAACTCCTGCAAAAAGCTCAATTTACCTGAAGAGAACTCAAAAGGAATCAATAAGAAGCAAATGCAAATAATGGCAGAAATCTGTTAAAACAGACTAGCAGGTAGAAACAAATTTTTTTCGAACATATTCTGTTGCTCAAATCAAAAAGTGTTGAACTAAATAAAGTTAGCTAACATACTGGGGTATTTATTCGTAAATTTTGAGCTTAATACGAGTTACAGAGCCTCCTCGCTATTTTTTTTGTGGAGGACATAAATCTGTTTCGGGACAGCAACTCCCCAAATCTTACTTCCCTCTCATTAGAGGTCATTCTTGACACAAAAATCAAACAAAAAGGATAAGGATAAGTTATTACAGAGGTAATAACTTCCAAGACTCAAGGAAACTCTTGGGTTATCTCCCAACAAGTACTTTCTTTAACGCCTTTAAGTTAGGCACAAGAAGCAAGAAGAATCAAGTATTTTCAAATGAGAAAGCATTAACATTCATACTTGCGAAATCTTCAACTATGAAAGGCATCTCATCCAAATGGGTTTTGGAGGATCCTTTCTCATCTCTCTTTGGTCTACTACCTTCATCAAAAAGATTTTCAGGGGCAATCCAAACAAAGTTCTTTTCAAAGGCATTCCAACAAGCTTAAAGGGTATGGGTATATTGAATTCCTCTCTAGGCTTAGTTTTATCAGAAATACCCACAACATCTACACTTGAACCTAGCATATTGAAACGTTCAAAAACCTTTTTGGTCTCCCTAGCAACATCATGGAATTATTTTAATAAAGTTTCAAGGATGAATTCCCTTTTTTCAACATTCTTCTCGTCTTTTAGTTTTAGGAACAAGAATTGTATGAAGGGGTTAAGGCTAACAAACCTAGCCTCCAACATATGAACTAAAGAAGCTGCAGCAATCTCATAATTAGGAGCAAGTTTAGCTATAGATTTATCCTCAATATCCTCATGCTTGCTGACATAATTAAAGAATTCTTCAATATTATCTTTCCCAATTATGGAGCCACTACCTATTGCAAGATCTTTCAGGGAAAACTGGGGGAGCAACAAGGTGAGCTAGAGCGGTGTCACATCCCAAGATTTTCCAAATCTTGTAATGTGAAAAATAAATAAACAAAATAAACTATTGTTGAATTTTAGAGTGAAAAGAAACTTTTGTTTTCAAATGGAAACTTAAAATCCCATCTTGAACAAACTTTAATTAAAGTTTGAATTCAACAAAATTCAAATAAAGCAAAATGCATTCCTCAATGAATGTATCTGGAAATTTAAACACTTGGAAAATAAATCCAGACCCTAAACTCTAATGGAATGAAAATCATTTCCAAGTATCTCCAAGCCTATGGATTTGAACCATATAAAATCTTAACAACAAACATTCACAAATGATCAAGAAAGACAAATAGAAATATTATAAAACCATATAAATTGATTTCACTTAATTGGAACCATAAATAAAATCTTATGAATTTAATAAGATAAGGAAATTAAATTTCCAAAGCTAATGAAGAACCCATCTTTAAATCCATTCCAATTGGTGAGCAATTAATCCTAAAAGGATTTAAAAGGATAAACAAATATAAAATAAGATTTCACAAATTGGAATCACCAAGTTTGGTTCTCTAAATAAAAAGATATGGATTTTATAAGAAAAGAAAGAATTATTAAATAAAGAATATTCAAAGATGCAAACTAAATCTTGGCCAAATCCATTAAGCAAATGGAATGGTTATAATCCAAATCCAAATAAAATGAAAGGATAAAGATTTTCCAAAATAAAATAAAATGGCTTAGACCAAATCCTTTTGGAATAAAGACAAACCCAATTTTATATGATTAATAAATCTTATTAAAAACCTTTCCAAATAATTCAAGATGGATTATTTGACACCCAATTAATCAAATAAAAACCTACTGAAAGGATTTGGAAAGTTAAAGATTTTAAATGGAGATTTAAAAATATTATTAAATCCTATCTAATTAAAAACTAGAGCCTATTTTGAATAAATAAAAGACCCCCAAATGAATAAGGTTTTATTCAAAAATTGACATCAGATTACAATACTAATCAGTGTTTAAAGCTACACAAATTTTGGCAAAGTTTTGAAATCAAATAAGTGTTTGAATTGGTTGTTTAAAATCAAAACAGAATAAAAGAAATAGAAAAAGAAAAACAAACAGAACAGAAAAAAATATGAATAGGACCCGACCCAACTAGCCTGGCCCAACTAAGCCCAGTTAGCCCACCTCTCCCTCTCACGATCGAACCGTTATTCACTCAGAAACTCACCCACTCAGCGATTGACCGACGGACCCCACCGCACCCTTCTCTCTCTCGCTGCTAGACGACCCCACGGCCACGTCAGCTTCTTCCCCACGCGACATGTTCTTCCTCCCGTTACTGCCGATTGATTCGCGTCTTCAATTCACTTCAATGCCGCGTGATCAACGCCTCCTGACCACACTCGCTTAAACGCCCGTTTCTCCTCTTCCTTTCCCCCCAAACATCACGCCTCGAGAGCCACCAGGCTGCTCCCATTTTGCGTTGCACTGCCGCTATCTCTGGCGAGCTCACCGAGCGATTCCGGCCAACCACCATCGCCCCTCACCTCCTAGGTGAGTTCCCCAGACCCTGGCGCACCTCTCTGTGGCCTCAGTTCGCCCGCGAGTGCCCTGCAAGCTCGGCAACGTCTTCGACTGAGCGCCACCGTCAAACTACATCAACTCCGGTGACCCTCCCTGTAAGCAGCTGTCCACCCCTCTCCTTCCCGATGACACTCCTGCACTCGCCACACTCGCCCGCATCTAACCACGCCTTTGTTTTGCCTTGGGGTGAACTGCAGCGTCGCCCTCGACGGCCTCTAGAGCCGCCTGACGCCGCCAACGACTCCGGCGAGGAATTGCCACCATCCCTGTGCGCCCCTCGTCGAACCAACAACACGTTGAGCTTCGGCACCTCCTTGCAAACACAGTGAGACCTCTCCCCCTCTCCCTTGCGTCCTGTATCACCAGCTCCGCCGCGAGCAGAGCCAGCGCCGCCAGCGCCGCTGAGTAATGGTCAACGCAGTCAGGTCCGTAGGATTTTGATCTGACGGATGCGATAGAACGTGAGTGAAAGGGTAAGTTTGCATCTGTGCGCACGATTCTAATTAGATCCAACGCACCATGTAGCTCGATCCTGGCGAACCGGTACAGGCGAATTAGAACTTGACACGTGGCTCAGCTCGTTTGAATTAAAACAGAATAGATCAATTAGATGTGCCAATTTGAAAAATCCATAACTTTCAAACCACACGTCCAAATTTTGCAAATTTTATATCAATGGATTCAGAAAAACAAGCCCTAGCCAACCATGCACTTTGTTTAGTAAAAAGCTTCTGGTAAAATGTTTGTTTTTGCAGAAACTTATGTATGCTTGTTTAGATTGTAAAAATTGTTCTAAAATTATTTTGGGGATAAAATATTTTGCAAATGGTGAGTTTTGAACCTACTTACCATAGGAAACACTTTGTGGTATCAAAAATGTATTTGGTGAAACAAAAGAATGAATCTTGGATTTAAACCATTTCTAGTCAAATAAAAATATGATTTATTTACTAAAAATGGTTTTGGAAGAAAATCTTTGAGAAATGTTTTGGAATAAACTCTCTGACCCCAAACACCGAGTTTTATGACTTGAAAATGTATTTGGTAAACCCTATAAAAATTATTACTTTGCTAAAGGCAAATTTCAATCACATGAAATAATGATTTGGTTTAAAAAATGGTTTAGAGGTAGAATCTTTTGCAAATGGTTTTGCCCCTTTACAAAATGACAAAATGGTGTTACCAAATGTTCATAACTTATTAGAAACCACTTTTACAAATAAAACAATCCTTAGCATGCTTGCATGCATTGTTTTGTTACTATGATTTGATGAGTTGAATTGCTTGAATGGTAGATTGAAATAATATTTGCTTGATTGAATTGTAGTGACTTGAAGTGTGTGAACATTGCAAAGATCAAGAAGTGAACTTATACTCTCTACTAAAAAGGCAAGTGATGCTTCATACTTTTGTCCCACTATTTTCACTATGCATTAGTGATATTTCTAAGTAGGACTTGCATGGAATTTTGCTAAGTGTAAACTATGCCATGGGAAATCCTAGTAGATGAAACCTTAGTAGAATTTCCTAAGTTAAGATTCCTATTACTATCATGCTTAGCTTAGCTAATATAAAACAAGGGTGGAATATATAATCATGCTATGGAAAAATTTCTAAGTCTGAGGACTTGTGTTTTGTTTAATAAAACAACTAAGTGAATGAATCACCTAGGTGGAATGGAAGGAATGGTTTGTGTTGAGTGGTTACACAAGGCCAGGGGACTGGTGAACCTTGTGTATCACACTTGTGGAATGCCACCCAGGAACAAAGAGATTTGAGATGTCAAATGTTGAGAAGCTTCAAGTGCAGCCACTTGGCATTATGGGCTCTGCCTGGATCATATAGGTTGCAATAACTTAGCCAAATGGACAGTGCACCACCTCTGCAGAGTGTAAAAATCAATTTCGGTCTAAGGGAAGGCTTCTGAAAGATCTTGTCTTCGTGAAACCAAGTCTTGTGGGGAAAGTGCACCACCTCTGCAGAGTGTAAAAATCTAAGTACTTAGCCATGTCCCTGGTAAAGGACAATTTGAGCATCAAGACATGGAAGCTATCAAGAATCTCATCATCCAAATTTCTAAGTTAAAAACTTGTGGGTGAAAAAGGGATTGAAAGGATCACCAATTTCTATTGGGATATGCCTTGGGAAAGATTTTTGTCAAGCAAAAACTTAGTGTTTTCAAATGACAAGGAAAATCTATTTTGAGCAATGCAAGCCTAAGCTCCACTTAGCCAAATGCATATAGATGATAGACTCCACTATACTACCATAGTATCACTTGCCAATACAATTCAAATGTATTGACCCTTGTGGCTGTAACTTGTTATGTTGCAGGTTTGTTTGATATTAGTGAAGTTTAATGATTAGGATTACAAGTCTACAACCAACATGTCTGCATGTGGCACTTTGAAGATAAAGGACCCCATGCTTATAGATATTCTGCTGCAATGAAATGTAATAGACAAATGAGCTATGTAAGATGTAATAAATTATGTTATTCCTGGTTATAAAGTTGTATTATGACCTTTGTTTCTTGATATTACATCTTAACTGTGGATGCTAGCTATTGATCCAGGGATTAGCATTGTAAACACAGGGATCTCTACCTTATTAAAGGTTGGGAACCTTACAAGCGGGAACTAATTTTTTTGTTTGTTTGAATAAAGAAAGCAAACTAAGCTAGACTATTTTTTTGGGTTTTTTGAAAAGAGGCAAAAAAACCAAACAAAAGAAACAAAGCAAACTAAAAACAAAGTAAAGATAAAGGAAGTGAAGGACTCCCCTAGTGAAGATGTCCTTAGTCTCCCCGGCAATGGCTCCAGAATACTTGTTGATGACTCCTTGATGGCGCCAGAGAACTTGGTGCTTGATGTGGAGTCTTGTTGGGAACCCCAAGAGCAAGGTGTGAAGAGCACAGCAACAAGTCTTCCCTCAGTTGAGACCGAGGTTATCGCACCAGAAGGAGGAAGGAAACATCACACAGGTGTTGCAAGCAACGCGGAGACCTGCACAACACAAACTCAAGACTTTGCCCCAACAAATCAGTGAGGTTGTCAAGCTCACCGATTTGCTATAACAAAGGATTAAAGGTATGGTGTGGAAGGTAATGGTTTGTAGCAAGTAAACAAGTAACAATGGAGGATGTATCAATGGTAAAGATTGGACCGGGGTCCATAGTTCACTAGAGGTGCTCTCCTTAGATAAAAACATGGCATGAAGGGTAAACAACTTACATCGGGGCAATTGACAGGAACCGAAAAAGGCATAACAATGCAATTAATATCCAAAAAGATCCTATGAGGTTGATTGAGCAATACAACAATATACATAGACCGCCATCCAGCTGCATCTATGACTAGAAGTCCACCTTCAGGTTATCATCCGAACCCCCTCTAGTATTAAGTTGCAAGCAACAAACATCTTCTTTAGCAAAGTGTGTAAGGTAAATAGTCTACATGTTCCATGAATAAGAGACCGTTGTTTTCTCCCTAGTAGCAACAGCACATCTACAACCGAAGAGATTTTTGTCACTTCCCTTGGAAACTAGAGGCATGAACCCACTATCGAGCATAAATACCCCCTCGTGGAGTCACTAGCAACTACTTGGCCAAGATAACCACTAGCAATGGAGAGCATGCAAGATCACAAACAACACAGACATGATAGAATCATAAAGACAAAACCATTAATCAAACCAACATATCAATCTCAATATCCATCAGATCCCCGCAAACACAACATGCATCATTACAAATAGATTAGATCTTGATCATGAACGGAGCTCACAAGATCTATACATGAAAGCACAAAGGAGGAGATACAACCATCTAGCTACTACATGGACCCATAGTCCAAGGTGGAACTACTCACGCATCATACCGGAGAAAAGGCCTCCGGGATGATCTCCCCTCCGGCAGGGTGCCGGGAAGAACTTTAGATCCCCCCGATCTAGGGACGATGGTGGCGGCGGCTACAGACGGTTTCGTGGATATTTGATCGGGTACTCAGGATTTCTGCATCGGGGGCTTCTTATAGATGAAGGGGCGAGACCGGGAGGCGGCCAGGGCCACCAAACCCTAGCCAGGCGTGGGCCTGCCTGCCCCCACGCCTGGGGTGGGTCTGCCCCCCTGGCTGGCCCCTCTAGCTCTCCTATGGACTTCTTGTTCCCCACGGAAAGTAATTGACTTTAACGTTTGGCCCGTCCAATTCCGAGAATATTTCTTTACTAACTTTTCTAAACCAAAAACAGCAGAAAACAGGCATCTGGCACTGTTGCAACTTGTTAATAGGTTAGTACCAGAAAACATGTAAAAGGCACCTCAAAGTGTAGACAAGCAAAACAAAGTAGATACAAAATAAGCATGGAGCATCAATTATAGATACAATTCCAACGTTTCATAATCCAACCAACTTATTGCAGAAAACTAAGCAAACAAAAACCAAAAATGGAAACTAAGACGCTCCAAGAAGAACACAACAGTGCATGAAATAATAAAAAACGAAGTGTCTAGGAAGACCTGAGATTTTTATTGATGAAGAAGGGAATGCCTTGAGCATCCCCAAACTTTGACGCTTGTACCTCTTGAATATTTCTTGGGGTGACACGGGGTGGCATACCCAAGCTTGAGCTTTTGTCCATTCTCCATATCATTACATCATTCTTCCCTTACACCTAAAAATTTCCTTCATACAAAACTTCACACAATTCTTCATTAGCAACATTAGTGCATTCAAAAGATAATAAATCTTTGGGGTTTATTTTTAAAACATAAAACTTTCATTAAAAACATAAGATACTGTAGCAATTCCCTCAAAAATTTGAATTTACCCAAGAGAACCCAAAAAGAAATCGATAAAGAGGCAAATGCAAATAATGGCAGAAATCTGACAAAACAGACCAGCAGGTAAAAACCGATTTTTTCTAAGACCTTCTGTTGCTCAAATCACAAAGTGTTGAACTAACGAAAGTTAGCTAACAACCTGGGGGATTTATTCAGAAAAATTACAGTGCAATCCGACATATAGATATTTTTCAGGAATTTTTACTGTGAAGCATAAAAATATGTTTCGGGACATCAACTTCCCAAAATCATACTTCTCTCTCATTAGAGGTTATTCTTGGCACAAAAATCAAATAAAAAGGATAAGGAGCGGTTATTATAAAAGTAATAACTTCCAAGACTCAAGAAAACTATTGGGTTATCTCCCAAAAAGTACTTCTTTTTAACGCCTTTAAGTTAGGCTTCATAGTTTGAGAAGATGCTCACATAAGAAATATGAATTGAAGTAAAAGAGAGCATCAAGAAGCAAATTCAAAACACATTTAAGTCTAACCCACTTCCTATTAAAAATCATCTTGTAAAGAAACAATTCACGAAAGCACAAATCAACAAGCATAGGAAAGCAAAACAAGTGCAACTTCAAAACTTTCAACATAAAGAGGGGAAACTTAGTATTTTTGAGATACATAAGTCCATGTTTCCCTCTCTCATAATAAATTTCAGTAGCAACATGAATAAAATTAAAAATATAACTATCACATAAAATATTCTTATCATGAGCTACGTGCATAAAATAAGCATTACTCCACATAAGCATAGTCATTCTTTGTAGTGGGAGAAAATTCAACAAAATAGCTATCATTACTATTATCATCACCATAATCATCAAATATAGGAGGCATATTGTAATCATAATTAATTTTCTCCTCAATAGTAGGTGGACTGAAAATATCATACTCATCATTGTAATCATCATAAATTGGAGGTATAGTATCATCAAAGGCAATAGAATAGCTATCTTCCAAAGTGTGTTCATTTGTAAACATATCATCATTGGAAGGAACATGGATAGTACTAATAGTACAACAATTAATAATATCATCATTCAGAATTGGTACCAGATAGATTTTCAATATCAAAAGTAGTGTGCTTTTCCCAATCATGATCACTACTATAGGTAACAGGCATAGGAACATCATCTAGTTCAGACTCATCAGCAAAAACTATAATAGGAGCAACATGCTTAGGGGAAGATACTGTTTCCTCTCTCCTTTTACTCCTCCTCCTCCTCCTCTTCTTCTTCTTCTTCTTATTCTCCTCTTTAGGAGGGAGAGGATTGAAAGGAAGCTTCTCCACATACCCTGGTTTATTATTAGAGACAATAGAAGAAAATTTGGAGGATTACTCCTTTTTATAATAATAATAAAACTCATACCAGTCCTGTCATAATTTGGTAAAATATCATCTTTTATAAGATTTTGTATGTAAGTATTTGCGTGGCAATTATCAACACAATAAATATGACAACCATGTAGGACGCTATTCATATCAAAAGCACTCATGTCTACCAAAGAAGTTTTTCTTGATAACTCTTCACACCCCAAAAATAATGTAAGTTCATCACGTTGATTATCAGTGATCATGTTATCACAATACAAACTTGCAGTACTCATTGGATTAGAAAGGTCATTATTATGGCCTGAGCATTGAAAATTGAAATGACCCACTTTATAGCAGAGTTCACAAATAAAAGGATAGAGGGCACAAACTTTTTTACCAAGATCATTTAGAGCCTTATACCACATTCTAGTTTTTTCATTCCAGTGCGTGATACAATAATATTCTTCATTTTGGTTCTTTTTCACAAGGTCTATGCATTCCACAAAAATTAACATGCTTATAAGAAATAGTACTTTCAGAAGTTTGAGCATGTTTATTGCAATCATTAATAACAGTTTCATTTTTCATGCAAGTGTATTTAAAAGGTTCATGATACATGTCTCACTTTTCTTTAGGAGCATTAATATGGGAAGAAAAGGCTCTATAATATTTAACAAGAATTTGAGGATCAATACCATACTTAGCACTAAGCTCTTGAAAATCAGTAGTTTCAGCGAAAGACTTAATGCAATCATACTCATAGTTTATACCTGGTTCTTTACCTTTGTCGTTATCCCAATCTTCGGTATTGCTTTTAATTGTTTCAAGAAGATCCCACTTAGCTTTTACCTCCTTACTTGTGAAGGATCCCTCTAAACAGGTATCTAGATAGTCCTTGTAATGTCCTGAAAGCCTTGCATAAAAATTATTGATAATAATATTACTGGTAAGATCATGAATGGAACATTTGAGCATTAGTGACTTCAATCTCCCCCAAGCTTGGGCAATACTTTCTCCATCATGAGGGTGAAAATTATAAATATAATTCCTATGTTTATGGATTTCATGAGGAGGATAAAATTTAAAGTAAAAGAGAGATTCAAGTTCCTTCCACTCCAAATGATGAGGATCATCTAGTAGCTCATACCACTCCTTTGCTTTGTCCCTAAGTGATAAGGAGAATGGCTTCCTCTTATCTTGGTCCATTGAAATACCTACACACTTGAACAACTCGCATAATTCATGGATAAAAAGCAAGTGATCACTAGGATGGACAGTTCCATCCCCAAAATAATAGTTATCCATAACACGATCAAAAAAAATTGTAGGTATTTTAAAAGGGACAATTTCAGTATGTGGCTTTAAAATATCACAAGCATCATTAGAATTACCACATATGGGAGATAAAGTATCATGAGAGCAAATTTTCTACCCTAAAGCTGGGGAACTAAAAAGATCATTTCCATAAAAACTAGCTTCCCCAAGCTTAGACATTTCCATAGCATTAGCAATAATGGTGTTCAAAGAATTCGTACTAATAACATTGCTATTAGCATGAAAATAAAGTTCCATAGGTTTTTAAATTTTCTCTTCAAACACTTCATCTCCTAACTCAAGATAAATACTATAAAGCTCTCTAATTTTTTTGTTATTTTCCATTAAGCCTAACTAGTGAAAACAGGAAACAAAAAGACAAAATTGCAGAATATAAAGGAAATAACTTCGAGCACTCACACACCAGGATGTGAGTACCTATTACCTTACCTCCCCGACAACGGCACCAGAAAAGAGCTTGATGTCTACGCACTTCTATTCTTGTAGACAATTGTTGGGCCTCCAAGTGCAGAGGTTTGTAGAACAGCAGCAAGTTTCCCTTAAGTGGATCACCCAAGGTATATCGAACTTAGGGAGGAAGTGGTCAAAGGTATCCCTCTCAAGCAACCCTGCAATTAAGATACAAGAAGTCTCTTGTGTCCCCAACACACCCAATACACTTGTCAGGTGTATAGGTGCACTAGTTCGGCGAAGAGATAGTGAAATACAAGTGGTATGGATGATTATAAGACAACGGTGCCAGAAAAGAGCTTGACGGGAGGAAAAGGTTGAAACTATCATGTAGTTCCCCGTGACGGCACCAGAAAAGACTCTGATGGCGTGGAAGAGACTAAAGGAAAGCAAACAAATATGGCAACAAGCAAAAATGCAACAGATCTAGTTGTAAAAGGTGTTTCAATGTTTAGAAACAAGGCCTAGGGATCATACTTTCACTAGTGAACACTCTCATATAAATATTTTCTCTTCATGATACTATTCTTAACTACTCTTCAGTTGGTGAACTCTAATCCATAGTAGGGCTATAACAACACTCCTCAAAGTCCGCCTTCCCCATCTAGATAACCCCACACTGTCACCTTGATCGCTAGATGGTTCCAACAAACACCACAATTTCATAAAGACATCCAACTCCAAATATACTCATAACAAATATTTATGAACTCTAGCCTAAGTGCCACCACGGTATGCACGCTGTCACTTTCACACACATGGGGAGAGCAGAGATCTATTAAAGCACTTGAGTAGCAAAGTAGATCTACTTGATTACAAAGCTCATGATCACAATATGATCATGCATAGAGAGAGATGAACAAATAGCTACCGGTAGAGCCCTTATCCTTGAGGCAGAACTACTCCCTCCTCATCATGGGAATCAGCAACGACGATGGAGATGGTGGTGGAGATGGCTCCGAGGGCACTTCCCCGTCCTAGCAGGGTGCCGGAATAGAGACTTTTGTCCCCGAATCTCCCCTTTAGTGGCGGCGGTGCTGCGGAGGTTTTCGTGGCTTTCTCTCTGGATTATTTAGGGTTTCTGAGTCGAGGGCTTCTTATAGGCGAAGGAAGCAAGGTCGACGGAGGCCTAGGGGGCCCACACCCCATGGTGACGCAGCCAGGGTGGTCCCGCGCCACCCTAGGGTGTGGCCACCCTGGTGCCCTACTCCGTCTCTGCTTTGATTTTCTGTATTGATCCGGGGAAAATATGAAGATTGGCTTTTGTCCCGCCCAATTCCAAGAATATTCACTTTTTAGCTTTTTAAAACCAAAAACAGCTGAAAACAGGCAACTAGCACTACGGCATCTTGTCAATAGGTTAGCTCCAGAACGTGTATAAAAATACCTCAAAGTGTAGACAAAACATAAGACAAATGATATAAAACAAGCATGAAGCATCAAAAATTAAAGATAATTTTACAACGTATCATATTCCTAAAGGTAATTCTAATGATGCAAACTTTATTTCTAAGCTCGAACTAATGCAAAACTAAAATAGTAATATAAAACTTATAGGATAGATTACAAGGTCTTAAGGATCTCCAAGCTTGGAATCAAGTCAGGCGGGATCAAATAACTCCTTGTTGGTACCTATTCCTCCTCATGGGTTTGAAGAGTATTGCCTTCTTCCCCTGTGTTGCAAACTTTATCTATGCTTGCAAGGCGGCATCTAAGCTCGGCCATGTCGAATTGAAGCTTCAAAATTTTCTTCTGGAGGAATTTCTTCTCATCTGTCAACTCAAAAATAGTTTTAATCAAGAAGCCAACTCTACCATCGATATCATTGACATTTTGCTCAAGGTCTTTGCTCATCATCTAGTAGGAGTCAATCCCTTCTCCAATAGTTTCAACACATGCTTTCAAAGATTTTTCCAATTGATAGATCTTATCATGAATTTCATCTTGCCGCACCTTCTTAGGCTTAAGAGGTGATCGACCGAGAGGAGGTTTATAATAATATCCTATGTTGTGATGATAGGGATTAGGGATATACTCATCCTTGCTCTTTCTCTCCTCTGCTTGTCTCATCATCTCCATCCTCTGCGAGAACATGTCCTCCAAATTTGGGAGAGACTTGATCTCCGAGCTGAATGACGATGATGCTTCTTTAGGTTCAAATTCTTCGATCCTATTCACAGGCTTCTCTTCTTTCTTCCTATAAATCTTGTTGACGTGGAAAGGCTGCATGGCTTCGCTGCACGGATATTGTTAGAAGGGGCTTGTATAGGGATGGCGATGATTTTTCGAGGCTGGAGGCTATAACTCCGCAAAAACTTAATGAAAAAGGTTAGGTGCGATCAACTTTAAAAGGGGAGGTCGAAAACCCTAGCCACCGTCCGTAACGAGCAACTATACGGACACGGCCCGTATAGGTCCCGTCGTATAGTTATGAACTGCGGTGACCCATCATACCACTGCATGGTGTAGTACACTATAGTCGTTGATATAATACCAATGGAACACCGTTACATCCGCATTATATCCCTCAGAGTGGTACAACAGAAACATCGCGGGTCCAAGACGGCACTTTATATTCCATATAGCATATTACAAAAGATCCAGAGAGCTTCCTCGAACAGTGAGGAATATTATACAGAAAGAACCAGAAAGATCCACTCGGAGTTACTTTAGAAGTACTACTATTAATATATGTATAAGGCTTGAAGTACTACTATAGTATTGTTCTACAAAAGTAGGTTCTAGATTCTAGGAGTTTTATTTCTATACTACGCTTCAGCTTGTCTTCGATATATTCTGGTAAAGTCTTCGACTCCGTTGATCTCCCTTAGATATCTTCAACTCTTCAAGTGACTTATTTCCTGGAAACGCCATTGGTTTCTCCGAGATCTAGCAAGGGTTAAGAAGATACGTTGAGTATGAGCGTACTTAGAAAATTCACTAAAGAGGAGTGTTTGATGCACTATCTACAGCCACAGACCATAGGTCGTAGGCAATGCAAGTTTTCGTAAACATTTCTTCAAAGGTTGCTTTTATTCTGAAAAGCTATGTCCATCAGCCTTCACGGGTTTACCAGAACTTTCATGGAGTTCCTTTCCCGCAGAGTTCGTAGCTCCTTCCTGGAATAGGGGTAACAAGTTATAGTTCTTACACTCTACAGAGGTGCGTCACTTTACCCATGAGAGATCTTAGCTTTGTTGCACATCTGAGTTATAGGCTCGTTCACACTTCCTTGGTATGAGGCCCAGACTAAGATCCAAGCCAATCATTGTCCTTCTCCGCGACCCCGCATACACCACAATTGTTGGATGACCAAACTCAAGATAGACTTTTCCCCGTATAAAACGGCTATACCTTAATTGGATACACACAACAACCATTAACACTAGATATCTGTCTTTTGTAAGCCCATATCCACGGTAGACTTCCCCCGTATAAAATGGATATACCCATGATATGCAACTTACAAATGCCCAGAACAGTGTCCAATGCATGCGAAAGGGAGCTGATCCAGCTGACTTCTCCGTCCCATTCCAAATCTCATGGTTAACGCGTAATATACGGCGCAAAAATCACTAGCGACATTGGTTGTTAAGTCCTAGATAATATGTTCCTTTACCATCAGAACTTTCATAGTAGGTTATTACCTCATGGTAAATAACCTATAATCATATTTTTATGAAAATAGTGTTTTTTGATCTTTTTCAAATGCAGGTGATGACAACACTAGATTTGCAAAATACTTTACAAAAAATAATCAAAGGACATGAGCAAGTGTGAACTTGCCTTTTGTGATTGCAAGATTATGCACTCACGGTCTTCGAGATAATAGAAGATCCAATATCTGAAATCAGCATCATTGGTCCGGTAAGGACTAATGTTTAAAGAAGCAAGATCCCATTATGCGTAAATAATGCTATCCAATTTTATAATTCCCAAAGTGAAACCCTTAGTATTTTGAATAAGTTGATCTTAGGTATCTTATTTAAGATTGGGTTTATTTTTAAGTTTATTTCATAAGCAATGACATTGATAAGGAACTTAAGTGTTAACAAACCAAAATATACAAATACCAATAGAATGATATGATTATGATTAATTGTTATCTGGTGATTGGGATAAAAAGTCCTTGAGTTGAGTTTTTAAGAGCTGAAGGAACTATTATAGACTTGTTTGTGTGAAGTGGCAAAAAGAATAACATTTGAAGAAACTAGTATTTAGTTAAGGTTGATTAATCTTAAGGTTTATTAGATTTTACATTAGGGTTGGTGATGGTTATGAATGGTGTTAGGTTATCATATTTTAATTGATGATACAAGTGGTTAAAGTTAACTTTAAAACAAGAATAAACTTGAAATAATATGTTTATGATTGTTTAAACCAAAGTTAACTATAAAAATAGAAGTGAATTGTAAGATATGATGAGTTTTAGAATAGCATCTAGTTTTAGGGTTTTGGCAAATATGATTGAGGATGATCCCTTTTAATTTAAGTGAAAGATCAATTTTTTTAATGGAAGCATAATTAGATGATCTTATAAATTTATTTGAGTTTAGAGTCATTTTTAAGAGTGGTTGAGGAATGGATATTATTCACCCCCTTATATATGTATGATATATAATATTTATTTAAAAGGAGTTTAATCTTGAATTTAAGATTTAAAAACATTTAAAGGCTAATAGTTATATTTGAGTTTTATTTTAATTATGGATTTAGACTTAGTAATCAAACTTTAAAGGTTTTAGTGTTTTATAAGAAAATGGGATTATTTCTTACTTAAGAAATAATTTTAAGAATTAACAAAGTGGTTATTTCATTTGATTAAAATAAGTAATGAGTTTTATTTATCTTAAAATGTTTTTGAATAATATACATGGTATTTTTCTAGTGGAATATACTTATTAAAGATCTTAAAAATGAATTTTATTTATTTTTAAGTCTTTCTTTTTTTTATAAAATTCTTCAAAAATTAAGTGTCTTAAATATTTGATTTACATTTTATTTGTAAAAACTCTAAGTTAGTATTTTTTATAAAATAGTAAAGTTATTTTTATACACAAATATTATTTTTAATTATTTTTTGGATTTTTTTCCTTATTTAATGAAATTTCACTTAAGATTTAATAGTGTTTAATCTTTATTTACATTTTATTAACTTAAATAGGTAAAGTTATATTTTTCTTAGGTGGATATTATTTCTATGATAATTCTAATATATTAAATATATATTTATGATTTTTCTATAATTTTCTATAGATAGAAATGTTTAAAGGTTATTTTGGCAATGTATTTATTTTACTTTTATTTTATTTCTTATTTCATTTGACTTAGGCTGTTTTGGGTTGGTACATGGGCTGGGCCGGCCCATCTAAGTTGTCCTGGGTCATCCAGACCACAGCCCACCCCTCTCTTCCTCTCCTCTCACCCGCATACACGCATTGACCTCTCCCCTCTTTCTCTGCTCGCTTGCGATGCCGCCGCCGCCAGCGCTGGTGCCGCTTCGGCCGGTCGCCGGCCAACTTCGGCACTGCCATCAGCCGACGAGGACCCTTTTTGCTCTCCTCCTTTAATCTTTGTCTCCCCATTGCCGCTCGGCCTTCCCCGTATGCGCCCCTGTGAAACCCTAACTCCTCCCTGGCCGGACCGCTGTCGATCCCGGCGGTAATGCTGCTTGGCCGTGACCCACCGACGTGCTATAGATGTTGTTGGGACGGCTCGGTGTAGTGCAGGCGCCTTGGTGCCCATCGTGTCGCCGTGCCGCTTCATTCGTGACCTCTACTTCCTCTTCGGCGAGCTAAGACTCGCCTCAGGTAGGTGCTCCTTCTACCCCCCCCCTTTCTCTCTGTGACCAGCCTTCGTGCTGATGAACTCTTCTGATATGGATTTGGGATATCTATGGATTAGATGTAAATTTGAGAAATCTTTGCCGTGGTTTGCAGTGACGGTTTCAGGTTGATTCAGGTTATACATAGGTTGTAAGTTTGGTATTTAACCACTAAGAATGTTGTACTAGCTCTGATGCTTAAATCTAGATGATTTAATCATCCCAAGCTTTGGGGCTAAATGAAATGGTGATGTCAGATAGAGAAATGATGTACTTGTAGCTGTGTTTACCTTAACCTGGGCTAATATCTTGGGATTAGATGTATTGGGGATATTTCATCCCCAGTTACTGAACTTTTATTTCAATAGGATGATTTGATTAGTTTCTGACCATCTAGATAATAGAAAATTGGTAAGATATGATTCCTGGATTCCTTTCTAGGGAAATGATTTGAAATTCTCTCTCTGATTATTTACAGAAAAGGTTGTGAATACCACAATGGTTAATGATCTGCATAAGTTTGCTTGCAGATGTTTTGGAATGATCTACTAATGATCATCTCATGTAAAGACATGATTTTGAGCAAGCAGGAATTAAAAGAGTTAAAGTAGATTTCTTTATCTACTTAATTGTTGGATAACTAAATAAATAATTCCTAGATTTGGCTAGGAAGATGATTTTCTTTTATTTGGGATGATGTGATTGTTTCATTTAGCAAGGCTTTTGCTTACTAGCTACCACTGTGGTGCCTCCATGGGAGTGTGCATATTGGTTTCCTTGTATGCATGATCTGCTATGGTTAGTGGTTTTACTTTATAAGATTATATACCTGGTGATGCAATGATGAAACAATATGGTGAATTATTTTCTTGCCAATGATGTGAAAACTGAGGCTAGCATATGATAGAGAAGAAGATGCTATGGTTGGCCTCTTATGTTCTCTGTGATGATCCTTACATCCAGGTGTATGTAGATCCGAGGGCTATTCTTTGCACTACTTTTTGCTCCTATCAAAATCTAATAAGAACATATTTGACTTACTATCCTTGTTGATAGTAAACAAAGTATACAATTGATTCCTAGAGACCTCTACTAGGAAGATGATAAATATGCTTTAGTCAAAATATCTTAGTGACCATTTAGTGTGAGGATACACTCTAATAGTTGTTGTACATCAGACTGTCACTATGGTGCCTTCATTTTGGAGTATGCATAGTGATAAGTGGTGTTTACTTGAACTGTTGTGATCTAGATGATTTTATTTGATAAGATCATACACCTGGCCTGTGATGCAAAGGCTGAGGGATCAAAATAAGAACAGATGTTATTATATGGCTCTTAATAACTGTAGGGTTCGCAACATAGAAAACAAAAAATTTCCTACGATGGGAACAACTATGTACCAAGATATATATACTAGATACAAACAACAGGCGGATGTATATCCATAGAGAACATACCCTTGAAGACCGATAAAGCTTAACGAGTCCAAACTCGTGGTTGATGTAGACGATCTCTTGCCGATCTCAAGATCGAGAGGAAGTCCTAGCGCCGCAAAACAGCAGGGCATCCGTGCTCGCACACACGTTCGAGGCACCGAGCAACCTCCGCCTCGTCGCTCCAGCGATGCAGCGGAAGCACAACTCTTTCTTGCCGAATAGCCACCGGGAACATGTATCTCGCTAGTCCGAGACCATGGGGGATAAATTCTAGAGGGGGAGAGAGATCCTTCACGAGGAGGTGTGAGTGAGAGAGAGGGAGGGGGGCTCCTTTTATAGGGAGAGGGCGGGCACCCAAGGGCCATGCGCCCAGCCATGGGGCTTCCCCCACCTCTTCCACATTCATGGGGGTGGACACTCCACTCACTCAAATGCCTTTCAATTCCCTCCACTCAAAAACCCACTCAAATTCCCATTAATTTTCCACCAAATTTAATGCAAACTCTTATTAAATAAAACTCCTTTTATTTATTCAGAATTTTGTCAATTACTTTATTGACAAACATTCACATATAACCCCTTGCTAGTATTTCATTTCACATTCACAAACACTTTCTGCAATTTCACGCGAAAACATGTTTCGGAATCTAGTGAAATAAATTCCTGCGCTTGTTATTCTTTTCGGCATGAAACTTTTGCTCCAAATGGATGTTGGTGTCTCTTAAGTGTGTCACCCTATGGTTCGTGAATAATGCGGACATGATCGAGACCCCTCTCGGATCAATAATCATAAGCGGGATCTGGAGACCCATACTGACTCCCACACATTCAACGATGACTTTCTTGTGATCGTCGGAACCTTTTACGCTAGTATCTTAATCCTTTTGTTTTGTGATATATTACATGTTCGAGATTCGATCATCGGTATCTCCATACCTAGTTTGATCTCGTTACTGACATGTACTCTTTTCTCGTTCCCGTGATATAACATTCTAGTGATCAAATCACTTGCTTGCAAGCTAAATGTGATATCACCGAGAGGGCCCAAAGCATATCTATCCGTCATCGGGATGAACAAATTCCACTCTGGATCCATGGGCGTCAACATAACACTTTAGTAGTTCTGAACCCATCTTTATAATCACCCAGTTACGGTGTGACGTTTGATGTTATCAAGAAACTCTTCCGGTGTTAGTGATTAACATGATCTCATGGTCTAAGGATTAGGATCACTTCGTAAGTTGTTATAGCAATATAAACTCAATGACTTTGATCGTAATGCTATACTTAGGATGAATGTTCATCACACCATTACACTAATGTTGTGACCTCGTTATTAACAACATCCAATGTCCATGATCAGGAAACCTATGATCATCTTGTTAATCAACGAGCTAGTTTATAATAGAGGCATAACTAGGAACTTCCTTTTTGTTTTTTAAACACACATGTATTAACGTTTCCGTATTAATACAATTATAGCATGTAAAATAAACATTTATCATAAATAAGGAATACGATAATAACCACTTTATTATTGCCTCTCGGGCATATTCCCTTCAATAACTCTATGATGATTTTGGCAAAGCACTTCTTTGCAATCCTGAGAGTATCACCCTAACCACTCCTCCTAGATGAAACTCTAGTTGAAGGAAAGTTGAAAGTGGATGAGTTGGTACCACAGCTATATTTCGACTTGAGCTTGATGGTGCAGTTTAATAAGAACATGTGCTATAGTATGATTTTGGTGGTTAACTTGTGGTTTGTTGAGGTGTTGTAGCTGCTGGGCTGGTGGTGATCTTGATCAACCACCTGTTGATTTGGTGTATGCTTTCCTCCCTATTCTAAGGTATCTACTGCTGCTACTCTCCTTGGCATCTAGGCATCCTCCTTATGCTCCTAACTTGGGCTATGGAATCTGCTATTATTTTTCTTCTGCTAGTGCTCCTGGATCTTGTCTTTTCTTTATTCTAGCTCTAGGATGGCTCCAGTTAGCAACTAGAGCTAGAAATGTGGTGAGATTATGGAGTAATATGTGTGGTTGTTATCCAGTGGTTGGCTTTGTGATTTGTCTTTTCTTGAGATGGAACTGCTAAGAACAAGAGATGTTCTTTGTGGTGTTCTTGGGCTAGCATAAGATCTGTTGGTCTAGTTGTGTATGTGAAAAGAGGTTATAGTAGTACCTCTACTACGGCTGGGGCTTTCCTCTACTTGTTGTTGCCTTGTGGTGTTGACAGCACATATGCATGCATGCATGTGTGAGCTGCCTGTTTGTGTGCTGCTGGTCCTGATACCTCCCCCTATCCAGATCTTTGTGTTATGATTGTGCTTGGCTGGTTTGGTATTATATCCAGTTTGGCTTTATTTTTGGTTTGCCAAATGGAATGGACTCTTTTACTATATTACCAAGGTGAAACTTTCCCCTTTTAGACCCATGATGCTGTGCTGAGGTCATTTGACATAATAAGAACAGATCCTATACTTGTTGTATTTCTAAACACTCTATGATGATCTTAAGCATATTATCAGTATGCTAAATCTGAGAGTAAGTTACTACACTAACCCCATTATTCATTTACTTTTGTTAGTCTGTTTTTTTATTTTGCAGAAATCGGGATCAAAGAGATAAATGAGAAGATCAAGAAGAAAAGAAGAAACTTAGTTAGATTTCATTTTTAATCTTGTTGTAATTTTCTTTTTATTCAAATGTGTAAAGATTTTGTATTATTATTGTGTTTGTAAATATAAACTATTTATTTATTTATTCTTCCTTTGTACTTCCTAATAGTAAAAACAATGTAATATATATTGTTGTAATAAAGAATGTTGTTATTTAATTCAATTATGTAATTCTTTTTTTTCTACTTATTTATTTCCTAATTGTAAAGACAATGTCTTATATAAATAATTCTTTTATTTATATATTGTAAATTCAATATAATACTATAGTTATATAATCAATATAATCCCTTTTATATCATTTTCTGTAATCATTTCATCCCAAGTTGTTAAATATTTCTAAATCCTATTTGTGAACTTTTATAAATTCTTTTGAATTTCATATTTGAATTTCAAATACATGTTTGAACAAAATTTCCTTGAAACAAAGAATTCTGCAAAGGTCATGTCGAAATATATCGCACTTGCCCCGTAGTTTCCTTCAGTACAAGAGAGATCTCGATCCCTCTGTAGCTCTTTTTAGTTTTGCGCGAAAATTCCCCGGATTTTCTTATGCATGAATGCAATGCACAAACCTGTGTCCTCTCTATTTCTAGGTGCTAAATCTGGGATGTTACAGACTCTCCCCCTTAAAATAAATTTCATCCTCGAAGTTCGCACCCTCTTATGTTTCCGAAGATAAAATTAACTTCTTCAGATCCTGGTGACTCTTTTAAATCCAGGATGAAGATAATTGTTGTATCTTCATTCAAACTTTTCCTTGGACTCTCTTTTGATTTGAAATGAGCCAACTCCTAATACCCTTTGATGTATAAACTTCTTTTGAATCTAGCACTTTTGCCCTGATCAGATCCTCTTGGACATCTATTCAAGAAGTGTCTAAGTTTTTAGAAAGTCTCTTTAAGGTAAGATTCTGGTTTATACTTTGGCTAAATGTATCTTGACTCAATTATTCATATATTTATGGTATACTTAGTCCTTATGACTTACTTTTTAACAATGTTTTGGCTTTCCCTAAACCTCACTCTGAATCTCAACTTCTGATGCTTCATTATTCACTCTCCCCCTTGAGATTTTCTAATGGTATTTTGAGGAACAGATGGTATACCAACATACTTGGGAAATAGTGGTGCAAAATCTGTAACTCCTTAATTGCATGTATAAGGTAACTTTTAACATTAATACTTACCACTTGCTTTGTTGTGATTGTTGCTGTTATTGACTTCATTTATGGTTTCATACTTCCGCTTTCCTGAGGATGCATCTTCTTATCCTACACCTTCCTTTGATGGTGATTTGGTGGATGTTGTGCCTCCTCCCACTGATGTTCCATAAACCTCCTGATGTTCCATACAACATGATTTCTTGTGTCCTAGGATTCCACACTTATTACATTTCCAATGAAATGCTCCTACATCCCTTTCTCCATTTGGATTGGGCGGAATATTTTGAGTAGATGATAACCCCATTATTGGTTCTAGTACTCCTATTGTCCATCCATGAGTTAACTGTGGTTTTAGGCAGTTCCTTTTCATGTGTCCTGGTTCTCCACATTGGTAACATACTATCTTAGGTTTTGGACACTCCTTCAAAACGTGGCCCCGAATTCCACAGTTGTGACATATCTTCTCTGTTTTGTATGTCATATGTGGATCCAGATAATTCCTTGTCATATGTCCTTGGGCCTGACCTGTTGTGGTCTGTTTTTGAATTCTCTTTTTCTTTCTTTCAGGTGCATCAATCTCATCATCTCCTGATATATGTGCACTATCCACCAATTCCTGGAACTCCTTTGCACGCACAATCCTGAGCTGCATCTTCATAATAGCTTGTAGTCCTTTCATGAAATTCTTTTGTCGTTTCGCCTCCTTGTTTACTTTCTCACTAATATACTTGGATAAACGGTTAAACTCTCGTACATGTTTCAGAACTGTAAGATTCTTTTTCTCTAAAACTTCATTCTCCTTCCTTTTACCATTGTTCCGATGAACAAATTTTTCTCGAAACTTCTTTTTAAACTCAGCCCATGTATTGGTACCTCCTTCCGGTATCACAAACTTGGATTTCTCCCAGTACGTAGCTGCGGTTCCGGTTAATAGATAATTGCATAGCACACCTTTTCTTCATCTTTGCATCCCACACTTTTAAGCTTTCGGGATGTATCCATCAACCAATTCTCCGCCTCCATAGGTTCTTCAACCATGGAAAAACTCCAGGGTTTTGTTTCTAAGAATTCCACCAGTTTAACCCTTGGACGTAATTCCTTAAATTGCTTCCCTTGCCTAACCTTTAATGTCTCCTGATAAAACTGGTTCTACCTCTCGGTTTCAACCTTTCCTCCTTCTTCCATACTCCTCATATACTGAAGAACCTCCTCTTTGGTAGTTAAATATGGCTTTTGATTTGATCCGTCCTTCAGAATTTCCTGGTTAGCCTCCTTTTGTTGTATCACCAACATCTCATGAGCCTTCATCTTTCCAACATTAAAATTATAATTTGCCTCTCCCTCACGCAAACCCATTTTCCCTTCTAGACCTTAACATCAAGTAAGGACTCCATGAAACATCATGCATATGCCCATAAAGTTCAAACTTCATGCACAGTCCTAGTCACACAATAAAATCCAATAAATTCCAACAAATCCAAATATTACCTCTATCAAACATACATCAGAAGCATGTAGAAACAGTACTTCGAGTAAAACATCTCTTGTACTTAGGCTTTGATGTTATACACTACAATTTTTGATACATATAGTGTATGGAATTCTACCGTTATATACCTATTTGTATGGCTCATAATGTTCTTTGCCTATAAAATTACACCATTTGCCCATTTGCAAAGGGATAACTTTTGGTAAAATTTGATCCGACTCTAGAGATAGTTGGTTAAATCACTCTATAATTGGTTATAACTTAATTATCCTTGGAGTTACATACTAAACATCATCCTCACATTTCTACCCTTTGTTTCTAATCTTAACTTCCCTAAGCACATTTGTTATAACAACGAATAATTCTCAAATTTTAACCAGTTTCCTAACCTATATAGATCTACTTGTACTCCAAGAATACTGCCTTTTCATTCATACCACTATAAATTTGGCATATTACATGGGGTTAGATAAGCATAACCCTATTTATTAATCTTAATAAGATTCTATTCTTTATATAATAGCTCTTAGTTAAACAAAACATTAGTTACTTCCCCTACAATAACATGTTGTTTAAGGTTTTCGGGCATACTCCCCTGGTATTTACTATTGTTATAAAGATAATGACAAAATTTTACTTCATTTCATGGCTTCTCTTAATAAGATAACACCATGATTAACTACTCCCTTATGAGGGACTCTGACTTGGTGATATACTACTCTAATTTAGTTATAGTATAGAATAGTCTAGTAGAAGATGTATTGCCTTCTAACAAAATACTTGATAGGTACTTCCTAAATTAAATAGTAGATAAGTATTATTAGTAAGAAAAGAAGTAACCTAAGAACTTCAATAAGATGTGACAAGGTTATTCTCAAGTGAATACCCATCACATGTATAAGGAAATATAGTATAGATAAGATGGCTTCCTAAAGTCACTATCCAGCCTACAGGTTCTACCCATTTACTAGGTTTCCAACCTAAGGTCAAAGCATATGCTCTGATACCAACTACGGTGACCCAGCATACCACTGCATGGTGTAGTACACTATAGTCGTTGATATAATACCAATGGAACACCGTTCCATTCGCATTATATCCCTCAGAGTGGTAAAACAGAAACATCACGGGTCCAAGATGACACTTTATATTACATATAGCATATTACAAAAGATCCAGAGAGCTTCCTCGGAGAGTGAGGAATATTATACAGAAACAACCAGAAAGATCCACTCGGAGTTACTTTAGAAGTACTACTATTAATATATGTATAAGGCTTGAAAGTACTACTATAGTATTGTTCTACAGAAGTAGGTTCTAGATTTTAGGAGTTTTATTTCTATACTACGCTTCAGCTTGTCTTCGATAGATTCTGGTAAAGTCTTCGACTCCATTGATCTCCCTTAGATATCTTTAACTCTTCAAGTGACTTATTTCCTGGAAACGCCATTAGTTTCTCCGAGATCTAGCAAGGGTTAAGAAGATACGTTGAGTACGAGCATACTCAGCAAATTCACTAAAGAGGAGTGTTTGATGCACTATCTACAGCCACAGACCATAGGTCGTAGGCAATGCAAGTTTTCGTAAACATTTCTTCAAAGGTTGCTTTTATTCTGAAAAGCTATGTCCATCAGCCTTCACGGGTTTACCGGAACTTTCATGGAGTTCCTTTCCCGCAGTGTTCGCAGCTCCTTCCCGGAACAGGGAGTAACAAGTTACAGTTCTTACACTCTGCAGAGGTGCGTCACTTTACCCATGAGAGATCTTAGCTTTGTTGCACATCCGAGTTATAGGCTCATTCACACTTCCTTGGTATGAGGCCCAGGCTAAGATCCAAGCCAATCATTGTCCTTCTCCGTGACCCTGCATACACCACAATTGTTGGATGACCAAACTCAAGGTAGACTTTTCCCCATATAAAACGGCTATACCTTAATTGGATACACACAACAACCATTAACACTAGATATCTGTCTTTTGTAAGCCCAGATCCATGGTAGACTTCACCCGTATAAAACGGCTATACCCATGATCTGCAACTTACAAATCCCCAGAACAGTGTCCAATGCATGCGAAAGGGAGCTGATCCAGCTGACTTCTCCGTCCCATTCCAAATCTCATGGTTAACGCGTAATATACGGCGCAAAAATCACTAGCGACATTGGTTGTTAAGTCCTAGATAATATGTTCCTTTACCATCAGAACTTTCATAGTAGGTTATTACCTCATGGTAAATAACCTATAATCATATTTTTATGAAAATAGTGTTTTTTGATCTTTTTCAAATGCAGGTGATGACAACACTAGATTTGCAAAATACTTTACAAAAAATAATCAAAGGACATGAGCAAGTGTGAACTTGCCTTTTGTGATTGCAAGATTATGCACTCACGGTCTTCGAGATAATAGAAGATCCAATATCTGAAATCAGCATCATTGGTCCGGTAAGGACTAATGTTTAAAGAAGCAAGATCCCATTATGCGTAAATAATGCTATCCAATTTTATAATTCCCAAAGTGAAACCCTTAGTATTTTGAATAAGTTGATCTTAGGTATCTTATTTAAGATTGGGTTTATTTTTAAGTTTATTTCATAAGCAATGACATTGATACGGAACTTAAGTGTTAACAAACCAGAATATACAAATACCAATAGAATGATATGATTATGATTAATTGTTATCTGGTGATTGGGATAAAAAGTCCTTGAGTTGAGTTTTTAAGAGCTGAAGGAACTATTATAGACTTGTTTGTGTGAAGTGGCAAAAAGAATAACATTTGAAGAAACTAGTATTTAGTTAAGGTTGATTAGTCTTAAGGTTTATTAGATTTTACATTAGGGTTGGTGATGGTTATGAATGGTGTTAGGTTATCATATTTTAATTGATGATGCAAGTGGCTAAAGTTAAGTTTAAAACATGAATAAACTTCAAATGAGATGTTTATGATTGTTTAAACCAAAGTTAACTATAAAAATAGAAGTGAATTGTAAGATATGATGAGTTTTAGAATAGCATCAAGTTTTAGGGTTTTGGCAAATATGATTAAGGATGATCCCTTTTAATTTAAGTGAAAGATAAATTTAATAATATGCAAAAAAAATTAATGGAAGCATAAATATATGATCTTATAAATTTATTTGAGTTTAGAGTCATTTGTAAGAGTGGTTGAGGAATGGATATTATTCACCCCCTTATATATGAATGATATATAATATTTATTTAAAAGGAGTTTAATTTTGAAATTAAGATTTAAAAACATTTAAAGGCTAATAGTTATATTTGAGTTTTATTTTAATTATGGATTTATACTTAGTAATCAAACTTTAAAGGTTTTAGTGTTTTATAAGAAAATGGGATTATTTCTTACTTAAGAAATAATTTTAAGAATTAACAAAATGGTTATTTCATTTGATTAAAATAAGTAATGAGTTGTATTTATCTTAAAATGTTTTGAATAATATACATGGTATTTTTCTAGTGGAATATACTTATTAAAGATCTTAAAAATGAATTTTATTTATTTTTAAGTCTTTATTTTTTTATAAAATTCTTCAAAAATTAAGTGTCTTAAATATTTGATTTACATTTTATTTGTAAAAACTCTAAGTTAGTATTTTTATAAAATAGTAAAGTTATTTTTATACACAAATATTATTTTTATTTATTTTTTGGATTTTTTCCTTATTTAATGAAATTTCACTTAAGATTTAATAGTGTTTAATCTTTATTTACATGTTATTAACTTAAATAGGTAAAGTTATATTTTTCTTAGGTGGATATTATTTCTGTGATAATTCTAATACATTAAATATATTTTTATGATTTTTCTATAATTTTCTCTATAGATGGAAATGTTTAAAGGTTATTTCGGTAATTTATTTCTTTTACTTTTATTTTATTTTTATTTCATTTGACTTGGGCTGTTTTGGGTTGGTACATGGGCTGGCCTGGCCCATCTAAGTTGGCCTGGGTCATCCAGACCACATCCCACCCCTCTCTTCCTCTCCTCTCACCCGCATACACGCATTAACCTCTCCCCTCTTTCTCTGCTCGCTTGCGATGCCGCCGCCAGCGCTGGTGCCGCTTCGGCCGGTCGCCGGCCAACTCCGGCACTGCCATCAGCCGATGAGGACCCTTTTTTCTCTCCTCCTTTAATCTTTGTCTCCCCGTTGCCGCTCGGCCTTCCTCGTATGCGCCCCTGCGAAACCCTAACTCCTCCCTGGCAGACCGCTGTCGATCCCGACGGTGCTGCTGCTTGGCCGTGACCCCCCCGCCGTGCTACAGATGTTGTTGGGACGGCTCGGCGCGGTGCAGGCGCCTTTGTGCCCATCATGCCGCCGTGCCACTTTATTTGTGACCTCTGCTTCCTCTTCGACGAGCTAAGACTCGCCTTAGGTAGGTGCTCCTTCTACCCCCCTTTCTCTCTGTGACCAGCCTTCGTGCTGATGAACTCTTGTGATATGGATTTGGGATCTCTATAGATTTAGATGTAAATTTGAGAAATCTGTGTCGTGGTTTGTAGTGACGGTTTCAGGTTGACTCGGGTTATACATAGGTTGTAAGTTTAGTATTTAACCACTAAGAATGTTGTACTAGCTCTGATGCTTAAATCTAGATGATTTAATCATCCCAAGATTTGGGGCTAACTGAAATGGTGATGTCAGATAGAGAAATGATGTACTTGTTGCTGTGTTTACCTTAACCTGGGCTAATATCTGGGGGTTAGCTGTATTGGGGATATTTCATCCCTAGTTACTGAACTTTTATTTCAATAGGATGATTTGGTTAGTTTCTGACCATCTAGATAATAGAAAATTAGTAAGATATGATTCCTGGATTCTTTTCTAGGGAAATGATTTGAAATTCCCTCTCTGATTATTTGTAGAAAAGGTTGTGAATACCACAATGGTTAATGATCTGCATAAGTTTGCTTGTAGATGTTTTGGAATGATCTACTAATGATCATCTCATGTAAAGACATGATTTTGAGCAAGCAGGAATTAAAAGAGTTAAAGTAGATTTCTTTATCTACTTAATTGTTGGATAACTAAATAAATGATTCCTTGATTTGGCTAGGAAGATGATTTTCTTTTATTTGGGATGATGTGATTGTTTCATTTAGCAAGGCTTTTGCTTACTAGTTACCACTGGGGTGCCTCCATGGGCGTGTGCATATTGGTTTCATTGTATGCATGATCTGCTATGGTTAGTGGTTTTACTTTATAAGATTATATACCTGGTGATGCAATGATGAAACAATATGGTGAATTATTTTGTTGCCAATGATGTGAAAACTGAGGCTAGCATATGATAGAGAAACAAATGCTATGGTGGGCCTCTTATGTGCTCTGTGATGATCCTTACATCCAGGTGTATGTAGATCTGAGGGCTATTCTTTGCACTACTATTTGCTCCTATCGAAATCTAATAAGAACAAATTTGACTTACTATCCTTGTTGATAGTAAACAAAGTATACAATTGATTCCTAGAGACCTCTACTAGGAAGATGATAAATATGCTTTAGTCAAAATATCTTAGTGACCATTTAGTGTGAGGATACACTCTAATAGTTGTTGTGCATCAGATTGTCACTATGGTGCCTCCATTTTGGAGTATGCATAGTGATAAGTGGTGTTTACTTGAATTGTTGTGATCTAGATGATTTTATTTGATAAGATCATACACCTGGACTGTGATGCAAAGGCTGAGGCATTGATCAAAATAAGAACATATGTTATTATATGGCTCTTAATAACTCTATGATGATTTTGGCAAAGCACTTCTTTGCAATCCCGAGAGTATCATCCTAACCACTCCTCCTAGATGAAACTCTAGTTGAAGGAAAGTTGAAAGTGGATGAGTTGGTACCACAGCTATATTTCTACTTGAGCTTGATGGTGCAGTTTAATAAGAACATGTGCTATAGTATGATTTTGGTGGTTAACTTGTGGTTTGTTGAGATGTTGTAGCTGCTGGGCTGGTGGCGATCTTGATCAACCACCTGTTGATTTGGTGTATGCTTTCCTCCCTCTTCTGAGGTATCTACTGCTACTACTATCCTTGGCATCTGTGAATCCTCCTTGTTCTCCTGACTTGGGCTATGGAATATGCTATTGTTTTAATTCTTCTGGTGCTCCTGGATCTTGTCTTTTCTTTATTCTAGCTCTAGGATGGCTCTAGTTAGAAACCAGAGCTAGAAATGTGGTGAGATGATGGAGTAATATGTGTGGTTGTTATCCAGTGGTTGGCTTTGTGATTTGTGTTTTCTTGATATGGAACTGCTAAGAACAAGAGATGTTCTTTGTGGTGTTCTTGGGCTAGCATAAGAATTGTTGGTCTAGTTGTGTATGTGAAAAGATGTTATAGTAGTAGCTCTACTACGGCTAGGGATTTTCCTCTACTTGTTGTTGTCGTGTGGTGTTGACAGCACATATGCATGCATGCATGTGTGAGCTGCCTGTTTGTGTGTTGCTGGTCCTGATACCTCCCCCTGTTCAGATCTTTGTGCTATGATTGTGCTTGGCTGGTTTGGTATTATCTCCAGTTTGGCTTTATTTTTGGTTTGCCAAATGGAATGGACTCTTTTACTATATTACCAAAGTGAAACTTGCCCCTTTTAGACCCATGATGTTGTGCTGAGGTCATTTGACATAATAATAATAATAACAGATCCTATACTTGTTCTATTTCTAAACACTCTATGATGATCTTAAGCATATCATCAGTATGCTAAATCTGAGAGTAAGTTACTACACTAACCCCCTTATTCATTTACTTTTGTTAGTCTATTTTTTTTATTTTGCAGAAATTAGGATCAAAGAGATAAATGAGAAGATCAAGAAGAAAAGAAGAAACTTAGTTAGATTTCATTTTTTAATCTTGTTGTAATTTTATTTTTATTCAAATGTGTAAAGATTTTGTATTATTATTGTGTTTGTAAATATAAACTATTTATTTATTAATTCTTCCTTTGTACTTCTTAATAGTAAAAACAATGTAATATATATTGTTGTAATAAAGAATGTTGTTATTTAATTCAATTATGTAATTCTTTTTTTCCTACTTATTTATTTCCTAATTGTAAAGACAATGTCTTATATAAAGAATTCTTTTATTTATCTATTGTAAATTCAATATAATACTATACTTATATAATCCATAGAATCCTTTTTATATCATTTTCTGTAATCATTTCATCCCAAGTTGTTGAATATTTCTAAATCCTATTTGTGAACTTTTATAAATTCTTTTGGATTTCATATTTGAAATTCAAATACATGTTTGAACAAAATTTCCTTGAAACAAAGAATTCTGCAAAGGTCATGTCGAAATCTATCGCACTTGCCCCGTAGTTTCCTTCAGTACAAGAGAGATCCCGATCCCTCTGTAGCTCTTTTTTGTTTTGCGCAAAAATTCCCCGGATTTTCTTATGCATGAATGCAATGCACAAACCTGTGTCCTCTCAATTTCTAGGTGCTAAATCCTGGGATGTTACATGAATCGACTTTAGATTTTACTTCTATGGAGGTACCAACTATACGACCGCAACTATACGGCCGAAAATTTAATTCCCACCGTATAGTTGGTTGTTAAACCTACTATACCCCGGAGTAAAAATTTGGAGATGGGGTAGATAACTATATGACCGCAACTATACGGCCAGAAATCTAATTCTCGTCGTATAGTTGGTCGTTAAACCTACTGCATCTGCCAAAAATTACCTGTTTCTTCGAGAATTCTTTATTAATCTGAAACTTAATGAAATACCAAGTTTCGACAGAAAAATGACAGCTTAAATTTTGAACCAACATAATCATCCATTGAACGGGATTTTAGTATTGCCAAACTTTTTCTACTTCAATAGAGCTTTAATTGTTCCTTATTCAACACAAGATTAACTAAAACTTTAATGAAAATTTAAAACTTACGAAAACCTTTATTCCACATGGGTTGCCTTCCATGAAGCGCTCTTTTATGGTCAAATAGCTTGACCGTGATGTTGCTCATTTAGGCTCGATTTTATCCTTCCTGCAGTTGCCATTCCTTGCATACTTTTCCTTAATTACCTCTTTTGGGGTGATCATTCGTATGGTTACTACACTTATATCTTATTTTGCTCGATAATGCTTCAAGCGTTGTCCATTCACCACCCATGAAAGAGTGGGTGTTTTTCCCTAGAGCTTTATTGATCCCGATGAATAAGCTTCTTCAACTATATAGCGGCCTTCCCACTTTGATCTAAGCTTTCCTGGATAACTTAAGACGAGAATTGTAGAGCAACACCTTGTCTCCACTTTTAAAGACCTTCTTTTCTATTTTTCTATCATGCCATATTTTTACTTTTTCTTTAAACAATCTAGCGTTTTCATAAGCCTCACTTCTAAACTCATCTAAAGCATGAATATCTAATAAACATTTTTCTCCCGTTACTTTAAAATCATAGTTTAAGTTCTTGATCTCCCAAAAGGCTTTATGTTCCAATTATAAAGGTAAATGGCACGCCTTACCGTAAACCATCTTATATCGTGTCATACCCATTGGATTTTTAAATGCAGTATGGTATGCCCAAAGAGTGTCATTCAATTTGTATGACCAATCTTTTTTTGATTTGACCACTCGTTTGAGGATGATATGGTGAAGCAACACGGTGAGTTACTCCATATTTGTAGAATATTCTCCTGAAAATTCCTTTCATAAAATGAGAACCACCATCAGTGATTAAAAATCTAGGGATTCCAAACCTGGAAAATATGACATCCTTGATCATCTTCACTGAAGTAGCTGCATCTGCATGGCTTGTTGGAATAGCTTCAACCCATTTAGTGACATAATCGACAACAACAAGAATATGAGTGTAACCATTTGATTCTACAAAAGGTCCCATGTAATCCATTCCCCATACATCAAAGGGTTCAACTATAAGACTATAATTCATTGACATCTCTTGTTTCCTACCTATATTACCCTTTTCTGGTAAGAATCACAATGTTCTATGTTGTAATAGTGTCGAATATGTGTATAGGCTACAGTTGAACTTGGACTACACGGTAGGGTTAGGTGTTTGAGTCGGACATTTGTAACTTGGCCTATTATATAAAGGCACCAGGAGTAGCCAAAATAGACTAGACGCAAGACAGGTTAGACATAAGATCGAGTTTGGGGGACGGTCTGGTGCTCGTGGCAGGAGCGCCGGACCGGCGTGGCGTTTTGTAGATCTGATGTGTCTGTACACCATGACGGGCTTGTCGTCGACGGTACTCTGATTATAGTACCAGGGGAGGAGCGCCCGTAAAGCATGCCTCGCAGATGTAGGCTTTGCCGAACTGTGTTACCAAACGTCGTCTTCTCCGTCTACTTTCTACAATGATCTAATTGCGTATATTGCTAACAAGTGGTATCAGAGCAATCAGGTTACAAGATCGGATTCATGGTGCGTATGATCGTAGAGGAAGGCGAGGCGATGGAGGTTCTGGTGGGTGGCGGGCTTCTGTCGAGCGGAGGACGGAGCAAAGCGAGGTTCCTTACGCGGAGGGTGCGGGGGGAGGGGGTGTCCCCCCGCGCTACGGTACGCGTTGTTGATGACGGCAAAACACCATCAACAAAGGACGGTTTTGATCGCGGGCGTGATGATGCGAGGCGGCCATGTCGTCGAAGCAGATTTGATTGGCAGGCACCGTCGGTTGGATAGCTTGGCGCGCAAGTTGGGGGAGATCGTACCGACTGAGGCGGCGCAACATGATTCGAGCGGTCAGACCGGCCGGTTCAACCGGAGAGGCCGACTCGACGAAAGGAGACCAGGTGCAATACGACAAGGACCCGACATGTTCTGATGTCGTGACGGTTATGGTCTCCGAGGCGTGTAAACAGACGTGCGAGTGTGGACTCTAAGATTTGGAATATCTGGTGGAGTACAACACGGTTTCGATTCGACACGGTGTGGACCGACTCTATTATGGTGCGCACACGGAACAAGGAAGGCCGAGTTGGATGACGCAAGGCGTGGCTTGGAGCTTAGGAAAGAGAGTCACATACGATTCGGATTGAAGGTGGAGATAGATCCGAACTATCCCGAGGTCAATAAAAGGAGGGCCGAGGAGGCAACAGAGAGCTCACGAGTTGCTTTGCCCTAAGTTCGAGCACGAAATTTCAGGGGCGAGGCGGCGCGCGCGAGAAGGCTTTGCTAAACCGAAGGAGAGGCTCTGGTTGGTTGGATCGTCCTGACCTAAACGATCTAATTAGTGGCTGTTCATGGGAGAGCAACGGGAGGACGCGATGTCTTCCACCAGGTTCGAGGTGACGAAGTTCGATGGTACATGCAACTTCCCGCTTTGGCAGTCGAGGGTCAAGGATTTGCTAGGGCAGCAGGAACTCCTGAGGACAATCAAGACTCATGCGGTGAAGCCTGCAAAGTTGGATGCTGATGACTGGGCTGAGATGCAATCAGGGCGGCCAGTACTATACGGCTGAGCCTAGCTGATCAGGTCCTATACCATGTGATGGACGAGGATTCGCCGAGTGCAATCTGGGAGACGTTGGAGGATCAGTACCTGAACAATATTGCGCCCAATAAGTTGTATCTGAAGCAGGAATTGTACGGGATGAGGATGCAAGAGGGGGCGAACATTACTGAACACATCAATACCTTCAACTGTGTGGTCTCGGATCTGCAGAGGATTGGTTCCAAGGTGGAGGACGAGGACAAGGCTTTGCTCATGCTTGTTTCATTGCCAAAATCCTACAAGAGTTTGATGGTTACCCTGACATACGGCAAGTCAAGCATCACTTCAAGTGAGGTACAAACTGTGCTGTTATCATATGATCAACGTGAAAAAAAGACTTCCGAAAAGAGTGCTTCCGCTGGTGCAAGTGATGGACAAGGGCTGGTGGTCAAGGGAAATCATGGTGGGAAGGGCAAGAAAAAGAAGGGAAAGCCACAGTGTTATCATTGTAAGGAGTGGGGTCATATCAGGAGGTTTTGTCCAACGTATAAGGCAAATGGAGCTGTAAATATTGTTGTTAAATCTGCAACTGATTCTGATAGTGAAGTTCTGGCTTTGGTAAGTGAATTGTTCGATGAGGTGTGGATGTTGGATTCAGGGAGATTTTATCATGTGACATCTAACAAGGAGTGGTTCTCTAGCTACAAGCCTGGTAATTTTGGAGCTGTCTATCAAGTCGATGGTGCGCCTCAGCGCATCATGGGCATGGGAGATATCAAGATCAAGTCTAAATATGGTGGTGAAATGGTGCTCCAGGATGTTAGATATGTGCCAAGGGCTCGCAAGAATCTAATCTCACTGGGAGAACTCCATGACAATGGTTATTCCTATCGTGTTGACAGGGACAAGTTGTCTATGCGGGTCAAGAAGAACAAGAAGCTGGTGCTGAAGGGCAGAAGGACTAGGAATAACCTGTACAAGGTGTGTGTGAGCATCGTTCCAGGTGGAGCTGAAGAGGAGAACGATGAGGCGGCAGGATCAGCTGGGGCGACCGATTCCGATGAGGGCTCGGACGATGGCTCATGCAAGTGAGCAAAAAGAAAACCAAGTTCAACATACACTGAGGTGTTCGCGCGAAGACGACGGTTCCATTGGAGACATATTCGCCAAGGTGGAGATTGTTTTAATAGTGTCGAATATGTGTATAGGATACGGTTGGACTTGGACTACGTGGTAGGGTTAGGTGTTTGAGTCGGACACTTGTAACCAGGTCTATTATATAAAGGCACTGGTAGTAGCCAAAATAGACTAGACGCAAGACAGGTTAGACATAAGGTCGAGTTTTAGAAAAGGTCGGGTGCTCTTGGCAGGAGCGCTGGACCGGCGTGGCGTTTTGTAGATCTGATGTGTCTATACACCGTGACAGGCTTGTCGTCGACGGTACTCTGATTATAGTACCAGGGGAAGAGTGCCCGTAAAGCATGCCCCGCAGATGTAGGCTTTGCCGAACTGCGTTACCAAACGTCGTCTTCTCCGTCTACTTTCTGCAATTATCTAATCGCGTATATTGCTAACATTCTACATACCTATGTGCGTCCTTGAACAAGGTGGGCCAATAGAATCCGGATTGAAGTACCTTTGCTGCAGTTCGCTTGCCTGCATGATGTCCTCCATACGGGTTGTCTGACAAGCTTGCAAAATTGCGTTCATTTCATGGTTAGGAACACACTTCCGAATCATTCCATTAGGTCCATGACGATATAAATAAGGATCATTCCAAAAGTAATATTTAAGATCATTAAAGAATTTCATTCTTTGATTTCTTGTCATACCAGGAGGTAGAAATTTTCCTGCAAGATAATTAGCATAATCCGCAAACCAAGGATTAGGGATTTCAATATTTACTAAATATTCTCCATGAAATGACTTGTTTATAGGTACGGGGTCAGTAATTATTCCTTCCATCCTAGAGAGATGATCTGCTAGCGGATATCCTTACCCCTCCTATCTACAATTTGCAAATCATATTCTTGTAGTAATAAAACCCACCTAGTCAACCTAGGCTTTGCATCTTTTTCACAAGGAGGTGACACAAAGCTTGGTGATCTATATGAACTTTTACCTTAGAATTAATGATGTAAGATCTAAATTTGTCACAAGCGAGAATTATAGCTAGAAACTCCTTTTCTGTAGTAGCGTAATTTTTATGAATCTTATCAAGAGTTCTACTAGCGTAATGAATAACATTTAAGTTATTTCCATATCGTTGTGCTAACACAGCTCCTAAAGCATAGTCACTAGCATCACACATGATTTCGAAAGGTTCGTCCCATTTCGGAGGTTGCATGGTAGGTGCTGAAGCTAATTTGTTTTTAAGGTTTTCGAAAGTTGCAATGCAGTCATGATCTAAGTAAAACGGAGTATCTTTATCAAGAAGGTTAGTGAGAGGCATAGCTATTTTAGCAAAATCTTTTATAAAATGCTTGTAAAAACCTGCATGTCCCAGAAACATTTTTAAGTTTTTTATGTCCTGAGGTATTAGAAGATTTTCTATAGCATTTATATTAGTCTTATCTATTTCTATACCCTTCTCCGAAACCTTATGTCCAAAAACTTTACCTTCTCTTTCCATGAAACGACATTGCTCCCAATTCAAAACTAAATTTTATTGCCTGCATCTTTGCAAAATTTTGGTTAAATTGTAGAGACAGTTATCAAATGTTGCTCCACAAACAACGAAATCATTTGCTAGAACTTCCATAGTCTTCTCAACAAGATCATCAAAGATTTTTAAAACACATTGTTGAAAAGTTGCAGCTGCATTACATAAGCCAAATGAAATTAATCTATAAGAGGTTACAATGGCAACTCACCCACCTACCCACCCACCAATGGCGATTCCTTGGAGATCTAGGGTTCCTCCTTCTCCCCTGCAATGGAAGCCCTACTCCACTAGGATTTCTCTCCTGGCCAGGCTTTGGCTAAACAGGTGCATCGACGTTTTGGATCTACGGTCCACTTCCTCCCTTCCTCGATTGCCAAAGAGTTTTCGTGGCGTTTTCTTTCTCCTCGGCCTCTTTTCGTCTGAATGTTGAATCTGTGGGTCTTGCCCTTCAATGTTGTATTGGTGGAATTGCTGCAAGATTCAATGTTTTTCAATTAAGTGATCGAAGATTTCGAGTCATTTCATCATGGTCTTAAAGACAGGGTTTGGCCAGACTTTGTTTGTTACTTCAGTTTGTTTCGGGGTTCTCATCCTCAGATCTCTGGCTTCCTGCATGATCATCCATTTACTGGACTGCCTTCTGATAATAATGTGAGGATCCCTCACACTAGTCCCATTCATTTCAAACCTATTCTGGAGTTCCTCAAGAAAAGTGCTGCACAAGGTTCTCATTCGGGATCATCACATGAATTGGCTAAATTTGGTTTTCATCAACAAGTTCCTCCCGTGACATCTACACATGGATCTGATCAGGCTAGACCTCTATTGTTTGGAATTTTTCCTGATCCTATTTTGGTGGATCCTGAACATGGTCATAAGGAAGTTTTTACTGCTTCAAAGTTCTTACGTAAATCTTGCATGCAATTACCTCCTGTCACGTTAGAAAAGATCGAAGATCTGAGATAGGCTCATTACTCTGAACAAGATATCATGCATGCATTGGATTTGAAATTTGTCCCTAGCAAAGCTCTAGTTTTTTAAATCCTCGGCCATTGTTCCAGATGTTGAGATCGTGATCATCTTGTGGATTCCTGCCCGACAATTTGTGGGTGTAATTCTGATCTGGGTCGTAAATGCTCGAGGTGTTCTGGTTTGCGCAGCCCCTGGTGTGTTAAATGTTTAATATCTGGTCACCTGGCGAGTAAATGCATTTTGGGCTGGCGTTGTCGGAATTTCCATTTATTGGGCCACTGGGCCAGAAGCTGCCCAAAGAAGAAACGAAGGGTTTGGCAAAAAAAAACCACAAACAAACGGACCGATATTCCTGGTCGGAATATCTGGGTAATTAAGAAGCAAACAGTTTTTTCACCTGGAGTTTCACCCCCTTCTCCTGCCGCTTCATCTCCTTCTCTGCCGGCTGAGGACGAATCTCTCTCCACCACAACAATGGCCAACTTCCCAGTTAATCCACTAGCTTTTCTCCCCAATGGCTTGACAATCGATCTGGGGCCAGTGGACCGCTTGGTGAGATCGCACATGGTGGTGCCAGCTGAAGCTCCTCTACAGCATGATCGCAAGGTAATTGCCGAGACCAACAGATTCATCCTGATTCAGCCCAGAGAGGACTATAGGGTTCAGGTGATGAATATTTTGAATGAGTCGTAGCTGTTTGTCAGTCGTATCGATGATCACCCTCTAGGTCTTGGCATTTTTACTATGACTGAAACCCTGATTGCGGATGCTACAGTAGGGACATCCTTTGAGATTGATGATATTACCACTGTCACTTTTGTGAAACACAACAAAGCCAGAAACATGCGTCTTACTGCATTTGGTAGGGAAACTTGGATCCAGTTCTTAGCTTTCCCCCTAGATTATCAGACTAGCCAGTACATTCATAGTGCTGTTCAGGATTTTGGTTTGTTGTCTATGTGGCATAATCCTAGAGGAGATGATAAATCTGCGTTGGTTAAGGTTTCGATTGTCCATCCTAAGTTTGTGCCCAAAAGTTCGGTTATTCATCAGCTTGGTGGGGCCAGACACTCCTGGACTGTACCTATTATTTTACTTAGATGTGCTGACTGGAATGCTCACTTGCCTGAAATCCTGCCTCCTCCTGAAGATCCAGAACCAGAAGATGGTAACCCTCATCCCATGAATGGAGAGGGCCTCACAGCTGAACAGCTCTACCAGCAGCAACTTGACAACTGGAACCATCATAATGAGATGCCTGGAGGTGGAAATGCTCAAGGTGGGCACAATGGAGGATATAACAATACTGCCATGTTTCACCAGCAAGGACATTTTGTCCCTGCTCAAGTGATTGATGCACTTTTTGATCATAATGCTGCACAAGATGAAAATATTGTTGCACCCCTGGAAGATGAGGTTGCAGTAGTTCCAAACCCTCCTCTGATTAATTTTCAGCAAATTTTAGCTGCACAAGGGGTTTCTTTCTAGGATGGTGTGCCACCCCCAATCACCAATGTTCAGGATAGTCCTATGCAAGCCTGGCATGATAGTTTATCTGATGTGTCTGATGGAAATTCATCTGGATCAGACTTGATGCAAGTTGACACCACCTTGTCCATTAATTATGCTCTGATCAATGACAATATAATGAATGTTAACTCTAAAATATGGATGGCAAGGGAATTTGCTCATTCTGCCTTCAAGGGATATTGTTTCCCCAACTTTGCTCTGGAAAATGCCAAGCTCCTATCTATCTCTGTTTCTATGCCAAAGTTTATTCGGTTTGAAATGGTTGATGAATGGGAGTTGCTGCTCCAATCAAAGAAGATGAAACTGATGAATACTGATCAAACTATGGTAATCTCTGGTATGCGACCCTTCTCACAAGTTGGCACCAAAAGAAAGATTCTAGTGTTAGATGATTCAGAAGATTTTCGCTTTGGGACACCAATTTCCACCAACCAAGTCAGAAGGAGCTCAAGGACTACTAGATACAGGGGATTTAAGCCTAAAATCATTTGTGATTCCAAGCAAACTAAATCAAAAGTGAAGCCAAGGAAGGTTCCAGGAGTGGAAGTTGTGGAAGTCACAGAGGAGGCTAAGATGACTCAGATAATATCTGTCAATGAAGACCTGATTACTGACAGGACTCTTCTTGCAACCCCAATCCCAGTGCTCCAGTCTATTGGAATTTCTCTTTGTGGTTTTCCTCATGATGAACTAACTCCTAAGAAGCTCATGGAAGGCTTGCAGGAGAAGGAGAATGTTGGCAGTGCCTAGTGCCTGTTTATCTCTATTTTGGTTTCTTTACTTTTGAGTTGAAATAAAGTCACTGTTTAAACAATAGGTTATTCTGTGCTGGAACATCAGGGGGCTTAATGCAAGAGAGAAACAATTAGCCTTAATGAATGCTATTAATGTAAGTGGATGTTCAGTTATTTGTTTGCAAGAGACAAAAAATTAAGCTTTTGATCTGAAGTTTATTAAAGCTTGCTGTCCAGCAAGATTTGATGAGTTTGTTTATGTGCCTTCTGTGGGTGCTTCTGGAGGCCTCATTATTATTTGGAATAGTTCAATTTTTTCTGGAATGGTTATGCATTGTGAACAATTTGCTCTCTCTGTTCATTTCACTTCTACTCATTCAGATCAATCTTGGAGTTTAATTAACATCTATGGCCCCTGTAATGGTGAATTGAGGGAAAAATTTATTGAATGGATGTTTGAGGTGAATATTCCTGATGATGAAGACTGGATCTTAATGGGAGATTTTAATTTCATTAGGTCCCCTGCAAACAGGAATAAGCTTGGGGGAATGTTAATGACATGCTAATTTTCAATGACTTCATTAGAGAGCAACATCTCACTGAATTGCCCATTAAAGGAAGAAAGTACACCTAGAGCAACATGCAACAAGATCCTCTGTTAGAGAAACTTGATTGGTTTTTTACATCCATGCACTGGACAACTAGCTATCCTAACACAGTTGTATCCACACAAGGCAAACCAACCTCTGATCACACTCCTTGTGTTGTTTCTATACAGACTAAGATCCCCGGCAGTAGGGTTTTCAGATTTGAAAACTTTTGGATAGCACATCCTGGTTTTCTGGAAGCTGTAACAAAGAGTTGGGGTAAACCAACTCACAAGTCCAATAGTGCTGCAAATCTAAATGCAAAGTTTAAAAAGTTGAGATATGATTTGAAATTTTGGAGCAAATCAATTTCAAAATAATCCACTTGTATTGAAAATACCAACAAGGTTCTCTCTGAACTTGATAACCTTGAAGATAGAAGACCTTTGTTCTGTCAAGCAGCAAATTTTAGGAAAATTCTAAAAGCTCATTTAGCAAGGTTGTTGCAATACCAAAATGCATATTGGAAGAAAAGGTGCACAATTAGATGGACAAAGTTTGGAGATGAGAACACAATATTCTTTCATAATTTTGCTACTAAAAGATATAGAAGGAACAATATTGCCTCCCTCGAACTATCTGATGGTTCTTTAGTCACTGAGCATGCTGACAAAGAAAGTGTTGTTTTTCAAGTCTACAAGGAAAGATTGGGTACTTCTACTCAGACTGAGATGCTTTTTGACTTACAGCATCTGATTACTCCAACTGAGGGCCTTGAAGCTTTATCCGTACCATTCACCAGAGAGGAAATTGACAAAGTGGTTAAAGAAATGCCAAATGATAAAGCCCGAGGTCCTAATGGATTTAATGGCCTCTTCCTAAAAAGTTGTTGGCACATCATCAAGGAAGATATTTACTCCTTATGCTTTCAATTTTATGAAGGAGACCTGAATCTAGAGAGTATAAATATGGGACACATAACACTCATTCCCAAGATGGGTTCACCTGAAACTGTCAATGATTTTAGGCCAATTACTCTAATAAATTGTGTGCTGAAGTTGATCACAAAAATCTTGGATAACAGACTCCAGAAGGTAATACTAAAAATTATCCATAAAAATCAATATGGTTTCTTAAAAGGCAGAAACATTCAGGATTGCCTTGCTTGGGCTTTTGAATTTCTCTATCAATGTGAAGCCTCTAAGAAATAAATTATTCTGCTTAATCTGGATTTTGCCAAAGCCTTTGATACTACTGATCATCTGGCTATGATGAAAATTATGAAACATATGGGTTTTGATGATAAGTGGCTAAAATGGATTGAAATTAGTTTTGGCACTGGAAAGTCTGTTGTTCTGCTTAATGGAGTACCTGGGAGGCAATTTCACTACAAAAGAGGTGTCAGGCAAGGAGATCCTTTGTCTCCCCTCATATTTGTTATAGCTGCTGATTTACTACAATCTGCAATGAATAATGCATTCAGAGAAAACATCCTCAAACCTCCATTCTCCCCTGATTTTGGTCAGGATTTTCTAGTTGTCCAATATGCAGATGACACTTTGATCATAATGCAAGCAGATAAAGAACAAGTTCAAGTAATGAAAGGGATTCTTCACAATTATGCTGTTTCTACTGGCTTACAGATCAATTTTCACAAGTCTCACCTAATACCAATAAATCTGGCAGACAACATCACTAAGGAAATTGCAGATATGTTGGGTTGTTCAATTGCCAAAATGCCTTTCACTTACTTAGGGCTCCCTCTTGGCACCACTAAACCCACAGTGTATGATCTAATGCCACTGATTGACAGAATTGAGAGAAAGGTGTCTACATCATTCATGATGATGTCTTATAGTGGGAGAGTGACTGTGATTAACTCCTTACTGGCTTTATTTGCAACCTTCACAATATGTGCAATCAAATTACCAGATAAGATTGTGGGGCACATAGAGAAAATTCAGAGACACTGTTTGTGGAATAAAAAAACTGAAGAAGGGGAAAAATGCAACTCTCTTGTTGCTTGGGACATGATTTGTAGACCAAAGAATAAAGGAGGTATTGGCATACTTAACCTAAAAATTCAAAATGAAGGCATGCTGTTAAAGTTCCTTCATAAGTTTTACAACAAGGATGACACCCCCTGGGTTTCTCTGGTTTGGAATGCTTATTACAATAATACTGTTCCACATGCTACTGGGCCTTGTAGCTCTTTCTGATGGAGATATGTCTTTAGACTCTCCCATTTATTTAGAGGTGTGGCTAAAACTACAATTGGTAATGGGGCCAATACATTGTTTTGGAAGGATCAGTGGTATGACACTATTTTGGAATAGAGCCACCCAGTTATCTATTCTTATGTGAGGAATGAAGATATCTCTACCCAAGAATTTCTAGCTACAGACAGTTTGGCACCTCTCTTTTATATTCCTCTATCACCTGAAGCTTTAGCTGAACTAAGAACAATTCAAAATAGTTGCAGAGAGATACAACTCAGTGAGCACCTACAAGACACTTGGAGTTATGTTTGGGGAGCCAAAGGTTTCACATCCAGCAGATATTATCAGTGTAATTTTAGAAACCTGAACCCACATATATCTTTCAAATGGCTGTGGAAATCAAAGTGCACTGCAAAAGTGAAGTTCTTTGGATGGCTTGTTCTGTCTGACAGACTGAATACAAGAAACATTCTTAGAAGAAGGCATTATGCACTTGGGACTGGATATGACTGTTTAATGTGTAGCCATACTACTGAAGAAACAATTGAACACTTGCTCTTTCATTGCCCTTTCAGTCAAGCTTGCTGGGATTCAATTAATATCTCTTGGTCTATGGCTAGCTCTAGGCTTCAGATCATTGAATAAGGAAAACAAAGCTAGAATAAAAAGCTATTTATGGAAATTACCTTGCTTGGATCCTGGAACATCTGGAAGGAGAGAAACAACCTCTGGTATAATAACATACAACCCTCAGTCCAGGCCTGGAAGTCAAGATTGGCTGCTGATCTTTCACTACTGATCCACGGGACAAAGGAGGATTTACACCCACTCATCAAGAGCATAGTCCATAGTTTGTAATCCTGTGAGGTCTTATGTTTTCTAACCTTTTTGGGAGATATTTTATTCCCTTGTAATCTGTAAATATGTAACACCTCAGACTCTGACCATTTATTAATGAAAATGAGGCAGTGGGAACCTTTCCTACTGTTAATACCCTCAAAAAAGAATTAATCTATAATCATATGTGCATAAGGACAAGTGAAAGTTGTTTTCTCTTGATCTTCTAGTTGTATAGCAATTTGAGAATAATCGGAATAACCATCAAGAAAATAGAAATAAGAATTATTACTAAGTCTTTCTAAAATTTTATCCATAAACGGTATAGATTTATGATTTTTCTGTGTCTCACGGTTTAGTTTCCTAAAATCAATGTACATGCGATATCCCACACTAGGTCTTATAGGAACCATCTCACCATCCTTATTCATAGCAACATCAATACCACCTTGTCTTGGTATGCAATGAGCTGGGCTAACCCATTTACTGTCAGAAATAGGATATATTATCCCGTCATCTAATAAGCGTATAACTTCTTTTCTTACTACTTACTTGATTTTCGGATTAAGACTTCTCTGTGTGTCACCTACAGGTATAATATCTTAAAGCATGGTAATCTTATGTGTTACAATAGATGGATCTATTCCTTTGATATCACTTAAAGTATATCCAAATGCTACATGATGCTTGATCAAGACCAAAATAAGTTTATTTGTTTCGTTTTCTGATAAATTTTTACTAATAATAAAAAGACATTTATTTTCATTATCTAAGAACTCATACCTCATATCATCTGGAAGTCGTTTTAATTCAATTGGCGGAGGTTCTTCATCTCCTTTTCTTACCAGTTCTTCATAGTCATGTGGATTTTGCGCTTCCGGAATGAAATCAAGGTAATCATCCATGTCTTCTATTTTCTCATCGTTTGGTACCTCCTCCCAATTAATTAGGCTACTCTCTAATTCATCTTGCGGAGTGCTGAATGAATTGCGGCTAGCTCAACAATCCTTTTCCCTTCCTTGATATCTTCCTCTTCACACGACCTCTTCTTTAGTTTGGCAAAGTGGAATGTCATTTCCTCTTCTCCAAACATCATTGAAATAGCCTCCTTCTTATTATCAATTCGAGCTTTGGTTATGGAGACAAAAAATCTGCCTAAAAGAATAGGACAAAAAGAATCTCGAGGCATATCAACAATATGAAAATCAAGGGGGTACATGAGTGCTCCAGTAAAGACATAGATATTTCTAATAACACCTTCCGGTTTTACATTAATTCTATTTGACAATTTAATAGCAGTGTCTACCGGTTCCACATCTGGATTATTTAAATTGTAGCGAAGTTCTTCATAAAGTGATGACAGCATAATGTTTATAGTGGAGATCAGCTCACAAATTCCATATAAGAATGTTTCTCCACAATATATAGGAGTCATAGGCTTAGAAGTTTCGTTACCTCGTACCTTACCTTCGATGAATTCTGAAGTTTCAAGGTCTAGCGTAACCACTTCATTATCCATGGTTCGGGATTCCATAGGATCCTTTAATATAACAATATTTGCATTGGTAGCGTCGGGGTTCTTTTCTAGTTTCTTTACTCTTCTCTTTATCTTCCTCTCTACACCTTTTCTTGATATTCTTTTAAATAGGTTCAGAGGAAAACTCTACCATTGGTGCACTTTCTCTTGCATGCTTCTTTTCTTTGAGGGGTCTATAGGGTTTCCATTTTGTAGGTACCTATAGATTCCCTGCATAGTTCTCAATAATTTTCTTTACTGAGTAAGAATTAATACCGAGGGTTTTAATCATTGGACAAGTCCTCTCATCTGCAAGAAAATCGTTAACACATTCATATTCAGAAGAACTATTCATAATGCTCTCCTCATCTTTAAGATTCTCTGTTGTATCCCTCATTTTTATTATTAATTTCCAGGCTACATCATAAGTGTAGGATAGAAAACTACCATTAGAAGCGGTATCTAGGCTCGTTCTATTTTTATTATTAATCCCTCCATAAAAGGTGTGAGTGATTAACCAATTAGGCAAACGATGATGGGGGCAATTATCTAAATAGCTTTTATACCCTTAGATAGCCTTCATATAAACTCTTATCAGGACTATTTTTTAAACTGATAATAGTACCTCTCATCCTGTGAGCTTTGCTTTCTGAGTAATATTTTGATAGGAAATTGGTTGTCAATTTCGTCCAAGTCCTTGGTGCTTCTGCACAAAAAGATCTATATCAGTTGCAAACATTATTTGAGAGTCTTTGTCTAAACAACTGGATTTAACCATATCTAGATTACAGTTATCGAACATAAAGAAACCAAAAACATCTTCAAATAATTGTAAGTGCCCATATGGACTCTCTTCATCGGTTCATACAAATTTCTTAGAGTGTAGCAATTCAAATAATAAAGGATGGATCTCAATACCATTAGGTTTTATTCTTTTGTTGACAGTTATAAAAGAGTCCATGGGCGTATCCATTTTCCTTACTGCTTCAAGCTGGATTAAGTGTTGAGTGTTGTCCATTGTTATGGTCCTGCAACTTAAATCAAAAATTAGTACAACGAAAGTAAATAATTAAAAGTAAAGTGACTTATAGCGCTAAGCTTTCCGGCAACGGCGCCAAAAAATAGCTTGATGACTGCAAGTGCATAGATCCTTTGTAGCTAGTTTCAAAATAAAGATATCGATCCCACATGAAGCAGTAGGCAAAAGACTAAAATGCTTTTAACTAAAACTAAACGGAGTACTTAAGGAATAATTCTAAGATGCAAGAAAAATAGAATTGTTTTTAGATTTTTAATTGAGCAAAGCAATTAAATAAAATAAAGTAAAACTTAATGCAGAAAGTAGGAATCGCTTATGTAAGAAATCTTGGAACTGCAATATGAAAAAGGTGTTCTCAGGGAGTGGTGGATACACCGCTAGCAATTTAGACCGATTAATCAAGATTATCATAACAAATATTCATGACATGTATGTATGTGGAAGGAGCTCCATATATGGACGAATAGGCAGCAACCACTGCTCACATCATCCATCATAACCACATTTGACAGATAAACGACATCAATCGTATTATCTCGCTATTAAGGGATTTCTCCCGTGGCATGAACATGGCTTAATGAGTTCTCCTTGCTTCCCCAAGTTAGTACGTAAAGAATGACAACAGCTTTATAGTCACAGTAAGTGTTATCATCCCTCCGTCTACCAACAAGCAATCCCCTTCACCAAGTCCCCATAAGAGGCAAATATTAAAAATATGCACAACTCTCAATATCAAGATGAATAAAATTAACACATACACATAATGATGTATACCATAATAATCTATATCTCATCTCAATCATATGCTAGGGTTTCTCCATCTCCCAAAAAACTAATGGTCTACTTAGACATGGAGGCAATCAACATCATGGCAATGATAATGAAAACAATTATAGATAAATAGTTCTCGTATAAATCCACAACTAGTACGAGAATCACAACAAGATCTAGATGAAAAGGAGATGAGATGGATGGAGATGATGGTGATGTAGCGGTTGATGAAGATGAAGATTGATGTCTTGTCCTTCCAGATCTGCGTAGGGCGAAGATGGATCCATAAGGAAAGTTTCCCCTCTAGATCCCTTCTGGAGGTGAGGTTTTCGGCGATTTCTGGATGTTCTGTATGTCATCTCTCCGATCTTGTTGCACGGGGTGAAACTATTTGAGAAAGCGGTGGCGGCGCCAACTATACAGCGAGAACTATACAGCTGGAAAAAGTATTCTCACCGTATAGTTGGTCGTAAACCTTCTATATGATTTTCTCGTTTCGGGTTTTCTTCTGGTATTATTGATATTTTTCAAATTAGCGATTTATGTTGTTTTTAACTCTTTTTCGCTCCAATACAACTGGTCCAAGATTTGTGTCCATTGTATCCATCATATGTCTTGATCCTAGTGAAAATAAACATAAAATATGCACGTGAGCACCGTAAAATACCAAGATCTTATCACTACAGTGTAAAATAATATAAAACGTGATACAAATATGCACTCATCGGTCGACACCATCGCGGCCCGGAGTTCTGCCGCCTCCACTTGTCCCCTGGTCATCACGTTCGACAGATCCGAGCTCTGCTCCTCTTGCCCTCGCATGTCTTCCTCGAGCACATAGCTTGAAGGAGGGTTAGGACGGGAGCGAGGCTTGATAGGGGCTACAACACCACAACAGCTTGGCCGTACACGGATTTCTCGAGTTGTGCCTATGGCGCCACCGCTGGGAATGCCTATTTCGTCTATAGGTCTTTCTGTCCCTCTCTCCCTCTCTCTTGTGGCGCCTCAGGCTCAGGAGGAGTGTGCCTGCTCCTGCAGCGTTCATGGATCTGCAGGTTAGATCCTTCTAAGAAGTTCAATGTTCACTAGGAATGTCACAGGCTGACAGTACGTGCAATTCAGCATTTCAGTTAAAAATATTATCGAAAAATTTGCAATTACTTTACCATGTGAGTAATTAATAATTTTGAGAAAACAATAGGGGGTATATTACTGTAAAATGCTTTGGTTATTTAGATGTAATGTCGGCTAATTCAGTATAAGGTATTGGAATTTTGGTAGTTGATGATATATTAGCATAGTTCTTTGTGGTCTTGCAAGTTCAATCTTCACTGGAAATATTGTTGGGTCTTGTGACACGGCAAACAGTTTGATATATTTCTTTAAATATTGTTTATCACCTTCACGGTCCAAGTCTTCTTGCTTGATCTGCTCCGGTGCGACGATCTATGATATAGTCGTGAGAGAGGTTCATCGGCCATGGCTGCAAAGATTCTGGAGTCGGTTGATTTGCTCATGGGTATGTGTTCCTCCCTCTAATATCTTTTGTCCCTATTGAATTTGTGATCTTGAGCCACTGAAGCTTGCTGTACAGACCGCTAAGATACTTTCAAAGGTAATTGGTCTAGCCATGTGCTTCCATGAAAAGCTGCAGCTTTGTATGCTTCTACTCTCTGTGGCATCCCGCAAAACCACTATTAGAAAATCGTTTTGTTTTTGTGCATTGCATCGTCATCATCATGCATTGTTTGTCTGAAACTATTTTCGAAACGCCTAGTTTTGTCTTCTAAATCTTCCCGTCTTTATTCAAATTAAACCCGGGTCTCCGGATTATTTCGTTTTGTCTGCCAACGGTTTGCAAAAGCCCGGTTTTAATTAAATAAAATATTTAACTATTTTTTTGGGGGCAGCCAACCAGGCCGATCCGACCCAGTCGGCCACCCCAGTACATAACCAGTCTACCCAAAATCCCTAATCTACCCAATCCTAGTCTACCCACCAATCCCCTCCCTCCACCTCATCGTTCCCTCCACCTCACCCTCAGCTCAGCCACCTCACCAATCCACCAGCCATCACCCCTCTCCCTGGTCCCACCCTGCTGGCCCACCTGCCCCGCGGGTCCCTCTCTCTCTCTTCCCTGACCCCGCTCCTGGCCCACTCCCTCACCCCTCTCCCTGTCCCCCGGTCCCACCCCGCAGCCCCCTCTCCCTCTCTCCTCCTGGTCCCACCTGCCCTCACACACTCGAACCAGACCCACACCACCACGCACGCGACCCACCCACACCCCGACCTGGCCCCGTTCCCACCGACCCCGCCTGGCCCCACCCCTCCCCCACGCGCTGCCCCATCTCTCTCTCCCTCACGCGCTCCTCTCTCCCCACCTCGTCTCCCCCGCATCCTCCCTCTCCTCTGCTCGCCAGCCATCCTCGCCGCCGGCCTCCCTCTGCGCCGGCACGCCCCCGTCGCCTCTTCGCTAGCCTCCCTTCTTCGGCAGACCGCCGCCCCGGCCCCACCCCGTCGGCCCCGAGCTCCATCTACCCCGACCCTGTGGCCTCCCCTCCGGCCACCAAGCTCCGCTGCCGGCCGTCGCCCCCTCCTCTCGCCGGCCTCCTCCGCATCCCCCGCCGAGCTCGTCTCGCCGCCCGAGCTCCTCGCGGCCTCGCCCTCCTCGTAGTCGGCCGCATCGACTCCCCCCTGCGTCCGGCAGCGCCGTCGCCGCCTCGCCTCTGCCCTCTCCGCCTCGCCGTGTCCGCGGCCCTCTCCTCCATGTCCGCTTCCTCATCGTACCGGCCCGACCTCGCCTCGCTGGCCGTGGTCCTGAGCAGGACCGGCGCCCTTCTCCCGAAGCCCCGCTGCTGCCGGCTTCCCGTCCGCGGCTCGCCTTCCTCCGTTGATGCCAGCACGCCCTGTGGTCGTTCTTCCTCGTCCTTCTGCCGCGACGCCATGCTCCATCGCCGCATCCTCGCCGTCCCGCGTCGCTGTTTTCGTCATCCGCGCGCGAGTCGCCTCCAACCCATCTGTTGTGCCGAGCAGCTCCAGGCCCGAGCACAGTTGGCTGGCCCAACTCGTTGATGTGCTATGGTTCTCAGTGTTCAGACATGGTGGTGACGCTGTGGCGAGATGATATGGCGCGGTTGACTCGGTGGTTCGAGGCCCTCGTGATGGATAAGTTTGTCAAGGATCAAGATTTTTGTACCCCATGAACGATCGAGACCACCGAGAGATCCACGCCGAGAACCCGCGGTACCCGAAGACTCCATCGACACTAGGACAAGTACACCTTCGCTAATTGAAGTTTAAAACCTCCAAGCTCTCCTCCCCAGAACGTCAAGCCCTCCATCACGAAAACCGAAGACCGACCCTCCCGAAGATCCGAAATCCTGAACCAAGATCGACTCCCGAACGCCATGACCATCTACACGGATTCGAAGACCGAACCCGATAACCGCCAAGGCCGCCAACACGGATACACCGAGTTCTCCATCGAGGACACCAAGATCGTCGACACGGAACCAAATGACGTCAAGTTCTTCATCCCGGACGCCAAGACCGACCTGATACGCGGGCCCAACAAGATCGACACCGACCAGGGCGGATCCGCTGCGCCCCGACGCCGAAACAAGTTCTTCTTCTCAAATGCGACAAGATCTACTTCCGTTGTCCGAGACCGATCTCGTCGAACCCTGAACCCTGAGACCGAACCCGGAACCCTCGGAACCCCAAGATCGCCGATACCCAAATGTGTGACCCTAAGCCCCTATTTTTATAATAATATATACTTGTTGCATTTTAAATTGTTCATGCATGCGTACTTGTCTGTGGTTTGGGGGCCTTTTGCCAATTCACCTAAATTAAATATGGGGCCCATATGCGGGCAAATCTAGTCTTATATTGGCCCCATTTAAATTGGTGTAGCGAACCGATGCCATGTTTTGTCCAGTTAAGACAACAATTAAATTGCGGGGTATCTAAACAACTAGAACCATATATTAATTGTCGGAACCCCGGTTCCGCTTAATATGGCCTAATCGCATCGCAGCCTTGCCATGTCATACATCATTCATGCATCATGCCCGATCTTTTGCCATAGTATTAAATATTGCATCCGGTGTTTATTCTAGTGTTTTGGTTCTTCATGGATAAGGCCGTTGAGTTGATGCGAGTGTCGACCCGATCTTCGGTTGAACCTTCGGCAATGTTTTTAGGCGAGCACCTCCCCCTTTCTACCTATCTTACTTTTATAGTATTTATTCCCTCTTGTTGATCTATTGCTATCTGTGTTGCGATGCTCTAGCGTTCGTACCCGTGATATCCCTTGCAGCCTTATATTGCCTTGGACACCTCCTATTACCTGTTGTTTGGTAGATAGTTGGACCGCGCGTCGTAGTCGCTTGCTCTAGTGCGGTTGCGTGTCGTCAAGTACCACAGTTGTTGGAGTATTGCCGTGTGTTTATTGTTGGAGATGATCAAGACTTTAATTACTGTTTAACAACTAAAATTGAAGTAAGTAAGCAGAGGCACAGGTGGGCAATAGATGTTATTTGGTTGTTAACCGTCCACTTGTGTCCCGTAGGACCCCGAGTACTTGATACCTATTCCTTGAATATTCGCGCTATCCACATCCGGGAGGATTATGGGACCCCCCTGAGCCAAAGCTTGATTCATTCTTATTTCTTGGGGCCACAAACTAGTTTGAGGTTTTATTTACTATCCTGTACTTATGCCATGCTTTACTGCTTTATTTACGATTGTGCGAGGAGCACCTGTACTGTTTAGGATCGTGACCCGTTTTCGTGGTATCGACAAGCCCAGTTTTGGGTTCCCAGTCGTTTACAGCCGGCCCCACAAACCTTGAGTCCGTCTCGGAGTCAACTAGCTTCGTTGCGGGTGTACTCAACGGGGTGGCCCCCGGAAATATTTCTGAATCTGGTGATTACTTTGTCGTGAAGGCCTCGTTGGGTTTTGATTTGGTTTTTCCGAGGTTGATCGAGTGTGTGTTGCTATTTGTGCACCCCTGCAGGGTAAAACTTTCTGAAAGCCGTGTCCGCGGTTATGGACGACTTGGAGCACAGTATCTTGATCATAGACAACTATAACTAAAGTAGTGCTATAAATTTGACTTTATAATGACTAGTAATCAGCTTCAACTATAATGGAATGGCTAAATAAAACTGCCAACAATTGCTTGTTTGGGTTGTCTCTTGCGACCGTTGTACCTGACTAGTAAATATTGCAACTATAACGGAATGGCTAAATAAAAGTACCAACAACTGCTGGGTTTTGGGATATCTCATGCTAATTGTATCTGACTAGTAAGTGTCGCAACTACAACGGAATGGTTAACTAAAACTGCCCACTGCTTATTATATCAGGATGATTATCTATACCTGACTAGTAATTGCTGCAACAATAACTGAATAAATAAAACTGCCAACGGTGTGAGTTCCTCGGTTGACTTCCTCGTTTGGTATCGAGGGGGAATACCAGGATGGGTTTGTTTGGTGGTAGTATCAGATTGGTTCCGAATAGGTCTGTCTTATCCCTTTCTGATAGCCGACAGTTATATCGAGTCTCTATAGGGTGTTTAGTGCATGCTGCGCTGCCGCTTTAGTCCACCATACCTACGTAGGCGAGGACCGCCGAATTCTAGTCTCGCCGTGTACTGGCCTCAGTACTGACCGCTCTCTCTTTTTCCTTTGCCTTCGTCGGCACCCCTTGTGTTTAAGCAGGTTTTGAGATCGACGTCGTTAGCAGGGTTACCCTTCCGGCTTGGCCTGGGCAGGGTTATGGACGCCATTGGTTATTCTTCAGGGCTCTTATCCCCATTTGCATCTTGTCCGTAGCTGGACGCTCTATCGTTTTCAAGGTGATTTGGATCTTTGTTCTGTATATCTGTATTCTTGACTCATGGAGTCGTGTTGTATATATATCTGTTATGTGGGTCCCATCGAGGACTGTTGTGTAATGTTATTACTTCGTTTTCCACCCGCACGCAAGTGCCTGGTGGGCACCTTTGAATCGTTTCTATGCGGGTTTGGCGGGAAGCGCTGAAACTTGCATAGGGCCGATTCTGAGGGTGTTACAGAGTGATATCAGAGCTCAGCAGTTACGATACCCCACAAGTCCAGCCTGTAGGATAACCTAGCTAACGGCCGAAGTAGAGTGTCAAAACTATTTTGCAAAAATCGGTTGGATAGATCTGATTAGGTCTGCTTTTACTCCTTACCCTCTGCTATTCGCCTCTTACCTCTGCGTGTTTTGAATCTACCCTCTTACCTTTCTTTGAGTCCAGGATTTCTCGTGGTTGGGTTCCGTCGTACCTTCAGGGTTTCGCTTCCTCCTTTGATAACGGTGTTCTACCATCCGGTGTTCATGCTGTCTGAGGAATCCGTCTACTGTGGTACCATTCTTTGTTCCTTGTTTGTGTCTTCCGTTGTTTTCCGACGCGACGACATCATCTACGCCAGATCCGATGCAGAGTCTGCATCACTCCTCTGTTTCCGAACCTCGCTTGTCGAGATCTACAATCTGAATTCTGAGAGTTGGTTGCATAATTTCCTATTCATGTGCAGAGTAATGCTTTGGGTGCGCGATGGACTGATCACCATCCGACTACTCTTATCATTCGCTCTTGCACGTTGAATGGTGAATCATTGCAGTTATACTCCTTCCGCGGAAGATAGAGGTGGCCTTATCTTTTGATACCTCTGCCTTCGTCCTTTGTTTCTCCGGAGTGTTCTCTTAACGAACGTGAGCAACGACCCTTTGTTGGTGGTGTCGCCGATTTCAAGATGGAGAAGGAATCATTGTTAGTGGTGTCGCGATGATCTACACGATGCGAGAAGATTCAGATCGCCGCCCTTCTTCCTGGTACCATGAGGCGGATCTCGAGGGCGAGATCCATTGTTAGTGGTGTCGAATTGTGGCATCCCGCAAAACCACTACTAGAAAATCGCGTTGTTTTTGTTCATTGCATCGTCATCATCATGCATTGTTTGTCTGAAACTATTTTCGAAACGCCTAGTTTTGTCTTCTAAATCTTCCCGTCTTTATTCAAATTAAAACCCGGGTCTCCGGATTATTTCGTTTTGTCTGCCAACGGTTTTCAAAAGCCCGGTTTTAATTGAATAAAATATTTAACTATTTTTTTGGGGGGCAGCCAACCGGGACGATCCGACCCAGTCGGCCACCCCAGTACATAACCAGCCTACCCAAAATCCCTAATCTACCCAATCCTAGTCTACCCACCAATCCCCTCCCTCCACCTCACTGTTCCCTCCACCTCACCCTCAGCTCAGCCACCTCACCAATCCACCAGCCATCACCCCTCTCCCTGGTCCCACCCTGCTGGCCCACCTGCCCCGCGGGTCCCTCTCTCTCTCCCCTGACCCCGCTCCTGGCCCACTCCCTGTCCCCCGTTCCCACCCTGCAGCCCCCTCTCCCTCTCTCCTCCTGGTCCCACCTGCCCTCACACACTCGAACCAGACCCACACCACCACGTACGCGACCCACCCACACCCCGACCTGGCCCTGTTCCCACCGACCCCGCCTGGCCCCACCCCTCCCCCACGCGCTGCCCCATCTCTCTCTCCCTCACGCGCTCCTCTCTCCCCACCTCGTCTCCCCCGCATCCTCCCTCTCCTCTGCTCGCCAGCCATCCTCGCCGCCGGCCTCCCTCTGCGCCGGCACGCCCCCGTCGCCTCTCCGCTAGCCTCCCTTCTCCGGCAGACCGCCGCCCCGGCCCCACCCCGTCGGCCCCGAGATCCATCTACCCCGACCTTGTGGCCTCCCCTCCGGCCACCAAGCTCCGCTGCCGGCCGTCGCCCCCTCCTCTCGCCGGCCTCCTCCGCATCCCCCGCCGAGCTCGTCTCGCCGCCCGAGCTCCTCGCAGCCTCGCCCTCCTCGTAGTCGGCCGCATCGACTCCACCATGCGTCCGGCAGCGCCGTCGCCGCCTCGCCTCTGCCCTCCCCGCCTCGCCGTGTCCGCGGCCCTCTCCTCCATGTCCGCTTCCTCATCGTACCGGCCCGACCTCGCCTCGCTGGTCGTGGTCCTGAGCAGGACCGGCGCCCTTCTCCCGAAGCCCCGCTGCTGCCGGCTTCCCGTCCGCGGCTCGCCTTCCTCCGTTGACGCCAGCGCGCCCTGTGGCCGTTCTTCCTCGTCCTTCTGCCGCGACGCCATGCTCCATCGCCGCATCCTCGCCGTCCCGCGTCGCTGTTTTCGTCATCCGCGCGCAAGTCGCATCCAACCCATCTGTTGTGCCGAGCAGCTCCAGGCCCGAGCACAGTTGGCTGGCCCAACTCGTTGATGTGCTATGGTTCTCAGTGTTCAGACATGGTGGTGACGCTGTGGCGAGATGATATGGCGCGGTTGACTCGGTGGTTCGAGGCCCTCGCGATGGATAAGTTTGTCAAGGATCAAGATTTTTGTACCCCATGAACGATCGAGACCACCGAGAGATCCACGCCGAGAACCCGCGGTACCCGAAGACTCCATCGACACTAGGACAAGTACACCTTCGCTAATTGAAGTTGAAAACCTCCAAGCTCTCCCCCCAGAACGTCAAGCCCTCCATCACGAAAACCGAAGACCGACCCTCCCGAAGATCCGAAATCCTGAACCAAGATCGACTCCCGAACGCCATGACCATCTACACGGATTCGAAGACCGAACCCGATAACCGCCAAGGCCGCCAACACGGATACACCGAGTTCTCCATCGAGGACACCAAGACCGTCGACAGGGAACCAAATGACGTCAAGTTCTTCATCCCGGACGCCAAGACCGACCTGATACGCGGGCCCAACAAGATCGACACCGACCAGGGCGGATCCGCTGCGCCCCGACGCCGAAACAAGTTCTTCTTCTCGGATGCGACAAGATCTACTTCCGTTGTCCGAGACCGATCTCGTCGAACCCTGAACCCTGAGACCGAACCCGGAACCCCCGGAACCCCAAGATCGCCGATACCCAAATGTGTGACCCTAAGCCCCTATTTTTATAATAATATATACTTGTTGCATTTTAAATTGTTCATGCATGCGTACTTGTCTGTGGTTTGGGGGCCTTTTGCCAATTCACCTAAATTAAATATGGGGCCCATATGCGGGCAAATCTAGTCTTATATTGGCCCCATTTAAATTGGTGTAGCGAACCGATGCCATGTTTTGTCCTGTTAAGACAACAATTAAATTGCGGGGTATCTAAACAACTAGAACCATATATTAATTGTCGGGACCCCGGTTCCGCTTAATATGGCCTAATCGCATCGCAGCTTTGCCATGTCATACATCATTCATGCATCATGCCCGATCTTTTGCCGTAGTATTAAATATTGCATCCGGTGTTTATTCTAGTGTTTTGGTTCTTCGCGGATAAGGCCGTTGAGTTGATGCGAGTGCCGACCCGATCTTCGGTTGAACCTTCGGCAATGTTTTCAGGCGAGCACCTCCCCCTTTCTACCTATCTTACTTTTATAGTATTTATTCCCTCCTGTTGATCTATTGCTATCTGTGTTGCGATGCTCTAGCGTTCGTACCCGTGATATCCCTTGCAGCCTTATATTGCCTTGGACACCTCCTATTACCTGTTGTTTGGTAGATAGTTGGACCGCGCGTCGTAGTCGCTTGCTCAAGTGCGGTTGCATGTCGTCAAGTACCAAAGTTGTTGGAGTATTGCCGTGTGTTTATTGTTGGAGATGATCAAGACTTTAATTACTGTTTAACAACTAAAATTGAAGTAAGTAAGCAGAGGCACAGGTGGGCAATAGATGTTATTTGGTTGTTAACCGTCCACTTGTGTCCCGTAGGACCACGAGTACTTGATACCTGTTCCTTGAATATTCGCGCTATCCACATCCGGGAGGATTATGGGACCCCCCTGAGCCAAAGCTTGATTCATTCTTATTTCTTGGGGCCACAAACTAGTTTGAGGTTTTATTTACTATCCTGTACTTATGCCATGCTTTACTGCTTTATTTACGATTGTGCGAGGAGCACCTGTACTGTTTAGGATCGTGACCCGTTTTCGCAGTATCGACAAGCCCAGTTTTGGGTTCCCAGTCGTTTACAGCCGGCCCCACAAACCTTGAGTCTGTCTCGGAGTCAGCTAGCTTCGTTGCGGGTGTACTCAACGGGGTGGCCCCCGGAAATATTTCTGAATCTGGTGATTGCTTTGTCGTGAAGGCCTCGTTGGGTTTTGATTTGGTTTTTCCGAGGTTGATCGAGTGTGTGTTGCTATTTGTGCACCCCTGCAGGGTAAAACTTTCTGAAAGCCGTGTCCACGGTTATGGACGACTTGGAGCACAGTATCTCGATCATAGACAACTATAACTAAAGTAGTGCTATAAATTTGACTTTATAATGACTAGTAATCAGCTTCAACTATAATGGAATGGCTAAATAAAACTGCCAATAATTGCTTGTTTGGGTTGTCTCTTGCGACCGTTGTACCTGACTAGTAAATATTGCAACTATAACGGAATGGCTAAATAAGTACCAACAACTGCTGGGTTTTGGGATATCTCATGCTAATTGTATCTGACTAGTAAGTGTCGCAACTACAACGGAATGGTTAACTAAAACTGCCCACTGCTTATTATATCAGGATGATTATCTATACCTGACTAGTAATTGCTGCAACGATAACTGAATAAATAAAACTGCCAACGGTGTGAGTTCCTCGGTTGACTTCCTCGGTTGGTATCGAGGGGGAATACCAGGATGGGTTTGTTTGGTGGTAGTATCAGATTGGTTCCGAATAGGTCTGTCTTATCCCTTTCTGATAGCCGACAGTTATATCGAGTCTCTGTAGGGTGTTTAGTGCATGCTGCGCTGCCGCTTCAGTCCACCATACCTACGTAGGCGAGGACCGCCGAATTCTAGTCTCGCCGTGTACTGGCCTCAGTACTGACCGCTCTCTCTTTTTCCTTTGCCTTCGTCGGCACCCCTTGTGTTTAAGCAGGTTTTGAGATCGACGTCGTTAGCAGGGTTACCCTTCCGGCTTGGCCTGGGCAGGGTTATGGACGCCATTGGTTATTCTTCAGGGCTCTTAGCCCCATTTGCATCTTGTCCGTAGCTGGACGCTCTATCGTTTTCAAGGTGATTTGGATCTTTGTTCTGTATATCTGTATTCTTGACTCATGGAGTCGTGTTGTATATATATATCTGTTATGTGGGTCCCATCGAGGACTGTTGTGTAATGTTATTACTTCGTTTTCCACCCGCACGCAAGTGCCTGGTGGGCACCTTTGAATCGTTTCTATGCCGGTTTGGCGGGAAGCGCTGAAACTTGCATAGGGCCGATTCTGAGGGTGTTACACTCTCATTCCTTTTTCTTCGTGCCCATTGAACTTTTAAACCAGTAATTACTTCTTATGATGATTTGACCATGTTTCTCTTTGTAGTACTGCTTGGAAGATGACCGTTAGCTAAATTGTTTTTAGTTGCATAATCTATATCTCAAGTTCTGACTATACCTTCTTGAGATTGGTTTTCTGGTATATTTTAAAAGAATTACTGATTACTTGGACTACACATTTTGATTTGTTGAGATTTTTTGTACAGACTTGTACCTTTTTATTTGTGAGAAGGAGATCAATTTTCTTCCATCAAACTGGGAGGTAAATATTTTTAAACCTTCTGTGTTGTAGTATGTGAAATCTCAAAGCTACAAACTGAATATGGATTGTCCTTATAGAGAGAATTATTTTTGAACATGCAAAGGTGCCTTTGGTTACTCGAACAAATGATGCATATAAATATGTGTTCTGTGCTACCTCGTATTGGTGCAGCTGTTAACTAATTGAATGCTTATAGGCATGGCGCCGTGGCTGGGAACCGGGTCCAACCGTGTATATTTCCAAACAACGGTAACATCTAGAACCTGAAGCGTCGTTAACATTGTAATGAAGCTAAGCGGTTTGTGAGTCTGACGTATGAACTATCAAGGCAGTGAACAAGCTTGAAGATACAATGGTAAGCCCTTGAGCTATTTTACTTTGGTAGTGTCTTTTACTTCCAATTGTGCATGGCCATACTGACTAGAAGTTCTACTTTCTGCCATGCTGCGAGGGCATGCTTCTTTCTCAACGATATTGTCCAAAAATATGATAGCTTGGTTCTTTTCCTGCATAGTTTTATATATTTATCAATGCATTCCAGAGAGTGGGATTGCTCATGTTTATCCCTGTTTCACAATAAATGGTTTAAGGGTCATTTGAAACTACCTTACTTATATAAGTGGATTCCATTTATAGCTTCAGTTCAGTGTAGCTTCAGTCTACATGTGAGAGTACATGTTTCTCTATTCCCTTGACATTAGTCTATATTAGGCAACGTATGATAGATATTTACCGGAAGAAATTCCAGACTATGAAAGAGTTTATGATGTTAGATATCAACACACTTCTAAAATATTCTATTTTTCTCGAATTTTATTGGCTATCACTCATATTTATGTTTTCTGCAAGTCTAAAATATTTTAGCAGCGATGGTTATAGCTATATTTCCTATTATTCCGTGGAGGGTTTAGAAAGGACCACAGAAACATACTAGATTATATATGTAACTGTTGTTCAAAGGGAACTCCTCTATATCCAACACACATATTTCTTATTAGCCATAGTTTTTTCGGCAGGCGGTGGCCAACCCTTTGCGCATGGGCTTCGGCAGGCTCGAGTGAGTGTTGGACCACCAGTCCGTCAGCGATGCCTCGTCGCTCGGTGGATGGCAAGGCAGCCTCAGCCAAGCCAGGACGTCGTGCCAGATTTGCCAAGAGAAGGAACATCCAATTTAAGATGTAGCATGGTCTCAGGCTCCTGGTCGCACTTGTCATGGTGTTGTAGACCGCGCCGTGCGAGGCACTCGGCGGTCCAACAACGGTCCTGCGTGGCGAGCCATAGGAAGAACTTGACCCGCGGTGGTGCCCAAGTGCGCCAGATGAGCTTGCAGCTCTGGGAGACCATCGAGCCGAGGAACAGGGCCCGGTAACAGGATTGCGCCGAGTAGGTGCCGGTCGGTGTCCACTTCCAGACTAGCTGGTCGCGCTCGCCGCCAAGCTCGGTGTGCTCAATGGCATGCCAAAGCTGCAGGTACTGCCCGATCTCCACGAGCCCAACCCCACCCTGAATGTCTCTAGCCCATCGGTTCGCGGCCAGCCCATCAGCCACGGTCCTAGTCTTCCTCCGCCTCTGGGGGATGCAATAGTAGAGCTGGGGTGCAAACTCGCGGACGGCGCGGCCGGCAATCCATCTGTCCTCCTAGAACAGGACGGTCTTCCCATCGCCGATGGCCATCATAGTCGACGCGAAGAAGATATAGCACGCTCCGCAGCCGAGAATTGCAGGTCGAGGCCCAGCCAAGGGCGGTTGTCATCCGTGCGGGAGAGCCACTGCCAACGCAGCCTCAGTGCAAGGCCAGTGCGCGCCAGGTCTGGCACTCCTAGGCCTCCAAGGGAGGTTGGGCGACAGACCCGGTCCCAATTGACGTGGCAGCTACCGCCCTTGGCCTCCTTCCGTCCCTCCCACAGAAACCCTCTCTCGATCTTGTGCAGCTGCTTGATGAGCGTTTTCGGCGGGTCCAGGACGAGCAGCTGGTGGAGTGGGATAACGCTGAGCACCGCCTTGATGTAGGTGAGGCGCCCAGCCTTGGTCATAAGCTTGGCCTTTCAGGTGGGTAGGCCAGCAGTCACTCTGTCCACCAAGGGCTGGAGCTGCGCCGCGGTCGGGCTCGTGAGCGGGATCCCTAGGTAAGTGATAGGGAGCTCGACGACCGGGCAGCCAAGGATGGCGATGGCGGGCGCGGCGGTGTCGCCGTCGCAGCGTAGGAGGGAGGCCGAGCTCTTGCCGAAATTGACCAGCAGCCCGGAGGCGTGGCCGAAGAGCTGCAGGATCTCCTTGACTGCGAGGGCCTCGCAAGCCGTAGGGTGGCAGAAGAGGACAACGTCATCGGCGTACAGCGAGAACGCAGGGATGGGGCGGCGCGGGTGGAGCTGCTGGAGTATGCCCAGGTCGACAGCACGCTGGATCAGGCGCCCAAGGGCGTCGACGGCGAGGACAAACAGCTGCGGCGAGAGGGGGTCGCCCTGGCGTAGCCCGCGGCGATGCCAGATGGTCGGGCCGGGCTCGCCGTTGATCAACATTCTAGTGCTCGACGACGACAGGAGGGAGGCGAGCCAATCGAGGGACCGGTCGTTGAAACCGTACCTCCGAAGCACCTCGAAGAGGAACGCCCAAGACACCGTGTCAAAGGCGCGGGCGAGGTCGATCTTGAGGAGGAGGCGTGGCTCGCGAAGCTTGTGCAGCAGGCGCGCCGATTGCTTCACCAACACGAAGTTGTCGTGGAGGCACCTTTCCGGGATGTATGCATTCTGGTTGGTGCTCACCAGGCGGTCGAGCTTCGGGGCCAGGCGACAGGGATAGCATCTTTGTGAACACCTTGGCGATCAGATGGACGAGGCTAATGGGCCGGTAGTCTCTCAGCGTGCTCGCATCCGCGCGCTTGGGCAGCAAGATGAGCAAGGCCTGGTTGAGGCGATGAAAGCCTCGCCCGCGGAGCTCAAACAACTGCTGGAAGACGACATCTCAACCTTAGTTTAGAATGGTAAGAAATTTTGAAATGACGTGCTTATTTAGCATGCTAGGCTGGAAGTACCTTGAGGTATATAACTATATTTGAGTATCTTGAGGTAAATAACTACCACCAGAATGCCAATATTAAGTGAATTGCTAATTGATTTATGGTGTGGAGCTCACGACTGTGGTATGATTTTTCATTTATATGCACTGGTTAATGCTTTTAGAAAGTTGAGATTTCAAGGCTGCATGTTAGCCTGCACCTTGCTGAACAATCAAATATATATATTTGTTGGTTTTGCTTACGTTGGTTGTTTGCGACTCAAACTAATTTAACATTTTTAACTTAATGTTCATCTGACCATTTATAAGATTACAATGTTATCTCATCCTTCTTATTTGTTGTCCGTCGTTTCGAGAACACGATCTTATGCTTGTGTTTGTATCCAATGAGATTTTATGCATTTTTCTTATGTCGATGTTCAGACTAAATTTTTCAGCTCCTATGTGAGTTGATTTTGACCATGCTGCTAAAAAAATTAAAGTTCCAATTTTTTCATTGTAATGCTAGAGTTCAATAATGTTGAAGTGATTGCGGTTCTCTAACTAGCAATGTCAGGCGGAATTATCTCTCTCTTTGTCTCCTGCTTATATACTAGGCATGGTAGGTATCCTGCTATTTCTCATATATATGTTACCTTCTGAAGTGGTGGCGCGTTATAGACATCTTACACTAAAATGATAATGGAAAGATAATAATTCTATATCACTAGAGGCTAGATGGATATAAATATAACCAGGTTGAATTGTTTATATGGGTGACAAAGAAGTATTAATGCAGGGATAGCCTAACTAGGTTTAATTGTTCGTAGGGGTGACAAAGAAGTACAAATGCACATATAGCTGAACTAGGTTTAACCGTTCATATGGATGACAAAGATGTACAAATGGAGCGAGACAATAATTTTGTATAAGAAATTATTTATTTGCTATATTATGGTGACAAAGAAGTACATATGCACTACAAAACTAATTTTATACAATATCTCTTATTTGCATTATTATGGCATGGGTACGAATTCATATAAAATTTTAGTTCAGAAACCGACTTGGCCCTGGAAATGAACTTGTTTTACTTTTGACGCTAGGTGTGGCAATCAAGAATTCAAAAAATGACAGAGGCATAGGGGCAAGAGGGATACTTGAATTGTGGAACAAGTTCTTCTGCTCTAGATATCTCCCTAGACTTTAGGAAAAATAAATAAAGAAGGAATAAATTATGAGATAGATTGGTTTCACATGGACACCAGATTTTCTGGTTTATGATTTGGTAATTAAAGTGTGATGTCAAGTTGTGTGCTCGGCTTCTTAAAAAAATTTGCCATGTAATTCAAAATTTCACCATTACACATTGTTGATCTTTGGTTTATCATTCCAACAATGACATTCTTACCCGTTTTAGATCAAGCTCATGCATGGAATCTGAAACACATCTTTAAAGTAGTTATTGAAGCCCTGGTTCCTGTTGTACAAATTAAGAGAACGGAGAGAGGCGAGATCTCGAGAGGAGGCGGCGGCCGATCTCGATAGGAGATGTGTCGAGGGAAAACAGCACTCGATACCCTCCTGGGTACGGTCGTTAGCTTTATATATGGACAAGATAAAACAATTACAATGAGGTTTGGTTAGACACGTATACTAGTACTATAGACATATACGTATCTTATCAGCCTCCCTCAATCTTAACTGTAGAGAACATGTTGAGATTGCGCTTGCACTCCTCAAACAATGGAAGAGGTAGCGGTTTAGTAAAGATGTCAGCTAACTGCTCTTTGGAAGATACAAACCGAACTTGGAGCAACTTCTGAGCAACTCGCTCACGAACAAAATGATAGTCCACTTCAATATGCTTCGTCCTTGCATGAAATACAGGATTCGACGATAGATAGGTTGCTCCAATATTATCACACCATAAAACAGATGGAGATGTCTGCTGAATACCAAGCTCCTTTAGCAACGCCTCAACCCAAATAAGCTCAGCAGTTGCATTGGCAACAGCCTTATACTCAGACTCTGTACTCGAACGGGACACAGTAGCCTGTTTGCGCGCACTCCAGGCGATCAAGTTGCCTCCAAAGAATAGAGCGTAGCCCCCCGTTGATCGCCGGTCTTCCACATCACCCGCCCAATCAGCATCAGAATAGACTGAGAGCGTGTCAGAGGATGTAGAGCGAAGAAATAACCCATGAGTGCGTGTATGTTGAATAAACCGAAGAATCCTCTTCACAGCAGCCCAATGAAGCTCCGTAGGGGCGTGAAGAAATTGACATACCCGATTAACCGCAAAGCAAAGATCAGGGCGGGTAAGAGTAAGATACTGTAAGCCGCCAACAATACTCCGATAAGTAGTGGCCTCGGCATCACCAAGAAGAGGACCATCAGAACTGAATAACCGGGTAGTAGAAGACATAGGAGTATGAGCAGGCGCACACTTAAGCATACCAGCACGACGAAGAAGATCAGTAGCATACTTGTGTTGATTAATGGAAAGACCATTCGGCCGACGAGCAACCTCAAGTCCAAGGAAATAGTGGAGAGGACCCAAATCCTTGACTGCGAACTCCTGACGAAGACCACTCACAAGGCGATCAATAGCCTGAGAGGATGAGCTCAGCACAACAATGTCATCAACATAAACCAGGAGATATATCGTAACATCCGGACGCCGAAGAATAAAGAGAGACGTATCAGCTAAAGACGCCAAAAAACCATGTTGATGAAGAACAGACGCAAGGCGAGCATGCCAAGCTCGGGGTGCTTGTTTAAGCCCATATAGAGCTTTAACCAGGTAGCACAGATGATGAGGACGAGCAGGATCCTCAAAGCCAGGAGGTTGCCGCATAAATACCTCCTCTTCCAGAACGCCATGAAGGAAAGCATTCTGAATATCAAGCTGGCGAAGACACCAACCACGCTGAATAGCCAAAGACAACAGTAGACGAATAGTGGTAGGCTTGACAACTGGACTGAACGTATCTTCATAATCCATCCCATAACGTTGTTTGAACCCTTTGGCAACAAGACGTGCTTTATACCTCTCAATAGTGCCATTCGCATGGCGCTTGACTTTGAACACCCATTTAGAGTCAATGATATTGACGTCAGAGCGGGGAGAAACTAGACGCCAAGTATTATTCTGGATAAGAGCATCATATTCCTGTTCCATAGCAGCACGCCAATGAGGAATACCAAGGGCTGCACGAAAATGACGAGGCTCAGCTGTCGGATCAGCAGTGGCATGAGCAATACAAGCGGTAAGCCAAGCAACAGTGCCATCGGTGCGCTGCTTTTTCTGACGAAGACCACGAAGACTACGCGTCACAGGGCGCAAAGAATCTAGTGGCAGAGGCTCCAAAGGAATCAGTATGTTGGAATCATCGGTGTTGGGGACATCGTCAGTTTCCGTGCGTGCAGACGGTGAAGCAGACATGCGCGCAATAGTGGAGTCCGTTCGCGTGGTTGTTGGAGAGAGGACAGCGGGCTGTGAACCAGGAGACACAGGCTCGGGGACCGAGCCACCAGAGCTGGTCGGTACAGACCTTTCCACACCATGCATGTCTAGGGGCTGGTCCACTTGACCAGCAGCACGTGCAGAAGAGCTGGATCCATGCAGCTGCATGGACGTAGAACCAGGAGCAGCATGATTAAGTGTAGGTGATGCATAGTCGCCATAAGAGCGAACCGGCGATGATGTAGAGGAGTCCAGCTGCTCCTCCAAGAGTTCAAGACGAGCGCCACGGCCAGTACCTGCGCCATGATTAGGAAGCAACAAAGGGGCATGCGTACAATCTTCAAATTTGTCAATTGCAACATTAGACGGAACAGGCGGGAAGGTGGACTCTGGGGAAGGAAAATTAGAGAATGGAAAAATATTCTCATCGAAGACAACATCACGACTAATGTAGACTCTATTGGAGGGGACATGAAGACACTTGTATCCTTTGTGCATAGGACTATACCCAAGAAAGACACACTTTTGAGAGCGAAACTGAAGTTTATGTTTATTATAGGGACGAAGATTAGGCCAACACGCACACCCAAACACCTTTAAAAAAGTGTAATCCGGAGTTTCACCAAGTAACCGCTGAAGGGGTGTTTGCATGTTAATGACACGAGTGGGCATGCGATTGATGAGAAAGCAAGCTGTGGTAAAAGCATCACTCCAAAAGCGAAAAGGAAGAGATGCATGCGCAAGAAGAGTGATGCCAGTCTCAACGATATGACGGTGTTTACGCTCAGCACTACCATTCTGTTGGTGAGTATGTGGGCATGAGACACGGTGATATATGCCTAATTTTTGGAAGAAAGCATTTAACTTGATATACTCGCCTCCCCAATCAGATTGCACATGAATAATTTTATGCTTAAGAAGACGCTCGACATGTGCTTGGAACTGAACAAAGACTTGAAAGACATCACTTTTACGCTTGATTAAGTATAACCAGGTAAAACGACTGTATGCATCCACAAAACTCACATAATAAGAGTGACCACTAACAGAGGTCTCAGCAGGACCCCAGACATCTGAATAAATAAGCTCAAGAGGAGCGTTCGTTACATGATTTGAAAGAGAAAAAGGTAACTGATGACTCTTGCCCTTTTGACAGGCATCACAAACACTACTAACTTTATTTGACTCTGACGGAAGCTGATTACGATTGAGAACATGTTGAACAATTTGAAGTGATGGGTGGCCTAGCCGCGCATGCCATTGAGTGGAAGAAGCTTTAAGAGCGCTGAAAACTTGTTTGGCAAACGGTACACCAGGATCATCAAGACAGTAAAGGCCACCACGACGCCGACCTCTAAGAAGGATGGCCCTCGTATATAGGTCCTTAACAAAAAAACTGTTAGGATGAAACTCGACAAGAACATTATTATCAGAGGTAAAGCGAGGAACAGACAAGAGATTTATTTTGACACTAGGAACATGACAGACATTACGAAGATGCAAGGACCTAGATGATGAAGTGGGAATAGTTGCATGACCAACATGAAGAATACGCATACCTGTACCGTTGGCAGTGTGGACGTTATCAGTGCCCTGATAAGGCTCCTTCATATTCAGCTTGTTCACCTCATTTGTGAGATGGACAGATGCACCGGTGTCCATATACCATGGATGATCAACGGGGTACGAAGGACTCTGCCCTTGCGGTTCCTGGAAGACGTGATTCGCCATAGCCAGTTGACGTTCCATAAAGCGTCCGTCATTACCAACACCAAGAAAATTTTTGTTGAAGCGTTTGAAGCACCTGGATGCAATATGGCCAGATTCGTCACATAGCTGACAGACGTGACGAGAGCCTGAGCCTGACGGTGCACTGCGTCCATAATCAAAGGAGCCGTTTCCTGTAGCTTGAGGCCCACCCGACTTGGGTTGGTAAGTACGTGGAGCAGCAGGTCCTGGAGCACGGTACGGAACAGGAGGAGCACCACGGAATTGCCCAGGCGAGAAACCCCCTCCACGATTTGGTTTAGCAGCACCAAATTTTGCAGCATTGACTGAGTGGATGTTGGACGAACGACGTTGGCCGGCCTTGCGCTGCTCAGTAGCGAGCATGCGTGAGTAGAGATCGTGCGCCGGCATGACAGTATCCCGCGCGTTGACAGACTCGACCAACGAGTCGTACTCCTCATCGAGTCCAGCAAGAACAAAGGACTGGAACTCTTCTGGCCGAAGGGGCTGCCCGATCGAGGTCAGTGTGTCCGAGAGAGACTTCAGCTTGTTGTAGTAGACGGAGATAGGCTGATCAAGCTTCTCCAATTCACGCATCTGATCGCGGATCTGCATCGAACGTGCAGTAGACTGAGAGGCGAAGCTCCCCTCAATCGTCATCCAGGCCTCCCTTGACGTGGTGGCGAACATGATCATCGCCCCCACTTCCACAGATGTAGAGCCGAGGAAAGCGGACAGGATCGCCTGATCCTGTTGGATCCAGGCGGCAGCTTCAGGGTTGGGCTCCGAGGAGGAGGCACCGCCCTCCTTGGTGACGGTGATAGTAGCGGGAGGGCACGGCAAGGTGCCATCGACATAGCCATGTAGCAGATTGCTCCGAAGATGGGAAACAACCTGAGCACGCCAGAAAAGATGATTCTGCGGCGAGAGCTTCACCGTGAGCAGATGCCCAAAATTGATGGGGCCTGAGGTCTTCGAGCCGATGGAGGATGACGGCATCGACGGGAGGGCGAGGGTGAGGAGCGAGGAGCTCTTTGCAGCGGAAGACGGCGTCATAGCTCAAGAACGGAGCTCTGATACCATGTACAAATTAAGAGAACGGAGAGAGGCGAGATCTCGAGAGGAGGCGGCGGCCGATCTCGATAGGAGATGTGTCGAGGGAAAACAGGACTCGATACCCTCCTGGGTACGGTCGTTAGCTTTATATATGGACAAGATAAAACAATTACAATGAGGTTTGGTTAGACACGTATACTAGTACTATAGACATATACGTATCTTATCACCTGTAACCCGGTCGAATGGGACAACAAAAGAAACTACACAACATCATGTGGAGACAGCGTAGTATAGTACTCCTATTCATTGTTTATTCATGGAATTCTTATCGTTTAGATGCTACGTGCTCACTTATTGGAACATCAGATCCATCATCCATTGTAGTCATCTGCTTTTGTATTCATCGACGGTCATGTTTAACAGAAGCATATTTTCAGATTTAGCTTGGGTGATTGGCTGGAGTATGTTGAGCTTGGAATTATTATTTTCAAGATGTATTTCAGATACACCATAAACACTCACACTGCTTGGCCACTAGATCTATTTGTATTTGTTAGTCATAATTTCCTTTCGTTGTGATTCCCATTCTCATTCTTTTCCATTATGTGTAATTATGATTGTATGTTTTAACGGTTATTCATATATGCTTGCTCGCCGGCACATGTACTAATTCATTCGATTCTTTTCATTTCGGTTGCAGAGGTGCAAGCTATGGTTTGTACGGAGGTGCTTTGATGCTTTGAGATGGTCTATACTGTTAAGAAGGAAAGTGGTTGATATGAGTTTCAAGTAGAGTCAGTGCAAGCGAGCTTTGATTAGTAAGTTCGTGCATGCAACTGAGCGCCTCGAAAATATTGCCTCCAACACTGAAAGTGACATCCATTCCCTCTCTTTCAACAACATCTTGCAAACATTTTCAGTTAAGTCTGAGGGTGATACCTCGATCTCAGGGAACGATTTGGTTTCAGCAGGCACATGCGTTCTTTGAAAACAGTGACAGTGCATTCAATTGCGAGCCAATCACACCGAAGGTAAGTCGGCTTCTCAATCTCAATCTGATTTTTATAAAATTTAGTAGCAGCCCTACTTCCATTTAGTGTCAAATTCCATCATCTGCTTGCGCACTAAGGGCGACAACCCGGTCCTATTCTACAGATACAAGATATATGTTTCTTGGACAAATCTTTGCAAATACCCATGGCAGTGTTCGATGTCATAGTTGGTCCTATTCTACAACAGATATAAGATGTCTGTTTATTGGACGAATCTTTGCAAATAGCCATTGCAGCGTTTGATGTTAAATTCTTGATAGTGACATACTTTGTTTCGAGATTATAACATAAGATATCTTCTCATATTGATTTCTTAGCTAATCAAAATAATCCCGTATATATTAACAAGCGCCATACATCTGGATGCTACCAGATAGGTCCGAACTCTCAACTGGAGGTTTGTCTGGTTCACTACTTATCTGGTACTGGCCCCATGTTGCTATGGTCTTCAGTGTACTTTTTAGTTTTCATGATACCTCCTATTTTGTAAAATTATTTGATTGGTCTTAGTTTCAAAATAAAAGTAAATTCTTCAGTGTACTTTTTAGTTTTCATGATACCTCCTATTTTTTAAAATTATTTGATTGGTCTTAGTTTCAAAAGAAAAGGAAATTCTCAGTTGCAATGCAATTCTAAACCTATACTCGAATTAAATGTCTGCTCTTTCTCCCATAAGTTTCATGGTTGGTTTTTTAACTATGAACGTGGCATGTTATTTTTACCTAGGTCAGGAAACCTCATGGAAAGGTTCATACAAATAACCAATAGATGCTATATTACATTTGAACATTCTATTAAGCATTTAATCTTTGTGTTGATTCTTATGTATTTAAAATAATTGTTCATGTTTGGAATTTGCATCTCTGAATTATGGGATATAAATTACCATAGCTTGCCAAACCTGTACCTCCAAGTGAGAAGGCTGAATCACTTGCTCGCAAGAGACATCACCTACTCCTAATGTAGATGAGGTAATTAAAGAGGTGTCTATTTTTTCTGTATAAAATAGTCCATGTTCTATCTTTTGTGCCTGATAGCCAGTCTTTCGCTAGATAAAAATAGTAACTTGTCTTTTTCATATATGGAAATATAGAAACAAACCTGTCATAACCAGAGGGTACAACGCCACCGCTGGCTAAGAAAAGAATTAGGACCAGCTGCAGGTATACAATATATTCTTTGTACATGCCTTGATTATTTTCCTTCTACATTATATGTCTATTGATTGATTTTGTACATGCTTTAACATGGTCGTGTGTTTTGGTGATATAAAGTCTTTTACAAAAATATGCTATTCAATAGTTGTTTTGGGACCTCTGGTGCAAGAAACAGCCAGCTGCTTGTAGCCTTGGCTCACAGATCTAATGTTTTTACAATCCTAAGTGGTTGCTTCTTAGTGGTCTTGTGTATGCTCTCTTGCCTTTGTTTGGTTTGGCGTGGATGCACTCATGTGTAAGCATGAGATTGTGTTTTTGCAGAGATCCATATTCAGGTTAGAACAAGATTTATCTTATTGTGGTTACCTGTCCTAATTGATCGGTTCCTGGAGATAGGATCACGTCGTCTTCTCTTCTTAATGCAGATACGTACCAAATTGTGGCTAACGCCTCCCTCCAGGTTGAAGTGAATTTTATTATAAAATGCTTGACAACTGATTCTGCTGATGCCCTTTTCTGAAAGTAGATTGCCTCAGGAACTAGACTATTACATGGTGTAGCTTCATTCTGGTAAAGAATGATAGTGGTCTGGGACTAAACTCTTATGTTGACACAATCATATGTTATAAATTGTGTAGGGGTTGGTTACTTTCTGCCCCGATCTTGTATCAATCACGTTTTCATTCCATAGCTATGTTTATTTTGTATGTCATCTCTCAGGATGGAAATGCTCATCAACAGCCTTTTCCGTGATTCCGCATCTTCAGGGAACATTTCTGGTTATCCAGATGTTGGGAGAGGCTCATTCCTGAGAAGTATCAACGGAGATACAACCTTTTAATGTTCCTCTTCTTTGCCTGTAGCTGTAAGATCTGATTCTTATAGCATTCTGTAACTATACTGATCTAGGTAGTGCCTTTTATATTGACAGTTTGTGCTATTCTGCAGGACTGAGGAGACGAAGGGTCTGATATTTGAGGAGGCGTTGAATCGGCGTTTAAGATTTTCCATGGCCAGGATGAGATAGTTCCCCTTTCATGAAGATAATACAAGCATGATGAGAACTGCAGATGTCAAGCCTGAATCTGCTATGCCCTTTAATCCATTGGCTGCTAGATCCGCCACCATAAGTGTATTGGTCGTTTGGGCCATTTGGTTTTAACTTCTATAATATGAGCATGATGAGAACTACAGGGAAAACACTGATGTCAAGCCTGAATCTGCTATGCCCTTTAATCCATTGGCTGTTAGAGCCGCCATCATAAGTATATTAACATTTGGACCATTTGGTTTTAACTTCTTTAATGGCCCAGTTCTCATAAAAGAATATATTGTGCATCCTCTCTCTAAAGAACACCAAAAATGCCACATCAGAAGCGAAGCTAGGAACACTGATCTTGACTCAAAAAGAAATAGTTATTTGTTTTCAGAGGCCATCTGTGTTGTGGCTGACATAATAACCTAACATGTATATGTTTTATTTCTATATTTTTGAGATTTATATAATAGATGAATAAAGCTTATGTCACATTATTTGAGTTCTTTTAGTAGTAAATTTTACGCCTATAAGTTAATAGCTTAGTTATGCTTTAGCTTTTTTTTTGGAAAGGAGCATATATATTAATATCAGATGATACCAATTACACCCAGCCTCTGCAACAGCGCATTGCGTTAGCGGCCACACGGATGCACACAGAAAAAAAATTACAAAAAAGAAAAGTCCCGCTACAGTGACTCATTCGTTGAAACAACAGTACTACCACCACCAAGACAACACCAGAAGTCCAGCTTCTCCAAAAACGACGCCTCCAAGAAGGAAACAGTGCACAAACACTGTCATCGCCCGATCAAAGATCTAGGTTTTCACCCTGAAGAAAGTCCGCGCTCTTAAAACAATACCTTCAACAAGGGCATTGCCAGGCACAACCAATTAAGGCTAGACCCTGGGTTTTCACCCTGAGAGGTAGGACCATGAACATCTCCTTTGCAGTCGTCCCCACTTGCATGCCACTGCTCCAATTCACAAGTCATCTAGCCAATTCCTCATGACCACCCAAACTCGAACCACCATTGTTTGTCCTTAGATCTCGGTCTTCATGACCTTCTCCGTCAGTACCATGGAATGAGAACATGCCCGATGATAATAACAGCCAACAAAGCTTCGAAGCACATCCTCTGAAACCAAACGGTCAGGATAAACACATGGGTGGGTACGACCGAATTCTTCTTTCCAGCAAACTCACGGCATGATAGCACTTATGGAGTCAGCAACTCTTTCGTTCACCATAGACAAGTTACACGAATATGGATTTAACATATGAATTTCACTTGTAAATTTTCGGTTATTCATATCTGCTGCCGTAGGTGGGCAAGCCGCGCGGTCCTACCTAGTTAACACAAAGAGGAGGTGATGATGCAAGATGATTAAGAGAGACAGGTTGTTTTTCCGGTGTTCGTACGGTTTGTAGTTTCCCTGTCTTTGGAAAGAACTAATAGGGAGTATTAGGTTAAGGCAAACAGCTCTCTGGATACTTGCTAACAAGTAGCAACAAATGTTACCAAGAAAAGTATGTTGCAATTACATCAACTCCATATTCAAGGTTATTCTTTTAATAACATGTTTTACGTTTTGATTGGTTGTGATAGACCTCTAGTTTCCTCGGCCTCTCAAAATTAGATTTAATTCCTATCTTCGACAGCACGTAACCTGTGAAATGTGATAGAATACAATCATAGAGTTGAAAGTACCCCGGATATTCATTAAAGGCTTCTTTGACACAGCAACGAATCAGCTTAATAAACACTTCGTTTAGCTCATTAGTAAGTAAAAAAAAGGAAGAATCAAATCATTGCATGCATATAATTTTGGCTTCAAAAACTACACTGCCAATGAAGGCTTTATAAGATAAAGAAAATGAATAGAGAAAGTAAAGAAACTAATTCTTAATTTAACCTATTTCCAACGTTGTCTTGTCTCTCCCTCAATTCTCGAAAAAGGATAAGATGTGTCTGTCACTACAAGGAAAAAAAAATCAAAGCATGAACCAGCTAATTTATGTGTACTATACTATAGACACCCACAACAGAACAGATTGCAGCGCGGGCTATGGGTTGCAGCGAAGTTCTGCTATGTCAGCTTGGCACTGTGCATCTGATCAAACCAAATCCTACTTCTCCTACTTCCTTTTTCTTCTAAAACCTGCATGGAACGCTTGGCATCAGTTAAGGATTGAGTTTCAGTGTTGAAGCAAGGGCTAGCTGATATAGCCAAACACACACCTACAAATATCCACGAAAACCACTGGTAGTGCAGTTGAAGGAAACTGAAGTAAACAGAAGGTATATCTACATGTCCGGATGCCCAAATGGCGCACGCACAAATAGCTGGCCGTGAAGTGTGACAACTGCGGATGTTTGGTGCGGATCAATCCTTAATGGCAAGTTGATCACCTAAGACAGAACAACCAGCTCATGTTAAGTTGAGGGAGTAACCAATTATATGAGTGTTTTAAGTGTTTGGATAATCACCTTTTTGAATGCAGTGATGCCCCAAGGGTTATCAGGCTGGTCAGGGTCCCCAGTTATAACCAAACGTCCAGCAGGATCTGACTGAACATGCACCTGCACCATTTGGAACAAGAATTAGTTATCTGTAGCCCTCAGGTGACAAGCTCTTTTGCCTTTATGCTAGACCGGTCCAATTGATCAATGAAGTGTGGCCTCTGAGCATGCAATCTCACCTCTTCCCGTAGAAGCCCGGGAACTAGCGCATATATTTCAAAGCATTCTTTCTGCATGAAAGCAGTAACCAAATGTGGTATTTTCAGCTCAAATCGAAATGGAAGTTCACAAGGAGAAAAAACTCTTGAGAGGTTATCAAATATTTCAGACTAACAAGACACTGTCTGTAACATTCGTGCACCATGTGATTAAACAAAATAGTCATGGTGAAACTTACGGTTTGGCGAACATTAATCTTCACCCAATCAGCAGGTTCTCCAACATCAATGACCATAGAATCTTCCCTGAAATTGAACAGTACATTACATATAAGAAAAGGCATCATATACATATTAACATCCAAATACATGGATTACAAGTTCAATCCTGCTATAAGGTCCTATAATTTTTTGGATTGTTCTTATTAAATTGCAGTGGCATATTTCGGCATCCAAGTTCTGCCTATCTATCATGTTAACCACAGAAGTAAAATAGCCAAACTGAGATGAAAGAGGGTCTCAACTGTGACTTGTTTCCTTTTGTGCGAGACACCTTAAAAGCACGCTCTGGACTAGATGCTTTCTTCCTCTTGAGTACCCCTAAATATGCCAGGAAGATATATGAGAATAAAACAGCACATGCTTAGGCAGAAAAGCTTTTTTTTAGAGATTAGGCAGAAAAGCTTGTGAAGCATACCAAAGCCTTTTAGATTCTTATCACGACTTGATAGGGGTATTGAATCTTTGTCCTGTAGAAACATGAATATATTTGCATAAAAAGGCCAAGATAGTAAGAAAATTAATGGTGCATGCAAATAAAAGGCAAGATATTTTTACCTTTAGAATGTGATCTCCATACATGTCGTTGGCGAGGAGACGGTGTGCATGCCAACCTTGCATAGCACGTGCTGCAGCATCCCTTCTGATTCTTGCAGAAGATGATGGATTCAAACCTATCTGCAAAACAGGAAACAAAATCATCGTGCTTACTGATGTTAGCAGGTGACAGCAAACACTTTCGGCAAAGTAAGATATATTAAAGAGACAACCATAGCAAATAGTTCCCAGCTTAACCTATAATTGTGTTATCTCGACTGTGAAATTAATGTACACCGTCGGCAACTTGTCCAGCCTTATAGATCTTATAAGAAAAACATCCTTAGAAGATCTATAAGACCTTTAAAAATCAGGACTTAGTTGATGCTTACTTAGCATAATGCCATTGCCACTAAGGACAATATGAAAAAGGTATATACCGGAAGGGGTGAAATTTGCCAATTGTGCTCACCCTCAGAACATACACCATATGTTCTTTGGATATGTGGCTGCTAAGTTTGTTTCGCTGTGTTAGTCTCACTCTTGGAGCAACACATCATCCTACTTATTTACAATGTTTTCATGGGTATCTTCGTATATACCAGGCAGATGTAACTTGCAAGAATTACATCTGAAAACATAACAGATAAACTCAGATAGTAGTGGAGTTGGCTGCCCTATGTTGGATCGGCTGGATGTTGAGAAACAGAGCTTGCTTTGGAAACAAGCTGATTAAAACTCCTGCTGACTGTATCTCTTATGGTTGCTCCTTGGTTCCCGAATGAGTAGGACAAGGTGATGTTACAAGAAGGTACAGGCAGACTTCAATACACGTCTCTAGTCTCTACGTTATTATCGGGAGAGGACAGGGGGTCGGAGGATGAAGATGTCGATGGAACTGATGAATTTTGCGTGAGTCTGGCTCTGTCCTCTGCAGTTGCTTTGTGCTCGTGTGCTTTTGATCCTATGTCTGAACTGATATCAATTGCCTGTACAGTGGTTACCGTTAGGTGACTCCGTGCAAGCCCCTCTGAACTTCCTAATTTTTTTTGTATTTTGTAATTTTGTATGCACTGAACTTAGGAATAGTGGAACCTGACGATAATGTTGTTCCGTACAGGGAAAAAAGAGGACAAGCATTCAGTGGCTAATAGTGTTCTTTTTATATAATCTTAACCTGTCCTCGATTATCAATTACACTGATGTAGGAATTTGCATCCTTCATATGTTTACAGAGAGATACTTCATCCCATGAAATTGTGCATATGACTACAAAACTAGAGAGTGGACTATGAAAATTCGGATTAGTTAAACCCTTCAACTAAAGCAATTACCTCTCGGTTCGTACCACCAGGCTGTAGTACAGAAGGTAATGATATTTTAAGCTGGCCAGTTCGAACTTTGTGTTTTTCATACTCAAGGAGCGCCTGGGTTGACAAGAAAAAACAGTTAACAAAGAAAAAAGCAAACGCATAATAAACATAAAATGGAAATACATAAGCTTAGAACAGTGTTTTTCTGTTGTTTATTCAGTCCGAAACCTGATGAGATAGCATCTAACGAAATAAAGAAACTTACAGATCTAATAAAGTCTAGCATCTCTCAAATATGGAAATCATGTGCAACAGTTTCTACCAAATGAAAAAAAAAAGTACTCTAGTTATATTTGTTTGGTTCACCATTAAAAACACTAATTATTGCAGTGGCTTCATTTCAGCTCCATATTTCAATTTGTAAAACCATCCTAGTAGGTTGTAATTGCATAGCTTTTCGTTCTGCGACTAAATTTGCAGTAAAGCTCAGTATGCCTATAATATGGTTTATAGAAAACTGCTTCCCGGCTACCATAGTGAGGACGTGCTTGTGAAACCTTCCTATAACAAGTACAGAATGAAACAAATCCTTCAGGAGATATATCACCTTCTCATAGAAAATTCGAAATGACCAAGAGACTGTAGTGCAGGTCCTGCAAAACAATATAATGACAATAATCAGCTGGCGCAGAATTTACAGCTTTCTCCGCAAACTCGCTGAACGTGTATCATGGGAAAAAAAGCTTACTTTGGTGGTCTGAAAGTCTCTCCAACTTGACGCCATAGTTTACAGATCGTTACCTGAATAATCAAAACACATAATTGGAGCAACTATCAATGCTTAACGAAAAGATACAATATATTTGCAATAGAAGATGAGCAGTAGATTGTGCATAAGGGTGCAGCGTCCTTAAATTGGTTATCATCCGTGAGCTACTTGCTAGTTATTGCATTCATTGGTGAACATGTAGAGGAAATTCACTGCTTTCAGGCTACTTACAAAATCAGTGTATATCATGACTGTGTGCGTGAAAAGCAGTAAAAAGGAAATCATTCATACCTGCTCATGGCCTCCCAGGTGGGCGACCTGCCTCCACAACCTGAAACAGAACAGGGCAAGGCACCTCATTAAGTTGGTTTAGACGAGAAGAGATAAATCGAGTAGCTCAGAGAAACGGCAGGAACAGAAAGCTACGGACTTGAGGCAGTTGAGGCCCTTGCCGTAGAACTTGGGCGGCTTGAACTCGAGGTTGTGCTCCCTGTGGAAGCGCTCCAGCTCTGCCATGAAGGCCGCCTGCTCGTCCTCCGTCCCGGAGTCGTGGCCGTCGAGGAAAGCGTCCTGCTCCACAGGCTGGCTCGTGCACTGCGCCATCCCGATCGAGTTGTCGCCCTCCGCCTTCACGTCCGCCCTCGGCGACGCATCAGGGGTGGAGTCGTCGTCCTCGTCCTCCTCCTCATCATCATCATCCTCCTCGTCGTCTCCGTCGTCGTCATCGTCCTCGCCGTCCCCCTCGTCACCGTCGGGGCTCATGGCGTCCTCGCCGTTGGTCTCCACTCTCACGCCCACGGCGTCCTCCCCGTCGCCGCCCCCGGAGTCAGGCAACAGGTGCTCCCGGCCGTTCCCCGCATTGGGGCGCTCCGCCCGATCCGGTGAGCCCGCGCCCTCGCCGTCACTGTTTGTTTCGGGGGACGGGGGCGCGTCCTGGAACTCGTCTGCCACGGGCGGGTCATCCTCCTCCTTCGCGACTCGCGGGTCGAGGTGGCGCGCCTCGTCGCCGTTGGAGTCCTCGGCGCACGGGGGGTCGCGGTCGGAATCGACGCCGTCGCTCATCTCGGCTCGGGGAGGGGAGAGTGCGAACGGGCGGCTGCTATTTTCGCGGTTTGCACCGAGGGGGAGGGAGCGGAGAGAGAAAAGAGGGAGGAGGCTGGGGACGGGGTGGGGAGGTGGCGACTGCAACGGAGAAGGATGGATCTCCACGGCTTGCGATGGATGGAGGGAGGGAGGAGGACGCGCCCGTGGGCCGCATAGGCTGAACCCGTGGGCCTGTCTTGCTCATCGTCTCTGACCTGACCCGTCAATGTTTCTTTCTGGGCTACGGCATCTGTAATATGTGATATACTCGCCTAATTCTTTTGGCGGCATAAAAAATAAATTGCTCTCCCCACATTCTCTTATAAGCCATCTTGCATATTACTCGATGCTTCTAAGGAGTATTTGTTTGGGGTTTTGATGGCTTTTTAAAAAAAGCCAAGAAAACAAACCAAACCAAACAAGATAGTTGTGCGTTGGGCTTCGCCGAAGCACCTAAGCTAAATAGACAGAGGGAAAGCACCTCTAGGAGTGCTTCACGCGGCTTCCCGCATCTTTTTCCTCAGAAAGTGAAGCATTTTGTTATTCTGGACATATCGATTGTGGAAAATACGAGTAGAATGTCATCTTCATCACGAGCATTAAACAAAACAGCTCAACAGAAATCCTTCCATGCTAAAAAAAGAAAAAACAAATTGTATATCTTCCCACCCCCAACCCACTTTGGAGCTCCTCCCCACCCGACCTCCTCGCCATCGTCAGAGATTCTCTTGTCACACCTCCTCCCCTCCACCAGACCTCCTCTTGTTGCCAAGCTCCTCCCGATCGAGGCCCACCATTCCAAATTGAAGGGGCGTCCAAATCGTGTTGTCGTACTTCCCGACCCCATCCTCGTCGGCTCAGCTCCTCCTCAATCAACGTTGTTGGGTGGATAAAGTCCGGACGCAGAGGGCGGAGCCACGAAGGGGCCCACTCCTGTAGACACGGACGAGCCTAAACTCATCTGTCACCTCGTTGTGAGCGGGTGCGGTGTTCGGCCATGTTCGCTACTGCCCTTGGTTGATCAAGCTCTACTCTAATGTGCTTGTTGATAGTATTTGTGTTCAATTGTTGTGCTGACTAGCAACTAACGACATGGTATATTTCTCAGTGCATCTGTATGCATCAATCAAGCGGTTGGTGTGGCGGTGGTCTGAACAAGTCGATGTGTATATTCGTGATATCCATGGTATTATACAACAAAGATATATGTATAACTTAAACTAGCAAAATAAATGTTATCATGACTCTAAGGTTATTTCAGACAAATCCCCCATCTATAGGCAGAGAACCAGCTAAGTTTCTAAACAGTGAAACTCGAAACAACAGCTTTCTCTACGCAGCTTCTTTCCATGCACAACAACACATCCAACCATAGTCAGTCAACAACAACCCAAACAAATAGGCCCTAAATCGGATGTGGGATAACTAGCTTCGAATACCTAACTAATAAGTTGGGCGGGTTATGAGAGAAGCTGGGGAAGGGGAGCTTATTTTCTAAGCCGACAAAAGAACTGGGCCATTATATAGGTAGGGGTGGATGTTTGGTTGTGACCGAAAACTCTGTCTTTGTATTTTGGCATTTTTTTGAGTTCGGTCTTTCAGAAATGAAGAACGAAACTTACTTACTAGTTTTACTACACGAAAATTCTGGTTTAGTTTCGGCCATGGCCAAAATATGTTATACATATTGTCACTACAAAACTTGGACAATGTATGATAAAATATTCAGTAGCATTTTAGTTGTAATTTTGAAAGAAAATACAATTCATATGTTCATACCAATTGGCTAAACATTCAACTATACCAAAATTTGGGTCGGTTGGGAAAGATGAATTTATACTGATGAACAATTAGGGCCTTGGGTCTAGGACCCTCTCTCGTAAAGTTCGGTCAGTTTGGGCTATTTGGTTCCTGAGAACTACTAACAAAATTAACTAGTCTTTTTGGTCTCGGTCTTTTCGAGTTTGGTTTTTGGCTCGAGGATGCTCGCCATCACGGGATCTGCTAGCTGCACATCCTCCTCGTTGGAGTCTGATACCTTCTATCCAGATTGCGGATGCAGTATAGTAGCTTTTTCCTAGTAGACCTATGTTTAATCGAACCTTGGGAAACAACGCTAATAGGAATGAAAATAAAGACACGTCTATAAGACTTTGTTTTTTCGTTTTACCTTTGTTTACCGGACCAACCTAGTATACTTTATATTGTGGGGTTAATGCAATGGATGGAGATAGGCCAGGGTTGAAGATCCACCTGCAGTTTCACATGATATGGGAGAAAAGATAATAATAAGCATAGTTATGTGTAATATTCCAATAAAGATAATGTTTGTGGGAAACACATCTTAATATACTAAAGCCCCTGCGAGCAGCAGGCATAGCGATAGCCTTTTGATCCAACCGGTTGTACCATAGAGCACCGGGTTACAAACAGTTATTAAGTGATAAACAAAGATCAAAGTCTTAAGAAGATATGTTGTTGTTGATCCCAAATGGGTCGCTAAGCGAAGACCGTACAACCATTTCTGTCACTAGGTTTCCTATGAAATCATCACTAGCCAAGTATCTCACCTCAAGCCTTGATCAATCTCAGGGGTCTTGGGTACCTACAAGTCCAAAGATCGAGGCAAGAGACAAAGAAACAAAAGATACAGATCTCTCTTTCAAACAATACATAATACTCTCATAAATTATATGCACATAATAGCTACGAGGTTTCCCCCAACCCGCAGCCCATGAGGACCGATGACCCACAAGTATAGGGAATCGCAACAGTCTTCGAGGGTAGTATAACTCAATTTATTGATTCAACACAAGGGGAGTCAAAGAATACTTATAAACCTTAACAACTGAGTTATCAATTTAGCTGTACCTAGAAATAGTCTTGCTCACAGTAGTTTATCAGTAGCAACAGTTTTGTAGTAGCAATAGCAAAGTAATAACAGTAGTAACAATAGTAGCAATCAGCAGGATTTGAGTGCGGTAGGCATAGGGATGGATGGATGGGTGTTGCATGGACAAGACTATTCATGTAATATTAAGATCTAGGGCATTTGCAGATTAATAAGACAAAGCATCCAAGTACTAAATAATCATAGGCATGTGTTCCATATATAGTCATACGTGCTCGCAATGAGAACTTGCACAACATCTTTTGTCCTGCCAGCCCGTTGCAGCGGGGCCTCAAGGGAATCTACTGGCAATTAAGGCACTCCTTTTAATAGAGTACCGGAGCAAAGCGTTAACACTCCATGAACACACGTGATCGTCATATCACAACCACCCCCTTCGGTTATCCCAATTTCTGTCACTTTGGGCTCTTTGGTTCCGCACAATAATATGTGTAAACAACTTGCAGATAAGATCACAAACAATACTATCATCATTAATCAATAACATGTTCAGATCTGAGATCATGGCACTCGGGTCCTAGTGACAAGCATTAAGCATAACAAGTTGCAACAATGTCAAAAGGCACTAACAAATATACTAGGAACCACCCTCAGTTCATGTTGACTCAGCTGGTATTCACTCATCTTCTTTTCTAACATTTTTAGACAAACATCAAACCAAGTGATTTCCAAGTTAATAAATGATGGGGAACTACTATAGGAACTTGCTAGAGGGCTAAACATGCATCAAAATGAAATTTCTAAGCATATAACAAGCAAGCGAGCTCGCATAACCTGTCACCTATAGTAGCAAAATATTCAAGATAAAATCCACCAATCAAAAATCTAATTGGACAAGCGGAGAAGGCACATACCGGAGAGAAATCCCTCCAAAAATCAGCAACAAAGATGGGCTGAGCAAGGAGATCAAAATTCGGGAGAAAGAACAGCAAGAACTCGAGCTTTGAGAACTTTTCCGGTGTTTTCGAGAGAGAGAAATAAGTGGCAGGAAGGAGGCTAAGTGGAGGGCCAAGGGTGGCCCACACTTGGGCTAGGCGCGCCCTAGGGAAGTCCGCGCCACCAAGGGGTGAGCCGGCCTGGTGGCCCCCCCTGGGTCACTCCAGGTGCCCCTCTGCCCCTTTTTCATTAAAAATTTAATATGGATTTTCTGGAAATTTTCGGGAAACTTTATTTTTGGGCAATTTTCAGGTTATGAAAATTGATATTCTTGTAGAAAAATATTTTTAAAAGACACAAAAGCAAACCAAAACCAAAACTATAGAAGTTCTAAAACACTCTAGAAAGAAAGCAACTGGCAAAACTAAGACTAACAAGAGGAAAAACAAAGATTGAAAAGGATAAAGTAAAGTTGAGCAAGGATAATCATTGTGAAAACATTGTTTTGTTTATTAAAATCCCTTTGTTAACAAGGTTGATCAAGTCTTGTTACCAAAACAATTTTATATGAAACAAAACTTTGCATTTCACTAAATGATTATGTTACCTCAATCTTGATAGCAATAGTGCCAATCATAATAGTTTTAAAATTTTCTTGTGGCATGGGACAATATATTTCTCCAACTTTGATGCCCTCAATATTTTCAATTGAATTCAGGCCATAACTCTTATCAATCTTTTTTGGGAAATAAACAGTATGCTCTTTGTCATTAATATTAAAAGTTACTTTTCCTTGATTATAATTGATGACGGCACCTGTAGTATTAAGAAAGGGTCTCCCAAAAATAATAGACATAGTATCATCTTCAGACATCTCAAGCACAACAAAATCAGTTAATACCAAGCAATTATGAGCCACTTGAACAGGAACGTCCTCACATATACCAATAGGGATAGTAGTAGACTTATCATCCATTTGCAAAGATATATCAGTTGGTATCAATTTTTCTAGATGAAGTCTCTTGTAGAGAGAAAAAGACATAACACTAACTCCAGCTCCCAAATCACACAAAGCAGTTCTAACATAATTATTTTTAATAGAGCAAGGAATAGTTGGAATACCTGGATCCCCAAGTTTCTTTGGAACCTTACCATTGAAGGAATAATTAGCAAGCAAAGTAGAAATTTCCACATTAGGAATCTTCCTTTTATTAGAGGATACTTTTAATAAGGAGGAAACTTAATAGCATCAGTCAAAGAAATTTGTAAAAATAAAGGTTTCATCCACTCACAAAACTTGTTATAGTGTTCTTCCTCCTTTAACTTGTGTTTCTTATTAGGAAAAGGCATTGGTTTTTGAACCCAGTGTTCTCTTTCACTATCATGTTTATTAGCAACAAAATCTTCCTTAATGTACTTTGTGTTCTTAGTGTGCTTTTCGGGTTCTTATTCAATTTCTTACTTATAAGGAGCATCATTGTTATCATTACCACTTTTAGTTTCAGCATCAGAGACATATATACTATTAGGATCTATAGCAGGTTCAGAAGGTTCCTCAAATGTTTTTTTTTTCTCTTAGAAGAAGTACCTCTATTTTCAGCTTGTTGAGAATCCTGCTCAATTATTTTAGGATGTCCCTCTGGATATAAGGGATCCTGAGTGGTAGCACCACTCCTAGTTCTAATTTCATAAGCATGTTTATCCAATAGTAAGGAAATCGGTAATCGTTAACTACTTGGTTGGCTTGTAAGTAGCGATTAATTGGAATTCGGACGATTAACTGATTTAATTGGTCGGTTATTAATCAGTGCAACCTACAAAAATTATCACCTAAAACACGTATGACTCCTCTTTCACCTCAACCACCTACCCTATTAAAGGCAACCTCGAGCTCCCGGATGAGATCCTCAAGGCGCCCGAGCTCTTGTATCTGAGGTCTGGTCGGCAACTATGAGGAACGTGTTAACAACGACAAGGAACTAGTTGGTGATGGCGGAAATCGAGCTCCTAGAGTCAGGGATCGAGCGGGAGCTTCACAAAACCTACTTCATTGGGGCGGGCTAGGGGATGGATGGGCAATATGTGTTGATAATTTTGCAACTTTTTTGACCAAGTGTAATAATTAATCGGGAACATACCTAATAATCGGAGTGTTAAATCTATTAATCGGGCTAAACGATTAACACAAACGATTAGTGGTAATCGACACGGTCAGTTCCCTAGTAGCGATTAATCGGCCTATTAATCGCTGATTCGGACGATTTTTTGAACTAGCATATCGACACAGTCAGTGTGTTTATCTCCAGAAGCATTAACTAACATATCTTTTTATACTTTATCAAGTTGAACAATTTGAGTTTAAACCATTTGAAAATGTTTAACAAGCATTTTAACATCATTAGAAGTTCTTTTCACAATATCTTTCAACTCATTAATATCTCTAGAGTTTTCCAATAAATGATTCTGAACTTGTTTATTAAAATTACTTTGCTTAACAATAAAAGTATCAAGTTCCTCTAAGCATTGATCAGGAGGTTTACCATAATGAATATCATCTTCATCAAAATGTTGGAGAGAGTGTACCTCAATAGTGGATGAATGAGAAATTGGCTTACATAATTCTTCTATAGGAGGTAAATTCTTCACATCTTTAGATCTAATACCCTTCTCCTTAAGACATTTGTTAGCTTCTTTCATCACTTCATCATTTAATTCAATCACTCCCCTCTTCTTTGGTGTTGGTGTTGGGATTTATTCAGGCACAATTGGTTCAGTTGTAGTCCAATCATTATAATTCTTGCTTATTTTAGCCATTAATTCTTCAGCTTCTGCAGGAGTTCTTTTCCTAAAAACACAATCAGCAAAACTATGCAGGTATGTCCTAGATTGATCGGTTAGTCCATTATAATGCTAACACCCGGATTTTTAATCACATATGCCTGTTATGCCATACATCGCAAACCCAGGATTACCATTTTTGTGAGACACAACAAATTTGGATATCACAGTACATCATCCATTACAAACCATACATAAGGTCTTACACAAATAAAGATCTCATGATCCAGTTCTTAATACAAATCAAAGCAGTGGAATAATGTAAATATAACGATAGTGTAGGCGAAGCTCCATCTTCATGGTCACAGGCAATGCTGACGATGGGAGATAATCCTAGTTGTCGTAACCTTCCTGCGGTCTGTCATCCGGATACTCCTCTTTATATTCTGGCCACGGGAATAGCCAGAGACAAAGCCATGAGTACTCTTCAAGTACTCGCAAACTAATACTAACAAGTGAAGTGGTTTTGAATAGGATATACTAAGCTCTAGGGTTGTTTTGCAAAAATCCAGATCTACCTCTACTAAGTTCAGAAGCAAAGAAAGCTAGTTGACAGTTTTATAACACCTAAGTGGGAACTTGAATTTCATATCACAACTCTGTTGTGGTCAAGTCAAAGTCATAAATCATTTAATAAGTCATTTTGAAAACATCTGACGATAGAACAGTATGGCCACTCCAACTGTCCATAACCGCGGACGCAACTATTCGAATAGTTTGACACTCTGCAGAGATTGTACACTTTCACCACAACATTCGACACGTCCGTCAGGAACAAATCATGAATTCACCATACTCAATATGCGGATAATCAAACCTAACCTTTCTGTTACACGCCCTAGTATAGGCACCTCTCCTATGAGTTTGGCCTCCCAACCATGACCAACTATTATCTTGGGTACTGCACAGGTGGACAATCTTCACAAGGTAGCCTCATCTTAGACCTTGGTCGCGAGGGAACCCATACTAAGGTATATAAATTTCCAGTCAAGCCCTACCCAAATTTCGGGTATTGTGGTTGTACGGTAAAATTGGAATGGTATCGCATCCAGACAACCATCAGTTTTATAAAGGGCTAAGGCTCATGCCTTAACATTTTCATCATCAAATCATCTGGTGTTCGGAAATACATGTCAAAACATTTCAGTAGAATAACTCATCACTCTAGGGTTTTCATAACCATTTTCACCAAGTATTCCCATCTAAAGTTGATCAAGTTTTATGCTTAGCACTAGCATCTACAAGTGGGGGTAAAGACTCATGAGGGGTGGTAAACAAGTGGGGATTAGCTAAGTTCAATCTCATGCCTTAGGATAACATCAAGCTTATCTATCTTAGGCCAAATTTTATGCTCTTTATGCTACCTTCAATTATCTTCCTAAACTCTATAAGTCACTAAGTAAACTCTAAGAGAAAGCTTGATAAAGACATAGAGTAATAAGCCGACAAGTAAAACTAGGATGGTGTGTCAAGTGGGTATAATCACATATGCTTAAGGCATATAGTTGGCCTAGTACAAGCAAGTAGTAGCTTGCATAGGTAGGGTATATTGCAAGTGTTAGCTTGCAAGGTTGCAAGTATAGGATTGCTAAGATATTAGTATAAGCTTGCTCAGTTAATAGCTTGCCTTGTGCAGAGCAGTGGTTGAAGTTCTCCTCGGTGTCTTCCTCGTAGTATCCTCCTTCCTCCTCGTATCCTTGGTCAGTACTAGCGTCTATAAATAAATACGAGGTACACAATCACCAAGCAATACTTAACTATTTCTAAACATCACACAAAGGTTCACACTAGGTGATCTAGCATCATCACTAACATTACAAGATTAAAGCACTTGTCTTATTTATTTTATTTTAGAAAATTAATTTCTACTCATTGAAAAACTACTTAAGATTTAATATTCTTCAACTCAAACATGGGATCATGTTGACACATGTCATCACCACATATTTCAGTACATGGGAATGTGATTTAAAATGGTGTCACAATTTAATAAGGTTTAAACTTTTTATTTAATTTAATTAAAGTGACTAGAAATGCCTATGTGGCATTCTTTTATTACTTGAACATTAATTCTGTAAGTAAACCTATATATTTTTATATATTCTGAAAGGTATAGTTAAATGTGATTTTTGAGAGTTGGAATCAACTCAAAAGCTCTTATGGTTGAATTTTAAAAAATGTTTGAATGCAGAAAAGCTTCTGTCTTGTTATTTTTACCATGGTTGATCTACAAATCCAATTGGTTTGAATCCAACGGGCTTGGATTAAGCGTTTCAGTAACTTTCTAACAAAATTGGTTTCATGCATTTTGGTTCAGTGAATCGAGTTGGGTTGATTTTTGAATCTAAGTACAGAACTGTGTTTGAAAATAAATAAAATAAACTTAAGTTTGAATTGTTGGGTCGCGCGGGATGTTTAACTGGGCCGACCTACTACGCACAGTGCGCGCACAGGCTGGTAAAGTGGTTGTCCCCACGCGTCAGTGAGACAGTGAGGGGAGAAGCGGTACGGGGTGATGTGGACCGTGGGATCTAATTCTAATCGAATGGCTCTGGTTCATCGTCCACGTCGGGCAGCGCCGGCGAGACAGAACCCTAGCGCGGCCAGTGGGGGTCGTGGGAGGCTCACCGGGGCTCAGGCGATGGTCGACAAAGCGGGCAAACGACGAAGTCGACAACGGCGATCCTCCTGGTACCAACAGCTTCTCCTGGGGCGGTTCCAATCGACGGCGCCTCTCCTCCTCTGCAGTGTCGAACTCCGGTGAAATTCCGGCCACCTGGTGCTCGCCTTGCTCCGGGAGTGAGTGGGTGTGATCAGTGAGAGGTGGGAAGTGAACTGGTGTGAAGAAAACGAGCGGGGGAGGCCTCCTTTTATAGTGGCTGAAGGGACCGACGGGCATGGGCTGAGCTCGTCGTGGTCGACGACACAGAGGGCTAATGGCATGGGCGGTGCTATACTCCCTAGCGAAGCTCAACGGCGTGGTGGCGAGACGTGGGGCGGTGCTGATTGGTCGGAACGCGTCGAAGCTCTGGGCGGGTCCGATAGCAAATTTAATGGCGCACGGGTGCTCCTGGTCGCGCGGTGGCGAACGAGGTTGTATGGCGGGGTGCTGGAGTGTTGGCGATCACGCACGCAAGCGGCGAGGGCGGCACGCGGTCTGTGGGGGTTGGTCGAGTGTGACGCACTGGCGCGCTCTCGGCTTGCACGCAGAGAGGTTTGGCATGAGCTTGCCGTGTGGTCCAAGGGCTGGCAGTGCTCGAGGCTGGGACAGGGAGTGGCGGTGGACAGTGCTGCGTGTGTGAGACAAGGTTGTCGAGGCTAGAGGGGCGTGTAGCTTGCTATCCACATTAGGGTTGGCAAAGGGGCTCAGCATGGTCAACATTAATGGCTATGCCAAGCTCACAGTGGTGCTAAGGCTTGTTAATTAGGCTAGTTCATCTACTGAGAGTGTAGTGAGAGCTAGAGAGGGAACAAGGTTGGCTAAAATTACTGCTCACTATAGTGTTTGTTGTTTGTTTGTTTTGCTGCAAACAAGGTGTTTGATGAAATGGCCGAAAGAAATTCAAATTTAAATTTTGGGTTCAAACTTGGTGGATTTGCTAGGCACATACTAGGGAGTCTCTGGTTAGTTGGATTAGTCAAGGGACGCTGGTTTGGTTGGGTTTTGAAAATGTGTGATCTTCACATATGATAAAGATTCAATTTTGAATTGTGATTTGAATGGGGTTGCTAAATGTTTCTGCAAGTTTGAAAGGTGGGCTTTGATTCACTTTTACTTGTTCTTGCAAGGGGTGAAAAGAATTGGAAAAGTTTCTGTTTGAAAACTTGGACTAGAAACACTCAAAGTGACCTAGTGAGCAAGATTGGCAAAAATGACCATTTGCTTTATTTGATTTGTTTTTGATTTTCTCTTGATTTGTTTCTGCATGGAATTGTTTTAGATGATGTTATTTTCATCTTTAAACCATTTCTTCCTATTTAGGTTAATCACACAAGTCCATTCATGCATTTATCAAATCATCACATACACACATGCATTCATATGATTTTAATTAATCAAAGTTTTTGTTAACCCTAATTTTAGTGATTAGAGTTTGATGATCATTGTTTCATATTTTTGGGATGTTACATGTAGCACCCCGGGTAAATCCACTACTAGAAAATTGTTGTTGTTTGTACTTGTGCATCATTATGACATCATCATGCATATTATGATTTTTGTCTAAAACTATTTTGCGAAAGACTATGTTGTTTTGTAAACTAGTCATCCTTAAATTTGAAATCAAATCTCTCGGTCCGTTTGGATCTTGTATTTTTCTTAAAAACTATTTACCAAATATTTAAAATAATAATAATTAAAAACCCAAAATATTTTTGTGGGGGAGGCAGCCAGCCGCTAGGCCCAAGGCCGAGCAGCCAGCCACCTACTACCCCACGCCTAACCCTAAATTCCCTACCCCAAACCCCATCCCACTACTCCCCACCCTGCCTCCGCCACCCCCTGGCTCCACACGCACGCCACCATCCACCCCTGCCTCGATCCCCTGGCCCCACCCCACCCACGCGGCCACCCGACCACGGCCCCGCACGGGAACCCCGTCCCCGACCCCAATCCCCTCACGTTTTCCTCCTCTCCACCTTGCTCAGGACCCCGCCGCCACCATCGCTACCTCGCCAGCGAGCTCGCCTCTCTGCCGCAGGCATGCCCACCGCTGTCTCCCGTGCCTCTTCCTTCCCGACGACCTCCCCGCAAGCGGCCTTCCTTCGTCGCCATGCTCGTCTGTCGTGCCCTCGTTGGCGTCCTCTCGCCCGCCTCCGCGCTGCCTCTGGCCGCCCGCGACGCCGTCCTCCCTTCTACCAGCGTCGCCCCTCGTAGATGCACGTCTCCCGCCTCCGGCCGGCCCTGCCTGCAAGCCGCCGCCATCCGCGTCATCTCTGGCACCCCGCGAGCCCTCCCTCGAGCCTGGCCGCCAGCGTGCCGCTCGACCACAACCATCTCCGGTGGCGCGCGTGTCCTCCTCGCCGTGACCCTGTGCTCGTCCCCGCCCTTGCCTCTCCCGACGCCACGCCACCTCCTCCCTTCCTCGCCAGGCCACCAAGCCCTGCAGCGCCACCTTCAGACCCCATCGGGAACACGCCTTGGCCACCTTGCCGCTCGCCGAGGTCCCGCCTTGTCTCCTGCTCCACTTGTGTCCGTTCCTCATGCTCGTCTTTAGTACCAAGGCCCACATCACCTGCTCCGCTACAGGCTTGGGTCGACAGTCCCTTGTTCTAGTCCCTGTTGGCGACTACCACGGTAATACATCGCCTGGGTGCTGCCAGATGGTATGCTGCCTTCTGATGATGCAGACCTTGTTGTATCCCTCGGTGGCCTTAATTTTTGACAATCCCGGCCACTCCATCTTGGTGCCGCTGTAAGTTAATCCCTCCAGCGTGTCACCGTTCCCTTGAGCCATAATCAAGTTTCGTTCAATAAGATCTCCGCTGCCACCGAAGAAGTGTTGCCAATCAAAAGGTCAAGTGCGACCTGGGAAGTGAACTCGAGGGATTCTGATGTGAGAATCCAAACATCCACACAAGACCATCGGGGCCGAATTTTGAGAACATCGACCCGGAGCCCCAAGATCTCCTTCCCAGAAACCTCAAGTCCTCCTTCACGGAAGTCGAAGACCTGACCCTGAGGATCCGAAGACCAACCCGAACCCCTTCGAGCACCAAGGTCTTCTTCACGGAACCACCAAGTTCTCCATCCCGGCGTCCGAAGACCGCGGAGCGTCGATGTCCCCTTCATGGATGCCGAGTCCCCAAAGACCTCGAACCCGGAGGCAAATGCCGATCCCGTCGAACCCCGGGAGCCCAAGATCGCCGATACCGAGATGTGTGACCCCTCTTCCGAGCCCTATATTTTATAATATATGACATTATGACTTGTTGCATCTAAATTGTTCATGTCGCACGCATATCATGTGGTTTGGGGGGCCTTATGCCGATTCACCTCATAATTAAATATGAAGACCATATGCGGGCGTTTCTAGCCTTATATTGTCTTCATTTAAATTTGCATAGTGAACCGGTGCCATGCTTTATCTTGTTAAGACAACATTTAAATTGCAGGGTATCTAAATAAATTGAACCATCTAAACAAATGTCGGGATCCCGTTTCCGCTTAATCTTGCCTAATTGCATCGCACCTTTGCCATGCCATACATCATACATGCATCATGCCCGATCTTAGTATTAAATAGTGCATCTGGTGTTTCTTCTAGTGCTTTGCTTCTTCACGGATTAGGCCGATGAGTTGATGCGAGAGTCGACCCGATCTTCGGATGAACCTTCGGCAATGTTTTCAGGCGAGCATCTCCCCCTTTCTACCCATCTTACTTTTATAGTATTTATTCCCTCATGTTGATCTATTGCTATCTGTGTTGCGATGCTCTAGTTTTCGTACCCGTGATATCCCTTGCAGCCTTATAATGCCTTGGACACATCCTATTACCTGTTGTTTGGTAGATAGTTGGACAGGGCCGGCCCTGGGGGTGGGCAGGGTGTGCCGCCGCTCAGGGCCCCAAAAATCTAGGGGCCCCACCTGAGCTGTGATGTACTACATGCAGGTACTTAGAAAAAAAAAGTCAGTTTTCTGTATGAAATACGTAATAGGTATTGACAGCCAACAACGGTAATAAAAGGGTCTGATGGGCCATAGATCATGTACGAGCATATGACACCAAGAAATAAGCCATCGATCGACCTCCAGTGACTGCTCATCTCCTCGCGTGCTCGCCCGCACGCACCCAAGCTGCCATCGACGCAGGGCCCTGCACCGACAGACTAACGCGTGCAGAACCAGGACATTTTTCAGTGTTTAATGTGACACAACGATCATCTAACAGCGACCTTCTAGATGCAGTAGGTAACATCTCATCGCGTTTTAGGGTTCTCTTTTTTAAAACATTATCCTAATTTTGTTTTAAATATTGCATTACTATTATCTAATATATACCTTCACATATACGATGTATAGTTTGTACCATTCGGTATTTGTTGTAAATTTGTTTTTTAGCATCGTCTATATCATGTCGTCTTCATCGAGAGAAAGTGTCCATTTGCCACGCTAAAGGAAAAGAGCAAAAGAGGTGGTTGCCTTAGTAGGATCTCATAGAGGAGATATTTACAAAAAATTTAAGGCTAATACCGGTACAATCAAAGATAAGATTTATTATTATTGAGATTTCTATATTAAAATTCAAAAATATTGTGATGTCTATATTAATAAGGGGCCAAGTTTTAGTCTCGCCCAGGGCCCCCAAAATCTCAGGGCCGGCCCTGTAGTTGAACTTGCGCGTCGTAGTCGCTTGCTCAAGTGCTGTTGCGTGTCGTCCAGTACCACAGTTGTTGGAGTATTGCCGCATGTTTAATGTTGGAGATGACCATGGCTTTAATTATTGTTTAATAACTAAAATTGAAGTAGGTAAATAATGCAGAGGCACAGGTGGGCAATAGATGTTATTTGGTTGTTAACCGCCCACTGGTGTCCCATAGGACCCCGAGTTCTTGACACCTGTTCCGAGATCGAGCGCGCTAACCACAGGTGGGGTGTATGGGCACCCCCATCGATTAGTACCTGATTTCAAAGTATTGAACTCGGGGCCACAAAGTAGTTTGGAGCTTTATTACTATTCTGTACTTATGCCATGCTTTACTGCTTTATTTAAGATTGTGCGAGGAGCACCTGTACTGTTTAGGTAAGCGGAGTGTTTTCGCGGTATCGACAATCCCAGTCACACTTTCGGGTTCCCAGTCGTTTACAGCCACTGACGCAAACCCTGAGTCCGTCTCGGAGACCGGCCGACTTCGTTGCGGGTAGCTTAGTGGGGTGGCCCCCATGTACTTGCTTTGGGGCTGGGAAACGTCATGACTTAGGCCCCGCCGACATACCCATGGGTGTATGTTAACTGATCTGGCAAAAAGAGTCGAAGTGCGTGTGGATACTTTGGTGCACCCCTGCAGGGTTAAATCTTTTCGAAAAGCCGTGTCCGCGGTTATGGACGACTTGGAGCACAGTTCTCGATCATAGACAACTATAACTAAAGTTTACTGCTATAATTTGACTTGTATCCGATATGACTAGTAATCAGCTTCACTGCAACGGAATGGCTAAATAAAAGTACCAACAACTGTTGGGTTTGGGATATCTCATGCTAATCGTATCTGACTAGTAAGTGTTGCAACTACAACGGAATGTTTAACTAAAACTGCCCACTGCTTATTATATCAGGATGACTCATGCCCTCTTTATTTGACTAGTAATTGCCGCCACTATAACGGAATGAATAAAACTGCCAACTGCGTGAGTTCCTCGGTTGACTTCCTCGTTTGGTCTCGAGGGGGAAATACCAGGATGGGTATGTTTGGTGGTAGTATCAGGATGGTTCCGAATAGGTCTTTCTTATCCCTCTCTGATAGCCGACAGTTATCTCGAGTCTCTATAGGTTGTTTAGTGCATGCTGCGCTGCCGCTTCAGTCCACCATACCTATGTAGGCGAGGACCGCCGAATTCTAGCCTCGTCGTGTACTGGCCTCAGTACTGACCGCTCTCTCTTTTTACTTTGCCCTTTGTCGGCACCCCTTTTCTGTAAGCAGGTTTAGAGATCGACGTCGTTAGCAGGGTTACCCTTCCGGCTTGGCCTGGGCAGGGTTATGGACGCCTTTGGTTATTCTTCAGGGCTCTTAGCTCAATTTGCATCTTGTCCGTACTCGGACGCTGTATCATTTTCAAGGTGATTTGGATCTTTGTACTGTATATCTGTATTCTTGACTCATTGAGTCGCCGTTGTATATATCTGTTCTGTGGGTTCCATCGTGGACTATTGTGTAATGATATTACTTCGTTTTCCACCTGCACGAAAGTGCCTGGTGGGCACCTTTGAATCGTTTCTATGCGGGTTTGGCGGGTTTCGCTAAAACTTGCATAGGGCCGATTCTGAGGGTGTTACATTACAAACCTTGCCTCCTTAAACGAAATCTCGTCCCGAGATTTGAAAAAGTGAAAAAAGATTACCTAGGATTTAAAGAGATCGGGAAACTCCGTCCTGATGTGATCTTCTCGCTCCCAGGTAGCTTCTTCTTCGGTGTGGTTGCTCCACTGAATCTTGAGAAACTTGATGCTTCGATTCCTGGTGGTTCTGAAAGCTTCTTCCAAAATACGGATGGCTACTTCAGGATAGGTCAGGTCATTCCTGATCTCTATGGTCTGATGATCAATGTTCTTGAACACTTCAGTCTTCCCTGGAACTTCAAGGCATTTGCGAAGTAACGATATATGGAACACATTGTGCACTGCTGACATTTCCTCTGGCATTTCCAATTGATATGATATTTCTCCTCGACGATTCAGAATCTTGAAGGGTCCAATATATCTGGGAGCTAACTTTCCTTTGAGCCGGAAACGCTGCATTCCCTTCAAAGGCGACACTTTGAGATACACAAAATCTCCGATATTGAAAGCGAGGTCTCGACGTATCTTATCGGCGTAACTCTTTTGTCTTGACTGGGCGGTCTTGAGGTGCTCACGGATTTTGTGAACTTTATCTTTTGCTTCTCGTAGGATGTCGGGTCCGAAAATCTGACTCTCTCCTACTTCCGACCAATTCAAAGGGGTGCGACACTTCCTTCCATACATGAATTCAAATGGGGCCATTTGCAGACTAGCTTGATAACTATTGTTGTATGAAAATTCCGCGAAAGGCAGACAGTCTTCCCATTTAGATCCATACTCTAGCACACATGCTCTCAACATATCTTTGAGTATTTGATTTACTCGCTCCGTTTGTCCATCGGTCCGAGGGTGATACGCTGTGATGAAATCCAGTCGGGTTCCTAAACCTTCTTGGACTTTCTTCCAGAATCTCGAGGTAAACTGGGTTCCTCGATCTGATACTATGTTCTTGGGGACTCCGTGCAAACTAAAAATTCTAGTGATGTACAGCTCTGCTAGCTTCGAACTCTGGTATGTGGTCTTGACTGGTAAGAAATGGGCTACTTTGGACAATTTGTCAACTATGACCCAAATAGAGTCATTTCCCCTACTAGAAGTAGGCAATTCGGTGATAAAGTCCATTCCAACTGAATCCCATTTCCATTCCGGAATCTGTAATGGTTGCAACAGTCATGCGGGTCTTTGATGTCCCGCCTTGACTCTCTGACAAATATCACACTTGGCGATATAGCTTCCGATTTCTCTCTTCATCTTATGCCACCAAAATTGCTCCTTCAAATCATGATATACCTTTGTTCCTCTAGGGTGGATAGAATAAAGAGTATCATGGGCTTCCTTCAGAATAACTTCTTACAACTCTGAATCTGCTGGTACACAAAGGCGCCCTTTGTACCACAGAACTCCTTCTTCATCTTCGGTAAATCCGGGTACTTTGTCTGTACTGATACGACGTTTGATTCCGTCGATACTAGCATTTCCTTTCTGCGCCTCCTTGATATGGCTGATCAAAGTGGGTTGAAGTTCTATGCTAGCCAAAAATCCTTCACTCACTAATTCCATTCGGAAATCTTCCATCTCTTTGTGCAAATTGGGTTGCTCCTTCAAAATCATGGAGTTCAAGCGACACGACAATCTGCTAAGGGCATCTGCTACCACATTGGATTTACCAGGGTGATAGTGAATGTCCACATCATAGTCCTTGATTAGCTCAATCCATCTTCTCTGCCTCATATTCAGCTCCTTCTGAGTGAATATATACTTTAGGCTCTTGTGATCTGAATAAATATCACAACGATTACCCATAAGTTAATGCCTCCATTTCTTCAGGGCTAGAACTACGGCTGCGAGTTCAAGATCATGGGTTGGATAATTCTATTCATGCCGCTTCAGTTGTCAAGATAGATAAGATATAACTTTGCCTTCTTGCATTAGCACACATCCGATATTGATCTTGGATGCGTCACAATACACATCAAAGGGCTTTGTGATATCCGGCATGATCAAGATTGGGGCTGAAACCAATCTCCTCTTGAGTTCCTGAAAACTCGCTTCACATTTGTCTGTCCATTCAAACTTCGTGTCCTTCTTCAGCAATTGGGTCATGGGTCTGGCAATACTCGAGAGTCCTTCTACAAACTTGCGGTAGTATTCCGCTAATCCGAGAAATGCACGAACTTGGGTTTGAGTGGTTGGGGCTTGCCAATCTTCAACATCTTTTACCTTCACAGGGTCAACGGCGATTCCTCCGGCTGATACAATGTGTCCGAGAAATCCTACCTCCTGTAACCAGAATTCACATTTTCTAAACTTGGCATACAACTGATGCTCTCTAAGGGTTCCAAGAATGGTCCTTATGTGTAGCTCATGTTCTTCTTCTGATTTGGAATAGATCAGAATGTCATCGATGAAAACAACAACAAACTTATCCAGGAAGTCCATAAAAATCTTATTCATGAGGTTCATGAAATAAGCGGGGGCATTGGTCAATCCAAAAGACATGACAGTATACTCATATAATCCATATCTGGTGGTGAAGGCAGTCTTTGGAATATCCTCCGCGTGAATCTTGAGTTGATGGTAGCCAGTTCTAAGATCAATCTTAGAAAACACTTTGGCACCAGTCAACTGGTCAAATAGGTCTTCTATCTTTGGCAACGGGTACTTGTTCTTGATGTTGACATCGTTCAACTTTCGATAATCCGTACACAAACTGTTACCTCCATCTTTCTTGTCCACAAACAAAATAGGTGATCTCCATGGTGACGCACTTGGTTGAATCAATCCAATTTCCAGCATGGCATCCAGTTGCTTCTTCAGTTCCGCTAGTTCAGACGGGTTCATACTATATGGTCTATGGGATATGGGTCCGGTCCCAGGTATTAGTTCAATGATAAACTCGATATCCTGATCTGGGGGCATACCGGGCAAAACATCTGGAAATACATCGGGGTATTCACAGACTATCCGAACTTGGTCAATGGTAGGTTGGGCTATACTCTTGTTGCACTTGAATTGACGGGTCAAGTTTTCAGATACATGCTCGACTGATATTCCGGTTGTACTGGTCATGGTTATGGCTTTCTTGGCACAGTCAATTAATCATTTATGTATGGACATCCAATCCATTCCTAGTACTACTTCCAAACCTTTAGTTCCGAGTACTATTAGATTAGCATAAAAATCTATGCCATGGATTCGAATTGGGACGACTTTGCAAATTTGTCTAGCTTTGGTGGTTGAACCAGGGATTTGAACAATCATAACATGCTTCAATTTGGTTGGTTGAATCTTACTAGTGCATGCAAATTCTTCAGTAACAAATGAGTGTGATGCTCCAGAATCAAACAACACTCTGGCAAGTACTGAGTTAACAGAAAACATACCTAGCACGACATCTGGTGCTTCTTGGGCTTCTTTAGCATGCATGATAAAGAGACGGCCGTTGCGATTGAGCGAATTCCCTGGGGCGAACCTTCTTACGGGCTGAACACGACGTTGTTGCTGAGCTGGGGCATTTGTATTGGGGGCTGCGGCAATCTTCTTGGAGCACTCATTGGAATAGTGACCCTTGGTTCCACATTCATATTAAGTCACCTAAGACTTGTCCTTTGCTGCAACAGGCACAAGATTGCTTCTAGTCCTTGGAGTAGTATTGGTGTTGGTGGCGGCATTGTTGTTGTTGAACTTTGGTGGTGCACGATTGAAATTGGTAGAGTTGCCGAGGTTGTTGTTGTGATTTCCTCCAGGCCTTGGGTTTCCTCCATGGTTGGAATAGCTCGGATGATTTATCGGGGGTCTATTGGTTCTTGGGGCAAATCCTGGAGACGAGTTGGGACGATACTTTGGGGTATGATGGGTTCCTGGTTGATGCATCATGCGACGCTTGCGGTTCTCATTAGCTTTATTGATCTTTCCTTCCATCTGAATGGCAAAGTCAACTAAGGCTTCAATATCAGCAAAGGGGATATTGAATAACACCATCTGCATCTCATCGTGCAGATCATTCAAGAATCTCTCCTTCTTCTTGGCTTCAGTATCTATCTCATCCGGTGCATACCTAGATAATGACAAGAATTTGTCATGGTATTACACTACTGTCATCCTTCCTTGCTTCAGTTCTCTGAATTCATCTCTCATCCTCTTGATCAAACCTGGTGGCACATGGGTTCTGCTGAACTTGACTTTGAACTCTTCCCAAGTCATCAGCTGACCTCCTGTCATTGCGTGAACGCTATTCCACCATGCTCTTGCATCTCCGGCTAGATAGTGGGTAGCAAACAACACTTTCTTGTTAGCTTCTACTCCTGCAACTTCCAGATTATTCTCCATGGTTTGCAACCAATCATCTGCATCTAGGGGCTCTTCCGACTTAGTGAAAACAGGTGGATTGGTGTTCTGGAAATTCTTGAGCTTAGATCCATGGTTGTCTCGATTTCCATGGCCTTGATTGTTGTTGGCCATCTGGGCGATGTGTTGAAGGGTGGCTAAGTTGGCTTGACGTTCGGCCCTTTCAGCTTCGCGGTCAGAAACCAACATTTTCAAGATCTGCAACATCGGGTCCGGGGATGAACTGCTTCCTCCACGAGGCATCTGAAGACTGAGATAGATCATGAGAAAAGAGGGAAATTTCTAAGGTTCAGGGGTTTTGAAAAGTTTTGAAGTTTGACTCAGATTTTTCTAGCAACTTGCTTTCATTCATTCATAGCACACGATACAAACACACACCACAACAAAGGAAAACAGATGGTTTTAAGAACCATTCTGGGAAACTATGATATAGTGGGACCGAATATAACTCACTAACGCTAGTGCTCAAGTGCTACTACTCCTCGGAGTCAGTTTCCTCATCATCCTCATCGTCGTCATCGATGAAGGCAAAGTCATCCTCATCGGTGAAGAAGTCCATGGCCTGATCCTCCAGAAAGTCGTCATCATCACTGAGATAGGAGTAGGGGTCTCCACGAATGTCTTCCCCTGCATTCTCCCTCTCCATCAACTGCATATCTCTCTCATGGATAGTCTCCTCCAAATCTGTGATTCGGTGGCGAAGACGGGCAATGATGCGCTCCTTCTTGTCGAGCTAACGGCGACGAGACTTGCGATCCTTCACTAGCATGGCGATGGTCTAATCCTTCTTCTTGGCGATGTCATACTGGTGGTTGGCGTAGGAACGGGCATTGTCCAACTCCTTCTGACGGCCATACATCATGAAGCTGAGGTGGTCCAATTGAGTCTTCAGGTCATGGTGGTATGGGGCCTCCAGTGGCTGTTCCATAGCATCACGCCTTGGGTAGAACTCAAAGCGGGTACCCTTGATTTGATTGATACTCTGACCACACAGACGGGCAAGAGCTTCCTGCATGGACCTGGCAAGTCCATCGAGCCATTTGTTCTCTCTTAAAGTGAACTGAATTCCCTCTACAGTGGGGGGTTCAATCTTTCCTCGGAAACTTGCAACAACTAGCCACTGCAAATCCTCTCCTTCATGATCATTGAGCTGAGCTCCGAAGAACTCGGGGTGTGGACGCTCCAGCATTTCTGCCAGCTGGTCCAAGTCACGCTCAAAGATGAGGTCTCCTCCATTCCCCAACTGGTAAAACTTGTTGTACTTCATGTCCATCTATAAGAATATAGGATGAGTAAGTTAGTAGAGTGATCAAGTGTGTCAAATTTTATGTAAGTCTGCAAGAATTTTTTAGGAACATGAATTTTCATGAAAGAGTCTTAGTGATAAGAATAAGAATAAGTTTTTGTAAATACTAACTTCTTTTGGTTTTGAAACTAAGTTTTTTCATTCAAACGTCCATTCTAACTAGGGTCTCCTATGGTCAGGATGGCTCTGATACCAACTTGTCAACACCCGGATTTTTAATCACAGATACCTGTTATGCCATACATCGCAATCCCAGGATTACCATTTTTTCGAGACATAACAGATTTGGATATCACAGTACATCATCCATTACAAACCATACATAAGGTCTTACACAAATAAGGATCTCATGATCTAGTTCTTAATACAAATCAAAGCAGCGGAATAATGTAAAGATAACGATAGCGTAGGCGAAGCTCCATCTTCATGGTCATAGGCAATGCTGATGATGGGAGATGATCCTAGTTGTCGTAACCTTCCTGCGGTCCGTCATCCTGATACTCCTCTTCATAGTCTGGCCACGGGAATAGCCAAGAACAAAGCCATGAGTACTCTTTAAGTACTCGCAAACTAATAATAACAAGTAAAGTGGTTTTGAATAGGATATACTAAGCTCTAGGGTTGTTTTGCAAAAATCCAGATTTACCTCTACTAAGTTTAGAAGCAAAGAAAGCTAGTTGACAGTTTTATAACACCTAAGTGGGAACTTGAATTTCATATCACAACTCTATTGTGGTGAAGTCAAAGTCATAAATCATTTTGAAAACATCTAACGATAGAACAGTATGGCCACTTCAACTGTCCATAACCGTGGACGCGGCTATTCGAATAGTTTGACACTCTGCAGATATTGTACACTTTCACCACAACATTCGACACGTCCGTCAGGAACAAATCCTGAATTCACCATACTCAGTATGCGGATAATCAATCCTAACCTTTCTGTTACACGCCCTAGTATAGGCACCTCTCCTGTGAGTTTGGCCTCCCAACCATGACCAACTGTCATCTTGGGTACTGCACAGGTGGACAATCTTCACAAGGTAGCCTCAGCTCAGACCTTGGCCGCGAGGGAACCCATACTAAGGTATATAAATTTCCAGTCGAGTCCTACCTAAATTTCAGGTATTATGGTTGTACGGTAAAATTGGAATGGTATCGCATCTAGACAACCATCAGTTTTATAAAGGGCTAAGGCTCATGCCTTAACATTTTCATCATCAAATCATCTGGTGTTCAGAAACACATGTCAAAACATTTCAGTAGAATGACTCATCATTCTAAGGTTTTCATAACCATTTTCACCAAGTATTCCCATCTAAAGTTGATCAAGTTTTATGCTTAGCACTAGCATCTACAAGTGGGGGTAAAGACTCATGAGGGGTGGTAAACAAGTGGGGATTAGCTAAGTTCAATCTCATGCCTTAGGATGACATCAAGATTATCTATCTTAGGCCAAATTTTATGATCTTTATGCTACCTTCAATTATCTTTCTAAAATCTATAAGTCACTAAGTAAACTCTAAGAGAAAGCTTGATAAAGACATAGAGTAACAAGCTTGCAAGTAAAACTAGGATGGTGTGTCAAGTGGGTATAATCACATATGCTTAAGGCATATAGTTGGCCTAGTACAAGCAAGTAGTAGCTTGCATAGGTAGGGTATATTGCAAGTGTTAGCTTGCAAGGTTGCAAGTATAGGCTTGCTAAGATATTAGTATAAGCTTGCTCAGTTAAAAGCTTGCCTTGTGCAGAGCAGTGTTTGAAGTTCTCCTTGGCGTCTTCCTCATAGTATCCTCCTTCCTCCTCGTATCCTTGGTCGGTACTAGCGTCTATAAATAAATACGAGGTACACAATCACCAAGCAATACTTAACTATTTCTAAACATCACACAAAGGTTCACACTAGGTGATCTAGCATCATCACTAACATTACAAGATCATAGCACTTGTCTTATTTATTTTATTTTAGAAAAGTAATTTCTACTCATTGAAAAACTACTTAAGATTTAATATTCTTCAACTCAAACATGGGATCATGTTGATACATGTCATCACCACATATTTTCAGTACATGGGAATGTGATTTAAAGTGGTGTCACAATTTAATAAGGTTTAACCTTTTTTATTTTACTTAATTAAAGTGATTAGAAATGCCTATGTGGCATTCATTTATTACTTGAACATTATTTTTGTAAGTAAAGCTATATATTTTTATATATTCTGAAAGGTATAGTTAAATGTGATTTTTGAGAGTTGGAATAAACTCAAAAGCTCCTGTGGTTGAATTTTGAAAAATATTTGAATGTAGAAAATCTTCTGCCTTGTTATTTTTACCATGGTTTATCTACAAATCCAATTGGTTTGAATCCAACGGGCTTGGATTAAGCGTTTTAGTACCTTTCTAACAAAATTGGTTTCATGCATTTTGGTTCAGTGAATCGAGCTGGGTTGATTTTTGAATCTAGGTACAGAACTGTGTTTGAAAATAAATAAATAAACTTAAGTTTGAATTATTGGGTCGCGCGGGATGTTTAAATGGGCCAGCCCACTACGCATAATGAGCGCACGGGCTGGTTAAGTGGCTGTCCCCATGCATCAGTGAGACAGTGAGGGGTGAAGCGGTACGGGGTGATGTGGACTGTGGGATCTAATTCTGATCGAACGGCTAGCAGCGCCGGTGAGATAGAACCCTAGCGCGGCCAGTGGGGTCGTGGGAGGCTCACCGGGGCTCAGGAGATGGTCGGCGACGGGGGCGAATGACGAAGTCGACCACGGTGATCCTCCTGGTACCTACAGCTTCTCCTGGGGCGGCTCCAATTGACGGCGCCTCTCCTCTGCAGCGGTGAACTCCGGTGAAATTCCGGCCACCTGGTGCTCGCCTTGCTCCGGGAGTGAGTGGGTGTGATCAGTGAGAGGTGGGGAGTGAACTAGTGTGAAGAAAACGAGCGGGGGAGGCCTCCTTTTATAGTGGATGGAGGGAACCGACGGGTGCGGGCTGAGCTCGTCGTGGTCGATGGCACAGAGGGATAATGGCATGGGAGCGGTAGGGGGCGGTGTTGTGCTCCCTGGCGAAGCTCAATGGCGTGGTGGCGAGGCGTGGGGCGATGCTGATTGGTCGGAACACGTCGACGCTCTGGGCGGGTCCGATGACAAATTTAATGGCGCACGGGTGCTCCTGGTCACACGACGGCGAACGAGGTTGTCTGGCGGGGTGCTGGAGTGTTGGCGATCACGCACGCAAGCGGCGAGGGCGGCGCGCGGTCTATGGGCGCTGGTCGAGTGTGGCGCACTAGCGTGCTCTCGGCTCGCACGCAGAGAGGTTTGGCATGAGCTTGTCATGTGGTCCAGGGGCTGGCAGTGCTCGAGGCTGGGACAAGGAGTGGCGATGGACGGTGCTGCGTGTGTGAGAAAAGGTTGGCGAGGCTAGAGGGGCGTGTAGCTTGCTGTCCATATTGGGGTTGGCAAAGGGGCTCGGCATGGTCACCATTAATGGCTATGCCAAGCTCAAATTGGTGCTAAGGCTTATTAATTAGGCTAGTTCATCTACTGAGAGTGTAGTGAGAGCTAGAGAGGAAACAAGGTTGGCCAAAATTACTGCTCACTATAGTGTTTCTTGTTTGTTTGTTTGCTGCAAACAAGGTGTTTAATGAAATGGCCGAAAGAAATTCAAATTTGAATTTTGGGTTCAAACTTGGTGGGTTTGCTAGGCACATACTAGGAAGTCTTTGGTTAGTTGGATTATTCAAGGGGCACTGGTTTGGTTGAGTTTTGAAAATGTGTGATCTTCACATATGATAAAGATTCAATTTTGAATTGTGATTTGAATGGGGTTGCTAAATGTTTCTACAAGTTTGAAAGGTGGGATTTGATTCACTTTTACTTGGTCTTGCAAGGGGTGAAAAGAATTGGAAAAGTTTCTGTTTGAAAACTTGGACTAGAAACACTCAAAGTGACCTAGTGAGCAAGATTGGCAAAAATGACCATTTGCTTTATTTGATTTGTTTTTTATTTTCTCTTGATTTGTTTCTGCATGGAATTGTTTTAGATGATGTTATTTTCATCTTTAAACCATTTCTTGCTATTTAGGTTAATCACACAAGTCCATTCATGCATTAATGAAATCATCACATACACACATGCATTCATATGATTTAATTAATCAAAGTTTTTGTTAACCCTAATTTTAGTGATTAGAGTTTGATGATCATCGTTTCATATTTTTGGGATGTTACATATAAATATATCAAGAATATCATTTTTAGGTAATGGACATTCATGATGTGCATGAATCAAGGCACAAAACCTTGTCCATGACTGAGGCAATTTCTCCTCCTCTCCCTATTTAAAATCAAAGAGTTTCTGCAAAACAGCATGTCGAGCACTAGGAGGGAAATATTTCTGAAAGAAAGTAGCAATCAAGCAATAAGTGCTATCAATGGATCCAGGAGGTAAATTAGTAAACCAAGATTTAGCCTCTCCTTTCAATAAAAAAGGGTAAATTTTAGCAACAAAGTATTTGCACATCTTAACATCATTGGAGAATAAAGCACTCATAGTAGAAAGCTCAGTCATATGTGCCACAGCCCTTTCATTCTCAATCTCACAAAAATGTTCTTTCTCAACAATGTTTATATAGGATAAATCAAGAGAGAAATCATAATCTTTATCTTTGATGTTTATGGGAGATATGGCAAACTTAGCATCAGAAAATAGTTTAGGTATAATAGTACGTTTTTCAAGAAGACTTTTAATACCACTATACGTCGATAACGTATCTATAAATTTTGATGGTTTTATGCTATTATTATGCTTTTGACACTTCTTTTTATATAAAGTTCATGAGTTATTTGGACTAACCTACTAATAGTTGCAAAAGTGCACAATATTCTTATTTTGTACTTTGATGTGTAGGAATTATCAAGAATACAAGTGGAACCTTTGTTGGAGTAAAATTGGGATTTTCTAGAAATCTGTCTCAGAACTCTTTTTGAAGATGGTCACGTTTAGGGTCTAATACGGCGTCAAACGGAAAACTCTTTAACTACAAAGTTGTAGTAAATTTCGCGACAATCATTCTGGACATAAAATTTAGCTGATTTCGAGTCCGAACGGTCCCGCTATACCCGATTTACTAGAGCCCAAGATGGGGTGACAAAAATCCGAGAACCTAATTCGTGGGAGAGACCTCCACACACGAATTTGCAGCCATAAAAGCCACGCTTTTCCTCCCCATGGACACCATATCCATGGGGGAGGGCTCCCAAGGAACCATCGAGGAAGGGGGCTAAGGGGCGGTGCTCCCCCACGATACCGACGGCGGGGAAGGAGTCCCCCGCGCCGCTGCCGGTGCCACCGCCCTATTCACCATCTTCACCGCCATCTCCATCACCCAATCCTCCTAGTATGCAGTGGTTCATCCTCCCGCACACACCTCTGTACCATCCTATGTAAACATGGTGTTTGATGCTATAGGTTATAATCATATGATCTATGTCATGTTTGTGTAGTTTCTTTGTTTTTAGATTGAATGGTTGAACGTCTTTGGTTCATTAGAGTTGTATGTTAATATGGTACAGTCCTTTGGTGTCCATTATATTTGTGCGCGCATGGATTAAACATCATAGGGTTTATAGTATGTCTAAGAGGAAGGGGGAAGTTCTGTCGGAGTGACAAAAACCTAAGGACGCGAACTGGAACGTTGCACGTATGGGAGTAAGAGGACCATTAACTTAAGGCTATGGTTGGGGAAACATTAATGCATTGTTAGTAGTTACGTATGTTTGCTTCAATCATATAGTACATATAATTCCAAGCAGTGAAGCGCGTGTATATTTAGCCTCTCCCACATAGAAAACTGCATCGGAGACAATGAACCCGATTTATTCGCCAATTAAACTTAGACAAAGCCACCACAATTACCACCACTATTCCACACTCTTGATTCTGTTAGTTTAGTGTATTTTATTGCTGCAGAAGCTAGCTTTAATTTCTTGTTATTTATTATCTTGCAAAGCTTTCTCTAGTACTCGTTTTTATTGCTCTAGTTTTTTTCTAGATAATGCAAATGTTTAGTGTGCATACAGTTGTATCAGTGGTTGACAGAACTTGAGAGAATATTTATCCTACCTTTATCTCCTTGCTGGGTTCGACACTCTTACTTATCGAAAAGGCTACACACGATCCCCGATACTTGTGGGATATCAAGACCTTTTCTAGCGCTGTTGCGGACGAGCAATAGCGTGTGGGTGAATATTCTTGTGTGCACTTGTTTGCTTTATTAAGTAGTTTTTACTTTCAATTTTAAGTTGGTCTCTATCTTGGTATGGATAGCGATTGCGAATTAAAAAAATAGTTGTACTTGTTACCTAAAAATGTTTTAAAAAAGGAAAGTGATTGGAAAGATGAGCAATGGTTAAGTGGGGGTCGACCTTGAACACTTGTGTTCATGCCTATGAAAACCAAAACAAATTTTCCCATGGAAGCTTTTCAACTGAAGGAAGACACCATTAAATATCAATTCCCATTCAAGAAAGGTATAGAATACCTTTTGCCTCTCTTATTAAAACACAACTTGCTCTTAATGCTTCTTTATTAGAAAATACCTGAATCTTGCTTCTTGTGTCTACCTTAAAGGCGTTAAATAAAAGTACTTTTTAGGAGATAACCAATAGTTTTCTTAAGTCTTGGAAGTTATTACTTCTGTAATAACCTCTCCTTATCCTTTTTATTTGATTTTTGTGCCAAGAATAACCTCTAATGAGAGGGAAGTATGATTTGGAGAGTTGTTGTCCCGAAACTGATTTTTGTGCTCCGCTGTAAAAATTATTGAAAAATCTCTGTAAGTTGGATTGAGTTGTAATTTCTGAATAAATCCCCCAGGTTATTAGCTAACTTTCGTTAGTTCAACACTTTTTGATTTGAGCAACAGAAGGTCTTAGAAAAAATCGGTTTCTACCTACTGGTCTGTTTTGACAGATTCCTGCCATTATTTGCATTTGCTTCTTAATGATTACTTTTTGGTGTCTTTTTGGGAAATTAAGCTTTTTGAGGGAATTGCTACAGTATATTGTGTATTTAGTGAAAGTTTTGATGTTTTGAAACTAAACACAAAGGTCTATTATATTTTGAATGCACTAATGTTGGTAATGAAGATTGTGTTAAGTTTTGTATGAAGGAAAATTTTCAGGTGTAATGAAAGAATGATGTAATGAGATGAACAATCGACAAAAGCTCAAGCTTGGGGATGCCACTCCGTGTCACCCCAAGAAATATTCAAGAGGTACAAGCGTCAAATCAAGGCATCCCCTTCTTCATCAATTAAAATTTCAGGTCTTTCTAGACACTTCGTTTTTATTGTTTCATGCACTATTGTGTTGTTCTTGGAGCGTCTTAATTTTCATTTTTGGTTTTTGTTTGCTTAGTTTGCCTGAATAATGTGGTTGGACCCCTATTTTCACCGTGTTGTTTCAAATAAGTTGATTGTTGTTGGAGAGGAGTAGGAAGCTTCATGTTTATAAGTGGTACAAAAGGAGTTTCTTTTGACTATGGCCTAGACCTTATAATGTCATGTTCGATGTTGTTTTGACCCTATGCTTAGTGGTTATTGCTGTAGCATGACTTGTTCCAAACAATTGAGATTGCTTAATGTGTCTTGAAAGAATCATGCGTTGTTTTAGCATACAAAAGCATAGTATTGTGGTATTCTCCTTTGATGCTTTGTTTGGGTTGACTTGACACATGCTCACACCATGTTATGACTATGAACCAGTCACCTTAGCCTCTATGATCATTTAGTTTTTGACTTGTGGTACCACTTTATGCTTTGATTAGTAATGTTTTGTCGCTCTACATGATTATGACCATTATTGCTCTCTTAGTTGGTCGCTCCCAGTCTTTTGCTAGCCTCCACTTATATGAGTAAGCTCTACTCATGCATCCAACTCCCAATAAACCAAGTTATTCCAAAGTGTCCATTATAAATTCCTATGCATGGTGTGTTACACCATTCCAAGTATATTCTTGTTTTATCCACCTTCCAATTAAAAATTCACTTTGTTATGTGAAAAAATAGTGATTAAAGCTCTCACGAACTTGATGGCACACTTTATTTTTCTTGCCCCTAAATAAACTTGAACCATTGTGTCATCTATGTTGTATATGCTTGCACTTATACGTTGGAATTAGCAGAACCATGCTGTCATGGGGAACACTTTCAACATTGCACATGTACATTGTACTCAGTTGATATCATGCTATTTTGTTTGCGGATACCGTTGGTGTGAAATAAAAGGGGATTTGTAAGTCCATGGAGCTATGTATGTGTGTTAGAGAAATGCCTCGGCCGCTAGCCTAAGCCATGCCTATCATGGTGGAAACTTGTAGCATAACCATAGTGAGAAATCTATGAAGATTTCTTCTTATAAAAAAGAGAGACATTGAAAAGAGGAAAGAGAGAAAAACACCATTTTCCTATGGTAAATAAGAAGATTGCTGAGATGCTCATTGTTTGCTTGCCTTGTCAATTTGATATGGGATATCTCTTGTATCATGTGCAAGGGGTACCCCGTTGGCGGTTCTCTATGATACACATGTACTTACTATGACAAGAACTTACCGGTGACTAAAGTTGAGTAGCATGAGGAGCGGCCCTCATACTTGATGCGCCTGAGAGCGCTTCGTTGGGAAACCCCAAGAGCAAGGTGTGAAGAGCACAGCAGCAAGTCTTTCTTTAGTAAGAAACCAAGGTTATCGAACCAGTAGGAGGAAGGAAACGTCTCAAAGGTGTTGCAAGCAACTTGGAAACCTGTACAACACAAACTCAAGACTTTGCCCCAACGAACAGTGAGGTTGTCAATCTCATCGGTTGCTGTAACAAAGGATTAACTACATGGTGTGGAAGATGATGGTGGTTTGTAGAAAGTAAACAGTAACAATGGAAGATGATGGTGGTTTGTAGAAAGTAAACAGTAACAGTGGAAGATGTATCAATGGTAAAGATTGAACCGGGGTCCATAGTTCACTGGAGGTGTTCTCCTTAGATAAACAAACATGGCATGCTGGGTAAACAAATTACAGCACAGCAATTGACAGGACTAAGCAAGGCATAATAATGCAATACTAGACATCAAGATCCTATGAGATTCGATTGGGCAATACAACAAGATACATAGACCACCATCCAACTGCATCTATGACTAGAAGTCCACCTTTGGGTTATCATCCGAACCCCCTACAGTATTAAGTTCCACGCAACAGACAACTGGTTTAAGCAAAGTGTGTAAGGTAATCAATCCACTTGTTCCATGAACAAGAGACCGTTGTTTTCTCCCTAGTGGCAACAACACATCTACAACCTTAGAGATTTCTGTCACTTCCCTTAGACTAAATAGAGGCATGAACCCACTATCGAGCATAAATACCCCCTCTTGGAGTCACTCGCAACTACTTGGCCAAGATAGCTACTAACAACGGAGAGCATGCAAGATCACAAACAACACAGACATGGTAGAATCAATAAGACAAAACCATTAATCAATCTGACATAGTAATCTCAATATCCATCGGATCCCCGCAAACACAACATGCATGATTACAAATAGATGAGATCTTGATCATGAACGGAGTTCACAAAATCTAGACATGAAAACACAAAGGAGGAGATACAACCATCTAGCTACTACATGGACCCGTAGTCCAAGGTGGAACTACTCACGCTTCATACCGGAGGCTGGCATGATGAAGAAGAAGGCCTCCGAGATAATCTCCCCTCTGGTAGGGTGCCGGGAAGAGCTTCAGATCCCCCCGATATAGGGACGATGGTGGCAGCGGCTACAGACAGTTTCGTGGAACATTGATCAGGTCCTTAGGGTTTAATCATCGGGGGCTTCTTATAGGCGAAGAGGCGAGGCAGGAGGGCAGCCAGGGGGCCCACACCCTGCCCAGGCGCGACCTAGGGTGGGCCCACGCCTGGGGGTGCGGCCGCCCTGTGGCTCCCCTCCGTCTCTCCTCTGGACTCCGTTTTCTCCTCGGTGAAATATTGACTTTGGCTTTTGTCCCGTACAATTCCGAGAATATTTCCTTAGTTTTTCTGGAACCAAAAACAGAAGAAAATAGGCAACTGGCACTATGGTATCTTGTTAATAGGTTAGTACCAGAAAACATATAAAAACACCTCAAAGTGTAGACAAAGCAAATCATAGTAGATACTAAAGAAGCATGGAACATCAAAAATTATAGATACGTTTCCGACGTATCACTTTCCAACACCAATTGATGACCCACAAGTATAGGGGGTGTATCGTAGTACTTTCGATAAATAGGAGTGTCGATCCCAACGAGGAGCAGAAGGTGTTGACTAGTGGTATGGAGCAGGAAATCTCTATAAATACTTAGCAAACAGATTTTTAGGGGTTTTCTGATAAAGCAACAAAACAAAGTGCAAGTAATAAAGACAACGAACAACTGCAGCAAGTTGCCCAATCCCTTCTTAGCAAAGGACAAGACGGTGGAAATACTTATAAGGACCAAACTTTCTCGAGGACACATGGGAATTTTGTCAAGTGCTTTCGCTTCAAATAGTTAAGTATTCTTCTTTGGTGTTGTAAGTGTTGTGTGGGTGAACATGTGCTAATGTACCGACCTTACTTAGACTAATACATACTTGTGATTAAACCCCCTGCAAGCATCCGCAACTACAGGAAAGTAATTAAGATATAAACCTAACCACGGCCTTAAACTCTGAGATCCTACGCTCCCTTGTGCAAAGGTGTCCTAACGGGGGTTCAGGTTTCTGTCACCCCGGCAACCCCACAATTAGTAGCCAAATACACAATGCATTCCCCTAGGCCCATAAATGGTGAAGTATCATGTAGTCGATGTTCACATGACACCACTAGAAGAATAGCACCACAACTTAAATACTAAACCATTGAATAATAACTCAACACAAATCCACTACTAACAACATGACTTCTCCCATGTCCTCAAGAACTAGACGAACTACTCACAAGACATCATATGGATCAAGATCAAATATGATATGGTGATGGATAACAATCTGAATATAAACAATAATCCAATGGTTCCACTCACAAGCATCAACTACAATAGTAATTAACACCGGGAAAGTTTCCCCTAAGAACTAATGCAAGACCCAACATGATTGTTACAACGGGACGGAGTGGTGATGATGGTGCTGGTAGAGATGATGTCGTGGATGATGATTACGATCCCGATGAATCCTAGCTTGATGACGGTGTTGATGGCGATGATCTCCCCTCTCCGGGAAGGAATTTCCTCGGCATAAATCTATCTGCCGGAGAGCTCTTTCTCTCTTGGTGTTTTCCGTCCCGCAGAAGCGGCGGGAATCTTTTTATGGTCGCCCCCCTGGTTTTAGGGTTCCGTGAGGAAGATATAGGTGAGAGAGCGGACTCGGGAGCCGGCTAGGTGGGCCACACCTGCCCTAGGCGCGGGGCAAGGTGGGCCTGCGCCTAGGGGGTGTGGGCCCCCTGTGGCCCGTCTACGCCTCCCCTTCTAGCTCCCTTCGTCTTCTGGGAAAATATAATTTTCCAATATTTTCTGGTATTTTTCTGATCTTAGCAAAATTGCATCAAAACACCTCTTTTTCCATCAAAAACCTGACTCTGATAGTTCATTCTCCAAGAATCATCCAACATGCAATAACATAGGAAAAGACATAAGTAACACCTCATAATAAGACATATATCAATGAATAGAGGCAAATAATGATATAGAATGGTGATGCAAATTGGACGTATCACCAATCAACTTATTTGAAACAACACAACGAGAATGGGGATCCAAACTATATCATTCAAGCAAACTAAGAGAACCAAACAAAAACTAAGACGCTCCAAGAACAACACAACAGTGCATGAAACAATAAAAACGAAGTGTCTAGAAAGACCTGAGCTTTTTATTGATAAAGAAGGGGATGCTTTGGGCATCCCCAAGCTTTGACGCTTGTAGCTCTTGGATATTTCTTGGGGTGACACCGGGGTGGCATCCCCAAGCTTGAGCTTTTGTCCATTCTTCATCTCATTACATCATTCTCTCTACACCTGAATTTTTTTCCTTCATACAAAACTTCACACAATCTTCATTAGCAATATTAGTGTATTTAAAAGATAATAGACCTTTGGGTTTAGCTTTAAAACAACAAAACTTTCACTAAAAACACAAGCTACTGTAGCATCTCCCTTAAAAAGCTCAATTTCCCAATAAGAACCCAAAAAGGAATCAATAAGAAGCAAATGTAAATAATGACAAAAATCTGTCAAAATAGACCAGCAGGTAGAAACCGTTTTTTTCGAAAACCTTCTGTTGCTCAAATCAAAAAGTGTTGAACTAATGAAAGTTAGATAACTTACTGGGGTATTTATTCGTAAATTACCAGCTCAATCCGACTTACAGAGATTCCTCGCGAATTTGTACGGTGGAGCACAAAAATCTGTTTCGGAACAGCAACTCCCTAAATCTTACTTCCCTCTCATTAGAGGTCATTCTTGGCACAAAAAGCAAACAAAAAGGATAAGGGAAGGTCATTACTGAAGTAATAACTTCCAAGACTCAAGAAAACTCTTGGGTTATCTTTTAATAAGTACTTTTATTTAACGTCTTTAAGTTAGGCATGATAGTTTGAGAAGATGCTCACATAAGAAATATGAATTAAAGTAAAAGAGAGCATCAAGAAGCAAATTACAAACACATTTAAGTCTAACCCACTTCCTATGCATAGGAATCTTGTAATAGAATAAATCAAAGAAGCACATAGTAACAAGAATGGGTAGATAAAACAAGAGCAACTTCAAAAGTTTCAGCACATAGAGAGGTGTTTCAGTACCATGAAAACTTCTACAACCATATTTTCGTCTCTCATCACAAGATTCAACAAAGCATGCTTAATTTCATAAAAGGTAGCATCAGAAGCAGGTGGAGCAATAGAAGTGCTTAGGAAATCATTGTTGTTTGTGCTAGTGAAGTCACACAACTTTGTGTTCTCAGTAGAGTTCATTTTGGCAAAAGTGGAGCAAGCCAAAACAGCAGCAGCAACTAGAGCAGAAACTATTTTTTTTTTGTGTTTTTGATAAGGGAAAGCAAACCAAACAAAACTAATTATTTTGGAGTTTTTGATAAAAAGAGGCAAACAAAACCAAACAAAAGAAACTAAGCAAAACAAAAACAAAGTAAAGATAAAGGTTGTGAAGGACTCCCCTTGTGAAGACGTCCTTAGCCTCCCCGGCAACAGTGCCAGAAAACTTGTTGATGGCGCCTAAGAGCGCTTCGTCGGGAAACCCCAAGAGCAAGGTGTGAAGAGCACAACAACAAGTCTTCCCTCGGTAAGAAACCAAGGTTATCGAACCAGTAGGAGGAAGGAAACGTCTCAAAGGTGTTGCAAGAAAGTTGGAAACCTGCATAACACAAACTCAATACTTTGCCCCAACGAAAAGTGAGGTTGTCAATCTCACCGGTTGCTGTAATAAAGGATTAACTGTATGGTGTGGAAGATGATGGTGGTTTGCAGAAAGTAGACAGTAACAATGGAAGATGTATCAATGGTAAAGATTGGACCGGGGTCCATAGTTCACTAGAGGTGTTCTCCTTAGATAAACAAACATGGCATGCTGGGTAACAAATTACAGCAGGGCAATTGACATGACTGAGCAAGGCATAACAATGTAATACTAGACATCAAAATCGTATGATATTCGATTGGGCAATACAACAAGATACATAGACCGCCGTCCAACTGCATCTATGACTAGAATTCCACCTTTGGGTTATCATCCAAACCCCCTCCAGTATTAAGTTGCAAGCAACAGACAACTACTTTAAGCAAAGTGTGTAAGGTAAACAATCCACTTGTTTCATGAACAAGAGACCGTTGTTTTCTCCCTAGTGGCAACAACAAATCTACAACCTTAGAGATTTTTATCACTTCCCTTAGATTAAATAGAGGCATGAACCCACTATCGAGCATAAATACCCCCTCTTGGAGTCACTAGCAACTACTTGGCCAAGATAGCTACTAACAACGGAGAGCATGCAAGATCACAAACAACACAGACATGATAGAATCAATAAGACAAAGCCATTAATCAACCTAACATAGTAATCTCAATATCCATCGGATCCTCGCAAACACAAGATGCATGCTTACAAATAGATGAGATCTTGATCATGAATGGAGCTCACAAGATCTAGACATGAAAGCACAAAGGAGGAGATACAACCATCTAGCTACTACATGGACCCGTAGTCCAAGGTGACACTACTCACGCTTCATACCGGAGGCTGGCACGATGAAGAAGAAGGCCTTCGGGATGATCTCCCCTCTGGCATGGTGCTGGGAAGAGCTTCAGATCCCCCCGATCTAGGGACGATGGTGGTGGCGGCTACAGACGGTTTCATGGAATATTGATCGGGTCCTTAGGGTTTAGGCATCGGGGGCTTCTTATAGGTGAAGAGGTGAGGCAGGAGGGCGGCCAGGGGGCCCACACCCTGCCTAGGCATGGCCTAGGGTGGGCCCGCGCCTGGGGATTCAGCCGCCCTGTGGGTCCCCTCCGTCTCTCCTCTAGACTCCGTGTTCTCCTCGGTGAAATATTGACTTTGGCTTTTGTCCCGTCCAATTCCGAGAATATTTCCTTACCAGCTTTTCTGGAACCAAAAACAGAAGAAAACAGGCAACAGGCACTGTGGCATCTTGTTAATAGGTTAGTACCAGAAAACATATAAAAACACCTCAAAGTGTAGACAAATCAAAGCAAAGTAGATACTAAACAAGCATGGAATATAAAAAATTATAGATACATTTATGACGTATTAGTACTCAAGGGACACGAGATTGCCAACTTATACTTTGTCAAGCATATACTCCATATTGTTCACTTTAACCTTAATCACTTCAAGATGCTTATGATAGGGGCAATGAGAGTTGAAAGCTAATAAGGACCATAATTTTTGGAAGCTCTTTATGAAACTTGAAATCCCTTCTTCCCTTTGAAGGGCATTTCTTCCATTATTATATTGAGTCTCCACCTTCTATCCTTAGGCACCAATTAAGAGAGCATAGTTGTCATTCTTAGTTCTATGTGCATTGTCCCAAAACTTGTTGATTGATTCATAAGGTTGTTATTACTTGTTCTTGAACTATTTGTATCTAGTCACCCTTATGAACTTTGAAGGTGTCCTATGCATTTATGATTTTCTATACCAGGAGGGATAAGCTGAATACCACTCTTATTATGTTTTTGTGTGAAACAAACAAACATTTTTCAATGCATTGTTATTCATGATCATTGTTTGTAACCTTTTCATGTTGCAACTTGGTTTCTATGTCTTATCGTTAGAACTACACCTTTCATGCTCATATTTAGAGTACTTTGATCCCAGCTATCCATGCTTTGAATGGTTTGATCAATATTATGATGGTGCGTGTCACCTAAAAAATTATATTGTTTTTATCGATTACCTACTCGAGGACGAGTAGGAACTAAGCTTGGGGATGTTGATACGTCGATAACGTATCTATAAGTTTTGATGGTTTTATGCTATTATTATGCTTTTGACACTTCTTTTTATATAAAGTTCATGAGTTATGTGGACTAACCTACTAATAGTTGCAAAAGTGCACAATGTTCTTGTTTTACACTTTGATGTGTAGGAATTATCAAGAATACAAGTGAAACCCTTGTTGGAGTCAAATTGGGATTTTTTAGAAATCTGTCTCAGAACTCTTTTTGAAGATGGTCACCTTTCGGGTCGAATACGACGTCAAAAGGAAAACTCTTCAACTACAAAGTTGTAGGAAATTTCGTGTCAATCGTTTTGGACATAAAATTTATTGGATTCCAAGTCCGGACAGGCCCGCTAAGCCCGATTTACTACAGCCCAAGATGGGGTGACGGGAATCCGAGAAGCTATATAAAGGGAGGAAACCTAATTCACGGGAGACACCTCCACCCACGAATTTGCAGCCACCAAAGCCACATTTTTGCCTCCCCCATGGATCCCATCTCTATGGGGGAGGGCTCCCAATGAGCCATGAAGGAAGGGGGCTAAGGGGTGGTGCTCCCCCACGATACCGGCGGCAGGGAAGCAGTCCCCAGTGCCACCACCGCCGCCGCCCTCTTCACCATCTTCACCACCATATCCATCACCTAATCCTCCTAGTATGTAGTGGTTGATCCTCCCACACACCTCTGTACTATGTAAACATGTGTTTGGTGCTATAAGTTATAATCCTATGATCTATGTCATGTTTGTGTAGTTTCTTTGTTTTTAGATTGAATGGTTGAACGTCTTTGGTTCATTAGAGTTGTATGTTGATATGGTACAATCCTTTGGTGTCCATTATATTTGTGCACACATGGATTAAACATCATAGGGTTTGTAGTGTGTGTAAAAGGAAGGGGGAAGTTCTGCCGGAGTGATAGAAACCTAAGGACGCGAATCAGAATGTTGCACGTATGGTAGTAAGAGGACCATTAACTTAAGACTATCGTTAGGAAAACCTTAATGCATTGTTAATAGTTACAGATGTTTGCTAATAATCCAATCATATAGTACATATAATTCCAAGTAGTGAAGCGCATGTATATTTAGCCTCTTCCACATAAAAACTGCATCGAAGACAATGAACCCGATTTATTCGCCAATTAAACTTGGACAAAGCCACCACAATTACCACCACTATTCCATACTCATGGTTCTGTTAGTTTAGTATATTTTATTGCTGCAGCAGCTAGCTTTACTTTCTTGTTATTTATTATCTTGCAAAGTTTTCTCTAGTACTCGTTTTGTTGATCTAGTTTTATTTTCTAGATAATGCAAACATTTAGTGTGCGTAGAGTTGTATCAGTGGTTGATAGAACTTGAGAGAATATTTATCCTACCTTTAGCTCCTCATTGGGTTCGACACTCTTACTTATCGAAAAGGCTACACACGATCCCCTATACTCGTGGGATAACAAGCACTAGCACCACGTGTGTTTTGATATTCTTCAATAAATTCAACAGTCATTTCAATATAACCATCATTAATATCATAACTCTCTCTAGACTCAGGTGAGCTAACAAGTGTAATAGTGTCTTCACCAGGAGTTTTAGTGTTTCCCAATATAGTTCTAGCAATTGTAGTATCTAGGAAAGGACCTAATGAACCACTCTCATCAATCACAGTAGAAGTAACATCATGAGCATCAGAAGCAATTTCAGATTTAGCAGTAGTAGCAGTGTGTGTAGCATGTGTATGTGGTGGTGGTGGTGTAACAAGCTTACTTATAATAGACGGTAAATCAAGAGCAGAAGAGGTGTTTAGAACTATACCTCTTCTTGTAGTGGATTGTAAAATAGGAAACTTTCCATCACGAGACTTTCCCATGATGAAAAGGATAGCAACAAACAATAATAAATTCAAGTGAACTTACAAATAAAGCTATGCTCCCCGACAACAGCGCCAAAAAATAGTCTTGATGACCCACAAGTATAGGGGATCACAACAGTCTTCGAGGGTAGTATAACCCAATTTATTGATTTGACACAAGGGGAACCAAAGAATACTTATAAGCCTTAACAACTGAGTTGTCAATTTAGCTGCACCTGGAAATAGTCTTGCTCACAACAGTTTATCAGTAGCAACATTTTTGTAGTAGCAATAGCAAAGTAACAATAGTAGTAAAACAAAGGCAGTAGTAACAATAGTAGCAATAAGCAGGATTTGAGTGCGGTAGGCATAGGAATGGATGGATGGATGGGCGTTGCATGGACAAGACTATTCATGTAATATCAAGATCTAGGGCATTTGCAGATAAATAAGATAAAGCATCCAGGTACTAAATAATCATAGGCATGTGTTCCATATATAGTCATACGTGCTCGCAATGAGAACTTGCACAACATCTTTTGTCCTTCCAGCCCGTTGCAGCAGGGCCTCAAGGGAATCTACTAGCAATTAAGGTACTCCTTTTAATAGAGTGCCGGAACAAAGCATTAACACTCTGTGAACACACATGATCCTCATATCACAGCCATCCCCTCCGGTTATCCTAATTTCTGTCACTTCGGGGCCTTTGGTTTTAGATAATCATATATGTAAATAACTTGCAGATAAGATCACAAACAATACTATCATCATGAATCAATAACATGTTCAGATCTGAGATCATGGCACTCGATCCCTAGTGACAAGCATTAAGCATAACAAGTTGCAACAATGTCAACTAGCACTAACAAAGATACTAGGCACCATGCCCTAACAATCTTATTTGATTACATGATAGATCTCATCCAGTCCCTACCATACCCATATCCTACATCGGGGGATTACTCACTCACGGATGGGGGAAACATGGATGGTTGATGGAGAGGCGCTGGTGATGATGATGATGGCGATGATCTCCTCCAATTCCCCATCCCGGCAGGATGCCAGAACAGAGTTTCTGGTTCTAAATCGCGGTTTCTGGTGGTGGCGGCGCAACGGAACTCTATCTGGAAACACGTCGACCCCCCTATGTTTTTAGGTCAGAGGGCTTATGTAGGCGAAAGGGGAGACCGAGGGGGTGCCCGAGGTGGCCTCACCACCCCAAGACGCGGCCTGGCCTGGCCCGCGTGGCCAGGGGGTGTGGGCCCCTCGTGCCCCTCCTCTGTCTCATCTTCTGGCTCAGTGAGTCTTCTGGTAAAATAGGAGTTTTGCGATATTTTCCGGGATTTTTCATGAAAGTTGATTTTCTGTACAAAACTAGACACCAAAGCAATTCTGTTGAAAACAACGTCAGTCCATGTTAGTTGTATCCAAATCACACAAATTAGAGGAGAAACAATATCAAAAGTGTTTAGGAAAGTAGATACATTTTGGACGTATCAAGGACTACTCACTCATACCAATAAGATCAAGGATAGAAAACATTGAGCAAAATATTTAGATTGAAAACAAATATTTTTACAATGGTCGACGAATCACAAGGAAATCTCAAGTACAAAGTAATGGATATGGCTAATGGAGAGGATGGTGGATGGAAGGGATGAACTATGATGTGGATCTCCTTTGGTGGTGGTGTGATGCAATCTGAGAATGACGGTCATCTGCATGGCGGCAGGGGCCTCAAAATATATAGGCGCCTTCACAATAGTTGTAGGATTTGACGAGACGGAGCCGCCACCACCTTGTAAGGGTGGGCCGTACAGGAGGGCCACTCCCGTACCAGTGCTCGTTACGCCGACTGTCGCCAGGTAATAGCTCTAGGATTACTTGGTCATCAAAACTTTCTCAAAATCTTTATTTATGATCCCAGATTTTGCAATAAAAGTGTGATTTCCCGCACAACACAAATCAAAGCAAAATTTGCATATCTTTACAATAATTAGTCATTAGTGGCAAATCAAGAGAGATTATTGTCAATTGCTTGATGAAAAACAATGTTTAAACATGAAGAAAAAGGGCAATTTTTGGAGCCATCAGAGTCGCTGATGGCAACAACTATGTGTGTATGATATTATTCATATAAATCGAGCAACAATTATTCTCAGACTTAAAGGAATAACTGTCTTGCAATAAACACGATCCAGATACAATATTCTCAAGCAAGCACCAGATAACAATTATTCAGGTTTAAAACTAATCTAGACAGTAAGTGAAGAGGCAGCGTTCCGACGATGATCATATCAACTCTTGATCCATTGCCGACATGCATCAAACCTTATTCCTTGCCAGTGGTCACTGACTCCACAGCCCCTGTTTCGTGTTACATATATTAGCAACCGAACCAGTGTCAAATACCTAGGTGCTACTACGAGTATTAGTCAAGTGCATATAAATAACATGTATATCAAATATACCTTTGTTCATCTTGCAGGACTTTTGTTCATCTTACCAGACTTCTTGTCTGCCAGATATTTGGGGCAGGTGCGCTTTCAATGGCTAGTCCCCTTGTAATAATAGCACTCGGTGTGATACTTAGGGCCAGCCCGGGTCTTCTTATCAGACGCAACAACAGCTTTGCCGCCCTTTTTGAAGTTACCCTTCTGTTTACCCTTCTTATATTTATTAAAACCGGTGGTTTTATTGATCATCAACACTTGATGTTCTTTCTTGATCTCCACTTCAGTAGTCTTAAGCATAGACAGAAGCTCAGTAAGAGACTTGTTCATGCCCTGCATGTTATAGTTCATCACGAAGCTCTTGTATCTTGGTGGTAGAGATTGGAGAACACGATGTATTCCTATCTCAATGGGAATCATTATTCCCAAGTCTATGAGCTTATCGGCTTATCCAGACATTTTGAGTATGTGATCGCTAATGCAGCGAAAAAACTTTTCAGACGCTTCATAACTCTTCACATTAGCATGGGTATTGAAAATTATTTTTAGTTCACCCATGGTATCAAAGGCATTGCCATTTTCGAAATGCTTTCGGATTTTTGGCTCTAGCCCATACAATATGCCGCAATGAACCATATTGTGGTCCTCCTGATGAGTTAAGTAGGAATTATTTTCCTCGTCGGGAGCATCATCAAGTGGTGGGGGGCCTAATGACGCTTCTAGCACATATTTTTTTGTGCAACAGTGAGGAGAATCCTCAAGTTCAAGGCCGAGTTGCTAAAGTTTCTACTATTCATCGCAAGTTTCTCTTTCTGCATGAACATATTGAAATTAAAAACAGGTGGTGCCATATACAATAGAATTTACAAAGTTTTATTTAGACTAGTTTATAATAGATTGAGTTCAAACTAATCCCAATTACTAAATAAACTCCCACTAAAAAACGACATCCTTCGTGTCTTTTTGATGAATACATGAACCAGATTACTACACCAAGACCGATTATCGCATGAATTGTTGTAGTTTCAAAGGTGAGCATCTATATGGTAATCATATCAACTATATGACCTTTGGTTCGTGTTCTGAGACCATGTTTGTACATGTCAGGTTTGCCAAGTAAGAACCATAGTATCCGCGTGTGTAAAACTATCTTACACCCGTTGTATGCGAACGTATAGTCTATCACACCCGATCATCACTTGGTGTCTCGAAATGACAAACTTTCTTAACAATGCATACTAAAGGAAGAACACATTTTTATCTTGATATTTAAATGACGGATCATCTTATAATTCTACTAAAGCGCCATATAAGCAAAATAAGATGCAAACAAACATCATATGCAAAAAGTGATATGGTATGGTTCTTGCACTTTATCACTATCTTGTGCATCATGCTATGATCTCCATCACTCCATTTGTGTAATACTTAGGTCTATGGTGTTTACACTTTGATATGTTATAATTTCCAAGAGTATCCAACCATACTTAATATTATACCATTACCATATCATGAGACTTGCCCGACAAACAATAAAACTAGACGCTTCTATTTTATCTTTTGCATATTTTACGTGGCTTAGAGATTTCAGAGATAGAACCGTTCTTACCTACGAACATGGTATCACAACGATGATAACCAAATTATTAGTAATCATTGTAAATCATATATTAACTATAGTGGGAGTGATAGACACCCGCTAGCCACTTATGCAAAACTAGTTGCATGTCAAACATGGAACATGTCTCATGTGCGAGGACATGTAAAGTTAGTCCGGGATGCTTCATCCCACTATGCCATTAATATCCAAAATACACAATAAGATGCAATAACATGATCATAAAATCCCACATACTCATATGCATACAAATATCTACGCATAAATCCGGCTCTGATACCACTACTGGGTTCGCAGCATAGAAAATAAAAAAATTCATACGATATGAACAACTAAGCACCAAGATGACATAGGGTTTCTAAGTTGTTTTTATTATTTTTGTGATCGTGGGGTCTAACAATGACCTAGGGTTTATAAGTTGTTTTTATTATTTATGTCTTGTTTTGCCATCAACTTTTTTTGTTTACATACTGTTCTGCTTTGATATTGCTCTGTACAAAAGCATATTCTACGTGACCTTTTTTTGTGTTAGATCATGTTCTTCTAGTACCAAAAGGCCAATATCTTACTACTTGGGTATAGATTTTCTAGAAGGATGGGTTGGTTCTTAAATAGTTAGTGTTATAAAGTTTTGCTTAGTTATTATATATATATGTTGCTATGTCGTGGGTCGACGATTGAAACCTAGAGGGAACACTCTACAAAAAAAACAGTATTGATCGCTGCCCCCGAGTTTGTCCTCTATATAACATTTAAAAGTTCTACTGGGTGGTGTGTCTATTCTTGAGGTCCATCTAAAAGCTAGATAAACTCAAGTGTACATTTCATTTCAATTCTAGTATCTTAGTCATACATAGAATCTCAGTCTAACATACTACAGGTGAGTAAATTGTTCCCATATATAGTGTTCTAATGGTGCAAAACTGTTATACGTGCTTAAGTTGATGAACTAACTTAATTATATGTTCATTTAAACAGTTGCTCTTCAAATTAGATTTCAGTGCCACGACATACAAACCAGGTGTGAGCTTTCACAGAAAGAAATGTTTGTTGTCAGGACACCCATGAAGGAGCCACGAAACATCGGTTGGATGCTACCATTCTTGAACTAGATTAGTTATATTGTATTTAGTATATTGTTTTTGTCAACATGCCTTATACTTGGTCATATTGTGATTGAAATGTAATGGTGACAATTGTCTATGATATGAGTGAATAAAATCTATTACCGTTTTAGTGCCTGTGTTGAGTGACATTCTAATATGATGCAAATAATATTTTACTAGTAGAGAAAAAATAGCACATCACAAATGGGTAGAAGAAAACTAACCATAACCAATGAGCAACACTTTCAGAAAATGGAGGAACATAAACAAGCATTGTCAGTAGAGGGGTCTAACGGTGATAGTGTTTGCCTCTGTTTTCATAGAAGGCTTCACATCAGCGACCAACATATGACAATATAGCGTTTATCTACTATTGCAGGGATTTCTGACATGTGTCTTGTGGCATCCCGCAAAAACCACTGCTAGAAAAACGCGTTGTTTTTGTGCATTGCATCGTCATGACATCATCATACACATTTTGTTTCAAACTATTTTGCTAAGAACCCTATTTTTACTTTCCATATTAATCCCCTCCCTTTTATTTCAAGTTAACACCGGTGCTTCCGGATATCTCAGTTGTCTAGAAACAATTTGCAAAAGGCTTTTAAATTAAATTATAAAACCCTAGTCAAATGTCTAAACCTAAATCTATCCCCACCCAAATCTATCCTACCCACCTCTCACAGCTCGCCACCTCACCCTCTCCCCCAATCCCTACCCACCCTGCCACCTCACCAATCTCCCTCTCCCTCCCCTCTCCCTCTCTCACCCACAGCCTCCCTACCCCCTCTCTCTGCACCCGGGCCCCACCGAGCCAACCCCACCCGCCTGACCCCTCTCTTCCTCTCCACCTGTCCCACCCCACAGCCCCCGCGGGTCCCACTCGCCCCACCGACCCGGCCCGCCTGGACCCACCCCTCCGGCCCCACTCCCTCTCTCCCTCCCCGTCCACCAACCGCGTCCAACCCACGCCTCCCCGCGTCTGCCCTGGTCCCACCTCGCCCGCGTGGCTCCTCCCCGAGACGGCCTCCTTCCTCTCGCGACCCTCTCTCCCCGACGCGTCTCCCGCCTCGACTCCGCTCGGCCGTCCCCTCCTGCAAGCCCTGCCGCCGGCCTCCCTCGACCTCTCCGGCCGCCGCGCCTCGCCGTCCACCCCCCTCGTCCCGCGTCTCCGCCGCCTCTAGCCCGCGCATCGCCAAGCGACCGCCTCGCCTCCCTTCTCCTGGTCCTCCACCGCCGTCGCCAAGGTCACCCTACCCCAGGGCTCCTCCGCCGCTCGCCCCCCTCACCGCGCCGCCGACCTCGCTCGCCCCTGTCGCCTCGTCGCTCCCCACCTACCCCGCGCCTCCCTGGTCCTGTCCGCCGCCAGGCCTCACCGCCCAGCCGCGCCGCCTTTCCCTCCTCGGCGTCGGTCTTCCCCGCCGCCGCCGCCTGGTTCCCCTCCCCGCCGGCCTCGTCTGCCTCCGCTCGCCACCTCCCTCCTCCTCCACGGCGCCACCCGACCCCGAGCTGCGCCGCCGGTCGCCTCCTTCTCGCCGGCCCGCGTCCGTCGCCTCCCCAACCTCACCTACCCGCTGCCGGCCGCGCCTCCTAGGAAGACGCCGCCGCCGCCGGGCCGCCCCTTCTCCCGCCCGCATCGACCTCGACGCCTCCGGTCCTTCTCGTTGTCGTCTGTCGCCTCATTTTCCCTGGAGCTCGCCTCCGGCCGCCCTCGGTCTCCCCCGGCGTCCTGGTGCCATGGCCGCGTCCGTCCTGCTCGCCCTTCGGCCGTGCGAGTCTGCAGGCGCCTCTTCCTGGCTCTGGCATGCGCTGGCCATGACGTCCCTTCAACCATGCCACCTCGCGTCCCCAGTGCTCAGCTGAGCTGACCCGAAGCACCATCGGAGTACCATTCCAAGACCCCCTCGACAAGATCTCCGATCCGACACATCGACAAGTTCGCCACGAGGAGCCGCACGAACCCGAGGGTCCATCGACAAGACCGTCCCGTCACAAGGGCCCCGATGCCCTTTTGTCGCCAAGATCTGCATCGCAGCGTGTTTCGTCGACCAATGTGCGAGGTGGAACCCGATGGCGTCGGTACCCCAAGATCTACCACACGGACGCACCACGGACGCGGAGAAACCCTCGGACGCCAAGATCGCCCACATGGAACCGAAGGTGTCGAGACCCTGAAAACTGACCTCCCGGAGTCGGAAGACCGAACCCTGGAGTGCCGAGTTATTCGACCCGAAGGCCACAGATGCGACAAGTACTTCATCCCGAACGCCATGACCGTCGACATGACCTGTAGACCAAGGAACGCCAAGATCTACCCCGTTATCCGAGAACGACCCCACCGAGGCCGAACCCTAGACCCGGAACCCCGAGACCCGACCCCGAACCCCTCGGAGCCCAAGTTCGCCGAACCCTAATGTGATCCCCTATCCGAGACCCCATTATTTTATAATATGACATTATCAATTGATGCATATTAAATTATTCATGCATGCATACTTGTCTGTGGTTTGGGGGCATTATGCCGATTCACCTCATAATTAAATATGGGGCCCATATGCGGGCAAATGCAGTCGTATATTGGCCTCATTTAAATTTGTGTAGCGAACCGGTAACTTATCTTGCCTTGTTAAGACAACATTTAAATTGCGGGGGGTTCTGAATAACTTGAACCATCTAATTAATTGTCGGGACCCTGGTTCCGCTTAATATTGCCTTATCGCATCGCACTCTTGCCATGTCATTCATCATACATGCATCATGCCCGATCTTTTGCCGTAGTATTAAATATTGCATCCGGTGTTTATTCTAGTGTCTTGGTTCTTCGCGGATAAGGCCGTTGAGTTGATGCGAGTGTCGACCCGATCTTCGGTTGAACCTTCGACAATGTTTTCAGGCGAGCACCTCCCCCTTTCTACCTATCTTACTTTTATAGTATTTATTCCCTCCTGTTGATCTATTGCTATCTGTGTTGCGATGCTCTAGCTTTCGTACCCGTGATATTCCTTGCAGCCTGATATTGCCTTGGGCACCTCCTATTACCTGTTGTTTGGTAGATAGTTGGACCTGCGCGTCGTAGTCGCTTGCTCAAGTGCTGTTGCGTGCCGTCAAGTACCGCAGTTGTTGGAGCATTGCCGCATGTTCAATGTTGGAGATGATCATGGCTTTAATTATTGTTCACTTTAATTACTGTTTAACAACTAAAATTGAAGTAAGTAAGCAGAGGCACAGGTGGGCAATAGATATTATTTGGTTGTTAACCGTCCACTTGTGTCCCGTAGGACCCTGAGTACTTGATACATGTTCCTTGAATATTCGCGCTATCCACATCCGGGAGGATTATGGGACCCCCTTTAGCCAGAGCTTGATTCATTCTTATTTCTTGGGGCCACAAACTAGTTTGAGGTTTTATTTACGATCCTGTACTTATGCCATGCTTTACTGCTTTATTTACGATTGTGCGAGGAGCACGCTGTACTGTTTAGGATCGTGACCCGTTTACGCGGTATCGACAAGCCCAGTTTTGGGTTCCCAGTCGCTTACAGCCGGCCCCACAAACCTTGAGTCCATCTCGGAGTCAGCTAGCTTCGTTGCGGGTGTACTCAACGGGGTGGCCCCCGGAAATATTTCTGAATCTTGTGATTGCTTTGTCATGAAGGCCTCGTTGGGTTTTGATTTGGTTTTTCCGAGGTTGATCGAGTGTGTGTTGCTATTTGTGCACCCCGGCCGGGTAAAACTTTCTGAAAGCCGTGTCCGCGGTTATGGACGACTTGGAGCACAGTATCTCGATCATAGACAACTATAACTAAAGTAGTGCTATAAATTTGACTTTATAATGACTAGTAATCAGTTTCACTATAATGGAATGGCTAAATAAAACTGCCAACAATTGCCTGTTTACCTTTGTATCTGACTAGTAAGTATCGCAACTATAACGGAATGGCTAAATAAAAGTGCCAACAACTGCTGGGTTTGGGGTTATCTCATGCTATTTGGATCTGACTAGTAAGTGTTGCAACTACAACGGAATGGTTAACTAAAATTGCCCACTGCTTATTTTATCAGGATGATTATCTAAACCTGACTAGTAATTACTGCAACGATAACTGAATAAATAAAACTGCCAAATGTGTGAGTTCCTCGGTTGACTTCCTCGTTTGGTCTCGAGGGGGAAACACCAGGATGAGTTTGTTTGATGGTAGTATCAGGTTGGTTCCGAATAGGCCTTTCTTACCCCTCTCTGATAGCCGACAGTTGTATCGAGTCTCTATAGGTTGTTTTGTGCATGCTGCCGCTGCCGCTTCAGTCCACCATACCTATGTAGGCGAGGACCGCCGAATTCTAGCCTCGCCGTGTACTGGCCTCAGTACTGACGCTCCTCTTTTTCCTTTGCCCTTTGTCGGCACCCCTTTTGTTTAAGCAGGTTTTGAGATCGACGTCGTTAGCAGGGTTACCCTTCCGGCTTGGCCTGGGCAGGGTTATGGACGCCATTGGTTATTCTTCAGGGCTCTTAGCCCCATTTGCATCTTGTCCGTAGTCGGACGCTCTATCAATTTCAAGGTGATTTGGATCTTTGTATATTATATCTGTATTCTTGACTCATTGAGTCGCTGTTGTATACATATTTGTTCTGTGGGTCCCATCGAGGACTGTTGTGTAATGTTATTACTTCGTTTTCCACCCGCACGAAAGTGCCTGGTGGGCACCTTTGAATCGTTTCTATGCGGGTTTGGCGGGAATCGCTGAAACTTGCATAGGGTCGATTCTGAGGGTGTGACAGAGTGGTATCAGAGCCCAGCAGTTGCGATACCCCACAAGTCCAGCCTGTAGGATAACCTAGCTAACGGCCGAAGTAGAGTGTCAACACTATTTTTGCAAAATCGGTTGGATAGATCTGATTAGGTCTAATTTTATTCCTTACCTCTCTGCTATTCTCCTCTTACCTCTACGTGTTTTGAATCCGCTCTCGTCTTTTTCTTCGAGTCCAGGATTTCTCGTGGTTGGGATTCCGTCGTACCTTCAGGGTTTCGCTTCCTTCTTTGATAACGGTGTTCTACCATCCGGTGTTCATGCTGCCTGAGGAATCCGTCTACTGTGGTACCATTCTTTGTTCCTTGTTTGTGCCTTCCGGTGTTTTCCGACGCGATGACATCATCTACGCCAGATCCGATGCAGAGTCTGCATCACTCCTTTTTTCCTGAACCTCGATTGTCGAGATCTTCAGTCTGACTCCGAGAGTTGGTTGCATAATCCGCCTATTCGTGTGCAGAGTAATGGTTTGGGTGCGCGATGGACTGATCACCATCCGACTACCCTTATCATTCGCTCTTGTACATCGAATCAGTGGATCCAGCAGTTTTACTCCGTCCACGGAAGCTAGAGGTGGCTTTATTTGTGATACCTCTATCTTCGACCTTTTGTTCCCGGAGTGTTCCCTCGACGATCAGGGACAACGACCTCTTGTTAGTGGTGTCGCAAGGATCTACACGAAGCGAGAAGATTCAGGTCACCGCCCTTCTTCCCGGTACCATGAGGCGGATCTCGAGGGCGAGATCCATTGTTAGTGGTGTCGAATTGTGGCATCCCGCAAAAACCACTGCTAGAAAAACGCGTTGTTTTTATGCATTGCATCGTCATGACATCATCATACACATTTTGTTTCAAACTATTTTGCTAAGAACCCTATTTTTACTTTCCATATTAATCCCCTCCCTTTTATTTCAAGTTAACACTGGTGCTTCCGAATATCTCAGTTGTCTAAAAACAATTTGCAAAAGGCTTTTAAATTAAATTATAAAACCCTAGTCAAATGTCTAAACCTAAATCTATCCCCACCCAAATCTATCCTACCCACCTCTCACAGCTCGCCACCTCACCCTCTCCCCCAATCCCTACCCACCCTGCCACCTCACCAATCTCCCTCTCCCTCCTCTCTCCCTCTCTCACCCACAGCCTCCCTACCCCCTCTCTCTGCACCCGGGCCCCACCGAGCCAGCCCCACCCGCCTGACCCGTCTCTTCCTCTCCACCTATCCCACCCCACAGCCCCCGCGGGTCCCACTCGCCCCACCGACCCGGCCCGCCTGGACCCACCCCTCCGGCCCCACTCCCTCTCTCCCTCCCCGTCCACCAACCGCGTCCAGCTCGCGCCTCCCCACGTCTGCCCTGGTCCCACCTCGCCCACGTGGCTCCTCCCCGAGCCGGCCTCCTTCCTCTCGCGACCCTCTCTCCCCGACACGTCTCCCGCCTCGACTCCGCTCGCCCGTCCCCTCCCGCAAGCCCTGCCGCCGGCCTCCCTCGACCTCTCTGGCGGCCGCGCCTCGCCGTCCACCCCCCTCGTCCCGCGTCTCCGCCGCCTCTAGCCCGCGCGTCGCCAAGTGACCGCCTCGCCGCCCTTCTCCTGGTCCTCCACCACCGTCGCCAAGGTCACCCTCCCCCAGGGCTCCTCCGCCGCTCGCCCCCCTCACCGCGCCGCTGACCTCGCTCGCCCCTGTCGCCTCGTCGCTCCCCACCTACCCCGCGCCTCCCCTGGTCCCGTCCGCCGCCAGGCCTCACCGCCTAGCCGCGCCGCCTTTCCCTCCTCGGCGTCGGTCTTCCCCGCCGCCGCCGCCTGGTTCCCCTCCCCGCGCGGCCTCGTCTGCCTCCGCTCGCCACCTCCCTCCTCCTCCACGGCGCCACCCGACCCCGAGCTGCGCCGCCGGTCGCCTCCTCCTCGTCGGCCCGCGTCCGTCGCCTCCCCAACCTCGCCTACCCGCTGCCGGCCGCGCCTCCCAGGCAGACGCCACCGCCGCCGGGCCGCCCCTTCTCCCGCCCGCATCGACCCCGACGCCTCCGGTCCTTCTCGTTGTCGTCTGTCGCCTCGTTTTCCCTAGAGCTTGCCTCCGGCCGTCCTCGGTCTCCCCCGGCGTCCTGGTGCCATGGCCGCGTCCGCCCTGCTCGCCCTTCGGCCGTGCGAGTCTGCAGGCGCCTCTTCCTGGCTCTGGCATGCGCTGGCCATGACGTCCCTTCAACCATGCCACCTCGCGTCCCCAGTGCTCAGCCGAGCTGACCCGAAGCACCATCGGAGTACCATTCCAAGACCCCCTCGACAAGATCTCCGATCCGACACATCGACAAGTTCGCCACGAGGAGCCGCACGAACCCGAGGGTCCATCGACAAGACCGTCCCGTCACAAGGGCCCCGATGCCCTTTTGTCGCCAAGATCTGCATCGCAACGTGTTTCGTCGACCAATGTGCGAGGTGGAACCCGATGGCGCCGGTACCCCAAGATCTACCACACGGACGCACCACGGACGCGGAGAAACCCTCAGACGCCAAGATCGCCCACATGGAACCGAAGGTGTCGAGACCCTGAAAACCGACCTCCCGGAGTCGGAAGACCGAACCCTGGAGTGCCAAGTTCTTCGACCCGAAGGCCACAAATGCGACAAGTACTTCATCCCGAACGCCATGACCGTCGACATGACCCGTAGACCAAGGAACACCAAGATCTACCCCGTTATCCGAGAACGACCCCGCCGAGGCCGAACCCTAGACCCGGAACCCCGAGACCCGACCCCGAACCCCTCGGAGCCCAAGTTCACCGAACCCTAATGTGATCCCCTATCCGAGACCCCATTATTTTATAATATGACATTATCAACTGATGCATATTAAATTATTCATGCATGCATACTTTTCTGTGGTTTAGTGGCATTATGCCGATTCACCTCATAATTAAATATGGGGCCCATATGCGGGCAAATCCAGTCGTATATTGGCCTCATTTAAATTTGTGTAGCGAACCGGTAACTTATCTTGCCTTGTTAAGACAACATTTAAATTGCGGGGGGTTCTGAATAACTTGAACCATCTAATTAATTGTCGGGACCCTGGTTCCGCTTAATATTGCCTTATCGCATCGCACTCTTGCCATGTCATTCATCATACATGCATCATGCCCGATCTTTTGCCGTAGTATTAAATATTGCATCCGGTGTTTATTCTAGTGTCTTGGTTCTTCGCGGATAAGGCCGTTGAGTTGATGCGAGTGTCGACCCGATCTTCGGTTGAACCTTCGACAATGTTTTCAGGCGAGCAGCTCCCCCTTTCTACCTATCTTACTTTTATAGTATTTATTCCCTCCTATTGATCTATTGCTATCTGTGTTGCGATGCTCTAGCTTTCGTACCCGTGATATTCCTTGCAGCCTGATATTGCCTTGGACACCTCCTATTACCTGTTGTTTGGTAGATAGTTGGACCCGCGCGTCGTAGTCGCTTGCTCAAGTGCTGTTGCGTGCCATCAAGTACCGCAGTTGTTGGAGCATTGCCGCATGTTCAATGTTGGAGATGATCATGGCTTTAATTATTGTTCACTTTAATTACTGTTTAACAACTAAAATTGAAGTAAGTAAGCAGAGGCACAGGTGGGCAATAGATGTTATTTGGTTGTTAACCGTCCACTTGTGTCCCGTAGGACCCCGAGTACTTGATACCTGTTTCTTGAATATTCGCGCTATCCACATCCGGGAGGATTATGGGACCCCCCTTAGCCAGAGCTTGATTCATTCTTATTTCTTGGGGCCACAAACTAGTTTTAGGTTTTATTTACGATCCTGTACTTATGCCATGCTTTACTGCTTTATTTACGATTGTGCGAGGAGCACACTGTACTGTTTAGGATCGTGACCCATTTACGCGGTATCGACAAGTCCAGTTTTGGGTTCCCAGTCGCTTACAGCCGGCCCCACAAACCTTGAGTCCATCTCGGAGTCAGCTAGCTTCGTTGCGGGTGTACTCAACGGGGTGGCCCCCGGAAATATTTCTGAATCTTGTGATTGCTTTGTCGTGAAGGCCTCGTTGGGTTTTGATTTGGTTTTTCCGAGGTTGATCGAGTGTGTGTTGCTATATGTGCACCCCGGCCAGGTAAAACTTTCTGAAAGCCGTGTCCGCGGTTATGGACGACTTGGAGCACAGTATCTCGATCATAGACAACTATAACTAAAGTAGTGCTATAAATTTGACTTTATAATGACTAGTAATCAGTTTCACTATAATGGAATGGCTAAATAAAACTGCCAACAATTGCCTGTTTACCTTTGTATCTGACTAGTAAGTATCGCAACTATAACGGAATGGCTAAATAAAAGTGCCAACAACTGCTGGGTTTGGGGTTATCTCATGCTATTTGGATCTGACTAGTAAGTGTTGCAACTACAACGGAATGGTTAACTAAAATTGCCCACTGCTTATTTTATCAGGATGATTATCTAAACCTGACTAGTAATTACTGCAACGATAACTGAATAAATAAAACTGCCAAATGTGTGAGTTCCTCGGTTGACTTCCTCGTTTGGTCTCGAGGGGGAAACACCAGGATGAGTTTGTTTGATGGTAGTATCAGGTTGGTTCCGAATAGGCCTTTCTTACCCCTCTCTGATAGCCGACAGTTGTATCGAGTCTCTATAGGTTGTTTCGTGCATGCTGCCGCTGCCGCTTCAGTCCACCATACCTATGTAGGCGAGGACCGCCGAATTCTAGCCTCGCCGTGTACTGGCCTCAGTACTGACGCTCCTCTTTTTCCTTTGCCCTTTGTCGGCACCCCTTTTGTTTAAGCAGGTTTTGAGATCGACGTCGTTAGCAGGGTTACCCTTCCGGCTTGGCCTGGGCAGGGTTATGGACGCCATTGGTTATTCTTCAGGGCTCTTAGCCCCATTTGCATCTTGTCCGTAGTCGGACGCTCTATCAATTTCAAGGTGATTTGGATCTTTGTATATTATATCTGCATTCTTGACTCATTGAGTCCCTGTTGTATACATATCTGTTCTGTGGGTCCCATCGAGGACTGTTGTGTAATGTTATTACTTCGTTTTCCACCCGCACGAAAGTGCCTGGTGGGCACCTTTGAATCGTTTCTATGCGGGTTTGGCGGGAATCGCTGAAACTTGCATATGGTCGATTCTGAGGGTGTTACATGTCTATAGCGTCACTATATACTAGTGGCGGTCCCTATTGGCTCATCATTGACTTGACTTGGCTTGATTTTTATGCATGTTGTAGACGTCTAGTTGGATTAGGTGGTCCCACTAGGAGGACAGTTTCCATTCTTATAACGAAATCTTAGATTTTTAAATAAACTATCAGTGACTTCCTTCAAAAATTTGGTGGGAAGATCTGCCTATCTGGGTAGACGAGCTTGATTTTGCTAGTGATGTTACGATTCTGATATAGGTAAGCAACTCCCTTCCTCCTCGTAAAGCAAACCGAACGAATCGAAACATGGATGAGTCCTGAACATGATTGAAGGATTACATGGGATGGGGGGTGGGGGGGAATTGCACGGGAGTTCCTATAGAATCCACTAAATAAATTGATGTAAACAAAAAAACCTAGCCGCTTAGGTCATGAAACCTAGGTTCGAGAGTCGAGACACGTGGGATTTGGGTAGTATATCTTTCAATGTTCGATGGTCTTTTTTTCCATTTAAAGATGTCTTATTTTGGCCTAATAATCATTCAAGTTGGGGTGAAGAATTGGTGTGTATGGACACGAGTAATCAAAAGGTCTTTTCCTTGTAAAATGAATTTTGTAAATCCAAATTCTGAAAAAGGATCCATAGAAGATCTTTTAAAAAACAAAAATCATTTTTCTAAGTTTAAAAATAAAAAATAAAAATCTAGATGTTGATAATAATGTATCTCACAAACTTGTAAAATATCAATTTCAAATACCTTGTATTATGAGGTGCACAAAAATGACAAAAGTGTGGATTTGAGTATAAAGAACTTTTTTATTTTTTTAGCTCAAAGTATAAGAATTTTGAGTTGCGATATTGCAGAATACAACATTAACTATGCCTAAAATTTATTTTAAACTTGTAAATATGATTTTTTTAATTGAAGGGAGCACTCGGGCTTAGGAGTAAAGACACTTCCTGATAATAAAGTTGTAAGCGGAGCACTTCCCCCTTGTTCTTTCTCTTCGCTATAGTAGACATGAGATCTCGCCTCTGGATCGGGTCGAACCCGAGCCTCTCCGGCCGGAGATGGCGGAGGGGAGGCTCCAGAGTAGTTTAGGGTAGGTTTCCAGGCTTCTTGCCTAGTAGTTTTGGAACGAGGTGCAGATCTTGGTGGCCATATCTGGATCTTAGGGTTCTCGCTATCGCTGATTTCTCTTCTGGACGGAGGAGCTCGCGCCAGAGAGGGCCGTCGTCTCCTCTTGAATAAGGTTACCGCGGGTCTCCCTCTGTTGTAGATTCACGACCATGCGTCCTCCGCTCCTAGGCGGCCATGGCGACGAGAAGGAGAGGAGGCGCCCCTGCTTCTTCTACAACGATGTGGAGGCAGTTCGTCGGCTTCTTCGTCTCGGGCGACTCAGTGCCGCCCGCCTGCTTCGTCGAGTCATGGATGCTCTCCCCGCAGATGGTGACTCTGCAGTGGTTCCTGGCAGAGAAGCAGTTTGGGAGCATTTCTTCGACGGTCAGATCCATGGTCTCGCCGGACCAATAGACTAAAGGGCAGTCGCTTTCTGCTGCTTGCTCCATCTCGGTAGGGTTCCGGCAGTGCTCTGGCTTGGCGTGGTCGTGGGTGTCGTCGGCGTTGGGCTGGTGCATAAGAACTTGATCGCGTTTCTGCGGTCTTCTCAGGTTCCCTTCTATTATATTGCAGGGCTGATTTGTATTTTCCTATTTCTTTGAGGGTTGTTCGTATAAAATGTATCGCCACCGATGATATTTCTATCTACTAATTTACTCTGCGGTAGGTTCGTTTTATGGGATATTCCGTCCGCTTTTTCCTCGGACGATTTTGCCCCTGACCTTTTGAGGGTATTACAGTAGAGCCACCGCCAAATTAATACGTACATTCCATCAGTCCGTGCGTGAAGGGCCCGAGCGAGTCCAGCGCCGTCCCTGCCTGCGCCAACTGCCCGCCGCGGACTACCATAGGCCAGTGCCGAAGAGCGGCCTCCACCGCGCGGCCCCGCCTCCCCATCTTCCCCGTCCACGGCGAACGAGGCCTCACCTGTGGGATCCCGCCTCCCTCTGTCCTCCTCTGCCCAGCTTCCTCCCGGGGCCGCTCCCCATGCCCTTGAGCGGCAGTGGTGGGGGCCTCTGCGCGGCGACGACCTCTGATGGTCCAGCTCCGCCTGAGAGACTGGGCACCGTCGACCTCCCGTCAAAGCCCCTGGCCCATGTCTCCACGTGTGTAGGCGTCCGTGGCAGAGACGGCGAGGCAGGTTCCGAAGGAGGGAGGGATAGAGTCGGCCGGTACTGCTTCTTAATATTAAGATCGGGAACCTGACTGTTGCTGATGGACACGACCTCGAGGAGGGTGTCCCCGCTCGATTCGGTCCACCTATGGTGGAGGTCGCGAGAAGAACATCTATGCAATCTAGAGCCCCGCTCCCCACGGAATTTAATTCCAGGTCCTTGATAATGAACACACGAGCAGACCAAATCCAATTTAAGATTTTCCAGACCAAGCTAGATGGTGGCACTTACCAAAGAGAGAAATTCCTCACGCGCAGGGGAGACACGCACACCAGCTCCTCCTTGTCTATGTGTTCTGTGGCCTTGCGTGTGGCTGCTCTCGACAAGTCTGACATGTATTGCGCTTCATGGATACATAGTAGCAGACCTCAAAGAGAACCTGATGAATCTCAGGTAGCGGCCGTTCCTCCTAGCGGTCCGAGAATACAAGGTGTGCGGAAGAAAGCAGCCTGAGGTGCGGACCTCCGTCGCTGGGAAGGTAACGAGGACGTGCTCGCCCAACAGCGCCACGCGGAGGATACATCGCCTATTGGAGATGTGTCAACTCGAGCAGCAGACCAGCAGCAACGCCAATTGAGACCGACGCCATGGCGCCTCCAGGAGCGTCACAATCCAGCTAATCGTGGAAGTAGCCGCGCCGGTGCCGTCCATGGCGGATATGCCGAATCGCTATGTTTCAGCTACTCTTTGAAGCTCTCGGTAATGGAATTTGTAGATTTTTTCCTGGTTGGCTACACGAAGAACCTAGAGAAAAAAAAACAAGTGACCCGTTCAATGCAGAAACAAGTAGGATCCCCTCTTATGTCTCCTTAAGAAATATACATTGGAGACGACCTAAGACCATAAAGCATTTTACAACTGAGTTTTAGTCGGCGAGACTTGGAACTTTCTGGCGGCCGATAATTGTAGAGTTAAAGCACACACAGCAACTTTGGTGCCGCTTTGTCAAAAAAGCAAGTCAGGGTGAATTTATGTGCATTTTTTGAATAAAAATATTTCCAGTTTATTCTTGGTAAAGGACGACTCGTCAGAATTCTTTTGTTAAACCAATAACTGAGTGGCGACGCTTCCGCCGAGAGATGATAAAAAAAACATAGCAAATTGCGAACATTGTGGCAATTAGAAATCAAAGAAAAACATGAATATGATAGAGTTCGACGTAGAGCAAAGAATAAACATTTTGCAAATTAAGAATCGAGGAAAACATGTATATGATAGAATTCGACCAAAAAAAGAGAAGCTTAATACACATAAAAGAATAAGAATAGCCGGACAAAACAAAGTGCTCAAAGAATTTAACATGCGACGAAGAAATAAATTTTTGGGAGAGAGAGGTCGGAGGAGAACACGTCCGAGGAGAAGCACAAGCTAAAATAAATTATGTCAATTTTATGATAAAAAAACATGATGAGCCGTGGCGAACCGTGGCAACGCACGGGGGCAACGGGGATGTGGAGATCATCGTTCGCTAGGAGGTGTAGCCGTTGGAGGCATGGAGGAAGGAAGGAGGTCGCCTGATGCTTGTGGCGACGGAGAATGGTCGCAGCCAGGGCAAGTGGTAGTCAACGCCGATTTGTAGAAAGGTCGTTTTGGTCGCCGGACACTACCGGAGAAGAGAAAAGGCGAGCTCCAGATCCCCTCCTCTGCCGCGGCAAGGGGATGGCTGTCCCGCGCCGCCGGATGTGGTTCCACGTCAGCTTCCTCTAATCCTCTTACCCTCCCCTCTATTCTTTGACGATGACACATGTCGAACAGAAAGGGGTGCCGTCAGGGTTGTTTGGCAACCTGTTGCTTGGTCGTGGAGGCGAGCTCCAGATCCCCTCCTCTGCCGCGGCAAGGGGGATGGTTGTCCTGCGCCGCCGGATGTGGTTCCACGTTGGCTTCCTCTAATCCTCTTATCCTCCCCTCTACTCTTTGACGACGACACAAGTCGAACAGAAAGGGGTGCCGCCAGGGTTTTTCGGCGACCGGTTGCTTGGTCGTGGCGACCTCGGGGTCGGTGCGCTTGAGTTGCATGGACGTGTTGAGGAGTCTGGGCTTGGAGGCTGTGGTGGACGCTTCGGCGGCGGCATCCAGGAGGTCGTGGGAGAGAGGATCCGTCGGATGGTCGCAGATAGAGTAGTCGCCACATCAGGGATAAGGTCATGTACAGAGGCATCCAGGGAGAAAGAAGACGAACTGTTTGACTCAGCGGTGGCACTCTCTATAATATGTCCAAACTATTAAGGGTAAAATCGTCCAGCATAAATTCAGACAGAAATTCTATGCCGAGCGAACCTACCTCAACGTAAATTTGTAGATAGATTGTAGTGCGCTAATTATTGATATGCCTAGCATATTTGTGTGTTGTGAAATGACCGATGTGGCATTAACGTCTTTTGATTGAGTCAAATTTATTTGCATTTTATAGTAAAACAGAATCATTCTTTTATAGCCCGTAGCAACGCACGGGCATTATACTAGTACCTGTTAAAAAAAGATAAGTAATAAAGTTGTAGTAAGAAAAAAGAGAGCAGCCGCTCAGCAACTTTGCAAAAGAACTCCGAAATTATGTTCGCTATTAGAGTATCACATCAGCACCTGCACTTGTTTCACTGTTATACTTTCGCATCCTCCTCGTCCCCGTTCCTCCAAACGAACCGAACAGCCATCACAGATCCGAGCTCGCGTCCGCCTCGGCCACCACTACCACCGCTGCGACGACCGCCGCAAGCGCGGCTCCGAGATCCGATACTTTTTCCCCGGTAGCCTCGCCGAGGCCGCGGGTGGGCGGCCATGGAGGACTACCCGGAGGAGCTGCGGACGCCGCCGGTGTCGTTGGTATCCATTGTGGGGTGCCCGGAGATGCACGCCTCGATCTCGGCTGCGCTTAGCTCCCAGCAGCCGCCCATGAATACTCTGGCCCTCCCGGACTTCGCCAAGGCCAACATCCTCTCGCGCACCGCCAGGAACCGCGACCCGCTCGCCCCGCCGCAGGCCGTCTCTGGGATTCTCAGGAAGGACTGGCTCCTCAAGCACCGAACCCGGGTACCTGCCGTCGTTGGCGCGATGTTCCGGGCCGATCAGGTCTCTGGCGACCCCGCCCAGTGGCTCCAGGCCTGCTCCGATCTCGAGAACCTCAAGTACGCCCCCTTCATCCTTCTCATTGATCCTAAATCGACATGTGCAGTATCACAGCTATAATTGTCAGTCTTAGAATGCGAATGGGCAACTTTTTCATCTCGTGGGGTTAAGAATTTCACGGAAGCATCACGCCCTGTAACAGTTAGCAAGTGTAGTCCATGTTGAATTTACAAATACCAAATGATGTTCTTTTGTTTGCGTAGGTCTATGATTCAGGGAAGACATAGTAAATTGGTGGTGATCCTTGTACAGGCTCAAACAGGTGGTAAGTGCCGTCTTGACCACCCCTAGTGATCTTTTATCCATCGACCATTAGTCAGGAAGACTGTGCAGGGCTTGTGCCTTATTCCTGCTTGTAATGTTTCAAACCTCCTACCAACCTCTGTCCACAGAGCAGTGGCATGCCAATTAAGATAACGATTTTAAGAAAATACTCAATTATATCCTGCAGATGAACTGGGTGAAGAAGTTATAGTTGCCCTGAGAAAACGTGCTGAGATTGAATCTAAACACTTGATGGTGCTGGTTGAGAGTGATGAAACAGAACGGAACAAATCTCTGCTCAAGTTAGTTTCTCAAACGTTTTGTGTTCTTATATTTGACCTTACATATATTTTTTGTGTGAAAAAAGCATGTACCAGTTTTTATGATAATTTTCTCGAAGGTATGTCTCATAGTCAATACAATGTTCTAATCATATTGACAGATTGAGGACTATTTTTGTGGAGTTATGTTCCGCATATTACAAGGAGCAAGGGCGGAGGATTAAAGCCCGCATTGAGAAGAGAAACTTCTCTTCAGTCGAACTGAGTGTCCGCTACTGCTTCAAGGTAAGAATCTCTGTATCATCTATTCTAGTGCTATTTTATTAATATCAGTGTAGAAGTGTTGTAAACAAAGTTTATTATTTACATCCGCTCGATTCATCAGAAGATGTGAATGATTTTTCCATCTTTTACATTATTCTAACGTGTCTGATTTCTTACACCAGGTTGCTGTTTATGCGGAGTTTAGGCGTGATTGGCCAGAAGCACAGAAGTTCTACGAGGAAGGAGTTCGCGTTTTGCGTGAGGTGTGATCAACAGTCCTATGCATTAACTGGCATAGCCTTGTCAACGGTCCTAATTAAGTAAATTAATGCCATGCTAAATCATCTTAGAAGTAAAAAAGGAAAGGAATTATGGCTATTGTTTGTCTGGTCATTTGTGTATTTTGCTATTTCCAGTGCTGCATATGAAGATAAGCATCATTGAGCAAATGTTATTTGAGAACGTGGATCCTAATAGGCGAAATATGCTTATCACGTCAATACCAATTGAATCAATGTTATTAGCTGACAGTTTGAACTTTTTGGTATTTTCCGTTTCTTTGGATGATATGATGGGCCAATCAATTCCTTAACTAGTCTCAACAGCCTTCATACTAACAAAGATATCTATGCAAGCATCTCATAATACATTCACATAAATTTGTCCAAGCAACAGCTCTTTCCACCCTCTTTATTTGTGTTCAAATGTCCTAAATTCATTACTGTTTGTTTGATTTGTCACCATTGCTTAAACAACTTACATTCATTTTAGTACTATCCGTTGACAATGTGCTCATATCTAGATGATTGGGACTTCTACAAGGTTGCCTCCAGCCCAACGCCTAGTGGAGATTAAAGCAGTTGCTGATCAATTTCACTTTAAGATATCAACATTGCTACTTCATGGTGGGAAAGTTGTAGAAGCAATCACATGGTTCCGTAAGCACATTCGAAGCTTTGAGCGTCTTGTTGGATCACCAGAAGTTGCTTTTCTTCATTGGGAATGGTTCAGCAGGCAGTTCCTTGTCTTTGGTGAGCTAATAGAGACAACATCAACAACTGTTCCAGACACACTATCTCCTCGGTTCGGAACTGCTGACAATGCATTGACCGAATGGGAATTTCAGCCAGCTTACTACTACCAGGTTCAGTCTAAATCTTTTCTATACAGCACTGCAGCAGAGAGCTACATTTCTTTTACTGGTTCACACTTGTAGTTAAATTGTACATTCCCTTCTGGCAGTTAGCGGCAAATTACTTGAGAGAGAAGAGGTGTGCTTTAGAGTGCCCTTTGTCAAGGGAAAACCTTACCGGAGATAATGAAATACCTGACTCCATAATGTCTTCTGTATATGTTGGCCAATATGTCCGCTTGTTTGAGCAAGGAGATACTATTTCTGTGCTTCCGTAAGTTCTCTTGATGCTCGTTTAATTGACAACACAACTTTAATACGAATACTTATACCTCAAACTATGGTTGCAGCCTTTCTGATGCAGAATACACCAGTTATGCTTTGTCAGAAGCTGAAAGGTTTCAAGATTCGTATGAGATAATTGCATTGTTCAGAAAAGCTTATGAATCATTTCTGAGCCTAGGTGCTACTAGAATGGCTTCTTCCTGTAGTGCTGGAATGGCTATAGAATATTATGCAGCTGGGGAATTTAGTAATGCAAAACAACTTTTTGATGGTGTTGCTGGTCTATACCGTCAAGAGGGCTGGACTACTTTGCTTTGGGAGATCCTGGGTTACTTGAGAGAATGCTCAAGGAAACTTAATTCTATGATGAATTTTATCAGCTATTCACTAGAGATGGCTGCACTACCAGTATTCTCCGGCAGTGTACAGGGCTACCCTGAAAATAATAAAAGTAAGTGTGGACCATCAGGTTGGCCTACCATTTCCAGGAGAGAGGAAATACAGCAAGAAATTGTTAATATTCTTGAAGGGAAACATACACCCGAGGTTATCGACGATGAATTTAATCTTGAATTGACGGAAGAATCCACTCACCTTGTCATCGATCAAATAAGTCCTCTAAGAATAGTGCTTGTTGCATCTGTTGCTTTTCATGATCAATCAGTAAAACCTGGCTTGCCTCTGTCTGTCAGCGTGTCCTTGTTGTCTCATCTTCCTTCTCCAGTTACGATTGATCGATTGGAGGTTCAGTTCAACCAAACTGAATGTAACTTTGTCATGGTTAGTGCACAGGAAGATTCCTCTATGCTGAATTCACATGTTGATGGCCAAGTTTTTCATTCTACTTCTCTTACACTGTTCAGTAATAAATGGATGCGATTGAGGCATGAAGTTAAATCAGGTACTCCTTTAGCTGTTATGTGCTACTACCACTGTCCCAAATTATAAGATGTTTTGGTAGGTTATTTGAACAGAGGTAGTATTTGTTTCATTGGATGTTCAGCCACGTTAGTTGCCAGATTACCATCCTATAATATACAAAAAAAAGGACAGACCCAGTGCTAGGAGCTCCTACACCGGGTGGGGTCTGGGGAAGGATTATAGAGGCAAGCCTTACCCCTGTACAGTACAATGCAGAGAGGCTGCGTCGAACCCAGGACCTCTTGGCACAAGTGGTGAGTACTTAACCACTGCGCCAGGCCTTTCCTTCCTATAATATACAAAAACTGCTAGTGAAATTGGATGCACCGATGCACTATATCAGTTGGAGAAGAAAATAAGTTGTACTGTTATTTATGAGAAAAGGGGAACATCTCATGTTCTTGGAGTTAATGAAAAGAATCTAAACCATTTATTATATGGTGCAGTCCAATTATAACAGTCTCGATAATTCATCTAACATACTCCATGCTCCACAACAAATAAACGTTAATGGATATCATTTACATGGACTCTTAATAAGTATACTAGTTAACTTGGAAAATAAACCAACTAAGAACAACACACAATATTAATATAAAGAGATGAAAATTGTGGAGGAAACAAACTCTATTAATTTGGGAATAATTAACCACACAATTGTAGGTGCTGGTTGGCTCATTGTGGCGAAAAAAGGTTTTTCATAATTAGCTGATATAAAGAACACCCCGCAAAAAAAGTGATATAAAGACCAGAGCCATTTTTCTGCTATATTTGTTGAATATATCTGTAGCTTATTTATATTTTGACCTGTTCATAATTTATGGCTCCCTATTTGCTTCTTGATATGGGTTACCAAGCTTTTTGTCCATTTGTTGATGCTTCCTACCACTGAGTCCTATAATCGAAGTAATACCATGAGTACTTTCTGCAGGGCAGAGTGGAAAGCTGGAATGTTTGTCAGTGAAGGCAGTATTAAATAAACGCCTTGTGGTTTCCTGCCAGGCTGAAAGTCCCGCTTCAATGGAAGACTCTCCGTTGTGGAAATTTGAGGACCAAGTGGAGACATTGCCTACAAAGGATGCTGTACTCGCCTTTTCTGGGCAGAAACTGATCCAAGTCGAAGAGCCAGACACTCAAGTCGACCTTGTGTTAGATTCTAATGGCCCTGCACTTGTTGGGGAGTTATTTATTGTCCCAGTGACCATATTGTCAAAAGGGCACTCAGTTCATTCTGGTGAGCTGAAAATTAACCTCGTTGATGCCAAAGGTGGTGGTCTTTTGATGGGTCCAAGGGAAGCAGAAGAATCTGAAAGTCATCACGTGGAACTTCTTGGTGTCTCAACTGCAACTGGGGATGAAGTGTCAAAGGAAGAAGTTGATAACATAAACAAAATCCAGTATTCATTCGGGGTTATATCAGTTCCCACGTTAGTCATGGGTGATTCGTGGTCCTGCAAATTGGAAATTAAATGGCATGGAGCAAAGTCAGTCATGATATATGTTTCACTTGGCTATTCCCTAGACTCGAATGAGGATGCATCACTGCATAGACTTAACGTACACAGAAGCTTGCAAGTTGAAGGGAAGATCCCCATGATAGTTGGTCACCAGTTTTTGAAACCATTTAGGCGAGAACCCTTGTTGCTATCTAGGATCAGATCCTCAAGCGGCGATGCTAGAAAAGATTCACTTTCTATGAACGAGTCAAATATGCTTATTGTGAGTGCTAGAAATTGTACCGAGGTGCCTTTGCGTTTGCACTCGATAGCCATTGAATCTGCTGATGATGGGAAGCAGCTCTGCTCAGTGGAACAGATCAGTGGAATATCTGATGAATATGCAGTTGTTGCTCCTAGCACGGAATACAAAGCAATATTTTCAGTCAATCCACGGGCAAGCAGTCCAGACTTTTGTTTAGGTGAACTTTGCCTGAACTGGTCAAGAGATCTACGGCTTGGAGAGAATCAAGATAGCCATGTCATAATGAAGCAAAGATTACCTGAGGTTCATATCGAGGAGCCGCCGCTTGTTTTGAGCATCGAGTGCCCTCCCTACGCTATCCTTGGGGTACCTTTCAATTTCTATGTGAAGATCCACAACTCGACATCCTTACTCCAGGAAATCAAGTACTCACTTGTGGATTCCCAGAACTTTGTTTTCTCTGGGGCTCACAATCACGCTGCGTTCATTCTGCCGAAAACTGAGCATACTGTTAGTCACAAGCTTGTGCCGCTAGGTTCTGGTTCTCAGCAGTTGCCAAAGATAACAGTAACTTCAGTCAGGTACTCTGCTGCATTGACTCCTCCAACCGCAGCGACTACCGTCTTTGTGTATCCCAGCGAGCCTAAGTTCAACCTGGAAAAGAGCCATTCAGTATCCGATGAATGTGTGAGCTAGGTCTTTGCAAACTCAGGCAATCCACCCTCATGCCCGATTCAGCTTGGCTCTGGTGTGTGGGCGGGTTTTGCCGCTTGAAAAGAAAATCCCATACCATTGATTCAGTTTCACCTTCCTGCTGAACAGGCTTGAAGCAAAGTGATGTTGTGAGCGGCGATCGGAACGATGCTGAAGTTTTGGCTGTATTTTGTTTTTTTGTAGACTATTTGGACTGACCACATATGTCTGTAACTTCCCCATTGATTTTTTTTGGCCCAAGGATAGCTACACACATGATGGGCTAGGTGCTGTCTGTAAATTAGCATCCTACCATGCAAGTGGGGAATAAACGAGCCCCATGTCTCATTAGAAGTTTATGTTCCTTTGTGCTTCTCATATGGTCGATCCCATTTGCTTATGTAAAACTTGTGTTCCAGCGGGATTTTGTACCATTTCATATGAAGTTGGGCAAGTTTCTGTGAATTAACAGAAACCAGTGTGTTGCGCTCCGGCCGAGAAAGAGACATCACAGCTGATACGCCGCGGCCAGCGGGTGGCTGGGCTGCGTGGTTCACGACGGTCATCGTCCCGGCGGTGGCATGGTCCATGCTGGCCTGAAACCAAACGAAACAATCTTGTGTCCATAAAATCCGAACATTTTTTTTTTGCCCATAAAGATCGTATATATTCGTTGTCTCTTCCCCAATTGGCCAACTCGCCTGGCCTCGCCTCGACTCGACTTATAAACCCAAAGCCAATCAAGACGGCTAACGCGTATTCGGTTCGTAGCGCGGCGGCTGGGGGCCTAGGGTTTAGGGCAATACTCCCCCAAGTCCGAAAAGCGAAGAGAGGCGGCGTATCGAATCAATACTACTCGCTGACCTTCGTCGCCGCGCGCGTGTCGACACCTACCCCGTCAGAGCAGCCGCTTCCTGCGCCGTTCTTTTCCGGTCCCCTCTCCCGCCGACCCGGCCGCTCCCCTGTCCCCGCATCCGCCGCTTGCCTCGACGAGATGGAGGTTGCCGCCGCCGCCGCTGCCTCCACCCCGAGGCACAAGGTGAAGAAGCAGATAAACCTCTTCTACTGCTCCGAGTGCGAGGAGCTCGCCCTCAAGATCGCCGCCGCCTCCGACGCCATCCAGCTCCAGTCCATCAACTGGAGGTACGCCACCCCATCTCCCCTCCCCCCTCCCTTTTCTTCCTCTCGCCTGGTCGATTTTGGGAAGATGTTAGTCTGATTCCTCCTCCAACTCCATGGCGCCGCCGCCACCACCAGGAACTTCCCCGATGGGTTCCCGAACCTGTTCATCAACAACGCGCACGACATCCGGGGCCAGCACGTGGCCTTCCTGGCCTCCTTCAGCTCGCCCGCGGTCATCTTTGAGCAGATCTCCGTCATCTTCGCGCTGCCCAAGCTCTTCATCGCCTCATTCACCCTCGTGCTGCCCTTCTTCCCCACGGGATCCTTCGAGCGCGTCGAGGAGGAGGGAGACGTCGCCACCGCCTTCACGCTCGCGCGCGTCCTCTCCATGATCCCCAAGTCGCGCGGAGGGCCAACCAGCGTCGTCATCTACGACATCCACGCCCTGCAGGAGAGGTTCTACTTCGGGGACGACGTCCTGCCCTGCTTCGAGACAGGGATACCGCTACTGCTGCAGCGCCTCAGCCAGCTCCCTGACGCCGACAATGTATGTACTAGCAGCAACCCCCCTTCCGTTCTAGTAATTACGATTATTTGTGATGTGATGAATCCTTGTTGCTGCTGCTCTGACCGCTTGTGTGTGCTGTTGCAGATCACCATTGCCTTCCCAGATGATGGGGCGTGGAAGCGCTTCCACAAGTCACTGGTCAACTTCCCAATGGTCAGCGTGCTTGGATATGTCTAATTCAACTTCCTTCCTCTTTGTGTTACGAAGAGGGATTTTGCCCAGTTTCAAGTTTTCAGTCTTTTAGAGACTTGGTTTTTGATGATGGAGCTGTTTTGACTATGCAGGTTGTCTGTGCAAAGGTTCGTGAAGGCGACAAGAGGATAGTTCGGATTAAAGAAGGGAACCCTGAAGGGAGACATGTCGTTATTGTTGATGATTTGGTGCAATCTGGCGGAACTCTTAGAGAATGCCAGGTATCTACATATCAAGCTATTACCTGTTTTACTGCATCTTATCATGATGCTGACATTTTCTTACTACTTCAACCTCAACGAATTGAATAGTCTGCTGTTCTGTGACGATGGCAGATGGTTATAGTTTGGTGCCATCAACCTATTCGAATAAAGAAAGTATTCCCTCCGGTGCCAATTAATTTGGGCCGGAGGGAGTTTAAGCACCCTTATTTGACACCATTGTCAGCAGGCTAAGTCCTGTAAAGTGTAAAAGTTTAGTTTCATTTGACACTTGTCAGAGTTAAACTTTAGTGTAAAAGTTTAGTTCCACTAAGTCCTTGTTCTAACAAGAGTTGGTGACATATGAATATTCACGCTGTGGGTGGACATGGTGTAACATATTCACTTTATGTCAATATTCAGACAGGTAGATGTTACATACATCAAGTGTTAATTATAATACAGTCCATGGACTTTTGTCGGTATATACTCTTTTGTTGCTTTTTTTTCATTGATATTTATGTTCTTTCCCGTTGTGTTCTGCAGAAAGTTCTGGCTGCTCATGGTGCTGCTAAAGTTAGCGCCTATGTGACTCATGCTGTGTTCCCTAATAAGTCATATGAACGCTTCATGACAGCTAATTCTGGTACTGGTGGTTTCTCCTTGTTCCCTATTTTCCAGCTATTTCAAACTTCCATTTGCTAATTGTTTTATTTTCCTTGCAGCTGGGCCTGGTGACCAGTTTGCATACTTCTGGATCACGGATTCGTGCCCTCAGACGATAAAAGCCATCAACCAAGAACCTCCATTTGAGGTGTTGAGCCTTGCTAGCTCGATTGCTGATGCCCTTCAGATATAAATTTGTACTGGGTAATGGGCTTACTCCCGTATGTAAGATTTCATTTCCAGCTCCAGCAGAACAAATAATGTGGAGCGAGTTATCTAATTGTGTCGAATGTGAAGCTTCGATAAACAGCCCCATGTTTGGACAATAAAACCCAGTATTAAATATTCACCCATGCAGTTTTCTGTATTTGCTTCCAGGGAAATTGCTCTAGACCAGTTCTGCTGACCTGATATGGCATTTACTTAAGGCCCTGGAACCTGAATGTTTGCAATTGATTTAACTTCCTGGTCAGGTTTCAACCTCTGGCTTGTTGAATCTCCATCATATTGAACCGTAATCGAAGCTTGCTGGGTGGTTTTCTGGTTTCTTCTTCTCTTTGAAAAATAAACCCTCTGAGTGCATTGTGTGCCCCGTCTGAACAATGAGGGCAATGTTTCGTGGGAATAGTAATCATGCCCAAGCTCCAGCCTTGCAGCTCAGGATGTAGACGGACAAGTCCGTGAAATCCGTAGCACTAATTGCATAGGCTGTATAAATAAATTTAGCTGTCCGCAGTGTTCATATAAAGTAAATCAGCTAGCCACGGACGTCCGTTGGAAGTATGCGGACATAATCAACACATACACAGTACTAGCTAACTCAGGTGCATGATCAAGCGGTAAAACAGAGCAGAGAGCAGTAGGCTCAAGAGTGCACTCTGTTATCACACAGCACACACATCCCATATCTGATACTAGCAAGTATAATAACCATAACACATGAACTGAAGAAAATATATGATTATCCTGCTTAAGCAAATGAAGAGCTAGCATAAGGATCCGGTAATCAGGAGAAGTGAGAACTGACAGTCTGACACAAAGAAAAATTCTTATTATCCTGCTTATCATCTTCCCATTCTCTCAAAACAAAAGAGGACAGCAAGAGAGTTGTTTCTTCAAAATGAACTCTCTAAAACTGAACGCTAATTTCTTCAAAATGACATGTTTACTCTCTAAAACTGAACGCTAAAACTGAACGCTAATTTCTTCAAAATGACATGTTTGTTCAGAACATGAATGTTGCTCCTGATGCTTCTTCAACTCAACTGGTGATAAGCTATTGACAAAAAATACAACACAATTTTAGGTTTCTATGTACAAAGTGGGACTGTACTAAGTAATTTGCTGGGAAACAATTGGTAAGCTCTTATAAGCTGGAAGTGTGTGGAAAATTTGTGTAAAACTGGGCATCACTACTGAAAATATGACACATTCAGGAGCATAGAAAATATCAGTTCTGAACATGTGGCAGCCAAGAACTTATATTTCAAGTGAAATAAATGTGGAAGCTGCTCTTGCTAAATCTGGAGCTAGCTTACATAATCAAGTGAAACTCTAGACGATACCTTACATTAAGGTTGCGAGCTGGTCATGTCCTATTTCTCACGGCTCCGTTTCCCGGCGTAGGCCCAGTTTAGTGTTTTCTTGTGTTAATTTAGGTTGGCTTAATCCATCAAAGTCCATTGATTTGTTCCATACTGATTGTTGTCGAAGATGCCTAGGATGATTACTAGAAGAATTAATCAAATTTGCTATTTTTCACTCGGCTTAAGTCTGAACTTGTTGTTGATGTACAGTATTTACTCTGAACTTTTATCTGAACGTGCTACTGATAAAAAGAGTTGGCGATTTGCAAAGATTGCTCTGATTTCCCTACGACTGATAGGCTACAGGAGCAGGAAATCAACCACAATTTTATAGTATAACAGGAAATCAACCCGACTGATAGGCTACCAGAGCAAAACGGGGAAGGATTAGCGGCGAGATCTGACCTGCTCCATGCCCTTTCGGTTGATGCCGATGCCGACACCCTCGGTTGTCGAGGTACTGTACTTCTCCAGTGCTTGGTTCTTCTCCTCCTCCGGTGCCGACATCTTCCCCCCCTCCGCTGCCGCGTGTTCTTCCTCTACCTCCATCAGGCTCGATATGTTGCTGTGCAGGCGGTCATGGGAAGAGCAACGAGCGGGAACCGGGCGGCGTTCATGGGCGCCAAAGGGACACGACGGAGACGAGCAGGAATCGGGCGGCGGCCGACGGCCTGGATCTGGCACTGGGCATGGTGCCACCTAGAGTGGAACTAGAACTTTTGTTGCATACTCTTCTATTTATATAATTATAGTTGTATAGTGTTGATATGCTCATCTCCCGAATGTTCAATTTTTTCGCTAAAGCTCTTTTATCTATACTTAGAGCATCTCCACTTTGGGGCCCTAAAGCCTCCCTAAAGGGCTATCGGCTGACGCTCAAAATCACGCCTAGATTGCCCCCAACTCTTTTTGGGTGCTGGTGTGGCCCATTTTTTTATCACGTGCCCTCAGGCCGAACCCATGCAGGAGGGCTAGCGGGAGCGCCAGTTGGAGCTAAAAATGCCGCGGGCCAGCCCTGTCGGTGACACGCGCACGTAAGCTCGTCCATTTTGCATTTCCTCCCCCACGCCACTACCCCCAACAGCTCGTCGCTGCTACCATCCCTCGCCGCCGTCAGCCGTTTAGTCCGCTAGAAATACCCGCGTAGCCCTCGGAAATACTTCCCACACCCTCTCGAGCCGCCTCCTTGCCTGCATCACCGTCATCGTTTCACCTCGTGGTAGCTTCAAGCCCACCACACAACCGACCTGCCCACTAGGTGTTCGGTCGTTTGCCAAAGGCATGGATTCGGACAAGAAAGAGATGTTGGCCACTCTGATGGACGATGAAGTCACTATTATTGCTGGCGCCAAAGGCACTGTCGGCGACGACGATCTTCTCATGATCGTCACTTCCCTCCTAGGCATGATCGTCGGCGCCGATGAGAAGTCATCTACTGGGGGTTCGAAGCCTGGACGGTGCAAGAGCAAGCCGAGGCAAAGGATGGAATGCTACTGCATGCTCTACGCCGACTACTTCGCCGACGACCCATTGCACGACGACATCATATTTCGGTTCCGTTTCAGAATAAGCCGGAAGATTTTTCTAAAGATTGTCGAGCAATTAAGAGAGTTCGACAACTACTTCAAACTGAAGAGAGACATCATCGACTTGCTTGTTTTCTCTACAATTAAAAAATGCACAGTTGCCCTTCGGATGCTTGCACATGGAATTCCTGGAGATACATAGGACGACTACCTCCCCATGGCCGAGTCCACAACCATCGACTGCATGTACAGTTTTTGCAGGGCAATTGTGGCAGTGTGTGAGAAGAATTATCTGAGAACACCCAACACAGGAGACACAACTCAGATCCTGGCACAAAATGTAGCAAGGGGGTTTCCATGGATGCTTGGAAGCATCGAATGTATGCACTAGGCATGGAAGAACTGCCAATTTGCGCACTAGAGCATGTACAAAGGTCACAAGGGATGATGCAGTGTGGTGCTTGAGGCTGTGGCAAACCAGGATCTATGAATTTGGCATGCTTTCTTCGGCATGGCACGGTCACACAATGACATCAACGTCCTGCAGTGTTCAAATATGTTCGCCAAGCTTGTTGAAGACACAATTCCTATGGTGGATTTTGAGATCAATGGCTACCACTACGACAAAGGATACTATCTAGCAGATGGTATATATCCTAGATGATCGACATTTGTGAAGACAACCTCAAACCCTATACCTGGAGAAAAAAACTTGGTTTGCGACATAGCAGGAGGCTTGCAGGAAGGATGTGGAGAGGATATTCGATGTGCCGCAAGCTTGATTTGCCATTGTCAGGTACCCTACACCTTACCTGGTCAAAATATTAGATGTGAGAGGTCATGACTGCCTGTATGATCTTGCACAACATGATCATTGAGAGCGAGCGGGAGACTCTAGTGTTTGACACTGAACCGTATTATCACCAAGGTCCTCTTAAAGATGTTGATCACCAAGTATCAGTTGCGTTTGCTTCTTTTCTCACCAGGTGGAAAGAAGTTCGAGACACAATCATAATCAACTACAAGATGATCTGGTGGAGCATTTGTGGAGGCTCAAAGGAGCCACCTAGTTTATTTATTTGTTTGCTTTTATTCGCTATACTGAATTTGTTAAATTGTTTGTTTAATTTGATAAACTCATAATAAATTTGTATGTTGAATTATTCATTTGCTATATTTAAATTATTGAATTGTTTGTTTGATTTGATAAACTTGTAATAAATTTATATGTTGAATTATTTTAACATATTTGAAATGTTTGATTTTTCTGTATGGGGACACAGCTGGGAGTCAGCCAACCCCCCCCCCCCCCCCCCACCCCCCAAAATTTGAACCTATCCGGCTCCCCCCATACGGGCCAAAAAGGCCGTGCCAGACACTGTATGGGGGAGGACGAGTGAAGATGCTCTTACAATGTTCTATTTTGCTTCCATACTCAAAATTCTAAATGTTCAACCTTTTAGAAGTTCAAAATTATGGAACTTATAATGTTTTTGGAAGATTAAAAAAATGGGAAGTTTGAAACTTCTGAAAGTTTGACGGAAGTTTTTCTAAAATCCCGGTAACGTGTTTTAGTTCAGTTTAGGCTCAAACTAAAACCACTATGAGAACTATGAAATCGGAGAGAGTACAAATGAAAAATAAGTAGATATAGGAGGATACAACATGCGGCTGTCTTATTGTAGAGGCCCAACAACCAAATTATGAGTACACATTAAGTAAAAATTAATTTATTTATACTTAAGAAACACAACTAATAATTGTACTAGTCCGAGCGTACATGGAGTCCAATTGCGTCCACGTAATGTCCAGCACGCACATATATACCCACAACCCTATCAGTCTCCTTTTCGGGTGCACCGAAAGCGGTACCAATTACTTGTCCAAAAGGTCCATACGTCTGTACATCAGTGATAATAGAAAGTGATGTAATGATAGTAGTTACTTCTTCAAACATGTCAAACGTTCCCTCGATTTTCTTCACGGTCTCCGTGGGAGCAAACTGGATCTGCAAAGAACAAAATAGTCAAAAGCAATTAGGTACCTTAATCATATACATTTACTGATTGTAGGATCTCTCAAACCTCTACTTATTAATTCCTAAAAACACCTAAATGTAACCGTTAATTGCGGTTTCGTATGTTCAGATTTAGAACGAGGGTATTATATACATGGAGAGTGTCTCAGCTAACTACAGTTCACTAATTATCCACAATTAGAAATTCTTTTGTTACATTGAATCGACAATATGTGTAGAAGTAGTAGAGAGTAAGTATATACGGAGTATCAATGAAGAAGGCACTCACTGTGTGTGAATTCGCACCATCAAATCCCCATGAACCCGCATTTTTCAGCTGACCATCTTCGTCAATGTAGGAAAATGCAATTGAAGTAACGACATCATCGCATTGGATTGTCACACTCACTAGACGTTCTGGTACCGTTGGGGTGTCCTGATAAAACCCTAGCGGTCCGCCAAACATTCCTACCTTGGTCTGCATCAGGTTGTTTGAAAGATAGACACATGGTAGTCAGAAAAATCACGAGAAAGATACAAATGCTACCAAGCTATTGCACAAGTAATAGACCGAAAAGAACACGCTGAAAAATATATCTTACCGTTTTAGGAAAGTTAAGAGTGACACAGTGGATACGGAGTTCCCTAATGTTGCCTCCCTCAGGTTTTTCCCATGTGGCAACCCCTTGTGCGAAGCCAAACTCTCTGGTTCCACCCACGACTGCCCATTCACCTTTGTGCGTCCGGTGGTTTCCAACCATCGTAAGGGTGGATCCCTTAAACCTAAAAAATAAAAATAATTATGTACCACAAGAATCGACGATTATGCAGTGCACCGTATATATCTTAGGTCATGTTAAGTTACCAAGCTCGACGGGGCATATACATTAAAATTCATACGATCCAAAGAAGTAGAATGGACAAACCTCTCATCGACGAACTCTATGTTGACAGTAACCAAGGATGACTGGGCTTGCTTCACATCACACCGAGAATGCAAGCCTTGGGCACGTGCGACAAGGTTTGCATCGGAGCTAAGACCATCGTAGATGGCGCAGTCATTAGCTTCTGCCGCTCCTTCAGCCTGCTGGCGCATGTACAAGTGGAAGTTGAGCTCCGTCGACTCGGCATGTTTCCTCAGAGGGCGACTGCGGAAATAGGTAAGGTCAGCCATGGCTGTGGGAGAAGCTTGGTAGCTAGTGCTCGAGAAGGGTTCTACTTCGTAGTACTACTGCTTGAAGTGTGTGTGGGTGAAGGGGCCAAACTTATATATCGACATTCACTTCATTGTGTGTGGTTGGTATCCATCCAAATCGTCAATGCTGTCCAAATCGTCAATGAAGTAGGTGTTGATGAAGGGGCCAAAATTATACATATATCGAGCTCCTCTTCATTGTGTGGTTGGCATCCACCCAAATCGTCAATGCTGTCTAAATCGCTTCCATCTCAATGCCTCGCTCTGGCTCCATGCATCCCCAATCCCTCTCCTCAGCGTTTAAAAAAAGGTTCAGGATCCCCTCAGCTGAGTACTTCCTCCATCCCGGCCGTAGGAGTATAAGATAGCAAATATTTGACATGTTAACTTGGTAAGCTTGTGCAGTGTGCCAGCGTAAATAGTTATATTGGGTCAACAAGAAACCAAACCATGTCAGTAAGTTAATGCGCACCCACATGTGTGTGTTTGCACGATCAATCTGAGATCCAATCCGAGTCTCCGAAATTACTACTCTAGTGCACTCTGTCTTCAGATCTGAGATCAATCTGGGATCTGCTCCACACCTTGCAGTCTTCGGTTCTGATTCAGTGTTAGTCTCTGGTTTGGTTTACATCATTAAACTGAAGATTTCTTACAGTGATACCTTGGCATGCATCCACGATGGTTATAAGTACAGCCGGCTTGGATGTCAACTTAGAACTAGTACGGCTCCGTTTGGCAGCTCAGTATTTTTGGAGTATTCTCTAAATACCGTGGTTTCTAGAAAAAACATGGTTTCCAATATTGAGCGGCGTTTGGATGCAGCGATACCACGGTTTAAAATACCGAGCTATATCCCCAAAACGTAGTTTTTTTGCAGTATTGTAAAATCTGCCCCGGACCTCTTTTTTCTCTAAAACCGAGAAACGTTCGCTTCGAGGACTCTATCCATCTACCTCTTCCCGTCTTCTTCTCTACCGGTAGCGACGTCCGGGGCCATGGAGAAACCAAGATCATCAAGCGGAAAAGGCTCATCAACCGAAAAAGGTTAGTCCACTTCTGTTTGGATTTGTTCTGCGCCACTCCGTCGATGATTTCTTGTTCTCAGTTGATTCCACGGTCGCTGCCATCTAGGGCATGCATTCTTCCGCCCTCCCATGCCCACACAGGTTCCTGATCAGTTTAGGCCCTTGGCTAGAATCCAACAGTGTTGCCTAGGTCTTGCATGTTATCCCTCCAAGTTGCATCAATCAATTTCAAACTTATAGATCTGTTTAGATCCATCGATTGTGTGGTGTATGTTGGAAGCGCAGTTGTAGGAAAATATGCATGGGGCTACCGAGACTAGCCGGGTACTTTGGCGCCATGACGGCCGCTCCGTTGTTTTTAGTATGGACAGGACCGATTCTAGCCCTTGCGTAGGGATTCTGAACTTATGCAAGTGCATGCATGTTGGCAACTATACCTGTATAGAGAAAAATGCATCGTATGTAGTCAGACTAACAACACTTTTGTGTTACACAAACCCATTGTTAAATATTTTATAATTTTCGTACTAGTAGCTAGGTGATGTTCATAGCTGACAAAAATCGTTAGACATTCTATCTAGCTAGCAGTTAGATTCATGCATTATACTATGTTTGAACATATGCTGATCTGAGGGAGGCTACATCCTATTTATGAGCTTGCGATAGTCTACTGGATGATATCCATATCTTCATTTTTATTGTGACTGATGTTAAATAATACTTATTGCAGATAAAAAAAGCAGAGCAATATGGACGAATGCTCAAACAACTTTTCTAGTATTTATGATGAAAGAGTATGCAGATGCCGGAAAGTTCCGTGGCCAAAACGGGTGGGCAAAGGAAGGATGGAATGCTATGACACAGCGTTTAAATTTGAAGCACCCGGGAGCTGATTTCACCAAGCAGCAGGTGAAAGATAGAGAACAAAGACTCAAGCAGGATCACAACGTGGTCAGGTCCATTTTAGAGAAGAGTGGTTTTGGTTGGGATCCCGAGAAGGGAGTGCCAACAGCACCAGACGAAAAATGGGATGAGTTGTCCAAAGCTCAGCAAAAGTGGAGATTCAAAGCATTCCCACACTATGATGTTTTATATGAAATTTATGAAGGTTTGTTTTCTAAATATTATAAATATAAATATCTTCTTCTATGATTGTACTTATAATTTACTTTCTACTCAGGAAAAATAGCATCAGGGAGGCGTTGCAAAAGGACACCAGATAATATTGACGAGAAGTACAATATTCCTGATTACCCAGAACATGAAAGCTATACAAATGAAGTTCTAAGAGAATCTGGGTTGGATTCACCTCAGCCAACACTATCAGCTCCAGGATCATCCATGCCTGCATATGATTGGTACAACAATATATATGGGGATGATGTTGATTTGACATATGGTGGATATACAGAACCTATAAGTAATGGACAACAGTCTTCAGCAGTAGAAGATCATAGTTGTGTGGATTCACCTCGGAAGAAGAGGCTTAGGGATTCAAAAGGATTTGATGGAGGAAGTGAGAAAACGAAGGCTAAAAAAGGAAAGGACACTATGCTAGAAAACTTGCTTTCTGTGAGAGAAGAGGAACTTAAGACATATAAAGAAATGAAGACGAAGCAAATTGATAGCTACAAGGACATCAAGATGGCGCAGATGGAAAGGAATGATCCTAAAAATGACCCCTATGGCATGCCTAATTGCATACAGAAACTAAAAACGTTGGGTCTCCCACCTAGTGAACAATATAAGGTGATCAACCATCTCAAAGAAGACATGCTAAACCGTCAAACATTCATGGAAGTAGATGCTGATGTTCTTGACGAGATTATCAAAGTAGTGGTACAAGAGAAGGTCTAAAGGTGCCCAAAATATGACTTCATGCTTTGTTTTTTAAATAATAGTACTGTTTGTCAAGTAGCTACTCAAGTTTGTTTCCTAGTATACGTTTTGCTTCTATGCACGTACTGCTAGCACTCTGAAATTATAATATTTATCTTATTCATTATTCTTCTGAAATACAAATAAGATTATAAAAACAAGTGAAAGTATAAATAAAAAGAAAAAATATGGAAAAGTCATGCGGTATTTCTTCTATTACGTGTGAGATAGTTTTGATAGTCTTCCCACATTGTTGCGGCTATTTCATCTCTTTTTGTCCTACCTAGTGCTCGCCGCTCATTGAGAGAATGTATATCACTTGTATACTGCTTATCTCCACTAGGAACATCAATTATTTTTGTTGGGTCAATATCTGATTCAACTTGATCTAGCCATGCTTCACCGCCCTCGTTATTGCAAATAAAATTATGAAGCACACAACATGCTATTGCAATTTCTGCCTGTGAGTCTATGGGGTATTGTGTAGCACACTTCAGCATTGGAAAACGCTTCTTCAAAACACCAATGATGCGCTCAACATGGTTACGAAGTTGTGCATGCCTCAAATTGAATAGTTCTTCAGGATTTTGTGGTTGTTGATGGCTTCTTCCCTGCTCTTGTAAATGGTATCTCACATTGCGATAAGGTGCGATGAAGTTAGGTGTGTTTACATAACCCGCATCCACCAAATAAAACTTCCCTTTAGGCACATAGAAATTGTTTTGAAGTGCATCTTGTAGCACTCGAGCATCAGAAGCCGAACCTTTCCATCCGACACTGACATGAACAAAATGATTTTCAAAATCGCATGCAACCATGACATTTTGTGACAATGTTCCTTTTCTATTACGGTAAGGATCTTGCTCTTTTGGAGATAGACTAATCGGAATATGTGTTCCATTTATGGCTCCAATACAATCCTAGAGACAAAAAAAGTATGGTGAGTAATGTGTATGAATCAAATGTATATATTACTATTATAATTAAAGGGATACAGTACGAATAATACCTTGAAATATGGCATAAATTTTGGATTGTTTGCTACTTTGAAAGGAACATTAATTGGAGGTAGCCGTATTACACTTGATGACAGTTTCATGAGTGCATGCAACACAATATTGAAATAACGACTTATGGTCTCACCACTATGCTGAAATTGCCCTTGAAGTGTACGATTGCTTGCATTCTTCGATACAACATATAAAAATATTGCTACTTGCTCTTCCACAGAGACAAAATCTGTATCTCTTAGACAACATCTCTCTCGAAGACAGTCGACTAGATTATGAAAGATATGCTTCTCCATCCGAAAATCTCTTTGGCATCTCAACTCATGACCATCTAGAACTTCTTTGACATACAGATCTCCCGTAAGGATGGAAGTATGAATACGAGCACGATGGGATGAACTTCTATCGACATACACATTTTTTATGATGGCGAATTCTTTATCTTCTCTTTGTTTACGCATCAAAAAGTTTCCCCACATTGTTGAAAATATGTGACTGATAATAGAACACACCTGCTTCATGTTAACATGTTGCATATTATATATCTATTGCCTATCATGTCAACCTTCTGATCCCAACTAAGTAATGACAAGAAAGAACAAAAATATCCAAGATACATATGTATATAATCAGCTACTCCTTCCGAGCTATATTAGTTGACTCAACTTTGTCTAGATTCATATGTATCTAGTTAAGTATCTATTCTAAATTCATCCGTATCTAGAGAAAGTTGAGTCAACTAATATGGACGGAGGGAGTACTATAAGATATATCTCATGATATCAGATCAATCATAAGTAAGGTCGGCGGCCTATACCTGCTCCGATTGGCGGCAGAATAATCGGTCAAAATATGCATGCGCCAGAATAATCGGTCAAAATCTGCTACCAAACAACACCGGCCAAACACCTTCCTATTTTACCAAAAACTGAGAAAAAGCTCGGTTTAAGGAAACTGTGGTATTCTGTAGCCGGGCATCTAAATACTCTAGTTTTAGAATGCTAAGGTTTAGAAAAAACTGAGCTGCCAAACGGAGCCTACAAGTTTGCTTACAAATTGTTTTAGGCTATCTCTGTCTTTGCATATTTTCGCCTTTGAAAGACCCATCATGGACTGGTTACTCAACACAAATAAGACGGAAGCTCTCCACCTTACACAGTGCCCGAACCAAGATTTTGCTAAAGGGGGTGCCATTCACATGTATTTAGACAACATCTATTTTGGCATCAAAGAGCGTATGCCAAACCATAATTTACACGCACATTCGCTAAAATTTTGCTATCAAAAAACATACGCCAAACCCAAAATTTCACATGCATTTCGGCATTAATTCAAGAAACAACATGTTAGGAAATGTGCAAATATTTGCAAATAACTGTTTTGGCATCACAACACGACCATGTCCAACTATTTGCAAATTTTAGTAGAGAACTTACAAATCTATATTTTGCTAGCACTTCGCAGAAAAGAAAGGTATATTTTTGGGCTTATTGGAAAGAAATGAACCAATCTTTAATTGTTTTGCAAGTATGTACATAACATATTAAAGATATAATTGTGTATGTTTTCGAGAAATGCACAATTGATCTCAAGCATGTTGGATTATTAGGCATAATTTCCACGATTAATTCCAGAATATAAATCATGACAAAACTAGCTACTAGCTCATGTAACTCGAACATACTAGATGTACTAAACAACAGGATGATCGGAAACAAACAACAGCTTAACATGCACTCGCAGAACATGATGAACAACCAAGCAGGATCACGTAGCACGTACCGTTCGGTTGTAGTAGTAGAAACTTTGGGGAAGAATGATCGCAGCAGATGGCGACGAAGATGGCGGTAGGCAGCACCGCCTGACTTGGATGGAAGACGACCCGTGATGGAAAACTCGAGCAGTCGCGCAGAACGCTTCCCAAAAACCTTATTCGCCCTCTCACGTACATGATCACAAGGGCGAGTGGTTCCGGAGACCTGCTCTCCCGTCCGCCGGTGCACGCCGGCAAGCGGGATGGAGTAGACTACGGTGACGGCGCAAGTGGAGAGGATGACAAAACCCTAGATTGGTTTTCGGTGGTTTGTGGCGGTAGCCGCGCAGGACTTTATATAGAGCGGCTCAGGAAACCCTAACGGAGGCGAAGGCCGAGTCCACGTTACGCACGTTCGGGTCGGTTACAGTAGCCCACGATCCGGGAGCGACCCGAATAAGCTAACTGTTTGACACGTCTGTCAATTTTCCTGAGCAGCAAAATAAAGCTCGGCTCGACGAGATTCCCGCAACCCGAGGCGCGCGTGCGTGCGCGCGCGTCGTGACGAGGCGAGGCGAGGCGAGGCGAGCGAGCGTGCGAGCGGCGGCGGCGTCGTCGTCGGAGGAGCGCGCGTGTGTATCTCTCTTATTCCCACTCACTTACAAAGTGGTGCAACACTCCACCTTATAAGGTGGTGCAACTCTCCTCCAACTTTCCATGTGGGACTAAACTTTAGCTCCCACTCCACTCCCATGTGAGCTGCCACAAACATGGGCCCAAACACATATGGGCTGCCACAAATTTAGGCTTTGAGATTTAGGGAAAATCTGAAATACACATGGGCCTAAATGGATTAGCCCCATTATTTCTAACAATCCCCCACCATATCTCAAATGCCCATTTGAAGATTTGCCAATCCTTGCTACTTGTTTATATACCAGTGTTTCAGCAGAGACTGTTAAGTTGAACTTCCGCCTAGAATCTTGAACTACGTCTATCAACAACTTGAACAATGGACGAACCTTGAATTGCAAGTTTGGTGCCAATAGATTTCGCTCAAAGTCATAACTAGTACTTGGCTGTCAGTAGCCTACCCCGTGGGTTGGAGCATATGTGTCATACTCCCTGGTCTCTTCATGAGTTTACTAGAGATCACCCAAATCTCATAGACTGCGACGTTTACAGTCGAGCTCATATAGGTGTGTTCTTTCAAGAATGCCCTGTAGGACGGCATCTTTGCTAATTAAAGCCAACAGAAACACATTAAGGCATGTTGTCAACCTGCCTTACAGATTATGAGAGGCATGCATCTTCACATAGAGAGGGTTTTAAAATACTCTCCTCAGTCAAACCACTAGCTTGTTCTTCCCAGGTCCTAATTCACGGGATCTCCGATCACATAGGTTGGGTTACCACTAAGGTGTGACATCCATGTGTCTCAACCCCATCTCCCTCGATGCACTTTCTATCACATTTCATGATAGTCCCTTTGTAAAGGGATCTGCCAGGTTTTTGTCTGTTTGAATATACGTAACAGTTATTACTCCGGAGTTTCTCAATTTCCTAACAGATTTCAAACGTCTCTTCACGTGTCTTGATGACTTCGCGTTATGCTTAGAATTGTTCACTTTGACAATAACAGTTTGGTTGTCACAATTCAAAAGGATTGCCGGCACAGGTTTCTCAACCACAGGTAAGTCCATCAAGAGCTCACGCAGCCATTCTGACTCAACAGTGGATGTGTCTAAAGCAGTAAGTTCTGCTTCCATAGTTGACCTCGTCAATATGGTTTGTCTACGATACCTCCATGACACTGCACCACCTCCAAGGGTAAACACATACCCGCTCGTGGCGTAGAGTTCATCAACGTCAGAGATCCAATTCGAATCACTATATCCTTTAAGCACAACAGGATTCCCTGAATAGTGAATCCCATAGCTCATTGTACCACATAGATAGCGCATGACCCTTTCAAGTGCATGCCAATGATCAATACCCGGGTTAGACATGAACCTACTCAACTTGCTCACAGCAAAAGAGATATCGGGTCTTGTAGCGCTTGCTAAGTACATGAGAGAACCAACAACTTATGAATATTTCAGCTGATCTGTTGGTTCCTTCTTATTCTTTCGTAATGTCAAACTGGAATCATAAGGTGTTGGAGAAGTCTTGCCATCATTAAAGCCAAATCGGCTCAAGACCTTCTCAACATAATGAGATTGCGTTAAAGTAATCCCATTCTCGTTCTTAATAAGCTTGATGTTCAGAATGACATCAGCCTCTCCCAGATCTTTCATATCAAAACTCTTTGACAGGAAAGACTTGACTTCGTTTATCACTCTCATGTTTGTACCAAAGATCAGAATGTCATCCACGTACAAACATAATATAACGTTACCGCCCCCACCATGGCGATAGTAAACACACCCATTAGCCTCATTAATGACAAAGCCAGCAGAAAGTAGAGTTCTGTCAAACTTCTCATGCCATTGCTTAGGTGCTTGTTTCAGGCCATATAAAGATTTTAATAACTTGCACACCTTTGTCTCTTCACCTTTTACCACAAACCCATCCGGCTGATCCATATAGATCTCCTCTTCCAACTCTCCATTAAGGAAAGCTGTCTTCACGTCCATTTGATGAATGAGAAGACCATAAGAGGCATCCAGGGATAGTAGTACTCAAATGGTGGTCAGTCTAGCAACAGGTGAATAGGTGTCGAAGTAATCTTCGCCTTCTTTCTGTGTGTAGCCGTTAGCTACAAGACGCGCCTTGTACTTCTCAATAGTACCATCAGGCCTTAGCTTCTTCTTGAACAACCACTTACATCCCACAGGTTTACAACCATAGGGTCGTTCTGACAATTCCCAAGTTCCATTAGAAAGAATCAAGTCCATCTCGTTTTGGACAGCTTCTTTCCAATCATCTGCATCAGGAGATGCATATGCCTCAGTAATGGATCTGGGAGTATCATCCACAAGGTACACGATGAATTCATTACCAAAGGATTTTGCAACCCTCTGTCTCTTACTCCTCGTGAGAGGTTCATCGTCATCCTTCTCAAGAAATTCCTCATGTGGTTGTTCAGAATTCTCAATAGATGCACTAGATTCAGGAAGTATTTCCGAAGAAATCCTACCAATGCTATGCATATCTTTCATAGGAAAAATATTCTCAAAGAATGTTGCATCACGAGATTCCATTATAGTATCAACATGCATATCAGGTACCTCAGATTTAACCACTAGAAATCTATAGCCTACACTCCGTGGAGCATATCCTAGAAAGATACAATCCACTGTCTTGGGTCCGAGCTTGCGTTTCTTGGGAATCGGTATGTTGACCTTCGCCAAACACCCCCAAGTGCGCAGATACGAAAGTGATGGTTTTCTCCCAACCCACTCCTCATAAGGGGTCTTTTCTTTATTCTTGTTAGGAACTCTATTCAGGACATGACATGAAGTCAACAAAGCCTCCCCCACCATGCCTTTGATAAACCAGCAGTGGCTAACATGGAATTCACCAAGTCAGTCAGCGTGCGGTTTTTCCTCTCGGCAACCCCGTTTGATTGGGGCGAGTAGGGAGGCGTCCTATCATGAATAATTCCGTATTCCTGACAGAACTCATCAAATATTTTGGGAAAATACTCACCACCACGATCCGACCTAAGACGCTTGATCTTTCTCTCTAGTTGATTTTCAACTTCGGCCTTATAGATTTTAAAGTAGTCTAAAGCCTCATCTTTAGTTTGCAACAAGTAAACATAGCAAAATTTAGTAGCATCATTTATTAACGTCATGAAATATCTCTTTTCACCTTTTGTCAACACACCATTCATCTCGCATAGATCAGAATGTATGAGTTCTAGAGGTGCCAAGTTTCTCTCTTCGGCAGCCTTGTGAGGCTTTCGAGGTTGCTTTGATTGCACACAACTATGGCACTTAGAACCTTTGGCAATAGTGAAATTCGGAATTAAACTCATGCTGGACATCCGAGATATCAAACCAAAATTAATGTGACATAAACAAGAATGCCAAATACTGGTATCATCATTAACACCACCACGAATATGATTCTCGGATTTATTACAAAACTCTGAAAGTGAAAATCGGAACAAGCCTCCGAACTCATAACCTTTACCAATAAATTGTCCATGTTTCGAAACAACGACTTTATTAGACTCTAAGACAACCTTAAACCCATCTCTGCAAAGAAGGGAGCCACTAACGAGATTCTTGTTCATAGTAGGGACATGTTGCACGTTCCTCAGCTGCACGATCTTTCCGGAAGTAAACTTCAGATCCACCGTGCCAACACCACGAACAGAAGCATGTGATCCATTCCCCATTAGGACGGATGAATCCCGAGCGACCTGATAAGAAGTGAACATAGAGATGTCAGCACACACATGAACATTAGCACCCGTATCAAGCCACCAACACGGTGATTGAAATACTGAAAGAACAGTAAATAAATTACCATACCCATCAGTATTGCTAGCGGTCACGACGTTGACAGTCTTGGCCTTTTTCCCTCTGCGGTCTGCGCGTTCTGGACAGTCCCTTGAAAAATGGCCGGGCTCTCCACAAGTGTAACAAGACAGTTCACTCTTGTCCCTGTTCGTCTTCTTCTTCTTGAAGGTTGTAGTCTTTACAGGCTTGTTAAAGGAGGGTTTGAAGTTCCCTTTGTTCTTGCCTACGGATTTGCCTTTCTGCACAAAGTTAGCAGTAGCAAGACCCTCTCCTTTCTCAGTAGTGTCCTTAGCCCGAGCCTTCTCCTCAACATCAAGGGACGCTATCATATTTTCAACTGATATCTCCTGTCTCTTGTGTTTGAGAGTTGTGGCAAAGTTCCTCCATGAAGGGGGCAACTTAGCAATAGTGCATCCCGCCACAAACTTGTCGGGTAAGGTACACTTAAGGAGTTCGAGCTCCTTGGCAATGCACTGTATCTCATGAGATTGTTGAACCACAGGAAGGTCCTTAGTCATCTTAAAATCATGAAAGCTCTCCATGATATACAGTTCACTGCCAGCATCTGCAGCACCAAACTTGGCATCCAGTGCATCCCAGAGCTCATTTCCGTATTTTATGTGCATAAACACATCACACAGACGGTCAGCAAGAATGCTCAGAATACATCCCACAAAGACAGTATTAGCATCCTCGATCTTCTTCTGATCCTCGTCAGATATAGTTCCCTCAGGTTTGCCTTTACTGATGTGGAACACTTTCATCGTGGTCAGCCAAAGCTCAGCCTTGTACTGCCACCTCTTAAAGTGCACACCGATAAACTTATCCGGCCTCAGTGCATCGGTAAAATCAGCCATTGTTAATTCAGGAAATTGCCTACAATAAGGTTTTTGGATTGTTGGATTATTAGGCATAATTTCCACGATTAATTCAAGAATATAAATCATGACAAAACCAGCTACTAGCTCATGTAACTCGAACATACTAGATGTACTAAACAACAGGATGATCGGAAACAAACAACAGCTTAACATGCACTCGCAGAACATGATGAACAACCAAGCAGGATCACGTAGCACGTACCGTTCGGTTATAGTAGTAGAAACTTTGGGGAAGAGTGATCGCAGCAGATGGCGACGAAGACGGCGGTAGACAGCACCGCCTGACTTGGATGGAAGACGACCCGTGATGGAGAACTCGAGCAGTCGCGCAGAGCGCTTCCCAAAAACCTTATTCGCCCTCTCCCGTACAGGATCACAAGGGCGAGTGGTTCCGGAGACCTGCTCTCCCGTCCGCCGGTGCACGCCGGCAAGCGGGATGGAGTAGACTACGGTGACGGCGCAAGTAGAGAGGATGGAAAAACCCTAGATTGGTTTTCGGTGGTTTGTGGCGGTAGCCGCGCAGGACTTTATATAGAGCGGCTAAGGAAACCCGCGTCGTGACGAGGCGAGGCGAGGCGAGGCGAGCGTGCGAGCGGCGTCGTCGTCGGAGGAGCGCGCGTGTGTATCTTTCTTATTCCCACTCACTTACAAAGTGGTGCAACACTCCACCTTATAAGGTGGTGCAACTCTCCTCCAACTTTCCATGTGGGACTAAACTTTAGCTCCCACTCCACTCCCATGTGAGCTGCCACAAACATGAGCCCAAGCACATATGGGCTGCCACAAATTTGGACTTTGAGATTTAGGAAAAATCTAAAATACACATGGGCCTAAATGGATTAGCCCCATTATTTCTAACAAAGCACACATGCTCCTGCTATCACGGCCGAGCAACACCATGGTCCATGGGGTGTGTGTGAAGTATTAAGTTTGTCCTTCACTATTTACTAGTAAACTGTGGTGCAGCAACATGCCGCGTCCATGATGGGATAATTCTTCCGGATAAAATGAATATTTTTAAGTATTTCTATCGGTTAGAAGGGGCGAGAAAATGTTGTTGTTTTTCAGAAGTTGAGTATTTCTTCCGGATAAAGCGAATATTTTTTCTCAAATGAAGTAATCCATATGCCCGAATATTTGTCCTGAACCCACATTATTTCCCTTTAATTCATGAATATGTTTTCTTTGAAATCATGATTGTTTTTCCTAATTATCGAAGAATTGCTATCAACAAATTTCTGTTGGGAAATGTGTAGTAATGTTGAAGAACTAATTCCAACGAATTCCTATTGGCACTCATCGCCAAAGAATAATTGTTGGGTAGTTACCGTTGGAAAATTACAAATGGGAAATAGCATCAAGAAAATATTGTGAAAGGACCAAAAATGCCACGGCGAAAATTTAATTACTATTGGAAAATTACTGACAAAAATGTAGTCTCCTTAGAAGAGTGACATAGGGTAACTACCGATGGAAAATTACGACTGGGAAGTTATGTCAGAGAATTACTGTCGAAGGAATAATTTACCATTGACAACTCACATTGAATAAGTACCAGAAAATTATGTGTCCATGAAGAATTACCCTAGGATAACCATTGCCAAGAAATTATAGCTAGGAAAATATGTTTAAAATAACTGCCGGAGAGGGGAAAAATGTTTATAGATAAAGAAATTACCGATGCCGAATTACCGGCGGTAAAGTACTCACCTCTAAACAACTACCATAGGCAAATTCCAGATGAAAAAATGTGATGAATTATTATCAGAAAATTACACACCCTCGAATAATTACCGTCAGAAATTATGGCCGGGAAGTTGGTTGGGTCAACAAATTACCATCAAAGGATTAAAAAAGAAATCTAAAAAACTTACTCTTGCGTCAAGAATCACCATTGAAAGATAAAAAAAGGCATGTAAAAAAGACTGCCATAGACATAATACATATTACAGGTAACTGCCATAAAAATAATGGCCTGAAAGTTCCAGGACAAATCACTGTCAAAGGATAGAAAAGAGAAAATGGTTAACACATATTGTCAAAAAAATGAGAAAAATTCTCAAAGAAAAAATTGAAAAAAAGAAAAGCCAGACGTCCGACATGGGACCCATGGTTAGAAATTACTAGCTATGTACAGTATATATCCTATATTAATATATACTAATATACAGAGCCGGCTTTGACCCATGGCCATCTTGTGCAACGGCCAAGGGCCCATACCTTGAAGGGGCCCATCACCGCATACTTTAACATAGCTTATGTCCTGTTGTTTTATGCCGCGCTGAAAAAATGGCTATAAAGGACGAGCCAACAACACAAAATGTACGCACTAGGCAAATACCGAGGCACGCAGGGACTCGGGAGATTAAACATACGCAGACATGTAGCCGATTGATATCCTTCATTTTTTTTTCTTATTAGGGCTTGTTTGATTCATAGGATAGGAAAAACAAAGGAATAGGAAAACCATAGGATTGCAATGTCATGTCCACTTCAATCCTATAGGAACCCACATGCAACAAAGTTTGTTTGATTCCATCAAAGGATTCTAAGAAAGAGCTTTGGGTGGATGTTAGATTTCCTATGCAATCTAGTACAAAGGATTTTCTAGGAAAGTTTCCTATAGGAATCAATCCTACAAATCAAACAACCATCATAGGAAAATTTCCTATAGGATTTAATCCTACAAATTTCCTATACAAATCCTTTGAATCAAACATGCCCTTAGTCTTTTCAACTTCCTCTCTACTGCTTGTTTGCCTCCACCGCCTGGAGTCGAGAGATGGCCCTTGACCTACTGCGCGTCCTCTCTGATAACGCGATCTAATTCGTTATTTATCTCTAGTTTAATCCATGATTTAATTTATCAATTCCTCATCTCTTTTGTAAACTAGGTTCTAATTTTATGTACTTCCTATGTCTCAAAAATGATGTTGTAGATTTAACTAAATTTGCATGTACTTAAACAAGTTTTAGTGTAATCATACATGTGAATATAGAAAAATTCACTACATCCTTGACGGAGGGAGTATTTAATTCTTATAAGTGTTACAATCCTAAACCAGTGATGCGAAAAGATATAAAAATAGAAGAATGAGCTTATTAAATAAAAAAGTGCTTTAAATAAACACATTTCTATGTACTCTTGAAGTCAATAACAAAAAACAACAACAATAGAACACAAGCACTCAATCCAGACATGATGATGATCAGAAATAAAAAACGGAGCTTGAGGTAACTAACTAAAATAGCATATATTTTCTTGCAAAAATTTAAATGCATATGTTGATGTTGATGTTAACGAAGACAGGGGGTGGGGGGGGGGGGTGGCGGGGGTTGGGGTGGGTGGGGGGATCGCAGCCTTTGCCTGATGCTCGAAATGTTAGGAATGTAGATTTTAACTTCTAATATTTTGGAAATAAAAATTGACTCATACATGTTTATATATACCTGGATATGCCTACTTGTATATTAGCTTTAGAGGCCTATATTGTCAAAATTCGCACAAGGGCCCCGAAAATTATAGAGCCGGCCCTGCTAATATATAACGTGAGTGAAGGAGGAGGCTAGAATCCTACCACCCTTTTAGTTTACTAGTAAATTGTGGCACGACGACACGCCGTGTTCATGATAAAACAATTCTCTCGGATAAAACCAATATTTTCAAGTATTTCTACAGGTTAAAAGGGCGAGCATATGTTTTTGTATTTTAGAAATTGATTTTTCCTTTCAAATAAACCGAATAGTTTTTATCGAATAAATTTTCCAAATGCATGAATATGTGTCCTGAACCCACATATTTTCCTTGAATTCATCAATATTTTGAACTTCAAAATCATGATAATTTTTCCTAATTGTCAAAAAAGTGCGCACTAATTGTCGAAGAATTACTTCCAACAAAATCCTATAGGAAAAGTACTCACAGTCAAAGAATAGCTGTGTGCTAGCTACCCCTAGGAAATTAGAAATGAAAAAATTGTGTGAAAAAAGTTATTGTGAAAACCAGAAAAGACAGGAAAAAAGTTAAATTATAGTTTCCGAATTATTTACGAAATATTTCTCACATTTTAATAGTGATAGTAGGGTAACCACTATAGGATAATTATGACCGGGTAGGTATGTCACATAATTTTTGTTAAAGAAATAATACTATTCACACTTGACGGCAAATCATGGTCGGAAAATTTGGCGCACTCGAACAATTACCGTAAGATAACTTTAGTTGAGCAATTACGACAGGGCAAGTATGTGAACGAATTACTACTAAAGAGGGGAAAAAGGTTCACGATTAAATAAATTATTGCAGGCGAATTACTATCGGTAAATTCATCACCATTGAACAGTTATTCTAGGATAAATATCGTAGAGAAATGGTCAGGAAGCTGGGTGGATGAATCAGCGTCGAAGGATAAAAAAGAGAATGTAGTTGAAGAATAAAAAGGGAATGTAAAAAAATGCTTTCATAAGCATAGGAAAACTGCCCGTTGGAAGTTACGACCTGAAAGTTGGATCGATGAATCTCCACCGAAGGATAAAAAGAGGCATCTAAAATATGAATGCCATAATCATACATACTCAGTGTAACATAACTATCATAAAAAATAACAGGCAAAAAGTTGCGGTAACCAATCACCGCCAAAGATAAAAAGGAACAAGTTACAATTATTATGGAAAAAAGTCCGATCGGGATCTGCACTATCCAACATGGGTGGTGACGTGGGTGGCTGTGGAGTCCTAAATTTAACCACCCTTAATATATAGTTGCGATAAGTTACTGCCAAATATAAAAAGGAAAATGTTATAATTATTGTGAAAAAAAATCCAATCGCGATACGCACTATCCAACATGGGTGGCTGTAAAATCCTGAATTCAACCACTCTTAATATATAGTAATATAGCTATAGCTATATCAATATTTATATCTATATACCTGCGAACAACTAGTAGTAACACATAATGGTCTTCGACTTTTCTTGATTGGTACTGCTAAACAGCTAGCACAATGTACACGCGTAACTGATACAGTACAATAAATTTAGCTGGAGTGCACCAATAAAGCACATCAACCTCCACATAAAGTGCTTCTTAGTTTGCAGCTGGAATCATATGATTGACCCTATGAACGTGATACAGCATAGTTTTATAGCCTTTAGCCTTCGCCGACGGTCTACAGTTCTGGCTTTCCTTTAAGATAGGCTAATATATCGTACATCTGATCCAAGAGTTCAAGCTTTTGTCTAAATTCTAAAAAAGTATATCTGAGAGACTGAGATTGTGTTTGAAACTTGTGCACCCCTTTATGGAATTTGAACATTTAGGTGCATTTTCACCCGATACTTCGTTGTACATCACACGCACAGCCAACACCAGACACGTGTGCACCAAATAAACTCGAACAGAAAAAAAAGTAGTCTATTATCTGATTATAGAATGGTATGAGGTGCACATCCGTCTGGTGGTGACTTGATCAAATGAGCAAAAGATACTTGTCCATCCTTCTAAATAACCATTATGCAGCTGCTTCGCATGCATGGCTGAACAAGTTACCTCCATCCGGTTGGTGTGCAAGGCGGTAAGCATAGGCTACTCACTATTCTAATGCATAGTGCTACGTAAACCAGAATTCAAACATCGCAAAGAGCAGGCCTGCAACCTGCATCTTCCTCATAAAGCAAGGTACTAACTACCTCATCCGAAGCTTCATCCATAAGGGCCATATCAGGTGAGACGAATTGCTTGCTTGCAAGAAACATGCATGGCTACTTGGCCAGTGATGATAGGTATTATAAATGCGTTCGTGTGTTTCTGGCAATTTCATGACAAGAAATACCCAGTGTTCCTCCCGTCGAAATGGAATCAAAGCTCTCTGCAGTGATCTTCTTGTTGCTGCTGCTGCTGCTGCTAGGTTTTATAGCATGTTCTAGTGCTAGCCACCATGATCCCTCGGTTGTCGGGTACTCACAGGAGGACCTCGCGTTGCCACATAAGGTTCTTGATCTCTTTAGCTCGTGGTCTCTGAAGCACAGCAAGATCTACGCGAGCCCGAAGGAGAAGGTGAAGAGGTACGAGGTGTTCAGGCAAAACCTGAAGCACATTGTGGAAAGAAACAGGCGGAATGGGAGCTACTGGCTAGGCTTGAACCAGTTCGCCGACGTCCCTCACGAGGAATTCAGGGCCAGTTATTTGGGACTGAGCACTGGTTTGGCAGGAACAAACGGAACACGCGCTGCGACGGCGTTCAGGTATGAGAACGCCATGGACCTGCCCCGGGAAGTGGATTGGAGAAAGAAGGGAGCCGTGACACCGGTGAAGAGCCAGGGGGACTGCGGTAAGGAACAATCTCTGAACATTGCACACCATGACTTTCAGTAAGAACGTTGTGCACACCATCTATCTGAACATTATTCCACTGAAATACGCTGAAGCTTATTTTGTTAAGAATATGATTTCAGAAAATTTAAATTGATTGCTTGCAGGGAGTTGCTGGGCCTTCTCGGCGGTGGCGGCCGTGGAAGGGATAAACCAGATCACGACGGGCAAGCTGGAATCGCTGTCGGAGCAGGAGCTGATGGACTGCGACAGCACCTTTGATCACGGCTGTGGAGGCGGCCTCATGGACTTCGCCTTCGCGTACATAATGGGGAACCAGGGGATCCACACCGACGAGGACTACCCGTACCTCATGGAGGAGGGGTACTGCAAAGGAAAACAGGTTGGCACATGGTGCAAACTCTTTTCGTTCAGAGGCAATTCATCAGTCATGTAATTCTAACAAATGGATGTTGACGATTTATGTTTAGCCTCAATCCAAAGTTGTCACCATAAGTGGGTACGAGGACGTGCCGGAGAACAGCGAGGCTAGCCTGCTCAAAGCGTTGGCTCATCAGCCTGTCAGTGTGGGTATAGCTGCAGGGAGCAAAGACTTTCAATTCTACAAAGGGGTAAGACAAAAAATGATTAATAACTGTTCTTTTCCTTACCGTGACACAAACAAATGCCGCGAAAAACATCTGTCAGTTACCTTATTATCTGGGTAATATGTGTGTGTGTATGTGACTGCAGGGTGTGTTTGAAGAAGGATCGTGTGGCACCGAACTGGATCATGCACTGACGGCCGTCGGATACGGCTCATCCGACGGACAAGACTACATCATCATGAAGAACTCGTGGGGCGCGAGCTGGGGAGAGCAAGGGTATGTCAGGATAAAGAGGGGAACGGGGAAACCCGAGGGCGTCTGTGACATCTACACAATTGCATCTTACCCTACCAAGAATAACAGTACAGGCTGGGGCGCCTGATTTTGTAAGCAGCACATGTCTTGAAACTCATTCTCTCAAAAAAGTGGTAGCACATGGAAGCAACATCATTCAAACAAAGAAGCGATAGCTGTTCGTCGTTCCGTAGTTCAGTTGCTGCAGGTCATGTTGATTCAAACGTCCCTGTGTGACACCAAACCAGTTGCAACTTGAAAGTCCCAGGCCGCCCAGCGCAGGCAGGAGTGAACGAGCAAGCGGTCAATGAGCCAATGAAAACGAATGAAACAGTTAGGTTATAAAGGATAATTCCTGAAATCAACCACAACAGGTCCTATGGTCTAGCGGTTAGGACATTGGACTCTGAATCCAGTAACCCGAGTTCAATTCTCGGTAGGACCTTATTTTATTTTTGTTTTGATTTGTACAATGGCAATTGTAGCCCAGATTTGCGCACAGGGAAATTATCTGAAGAAGAACCAGTAATCTCTCCGTCCAAAAAAAAATAAAAAATGTCGCAGTTTTGTCTAGATTTGTAATTTTTTCCATAACCCGTAGTTCGAGTCAAAGTGGATACTGCAGAAGTCAAAGATCATCTCATTTTCTAAACTGAGCTTAGATCTTAAAACTCTACAAATGAAACCATTATCCTTTTTTTTCCGGGCAAATGAAACCATTATTATTCCACTGCGTTCTTGATTGTATTGCAAGTACTACATAACGGAAAGAGAAACCTAGCACAAGATGACCGCAGCTCCACTCTTGCAAGAGGAACTCCCGTCAGTGACGCTGGCCTTGTTTTATCCGCCCCCGGATCCCACGCTCGGCGCCGAGACAGAGGTAGGCGCCAACATGCATCTGAGCGAGAACGAGGGGATCGAGGGCGTGCGGTTCGCGGTGACGGGTGGGCAGGGCTTCGTCGGCGCCGCCCTCTGCCTGGAGCTGCTCCGCCGCGGCGCCCAGGAGGTGCGGTCCCTCGACCTGCGGCCCTCTTCCTCCTTTTCCCAACAGCTACTCGACGCCGGCGTCCGCTTGTTCCAAGGTCCCTCCTCCCCCCCCCCCCCCCCCCCCCTCTCTCTCTCTCTCTCTCTCTCTCTCTCGCGCGCGCGCGCGCTCAAGTTACCGTGGTTCTGCTTCAGCATAACTAAACCCCTCAAATGCAGTTCAGTGGATGTGGTATACAGCTTGCTCCAAGCGATTAGATGCGCGTAATTTGGCGATTTGCTTTCCGTATTCGGATATGTATGTACCGTGCTGCTATCTAGGGTTGGAAACAGCAACCCGCATAAGCCCGCCAAAGTAATATTTAGTTCAGAATTAGAACTCAGTAACAAATTTTGACTACGAAGCGGGGTGGATTGGGTGCCGCTTTGCGACCCTACTGCTATCCGCTCTTACTAGTTTGCCACTGAATGAAGCTGCATCTTCGCGTCCATTGTCTAAATTCGAATGTATCTAGACACTATTTATTTATAGATTCATCTAAATCTAGACAAATTTGCGCCATCCTTTTCAGGACGGAGGGGGTACTAAAGTTTTTGTGGGGATTAGAGAGGATATAGGGTGTGTTTGGTTTGTGCCCAAGTTTGCCCCACCAAATATTTGGCTAGCCAAAATTTTGGTTGAGTCTTTGCTTGCCCACAAGTTGGCCAACATTGGCTAAAAAATTGAACTAGTGTTGGTAGTGGAGCATTGGTATGCCAAAAAGTTGGCAACGATCCAAACAAGAGCCTATCTTTTGGTCATGACCAAAATATTGGTTGGGTAAATTTTGGCCACAATCCAAACACACCCATAATCCCCAAGGGGATTGGGTGAAACCCCTACCTTCACCCAAACCCCTCCAATCCCCATAAAACCCCAATCCCGAATCCACTAGGTAAGGGTAGTGTATTGGATATTGGGAAAACTACACTAGAATTCGGGAAAAGTGAGGATTAAAGTAGCCCAATACTCTAGAACCAAACATGTTTTTAGCAATAAGTCGGGATCTGGGGTTTGGTGGGGATTATCCCTCTAATCCCACAAAAACTCTAGTACCAAACAAGGCCTTATAGATTTTTAACTGGAATTGACAAAATGAACTATAACTGGTATTTAGGTGGGATCCGATTTGCCACCTTATGACTTATTTGCTTGGCTTCAAATAGGGATGGAACTAACAGTATCCGTTAGCATCATGCTTTGAATTTATCTAATCATGCATGATGTGAGTACTTAATTATGAAACATCTTGAGGTGTGTTGTAGGGGATGTTAGAAAGAAGGAGGATGTTGGGAGAGTTGTCCGCAGCGTGGACTGTGTCTTCCACCTCGCTTCATATGGCATGTCAGGGAAAGAAATGGTACAGGCAGGACGAGCAGATGAGGTCAATATAAACGGGACGTGCAATGTACTGGACGCCTGCCACGAGCATGGTGTTAGAAGGCTTGTGTATGTGAGCACATATAACGTGGTGTTTGGGGGAAAGCCAATTGTGAATGGCAATGAGGCTTTGCCTTATTTTCCCATTGAAGACCATGTTGATGCTTATGGGCGTAGCAAATCAATTGCTGAACAGTTAGTACTGAAGACTAATGGTCGGCAAGATAAGTAAGTTGATCTTTTTTTTCCGTCGGGATATGTATTTGTCCGCCTCTGCATCAGTGCCACACAATATGCTAATTCTAGTATGCGCGCAACTTCTTAGGTTGTTGTATATCCAAAGCAACAAAACATGTTTTGTTTTGTTTTGAACTCAGACTATCATTTGGCAGTGTACTTTGACACCAAGCAGGCTGTCTTACTGATTTGATGTTTGCCTACAGGAGTAAAACTACTCGTCTTTATACATGTGCAATTCGCCCTGCTGCTATATATGGTCCAGGTGAAGAGCGTCATCTTCCAAGGATTCTGTCCCTTGCAAAATTGGGATTAGCATGCTTTAAGATTGGGGGTCCAGATGTGAAGTCAGATTGGGTGTATGCAGATAATCTTGTTCTTGCACTGATATTGGCAAGCATGGGACTTTTAGATGACATTCCTGGCAGGAAGGGAACTCCTGTAGCAGCTGGTCAAGCATACTTCATATGTGATGGTAATTCTTGTTAGCCTGCATGATATCTACTTCTGCCTCTGTATTATTAAATTTGTAAACTATTACTCAATTATACTCATGATGCTACTATGTTCTTAATTCTAACCATGTCTTTTGCTTATTTTACTTTGTACTAAATCAGCGGCACTTATTATGGATCGGAGGAAGTAACCTTTTTGGTTTTATCTAGTCATACCTGTATTTTTTAGGAGAAACTGTCGGGGGCAACTTGTACTTGCGGTGCTTCTATTGAACTACTAAAGAGAACAACGGTGTTTTGACCCCTTGATTTTTTTCATAGTACCATTGTTAAGATGTCTATTCTACTTGTAGCACTACATAAGACAACTTATAAACTGAAAGTACTTCGCTACTTTTTGTTTCATACCACATTCCATAATTCTGGAAATATTTGTTTTAGTATTTTTCCTTTCGCTGAACTCAGATAATTAAAAGCTAAATGATTAAAAATTTAATCATGACATGTACTTGATGTTTTATTACTTATGTTCTCAGTAAATGCTTACAACCTTTAAGAAGTATAGTATAGAGTTGCAATACTAATTGCACTTTTCCCTTATCAAGCATGGGAATTAACTGATTGTACTTTGAAATAAATATTGCATTGCCTTATTGAGGAATTCTAATTTTTTTCCAGGAGCACCCGTTAACACTTTTGAATTTATCATGAACCCTTTATTCCGAAGTTTGGGCTATACGGTTCCTCGAGTTACACTAGATACCTCGGTTGCCCTTGCAATTTCAAGAATTATTTTGTTCATATCCACACTATTCTATCCATGGTTAGATAGTAAATGGATTCCTCAGCCTCTTATTCTTCCTGCTGAAGTATACAAGGTAAGTCTATTTGTAATGTTTTTAAAGAGTTCACGTAGTGCAGTCCCTCAAAGAAAATTATATGGTACATATCTTGAATCAGAATTATAGATACTATCCTATTTTTAATTTTTTTTCTTATGAAACGAGTCAGAATATACCTTTGTATTAATGTAGAAGGAGCAAACATGGATTTAGCCAAGGCCAGAAAAACTGGTAAATTTAAGACATTTTTTTGCTTGCCATAGCCCATGACCTCCCAGCATATTTGGTTTTCCAAAACAAGACTATCGGCAAAGTGGATTTTTTGTTGAAAACACATGATTAGCATCATAATGGGCAGCAAGACCTTATGCACTCCACTCAAATACGCATAGCCTCCTAGCATTGGAACACTGCTGCGTAGCCAAAGCCAAGGTCCTGAAGGAGGTTAGGGCAGGAGAGCCAACCGTACGCTGCCGCCCAGATCCCTCTAGACTATCTGCATTTGAAAGAAAAATCATGTATGATCACCGAGTTCATTGCGATGAGCCATGTATAACACGAGTTACTTTTTCCCTTGGGGTTTCGCCTAATATAATGTGATGATCCATATGCAGTATACTAGTCACAGCTGTTTCAGTGTTACTTTGAAAATAGCCATATTCAAGGGATATGTCTAAGCAAGTACTTGGCATAGTATTCTTGATGATGAGTGTGAACAAACAAATGATAGTCCATGTGTATATATACTAATGCTGGTAGTTGACTGTGACAGGTGGGTGTTACCCATTACTTTTCATATCTGAAAGCTAAAGAGGAACTTGGCTACGTGCCTATGACGAGCCCCCAGGAAGGCTTGGCTGCAACCATATCATATTGGCAAGAACGGAAGAGGAGAGAACTGGATGGTCCGACCATATTCGTTTGGTTGGCAGTAGCAATTGGGATGCTCGCTCTTTTTTCAGCTGCTTGCCTTCCGCCTGTTGGTCCACTGAAATGGGTGCTTGCCCTCCATCTACTAGTCTTCCGCTCAATGCTGGTGATTCGGCTAGTCCTTGTGGCCGCGGTTGCTGCGCACTTGGGAGAAGGCGTCTATGCCTGGTTCCTGGCGAGAAAGGTCGACCCAAGGAACGCTACAGGGTGGTTTTGGCAAACCTCTGCCCTGGGGATCTTCTCCCTCCGGTATCTCCTCAAGAGAGCGAGAGAGTGAAATCTGTGCTGTACTTCACATACCCTTTGCGAACTCCCGCAGTAGATTCCAGCCAAAACGGCTCAGCAGGTATGGCTTTGCATGAACCAAAGGTTCCAGCACATGTGCACATGGCCGGGTTATGCTATGCATGCCTCAACCACCCGATGTCATTTGTCTGCTGTGTGAAGAATCCTTGTGTGTGGGCGATGGTTAGAGGAGGTTGGAAGTGTGTGGGTAGATTGATGAAGTTTTAATGCCTGTTGCTGCTTTCTCGTTTAGGCTACTGCACGATGTGACACATCTGCTTAGATGTGTCAAAACTGTGGTTGGAAAAGTGTTGTAATAACTCTGTAGTGGAACTATGCTTTCTTAATGAAGCTGGGGGGAACCCCTTTGATCAAACAAAATATCTGATGTCATTTGTTTTGAGAGGTTGTAGTTGTAGCAAGTGTCTGTCAGGCCAAACGTGACCTTCCACCGGACGAAAATGCGGGAAATAATACAGCCTGAACTGTATAATAGTATCTGGGAACTAAAACACAGCTCTTTTTGCTGGCGTACCAGAGCAAGCACGTCTCAATCGTTCCGTGTGCAGAAGAGGAATATACAACTCAGTCGAGGTTGCTCTGTTTCATTTTTTTTCTTTTTTTGCTTGCAGCTACCTCCACTACGGCGCCACCAACCTCTGAACCGGGTGCCGAAGTGAGGCATATTACAGCCTGATGCTTCAGTTCAGTGACGACAGGCAGACATGGGTCAGTCCAACTGCTTCCACGCCACTGGGGAAGAGAAAAAAGAGTAGAATTCTTTTTTTTTTTGCCAGGAAAAAAGAGTAAAATTCAGGTATGGTACCTAGACTTGCTACCCTTGGTCGGTACAGTAACCCATCTCGTAATGTGCGACTTTCGGTACCCGAAATCCCGAATACATGGCCGTATCGAGCAAGCGTGACAAGTCTAGATACTATAGCTGAATTTTACTCGTGGCCAAGGAAAAAAACAAATGAGAGTGCAGAAAGGAACCGACGAGCTGCGCTTGTGGTTGTGGCCCTCCACTCGGGTGATTCTTCTTCCACCTACCTCGCAAGTCGCAACAACCCAAACTCGCCGTCCCGCAATTTTTCATTTAACACGGGTTGGTGTCGGCGAGACGGCGCCAATCGACGTGGGGGCCGGGCCGGGCGTTGCATCGGAGCTGGACTTCCCAACCGCAGTACAGGTACAGCCGCCGCCGCGCTGTGTGGCGCGCGCTCGTTCAGAGCCGCATCTCTCTCCGAGCCTGGACCAAGACCAACCACGGCGTTTCCGTTTCGGGTTGCGGGTGTTGCACGTCGCCGGCCGACGCGTATGGAACACGTGGTTCCAGGTTTAGGCCGGCGTCGCCTGATCATGGCGTGAAACGCGCTGAAATGCCGAGCAGCAGTGACTAGGTTTTTGTTTTGTTTTTCACGGTGTGAAAGATGCTTGTGAATGCATGGCATGGCACCGTTGCCCGTTGGCGTGAGTGCCACTACTAGGGCGTCTGTTCATGGAAAAGGTCAAAAGGCCTGCCTTAAAGTCTCCTATGAGTACCTGAAAAGATGACAAACCGTTCAGGTAGGAAGAAGGGGCGTTGTTGTTGCATGGGCCATGGCGTTTGGATGATTAGCACAACCCCATGTTCTCTTGATCATCCTTTTGCCTTTTCTAAGACTAAAGTCCGGACTATAAGGTAGGAGAAACTACACGTAGTGATGTCTTGTTTACACTATAAATAGGACTAGAGGAAGAATATAAGGAGTTCTTGTTATACATGGATATATGACCGTAAATCTATATAATACACAATACGGTTATATATTCTAACACTTTTCCTCAATCGAAAACATGGGTCTTACGAATATTGAGACTATCCCGAAAATCTAAAAACATGGGTGATGGTAGTCATTTGATGAAGATGCCCGCAAACTGAGAAAAACTTGGTACATAAAGAACCCGAACCTCGCCTATGGTGACACCGTCCCTGATGAAATATAGATCAATCTCCACATGCTTGATGTTGATGATGCACTGGATTCTGCATCATGTAAACGGAGCTCACATTGTCACGGAAGATGACAGAAGCACCAATAACCTGTCGATGTAGCTTCTAAAGGACTTAACGTAGCCATCAAGATTCAGCCACCACATGCGCCATAGCCTTGTATTCAGCCTCCGCACTCGACCTAGAGACAGCAAGACACCAGATTAGCGCCGAGAAAAACACAATAGCTAGAAATAGACCGGCGAGTGTCTGGACAACCTGCCCAATCAGCGTCAGAGTAGCCAACAACTTGTTCGAGGTGCGTCAATACAAAGTTAGGCCATAGTCGGTGGTGCCGCGAACGTAGCGAAGAACACGTTTCACTAGAAGCAAGTGAGCAGCTCGTGGATCATGCATGTGAAGACAAATCTGCTGCACTGCATAGGAGATGTCTGGCCAGATAAAAGTAAGGTACCGAAGACCTCCTGCAATACTGCGGTACTCTGTAGAAAACTGCCACTGGATCACTGGACTGTGCCGAAAGATTAAAGAATTGTATCAACCGGTGTGGAGATTGGCTTGCACTATAACATACCGGTGCGATCAAGAAGCTAGCATACTTCTCTTGCGATAAAAACATACATTCCATGCTGCTTAACTGAGATGCCTAGAAAATAATGTAGGTCATCCATATTCGTCATTGTGAACTCAGAACGGAGAGAGGTAATCAAACTGTGTAGCATAGTGGAAGAAGACGCTATCAAAATAATGTCATCCACATAGAGCAAGAGATAAGCCATGTCTGGTACGTGGCGGTAAACGAACAAGGAGCTGTCAGACTTGGCACTAAAGAAACCCAAGAGATGCAATATAGGTAGCAAACCGCTGAATCCATGCTCTGGGCACCTGCTTCAAACCATGCAGTTTTTTGTTGAGGCGACATACCTTGTTAGTATAATTAGGATCAATGAAACCTGAGGGCTAGTGTAACACCCTCAGAATCGGCCCTATGCAAGTTTTAGCGAAACCCGCCAAACCCGCATAGAAACGATTCAAAGGTGCCCACCAGGCACTTTCGTGCGGGTGGAAAACGAAGTAATAACATTACACAACAGTCCTCGATGGGACCCACAGAACAGATATATATACAACACGACTCCATGTCGTGGTGGTATCACGGCATATGCCATGGGTAGGCTAAAGTTGGGGCCGATGGACGTGGAGGAATCCGGGGAGGGATGATGCAGTGAAGACCGCACTCGTATGAACAGAGAGAAATACAATGTATATTGGATTGAACCTCTCGAGTGGAGATAACACCTCATTCTATACATCTAATCCCTTATAATCTTGTCATACTTGTGGCTACAATCATGCTCCTTGAGCTGTTTCCCCTATGCTTCTATCTAATCTCTCTATGAGAATGGAGGAAGAGGAAGAAGTAGAGCTCCTAGTGAGCTGAGAGGGGAGGAGCCCTTCGGGGCCTCCCCTGTGAACGATCCCCCTGGTGCTCCTTATAAAGGGGTGCCATGGGGACAAGGCTTGTGCTACACGGTTAGCATCTAGATGGCATATTCTGGGCATCTTCCTGAGATGCTGAGCATATGCCTTGACATCTTTGGAGATGCCAGGCATATTCCCTAGCATCTTATTTGATGCTAAGAGCATATCCCTAGCATCTTGTTAGATGCCATGGGCATATTCCCTCTGCCATGTCCTAGTTTGAGACAGACTGGCATGTGACACAACGGTGTTGACTTGGCTTAACGATATGTCGATGTAGTGGTTGAGGTAGTGTCCTGAGATGATTAAACGGGGCATCCGGGGTGTTATAATTCGGCCCGGGCGATCTGAGTAATAGGGAGATTCGGCCTGGGTAGAGCTGATTCGGACTTGGGTGCCATTGAGTCGGCCCAGGCGGAATTAAGGGCCCAACCGGGTCATCTAGCAGCCCAGCCGGGTCATGCCGCGGCCCAGCCGAGGTCCCTGGGTTGGCTAGGTGCAGTCTTGGGCCCAGCCGGCGTTCCTTCTCGTGGCCCAGGCGGGGATGCTGCTGACTCTGAGGGAGGCCCGCAGTGGGCCGGCCGAGATGAAGGAGGAGCCGGCCCACCCGGGGGAGTCTGGTGCTGAGGCACGCTGGCGGGAGATTGGCGACAGGGGTACTTGGCGGGATCGAGGAGGCGCCTTGGCGGGAGGACCTCGGGATGGTGGCGATAACCCGCGGTGGGCCGAATCCTGCCCACCTCGGCCCACTCGGGGGATCGATGGACGTTGCAGTGCGGGGCGCTGGCATTGTTTGGCGGGGTGGAGCTACTTCGGCGGGAGAACAGGTGATGCCGGTGGGAGCTCCAACCTGGTGGAGTGGAGGGGTCCGGCGATGACTCAGCTAGGTGGGCCGAATTGATATTAATTCGGCCCGTTAGTGCTGTTTGGCCTAGGAGAAATAATGGAGACAGGCCGAGATAGCTGTAATTCGGCCCAGTTTAGCTTTTTCCATTTATCTTTTTCTGTTTATCTTTTGTACTCATATTTAATATCATTTTCCTTCATATGTATCTTATTGACTTACTTAATTCATCAACTCTGGGGTACCTGGGGGTACACCCCCGACATTAGTCCCCGAGGCTATGTGGGACTCATAGAGTCGTGCATAGGCTTCATATTAAATATTCCCAGAGTTGTCTTCCGACTTATAATCTCCTGGTTATACCGTTCTTTGTCATATATCCTTTTTGGGAGGGTTATGACATCTGGCCATTTTTGACATTGGTCTCTTAACCTCTTTGGGTAAGTCTATGAGCTCTGGCCTTCTTGGGCACTCCTCTTTTAACCCCTTTGGGTAAGTTACGACTTCCAGCTATTCTAGGCACCTGTCTTATAACCCCTTTGGGTAAGTTATGACTTCTGGCCTTTTAAGGCATTGGTCTTATAATCCCCTTGGGTAAGTTTTTGGACTTGGCCTCCTTGGGCACTAGTCATAACCTCTTTGGGTAAGTTTTTGGACCTCTGGCCTTCTTGGGCACTGGTCATAACCTCTTTGGGTAAGTTTGTGACTTTGTCCTTCTTGGGCTCTGCTTTTAACCTCTCTGGGCAAGTTTGTGACTTTGTCCTTCTTGGGCTCTGCTCATAACCTCTCTGGGTAGGTTTTTCGACTTCTGGCCTTCTTGGGCTCTGGTCATTACCCTTTTTGGTAAGTTTCTGGACTTCTGTCCATCATGGGCACTGGTCATAACCCCTTTGGGTAAGTTTCTAGACTTCTGGCCTTCATGGGCACTGGTCATAACCCCTTTGGGTAAGTTTCTAGACTTCTGGCCTTCATGGGCACTGGTCATAACCTCTTTGGGTAAGTTTATGAGTTCCTGCCTTCATGGGCATTGCTCTTTTAACCTCATTGGATAAGTTATGAGTTCCTGCCTTCTTGGGCATTGCTCTTTTAACCTTATTGGGTAAGTTAGGAGTTCCTGCCTTCTTGGGCATCGCTCTTTTAACCTCATTGGGTAAGTTATGAGTTCCTGCCTTCTTGGGCATTGTTCTTTTAACCTCATTGGGTAAGTTAGGAGTTCCTGCCTTCTTGGGCATTGCTCTTTTAACCTCATTGGGTAAGTTATGATCCGAGTCATCTGTTTCCAAATCCGAGTTATTTTACTCAAAATTGACTTATGTCTTAAGTCTGAGTCATTTGGCTCAAATCCGAGCTATATGATTCAAATCCGAGTTAACTCATCTCAAATCCAAGTTACTTTACTCAAAAGTGACTTTATGTCTTAAGGATGAGTCATCTGGCTCCAATCCGAGTTATATGATTCAAATCCGAGTTAACTCAACTCAAATCCGAGTTACTTTACTCAAAATTAAATTTTTGTCTTAAGGATGAGTCATCTGGCTCCAATCCGAGTTATATGGTTCAAATCCGAGTTAACTCAACTCAAATCCGAGTTACTTTAATCAAAATTAACTTTATGTCTTAAGGATGAGTCATCTGGCTCCAATCCGAGTTATATGGTTCAAATCCGAGTTAACTCAACTCAAATCCGAGTTACTTTACTCAAAATTAACTTTATGTCTTAAGGATGAGTCATCTGGCTCCAATCCGAGTTATATGATTCAAATCCGAGTTAACTCAACTCAAATCCGAGTTACTTTACTCAAAATTAACTTTATGTCTTAAGGATGAGTCATCTGGCTCCAATCCGAGTTATATGATTCAAATCCGAGTTAACTCAACTCAAATCCGAGTTACTTTACTCAAAACTGACTTTATGTCTTAAGGATGAGTCATCTGGCTCCAATCCGAGTTATATGATTCAAATCCGAGTTAACTCAACTCAAATCCGAGTTACTTTACTCAAAACTGACTTTATGTCTTAAGGATGAGTCATCTGGCTCCAATCCGAGTTATATGGTTCAAATCCGAGTTAACTCAACTCAAATCCGAGTTACTTTACTCAAAACTGACTTTATGTCTTAAGGATGAGTCATCTGGATCCAATCCGAGTTATATGGTTCAAATCCGAGTTAACTCAACTCAAATCCGAGTTACTTTACTCAAAATTGACTTATATGTTAGTCTGAGTCATCTATTTGCCATGATATAGCTTGATTTGGCGTGATGACGATAACCTGCCTTTGATATGGATCCGAGATATGGATCCGAGATTAAGCTTTGGGATATGATAATAGGGTTAACCGCTGAGAGATCCGATTCGAGATGTAGATATGAGATATAGATTCGAGATATGATAAGGTGGCCAATAGCCATCCGTGATATGGGATAACCTGGCAAGATGGTGAGATATCAATCCGAGTCATAACATAAGCTGGCAATCTGGTGAACTGAATAAAGCTTCGGCCTGAATCAGAGATACAATTAGTACGCCGAGTCTGAATACCAATCTGAATTATAAAGTACCCTGGCAAGCTGAATCAAATGTTAGTCCGAATCAGAGACAATTTACTGAGCTGAGTTAAAGTTTAATTCAAATCATGAAAAAATTGATTTCAAGTTATATCCGAATCATCAATAAGCCGGCTGGTAAGCTGAGTTAAAGGACAATCCAAAGCATAAATAAACTGACTCAAATTCTATCTGAATCACAAAAAAGCTGATTCAACTTATGGCCGAGTTAACCGATAAGCTGGCTAGTGAGCTGAGTTAAAGGATAATCCGAAACATAAACTAACTGACTCAAAATCTATCTGAATCATAAATAAGATGATTCAACTTATGGCCGAGTTAACCGATAAGCTGGCTAGTGAGCTGAGTTAAAGGATAATCCGAAACATAAACTAACCGACTCAAAATCTATCTGAATCATAAATAAGATGATTCAACTTATGGCCGAGTTAACAGATAAGCTGGCTGACGTACAGATCTAAATCAACATGATGTTCTCTTAATCTAAAGGTGACTCCACGGATAAGTTGACTAGTCCCCGGGTTAGGTTATTTTCTCCCCGGGATGAAGGATTGAGTGTAGTTGGCTGAGTTATCTGGCATTTACAGTATACTTGTAGAAGTGTTTGGGGTGAGTCTTGCTAGGTCATACTTGCCCTGCTGAGTTACTTGGTACTTACAGTAAGCTTGGAGTAGTGCTTGAGTCCTTCTTGCTGAGTCTTACCTGCTTTGATGGGTTAGACTTAGAGAGCCTCTGCGCTTACCTCTTTGCTCTCTGTTGACTTGGTGAAGTTGAATGAGTCCTGTGAGGAAGAAGTTGATGAAGATGTTCCCGTCCGGATGGAAACCCAACCAACGCCACTAAAAGGCCCCACGGTGGGCGCCAAATGTCGTGGTGGTATCACGGCATATGCCATGGGTAGGCTAAAGTTGGGGCCGATGGACATGGAGGAATCCGGGGAGGGATGATGCAGTGAAGACCGCACTCGTATGAACAGAGAGAAATAACCTCTCGAGTGGAGATAACACCTCATTCTATACATTTAATCCCTTATAATCTTGTCATACTTGTGGCTACAATCATGCTCCTTGAGATGTTTCCCCTATGCTTCTATCTAATCTCTCTATGAGAATGGAGGAAGAGGAAGAAGGAGAGCTCCTAGTGAGCTGAGAGGGGAGAAGCCCTTCGGGGCCTCCCCTGTGAACGATCCCCCTGGTGCTCCTTATAAAGGGGTGCCATGGGGACAAGGCTTGTGCTACACGGTTAGCATCTAGATGGCATATTCTGGGCATCTTCCTGAGATGCTGAGCATATGCCTTGGCATCTTTGGAGATGCCAGGCATATTCCCTAGCATCTTATTTGATGCTAAGAGCATATCCCTAGCATCTTGTTAGATGCCATGGGCATATTCCCTCTGCCATGTCCTAGTTTGAGACAGACTGGCATGTGACACAACGGTGTTGACTTGGCTTAACGATATGTCGATGTAGTGGTTGAGGTAGTGTCCTGAGATGATTAAACGGGGCATCCGAGGTGTTATAATTCGGCCCGGGGGATCTGAGTAATAGGGAGATTCGGCCTGGGTAGAGCTGATTCGGACTTGTGTGCCATTGAGTCGGCCCAGGCGGAATTAAGGGCCCAGCCGGGTCATCTAGCAGCCCAGCCGGGTCATGCCGCGGCCTAGCCGAGGTCCCTGGGTTGGCTAGGTGCAGTCATGGGCCCAGCCAGCGTTCCTTCTCGTGGCCCAAGCGGGGATGCTGCTGACTCTGAGGGAGGCCCGCAGTGGGCCGACCGAGATGAAGGAGGAGCCGGCCCACCCGGGGGAGTCTGGTGCTGAGGCACGCTGGCGGGAGATTGGCGACGGGGGTACTTGGCGGGATCGAGGAGGCGCCTTGGCGGGAGGACCTCGGGATGGTGGCGATAAGCCGCGGTGGGCCGAATCCTGCCCACCTCGGCCCACTCGGGGGATCGATGGACGTTGCAGTGCGGGGCGCTGGCATTGTTTGGCGGGGTGGAGCTACTTCGGCGGGAGAACAGGTGATGCCGGTGGGAGCTCCAACCTGGTGGAGTGGAGGGGTCCGGCGATGACTCAGCTAGGTGGGCCGAATTGATATTAATTCGGCCCGTTAGTGCTGTTTGGCCTAGGAGAAATAATGGAGACAGGCCGAGATAGCTGTAATTCGGCCCAGTTTAGCTTTTTCCATTTATATTTTTCTGTTTATCTTTTGTAATCATATTTAATATCATTTTCCTTCATATGTATCTTATTGACTTACTTAATTCATCAACTCTGGGGTACCTGGGGGTACACCCCTGACACTCCATGAGTCAAAAATACAGATATAATATACAAAGATCCAAATCACCTTGAAAATGATAGGGCGTCCGACTACGGACAAGATGCAAATGGGGCTAAGAGCCCTGAAGAATAACCAATGGCGTCCATAACCCTGCCCAGGCCAAGCCGGAAGGGTAACCCTGCTAACGACGTCGAAACCTGCTAAAACAAAAGGGGTGCCGACAAAGGGCAAAGGAAAAACAGGAGCGTCAGTACTGAGGCCAGTACACGGCGAGGCTAGAATTCGGCGGTCCTCGCCTACATAGGTATGGTGGACTGAAGCGGCAGCGGCAACATGCACTAAACAACCTATAGAGACTCGATACAACTAGCGGCTATCAGAGAGGGGTAAGAAAGACCTATTCGGAACCAACCTGATACTACCACCAAACAAACCCATCCTGCTGTTTCCCCCCTCGAGACCAAACGAGGAAGTCAACCGAGGAACTCACACAGTTGGCAGTTTTATTTATTCGGTTATCGTTACACCAATTACTAGTCAGGTATAGATAGTCATCCTGATAAAATAAGCAGTGGGCACTTTTAGTTAACCATTCCGTTGTAGTTGCGACATTTACTAGTCAGATACAATTATCATGAGATAATCCAAAACCCAGCAGTTGTTGGTACTTTTGTTTAGCCATTCCGTTGTAGTTGCAATACTTACTAGTCAGATACAATTGTCGCAAGCGACAAACCAATCAAGCAATTGTGGGCAGTCTTATTTATCCATTCCATTATAGTGAAGCTGATTACTAGTCATTATAGAGTCAAATTTATAGCGCTACTTTAGTTATAGTTGCCTATGATCGAGATACTGTGCTCCAAGTCGTCCATAACCGCGGACACGGCTTTCAGACAGTTTTACCCGGCCGGGGTGCACCAATAGCAACACACACTCGATCAACCTCGGAAAAACCAAATCAAAACCCAACGAGGCCTTCACGACAAAGCAATCACAGGATTCAGAATTATTTCAGGGGGCCACCCCTTAAAGTGGACCCGCAACGAAGCCGGCCGGCTCCGAGACGGACTCAAGGTTGTGGGGACGGCTGTAAACGACTAGGAACCCAAAACTGGGCTTGTCGATACCGCGGAATCGTGCCACGATCCTAAACAGTACAGTGTGCTCCTCGCACAATCGTAAATAAAGCAGTAGCATGGCATAAGTACAGGATAGTAAATAAAACCTCAAGCTAGTTTGTGGCCCCAAGAAATAAGACGGAATCAAGCTCTGGCTCAGGGGAGTCCCATAATCCACCTGGATGTGGATAGCGCGATAAATCAAGGAACAGGTATCAAGCACTCGGGGTCCTACGGGACACAAGTGGACGGTTAACAACCAAATAACATCTATTGCCCACCTGTGCCTCTGCTTACCTACTTCAATTTTAGTTGTTAAACATGAATTAAAGTGAACGATAAGTAAAGCCATGATCATCTCCAACATCAACATGCGGCAATACACCAACAACTGTGGCACTTGACGACACGCAACAGCACTTGAGCAAGCGACTACGACGCGCAAGTGCAACTATCTACCAAACAACAGGTAATAGGAGGTGTCCAAGGCAATATAAGTCTGCGAGGGATATCACGGGTACGAAACTAGAGCATCGCAACACAGATAGCAATAGATCAACAGGAGGGAATAAATACTATAAAAGTAAGATAGGTAGAAAGGGGGAGATGCTCGCCTGAAAACATTGTCGAAGGTTCAACCGAAGATCGGGGCGAAGCTCACATCAACTCAACGGCCTTATCCGCGAAGAAGCAAATCACTAGAAGGAACACCGGATGCAATATTTAATACTACGGCAGAAGATTAGGCATGATGCATGTATGATGTATGACATGGCAAAGGTGCGATGCAATTAGGTCATATTAAGCGGAACCGGGGTCCCGACAATTAATTAAACGGTTCAAGTTATTTATCTACCCCGCAATTTAGATGTTGTAATAACAGGGCAAGATAAGTTACCGGTTCGCTACACAAATTTAAATGAGGCCAATATGAGACTAGATTTGCCCGCATATGGGCCCCATATTTAATTATGAGGTGAATCGGCATAAGGCCCCAAACCACACAAGATGCATGCGAGATGAACAATTAATATGCGACAAGTTGTATTATATTATAAAGTAGGGTGTCGGGAAGGGGTCACACATTAGGGTTCGGCGATCTTGGTTAGGGTTCGACGGGGTTCGGGATCGGGTCTCGGGGTCCGGATCTGGGGTTCGGGGTTCGACGGGATCGGTCTCGGACAACGGGAAGGAGGTCTCGTTGCAACCGGGAAGCAGGACTTGGTTCGGTGTCGGGGGCGCACCGGGCTCGCCATGGTCGGTGTCGTTCTTGTCGTTGCGAAGATCTTGTAGTGTCCTCGTATCGGGTCTGACTTGGCGTCCGGGGTGAAGTGCTTGTCGTATTCGCATCGGCGTTCTTGGCGTTCGGGTTCTCGATTCCGCATTCGGGGCGAAGGTCTTGTCGCATGTGTGGTCGCCGGGATCGGTCTTCGGGGTTCATGAGGCGAACTTGGCGTCCGAGGGTTCGGTCTCGGGGATCGGTCTTCGGATCAGAGAAGGAGACCTTGGAGTTCCGTGGTTAATCGGGCACCTGATCCGTGACGGATGTCATGGCGGTTCCGGGGAGGAAACTTGGTGTTCCGCATCACCGGATCCATGATGGAGGGCTCGGAGTCTTCGGTCTTCGATCATCGGATTCGTGAGGGAGTCCTTGAAGTACACGATGAAGATTTTGTTGCGGTTCTCGTCTTTGAGATCGATGGTGAACTTGCGACGATATCCTCGGAGCACTGCAATGGTACTCTAGGTTCGGGCTTCTCAAGGCATTGATGTGACGCAGAGACACCACAGGGTACCCTTGGCAGCGCTGCAACAAGAGAGGTCGCGGCAGCGGGCATGTACGGTGCCGACAAAGCGAAGAGGCGAGGAGGTCGTGGTGCTGCCGAGGCGGCGGCAGCGAAGGCGAACGGCGGCTGGCACACGCGGGCAGGGCCGAGGCCGGCAGACGTCGAGGGGAAGACAGACACAGGCGGCGGCTGGTGCTGCCGAAGTAGGAAGTACAGGGGCATGGCAGGCTTGATGCAGAGCAGCAGGGGGGCGACGACGGGGAGGATAAGGGGCGGCTCGGCGCCGGGCGGACGCAGAGGACGCGGCGGCGGCGGTTGCCTGACGGTGGTTGAGCGGGCCGACAGGGGACGACCAGGTGCCGAGGAGGAGAGCCACGGGGAGGTACTGGCCCGGCAGGAGGCGGGCGGCGGCGCCTGGAGGAGCGATGGACGGCGGTGGGGAGGAGGTAGCTGGCCGGGGAGAGGCGCAGGCGGCGGCGGCGCCCGTCGAGGAGGCGGCTGGCGGCGGTGAGGCGGCTGCTCGCGCGGAGGGGAGGAGGGGGCGAGGCGGCGATTGACGGGGAGAGAGGAAGACGGGCGGGAGGGGACGCCGGCGAGGAGGGCGGTGGCCGGAGAGGGGAGGGGCGAGCTCGGGCGCGCCGGGGGAGGAGGTGCAGGGCGGCCGGCGGGAGCGGGAGCGAGGGGGAGCGGCCGCGGGCGGTGGCGTTATGGCCGGGGCGTGGCCGAGCGTGGCGGGGGGAGCGGCGGCTCGCCGGAGCGGGGAGGAGCGGTAAGGGAGAGGGGACCCGAGGAAGGAGGAGGAAGATGCGGGGCGGGGGCGATGCAGGGGAGGAGAACGTGCGGGAGGTGGGGGTCGTGCGCGTCGGTGGGGGAGGACCGGGTCGGGCGCGCCGGCCGAGGTTGGAGAGGAGGCAGCGTCAGGCGACGCGGCGGCGGGATGCGAGCAGAGGGCGGGGACGGGAAACGGGGCAGGAGGGAGAGAGGAGGGGTGACGTGCACGTGGGAGAGAGAGCCGGGGTGGGGCCAGGCTGGGTCAGGTGAGCGGGGTGGTGAGCGGTTGGTGAGCGTGGGGTGTGGGAGGACGTGCAGGTGGGCGGGGCCACGTGGGGGCGCGCGCTCAGGTGGGGTGGGGCCAGACAGGGCAGGCGGGAGAGAGCGGGAAAAGCGGCAGGTGGGCGGGAGATGAGGTGGCGCTGGGGCAGTGGGGTGGGGCGAGGTGGCAGAAGGTGGTTGGTGGGGATTTGGGGTAGGCTGATGTGGCGAGCTGCGATTGGGTGGGATGATGTGGAGGCAGGGTGGTTAGATTAGGTTGGGTAGGAAAAGGGTTTAGGTAGTCTGGTTTTTGTACTGGGGGTGGCCGACTGGGTCGGATCGGCCCGGTTTGGCTGCCCCCACTAAAATAATTAAATATTTTATTTGTTTAAAACAGGGCTTTTGCAAACCGATAGCAGACAAAACAAAATAATCCGGAGACCTGGGTTTTGCGTTTGGAACAAGGACAGGGCGTTTAGAACACAAATTAGGTTTTTCCGAAAATAGTTTTATGCAAGCACATGCAAGATGATGACGATGGTCAAATGCAATGTGGCATGATGACATGAGCATGCGGTCATGATGATGCAATGCACAAAAACAACGCGATTTTCTAGTAGTGGTTTTGCGGGACGCCACAATTCGACACCACTAACAATGGATCTCGCCCTCGAGATCCGCCTCATGGTACCGGAAGGAAGGTCGGCGATCTGCATCTTCTCGCTTCGTGTAGATCTTCGCGACACCACTAACAAGAGGTCGTTGTCCGTGATCGTCGAGAGAACACTCCGGGAACAAAAGGTCGAAGGTAGAGGTATCAACAAATAAAGCCACCTCTAGCTTCCGTGGACGGAGTAAAATTGCTGGATCCACTGACTCGATGTACAAGAGCGAATGATAAGAGTAGTCGGATGGTGATCAGTCCATCGCGCACCCAAACCATTACTCTGCACACGAATAGGCGGATTATGCAACCCACTCTCGGAATTAGACTGAAGATCTCGACAATCGAGGTTCGGAACAAAGGAGGGATGCAGACTCTACATCGTATCTGGCGTAGAGGATGTCGTCGCGTCGGAAAACACCGGAAGGCACAAGCAAGGAACAAAGGATGGTACCACAGACAAAGGACCACTCAGATAGCAGGAGAACCGGATGTAGAAACACCGTTACCAAAAGAGGAAGCGAAACCCTGAAGGTACGACGGAACCCAACCACGAGAAATCCTGGACTCGAAGAGAGAGAAGAGAGCGGATTCAAAACACGCAGAGGTGAGAGGAGAGCAGCAGAGGGGTAAGGAGTAAAATCAGACCTAATCAGAGCTATCCAACCGATTTTTCAAAAATAGTTTTTACACTCTACTTCGGCCGTTAGCTAGGTTATCCTACAGGCTGGACTTGTGGGGTATCGCAACCTGGCTCTGATACCACTCTGTAACACCCTCAGAATCGGCCCTATGTAAGTTTTAGCGAAACCCGCCAAACCCGCATAGAAACGATTCAAAGGTGCCCACCAGGCACTTTCGTGCGGGTGGAAAACGAAGTAATAACATTACACAACAGTCCTCGATGGGACCCACAGAACAGATATATATACAACACGACTCCATGAGTCAAAAATACAGATATAATATACAAAGATCCAAATCACCTTGAAAATGATAGGGCGTCCGACTACGGACAAGATGCAAATGGGGCTAAGAGCCCTGAAGAATAACCAATGGCGTCCATAACCCTGCCTAGGCCAAGCCGGAAGGGTAACCCTGCTAACGACGTCGAAACCTGCTAAAACAAAAGGGGTGCCGACAAAGGGCAAAGGAAAAACAGGAGCGTCAGTACTGAGGCCAGTACACGGCGAGGCTAGAATTCGGTGGTCCTCGCCTACATAGGTATGGTGGACTGAAGCGGCAGCGGCAACATGCACTAAACAACCTATAGAGACTCGATACAACTAGCGGCTATCAGAGAGTGGTAAGAAAGACCTATTCGGAACCAACCTGATACTACCACCAAACAAACCCATCCTGGTGTTTCCCCCCCTCGAGACCAAACGAGGAAGTCAACCGAGGAACTCACACAGTTGGCAGTTTTATTTATTCGGTTATCGTTACACCAATTACTAGTCAGGTATAGATAGTCATCCTGATAAAATAAGCAGTGGGCACTTTTAGTTAACCATTCCGTTGTAGTTGCGACATTTACTAGTCAGATACAATTATCATGAGATAATCCAAAACCCATCAGTTGTTGGTACTTTTGTTTAGCCATTCCGTTGTAGTTGCAATACTTAATTGTCAGATACAATTGTCGCAAGCGACAAACCAATCAAGCAATTGTGGGCAGTCTTATTTATCCATTCCATTATAGTGAAGCTGATTACTAGTCATTATAGAGTCAAATTTATAGCGCTACTTTAGTTATAGTTGCCTATGATCGAGATACTGTGCTCCAAGTCGTCCATAACCGCGGACACGGCTTTCAGAAAGTTTTACCCGGCCGGGGTGCACCAATAGCAACACACACTCGATCAACCTCGGAAAAACCAAATCAAAACCCAATGAGGCCTTCACGACAAAGCAATCACAGGATTCAGAATTATTTCAGGGGGCCACCCCTTAAAGTGGACCCGCAACGAAGCCGGACGGCTCCGAGACGGACTCAAGGTTGTGGGGACGGCTGTAAACGACTGGGAACCCAAAACTGGGCTTGTCGATACCGCGGAATCGTGCCACGATCCTAAACAGTACAGTGTGCTCCTCGCACAATCGTAAATAACGCAGTAGCATGGCATAAGTACAGGATAGTAAATAAAACCTCAAGCTAGTTTGTGGCCCCAAGAAATAAGACGGAATCAAGCTCTGGCTCAGGGGGGTCCCATAATCCTCCCGGATGTGGATAGCGCGATAAATCAAGGAACAGGTATCAAGCACTCGGGGTCCTACGGGACACAAGTGGACGGTTAACAACCAAATAACATCTATTGCCCACCTGTGCCTCTGCTTACCTACTTCAATTTTAGTTGTTAAACAGGAATTAAAGTGAACGATAAGTAAAGCCATGATCATCTCCAACATCAACATGCGGCAATACACCAACAACTGTGGCACTTGAAGACACGCAACAGCACTTGAGCAAGCGACTACGACGCGCAAGTCCAACTATCTACCAAACAACAGGTAATAGGAGGTGTCCAAGGCAATATAAGGCTGCGAGGGATATCACGGGTACGAAACTAGAGCATCGCAACACAGATAGCAAAAGATCAACAGGAGGGAATAAATACTATAAAAGTAAGATAGGTAGAAAGGGGGAGATGCTCGCCTGAAAACATTGTCGAAGGTTCAACCGAAGATCGGGGCGAAGCTCACATCAACTCAACGGACTTATCCGCGAAGAAGCAAATCACTAGAAGGAACACCGGATGCAATATTTAATACTACGGCAGAAGATTAGGCATGATGCATGTATGATGTATGACATGGCAAAGGTGCGATGCAATTAGGTCATATTAAGCGGAACCGGGGTCCCGACAATTAATTAAACGGTTCAAGTTATTTATCTACCCCGCAATTTAGATGTTGTAATAACAGGGCAAGATAAGTTACCGGTTCGCTACACAAATTTAAATGAGGCCAATATGAGACTAGATTTGCCCGCATATGGGCCCCATATTTAATTATGAGGTGAATCGGCATAAGGCCCCAAACCACACAAGATGCATGCGAGATGAACAATTAATATGCGACAAGTTGTATTATATTATAAAATAGGGTGTCGGGAAGGGGTCACACATTAGGGTTCGACGATCTTGGTTAGGGTTCGACGGGGTTCGGGATCGGGTCTCGGGGTCCGGATCTGGGGTTCGGGGTTCGACGGGATCGGTCTCGGACAACAGGAAGGAGGTCTCGTTGCAACCGGGAAGCAGGACTTGGTTCGGTGTCGGGGGCGCACCGGGCTCGCCCTGGTCGGTGTCGTTCTTGTCGTTGCGAAGATCTTGTAGTGTCCTCGTATCGGGTCTGACTTGGCGTCCGGGGTGAAGTGCTTGTCGTATTCGCATCGGCGTTCTTGGCGTTCGGGTTCTCGATTCCGCATTCGGGGCGAAGGTCTTGTCGCATGTGTGGTCGCCGGGATCGGTCTTCGGGGTTCATGAGGCGAACTTGGCGTCCGAGGGTTCGGTCTCAGGGATCGGTCTTCGGATCAGAGAAGGAGACCTTGGAGTTCCGTGGTTCATCGGGCACCTGATCCGTGACGGATGTCATGGCGGTTCCGGGGAGGAAACTTGGTGTTCCGCATCACCGGATCCATGATGGAGGGCTCGGAGTCTACGGTCTTCGATCATCGGATTCGTGAGGGAGTCCTTGAATTACACGATGAAGATTTTGTTGCGGTTCTCGTCTTTGAGATCGATGGTGAACTTGCGACGATATCCTCGGAGCACTGCAATGGTACTCCAGGTTCGGGCTTCTCAAGGCATTGATGTGATGCAGAGACACCACAGGGTACCCTTGGCAGCGCTGCAACAAGAGAGGTCGCGGCAGCGGGCATGTACGGTGCCGACAAAGCGAAGAGGCGAGGAGGTCGTGGTTCTGCCGAGGCGGCGGCAGCGAAGGCGAACGGCGGCTGGCACACGCGGGCAGGGCCGAGGCCGGCAGACATCGAGGGGAAGACAGACACAGGCGGCGGCTGGTGCTGCCGAAGTAGGAAGTACAGGGGCATGGCAGGCTTGATGCAGAGCAGCAGGGGGCGACGACGGGGAGGATGAGGGACGGCTCGCCGCCGGGCGGACGCAGAGGACGCGGCGGCGGCGGTTGCCTGACGGTGGTTGAGCGGGCCGACGGGGGACGACCAGGTGCCGAGGAGGAGAGCCACAGGGAGGTGCTGGCCCGGCAGGAGGCAGGCGGCGGCGCCTGGAGGAGCGGTGGACGGCGGTGGGTAGGAGGTAGCTGGCCGGGGCGAGGCGCAGGCGGCGGCGGCGCCCGTCGGGGAGGCGGCTGGCGGCGGTGAGGCGGCTGCTCGCGCGGAGGGGAGGAGGGGGCGAGGCGGCGATTGACGGGGAGAGAGGAAGACGGGCCGGAGGGGACGCCGGCGAGGAGGGCGGTGGCCGGAGAGGGGAGGGGCGAGCTCGGGCGCGCCGGGGGAGGAGGTGCAGGGGCGGCCGGCGGGAGCGGGAGCGAGGGGGAGCGGCCGCGGGCGGTGGCGCCATGGCCGGGGCGTGGCCGAGCGTGGCGGGGGGAGCGGCGGCTCGCCGGAGCGGGGAGGAGCGGTGAGGGAGAGGGGACCCGAGGAAGGAGGAGGAAGATGCGGGGCGAGGGCGATGCAGGGGAGGAGAACGTGCGTGAGGTGGGGGTCGTGCGCGTCGGTGGGGGAGGACCGGGTCGGGCGCGCCGGCCGAGGTTGGAGAGGAGGCGGCGTCGGGCGACGCAGCGGTGGGATGCGAGCAGAGGGCGGGGACGGGAAACGGGGCTGGAGGGAGAGAGGAGGGGTGACGTGCACGTGGGAGAGAGAGCCGGGGTGGGGCCAGGCTGGGTCAGGGGAGCGGGGTGGTGAGCGGTTGGTGAGCGTGGGGTGTGGGAGGACGTGCAGGTGGGCGGGGCCATGTGGGGGCGCGCGCTCAGGTGGGGTGGGGCCAGACAGGGCAGGCGGGAGAGAGCGGGAAAAGCGGCAGGTGGGCGGGAGATGAGGTGGCGCTGGGGCAGTGGGGTGGGGCGAGGTGGCAGAAGGTGGTTGGTGGGGATTTGGGGTAGGCTGATGTGGCGAGCTGCGATTGGGTGGGATGATGTGGAGGCAGGGTGGTTAGATTAGGTTGGGTAGGAAAAGGGTTTAGGTAGTCTGGTTTTTGTACTGGGGGTGGCCGACTGGGTCGGATCGGCCCGGTTTGGCTGCCCCCACTAAAATAATTAAATATTTTATTTGTTTAAAACAGGGCTTTTGCAAACCGATAGCAGACAAAACAAAATAATCCGGAGACCCGGGTTTTGCGTTTGGAACAAGGACGGGGCGTTTAGAACACAAATTAGGTTTTTCCTAAAATAGTTTTATGCAAGCACATGCAAGATGATGACGATGCTCAAATGCAATGTGGCATGATGACATGAGCATGCGGTCATGATGATGCAATGCACAAAAACAACGCGATTTTCTAGTAGTGATTTTGCGGGATGCCACAGCTAGCGAGTATAGACTGTATCATCAAGTTTACCGTTGAGGAAAGCATTCTTGATATCCAATTGATGAATTGGCCAATCACTGGAGAGGGAAAGTGACAATACTGTGTGTATAATAGCTGGTTTGACGAATGGGCTGAAGGTTTCATCAAAATCAATACCTTCGAGCTGAGTGAATCCATGCAAGACCCATCGTGCTTTATATCGATCAAGAGAACCGTTGGACTTTAACTTGTGACGATATATCCACTTGTCGATGACAACATTGGCATTGCGAGGCGGATCAACGGGGTCCCAAGTGTTGTTGGAGAGTAGAGCATTGTACTCATCAACCATAGCAACATGCCAGTTTGGATCCTTGAGCACACCACAATACGTCTTCGGAAGAGGAGATAAACCCTCGACATGAAGATCAAATATGGTCTTCGGCTGCACCACGCCAGTATTTGTACAAGTGAGCATGCGGTGTGACGGTGGTGGAGGCATTGGGCGTGGTGGGCACGGTCGACGAGCCGAAAGTGGCTGGACCGACGGTGGAGTCTGTGTAGGAGCCACGCGTGGCGAGGAAGAATCCGTCGACGTGGCAGAGGGCGAGGCCACGGTAGGCTGCCGAGCGACCGCGACAGGGCTCGCGGCAGGTCTCGAGGCAGGATGGCGAGCGACCGTGGTAGGGCTCGAGGCAGGGCTGGTGCCTGCAGCAGGGGAGTCAGCTTCGGCAGGCTATCGTGTGCGCTCGCGGCAGGGGCGGCGTCAACACAGATGGCAGGAGGTAGACCGACTAGAGAGGCTTGTTCAACCGTGTTGGGCACGGTAAATGGCATCATGACAAGTTGAGGCAAAGAATCATACTCCCTCCATCCCAAAATAGATGTCTTAGATTTGTCAAAATTTGGATGAATCTAGACACTATTCAGTATAATGGTTCATACAAATTTTGACAAATCTAAGACATCTATTTTGGGACGGAGGGAGTACAATTGTATGGAGGATGTAGTAGAGTACGTATAAACCGTGAATGTGAAGGGGAACATGGACTCATCGAAAGCAACATGACAAGATGTAATGATATTTTGGGTGGACCTACCGAGACATCTATAACCACGATGGTTTGATGGATACCCAAGGAACACACATGGCATGGAGCATGGTGCAAGCTTATGCGACACGGTGGCGGTGGTGTTGGGGTAACATAAGCATCCGAAAACCTGAAGATCAACATAGGAGGGATCAAAACCATGGAGAGCACAGACGGGGATGCACTTGTCGATGGATTTGGAAGGCAGCCGATTATGGAGGAGCGCGACTGTGTGGAGCGCCTCTACCCAATATCGTGGGGGCATGCTAGATTGCAATAAAAGAGTGCGGGTAATGTTGTTGAGAGTGCAAAGAATACGTTTAGCTTTACCATTTTGTTGCGATGTATATGGACATGAAAAGCGAAGTACAATTCCATGTGTTTGGGAAAACGAACGGATCATAGAATTTATCGAGCTCACGACCATTATCACATTGAACGACTTGCAAGCATGTAGTAAATTATGTGAGGGCAAGCGCATGGAGAGCAAATAAATGAGAGAATGCCTCAGATTTATAACAAAGGGGAAAACCCCATGCATATTGAGTATAATCATCGAGACACACGAGATAATACTTAAAACCAGAAACACTCTCAACAGGCGATGTCCACAAATCACAATGAATAAGATGGAAGAGTTTGGAGGTTACACGAGTGGAAGAATAAAAAGGAAGACGATCATGATGACCTAGTTGACAAGCATGACACAAACTATACGTATTTTTACTCTTTTCTCTAGGAACAACTGAAGCTCAAACTAAGGAGTCCATGACAGGTCGCCCGGGGTTGTCCAATACGACGATGCCATAGCAACTGATCAACGATGACAAGTGCTTGTGGGAGACTCGAGGAGGAGTGGCAGACTGGGTAGAGGGGACCCGAGCTATTGGATCTGAGAATCTCGGTCCTGGTAGGAAAGTCCTTCGTAGAAAAACTAAATGGGTCAAATTCCACGAAAACATTATTATCGGTGGTTAATTGACGAACGTACATAATTTTTTTGATGGTATGGGGAGTGACCAATACATTGCGAAGATAAATAGGGCGACCAAAACTAGAAAAAGGAAAACATGTGTGACCGGTAGTGATGATAGGAAGAGTGGAGCCGTTACCAATAATAACAACACGTGAAGAGTTAGAAGGAGACACATAAGTGAGCAAACCGGGATCAGGGGCTAGGTGCGAGGATGCGCCGGTGTCCATTATCCAGTCCCGTGAAGGCGCCTGTAGCCCTATGGTTTGGAACTTGTTGAGGAGTGCCGCCTGATCCCATGAACCAGCTGAGAAGGACGGAGAGGGAGTCAACAACGCCAAAGGAGCGTACCCGTAGCCATATGGTGCAAAACCATAAGTGTAGGGTGACGTAGGGGCCGGCAGTGCCACGCCATAGGGGCCCCTGGGCGTAGAATGTGTGAGAGGGGTCGTTCTGCCGTGAAACATAGATTAGAGGTCGCTGTCGGTAGCTGCCCGTGCCGTACGGCCACATCTGGATCACCCTGTTCTGGGGTTGTTGGGGTCTGGGCCAAGACGGATAGGGAGAGGCGGCGACGGGAGCGTGTGCAGGGACTGGTGGCGATGGCGCCTTGGCAGGGACGATGTCCTTGGCTGTATCGTCCTTGGACTTTTTCTTTCTTCTGTGGCTGTTGCCATAACTGGTGCCCATAGTATTGGATTAGAAGGCAGAATCGGAGCCGCGGCCACGAGGGTTCTTGCGCTCCATCTCCTGCAGCTGGAGCATCGAGCGACACTGGGTGAAGGAGGGAGTGGGCATCATGAGGGAGATGAGATTGGCGGCGGCCTCATACTTTTCGGTGAGGTTGTTGAGGCAGTGGATGACGAGCTTAGTGTCATCGATATGGGAGTCGAGATCGGCAAGGCCATCCGCGAGGGCCTTGAGCTTCTAAAGATACTCCGTCATGGTCATGTCGCCCATGCTGATATCCGCGAGTTCAACAGAGAGGAGAAGCTCGTGGTTGGTATTCTAGTCGCTGAACAGACCGTTGATGGAGGCCCAAAGATCGACGGCATACGGATCTTCGCCTAGGGTCATCATCGCGTCGAGGATGGCGAGGGAGAGTCGAGACCACTATTGCGTCAAGGAGGGACCACTCGGTCATATGTGACGAAGGAGAGACGTCGTCGAGGTGGTCCAGGATGCACACAAGAACATGAGCCACTGGCGATGGACGCCGATGTCTAGCGCAAGTGATACGTCGAAAACGTATCTATAATTTTTGATATTCCATGCTTGTTTAGTATCCACTTTGCTTTGTTTTGTTTTGTTTTGTCTATACTTTGAGGTATTTTTTATACACTTTCTGGAACTAACCTATTGACAATATGCCACAGTGCCAGTTGCCTGTTTTCTGTTGTTTTTGGTTTCAGAAAGCTAAAAAATAAATATTCTCGGAATTGGACGGGACAAAAGCTAAAGTTCATATTTTTCCGGGAGCGATACAGAAAATCAAAGACGAGACGGAGGAGGAAACCAGGGTGGCCATACCCTAGGTGGTCGCAGGCCCACCTTAGGCCACACCCACACGGGGTGTGGGCCCACTGGCACTCCACCGACCTTGCCTCCTTCGCCTATAAGAAGCCTCCAACCCAAAAACCCTAAAGAATCCATCATACTTTCAGAAAAACCTCCGTAGCGTCGCCGCCACCGAAAGGGAGATTCGCGGGATAGAAAGTCCCTGTTTCGGCACCCTGCCGGGACGGGGAAATGCCCCCGGAGCCATCTCCATCGATCTACATCGCCATCTTCATCACCGTTGATGATTCCCATGATGAGGAGGGAGTAGTTCTTTCTCGAGGCTAAGGGCTCTACCGGGAGCTATGTGTTCATCTCTCTATGCATGGTCATATTGTGATCATGAGCTTTGTAATCAAGTAGATCTACCTTGCTACTCAAGTGCTTTAATAGATCTCTGCTCTCCCCATGTGTGTGAAAGTGATAGCATGCACGCCATGGTGGCACTTAGGTTTGAGTCTACATAAATACTCTTTATGCTTTAATAGATCTATATTTTCCCCCACATGTGTGAAAGTGACAGCGTGCATACCGTGTGTGTCACTTTGGCTAGATTGAATATTTTTTATGAGTTATATTTGGAGTTGGATGTCTCTATGAAATTGTGGTGTTTGTTGGAACCATCTAGTGCTCAAGGTGACAGTGTGTGGTTATCTAGATTGGGGAAGACGGACTTTGAGGAGTGCTGTTATAGTCCTACCGATGATTAGAGTGTCCAACCGGAGAGTAGTATTATGAAGAGAGAATATTTATATGAGAGAGTGTTCACTAGTGAAAGTATGATCCTTAGGCCTTGTTTCTAAACATTGAAACACCGTTTGCTACTAGATCCATTGCATGTTTTCTTGCTTCCTTCCTTTTGCCTTTAGTCTTTACCTCCACATCAAGCTCCATCAAAGTATTTTCTGGCACTCACACACGTTACCCCACGTTAACAACAAGTCATAACCTATTTTCTGGCACCATTACCACTTGTATTTCACTATCTCTTCGTCGAACTAGTGCACCTATACACCTGACAAGTGTATTGGGTGTGTTGGCGACACAAGAGACTTCTTGTATCTTGATTGCAGGATTGCTTGAGAGGGAATGCATTTGACCACTTCCTCCCCGAGTTCAATAAACCTTGGGTAATCCACTTAAGGGAAACTTGTTGCTGTTCTACAAACCTCTACACTTGGAGGCCCAACAAATGTCTACAAGAATAGAAATGCGTAGACATCAGCAAGATCTATCAGGACGTGCCCTTTGATGCTTGAGAGGCCCACGGCCTGGGCGTGCAGCGATGAGAGGGCGAAGTGCCCCGTGGCGGGTGCGGCGCGAAGGAGAGGGGGAGGCCCTAGTTGGCGGCTAGGCTGCGATCGTGGACCTCCTTGGCCTTAGAGGCCTCGCGATCCTTGGTGGCGGCGGCGAGGCGCTCGTGTTCATCATCGTTGGCACTCATGGCGGCGGAAGAGGGAGCAGCAGGAGGATATGGTTGTGTGGTTTCGGAGGGCAATGGAGGAGGCGGTGCACAACCTAGGTTACGTTTTTACGTTTGATACCATATAAGATAGGGGAAACCACACATAGTGGTGCCTTGTATTGCACTATAAATAAGGGAATACAAGGAGTGCTTGTCATATACGGACACACACACATATATGACCTTATATCTATATAATACACAGTACTATCATATATTCTAACATGGAGCTGCTTACTTGTACGGGCATCTTCACCGGGTTGAACCAATTCAAACACGGGCATCTTCACCGGGTTGAACCAATTCAAACACATGAGGTGTCCGAATCGGTTCGATCCATTTTGGCCTCTTCCATTTGGGTCAGGGGTGTCCCAGCGGGCTCGACCTATTTTTCCGCGAAATATAAAACACTAAAAAAATTAAAATAAAATGAAAACATATATATATATATATTACATAATAGTCTTAATTTACATACTAGAAAATTTAAAAAACATAACTAAAAATTAACCCTAGCTATGGCTAGGGCATCCGGCATGGCAGCATTGGCGGAGGCGGTGGCATCTAGTCATCAGGCTCATTGGAGAGGTCGATGAACAATGGTGGCGACCATGCACTCGGCAGATAGTACGCCGGTGGTGGTGGCGGCTGCTGGTACGACGACATCATGGGCGCGAGTAGGGTGCGCCGTGGTGATTCCCACACAGACTGCCTCCACACCTGGGTATGGGCTACCCCTTCGACAGCGGCGGCATCGGGGGCAGTAGGTTGCCATACTCCACCAGGTGCTCCAACCCCTCCCACTGCTACTTGGCATCCTCCTCCGCCTTGGATGCTTCCATGGCGGCGCGGGTGGTCTCATCCTTGTCGTAGCCCAGCAACACGATCACGTCCAGTGGCATGAGCTCCTCCCCCTCCTCCTCCTTGACGTCCGCCAGCTCCTTCTCCCAGCCTTCGTCTTTGTCCTCGCTGTTAGAGAAGTCGACGTCGGGAGGTTGACGTCACCATCAATCAGGAAGTTGTCCATGTAGGACGAGCGGTGCCTCGCCTCGTGCTCCCAATCGAGGAATTTCACCCAGAAATCCTGAAGCGCATATGCGAGGTTCTTGTGGAGGCCCGCTAGTAGCTAGCACCGGCGTCGCTCGATCTCCCAGTCGAGCATGTGCTTGTCCGTTGGCTACAGTGTCACCGGGACGCGCACTTGGTTCAGGTGCCACCCCCTGGCAGAGACACGTCGTGGTGCTCGCAGGAGTGGCTATCCTTCCAGTGGGCTGGCACTCGGTGGCAGGCACGTACTGCCGGTTCCTTCCCCTGCTGGGAAGACAACAAGCACGACCCGTCGTAGCAGAAACGTGTCCAATGCGGGCTGGCCGCAGCAGTGAAGTTCCGTGTGCACAGACGTGGTGGTAGGGCGCGCGAAGACCCCACACGATTGGTGGAGGAAGCGACGACAACAGAGAAGGAGGCGCAACGTGACGATGGCGACGGCCCGGCGAGGAACCACCGTCCTCGTGGTTGTTCCTCATCGTCTTTTTCCACCGGTTGGCGGAGATGGAACACATGCTATCTGCCACAACACATTTCAAGCGTATATTGAGGCTAGAAATAGTTGGCCCAGATACATGTCATCGTTTGGATCGGACAGCTGGAACGGGTTTTACCGTCCGGCGTCCGCCCGGAAGCGATTCGGAGCGACAGTGGTCGAATGAGTTCGGCCGGTGAAGATGCAACTAGTCTACCACCATTATCTGAGAGCTAATCAAACAAAACACAGACATAGTGCAGCCATCCGCCTCTTTTCAGTATCAACTGCAGCACTACATTATTGTTGAGATGATCATCGATTCATCATAGGTTCCAGCGAAGACTAGCAACTGCAAACTGGATAGGACGGGAGAGGACAGGTATCAACCAGAGAGAGAGCAGAGTGGAAGTGAAAGCTGTCCGTTTGATCCTAGGACAGCAGCAAGCAACAAAAACAGTTGGAAGTATTTTTTTACCCCACCACGCCACATGTCTAGAAGGTAGAAAGTTCAGAGTGGAGAAAGAAAACTTGTTACTCAGCTTCCTCGCGTTCCACGAACGCAGGCATAGGCCAGGATGGAGAATTAGAATTTATCCCGACGACAACGAACAGAGTCAGACAGTTCTTCTCCACGTGGACGTGGTGGACGTCCAAGGAAGGCAGCGGCAGGTGCCGCTCTGCCAGGTGGTATGCACGCACCACCGCACCAGCAGCGGCAGCTGACGCCCATCATTTGCCAGCCAACACGGCTCCAGTTGTGCACCACGCCGAAGCTTCAACTGCAGCCTGCAGGCAGACAGACTCCTTCGTGGCCCCCGATGTCTGACTGATAAAACCAGCCTGTCAACGCAGCTGCGACGGACGGAGCCGCCGCGCCCGCGCGACAGAAAACGCAGCGCCCGCCCCCGCCCCCGTCCCGCCACCACATATACGCACGCGCATTCCTACCACTTCTTCCCCTCACCTCGCCAACCCCCCACAGCAAGCAAGAAGCAGAGGAGCAGATCTGGAGAAGAGAGAAGGAGGCCATTGCTAGCTAGCTACCTCCGGAGTCCCTTCTCCTCCCACCCTCTGTTCGTCTGTCTTGCTTGGTCGCCATGGCCACCATCCTGGAGAACATCCAGAAGGCGAGGTTCCTGCCGACGAGGCCGCTCAAGGACGACCTGCCCACCTTCCAGGGGGTCGGCGGCGGGGGAGCCAAGGAGGAGAGCCACCTCATGGGGCTGAGGAAGCGGCTGTCCAGCTTCTCCGGCAAGATCCAGCCCATCTCCTCCGCCTCCGCGGAGTGGGCCTTCCGGCGGTCCCAGTCGGCGCCTTCGCTCGCCGCGGCCTTCGGCGCCGGCGGCCCCATCAAGCGCTGGTGGGACTGGGGCGTCGGCTGGCTGCTCTCCAAGAAGCTCGGCTTCGCCGACGACCTCGAGATGAACGAGGAGGAGGTGGCCGCGCTGGGCCGCCAGAGCAAGGGCACATGGGCCCACGTCCTCTACAAGATGCGCTCCGGGGTCCGCCGCTTCGTCGTCTCGTCGCACTCGCTGCCCACCACCACCACGCAGCACTACAAGCACGCGCTGCCCACGTCCTCCTCGGCCGCGCACAAGGCCCAGTGCAAGCCGGCCGTGCAGCAGTTCGCCTACACACAGAGGAACTTCCAGTACGGCCAAGCAATGGCGCATTAATTAAGGACGTGCATCTCTTCTTTCTTTCATGATTCATGGGGTATACGATTAAGATCTGGTGGTCTCCGTCCATGATGAGATCCAACAATGGATGTGACGAGAAAAGCTCAACAAGATTCAGGTATGAGGTGTGAGATCGATGGCTGGTGAAGATGCAAGACAACTATATATACATCTATGCTGGAATTTAGAACTGTAGTTTACAACCGTGTTGCTTTTGTCCGTGTAGATCTGATGTTCCTACGTATAGATGCCAAGTGTATGTTTTGGTTCTTTCAATTCTTTTTGGGTTCGTGGGGCGATGTAAATGTTTGGTCGATTCCTTGTGTTCTTTGCCTCCTGCAGTAAATAAAAGCTAATGCAGATTCGTGCTTGTATAGTCGTATGCAGTATGTTTTTGATTGGGATCTGAAGAATAGAGCTATCTTTCCAGTTGCGACCAGCTAACCGGGCAGCTCACAATAGCTGGTCAAGCTACTGCCATTTCCATAGAATCTACAGTACAAAATAAAACTGTTTCATAGTTGTATAATGAAAGTACTCTGCTAGAGCCAGATTGCAGTGTCGGTGCACCGGCAAAGTAGAAGGAAAATACTACTCCAGTATACTACTCCAATTCACGCGAAGCACAGGTCGACAATTCACGCCAAGCTTCCGCCAATTCTTGATAAGTTTTGTTGTTGGAGCTATCGTTATGAAGAAGTATTTCGGAAGAGGTTTCAAGCGTTGTCTTCGATTCTCAGAAAAAGTGACATTACAACAGAAAGTACTACACTTAAAAAAAAGTACGAGTCGTAATTCGGAGCATAGGTGAAGCGTCGCAGGTGAAAACAGGTAGAAGGTCGGAATCTGTTGCATAGGTAGTACATGTGCACCACCAGAAATGAATGATTGGGATTATGACGGACATTAGTTAAGGCAAGGCGGGTGCTACGCGTCCCTCGGGGGATTAAAACTTTTGGTCTCCGGGGATTAAAACTTTTGATCCCCGGATCCTCCTGCTGACACGTGTCCATTTTTGCTACATTAAATCCCGCTTTTGCTACATAATGTCCGCTTTTACTACGTAGTAGCAGAAAACGGTTCACACAAAAACAGAACAAAATGACTATCCCTTGCCGGAGACCTCACCGGTGACCTCGCCGGAGACGCCGTAGCAAAACAAATATACTAGTGTAGCAAAACCTATTCGCCGGAGACTCTCGCCGGAGATTCTCGCCGGAGACTCTCGTCGGATACTTCGTAGCAAAAAAACTATGCTAATGTAGCAAAACTGAAGAACAATTGTAGCAAATAATTTATGTTGGTGTAGCAAAAAATCAACTTTGCCGGAGAGTTGGATGTCGCCGGAAATGCCACTGCTGCAGCGGTAGCAACACCAGCCACCTCTGTAGCAGAGTCTCACGCCGCTTGTAGCAAAATAATAAAACGATTGCAGCAAAAAAGATACAAGTATGTAGCAAAACTAAAACAAGCAAATAGCAAAATCAGCCTAGCCCGGCGCCATGGGTAGCATCGTCGTCTGCCATCTTAGCATCACCATGTGCCCGTTGTAGCACCTCTATACAACAATTGTAGCATCTCCTACAGCCCTTTGGTTGCTACCATCATCGTTGGCCGCCTCAATCACCTGCAATCACCTGAGCAGCAGCGGGGAGACGTCACCCGAGGGAGGAACGGCGAGGATCGTCGGCCATGGCACGGAGGTGGTGTGGTGGTGGGACCTCCGGCGGCGGAGGGGAGGCGTGGTTGGCGGGAACTCATGCGGCGGAGGACAGCGGCGCTCCGGGGAGGAGCGGCGGTGGCTACCGACGAGCCGGCGCTCTGCGAGGGAGGAGCAACAGGGGCGCCTGGCGTGGCGGTGCTCCGGCGCGCGTAGGTACTCAGCACGGCAGCACGAAGGGAATAGGAGAAGGACGCACGCGTGGTGTGAGGTTGGATAAGGTTGTTCCTTTTTTTTCTGGTCTAACCGTACGCGCGCACCAGAAGCTGCGACCCGGGGGATCGATCCCCCGGGGGAGCAGTATCATTTTCCTTAAGGCAATGTACTTGTGGTTTACTGCATCATGCTGTAAATGGAGAAAGAAAGTAAATGTCCCGAATTTGTGTTTAAGTTAGACTAGCATACGATGTAATCACATCAGATTGGACTTTCCCATTACAATACCCACTCTGTTCACTAATGTAAAACCTTTTAGATATTTCAAAGTTAATTAGATACATTTTAAAATGAGTGAACCTACACACTAAACATGTCTATATACATGTGTTTTTAAAAAAAGCCTAAAATATCTTACATTAGTGAACGGAGGGAGTACCATATTTGGTTGAAGGATACGGAGTTGATCGGTTATTGAGTTGTGTGCGAACTCAGAAACAAAATTAACCAGATAGATACGCGCATAAGTAGATTCCTAAACCATAGGACCCAAAATAATTGATAAAACAAGTTCGAAAAGTCATAGATTAAATAATTATACCAAAACACGATGAATAAATATAGCATGATCACATAAAGAAAACATGTCCACATGAATGCAATAACACAAACAATGGCTGAGATAAAATCAGACAACGGATCCAATAGTCTATTATCCTAACAAGTTTGGACGCCATACTTATGTGCTAACACATTTCACACTTAAAGGTTGTAATGCTAAACTTTTATATTTTTTCAAATTTGTATGCACATATAGTGTGTATTTTTGGTGTACTTTTTTTATGCATTGCGCTTATACTTACTGGTGGTGAGGAATGGCCCCGGGAATCAAATCAATGAATTGATTAGCAATCTATGTGGTATAATGTTGTTGTCTGTTTTTTATCAACAATTTATGTTGTTGATATCCATTGTAGATTGTGTATTGTGGTTATTTATGATAAAATTAATGCATTGTAGATGGGCAAGGTGATGGATAAAAGGAAAAAAAGATGATTAGGGGACCTGCACTTTTTGTTGTTTTTGCTGCAACTGTTGTAGTTGTTTGGGATATAAAAAAGAAGAAAAGAACAAGTATAAGCTATGGGGCAGTGCATGAAAGGGATCGACATCGAATTGAGTATCTCAACGGTAAAATTTGGCAATGCGATGTCACATGTAGAAATATGTCAAGGTTTGAAAGAGCTCCTTTCTTTCGACTATGTAACATATTGAGAGATCGTGAGTTCCTAGAATATAGTGTTCATTTAAGTGTCCAACAACAACCGGTGATGTTTTTGCAAACTGTTGGACATAATTTTTGGAATAGGGTTGCTGCGACCAATTTTGGTAGATAATTCTTGATAATTAGTATATACTTTAAGCGCATTCTTCACGCCATCGGTGAGCTACGTAATATTAGGCCACCTTCATCGGAGAACCTATGAAAAATTGCAGAAAACCCTTGGGCTGACCCATATCTTAAGGTATTTGCCAAAACTATTCCTTAGCTATTTAGGATAAGCTTCATATCATTTAATATTTTTACTATATAGGATTGTACTAGAGATATAGTTGGTGCACATGTGAGATAATATGTTACCAAATATGTGGAACATTCTTTTCGTGATAGGAAGGCATTTTCTACTCAAAATGTGATGGCAGTAGTAGATTTTGACCTCCAATTCACATATGTGTTGGCTGGTTGGGAGGGGACAACTAATGATGCATTAGAACATGAGAGAGGCCTACAAGTACCACAAGGTAATTAATTGACTTAGATATAATTTTCCATATACTGTCCAAACTCTTGTCACCATACTATGTTTTATTTTTAGGCAAAATACTACCTAGTTGATGCTGATATGGAGCCAAGTCTGGTTTCTTGCCAAATTTTCGTAATGTGAGATACCATTTGAATGAGTGAGGAAGCAATCCCGTCCAAAATGCAGAGGATCTATGCAACCTTAGTCACTCGTCTTTACGGGTGATAGTAGAGCAAGATTTTGGATCAGTCGAGAGGAGATTCAAAATTTTAGATGATGCCACGCCATTCTTTACTTTCTTGGTACAAGCTGACATTGTAGCTTGTTGTGTTATTTATAATTATTCACTATCTCAAGAAATAGATGAATCCATTATATACCGGAGGTGACTTGGACCACCCAATTAATCCATACACAAAGCCAATAAGCAAGAGAACATAGCAACATTGTAAACGGTAGGCAACACATGGCTTGCCAGACGTGGGTGGATAGGCATGCCTTGTATGGTAATAGAGTGTGGCATTATCCGTGTATTTGTAGTGTTATATATGTACCATTTTATTGTAATGAAACCATGTGTTTTGTAGTGTTATATTTGCATTCTTTTATTGTAATGAAACCATTTGTTTGTGATGCTCAAAATCATGTTTGGGAATTTTTTTGATGGCTAGACAGATTTGTACTCTTTGATTTTGTGATACTCAAAATTATTTTTGCCCATACTTTTGTTGTCTGGATAGGAATTGGGTGATTCATTAGAACAATCCCACGTCCACGATGATGCTAGGGTCTTTAGCCAACCTTGTGGCTAGTGGTGCAAGAACTTCAAGTGGCTTCAAGACTTGTCATCACGACAAATGTGCTAAGGTTTTGAATAAACATTTCAATCTATTATTAATCAGAGATTAGATTAGCAACCATCTTAATAAATATAGGAAGATTTCGGGCAGGATAGTCCAATTGAAATTTTTGAGTGAAGACCTATGGGGTGAGGATACTTGCACTTGAAGGGATTCGCGGCATAGTAAATCAAAATTTTCTACGGATGCGAACAGAGGGAAAGCCAAGATCTAATCTAGAATATGCAATCAACGAGAGAGATTGGATTAGATCTTCATACCCTTGAAGATTCGCACAGCGGAACGTTCGTCGGAACGTGGGTGATGTAGTCGTACTCGCTTCTCCTCCTCGCGATCCGATCCGATCTAGCACCACAAGTGGCGGTGCCTCCGTGAGATGCACACGTGCAGCACCTCGACGTCTCCTCCTTCCTCGGACCAGCAAGTATGGTGGAGAGATAGATTGGATATACAATACGACGACGTGGTGTATATGGTGGAGAATTTCTGCAGCAGGGCTTCGCCTACAAACAGTCGGGAGGGAGAGAGGAAGGCAGCATGGCAACTAGGGTTTGGAGGCAAGGTGTAGGGGGGAGGGGGCGCACCATCCCTCTATATATAGAGGGGGGGGCGGCCAGCCCTTGCCCCTCCTCCAAGCCTTGGGCCGGCGGCCAAGGGAGGGAGAAGTGGGGGGCAAGGACTCTCCCCCTTCTAGAAACCCTATCTCTAGTTTAAACGAGTTTAAACTCTATAGGATCGGCTGGGCCCTATGGGGCCTTGTGCCCCTGGCCCAATGTGGCCAGGACACTCCCTCATAGGCCCATGCCCCCTCCCGGAAGGTGGGGCCACGTTGGTCCCCTTCCGGAAGGTTCTAAAAGCTTCCGGTACAATACCGATTAACCCGGAACAATTCTGAACTCCAAAAATTGCATTGCCTTATATGAATCTTATTCTCCGGACCATTCCGGAACCTCTCGTGATATCCCGGATCCCATCCGAGACTCCGAAAAAAAATTCATAAACCAATTATCCAATCTATCCTAGCTTCGAGATACGTTAAGTGTGTGACCCTGCGGGTTCGAGAATATGCAGACATGATCTTCTATCAATAATCAACAGCGGGGTCTGGGCACCCATATTGACTCCCACACATTCATCGATGATCATATCGGATGAACCACGATGCCAGGATTCAATCAATCCCATATATATATTCCCTTCGTATCGCGATATTTTACTTGCCCGAGATTCGATCGTCGGTACCGTCATACCTAGTTCAATCTCGTTCACAGCAAGTACTTTACTCGTTCCGTAATCCGATATCACTTTGTGATTAACTCCTTAACCACATGCTTGCAAGCGGTGTTGATATCGATTACCGAGTAGGCCCGAAGTATATCTCTCCGACTTGGGAGGGACAAATCCCATCTCGATACATACAACCCAACAGATACTTTCCGATCACCTGAGAGACACCTTTATGATCACCCTCTCATAGGATGACGTTTGATGACCTCAAAGCTTTCTTCCGATACCAGGGAGTTGTATTATCTCATGGTCTAAGGAATACAATATTTGACATAGGAAAAGCTTCGCAAAGATGAACACAATGATACGATCTAATTGCTTCACTCAGTTTGGGTCTGTCCATCATATCATTCTCCAATGATATGATCTCATTATCAACTGACAACTCATGTCTATGGTTAGGAAACCTTAACCATCATTGATCAATGAGCTAGTCCATAGAGGCGTACTAGGGACACGGTGTTGCTCACAAACCACACAAGTATTAAAGTTTCCGCTTAATACAATTCTAGCATGGAATATAAACTTTATCATGAACAAGAATTATAATAATAACATCTTTATTATTGCCTCTAGGGCATAATTCCAACAGTCTCCCACTTGCACTAGAGTCAATAATCTAGTTTACATTTGGCAACAATCTCACACCCATGGCACTGAGGTGCTGATCATGTTTTACACGTGGAAGAGGTTTAGTCAATGGATCTGCGACATTCAGATCTGTATGTACTTTGCTAATCTTCAGATCTCCATCTGCAATATAATCTGGGATTATATGAAACTTGCGGTTGATATGTGTAACACCCTCAGAATCGGCCCTATGCAAGTTTTAGCGAAACCCGCCAAACCCGCATAGAAACGATTCGAAGGTGCCCACCAGGCACTTTCGTGCGGGTGGAAAACGAAGTAATAACATTACACAACAGTCCTCGATGGGACCCACAGAACAAATATATACAACAGCGACTCAAAGAGTCAAGAATACAGATATACAGTACAAAGATCCAAATCACCTTGAAAATGATAGAGCGTCCGTCTACGGACAAGATACAAATGGGGACAAGAGCCCTGAAGAATAACCAATGGCGTCCATAACCCTGCCCAGGCCAAGCCGGAAGGGTAACCCTGCTAACGACGTCGATCTCAAAACCTGCTTAAACAAAAGGGGTGCCGACAAAGGGCAAAGTAAAAAGAGGAGCGTCAGTACTGAGGCCAGTACACGGCGAGGCTAGAATTCGGCGGTCCTCGCCTACATAGGTATGGTGGACTGAGCGGCAGCGGCAGCATGCACTAAACAACTTATAGAGACTCGATACAACTGGCGGCTATCAGAGAGGGGTGAGAAAGACCTATTCGGAACCAACCTGATACTACCAACAAACAAACCCATCCTGGCGTTTCCCCCTCGAGACCAAACGAGGAAGGCAACCGAGGAACTCACACAGTTGGCAGTTTTACTTATTCAGTTATAGTTGCGGCACTTTACTAGTCAGGTTTAGATAATCATCCTGATAAAGTAAGCAGTGGGCACTTTTAGTTAACCATTCCGTTATAGTGGCAACACTTACTAGTCAGATACAATTAGCATGAGATAACCCAAAACCCAGCAGTTGTTGGTACTTTTACTTAGCCATTCCGTTGTAGTGAAGCTGATTACTAGTCATATCGGACACAAGTCAATTTATAACAGTAAACTTTAGTTATAGTTGTCTATGATCAAGCACTGTGCTCCAAGTCGTCCATAACCGCGGACACGGCTTCTCGAAAAGATTTAACCCTGCAGGGGTGCACCAAAGTATCCACAGGCACTTCGACCCTTTTTGCCAGATCAGTTAACATACACCCATCGGTATGTCGGCGGGGCCTAGGTCACGACGTTCCCAGACCCAAAGCAAGTACATGGGGGCCACCCCACCAAGTCGACACCCGCAACGAAGTCGGCCGGTCTTCGAGACGGACTTAGGGTTTGCGTCAGTGGCTGTAAACGACAGCAAATCCCCAAACGGGGACTGTCGATACAGCGAAAACACTCCGCTTCCTAAACGGTACAGTGTGCTCCTCGCACAAACGTAAATAAAGCAGTAGCATGGCATAAGTACAGGATAGTAAATAAAACCTCAAACTAGTTTGTGGCCCCCAGTACAATACTTTCAAATCAGGTAATAATCAATGGGGGGCCCATATCTCCCCACCTGTGGTTAGCGCGCTCGATCTCGGAACAGGTGTCAAGAACTCGGGTCCTACGGGACACAAGTGGGCGGTCGGAAACCAAATAGTATCTATCACCCACCGATGCCTCTGCTTACTTCAATTTTAGTTGTTAAACAGTAATTAAAGTGAACGATAAGTAAAGCCATGATCATCTCCAACGTCAACATGCGGCAATCCTCCAACAATTGTGGTACTTGAAGACAAGCAAAACACTTGAGCAAGCGACTAAGACACGCGGGTCCAACTATCTACCAAACAACAGGTAATAGGATGTGTCCAAGGCTATATATGGCTGCAAGGGATATCACGGGTACGAAACTAGAGCATCGCAACACAGATAGCAAAGATCAACAGGAGGAATAAATACTAGAAAAGTAAGATAGGTAGAAAGGGGGAGATGCTCGCCTGAAAACATTGTCGAAGGTTCAACCGAAGAACGGGGCGGATCTCACATCAACTCAACGGCCTTATCCGCGAAGAACCAAATCACTAGAAGAAACACCGGATGCACTATTTAATACAACGGCAGAAGATCGGCATGATGCATGTATGATGTATGACATGGCAAAGGTGCAATGCAATTAGGTCATATTAAGCGGAACCGGGGTCCCGACAATTAATTGAACGGTTCAAGTTATTGAGCTACCCCGTAATTTAAATGTTGTTTTAATATGGCAAAAATAAGTAACCGGTTCGCTACACCAATTTAAATGAGGCCAATATGAGACTAGATTTGCCCGCATATGGGCCCCATATTTAATTATATGGTGAATCGGCATAAGGCCCCCAAACCACACAAATATGCATGCGAGTATGACAGTTTTATATGCAACAATTAGTATCATTTTAATATAGGGTTCGAGAAAAGGGGTCGCACAAGAGGGGGTCTCGACGAACTTGGGGTTCCGGGGTTCGGGGTCGGTCTCGGGGTCCGGATCTGGGGTTCGGGGTTTGACGGGGTCGGTCTCGGATAGCGGAGTAGATCTTGGCGTCCGGGGGAAGCACTTGGTCTGACGTCGGGGCATCGGACTCGCCCGGGTCGGTGTCATGCTTGTCGCGGTGAAGCTCTTGTCGGGTCCGCGCCATCGAGTCGGTCTTGGCGTCCGGGATGAAGAACTTGGTGTCCAGGATCGGGTTCCGTGTGGCGGTCTTGGCGTCCGGGGATCTTCAGCTCCCTATCGACACACTTGCGGTTCCGAGGGGATCTTGACGCATCCGAAAATATTTGGAGTCCTTGCGGTTTTCTTGAGAATTCCTGGGTACCTCTCCAAATAAGATCTTGGTACTCGGGCTAGCAACACGGGAACACATCCGCTGTGATATGAAACGGGTGAGATGCCCGTACGTGTCCCTAGCCCAAGCACTCGCTGCGTGGCCTCCAACATCAGGAACGGGGCGAGCTGGTCGGGCACGCCCTGCAGGAAGGCGACACGGCCGAGAAGGTCAGCGACGGGGAGGTCCAGGGCACGACGGGCTCGATGCAGACCCGAGGAAGGCGACCACGGGCTTGGCGGCGGCGGTTCTCTGTCTGGACAGCGAAAACGGGCGCCAGAGGGAGGAGGTTAGGGGCCCGCGGGGCGTCGGAACTCTGGCGGCAGGCAGGCCTAGGAAGCGAGCGCGGGAACGGGGGGCGCGGCCGACGGTGGGGCACTGGAGACGAGCGGGCGGCGCGGGGCCCGGGGAAAGAGAGGCGGAGGTGGAGCGCCGGAGGGGAGGGAGGAGCAGGGCGGAGGGGGCGGCACGCGCGTCAGCGGAGCGGAGGAGGAAGGGCCGGAGGGGAGCTCGCGCGGAGGGCGGCCGCGGCGAGGCCGACGCGTGGCGGAGGGGATCGAGGTGGACGGGCGCTGGAGGCGGCGAGGCTGAGGGGGTGGAGGCAGGGCGGCGCCGCGGGAGCAGCGAGGTGGCGTGGCGGCGCCGGTGCCAGGGGCAAACGGGGAGGGAGACGCGAAGCTCAGCGGGGCGAGGCGGGGCTTGGTCGGCGGTTGGCCGGCGGACGCGGGAGGCGAGGTGGAGGCGGAGCCGCGGTGGGGCGGCGGCTGCTGCCGGGGCCTGCTTGGGGGAGGAGGCTAGAGGAGGAGGCGGTGCGGCTATCGGCGCGAGCGAGACGGCCGGCGTTGGAGAGGAAGGCGGCGGGGCGCGCGTGCGGGATGGGCGAGAGAGGGAGGCGCGGGGACAGAGGCCAGGGTGGGGCCCAGGCAACGTGGGGATCGGGGCAGGGGGAGGGGCCTGCAGGCGCGTGGCGTGCGTGTGTGCTTTTGTGTGGCTGGGTGGGGAGTGCTGGCAGGGTGGGGGTGGGTTAGTCTAGGTGGCAGCGTGTGAGTGGGTGGGTCTTTGGGGAGAGGTGAGGTGTCACGAGGGGATTGGGTGGGGTGATGTGGAGGGTGGGTGGTTAGATTAGGTTTGGTTGAACTTAGGATTTAGAAGGGCGGGTTAGGTGGACCGATTTAGGTTCTAGGGGTGGTCGTTCGGGTCATTCGGCCCGTTCGACTGCCCCACAAAAATAATATAATTAAATTATTTATTTCAACCAGCGCTTTTGCAATCCGACAGCGGACAAAACAAAATAATCCGGGGACCCGGTTTTGATGTTTGAATAAAGATGGGGCGTTTTAGAAAACAAAACGGGATTTGCGAAAATAGTTTTATGCAAACAATGCATGATGATGACGATGCAATGCACAAATTCAACGCGATTTTCTAGTAGTGGTTTTGCGGGATGCCACAATTCAACACCACTAACAATGGATCTCGCCCTCGAGATCCGCCTCATGGTACCGGAAGGAAAGGTCGGCGATCTGCGTCTTCTCGCTTCGTGTAGATCTTCGCGAGACCACTAACAATGATGCTTTCCTCGTCTTGAAAACGGCGACACCACCAACAAGACGTCGTTGATCCCGTTCGTCAAGAAAACACTCCGGATAAACAACGAACGAAGTTAAAGGTAGGGACACCTCTATCTTCCATGGAAGGAGTAGAATTGCATCGATCCACCATTCAATATACAAAGCAAATGATAAGAGTAGTGGTATGGTCGCGACTCCATCCCGCACTCAAAGCATTACCCTGTACACGAACAGATAGATTATGCAACCAACCCTCACGATTCAGACTGAAGATCTCGACAAGAGAGGTTCGGAAACAAAGGTGTGATGCAGACTCTGCATCGGATCTGGCGTAGATGATGTCGTCGCGTCGGAAAACACCGGAAGGCACAAACAAGGAATAAAGAATGGTACCACGGAAGACGGATTCCTCAAGCAGCATGAACACCGGATGGTAGAACACCGTTACCAAAGGAGGAAGCGAAACCCTGAAGGTACGACGGAAACCCAACCACGAGAATTCCTGGACTCGAAGAGAAAGAAGAGAGCGGATTCAAAACACGTAGGGGTAAGAGGAGAATAGCAGAGGGGTAAGGAGTAAAAATCAGGCCTAATCAGAACTATCCAACCGATTTTGAAAAATAGTTTTGACACTCTACTTCGGCCGTTAGCTAGGTTATCCTACAGGCTGGACTTGTGGGGTATCGCAACTGCTGAGCTCTGATACCACTCTGTAACACCCTCAGAATCGGCCCTATGCAAGTTTTAGCGAAACCCGCCAAACCCGCATAGAAACGATTCGAAGGTGCCCACCAGGCACTTTCGTGCGGGTGGAAAACGAAGTAATAACATTACACAATAGTCCTCGATGGGACCCACAGAACAAATATATACAACAGCGACTCAAAGAGTCAAGAATACAGATATACAGTACAAAGATCCAAATCACCTTGAAAATGATAGAGCGTCCGTCTACGGACAAGATGCAAATGGGGCTAAGAGCCCTGAAGAATAACCAATGGCATCCATAACCCTACCCAGGCCAAGCCGGAAGGGTAACCCTGCTAACGACGTCGATCTCAAAACCTGCTTAAACAAAAGGGGTGCCGACAAAGGGCAAAGGAAAAAGAGGAGCGTCAGTACTGAGGCCAGTACACGGCGAGGCTAGAATTCGGCGGTCCTCGCCTACATAGGTATGGTGGACTGAGCGGCAGCGGCAGCATGCACTAAACAACTTATAGAGACTCGATACAACTGGCGGCTATCAGAGAGGGGTGAGAAAGACCTATTCGGAACCAACCTGATACTACCAACAAACAAACCCATCCTGGCGTTTCCCCCTCGAGACCAAACGAGGAAGGCAACCGAGGAACTCACACAGTTGGCAGTTTTACTTATTCAGTTATAGTTGCGGCACTTTACTAGCCAGGTTTAGATAATCATCCTGATAAAGTAAGCAGTGGGCACTTTTAGTTAACCATTCCGTTATAGTAGCAACACTTACTAGTCAGATACAATTAGCATGAGATAACCCAAAACCCAGCAGTTGTTGGTACTTTTACTTAGCCATTCCGTTGTAGTGAAGCTGATTACTAGTCATATCGGACACAAGTCAATTTATAACAGTAAACTTTAGTTATAGTTGTGTATGATCAAGCACTGTGCTCCAAGTCGTCCATAACCGCGGACACGGCTTCTCGAAAAGATTTAACCCTGCAGGGGTGCACCAAAGTATCCACAGGCACTTCGACCCTTTTTGCCAGATCAGTTAACATACACCCATCGGTATGTCGGCGGGGCCTAGGTCACGACGTTCCCAGACCCAAAGCAAGTACATGGGGGCCACCCCACCAAGTCGACACCCGCAACGAAGTCGGCCGGTCTTCGAGACGGACTTAGGGTTTGCGTCAGTGGCTGTAAACGACAACAAATCCCCAAACGGGGACTGTCGATACAGCGAAAACACTCCGCTTCCTAAACGGTACAGTGTGCTCCTCGCACAAACATAAATAAAGCAGTAGCATGGCATAAGTACAGGATAGTAAATAAAACCTCAAACTAGTTTGTGGCCCCCAGTACAATACTTTGAAATCAGGTAATAATCAATGGGGGGCCCATATCTCCCCACCTGTGGTTAGCGCGCTCGATCTCGGAACAGGTGTCAAGAACTCGGGTCCTACGAGACACAAGTGGGCGGTCGGAAACCAAATAGTATCTATCACCCACCGATGCCTCTGCTTACTTCAATTTTAGTTGTTAAACAGTAATTAAAGTGAACGATAAGTAAAGCCATGATCATCTCCAACGTCAACATGCGGCAATCCTCCAACAATTGTGGTACTTGAAGACAAGCAAAACACTTGAGCAAGCGACTACGACACGCGGGTCCAACTATCTACCAAACAACAGGTAATAGGATGTGTCCAAGGCTATATATGGCTGCAAGGGATATCACGGGTACGAAACTAGAGCATCGCAACACAGATAGCAAAGATCAACAGGAGGAATAAATACTAGAAAAGTAAGATAGGTAGAAAGGGGGAGATGCTCGCCTGAAAACATTGTCGAAGGTTCAACCGAAGAACGGGGCGGAGCTCACATCAACTCAACGGCCTTATCCGCGAAGAACCAAATCACTAGAAGAAACACCGGATGCACTATTTAATACAACGGCAGAAGATCGGCATGATGCATGTATGATGTATGACATGGCAAAGGAGCAATGCAATTAGGTCATATTAAGCGGAACCGGGGTCCCGACAATTAATTGAACGGTTCAAGTTATTGAGCTACCCCGTAATTTAAATGTTGTTTTAACATGGCAAAAATAAGTAACCGGTTCGCTACACCAATTTAAATGAGGCCAATATGAGACTAGATTTGCCCGCATATGGGCCCCATATTTAATTATATGGTGAATCGGCATAAGGCCCCCAAACCACACAAATATGCATGCGAGTATGACAGTTTTATATGCAACAATTAGTATCATTTTAATATAGGGTTCGAGAAAAGGGGTCGCACAAGAGGGGGTCTCGACGAACTTGGGGTTCCGGGGTTCGGGGTCGGTCTCGGGGTCCGGATCTGGGGTTCGGGGTTTGACGGGGTCGGTCTCGGATAGCGGAGTAGATCTTGGCGTCCGGGGGAAGCACTTGGTCTGACGTCGGGGCATCGGACTCGCCCGGGTCGGTGTCGTGCTTGTCGCTGTGAAGCTCTTGTCGGGTCCGCGCCATCGAGTCGGTCTTGGCGTCCGGGATGAAGAACTTGGTGTCCAGGATCGGGTTCCGTGTGGCGGTCTTGGCGTCCGGGGATCTTCATCTCCCTATCGACACACTTGCGGTTCCGAGGGGATCTTGACGCATCCGAAAATATTTGGAGTCCTTGCGGTTTTCTTGAGAATTCCTGGGTACCTCTCCAAATAAGATCTTGGTACTCGGGCTAGCAACACGGGAACACATCCGCTGTGATATGAAACGGGTGAGATGCCCGTACGCGTCCCTAGACCAAGCACTCGCTGCGTGGCCTCCAACATCAGGAACGGGGCGAGCTGGTCGGGCACGCCCTGCAGGAAGGCGACACGGCCGAGAAGGTCAGCGACGGGGAGGTCCAGGGCACGACGGGCTCGATGCAGACCCGAGGAAGGCGACCACGGGCTTGGCGGCGGCGGTTCTCTGTCTGGACAGCGAAAACGGGCGCCAGAGGGAGGAGGTGAGGGGCCCGCGGGGCGTCAGAACTCCGGCGGCAGGCAGGCCTGGGAAGCGAGCGCGGGAACGGGGGGCGCAGCCGACGGTGGGGCACTGGAGACGAGCGGGCGGCGCGGGGCCCGGGGAAAGAGAGGCGGAGGTGGAGCGCCGGAGGGGAGGGAGGAGCACGGCGGAGGGGGCGGCGCGCGCGTCAGCGGAGCAGAGGAGGAAGGGCCAGAGGGGAGCTCGCGCGGAGGGCGGCCGCGGCGAGGCCGACGCGCGGCAGAGGGGATCGAGGTGGACGGGCGCTGGAGGCGGCGAGGCTGAGAGGGTGGAGGCAGGGCGGCGCCGCGGGAGCAGCGAGGTGGCGTGGCGGCGCCGGTGCCAGGGGGAAACGGGGAGGGAGACGCGAAGCTCAGCGGGGCGAGGCGGGGCTTGGTCGGCGGTTGGCCGGCGGACACGGGAGGCGAGGTGGAGGCGGAGCCGCGGTGGGGCGGCGGCTGCTGCCGGGGCCTGCTTGGGGGAGGGGGCTAGAGGGGGAGGCGGTGCGGCTATCGGCGCGGGCGAGACGGCCGGCGTTGGAGAGGAAGGCGGTGGGGCGCGCGTGCGGGATGGGCGAGAGAGGGAGGCGCGGGGACAGAGGCCAGGGTGGGGCCCAGGCAACGTGGGGATCGGGGCAGGGGGAGGGGCCTGCAGGCGCGTGGCGTGCGTGTGTGCTTGTGTGTGGCTGGGTGGGGAGTGCTGGCAGGGTGGGGGTGGGTTAGTCTAGGTGGCAGCGTGTGAGTGGGTGGGGCTTTGGGGAGAGGTGAGGTGTCACGGGGGGATTGGGTGGGGTGATGTGGAGGGTGTGTGGTTAGATTAGGTTTGGGTGAACTTAGGATTTAGAAGGGCGGGTTAGGTGGACCGATTTAGGTTCTGGGGGTGGTTGTTCGGGTCATTCGGCCCGTTCGACTGCCCCACTAAAATAATATAATTAAATTATTTATTTCAACCATCGCTTTTGCAATCCGACAGCGGACAAAACAAAATAATCCGGGGACCCGGTTTTGATGTTTGAATAAAGATGGGGCGTTTTAGAAAACAAAACGGGCTTTGCGAAAATAGTTTTATGCAAACAATGCATGATGATGACGATGCAATGCACAAATTCAACGCGATTTTCTAGTAGTGGTTTTGCGGGATGCCACAATATGCTTGGTCTTTGGATGATATCTTGGTTCCTTAGCGAGTGCTATGGCGCCAGTGTTGTCACACAATATCTCCAGTGGGTCCAATGCACTTGGAACCACGCCAAGCTCAGTGATGAAGTTTCTGATCCAAACTCCTTCACTTGACGCTTCTGCAGCAGCCATGTATTCCGCTTCCACTGTAGATCCCGCGATCACGCTTTGCTTGCAGCTTCTCCAGCTCACAGCTCCTCCATTCAAAATATAAACGTATCCTGTCTAAGATTTGGAATCATCCTTGTCGGTGTCAAAACTAGCGTCGACGTAACCTTTTACGACAAGCTGTTCATCACCCCCATAGACTAAGAACATTTCTTTAGTCCTATTTAGGTACTTTAGGATGTTCTTCACGGCTGTCCAGTGTTCCACTCCTGGATCACTTTGATATCTGCTCGTCAAACTAAGAGCATTGGACACATCCGGTCTAGTACACAGCATGGCATACATGATGGAACCTATGGCCGAGGCATAAGGCACTTTGCTCATAGCTTCCCTATCATTTACCGTAGCTGGACACTGAGCCTTGCTCAATATCTTACCTGACAACATAGGCACTGAACCTTTCTTTGCCTTATCCATTCTGAACCTTTTCAGAACTTTGTCTAGGTATGTACTCTGGCTTAAAGCTATCAGGCGTCTTTGTCTATCTCTATAGATCTTGATGCCCAATATATAAGCAGCTTCACCTAGGTCTTTCATTGAAAAACACTTGTTCAAATAACTCTTCACATCGTTAAGCGTGTTGATGTCATTTCCGATAATCAATATGTCATCCACATATAGTACCAGAAACGTCACCGAGCTCCCACTCACTTTCTTGTAGATGCAAGCTTTGTAGCAATTTGGAACAAATCCAAAGCTCTTGATCACTTGATCAAAACGAAGGTTCCAACTCCGAGATGCTTGCTTCAGTCCATAAATGGAACGCTGAAGTTTGCATACTTTATCAGCATCCTTAGGATCGACAAAACCTTCGGGTTGCATCATATACAACTCTTCATCAATGTTGCCATTGAGGAAAGCGGTCTTGACATCCATCTGCCATATTTCATAATCATGAAACGCAGCAATTGCTAATAAAATCTGAATGGACTTAAACATCGCTACGGGAGAGAAAGTCTCATCGTAGTCAACACCTTGAACTTGTCGAAAACCTTTCACGACAAGCCGTGCTTTATAGACGGTAACATTACCATCCGCGTCCGTTTTCTTCTTGAAGATCCATTTGCACTCAACGGCCTTTCGGTCGCTAGGAGGGTCCACCAAAGTCCATACTTGGTTTTCGCTCATGGATCCCAATTCAGATTTCATGGCTTCCAGCCATTTCTCAGAGTCTGGACTCATCATCGCTTCCTCATAGTTCGTAGGTTCACTGTCTTCTACTAACAAGACAGTCAAGACAGGGTTGCCGTACCACTCAGGAGGGGCACGCGACCTTGTCGACCTGCGACGTTCAGTAGCAGCATCGTCCGAAGCTTCATGATCCTTGTCATTAGCTTCCTCTATTGTTGGTGCAGGCGGCACTGGAACAATTTCAGGTGCTGCGCTACTCTCCAATTCAAGAGAAGGTTCAATAACCTCGTCAAGCTCTACTTTCCTCCCACTCACTTCTTTCGAGAGAAACTCCTTCTCAAGAAAGGAACCGTTCTTTGCGACAAACACTTTGCCTTCGGTTCTGTGATAGAAGGTATACCCAATAGTTTCCTTAGGGTATCCTATGAAGACGCATTTCTCCGCTTTGGGTTCGAGCTTGTCCGGCATCAACTTCTTGACGTAAGCTTCGCATCCCCAAACTTTAAGAAACGACAACTTAGGTTTAGCACCAAACCACAGTTCATACGGTGTCGTCTCAACGGATTTAGATGGAGCCCTATTTAAAGTGAATGCAGCGGTTTCTAATGCATAACCCCAAAATGATAACGGAAAATCAATAAGAGACATCATTGATCGAACCATATCTAATAGGGTTCGATTCCGGCGTTCAGACACACCATTGCGCTGTGGTGTTCCGGGTGGCGTGAGTTGTGAAACGATTCCACTTGCTTTAAAATGCGTGAGAAAATCATAACTCAAATATTCACCTCCACGATCGGATCATAGAAACTTAATCTTTCTGTTACGATGGTTCTCCACTTCATTCTGAAATTCCTTGAACTTTTCAAATGTTTCAGATTTATGTTTCATTAAATAGATATACCCATATCTACTTAAGTCATCGGTAAAAGTGAGGAAATAGCGATATCCACCGCGCGTCGAAACACTCATCGGTCCGCATACATCGGTATGTATGATTTCCAACAAGTCCGTTGCTCGCTCCATCATACCGGAGAACGGGGTTTTGATCATCTTGCCCATGAGGCATGGTTCGCATGTGTCAAATGATTCAAAATCAAGAGACTCCAAAAGTCCATCAGAATGGAGTTTCTTCATGCGCTTTACACCAATATGACCTAGACGACAGTGCCACAAATAAGTAGTATTATCACTATCTACTTTGCATCTCTTAGCCTCAATGTTATGGATGTGTGTTTCATCCCTTTCGAGATTTAGAAGAAATAAACCATTCATAAGAGGTGCATGACCATAAAAGATGTTACTCATATAAATAGAACAACCATTATTCTCCGATTTAAATGAATAACCGTCTTGCAATAAACACGATCCAGAAATAATGTTCATGCTCAACGCAGGCACATAATAATAATTATTAAGGTTTAAAACTAATCCCGAAGGTAAAACTAAGGAGAGCGTGCCGATGGCCATCACATCAACTCTTGATCCGTTGCCAACGCGCATCGTCACCTCATCCCTCGCAAGCCGCCGACTATTCCGTAGCTCCTATTTCGAGTTACAAATATTAGCAACTGAACCGGTATCAAATACCCAGTCACTACAACGAGGGCTAGTAAGGAAAACATCAATAACATGTATATCAAATATACCTTTGATGGTGCCAGCCTTCTTGTCCGCTAAGTACTTCGGACAGTTGCGCTTCCAGTGACCCTTGTCCTTGCAATAGAAGCACTCAGTGTCCGGCTTAGGACCAGACTTGAGCTTCTTCTCAGCAGGAGCATTGCGCTTGACGCCGCCCTTCTTGAAGGGCTTCTTTGCTCCCTTACCTTTCTTAAAGGAGGTATTGTTGACCATCAACACATGATTATCCTTCTTGATGTCCACCTCCGCAGCCTTCAGCTTTGCGAAGAGCTCGGTGATCGTATCAGTGGAGCCAATCTGATTATGAGTTACTACAAAACTTTTGTAGCTGGGAGGGAGTGATTGCAGAACCCTGTCAATCTTGAGCTCCTCTGGAATTGTGCATTCCAGTTGCTCAAGGCGTTGAGTGTAGCCCGTCATCTTTATGGCGTGCTCACTAACGGAACTCCCTTCCTCCATCTTGCAGTTAAAGAACTTCTCGGAGATCTCATATCTCTCAGAACGGGCCTGAGTTTGAATCATGGTTTTCAGCTCCTCGAGAATCTCAAAGGGCCCGGGATACTCTTCAAAACGATTTTGAAGCTCCGGTTCCATAGCAAACAACATGGTGCTCTTAATCACACCATAATCATCTTTGCGCGACTGATAGACAGCTTTCTCATCAGCCGACGCAGTTGCAGCAGGGGGGTCACCTAACGCTTTCCCAAGGACATAGTCCTTTTATCCGCCAGACAGAATGATTCTTAGATTGCGGAACTAATTGGTGAAGTTAGACCCATTGTTTCTAAGCTTTTCTTTCTCAGCAAAAACGTTGAAGTTGAAGTTGGACTTGGCCATGTGATCTACAGTATTTGCAAGTACAATTTAGACTATGTTCATGATAAATAGTTCAACTTAATCAAATTACTAGATGAACTCCCACTAAATTCAACATCCCTCAAGTTGTTTAGTGAACACGATCCAAATTCACCACACCTAATCCGATCTTCACGAGAAGAGATGTGGTTTCAATGGTGGACAACAAAGTGTCGATCATATCATTCATATGACTCATGCTTAACCTTTCGGTTCTTGTGTTCCGAGGCCATGTCTGTACATGCTAGGCTCGTCAAGTTAGACCCAAGTATTTCCGCGTGTGCAAAAACTGGCTTGCACCCGTTGTATGTGAGCGTAGAGTCTATAGCACCCGATCATCACGTGATGCTTGGAAACGACGAACTTTCGCAACGGTGCATACTTGGGGAGAACACAATTTTTATCTTGATATTTAAGTGAGGAATCATCTTATAATGCTACCGTCGCGATCTAAGCATGATAAGATACATAAAAGGATAAACATCACATGCATATAACTTTATGTGACATGGTATAGCCAATCTTCGCGCAATGATCTCCATCTTGTGCGTTCCGGCATGATCTCCATCACTCCACCATGATTGCCTCCACCACGAATAGCAACTACAACTATTGCTAACTACTTAGCGATAAAGTAAAGCTATTACATGGCGTATAAGAAGTTGACTCGCAGGTCATACACAATTATAAAGACAACCATATGGCTCCTGCCGGTTGTGTACTCATCGACATGCAAGTCGTGAAACATTACAAAACATGATCATCGCATACAATATACACATCACATCTTGGGCCATACCATATCACAGAAAACTCTCCCTGCAAAAACAAGTTAGACGCCTCTACTTTGTTGTTGCATGTTTTACGTGGCTTATGGGAGTAGATGCTAAGAACGATTCTTACCTACGGAAAGCCACAACGGTGATATTATGGTTGCCAAACTCCGGTGTTAATCCCATGACAACTATAGTGAGAGAAACTGACATCCACCAGCCGCATGTGTGGAACAAGCCACACGGCAAGTGCGGAGCCGGTCTCGCGAACGACGTCGCGTAAGGTTGGCCTGGACCGCTTCAATCTCACTATCCCGCGTCATAAGAAGAACACAAACAAGAGGCTTGCAACAGAAAACATCAACGCCCGCAACAACCATGTTGCGTTCTACTCGTGAAACACATCTACGCATAGATCTAGCTCTGATACCATTGAAGGGATTCGCGGCATAGTAAATCAAAAATTTCTACGGATGCAAACAGAGGGAAAGCCAAGATCTAATCTAGGAGATGCAATCAACGAGAGAGATTGGATTAGATCTTCATACCCTTGAAGATTCGCACAGCGGAACGCTCGTCGGAACGTGGGTGATGTAGTCGTACTCGCTTCTCCTCCTCGCGATCCGATCCGATCTAGCACCACAAGTGGCGGTGCCTCCGTGAGATGCACACGTGCAGCACCTCGACGTTTCCTCCTTCCTCAGACCAGCAAGTATGGTGGAGAGATAGATTGGATCTACAACACGACGGCGTGGTGTATATGGTGGAGAATTTCTGCAGCAGGGCTTCGCCTACAAACAGTCGGGAGGGAGAGAGGAAGGCAGCAGGGCAACTAGGGTTTGGAGGCAAGGTGTAGGGGGGAGGGGGCGCACCAGCCCTCTATATATAGAGGGGGGGGGGCGGCCAGCCCTTGCCCCTCCTCCAAGCCTTGGGCCGGCGGCCAAGGGAGGGAGAAGTGGGGGGCAAGGAATCTCCCCCTTCTAGAAACCCTATCTCTAGTTTAAACGAGTTTAAACTCTATAGGATCGGCTGGTCCCTATGGGGCCTTGTGCCCCTGGCCCAATGCGGCCAGGACACTCCCTCATAGGCCCATGCCCCCTCCCGGAAGGTGGGGCCACGTTGGTCCCCTTGCGGAAGGTTCTAGAAGCTTCCGGTACAATACCGATTAACCCGGAACAATTCCGAACTCCAAAAACTGCATTGCCTTATATGAATCTTATTCTCCGGACCATTCCGGAACCTCTCGTGATATCCCGGATCCCATCCGAGACTCCGAACAAAAATTCATAAACCAATTATCCAATCTATCCTAGCTTCAAGATACGTTAAGTGTGTGACCCTGCGGGTTCGAGAATATGCAGACATGATCTTCTATCAATAATCAACAGCGGGGTCTGGGCACCCATATTGACTCCCACACATTCATCGATGATCATATCGGATGAACCACGATGCCAGGATTCAATCAATCCCATATATATATTCCCTTCGTATCGCGATATTTTACTTGCCCGAGATTCGATCGTCGGTACCGTCATACCTAGTTCAATCTTGTTCACAGCAAGTACTTTACTCGTTCCGTAATCCGATATCACTTTGTGATTAACTCCTTAACCACATGCTTGCAAGCGGTGTTGATATCGATTACCGAGTGGGCCCGAAGTATATCTCTCCGACTTGGGAGGGACAAATCCCATCTCGATACATACAACCCAACAGATACTTTCTGATCACCTAAGAGACACCTTTATGATCACCCTCTCATAGGATGACGTTTGATGACCTCAAAGCTTTCTTCCGATACCAGGGAGTTGTATTATCTCATGGTCTAAGGAATACAATATTTGACATAGGAAAAGCTTCGCAAATATGAACACGATGATACGATCTAATTGCTTCACTCAGTTTGGGTCTGTCCATCATATCATTCTCGAATGATATGATCTCATTATCAATTGACAACTCATGTCTATGGTTAGAAACCTTAACCATCATTGATCAATGAGCTAGTCCATAGAGGCGTACTAGGGACACGGTGTTGCTCACAAACCACACAAGTATTAAAGTTTCCTCTTAATACAATTCTAGCATGGAATATACACTTTATCATGAACAAGAATTATAATAATAACATCTTTATTATTGCCTCTAGGGCATAATTCCAACAGCACTATTAGGCTCGTCAATGAACACTATGCATGGTATTGCATTGTAAGTTTGTTACGTTACGTACGTGTACTTCATGCTACTCACTTTAAACTCTTTGCGTCTATTAATGTTACTCCCTTGTGCATTTTTGTAGAACAAAGAAACCAATATCCCCTTGTTGAATAACCCAATTGACCACTAACATGCAATGGAAACAATTTTTGGGTTAACCACAGGTACAAGGAGATATGGAAAGTCCGGAAATGGTCCCTGCTCTGATCTTGAAGATGAAAGTGAGGAGAAAACGTCACCAAATTTGGGTGGGTCTTCAGCCAAAGCACCACCAAAAAGAAGGCTAAGATTGTCACATTGGAGATGATGTATTAGTCACCACTTTCAAAGATGGGTTCAAAATGATGGTTGAAGCTCTAGTCACTAGTACAAATTTGCTACTTAGAGACTGTGCCTAGAGCCAGTTTACCCAAAAAATACAATCCATCGATTGTGTTTATCACCCTCTGGTGGTCGTAATTGTTTGACCGCCTCTAACTTTGACCTTAGATGGTTGTTAATCTACACCGTCTCTAGTATGACTACCCCTTCAGCCGCTCGTTAAAACAAAACGCCTCTAAATGGAACCTGAGACGACGACAATTATTGTCCGTCTCCCTAGATCACTCAACTGCAGCCGGTCAGAAATATTAATCTTCTCTAGGATTCTACTAAGGCAGACCATTATGCCGCCCGCCTCGAAAACTTGCATTGTGCATGTTCCCGAGGTAGCGTGCACGTGTTGTTAATGCAATTAGAAAGTGGAGATCGTGCTAGCTCCCACCCACATGAGTCCACACTCACACGTGTCCACTCGAGGACTACGAATGGTTCACGTATATAAACCCGCTCGAGCTTCTTCTTCCACGAGCTCGTGTCATTTTCTCCCAATCTGTCTAGTCACAAAACCCCAATTTGCACCTTCCGCATGAGCCGAAGCTCCTTCGCTTATACCACTGCCCTCCTCTTAGCTACGCCATAAAGCATACGCGTGGATATGAGCCAGAGGTGAAGCGAGTTGGAGGCGCAGCAACACATGGCTCGGTTGTTGCTGAGCAGGCGGAGGCGTCTCCGGGCACGCATGCCGCTCATCGCTGGGCAGGCGAGGCTTCGGGCTCCATGCATCCAACAGTCTCTGTCGCCGTCGAGCAGCAAGTTGCTGACAATGTCGTGGTGCCAACGGCATATTTGGAGGAGGGGCAGGCGTCGACAGGAGTAGGCAACCAGAGGGTGCTCTACATCAACGACCCCATCCTCCACTGTCGTCGGATTATCGACAAGTACGCCATAGGGGGTCCTAGTGGCGTTGGAAAGATGGGGTGTAAAACGTCGGATGTTCTAGGAGCGGTGAGCAAAAGTTTACCCAGGTTCAGATCCGACTGCGATGATTGGATCCTACTCCTGCTAGCAACCCAGTAATATATCAGCGTAAGCTGGATGTTACAATGGATTACAAGAGAGGTTCGCATGTGCGATTCAGTTGTGGTGTTACGATTGGTTGTGTTGCCCTAAAGGCTCCCATAGGGCTGGTTTATATAGATACCAGGGCCTAGGGTTATAGGAGAGACCTATCTGACTACGTTACAGAGTCGGTAACTAGATACAGCTTGGACTATAAGTAATACTACAGGCCTAAGTCGGTAACTGAAAGGATCGTATGGGCACCTAGAGGGGGGGGGGGTGAATAGGTGCTACTTCAAATTTCCTTCTTTTTCAAATTAAGGTTTGACAATAAGGTAAATTATCTAGATAATGCAACTAAGGTGAATTTACCTATATGACAATTATGCAAGAGCTACCACAACACAAAGTAAGAACAAGTAAGTAAAGCGCGGTAAAGGATAGAAGTAACCAAAGTGGTGGACGCGGAGACACAAGGATTTGTTTCCCGTAGTTCCTTCCTTTTGAGGGGAAGTATGTCTACGTTTGGAGAGGGGGTGGTTTCAAACCACCAAAGCCACGAAAGGCCTCCCTTGTTCTCCAATGAATCTCACCCCAACGGGATCGATTCACCTTCCACTATATCGGCAACCTTCAAGGTGGAAGCCGACACCTTTACAAGTTTGGGGCACACATATACAACTTAATCGGAGGCTCCCAAATACAAGGAAGCTGTCAAAGCAATCAAAGACAAGCTTGTAAGAATCAAAACAAGAACTAGGGTTTCCAAGAAAACACTAGAGCAAAGGGGCCCTCAAGGAAATGAGGGAGAAATGAAGATCTCTTTTGGTGAAGTAGTAGATCGGGGCCTCCTCCTTCGATTCCCCAAAGATAAAAGACTTTGGGTGGTGGATTGAGGAGATCTTGAAGATTTGGTGGATCCAATGGTGGTCTTGACTTTAATGTGGATGAGCATCTTGTCCCAAGGTAGGTGGAGGGGTATTTATACCCCTCCAAGAAATCTGGCCGTTGGAGCCTTTAATGCAGCGGTAGTACCAGAAGTTCAAGCGGTACTACCGGAGAACTCCGGTACTACCGGACCTGGTACCAGAAGACCAACTTTCAAACTTCATAAGCCCTGGCCACATCGGTACCACACTTGGATCTACCGTAAAGCGGCAGTATCGCAAGTGGAAACCGGTACTACCGGACGCGTAGTGGAATCAACAACTTGGTCGAAAAATCTCTCAGTCACGCCAGGTAGCAAAATGCGGTACTGCATTTTGCTACCTAGGCAGCCAATAGCTTTTGCCAACATACAAAAGGCTACTTCCTACCGCATTTTAGTACCGGGGTGAGTAGTGTCCTTTTATAGGTTGGAAAAAGGCTCTGCTGCGCACGGTAATAAAATCCGGTACTACCGCATTTTAGTACCGGAGCGGGAAGTAGCTTTTGACAAGTGGTTAAAAAGCTACTGTCGCGCTAGGTACTAAAATGCGGTACTACCTATTTTTAGTACCTAGCTCGACAGTGGCTTTTTAGCAACTGATCACAATCTACTGCTACGTCCGGTAGCAAAAAGCGGTACTACCGCCTTTTGGTACCGCACCAGGCAGAAAGTTTCTGGACGGTTGTTTAACCATTGCCAAGTCTTTTTCAATGCACCTGCGATACACTTGGCAAATAATTAGTCCGAAATGTGTGTTGTTATAAAACACCAAAATCACTAGGGATAGGAAATGCTCTTTCAATCTCCCCCTTTTTGGTGTTTGATGACAACACACATTTTGCAGGGTAATCCAATGACGACAAGATAGAGATGGGGCTCCCCCTGGATATGTAGAATCAAGCCCATTTTATCAATAAGTTACCTGGGAGTAGAAGTCGCACATACCTTTGCTAAATAACATGTGATGACCAATATTGATTAGGAATGGGGAAGGTCGTCACATACACCACATAAGATGGATCCAAATGAGAATAGCCATATTACACACAAGATGGATCCATATGATAACCACACAGTCTCACCATACATAGCACAAATAGTTAGTTCACACATAATAAGTCACACATAAGAGGCAAGTAAATAAAGTTCACAAGCAACTAAGAATCAATGGAAAGAACGAGCTTGTGACTTTTCCCTTGCAAATCCCGCATACCTAATGTGCAACTTCTCCCCCTTTGGCATCAAGACGCAAAAAAGGGGACAAGAGCAACACTAACGTCCTGGAGATCACTCGTACTCATAATCATCCCATGCATCATCATGAGTTGGCGGGGCACGGAAGGAGGAGGTGGCATCATCATCCAAGTGGCTGTGCTTGGAGATCCATTGGTCTTCTGGGGTAATGTTGTTCTCGGAGCCCTTGGAGACGGTCAAGCCTTGAGCCTCCATCATTTCCTTCTGACGAGCACATGACTTCTTGGCATAGACATGGGCCCCGTACATGCGTTTCTGATTGTCCACTTGGAGGCAGAATATCTTCTTGAGTTTGGCCTCAAACCTCTTGGCCCAAGATGGCTGAGAGGGCTTGCGACGTGAGACCACAAAGTCAGCATCCTGCTGGGCATCATCAGCATCACCGGATTCCTCCACAACAAGGTTCCCATCCTCATCAACAATCTGACCATCGGCATTGCGTGGTTTGAGATGGGTCTTGATCAACAGATTCTTGTGGCGGTGAGTGACAAGGCGAAGAGAAGGCAAGTCATGGGCAATCACAGGGCACTTGCTAATAATGAGAGCCGTGATGTACGGAGCAAAAGGAGGCACCCTCCTTTGAAAAGTGGCACAGACCATTTCATTCCAAATAAAATCCATCACATCCATAGGTAGGACAGAGTCACGGTGGTGAAAGGTGGCGAGCATAATATCCACCATGAAGGCATGTATCTCATCAACATTCCCAGAACGGGGGCGACGGTCTCACGGAAGATGAGATGCAAGATGTCATATGTAGGTAGAATCCCTTTGATCTTTCCAGGGATGCCGCGCCCCCTGATGTACAGTGGTGCAAGAGCATCCTTCTTCTTGGGGCGATCATTGTCATGGCACCGAAATCCAACGGGAGTGTCTTTGCCACGGTCTTCGTACCCGAGAATAGCGGGGAACTCAGCCAACGTTGCTTGCTTGACAACACCCTCGGTCATCCAGGTGAGAGTCCGAGTCTGATTCTTGGCAAAGTGAACGGTTGCATAGAACTGAGTAATGAGCATTGGGTCATAGTTGCACCAGAACTCCATAATGGGAAGCAAGACAATGTTGGTGCAAATATCAAGATCTTCACCAAAGTAGTTCAGATTCTTCCTCACATGAGTCATCTCGATCCACTTTTGAGGGACCACCATTTTGTCATCTTTCATGAGGATCTCATGGAACACCCGCTCCTGGAACTCCGTATAGAAGAGGCTACCTTCCCGAGCATGAGAACAAGTAGCGACATATGTATTGACAACCCGCAGGTCATGAAAGTCTGTCTTAGACAGATCAGATAGCAGCTTTGGCCCAGATGGCCCTAAACTGTGGCTCTTGCGAGGTCCGGAGGGAGGAGGAGATGGAGGAGCTTTACCACGACCAGCACTTTTCTTGACCCCCCCCACCCCGATGACCACGAGTTGTTTGCAGTTTCAGACGGGCGCTAGGTTGAGGCATGACCTCCTCTTCTGACTTAGTCTCTGACTCTGACTCATAGTTCTCGATCTCATGGTGAGCTTTGGAGCGTTTGCGCGATCCCCGGGAACCCCCTGCACCTGTGAAAGAACGAGGGAGATAGCATGGGGGTAAGGGCACAAGAACCCGAGACAAACAGCGGATGGAACTCTTGTTATTTAAAAAAATTGCTGTCAGTACAGGGCGGTAGTACCGGAAAAAGATTCCCGGTACTACCGGCCGGCGACCACAGTGCAGATCTGAGACAAAAATCCTTGTACGGGCAGTAAATTTGTTGTAAAACAAGAATTCCATCGGACAAAGTGGTAGATCTTGTAGATAGCACACGGTACAACCTCAAGAATACGTGTTTTAGCCAAGAATCAAAGTTACCCTAGATTCAATGGAGAAAACAAGTGAGAAGAGGAGGAGGGCGGTAGTACCGGTGGCCATGGCGGTGGAGAATAAGGAGGAGACCGCGAGGAGGCCGGATCCGGTGTGGATCCAGGAAAAGGAGAAGGGGGACAGGGCTCCTGCGTTGTTCTCGAGCTCCTGCGGTGGCGCTGGTGAGGAGTGGAGACAGGGGACTAATGAGGCACTGAGAGGTGCCTCTCCCACGTCTCCAATCTTAACGGAAACGCACAAGCGGTAGTACCGGAGCCACGAGCGGTAGTACCGCTATGCGGTAGTACCGTAGACAACTACCGGTAGTACCGCACCTGGGAAGTTTCCAGACAGGATCCTGGAAACTGATCCAGAAGCGGTAGTACCGCTAGCCATTTCCGGTAGTACCATTTGGCGGTAGTACCGCTAGTGAGAACCGGTAGTACCGTAACCATCAGGACAGAGAGCCAAGATACATAAAATGGAAGGTTCTTGTGCATAGTAGATGAGTTTTGTCGGGGGATAAGAATGGCATGGGTTTAGAGAGTCACACTGATATGGGCCAATGCACTCAAAAGAATTACTAAAAACATATGGAGAGCCAAATGTGAGTGCACGACCAAAAGAACAAAACCAACTAGAGAATGACAAACACGAGTAAGAACCAATTCAAAAGTGACAAACACGAGTAAGCACTTCAACCTCTCGATTGAGAGGGGGCGGTGGCCTAGGCCACCATGTTTGAGTATACTCGGCTTGGCACCATGAATATATATCTTGGGTCCATTACCGAAACTCATCATTAAGCTCACATATCACAAAATGATATTAAGAGGAATGATTTTGTTTACTTTGCGCATAATGGGGGGGAGGGATGGTCGAATCAATTAGGACCGCACTCCCCCTATGTCCAAGCCTACACCTAAACCAAATATGGGTCGAGTATTAGGTGAGAGTGCAAGATAATCAAGTCAAGCTCCTTGAATATACGACATTTAGTTCATTCCTCAAGTAGCAAAACCTTGCTTCATCAAGTGGCTTCGTGAAGATATCGGCAAGTTGATCTTTGGTTGACACATAGGATAAATCAATATCACCGCGAGCAACATGATCTCTAATGAAATGATGACGAATCTCAATATGCTTTGTCCTTGTGTGATCCACCGGGTTGTATGCAATCTTGATGGCACTTTCATTGTCACATAGAAGAGGCACTTTGTGACTGTCACAATGGACACCGTATTCCTTTAAAGTTTGCCTCATCCATAGCAATTGAGTGCAAGCACTAGCGGCAGCGACATACTCGGCTTCGGCGGTAGAGAGATATACAATTTTGCTTCTTAGAAGACCAACATACCAAAGACCTACCAAGAAATTGGCAAGCCCCGGATGTTGATTTTCTATCATCCTTATCACCCGCCCAATCCGAATCCGTGTATCCACAAAGAGCAAATGTTGAGCCTCGAGGATACCAAAGACCATAAAATGGGGTATGAACTAAATATCGGAAGATTCTCTTGACCGCCATCAAATGACTTTCTTTAGGAGCCGCTTGATATCTTGCACACACACCTACACTTAACACAATATCGGGTCTAGATGCACAAGGGTAATGCAAAGAACCAATCATAGACCGATATACCTTTTGATCCACATCTTTACCATTTGGATTTTGTTCAAGATGAGTCTTTATAGCCATGGGAGTAGGAGCTCCATTAAAATCTTGCATTTTGAATCTCTTGAGCATATCTTGAGTATACTTGGCTTGATCGAAGAATGTCCCTCCTCTAACTTGCTTGATCTCAAAGCCAAGTAATACTCTCAACTCTCCCATCAAAGACATCCGGAACCTACTAGTCATAAGCTTTGAGAATTCATCATTGAAAGCTTTGTTAGATGAGCCAAAGATAATATAATCAACATATATTTGGCATACAAAAAGCTCCCCATTGACCCTCTTAGTAAAAAGAGTGGGATCGATTTTCCCAACCTCAAATCCACGGTCAAACAATAATTCTCTAAGGTGCTCATACCACGTGCGCGGGGCTTGCTTGAGCCCATAGAGCGCCTTATCAAGTTTGTAGACATGGTTTGGGAAGTTGGGGTTCTCAAATACCGGGGGTTGCTTAACATATACTAATTCATTTAATGGGCCATAAAGAAATGCACTTTCTACATCCATTTGTTGTAACTTGAAGTTATGATGTGCCACATAAGCAAGAAGGATACGGATGGACTCAAGGCGAGCCACGGGTGCATAAGTCTCTCCATAGTCAATGCCTTCAATTTGAGAATACCCTTGTGCAACTAATATAGCCTTGTTCCTTACTATAATTCCATGCTCATCTTGCTTGTTCTTGAATATCCACTTTGTTCCAATAACATTGCGGCAATCCTTTGGCTTCTCAACTAACTTCCATACTTTGTTTCTCTCAAAGTTGTTGAGCTCTTTGTGCATAGCTTCCAACCAATACGAATCTTCAAGAGCCTCCCACACTTTCTTAGGTTCAATCATGGAGATGTGAGCTTGATGTTCACTGAACCTCTTCAATTGTGCTCTTTTGGAAATGCCTTTCCTTAGGTAACCAACAACATTTTGTAGAGTGTGGTCTCTTAGTTCCAACATTCTTTCCTTCCTAGCTTCGCAGCGAGCGTGGATCTTCGTGTTATTTCTCGGGGGACCCTCTTCTTCATTTTGATCCTCGTCTTGACCATCATCTTGACCTTGATAATCATTGGAATCATCCTTTACATTGGGAGGCAAAGATTGACCTTGGTCTTGATCAAGTGCTCTTCTAGCATCAATTTGAGCTTGTCTCAAAGCAGTTTATACGGATCTTCCTTGAGAAATTGACTTGGCACCACTTGACAACCTGGCAAATGGATCAAGCTCCCCTTGACTAGAGTTGTCACTTTGATCACCATGTTGAGGGTCCACATCTTGTCTTTGGCTTGAGTCAATGTCCTCTTCGGTGGATGGAGCATGTTGAGGTTGTGAAGATGAGGGCTCCACTTGAGTGGAGCATAGTTCTTCTCGATCCGCCATAAGGGGTTCCTCTACAGGTCGGATATATCCCACACCCATTCTTCCTATGGCATCCTGAGGCATTTCATCATCTGCATCACAAGCATCAACACGCCCCCTTGGGGACCATCATATTCTTCGAAGGTCACACTACAAGATTCTATGACGGCTCCGGAGAGCTTATCATAGATTCTATAAGTGTGAGATTCGAGACCATAGCCAACAAAAATACCCTCTAATGCTTTAGACTCGAATTTAGACAAATGAACACCTTTTATGAGATAGAAACACTTACAACCAAACACCCGGAAGTAAGATATGTTGGGCTTGTTACCGGTAAGAATTTCATATGGAGTCTTGTTGATTTCTTTGCGGAGGTAGAGCCGGTTTGAAGCATGGCAAGCGGTGGAGATGGCTTCGGCCCAAAAGTTGTATGGAGATTTAAACTCCGCCAACATGGTCCTATCCATCTCAATAAGAGTCCGGTTCTTCCTTTAGTCCACACCATTTTGTTGAGGGGTGTATGCAGCGGAATATTGATGTTTAATCCCCTCATCACTAAGGAAATCATTCAAGGTGTAGTTCTTGAACTCGGTGCCGTTGTCGCTTCTTATAATCAACACGGGAACATTGTATTGTCGTTGAACCAAGTTTATGAAGTCGATAAAGGTCTTTTGAGTCTCACTCTTCAACTTGAATAAATAAACCCAAGAGTATCTTGAAAAGTCATCAACAATCACCAAACAATATTTCTTCCCACCAAGACTTGCATGAGATGGAGGACCAAATAGATCCATATGGAGGAGTTCCAAGATCTTGGTAAACTTGATTTGGTTCTTAGGCTTGTGAGGAGCGTCATGCATCTTCCCTAGAACACATGCCCTGCAAACACGATCTTTGGCAAAGGAAACATTTTCTTTTAGTCCAACAATATGACCCTCCTTATGAAGACTTTGCAAAGTTCTCATATTGACATGGGCTAGTCGGCGATGCCATAGCCAAACCACATAGGCCTTTCCGAATAAGCACATCGGACCTGAAGTGGCTTGCTCCGAAAAGTCTACCACATACAAGTCATGTTCGACGTACCCAACGAAAGCGACCTTGAGAGACTTGCTCCACAAGAGGACCACAATATCAACATCAATAAAGACGGCAAAGCCCATCTTTCCAAGAGCAAGGACTGAAAGTAAATTGTATCCAAGGGTCTCAACAAGCATGACGTTCACGAGTGTAATGTCGTGAGCAACCACTACCTTGCCGAAACCCATTACCTTAGACTTTGATTTGTCAGCATATGTCACGGTGATTTGATCATCATTTGGCTTTAGGTCCTTGACTATAGACGAGCTTCCGGTCATATGACTTGTGCAACCACTATCAAGCACCCACTTTGAACCTCCGGAAGCATATGTCTACAAAAGATCAAGCTAATTTTTAGGTACCCATTTTTTGATGGGTCCTTTTTTGTTAGCAACAAGGTTCTTGGGAACCCAAATAGACCAAGCAATATAACCATCATAAGGGCCAACATATTGTGCATACACATCACCATAATAATCACGCATTAGAACATAGTGAGGGTTAGCACTTCCCGCAAAGTCATCATGAGACATAGTTTTACCACTTGTGGTCTTACTATCCACAATGGTCTTGTTGGTCTCTTGTGCGGGCTTGGCCTTCTTCTTCTTATTGTTCTTCTTCTTGGTTTTGGAAACAAAACCAATGCCCCCTTTATCACCACTACGCCTTTGCTTGCTCAAAAGATCATCAATAGACTTGTTGCCTTATGGAAATGTGGCCTTAGCAAGCTCCCCCTTCAACCTAGCATTCTCTTCAAGAATAGTTGTACTACTAGATGGAATGAAGTTACTAGGTGAAGGAATATTGGCCAATTGAGTTTGAAGCGTTTCATGGGACTTTGTGAGTGACAAGATTTCACTCTCCAAAGCCTTGTGGGCCTTGTTAAGTGAACTAAAGTCCTCGGCAAGTTTTTCATGAACCACACCAAACTCAATCTTGTCCTTTTTAGCCCTTTTGTATTTAGCAATAGCATGATCATGCTCTTTGATGAGTTTGTTAACAATAGTGTCATTGGCCTCATCAAGCCCTTCAAGTTTTAATTCAAGTGATAACCTAGTTTCTTGTTCTTCTTCTAGAGCATTGTTTAAAGCATCTAGCTCAATCATGTGTTCATGCCCAAGTTTACATCTTACATCTAGAAGCTCTTGAGTATGTGAGAGTTGATCTAAGATGTTCCCAAAATTTAACTTAGCATCTCCTTCTAGGTTAGTCATAAACTCATCAAAGGCAATTAATTCCTTTTTAACATCAAGAGACATCTCATCATCAATTTCATCATTATCTAAGGGAGTAGAGCGGGATGATGAGGATACCTCCGTTCCTCTTGCCATAAGGCAAGTGACGTTCTTGGTGGGAGAGTTCTCATTTGGAGAATCGAAGAGTGAGAATGTCGGAGTAGAAGTGGTGGCTAACGCAGCCACACCATTAGAAGTTTCCTCTTCCTCATCTTCATCATCTTCATTGTCGGAGGAGTATTCTTCATGAGTGATCAAGACAATTTCTCCCGACTTCTTGTTGATGGGATTCTTCTTGATGAAAGGTTTCTTGTAAGGTGCCTTGAGATTCTTCTTCAACACAAGTTTACCACCATGATCTTCTCTCTTCTCATAGGGGAAACTTTCCACAAAGTTATAGCGGTGACCACAATTGAAGCAAGTTCTCAACCTAGTGGTATTCTCTCTTTTCCCATTTGGGTTGCTTCTCCGTTGCATTTCCATCTTGGCCTTGGCGGGGTTCTTCCAAAAGTTCTTTGCATAGAAGGCCATATATTGACCATGAGAAATTTTGACTTCATCGGGATGGTCCATGGAGAGGCCTTCATCACTATCATCTTCATCCCCATGGTCCACAACTTTTGCCTTCAATGCAACATTGACAACATTGCTCATACCAAGGGCACGAGCACGAGCATCTTTGGCATTCTTAGTGGCTACTTTGAAGGCGGCCATCTCTTGCATAACTTCATTTGAGGTCATGAGATGGTAGTTGTGTCTTCCTTGTAGGCTCTTCAAGTCGGCGGGCTCAAAAGGCATGAGTGCACTCACATATTTCCTTTTTATCCATGCATCATCCACATGTGAGGCACCCACATTTCTAAAAGCGGTGGCGGTGGTCTTGAGCCTTCAGTACATGTCTTCGTGATCTTCACCTTCTTTCATGTAGAAGCCTTCGGCTTCATTGCTTAGAGCATCATATCGGTTCCTCCTCATACTCTCATTTCCAACAAACAATATGATGAGGGCATCCCAAGCTTCCTTGGCAATGCTAAAATGCTCAATGTGTGGATAATCCTTTGTCCCCAATCCTTGTTGAATCATATGCAAAGCAGTGGCATTGAGTTGACTATTGACAACCTCTCTTCTTGTCAAGTTGTATGGATCCCCAATAAAGAGTCCATGCTCGATGATGTTCCATAGTTCAATGCAAGAGCTGCGCACATGAGTTCTCATTAGTGATTTCCATTGAGCAAAAGTAGCAGACTCTTCAAGCTTAGGTGGGTCACCTCTATTGTACACATGAGGGTGAGGGATGGGAGGATCGGGAGAGTACCAAGAATCACGGTCCTCACCCTTCCCCCATCAAGTTGTGTGGAGGAATTAGCGTTGTCTAGTTTACCCCCCAACACCATACCCTCAGGGGATACCGACGTATTCCCTTTAGGTAAAACGGATGGTTGATCCTCTTGAGGAGATGGGGTGATGAGCCTTCTTTGTCTTTAAGAAGTTGCTCAAGAATCTTCTTGACTTCGTTGACCAAGGAAGAGCTCAATCTTGTTTCCAAGTTTTTGAGATCTTCCATGGTCACCGGGGTCGGCTCACCACCACCATGCCCATTGTTGCTACCCATATTCTCTTAGGCGGTTAAGCCCAAATAAAGAGCCGAGGCTCTGATATCAATTGAAAGGATCATATGGGCACCTAGAGGGGGGGGGGGGTGAATAGGTGCTACTTCAAATTTTCTTCTTTTTCAAATTAAGGTTTGACAATAAGGTAAATTCTCTAGATAACGCAACTAAGGTGAATTTACCTATATGACAATTATGCAAGAGCTACCACAACACAAAGTAAGAACAAGTAAGTAAAGTGCGGTAAAGGTAAAAGTAACCAAAGTGGTGGACGCGGAGACACAAGGATTTGTTTCCCGTAGTTCCTTCCTTTTGAGGGGAAGTACATCTACGTTTGGAGAGGGGGTGGTTTCAAACCACCAACGCCACGATAGGCCTCCCTTGTTCTCCGATGAATCTCACCCCAGTGGGATCGATTCACCTTCCACTATATCGGCAACATTCAAGGTGGAAGCCGACACCTTTACAATTTTGGGGCACACATCCACAACTTAATCGGAGGCTCCCAAATACAAGCAAGCTGTCAAAGCAATCAAAGACAAGCTTGTAAGAACGAAAACAAGAACTAGGGTTAACAAGAAAACACTAGAGCAAAGGGGCCCTCAAGGAAATGAGGGGGAAATGAAGATCTCTTTTGGTGAAGTAGTAGATCGGGGCCTCCTCCTTCGATTCCCCAAAGATCAAAGACTTTGGGTGGTGGATTGAGGAGATCTTGAAGATTTGGTGGCTCCAATGGTGGTCTTGACTTTAATGTGGATGAGCATCTTATCCCAAGGTAGGTGGAGGGGTATTTATACCCCTCCAAGAAATCTGTCCGTTGGAGCCTTTAATGCAGCGGTAGTACCGGAAGTTCAAGCGGTACTACCGGAGAACTCCGGTACTACAGGATCTGGTACAGAAAGACCAACTTTCAAACTTGATAAGCCCTGGCCACAGCGGTACCACACTTGGTGCTACCGTAAAGCGGTAGTACCGCAAGTGGCAACCGGTACTACCGGACGCGTAATGGAATCAACAACTTGGTCGAAAAATCTCTCAGTCACGCCAGGTAGCAAAATGCGGTACTACCGCATTTTGCTACCTAGGAAGCCAGTAGCTTTTGCCAACATACAAAAGGCTACTACCACGCCAGGTACTAAAATGCGGTACTACCGCATTTTAATACTGGGGTGAGCAGTGGCCTTTTATAGGTTGGAAAAAGGCTCTGCCGTGCACGGTACTAAAATCCGGTACTATCGCATTTTAGTACCGGAGCGGGCAGTAGATTTTGACAAGTGGTTAAAAAGGTACTGTCGCGCTAGGTACTAAAATGTGGTACTACCGCTTTTTAGTACCTAGCTCGGCAGTGGCTTTTTAGCAACTGATCACAATCTATTGCTGCGTCCGGTAGCAAAAAGTGGTACTACCGCTTTTTGGTACCGCACCAGGCAGAAAGTTTCTGGACGGTTGTTTAACCATTGCCAAGTCTTTTTCAATGCACCTGCGATACACTTGGCAAATAATTAGTCCGAAATGTGTGTTGTTATAAAACACCAAAATCACTAGGGATAGGAAATGCTCTTTCAGTAACTCTTCTGGGCCTTATCGTAGCCGGAACTAGCTCCTCCTTTTTCTCTGACTGGGCCGCCCGTAAAGCAATGCTCTAACCCGTTGGTGGGCCACCCTGGTCAGCGAGTCCTGTGGGTATATCCGGAAAGTATATCCCCAACAGTAGCCCCCGGAAGTCTCCAAGATCCAAAGTCGGATAAATCGTCTAGCTTGATGGTTTCTTCATCTTGAGAATCTTGAAGGGTTCCCCCAAAAACTTTTTCAGTAGTGTAGGATTGCGAGTCAGTTGAGTCGGATATGTTTTGTTCTGACTTTAGTCTTTTCTTTGCTCAGTTTGAAACATGAGCCGGTTTTTTCAGCGGCATGCAGACTGACAACTTTTCAGACCAGGTCCTGTCACAGATAGGAGTCCCATCAACATGACCGTTGGTGGGTCCGTTCCTTACGGAACAGAACGCCATTTCAATGCATACGCGAAAATCGAGGGGCAGAAGAGTCGTGAGGAAGCTACCTCCCTCTCTCGTGTACGCGTGGCTCTAATCGCGTGTATTAACGCATGAATCTTGGCGCAGAGGTAAATAAAAGAGAGGAGAACACCCTTCTCTCAGATTTATCTCTCCACCGATTCATTCATTGCCTCCTCGTACTCCTTGAGCGCTCCACAGCTATTCCTATCTACACATCTCCAAAAAATCTCTCTCCCCACCAGTCCTTTTCCTCCAAGATCAATGGCGTCAGCCTCGACCTCAGGAGCGATGGCGGACGAGAATAAGATGCGGGGCCTCTGGGTTCCTAGCGTCATGGATGACGCCTAGCTACAGGTCATGGAGGACGAAGGATTTATCGTCGCCGACGCGTGGCAGAGCGCCTCAGGGCATGCCGTTCCCGCCCCGCGCGACGGCGAGAGGGTGCTGTTTGGCACGCACGTCGACCGCGGCCTCAGCTTGCCACCGTCGGACTTCCTCGTCGAGGTCCTCAACTACTACGGTGTGCAACTCCATAATCTTCCTCCCAACTCTCTGCTCGAGCTTAGTACTCATGCAGCTCTGTGCGCAGGGTTTCTTGGCATTAGGCCAAGTCTCACCCTTTTCGATACTACTATGGTACCAGGAAGAACTCTATTAGCGTCGGTGTTCCTTACACAACCAGCACCCTTATCTTAGTCCTTAGGAGAAACCGAGTTTATCCTAGGATTATTGCTAATGAATCCGTCAAGCGCTGGGCCAGAACCTTCTTTTATCACAAGGATATTCCGGCTCCTGAAAAGGCGGAAGGTCTTCCGGCGTTCACCGACGACGCTGCTCCCTACCAGAAGTCATGGGACGCAGAGGCGCCGGAGCTGTCAGATATCTTGATCCTCGCCAAAAGGCGGATTTCTGATGAAGCAGGAGGGTCTTCATGGATCCGACTTGATCCACTGCTGGTTGGAGCGCCAAATTCAGCCTCTCCAGCACCATGGGGATCGCCTCATGTACCAGATCACCAGCGACAAGAAGGACAAGATGTGGGTCAGTTCGAGCCGGATTCTGGTGAAGGAATACAGGACCCTTATGCAATACTTGATCAAGGAAAGAGTGGAATGGAAAGTTCCAGAAGTCTCCATGAAGATGTTTACGTCCAACCGTCCTCTGACTCCGGTAAATATTTCGACTCTGCTTTTGCGTTTCATCGTTCTTTTCTGTTCTTTTTCCGACTCTATTTTCATCGATGCTTTTTGACTTTATTAGCTCGACAAACTTTCCGAGTCTGAGCTAGCTGCACTAGAGGGCTATCTCTCAGACGATCCGGAGGCGATGGATGATGATGAGGTGCAAGAAGTTGCCGCTCCCGCCTCCAAAAAGCGCAAGGCGAAAGAAGTTGTTGTTACTTCAGGTAGCCAAGTGCCGCCATTAGTTAAAAAGTAAGCACCCTGTCTTTTATTTTCAGAACTTTGTACCTTTCTTTCTCTACAGAACACACCTAATATTTGAATTTCGTGTTCTAGAGCTAAAGCAGTTTTGAAGTGTAAGACCAAGTCGGGCAGCAAGCCAGTCAAGCCGCCGCATCAACAGAAGCTTGTTATTTCTCCTGCCATGCCGCCACCTACTCCATCCAGTACTCCATCAGCACTAGAGGCTTCTGCCTCTCCTAATGCTGGCAACATCTCGAAAGCCTTGGTCAAATTTGGTGGCCAAGAAACTAACAAGGGTGAACTCGTGTAATGATCCCATGGTAATATCTACGAGAACATTGGATAAAGTAGCCAGCTCTGCTGTCTCTGGCCTGAAGAGGAAGAAGAAGGAAGAGATCCTCAGGCTGGCTCAGTCCAGCTTTGAGAAGCAAACCTTAACTGCAGAGATAGCGAGCCAGGAGTAGGAGGACGTCAAGCTGGTCAGCCTCCTGGACCAAATTTTGGTCCGGGATGCTAAGATAGAGTCCGGTGAACTCCCAACGACGGATGTTCCCTCCCTCTCCCTTGACGAGAAGGTGTTTCACAGCACCAAGCTCAGATTTGAAAAGTTGCACTTGGAACACATTGTAAGTTTTTGATTCTTATTTGCATTTATTATGATATCCTATATCCCCCAAGCATAAATCCGGATAAATATCGTTGTATCCAAGTTGATACTTTTAGGTTGCAAAAGAATGATATAGTGTAGCCCCCAAGGCTCGTGCTGTACTTTTACTTAGTTAAATTTCAAGCCCGAGTCTTAGTAGCCGTCTAACGGTATTCCGTCTTCTAAACCTACAGAAAATTGCTAAAGGTAAATTTTTCCGGCTTCCTTTTTGTCAATTAGCTAATGTCATAGTCAAACTTGTTTTGTCCGAATGATATTTTTCCCTTTGCAGAACTGTTGTGCCAGTCCAGCAAGATGGTGGAGCAATGCAAGAACTTCAAGGTCTTAGAAATGGAGAATGTTGAACTCTGGGACGAACTTCAGAAGCTCACAATTGAGTCGGAGAAATCCGTTGCTGTTGTCCTGGAGTCGAGCAACCATGAGACCGTGAGGCTCGAGAAGCTGCTGGCCCTCCGAGATAAACAAGTGGATGATCTTCGGAAGGACCTCGATAGTCAGAAGGATCTAGCCCAGGCCACAACGAGTGAACTGAACAGCCTCCACGAGGAGCATGCTCAGTGGAATCGTTCTGTGCTAGGTAAGATTTTCGACCTTTATTTTTTGTTGATTTTTCGACTTTCTTTTCAGTCGTATTTTGACTTTTTGTTTTTTCCTAGCCCTCCTAAATCTTTCTGACTCTCCTACCTCCGAACCTCTCCTTGAGCGTATCAAGCTTGTCAGAGATATCTTGTATGATTTCCGCCAGACTCTTGAAGAGGCTGGCGAGTCGGTCAAGCTTTCCGATTCGCACACAATGTTAGTGCAAGAGGTAAGGGACAAGGCCAAGGAGATTCCAAAGCTTATCGAGGACTGGAAGATCTCCTACGCTCGGACTGCTGCTCAGACTGCACTTACCATGGTCATGAGCCACCACAACGAAATGGAAATTTGGCATGTCACCAATAGTATCGCCGAGGATGATGATGAGGGAAACCCACAGGACATCAAGGCAATCCAAGATTCTCGTGCAGGTTATGCTTGTCGTGTGGCGGAGATGACCAAGTATACGATGTCGTTCTTCGAATCCGTCGTTATGCCTCCCTCGCCTCAAGAGCCAGAAGACAACTTTGCAGCTTCCGAGTCTGAGATCCAGGGCGACAATTTTGTCAACTCTAGCACTCCACCTTCTTCATCACCACCTGACTCTGCAGCATAAACAATTTTTTATGCATTATTATGAACTTCTGGCAATGTAATGATGGAAACAATTATTTTGGTTGTGCCGGTCTATAAAAACTAATGCTTTTACTATTGTAGCACTTATGTTCATATTTTTTATGCATGTGCTTTGAAAATTTCTAAAGCACTTTTTGTTTTATGCCTATAATTGTCGTTTTATATGGCTCTTTTCCTCGTCCCTTTCATGGGCTGGCCAAACTTTAGCACGAAAACTTTGCCGAGCAATGGAGAATTGCTAAACCAGTTTAAATTCGGAAACAAAGCCGGCTTCCAGTACCAAAAACTCATTACTCGGAAAATACCCGCGTCTAAGCAATCAGATAAAAAACCAAAGTATAGACAATAAATTGAATTTTTTTACCCTAAGGTAACACTTTTTTAGATATTCAAAAATCATAACGAGAACGAACATGAGCATAAAGTACTTTCAAGCATTTTGGGATTTTTGAAAATGACATGCTCTTTTGGAAATAAGATGGCAAAAACTTCTGAAAGATAACATATGAGGAAACCAATACTTTATTTCACTTTGAACATGTACATATATGATTACAAGGAAATATAACTAAGAATAGAAGGGACGTAGCTGTGCAATATTCCATGAACGGTCTATTTCATCCGAGTCTGTGCTACCGCCAGCTCTCTTTCTCTTCCGAGTATCTGGTCTTTCCTTGACTGGTCTCGTATCGGTTAAATAATACGACACATTATGCAGAACTCTGCTAATCATAAAAGGTCCTTCGCAAATTGGGGAAAGTTTGTGCTTTCTCTTTTGCACAAGTCGGAGAACCAAATCGTCTTTTCTGAAAGAACGGTTTTGCACTCTCTGACTATTATACTTGTGCAACTTCTCCTGATAGGTTGTAGATCTCTGCTCAGCAATGACGCATACTTCTTCGATTATATCGGTATCATCTTGTAAAGAAAAATTCTGCATCTTCTTCGATATACACTTTGACTCGTGGAGAATGATGTATTAGATTGCTTGGAAGAACTGCTTCTGCACCATAGACCAAGAAGAAAGGAGTATAGCTGGTTGACCTATTAGGAGTTGTACGTAAGATCCATATCACAGACGGTAATTCTTCCACCCAAGCCCCCCGGCCCGATGAAGCGGTGCCTCGAGATGAGGTCAGATTCCTTGCAAAATAAGGCCATTAGTTCTTTCAACTTGTCCATTAGCTTGTGGATGTGCGACTGATGCAATATCGAGTCAGATCCCTTGTTCTTCACAGAATTTGGTAAGTTCCCGTATGGAAAAATTGCTCCCGTTGTTAGTAATTAAACTGTACGGATATCTGAATCGGATGATCACGTCGTCAACGAACTTTCTGGTTGTGGTTCCATCGCAACTTGTTACGGGTTTAGCCTCAATCCACTTTGTAAATTTATCCACCATCACTAGTAGGTGGGTAAATCCATATTTTGTCGTGCGAAATGGCCCTACCATATCAAACCCCCAGATCGCAAACGACCATATAATAGGGATTTTTCACAGCTGTTTAGCCGGAACGTGTGCCCGATGGTCATACTTTTGGCAGCCTCTTCATGTTTTGACAAGTTTATCGGCATCCGCCTTAGCTGTAAGCCAAAAAAACTGTGTCTAAAAGCTTTTGCCACTAAGGATCTGGCTGCAGCATGGTGACCACACTCACCTTCGTGGATTTCTCTTAAGATTTCCACTCCTTCCGAAGAAATACATCGCTGAAACACGCCAGAAACACTCCTCCTACAGAGCTCACCACTTATTATAGTATAGGCTTTTGCTCGTCGGACAATCTGCCGGCTCAAGACTTCGTCTTCGGGTAATTTTCCGTCTATCAGGAAATCCAGATAGGGTTTTGTCCAGCTAGGAATTACAGCTAGAACTGCTATTAAAGGTGATTCGGATTCCGTCGGATAGTCCTCATCAACTCCAACTATGGAGGGGAGTCTTAAATGCTCTAAGAAAGTGCCATCCGCTACTTGTTTCCGTGTAGAGCCTATCCTTGATAGAGCATCAGCTCCCTCATTTTCTGCTCGAGGGATGTGTTGAATCTCAAAACCCTCGAACGATTTAGATAGTTTATCCACAACAACTTTGTATGCGGCCATGTGCTTATTTGTGTTGTAGATATCGGATACTTTCTGAGCAACTAAATCCGAGTCTCCGTAACACATGAGTCTTGTTATGCCAATGTTTTTGGCCATGCGTATTGCATATAACAATGTTTCATACTCGGCAATATTTTTTGTTGCCGTAAAGTGTATTTGCAACATATAGAACATTTTATCTCCTTGGGGTGATTTGAGCACCACACCAGCCACGAGTATCCTCGTGCCTTTGATCCATCGAAGGGAAGGGTCCAAAATTCCGAGTCTGGAGGACTTGTGTTTTCTGCCGTCTCTATCCAATCAACAACAAAGTCGGCAAGTATTTGGTACTTGATTGCTGTACGCTGCTTGTACTCAATGTCGAAAGCTGTAAGCTCTATTCCCCACTTTGCGACACGTCCTGTGGCGTAGCGGTTATTGATTATATCTCGCAGGGGAGCGGTGCTCACCACTGTGATCTTGTGCTCTTGAAAATAGTGGCGTAGCTTTCTAGATGCAAAAAACACTCCATAGGCTAGCTTTTGATGATGTGGGTACCGTTGTTTTGATTCTGTCAGGACCTCACTTAGGTAATAAGTTGGCCGTTGCACCTTATGCTCATGACCTTCTTCCTCGCGCTCTACCACTGTTACCACACTTATGACCTTGTTGGTCGCTGCAATGTAGAGTAACACAGGCTCCTGAGGTTCCGGCGCTGTGAGAACTGGTGGGTTTGAAAGTAGGTCTTTCAAACTTTGCAGGGCAGTTTTGGCTTCCTGGGTCTAGACAAATTTATCGGTTTTCTTCAAGAGTTTGTATAAAGGTGTAGCTCTTTCGCCGAGCCGGCTAACGAACCGACTCACTGCCGCAATGCAACCAGTGAGACGCTGCACGTCCTTTAGGCGAGTCAGCCTGGTAATGTTTAGTATAGCCTTGATTTTGTCCCGGTTCACCTCTATGCCTCGCTCAACGACGATGAAACCTAACAATTTTCCGGCTGGATTCCAACGAAACACTTCTTCGGATTTAGCATCATATTGATATTTCGTAGACTAGCAAATGTTTCATCCAAGTCAGAAATTAAAGTTTCCTTCTTTCTGGACATAATCGCTATGTCGTCTATGTATACATGGACACTGCATCCGATTTGGTCGTTAATACAACATTGCATAGTACGTTGATATGTTGCTCCTGCGCTCTTTAAGCCAAAAGGCATAGTTTTGTAGCAGAAGGTTCCAAAAGGAGTGATGAAATACGTCTTAATTTGATCCGACTTTTTCATTAGTATTTGGTGATATCCGTAATATGCATCGAGAAAACATAGTAGTTCCGACCCTGTCGTTGAGTCAATAACTTGATTGATTCGTGACAAAGGAAACGGATCTTTTGGGCATGCCTTGTTCAAAGCGGTATAATCAACACACATCCTTAAATCAATGGTGTACCGAGGTTTGCAGAAGGTAATAGTGGTTTACAGAAAGTAAACAGTAATAGTGGAAGATGTATAAATGGTAAAGATTGGACCGGGTCCATAGTTCACTAGAGGTGTTCTCCTTAGATAAATAAACATGACATGCTGGGTAAACAAATTACAGCAGGGCAATTGACAGGACTGAGCAAGGCATAACAATGCAATACTAGACATCAAGATCCTATGAGATTCGATTGGGCAATACAACAAGATACATAGACCGCCATCCAACTGCATCTATGACTAGAAGTCCACCTTTGGGTTATCATCTGAATCCCCTCCAGTATTAAGTTGCAAGCAACAGACAACTGCTTTAAGCAAAGTGTGTAAGGTAAACAATCCACTTGTTCCATGGACAAGGGACCGTTGTTTTCTCCCTGGTGGCAACAACATATCTATAACCTTAGAGATTTCTATCACTTCTCTTAGATTAAATAGAGGTATGAACCCACTATCGAGCATAAATACCCCCTCTTGGAGTCACTAGCAACTACTCGTCCAAGATAGCTACTAACAACGGAGAGCATGCAAAATCACAAACATAATAGAATCAATAAGACAAAACCATCAATCAATCTGACATAGTAATCTCAATATCCATCGGATCCCCGCAAACCCAACATGCATGATTACAAATAGATGAGATCTTGATCATGAACGGAGCTCACAAGATCTAGACATGAAAGCACAAAGGAGGAGATACAACCATCTAGCTACTACATGGACCCGTAATCCAAGGTGGAACTACTCACGCTTCATACCAGAGGATGGCATGATGAAGAAGGCGGCCTCCAGGATGATCTCCCCTCCGGCAAGGTGCCGAGAAGAGCTTCATATCCCCTCGATCTAGGGATGATGGTGGCGGCGGCTATAGATGATTTCGTGTAATATTGACCGGGTACTTAGGGTTTAGGCATCGGGGGATCTTATAGGTGAAGAGGCGAGGCAGCGAGGCGGCCAGGGGGCACACGCCCAGCCCAGGCGCGACCTAGGGTGGGCCCACGCCTGGGGGGTGCGTCCGCCCTGTGGATCCCCTCCGTCTCTCCTCTAGACTCCGTGTTCTCCTCGCTGAAATATTGACTTTGGCTTTTGTACCGTCCAATTCCGAGAATATTGATTTTCTGACTATCTGGAACCAAAAACAGAAGAAAACATGCAACTGGCACTGTGGCATCTTGTTAATAGGTTAGTACCAGAAAACATATAAAAACACCTCGAAGTGTAGACAAAGAAAATCAAAGTAGATACTAAACAAGCATGGAACATCTAAAATTATAGAAACGTTTCCGACGTATCAAGCATCCCCAAGCGTAACTCCTTCTCGTCCTCGAGTAGGTAAGTGATAAAAGAAATTTTTTTAAGGCGACATGCACCATCAAAAATCATGATCAAACCATTTGCAAGCATTGAAAGCTGGTATCAAAGAACTCTAAACATGTGCATGAAAGATGGAGTTCTTAGAATAAGACAAAGTAACTATGCATGCAACATGAAAGGCTACAAACAAAGATCATGAATAACATGTATTGAAAAACGTTTATTTTTTTCACATACATAAAATATAGCATAATGGTATTCAGCTTGTCCCTCATAGAGAAGCAAATATATGAATAGGACACCTTCAAAGTTCATATGAGTGACTAGATACATATAGCACATGAACAAGCAATAACAACAATATGCATCAATCAATAAGTTTTGGGACAATGCACATAGAACTAAGAATGGAAACAATGCTCTCTTAACTGGTGCCTAAAGGTAGAAGGTGGAGACTCAATATAATAGTTGAAGAAAGGCCCTTCATAAAGGGAAGCAGGGATTTCAAGTTTCAAATAGAGCTTCCAAAAATTATGATACTTGTTAGCTTTCAGCCCTCATTGCCCCTATCATAATCACCTTGAAGTGATTAAGGTTAAAGTGAACAAACTATGGAGTATATGCTTGGCAAAGTATAAGTTGGCAATCTCATGTCCCTTGAATACGAGGGCCTCTCCTCATGCTACTCAAGTTTAGTTACTTGCAAGTTCTTGTCATAGTAAATACACGTGTATCATAGAGAACCGCCAACGGGGTACCCCTTGCACATGGCACATGAGCTATCCCATAACCAAAATGATAAGGCAAGCAGACAATGAGCATCTCAGCATTCTTCTTATTTACCATGGGAATATGGTGCTCTTTATCTCTTTCCTCTTTTCTCATATATGTCTCTTTTTCCCAATCTCTTTTTTTATAAGAAGAATGCTTCATAGATGTCACTATGGTGATGCTGCAAGTTTCCAACATGATTAGGCATGGCTTAGGCTAGCGGCCTAGGCGTTTCTCTAACACACACATAACTCCATGGACTTACAGGCTCCCCTTTCATTTCACACCGACGACATCTTATGATACTTGTTAGCTTTCAGCCCTCATTGCCCCTATCATAATCACCTTGAAGTGATTAAGGTTAAAGTGAACAAACTATGGAGTATATGCTTGGCAAAGTATAAGTTGGCAATATCATGTCCCTTGAATACGAGGGCCTCTTCTCATGCTACTCAAGTTTAGTTACTTGCAAGTTCTTGTCATAGTAAATACACGTGTATCATAGAGAACCGCCAACGGGGTACCCCTTGCACATGGCACATGAGCTATCCCATAACCAAAATGATAAGGCAAGCAGACAATGAGCATCTCAGCATTCTTCTTATTTACCATGGGAATATGGTGCTTTTTATCTCTTTCCTCTTTTCTCATATATGTCTCTTTTTCTCAATCTCTTTTTTTATAAGAAGAATGCTTCATAGATGTCACTATGGTGATGCTGCAAGTTTCCAACATGATTAGGCATGGCTTAGGCTAGCGGCCCAGGCGTTTCTCTAACACACATACATAACTCCATGGACTTACAGGCTCCCCTTCCATTTCACACCGACGACATCCATAGACAAAAGAGCATGATATCAACTGTGTACAAAGTACAAGTGCAATGTTGAAAGCGTTCCCCATGACAACATGGTTTTGCTAATTCCAACATATAAGTGCAAGCATATACAACATAGATGACACAATGGTTCAAGTTTATTAGGGACAAGAAATATAAAGTGTTCCATCAAGTTCGTGAGAACTTTATTCACTAAGTTTTCATATAACAAAATACTTTTTAATTGGAAGATAGATGAAAACAAGAATATGATTGGAATGGTGTAACACACCATGCATAGGAATTTACAGTGGACACTTTGGAATAACTTGGTTTCTTGGAAGCTGGAAGCATGAGTAGAGCTTACTCATACAAGTGGAGGCTAGCAAAAGACTGGGGGCAACCAACTAAGAGAGCAATAATGGGCATAATCATGCAGAGCGACAAAACATTACTAATCAAATCATAGAGTGGTACTACAAGTCAAGGAATAAATGATCATAGAGGCTATGGTGACTTGTTCACAATCATAACATGGTGTGAGCATGTGCCAAGTTAACTCAAACAAAGCATCAAAGGAGAATACCACAATACTATGCTTTTGTATGCTAAAACAACGCATGATTCTTTCAAGGCACACTAAGCAATCCCAATTGTTTGGAACAAGTCATGCTACAGCAATAATCACTAAGCATAAGGTCAAAACAACACCTAGCATGACATGCTAAAGTCTAAGTCACAGTCAAAGCAAGCTCCTCTTGCACTTTCAATCAAGAACTTTCTACTCCTTTCCAACACCAATCAACTTATTTGAAACAACATAGCAAGAACGGGGGTCCAAAATACTTTATTCAAGCAAACTAAGTAAAACAAAAGTAAACTAATATGCTCCAATAACAACACAATAGTGCATGAAATAATAAAAACAAAGTGTCTAGAAAGACCTGAGCTTTTTATTGATGAAGAAGGGGATGCCTTGGGCATCCCCAAGCTTTGACGCTTGTACCTATTGGATATTTCTTGGGGTGACACCGGGGTGGCAACCCCAAGCTTGAGCTTTTTTTCATTCTTCATCTCATTACAACATTCTCTCTCTACACCTGAAATTTTTCCTTCATACAAAACTTCACACAATCTTCATTATCAACATTAGTGTATTTAAAAGATAATAGACCCTTGGGTTTAGCTTTAGAACAGCAAAACTTTTCACTAAAAACACAAGCTACTGTATAAATTCCCTCAAAAAGCTCAATTTCCCAAAAAGAACCCAAAAAGGAATCAATAAGAAGCAAATGCAAATAATGGCAGAAATCTGTCAAAACAGACCAGTAGGTAGAAACCGATTTTTTTGAAGACCTTTTGTTGCTCAAATAAAAAAGTGTTGAACTAACAAAATTTAGCTAACATACTGGGGGATTTAGTCGTAAATTATCAGCTCAATACGACTTACAGAGATTCCTCACTAATTGTTATGGTGGAGCACAAAAATTTGTTTCGGGACAGCAACTCCCCAAATCTTACTTCCCTCTCATTAGAGGTCATTCTTGGCACAAAAAACAAACAAAAAGAATAAGGAGAGGTCATTACTGAAGTAATAACTTCCAAAACTCAAGAAAACTCTTGGGTTATCTCCCAACAAGTACTTTTCTTTAACGCCTTTAAGTTAGGCTTGGTAGTTTGAGGAGATGCTCACATAAGAAATATGAATTGAAGTACAAAAGAGCATCAAGAAGTAAATTCAAAACACATTTAAGTCTAACCCACTTCCTATGCATAGGAATATTGTAAGATCATAAATCAAAGAATCACATAGTAACAAGAATGGGTAGATAAAACAAGAGCATTTTCAAAACTTTCAGCACATAGAGAGGTGTTTCAGTACCATGAAAACTTCCACAACCATATTTTCCTCTCATAATAATTTTCAGTGGCCTCATGAATAAAATCAATAATATAACTATCACATAAATCAGGCTTTTCATGATCGACAAACACATAATCTTTATCAAGCTCAAAAATAGTGGGATTAAAACCTTCAAACCCACTTTTAACAATTTTATAACAAGATGACTGAATATTATTATTTTCAATAGCAGTACAATTAATATTATCAACCAATATAGGAGCATCATCTAGAGCTTTATCATAAACATTCTCTAAGCAAAACCCTTTAGTACCATGCATTTCGAAGTTAGGCACAAATAAAGGATCCATAGGAACATAACATTCATCCTCCTTTGGTAAGCAAGGGGGACAATCAAATAATGTAAGGGATAAAGAGTTACTCTCATTTGAAGGTAGGCATGGGTAGATCCATTCTTCCTTCTTTTTTTCATCACTCTCCTCCTCTTTTTCATCTAATCAGCTTTCAGGTTCAGCAATTTCTTCTTCCATAGGCTCCTGCAAAGCATTAGTCTCTTCCGTTTGTGGAAAGCACTTATTAAAATATTCAAGAATATAACCATTTTCTTCTTTGTAATTATCAAAGAAAATTTTTAGTATCTCATAAACATCATATTCATAAGGTGCATCATCAGTATTTTCAAGCAAACTGGCAAGCTCAAATGCACCCTTGAAAGCAATAAATTCTTCAATTTGTTCCACACCATAAAAATTATAATTTCCTTTAACATAAGAAGATATGGTAACATTATCATTATACTCACATTGAAAAGGTAGGTGTTTATACCTCCTACAACAACAAGATTTATCAAAGCAATAAGTAACATTATAAGTACAGCCAACCTCTCTAGCAATAGTATTCAATTTATCAATTTGTTCCCATGAGTGTTTCCCTTTTTTTGACAAATGGTGTTCCTTATAAAAATACTTTTGTTCTTCCGTGAACCCACCTTGCCAATAAAAACTAGTTTCAAAGAAACCATCCATTGATAGAAAGCATGACAAAGCAAGGCAATAACAAACCAGCAACTAGAGTAGGGACTAATTTTTGTGTTTTTATAGGAGAAAGCAAACCAAACTAAACTATTTTTTTTGAGTTTTTGATAAAAAGAGGCAAACAAAACCAATCAAAAGAAACTAAGAAAAACAAAAACAAAGTAAAGAGAAAGTTTGAGAAGGACTCCTCTTGTGAAGACGTCCTTAGCCTCCCCGACAACGGCGCCAGAAAACGTTTTGATGACGCCTGAGAGCGCTACGTCGGGAAACCTGTAACACCCTTAGAATCGACCCTATGCAAGTTTTAGCGAAAACCTGCCAAACTCGCATAGAAACGATTCAAAGGTGCCCACCAGGCACTTTCGTGCGGGTGGAAAACGAAGTAATAACATTACACAACAGTCCTCGATGGGACCCACAGAACAGATATATATATAACAGCGACTCAAAGAGTCAAGAATACAGATATACGGTACAAAGATCCAAATAACCTTGAAAACATGGAGCGTCCAACTACGGACAAGATGCAAATGGGGCTAAGAGCCCTGAAGAATAACCAATGGCGTCCATAACCCTGCCCAGGCCAAGCCGGAAGGGTAACCCTGCTAACGACGTCGATCTCAAAACCTGCTTAAACAAAAGGGGTGCCAACAAAGGGCAAAGGAAAAAGAGGAGCGTCAGTACTGAGGCCAGTACACGGCGAGGCTAGAATTCGACGGTCCTCGCCTACATAGGTATGGTGGACTGAGCGGCAGCGCAGCATGCACTAAACACCCTATAGAGACTCGACAAGCTGGCGGCAATCAGAGAGGGGTAAGAAAAACCTATCCGGAACCAACCTGATACTATCATCAAACAAACCCATCCTCGTGTTTCCCCCTCGATACCAACGAGGAAGTCAACCGAGGAACTCACACAGTTGGCAGTTTTATTTATTCAGTTATCGTTGCAGCAATTACTAGTCAGGTTTAGATAATCGTCCTGATAAAGTAAGCAGTGGGCACTTTTAGTTAACCATTCCGTTGTAGTTGCGGCACTTACTAATCAGATACAAATAGCATGAGATATCCCGAAAACCCAGCAGTTGTTGGTACTTTTATTTAGCCATTCCGTTGTAGTTGCAATATTTACTAGTCAGATACCATGGTCGCAAGCGACCACACAAGCAAGCAATTGTTGGCAGTTTTAGTTAGCCATTCCGTTGTAGTTGAAGCTGATTACTAGTCATATCAGATACAAGTCAATTTATAACAGTAAACTTTAGTTATAGTTGTCTATGATCGAGATACTGTGCTCCAAGTCGTCCATAACCGCGAACACGGCTTTCAGAAAGTTTTAACCCGGCCGGGGTGCACAAATAGCAACACACACACGATCAACCTCGGAAAAACCAAATCAAAACCCAACGAGGTCTTCACGACAGAGCAATCACAAGATTCAGAAATATTTCAGGGGGCCACCCCATTGAGTAGAACCGCAACGAAGTAAGCAAGCTCCGAGACGGACTCAAGGTTTGGGTAGACGGCTGTGAACGACTGGGAACCCAAAACTGGGCTTGTCGACACCGCGGAATCGTGTCCCGATCCTAAACAGTACAGGTGCTATCTGTCGCACAATTTAATTAAAGCAGTAAAGCATGGCATAAGTACAGGATCGTAAATAAAACCTCAAACTAGTTTGTGGCCCCAAGAAATAAGACGGAATCAAGCTCTGGCTAAGGGGGGCCCATAATTCCCCATATGTGGATAGCGCGATAAATCAAGGAACAGGTATCAAGTACTCGGGGTCCTACGGGACACAAGTGGGCGTTCGGAAACCAAATATTATCTATCACCCACCGATGCCTCTGCTTACTTACTTCAATTTTAGTTGTTAAACAGGAATTAAAGTGCATAATAAGTAAAGCCAAGATCATCTCCAACATCAACATGTGGCAATACATCAACAACTGTGGCACTGGACGACAAGCAAAACACTTGAGCAAGCGACTACGACACGCGGGTCCAACTATCTACCAACAACAGGTAATAGGATGTGTCCAAGGCTATATATGGCTGCAAGGGATATCACGGGTACGAAACTAGAGCATCGCAACACAGATAGCAAAGATCAACAGGAGGGAATAAATACTATAAAAGTAAGATAGGTAGAAAGGGGGAGATGCTCGCCTGAAAACATTGTCGAAGGTTCATCCGAAGATCGGGGCGAAGCTCACATCAACTCAACGGCCTTATCCGCGAAGAAGCAAAACACTAGAAGAAACACCGGATGCAATATTTAATACAACGGCAGAAGATCGGCATGATGCATGTATGATGGATGACATGGCAAAGGTGCGATGCAATTAGGTCATATTACGCGGAACCGGGGTCCCGACAATTAATTAGGTGGTTCATGTTGTTTAGTTACCCCGCAATTTAAATGTTGTTTAGCAAGACAGAAGATGGCACCGGTTCGCTACACATGTTTAAATGAGGCCAATATGAGACTAGATTTGCCCGCATATGGGCCCCATATTTAATTATTAGGTGAATCGGCGGAAGGCCCCCAAACCACAGACAAGTATGCATGCATGAACAATTTATATGCAACAGTTATATAGGTGACATTTATAAAATAGGGTTCTCGGATAAGGGGTTCACACTTTAGGGGGTCTCGACGAACTTGGGGTTCCGGGGTTCGGGGTTCGGTCTCAGGGTCCAGGGTTCGACGGCCTCGGCGGGAGCGTTCTCGGATTCCGGGGTTAGGGTCTGCGGATCAGGGTAGATCTTGGCGCACGGTGTCCAGGTGGACGAACTTGTCGGTTCAGCGGTTTCGATTGTCGGTGTCGGACTCGGGTCTCGGCACTGGAAGATCTTGGTGCTCTATGCGGTCAATCCTGCCGTTCCGGAATGGAGAACTTGTCGTCCGGGGAAGTACTTGGCATTACGGATCGGTCTCGAATCCATGAAGCAGATCTTGTCGGTTCCCTGCCGGAGGCCTGCGGGGTTCGACGGTGTCTTGGCGTCCCCTGAGGAAGATCATGTCGAGCCATTGGGTTTGGTTCGGTCTTCGGTTCTGAGGTGGCGTCGTCGGTGCTCCATGAACAACTTGTCGTACCGACGTCACCGGATCCTCGGCTTGGCATGCATCATCCCTCGATCACATATCGGCGTACTTGGGGTTCCGATGAAGATCTTGGCGAGGGAACTTGGGGTCTGCTGGCTGCGTGTGCACGCGTACTGCGCAGGCTGGAGGGGAAGGTGGTCGCCGACGGACGCAGGGGCGCCGGGCGCGGTGCTCGGGGCGGAGGAGAACGAGGTGGCGGGACGGCGCAGCGTCTGGGGCGGCCGGAGGTCGCGCGGGGCGGCGCCGGAGGAGGGAGGCTCGGGAGGCCACGGACGCGGCGCGACGGCGGGCGACGGAGGCGGGCGGAGCGGCGGGCGGCGCCAGGGAGGACGCGGGACGGCGGAGGGCGCGTGCTGGCGGAGGCGGTGGAGACGGCCAGGCGAGGCGGCGGCGCGGCCGGCGGAAGGAGGCGGCGCTCGTGGCGAGGGCGCGCGCTGGCGGCGCACGGGACGGGGCGGGGTCGAGGCGCCGGCGCGAGGCGGCGGTGGGCGCAGGCGAGGTGCGGAGGAAGGGCGGCAGAGGGGAGGCGGGGCAGAGCGGGCGGCGCATGCGGGGGGGGGGGAGGAGGACGCGGTGGCTGCGACCGGAGCTGCGGAGGCGGGGCGGCGCCGCGTGAGCAGCGAGGTGGCGCGGCGGAGCTAGGGGCACTGGGCGGCGCCGGAGAGGGACGAGGCGGCCGGCGGGCGCACGCGGAGGGGAGGCCGACGAGCCGGCAACGGGGGGGGGGGGGGAAGGGAGGAGAGGGAGCCGGCGCCGGAGGGGAACGGGAGGAGGATAGGGAGGCGACGGGGGATGCGCGGGTTGGGGAGAGAGAGGGTGAGCGCGTCGGTGGGGGTGGGTCCCGCGGTGGCAGTGGGTGGACCGGGTCCAGGGGGTGGGGCCAGGTAGAGAGAGTGGGGGTTGGCTGCAGGGTGGGGCCAGAGGGGAGAGAAGGGAAGTGGCTGTGGGGGCCAGCTGTAAGAGAGAGAGGGGTAGGGGTGGCTGGGTGAGAAAAGAGAGAGAGGGGGGGAAAGTGGAGGATTGGTGAGGTGGCAGGTGGGTAGGTTTTGGGTGAGAGGGTGAGGTGGCACGATTTGGTTGGTGGTAGATTAGGATTGGGTGGGGATAGGTTTTAGGGGGAGCTGTTTTAGTTTTTGTGTTTGTTTGGTTCTGTATAATTTAAAACAAAGCCACTTGGCAAAATAGTTTTTTTTTGACAAATAAAATCTCCGATGCAATCGGGGTTTTGTGTTTAAAAATAAGAGGGGTATTTGTATAAATCAAAACTAGGCTTTTCAAATAATGCAGACAAACAATGCATGATGATGACGATGCAATGCACAAATTCAACGCGATTTTCTAGTAGTGGTTTTGCGGGATGCCACAAAACCCCAAGAGCAAGGTGTGAAGAGCACAGCAGCAAGTATTCCCTCAGTAAGAAACCGAGGTTATCGAACCAGTAGGAGGAAGGAAACGTCTCAAAGGTGTTGCAAGCAACTTGGAGACCTGCACAACACAAACTCAAGACTTTTCCCCAACGAACATTGAGGTTGTCAATCTCACCGGTTGCTGTAACAAAGGATTAACTGTATGGTGTGAAAGGTAATAGTGGTTTGCAGAAAGTAAACAGTAACAGTGGGAGATGTATCAATGGTAAATATTGGACCGGGGTCCATAGTTCACTAGAGGTGTTCTCCTTAAATAAACAAACATGGCATGCTAGGTAAACAAATTACAGCAGGGCAATTGACAGTACTGAGCAAAGCATAACAATGCAATACTAGACATCAAGATCCTATGAGATTCGATTGGGCAATGCAACAAGATGCATAGAACGGCATCCAACTGCATCTATGACTAGAAGTCCACCTTTGGGTTATCATCCAAATCCCCTCCAGTATTAAGTTGGAAGCAACAGACAACTGCTTTAAGCAAAGTGTGTAAGGTAAAAAATCCACTTGTTCCATGAACAAGGGACCGTTGTTTTCTCCCTAGTGGCAACAACACATCTACAACCTTAGAGATTTCTATCACTTCCATTAGATTAAATAGAGGCATGAATCCACTATCGAGCATAAATACCCCCTCTCGGAGTCACTAGCAACTACTCGGCCAAGATAGCTACTAACAACGGAGAGCATGCAAGATCACAAACAACACAGTCATGATAGAATCAATAAGATAAAAGCATTAATCAATCTGACATAGTAATCTCAATATCCATCGGATCCCCGCAAACACAACATGCATGATTACAAATAGATGAGATCTTGATCATGAACGGAGCTCACAAGATCTAGACATGAAAGCACAAAGGAGGAGATACAACCATCTAGATACTACATGGGCCCGTAGTCCAAGGTGTAACTATTCACGCTTCATACCGGAGGCTGGCATGATGAAGAAGAAGACCTCTAGGATGATCTCCCCTCCGGCAGGTTGCTGGGAAGAGCTTCAGATCCCCCCGATATAGGGACGATGGTGGCAGCGGCTACAGACGGTTTCATGGAATATTGATCGGGTACTTATGGTTTAGGCATCGGGGGCTTCTTATAGGCGAAGAGGCGAGGCAGGGAGGCGGCCAGGGGGGCCACACACTGCCCAAGCGCGACCTATGGTGGGCCCGCGCCTGGGGGGTGTGGCCGCCTTGTGGCTCCCTTCTGTCTCTCCTCTGGACTTCGTATTCTCCTCGGTGAAATATTGAATTTGGCTTTTGTCCCGTACAAGTCCGAGAATATTGATTTTTTGCCTTTCTGGAAGCAAAAAACAGAAGAAAACAGTCATCTGGCACCGTGGCATCTTTTTAATATGTTAGTACCAGAAAACATATAAAAACACCTCAAAGTGTGGACAAAGCAAAGCAAAGTAGATACTAAACAAGCATGGAACATCAAAAATTATAGATACGTTTCCGACGTATCAGCGGGCTAATTCCTTGGCTATTGCTTTGCGCTTTTCATCACCAAACCGTTGTAAAGACTGTTTGACGGGTTTAGCGTCAGGGTACACATTAAGAGAGTGCTCGGCAAGTTCCCTAGGTACTCCGGTCATGTCAGAAGGCTGCCATGCGAAGATATCACTATTAGATTTGAGGAACTCGACGAGCGCGCTATCCTATGCGCGGTCTAAGACTACCCCTATGTTCGTCGTCTTGGAGGGATCATCTTCCTTCAGCCACATTTTCTTCGTCTCTTCTGATGCCTTGAACTGCAAACTTGGCTTCAGCACCTCGTTCTTCGTAGCGGGCATCTCAGATGGATTGATGGTCTTCTTGATCCATTGGTATTTTTGGGAGTGCAACATGGCTTCGGCGAAGGCAGCAGATCCTTCGTCGCACTTTCGTGCCTTCCTCGGATTTCCCCATACGGTAATTACGCCTTCGGACCTGTAAGATCCCTCCTTTATAAAGGAAAAGGATCCATGTGATGCAATGCTAGTCCCTAGATCAATAGCTATCATCCACAGTTAAGATGTAATATCAAGAAACAAAGGTCATAATACAACTTTATAACCAGGAATAACATAATTTATTACATCTTACATAGCTCATTTGGCTATCTCATTATAATGCAGCAGAATATAACAATAGCATGGGGTCCTTCATCTTCAAAGTGCCACAGGCAGACATGTTGGTTGTAGACTTGTAATCCTAATCATATAAACTTTACTAACATAAAAAAAAACCTGCAACATAACAAGTTACAGCCACAAGGGTCAATACATTTGAATTGTATTGGCAAGTGATACTATGGTAATATAGTGGAGTCTATCATCTATATGCATTTGGCTAAGTGGAGCTTAGGCTTGCTTTGCTCAAAATAGATTTTCCTTATCATTTGAAAACACTAAGTTTTTACTTTGGCAAAATCACCCAAGGAACCACCAATAGAAATTGGTGAACCTTAAACCCTTGTTCAACCACAAGTTTTTAACTTAGAAATTTGGATGATGAGATTCTTGATAGCTTCCATGTCTTGATGCTCAAATTGTCCTTTGCCTGGGACATGGCTAAGTACTTGGATTTTACACTCTGCAGAGGTGGTGCACTTTCCCCACAAGCCTTGATTTTCACCAAGACAGGACCTTTAAGAAGCCTTCCCTTAGACAAAAATGGACGCGCTCCAACCTATCAATCCCCTACCACCAACTGTCCATTTGGCTAAGTTATTGCAACCTATATGATCCAGGCAAAGCCCATAATGCCAAGTGGCTGCACTTGAAGCTTCTCAACATTTGACATCTCAAATCTCTTTGTTCCTGGGTGGCCATCCACAAGTGACGCCAAGTTTTCCCCAGCATACTGGACTTGGTGATGCCCAAGTTTTCCCCAGCATACTATACTTGCATGACCACTCAACACAAACCATTCCTTCCATTCCACCCAGGTGATTCATTCACTTAGTTGTTTTATTAAACAAAACACAAGTCCTCAGACTTAGAAAATTTTCCATAGTATGAATATATATTCCACCCTTGTTTTCTACTAGCTAAGATAAGCATGACAGTAGTAGGAATCTTAACTTAGGAAAATTCTACTAAGGTTTCATCTACTAGGATTTCCCATGGCATAGTTTATACTTAGCAAAATTTCCATGCAAGTCCTACTTAGAAATATCACTAATGCATAGTGAAAATTATGGGACAAAGGTATGAAGCATCACTTGCCTTTTTGGTAGAGAGTATAAGTTCAATCCTTGATCTTTGCAATGTTCACTCACTTCAAATCACTACAATTCAATCAAGCAAACAATATTTCAATCCACCATTCAAGCAATTCATCTCATAAAATCATAGTAACAAAACAATGCATGCAAGCATGCAAAAGATTGTTTTATTTGTAAAAGTGGTTTCTAATGGTTCATAAACATTTGAAAATACCTAATGGAAATTTTATAAAGTGGCAAAATCATTTGTATAAGATTTTACTTCATAAACCATTTTTAGATCAAGTCATTATTTTATGTGGTGAAGAAATGCTTTTAATAAGGCAAAATTCTATAGGTTTCATAAAATATGTTTTCAAACGATATAACCTTGTGTTTAGGGTCAGAGAGTATATTTCCAAAACATTTCTCAAAGGTTTTCTTCCAAAACCATTTTTAATAATTAAACCATATTTTTATTTGACTAGAAATGGTTTAAATCAAAGATTTATTATTTTGCTTCACCAAATACATTGTTGAAACCACAATTTGTTTCCTATGGTCAGTAGGTTCAAAACACACCATTTTCCAGAGATTTTATCCTCAAAAACATTTTGGAATAAATTTTATATCCTAAACATGCACACACAAGTTTCTGTAAAAAACAAACAATTTAACAGAAGCTTTTTACTAAACAAAGTGCATGGTTGTCTAGGGCTTGTTTTTCTGAATCCATTGATATAAAGTTTGCGAAATTTGGACGTGTAGATTAAAAGTTATAGATTTTACAAAATGGAACATCTAATAGAACAATTCTGTTTTAAAACAAAACAACAGGGACACGTGTCTTGATTTCATTCGCTGGTACCGGTTCGGTTGGATTGACAGACAACAGCTGTTGGATCTAATAGAATCATGCAGCTCAGATGCAAACTTACCCCTTTGCTTAAGTTCTAATCTCACGCCTTCGATCAAGATCTAACGGCTTGCATCCACTGGTCAAATACTGGCGGCGCTGGCGGTGGTGAACGGCGGCGGCGCGCTCTGATAGTGATCTTGCCGGCGATACAAGAAGCTAGGGAGAGAGGGGAAGGGCTCACCGAGTTCTTCGAAGCTTTCTGATGCTCAACGTTCCCTTGGCTGGCGAAGGGGCGCACGGGGACGATGACAATTCCTCGCCGAAGTTGCTCACTGGCTCGGGCACGTGTTGTCGTTGTCGGGGACGAGCTCCTAGGGCGTAAGAAGGCAAGGAAGCAGGTCAGGGAGGTACGCACGGTCTTGAGGGTTGCAGGAGTACTCACCAGAACACAAGGGGCGCTCGGGGTTGGCGTCAGTAGCTCGCCGGAGAGGTAGCAGGCGGCGGCGCTTGCTCAGTGATGACGTTGTCGATGATTTACAACACGCGCGGATGAATGGGCAACACTGGGAGGTGTGCCATGAGGTGGGGAGTATGTGAGCTTGGTCGAGGGGGCAAAGCGGTGTCTGGGCTCGCCGGAATTGGCCGGGGAAAGTTGTCGGAGCAGTGGTCATGCAAATAAAATCAGGGGCATCCTGGGGGCAGAGGGAGGATGGCGAGCGAGGGGAAATGGAGAGGGAACGCGGGCGATTAAGAGTGCGCAGTTGCAGAGCGGAATCACTACAGCGTTATGGCGAATTTACGCGAGGTTTCAACGGCAGAAACGGCCAGGGAGGAATGAGGGGCGTGGTCGTCGCGGGGTTGAAGACGGTGACGTGGGCGTGGGGTCGTCTGGCAGCGCGAGAGAGAAGGGTGCGGTGGGGTCCTTCGGTCAGCGACCTTGCGGGTTCATATGTGGGTGCAAATCGTTTTCTGCGGGAGAGAAGGAGAGGTAGGCTAACTGGGCCTTGTTGGGCTAGATGACTGGGTCGAGTCCATTTTCATTTTTTTATACTGATTGTTTTTCTTTTTCCTTTTCTTTTATTCTGTTTTGGTTTTGTTTAATCAATTCAAGCATCCATTTGAATTCAAACTTTTGACAAATTTTGTGTAGATTTAAATACTGATTAGTAGTACAATCTGATGTAAGTTTTGGAATAAATTTTTTATTCCTTTTTGGGTCTTTTAATTAATAAAGTAGGTCCTTGTATTAAATCAAATAGGTTTTAATAATATTTCAAACACCAATGAAATTCTTTAAACTTTCTAAATCTTTTCAGTAGGTTTTTATTTGATTGTTTGGGTGTCAAATAATTCATCTTGAATTATGTGGAAAGTTTTTAATATGATTCATAATCATTTAAAATGGGTATTTGTTTTATTTCCCATGATATTAAATATATTTTTAATTCCCTAAAGTTTATTTGGAAGATTTCTTTAATCTTATTTAAGTTGGATTAAACCACTTTTCTTTTATTTGGGTAAATTCCAAAATACTATTTTCTCATGCATTTTATAATTACTCTTATTAAAGATTTGTCTTTATTAAAATAGGGATAGAATGGTTAATGCCATTTTATTTTATTTTGGAAATTCTTTATCCTTTTATTTTATTTGATTTGGTTTACATTCTTTCCATTTTCTTAATGGATTAGGCCAAGATTTATTTGGTCTTTCAAATATTCCTTATTTTAATATTTCTTTCTTCATCATATAAAATCCATATATTTTTTTAGAGATCCAAACTTGGTGATTCCAATTTATAAAACCTTGTTTAATATTTGTTTATCCTTTTAAATCCTTTTAGGATTATTTTCTCACCATTTGGTATGGATTTTAGATAAGTGCTTTATTAGCTTTGGGAAAAGCAATTCCTTATCTTATTATATTCATAAGATTTTATTTATGGCTCCAAATTAAGTGAAATCAATTTCCATGGTTTTATAATATTTCCATTTGTCTTTCTTGATCATTGTAAATGTTTGTTGACAAATTTTTATATGTATCAAATCCATAGGTTTGGAGATAACTTGGAAATGATTTTAATTCCATTAGGGTTTTAGGGTTTGGATTTATTTTCCAAGTGTATAAATTTCCAGATGCATTTTATGAGGAATGCATTTCTCTTGATTTGGATTTTGTTGAATTCAAATTTTAATTAAAGTTTGTCCAAGATGGGATTTTAAGTTTCCATTTAGAAACAAAAGTTTCTTTTCACCCTGATTTTCAACAATAATTTTATTTTGTTTATTTATTTTTCACATTACAAGATTTGGAAAATCTTGGGATGTGACGGGACCTGGAAGTTTAATCATGTTGTAGATGTAACAAGGACGAGCCATGAACGCCTAGTAAGCCGAACGTCCGAAGATGGCATGGTAAGCACTTTTGAACGGTACCACCTCAAAAGAGAGTGGCTCGGTCTAGTAATTGTCTCGGGTTCCGAATGTCACGTACAGAGTAATCTCACCCAGAGAATCCGCATGTCTCTCTGGTACAATGCCATGGAAAGTTACACTGCTGTACCTCAACTGGCTTTCGTGTAGCTTCATGCGATGGAGCGTCTCGATGTAGAGGATGTTAATGCCGTGTCAACACCCAGATTTTTAATCTCAGATTCCTGTTATGTCATACATACCAATCCCAGGATTACCATTTTTGCAAGACATAGCAGATTGGATATCACATTACATCATCCATTACAAACCATACATAAGGTCTTACACAAATACGGATATCATGATCCAGTCTTAATACAATTCAAGCAGCGGAAATAACGTAATAATATCGATAACGTAGGCGAGGCTCCATCTTCATGGTCACAGGCAATGTTGACGATGGGAGATGATCCTAGTTGTCGTAACCTTCATGCTGCCCATCTTCCTGATACTCCTCTTCATAGTCTGGCCACGGGAATATCCAGGGACAAAGCCATGAGTACTCTTTAAGTACTGGCAAACTAATACTAACAAGTGAAGTGGTTTTGAGTAGGAAGTACTGGGCTCTAGGTTGTTTTGCAAAAAGGCAGATTTATCTCTACTGAGTTTAGAAGCAAAGAAAGCTAGTTGAAAGTTTTATATCACCTAAGTGGGAACTTGAATTTCATATCACAACTCTATTGTGGTCAAGTGAAGTCACAAATCATTTCATAAGTCATTTTGAAAACATCTGACGATGGAACAGTATGGCCACTCGAACTGTCCATAAATGCGGACACGGCTATTCGAATAGTTTGACACTCTGCAGAGGTGGTACACTTTCACCACAACATCCGATACATCCGCCAGGAACAAATCCTGAATTCACCATACTCAGTATGTGGATAATAAATCCTAACCTTTCAATTACACGCCCTAGTATAGGCACCTCTCCTATGAGTTTGGCCTCCCAACCATGACCAACTGTCATCTTGGGAACTGCATAGGTGAACAATCTTCACAAGGTAGCCTCGGCTCATACCTTGGCCGCAAGGGAACCCATACTAACGTATATAAATTTCTAGTCAAGCCCTACCCAATTTTTGGGTGTTGTGTTTGTACTGTAAAATTGGAATGGTATTGCATCCAGACAACCAGCAATTTTATAAAGGGCTAAGGCTCATGCCTTAACATTTTCATCATCAAAATCATCTGGCGTTCAAGAACATGGAAAAAAATTTCATTAGAATGACTCATCATTCTAAGGTTTTCATAACCATTTTCACCAAGTATTCCCATCTAAAGTTGATCAAGTTTTATGCTTAGCACTGGCATCTACAAGTGGGGGTAAATACAAATGAGGGGTGGTAAACAAATGTGAACTAGCTAAGTTCAATCTCATGCCTCAGGATGACACCAAGATTATCTAACTTAGGCCAAGTTTTATGCTCTTTATGCTACCTTCAATTATCCTTCTAATATCTACAAGTCACCAAGTAAACTCAAATAAAAGCTTTGATAAAGAAATAAAATATTAAGCTTGCAAGCAAAACTAGGATTTGGTATCATCAAATGTATCTAACCAAGCATGCTTAAGGCATTGCATAGGTTATCTAACTTTCATAGTTGCAAGTGTTAGCTTGCATAATTGCAAGTATAAGCTTGCCTTGTGCAGAGCAGTGGTTGAAGGTCTCCTCGGCTTCTTCCTCGTAGTACCCTCCTTCTTCCTCGTATCCTTGTTCGGTACTATCGTCAATAAATATGAGGTACACAATCACCAAACAATACCTAACTATTTCTATTTATCACACCAAGGTTTTCACTAGATGATATAGGATCATCACAAGCATTACAACCATTAAGGCAAATAGTTTTATTTCCTTTATTTTAGAAAAGTAATTTCTACTCATTGAAAAACTATTTAAGGTTTAATATTCTCCAACTAAAACATGGGCTCATGTTGACACATGTCATCACCACATATTTCAGTACATGGGAATGTGATTTAAAGTGGTGTCACAATTTAATAAGGTTTAACATTTTTTTTATTAATTAAAGTGACTAGAAATGCCTATGGGGCATTCTTTTATTACTTGATCATTATTTCTGCAAGTAAACCTATATATTTTTATATATTCTGAAAGGTATGGTTAAATGTTATTTTTGAGAGTTGGAATCAACTCAAAAGTTTTTATGGTTGAATTTTGAAAAATGTTTGAATGCAGAAAAGCTTCTGCCTTGTTATTTATACTATTGCTGATCCACATATCCAATTGGTTTGAATCTAACGGGCTTTGGTTAAGCATTCCAGTTTAGTTCAGTGAATCGAGCTGGGTTGATTTTTAAATATAGATATAGAACTGAGTTTGAAACTAAAAGAATAAACCTAAATTTGAATGACTGGGTCGCGCAGGAGGTTAACTGGCTGGCCCACTACGCACAACGCGCGCGGGATGGTTAATTGGTTGTCCCCACTCGTCAGTGAGACAGAGGGGTGCGAAGTAGTATGGGTGGATGTGGACCACACGATCAAGCTCTAATCCTACGGCTGCGGTTCATCGTCCATGTCAGGCAACACCGGCGAGACAGAACCCTAGTGCAGCCAGTGGGGGTCGTGGGAGGCTCACCGGGGCTCAGGCGATGATCTGTGACGGGGGCGAACGACGAAGTCGACAACGGCGATCCTCCTAGTACCGGCATCTCCTCCTGGGGCGGCTGCAATCGACGACACCCTTATCCTCCAGCAGCGGCAGACTCCAGCCAAATTCCGGTGATGCGCTGCTCGCCTTGCTATGGTAGTGAGGTGGGGTGCTTCTAAAATAGAGGGGAGTGAGATGGTGTGAAGAATTTGTGCTGGGGTGGCATCTATTTATAGTGCCTGAAGGGGACCGACGGGCGCGGGGTGAGCTCGTCGTGGTCGTCAGCACAGTGGGCTAATGGCATGGGCGACGATAGGGGGCGGTGCTGTGCTCCCTGGCGAAGCTCAACGGCATGGCTACGCAGCGTGGGGTGGTGCGAAACGGTCGGAACGTTGTGGCGCTCTAGGCGGGTCTGACAGCAGTTTTAATGGCATACAGCGTCTACGGTCCGCACATCAGCGAACGGGCATGTCCGTGGTGTTGCTGGGGTGCTAGAGATCCTGCTTGCACGCGGCGAGGGAGGCGCGCGGTCTATGGGCGTGTGTCGCGGTTGGCGCTCTGGCGCGCTCTTGGCTCGCTCACAAAGAGGCTTTGCATGCTTGGGCCGTGTGGTCCAGGGGCTGGAAGGGCTCGATCACTGGACAGGGGTGGCGGTGGATGGTGGAGAGTGTCCCAGACATGCTTGCTAGGCTTGGTGCTTCTCATAGCTTGTTGTCGACATGCGGGTGGGAAGTTAGGCTCGACATGGTCACCATTGATGGCTATGGCATGCTCACAGTGGTGCTAAAGCTAGTTAATTGGGCTAGATGATCTTCTAAGAGTGTAGTGTGAGCTATAGAGGGAACAAGTTAGGCCAAAATCACTGCTCCTAATAGTGTTTGATGTTTGTTTGTTTGCTGATTACAAGGTGTTTGATGAAATGGCCGCAAGAGATTCAAATTTGAATTTTGGATTCAAACTTGGTGGATGTGTTGGTTACATACTAGGGAGTCTCTGGTTAGTTGGATTGGTCAAGGTGCACTGGTTTGGTTTGATTTTGAAAATGTGGGATCTTCACATCTAGATCAGATTTAATTTTGAATTGTGATTTGAATCAAGTTGCCAAATGTTTCTGCAAGTTTGAAAGGTGGTATTTGATTCACTTTTACTTGGTGTATCAAGGGGTGAAAATAAATGGAATAGTTTCTGTTTGAAATCTTGGACTAGAAACACTCAAAGTGGCCTAGTGAGCAAGATTGGCAAAAATGACCATTTGCTTTATTTGTTTTGTTTTTGATTTTCTCTTGATTTTTTCTGCTTGGAAATGTTTTAGATGATGTTGTTTTCATCTTTAAACCATTCCTTGCTATTTAGATCAATCTCACAAGTCCATTTAGGCATTCACAAAATCATCACATACACACATGCATTCATAATGATTTAGAATTAACAAAAGTTTTTGTTAACCCTAATTTTGGTGATTGGAATTTGTTAATCATTGTTCAACATTTTTGGGATGTTCATAACCTTCCCTCCTTAAACAATATCTTGTCACGAGATTTTAGAAAGAAGGAAGAAGAAAACCAGGATTTAAAAAGATCGGGAAACTCCGTCTTGATGTGATCTTCTCGCTCCCACGTAGCTTCTTATTCAGTGTGGTTACTCCACTGAATCTTGAGAAACTTGATGCTTCGGGTTGTGGTGGTCCTGAAAGCTTCCTCCAAAATATGGAGGGGTACTTCAGGATATGTTAGGTCATCGTTGATCTCTATGGTTCGGTGATCAATGTTCTTGAAAACTTCAGTCTTCTCCAGGACTTCAAGGCATTTGCGAAGTAACGATATATGGAGCACATTATGCACGGCTGACATCTCCTCTGGCAGTTCCAGTTGATACTATACTTCTCCTCGATGATTCAGAATCTTGAAAGGTCCGATATATCAGGGGGCTAACTTTCCTTTGAGCTGGAATCGCTACTCCCTTCAAAGGCGGCACTTTGAGATACATAAAATCTCCAATATTGAAAGCGAGGTCTCGACGTCTCTTGTCGGCGTAACTCTTCTGTCTTGACTGGGCGGTCTTGAGGTGGTCACGGATCTTGTGAACTTTCTCTTCTGCTTCTTGTAGGATGTCGGGTCTGAAGATCTGACTCTCTCCTACTTCTGACCAATTCAAAGGGGTGCGACGCTTCCTTCCATACATGAACTCAAATGGGGCCATTTGCAAACTAGCTTGATAACTGTTGTTGTAAGAAAATTCTGTGAACGACAGACAGTATTCCCATTTAGATCCATACTCTAGCACACATGCTCTTAGCATATCTTCGAGATTTGATTTACTCGCTCCGTTTGTCCATCGGTCTGAGGGTGATACGCTGTGCTGAAATCCAATATCGTTCCCAATCCTTCTTGGAATTTCTTCTAGAATCTCGAGGTAAACTAAGTTCCTCAATACGATACGATGTTCTTGGGGACTCCGTGCAAACTAACGATTCTAGCGATGTATAACTCCGCTAGCTTTGAACTTTGTTCGGTGGTATTGACTGGTAAGAAATGGGCTACCTTGGACAATATGTCAACTATGACCCAAATAGAGTAATTTCCCCTACTTAATGTAGGCAATCTGGTGATAAAGTCCATTCCAACGGAATCCCATTTCCATTCCGTAATCTGCAATGGTTGAAACAGTCCTACAGGTCTCTAATGTCCCGCCTTGACTCTCTGACAAATATCACACTCGGCGATATAACTGCCAATTTCTCTTTTCATCTTATGCCACCAAAATTGCTCCTTCAAATACTGATACATCTTCGTTCCTCCGGGGTGGATAGAATAAAGAGTATCATGAGCTTCCTTCAAGATAGTTTCCTTCAGCTCTGAATCTGCTATTACACAAAGACGTCCTTTGTACCACAGAACTCCTTCATCCTCGGTGAATCCGGGTACTTTGCCTGTACCGATACGATGTTTGATTCCATCGATACGAGAATTTCCTTTCTGTGCCTCCTTGATCCGACTAATCAAAATGGGTTGAAGTTCTATGCTAGCCAAAAATCCTTCACTTACTAATTCCATTCTAAAATCTTCCATCTCCTTGTGCAAACTTGGTTGCTCCTTCAGTATCATGGAGTTCAAGCGGCACGGAAATCTGCTAAGGGCATCTGCTACCACATTGGCTTTACTGGGGTGATAGTGAATGTCCAGATCATAGTCCTTTATTAGCTCAATCCATCTTCTCTGCCTCATACTCAGCTCCTTTTGAGTGAATATATACTTCAGGCTCTTGTGGTACGAATAAATCTCACAACGGTTTCCCATCAGATAATGCCTCCATGTCTTCAGGGCTAGAACTACGGCTTCTAGTTCAAGATCATGGGTTGGGTAATTTTGTTCATGCTGCTTCAGTTGCCGGGATAGATACGATATAACTTTGCCATCTTGCATTAGCACACATCCGAGACCGATCTTGGATGCGTCACAATACACATCAAAACGCTTCGTGATATCCGGCATGATCAAGATTGGGGCTGAAATCAATCTCCTCTTGAGTTCTTGAAAACTCGCTTCACATTTGTCTGTCCATTCAAACTTCTTATCCTTCTTCAGCAATTGGGTCATGGGTCTGGAGATCTCGAGAATCCTTCTACGAACATGCGGTAATATCCCGCTAATCCGAGAAATGCACGCACTTGGGTTTGGGTGGTTGGGGCTTGCCAATTTTCAACATCCTTCACCTTAGCGGGGTCAACGGAAATTCCTCCGGCTGATACAATATGTTCGAGGAATCCTACCTCCTGTAACCAGAATTCACATTTGCTAAACTTGGCATACATCTGATGCTCTCTAAGGGTTCCAAGGATGGTCCTTAGGTGTAGCTCATGTTCTTCTTCTGATTTGGAATAGATCAGAATGTCATCGATGTAAACAACGACAAACTTATCCAAGAAGTCCATAAAAATATTATTCATGAGGTTCATGAAATAAGTGGGGGCATTGGTTAATCCAAAAGACATGACAGTATACTCGTATAATCCATATCTGGTGGTAAAGGCAGTCTTTGGAATATCCTCTGCGTGAATCTTGAGTTGATGATAACCAGTTCTAAGATCAATCTTAGAAAACACTTTGGCACCAGTCAACTGGTCAAATAGGTCTTCTATCTTTGGCAACGGGTACTTGTTCTTGATGGTGACATAATTCAACTTCCGATAATCCATACACAAACGATTACCTCCATCTTTCTTGTCCACAAACAACACATGTGATCTCTATGGCGATGCACTTGGTTGGATCAATCTTATCTCCAGGATAGCATCCAGTTGCTTCTTTAGCTCCACTAGTTCAGATGGGTTCATACTATATGGTCTTTGGGCTATGGGTCTGGTTCCAGGGATTAGTTCAATGATAAACTCGATATCCCGATCTAGGGGCATACCTGGCAAAACATCTGGAAATACATCGGGGTATTCACAAACTATCCTGACTTGGTCAATGGTTGGCTAGGCTATACTCTTGTTGCATTTGAATTGGCGGGGCAAGGTTTTAGATACATGCTCGGCTGATACTCCGGCTGTACTGGTCATGGTTATGGCTTTCTTGGCACCGTCGATTAATCCTTTATGTTTGGACATCCAATCTATTCCTAGTACTACTTCCAAACCTTTAGTTCCGAGTACTATTAGATTAGCATAAAAATCTATGCCATGGATTCGGATAGGTACGGCCTTGCAATTTTGTCTAGCTTTGGTGGTTGAACCAGGTATTTGAACTATCATAACATGCTTCAATTTGGTTGGTTGAATCTTACTAGTGCATGCAAATTCTTTAGTAACAAACGAGTGCGATGCTCCAGAATCAAACAACACTCTTGCAAGTACTGAGTTAACAAAAAACATACCCAACACGACATCTGGCGCTTCTTGGGCTTCTTCCGCATGCATGAGAAAGAGACGAGCGTTGCGTTGAGCGAGTTCCTTGGGGCAAACCTTCTTCCAGGATGAACACGACGCTGCTGCTGAGCTGGGGCATTTACATTGGGGGCTGCGGCAATCTTCTTGGGGCACTCATTGGAATAGTGAGTTTTGGTTCCACATTCATAACAAGTCACCTGGGACTTGTCCTTTGCTGCAACAGGCACAACATTGCTTCCAGTCCTTGGGGCAGTGTTGGAGTTGGTGACGACATTGTTGTTGTTGAACTTGGGCGGGGAACGATTGAAATTGCTGGGGTTGCCCGGGTTGTTGTTATTTCCTCCGGGCCTTGGGTTTCCACGGTTGGGATAGGTTGGACGGTTCATCAGGGGTCTATTGGTTCTTGGGGAAAATCCTGGAGATGGGTTGGGGCGATACTTTGGTGTATGGTGGGTTCCTGGTTGATGCATCATGCGACGCTTGCGGTTCTCATTGGCTTGGTTGATCTTGCCTTCCATCTGAATGGCAGAGTCCACTAAAGCTTCAATATCAGCAAAGGGGATATTGACTAACACTGTCTGCATCTCAGCGTGCAGACCATTCAGGAATCTATCCTTCTTCTTGGCTTCAGTGTCTATCTCATTCGGGGCATACCTAGCCAATGACAAAAATTTGTCACGGTACTCAACTACGGTCATCATGCCTTGCTTAAGTTCCCTGAATTCATCTCTCATCCTCTTGATCAAACCCGGTGGCACATGGGTTCTGCTAAACTTGACTTTGAACTCTTCCCAAGTCATCATTTGACCTCCATTCATGGCACGAACGCTGTTCCACCATGCTCTCACATCTCCGGCCAGATAGTGGGTGGAAAACAGTACCTTCTCGTTAGCTTCCACTCCTGCAACTTCCGAGTTGTTTTCCATGGTTTGCAGCCAATCATCTCCATCTAGGGGCTCTTCAGACTTAGTGAAAATGGGAGGATTGGTGTTCTGGAAATTCTTGAGCTTGGATCCATGGTTGTCCTGATTTCCATGGCCTTGATTTTTGTTGGCCATCTGAGCTATCTATTGAAGGGTGGCTAAGTTGGCTTGACGTTCGGCTCTTTCGGCTTCACGGTTCGAAACCAACATTTGCAAGATTTGTAGCATCGGGTCCGGGGATGAGTTGCTTCCTCCACGAGGCATCTGAAGATTGAGATAGATCATGAGAAAAGAGGGAAATTTGTAAGGTTCAAGGTCTTTTTGTGTTTTGAAATGTTTTCAAAGTTTGACTTGGGTTTTTCTAGCAACTTGCTTTTCATTCATTCATAGCACACGATACAATCACACACCACAACAAAGGAAAAGAGATGGTTTTAAGAACCATTCTGTGAAGCTACGATACAGTGGGACCGAATACAACTCACTAACACTAGTGCTCAAGTGCTACTACTCCTCGGAGTCGGTGTCCTCATCATCCTCATCATCATCATCATCATCATCGATGAAGGCGAAGTCATCCTCATCGGTGAAGAAGTCCATGGCCTGATCCTCCAGAAAGTCATCATCGTCACTGAGATAGGAGTAGGGGTATCCACGAAGGTATTCCCCTGCATTCTCCCTCTCCTCCAACTTCATGTCTCTCTCGTGGATGGTCTCCTCCAAATCCGTGATCCGGTGGCGAAGACGGGCAATGATGCGCTCCTTCTTGTCGAGCTGACGGTGACGAGACTGGCGATCCTTCACTAGCATGGCAATAGTCTGATCCTTCTTGGCAGCGATGGTGTACTTGTGGTTGGTGTAGGAGCGGGCATTGTCTAACTCCTTCTGATGGTCCTGCATCATGAAGCTGAGGTGGTCCAATTGATTCTTCAGCTCGTGGTGATATGGGGCCTCCAATGTCTGTCCCATAACATCACGCCTTGGGTAGAGCTCAAAGCGGGTACCCTTGATCTGATTGATACTCTGCCCACATAGACGGGCAAGAGCTTCTTGCATTGCCCTAGCAAGTCCATCGAGCCAGTTGTTCTCTCTCAAGGTGAACTGAATTCCCTCTAAGGTGGGGGATTCAATCTTTCCTCGGAGACTTGCAACAACTAGCCACTACAAATCCTCTCCTTCCTAATCATTGAGCTGAGCTCCAAATAACTTGGGGTGCGGATGCTCCAGAAGTTCCGAAAGCTGGTCCAAGTCACGCTCAAAGATGAGGTCTCCTCCATTCCCCAACTGATAAAACTTGTTGTACTTCACGTCCATCTATAAGAATATAGGATGAGTAAGTTAGTAGAGTGATCAAGTGTGTCTAATTTTAATTAAGTTTGCAAGAATTTTTGGGGAACATGATTTTTCATGAAAGAGTCTAAGTGATAAGAATGAGAATAAGTTTTCATAAATACTCACTTCCTTGGTTTTGAAACTAAGTTTTTGATTCAAATGTCCATTCTAACTAGGGTCTCCTATGGTCAGGATGGCTCTGATACCAACTTGTCAACACCCGGATTTTTAATCCCAGATGCATGTTATGCCATACATCGCAATCCCAGGATTACCATTTTTGCGAGACATAACAAATTCGATATCACTGTACATCATCCATTACAAACCATAGATAAGGTCTTACACAAATACGGATCTCATGATCCATTCTTAATAAAATTCAAGCAACGGAAATAACGTAATTATAACGATAGCATAGGCGAGGCTCCATCTTCATGGTCACAGGCAATGCTGGCGATGGGAGATGATCCTAGTTTTCGTAACCTTCCTGCTGCCCATCTTCCTGATACTCCTCTTCATAGTCTACCCACGGGAATAGCCAGGGACAAAGCCATGAGTACTCTTTAAGTACTCGCAAACTAATACTAACAAGTGAAGTGGTTTTGAGTAGGAAGTACTAGGCTCTAGGTTGTTTTGCAAAAAGCCAGATTTATCTCTACTGAGTTCAGAAGCAAAGAAAGCTAGTTAAAGTCTTATATCACCTAAGTGGGAACTTTAATTTCATATCACAACTCTGTTGTGGTCAAGTCAAGTCACAAATCATTTCATAAGTCATTTTGAAAACATGTGACAACGACACAGTATGGCCACTCCAACTGTCCATAACCACGGACGCGGCTATTCGAATAGTTTGACACTCTGCAGAGGTGGTACACTTTCACCACAACATTCGATACATCCGTCAGGAACAATCCTGAATTCACCATACTCAGTGTGCGAATAATCAATCCTAACCTTTCAATTACACGCCCTAGTATAGGCACCTCTCCTGTGAGTTTGGCCTCCCAACCATGACCAACTGTCATCTTGGGAACTGCACAGGTGGACCATCTTCACAAGGTAGCCTCATCTCAAACCTTGGCCGCAAGGGAACCCATACTAAGGTATATAAATTTCTAGTCAAGCCCTACCCAATTTTCAGGTATTGTGGTTGTACGGTAAAATTGGAATGGTATCGCATCCAAACAACCATCAGTTTTATAAAGGGCTAAGGCTCATGCCTTAACATTTTCATCATCAAAATCATCTGGTGTTCAAGAACACATGGCAAAACATTTCATTAGAATGACTCATCATTCTAAGGTTTTCATAACCATTTTCACCAAGTATTACCATCTAAAGTTGATCAAGTTTTATGCTTAGCACTAGCATCTACAAGTGGGGGTAAATACTAATGAGGGGTAGTAAACAAGTGTGAACTTTCTAAGTTCAATCTCATGCCTCAGGATGACATCAAGATTATCTAACTTAGGCCAAGTTTTATGCTCTTTATGCTACCTTCAATTATCCTTCTAATATCTACAAGTCACCAAGTAAACACAAATAAAATCTTTGATAAAGAAATAAAATACTAAGCTTGTAAGTAAAACTAGGATTGGGTATCATCAAATGTATCTAACCTAGCATGCTTAAGGCATTGCATAGGTTATCTAACTTTCATAGTTGCAAGTGTTAGCTTACATAATTGCAAGTATAAGCTTGCCTTGTGCAGAGCAGTGGTTGAAGTTCTCCTCGGCTTCTTCCTAGTAGTATCCTCCTTCTTCATCATATCCTTGGTCAGTACTATCGTCTATAAATAAATACGAGGTACACAATCACCAAAAAATACTTAACTATTTCTATTTATCACACCAAGGTTTTCACTAGATGATATAGGATCATCACAAGCATTACAACCATTTGGGAAAATAGTTTTATTTCCTTTATTTTAGAAAAGTAATTTCTACTCATTGAAAAACTACTTAAGGTTTAATATTCTTCAACTAAAACATGGGCTCATGATGACACATGTCATCACCACATATTTCAGTACATGGGAATGTGATTTAAAGTGGTGTCACAATTTAATAAGGTTTAACCTTTTTATTTTAATTAATTAAAGTGACTAGAAATGCCTATGGGGCATTCTTTTATTACTTGATCATTATTTCTGCAAGTAACCTATATATTTTTATATATTCTGAAAGGTATGGTTAAATGTGGTTTTTGAGAGTTGGAATCAACTCAAAAGCTTTTATGGTTGAATTTTGAAAAATGTTTGAATGCCAAAAAACTTCTGCCTTATTATTTTTACTATTGCTAATCCACATATCCAATTGGTCTGAATCCAACAGGCTTGGATTAAGCATTCCAGTATCTTCCTAACAAAATTGGTTTCATTAATTTTGGTTCAGTGAATCGAGCTGGGTTGATTTTTGAATCTAGATACAAAACTGAGTTTGAAACTAAAAGAATAAACCTAAATTTGAATTACTGGGTCACGTAGGAGGTTAACTGGGCCGGCCCACTATGCACAGCGCGCGCAGGCTAGTTAAGTGGCTGTCCCCACTTGTCAGTGAGACATAGGGGTGCGAAGCGGTATGGGTGGATGTGGACCGCATGATCAAGCTCTAATCCTATGGCTGCGGTTCATCGTCCACGTCGGGCAACACCGGCGAGACAGAACCCTAGCGCGGCCAGTGGGGGTTGTGGGGGGCTCACCGGGGCTTAGGCGATGGTTGACGATGGGGGCGAACGACGAAGTCGACGACGACGATCCTCCTGGGGCAGCTCCAATCGACGGCGCCCTTCTCCTCCAGTAGCGACAGACTCCGGCGATGCGCTGCTTGCCTTGCTCCGAGAGTGAGGTGGGGTGCTTGTGAGAGAGTGGGGAGTGAGATGGTGTGAAGAATTCGTGCTGGGGTGACCTATATTTATAGTTCCTGAAGGGGACCGACGGGCGCGGCTGAGCTTGCCGTGGTCGTCAGCACATTGGCTAATGGCATGGGCAACGATAAGGGGCGGTGCTGTTCTCCATGGAGAAGCTCAACGGCATGGCTACGCCCGTGGGGCGGTGCGAAACGGTCTGAACGTCGCGGCGCTCTGGGCGGGTCAGACGATATTTTTAATGGCATACATCATCTACAGTCCGCACGGCGGCGAACGAGCATGTCCGCGGTGTTGCTAGGGTGCTGGCGATCCTGCTTGCACGCGGTGAGTGCGACGCGCGGTCTGTGGGCGTGTGTCACAGTTGGCGCGCTCTCGGCTCGCTCACAAAGAGGCTTTGCATGCTCGGGCCGTGTGGTCCAGGGGATGGAAGGGCTCGAGCACTGGACAGGGGTGGCGGTGGATGGTGGAGAGTGTCCCAGACATGCTTGCTAGGCTTGGTGCTTCTCCTAGCTTGTTGTCGACATGCGGGTGGGAAGTTAGGCTCGACATGGTCACCATTGATGGCTATGGCATGCTCACAGTGGTGCTAAAGCTAGTTAATTGGGCTAGATGATCTTCTAAGAGTGTAGTGTGAGCTATAGAGGGAACAAGTTAGGCCAAAATCACTGCTCCTAATAGTGTTTGATGTTTGTTTGTTTACTGATTACAAGGTGTTTGATGAAATGGCCGCAAGAGATGTGTTGGTTACATACTAGGGAGTCTCTGGTTAGTTGGATTGGTCAAGGTGCACTGGTTTGGTTTGATTTTGAAAATGTGGGATCTTCACATCTAGATCAGATTTAATTTTGAATTGTGATTTGAATCAAGTTGCCAAATGTTTCTGCAAGTTTGAAAGGTGGGATTTGATTCACTTTTACTTGGTATATCAAGGGGTGAAAAGAAATAGAATAGTTTCTGTTTGAAATCTTGGACTAGAAACACTCAAAGTGGCCTAGTGAGGAAGATTGGCAAAAATGACCATTTGCTTTATTTGTTTTGTTTTTGATTTTCTCTTGATTTGTTTCTGCTTGGAAATGTTTTAGATGATGTTGTTTTCATATTTAAACCATTCCTTGCTATTTAGATCAATCTCACAAGTCCATTTAGGCATTCACAAAATCATCACATACACACATGCATTCATAATGATTTGGAATTAACAAATGTTTTTGTTAACCCTAATTTTGGTGATTGGAATTTGATAATCATTGTTCAACATTTTTGGGATGTTACATGCTGCTTCCATCGTCCATGAGTGTTTTAGATAACTCATAGCCATCAATAAGGGGATTGACAACCAGAGGGTACTTTCCCCGACGATGTGTTTTCCTGGGGTGATCTGAGTGATCAAAGGTGATGGTTACATCTGACCAATCCAGAAACCGTGGGACAGCCGGAACCGTGTCATTGAGCTCACGGAGAACCGCCTTCTTTTCCTTGGCAGGTAGGGATCCAAGGAAGCAGACGTACGCGTCTTTCTTAGTCGGAAAAGTTTTCTTTCCATCCGACTTTGGTTCTGAAGCGGTATCCGCTTCTTCCATGTCGGAGTCTTCCTTGGGCTCCTTTCCTTTCTTGGAATTTTTCTTTCCTTTTAGTTGCTTGGCTCTATAGCCAGCGGATTGGTCTTTCTTGATGTCGTCATTGAAACAACACTCGGCATTTGTGTGGGTAGATCCTCCGTTACTATCCAAGTGGTGGACATAGGGATTATTGGCAATGTTGGCCTAGGTATAGATTCTTCCGGGTTGCTGATCTCCTCTGCCCTGGATTCGGGAAGTTCCACGGCCTCTACCCCGGCCGCCTCCACGCCCTCCTCGTCCTCCGGATCCAAACATTGCGTTGACAGCTGCGTTGTCCGGAGCCGGTTTTTCGTCCGAGGTGTTTTTGCGCTTCTGAGCTTGTTTTGGCTGTTTGGCTGCATTGGGATTAACCAGAATATTTTGCAGCCCTTCTGAATCATCATCGGCATCGGCATATTTGCTTGTTGTCTCTATCATTTATCCCAAATCTGTGACGTGGTCACGCTTCAGTCTATGACGCAAAAGTCTGACTGGTAGTCCTGCAATAAAAGCTTCTATCGTAGTTTGTTCGTTTACTCCCTCGTAGGGGTTCTTCGTGCCAAACCATCGTCTGAGGTAATCCTGACAGGTTTCTCCGGGTCTTTGTGTGCAATGCTGCAAGTCTCTGACTATGCAGTGCCTCCTGTATGTTCCCTCGAAGTTTGAAAAGAATGCACTTTGCATATCATACCAGTTGTGAATTTAATTCTCTGGCAGTTCATTAAGCCATGATCGAGCCGTATTCCTCAGCATGAGTGGGAGATATCGTACTGTGACCAGGCTATTTCCTCCTTTGGCGATGCAGCAGGCCTGGAAGAAATCCTGGAGCCAGGTATCTGGCCGGGCCGCACCGTCGTAGGGTTGAATGTGTTTGGCTATAGCAAAATCAACTGGAAATTTGGTTCAACGTATGCGTGATCCAAAGCACTTGGGTCCCACATACACGTATTCTTCCTCATACCGCCAGGCCTCTATGTTTGATTCAATGCGAAGGCGAGCGTCGTTCGGCGAGAGAAATCTGCGCCTTGGAGGCTCACGGCTTCTACGCGGCGGAGTCAGATTTCTGCTTCTCCTCTCACCATTGCTGCCTCCGCCCCTGCGGCTTCCATGGCTACATTGGGATCCTTCATGGTTGCTGCTAGGAGGCGATGGTGGCCCTGGTGGATTATTTCCGGCTGAGTTACGTGGTGGTGGCGGTGGAGCCTCATTATGTTGACTCCGATGCTTGTTTCTTCAGGCGCCGTTCATACTTGATTCCGGACGATCTAGATCATCTCTTCGTCCGGCATTGCCAACCGGACGGCTCGGTGGTGGCATCCTTAGCCGATCTTGTTCTTCTTGATGGCGGCGTGTTTCCGGGTCTTCTATGTAGCGGTTGTTTTGCCGATGAGGGACTATTTCCCTGATGGCATCTTCGGACGCAGCCGGAATAACTCTTGCCCAGTCATGCGCCGGCCGACGAGAGTGTCCGTTTGAGACTTTTCTTGAATTCTCTTCTTCCCCACGGGGATGATAGCGTTGATTCGTATCCCTGTGGATCCATCCATTAGCGCTTCTTTTGGCGCCAGTGTGGCAAAACTCGGACTTTGAGGCCATCTTGCCACTGAGTTATGTGGCCGTTTTTTGCTGCTTTAATCATTTGTCCAGCAACATGACACAGTGCTGGACCTGTTACGGATATGGATTGTTGGCGAGGATGGCTCGAGCTGCAATAGCATTTTCCAGCGACGTGCTATAGACTCAGATCTTTTCTCCAATTTTTCTATCAAATAGATCTTTGTGGATATCCGGGTTCTTGTTGGCAAGAAACGGACCTCCACTTGTGTTGTTTGGGTGTCGCTTGAAATTTGACTGATATTTGGCAGGATCACTGTCTAACTGCTGTCTAAGCTCGACGATGTGCGCAGCCTCTTCGAGCAGATACAGCCGGTGCTTTTTTAGGTCCTTAGCCCCTTTCTCCAGCGCCTCCGTCGTAAGATCCGAAGCCGTTGGGATTAGAATCGTAAGAGCATCTCCATAAATTTCATGTGCACCCTTGATGACAACGTGTCCATCCATAGGAGGGTCGATTGGCATGGTATTAATTGGATCTCCATCCTGATTATCCATCTCGATCTCTTCATCAACTTTTTCTTCGTTGGTTTCCTCGACGTCCGGCTCTGCCGGTGTCGGATTCTTGTTATTCTTCTTCTTTGACTGCCCAGTAGATTTAGCATGCGTACCAGTGGCAAAGACGGCTTTTGGTCCGGTACCGGGGGATAAACTTCCATCGGTACTTTTCGTCATGGTTGGCTTGTGGACCTTGGAGGAATCTCCGGTGTCCATATCATCCTGCGAGGTGTAGCTTTCATCCATGCTATCATATGGACTAGGAGTATTTTCCGGCTCACCTTGCGTTGGGTTGGAGGCGTGTTCTTGCTCATACTCCTCCATCTCCTTATCGAAGTATCGAAGTTCCTGCGACGTTATTGACTCTTGAGGGGAGCCAGGTAAGTCGGCATTTTCTTCGATTGTGCCTAGGACTAAATCGATGTAGGCTCTAGCATCGACAAAGTCAGATCCAGAGCTTATGTGGTACACAAAACAATGCTTCTTTTTGTTTATGTTCTTGAGGTAGTGGTATAACTGGGTTTCCGCTTTTACATCGGCAGAGCCGGATCCGTAGTGGATGTATTCCTTGTCCGTGTATTCGATCTTGCTGGAGATATCAGATCCATATTCTTCTTCCATCTCTTCTTCCACTACAGGAGTGGGCTGGGTGGTTTGATTTTCTCCGAGATCTTAAACTCTTCCGCATCTGCGAACAAAGTAGATCCGGATTTGTCTTCCGCCATTGTCATCACCTCAAGGGTGGGTTGGGAGGGATCAGCGAAACTGAGATAAATATAAATCTCACCGATGGACATGATTGTGTAGGTCATCACGGGCTTCGAAGACGGAATCCAGGTCTCGTCGAGAAGGACGAGAGGTACATCACTAGCGTAGACCACGTGACCCATGGAGATAGTTTTGCCAATTCCTGCAAGCACAGATTCCGCCTGGAACGATGTTCCAAAGGTCACCTGCCCCTGGTGGGCGCCAAATACCATCGGATTGTCGACAAGTACACCATAGGGGGTCCTAGTGGCGTTGGAAAGATGGGGTGTGTGAAGGGTTTCGCGGCATAGTAAATCAAAATTTTCTACGGAGCGAACAGAGGGAAAGCCAAGATCTAATCTAGGAGATGCAAACAACGAGAGAGATTGGATTAGATCTTCATACCCTTGAAGATTCGCACAGCGGAACGTTCGTCGGAACGTGGGTGATGTAGTCGTGTAACATCCCAAAAATCATAGTTTCAAAACTCATTCATATCATCTTTGCATCATTCATCCATTTAGGGTTTTTCTCAAAATCACTTAGAGACAGAAGTTGAGCTATGATTTCATGTGTACAAATTCAACTCAATTGGCCATCACCCTTTGAGGTTGGATTGTTTAAGAACTTGATTGCTTGCCTCCATTGTTGGAAATATTAGGTGTAACATTTTAACCCAAGTTTTCAATTTAATAGAATATTCTAAATCCTATTTTAATCATTCACAAACTAGAGACAAGTCTCTATTTGTTTCAAACCCAGGCTTGACCAGGCCTTTACAAGGTAACCACTTGGTTAAATGACTGTATTTGAAAACCACAGAACCCTGCAAAGATCCTCTTTTTGTTTGAATTCAATAGGATTTGAATTCATATAAAAAATCATTCCAGAAAATAGAAATAGAAAAAGAAAAGAAGCAAACAAAAGAAAAGGGCCAGGCGCTAGGTTTCTGGCCCAGCAGCGAACCGAGCCCAGCAAGCCCACCCGGGGATTTCTCTTTCTCCTCTCACGCGCGAGCGCACGCGTCCAGTCGCTGACAAGCAGACCCCACCTACACTCCGCGCACCTCGCTGACAAGCGGGCCTTCTCCACGTCAGCGTCGTCTCCACCCGCACGACCCGTTCATCCCCAAATCAACGCGGGCGTTTCTGTGTTTAATTCGCAGCGTCAATTCGAGTTATTGGCCGAGTAATTCTCGCTCGTGACCAGGCTATAAGAACCCCCTCTGTCCCCTCTCTCTTCTCCCCCAAACCCCGAACCCAGAGCGCCACCAGGCTGCGAGCATTACCCTCTGTAACCCCGCCGTCTCCGACGACTGCGCCGGCAAATTCCGGTGAGTTCTGAGCGTCCCTCTGCCTCTCATTTTTGCAATCTAGTTCAGTGAGCTTCTGCGCTTCTTTTGACACATTTCGTTTACCCTCGCATGAACCGTAGCTCCGGCAGCACCGTCGACTGGCCGCCACCGTCTTCTGTACGAACTCCGGCGAGCTCTAGTGGTAAGCCCCGACCGCCCCGAGTCTTCTAGTTCAAGCACACGACTTTGCCATGACTCTGTGAATCTAACCGTGTCCTCGTCTTGCCTTGGGGTGGTTCACAGCGACGTCCACGATGACCACCCGACACACCGACGCCGTCCACCACTCCGGCGAGCAATCGCAACCGTACCCGAGCGCCCCTTGATCAACCGCGAGTACGACGAGCTTCGCCGTGACCTCCTGAGCCCGGTGAGCTACTCCTCGATCTTACTTACCCCCTGTAGTGCCGCCTCCGTCGTCGACCGACAGTTCCGCCGCCGGTAGCCACCGCTCCGCCGCCAGATCTTGGTCAGATCAATAGCAGCCGTTAGATCTGTATCGTAGCGCTAGGATAGATTCACTTAACCCGAAGCGGTACGCGATCTGAGCCGCCAGATTTCATTTAGATCCTACGGCTGTGGATCTCGATCCAATGCGAAACGGTATGGGCGAATAAAAACATGACGCGTGGCTAGGTTAGATCTGAAAATAGATTTAAAATCAGAAATTTGACCCAAATTCAAATGCTTATAACTTTTGAATGCCACGTTAGATTTTTGCAAACTTTATACCGTTGGATTCAGTGAAACAAGGCCTTTCAGAATATCCAATTTGTTTAGCATATAGTAATAGTTAAAAATGATTTTATTTGTAGAACATGTTTTAAGGCCATTTTAAGTAGAAATTATTTTGGTAAATTATATGGATGCCAAATAAGTTTAATTGGCAAATTTGTGTCATGTTAAGTTTATGTAGTCTTGAGCATACTTGGTAGAATTTTCAAAAATCACCACTTAGTAGATTCTTGCATGCATGCATTCATATTATTTTTGGTTGTATATAATTGTGTGTAATTGTATGCTATTATTTCTTGTGTAGATTTTGCTAGTGATTGTGATTGTGAAGAGTGCTACTCTCCCCACTACCAAGGCAAGTGATATTTTCATGAATATTTCTGTCCTATGTTTTTGTACTAGCATTAGATATTTTGCTAAAAGTATTGCATGATATTTTGCCTAGTGCTAAGAAGGGAAATCCTAAGTAGAGTGGAATAGTAGAATTGCTAGGGAATTATCCTAAGATAGGTTACCACATTCTGCTTAGTCTAGCTACTTAGCAAACAAGGGTGGTGAACATCTATATGGTTTATGATAAAAATATTCTAAGTCAAGAGACTTATGTTTTCTTAATAAAACAACTAAGTCAAATGAACCTCCTGGGTGGAATGGAATGATTGGGTTATGTTGAGTGGTTACACAAGGCCATGGACTTGGGTTGTGTATCTCACTTGTGGTATGCCACCCAGGCACAAAGGGATTTGGAGGCCAAGTGTTGAGAAAGCTTATAGTGCAACCACTTGGCAATATGGGCTCTGCCATGATCATATAGGTTGCTAGAACTTAGTCACTTGGACAGTTGGTGGTAGTTGGGTTGATAGGTTGGAGCGCGTCCATTTTGACTAAGGAAAAGCTTCTGAAAGGTCCTGTCTTGGGAAACCAAGTCTGGTGGGGAAAGTGCACAACCTCTGCAGATGGAAAACCTAAGTACTTAGCCTAGTCCAAGGAAATGGACACTTTGAGCATCAAGACATGGAAGCTACAAGAATCTCATCACTCCAACTTCTAAGTAAAAATTTGTGGGTGAACAAGGGTGGAGGACCTCAATGTCTATTGGTGGTTCCTTGGGAATGTTTTTGACAAAGAAGAACTTAGTGTTTTCAACTAATAGGAAAAACCTATTTTCAAGCAAAGCAAGCCAAGCTACACTTATCCAAAATGCATATAGTAATATAGTCCACTTAAAATATACTAAGGTATCACTTGCCAATACTATTCCAAAGTATTGACCCTCTGTGGCTGTAACTTGTGATGTTGCAGGTTACTCCGATGATGAATAGGAGTCATGAGTCTACACTCAACATGCTTGCCTGTGGCACATGAAGATGAAGACTTATGTTTATTCACTTATTCCATAAACTCTTGTATTAGGCCTTTGGCCCTGAGTTGTAAAAGACTATGTTTTATCTCTGGAATGAATGTAATAAACGACCTTTGTATCTGTGTACTTCATCTTAAACTGTGGATGCTAGCATTGATCCAGGGACTAGCATTGCAATCACAGGGATCCTTTCCTTTATAAAGGAGGGGTCTAACAGATGGTATCAGAGCACTGTGTTGCCTGTAGGATTATGACCCTAGGATTAGAAAACCACTAAGGAAAAAGTTTTTCAACTACTTCTACACTTGTCTATTCTTCTCGTAAAACTTTTCTAATCTCTTTCAACTTCCTTTGTAGATGAACTCCATCAACGAAGCCGTGAAGAAGGGACCACTCATGACCATGACCTTGGAGTGTGAAACTGAGTTTCCCAACATTCTCAAGGACCTCATGGAGGCAATGGATGCACATGGTGAAGCCGTGTACAAGGGCTTTCCAGTGATGGATGAAGGAGTGGAGTATTGGTGGGTACAACTTCACTTGTACAAAAACAAGGAAGACAACCACAAAGAAAGAGGATTCTGCATGTACACCAACACTACAATGCACACCACATTCTTTGAGTCAGCCAGGGATGCAGCTTGGAGGACTATCAAAGAACTAAGTACTAGAGTCAAGTGCAGAATGCTCAACCTCCAAAAGGACTTAGAGAAAGAGAAGGAGCTTACTCAAGAGTTGGAAGACACCAACCAAGAGATAAGGGGAGATGTTATAGACTTAGTGATAGAGTCAAGAGAGCAAGATTGGTGGATTGCCTCTAGGAACATTGTGTTTAATAATAGATCCCGTGAGATTGGATTGTAAGGACACTTCGTTAGTTGGACCACCACTTACCACCTTATTTCCAAAAGATACTTTAAATAAGTATGAACCTTGAATGATGTAATGGATTTATGTATGCATGACTTGTGTGACCATTATGTTTCATGGTTATGTATGAATGTTTGTCTTGATTTACCTTGAATTGCATTGTTCTAACTTTTTCAATCTTATAAATAGATGCCTATTGCCATCAGCACTGTTGAGGAGTTTCGGGTTACTCGTTTTGGTCCCCGTATCATTGAGCTTACCACTCTGCTTGATCTCCCTCTTCCTACTATCACGGTGTACCCACTCACCAAGTTCGAGAGGAAGGACCTCTGGGGCTTCAAGGTGAACCAGCCCGGACTCCAGACTGAGCCTACTACGGAGGCCATCGTCTTCAAGCTGATGCACGACGACAGGGAGAGAGGCATGGAGGTAGTCATGCAGGATCTGATAGGACGACTGTTAGGCCGTCACTCCCGTCAGGTTAGGGGCACTCACTTTCACGTCTTTGGAAGACGTGATGTTGATGGAGAGTCCATCGACTTTGAGGACGACTCGAGGAGCACTGCGGAGCCGATACGTCTTTATCTTCAGGACTTAGAGACTCTTCTCAGGCACGTAGATACGGACAGGACGAACGTCATGCTAGGTAATGACGAGCTTCAGGTGCAGCTTCGCGAGAAGGACAAGCTTTTTGCGCAGCAGGATGAGATGATCAAGGAAATGGAGACAAAGTTCGAGACCCAGGACCGCAAGTTCAAGAGTCAAGAGAAACGCGTCCAGGATAGGAACAAGAAGATCCGGGACATGACCGAGGAACTGAAGTCCAAGGACTTCGAGCTTGAGCAGCAGCAGATGGTTATTGAGAGGCTTCGTTCCCAGAAGAGGGCTCTCAAGGCCAAGGTTGATTCTTTGACCACTACGATTGAGGAGAACAAGACCGCGATGGAGAACGCAGGTCTTACCTTCGTCGAGGAGGAGATTGTTATTGATGAGTAGACTTGACTATTCATACACCTTTCATATTCATACTTGTTATTGTGAACTTATTATTGGACCATCCAACATGTGGATGGCTTGCCACTTGTGTGTTTTACTTCATGAGCTTATTATGTGGTTGTTGAACCTTTATTCTTATGTTGCTTGTTATGTGTTTTCTTATGTTGTATTGTGCATAAAACATCTATGGGTATCTCATTCTTATCTATTTGAACAAACCACAGATGCCTCCCCGTCGCGCAAACCCCAACCCCAACAACATCACCCCGGAAATGCAACAAATGATGAATGCGCAAACACAGCTTATGCAAATGATGACAACCTTCATCCAGAACCATAATAACAACAACAACAACCCCAACAACAACAACAATAACAACAACAACAATAACAACAACAACCCTCCGGGTTTCGATATGCTCACCAGATTTCTGCGTTTGAGGCCAGCAAAGTTTTCGGGAACAACTGATCCCATGGTAGCCAATGACTGGATACGTTCTGTGAACAAAGACCTAGTGACCGTGGGCTGCACGGATGCTGAAAAAGTCAGGTTCGCAGATCATCTGTTGGAAGGACCAGCCGCCACATGGTGGGACAACTTCCAAATCACCACTCCTATTGATGAGGTGACTTGGGCTATCTTTGAAGATGGTTTTCGCACGGCTCATATCTCATCAGGGATAATGAGTCTGAAAAAGAAGGAGTTTCACAACCTAAAACAGCGCCACCGCAGCGTGGCAGAATATATAGAAGAGTTCAACAATCTAGCGCGCTATGCACCGGATGAGGTTGACACATATGCCAAAAGAAAGGAAAAATTTCTGGAAGGCTTAAATGATGAGCTGAATCTGCAATTGTCTGTGGCATATGTTCCAACTTATCAGTCTTTGTGTGACAAGGCTGCTATTTTGGAAAGTAAAATGAAGCAAGTCGAGAGTAGAAAGAGGAAACACTCCGACAAGCACGGCTCGGGATCGTCTCACAAATGATCTCACTATGATGACAGTGGCAGCTCAGGATCCCATAAACATGGGAAATTCAGCAAGCCCAACCACAACCGTCATGACAACAAGCATCACCGCAGTCATGACAAGGACAAGTACAAGAACCACAAGGGTGGACATAAGAGTCACTATGGTGGAAATGGTAGTGGAAGTGGAGGCCAACCTCCTAAAAAGGACATCAGTCAGGTTGAGTGCTTCAAATGCAAAAAGCTGGGGCATTATGCTAATGAATGCCCTGAGAAGAAAGTTGATGGACCTAACAAGCCAAATCCTTTTCAGAAAGGACAGGTTAATCACATCAATGTGGAAGAGGTCTATGAGGAACCTGATGCCGTGGCTGGTAAGTTCAGACTCAATTCAATTTCAGCATTTGTACTCTTTGATACCGGTGCATCTCATTCATTCATATCAAAGGCATTTGTTGATAGAAATGGGTTTGCATCGGAAAACATTGGGTGTCCAATAAAAGTTAGTTCTCCGGGGGGAGACATGATAGTAAGCCTTGGATGCCGGGATCTCACCATAGAGTTTGGTAAGCATAAGTTTCCAGTAAGCCTGATAATCCTAGATTCCCAAGGACTAGACGTAATTTTGGGAATGGACTGGATGGCTAAGTATGAAGGAGTATTAGATTGTGCCAATCGAACCGTTACACTCACAACCCCCAAGGGAAAAAGAATAAAATTTAAGTCAAACTTTGAATCCAAAGGAAGTAAGCTGAATTATCTTAAGGGGGTTAGCATGGACAGTGTGCCAATAGTATGTGAATATCCGGATGTGTTTCCAGAGGAGTTACCAGGCATGCCACCAGATAGAGATGTGGAGTTTCTGATAGATTTGGTGCCAGGATCAGGACCAATAGCTAAGAGACCGTACAAAATGTCAGTTGATGAATTGAAAGAGCTCAAGAAGCAGCTAGGGGAACAGTTACAGAAAGGGTTTATTCAACCAAGTTCTTCATCTTGGGGAGCCCCAGTTTTATTCGTGGAAAAGAAGGATAGAACACAAAGATTATGTATTGACTACCGTTCTCTCAACGAAGTAACCATCAAGAACAAATATCCTTTGCCAAGAATCAACGACTTATTTGATCAGCTAGAAGGAGCATGTGTATTCTCGAAGATTGACCTCCGGTCAGGTTATTTTCAACTCAAGATAAGGGAACAAGACATACCAAAAACAGCATTCACCACAAGGTATGGATTGTATGAGTATACCGTGATGCCTTTTGGATTAACCAACGCTCCAGCATACTTCATGAATATGATGAACAAGGTGTTCATGGAATTTCTTGACAAGTTCGTTGTCGTTTTCATCGATGATATCTTAGTCTACTCCAAGAGCAAAGAAGAACATGAAAGACACTTACGCTTGATACTTGAGAAACTGAGGGAACATAAACTGTATGCCAAATTTAGTAAGTGTGAATTCTGGTTAGAGAAAGTTGGCTTTCTTGGTCATGTGATGACAAAAGATGGTGTGGCAGTTGATCCTGCAAAGGTTTCAGCTGTGACAGAATGGGAATCACCCAAGAATGTGAAAGAAGTTCGCAGTTTCCTCGGCTTAGCGGGATACTACAGAAGGTTCATTGAAATTTTTTCGAAGGTTGCTAAGTCAATGACGGAATTGCTCAAGAAGGACAAGAAATTTGCTTGGTCTGAAGGTTGTGAAGTCAGCTTCCAAGAATTGAAGAAGAGACTAGTGACAGCACCAGTTCTATGTCTGCCAGATTTGGAAAAGGATTTCCAAGTATATTGTGATGCTTCACATCAAGGTTTGGGTGCCGTACTTATGCAAGACGGTAAAGTCGTAGCCTATGCTTCGAGACAACTCAAAACTCATGAAGTAAACTATCCTACTCATGATTTGGAGTTGGCCTCTGTCGTCCATGCACTCAAAACATGGAGACATTACCTTTTGGGAAAACGATGTGAAGTGTTCACCGATCATAAAAGTTTGAAGTATATCTTTACCCAGAAGGAAATCAACATGAGACAAAGAAGATGGCTAGAACTTATCAAGGATTACGACTTAAGTTTGCAATACCATCCCGGTAAAGCAAATGTAGTAGCGGATGCTCTAAGTCGTAAGACGTTTGTAAATGGCCTTACAAAAGGGGAATTGCCAGATGACTTGTGTAAGCAATTCAAAGAACTCAGATTGGAGATTGTACCAGAAGGATATCTCATGTCCTTAGATGTTCAACCCACTCTATTGGACAAAATCCGAGAAGTTCAGAAGACTGATGAGGAAATTGAAAAGATTAAGGAAAATATTAGACTAGGGAAGGCTAAGAGTTTTCATGTTGACGAACAGGGTACCTTATGGCACGGGAAACGTATATGTGTTCCACGAGACCCAGAGTTGCGGAAACTGATCTTACAAGAAGGACACAACTCTTCGTATTCTATTCACCCGGGAAATACCAAGATGTACATGGATATGAAAGAAAGATTTTGGTGGAACAATCTAAAAAGGGACATCGCCGAGCATATTGCCTTGTGTGATGTGTGTAGCAGGGTAAAAGCGGAGCACCAGAAACCAGCAGGCTTACTTCAACCACTGCCTATTCCTGAATGGAAGTGGGAAAATATTGGTATGGATTTCATTACCGGACTACCAAGGACCAGGTCAGGGTATGATTCTATATGGGTAGTAGTGGATCGCCTAACTAAGGTGGCTCATTTTATACCCGTGAAGACAACATATACAAGTGCCAAGTTAGCAAAAATCTACATGAGCAGAATCGTATGCCTTCACGGTGTACCTAAGAGTATAGTATCAGATAGAGGAACTCAGTTCACTTCTCACTTTTGGAGACAGCTTCATGAATCCTTAGGAACGAGATTGGAATTCAGCACTGCTTTTCATCCTCAAACGGATGGACAAACAGAAAGAACCAACCAAATTCTTGAAGACATGTTGAGAGCCTGTGCTTTAGACTATGGAGCAAGTTGGGATGAAAGTTTTCCGTACGCAGAGTACTCTTACAATAACAGTCATCAAACTAGTATTGGAATGGCACCGTTTGAGTTACTCTACGGAAGGAAGTGTACCACCCCATTGTTATGGAATGGTGTGGGAGAAAGAAGCTTATTTGGACCAGATCTTATCAAAGACGCCGAAGAGAAAGTCAAATTGGTTAAGGACAGATTGAAGATAGCATAGTCCCGACAGAAAAGCTACGCGGATTCTAAGCGTAGAGAAGTCACCTACGAAGTTGGGGATAGAGCTTATCTCAGGGTATCACCACTTCGTGGAGTGAAAAGATTTGGAGTCAAGGGAAAGTTGGCACCAAGATATGTTGGGCCATTCAAGATTCTAAGTCGCAAAGGAGAAGTTGCATATGAAGTTGAATTGCCAGAATCTCTATCAGCAGTCCATAACGTGTTTCATGTGAGTCAGCTTAAGAAATGTCACCCAGAAATGAAAGAGACTTCTTTGAAGGATACCATACCTTTGGAAGAAGTTCAACTAGAAAGTGATCTCACTTATGAGGAAAAGTCTGTCAAGATTCTAGGGACCGCAGAAAGAGTTACCAGGACCAAGACTATCAAGTTTTGTAAAGTGCAATGGAACCATCACTCCGAAGAGGAAGCAACATGGGAAAGAGAAGATGACCTTCGGAAAGACCACCCTCACCTATTTGCTAGCCAACCCGAATCTCGAGGGCGAGATTCATCTTAAGGGGGTTAGATTTGTAACATCCCAAAAATCATAGTTTCAAAACTCATTCATATCATCTTTGCATCATTCATCCATTTAGGGTTTTTCTCAAAATCACTTAGAGACAGAAGTTGAGCTATGATTTCATGTGTACAAATTCAACTCAATTGGCCATCACCCTTTGAGGTTGGATCGTTTAAGAACTTGATTGCTTGCCTCCATTGTTGGAAAGATTAGGTGTAACATTTTAACCCAAGTTTTCAATTTAATAGAATATTCTAAATCCTATTTTAATCATTCACAAACTAGAGACAAGTCTCTATTTGTTTCAAACCCAGGCTTGACCAGGCCTTTACAAGGTAACCACTTGGTTAAATGACTGTATTTGAAAACCACAGAACCCTGCAAAGATCCTCTTTTTGTTTGAATTCAAAAGGATTTGAATTCATATCAAAAATCATTCCAGAAAATAGAAATAGAAAAAGAAAAGAAGCAAACAAAAGAAAAGGGCCAGGCGCTAGGTTTCTGGCCCAGCAGCGAACCGAGCCCAGCAAGCCCACCCGGGGATTTCTCTTTCTCCTCTCACGCGCGAGCGCACGCGTCCAGTCGCTGACAAGCAGACCCCACCTACACTCCGCGCACCTCGCTGACAAGCGGGCCTTCTCCACGTCAGCGTCGTCTCCACCCGCACGACCCGTTCATCCCCAAATCAACGCGGGCGTTTCTGTGTTTAATTCGCAGCGTCAATTCGAGTTATTGGCCGAGTAATTCTCGCTCGTGACCAGGCTATAAGAACCCCCTCTGTCCCCTCTCTCTTCTCCCCCAAACCCCGAACCCAGAGCGCCACCAGGCTGCGAGCATTACCCTCTGTAACCCCGCCGTCTCCGACGACTGCGCCGGCAAATTCCGGTGAGTTCTGAGCGTCCCTCTGCCTCTCGTTTTTGCAATCTAGTTCAGTGAGCTTCTGCGCTTCTTTTGACACATTTCGTTTACCCTCGCATGAACCGTAGCTCCGGCAGCACCGTCGACTGGCCTCCACCGTCTTCTGTACGAACTCCGGCGAGCTCTAGTGGTAAGCCCCGACCGCCCCGAGTCTTCTAGTTCAAGCACACGACTTTGCCATGACTCTGTGATTCTAACCGTGTCCTCGTCTTGCCTTGGGGTGGTTCACAGCAACGTCCACGACGACCACCCGACACACCGACGCCGTCCACCACTCCGGCGAGCAATCGCAACCGTACCCGAGCGCCCCTTGATCAACCGCGAGTACGACGAGCTTCGCCGTGACCTCCTGAGCCCGGTGAGCTACTCCTCGATCTTACTTACCCCCTATAGTGCCGCCTCCGTCGTCGACCGACAGTTCCGCCGCCGGTAGCCACCGCTCCGCCGCCAGATCTTGGTCAGATCAATAGCAGCCGTTAGATCTGTATCGTAGCGCTAGGATAGATTCACTTAACCCGAAGCGGTACGCGATCTGAGCCGCCAGATTTCATTTAGATCCTACGGCTGTGGATCTCGATCCAATGCGAAACGGTATGGGCGAATAAAAACATGACGCGTGGCTAGGTTAGATCTGAAAATAGATTTAAAATCAGAAATTTGACCCAAATTCAAATGCTTATAACTTTTGAATGCCACGTTAGATTTTTGCAAACTTTATACCGTTGGATTCAGTGAAACAAGGCCTTTCAGAATATCCAATTTGTTTAGCATATAGTAATAGTTAAAAATGATTTTATTTGTAGAACATGTTTTAAGGCCATTTTAAGTAGAAATTATTTTGGTAAATTATATGGATGCCAAATAAGTTTAATTGGCAAATTTGTGTCATGTTAAGTTTATGTAGTCTTGAGCATACTTGGTAGAATTTTCAAAAATCACCACTTAGTAGATTCTTGCATGCATGCATTCATATTATTTTTGGTTGTATATAATTGTGTGTAATTGTATGCTATTATTTCTTGTGTAGATTTTGCTAGTGATTGTGATTGTGAAGAGTGCTACTCTCCCCACTACCAAGGCAAGTGATATTTTCATGAATATTTCTGTCCTATGTTTTTGTACTAGCATTAGATATTTTGCTAAAAGTATTGCATGATATTTTGCCTAGTGCTAAGAAGGGAAATCCTAAGTAGAGTGGAATAGTAGAATTGCTAGGGAATTATCCTAAGATAGGTTACCACATTCTGCTTAGTCTAGCTACTTAGCAAACAAGGGTGGTGAACATCTATATGGTTTATGATAAAAATATTCTAAGTCAAGAGACTTATGTTTTCTTAATAAAACAACTAAGTCAAATGAACCTCCTGGGTGGAATGGAATGATTGGGTTATGTTGAGTGGTTACACAAGGCCATGGACTTGGGTTGTGTATCTCACTTGTGGTATGCCACCCAGGCACAAAGGGATTTGGAGGCCAAGTGTTGAGAAAGCTTATAGTGCAACCACTTGGCAATATGGGCTCTGCCATGATCATATAGGTTGCTAGAACTTAGTCACTTGGACAGTTGGTGGTAGTTGGGTTGATAGGTTGGAGCGCGTCCATTTTGACTAAGGAAAAGCTTCTGAAAGGTCCTGTCTTGGGAAACCAAGTCTGGTGGGGAAAGTGCACAACCTCTGCAGATGGAAAACCTAAGTACTTAGCCTAGTCCAAGGAAATGGACACTTTGAGCATCAAGACATGGAAGCTACAAGAATCTCATCACTCCAACTTCTAAGTAAAAATTTGTGGGTGAACAAGGGTGGAGGACCTCAATGTCTATTGGTGGTTCCTTGGGAATGTTTTTGACAAAGAAGAACTTAGTGTTTTCAACTAAAAGGAAAAACCTATTTTCAAGCAAAGCAAGCCAAGCTACACTTAGCCAAAATGCATATAGTAATATAGTCCACTTAAAATATACTAAGGTATCACTTGCCAATACTATTCCAAAGTATTGACCCTCTGTGGCTGTAACTTGTGATGTTGCAGGTTACTCCGATGATGAATAGGAGTCATGAGTCTACACTCAACATGCTTGCCTGTGGCACATGAAGATGAAGACTTATGTTTATTCACTTATTCCATAAACTCTTGTATTAGGCCTTTGGCCCTGAGTTGTAAAAGACTATGTTTTATCTCTGGAATGAATGTAATAAACGACCTTTGTATCTGTGTACTTCATCTTAAACTGTGGATGCTAGCATTGATCCAGGGACTAGCATTGCAATCACAGGGATCCTTTCCTTTATAAAGGAGGGGTCTAACAAGTCGTACTCGCTTCTCCTCCTCGCGATCTGATCCGATCTAGCACCACAAGTGGCGGTGCCTCCGTGAGATGCACACGTGCAGCACCTCGACGTCTCCTCCTTCCTCGGACCAGCGAGTATGGTGGAGAGATAGATTGGATCTACAGCACGACGGCGTGGTATATATGGTGGAGAATTTCTGCTGCAGGGCTTCGCCTACAAACAGTCGGGAGGGAGAGAGGAAGGTAGCAAGGCTGCTAGGGCTTGGAGGAAGGTGTGTGTGTGTGGGGGGGGAGGGGGCGCACCACCCCTGTATATATAGAGGGGGGGGGCGGCCAGCCCTTGCCCCTCCTCCAAGCCTATCTCTAGTTTAAACAATTTAAACTCTCCCTTATCTAGAAATCATATCTCTAGTTTAAACGATTTAAACTCTCCCTTATCTAGAAATTCTATCCCGAGATTTAAACGAGTCAAATCTCTCTAGAATCGGCTGTGCCCTATGGGGCCTTGTGCCCCTGGCCCAATGCGGCCAGGACACTCCCTCATAGGCCCATGCCCCCTCCCGGAAGGTGGGGCCACGTTGGTCCCCTTTCGGAAGGTTCTAGAAGCTTCCGGTACAATACCGATTAACCCGGAACAATTCCGAACTCCAAAAACTGCACTGCCTTATATGAATCTTATTCTCCGGACCATTCCGGAACCTCTCGTGATATCCCGGATCCCATCCGAGACTCCGAACAAAAATTCATAAACCAATTATCCAATCTATCCTAGCGTCGAGATACGTTAAGTGTGTGACCCTGCGGGTTCGAGAATATGTAGACATGATCTTCTATCAATAATCAACAGCGGGGTCTGGGCACCCATATTGACTCCCACACATTCATCGATGATCATATCGGATGAACCACGATGCCAGGATTCAATCAATCCCATATATATATTCCCTTCGTCTCGCGATATTTTACTTGCCCGAGATTCGATCGTCGGTACCGTCATACCTAGTTCAATCTCGTTCACAGCAAGTACTTTACTCGTTCCGTAATCCGATATCACTTTGTGATTAACTCCTTAACCACATGCTTGCAAGCGGTGTTGATATCGATTACCGAGTGGGCCTGAAGTATATCTCTCCGACTTGGGAGGGACAAATTCCATCTCGATACATACAACCCAACAGATACTTTCCGATCACCTGAGAGACACCTTTATGATCACCCTCTCATAGGATGACGTTTGATGACCTCAAAGCTTTCTTCCGATACCAGGAAGTTGCATTATCTCATGGTCTAAGGAATACAATATTTGACATAGGAAAAGCTTCGCAAAGACGAACACGATGACACGATCTAATTGCTCTGCTTTGTTTGGGTCTATCCACCATATCATTCTCCCAATGATATGATCTCATTATCAATTGACAACTCATGTCTATGGTTAGGAAACCTTAACCATCATTGATCAATGAGCTAGTCCATAGAGGCGTACTAGGGACACGGTGTTGTTTACAAACCACACAAGTATTAAAGTTTCCGCTTAATACAATTCTAGCATGGAACATAAACTTTATCATGAACAAGAATTATAATAATAACATCTTTATTATTGCCTCTAGGGCATAATTCCAACAGTCTCCCACTTGCACTAGAGTCAATAATCTAGTTTACATCTGGCAACAATCTCACACCCATGGCACTGAGGTGTTGATCATGTTTTACACGTGGAAGAGGTTTAGTCAATGGATCTACGACATTCAGATCCGTATGTACTTTGCTAATCTTCAGATCTCCATCTGCTATATAATCTCGGATTATATGAAACTTGCGGTTGATATGCTTGGTCTTTGGATGATATCTTGGTTCCTTAGCGAGTGCTATGGCACCAGTGTTGTCACACAATATCTCCAGTGGGTCCAATGCACTTGGAACCACGCCAAGCTCAGTGATGAAGTTTCTGATCCAAACTCCTTCACTTGACGCTTCTGCAGCAGCCATGTATTCCGCTTCTACTGTAGATCCCGCGATCACGCTTTGCTTGCAGCTTCTCCAGCTCACAGCTCCTCCATTCAAAATATAAACGTATCCTGTCTGAGATTTAGAATCATCCTTGTCGGTGTCGAAACTAGCGTCGACGTAACCTTTTACGACAAGCTGTTCATCACCCCCATAGACTAAGAACATTTCTTTAGTTCTATTTAGGTACTTTAGGATGTTCTTCACGGCTGTCCAGTGTTCCACTCCTGGATCACTTTGATATCTGCTCGTCAAACTAAGAGCATTGGACACATCCGGTCTAGTACACAGCATGGCATACATGATGGAACCTATGGCCGAGGCATAAGGCACTTTGCTCATAGCTTCCCTATCATTTACCGTAGCTGGACACTGAGCCTTGCTCAATATCTTACCTGACAACATAGGCACTGAACCTTTATTTGCCTTATCCATTCTGAACCTTTTCAGAACTTTGTCTAGGTATGTACTCTGGCTTAAAGCTATCAGGCGTCTTTGTCTATCTCTATAGATATTGATGCCCAATATATAAGCAGCTTCACCTAGGTCTTTCATTGAAAAACACTTGTTCAAATAACTCTTCACATCATTAAGCATGTTGATGTCATTTCCGATAATCAATATGTCATCCACATACAGTACCAGAAACGTCACCGAGCTCCCATTCACTTTCTTGTAGATGCAAGCTTCGTAGCAATTTGGAACAAATCCAAAGCTCTTGATCACTTGATCAAAACGAAGGTTCCAACTCCGAGATGCTTGCTTCAGCCCATAAATGGAACGCTGAAGTTTGCATACTTTACTAGCATCCTTAGGATCGACAAAACCTTCGGGTTGCATCATATACAACTCTTCATCAATGTTGCCATTGAGGAAAGCAGTCTTGACATCCATCTGTCATATTTCATAATCATGAAACGCAGCAATTGCTAATAAAATCCGAATGGACTTAAACATCGCTACGGGAGAGAAAGTATCATCGTAGTCAACACCTTGAACTTGTCGAAAACCTTTTGCGACAAGCCGTGCTTTATAGACGGTAACATTACCATCCGCGTCCGTTTTCTTCTTGAAAATCCATTTGCACTCAACGGCCTTTCGGTCGCTAGGAGGATCCACCAAAGTCCATACTTGGTTTTCGCTCATGGATCCCAATTCAGATTTCATGGCTTCCAGCCATTTCTCAGAGTCTGGACTCATCATCGCTTCCTCATAGTTCGTAGGTTCACTGTCTTCTACTAACAAGACAGTCAAGACAGGGTTGCCGTACCACTCAGGAGGGGCACGCGACCTTGTCGACCTGCGACGTTCAGCAGCAGCATCGTCCGAAGCTTCATGATCCTTGTCATTAGCTTCCTCTATTGTTGGTGCAGGCGGCACTGGAACAATTTCAGGTGCTGCGCTACTCTCCAATTCAAGAGAAGGTTCAATAACCTCGTCTAGCTCTACTTTCCTCCCACTCACTTCTTTCAAGAGAAACTCCTTCTCAAGAAAGGAACCGTTCTTTGCGACAAACACTTTGCCTTCGGTTCTGTGATAGAAGGTATACCCAATAGTTTCCTTAGGGTATCCTATGAAGACGCATTTCTCCGCTTTGGGTTCGAGCTTGTCCGGCATCAACTTCTTGACGTAAGCTTCGCATCCCCAAACTTTAAGAAACGACAACTTAGGTTTAGCACCAAACCACAGTTCATACGGTGTCGTCTCAACGGATTTAGATGGAGCCCTATTTAAAGTGAATGCAGCGGTTTCTAATGCATAACCCCAAAATGATAACGGCAAATCAGTAAGAGACATCATCGATCGGACCATATCTAATAGGGTTCGATTCCGGCGTTCAGACACACCATTGCGCTGTGGTGTTCCGGGTGGCGTGAGTTGTGAAACGATTCCACTTGCTTTAAGATGCGTGAGAAAATCATAACTCAAATATTCACCTCCACGATCGGATCGTAGAAACTTAATCTTTCTGTTACGATGGTTCTCCACTTCATTCTGAAATTCTTTGAACTTTTCAAACGTTTCAGATTTATGTTTCATTAAATATATATACCCATATCTACTTAAGTCATCGGTAAAAGTGAGAAAATAGCGATATCCACCGCGCGTCGAAACACTCATCGGTCCGCATACATCGGTATGTATGATTTCCAACAAGTCCGTTGCTCGCTCCATCATACCGGAGAACGGGGTTTTGATCATCTTGCCCATGAGGCATGGTTCGCATGTGTCAAATGATTCAAAATCAAGAGACTCCAAAAGTCCATCAGAATGGAGTTTATTCATGCGCTTTACACCAATATGACCTAGACGACAGTGCCACAAATAAGTAGTATTATCACTATCTACTTTGCATCTCTTAGCCTCAATGTTATGGATGTGTGTTTCATCCCTTTCGAGATTTAGAAGAAATAAACCATTCACAAGAGGTGCATGACCATAAAAGATGTTACTCGTATAAATAGAACAACCATTATTCTCCGATTTAAATGAATAACCGTCTTGCAATAAACATGATCCGGAAATAATGTTCATGCTCAACGCAGGCACATAATAACATTTATTAAGGTTTAAAACTAATCCCGAAGGTAAAACTAAGGAGAGCGTGCCGACGGCCATCACATCAACTCTTGATCCGTTGCCAACGTGCATCGTCACCTCATCCCTCGCAAGTCGCCGTCTATTCCGTAGCTCCTGTTTCGAGTTACAAATATTAGCAACTGAACCGGTATCAAATACCCAGGCACTACAACGAGGGCTAGTAAGGAAAACATCAATAACATGTATATCAAATATACTTTTGATGGTGCTAGCCTTGTTGTCCGCTAAGTACTTCGGACAGTTGCGCTTCCAGTGACCCCTGTCCTTGCAATAGAAGCACTCAGTGTCCGGCTTAGGACCAGACCTGAGCTTCTTCTCAGCAGGGGCATTGTGCTTGCCGCCGCCCTTCTTGAAGGGCTTCTTTGCTCCCTTACCTTTCTTAAAGGAGGTTTTTTTGACCATCAACACATGATTATCCTTCTTGATGTCCACTTCCGCAGCCTTCAGCTTTGCGAAGAGCTCGGTGATCGTATCAGTGGAACCAATCTGATTATGAGTCACTACAAAACTTTTGTAGCTGGGAGGGAGTGATTGCAGAACCCTGTCAATCTTGAGCTCCTCTGGAATCGTGCATTCCAGTTGCTCAAGGCGTTGAGTGTAGCCCAACATCTTTATGACGTGCTCACTAACGGAACTCCCTTCCTCCATCTTGCAGTTAAAGAACTTCTCAGAGATCTCATATCTCTCATAACGGGCTTGAGTCTGAAACATGGTTTTCAGCTCCTCGAGAATCTCAAAGGGCCCGGGATAGGTTTCAAAACAATTTTGAAGCTCCGGTTCCATAGCAAACAACATGGTGCTCTTAATCACACCATAATCATCTTTGCGCGACTGATAGACAGCTTTCTCATCAGCCGGCGCAGTTGCAGCAGGGGGGTTACCTAACGCTTTCTCAAGGACATAGTCCTTTTGTCCGCCAGACAGAATGATTCTTAGATTGCGGAACCAGTTGGTGAAGTTAGACCCATTGTTTCTAAGCTTTTCTTTCTCAGCAAAAACGTTGAAGTTGAAGTTGGACTTGGCCATTGGATCTACAGTATTTGCAAGTACAATTTAGACTATGTTCATGATAAATAGTTCAACTTAATCAAATTACTAGATGAACTCCCACTTAATTCAACATCCCTCAAGTTGTTTAGTGAACACGATCCAAATTTACCACACCTAATCCGATCATCACGAGAAGAGATGTGGTTTAAATGGTGGACAACGAAGTGTCGATCATATCATTCATATGACTCATGCTTAACCTTTCGGTTCTTGTGTTCCGAGGCCATGTCTGTACATGCTAGGCTCGTCAAGTTAGACCCAAGTATTTCCGCGTGTGCAAAAACTGGCTTGCACCCGTTGTATGTGAGCGTAGAGTCTATAGCACCCGATCATCACGTGATGCTTGGAAACGACGAACTTTCGCAACGGTGCATACTTGGGGAGAACACAGTTTTTATCTTGATATTTAAGTGAGGAATCATCTTATAATGCTACCGTCGCGATCTAAGCATGATAAGATACATAAAAGGATAAACATCACATGCATATAACTTTATGTGACATGGTATAGCCAATCTTCGCGCAATGATCTCCATCTTGTGCGTTCCGGCATGATCTCCATCACTCCACCATGATTGCCTCCACCACGAATAGCAACTACAACTATTGCTAACTACTTAGCGATAAAGTAAAGCTATTACATGGTGTATAAGAAGTTGACTCGCAGGTCATACACAATTATAAAGACAACCATATGGCTCCTGCCGGTTGTGTACTCATCGACATGCAAGTCGTAAAACATTACAAAACATGATCATCGCATACAATATACACATCACATCTTGGGCCATACCATATCACAGAAAACACTCCCTGCAAAAACAAGTTAGACGCCTCTACTTTGTTGTTGCATGTTTTACGTGGCTTATGGGAGTAGATGCTAAGAACGATTCTTACCTACGGAAAGCCACAACGGTGATATTATGGTTGCCAAACTCCGGTGTTAATCCCATGACAACTATAGTGAGAGAAACTGACATCCACCAGCCGCATGTGTGGAACAAGCCACACGTCAAGTGCGGAGCCGGTCTCGCGAGCGACGTCGCGTAAGGTTGGCCTGGACCGCTTCAATCTCACTATCCCGCGTCATAAGAAGAACACAAACAAGAGGCTTGCAACAGAAAACATCAACGCCCGCAACAACCATGTTGCGTTCTACTCGTGAAACACATCTACGCATAGATCTAGCTCTGATACCACTGAAGGGTTTCGCGGCATAGTAAATCAAAATTTTCTACGGAGCGAACAGAGGGAAAGCCAAGATCTAATCTAAGAGATGCAAACAACGAGAGAGATTGGATTAGATCTTCATACCCTTGAAGATTCGCACAGCGGAACGTTCGTCGGAACGTGGGTGATGTAGTCGTACTCGCTTCTCCTCCTCGCGATCCGATCCGATCTAGCACCACAAGTGGCGGTGCCTCCGTGAGATGCACACGTGCAACACCTCGACGTCTCCTCCTTCCTCGGACCAGCGAGTATGGTGGAGAGATAGATTGGATCTACAGCACGACGGCGTGGTGTATATGGTGGAGAATTTCTGCTGCAGGGCTTCGCCTACAAACAGTCGGGAGGGAGAGAGGAAGGTAGCAAGGCTGCTAGGGCTTGGAGGAAGGTGTGTATGTGGGGGGGGGAGGGGGCGCACCACCCCTGTATATATAGAGGGGGGGGAGGCCAGCCCTTGCCCCTCCTCCAAGCCTATCTCTAGTTTAAACAATTTAAACTCTCCCTTATCTAGAAATCCTATCTCTAGTTTAAACGATTTAAACTCTCCCTTATCTAGAAATTCTATCCCGAGATTTAAACGAGTCAGATCTCTCTAGAATTGGCTGGGCCCTATGGGGCCTTGTGTCCCTGGCCCAATGCGGCCAGGACACTCCCTCATAGGCCCATGCCCCCTCCCGGAAGGTGGGGCCACGTTGGTCCCCTTCCGGAAGGTTCTAGAAGCTTCCGGTACAATACCGATTAACCCGGAACAATTCCGAACTCCAAAAACTGCACTGCCTTATATGAATCTTATTCTCCGGACCATTCCGGAACCTCTCGTGATATCCCGGATCCCATCCGAGACTCCGAACAAAAATTCATAAACCAATTATCCAATCTATCCTAGCGTCGAGATACGTTAAGTGTGTGACCCTGCGGGTTCGAGAATATGTAGACATGATCTTCTATCAATAATCAACAGCGGGGTCTGGGCACCCATATTGACTCCCACACATTCATCGATGATCATATCGGATGAACCACGATGCCAGGATTCAATCAATCCCATATATATATTCCCTTCGTCTCGCGATATTTTACTTGCCCGAGATTCGATCGTCGGTACCGTCATACCTAGTTCAATCTCGTTCACAGCAAGTACTTTACTCGTTCCGTAATCCGATATCACTTTGTGATTAACTCCTTAACCACATGCTTGCAAGCGGTGTTGATATCGATTACCGAGTGGGCCCGAAGTATATCTCTCCGACTTGGGAGGGACAAATTCCATCTCGATACATACAACCCAACAGATACTTTCCGATCACCTGAGAGACACCTTTATGATCACCCTCTCATAGGATGACGTTTGATGACCTCAAAGCTTTCTTTCGATACCAAGGAGTTGCATTATCTCATGGTCTAAGGAATACAATATTTGACATAGGAAAAGCTTCGCAAAGACGAACACGATGACACGATCTAATTGCTCTGCTTTGTTTTGGTCTATCCACCATATCATTCTCCCAATGATATGATCTCATTATCAATTGACAACTCATGTCTATGGTTAGGAAACCTTAACCATCATTGATCAATGAGCTAGTCCATAGAGGCGTACTAGGGACACGGTGTTGTTTACAAACCACACAAGTATTAAAGTTTCCGCTTAATACAATTCTAGCATGGAACATAAACTTTATCATGAACAAGAATTATAATAATAACATCTTTATTATTGCCTCTAGGGCATAATTCCAACAGTGTGAGACGTCGGATGTTCTAGGAGCGGTGAGCACAAGTTTACCCAGGTTCAGATCCGACTGCGGTGATCGGATCTTACTCCTTCTAGCAACCCAGTAATATATCGGCATAAGCTGGATGTTACAATGGATTACAAGAGAGGTTCTCCTATGCGAGTCGATTGTGGTGTTACGATTGGTTGTGTTGCCCTAAAGGCTCCCATAGGGCTGGTTTATATAGATACCAGGGCCTAGGGTTACATGAGAGACCAATCCGGCTACATTACAGAGTCGGTAACTAGATCCATCTTGGACTACAAGTAATACTACATGCCTAAGTCGGTAACTCTTCTGGGCCTTGTCATAGCCGGAACTGGCTCCTCCTCTTTCTATGACTGGACTGCTCGTGAAGCAATGCTCTAACCCGTTGGTGGGCCACCCTGGTCAGCGAATCCTGTGGGTATACCCGGAAAGTATATCCCCAACATCCACCAAGAACTCCTCGACATAGTCGCAGAGAATGACGAGTTCGAGGATGAGGTCTCCGATGAGGAGTCTGAGGTACTAATTCGCTAGCTTCTCTAGTCACGACAACAGATTTCACTGTTTATACACAGGATTTGATCAATAATCTATAGATTCTTTTGCTTTTGATGTAGGGAATATAAATATTTGAATGGGCTCTTATTGCTGTTCATACCCGGCTTGTGCTGTAAATTTAATCGATCTGTAACATTTGATTTTAGGGGATTTAGGGATTGCTAGCTAAGTGTTGATTTATGTACAAAATAAGAATATAACATTACATTTATATTACTTATTGAGGCCAATGATTCAATTTTGCACCAAAAGAGTGTAAGCGGAGACACATATATGATGTCAGATTTTTTTAAGGGATGATGTTAGTGAACCTGAGGCAATGTGTACAACAATATAAGTTGTGCAATTGGTACTTTGATTAGCTAAAACCATCTCTAAAAAACTTATGAGGCCCCCGATTTATTCTACACATATGAACTATTATCTTTGAACTATTTCTGCATTCATTATTAGGACGATGATTAAAATTTTCCCCAAAAGTTTGAAGGGTCCGGGTGACACACATTTTGTTGGTCCCCTTTTTTAGGGATGGGTCAGTGAATCTGAGGCAATGTACACAAATACAATATAAGTTGTGTTGTTGGTACTTTGGTTCGCTAACGCCGTCTCTAAAGGAACTTATGAGGCCCCCAGATTTATTTTATATTCATATGAACTATGATCTTTAAATTGTTATTTCATGCATTCATAGTGTATAAGAATTACATTTCAGTTTCTCACTGATGACCCACAAGTATAGGGGATCGCAACAGTCTTCGAGGGTAGTATTACCCGGTTTATTGATTCGACACAAGGGGAGCGAAATAATACTTAGTCTTAACAACTAAGTTTTCAATTCAGCTGCACCTGGAAATAGTCTTGCTCATAGTAGTTTATCAGTAGCAACAGTTTTGTAGTAACAATAGCAAAGTAACAACAAAAGTAAAACAAAGGCAGTAGTAACAATAGTAGCAATAGTAGGATATGAGTGCGATAGGCATTGGGATGGATGGACGGGCGTTGTATGGATGAGACTATTCATGTAATTTCAAGATCTAGGGAATTGCAGATAAATAAGATAAAGCATCCAAGTACAAAACAATCATAGGCATGTGTTCCATATATAGTCATACGTGCTTGCAATGAGAACTTGCACAACATCTTTTGTCCAGCCAGCCCATTGCAGTGGGGCCTCAAGGGAATCCACTGGAAATTAAGGTACTCCTTTTAATAGAGTACCGGAGCAAAGCAATAACACTCAGTGAACACATGTGATCCTCATATCACACCCATCCCCTCCGGCTGTCCCAATTTCTGTCACTTTGGGGCCTTTGGTTCCAGACAATGATATGTGTACACAACTTGCAGATAAGATCACAAACAATACTATCATCATGAATCAATAATAAGTTCAGATCTGAGATCATGGCACTCGGGCACTAGTGACAAGCATTAAGCACAAAAAGTTGCAACAAAGTGAAATAGCACTAAAAAAGATACTAGGCGCCATGCCCTAACAATCTTATTCGATTACATGATAGATCTCATCCAATCCCTACCATCCCCATAGCCTACAACGGGGGATTACTCACTCATGGATGGGGGAAACATGTATGGTTGATGGAGATGCATCGGTGATGATGATGGCGATGATCTCCTCCAATTTCCCGTCTTGGCAGGGTGCTAGAACGGAGTTTCTGATTCGGAATCAGGGTTTCTGGTGGTGGCGGCGCAACGGAACTCTCTTTGGAAAAATGTCGACCCCCCCGCCCCGTCGTTTTTAGGTTAGATGGCTTTAAGTAGGCGAAGATGGAAGCCGAGGGGGTGCCCGAGGTGGCCACACCCCCTCCAGGCGTGTCCAGGCCCAGCCCGCGCGGCCAGGGGGTGTGGGCCCCTCGTGGCCCACCTCTGCCTCATCTTCTTGCTCCATGAGTCTTCTGGAAAAATAGGATTTTTGGCATATTTTCCGGGATTTTTCATGAAAGTTGAATTCCTGCACAAAGACTAGACACCAAAGCAATTCTGTTGAAAACAGTGTCAGTCCATGTTAGTTGTATCCAAATCACACAAGTATAGAGGAGAAACAATAGCAAAAGTGTTCGGGAAAGTAGATACATTTTGGACGTATCAACTCCCCCCAAGCTTACCTTATTGCTTGTCCTCAAGCAATTCAGTTGAAAACTGAGTGCAATAAAAGAACTTTCACGAACACATTTGCTTCATATGATGTATATATTCTCAACAAAAGATCAGTACTTAGACAATTCATAATAAGGAGTGTGCAACTAAGTCTACTCAAAATTCAATGCAAGCTATGAAGAGATTCCGACACAATAATAATAAGTAGCATGGAACATAAACATAAGAAACATTGCAATGCTCATAAGAAGGTATGATAGAGTGGTATCTCGCTTGCCTTTACTGGTGGAGCAAAACATAAATGCCAAGGCACCTCTGAAGTTCAAGTGAAGACTAGAAGTAAAGATATCAAAGATACAAGAATCAAACTCATGACATAATTAACCAAGTTTTTACACAAGAACATTACACTAAGAATGACAACTATGCTCTCAAGAAGGTGCTCATAGGATAAGTGGTGACTCAACAAGGAAGTCAAAAGGTTTTGAAAAGTTTGAAAGGCTTCCAAATGCTGAAAGTATGGTACTCATTAGCTTTGAGCTCTCATTGCCCCTATCATAGGCATATTTAAGTGGTTAAGTTTAATGTGAGGTCCAATATGAGTTATATGTTTGGCAGACCATAAACTAGAAATCTCATGTTCCTTGAGTATGAGGGCCGATCCTCATGCTACTCAACTTTACTTACCGGTAATTTCTTGTCATAGTAAATACATGCGTATCATAGAGAACCGCCAACGGGGTACCCCTTGCACATGATACAAGAGCTATCCCATATCAAAATGACAAGGCAAAAAGACAATGAGCATCTCAGCAATCTTCTTATTTACCAAGGGAAAATGGTGCATTTTTCTCTCTTTCCTCTTTTCTGTGTCTCTCTTTTTTTATAAGAAGAAAGCTTCATAGATTGCTCACTATGGTTATGCTAAAAGTTTCGACCATGATTAGACATGGCTTAGGCTAGCAGCCCAGGCGTTTCTCTAACACATATACATAACTCCATGGACTTACAAGCTCCCCTTTTATTTCACACCGACGACATCCGTAAACAAAAGAGCATGATATCAACTGGGTATATATTTATAGGTGTTGAAAGAGTTCCCCAATGACAGCACGGTTCTGCTAACTCCCAGCCTATAATTTGCAAGCATATAACTTTCATGGATAGTCACAATGGTTCAGGTTTATTAAGTGCAAGAAATAAAGTGTGCCATCAAGTTCGTGAGAGCTTTACTAACTAATTTTCTCATAACAAGCAAACATCTTAGTTGGAAGAAAACGAGGCATAATAAATATGTACAGAATAGCAAATGATGCTAGTAGGTAGGTATGGTGGACACTTTTGACAATATTGGTTTTGGGGAGTTGGAAACATGAGTAGAGCTCATACTCAGTGCAAGTGAAGGCTAGCAATAGAAAGGGAGCGGCAAACGAGAGAGCAATAACTGTCACAATCATGCTTGCAACAAACAGAATTAATTATGGCATGAAAGTGATACAAGAACTCTGAGGCAAAAAAAATCATCGAGGCTTAACTGACTTTGGTTCAGTCGTATGCATGCGTGAGCATTTGCCAAGTCGATTCAAATGAAACATTCAGAGGAGGATACCATAATGTCATACTAAGTCATGAATAGAACAATGCAAGCAAACATTCATATGACATGCTACAAACTATTAGCAAGTTGGAGCTAATCATAAGAGAGCAAAAACTACTAAGCATCCATAAAATAACATACACATTACATGAATAGACTAAAAATGCCCACAATGATGAGTATATGTACAAAAATTAAAACAAATAGAGTTCATTACCAGCTTCTTACCACACCTCAAGTTTTCATCAATCATCATTATTGCCCTTCACTTGTGTGGCTTGAATGATAACATAAAACCAAACTCCACTAAGGACCGCTGAACCCTGCAACGAACTTCACAAAACCAAAGAAGAACAACAAATATTTTTGGTGTTTTTGATTTTTAAAGCAAACACTCATAGCAAAAACAAACAAAGCAAAATATTTTTGGATTTTTCTTAAGGAAAACCAAAAAAGGCAAAGAAACAAGCCAAGAGAAACAACGAAAATATTTTTGGTCTTTTTGTTGTTTGCGAAAGCAGAAACAAAAACTAAAAGAAGGCGAAACATGGATATACAAAGTACCGACGAAACATGATATGTAGATGAGTCATAATCAGGCCCTCGCGAAGAAGAAGAAGCGCTCCAATCATAGGAGGGATGCTGGTATGAAGACTCCACCATGTTGGAGGGCTAAACCGAATCATCTTCGGCATCCTCTCCAACATTCTCCTCTTGCCGGGAGAGCTCCGCCACGTATGTGTCAAGTTCTTCCTCCGTGAGTGACCAAAACATGTGCAGGCAAAGAGACTACTTTCTCAGACCTACCCCCTCTCCAACCACGCTTGACAAAGGTTATTTCATACAGTATCTCACTCAAAGTATCCCAAGAAGAAACAAATTTATGCTGAACCATGAAATTGAGATCAATTCTCTCTATGGGGAACTTAAATTCTGAATGATGAGGCTCTAAACCATGAAAAGCTAGCAAACGAGAGGCAATGAGACCTCCGCAAATTCCACCTTTCTTGCGGTTAGTAGCAAGACGGAAAGCTATCAAAGCACCCAAGTTATAAGTTCTATCCCTATTCAAAGCAGCTGAAATAAAAGCTAGATCAAATGAAGATAATTTTCTAGCTGTCTTCCTAGCAAGAACACCTTGGAAATTAAATAGGAAAAATATCTAATGGATGGGAAATGAATATTCTGAATTTTACCACTCTCCTTTGAGAAGTCGCAACATTGGAAAATTTCAGCATATAAGTCCAGGAGTGGCTTAGGCCTCTCTCTAATCTTATCACATGAAACCCACTGTGGCACTCTAATAGCTGCACAAAAATCAACAAAAGGAAGGTCGACAGCTATATTGTAAATTTTATAGGGAACCATGGGATTAGACAAGGACCGACTAAACCGAAAGTCCTGCATCACAGACATGGTTATCTTAACATATTGGTAAGGTTCTTCTCCAACAAATTGCTCCAACCCTGCATTAGAAATCATATTTTGGAAATCCTGAAAGATCCCCGCAGCTCTCATAAATTCGGGGCATGGATATATGAAAGAGAAAACCTCCTCCTCACGATGGACTTTCATTGGCTCAAGTACCATCATATCATGTTGATTCATTTGGTATGCACTCATCTTATTTTCTGAAATTTTTAGACAATCATCAAACCAAGTGATTTCCAAGTTGATAAATGATGAGGAAGTACTATAGGGACTTGGTAGAGGGCTAAACATGCATCAAAATGAAATCTCTAACCATAGAACAAGCTTGAAAGCTCACACAAATTGTCACCTACAGTAGCAATATACTCAAGATACAATCCACCAATCAAAAATCTAATTGGACAAGCAGAGGATGCACATACTGGAGAGCAATCCCTTCAAAAATCAGCAGCAAAGATGGGCTGATCAAGGAGATCGAAATCGGGAGCAAGAACAATAGGAACTCGAGCTTGAGAAAGTTTTCCAGTGTTTTTCGGGAGAGAGAAAGAAGTGGCTGGAAGGAGGCATCTTGGAGGGCCATAGGTGGGCCCCACCCAGGACAGGCGGGCCCTAGGGCTGGCTACGGCACCAGGGGGTGTGCTGGCCTGGTGGGTCCCCCTAGGCCAATCTAGGTGGCCTTCTGCCCCTTTTTTCGAGGAAAAATTTAATATGGATTTTTTGGAAAACTTTATTTTTAGCCAATTTTCAGGTTATGAAAATTGATTTTCTCGCAGAAAAAGATTTTTTGAAAGACACAAAAAGCAAAAAAAACCAAAACTACATAAGTTCTAATACACTCTAAAAAGCAAACAACTAGCAAAACTAAACTAACAAGAGGAAGAGAAAAGATTGGAAAGGAGAAAAATAAAAAGTGAGCAAGTATAACCATTGTGAAAACATTGTTTTGTTCATTAAAATCCCTTTGTTAACAAGGTTGATCAAGTCTTGTTACCAAAGCAATCTTATATGAAACAAAACTTTGCATTTCACAAAATGATTATGTTACCTCAATCTTGATAGCAATAGTCCCAATCATAATAGTTTCAAACTTTCTCGTCGAATGGGACAATATATTTCTCCAACTTTGATGCTCTCAATATTTTCAATTGAATTTAGGCAATATCTCTTATCAATCTTCTTTGCTAAATAGATAGTATTCTCTTTGTCATTAATATTAAAAGTTACTTTTCCTTGATTACAATTGATGACAACATCTGTAGTATTAAGGAAAGGTCTCCCAAGAATAATAGACATATTATCATCTTCAGGCATCTGAAGCACAACAAAATCAGTTAAAACCAAGCAATTATGAGCCACTTGAATGGGAACATCCTCACATATAGGAACAGGAATAGTAGTAGACTTATCAGCCATTTGCAAAGATATATCAGTTGGTATCAATTTTTCTAGCTGAAGTCGCTTGTAGAGAGAAAAAGTCATAAAACTAACTCCAGCTCCCAAGTCACACAAGGCAGTTCTAACATGATTGTTTTTAATAGAGCAAGGAATAGTTGGAATACATGGGTCACCAAGTTTCTTTAGAACCTTACCATGGAAGGAATAATTAACAAGCGAAGTAGAAATTTCCTCATTATGAATCTTCCGTTTATTAGAGACAATATCCTTCATATACTTTGAATAAGGAGGCAACTTAATAGCATCGGTCAAAGGAATTTGCAAAAATAAAGGTTTTATCCACTCACAAAACATATTATAGTGTTCTTCTTCCTTTGACTTGTGTTTCTTATTGGGAAAAGTCATTGGTTTCTGCACCCAAGGTTCTCTTTCACTACCATGTTTATTAGCAATAAAATCTTCCTTAGTGTACCTAGTGTTCTTAGTGTGCTTCTCAGGTTCTTATTCAATCTCTTCCTTATCAGGAGCATCATTTTTATCATTACCACTCTCAGTTTCAGCACTAGAGATAGATATACTATTAGGATCTACAACAGGTTAAGAGGGTTCCTCAACTATTTTATATTTCCTTTTATTTCTCTTAGAAGGACTACCACTATTTTCAACTTGTTGAGAATCTTTCTCAATTCTTTTAGGATGACCTTTAGGATATAAAGGATCTTGAGTGGTTATACTAGTCCTAGTTCTAATTCCATAAGCATATTTATCTCCAGAAGCATTAACTAGCATATCTTTTGGCAGAGAAAGCCGGCGTAAACTACGAAGGGTGGAAGAGGATGGAAATTGCACGATGTTTTGGGGAGCCTAGGGTTTTAGTATCGATCTCCGCACCCACCACCGTTCGCCACTTCGGCGGCGGCGTCCACAGCCCCACGCCGGACGCCTCCCGGCACCGGTGGCCACCCATACCTTCTCCTCCTTCCGCTCTCCCCCTCCTCCCCCATGGCTTCTTCTTCCCCTGCCACCTTCCCCGTCATCTCCTCCCCACCTCCTCCTAGGCTCGGAGGTGGGCCGACTACTCCGACGACGACGAGGATGCTAAGCGCTCCCCCAGCTCCTACTACGAGGTTCTCCGCAGCGGTACGCCCTTTCCAGAGGCACGCACCCCTCCCCGGTGGTGCGACCGCCATCCGTGCCTGCGACTGCCTCTGCCTCCCGCCCACGGGCGGCGCGGCAGAGCTCTCCCCTATTGGCGGTGTCTCGAGGTTCTTTGCAGGTTGAGGAGCGGGGCCCGTGGCAGCGTGTGGGTGGCGCGAAGAGGAGGTGCCGTGGCGCCACGGAGCTCCCGGCACTCGCCATCCGAGACGACCTTCCGTCCGACCTAGCAGGGTGCTGTTTCAGCTGCTTGAGGAGCTGCGTCATATCAAAAGACTGCACCTTTGCCACAGTGTGCCTGCGGTGCCGGCATGAGGGGAACCATGCCCGGGACTGACCTGAGCGGTGTGGAGAGAGGTGTAGACCTAGGCCGCGTGGCGAGTTGGTGGAGTAGCACCAGCAGTTGGATGACCAGCGGCTACGTCCGCGTGGAGTACCTCGGGAGGATATGGCTCAGAGGAGTGGAGTGCGGTACAGGCTCGAGACCCACATCCAGCCGGCCCCCTCGCCGCCGCCAGACCCGCAGTCCCCTTCCTCGGTTCGCTCTGGTGCCTACCGAGTCCCGGTGGGCGCCACCTGGGCTCGCAGCACCGCTCCCCGCCTGCGTCACCGAGCTCCGTTGGCTCAAGGTTCGCTGGCGGCGTCGTGGGTGGTGAAGTCCAGAACCTACAGGGCGCGCCCGGTGAAGGTGTTGGGAGGGTGCTGGAAGCGCGTGGAAGGCACGACCACCACGGTGGTCAGGACAGGCGGCCCACGCAAGGTGAGTGTGGCAGTCCTGGCAGGTCTATTGGCCGTGGTGATGTGAAAACGAGAGGCGGCCGGGGTAGGAGTTCGTCGGAGCGCCGGGGTGGCAGGGATGCTGGGCGTGGGAGGCGGCTACTGTCCCGCGACGTTCCTTCCTCATCCCAGCGTGGAATGGCCGAGCCGATCATGGAGTCGTTGATCATCCCTCGATTCGCAGAGATTGCAGCGGCGAAGATTCCCTGCGCTGGGCTCTGGTGGCTTTTGTATCTGGGCAGCGCTCGAGCATCTCCATCATCGAGGCCGGGGCAGCGGTGGTGGCACATGTTCCTCGCGTAGCTAATAACTTTATGATGCACCGCTCCTGGCAGCTGGACTTTCTGATTGTGTGTGGCAGTAGACGGGTGCACGACGAGGTGGCGGTAGCCAGAGTTGTGGACGGGCGAGGCTTCTCTCTCCGTTTCTCGCAGTGGAACATGCACCTGCAGGCCATGCGATGGTCGTTGCATTTCCGTGCTCACATCGAGCACACCGGCATACCGTCTCACACATGGAACCGCTCCACGGTGATGGCGCTTCTGGGCTCCGCGGCGTGGGTGGAGAGGATCGGTGCGGCAACGTCGAGCCAAGAAGATCTGGGGTGTTTCCGTGTGGTGGCTTGGCTCGATAGCGGCAACCTGATGCCTTCTGAGAAAGCTCTCCTCATTGAGGAAACCGACAATCTGATGGAAGACGGCGAGGGTCTGGTGCTGCCCGGCAATGCCCTGATCACGCTGGAGAAGCACATGTTGCCGTACATGGTCAGGATCCGGCTAGTCCGTGTTGAGGACATGCTAGAGGGAGGTGACGGCCACAATCCTCGGCCAGGAGATGGTGGTGGCTTTGGAGGCAGCCGTGGTGATGGTGTCGACCACGACGATGGACACGGTTGCATCGACCGAGGCTATCGCAGCGACCGCTGTAGTGATGAGGTCAGGTAGGGTGGTGAGCGGCAGGTCTAGCGTGGCGGCGCGCGCGTGGATGAGCATGGGCGGCTGCGGGAGGCCGGCGACGTCTAGAGCAGATCCCGCCGTGTCGCCATTAACTCCCCCTTAGAGGGCATGCCATGGCCGCAAGTCGACAGTGAGGACGGCGACGAGGTCGTGGGCGACGTGGATGGTGGGACCGGTGGGGAGGAGTGTTTGTCACCTGATTCAGTGCAAGGTTGGTCTCCTGCTTGCGTGGGGGGCAACTTTTGACCGGGTCGTGGTCCTAGGGAGACTGGCCATTTAGATCCTAGGATTGGTGGGTGCCGCCTCTCTCGGGATTTGCTCGATGTGGGGCCCCCCACTTCTCCCACCCCTCGCGCCAACTAGCCCTGACAAAGTCCGTGAGGCCCGACAAGGTGGTGTCCCCTCCTGGGCTCGGTTCGAAACTGGCGGATGGGATGCTGGCTTTGGATGGGGCACACTCGACCCAATCTCCTCCAGCTGCTGGGTGGGGGCCTCCTGAGCACGTGCTGCCGGCTGGAGGCATGGACATCTCTAGATCACACCTGGATCAGAACAAGTGTCTGCTCTCGTCGCCGGTCCTGCTCTCGTCTTCGGCTGATTCTGGGCTCGGCGAATGGTCGGCGCCTGTCTCGCTAGTGTCCCCAACTTTGGTGTTGGACCTGCATGATCTTTTCTCTTTCGACCTGTCGCCTGTGGACTCCAGCCCTACGTGTTGGAGATATGCCCTAGAGGAAATAATAAAAGTAGTTAATATTATATCTTTGTGTTTATGATAAATGTTTACATTCATGCTATAATAGTATTAACCGGAAACATCAATACTTGTTTGATTTCTAAACTTAATTAGAGTCCCTAGTAAAGCCTCTTTATAATACTAGCTTGTTGGTTAATAGATGATCATGGTTTCTGGGTCATGAACATTGATATGTTGTTAACAACAAGATCATATCATTAGGAGAATGGTGTGATGGACATACTTCTAGATAAGAGTAGCACAAAGATCAAGTCATTTCAATAGTTCGTTTGCTATAAGCTTTCTGAAAAATAGTAACCTAATTTCTTCGACCATGAGATCATGCTAATCACCATCACCGGAAGGATGCTTTGATGACATCAAACACCACACCATAAGTGGGTGGCTATAAAGGTGGCATTGAGTGTTCGGAAAGTATGTGTTGAGGCACATGGATCAATAGTGGGATTTGTCCATCCATATGACAGATAGATATATTTTGGGCTCTCTCAGTGGAATGTCATCCAATTAGCTTGCAAGCATGTGACTGGATCACAAGGGATCACATATCACGGGCGCGAGAAAAGAGTACTTATCGGTAACGAGGTTGAACTAGGTATGCAGAGATACCGACGATCAGACCTCAGATAAGTAAACTATCGCGAGACAAAGGGAAATTGGTATCGTATGTAAGTGGTTCATTCGATTGCAAAGTAATTGTAGAAATATGTGGGAGCCATATGAATTTCCAGATTCCTCTATTGGTTATTGATCGAAGAAGAGTCTCGGTCATGTCTGCATATTTCACGAACCGTAGGGAGACACACTTAAGGATTCGATCTTGTTTAGTAGATATGGAATGTAAGTAGGGAGACCGAATGTTGGTCGGAGTCTCGGATGGGATCCGGCATATCACGAGGATATCCGAAATGGTCCGGAGAATAAGATTCATATAAGGAAAGTCCAATTCCGGAGTTCGGGAATGATTCCGGTGTTTTCATCAGAATGGTCTAGAAGGGTCTAGAAGGTTCACCGGACCGGAAGGGGAAGGGTGCATGAATGTGTCATGACTAAGTGGAATGATTGCATCATGTCCTAGGTCACTTGGTTGGGCGTTTGAAAGAAAGAAATTAAACTCCAAATTGAAAGTTAAAAGGTAAGTTTGAAAAGTCAAACTAGGACAATGTATCCTCGTGGAGGAAGGAAAGAATCCTTCTCTCCCTCCACCACAAGGCAAGTAGGAGAAGGAGTTGGGGAAGGATTCAAACTCACCTCTCCCAAGCTGCCCTCCCTCTCATAAATAGAGGGGATGGTGTGCCCTCCAAGACACATAACACCAGCCCCTCCCCACACAGCCGCCCAGCGCCAGCCGCCGCCGACCACCTCCTCCTCTTCGGCTTGTAAACTCTAGATTGCCGGGGAAACCTAATACACCACCATAACCTGATCCGGCTTAATCAAAGCCCTGCAGGATCTCCCCTCTACTTCCGACACCATGCTGTCGTGTTGCCGGAATCGCGAGGAGAGAACTACAACCTCCGCTGCCTGCTGGAACAAGGGAGAGGAAGGTGTGACCGACTATGGAAGTGCTGCTAGAATGCAGCGCCGGAAGGATCGTCTATGCGATCTTGAGATCGGCAAGTGTATGACTACATCACCCACGAGAATCTGCTCTCGTTAACCGCTTTGGAATCTTTGAGGGTGAGTACTCTAATCGACTCGTTGCTACAATCTAGTAGATAGATCTTGGCTTGTTTGTGTTCATGCGGTAGTTTTTTTGTTTTCCATGCTACGAACCCCTATAGTGGTATCAGAGCCGTGTCTATATGTAGATCTGTTGCACGAGTAGAACACAATGGTCATTGTGGGCGTTGATGCTTTTGTTGCCAATTGCTTCTTGTGTACTTTGCATCTTGCGGGATGGTAGGATGAAGCAGCCCAGGCTAACCTTACATGACATCGTTCATGAGACTTGCTCCATGCTTGACATGCAACTTGTATTGTGGGTGTCTGTTTGTAGGGTTCGCAGCATAGAAAACAAAAAAAATTCCTACGATGTGAACTATATACCAAGATCTATCTACTAGATACAAACAACGGGCGGATGTATATCCGTAGAGAACATACCCTTGAAGACCGACAAAGCTTAACGAGTTCAACTCGTGGTTGATGTAGACGATCTCTTGCCGATCTCAAGATCGAGAGGAAGTCCTAGCGCCGCAAATCAGCAGCGCATCCGTGCTCGCACACACGTTCGAGGCACCGAGCAACCTCCGCCTCCTCGCTCCAGCGATGCAGCGGAAGCACAACTCTTTCTTGCTGAATAGCCACCGGGAACATGTATCTCGCTAGTCCGAGACCATGGGGGATAAATTCTAGAGGGGGAGAGAGATCCTTCACGAGGAGGTGTGTGAGACAAGTGAGGAGGGGGGCTCCTTTTATAGGAGGAGGGGGGACCCCAAGGGGGTGGCCGGCGCATGGGGCTGCCCCCTTGCCCTCCCCTCTTCATGTGGGTGGACACTCCACTCACAAATCTCCTTTAAATTCCCTCCACTCAAAAGTCCACTCAAATTCCCATTAAATTTCCACCAAATTTAATGCAAACTCTCATTAAATAAAACTCTTTTATTTTATTCAGAATTTTGTCAATTACTTTAATGACAAACATTCACAAATAACCCCTTGCTAGAATTCTATTTCACATGCATAACCACTTTATGCAATTTCACCCGAAAACCTGTTTCGGTATCTAGTGAAATAAATTCCTGCGCTTGTTCATTCTTTCGGCATGAAACATTTGCTCTAATTGGATGTCGGTGTCTCTTAAGTGTGTCACCCTACGGTTCGTGAATAATGCGGACATGATCGAGACCCCTCTCGGATCAATAATCAGAAGCGGGATCTGGAGACCCATACTGACTCCCACACATTCAACGATGACTTTCTTGTGATCGTCGGAACCTTTTACGCTAGTATCTTAATCCCTTTGTTTTACGATATATTACATGTCCGAGATTCGATCATCGGTATCTCCATACCTAGTTTGATCTCGTTACCGACATGCACTCTTTTCTCGTTCCTGTGATATAACATTCTAGTGATCAAATCACTTGCTTGCAAGCTAATCAATGTGATATCACCGAGAGGGCCCAGAGTATATCTATCCGTCATCGGGATGAACAAATTCCACTCTCGATCCATGAGCCTCAACATAACACTATATTAGTTCTGAATCCATCTTTATAATCACCCTGTTACGGTGTGACGTTTGATGTTATCAAGAAACTCTTCCGGTGTTAGTGATTGACATGATATCATGGTCTAAGGATTAGGACCACTTCGTAAGTTGTTATAGCAATATAAACTCAATGACTTTGATCGTAATGCTATACTTCGGATGAATGTTCATCACACCATTACACTAATGTTGTGATCCCGTTATTAACAACATCCAATGTCCATGATCAGGAAACCTTGATCATCTTGTTAATCAACGAGCTAGTTTATGAGAGAGGCATAACTAGGAACTTTCTGTTTGTTTATTAAACACACATGTATTAACGTTTCCGTATTAATACAATTATAGCATGCAAAATAAACATATATCATATACTTGGAAAACACATAATAAACACTTTATTATTGCCTCTCAGGGCATATTTCCTTCAGTCTCCCACTTGCACTAGAGACAATAATCTAGTTACATAGTGATAAATCTAACACCCATTGAGTTCTGGTGTTGATCATGTTTTGCTCTAGGGAGAGTTTTAGTCAACGGATCTGCTACATTGAGATCCGTATGCACTTTATAAATCTTTATATCTCCATCCTTGACATGCTCGCGGATGGAGTGAAACCGGCGCTTAATATGCTTGGAATGCTTGTGAGACCTTGGCTCTTTGGCATTGGCAATGGCAGAATTGTTGTCACAATAGATCACCATTGGGTCCAACGCGTTTGCCACTACTCCTAGTTCGGATATGAACTCCTTCATCCAAACTTCTTCCTGAGCCGCTTCTGAAGCAGCAACATATCCGACCTCCGTTGTTGATCCCGCTACCACAGGTTGTTTGGAGCTCCTCCAACTAACCGCTCCGCCATTCATGAGAAATACGTATCCGGATTGAGACTTAGAGTCATCCGGATCGGTGTCAAAGCTAGTGTCGACATAACACTTAGCGACGAGCTCTTCTTCACCTCCGTATACAAGAAACATATCCTTAGTTCTTCGTAAGTACTTAAGGATATTCTTGACCGCTATCCAGTGTTCCGAACCTGGATCCAATTGGTACCTACTAGTCAAACTAATAGCATGTGCCACATCCGGTCTTGTACATAGCATGGCGTACATTATAGAGCCTATGGCTGAAGCATAGGGGACTTTGTCCATTATCTCTCTTTCTTCCGCCGAAGCCGGACTATGAGTCTTACTCAATGTCTTGCCTTGCAACATAGGTAAGAACCCCTTCTTACTTCCGTCCATTTTAAACTTCTTTAAAATCTTATCAAGGTATGTACTTTGTGATAGCCCTATTAGGCGCCTAGATCTATCTCTATAGATCTTTATGCCTAATATGTATGACACTTCACCTAGGTCCTTCATTGAAAATTTGCTGTTTAGATAACTTTTAACACTGTTTAAAAGTTCTATATCATTTCCGATCAATAATATGTCATCCACATATAATATCAGAAATGCCACATTTCTCCCACTCACTTTCTTGTAAATACAAGCTTCTCCATAAGTTTGGACAAATCCAAACTCTTTGATCACCTCATCAAAGCGGAGATTCCAACTTCGTGATGCTTGCTTCAATCCATAGATGGATCGCTGAAGCTTGCACACCTTGTTAGCATCCTTAGGATCGACAAAACCCTTTGGTTGTATCATATACAACTCTTCTTCAATATTACCATTGAGAAACGCGGTTTTGACATCCATCTGCCATATCTCATAATCGAAATATGCAGCAATTGCTAACATAATCCTAACTGACTTTAGCATCGCTACGGGAGAGAAAGTCTCATCGTAGTCAACTCCTTGAATTTGTCGAAACCCCTTTGCGACAAGTCGATCTTTATAGACGGTCACATTACCATCAGCATCAGTTTTCCTTTTGAAAATCCATTTGTTCTCCACGGCCTTTCGGTCGTGAGGTAATTCCACCAAGTTCCAAACTTGATTTTCATACATGGATTCCATCTCGGATTTCATGGCTTCTAACCATTTGTTGGAATCCGGGCTCATCATCGCTTCTTCATACGTCGCAGGGTCATCATTTTCATCAACCATGAAATTCATGACAGGATTTCCGTACAGCTCGGGAGCTGCACACGTCCTGTTTGACCTGCGAGGTTCGGTAGTACTCTCTTTCGGAGTTTCATGATCATTATCATTACTTCCCTCTTCAACAGGTGGAGCCAACTCCGGAACAACTTCCGGCGCTGCTCTACTCGCCATACTTTGAAGAGAAGGTTCCACAACCTCTTCGAGTTCTACCTTCCGACTACTCACACCTTTCGCGAGAAACTCTTTCTCTAGAAAGGATCCATTCTTGGCAACAAAAAACCTTGCCCTCGGATCTGTGATGGAAGGAATACCCAATAGTTTCTTTAGGGTATCCTATGAAGACGCATTTTTCAGCTTTGGGTTCGAGTTTATCCGGTTGAAGTTTCTTCACATAAACATCGCATCCCCAAACTTTAAGAAATGACAGCTTAGGTTTGTTTCCAAACCACAATTCATACGGTGTCTTTTCAACGGATTTAGATGGTGCCCGATTTAAAGTGAATGCAGTAGTTTCTAGTGCATAACCCCAAAATGACAACGACAAGTCCGTCAGAGACATCATAGATCGAACCATATCTAATAAAGTACGATTACGATGTTCCGACACACCATTTCGCTGTGGTGTTCCGGCAGGTGTGAGTTGTGAAACAATTCCACACTCTTTCATGTGAGTGCTAAACTCGTAACTTAGATACTCACCTCCACGGTCGGACCGTAGAAATTTGATCTTTCTATTACGATGATTTTCCACTTCATTCTGAAATTCCTTGAACTTTTCAAAGGTTTCAGACTTGTGTTTCATCAAGTAGATATAACCGTATCTACTCAAATCATCCGTGAAAGTAACAAAATAACGATATCCACCTCGCGTCGACACACTCATTGGACCACATACATCAGAATGTATGATTTCCAATAAATCTGTCGCCCGTTCCATTGAACCGGAAAACGGCGTTCTAGTCATCTTGCCCATAAGGCATGGCTCACATGTATCAAATGATTCATAATCAAGTGATTCCAAAAGTCCATCCGAATGGAGCTTCTTCATGCGTTTAACGCCAATATGACCTCGACGACAGTGCCACATATATGCGGATATATCATCATTAAGTTTAATCCTTTTAGCATCAACATTATGAATATGTGTAACATTATCATCGAGATCTAATAGAAATAAACCATTCATCATCGGTGCATGACCATAAAAGATTTCATTCATATAAATGGAACAACCATTGTTCTCGGATTTAAATGAATAACCACTTCGCATCAAACACGATCCAGATACAATGTTCATGCTCAGTGCAGGCACCAGATAACATTTATTCAAGTTTATAACTAATCCCGACGGCAAGTGGAGAGGCAGCGTTCCGATGGCGATCACATCAACGCTTGATCCATTGCCGACACGCATCTTGACCTCACCCCTTGCTAGCGGTCGCTTGTTCCGCAGCCCCTGATTCGAGTTACAAATATTAGCAACTGAACCGGTATCAAATACCCAGGTGCTACTGCGAGCACTAGTCAAGTACACATCAATAACATGTATATCATATATACCTTTGTTTGCCTTGCCGGCCTTCTTGTCTGCCAGATACTTGGGGCAGTTGCGCTTCCAGTGGCCAGTCCCCTTACAATAGTAGCACTCGGAATCAGACTTAGGTCCAACTCGGGGTTACTTTTCAGGCGCGGCAGCAGGCTTGCCGCCCTTACTTCCCTTCCGTTTTCCCTTCTTGTATTTCTTGAAACCAGTGTTCCTATTGATCATCAACACTTGATGTTCCTTTTTGATCTCCACTTATGCAGTTTTAAGCATTGACAGAAGCTCGGGGAGAGACTTCTTCATGCCTTGCATATTATAGTTCATCACGAAGCTCTTATAGCTAGGTGGCAGAGACTGCAGAACACGATGGATGCCTAAGTCAATGGGAATCGATATTCCCAAGGACACAAGCTTATCGGCGTAACCCGACATCTTGAGTACATGCTCACTAACGGAGCTGTGCTCTTCCATCATGCAGCTAAAGAACTTTTCTGAAGCGTTGTAGCTCTCTACAGCAGCATGTGTGTCGAAAATCATTTTCAACTCACCCATTGTATCAAATGCATTGCCGTTTTCGAAACGCTTTCGAAGTTCCGGCTCTAGCCCATACAATATGCCGCAATGAACTAAGTTGTGGTCCTCCTGACGAGTCTGATAGACATTCTTCTCCTCGTCAGGGGCATCATCAAAAGGTGGGGGGCCTAACGGCGCTTCTAGCACATATTGCTTTTGTGCAGCACAGAGGAGAATCCTCAAATTCATGGCCCATTCGGTAAAGTTGCTACCGTTCGTTGCTAGTTTCTCTTTCTCCATGAACTCATTGAAATTAAAAGCAGGTGGTGCCATCTACAACCGAATTTGTAAAGTTTAGACTAAGTGTATGATAGATTGAGTTCAACTAATCTATATTACGAATGAACTCCCACTCAAAAACGACATCCCTCGTGCCTTTTTGGTGATTACATGAACCAAATCCACTACACCAAGTCCGATCATCACGTGAGTCGGTATAGCTTCAAAGGCGAGCATCAAATGGGCATCATATCAACTATATGACTCATGCTTAACCTTTCGGTCCGTGTTCCGAGGCCATGTCTGTACATGCTAGGCTCGCCAAGTTAGAACCTTAGTATTCGCGTGTGTAACTGTTTTACACCCGAAATATGGTCGTGGATCCAAGAACACCCGATCATCACGTGATGTCTTGGAGCTACGAAAACATAATCAGTGCATACTAAAGGAAGAACACATTCTTATCTTGATATTTAAATGAGGGATCATCTTATTATGCTAACAAAGCGCTAAACAAGCAATATAAGATGCAATCAAACATCATATGTTTATTAGTGAAATTATATGGTTCCCGTAGATGATCTCTATCATGTGCATCGTGGTATGATCACTATCATACGTATATGTGTAAATCCAAGGTCTATGGATTTTACACGCTATGTGTGTTGTAAGAGTATCATCCCATACTTCTACTTACAACACTACCATATCATAACACTAGCCCAGCAACAATCTAAACTAGACGCCTCTAATTTATCCATTGCAAGTTTTACGTGGCTTAGGGCTTTCGAGATAGAACCGTTCTTACCTACGAACATGAACCACGACGAGGATAATCAAATTGTTGACAACTCGCTTGCAAAATAGATATTGACTATAGTAGGAGAGACAGACACCCGCTAGCCACTTATGCAAACTAGTTGCATGTCAAGCGTGGAACAGGTCTCATGTGCGAGGACATGTAAAGTTTGTCCGGGCCGCTTCATCCCACTATGCCACCAATATCCAAAATTACAACAAAGGAGCAACAACATGATCATCATCGCCCACATACTCATATGTGTACTACCCGTGTAAAGTATCTACGCATAGATCCGGCTCTGATACCACTGTAGGGTTCGCAGCATAGAAAACAAAAAAATTTCCTACGATGTGAACTATATACCAAGATCTATCTACTAGATACAAACAACGGGCGGATGTATATCCGTAGAGAACATACCCTTGAAGACCGACAAAGCTTAACGAGTTCAACTCGTGGTTGATGTAGACGATCTCTTGCCGATCTCAAGATCGAGAGGAAGTCCTAGCGCCGCAAATCAGCAGCGCATCCGTGCTCGCACACACGTTCGAGGCACCGAGCAACCTCCGCCTCCTCGCTCCAGCGATGCAGCGGAAGCACAACTCTTTCTTGCCGAATAGCCACCGGGAACATGTATCTCGCTAGTCCGAGACCATGGGGGATAAATTCTAGAGGGGAGAGAGATCCTTCACGAGGAGGTGTGTGAGACAAGTGAGGAGGGGGGATCCTTTTATAGGAGGAGGGGGAACCCCAAGGGGGTGGCCGGCGCATGGGGCTGCCCCCTTGCCCTCCCCTCTTCATGTGGGTGGACACTCCACTCACAAATCTCCTTTAAATTCCCTCCACTCAAAAGTCCACTCAAATTCCCATTAAATTTCCACCAAATTTAATGCAAACTCTCATTAAATAAAACTCTTTTATTTTATTCAGAATTTTGTCAATTAATTTAATGACAAACATTCACAAATAACCCCTTGCTAGAATTCTATTTCACATGCATAACCACTTTATGCAATTTCACCCGAAAACCTGTTTCGGTATCTAGTGAAATAAATTCCTGCGCTTGTTCATTCTTTCGGCATGAAACATTTGCTCCAATTGGATGTCGGTGTCTCTTAAGTGGTGTCACCCTACGGTTCGTGAATAATGCGGACATGATCGAGACCCCTCTCGGATCAATAATCAGAAGCGGGATCTGGAGACCCATACTGACTCCCACACATTCAACGATGACTTTCTTGTGATCGTCGGAACCTTTTATGCTAGTATCTTAATCCCTTTGTTTCACGATATATTACATGTCCGAGATTCGATCATCGGTATCTCCATACCTAGTTTGATCTCGTTACCGACATGCACTCTTTTCTCGTTCCTGTGATATAACATTCTAGTGATCAAATCACTTGCTTGCAAGCTAATCAATGTGATATCACCGAGAGGGCCCAGAGTATATCTATCCGTCATCGGGATGAACAAATTACACTCTCGATCCATGAGCCTCAACATAACACTTTATTAGTTCTGAATCCATCTTTATAATCACCCTGTTACGGTGTGACGTTTGATGTTATCAAGAAACTCTTCCGGTGTTAGTGATTGACATGATCTCATGGTCTAAGGATTAGGATCACTTCGTAAGTTGTTATAGCAATATAAACTCAATGACTTTGATCGTAATGCTATACTTCATATGAATGTTCATCAAACCATTACACTAATGTTGTGATCCCGTTATTAACAACATCCAATGTGCATGATCAGGAAACCTTGATCATCTTGTTAATCAACGAGCTAGTTTATGAGAGAGGCATAACTAGGAACTTTCTGTTTGTTTATTAAACACACATGTATTAACGTTTCCGTATTAATACAATTATAGCATGCAAAATAAACATCTATCATATACTTGGAATACACATAATAAACACTTTATTATTGCCTCTCAGGGCATATTTCCTTCACTGTTTCTCCCAACATAGTGAAGATTTAATTTACAACGGGTGATTGACAATACTAGTATCAACGTTGTGGTTCTTGTTCGTAAGTTAGAACGATACTTATTGAAATCCCCAAACCACGTAAAACATGCAAAGAAAATTAGAGGCGTCTAACTTTGTTTTGCAGGGGTGTGATGTGATGTGATATGGCCATGATTGTGATTATATATGATGTATGCAATCTTCCTTACTGTAAGTCGGCAACTGGCAGGAGCCTTATGGTTGTCTTTTAATTTCATTAAGACCTGCATGTCTATTGTTCATAGTTGTAATAGTTGATGCTGGTGGGCGACAACCATGGAGAGGTTCCATTGACCTTGACGCCACGCCAGTAATGATGGAGATCATGTTCGTGCTTGAAGATGGATATCGGAAGCACAAGAAGAAAGGCCATATCATATCACATATTTTGAATTGCATGTGATGTTAATCCTTTTATGCATATTGTACTGCTTAGTTCTCGATGGTAGCATTATAAGATGATCCCTCTCACAAAATATCAAGATATTAAGTGTTCATCCTTAGTAGGAACCATTGCCAAAGCTCGTTGTTTCGAAGCACCACGTGATGATCGGGTGTGTTAGATTCTGCGAGTGTATACAACGGGAACAAGCCAGATTTGCTCATGCGGAAGCTAAGGTTTGATCTTGACGAGCCTAGCATGTACAAACATGGTCTAGGAACACGGATCACCGAAAGGTAACACATGAGTCATATAGTAGATATGATGAACATGTTGATTGTTCGCCTTTGAAGCTACATCATGTTTCGTGATGATCGGTTTTGATGCGGTGGATTTGGTTCATGTGATCACAAAAACAATGTGAGGGATGTTGTTTTGAGTGGGAGTTCACCTAGATTAATTTAATTATTAATTAGAACTCAATTTGTCATAAACTTAGTCTAAACTATTGCAAATATGTTGTAAATCAATGGTGGCCCCTACCATCAATTTTAATGCGTTCCTAGAGAAAGAAAAGTTGAAAACAATGGAAGAAACTTCATGGATTGGTTCCGCAACTTGAGGATTGTCCTCAATGCTAGTAATTTGACCTATGTGCTAGATGCACCGCTAGGTAACCCACCTGCAGATGATGCTACCGATGAGGTGAAGAATGTTTTCCTCACTCGGAAGAATCAGTACTCCATAGTTCAGTGTGCTATCTTGTATGGTTTGGAATCGGAGCTTCAGAAAAGGTTTGAGAACTTTGACCCACATGATATTGTCCGTGAACTCAAAATGATATTTGAGGCTCACGCGACAGTTGAGAGTTATGAGGCTCACGCGGAAGAGGGTAGCTCCGTCAGTGAGCATGTTCTTAAGATGTCTGGGCACGCAAGTAATCTCCAAAGCTTGGGTATAGTGATTCCTAATGCTTTGGGGATTCACCGTGTCCTCCAACCACTACCACCAAGTTACAAGAACTTTGTGATGAACTACAATATAAAAAACATGGACAAGTCATTGCCTGAACTCATCTCCATGTTAAGGTCTGCGGAAGTGGAGATCAAGAAAGAGCACCAAGTGTTGATGGTCAATAAGACCACCAAATTCAAGAAGCAAGGCAAGTAGAAGAAAAAGGGAAACTTCAAGAAGGGCGGTAAGAAAGTTACCGCGCTAGCGAAGAAGACCAAGGCTGGGCCTAAGACTGATATTGAGTGCTTTTACTATAAGGGAGAAGGTCAACTGGAAGCAGAATTGCCCTAAGTATTTGGCGTATTTAAAAAACGTCAACATCAAGAAGAAAGGTATATCCGATATACATGTTATTGATGTGTATCTCACTAGTAGTCGTAGTAGTGCCTGGGTATTTGATACTGGTTCGGTTGCTCATATTTGTAACTCGAAACAGGTGCTGTAGAATAGACGGAAAATAGCGAAGAACAAGGTGACGATGCGCGTTGGAAATGGATCAAAGGTTGATGTGATCGCGGTCGGCACACTACCTCTTCATCTACCATCAGGATTAGTTTTATACTTAAATAATTGTTATTTGGTGCCTACATTGAGCATGACCATTATATCCGGATCATGTTTATTGTGAGACACTTACTTCTTTAAGTCTGGGAATAATGGTTGTTCGATTTATATGAGTAATATGTTTTATGCACATGCACCTTTGATAGATGGTCTATTCTTGTTGAATCTCGATTGTAGTAATAGACATATTAATAACATTGAATCTAAACGTTTGAAATTGAGCGATAACTCGACCTATATGCGGCACTATCGTCTTGGTCACATTGGAGTGAAGCATATGAAGAAACTCCATTCCGATGGACTTCTTGAATCACTTGATTTTGAATCACTTGAAAGATGTGAAGCATGTCTGATGGGTAAAATGACTAATACTCCATTTTCTGGTATGATGGAGCGAGCTACGTAGTTATTGGAAATCATACATACCGATGTGTGTGGTCCAATGAGTGTAGCATCGCGCGGTGGTTATCGTTAGGTTCTTACTTTCACAAATGACTTGAGTAGATATGGGTATATCTATTTCATGAAACATAAGTCCGAAACTTTTGAGAAGTTTAAGGAATCTCAAAGTGAAGTAGAGAATCAACGTAACAAGAAGAATAAGTTTCTATGATCTAATGGTGGAGGTGAATATCTAAGTTATGAGTTTGGAGAGCATTTGAAGAAATGCGGATACTTTCACAATTGACACTGTCGGGAACACCACAACGTAATGGTGTGTCCGAACATCAGAATTGAACTCTCTTAGATATGGTTCGTTCTATGATGTCACTTACAGATTTATCGCTATCGGTTTGGGGTTATGCATTAGAAACAACCTCCTTCACTTAAATAGGGCACCATCTAAATCCGTTGAACGACACCGTATGAATTATGGTTTGGGAAGAAAGCTAAATTATCGTTCCTTAAAGTTTGGGGTTGCGAAGCTTATGTAAAGAAGTTATAGCCTGACAAGCTTGAACCCAAAGTGGAAAAATGCGTCTTCATAGGATACCCGAAGGAAACTATTGGGTATACTTTCTATCACAGATCCGAGGGCAAAACCTTTGTTGCTAAGAAGGAATCCTTTCTAGAGAAGGAGTTTCTCTCGAAAGAAGTGACTGGAAGGAAAGTAGAACTCGACGAGGTTGTTGAACCTTCTCTCAGACTTGAGAGTAGCGCAACACCAGAAGTAGTTCCTGTGGCACCTACACCAATAAGAGAGGAAGCTAATGAAGTTGATCATGAAACTTCGATTGAAGTTACTACGGAACCTCGCAGGTCAACGAGAACTCGTACCACTCCTGATTGGTTTGATCCCGCCATGAGTATCATGTTGGTGGACAACACCGACGACCCTGTGACATATGAAGAAGCGACGATGATCCCAGATTCCAATAAATGGCAAGAAGCCATGAAATCTGAGATTGGATCTATGTACGAAAACCAAGTATGGACTTTGGTGGACTTACCGGATGGCCGGAAGGCTGTCGAGAACAAATGGATTTTCAAGAAGAAAAGAGATGCTGATGGTAATGTTACTATCTATAAAGCTCGACTTGTAGCAAAAGGGTTTTGACAAATTCAAGGAGTTGACTACGATGAGATTTTCTCACCGGTATCGAAGCTAAAGTCTGTGAGGATTTTGTTAGCAATCGCTACATATTATGATTATGAGATATGGCAGATGGATGTCAAAACGGCGTTCCTCAATGCAGACATTGATGAAGAGTTATATATGGTACAACCCAAAGGTTTGGTCGATCCTAAAGATCCTAACATGTTATGCAAACTTCAACAATCCATTTATGGATTGAAGTAAGCATCCCGAAGTTGGAATCAACATTTTGATAAGCTAATCAAAAGTTTTAGTTTTCTATAAACTTATGGAGAAGCTTGTATTTACAAGGAAGTGAGTGGGAGATCTGTAGAATTCCTAGTACTATATGTGGACGACATATTGTTGATTTGGACTGATGTACAACTTCTTAATAGTGTCAAGGATTATTTGAATAATAGTTTTTCGATGAAAGATCTTGGCAAAGCAGCTTACATATTAGGCATAAATATTTATATAGATATATAGAGACGCCTAATATCATTGTCACAGAGTACATATTTGGAAAAAGTTCTAAAGAGGTTTGGAACGGAAGATAGGAAGAAAGGGTTCTTGCCCATGTTGCCCACTACGACCTTGAGTAAAACTCAAAGCCTGCTACGACAGAAGATAGAGAAAGAATGAGTAAGACTCCCTATGCCTCAACCATAGGATCTATCATGTATGCCATTCTATGTACTAGACCCGACATTGCATATGCTGTTAGTTTAACTAGCAGATATCAAAGTGATCTAGGAGTGGATCATTGGGCAGCGGTCAAAAACATCCTTAAGTACTTTAGAAGAACTAAGTATATGGTTCCTTCTTATGAAGGTGATGAACAACTCATTGTTAGTGGTTACACCGATGCTAGTTGGAACACCAATCCGGATGATTCTAAATCTCAATCTGGATACGTATTTACTTTGAATAGTGCAGCGGTAAGCTGGAGGAGTGCAAAGCAAAGCGTTGTGGCGATATCTTCAACTGAATTGGAATACATAGCTGCTTCGGAGGCTTCATAAGAGGCGATATGGATGAAGGAGTTCATTACAGAGCTCGGTGTGGTTCCCAGTGCGCTGGACCCAATGTCTATCTACTGGATAACATGGACGGCATAGCCAATGCACAAGAACCAAGGTCACACAAGAAGCTTGAAGCATATCAAGCTGCATTTTCACGCTATTCGGGAGCATGACCAGATGGTGACATAAAGATTTGCAAAGTACACACAGATCTGAATGTGGCGGATCCGTTGAGTAAACCTCTCCCGAGGGCAAAACATGACCAGCAACAAACCGCCATGGGTGTTCGGTATATTACCATGTAATCTAGATTAGTTGACTCTAGTGCAAGTGGGAGACTATTGGAGATATGCCCCAGAGTAAATAATAAAAGTATTTATTATTATATCTTTGTGTTTATGATAAATGTTTACATTCATGCTACAATAGTATTAACCGGAAACATTAATACTTGTGTGATTTGTAAACTTAATTAGAGTCCCTAGTAAAGCCTCTTGATAATACTAGCTTGTTGGTTAATATATGATCATGGTTTCTGGGTCATGAACATTGAGATGTTGTTAACAACAAGATCATATCATTAGGAGAATGGTGTGATGGACATACTCCTATAGATAAGCGTAGCATAAAGATTAAGTCATTTCAATAGTTTGTTTTCTATAAGCTTTCTGATACATAGTAACCTAATTCCTTCGACCATGAGATCATGCTAATCACCATCACCGGAAGGATGCTTTGATGACATCAAACACCACACCGTAAATGGGTGGCTATAAAGGTGCCATTGAGTGTTCGGAAAGTATGTGTTGATGCACATGGATCAAGAGTGGGATTTGTCCATCCATATGACAAATAGATATATTCTGGGCCCTCTCGGTGGAATGTCATCCAATTAGCTTGCAAGCATGTGACTGGCTCAAAAGGGATCACATATCACAGGAACGAGAAAAGAGTACTTATCGGTAACGAGGTTGAACTAGGTATGCAGAGATACCGACGATCAGACCTTGGATAACTAAAATATCACAAGACAAAGGGAAATTGGTATCACATGTAAGTGGTTCATTCTATCACAAAGTAATCATAGAAATATGTGGGATCCATATGAATTTCTAGATTCCTCTATTGGTTATTGATCGAAGAAGTGTCTCGGTCATGTCTGCATAATTCACGAACCGTAGGGAGACACACTTAATGATTCGATGTTGTTTAGTAGATATGGAATGTAAGTAGGGAGACCGAATGTTGTTCGGAGTCTCAGATGGGATCTGGGATATCACTAGGAGATCCGGAGAATAAGATTCATATAAGGAAAGTCCAATTCTAGAGTTCGGAAATGATTCCGGTGTTTTCATTGGAATGATCTAGAAGGGTCTAGAAGGTTCACCGGACCGGAAGGGGAGGGGTGCATGAATGTTTCATGACTAATTGGAATGATTGCATCATGTCCTAGGTCACGTGGTTGGGCGTTTGAAAGAAATAAATTAAACTCCAAATTGAAAGTCAAAAGGCAAGTTTGAAAAGTCAAACTGGGACAATGTATCCTGGTGGAGGAAGGAAAGAATCCTTCTCTCCCTCCACCACAAGGCAAGTAGGATATGGAGTTGGGGAAGGATTCAAACTCCCCTCTCCCAAGCTGCCCTCCCTCTCATAAATAGAGGGGAGGGGTGCCCTCCAAGACACACAACACCAGCCCCTCCCCACACTGCCGCTGCCGCACCAAGTCGCCACCGCCGACCACCTCCTCCTCTCCGGCTTCTAAAACCTAGATTACCGTGGAAACCGTAATACTCCACCATAACCTGCTTCGGCTTAGGCAAAGCCCTGCAGGATCTCCCCTCTACTTCTGACACCATGTCGTCGTGTTGCCAGAATCGCGAGGAGAGAACTACAACCTCCACTGCCTGCTGGAACAAGGGAGATGAAGGTCTTCATCGAGTGCCGAACGTGTGACCAACTGCGGAAGCGGTTTCCGGAGTGCAGCACCGGAAAGATCATCTACATGATCCTGAGATCGACAAGTGTATGACTACAGCACCCACGAGAATCTGCTCTCGTTAACCGCTTTGGAATCTTCGAGGGTGAGTACTCTAATCGACTCGTTGCTACAATCTAGTAGATAGATCTTGGCTTGTTTGTGTTCATGCGGTAGAAATTTTTTGTTTTCCATGCTACGAACCCCTACACTGTGCAGCAGCCGCCTGATGTTTCTCCTCTAAGAATGCCCGCAAAGACCCAGGTCGTGGAGGTTTTCCGGGCTACATGCAAGCAGCCCATCAACTCCGTCCTGAGCAGGCCAGTGGCTAAGCGCAACTGGAACAAGAGGAAGTACTCTGGGACGGTGAGGAGGAGTGGATGCTCATCAGCAGCAGCGGATGCTCATCACCAGGTTGGGGATCGCCCGGGAGGGGGAGGTGATCGGGGATGAGGCCTTGAATGTGTACCTCGACCTTTTTGTGAGACCCCTCCGCCAGCAGCACATCGACGTGGTTCTCCACCTGTTTGGGTGGATGCCGGAAGCCCTTCCCTTGTGCGACGAATCACCGGTGGAGTGCCTAGGTGGATCGATGTGTGTCCTATTTCATGTACCTTTCTGAGCACCCCCTTATCTTGGTACAATCTCCCTTATTGAAATAATGGATGAACGAGATTTATCTATCGGTATTTGGAATGCGCGTGGTCTCAACTCCCCTGCGCGTCGTCTCGCGGTATCGCGGGTTATCGTGCCGGCTAGACCGGCGGTGGTTTGTTTGCAGGAAACCAAGATGGCGTTCATCTCTAATCGTGTGGTGAGGGAATGTATCAGACCCGCTTTCGACAAGTTCTACTTCCTGCCGGCTAATGGCACCCGGGGTGTCATCCTGCTGGCCTGGCAATCTAACCTTGTCACTATGTCGCATTCGCACTATTTTGACCATGCGATCATGGCCCGCATTTCAACGGGCGTGGATCATAGCTGGTGGTTCACTGGGGTGTATTGACCTCAAAGTGATGATGACAAAAGAGCCTTTCTCTAGGAGTTGCAAGACATACATGACTTGCATGCGGGACCATGGATCGTTGCAGGTGACTTCAACCTTATAGTCAACCTGGAAGATAAGAGCCAGGGGACCCTGCACCATTGCATGATGGCCAGGTTTCATAGAACTTTGGCCGTCCTCGAGCTTAAGGAGCTTTATCTCAACGGTCGCCGATTCACTTGGTCCAACGAGAGGGCGCAGTCGACTTTAGAGAGGCTCGATAGGGTCTTCATGACCGTGGATTGGGAAGCTCGTTACCCAGACGCCTTCCTCTCGGCCTTGTCATCAGACCCCTCAGATCATTGCCCTCTGCTGCTGGCCCTAGCGCCCGACCTGCAGAGAGGGCAGCGGTTTCAGTTTCAGACTTTTTGGCCCAAAGTGGATGGTTTCTTGGAGGTGGTGGAGGCCGCGTGGTCAGCTCAACCTTGGGAGCCGAACCCCTTCCAGCGGCTCGATATGAAGCTGTGTGCGGTGGCCAGGGACCTCTCCCGGTGGAGTGCCAAATTCATTGGCAATATCAAGCTACAAATTCTTATGGCCACCGAGCTGATCCTCAGGCTTGATGTCGCCATGGAAAGCAAGCAGCTCTCCTCTATGGAACATGGGCTCCGCTGCCTCTTGAAGAAGAAGCTGCTAGGCCTAGCTTCCCTAGAGAGATCACTAGCTAGGCAAAGGTCGCGTATCCTCTAGCTACGGGAGGGGGGCGCTTGCACGCGTTTCTTCCATACTCATGCTAGTCACTAGATGAGGAATAACTTCATAGGTCATCTCTCGGTGGACAATGTCCAGATCTCGGACCATGTGGAGAAGGCGGATGTCGTGGATAGTTTTTATGAGAACCTGTTGGGACTGGCCGCGGACCGGCCTTTCTCACTTGACCTGGACTATCTTGGGCTACAGGCTTTGGACCTGCAACATATTGATGGGGCCTTCATAGAAGAGGAGGTTCTGGTAGCCATCCGAGACATGCCGTTGGACAAGTTCCCCGGACCGGACGGATTCTCCGCTCGTTTCTTTGTAACTTGCTGGAGTATAATCCGAGTTGATGTCATGGAGGCCTTCCACTCGCTTTCTCGTGTAGACTGTCATGGATTCAGTGCGGTGAACAACTCCCTTGTCACGCTCCTGCCCAAGAAGCCGGGGGCAAAAGAAATTTGTGACTTTCGCCCCATCAACCTGATTCATGGCATAGCTAAATGGGTGGCCAAGGTAGTTGCGAACCGGATCACTCTGATTCTACCCCAGTTGGTCGGGGTGCACCAGAGTTCCTTTGTGCGTGGCCGTTGTCTACATGACAACTTCATGATGGTCCAAGGTACCGCCCAGAAGCTCCATGTCAGCAAAACACCTTCGGTCCTCCTCAAGTTATACATTAGTAAGGCTTTCGACTCGGTGGATTGGGCTTTCCTACTAGAAGTCCTCAGGAAGATTGGCTTTGGGGAACACCAGCTCGCGTGCATCTGTGCCCTCCTCTCCACAGCCTCCACCCGCGTCCTCCTAAATGGTTGCCCTGGTGCTAAGGTGGCCAACAGGATGGGTCTACGACAGGGTGATCCTCTCCCCCAGCTCTTCATCCTGCTCATGGAGGTTTTCCATCTGATGATAGCCAAGGCAAAGAGACTGGGAATCCTCTCACAGATGGCGAAATCGGGCATGCGTCAGCGCACTTTGATCTATGCGGATGATGTGGTTGTGTTCTTACGCCCTACTGTGGTGGACCTCCAGGTGACCTCCAACATCATTGTAGATTTTGGTGCAGCTTCCGGCCTCTGCACCAACTTCTCCAAATGCTCGGCCAACCTGATTCGTTGCTTGGAGGCTGACAGGGTGCTAGTGACCCAGGAGCTGCATTGCCCAATCACCCAATTTCCACTTCGCTACCTAGGACTTCCAATTTCTTTGCGGAAGCCCTCTGCTGCACAGCTCCAGACCCTGGTCGACCTAGTGGCGGCCAAGCTGCCATCATGGAAAGCCTCCATGTTTAACAAAGGAGGTAGGCTTGAGCTCGTGAAGACCATGCTCTCGGCCATTCCGATTTTTGCCATGATGTCCCTCGACATCCCTATAGAGGTCATCACTACCATGGAAAATATTATACGTGGTTTCCTTCGGAAAGGGAGGAAATACGTGCATGGGGGGCACTGCCTCGTGGCTTGGGACAAGGTGTGCATGCCTAAGGAGCTTGGTGGACTCGGCACACCTAACCTGCGCCTCATGAACATTGCACTTAGGGATAGGTTGTTGTGGCTGAAGCGGGTGGAACCCGGCAAACCTTGACACGAGCTTGAGATCCGGGTGCCAGAGGCGGCCAGGCAACTCTTTGAAGCAGCAACTGTCATGGTCCTAGGTGATGGAGCCACAGGTCTGTTCTGGACTGACAATTGGCTCCTAGCAGGACAGATTTGCCTGATCCCTCTGAACCTGTCCGCGATAGTATCGGGAAATGCGGCCTCCAAACGCACTATGCGTGAAGGCGTTGCCGGGGTTGGCTACACGATATTTCCCCAGACTTGGGAGCGAATGCCATTAGAGAGCTCCTGGAGGTGGAGGACTGGCTTGAAGAGGTTACGCTAACGGAGGGCTCTCAGGATGTGCTCAAGTGGCGGTGGGACTCAAGTAATTGCTACACTGCCAAGTCTTGCTATCAGGCCTTGTTTGCTGGAAGGACCTTGATGGCGGGTGCCTGGCTGTAACACCCCAGTTTTACCTAATTGTTAATTAGGGGTTGATTGTGCATCATGAGCATCATCTAAAAAAATGCATGCAAGAAAGAAATAGAATAAAACCCTAAACCCTAGTTTTCTCCCCTCTCTTTGAAACAATTCAAATGGTTTTGAATATTTTGGAAAACTATCAAAATAATGGAGCCCAAATGGTCTACAAGGGCCCCTGATCATTTTATATATTTTACAAAAACTCTGGTAGTTTTGAATGGTTCAAAACATATTTGAAAATGAAATTTACAAAAGAGAAACATATTTTAGAAAAGGAAAAAGAGTTCTGCTAAAAAAACTAGACCCAGACGCCTCAGGCCGAGCAACCCAACAGCCTCCCTCTCCTCTCCACCTTTACCACGACCCACCTCGGCCCAATCCAGCCAGCAAGCGGCCTTGTACCGGTTCGGCCCTTCTATCATCGTCTTCCTCCTTGCCGGTCGATCCTGGAAGCAGCTCGCTGGCGTTACAGTGACCGTCGCTGTGCGCTACGATGTGTGCCTCCGCCGTGATACTCGCCACCGCCGTTCGTCGGCTATAAGTATGCCCTCGCAGCCGGATGAACCCTATCCTCTTCTTTCTCCCCCAAATTTTCCCTCTGGCCAAACCCTAGCCTAATGGTCACCGCCGAGCCTCGCCGTGCCTCGCCGTGAATCCCTGGAGAACCGCCATGCTGGACTACGTCTCCACGCCAGAGGAATCGTCTGCACATGCTCGGAATCGAGGCACCCAAGCTCGACTTCACCGTCGGTCTCCATCGATGTCGCTATCGATTCACCGCCGTCCAAGCTCCTCCGGCCTCTCCGACCTCTCTAACCGCATCGTGGTGAGCCCCTAAGCACCCCAGTGCCCTCCAATCCCTCCCTCTTCCTCTCTGCTGCCTCCGCCACGAGCACCTTCTGCCGCCACCGCAGAAGCTCGTCGCCGGCTGCCCTCTGGCGACCAAAACAGAGCGGCGCTAGCACTAGCGAGTTCCTCACCCTCTGCTTGTTCGAGCAAGCCCAACCCCGCTCCCTCTCGCGTGCCCAATCGTCCAATCCCACGTTGACTATGAGCATCTCCATTGCTGATGTCATCCTGACATCAGCATGACACAATATTCCTTTTATTTTGTTTTATTTAAATTGTTTTCTGGAAAATAAATAACCTCTGTGGGCCCAGGTTGTCAGGGTTTTAACAATTTCGATAATTATTTTCTAAAAAGAATAAAAATCTGACAGGTGGGACCAAGTGAATAAATATTTAATATAATCCAAAAATGTTTTATAATTTCCTAAAATTATTTAAAATGGATTTAAATTGAGAAAAATCATAACTAATTCATTGTAAGTCAGAAAAATATAAATAATATATCAAAATGTTTATAAAAATGAGAACTATCTATCTAAGCTATAATAATGCATTGTTAATCAACTTTCATGACAAGTATAATTATAAGAACATAGTAACCCCTCACAGGTGATCCCGGAGTTTCCTCGAGTTAGGGTTTGTACCCCTCGGAACCCCGATTAAATTTTCGAGCATGTTTTAGGGTTTAAATTCAATACAATTCAACTTGCCATATCATCATACTTGCTTGAGCATTGCATCGATGCCATGTGTTGATTGTTTCCCCTTTTATTTCTGGTGTTTGGTTCTTCCCGGTAGGATACGAGATCGAGATCGAAGCCAGAGATCAACACCGTCGAAGCTCGAAGATCGACGAACAATACTTGACCAACTGTAACCAAGTCAAGAACCAGATGTTCGAAGCTCTTCTTTCTGGTTATCAATAGGCAAAGGCAAGCATAGCCCCACCATGATATCATCCTATGATTTCGAAAGCATTTCAATTCCTACCATGATGCATACGATTCTACTGTGGTCTTTTATCGATAGATAGAGTAACCTATCTATTGCATTACTCCCTTTGAGCTTATATTACCTGATCCACTGCTCCTAGCATAACTAGGTATGGCTTGTGTGCACTACTAGAGCTTATATTCATGTCTCGCTTAGCCATGCTTAGCTGTTGAGTCTGGTTCATCCAGATGATGTATCAGATGCAGAGAATCTAGTATGACAGCAGAACATGATGAGATAATTTCAGAGGTGATATGATATTAAATATGCTAAGGCTTGTATGGGAGGCCACGGTGGGATGTGCTTTTTATAGGCCCATGCTCGCCACCACTAGGACCCAAGTTCTTGCCTCTTGAACCAAGACGAACGTACAACCACACGGGGTTTATGGGGACCCCCTGATTGACTAACTTGCCTAGTAGATTCCATGAGTCACATAGTTCGGCGTTCCATTCGACATATGCATATAAAACCTTTTGAAAGATTTGTCGGATGAAGGTGCATTCATAACAGGTAGGTAAGTGTGGGCAGGGTTGCTTGGGGTCGATTGAGGCCCTGGTGAACTAACCTCGCCTCACATCTTTAAGTACTGGCTTCGGGATTTGACCCGTTACGGCGAAACCATACTTATTGCGTGACTCATGGTCTCGGCGAAAGCAAGGTAAAGGTCGTGTCTAACCACCCTCTGCCAGCCTTCCAAGGAAGAGGGCTAATCTTAAGTGGCATTAAGAGAAGGTTAGTACGTGTGGGTAAAGTTGTACACCCCTGCAGGGTAATAATCTTTCGGAAAGCCGTGTCCATGGTTATGGACTACTTGGGAATGGATGTGATGATCATAGAGAACATGAACCTAATGTTAAAACTTGGCAACTCATGTTTGTTAAGGATGCTTCCTCATAGGTACGAGGGGGTGATCCTAGTTCAGGTGATGATGATGACTTGGTGGATATCAAAAGATGATGATCAATATTTCAGAGATGTCGCTCTCTTATCCCCTTTTAAAATATTATGATTAGACGAGCTTCTTCTCTCTCTTGTTTTACAAACAAAGATGGCTTTATGCAAAACAACTCCACCAGTCATAAGTCTTGTGGAGTACACCCTGTAATCACCCTTGCTTTGTTGATACTTTTGGCAGAGTAAGTGTTCCCCAGAAGACGAGTTCCGTACTACATCGACACCGACGAGTAGCTTGGGGTTCCCGTCCGGCAGCCTGGAATCTATGGGCTGGGACGTCATCGTTATGCTTCAGGCCTCTTAGGCCATTTGTTAAGTTTGCTATACTTAATAGCATAATTTGCCTTCCGTTGTTTGATGTTTGTGGTCAGTGACCTCTGCTTGTAATAATTTGGTTCTCTTCTCAGTTATGAGCTCGCTCTAATAATTTTTGTGTCGTAGGGTCACTGTTGTGTTATCAATTCTTCATTGGATATTCTCGAGCTCAAGGTTAAGCTTATGTCAGACAGAGGTCTAGGATTTGTTTAGCCCTGATCCCGGGGGTGTCACACTGGAAAATATGGCACTCCCGCGCCCCCGCTAGCTACAAGGTCTCGATGTGGTTGGCGTTGAGAAATATATGTTGGACCGCCGACCGGCTGCGTCGGTGTGGTCTGCAACACCCAGTGGCGTGCCCCTTCTGTGATCAGTGTGACGAGACCATTGAACATCTCCTGCTGGGCTGCACCCTTTCCAGGCAAGTGTGGGCGACCTGTCTATGCTGGGGATGCAAGATCCACTGGATGCCAAAGCAGGACTCCAGGCTCTCTTCTTGGCTCCAGGGAAGGAAGGGTTGTAAAGGTCGGGAGCGTGACCTCTAGACCAGTATCACACTGGTCTGCTGGACCCTGTGGCTCCATCAGAATGCCATGGTCTTTGAAGGGGCCACCACCTCTGTGGAAGAGGCCACTCGGAGGATTTCCTCGAACACGGAGCTGTGGAGGGCAGCAGGGCTCTTCCGCAATTGCCTAGGTGGGGTTGATAGGTGCAGATGTCGCGAGTAGTTGCTAGAGTGTGAGTGCTATCTCTTTGGAAGCGTGGAGTTGCGCCCTAAGCGTTTGTGCCCTCGCACGTTGTAAACGCTCGGTCGCTTGGCCTTTCTTCTATGAAAACGATACGTCTCCCAGGACGTATCCTTGAAAAAATCTAGCATATCTTTTTGTACCTTAGCAAGTTGATCAATTTGAATTTGAACCATTTGGAAGTGTTTACAAAGCATTTTAACATCATTAGTAGTTCTTTCCACCATATCTTTCAACTCATTAATAGCTCTAGAGTTTTCGAATAAATGATTCTGAACTTGTTTATTAAAATTACCTTGTTTAACAATAAAGATATCAAGTTCCTCTAAGCATTGACCAGGAGGTTTACCATAAGGAATATCACCTTCATAAAAGTGTTGGAGAGAGTGTACCTCAATAGTGGATGAGTGGGAGATTGGCTTACATAATTCTTCTATAGGAGGTAAATTCTTCACATCTTCAGATCTAATACCCTTCTCCTTAACACATTTCTTAGCTTCTCTCATCACTTCATCATTTAATTCAATCATTCCTCTCTTCTTTGGTGTTGGTGTTGGAGTTGGTTCAAGCACAATTGGTTCAGGTGTAATTGTCTCAGGTGTAACTGGCTCAATTGAAGTCCAATCATCATAATTCTTGCTTGTTTTAGCCATTAATTCCTTAGCTTCCACTGGAGTTCTTTTCCTGAAAACACAATCAGCAAAACTATCTAGGTATATCCTAGATTCATCAATTAGTCCATTATAATAAATATCAAGAAGCTCATTTTTAGGTAATGGACATCCAGGATGTGCATGAATCAAGGCACGAAACCTTGTCCATGACTCAGGAAATTTCTCCTCTTCTCCCTGTTTAAAATCAAAAAGTTTCTGCAAAGAAGCATGTCTAGCACTAGGAGGGAAATATTTCTGAAAGAAAGTAGCAATCAAACAATCAGTGATATCAATGGATCCAAGAGGTAAATTATTAAACCAAGCTTTAGCTTCTCCTTTTAGTGAAAAAGGGAATATTTTAGCAACAAAGTAGGTACGCATCTTAACATCATCAGAAAATAAGGCACTCATAGTAGAAAGCTCATTCATATGTGCCACATCCCTTTCATTCTCAGTCCCACAAAAAGGTTCTTTCTAAACAATGTTTATATATGATAAATCAAGAGAGAAATCATAATCTTTATCTTTAATGTATATGGGATAAGTGGCAAACTTAGCATCAGGAGACAGTTCAGGTATAATAGTACATTTCTCAAGGAGACTCCTAATAGCACTAGCACCACGTGTGTTTCGATATTCTTCAATAAATTCATCAGTCATTTCAATGTAACCATCATTAATATCATATCTCTCTCTAGACTCAGGTGAGATAACATGAGTGATAGTGTCTTCACTAGGAGTTTTAGTGTTTCCCAATATAGTTCTAGCAATAGTAGCATCTAGGAAAGGACCTAATGAACCACTCTCATCAAGCACAGTAGAAGTAACATCATGAGCATCATAAGCAATTTTCGATTTGGTGGTGTAACAAGCTTACTTATAACAGACGGTGAATCAAGAGCAGCAGAGGTATTTAGAACTGTACCTCTTCTTGCAGTGGATGGTAATATAGGAAACTTTCCATCACGAGACTTTTCCATGATGAAAGGAATAGCAGCAAACAATAATAGATCCAAGTGAACTTACAAATAAAGCTATGCTCCCCGAAAACGGCGCCAAAAAATAGTCTTGATGACCCAAAAGTATAGGGGATCGCAACAGTCTTCGAGGGTAATATTACCCAATTTATTGATTCGACACAAGGGGAGCCTAAGAATACTTATAAGCCTTAACAACTGATTTGTTAATTCAGTTGCACCTGGAAATAGTCTTGCTCACAGTAGTTTATCAGTAGCAACAATTTTGTAGTAGCAATAGCAAAGTAACAGCAGCAGTAAAACAAAGGCAGTAGTAACAATAGTAGCAACAGTAGGATATGAGTGCGGTAGGCATAGGGATGGATGGACGGGCGTTGCATGGAAAAGACTATTCATGTAACTTCAAGATCTAGGGAAATTGCATATAAATAAGATAAAGCATCCAAGTACTAAACAATCATAGGCATGTGTTCCATATATAGTCATACATGCTCGCCATGAGAACTTTCACAACATCTTTTGTCCTGCCAGCCCGTTGCAGCGGGGCCTCAAGGGAATCTACTGGCAATTAAGGTACTCCTTTTAATAGAGTACCGTAGCAAAGCATTAACACTCCTTGAACACATGTGATCCTCATATCATACCCATCCCCACCAGCTGTCCCAATTTCTATCGCTTCGGGGCCTTTGGTTCCAAACAATGATATGTGTACACAACTTGCAGATAAGATCACAAACAATACTATCATCATGAATCAATAATAAGTTCAGATATGAGATCATGGCACTCGGGCCCTAGTGACAAGCATTAAGCACAACAAGTTGCAACAAAGTCAAATAGCACTAATAAAGATACTAGGTACCATTCCCTAACAATCTTATTCGATTACATGATAGATCTCATCCAATCCCTACCGTCCCCATAGCCTAGCGGGGGATTACTCACTCATGGATGGGGGAAACATGGATGGTTGATGGAGAGGCGTCGGTGATGATGATGTCAATGATATCCTCCAATTCCCCATCCCGTCAGGGTCCCAGAACGGATTTTCCGATTCCGGATCATGGTTTGTGGTGGTGGCAGTGCAGCGGAACACTCTCTGGAAAAACGTCGAACCCCCCCTTCATTTTTAGGTCACAAGGCTTTAAGTAGGCGAAGAGGGAGGCCGAGGGGGTTCCCGAGGTGGCCACACCCCCTCTAGGCGCGGCCAGGACCAGCCCGCGCGGCCAGGGGGTGTGGGCCCCTCGTGGCCCACCTCTACCTCATCTTCTGGCTCCGTGAGTCTTCTGGTAAAATAGGATTTTTGCCATGTTTTCTGGGATTTTTCCTGAAAGTTGATTTCCTGCACAAAGAATAGACACCAAAGCAATTCTATTGAAAACAGCGTCAATCCATGTTAGGTGTATCCAAATAACACAGGTTTAGAGGAGAAACAATTGCAAAAGTGTTCGGGAAAATAGATACGTTTTGGACGTATCACTCACTAAGGCTGATGATCGAAATTTGCCCCAAAAGATTGCAGGGGTGGTGACAAACTTAGTTGGTGTCCATTTTTTTAGGGACGGGTAAGTGAACTTGAGGTAATATACACAAAAAAAATATAGGTTGTGTTGTTGGTATTTTGGTTCACTTACTCCGTCTCTGAAAAAACTTATGAGGCCCCCAAATTTATTCTACATTTCTATGAACTATATGATCTTTGAATTGTTATGGCATGCATTCATAGTGTATAATAAGAATTACATTTCAGTTTCTCACTGAGGCCAATAATTGAAATTTTCCCCAAAAGATTGCAGGGTGACACACATTTATTGATGTTGTTTTTTTAGGGATGGGTTAATGAACCCGAGGCAGCTACACAAACAATATAGGTTGTGCTGTTGGTACTTTGGTTTCCCAACTCCATCTCTAAAAAAATTATGAGGCTCCTGATTCATTCTCATATGAACTATATGTTGTTTGAATTATTTCTCCTATATATATTATTATGGCCAATGATTGAAATTTACCCCAAAGTTAGGCAGTACACACTGGTGTCAGATTTTTTTCAGGGATGAGTTAGCGAACCCGGATCAATGTACAAGAACAACAGGTTGTGGAATGGGTACTTGGTTCGCTTACGCCATCGCTAAAGAAACTTATGAGGCCATAGACTTTGTCCTACATATAACTCTGATACAATCAATTTAATATTATCTTACATATATATGAGTTCTAAGTTATGTTCTTAAATATCTATAGGAGGATTCTGATGACGTTGACTCTAGTAAGTACTCCAGGGACAACAAGAGCCGCTACGTACTGAGGAAATTGCGGCGTGGACAGATACCTTTCCACCATAGGAGAGACTGTTTTCCCATTTTGTGGCAGAGTCATCTCACTCGGATATCGACAGCTTAATCTAGCATGCGGTGGGCGTTGGAAAAAGGCCGAGGCTAGAGGCACAAGCCGAAGACCTTGGTACAACATGCAGCCTACGACAAATTCCTTCAGAAATATGTCAGGACTGGCATGTTTCCCCTAGAGTAGGCTATGCATGATCCTCTTGATGTCGTTGCCCCTTCTTAATTTGCATATGTTAATTATTAACCGATTATATGTGTAAGACAATTTCACTCTCGTGGTGGATATATATTAATCTCCTTCATATATGGAGTTCCTTTAAATTATAGTGTTGAATTATATATTACTGAGCATGCACTAGTACAAACTTTTCATAGTGTTCAATTATATTACTGATCATGCATGCACACTTCCAAATATTTCTAGTGCACACTACATAACATTTGAATTAGTCAAATTCAAAACAGGTGCACCTTATTGCTCTGCAGCAAGCATGAAACTCATTTGCTCTTAATCTTTTTTGATGTATGAATATTATTTGCTCTTAGGACTCAATTTCACTCTTCGATGCATATATGTACTATGCCATATATTTTCTTAGATGTGTGAACCTCATTTGCTCTTATGACTCCAGCAAGCATGTGTAAACACCTTCACCTTAGGACTATGCCATATATTTTCTTAGATGTGTGAACCTCATTTGCTCTTAGGACTCTAGCAAGCATGTGTAAACACCTTCACCTTAGGACTACGCCATATATTTTCTTCGATGTGTGAACCTCATTTGCTCTTAGGATTCCTTTGCCTTTAAATTATAAATTATTCTAAAATTTTAAGATTAAAAAAATTCAGAGTTCTGAATATATCCAGATGTTCGAATATTCACTCAACGAGGGAGATTTCCTTCAAATAGTACATGAAAAAAAGTTATATTGGTGAAACATTCATAATTAAGTAATAAAATGGTCTCATTTCATGATTAAACATTTGAACTAGTCAAATTCATAACACTTGCACCTTATTGCTCTACAACAACTCATATGAACACTAGTCGTCATGCCTTTTAGGGTAAAGATCCAAGGTTTGTACTATGCAGATTATTTTCTTCAATTTATGAACCTCATTTAGTCTTAGGGGAATCAATTTAACTCTAGCAACCATGTATAAACACCTTTTTGCCTTTAAATTATGAATAATATCAAATTTTAGGATAATCAAAATCTGGAGTTCCGAATATTTCCGGAATTCCGAATATTAGCTTTTTCCAAATTACTAGTCGTCTTAGCGAGGGAAGTTCTTAGTGGCAAATTATGAAATATTCAGAGAACGGATGTTCTTAGAGACGTTTTTTACTTGGAGCCGTCTGAGGCTAGTACTTGGCGGCAAATATCTAAAAATATTTGGACAAACATTTCAGATATGTGCCACTTTTGTTCTTCCCCGCTTGCCTAGACCACTGTCCACTGTCGCCGGTCCCTTGCAACTACACCACCGCCGCCTCCGGTCCCCTGCCTCTCCACCACTGCCACCTCCGGTCATGTGGTGCGTACACTCTCCCTCGCCTTCGAAGACGCCCTTTGTCGTCTACGTAGGTATGCGTGAAAACCAAACCCCCAAAATGCTAAATCAACAGCTTCGATTGGGGAATTTTGTCATGGGAATTTGCCATTTTGCTTCTCGAATTTAAGGTTTAGGGTTACCGAGATGCAAAGACCCGACGGCATAGTCGTGAGAGCCTCCCCCAGCCGACCTGCATCTGTCCCAACTCTTTTCCCCTTGTATAAATCTCAAAATATGTAATTATCAGTTCTAGTAATAGAGATTTATTTGTCACTTCATTAGTCTCTCTGTATCTATTTTAATTGTCACTTCATTAGTCTGCTGGCATCTTGATTGTATTAAGATGCTCTCTGTATGTATCTATTTAACAGATGGGAACATGTAGTGACGATGCAATATCACTATCTAGCGATGATAGTTTTTGCTTTACCTTTGGTGGTTTTGATTTACAGTCATCAGATGAAGAGCCCACCGAGAGGATTAAGTTTAGAGGTATCAAAAGAACATCAAAATTTCAGTCATATGTTTTGTATGCGTTTAGACGGTAGACATTTATTTGTTGTTGCATCAGGGCCTTAACACAAGGGGGACACTGATTTTGATGAGCAGAGCCTTTTTGGAAACAATATGTATCTGAAAGAAGTTCATGTAAACTTCCTATTAGACTGGTGTTAACCTGAATTTCTACCAAAAATCAAGTACTAGATCTACAGGCTACCCTATTCATCTGCCATGAAAAAGAAGTGCAAGTTGGTAAGATGATATATTCTTGATAATATTATCAACAACAAGCTATCCTATGATATTTAAATACTTATAGTAATCACAAGCATGCTAATTCTTCAATTCTCTGTACTTGCCTAGATATTTGGAGCCGAGTTCACAAGAAAATACGTAAAGAATCTCCTTGATGAACCTATTGATGTCCATGTTTGGAAAATGAAGAGCAAAGAGCTAAAGATGGTTAGGATGAAGATGTGAGCTGGATCAAATGCAATCTTGATGACTGGATGGGAGAAGGTTGTGAGAAGCTTCAACCTAAAGCAGGATATCATTGTCCTTTTTTTGCTTTGATGAAAAAGATAATGGAGAGGTACCGAACTTCTAGGGGGTAGCCCATTATAAATGCAATGTTGGTTTCTTAGAGTGTACTAATTATGTTAGCTGATTGATTTATGTAATGCACTTTGTATGTACTGCCATAATGTGTAATGGCTAAATTTGTATGGATTTCCCCAACTAATTATATATCTGTCTAATGTTTACCGCGATCGAGATGCTATATATATATATATATATATATATATATATATATATATATATGTTCTTGAGTTAATCTGTCTATCTGGCTGCTGAATCATGATAGTTGTTCAAAAAATCATCCGATATGCCAATTTATTGTCCAATTTATCGCTTATCACTTGGTAATCAATAAGCCAATTAATCAATTTATCGACCGATAAATCAATTTATCGCCCGATAAATCGGCTGATACACCCAAAAATCATAATTTCGGTATGATTGAGAAGTTAACGATAAACAATATCCTCAACATTGATCATGATTATGTGTCATGTCAGCTATGATCGAGTTTGAATTATCATGATACTATTTAGAATGGTTTACACACTCTGAAGATGGTTAATTTAAAAATACGCTTTGATGACCCACAAGTATAGGAGATCGCAACAGTCTTCGAGGGTAGTATTACCCAATTTATTGATTTGACACAAGGGGATCCAAAGAATACTTGTAAGCCTTAACAACTGAGTTATCAATTCAGATGCACCTAGAAATAGTCTTGCTCACAGTAGTTTACCAGTAGCAACAGTTTTGTAGTAGCAATAGCAAAGTAACAGTAGTAGTAGAACAAAAGCAATAGTAACAATAGTAGCATACATTAGGATATGAGTGCGGTAGACATAGGGATGGATGGACGGGCGTTGCATGGATGAGACTATTCATGTAACTGCAAGATCTAGGACATTTGCAGATAAATAAGATAAAGCATCCAAGTACTAAACAATCATAGGCATGTGTTCTATATATAGTCATACGTGCTTGCAATGAGAACTTGCACAACATCTTTTGTCCAGCCAGCCCATTGCAGCGGGGCCTCAAGGGAATCTACTGGAAATTAAGGTACTCCTTTTAATAGAGTACCGGAGCAAAGCAATAACACTCAGTGAACACATGTGATCCTCATATCACACCCATCCCCTCCGGTTGTCCCAATTTCTGTCACTTCGGGGCCTTTGGTTCCGGACAATGATATGTGTACACAACTTGCAGATAAGATCACAAACAATACTATCATCATGAATCAATAATAAGTTCAGATCTGAGATCATGGCACTCGGGCACTAGTGACAAGCATTAAGAATAACAAGTTGCAACAATGTCAAATAGCACTAAAAGAGATACTAGACACCATGCCCTAACAATCTTATTCGATTACATGATAGAACTCATCCAATCCCTACCATCCCCATAGCCTACAGCGGGGGATTACTCACTGATGGATGGGGGAAACATGGATGGTGGATGGAGAGGTGTCGGTAATGATGATGGCGATGATCCTCTCCAAATTCCCGGTCCCGGTAGGGTGCCAGAACAGAGTTTCTGGTTCCGAATCACGGTTTCTGGTGGTGGCGGCGCAGCGGATCTCTTTCTGGAAAAACATCAACCTCCCTGAGTTTTTAGGTCAAGAGGGAAATTATAGGCGAAGAGGGAGGCCGAGGGGGTGCCCGAGGCGGCCACACCCCTCCCAGGTGTGGCCAGGCCTAGCCCGTGTGGCCAGGGGGTGTGGGCCTGATGACCCACAAGTATAGGGGGTGTATCGCAGTACTTTCGATAAATAGGAGTGTCGATCCCAACGAGGTGCAGAAGGTGCTGAAGAGTTGTATGGAGCAGGAAATCCCTGTGAATACTTAGCAAACGGTTTTTAGTGGTTTTCTGATAAGGCAACAAAACAAAGAGCAAGTAATAAATACAATGAACAAACGGAGCAAGTGGCCCAATCCTTTATTAGCAAATCACAAGCCAGTGGAAATACTTATAAGGACCAAACATTCTCGAGGACACATGGGAATTCTGTCAAGTGCTTTCGCTTCAAATAGCTGAGTACTCTTCTTCTGTGTCCTAACCACATCCTGAAAACTCTGAGATCCTACACTCCCTTGTGCAAAGGTGTCCTAATGGGGGTTCAGGTTTCTATCACTCCGGCAACCCCACAATTAGTAGCCAAATACACAATGCATCCCCCTAGGACCATAAATGGTGAAGTATCATGTAGTCGATGTTCACATGACACCACTAGAAGAATAGCACCACAACTTAAATACTAAACCATTGAATAATAACTCAACACAAATTCACTACTAACAACATGACTTCTCCCATGTCCTCAAGAACACAACGAACTACTCACAAGACATCATATGGATCAAGATCAAAGATGATATGGTAATGGATAACAATCTGAACATAAACAATAATCCAATGGTTCCACACACAAGCATCAACTACAATAGTAATTAACACCGGGAAGTTTCCCCTAAGAACTAAAACAATATCCAACACAATTGTTATAGCGGGATGGAGTGGTGATGATGGTGCTGGTGGAGATGATGGTGTGGATGATGATGATGATCCCGAAGAAGCCTAGATTGATGATGGTGTTGATGGCGACGGTCTCCCTCTCCAGGAAGGAGTTCCCCCGGAAGAAATATGTCTGCCGGAGAGATCTTTCTCTCTCGGTGTTTTCCGCCCCCAGAGGCGGCGGAAATCTATCTGTGGTCGCTCCCTTGGCCTTAGGGTTTCGTAGGGAAGATATAGGCGAAGGGGCGGAGTTGGGAGCCGGCAGGTGGGCCACACCTGCCCTAGGCGCGGCCTAGGGGGGACCCGCGCCTAGGGGGTGTGGGACCCTCTTCGCTCCTCCTTCTGGCTTCCTCAATCTTTTGGAAAAATAATTTTTTCCCATATTTTTCTGGTATTTTTCTGATCTTCGCGAAATTACACCGAAACGCCTTCTTTTCAATCAGAATCCAGACTCCATCAGTGCATCCTCCAAGAATCATCCAACATGCATAAACAGATGAAAATCCATAAGTAATACCTCATAATTAGACATATATCAATGAATAGAGGTAAATTATGATATAGAAAGGTGATGCAAATTGGGCGTATCAACTCCCCCAAGCTTAGATCTTCGCTTGTCCCCAAGCGAAAACTAAGCTCAGTAAACATGTCCACAGGTTTATGGAGTGAAGTGTCGATAAAATAATAAGAACAAGAAGCATCACACTTACCAGTGCATAACTCATAGAAGAAAGCAACTCACCATCATATCACTTAGCTTGCAACCAAGTACAGCAGTCACAATAGAGATGCATAAAGATAAATCATAATTGGATTTGGCAAGTGTTGCTGGTCAGATAACATCTCGCAAACAGTTTCACAAATAAAGCTTTGTAGAAGTTTTCAAACAGGAGAACTCTTTGCTCAAAAAGGTTTTTCACAAGTGAAGGCTTTCAAAGTAATACTCAATAGGTAAAAGTTTTGTGTAAACAAGGAAGATAAAGAACATGATTAAATAAATCACCATATGAATGCTTGAAACACAACAACTCAAATGCTTGTTGGAGATTGAGAGGAAGTAGGTTTACTGACTCAACTTAGAAGTAGGAGAAAGGTCCCTTCTTAGAGGGAAGCAGGGATTACAAGTCATAAAGAGCTTCCAAAATATTATGGTACTTACTAGCTTTGATCCCTCATTGCCCCTATCATAGGCATCTTGAGATGATAAAGGTTGAAGTGCACAAAGATGGAGTATATGCTTGACGAAATATAAGTTGGCAATCTCATGTCCCTTGAATATGAGGGCCACTCCTCATGCTACTCAACTTCAGTTACCGGTAAGTTCTTTTCATCGTAAGTACATGTGTATCATAGAGAACCGCCAACCTGGTACCCCTTGCACATGGTACAGGAGCTTTCCCATAACCAAAATGACAAGGCAAGCAGACAATGAGCATCTCAGTGATCTTTTTATTTACTATGTGCATTGCTTTTTATTGAGGATGCGTCATAGATAGCTCACTATGGTGATGCTGCAAGTTTCCACCATGATTAGGCATGGCTTAGGCTAGCGGCCCAGGCGTTTCTCTAACACAAAATACAAACTCCATGGACTTACAATTTCCCTCTTTATTTCACACCGTTGATATCCATAGACAAAAGAGCACGATAGCAACTGTGTACAAAGTACAAGTGCAATGTTGAAAACGTTCCCCGTGACAGCACGGTACTGCTAATTCCAACATATAGGTGCAAGCATATACAACTTCGATGGCATAATGGTTCAAGTCTATTAGGGGCAAAGAAATAAGGTGTGCCATCAAGTTCGTGAGAGCTTTACTAACTAGTTTTCACATAACAAAATACTTTTTAATTCAAAAGATAGATGAAGCTTGGAATAGAAATAATGCTACTAGGTAGATATGGTGGACACAAATGACATAGGTTTGGTTCAAAGGATTTGGAAACATGAGAAGTATACCTTCTCAAAATAGGTTTTTGGCTAACAAGGCTGGGTAGCAAGCAAGAGGGTTGAAAGAAACAAGCAAACATACAAGTAATAAAGCCAAACATGCAATCTTCCTTGAAGACACAAAAGATCTTAAATAGAGAATACTAAGCTTATGAGCCAACAATAAAGAAAAAAATGATACAAAATACCTGTAAGCTTTTATCTTTTTCTTTCAAACTTCAAAAAGTATTGCTACTGACCAGAACTCGGTTTGCCAAAACCAATTTAGAGTTACTTGATGCTCCCAAAGTGGTGCCAATACTGATCAATGATACGTCGGAAACGTATCTATAATTTTTGATGTTCCATGCTTGTTAGTATCTACTTTGCTTTGATTTGTCTACACTTTGAGGTGCTTTTTACATGTTTTCTGGTACTAACCTATTAACAAGTTGCCACAGTGCCAGATGCCTTTTTTTGTTGTTTTTGGTTTTCAAAAAGTTAGTAAATAAATATTCTCGGAATTGGATGGGACAAACGCCAAAGTCAATTACTTTCTGTGGAAAACAAGAAGTCTAGAGGGGAGCCAGAGAGGCGGGCTAGGGCGCTCAGACCCCCCAAGGCGCGGGTGGGCCCTGCCTGGTGCCTGGGAGGGGTGTGGGGCCCCTGGCCGCCGCCTCGGCCTCCCCCTTCTCCTATAAGAAGCCCCCGATGCAGAAACCCTAAGCACTCGATCAAATCTCCACGAAACCGTATGTAGCCGCCACCACCATCGTCCCTAGATCGGGGGGATCTGAAGTTCTTCCCGGCACCCTGCTGGAGGGGAGATCATCCCGGAGGCCTTCTCTCCGTTATGATGCGTGAGTAGTTCCACCTTGGACTATGGGTCCATGTAGTAGCTAGATGGTTGTATCTCATCCTTTGTGCTTTCATGTATAGATCTTGTGAGCTCCGTTCATGATCAAGATCTAATCTATTTGTAATCATGCATGTTGTGTTTGCGGGGATCCGATGGATATTGTGATTATTATGTTGGTTTGATTAATGGTTTTGTCTTTATGATTCTACCATGTATGTGTTGTTTGTGATTTTGCATGCTCTCTGTTGTTAGTAGCTATCTTGTCCAAGTAGTTGCTAGTGACTCCAAGAGGGGGTATTTATCCTCGATAGTGGGTTCATTCCTCTAGTTTCCAAGGGAAGTGATAGAAATCTCTTCGGTTGTAGATGTGCGGTTGCCACTAGGGACAAAACAACGGTCTCTTGTTCATGGAACATGTGGACTGTTTACCTTACACACTTTGCTTAAAGCAGTTGTTTGTTGCTTGCAACTTAATACCGGAGGGGGTTCAGATGATAACCTGAAGGTGGACTTCTAGTCATAGATGCAGTTGGATGGCGGTCTATGTATATTTCTGTATTGCCCAATGGAATCTCATAGGATCTTTCTGACTAGTAATTTCATTGTTATTCCTTGCTCAGTTCCTGTCAATTGCCCTGCTGTAATTTGTTTACCCTTCATGCCATGTTGTTTATCTAAGGATTGCACCTCTAGTGAACTATGGACCCTTGTCCAATCTTTACCATTGATACATCTTCCACTGTTACTTGTTTACTTGCTTCAAACCATTACCTTCCACACGATACGTTTAATCCTTTGTTACAGCAAACCGGTGAGCTTGACAACCTCACTGATTCGTTGGGGCAAAGTCTTGAGTTTGTGTTGTGCAGGTCTCCGCGTTGCTTGCAACACCTGTGTGATGTTTCCTTCCTCCTTCTGGTTCGATAACCTCGGTCTCTACTGAGGGAATACTTTATGTTGTGCTCATCACACCTTGCTCTTGGGGTTTCCAACGAAGTGCTCCACGTCATCACCATCAATCAACAAGATCCATCATATAATAGAGATTGCAAACTAAAATAAGAATTACAAAAAGTAAAAGATGAGACTTCTCATTAATATTCCAATAAAGGCACTCACACCAAGGGGTACATAGATAAACAACTAAAGGAGAGATACTTCCACATGCAAACAAAACTATAAGATAACCTCTCTACCAAAGATATGAATCCACTAAAAAGGTAAAAGATAAAAGATAATGGTGGTGATACCACGGCACTCCCCCAAGATTGGAACAAGCCAAGGGGATGCCAAACCTAATGGTGAATTACTCCTTCGGTGGTGGTGGTGTTCTCTTGATAAGCTCTTCAATAAGTTTCTTCAAATCCTCAAGCTCAAAGGTAAGAGTACGGATTAGCTCCGAGTTTTGCTCTATA